>OY756208.1:0-4800000 GCA_963576795.1 Metopia argyrocephala
GTCTGTAAAATTATTTAATTGTCTTTACAAACGCAACCTACTCCCATTCTTTTTTAAAATGTGACCAAACGGGACAACGGATCGAAGCAGCCTTGGTATCAATCGAAAGGTGACAAAATTACCTAACTGGTGATATACAATAACCCATTATAAACCAAGTATCCTATTTTTCTTACACTCTTTAATCCTATAAAAACATCTATTTTACATGTTGTCTAAAAAACCCGTCTTTTTCCATTCTTAATGAACCCTGACTACATGGCAACCCCGATTGAAATGCCCATACCACCAATGGAAAGCTGGGATCTTAAGCTAACGGGTGATATGCAATTTTCTATTAAAAATACATAATTGGAATTTTCCTACATGTTCAAACGGTAACACAGTCTGTAAAATTATTTAATTGTCTTTACAAACGCAACCTACTCCCATTCTTTTTTAAAATGTGACCAAACGGGACAACGGATCGAAGCAGCCTTGGTATCAATCGAAAGGTGACAAAATTACCTAACTGGTGATATACAATAACCCATTATAAACCAAGTATCCTATTTTTCTTACACTCTTTAATCCTATAAAAACATCTATTTTACATGTTGTCTAAAAAACCCGTCTTTTTCCCATTCTTTAATGAACCCTGACTACATGGCAACCCCGATTGAAATGTCCCATACACACCAATGGAAAGCTGGGATCTTAAGCTAACGGTGATATGCAATTTTCTATTAAAAATACATAATTGGAATTTTCCTACATGTTCAAACGGTAACACAGTCTGTAAAATTATTTAATTGTCTTTACAAACGCAACCTACTCCCATTCTTTTTTAAAATGTGACCAAACGGGACAACGGATCGAAGCAGCCTTGGTATCAATCGAAAGGTGACAAAATTACCTAACTGGTGATATACAATAACCCATTATAAACCAAGTATCCTATTTTTCTTACACTCTTTAATCCTATAAAAACATCTATTTTACATGTTGTCTAAAAAACCCGTCTTTTTCCCATTCTTTAATGAACCCTGACTACATGGCAACCCCGATTGAAATGCCCATACCACCAATGGAAAGCTGGGATCTTAAGCTAACGGGTGATATGCAATTTTCTATTAAAAATACATAATTGGAATTTTCCTACATGTTCAAACGGTAACACAGTCTGTAAAATTATTTAATTGTCTTTACAAACGCAACCTACTCCCATTCTTTTTTAAAATGTGACCAAACGGGACAACGGATCGAAGCAGCCTTGGTATCAATCGAAAGGTGACAAAATTACCTAACTGGTGATATACAATAACCCATTATAAACCAAGTATCCTATTTTTCTTACACTCTTTAATCCTATAAAAACATCTATTTTACATGTTGTCTAAAAAACCCGTCTTTTTCCCATTCTTTAATGAACCCTGACTACATGGCAACCCCGATTGAAATGCCCATACCACCAATGGAAAGCTGGGATCTTAAGCTAACGGGTGATATGCAATTTTCTATTAAAAATACATAATTGGAATTTTCCTACATGTTCAAACGGTAACACAGTCTGTAAAATTATTTAATTGTCTTTACAAACGCAACCTACTCCCATTCTTTTTTAAAATGTGACCAAACGGGACAACGGATCGAAGCAGCCTTGGTATCAATCGAAAGGTGACAAAATTACCTAACTGGTGATATACAATAACCCATTATAAACCAAGTATCCTATTTTTCTTACACTCTTTAATCCTATAAAAACATCTATTTTACATGTTGTCTAAAAAACCCGTCTTTTTCCCATTCTTTAATGAACCCTGACTACATGGCAACCCCGATTGAAATGCCCATACCACCAATGGAAAGCTGGGATCTTAAGCTAACGGGTGATATGCAATTTTCTATTAAAAATACATAATTGGAATTTTCCTACATGTTCAAACGGTAACACAGTCTGTAAAATTATTTAATTGTCTTTACAAACGCAACCTACTCCCATTCTTTTTTAAAATGTGACCAAACGGGACAACGGATCGAAGCAGCCTTGGTATCAATCGAAAGGTGACAAAATTACCTAACTGGTGATATACAATAACCCATTATAAACCAAGTATCCTATTTTTCTTACACTCTTTAATCCTATAAAAACATCTATTTTACATGTTGTCTAAAAAACCCGTCTTTTTCCCATTCTTTAATGAACCCTGACTACATGGCAACCCCGATTGAAATGCCCATACCACCAATGGAAAGCTGGGATCTTAAGCTAACGGGTGATATGCAATTTTCTATTAAAAATACATAATTGGAATTTTCCTACATGTTCAAACGGTAACACAGTCTGTAAAATTATTTAATTGTCTTTACAAACGCAACCTACTCCCATTCTTTTTTAAAATGTGACCAAACGGGACAACGGATCGAAGCAGCCTTGGTATCAATCGAAAGGTGACAAAATTACCTAACTGGTGATATACAATAACCCATTATAAACCAAGTATCCTATTTTTCTTACACTCTTTAATCCTATAAAAACATCTATTTTACATGTTGTCTAAAAAACCCGTCTTTTTCCCATTCTTTAATGAACCCTGACTACATGGCAAACCCCGATTGAAATGCCCATACCACCAATGGAAAGCTGGGATCTTAAGCTAACGGGTGATATGCAATTTTCTATTAAAAATACATAATTGGAATTTTCCTACATGTTCAAACGGTAACACAGTCTGTAAAATTATTTAATTGTCTTTACAAACGCAACCTACTCCCATTCTTTTTTAAAATGTGACCAAACGGGACAACGGATCGAAGCAGCCTTGGTATCAATCGAAAGGTGACAAAATTACCTAACTGGTGATATACAATAACCCATTATAAACCAAGTATCCTATTTTTCTTACACTCTTTAATCCTATAAAAACATCTATTTTACATGTTGTCTAAAAAAACCCGTCTTTTCCCATTCTTTAATGAACCCTGACTACATGGCAACCCGATTGAAATGCCCATACCACCAATGGAAAGCTGGGATCTTAAGCTAACGGGTGATATGCAATTTTCTATTAAAAATACATAATTGGAATTTTCCTACATGTTCAAACGGTAACACAGTCTGTAAAATTATTTAATTGTCTTTACAAACGCAACCTACTCCCATTCTTTTTAAAATGTGACCAAACGGGACAACGGATCGAAGCAGCCTTGGTATCAATCGAAAGGTGACAAAATTACCTAACTGGTGATATACAATAACCCATTATAAACCAAGTATCCTATTTTTCTTACACTCTTTAATCCTATAAAAACATCTATTTTACATGTTGTCTAAAAAACCCGTCTTTTTCCCATTCTTTAATGAACCCTGACTACATGGCAACCCCGATTGAAATGCCCATACCACCAATGGAAAGCTGGGATCTTAAGCTAACGGGTGATATGCAATTTTCTATTAAAAATACATAATTGGAATTTTCCTACATGTTCAAACGGTAACACAGTCTGTAAAATTATTTAATTGTCTTTACAAACGCAACCTACTCCCATTCTTTTTTAAAATGTGACCAAACGGGACAACGGATCGAAGCAGCCTTGGTATCAATCGAAAGGTGACAAAATTACCTAACTGGTGATATACAATAACCCATTATAAACCAAGTATCCTATTTTTCTTACACTCTTTAATCCTATAAAAACATCTATTTTACATGTTGTCTAAAAAACCCGTCTTTTTCCCATTCTTTAATGAACCCTGACTACATGGCAACCCCGATTGAAATGCCCATACCACCAATGGAAAGCTGGGATCTTAAGCTAACGGGTGATATGCAATTTTCTATTAAAAATACATAATTGGAATTTTCCTACATGTTCAAACGGTAACACAGTCTGTAAAATTATTTAATTGTCTTTACAAACGCAACCTACTCCCATTCTTTTTTAAAATGTGACCAAACGGGACAACGGATCGAAGCAGCCTTGGTATCAATCGAAAGGTGACAAAATTACCTAACTGGTGATATACAATAACCCATTATAAACCAAGTATCCTATTTTTCTTACACTCTTTAATCCTATAAAAACATCTATTTTACATGTTGTCTAAAAAACCCGTCTTTTTCCCATTCTTTAATGAACCCTGACTACATGGCAACCCCGATTGAAATGCCCATACCACCAATGGAAAGCTGGGATCTTAAGCTAACGGGTGATATGCAATTTTCTATTAAAAATACATAATTGGAATTTTCCTACATGTTCAAACGGTAACACAGTCTGTAAAATTATTTAATTGTCTTTACAAACGCAACCTACTCCCATTCTTTTTTAAAATGTGACCAAACGGGACAACGGATCGAAGCAGCCTTGGTATCAATCGAAAGGTGACAAAATTACCTAACTGGTGATATACAATAACCCATTATAAACCAAGTATCCTATTTTTCTTACACTCTTTAATCCTATAAAAACATCTATTTTACATGTTGTCTAAAAAACCCGTCTTTTTCCCATTCTTTAATGAACCCTGACTACATGGCAACCCCGATTGAAATGCCCATACCACCAATGGAAAGCTGGGATCTTAAGCTAACGGGTGATATGCAATTTTCTATTAAAAATACATAATTGGAATTTTCCTACATGTTCAAACGGTAACACAGTCTGTAAAATTATTTAATTGTCTTTACAAACGCAACCTACTCCCATTCTTTTTTAAAATGTGACCAAACGGGACAACGGATCGAAGCAGCCTTGGTATCAATCGAAAGGTGACAAAATTACCTAACTGGTGATATACAATAACCCATTATAAACCAAGTATCCTATTTTTCTTACACTCTTTAATCCTATAAAAACATCTATTTTACATGTTGTCTAAAAAACCCGTCTTTTTCCCATTCTTTAATGAACCCTGACTACATGGCAACCCCGATTGAAATGCCCATACCACCAATGGAAAGCTGGGATCTTAAGCTAACGGGTGATATGCAATTTTCTATTAAAAATACATAATTGGAATTTTCCTACATGTTCAAACGGTAACACAGTCTGTAAAATTATTTAATTGTCTTTACAAACGCAACCTACTCCCATTCTTTTTTAAAATGTGACCAAACGGGACAACGGATCGAAGCAGCCTTGGTATCAATCGAAAGGTGACAAAATTACCTAACTGGTGATATACAATAACCCATTATAAACCAAGTATCCTATTTTTCTTACACTCTTTAATCCTATAAAAACATCTATTTTACATGTTGTCTAAAAAACCCGTCTTTTTCCCATTCTTTAATGAACCCTGACTACATGGCAACCCCGATTGAAATGCCCATACCACCAATGGAAAGCTGGGATCTTAAGCTAACGGGTGATATGCAATTTTCTATTAAAAATACATAATTGGAATTTTCCTACATGTTCAAACGGTAACACAGTCTGTAAAATTATTTAATTGTCTTTACAAACGCAACCTACTCCCATTCTTTTTTAAAATGTGACCAAACGGGACAACGGATCGAAGCAGCCTTGGTATCAATCGAAAGGTGACAAAATTACCTAACTGGTGATATACAATAACCCATTATAAACCAAGTATCCTATTTTTCTTACACTCTTTAATCCTATAAAAACATCTATTTTACATGTTGTCTAAAAAACCCGTCTTTTTCCCATTCTTTAATGAACCCTGACTACATGGCAACCCCGATTGAAATGCCCATACCACCAATGGAAAGCTGGGATCTTAAGCTAACGGGTGATATGCAATTTTCTATTAAAAATACATAATTGGAATTTTCCTACATGTTCAAACGGTAACACAGTCTGTAAAATTATTTAATTGTCTTTACAAACGCAACCTACTCCCATTCTTTTTTAAAATGTGACCAAACGGGACAACGGATCGAAGCAGCCTTGGTATCAATCGAAAGGTGACAAAATTACCTAACTGGTGATATACAATAACCCATTATAAACCAAGTATCCTATTTTTCTTACACTCTTTAATCCTATAAAAACATCTATTTTACATGTTGTCTAAAAAACCCGTCTTTTTCCCATTCTTTAATGAACCCTGACTACATGGCAACCCCGATTGAAATGCCCATACCACCAATGGAAAGCTGGGATCTTAAGCTAACGGGTGATATGCAATTTTCTATTAAAAATACATAATTGGAATTTTCCTACATGTTCAAACGGTAACACAGTCTGTAAAATTATTTAATTGTCTTTACAAACGCAACCTACTCCCATTCTTTTTTAAAATGTGACCAAACGGGACAACGGATCGAAGCAGCCTTGGTATCAATCGAAAGGTGACAAAATTACCTAACTGGTGATATACAATAACCCATTATAAACCAAGTATCCTATTTTTCTTACACTCTTTAATCCTATAAAAACATCTATTTTACATGTTGTCTAAAAAACCCGTCTTTTTCCCATTCTTTAATGAACCCTGACTACATGGCAACCCCGATTGAAATGCCCATACCACCAATGGAAAGCTGGGATCTTAAGCTAACGGGTGATATGCAATTTTCTATTAAAAATACATAATTGGAATTTTCCTACATGTTCAAACGGTAACACAGTCTGTAAAATTATTTAATTGTCTTTACAAACGCAACCTACTCCCATTCTTTTTTAAAATGTGACCAAACGGGACAACGGATCGAAGCAGCCTTGGTATCAATCGAAAGGTGACAAAATTACCTAACTGGTGATATACAATAACCCATTATAAACCAAGTATCCTATTTTTCTTACACTCTTTAATCCTATAAAAACATCTATTTTACATGTTGTCTAAAAAACCCGTCTTTTTCCCATTCTTTAATGAACCCTGACTACATGGCAACCCCGATTGAAATGCCCATACCACCAATGGAAAGCTGGGATCTTAAGCTAACGGGTGATATGCAATTTTCTATTAAAAATACATAATTGGAATTTTCCTACATGTTCAAACGGTAACACAGTCTGTAAAATTATTTAATTGTCTTTACAAACGCAACCTACTCCCATTCTTTTTTAAAATGTGACCAAACGGGACAACGGATCGAAGCAGCCTTGGTATCAATCGAAAGGTGACAAAATTACCTAACTGGTGATATACAATAACCCATTATAAACCAAGTATCCTATTTTTCTTACACTCTTTAATCCTATAAAAACATCTATTTTACATGTTGTCTAAAAAACCCGTCTTTTTCCCATTCTTTAATGAACCCTGACTACATGGCAACCCCGATTGAAATGCCCATACCACCAATGGAAAGCTGGGATCTTAAGCTAACGGGTGATATGCAATTTTCTATTAAAAATACATAATTGGAATTTTCCTACATGTTCAAACGGTAACACAGTCTGTAAAATTATTTAATTGTCTTTACAAACGCAACCTACTCCCATTCTTTTTTAAAATGTGACCAAACGGGACAACGGATCGAAGCAGCCTTGGTATCAATCGAAAGGTGACAAAATTACCTAACTGGTGATATACAATAACCCATTATAAACCAAGTATCCTATTTTTCTTACACTCTTTAATCCTATAAAAACATCTATTTTACATGTTGTCTAAAAAACCCGTCTTTTTCCCATTCTTTAATGAACCCTGACTACATGGCAACCCCGATTGAAATGCCCATACCACCAATGGAAAGCTGGGATCTTAAGCTAACGGGTGATATGCAATTTTCTATTAAAAATACATAATTGGAATTTTCCTACATGTTCAAACGGTAACACAGTCTGTAAAATTATTTAATTGTCTTTACAAACGCAACCTACTCCCATTCTTTTTTAAAATGTGACCAAACGGGACAACGGATCGAAGCAGCCTTGGTATCAATCGAAAGGTGACAAAATTACCTAACTGGTGATATACAATAACCCATTATAAACCAAGTATCCTATTTTTCTTACACTCTTTAATCCTATAAAAACATCTATTTTACATGTTGTCTAAAAAACCCGTCTTTTTCCCATTCTTTAATGAACCCTGACTACATGGCAACCCCGATTGAAATGCCCATACCACCAATGGAAAGCTGGGATCTTAAGCTAACGGGTGATATGCAATTTTCTATTAAAAATACATAATTGGAATTTTCCTACATGTTCAAACGGTAACACAGTCTGTAAAATTATTTAATTGTCTTTACAAACGCAACCTACTCCCATTCTTTTTTAAAATGTGACCAAACGGGACAACGGATCGAAGCAGCCTTGGTATCAATCGAAAGGTGACAAAATTACCTAACTGGTGATATACAATAACCCATTATAAACCAAGTATCCTATTTTTCTTACACTCTTTAATCCTATAAAAACATCTATTTTACATGTTGTCTAAAAAACCCGTCTTTTTCCCATTCTTTAATGAACCCTGACTACATGGCAACCCCGATTGAAATGCCCATACCACCAATGGAAAGCTGGGATCTTAAGCTAACGGGTGATATGCAATTTTCTATTAAAAATACATAATTGGAATTTTCCTACATGTTCAAACGGTAACACAGTCTGTAAAATTATTTAATTGTCTTTACAAACGCAACCTACTCCCATTCTTTTTTAAAATGTGACCAAACGGGACAACGGATCGAAGCAGCCTTGGTATCAATCGAAAGGTGACAAAATTACCTAACTGGTGATATACAATAACCCATTATAAACCAAGTATCCTATTTTTCTTACACTCTTTAATCCTATAAAAACATCTATTTTACATGTTGTCTAAAAAACCCGTCTTTTTCCCATTCTTTAATGAACCCTGACTACATGGCAACCCCGATTGAAATGCCCATACCACCAATGGAAAGCTGGGATCTTAAGCTAACGGGTGATATGCAATTTTCTATTAAAAATACATAATTGGAATTTTCCTACATGTTCAAACGGTAACACAGTCTGTAAAATTATTTAATTGTCTTTACAAACGCAACCTACTCCCATTCTTTTTTAAAATGTGACCAAACGGGACAACGGATCGAAGCAGCCTTGGTATCAATCGAAAGGTGACAAAATTACCTAACTGGTGATATACAATAACCCATTATAAACCAAGTATCCTATTTTTCTTACACTCTTTAATCCTATAAAAACATCTATTTTACATGTTGTCTAAAAAACCCGTCTTTTTCCCATTCTTTAATGAACCCTGACTACATGGCAACCCCGATTGAAATGCCCATACCACCAATGGAAAGCTGGGATCTTAAGCTAACGGGTGATATGCAATTTTCTATTAAAAATACATAATTGGAATTTTCCTACATGTTCAAACGGTAACACAGTCTGTAAAATTATTTAATTGTCTTTACAAACGCAACCTACTCCCATTCTTTTTTAAAATGTGACCAAACGGGACAACGGATCGAAGCAGCCTTGGTATCAATCGAAAGGTGACAAAATTACCTAACTGGTGATATACAATAACCCATTATAAACCAAGTATCCTATTTTTCTTACACTCTTTAATCCTATAAAAACATCTATTTTACATGTTGTCTAAAAAACCCGTCTTTTTCCCATTCTTTAATGAACCCTGACTACATGGCAACCCCGATTGAAATGCCCATACCACCAATGGAAAGCTGGGATCTTAAGCTAACGGGTGATATGCAATTTTCTATTAAAAATACATAATTGGAATTTTCCTACATGTTCAAACGGTAACACAGTCTGTAAAATTATTTAATTGTCTTTACAAACGCAACCTACTCCCATTCTTTTTTAAAATGTGACCAAACGGGACAACGGATCGAAGCAGCCTTGGTATCAATCGAAAGGTGACAAAATTACCTAACTGGTGATATACAATAACCCATTATAAACCAAGTATCCTATTTTTCTTACACTCTTTAATCCTATAAAAACATCTATTTTACATGTTGTCTAAAAAACCCGTCTTTTTCCCATTCTTTAATGAACCCTGACTACATGGCAACCCCGATTGAAATGCCCATACCACCAATGGAAAGCTGGGATCTTAAGCTAACGGGTGATATGCAATTTTCTATTAAAAATACATAATTGGAATTTTCCTACATGTTCAAACGGTAACACAGTCTGTAAAATTATTTAATTGTCTTTACAAACGCAACCTACTCCCATTCTTTTTTAAAATGTGACCAAACGGGACAACGGATCGAAGCAGCCTTGGTATCAATCGAAAGGTGACAAAATTACCTAACTGGTGATATACAATAACCCATTATAAACCAAGTATCCTATTTTTCTTACACTCTTTAATCCTATAAAAACATCTATTTTACATGTTGTCTAAAAAACCCGTCTTTTTCCCATTCTTTAATGAACCCTGACTACATGGCAACCCCGATTGAAATGCCCATACCACCAATGGAAAGCTGGGATCTTAAGCTAACGGGTGATATGCAATTTTCTATTAAAAATACATAATTGGAATTTTCCTACATGTTCAAACGGTAACACAGTCTGTAAAATTATTTAATTGTCTTTACAAACGCAACCTACTCCCATTCTTTTTTAAAATGTGACCAAACGGGACAACGGATCGAAGCAGCCTTGGTATCAATCGAAAGGTGACAAAATTACCTAACTGGTGATATACAATAACCCATTATAAACCAAGTATCCTATTTTTCTTACACTCTTTAATCCTATAAAAACATCTATTTTACATGTTGTCTAAAAAACCCGTCTTTTTCCCATTCTTTAATGAACCCTGACTACATGGCAACCCCGATTGAAATGCCCATACCACCAATGGAAAGCTGGGATCTTAAGCTAACGGGTGATATGCAATTTTCTATTAAAAATACATAATTGGAATTTTCCTACATGTTCAAACGGTAACACAGTCTGTAAAATTATTTAATTGTCTTTACAAACGCAACCTACTCCCATTCTTTTTTAAAATGTGACCAAACGGGACAACGGATCGAAGCAGCCTTGGTATCAATCGAAAGGTGACAAAATTACCTAACTGGTGATATACAATAACCCATTATAAACCAAGTATCCTATTTTTCTTACACTCTTTAATCCTATAAAAACATCTATTTTACATGTTGTCTAAAAAAACCCGTTTTTTAAGGCAGCCTTAAAGTTCTCAATAGCCACCTAGTACTTAATAGCCACCTAGTACGTATATATGGGCCAACCATCCCTCCCCACCCGCCCCGCCCCGCCTGCCCCACCCTCCTCCCCGACCACCACCCTGGTGTTTTTGAAATTTTATAAGTCATAAAGAATACATTAACTAAATGAGGATTATTAACTACAATTTGCTACAAAACAGCACGAACCAAAAAATTAATACTAATACAGCAACAATACAACCACTCCATTCCCATCACACAACATTATCAATATGCTGTACGTTATCTACATATGCAAAACAAAATAATTCTATATATGTACCTATTAAAAATGTATTTCTTTTTGGGCCTTTCGTTTCTTCTACATTCGTCCCTCTTCATACAACCAAATTCCTATTTAAGTTAAATTAGTACAATCAATACATACGTTCTTGTTACCTATACAATTTTTTTCTTTTCTCTTATTTGTTTTGTTATTCAGTTTTATTTTATTCACCTCTGATGTTTGCCCTACAGTTTACCAAAGTTAACAATTTTAATAAATACAAATTTTCTTTATTATTATACAGAAATAAATACAAGGTATACCTCTTATAAATTATCCAAAGGCAGGTACATACATACATCTATTATTTAGTTTTACGGCATATGTACATACGTACATGTTTTATATACAAATAATTTCAAGCAATAGGCTTATAAAAATCTACTCTTTAATATTTTTAAGAACTGATCGTGTGTACTGTACCCTTCCCTTCCTTCACTATGGAGTAGCAAAATCCAAAAAAATAAAAATTGTTATAAAATACCTATTACTTAAAAATTATAGAATTTACTTTCTATAACATTTTATTGAAAATTTCTTGGTTTTAGCCATGCTCATTTTCTTTAACAATAATATTTTTAAAGAGAACTTTCGCCGTCATTAATCAGATTCGTTCCAATTTCATTTATTTCCACACCCAACAAATAGAGATGCCAACTTTAAAAAACAAAACCAAAGAAAGGAAAATTATTCAATTTGTATGTAATACTAATCTTACTATTAACAATAAAAAAAATGCAGTCATTCGTTTTTATTGCATATATTTGTTTAATTTTAAATTTATACTTAGCCAGAATCTACTAAAACAATAAAAGTAACTAAAAGAAAATCAATAAATTAAATAACTGAATTTAGTTGGTAACTAGCTGAATTGGTAGCCCTTTTTTTACTTTTTCTGTTTTCTTTGTGACCATATAAAGGTAATATCTTCAGAGACACGCATGAATTAATTTTATAATATTCGCTTGAGTTTTATGTACATACATATCTATTTCGGTTTAGAGTAGATGTTGCCATTTCCCAAATAAAGGCTTCAAAAGCATTTTTAAAACAAATAATAAATTTGAAAAATGAGGGTTAATACAAAAAAAAAAATTATATAGGATTTTAGTACGTATGCATCTACTTTAAATATCGAATTATTTAACAAACGAAGTTTTTGCACTCAAAAAAAGTAATAAGCGCGAAAAAATCTTATAAACAATACAAAACCACACTTAAGTTTGAAAATAACTGATCTTTTGCATTACCAATCATTTTAATAAAATATTAGTTAAATAATATATGAAATGTATTGCTTTGGGGATAAGCATGTCTCTATGGCCACTTCGTCTCTGCTTAAGAGACTCGTCATGAGACTTTTTTCCAAAGGTGGTAACCAAAAATACAAATACTTATATTCAAATAGTTATAAACTAATCACATCATGGTTCGTAGTTTTTTTTTGTTTTGCACATAAGCTTGTAACATACAATAAATTGTACTTTTCATTAAGTTCATAATTTGTTTTTCATATATACAATATACATAAGTTTCGACTTTTACATCGAATACACCACAAATAATGCTTGTAAGGCTTTTTGTTTTGTAAAATAGTTCGCAAAGGGGCTTGTACGAGAATTTTCAACTTTTATTAACATTATCTATCTGATTTTCTTTTTTCAATTTCAGTGCATAAAGACACAAAGCAATTATTATTTGGTGATTGTCAGGTGATTTTATAATATTATACACTGTTCGATGTAAAATGGTGCTGCTTTTAGTTGAGCAATTAAATACTGTCCTTGTTATGCCACGCAGTCTGAGAGAAGAAATATCTTTAATGACCAAAAGGTTATTTTCCGTTAAAGAAAAAGATATTTGCTAGTTGTTTCCAAGGATCGAATGTATTATACCACGAATTATGAAGTAAGTAAAAATAATTATGAGAATTTGCGATTTTTAACTACAGTGTCTGTCTGATTTTTTTTTTTTTTCAATTTCAGTGTAGAAAGACGCCAAGCGATTCTTATATGGACATTGTCATAATTTTTTTACAATATTGAACCTTGTTCAATGAAAAGTGGTGCTGCTTTTAGTTGTTTCATTTACACTACTGTTCGACTGTTATTGTCATGTAAGTTGTCTGATAAAAAAACCAAAAGGTTCTTTTCAGAGCCACAAAATCTTAAAGAAAAAGTTGATTACTAGTTGTTTTCAAGAATCGAATGCATTATACTAAAGCAATTTAAAAGCCGAAATAAATTTTGTCCTAAAGAAGAATAATGTATATATATATGCACATAAAATTGTATCTCTTTTTAAAAAAATATGTGGTGGTTCTGAAAAGAACCAATTTAATTTGTAGTACATATATGCATTGTTTTCTTGGGCAAAACTTAGATGTAAAAATTAGGTTTATCAAAAAGCCAAGTTTATAACACTAAACACAATTCGAAACATTTTTTTAGGCAATTAGTCTTTGGAAAAAATTCAATTTTCTCGTTAAAAATGGAAACATCAAAATTAATAATAAATTTATTTCATTTCCAACGTAAAAACTGGCTCAATAGTTGTCACATAAAATCTTCTTGCTTGTTTTATATACATACGAGTACACGCACTTTTATAATTAAAGAAAATAATGCTCTAACCTTTTATCTTTTTTTGAAAGAATATAACTAGCAATATGACTAGTTTGCAAACGCACAACGCGCTTGTGTTTTCTACAAAAAATTATTCAACTCACAAACTTATGTATGTTTACTAGTCAATTTCAATTTATAGTTCCATTGTTCCAATTGTTTTTTTACATACATTTTTATATGTACATCTGCAAACTCTCCTCTGGCTAAAGTAATTTTCTTTAGTTCCAGTAATGTAAAATTATAGCATTTTTCCTGAAAAGTCGGGATTTTGCCTGAAGAAAAGGAAACATTTTTCGCGCCGATCTTAATGGAATTAGAATAAACATAAATTATCAAAATAATTGGTTCATGCGCGAAGGACAATCACGACGAACATGAGATGGAAAAATTCATATCCACATATATAAATTTCGTTTTATAATATTTTTGGGATTAAGAGTTAAAAACAAACCTTTTTTAATTGAAATAAATTAATTTTTGTGACATCTAAAGCTAATTTAACTAATAATAAGGAAATTATATGAATAGGTCGACATATGCTCATCTTGCTTGCCATGACAAAATTATTTTTGGCGGAAGATATAGTAAATAAATTCAACAAATATTATAAAGGATTGAATCGCGTTTTAATTTACAATTGATGAAAAGTCAGTTTTTTATAGCTGTAAAAATCTATACTAGAACGTCTGCACATGAACACGTATTAATGCTGATAATTGAAAATGCATAAAAATGTATGAGTTTGTCTGTCTGTTTGTACATCTTATCGGCGTAAAATTTTGGGTAGTTTCTAAATATATCTCTAGAAAGGTTGTTTCCAGAAAGTCGTCGGAATTGGATAAGTGAGCGTGGTATCTCCAATACAAATTAAATACTGATTTTTGTATATCTTTAGAACGGTTAAAGCTGACAATACTAACTTTGGTCTGAATGACTTCATAGTCACAGCAAGTGGGCGTGATAAAGATCTTCTTTATTTAATCTCCAAAGATGTAAACGAATCCAATTGTGTTTAAAGACGACAAAAAGTAATTTGGAGACGTATAACTCAATGCTATTGTGTGAATTGTTTGAACTAGATTAATAAAAAAATTTTATCTTTACTGTTTTAATCTTACAATTGAGAAGACATTTATAAGACAAAGTTATTTTGTCATATTAAGGTTGTCGTTGACGTGGTAATTAATTTTTGTCTTAGATGGACAAAGACAATGAAAAAGCCTTTAATCAATTACAAAAAATGTTGATGTACGATAAGTGCAGTAAGGCTGATTATTTAAATGTGTTTTTTAACGTAAATATACGGACTTTGTTGTACATCAATTTTATATTAAGGGTGATAATTTTTAATTTCGCAAACATTTTTTTCTTTTTTAAAAATTAGTGATCTGCTAATGAAAGGTTATCCTCAAATGAAGTTATGTGAGAGAGCCGAGTAAATATTTATATACAATATATATATACATATGTATATATACCGCTGTTTTACCATATAAATTTTTTCTAGGAAATATTTTATTAGTTTAAATCAGAGTAGGAAAATAAACAAAACTGAACGTTTGATCTCATTTTGTTGTATTCTTTACAATTAGTAAAACAAAAATAAAACAGAAACAGTGAGAAAGATTGTCCCATTTAATTTTGTATATTGTTTTTGTTTTTAGTATTACAAATACACTAACTCAAATGTGCGTAGGTACAACAAAAAATGAATGAGAAGAAAAAGGATAGACGAAGAGAAAAAGAAAAGAAGAAGAGAAAAAACAACAAAAAACAAAGCAAGCACAAGAGCGAAAAGCTAATTGTTTCATTTGCGCTCTTTCTCATTTAGAAAGTATTTGTTTTGATTTTGTTCATGTACAATAAAATTTTTGAAAAATGTATGACTTTGTTGTAACTTTTGCGAAATGTTTTGTTTGCTTGCCCACTCTGGTTTAAATATATTTGATACTTTTCGCCGAATTGCAAAACTCAATGTCTGCGTTATAGTTTTATTGAATGATTGTCCGTCGTTTTCGGTGCTTCAGTTTGATAGTTGGGGATAGGGGAATATAGCCTCTGTACCGCCCTTCTGAGAACTTCTTAAAACAAAACGTAAACCATATGTGTTTTACGGCACGCAGATCTATCTAGTTTAAAATTTCTTCGAAGTCAGTACGTTATTTACAAATTGTCCCTTGGGTCACCCTTAACATTTAAGGATATGAAGACCCACGCTATATACACACAAAATCGGTCGAGCTACTTCAGGGGAGTTTGGCAACAAACAGCGCAACATGAGAATTTTGTATAGAATTAGAAAATATATAGGTATACATACAAATATTTTTTTAATTTTAAACTGTTTGAGAAAACTTTTACATACATCATACTTTTTACCTCTGTCGCGATTTTTTACTCTTATTATATACATATGTATACATATGTACATTCTCTCCACCTCATAAGGTACATAAATGTATTCCTTATTTTTCTCCAAAGTTACATATCTGAGGAATTTTGAAAAAACGTCTTCTCTCGAAATAAGACAATTTTCCAGATTTTTGTAGTAAATATAGAATTTCCTTGCCCTTCTTTTGCTCTAATCCCCGTATTTCTACGACCTTTGGAACGCAAGATATGCAGTTGACTAGTCGCCGTGGTCTAGTGGCTAGTGTGTTGGCTTACTAAGACATGGGCCCTGGGTTCGACTCCAGGCTCTGACATCTTCAAAAAAAGAAATATGAAAAAAAATATTTCTTTCGGCAACTACCTCTCAGCAGTCTTCTGGCAAAAGCTCTGAGAGTAACTAATTGCCATGAACAAGCTTCTCAAGTCTGTCGTTCGGAGTCGACATTAAACTGTAGGTCCCGGTACTCATGGATAAAAATTGACACACACAACATAAATGCTGCGAGAAGCTAGGCCGTAATCCTGACACAGGTTTGTAAAGGCCAGTTATGTATGTATGTAATCGACCTCTTTCAGACTTTCCCCCAATTTCAATTTGACAAAACGACTTCTTTCAGAGAATTAAGAATAATTTGAAAAATTGAATTCCAGATCAACTTCTTTCAACCTTTTTTTTCATATTTCTTTTTAACAAAACAACTTGTCTTGACTTAGGCGATTAAGATAATTTTCAAATTTAATCAAAAAAATTTTGACAAAACGACTTGTATGGTGGAAGCTAATTTTTTTTCTTTAAAATCTATTTAACAAAAAGTCTTAAATTTATTTTTTGTCGTTTTAAAGAAAACTATTGGTTCTAGAGGGGAAAAAAAGGTCGCATAATGTTCGTTAAGTATTTGTGTATAATATCCAGGTTCAAAATTTCTTTAATTTTCTGAGCAATAACTTCTATTAGCCTTTTTAACTGTTTTTTTGCTCTACTGAAAAGTTGTTGATTTTGAAAGAAGACGTTTTGTCAAATGTCCACAGATATGTACATACATATATTAAATTTAACAGTAAAAACTCTTTCTCATTTTTATGAAGTAAATTATAAACTTTACCACCAAATATCCAATAAAACGAAAAGGAATAGGAGTTTTACAACTGTGGCAACATAACTAATTTTACAATTTGGTTAAAGTTGTCATATTATACCTGAAAACAGGAAGTAAAAAGTAACCGAATAATTAAATCTAATAAAAAAGGCAATAAAATTATATTAGAGTAACATTATGTATATTTAATATAATGTGTGCACATAACACAAATGTATATATGTAAATACATGTATGTATTGTATAATATACATACATACATACATATTGTATGTATACTTTTTCTTTTTATCGTTTAATGCTCTTAACAAACAATGGAAGTACTTACATATGTATGTATGTACATATGTATGTATATTAAAAAATAACTACGAATAATAATAAAATAAAACAAAAACATTTGGCAAATTTGTCAACAAGTTAAGTAACATACATATGTACATATTTATGGCGTGAAGACCTTCAAATAGGTTAATAATACTTGTTACTTTCGTCTGTCTTTTATTAACAATGCAAACAAAATTTTAAAAAATATTCAAATATTCTTCTCATATAAAGGGACTGCTGACAGTTTTAAGACCATAATAAATTTATGAATATTATACTTACATAAAACATGTATATATGTATATGTATGTATATATATACTTATATACATATATGAATGTACGTATATATAACAAAATTTATTATTTATTGAAGAACTTTAAAGGGAGAAATAAATAACTTTTTGTTTAAAAACATAATAGTACTTAATATACATTATTCGTAGACATATTAAATAAGAAATTTGTTTAAATGTACATAATATTTTCATTACTGAGTAACTATTATTTTCACTTCCGATTATCTATTATTTTTTATTAAAACATTTAGATGTTTTTTTTTATAAAAATATTCCATAAATAGTCCAAAATATTTATTATTTTCGTGAATTACTGATAATTTTTTGAAAACCGCAAGTAAACCAAAGGTTTATGCAGAACAGCACTGGGAAAAACCCAAGGAACCATGGAAAAGGGGGCATATGGACTGCGCCGGACCTGTGGAAAGTATGATGTTGCTCGTTGTTACAGATGCGTTCAGTAAATGGTTGGACATCAAAGTAACGAAATCTAATAAGACTTCTGCAACTATAGTTTAGTCGACAAAGTGTTTACAGCGTACGGTGTACCGAACGAAAACAGTTGTATCAGACAATGACAATAATTTTTCGTCCAGAGAATTTAATGATACATGGGTAAGAGGATAATATTGAACAATAAGGGGGATCTACATTATGAAATTCGTTATAAAGGTAAAATCCTTAAGACACGCATTAATCAAATACAGCGAAAGTTCAGCAGTTGAAAGTGAGCCCGGTTGCAGCAGTTATCATCAGGTGAGTCATAGTAAACCGTTAGATGCTGATTCCAGTACCGTAGAGAATTCGCCTGCAATAAGTAGCCCATTTACAAGTCAACAGCCCGCGCAGGTAATTGAAAGTGAAAGAAATAGACAAAACGCCAGTAACGCACAAAATATAGAGGAAATCGTCCGCAGGGATCCTAAAACTTCTGTAAGTAGTCCACAGTCTTTTACGTCATTTTAGCAAACAAGTTGTTAGAATAACAGTTTACTATATTCGTATTTAAAACTATTTACATACAAATATACATATATCTTAATGATGCTTTTAAGTTCATACGCTCTATCAAACAGTAGCTGTATCAGTAAACTTCTGGAAAGTTAACAGCTACCCTACACAAAAGATGGTCACCACTCATATTCAATATCCAGATGGGGCAATTGCTGTTGATCATTCAAAGATGAAGCTACTTATAACACTGACCTTTGAGTGATCAAATTGAGAGCAATTTGTCCCATTGTCATAAGGCGCTTAACAACTATCTATATCTATGTATATATTCAACATTCCAATACAATGCGCTGAATTTAGTAGGGGTTTACCACTGAGTATTGGTTTTAAATAAAAAAAAAACTAAGTCACTAAAAATAATTTCTAATATCATTAACGTAACATTTCAGTGGCTTTTATGATACTATTTCAAGTTCAGAATATTTTGTGATACTATTTCAAAATGCTGATTTAAAGGTGAAGTTCGTTATCAGATGTTTTCAATACACATATTATGATAAGATATTGGGTTTCCTAAATTAAATGGTGCAAGTTAATACATAATTAATAATGTTAAATTTTTATTAAAAAAAAGTATCCACATAAAAAGTGTCTGTCTTTTACATTAAGCCATGTCAGAGTTCAATCTCACTCGGAAAAGGATTTCAATTCGCTCGTCAATTATAACTATTATGAAAATCTCGCACTTAAAAAGGTTTGTTTTAGTACTTTTCGCAATACTTTACGTAACTGCAATTATTTGTTTTGCTCGAAAAATGCTTAATTTAAAATCAAGTAGTTTGGTGGTAAGTCATCTTCCATTTGAAATTTGCCTTATATAAAGATTTTGTTCACTAATGAAAGCAAATAAATTTGCATGGAAATGAATTTATGTGACGTAAAACAAATTTTAAATTTAATCATCAAACCACAAAAGTTGCTAATGTTTGTAGTTGGATAAAGAGTGCTGGAGCAGAAAATTTACATACATTTATTCGATTTTTGTGTTTTAAGCACTTATTTTTCCCTTCGTCCGATTTTTTGTTGTGCGACGGAAATGGTTTTATTTTTCTTTTCTTTGTAAATACATCCCAGTAAGTGTTTCATAATATTTGAACCTCAAAAACAACTTATCTGCTGATGTATTAGCTTATCATGAAAACTTACCGAAAAGCAGGAAATAAGTTAATACCATTCAAAATATTTTTCAATTATTGTAAGCGAAACTAAATTAAAGTTATCCCCTACATAGATGAAGCTTGTAATTTATATTATGCATAAATATGCATACAACTTACTCTGTTCTCTTACGTGGAAGAACGTTATATTGCAGGGCTGCTCCCAAATGGGAACTCTCCATATAAAAAGCATGCCTTCCGTAATAAGCTTTGTAAGGATGAATTTAGTTTTTCTCCCTTACAAATTTTATTTAAAAGATCTAACTTTTGCTGAGATACTCGTATATATGTAATTTTTTCATGTTTTGTTTCGAAAGGAAAAGCAATACCCACCTTAAGTATGTGTTGTTTAAGGAACATTTGCACAATTATGCTTTCGAATCACTGTATGTATATTAATTGACAGATTTAAAATTAAATACAAATATTAGTGGAAAATTTTTTAGTGAAAGTTGATATGTGATACATAATCTAGGTTGTTATTTAATTTTTGATTTATTTAGAGGTGTTAATTAGTTTAAAAGCAAAAGATGAAAAATATAGTAAGCAGCTGACTGGCAATATGCTCAAGTTTATTAAATATTAATAATTTTGTATATATGTATATGTAAGTATAAGCATATTTGTAAGTATATAAAGGCTTTAGATCTGGTTAAATTTTGTTATAAAGAGAACAAAAACAAAGAAAATTGCAAACTGTGACAAACGGCTCAAATGTAAGAATAAATAAATAGCTTTTTGTTTAATACAACAACAAAACGTATACTAGTTATTGATTTACATACTATATAATTTTCATTAAAAATATTGAGTATAATTGGAGGTGTGAATGATTGAAATCAGTCGCTTTACATATTTTGACGGTGCGTATTATATCAATATATAATAATATAATCCAAATTCAATATATGTACATACATATAGAAATCATTATGTCTGTTTTAACTTACCGTTTTTAAAATCGAATGTGCCAAAAACGGTTTGTATCCTTAAATTTCAAAAAAACCTTCTCTACCGGTATTAAATAATAAGCAGTATTTTTCCATTTTAGCAGGAGTCTGTTTTAGAGATTGCATGATTTGAGATTGCTTTCCTTTTTTTACAGTAAAAATAATAAAAGAAAATGCACTGAATTATTTATTTACTCGTAGATATGTACGTATTTATATGTATGTAAGATTTTGAATAAAGGAAGACATTTTTTGTATTCAGAAAAGTAAAGAATATCCCTGATAATTACACAAAATTTACAACTTTAAAATCAATTTGTAAGTATTAAGAATGTTTTTACAAATATTTACTAATATATGTATATTGAACATTAATTAAAATTAAATATACTTACTTAATTCTGTAAAAAAAACAATACTTAATAATGTCTTTAAACTTTATTTTGCAGTGTACTCGTATTTAAAAAATTTTTTATAAAATATTGTAAAAAAACTTATGTATTAAGAAAAAAATTGTTAACTACTATTCATATTAAAACTTACATACGTGTATGTACACATAATTAAAATTAACAACAAGGAACAATATATGAACAAAACACATTTTTTGTGAGATATATAAAATCGGAGTAATATTTTACCAAAACAACAAATTTTTATCATAATATCAAATAAAATGAGAAAGATATATGTTTTTATTTAAGTTTGTAAGATATATATGATATATGTAAATATTTTATTTTTATTTATTGCTTTTGGTATGCGCAAAAGTGTAATGAAAAATCACAGAAAGCATCAGTACATTTAGTTGGTAAACAATAATTTAATTTTTAAATTTTAATTTAATGTTTTTAGTAAATTTAAGAAAATGAGTTTAAAATTAAAAAAAAAAAAACAAATAAAAAAAAAATGTTTTGATCATTAATATAAAATTTATAACAAAGACATGCACATATGTATGTATGTTTGTTCCAACAAAGTATTGTATAATTTACGATGTGTTTTTGTATATAAATAATATCTGAATTATAATCTCAAAACACTACAGAAAATGAAAATTTGGGCGGTATTTAAAATAATTTAAACAAATAATTAATCCACGTTCACACTTTTGTTTCACATTCACACAATCATACTATTATTAACTCTACAATTAAAATACAATATTACAAACATGACCAAGAAATAATTTGTTCTCATTGATAATTCCAATGTCGCAAGTCTTTTCGAATCTTCCACATCATTAACTCCAGACAGGCACGTGAATCTTCGAAACTACTGTGACCCGAATCATCACATTGTATGTCACGCTTTAGAAATGATTTCGTTAAGTTTTTAAGAGATCTTCTGTAAGGATAACCAGTTGAGTGACTAAATATTACAGAGGTGTCTACAATAGTTTTATGTACTAATCGTAAAACTCTTAAATCGTTATCTAACCCATGCCCGATAAGTATTGTATCGGCGTCAAATAAATTTAAAAGATCAGTTTGCACTTCCGAAAATGTTTTAACTATGTTATTCGAGTCGGGCGAAAAGTCTTTTTCAGAAACACCCGAAAATCGAGTATTATAATCTATAATTTCGGCCTGTGGCTGCACAAAGTGTTCATATACTAAGGATCCATCGTAACCCACGACAGTTACTTTTGTAACTTCTAATCCTAACCCAGTGTATGACATTTCACAATCAATAGCATAAACTTTTGAATGCTTGGACTTCTTTTTCTCTTTATGCTTTGTATGAACAAAATTTGAATATGGACCATTAATACCTACAACGGACCCGTTCCATACGTGCAATGCATGTTTAGAACATCCTTCACTAAACTCTTCACCCTGGCAACATGAGTATATGTTGACAAAACACTTGCCATTATAGACATTACTCAATTTTCCCCAATGATAAGTACAAGAATCAAACGATAAGTATTCTCCTTCTCCGCTGATTTTAAATAATTTTGAACAACGAGCACATTGTTTTTCTATCGAATTGCAGTACTCAGAAAATATTTGATAAACGCCATCAGGAGTGTAAAATGCCATTAGAGGTGTAATTAAATCATCTTCACCCATTTCACTAGAATCTGAGTCGGTAAACCGAGGACTAGAATCACACGAACCGCAACCTGAATCAACTAAATTATTATTACGTAATTGATGGTTATAGGAACTTGAATGCAAATCATCATAAATATTTAAAGCATTAGATTTATTTCGACCATAAAAATGACGATGATGACGTTGGTTATCTTCTGTTACTGCTTCCTCCGCTAAATGTTTGGGTAGGCATTTATAAATTTCTACATTACCTTCCTGGTGTACTGACTCTACAGGAAAACCATACACTCTTAGAAGACTTGGATCAATAACATAACGTCGCAGTTGTTGTATTAACTGTTGTTCGTTCATACTCAGTTTTATAAATTGTCTTAAGGAAGGTGTTGTACGTTGAGTAGATTTATTCATATATTCAGTATTTCGCTTACACGCAGATGGTGATGCTGAAGGTGAAGAGTTAGTTGAATGGGTTGGTGAATTAGAAGCAGACGAAGAAACTGATGAGCTGACAGAAGCTGCAGACGAGGCAGATGTCAAAGAATTACAGTCCATTTTTGATAATGCATTACTATTATTATTAAAAACAGCTTTAAACGCAGCTGATTTTGTACTTTGCTTTCTCATACTTGAGGTAACACATCTAGACATCTGTTTTTCTACTTTTGCCTTAATATTGCCCTTTGCTTCTTCATCAATATCTATTAGTTGGTGGTTAACACTTGCATTGAAAGTATTTGATGACTTTTTGATCTGGATACGCTTTTGAGGTGTCTTTTGTAACGTTTTTGTGTCTGTTTTGCAAGATTTATTTTTAATAAAGTATGTTAAACACAAATCATCATTGCTAGAGTTTGAATTTAAATCATCACTAGCAGCTGGTTCACTGGATGTACTATTACGGTGTGAATGATTATCATACAAAATCATATTATCTGAAATAAAAAAAACAAACAAAAATATTAAATAAATGTAGAACATATAGTATAAATACTGCTATTTATAACCCTGCAATAACAAACTGACCCAAAAACATACAATGTTGTAAATACGCAAAACAAAAAACAGGATTAAATTTGTTTGTTAATTTATTACAGTCGGGCCTCTATTATGTGTTATGGTCGGAACCACAAGCATTACGAATAATTGATTTTCACGGTTAATCGAATAAAAATTTTGATTATACAGTTTGTTTAATATTTTTATGATTTAACAAGTGAACATTTGTGTACATACATATGTATTTACATTAAAAGAATTAATTCAAGATAGTAATGTCATAAACGGTCTGTATCCCAACTTCGTATTTTTGAGTTGGTATTTTAATACTCACATTATTTTTCGAATGCTCGTTAATTATTTTAACTTTATCTTCAATAAGTAAAAAGTTTATTATATTAAATATATTTAGATCTAACCACCCACACTTGTCAAATTTTAAAATTAAACTAATCACTAATGCTTCTGACTCATCGTGTGCAAACAAGAAAATTCACCGTTTTCATTACGGATAATAGAGGTAATCACGGTTAATCGAAGCAAACAATTTTAAAACATTGCAAAGAAAAAATAATAGGCTGATCTTTGGCCATAACGGTTAATCGGGGTTACCGGTTAACCAGTTGTCAGATAATCGAGGCCCGACTGTATTTCAAAAGGCAATTTATTAATTTTGCAACAGCAAAAAAATTGTAAAGGCCAATTATGTATGTATGTATGTATGAACAATAATTTGATTCGTTATTTTCTAAATTACAAAAGAAAAATAAAAGATGGTTCTAAAAAGGCAACCCCTTCGTTCGGCTAAACAAAATTAGAGGCGGTACAGAGAACTTTTTTTTGATGTATGGTCTAATGTACATAGTTTATATATGAGACCATGTCTCATATATTTTTTAGAAAGACATTCCCATAAAAAATTTCTCATGCATTTACTTCATTTGTTAATTTTCTTTAATAAATTTAACTAAAAAATTCATCGAATAAAAAATAATTTTAAAACTTCTCGATATTAACGAACGTGATGAAAATTAATAGTGTAATAAATTCTCTATACCATGAAATCTATTTTGAAATTAACTATATATAGTATCATCAATTTAATCGCAAACAGGGCAAATTTTTATGCGAGTTTGATTTAACGTGATTTTAAAAACATACTTCATTCTCTTTTCACGAGGTTTGATTTGGTGTACCGCGGTCTAAAAATTTATATATTTTGTTTACAAAAACGTATGTTTATATTGAATTTGTAATAAACTTAACACAATAAAAATGAGAATTTTCCTTGTCAGATTATATTACAAAGGGCGGCTTAGTTCCTCCTAACACGGCTTAGTATTCCAGCATTAAAATCATATTTACTTGGCTTTGGTATATCGCAAACTAATTGTAAATGAAATTGAGATATGAGTATTACTCTTTCCCAATAGCAATTAAATTGTAATAATCTGATTGTAGTTATAAAATCTGATTCACTGCATACTGAGTTCAAAAACTATTTCCAAGTTTTGACAATACCTTACATACATATGTATGTTTTAAAATATGTTCATTTAATGAACTGTGATTAATTTCAATAAAATGGAATGTTTTGTCTGGGCTTTATACATATAAAAAATTAAAAATGTTCTTATGCAGAAATGTTTTTAGTGTAGTTTCTAAACGAAGACGCATTTTATAATGATTTTTGTTAAAAAAATTGAAAATTAGAACTACGTCAGGAACAAATTGGTTCTATAACAAATTTTAATTTCAACACAAAATATATACATACATATGTATCATCTATACATAAATTTTTTTATTACTCTTAACTAGCATTTATGTTTATTAAAATTTGCTTAGAGTCAATAAATGGATACCAAATATAGCAGTTCAAAAATAGTATAGTAATATGTAGGTGATTAAAAAATATACTAACCTTCGGTGATAGAATTGCACTGCCTCTTATACGATTGCAAATCTTTTTGTAACCACTGTTTTACTGTAAATCTTGAAGAGTCTGTGATTTTCTGATAGTTTGAATTGATATCAGAGTTACTGTTCTCACAGTTTTGTCGTCTAAATTTACCTTTCGGCTTACGTTTCCTTTCAGTTGAAAGGATGCTGCCATAATGGTTATTTGTTACCACCCTTGATTCTAAATTACTATTTCTGTACTTGGATGGTTTTGATGACTGAGGATATGTCTTACCACTTTTGCGCTGTATAGTGTTACCTAAAATTCAATAAAAAAAGAAAATATTTACTCGATTATGAAAACAATTAGATCACCATTAGGACTTTAATTAAATTTGAAGAAATATTTTTGTTTTGGGTAATCTATGGAGTTAACGTTACCTTCCGATGTTTTTTGCAGTAATATACATATATATATATATATGTATGTATGTATGTATGTATGTATATTACAACAAATTATAATACTTATTATTATTGCACAGAGTTGGGTTTATTTCATTGAATTTATAATGCATTATCGTTTCCACTACCACTAAACCACTTTGTATTAATGCAGCAATATTGCAGCCACCACTAAATGCAGATAGAAATAGTTAACCACTAAATAAAACCATTTTAGTGGTAGTGGAAATTTAGTGCAGTAAATAAAAACATTTTAGTGGTAGTGGAAATTTAGTGCATTAAATAAAACAAAATTAGTGGTAGTGGAAATTTATTGCATTAAAAAAAAACAAATTTAGTGGTAGTGGAAATTTAGTGCATTAAATAAAATAAATTTAGTGGTAGTGGAAATTTATTGCATTAAAAAAAAAACAAATTTAGTGGTAGTGGAAATTTATTGCATTAAAAAAAACAAATTTAGTGGTAGTGGAAATTTAGTGCATTAAATAAAATAAATTTAGTGGTAGTGGAAATTTATTGCATTAAATAAAATAAATTTAGTGAATTTCCACTACCACTAATTTTTTTTATTTAATGCAATAAATTTCCACTACAACTAAATTTTTTTTATTTAATGCAATAAATTTCCACTACCACTAAATTTGTTTTTTTAATGCATTAAATTTCCACTACCACTAAATTTTTTTATTTAATGCAATAAATTTCCACTACCACTAAATTTGTTTTTTTTAATGCAATAAATTTCCACTACCACTAATTTTTTTTATTTAATGCAATAAATTTCCACTACCACTAAACTTTTTTTATTTAATGCAATAAATTTCCACTACCACTAAATTTGTTTTTTTTAATGCATTAAATTTCCACCACTAAATTTAGTGGAAAATTAAATCTAATGCAATAAACCCAACTCTGTTATTGCAGACCAAATTTTAACAGTAAATTTAAAATTTTAGTTCACCACGTTACAAAATATATTGTAAACATGCGTTTATTATAAAAAAATTATATATAAAAATAAAAGATAAGATATTAAAATTTTGGTTCTAAGAAAAATAGTCTTTTTACAATGCATGTGCATTTATATGTAAAATTACATATTCATGCTTAAATATGACCTATTTTAAAAAACAAAGTGTATTGCTTATGAGGATAAATGATCAGAAGACTTCTCAATATTGTTAATTTAAGGTATAATTTCTTATTTTAGATTTTTTTTTATTTAAAGAAGAATCATCTAATTTATAATATTCCAAGAAAAGAAAGAATAGTTGTTTAAAAGTACATAAGCAACCCATAAACATTATATACATTTTTCTTTTTAAAATATTTTAGAATTAATCATGCATTGTAAATACATAATTAAAAAA
This sequence comes from Metopia argyrocephala, assembly GCA_963576795.1. NCBI lineage: Eukaryota > Metazoa > Arthropoda > Insecta > Diptera > Sarcophagidae > Metopia > Metopia argyrocephala. The sequence goes on from OY756208.1 coordinate 28,055, forward strand.
TATTTATACTTAAGGCAACAGTGAAAAGCTAAACAATTGTAACAAAGAAATTTTGACTAAATTGTTCCAAATTTGAAAAAAAACCAACTCATCACATGTTTTCACTATAACTTATAAAATATAATAAAATAAAAAGTAAACGCTCTTTGAAATTTTAACCAAAAAACACTTTATGAATATAGAAAGCTGTGTTGAAATACAGGTACAGCATATGCATACATACTTACATACATACAATATATTATATGTATATTATATTATATATATTTAATTAACAAAAATGACGTTGTTTTATAGTAAAAAATCAGTGACTCATATGAATGACTGTATTTTCGGAAAATAAGTATTCATTAGCTTTTGAGTTTGCCAAGCATGTAGTCGCCATGGTCTAGTGGTTAGTGTGTTATCTTACTAAGGCGAGAGATCCGGTTCATGCCCCGGCTCTGACATCTTGAAGCAAAGAAATATTAAAAAAATATATATTGTTTTCGGCGACTACCTCTTAGCAGATTTGTAGCAAAAGCTCCGAGAGTAACTGATTGCCATGAATAAGCTTCTCAATTCCGTCGTTCGAAATCGACTTTAAACTGTAGGTCCTGGTACTCATGGATAAAACAAACATGGGTGCTGGGAGAAACTAGGCCGTAACCCCGACACAGGGTTGAAATGGCCAATGATGTATGTATGTATGTATGTAAGCATGTGAAAGCTTTGAAAATAACAAAATCTATATATTATTGATAACAAATAACCCGAATATGATACTGTTTAAATATTTTTGGACATCATCAATAATGACTGAGCTTTAAAATTAATTAAGTATTTACCTGTGCTTGATTTTTTGTTATCTTATTTGTTTCTATATAGACTACCGAGAGGTAGAGGTAGTCACTGAAAGAAATAATTTTTTTCATACTTATTTCTTTTTTCAAGATGCAGAGCTGGGGGAATTGATGATATACCAAACCCGAATTCAGTTGCATTTAAATTGTTTATGCGAATAATAAAACTCAAGTAAAATCTCTTCAATGTATGCAAAACAAGACATCAAGGATCGTATATTGTTTACCTGCTAATTTTTCAACTTTGTCTTTATGTATATAGAGATGTATGCGTTGATTTCGTGGGTAGTGTATTGTACAGCGACTTACTGCAATAAATACAAAATAGCAATAGAATTTTAATTTTTAAATGCCATTTAAGAGAATATTTATACTCGAAACTTGAAACACTACTAATATAAAATTATATATACATATGTATGTATACATAAAAAAAATTATAATTAATTGTAATTTTTGTATAACTTTAAACTTTGTTGTTAACTTTCTTCAAATATGTATGCATAAATTCATTTCCAACGTTTCCTCAATAATTCCTTGAAGGCGCTTAGGACAATTATAAAATATTTATATATCATACAATTAAAATATGTACATACAAACATCCACATTACCCTCCTAAGTCAATCTGGGACCGACTATTATTTCAATATAGGATAACGGACTCTGTGTGATACTCAATAACGGAAATGGCAGTAAAGTGACGTGATTTTGTATATGACAGAAAAATGATAGAATAGAAGAAGTAGTCTAGAAGCCACTAAGCAATTAAGACGTTAACGGTCGGGTCGTGCAAATAAGTTCCTTAAAACTATATATTTTGTTAATATAAGTCATTATTATTTAGTTTGGATTTTAACTACTTACTTAAAATTAATTAAAAACTAAAAAACAGATATACGAGTATGTATAACAGTACGAATTTTTACGAAATGGAAATTGGGGTCGTGGCATACTGGTAGAGCGCTTGCACAGAAACTCACTCGACCAAGGTTCAATCCCAGCGAAGGACAAAATTATAAAAAAAATATTTGCGGTTTTGTAAAATTACAATTTAAATTAAAAATTTAATTTAAATAAAATAAGAGGTTCCCCCCCCCCCCCCCCCCCCCCCCCCCTCCAGCAAGACCATCTGCAAGAAACCGCCCACTGACATTTCTAATCTATTCCACCAGAAAAAAATGATCAGGAGTACAGCGCCACCTTCTGGGAAGATAACAGCTAATCTACTGAAGACGGCCACCATTCACATTAAACATCCACCGACAGATGAGGCAGTCGCTGTTTGAACATTCGAGGGTGAAGGTATAACACTGGCTCTTGAGTGGACAAATTTATACCAACTTGTTTCATCAACAATAAAAGGCGCAAAATATATACAAACATCTATGAAAAAAAAAAACCTATCAACCATCTTCACATTCCAATACAATGCACAATGCATGAGTAGGGGTTTACCATGAGTATTGGTCTTAAAAAAAAAAAAAAAAAAAATAACATATGAAAGTATATATGTATGTATATAAGAAATAAATTTAATGTGGACTAGGAGCTTTTTCTGGGCTCCCTGAAAAATGGCCCCAAAGAAAAATTACCTTTTTCCCTTTTATTGGGGTCATTTTTAATTTCTTGCTTTGGGGCTATTTTGCATTATGAAAAATGACCCCAAATTTTGATAATATTGCAAAATAATTTAAAATTATTTTGGAGTCACTTTTCATAAAATGAGTAAAATATAAAAAGGTACGAGAAATCTTACGGAATTCATTGTTCTGTTAGTGGTTTTTTGTAAATAAAATTAAAATTTTGTTTTCGTATTGATTCTTTAAGAAAGTATAATTATTTAATATACTTACGTATAAGTATATTTAAAACAAACGTAGTTTAGTCATTACAAAAAAAGTTTTGGATTGATATGGTCACCAAAGTGTAATGCCCGTATTCATAAAAACTATTTTAGGTTTATTGAGGACTCTTGTCAAATAAACCCTAAATAAACCTAAAATAGTTTTTATAAATACGAGCATAAATTTATAAACAAATTAAAGAAACAATAAATTAATATATTAAATAATAATAAATAATATATTCTCCACAATCTGCATTAGATTTCATTGAAACGTTTTAATTAGAAAAAGTATGGACCAATTTCGTGACGAACAAAATCCGAAACTATTTTATACATAAGAATGGCTTCTCCTACTGCATAATTTCATCGCAAAAGTCAATAGATCTCATAAGGGAAGAATATTGATGTGTCCGATAGGAAATATTTGGTGGACGCAACATTTAAAATTTTTCCTTATTGGTGTTTTAGGCCTCGATTATGGTTCACAACAGTTGTAAATTTGATGTTGTATTTCTAAAATTGCGATTATGATTTACAACAGCTATGTGTTGTACCATATACTTTGACTATCGTTTACAACATTTATTGTTATATGTTGTAGCCAATACAACACAACATTTAGGTGTTGTGAACGATAATCAGGGCCTTAATCAGCTACTAATAATATACATATGTACATATATTAAATATTTAGAAGAGGTGTAAAAATGTTTATTTCTTATTACTTAATATTTAAGTATATTAGCATCTTATTAAAAACAAATCGTATGATTACAGGAGAGACTTTTTGTTTATAAATTATCATTTATAACTTTCGTGTTACAGATATTTCCAATATTTTTGGTCCTTATATAAAACAATAAAATCGAGGAAGCAAGCTATTTATTGAAGAACGTAACAAGGAAAGATCTGAAGAAGAAGAAATACCCAATCTAAAACCTGGACGCAGCGACTGTGTCGTGTGTGCAGAAAAGATTCATGATATTGTTTTCATTCCCTGTACACATTTAAAAGTTTGCAATGAATGCGTGCTTAAACTGCAAGCACACGGTATTGCAAATAACGTGGACAGCTTTCATTCTCCTAACTGCAGATTAAAAGTACAAGACACTTTAAAAGGCTTTAATTAATATATTTATCTTTTTTTCATGGAATAGAGACTTTATTAAAAGAATTTAAGGCCTTTTGTGCTAATTGGGGCCATTTTTTATTTTTGAGAAATTACTTTATTTTAAAGTATTTTTCTTTTTTTAAGACTTTGTTTTGTTTTTGTAATTTTTCATTTTGAAAGATTGCCTCAAAAATTGGGCCATTTTTCATTTTATGCGTTGGAGTAATTTTTCTTTGGGGTCATTATTCATCGTGCCCTTTTTCTGCAAGCTAAAAGAGATAATAGCAACACTGACTCACTGAATATTTTGGCGAATAAAAACTAACACCACATATGATTTTTTATATACTTGTACATATTTTCAAGGTTGACTCTTTAATCGACCACTAAGTTTTTTACATATCTGTAGAATTTTGAAAAAACGTCTTCTCTCGAAATAAGACAATTTTCCAAGATTTTTATAGTAAATATAGAATTTCTTTGTCCTTCTTTTGCTCTAATCCCCGTATTTCTACGACCTTTGGAAGGCAACATATGCAGTTGACTAATCGACCTCTTTCAGACTTTCCCCCAATTTCAATTTGACAAAACGACTTCTTTCAGAGAATTAAGAATAATTTGAAAAATTGAATGTCTATAAAAAAATTGTATTTCATTTATATTATTATTTTTTAATTATCTGCATATTGAAGAACCCAAATATATTTTCCAGATCAACTTCTTTCAACCTTTTTTTCATATTCCATTTTAACAAAACAACTTGTCTTGACTTAAGCGATTAAAATAATTTTCAAATTTAATCAAAAAAATTTTGACAAAACGACTTGTATGGTGGAAGCTAATTTTTTTCTTTAAAATTTAAACAAAAAAAATTTAACAAAAGGTCTTAAATTAATTTTTTGTCGTTTTAAAAAAAAACTATTGCTTCTAGAGGGAAAAAAAGGTCGCATAATGTTCGTTAAGTATTTGTGTATAATATCCAAGTTCAAAATTTCTTTAATTTTCTAAGCAATAACTTCTATTAACCTTTTTAACTGTTTTTTTGCTCTACTGAAAAATTGTTGATTTTGAAAGAAGACGTTTTGTCAAATGTACACAGATATGTTGTCAACATTTTTTTTATCAAGTGGAATAATAGCGCAATTACATTATTTTTGAAAACAGATAATTGCTAGGCCAAGTTAACGATATGAGAATGAAAAATATGCCGTAAGAAATAGTTTTTTATTAAAAATGGGGTGATTTCAAATGTAATAAACAATGGTCGCTAATTGCAACATTTCGGTAACTTTCGAAAATCGAAAAATATATTGTAAAATTCACTTCTTAATATAACAAACAATACATTTCATGACTTTTAGAAGAGTTTTTTTGAAATTGCATTGTAGTTTGAGTTCTGTATGGTATGTTGATGTGCATTCTGATTACAAGTATGTATTTCAAAATGCAAGCAAAGCTGTATTTATCACGTTTCACTTACATACATACATCAGACATATTTAAAATTTTACATGTGGCATAAAATGAAAGTTTTTGCTACAGGTTTTAAGTTTGTCTATTGTTTTACTATACACAAATATATATAATTAAGAAAACATGGTCACGTACATATGTATGTGCATACCTATATAATATATACGATATATTAAAAAGAGGCCAACCTATGATGAAATAATAAAGGTGGTGCTGAAGTTGCAGCTTTAAATGTTGTTGCGTCAAAATTGCTTTATTCTTCCTATAGTTTTTTTTTGTAGTTTTTTTTTTCGTATAGTTTTTTTTTTATATTATAACAAGATTCGTCAGCCTGTTTCTAATTTTTGTCCTTGAAAATTAAATTTTTGTCCCCAAAATTCTCCAATACATTGTTTATATTATCCCTGAAAATTTCCAAAGTTCTTATAAGATATATAATTTAGAAAAGAGTTCCTATATAGCCTAACCCTTAAATACCGATGACCTTGTACGGACGGTTATCTATATGAGCTATTTTAATCAAATTCGGTCAATTTTGCACTCTATCTCTCTATATGACAAACTTATTGGAATAAGAATTTTTTTTTATACATTGCAACTAAAATTCATATTTGGAACAAATTATAGGGAAACTTTAATACGTGATTTAATTCAGGTAAGAGTAAGAGTTAATTTCATTAAAAAAATCAACAATTTGAAGACAGTTTCTGTTCTTTTAAAAATGTTTTTCGATGCATAATTTGTGGGTTATAACATTTTACCATTTTAGAGGTAGTTACATGGGTAAAGCTTCTAAAGTCTGTCGTTCAAGATTAGACGTTAATCTGTAAGTCCCGGTACTCATATATAATATATTGATGCACACACAAGAGAAGCCAGGCCGTAACTCCGAAAAAGGGCTGTATTGTATTGACACGCTAATTGGCATTAGTTATTTTTTTATTACATTCATTTCTCCCGACTTAAAATCTTTCTTATTTTCCCATGAATAAATGTTTACGAATATTGTATATTTTTTTTTACTTCTAAAATGTTTTCTTTTTTAGATTAGAGAAAAGGGGGTTTATAGATTTTCAAAAGAGGACAAAGCAGATGAAAGTAGATGGCGAAGAACAAAAAGCTGAAGACTATGATGAACTATCATTATTGAAGAATTACGTGATTTCAGAATATGATATATGTGAATATGGCGAAGAGTTTTATATGTCTACTGACCTTTCTGATGAAAACTCAAAGTAAAAAATGTTTTAAATGTACCCAATAAAAAAAAACAATAAGCCGTATTCCAATTAGCGACGTCGACGTCGTGTAACGATATTTTAATAATAGATCAAAGGCAAGAGAAACATTTTTCTTTATTTTGCTAATTTATCACATATAGCTTTTCGTATCTTTTTTATACTTATTTTAAAACTTAAATGTTTGCAAAATGTTTTTAATATGAACATGATAAAATTAGGAGTTTATTAATAAAAGCGCAATTACACAGGTGCTTCAAAATGGTAGACAGTGAAACAAATATTTCCGAATAGCTACTATTATTTTATTTTTAATGGGGGAAATTAATTTATTAGTCATGATTTAATTGATACTGAGAACAAGGTTCTACTAACCTTTGGTAGTACAATCGAACCTATACTGTCGAGTCCGTGCATTTTTCTAAAAGCCTTTATTTGTCGCACAGTGTTTATACAATGACAAAATAAACATATTTTTATTCTCTTCATTAATACGCAAAACTTTCGGATAAGTTTTATTATACGTTTAATATTTTTCTAAAACAAATCAGAATCTCATGAAAAATAATTTATGCTCTTTATGGACTTGAGGTTGTATCGGGTACTTTATGTTACGTCTTGAATAAGTTGAATAGAGTAGTTAACATTATTACTTGTTAAGTTTTTAAGCTTTCGAGGAGAGTGCATGTATCCAACTACGTTAGAACTTTTCTAGGTAATGAATTTAGTGACTTTGTTAAAATTCTCTGCTTGCTATTATTTTATAGAGTTATTAAGTATTAAGTGCCTCGTCGTATCTGCTCTGGATTCATATTTTCTTCTTTTATTAGGAACCCTCAGATATTTATACCTATAGTAAGATGTAGTTTATTTGAGAGATCTTTTAACTTTATAGAAATAATATTTGCGAAAATCGGCTGAAAAATGGCTGAGTTACAGACGTTTAACTTTAAACAAAACACACTTTTTCAATAAATTTTCATTTTATTCACACTCTAAGGTGGCCGTGAGACAGAATATTAATATTTTTTTATTACATTTGCAAAAAAGCGTGCTAAAGTAGCTTTTGAAAACATGTAAGTATATAAAAATCTACTTGAAAATTAATGAGATATGCTATGTTTTGTGGTAACATGTACATACATATTTAGTCTTTTTGTTTTTGTTTTTTTCTTAGAAATGCCTCCGTGTCCGTTTTCTTTTACATAAATCGCTGCTAGTACCTCGCCTTAAAGACCAGCAGTAGTTTGAAAGCATACTGATTTTACTTCTTTTAACACATCTCTGTTCAGTCCTTCAAATTTTCTGTTGAAATCGTTCACCTTCTTCATCACTCAACTTGGCTAAATTTTTAGGGAATATATTCAAATGAACATGCAGATGGTGCAGATTTATGGACACTTTGCAACCCATTGCATGGTAGGCAGACAACATTTCATGTACCATCTCCCCATAACGTTCACTCTTTGTGTTTCCTAGAAAATTTCACATACACTAGCATAGTGTAATGTTCGAAGAATGTTTATAATTTTTCTTTTGAATTAATAAAACTCGTGATAATATTTCAACATAACATACATATGTAATTGGCAATTACAACCCTATATAGATTTTGTTATTTTCAAAGCTTCCACATGCTTACGTACATACATAAATAACTGGCCTTTACAACCCTGTGTCAGGATTACGGCCTAGCTTCTCATAGCATGTTGTTTGTTTGTCAATTTTTATCTATGAGTACCGGGATCTACAGTTTAATATTAACTCCGAACGACAGACTTGAGAAGATTGTTCGTGGCAATCAGTTACTCTCAGAGCTTATGCCAGAAGACTGCTAAGAGGTAGTCGCAGAAAGAAATAATTTTACATATTTCTTTTTGTTAAAGAGGTCAGAGCTGGGGCTGAGCCCGGAGCTCTTATCTAATAAGCCAACACACTGACCACTATATTACGGCGACTACGACATAATATGATTATTTTCTTATTCTCTGGGAGAAAGTTCCACTACAATTTGAGTTTAAACACCTACTATTTCTGAGAGTTTAAAAATATTTTTAAACTGTGTATGTTCACGTTTGTCAAATTTTTGAAGAAAAGAGCGAACTTTACAAAAAAAATTATTTAAGAACATATAATAAGAAGATATAATACTAAAATTTTTAATTAATAATTTAAATTTGAAACACCAAATAAAAAAATTTAGTGGATACGCTTTTTTTTTTGTCAAATATTACAAAATGTGAACGTACCCTTACTTTATATAGAGGTTATTATTTTGTAAGAGTTATAAATATTTTTCACTTCTGCTTATAAAATATAATAAAATAGCGACAAAAACACTGTTATTTCTTTATATAAGTACATATTTTGGTATATTATTCGTATATACATACATACATATGTATACTCTATACATTTGCTAATTTTGGTACCAGTTTGTACCTTGTATACGGAATTTCGTGAATTTAGCTTGGTGTTTATGGTTTTTATCGTTAATACGTACATACATACATATGTATCATAACAAAACAACAGTCTGCGTAAATGAAAAGTATTTTAACATCTTACAGCAAATACAAACATACAGTTGATGGGATAAATGATGACTATTTCTTAATTTAATTTTTTAATATATTAAATAATAATCACTTTTTACACGTTTTTAAATTTAGAGATATTTTAAGATAGTTTTACTAATATGATTCAAAATACCATTCTAATTTGATATTCAACTCTTTGGTTCATATCAATGACTTAAAAAATATAAAAAAAATTAAAGTCATTACTAGGTGTATTAATAATTAACAAATTTGGTCTTAAAATTAAAAATATAATTTATAAAAAAAAATTGATTTCCTAACTTATGCATATCAGAGTTGTAAACGAATCATTCATTTTTGAATTAATTCGTGAATCATTCATGCAATGAATTGGAAAAATTTTGAATTAATTCTTTTCTCCAAAAAACGAATTGAATTAAATTTGAATCAATTCATTTGAATTAAGCGAACATGAATTGCAATTCATTTTCAATTCAAATGAATTGGTAAAAAGAATTGCAAGTCATTTCCAATTCATTTGAATTGAATTGATTTTGAATTAATATAAATGAGTTAGAAAAAATGAATTGCAATTTATTCCCAATTCATTTGAATTGATTTTGAATTAATTCAAATGAGTTAAAATATGAATTGCAATTCATTTTACCAATTCATTTAAATTAACTCGAAAAATGATTTTGTTATACATTTCCAATTTACTTGAATTGAATTGATTCTTAAAAAAAGACTGCAATGCAAAAGCATCACCCTTTTCCCAAGTACTTCTATTCTGTACTTTATAATAAAAATATATCCACTACTAATAACACAGGTTTACAAATTTTTAATTTGGAAAAATACCAAGAACGCCACATGCCTAGATAAGTTAATTGGGACCTCCTGAACACGAAAAGGGAAATGAAAGAAATCGAGAGACGTTACAAAGACTGGTGCGATGAATAAATGATGGCGGACTATTGTTGGTTCCTCATTTGCGAGAATCCATCGTCATTTTAATTAAAATTTTTTGAATTTACGACGAATATACTGTGTGAGCCAAGAAAATGAAAATATTGTCGTGCCACAAAATCCTTAATAAAAACTTTATTTTTCATTCGATTTTTTTCAAAATACGCTTAAAATATTTTTAATTAAATAAGCTATTTGGTAAAAGAATAAAACATTCCAGATATTCAATATAGCGTAGGAAAAAATTGAAATGAAAATGAAAAATTTTGAAAAAAACGTAAAAAATAGGAAAATTTTGAAATTTGAGGTGCCATATCTCAGCGATTTCTTATCAGATAGAATGTTCCAGCATATCGACGGAAAAGGCATTCAATTACGTTTCCATCGATATGCCACTTATCTCGATCGAACTTTTTGGTTGGACTCCACAAGGGTTTGAGTGGGGTCATACACCGAAAAACACAAAAGTACCGTTATCTAAAAAACGGTACTTAGAAAAAAATAATAATTGCGTTTTTCATGTTCAGGAGGTCCGAATTAATTTATCTAGGCATGTGGCGTTCTTGGTATTTTTTGGCTGTAAACCAGTGTAATGAATCACCCATTTTCTATTACTTTTAATCCAAGTATTTATTACTTATTTATAATAATTCTCTTAATAATATAATAATTATAATAATTCTCATAAGTATTACTAAAGTGTTTGTCCTTTAATGTTCGTGCGTCACAAAATTTCATAAATTATTAATAGGTTTTAAATACTGAATGTCTTGTTATTCAGCGTATACCAAAAGCGACATAAGTAGTACTTGAAGGACCAAACTCCAAACACCAAGTTTACTTGAATTGAATGCAATTCATTTTTGATTTGATAAATTTGAATTACAAGTTACTTTTCTAATTCATTTGAATTAATTCCAAATCATTTCAATTCAAATGAATTAGAAATGAATTGCGATTCTTTTTACCAATTCTTTTGAATTAAAAAATGAATTGCAATTCATTTTGCCTAATTCAAATGAATTGCAACTCATTTTGCCTAATTCATTTGAATTGGAAATGAATTGCAATTCATGTTCGCTAAATTCAAATGAATTGATTCAAATTTAATTCAATTCTTTTTTTTGTTGAAAAGAATTAATTCAAAATTTAGATAATTCAAATGAATTGAAATCAAAAAAGAATGATTCATTTACAACTCTGATGCATATACATATTTTAAAACAATAAAATCATTTTGAAAATAAATATGTACATGTTAATTCATTTACTGAAGTATTTAGCAATAAAATAACAAATTGAAACTGAAAACTTATTAACTTTTTTATAAAAAAGGCTCTTTTCCTCACACACGTTTAGGAACGAATAAGAGTTTGAAAACTTAAATAGTTTTGAATTTGTTGTAATGTTATATACATAAATATGTATACATGTTAGTTTTGTACTTGTTGTTGTAATTTTATATACATAAATATGTATGTAAGTTGCGAGTGCTATTTTTTGTTACTGTGTTTTGAACCAAATAATATAATTTTTAACTAATTAATCAAAACTAATTGTTTTACTTAAATAATACAAAATATTTATTGTTTAAAAGAATAAAATTTAAATTAAAAACTTAAAAATTATAATAACATTTTAATTATTGATTTTTTTATTTATTCAATTAACATAATAATATAAAGCCATCAAGACCAAATAACGTATTACAGAATAAATATAAAAATAAAAAAAGCAGAAATAAAAAAATAATGAGCAGAAATATAATGTTAATATATATAATTATTTTATTATTATTAACCTCAGGAACATGAAAATAAGTACATACATATGCAAATATGCATACTATTATTACTTCCTAAAAGTATATGTACATGTATGTATATATTTTTTATTACGTAATACAATACAATTTATTGCGAAAACACTTTTTTTGTATTATTTACACGATTATTGAAAACGTTTATAAACAATATTTTGTAAAATTTATGCTCAAAATGTACTTCACTTCACCTCTTTTGTAAAAACCAAACATTTTATTTATTATGCATTATTATACATTGCAATGCACTTCTATTTTACTTTTTATAAATCACGCATATAAGGAAATATTAAATTAATACTAATAATCAAAAGCTAGTTATGCATAATAAATATAATATATATGTACCTATATATCTTCATATGTATACATCTATACAAAAACGATGACGTAGCTTATGATGACTAAAGCAATAGTAATTTGAGAGTTAAATACAACATGTTTGATTATGAAGTAAAAAAGTTTTTGCACATCATGTAAATAAAAAGTGTACGTTGAATAAAGACTGGTTTCAAAAGAAGTGAAAGTTATTATAAAAATTTTAAATATAAGAAATAATACTCCATAGTATACGCTGGTGTATGCAATACATTAAGTTCATTACTATAAATTTTAATAATGAAATCCAAGATATAAAAAATATTATTGCGAAATTAATTTAATTGTCTTGAAAAATCTAAAATTAATAAAAATCTGACTACGATTTAGCATTGAAGTGTTTTAAAATTAAGAGTTTGCTGCAAAGAAAGTTAATTAATGTCTACCTGGAATACAAGAACTATAGATAAATTCTTTGATTAATTAGTAATTATTTCAAAACTTTTATTATAATTATTATATACTATTATTATATTAACTGCATACCGAATTAAAAAATCAGTTTAATGGACTAACTTTTTAAGGCTCGTGGCGCAAATTGATCCCATTAATTCAGAGAAAATGGTTCAAAACTAAACAGAAAAGAATTGATTTTTTAATTACTGCTTTTACAAACATAACTTAAGTTGCCAAAAATTACACATATGTATAAAAGGGAACTTCTTATATTTAACTTTAGTTCTAAATCGGGTTTTTTAATTCGCCATTAAATAAAAAATTCCATACAAAAAAAACGATATTTAATTTTTTTATATGTATGTATATACGCGTATGTACATATATATTATAAATGTCTTTGGAGGCCGGGGGTAAATTACGACAGTCGATATCGAACGAAATTTTTATTTTTTGTCTGTTTGTTTGTCGGTCAATCACGCCTAAACCCATTTTGTTGAAATTTGAAACATAGATAGATTCAACAACCAAAAGTACAATAGGATATGATATTTTTTTTTTCAAAACTAGACCTGGACGTTGTACTTCCCATACAAACTAAATATTGATTTTTGTTTATCTTAAGATCGGTTACAGCTACAGTTTCGGAATTGGGTAAGAATGACTTAACGATCAGGGCATGTCATCAGTCTGAATGTGGGCGGAATTGGACAGATAAGCGTGGCACCTCTCATACAAAATAAATACTGATTTTTGTATATCTTGGAAACGATTAAAGGTAAACTTTTTAAAGTTGGTCTGCACGACTTCACGGTCAAGAAAAACCTCAGTCAAAAAGTCTTTATATCTTGAGAAGTGTTAAAACAGAAGTTTCTGAATTTGGTGTAATTGATTTCGTTATCATTAAAAATCATCAGTCGAAATGGTAGCGATAGGGATAGCGAAAAATCGTATATTTGTCTTTGAAATTTTAGTAGTTTTTGATCAAAAATTGTACGATTTAATTCTCGTACTTAATACTTAATTCTATTGCCTAAAAACTGTAAGATACCATATGTATGTATATAATAGAAAAAAAATTTTGTTTTTTGAGTAATTGCTTACAAAATATTCAGAGAAACTTTCAATATATACTCGTATGTAGACTATATTCATATATGTAAGTATATCGGTATTAAAACTAAAAATTTATAAAGGCTGCAACATTGATTTGTTTGTATGTATTTACCCTTATTGTCTCTAAATTAAATTTGTTATAATTTTATTTTTTTTATATAAAATTATATGCTCTTTAGCAAATTATTAAATACCTGCTACTTTAACATCGACGAGTTATACAGAGCAAATATAAATATTTACTTAATTTACAAACATTTTTGTATTATTTATAATAAATTAAGTATTAGTTTATGTATAATATTGCTATTCCTCTATCTACGTTTAATAATTTATGTTAATAATTATATACTTAGTTAAATCATCACATTCACCTTCAAAATAAAATCGAAAAAGATTTACATAACTCAATATACATACAATATACGTACATATAAAAATCTCCACTCCAAGAAAAAAATATTTCGTCATAATGCAGACTATGTTATACAGAAAACCACACTTTCTTTTATATTGAGCAAGGTCTGGTCATTATTTAATAATAAGCTAACAATAAAAATTTAAAGTAGTGACTGTGTTTGTATAAATAAATGTTTGCTGTTATATATATATATATATGAATATATATACTCACATATATGTACATATATATTTTGTCAACTTATTGAAATTTTGTCTTGTTTTGATTTTGATTAAAATGAAACTTTTACAAATTCGATACATTTGAATAAACGGATTATTTCCATAATTTTTAGTCGTGTAATTTAACAATTATTTATACAAAAAAATGGTTTTGAGAATTTAAAAATAAAAGAAAACCCACATTTTAAAGGAAACTAGTATATTGTACATATGTACATAATTATCAAAAGAGAAAGCAATATAAACTGAAATATACGAATTGTCAAAAAAATAAAATACAATCTGATAAAAAAATTGTTTTCTTTGAAATGTCAATCACATAGTTTTTCTTAATTAAGATAAATCGAATAAAATCATGCAAAAACAGAATCAATTTTATTTTCTAGACATTATTAAAATAGAAATCGATGTATTAAAAAAAGGTTTACATATTATGTTTTATTTAAAATGTATTCTTGCCTTAGCTTTAGCTTTAACTAAAACTTGAAAAAAATTTTACATTTAAATAAATTTATAACATACACACATAATACATATGTATGTATTTATGCATATATTTATTTTGATTTTTATCGCTTACAAATGACATATGATGTCTCACACGCTTTTTAATACCTACAAATAGCATAGTTTTAATAAGTTATCATAGAATAACAAATGATTAGACGTGTTTGACTATAAAATATCTTTATATATATATATATATATTTAAGTTCCGAATGTAAAAATGTACATAAATACACACATATGTATACCCTTTTTCCGATTTAATGAGCAACAAACCGCCGAGTTGTAGGGTATAAGATTTTAATATAAACATATTGTTAGGTAAATGACGAAGTTTTTGCTTTACAAAAAAGAATTAATCATTTCCAATTTGATAACGTTTTATTAATATTATTATTATTTTAAAATACTACGTAATAAACATGTTATAGACTGATTGCTGAATATTTTAATAGTCCAAATCACCATGTGGGCAAGAAATAACAATAAGGAAAGTAAGAGTATTTATTAATTTTAAAACAATTATTTCTATAGACGAACACACACGCACATAACTTTCATGTTTTTAATAGAACGAAAAAGAAGTACATGTATTTATACATATGCATTTATGTACAGATCGTATATTTTTAAAACTTTTTAAACGTGTTTAAATTATGGATTGGAAAAAGTTAAGTACGTTTAAAAAAAAATAATGTAAATAATTATTTAATGTTTGTGTTTGCATAAGGCAAACTATATATCTTACATTTTACTAAATATCTTACGTTTTAAATTTGTAATTATAAATATTCCGCAAATAATCACAGTGAAAAGAGGTACACAGAATAGCGCCAGTGACATAAAGTCCATGTCTTGTATATATTTTGTAAATGTATCCATATTTTCGTTTTATAAAAATTAGTTTTTAACATTTATAGCAAAGAATCACTTACTAGTTTAAATAGAAACTACATTAATTTTTATTTTGAATTAATTTAAAAGTAATTAACTAAAAATTTGTTAAAATTTCCTTGTAACTAAATGCACTTTGTTTTTTTTTTTTTTTTGAGGTTGCTACTAAACTGCAAAAGATTTATTCTATTATTGTTGTAAACACTTTTATAAAAGCCGATCACTACAACCATATTTTATATTTTTGTTAATAAAAAACAAAAATTTACGAATTAAAAATTGTTACTATTTATAAACTTTATTTATTTATTGAAAAATAGTATATCCATTCTGGTTGTTTTAATTTAAAATTTGTTTTTCTTTTTCTGTTTTTTTTTTTTTTTTTCTTTTTTAATATTTTTATTCCCGTCAATATAAAGTTAACTCTTACTCGCAAAACGTTCCAAATCAAACTGATTTTAAAATAACATTCGTTCATGAGTGTATCTCTCCCCACATGTTTAGTTAATTTTTTTAGCTCACGTTAGTATTTCTGTTTATTAAATAAGGCAACTTTTTTAATTTGGTGTCTGTTATACCTTGTATCGTGCTCAATATATTAGCATTTCAAGCACGTCGATAATTCCACACAGCAACTAACCAACACCCACAACAAATAAAATTGCGATGACAAAAAAGAAATCGAAAATGATGTATAGAAGGCAAGAGAATCAAAATGTTAAACACATACATACATATGTAGATAAAATTGATTTTTAACACTTTCATATCAATACCTTTAAACTTAAATTTGTAAATAATAACATTGAGCACGTTGTTCGAAAAACTAAATCAGTTTTCGAACCAGGTATGTCAAAATTGGTACAATTATTCCTTTTTAAAAATAATTATCTACTACACAATACGTCATAGGCACCAATTAGAGCGTTTCACCTTGCAAGAAAAAAGTTTCTCTGTACCGCCTCTAAAACAAAATATTTTGGCGAGGAAATAAAAAAAATGTTTTCTTTAGCCGAATGTAGGGGTCGTCGTGTCAAGATTTTTAGTTATACCTTAGCAACTTACAGTCCGATTTTAAAGTATGATATACATAACATTTTTTTGTCTCGAGAAGACTAATGATTTGCCCTTAAGGGCTATTGACCTCAATTTTGGCCTTCTCGAGGCAAAAATATCGAAATACCAAATTTGTTTTTGCCTGGAAAGGTTGTCTTTCCCTACTTCAGACTAAAAAATTTTTTTTTCGAAATCTCTTCACAAAAATGCTTTATATTAGAGGCGGTATGGGAAAACTTTTTTTGAGGTACGGTCTAGTGCCCATACTGCGTGTATTGTATGAAAATAAACAAACATGATGGTTTTTAATTCTAGAAAATATATTGTATAATAAAAAACATACGATTTTTAATTTCTTTTTTTTTCAATTTTCTTTTTATGCATTTTGTGGATCCATGACGAAATAATAAAGGTGGTGGAACGGTACAACAATACAAAAACAACAGGCAATTTTGTCTTTTGTTCGCCTCTTGAAATGTCAAAAAAATTCATTATTGTGTACATGGTATAATCATCATAAGGTAGTCCCGTTTTATCAAAACATTTACAGCTGTGTACTTGAGGTTGTCAAAATCTTATTCTTTTTCTTTCTTATCTATTTTAACAATAAACAAATTTGAAATTACAATTTTTTCTTTGACAACATATTAGAAATTAAAATTAAAAGTGATGAAATGCAATACCAAATTTAGTTTTTAATTTTTGTTTTCAATATAAATTGCAAAACGTTTATAATTGCATTTATTTATTTATATATTTCGCCATGATTTTTTTGATAGAAATTGCAAATTTAATAAAATATAAATTAAATATAAATTTTATTAAATTTATATTGTATTATTATTATTTTATTAAATACATATATATTTTATTAAATTTATACTTTCATTCAAAGCTAAAACCATCCAATACGCCATGAGGTAGCATCTGGATAATTATATTTTACAACGGGCGAATATTCATATTATATTGTTTATAAGCTATTTTTTTACAGAACGAAAGTAAAATTTTTAACTTTTAAAAAAGTTTTTCGCAAAAAAAAGAGGAAGAATTTGTTTGCAATAATATATTTATTATATATTTTATATATATTATATATATATTTTATATATTATTTGGCTTACTAAGACATGGGTCCCGGGTTCAACTCCAGGCTCCGACATCTTCAAAAAAAGAAATATGAAAAAAATATTTCTTTCGGCGACTACCTCTCAGCGGCCTTCTGGCAAAAGCTCTGAGAGTAACTAATTGCCATGAACAAGCTTCTCAAGTCTGTCGTTCGGAGTCGACATTAAACTGTAGGTCCCGGTACTCATGGATAAAAATTGACACACACAACATGAGTGCTGCGAGAAGCTAGGCCGTAATGCTGACACAGGGTTGTAAAGGCCAGTTATGTATGTATGTATGTATGTATGTATGTAATATATTTATTTGTGTACCACGGTCAACCACAGTGTTGCTTTTTTATATTTTTTTTTCTATGCTATTTCAAACTGGGACTACCTTATGATGATTGTACCATGATTGTGTACAACAAATAAAAAAAAAAAGTAATTAAAAAATTAAAATTTAAATTGTAGTCGCCGTGGTCTAGTGGTTAGTGTATTGGCTTACTAAGACATGGGCCCTGGGTTCGACTCCAGGCTCTGACATCTTCAAAAAAGAAATATGAAAAAATATTTCTTTCGGCGACTACCTCTTAGCAGTCTTCTGGCAAAAGCTCTGAGAGTAACTAATTGCCATGAACAAGCTTCTCAAGTCTGTCGTTCGGAGTCGACATGAAACTGTAGGTCCCGGTACTCATGGATAAAAATTGACACACACAACATGAGTGGTGCGAGAAGCTAGGCCGTAATCCTGACACAGGGTTGTAAAGGCCAGTTATGTATGTATGTATGTATGTATGTAGTTAAGAAACCACCATTGTCATGATTTTGTTTATATCTCAAGATGTCTAGCTTCCATTTCTATTTTTTAATTCTGGAATCGGTTAAAAATTGCAAAAGATACCGGCTCCTGAATATGGGATTTTTTGTGCCTTTAAATAAGTGAACCGGAGTGTATGTATGTAAATCCGATCAGAAAGAGAAAAATAGGAATTCGCAAAATACTGCCTTATCCTCTCACTGTTCAGAATTTAGTAATAAATATGAAAAAATATTTCTTTCGGTGACCATCTCTTAGCAGTCTTCTGGCAAAAGCTATGAGGGTAAATGATTGCCATGAACAAGCTCCTCAAGTCCGTCGTTTGGATTCGACCTCAAACTGTAGGCTTCGGTATTCATGAATAAAAATTGACGTGCACAATACACATATGTGTTGTGAGAAGCTAGGCCGTAAATCTGAAAAAGGGTTGTAATGGCCAGATGAATAAGTATGTATGTGTATCTGCGTGATAAAGCCACAAACAAGGCATTTGCATTGAAGTGATACTTTACCTAGAAAGTCGAAACATCGCGACATTATCAGGTAGTTACTCTGTATTTCGATTTAAATCGAAAATGCTTTCGAAAAAAATTTCCCATTCCCAATAATAAAATTCGAAAATTCGTAAATTTTTATGAATTCCTAATATTTTCAATTCGAACCGGCACACATACATAATAATCCTCCCTTTGAATTCATATATGACATTATTGAAAATTGGTTTAGAAATTAATATATGTATGACACCAAATAAAATTCAGCAACTGTCATCGATGGACTTTCTTTATTTGTGAAACAAAATTCCTTTTTCTTGGCTTGTACTGCAACTCATAATTAACATCTTTTTAGTTTGCTATTACTATTTCTGTTATTAAGTGGGCAAGCAAGAGACTGATGCTCAGTTATTACTTTTTTTTTATAATATTCAATAGATAGTTTTAGCAAATGCATAGAAAAAATTATGCCTAGCATATTTTTTAGAAGTTTTTAAAGTTTTGTTTTGTTTGTTGTTTTTGTTTTGAGCTTTTTTAATATCTTTTGAATAATTATATATATACATATATATACATATATATACATATACTTCAATACATTAAGCATATATGTATGTATGTACGTATGTGTGTACTAAAAAATTATATAGATTCGACATGAAAAATAAACAAGAGAAATAACAATAAAGTCAAAAGTAAGCAATGCTATCGCAGTTGTTTTCTATTTTGAATAATTTTTGTATCCAAATCGATTTCCATCATATACCTATATGTTTTATTACTTTTGAAAATAAAGAAAAAAAAACATTTCAACATCTGTTTAAATAAGATAATCAACTTTTAACGCCTATATTACAATCAATATATGATTAAGACAACTAAAAATATGATAATTGCAAATATAGACTATTTTTAGAAAATTATTGAAATTTTTGAACTGCGTTTTAAAAAAGACCAGTTTAATATTTAATAATTTCACCTTTACAAAAATATTATTTTTTCTGTCGACAGTACGTACGTCCGTAAATATTTTTGTATGTATGAATATCTGTTTAATTTAAGGTTGAATGATCTGACGAATTTTATTGATTCAACGTGTTAATGAACC
Organism: Metopia argyrocephala; assembly: GCA_963576795.1. Lineage (NCBI taxonomy): Eukaryota > Metazoa > Arthropoda > Insecta > Diptera > Sarcophagidae > Metopia > Metopia argyrocephala. The sequence goes on from OY756208.1 coordinate 48,419, forward strand.
TTTTGCTAATACTCGTATATTCAACTCGTTTATCAGAAATACAATATTATACTCAAACGTATAGATAAAAGTAAATACTCACGTGTGCTGATTAAAGAGCAAATTAAATGGATGCACATTTTTTTATATTTTACAAATTGTATCTACATATGTACATCTAAATAATTTTAAATTTTTCTCCAAAAAATTTAATTGTGATCCTTTTCCAAAAAAAATAACGTCAGTTGCTTTTATAATAAACAATTTTTATTGCTTGAATGCAAATATCAATAAAAAATTACTAAAAAAATTAATAACTTGGGAAAATAAGAGAAGTAGTACCAGTCGAGAAGCCAAATGAGTTTGTAACTAAGTTTAGAATGGGGATATTGGCATTAGATTCGGAAAAAGAGTAATTATGGAGTACTACAGAAGAGAGTGTACAATTTAATAAAAAAAAGTAAGATAAATAGTGAAACTTACAAAATATGATCAAAACTGATAGGAAATGGAAATTGATCATTCAGTTTTAAACACATAAAGATCTGCATTGCAAGGAAAATAATACATACCTATACATACATACATACACATGTACTTATATATATTGTACTATACCAAAAACCCAACAAAATAGTTCAATAAGATAATGGAAAATTTTGGAATAAAGTCTACTTTAATTTTCCATTTTTTGCATACGGGTAATAATTTTATATCTAAAGTTTTTTTAATTTGTTTTTTTTTTTTGTTTATTAAAAATAAAGTTTTTCAAAATAATTTATTTGGTTGTTAATTCCGATTCGACCGGCAGAACCCAGTCGCTTTCACTATCTTCTGCCATTACAATTTATTAAAACAAACTTTACACAAATGTAATAAAATGGTTTACTTTTTATTTGTTAAATTTTTTGCCCTGTGTCTTTTATTTTGTGTTTTATTTAACTTCTTATTAACGTATCGCGATCCGCGATCTGGATTCCATATTTTAGGCCATTCTGCGATGTGGATCGCGATCCATCAATATTGCATGCTACACGTTCAATAAATATCGTGATATTTGCAATATCGTGATATTTATTGAACGTGTAGCAGTGCCCTTAGACTTGTTATTACAACTTGCCGATAGTTAAAGGTAGGATTTTATCAGACAGATAAATTGCTTTTTGTTATTACAAGTAAAATTTAACATTAAGGGACCGACAGTTATTGGGAAGATTGCCTTACTTTTAGGTTAAAGTTTATTTGTAATAACAAAAAGCAATTTACTGTCTGATAAAATCCTACCTTTAACTATCGGCGAGTTGTAATAATGGGCCTTAAAATCCTAATACATACTGGCATTCTTATGAGATTTAATATTATTATAAAAAATAATATCTTATTTTTTAAATTACAATTTTTGAAAAACCGCAAATTTATTTTTTAATTTTTTCCCCTCCGCTAGGATTTGGACCTCGATCGTTAAGTATCTGAGCACGCGCTCTAACCACTATACCACGACCCCCGATTTTTTTCGAAGAATTTTCTTGTCTTTGACAATTTTACCCCTAGAAATTCTAGCAACACTGATTACAACATATCGATGTTAATTTTGCTTCATTCGTTTTAGAAAACTGATGATGGGTAAAATGATCAAGTTTAGTTTTAGATTTAGCCAACTGGTACATTACCAAAAGGCAATAGATGTTTTTAAAACTAAGAAATTTATACTTACATTTATGTGTAAAGTTCTTCAAATCAGGTTCGAAACATGGATTATTATGATATTTCTTCTTTTTTTTCGTTAAAATGGTATTGTTTTCAATATATCCTGTTTTTACTCCAGGTGTAGTGGTGCTTATATCTTTTACCGATGTCCCATCTGATAATTTATCTTCTTCTATACTGTAACCAAATTTTTTGCACATTTTGTTTTTACCCATTCCGAATGTATGGTTGCAGTATTGAGATGTCATTGGTTCACTAAGCACATTGGGAAACCTTTTGTTATTATTGCTTTCAAACAGTAACGATGAGACCATTGGTAGATTTTCACGGTTATTATTAAGAATTTGCCTGGACAAAGTTGGTACATTTTCAAGTGTAATAAAACTGTTTCTAAACCCCTCTAAACTGTTATTGTTTTCATATGCTGTGCCAAAATGTAGTTCTTTTATATAAAGTAATTTATCTGAACACATTCGATAACTATATTTATTACACACCAGTTTAAAACCATAATTTGCATCCCATTTGTTTTGCTTTCTTTTCGCTACACACAAATTGTTGTTGAATATCATTTTTGATTCAGATTTTATGTATTCGCCTTCTATGGCTATGTATGCACCAACCTATAAATCACTATTCATTGCATCACTACGTGTTTTCAATCCAAATATAAACACCAAATATATTTATGCAAAAATCAAGACGTTTTAAAGATTGAGTTTTTTGTCGTGCAATTTTTGGCACTTGTTGCTCTCGTATTACTTTAAGTTGTTGAAATTGACACTGTTGTTTTTGATTATATGCACTATTGAAACAGTTTTGATTTTCCCTTATTCTCATATTATGAAGCGTAAACGTTCAAATCAGATTTATAGATAAATTGGATTTATTTCTTTCTTTTACTTTTATAAATCACTTGAATTTACGGATATAAGACAAGATGAATTATCTTCGGTATGCACCTATCGATTCAGAAGTAAATGTGAACGTTTTGGTTTATATGCAATGCTTTGTTCGTGAAAAAAAGTATTAATGGCGTTTATTCTTTGTTAATTTAATTTTATTCCTCCGTATTCATTTATTATTTTCTTAAATTATATATACATTCATATATGCTCTTTTGTTTCTTAAAATTAGCCTGCAAAAATTAAAAAAAGACTACAAAGTAAGCATACAATACACAGTAGTTATTCAAAAAGTTCCTTTTAATAATTTTATGAGGCCTAATCAAAAGCTTTATACATATAATGTCAATGTCTTTTAACCCATTAACGCCCAAATGAAAACCAAGAACAATTTTTAAAATTCAATATTTATTAAAAGAAAAAAACCAAAAAAAAATATTCTGAGTTGTGTTTTTTCAGATGTACTAAGCTTAGTACAGCAGCACTTAATATGCTATAGCTCAAAAAATTCTATACGAACTGAACTGTTTTATATTGCTTTTATTAGAATGTGATGTTATCAAGTAAATAAACTGCTATTTAACGTTCTTCAAAGTTAACTTATGTAAAATAAACTACATAACCATTCACAACCTCACAAGAAATAAATCACTAGCCGAAATGGAGATTCCCATAATTGATATTTTTCAACTATGATATGATAAGTTGATATACAACAGCTACGTGGATGTTGCATGTACTCTTATTGACTGATAAAAAGCGTTACCCGAGTAAAAAAACTGCATTTTATAAATTTTACTTGTGTACTATATATAGTACAGCGGGCGGAAATGGGTTAAAGCATATCTATAGCATGATAAATTTACATGCATAACTTTAAAATATCTAACAATACATAAAATTTCCCATTAAATGGAACAAATTATAAATTCAGTATTAGGCTTACATATAAGTATTTTTACGAACATGACTAAAACTCACACATTTTTGACAAAGTTCCGTATTCTAAATTAAAACAATTGTATTAAAAACCAGCGAAATGATTCATTAGCAAAACTTTTGGCTTTTTTTCATAACACTTATAATGCGATTGATGCACTTTAATTCCTCGGATATATACTAATGTAAATTGAAATCGCGTGTGCCTGAACAGATACTGTAACCGTTTGAAATAACACTTTGGTTGTATTAAAGCAAGTTTTATATCTATGTACGTACATCAGAATTTAGAGAACAAACACGTATGCAGAACGATTCGTAATAAAATAACAACACATTAAAGGCAAAATAAAGCGCCGACGTCAACAATTTATACTCATGCAAACACAATGTATATCATTTAGAAGCAGGGATGGAATTACAAATTTTAAAATTGTACAATATCCCATAAAGAGTTGTAGTGTTTGCACCTAATTTGTACCAAAATTAATTTTCGTTAATAATTTTTTACAAGCCAGACATTTGATTGAAGTAGATGAGTCATTTTGTGTTAAAATATATAAAATACTAGTTAACCCGGCAAACATTGTTTTGCCATATAAATTTGCTCTAGAAAACACTTTTTAGTTCAAATAAGTACATTTGATGCTCTTCACCGAACTGCAAAAGTCAACATTGATAGGAGCAATCAATGTCTGCGTTACTAAGAACTTTAATAAATGATTATCCGAGATTTTCGGTACTTCTGTTAAAAAAAAAAAAAAAACGAAAACAATATGTGTTCTATAGTACGCAGATCTATCTAGTTTAAAATTTCATCGAATTCTGTACGTTATTTAGGGGAATGAAAAATAGATGTTGACCGATTCTCAGACCTACCCGATATGCACACAAAATTTAATGAAAATCGGCCGAGCCATTTCGGAAGAGTTTGGCAACAATGAGAATTGTATATATTAGAATTAATACACAATACATAAGTATATGAATTGGCCATTTAATACGAAATGGTAAGTTATTACAATGGTATATTAAAAATAATAATAACAAAGGGAAACATTACATTTTGTGTTAATTAAAACATAACAAAAAATATGTTAATATGTGAGTTCTTTGTACGGATTATGCTATATATAAGAAGTGTCAGTCTATAGTATATTTCTCTGATTCGTTTTTATTATATTCTGGTAAAAAAATTCTTTCTAATAGTTGAATGTGGATCTAATGAATTTCCTCTTATAATTTTCGAAAGATCAGTTAACATACGTACATATGTATATTCATCTGCTACATTGTAAATTTTAGAAACATTATACAGAAATTGGTAATAATTGAATTATTGTAAGTATTTAATATTTCAAAGTCAATAAGAGAAAATGAAAATAAATACAATTTTACAAAATTGTAGATTTTTTAAAATTTTACTATATCAGCCGTTGGTGTACCATCAGTCTGTTCGAGTGTGAATTTACCAAAAATGGTACAATTGTAAAAACTTTGCCATCCCTGTTACTAAGCATTCATATTTAAAGCTTTAATACAGTCTTTTTAAGGTTTACCACATCTGTTTTTCTTTTTGTGTCTCTTTTTGTTAACAAAAAGCTTTTTGATTACAAGAGGATGGCAGCGCAATAATATTTAATGTATAATTCAATGGCAGGGTTGTCAGATAGTTTTCATTTTTTTATATCGATTTTAAAATTCATATCTCTAAAATCCTGATTAGTTCATCCTCTAAATTCCCCACAGAAACTGAATCAATAATTTTGCATATATGTATGTAGTATAGGAAGAAGAAGAATGTTACTCTCTCAAAATTTATCGCATTTACCCATATTTTGTGTACGGGAACGCTTTTTGGTAAAATTGGGATCCCGCGTCCGCTCAATGTAGAGTAAAGAACAGACCTATAAATGTACAAAAATCTGCTTTGTGAAGTGACACTTAATAATTTTTTTTCATATTATTTTTTCGCAATAATAATTCTTTATTGAGTTTTTCTCTCAAAAGGCGGAAAAGTAATATGAAGAAAATTATTAAGTGTCACTTAATAAAACAGATTTTTGTACATTTACATATACAGGTAAACCTCCTACAACGCGGTGAATAGGTTCCTAAAAAACTCCGCGTTATAGATAATCGTGTTGTAGGAGACTCTAACTCCACAAAAAAATCAGAGTTTGGTTTCAAAGTAAAAAAAATTTTCAATAAAATATTGGAATTTGTATAGTAAAAATATGTGCTTGATATAATTTTGTGTATTTATTTGTTGAGTGATAAGAGCATACATATATATTAGGTCTGTTTCTTTACTCTACATTGGGCGCCCGCGGGATCCCAATTTTACCAAAAAGCGTTCCCGTACACAAAATTTGGGTAAATGAGAGAATTTTTGAGAGAGTAACATTCTTCTTCTTCATGCACGAAAGAGCCCGTACTTTTTCTTCGGGCTAGTTTGTGCAAGTAAACAAATAATCAGCTGTTTAAAAAATAATAGAAAAATGAAAGGTTCAAAAACTAAAAAAAATGTCAAAAGTTGAATTAAAAAATATTTATAAACCTGCAGTGAAAGGCTTATAGTATAATTTAATTCAATATTTATATAAAAAAGTTTATCTTTGCCTTAGTTAACATGTATAAGTCTAATTATTGTCGTTTGTTTTTGCGAAAGTACATGTTCAATATGCGTGTGTGTGTGACATAAAGTTGTGTGTTTTCATATTTTTATGTGAATGGGTAAAATATTTGCTTTTTTGCGTTCCCGTACTTTTGGGCAAATTTGTCTCTTATAGAGAGAAATTATTGTTTACTCTCTATTTCCCGAACTTTACCCAAAAAGTAAAGAAACACACTTATTATGTTATTTAATAAAACTTATTTTATTTAAACAAAAACAAAATAAAATTTCAATTCTACGTAAAATATTCAAGTTATAAGATTTAATAAATTAAAGCCAAAATGGAACGATAACTTTTTACTCCTCCTCATCACTTAGTATGATTTGTTTCAAACGTTTTGTTCGTACTAGTTCAAAATCTGAGCTTAATCCACTATCAGATTCGGGCATCCTTTGGACGATTATTGGTTTGAAAAAATTGTGTTTGTTTGCTCTTATTTCACAAATTTTTATAAATATCTTGATAGGGAACTAAATTGTTTTGAAGATTTCGTTTAAATATTTCTGCTCTGTCACTTAACGGGTCGTTCTCCAATATGTATTCTTCCAGCTTACTTATTCACCTTAAAATAATTTTATCAAAACTCTTTTACGAAAAAACAACAACTGTTTCACAAATTTTTTATAATTTAACTGGAATTAGACTGAATATTTTTTCGCAATTTTTTACACGCTTTAGATTGATGCTTTTATTTGCAATGCCGACAACAAACTAACAAAAAAATTATTACATCAAATGAAAGTAGCATAAATCGAAGTATGGACAAAATGCAAAGAATTTTATTTAGACAAGAAAACCTTTTTCAAATTAAAATAGTAAATAGTTAAAACAATTGTCATAAAAATCGCGTTGTAAGAAAATGCCCGCATTTTGGGAACCCCGTTGTAGCGAAAACGCGTTATAGGAAACCGCGTTGTAAGAAGTTTACCTGTAATTGAAAATCACATAGTAATTGTAATTTTTCGTAGATTATCTTTTAACCTCATACAAACCAGCATATTAAAACCACTGACTTAGAACATTAAATATTATTTTATGTGCCAATTTTCATTAAACCATATACATAGGTAGCTGCTGAATAAAAACTACTTATGACTACAATTTTAAAGACAAATATAAGATTTTATTTTACTAGTTTTAAAATTACCGCGAAGCAACAATAAAAACAAATTATTATCTTGTGTTGTCTTTTTTTATTTTTCGGTATATTTGTATTTAATAGTGTTTAAAAAGTTTATTTATTAATGCCCGTATTCACAAAAAATAAAATTGGTTTATAGAGTGCTTATTTGACATATTTCTATGGAGTAATTGTCAAATAAGCAATTAATAAAACTGTTTTATTTTTTATGAATACGGGCGTTAGAATTAAAGTTGATTTGTATATGTACATATGTAGACACATATGTATAATTTTTGGTTACTTTAGACAAGTTTGTAAAAGCAGTTAATAAACACATCAAATCTTTGTTGTCCAATTTTGAGCCATTTTCACTCAAATAATGTGAACAATATGCACCGTGAGCCTTGAAAGAATCTGTTCATTAAACTGAGTTTTTAATTCGGTGTGCAGTTAAAAATGCATGTATGCATATGTATGTAATTTTTAATAAAAGATTTTAAAGAATTAGTAATTAATCGAAAAATTTCTCTATTAATCAAAAATGTTTAATTCGTAAAATCGTTTTAAAACATATTTTAAAGTATCTATAGTTCTTGTATTCGAGGTGAACATTAACTTAACTTTCTTTGCAGCAAACTCTTTATTTGAAAACGCTTCAATGCTGTTATCTTCTGAGTCTTCCTTTTTCATGGCAACCATAGGTAAAAATGCATAAGATGAAAAAAAACCATATAGTTCACGTGAAGTTATTTCCATTTTTATATCATCCAACGTCGGTATATGATTGTAATGCATTAATTTTAAAGAATCCCTGAAAGCTTCGTAGTATGATTCAATTAAAAAACTTCGTCGATTTATTAAGACATTTAATTGAACGCTGCTGTTTAAAAAAAAATTAATGTCACATCCAGGACTACCAAAAAAACTATTTTGAAAATCAACCTGTAAAGAGAGAATATAAGAAAAACTTACTTAATACTCGAGTTAATTCACTTACAAATAAAGCGTCAACGGGTATTTCTGGTTGAATATCATCATATTTAAACATAAAATTATTTATCCATAAATCTCCATGATTTAATACTGTTATTTCGCCAGGTTTTTCCTTGCCAGTTTTTACCAAGTTATCTATTAAGTGATCGCAGTGTTCATGTAATTTTTTAGCAATAGCATTAAAACCCTCCCATGTCGTAACTAAATCTGCTAAAGTTCGTAAAAGTAAAGTCATAAAGTCTATAAATCTCTTACTAGTACGAATATAATTTTCGTCTAACATTCCTGTTCGAAAATGATTCTTTATCTCAGGATCCTTATTAATACAATAATTGATTAGTTTCTTTTTTATCCAATTTCTGATTTATACACATACCCTCTCAATTAATATGACAGATGCCGCGTGAAAGTTTGCTAATTTTTTCAGTATTACTACACAATGTTCTTCATCTAATCCACATTGTCGATTGGCCAACTTGTATCCATAACTGGTTAAATCATCAAAAACAATTGTTTGAATAGGTTCTTTGACTGTAAAAAAGCATCTGAAATAAAGTAAGTACATAATAAAAAAAGAAATATATAAAAATCTATACATTCATAAACGTATAATAAATATATGATGTTTATAATAAGTTTGTTTTTCTCATAAAAGAAATTATATATGATAAATTAAGCTTAATGTAGCTCTTAGCAAAGAATACGATACAATCTCACAAACAGTATGAATTGTGCATTGTAACAAAGATTATTTATAATACTTATGCAAACGAAATAAAGTATTGATAAGCTTTAAATATAATTTTAATAGTAGACTAATTCTGGCTTTCAATAATAATCAATATCGAATAAAATTTGAAATACATATCGTCGTGCGGGAGTTTAAGTGCTCTATACGCCATTTTATAAATCTCGAGTTAACGATGCTAATTTAGGTTTTTGACACCAAAATGTTTAAAATCTGCTATCCATTTTCTGCTATTTATCTTCGAAACTTGACGAGATATCCTAAAACGGATTACAGATTTGATAAATTTGGGGTCGAAAACCTAAAGTGGCATCATTAACTCAAGATATATAAAAAATTTGAAATGGCGGATAGAGCACTTAAACTCCCGCACGACGATATGTAAATTATTAGAATTTATTTCGAATAATTGTCTTCTAAATTGAATTATAAATATTAGTTTTATTCGGACAAAAATTTAAAGAACACTCAACTCAGTGACTCGAAATTTCTTGATCCTTTTTAATATGTGTATGTATCTTGTAAATTTTTATGTAGGTATGTACATAAATAATTAATACTGTAATTAAATTTGTACTTGAAGTATGCAAAATCATAGAAAAAAATGTACGCCATTAATTTATTATAAAAGACAAAAATATTAATCTCTGCTTCTTCATTAAATGCTTTAATTGTATAATTTTTCCAATGATTTCTCAATTAAAGCAGAATATTACATCCGTGAGAGAAAGATACACACGAACTGAACGAGTCTTTGACACCAGTTCTTTGTGATCTATACATATTCGGGACAACCACTCTCACACTTTTCCATAGAAAACATATATAAGAATTATATTTTTTTTACATAATATGTAATTAATTAGTCGAGGTTTTTCCAACACATCACTTCTTTTCTCTGCCATGTTCTACTTTTTCCTATATCATTTAATTTTTTAATGACAAAATATAAATTAAGTAATCAAATTGGTCAACAATATTACTGGAATTCGAATTAAAGTTGCACAAATTTCAGAGAGTTTGAGGTATTCTATTTGTTAATAATTTTTGCAAATGTACTTACTTTGCACCAAATTTACATATACCACCGCTTAGAAGTTCTAACTTTCCTAATACATCGTAATAGAATGTCTTTTCTTTTATAAAAACTCCCAACTCTTCTAGAAATTGAGTAGCAGGAGTAATAGCTATACATTTAATAACCAAAGGCTGTTCTTTATCCAAATGATGACTACTGCTGCTATATAAAACTTTTGCGCGATATATTTTACTGCAATAATTTTCACCTCCACCGGTTGTTTCTTCAAATTCAATTTTTTTTATATCAACTTCTTCGCGTAAACCATTTTCCAGGGCTGTTTTAAAAAAATCCTTGTTTAGATAGACAGGTGTTTTACATTTATTATCCAAAATCATATTAAATTTTGCAAGGTTTTAACAGTTTCCTTTAGTTTTTCAATTATTCCGACTGCTCAAATATGTTTAATCTTAGGGGTTCTTTTTAAATATAACTGAATTTTATTCTGCTACCAAACTTTATATGCAATTCCACTACAGTTAAATTCAGTTAAATGAAAGCAAAAAATAATGTCAATTGGTTTTCATTTAACTTCAAACAAGATTTCAAACAATGTAACTGCTTTTTAAGTATTCTATTAAGCAGAGATAGCAAATACGGCATTAAATATAAAACAAAAATATACATACGTATATAATACATACATACAAACACAGAATTTTTTAATGAATAAAATTGGCTTCAGATTATTTTCTTCCTTTACAAAAATAATGTTGCTGTTCTTCGTAGGGAAGTAACGTTAATAAGATTTAATACTCGTAGCTAATATGTCTGAATTTGACTGTATATTGAATGCAACGGCTACTCTCTAATAAAATACTCTTAATGTTAGTTTGTCCCATTTTTAATTACAACTATTACAACAACAACTTTATTTACATTCGTCTTATCATTTATTTTATATTGCCTCTTAATCGAAGACTAAACATATATCAAAATAACTACTTGAGATAGTCGAGACTTACATATTTGCAAGTAGCTTATCTTATAAAGTCCTTAGAGATAAAACTTTATTTACAACTAAATTTTTTTGAATTTTTTTTTTTTTTGCATTATAGTTCTATTTAAAGACCACAACTAAATCTCTATTAATATTAAGATATTATTCTCCCTTTTTAAGACCAACATATTACTTAAAATTATATTAACCAAAACCCTACTAATTATGACTTTTACTCAAAAATATGTATGTACATAGTATTTTGGCCATTACAACCCTGTTTCAATGTTACAGCCTAAATTCGCGCAGCACCCATGTTGTGTGTGTTAATTTTTATCCATTAGTGCCGAGACATACAGTTTAAAGTCGATTCTGAACAGCAGACTTGAAAAGCTTTTTCATGGCAATCACTTACTCTTTTGCCAGAAGACTGCTAAGAAGTAGTCGCGGAAAGAAATATTTTTTTTATATTTCTTTTTATTTTTTGAAGATGTCAGAGCTGAAGTTAGAACCCGGAGCTATCGTCTTGGTAATACAAAACACTAACCACTAGACCACGGCGACTACAAAATTGTCTAAAAAAAAGTATCTCGAAAATTGTGTGTTTCGCACATCTGTCAAAAAAATTTAAATACGGAATTTTCATAAAACAATTTATTTGCAAAATTGGCAACGCATCTAACGTATAGAAGTTGAAAAAATGTTAACCTTTAGATGCATTGGCAGTTGAACAGTTGACTTACATTGTACATTGTCCACTGTTTACGACGTAATGCATACTATGTACTTCTACCTTCAAGATATGAATATGCTACATTTTAAGCGTTTTCATTTTGCAGAACACCATAAATTTCATTCGATCCTACTCTGTAGGCGGCTCTTAAATATGAACGTTCGTACACGAAATAAAATCATCGAAAAACACCGGTACAGCATGGACTGCCTGGCCAAAAGTCACGAACTTAAGAGACTGCAACTCTCTTAACACCTGTCAAATTTGCGCTACATGTAAGTGTGAAAAGTCGCCTGAGTAAAAGACCTAATCCGCAAATATTAGTTCGTATAAAAAGACGACAAGCAATTGCTATTAGGACAGGCCTTCAAAAAGAAAAGATAGTTCACCAACAACAACAACGGTACACAAGCGACGACGTAGCCCATCACCATCAACATCGAGTTCAACGCAACACTCTACTTCAACCACACCAAACCAGCGAATCATATGAATTCAATTCATAAAGTACAATTTGTTAATTTTCTAACCTTAGAACTAAATTAAAATTATTAATTTTCTAAACTTAAAGCTAGAATAAAAGCTTATTTAAAAACTGAATTATACTACATTTGTAACACCAATCTTTGGTTATGTTTAAACTAAAATTGTTAAATTAAAATTATCGCATTTAATTTAATTATACATACTTTAAATTGTACAATAAGCGTTAAAATTTTTGAATTTCCAAAAATCATCAATATAAATCAAAATCGTCAAATTAAGGGCAAATATCGCCAATATTATATATTTGTATCGCAAAATCGTCAAATGACGATAAATCTTCAAATCTAGCAGCTATTGGTAAAATTAGTCTTTAGCTGTTATGTTTCGAATCATTTGTTTCTGTTTCGTACATACAAATATGTATAAGTCGTTAGTCTTTCTGTTTCCTTCCGTTTTGTTTCGGACGAACCTGTTAAAAACAAAATTTTGTTAAAGGGCGGTTTAGATGGTAATACAAGTTGTACGTGAAATCAAAGAGAAAATATTACGAAATGCTATCCGTATTTTAAAAATGAATGATTAAACAGAACTGGGTCATGACGTTTTTTCCATACAAATTGACACATAAAAACGCTGGAGAATGCAGTCGTGAAATAGAATCTATTTTATTTTGACAGCGTTTTTTCTTATGCTCTCATTTTTAGAAACAAATTCTCTCAACAAAGTTACCACACTTTAATTAAATTTCATACATTTTGTACACAAACCCATTGGTTTTTGTTGTTGGCACAAAGAAAAATAAGAACAAAACAAAATCGAAAAAACATTTGAAAGTTTAAATAAATTAATAAAATTTGGAATTTGTTAAATAAAATGAGTGATATTTTAGTAAAAATAATTGAAAAAGTGTGTAAAAATGATTGAATTATAAAATATATGTTCAATTCTTTGCAAAAGCTCTCATAAACTTAATTTTTAATAGCTTTACATACAAGAAATGTAAAAACAATAAATGACAGTTTGTGAAGTTGCGGCCGTCGTTTTAATTTTGGGCACGTTTTCTCTGAGAGACGTTTTTGCCTGAAGTTGCGGTTGTATTCTGTTTAATCATTGAGAGTAAAAATCTTACGACGGATTTTTTTATGTTTACACGGTTGGTAAAACACCAAAACAAAGTAAAATGAAAACATAAAATTCACCTACACAAGCACACAAAATTTACATGCATTGTGAATACATTTAACATAAACAAAACATAAAAATGCATCTCTGATGTAATGAAATGTGATAGTTTTTTTAAAAAATTTCAAAAAACAAAGAGAGCCATACGACTGTCAAGGTTTCATCCGTATTTTCTATCAATGTCGTGAAGTCTCATTACATATCAAGCTTACACGATACTATTACCATCTAAACCCGCCTTAACCTTTAACTACGGAGGTGAAATATTTTTTTATAGTTATTGACGTGGGGTAAATTTTACCACCTTTTGTTTTATCAAAAAAAAATTAGTCAAAAACAAATTTTTTTAAATAATTTATTATACATAACATATGAAATGTATTGCTTTGGGGATAAGCATGTCTCTATGGCCATTTCGTCTCTGCTTAAGAGACTCGTCAGGAGACTTTTTCCCAAAGGTGGTAAACAAAAATACAAATACTTATATTCAAATAGTTATAAACTAAATGCGAATCACATTTAGTATATAAAAACCAAACAAAAGTATTTACAAAGCAATACATTTCTGTTTTTAAAAAACGAAATTCTATTTTTCCTGTTCACCACAGTCAGCCTACAATTAGTCGGCACAAAAACCTGTAGCGAATATTGGAAAAACGAAAATATTTTTATTTAAAAACAATAAATATTTTTCACCATATAGGCAAATACATTTAATATACATAACATATGAAATGTATTGCAATTTATTTTTAAAAGAACAAGAAAATACATCTAATATATAAAATTCTCCTGTCGCGGTGTTTGTTGCCAAACTCCTCCGAAATGGCTCGACCGATTTTCATGAAATTTTGTGTGCATATAAGGTAGGTCTGAGAATTGGTCAACATCTATTTTTCATATCTCTAAATGTTAAGATGACCCGCCCCAAGGGAAAATTTATGCCTCACCTAAATAACGTACAGATGTTGATGAAATTTTAAACTATATATGTATGTACCGTAGAGTATACATGGTTTACTTTTTTTTAAGTACTCAGAGGAGGCGGTACAAGGGCTCCCAATCCCCATCTAACAAACTGAATTTGATTAAATTTTGTTGTCGTCTTAACACAACTTTAGATTAACAAAAGTCAATTTTCACATCTATTTTTCATCCCCTAAATGTTGAGGTACCCGCCCCAAGGGAAAATTTGTGCCTCACCTAAATAACGTACCGACGTCGATGAAATTTTAAATTAGATACATATGTATATCTGCGTACGGTAGAACATATATGGTTTAGGTTTTTTTTTTTAAGAAGTACTCATAGGGGATATTTCTCCCTATCCCCAACTATCAAACTGAAATACCCAAAATGGCGGATAATCATTTATTAAAATTATTAGTAAGACAGGCATTAATTGCTCATATCAATGTTAAGTTTTGCAGTTCTGTGAAGCGTATTAAATATATGTATATGTTTCCTAGAGCAAATTTATATGGCAAAACAACGTTTGCCGAGTTAACTAGTTTTTATATAAATATGATTATAAAAATAAAAAAATCAAAGATTTAGTATAACAAAACAGGGACTCAACAGCGCTCAACCGAAGAAAATAAGTTAAAAAATCTAAGGAGGGGGTAAAATTTACCACCACCTCAGTAGTTAAAGGTTAAGTAACGGAACATCATGTGTTACGTCGTTAACAGCGGCTATAATGTACAAGGCACGTCAACTGTTAACGTATCTAAAAGTTAAAATTTTTTTCAACTTCTATACGCTAGAAGCTTTGTCAATAACTTGTTTTATAAAAATTCCTTACTTTAACCTTTTTTGACAGACGTGCGAAACACACAATTCAAGCAATGCATGTTATGTTATGTTCTTCCACCTCAAAGACTAATGACCCCTTAACTCACATTGGAAAATTGTTATAATTTTTAACAGCCACTACTTATTATTTACTATCATTACAGCATTGTATAATACACTGCGCACTTCTCATAAGGTGCCTTTGAGATTACAACAAGTAAATCAGTAATACAAACAACATGGCTCTTTGATGTTGGTCAGGCTAAAGGACTGTCAAAAAACCACAGCAAAAAGTATGAAAAAAAATATTTATATAAAGCAAAGAAAAAATTGACAACTCTCTTCACAAATTGTTTAAAAAAAGTAGCTCAGCTGGTTGGCAAATGTACTTTATAATTAATACGCCATGGTATAATGTAAACGCAAGACAATAGAAAAAAATCGCTAAAATTAAAGTGAATAAATAGAATCACAACACTTATTTAGGCCATTGCTACACTCTACAGCTGTACATATTTTTTGACAACCATTCGAAATTTCTCGTTTTTTGAAAATAATAGAGAAATTGATTATCACCAAGTTATACATAGAAAGTAAAAAAAATTTGCGCTTAACGGAAAAAACTTTCAGGGAATTGAAAGTAAAAAATTACAAACAAACAGTTTTACGTTAAATATTAGTAAAAAAATTTCAAGTCATAAATATGGTTAGACGTGGTCGTTCTGCTAGCCCTCCACCAGCAACTCGAAGGTAAGCAAAGTTATGGGTGCATGCGAATACCATTAGGATAATTTTTCTAAATATTATGAAATCTTAAAATTTGCTAGAAAATTTCCAACAAAGTGTAGATTATAAATAAATGTGCATAATTTTTGTATTGGCCAAATAAACATGTTTATAAGTTATTTCCTTAAATGATGAAATAGTACTAGTTACATAACCTATTGTGTTTATATTGAATGTTCTATGAGTGTATTGACGTATTAAAATTTGCAGAAACGAAAGATAAATTTAATTAGTGTAGTGTATATTATTTTACAAAAATAAGTGCTTGCTAATTAGAAAATAATTTTTGATTATATGATTTTCGTTATATTTTAGAGCTGTTCCAACTCATTCTGCTTCGAATAATGTTCCTACACGTGTAGCTCCAGCTCCACCAGCTCCTGTACAAACTCCACCAACAGCTGTAGGAGCACCTCAACAACCCTCCATGTTCCAGCAAATGGCCGCTACGGCTGGTGGTGTTGCTGTAGGCTCAGCTGTTGGACATGCCGTAGGTCATGGTATTACTAGTCTCTTTAGTGGTTCTGATAAAGAGGTGGCCGCACCTGCAGCAGCTCCTGCTGTAGCAACAACCCAGCAATACGGAAATATTGCCCCTAACGAGCCACAAGGTCCTTGCAGTTGGGAGATAAAACAATTTTTACAGTGCGCCCAAGGGCAATCAGATTTGACTCTGTGTGAAGGTTTTAATGAGGCTTTACGACAGTGCAAGGTCCAACACCATTTGCAGTAACTACTTATTCATTTGGGCGATGCAGCAATCTTTCCCTTGTGCAGATTAATCAAAATCTTTTAATAATTTTAAATATTTTATTACCCATTTTTATTTTCAGTATAAATTATAAATATTATTCTCATTTTAAAAATGGTAAATAATTTAACATACTTGTTTTTATTTTTATTGTATAATTTAATAAAAATCTGGTACCAACAGTAATCTGTATTCGTTAAAAGACAAATATCAGAATTAAATGTTTGTGTTTTAACTCTAGTTGTAAATAAAAAATTCTTCGACATTAGCATTATACCTATATAATGTGATTTGATTCTGTATATGTGGTATGTACGAACAGATTACTGTTGCACCTCCAAGAACAAAATTGTTACTTTTTATCAGACGTTAAATTTTTCGTGACCCAAATGTAGGGGATCTTTGTGAGCGTCGATGATGAGACAGTGTTTATAGAAAAGGCAGAGGGATTGATGAAAAGTCACGAATTCTGTTTGCTAAGACTTACTTTCCCTCAGTGTTGCCACAACGGTTAACTTTTTGAAACCAAATTTCAACATAAAAGTAACCAAACGCCCATGTACTAGAAATCGCATAAAATTGCCGATATCGATTTGAAATCACAAAAGAGGTGTGCTAAAGTTCGCAATCGCCAGAGATTATTCGTTTTCAAATCACAAGCCTTTAATTATGTGATTTGTAAGCGAACTTGTATATTCCATAAAAACAAATTTTTAATGATTAATATTAATGAATCGCCCATGTGCTGGAAAACGTGCGATTTCAAATCACTTGTGATTTCAAAATCGCCAATTTTAGTTTTTCATGTGTTGGAAATCGTGCGTTTCATTTATTTTTCAAAGTTATGTTGGAAAAATGAAAACACGTTTTAAATGTCAAAAGTAATAAAAACAAACATAATATAAACAAATTATTAAATAAAATTAATAAAAATGCCAACTGCGTCATTGTTAAGTTTAATAAAAAAAAAAACAATATGAAAGAAAACAACGTATTAGAAAGCGTTTTCTTAGAGATGAGCAATGAAAAAGGACATACTTTTTATTTTGCATTTTCTATTAAAATTATTTGTAAAATATTCGGCCTTATTCCAATTGGCGACGTCGTTGTCGTTTGAAGACATTTTTGTAGCAGAATAAAGAAACAAATTTTCTCTTGCCTTTAATCTATTACAAAAATTTCGTTACACGACGACGACGTCGCCAATTGGAATACGGCCTATTACTTTTTTACTTTGTATTTATAAAAAACATATATATTATTTATGTATACTTTTATGTTAAATTATATGCAAATTTTTAAGAAAATATGCAATTTCACTTATAGATCACATGCGTAAAAGTTTGTGATTTGAAAACGCCTAATTTCTGGCCATTGTGAACTGTAGCACACCTCTTTTGCGATTTCATATCGAGTTCGCCTATTTCATGCGATTTGCGATTTCCAGCACATGGGCGAATATTATCCATTCTATTTTCAAACTGTTGATAAAGGGGAAAAATAATTTCAGTCCTTGAGAAATATGTGATCAAAGAGGTACAGTTGTTACAATATAACCTTAAAGCTTAAACTTAAAATATAAATTAATTATGGCCGAATTGTGACCACTAGAGTGATATCAAATTTATAGAAGAGATGTTCATTTACAGAAATTCCATCTTTACATTATTAATAAATTTTTTATTTATTTCATACTGATAAGAAAATATTTACAATTTACAATGCATTAATTTATTTTTCTTAAACTGGCGATCTTCATTCGACTCAATTTTTTTAATTAAATCTCTCGCTTTATTTATGACTTCTTTAAAATCTGAACATTGGTTGGGTAATTCAGGGCTTAATCGTTTTCTTTTATGCTTTGTGGAAGATGATTGACTCAGAACTTTCTCAATAGATTTATCAATATCTTCTGTTAGGTTTGTTATAAATGCATTTTCAAGCTCACCAATTTTCTTCGAAAGTTGAAACTGGTAAAATGAATCATCTAATGTGCGCTTCAGTTGAAATGAAGTTCCCGAAATATCAAAATGATTTTGACGACTTGAAGAATTTTTATGCTGAAGTTCCAATAATCTGTTTTCAGCCCTCTTGGAAGTTAATTCACCCTTTTCTAGAATTGATTCAAAAGTGCTAACTAATTGAGGACTGTCATCGTTAACTTGCTGTGTTTGTTGTGGTAAAAATATATTCTTTTCTTCACATTTGATTGAAATTGAATTTAAAGGCTGATAATTGAGCCACCAGGGTTGAGTTTTATAATTTTCAAAGTTATCTTTTAAATATATAACACATAAGTTTTCGATTTCTTTGTGAAAGGTTTTAAGCGTATTATTAATGTGAGCGATTATAATGGGCTTAAAAATGTTTAAATAATTAACCATATTCATAGAAATACTTTCCATATTTTGACAATTAATTTGATTAACTAGATTAGTTATAGCTTCATATACGGATTTTGCAACTGCCAAGTTGTCGTCTTCAATACATTGTGAGGCATAATTCATTAACCATAATTTAAATTGTTCAAAGTCGGTGGGAACTTTCTCTTTAATTTCAGGAAGGAATAACTTTTGTATAATTTTTTTAATAACGTCGGTTCTGGCTTTGTCTTTCCAGTTGACAGGAAAATATTCTAAATCTAAAGACATGTTAGCGCAGGCATTATCTGGAACAAATTCTTTAAGCTCTTCCGGAAATTCTGGCATCTCCGTAAAATCTTCTTGAGTGATGTGAAGTAAGTGATCTAAGGCTTTATGATAAATACCAATTACGTGATTTGGAAAATTACACATTTTGCAATAAACTGGATTGGTTTTGGTTGAATCATTCCATCTTTGCCACATTTCGTCACCTAGCGATGTTTCTAAGAAGGATACAATATTTTGCATTGCTAGTGCTTGTAGCTCATTGGTGTTTAAACAATAACTTTCAATTGTTATAAAATTAACTGCCTCAATAAATATTTCACGAAAACTGTAATGTTTTTTATTATTTGTGCAACCCAAAATCTTATATGAATAAATTAATCCTTCATCTTGCAACATATCTAAATCAAGCATTTCTATCAATTCTTTCTTTCTGTAATTATTGTTGTATGTAATTATAGTTAATGGAACACGCTTTTGGTTTTTGGTTGATTTTAACAAGTTATGAAGACGATGGTGACTTTGTGTTTTTACGTCAAATCCACTGATGAAGAAAATTACACCATCACTATGGTCTCCTTCTGTTGTCATTTTGTCACCTTGTTCATTTTTTGGAATTATTCCATTAACTTTCCGAACGCATAGAGCCATATTACGCTCTATGCCATGAACAAAAGGACCAGTATCAATTTGAGCTTTTTCTACATATTTTATTAGCCACTTGTTTAAAAAGGTTTCAAACCCTAAACACTCTTCGTTGTCGGAAGGAAGTGAAATGAGAAACTTAAAATATTTTCTTTGTTGCACTAAACCGGAAGATGTAAATTGGCGCTTATTCAGTAAATGCTGGCCTACTAGAGCAAATAAATTTAATGGATTTTCATTTTTTTCATATAAGATGTGGTTTTCAATTTTTAAAATCTCATTAAAATCACACGGTTCACCAATACGATAACGCTTTATCATTTCCAAATTCTTATTTTGAGAAGGGTGTTCTAACGCTAAAACATATTGTGTTCGAGATGCTGTCGTAATCCATAGAGGAGTATTATCTATTAACTTTCTCTGTTCCTTTTTCTTGCGTACATGTAGTATCCAACGACTAAAATACCGATTTAATAACAACTGATCATAACATATAAGCGCATATTCTTCGTGAGCTATATCTTTAACATATTCATCTAAAGCTTCAGCAATTATTAATTCACATTGCTGACAAGACGCGTCTTTGATGGTCTGACGAATCAAAATTTCATTTTCTGCAATTTTAAGTACTTCCTCACTTACAAATTTTGTAATTACTTCATTAGCTTCATGCTCAGATTTTATATTTATTGCGGTTTTTAAATGTTCCATTTTCTGCTTCTCAAGTTGCAATAACAGATCTTTTTGTAATTGTTCCTTCTCTTTTAATTTTATATCTTCCAATTCTGTAATTAATTTCTTTTCGTTAACTGTTTCATATTTAATTGGCAGATTTTTATCTATTTCAATTTTTTTTTCTTCCATTTCATTATTAGTTTTTGGTTGGGGAACAACTATTAGAGGTTGTATTAGAGTTGTTGAAGGCTTTGAATTGGTTTTACTTTGGATTGAAAACTGATTAAAATTTTGCGAATTATCTTTAAGTTGTTGGAAAAAGCTAGCAGTCTCTTTTGCAGCAACTCCAAAAATGTTGGTAGCTTTTGATTGAATAAAACTATCAGGATTTGTGTTTTCATTCAATGATGTTGGTTTAAAGACTGAGTTTAGAGAATAGTTTTGGTTTTTTACTTGTTCAAAACTATCTGATGGAGCGTTAAATATATTTTCAGATGTTTGAATAATATTTGATTGAGTGTTTCCAAACATGTTGCCACTACATGTAAATCCATCAGTAAGTGAGCTTTTTTTACTTTCTTGCTGTTCAGTAAAGAAATCAAGCGAAGTTTTTTGTATTGTTTTGGAAGTTTGCTCTTCATTTTCATGGCTTAGCTGTTTATGTTTTGGTGATACATAGAAAGAAGCTTTTGGTATTTTGAAAATATTTTCCTCATCGGTCTTATCGAAATTTTCAAAATCTTTTCCATTCTTTGAAACATTTGATTCTGAGGCTTCTCCTCTTATTTGATCTTTTGCTGACCAAGATTCTAACTTAAGCAGACCGCTATGATCAAAACTGCTATGAGGCTGATGATTCTCAAAAACAGAAGCAGAAGGCAGTTTTTTGCCAAAAATACATTCGCCTACAGAAACTTGACGTTTAGACTCCACAAGCTGAAAAATAATTTTGATATTGCATTATTTTGAGTACGTAAATCTAGTTATTTAAAAGAAAAATTTTAAAAATGTCTTTACACTTAATAATAACATATTTATATTAATAAAATGAAGTTCGAATAAATTTTTTTTAACTTTTAATGGTTGATATTTAAATATTAATTTATGAATACAATTTGAATCATTTATTTACTCAGAAGGAGTTTTGTTAATCAACTAAATGCCACTGAAATATCACCACTCTTCAAATTGCTTACATTTAGCAAATTGTAAAGTTATTATTTGTAAAGAATGTAATATTTTATCCTGTTCTTGTTTTACAGTGCTTCCAAAAATAAACCGAATTAAGCGATATTGAAAAGTTCGTAGTTAATTTAATCATCTTTTAGTTAAATAAAAAATAAAATAATTAACTAAAAATGATTTAAGAGCCAAACTTATATATTCATTATAGTATGGCTACAAAAGTTATGATGATGAAAATTAATTTATTGTATACTAATGGATATACCGTTAAAACTCAACAAATTTTCTTTTAGATTGATATTTGGAGATTTAAAAAATGAATACAGAACTGAGTAGGTTTGGATAGTGGATACTAATACCTTTTTCTACAATTCATTACAAATTTCAGTTACTAACTTTGGTATAATGAAGCAAATATTTACT
The DNA here is from genome assembly GCA_963576795.1 of Metopia argyrocephala. NCBI lineage: Eukaryota > Metazoa > Arthropoda > Insecta > Diptera > Sarcophagidae > Metopia > Metopia argyrocephala. The sequence goes on from OY756208.1 coordinate 70,817, forward strand.
TTTATTTTGTTACTTGGAAAAAAAGTTATTTTTAAAATTCAATTCCAACTTAAGACAACACATTCCAACTTAAGGCACCTACACGTTTATTTTTTTTTATATACATACATATGTACATATACACATAACTATTTTTTGTTCTTTAGCTTAATTTAACCTTCATCTGCTCCTCAAAAAAAAATTACATTGTCTACCCTGGCGTCGTTTTCGACGTACAATATATTTCTTATGGTTTTTAGTAGAAAAACGAGAAATACACATGATGAGAAAACTAAAAATTGCTAGTATTTATATTTGTTTAATATTAAAATATTGCTTTTAGTCTTATTATATATTAAAGTGAATTATTATCGATGCATTTAACACATACGTTATGGTTATAAACATATGTTTTTACATGCACTTTTTGCACAAAAGCAACAAATAGTAGTAGGCATGTTATTTTTTGAAGTTGAATTCCTTTTAAAACATATTGAACATTGATTTCTTCGATGCATATGATGAAAATGGCATACCAATAAAATTAACAAATGACCTTGATCGTAGCCTTCCTGTTCTATTTGGCATACAAAGGATAACCACAGTTCCCGTCGAAAATATCTTCTTATTATAACTTTATGCGTTGTTTGGCAATTAGGGTTAATTTTTTTGAAAATAATTAATGCATTTAATGCTATGCAACTGTAGCAAGAAAGCATCTTATCGACCATATCGACACAGTCTATATTGAAGTAAAAAAAATTAATTAAAATTTGATAATTACTCGTAGAAAAAATGAATGGGAACGTCTCTATGAACAAGGCTGTGGCCTTGTTATAATAACTCATAATTGTTGGCAGCCTTTTGATCTCCGGGTTCAACTTTTCTAGAGTTATGTAGAGTACATTGTAAAATTGTACACTTTTTTTCTATAAATACATGCATTGCCTGTGAATGCAAATGTTGGTTTATCAAAGGCGAAAGCTAATGGTATCATCCAAAGGAATAACATGCATTGCCTGTGAATGCAAATGTTTGTCAAAGGTGAAAGCTAATGGTATCATCCAAAGGAATAACTTCATTTGCATATTCAAAAATGTTTTTCGACGTAATTGCCCTTAATATTATACGACTATACTCTGCATCGAATAAATCAACACTTGATTCATGTTTTTTATCTAAAAATATATACAACATTCATGTATAATAAGTAGTTACTTTACCTATACTTATACACGCCAGCTAAAATCAAAACACCCATAAAAGCTCTCAACAAGCTGAAATCAAATCGCAAGAAATAGTCGTCATACTTAGCTTTGGCATATACCTTAGAAATACCCTGTGAAGATGCAATTCGTGTTACAACGGGCGGAAGATTGATAACATTTTAAGCTCTAATCCTGCCATCTTGTGGCTGACTACACCACTACTAATTACAGGCTTTCTGACATCAGAAAAACTGTAGTTATTTTCAGCTTCACTTTCATTTAGAAGAACTCCTTCACTTGACAAATATTTTATTTACTTTTTTTTAATTATTTGATATATTTTGTTTATAAATTAGTCACAAATTACTTTATCACCTACAAAAAGCAGAATGACTAGTAAAAAAAACAAAGTTGCCCGTCAAAACACATACGTTTTCTCATATGTGTCAAAAACGACGCATGAGGGTAGGCAACGTAACTTTTTAGATACAATACAAAAAAATTAAATTTATAATACGAAAATAAGTCTAAATGTGCACATTTCGTCGTGCGGGAGTTTAAGTGCTCTATCCGCCATTTCATATTTTTTATATATCTCGAGTTAATGATGCCACTTTAGGTTTTCGACCCCAAATTTATCAAATCTGTAATCCGTTTTATGATATCTCGTCAAGTTTCGAAGATAAATAGCCGAAAACGGATAACAGATTTTGAAAATTTTGGTGTCAAAAACCTAAATTAGCATCATTAACTCGAGATTTAAAAAATGGCGTATAGAGCACTTAAACTCCCGCACGACGATTTATGTATTCTACAAAGTCAAGAAATTCTATCAACTTTTAGCCAGTCATTTTAATAAAAATTCAAAAATTGTACTGGGTATGCGTCGTTTCCGACGCAAAGAGCAGATAAAGGTTAAGCAATTAAGTTTCAATTTTACTTGATTATATTTCACGGCAGATACTCGAGTACAAATTGTGTTATAAAAAGTTTCCGCATATCAAAAAAGTTTAGTTTACGAGTTTGGCTTTTAAGCATTGTATAAAATTAAGCATAGAAAATATAAAAGCTATTTCAATTATATTTTCATATTTCCTTTATATAGTATCCTCAGGAGAGGTTTCAATTGAATATAAAATTTTCTTAATTTTTTGACACTAGGAATTGGAAAACTTGAATATTATTTTTTGCTTACCTTCAGTGCTCTATCCATGGCATATTCCATATCAGGCTTATTTAACCGATCCAACAGGACACGATTATCTATTTCGTCGCATTGCAAACCGTAATAATTAAAAAAATTTACAGCGGAAGAGTCATCGTCAAATCCCAAGATGCGTGTTAAGTACGACAATGGTAGGTATACATCATTTTTACGCCAATTATGAGACTTAATGATTACTTCCATTGCACGGACTCGAAGTCTTGTGAAGTATCCCAATAAAATGCAGGCACTTAAGTATGAAGTTTTCGATGACTTTATCATTTCAAAAAATTTTACAAAGTTATTGTTTTGCAAAGCGTTATAAAAAGCAATTGCCCTTTTTATTGCAGTGCTTTTTTGAATGACATCAGGTAGCTGCTTAACTTCCCACAAGAAATTTGAGTCCCCCAAATTAAGAAGTATAACATAACTACGGAATTCTGCTTCACAAGGACAATGGATTCCTTTAATTCTAAGGTCATGGTACATATACTTTAAAGTCTGTAGACATTTTGTTAAATTTTCGGCATTGATTTTTTTATCAAACACGGATGGATCTTCTCCTACTAACCGTGCAGCACAATGTATGTGAAATCGAGCGCACTGCTCAACTAGTTCTACAACTCCCAAAGAACATAGTTCTTGCTGCGTTATGTCTTTTCTTATAGATCGTGTTCTGTCCCAAACAAAGTGAAACCAATCTCCAAGAGATGTTTGAGGATCGTCACACAAATTCACTATACGGTGCATTAAATACAACATCGTCATTTGTAGCACAGATTCTGACCTAAGTTCATGTGATAATGGAACTTCTTGATCGGCACTACTACGAGAGTATTCTTTGACAGCTTTACTATGGGAAATTGCTGTTCCAGCACCGTCACTTTCGTCTGCCATTTCAAAAATAGAAACCTGAAATTATACATTTTATCAGATACAGTATTTTGTTAGACTTTGTGTTAAAAATTATTACCTGCCTCTGAAACTCTCTCATAAGCCGTTCTTTCTCCGGACACATGTCGGGGCATGTTCCCTTTGTAGCAATAGCTTTTTTGATGTCAGTTTGCCTAGTTGTAGTCAGTCGTATTAATTTGTCTCTCGCATCTAAAACCCTATATTTTTCTTCGTCTGTATATGCAGGAGTTTTTAATAAATTTTCCAATTCACTCCGTATAGTTGAACATATCGGTGAATCTACTTTGCTGACTGGCAAAACTTTTGTGGGTTTTAAGGTATATGTCGACAAAGTGGGAGCTTTTGCAGAACGGTTCATTTTTGGCACAATATACGCGGATGCCACACTTGCTGTTTTCGTACTGGCCCCTAATCTATTTGTGGGAGACATTGCATCCAATTCTGCCTGAACATCTGGATCAACCCACTCCTCTGTATTTTGAACATGAGCAATTTCATTTTCCGCATAATTTACTAAAAATCTTTTTCCATTAAAATTCCCACTTTCTTTACATGCGAGCTCTGCATCTTCTTTATTTTCGTACTCAACGGTACAACTCAATCGCTTAGGACGTAAAATAAACCTTTTGATCCTTCCAAACTTACTGAAGTGCTTCTTTGCTACTATTTTATCCAAAAACAACTCGGGGATCTGATTACAACTGTTGAAAAAACAAGATAAATAAATGAACAGATTCTCAATACAATATTTACATACGCAATGGCCTTGTAATTTATGTTGTCTACACTGTCATCGTATTCGACATCATCAGACATTTTTAAATATTTTAATATTAAATCAAATATCTCTATGTTGTTTATAAAATTTCTATTAAAATTAGCAATAAAACTGGCGCAAAACACAATCAAACAATGTTACCAAGGCGAATTTATTATTTGCTAAAGTGAATTCGCCTTGTCAAAGAAAAAATGCTAGGTTATCAGGTAGTTTTCATTTCTTATCCCCGATTTCGAAATTTATTTCTCCAAATCGTGATTAGTTGATCCCCAAAAACTCGACAGAAACTGCATCAATAATTTTTCATGTATGTACAAATGTAGGTAGAAGTACATAATATGCGTTGTGCAAATTGTGTGTTTGGCACGGATGTCAAAAAGTGTTAAAATAAGGAATTTCTATAATAAAAGTTATTGGCAAAATTGACATCGCATCTAACTTATAGGAGTTTAAAAATTTCAACATTTAGATGCCTTAACAGTTGAATAGTTGACTTACATTGTAAATTGTAACCTACGTTAGATATATTATAGGTATGTATATATTTACAGTTCAATTCATAATGACATAAAACCTGTCGTATATAAGAGCCATATATGCAAGATCTCTTAATTTTGTATACAGAAACAACAAACAGTGTCATAACGCTCTCATAATCCATTTATAAATGATAAATTTTTATTTTAGTTTAGATTGTCAGATTTGGGGATTTTTATCTGAAGTGGGGATAAAAAAAAATACATTTGAGTGTAACGACACGTTTTCGCTGGTTGCTGGGTATTTTAGCGGTGTCCAGTTTCTTCTAAGTCTAACTGCCATCCCTAAACAAAAGCGTCAAGCGTTTTCTAGCTGTCAAAATTTCTCATGCCCATACAATTTGTATGGAGCATCAAAAAATAACGCGGCGGCAACGCTTTGTCTGGATTTACACGTTGAAATTATTTTCTATGAAATTCTCATTTTGTGGGTGAGAGAAAGAGAAAGGAATAGTAAGTGGTACGAGCTTTCATGTACTCTGAAATTCTCTTTTGTACTATAATTCGTAATAGTCAACTGCAGTTTTTTTCACATTTTCTTTTATTTTTATATTCTTTTAAATGGCTAACAAGTGCGCTTAAAAATATTAAATTGTGGATTGAAAAATTTAAGTTTAGAAAAAAAAAAATTATTAAAGAATCGAAGAATAAGCAATTAAATAAAAATTTGTAAACTAAAATAAAAACTAGTAATAAAAACAAATTCAAAAGTTTAGAAAAAATTATTACTATTAACATCAATAGTTTTTTATCTTTTTGTTGCGCGCTATACTTTGTAATAAATAGCAAACACGAAAAATGATATTAATACTATGTTCACACTTGTGTTTTTCAACGCGTTTAAGTAAAATGTTTTAATAACTAAACATAACCGTTCACATTATATTTGAGATGTTTAAGAATGACGTTTTATCAGCTGATATTGGTACTTGTATAAAATTGTAAACAAGTTTGAGAAAATTAAAAATATGTCTACGAAAAATTGGAAGAATACAATTATGGAATTTTCAATATTAATGATTTATTTAAGGCTTACCAAAGGATGTACAAAAGAAAACCACGCGTCATGCAAAAAAATTAAAATAATTTGAAAAAACAACTAATTCTGTTGTTATTATTGTTGGTGCTTTTTTTAATTTTTTCTAAACGTGCCGCCATTTTACATAAAAAAAGTGGCATTTTCATCAATTACATACTGAACACATCCCAAAATAAAATGCAACCCTTCATTTACGTGTTTAACGAAGTGTTTAAATTTAAAACATCTCATTTGAGATGTTTAACAAAACAAGTCAATGTATGGTAAAACATCTCAAAATCGACGTGTTTAAGGCTTAAACACGATTGAGATGTTAAACACGTTAGGTGTGAACATAGTATAAAGCAAACTAGCAACAATCTTTCATTTCATTAAAAAAAATTTCATTGTGTACATTCCAATGAAAGTTCAAAAGAAATTAAACTAAAATTTCAATGAAATTATTTCAACGTGTAAAACAAGACTTTGCAATTGGAAAATCCAATTTTGACAGAGCGTATAATAGTAAAGTTTGTCGCAACAGGCAACTAAAATGTAAACAAATAGGAAAAATAAAACAGGGTTGTGATATTAAGATATGTTATTTGCATAACCATGTTTTATTCGTAAAGGCAAAAAATAAACAAAATAGAAGGTAATAAATATTAATATAAAATAAATAAATAAAATATAATAAAAATAAATAAAATAGTACTATAAAATTTAGTTTATGTTACAAATACCAATAGAGAAACGCAGTTTATTATTAAAATAGTCTGAATTGTTATATAAAAATATGTTTTTGTACTACCCTGTTTTTAATGTTTTGACAAAACGTTGCCGCTCTTATTTACACCCCGTCTATAGCAGTGGTGCCAACTTTTTGTAACCAAAACGCGCTGGTCTACGTCCCCAAACGCGCTAAAACGCGCCAAATCCCAGAGTTTGCAAATATTTATAAAAAAAACGCACCGTTTCCTAACGCGCTAAATTACATTTTAATAAAAGTCGACCCATATATGTATGTATTAGAACAAATACAGTATTTATTCAAGCAAAATAAGTAATATCGGTAAACATATTTGTTTTTGAATTTAATTCAGGCACAAAAATAGATTCTTACAAAAAACAAAAACTTAAAATATTTTTTTGGTATATCAATAAAAATTTAACTGATTTAAACATTACCTGAAATTGTACTTGGTTACTTTAAATAATCACTCAAATATTAAGATAGTAACTCAGTCTTTTTTTATTTGATATTAAACTTTTAATATCTTACTGACTAAAATCATTAATAAAGAACTTTTTAATATTATAAAAATAAGGGAGAAAAGTAAAGTTAAAATTGGTCTTCACTAATTTCATTCAAACCGTCTAGCTCATCCTCTGGCCATAAAACCAGAATAATTCGAAGCGTGTAATACTTCGAATTATTATACGTGTTAATTGAATTAATTTTCGCATATACATCTAATGGAATATCATAATTTTCACAACAAGAGTTTTTAATCTTAGGCCATATTTAATATGTATTAAGGAATTGACTGTGTTAAGAGAAATTTTATTTCTTATTTTTAATTTAAAATAATTCATTCTACTAAAAGCTTCTTTCTTATATAAAAAAGATTTATAATAAATTTAAAACTATAGAAGACAGCTTGATAAAAGGATTGACATTAAAAGAATTCTTAAAATTGTGGATCTCAATCCAAAAAGATAATTAACATTGTTGTTTACCATTATACAAACTATACATACATATATGTATGTATATGTACTTATGTAGACAAAAATAATTTCACTAAAGTATTGTTATACAATGTATAGCGAAATGAAAAAAATTTCAGCGAAACTACAAATTTGTTTTTATAAGTATAGTTGTAAAAAATAATACTGGAAAACTTATGAAAAAAATAAAAAAATGTTGGATTGAAGTGGTTTTATTAAGTTTATTAAAAAGGCGCCAATTTAGCGCGTTTTTTTAAAGCGCGCTAAGACGAAAAAAAACGCGTTTTGTATGGTTAAATAGCGCTAAATATAGCGCGAAACGCGCTAAATTGGCACCGCTGGTCTATAGTATAGGTCGGCAAAATTGATTTGTAATTGTGTTAGTGAGCATGGAAGAGAACTGCACTGAACAAAAAATGTGTGAATTCATATATATGTATGTAATTAATTTACATATCACTAGGCGTGAACTAGGAACTTTCTTTTACGTCTGAAGGAAACATATCGGGTATATCTAATTCGGGTACATGAAATTCGGTAGTTCTAACCGTTTGCTGAAGGAAGATCTTAAAAAAAATTATAATATCTTGTTTTTTAGTTTACAAGTCACATTTATTATAATAATTTAAGAAATTTTGTGTGATTTTATTAAAAATTAATAATAATAATCTAATATATTTAGAGTTTCATAAATTTTTTTCCAATTTATCTAAAAAATAATTTTATTTTCATAAAAAAAATTAAAACATCCAATACATATGTGCACTCGTCAGCAGTTCATTGACGACTAAAACATAAAACAACATTTGGCTAGGGTTAGCCGGCGACATTAGCAGGTACCTACGATGATGTGAAATCTGCCAACGGAATAAAATCTCACAACAACAGCCGGACGGGAAAATGTTGACATGAATCCCAGAAGAACCATGGCAGTTGTAATATAAGACTTTAAGTGTCCCTTACCCAGGACATCTCATGGTAACACCATGTTATTGGTATTGTTCGACAGTTACTCTAAGTGGATTGAATTAATACCATGTCGAAAGACGACGGCTAAATGCGAAATAAAAGTCATACGAGAGCGGATAATGTCTCGGTATGACGTTCGAAAAGCTTTGATAACCGACAATGCGACACAGTTCACATCATCCATTTTGAAAAGGTATCTCGAACAAATTGGAATGAAACAACAGTTTACCGCCCCTTATACCCCTCAGGAGAATCCAGCAGAGAGAGCCAATCGAACTACAGTGAACTCGCGGAAAAGTGAACTAATTTTTACCAAGGGTGTTCACATTTTCAAATTTGTTCACCTTTTCGATCGGTAAGATTTTAAAACAAAAATATGCATTTTAGCAATAGATATTGGCTAAAACTTAATCAGATTTGGAAATTTTATTAAAAAAAATATTATATAAAATTTTTTTCAAACTTTTTTGCCATTTTTTACATTTTTGTGAATATAAATCAAAAAAAATTGTAATTCAAACGGTTTGTATACATACATACATATGTATATGTATGTACATATAAAGTTTTCTACTACTAAAGTTTCTATAATTAAAAAAAAATATATAATACAAAAAAGGGTTAGGAATACTTATGTATATGGGTGTAGCAAAAGAATTCAGTCTTCAATAAACTCCTTTTAAAAGATGGATTTTTTCCTAAATAGTACTTTTATTGGAAAAAATCACTTATCTTTTTTTGATATGAGATGGCCTTTTCCTTAAGATTTCTTAACTACACATGTGCATGTTTTGTTGAAATAGATAACAAAGTAATTGTTCACGTATTAGCGCTATTTCACCTTGTTCACGTTTTAGAGTAATCAATGCAAACATAAAAGTGTTCACGTTTCCGAGTTGTTCATGCTTCCGGGTATTCACGTTTTCGCAAGTTCACTGATTAAGACCATAATAGCAAAATTTGTAGGCGAGCGACATAACCGATGGGATCAGTTGCTGCCGGAAGTGATGTTGGCCATAAACACCAGTATGTCTAAATCGATGCGATATTCACCCGCGTTCCTAACACAAGCAAGAAACCCGCGATTACAGAAAGCTATGATAAAGTGACTATTGGGTCATTAGCCCGGTGTGTAGTCCCAGAAGAACTAGCCAATTAACGTAAAGAGATTTTCAAATTCGTACATCACAACCTAGAAAAAGCCTCCCAAAAGCAGCGGCATCATTATAATTTTCGGGACCGCAGCTGAGCACCAAAAATAGGAGACACATGTACGCCAACATCCACTATACAAGGCAGTAGAAATGCTGGCGCCAAAATTCAAGAGTCTTTACATCGTTACTGAATTTGTATCTCCGGTCATTCTTTGTGTTAGGGGAATAAAAACTAACGAGAGCCATACTGTACACGACAGTGAACTGAAGCCGTACCACGCTAATAATTCGCCTTTTTCTTTAATCTCCTCTAGACCTATATCAACGAGCAGACGACACGATTAAAATATGGAAACAAATCAAAAGGGACCTGAACTACTGTACAGGCTCTCCCGGTCAACTGCCAATGCGCTGCTGATAATAAATTTCACACCATTGTGGTCAACCACAATAATAATAATGCTTGTTCTCATCTCAAAGGTACTTTATAATAAGTACCCCGTAATCAGCATTGCCAAGTGTGCAGATATGTATATCTGGATTTTGCAGTTTTTCTAAGCATTGAGCAGTTTTGCAGTTTTTTACTTAAAAAATCAGTTTTTCTTGAAATTGCGCAGATTTTGCAGTTTTTTAATTTTTTTTATTGTATCTACTATTATTAAAATTTAAATTAAATAATACTAATAAGCTTAATCGCCGAAAGTCTACAAATACTAAATAGTGCCATTAACGGGCTATACGGAATTTTTAATTTTTGAATACATAGTAAAGGAATAATATATTTTTTTTAAATATTTAAAAAGGTTGAAATTAAAAATTCCACATTGCACAAAGATCCAAAACAAGTTCTCTTAGCACTAACTACAAATCATAAATTATCTGAAGAAAGTAAAAATTGATTTAGATATTATTGCTTAAAATTTTATGTTGAGGTTTGTAATTCTCTATTAAAAAAATTGATTTTAGTAGCGATTTGTAGAATGAGCTGAGATTGTATCACCCGCTAATGTTATGAAAAAAAAAAAAAATAATAGAAGTGTTTACCAATTACGTCGTTTTATACCAAATATAGTAGAAATGAATTACATACAAAAAATATATGATGATATTACACATTAATTTTAAAGATATGGGCTAATTAAAATAATAAATGTTAAACATTTTTCGAAGTGACATTTTAAGTAAAACGCCACGTAGAACTAAAGTTTTTTATAATTTAAAAAAAAAATAGTTTATGCAGTTATTTCAGTACCTGTGGCAACTGCTAATGTGGAATGCATTTTTTCACAAATTAATAGCGATTTCTTTTCTGAAAAAAACGTAATTTTTTTTTACTTTTAACATTTTGAGTTCTTTTCTAAAAACAATGTAACATAAAAAAGGGGTTGCGTGTTCTTTTTTAAAAAAATTGCCATCATTAAGTGTAAAAATGCAACTTTTTCGCCATCAAAAATATCACAGCGTAAAGATAATGCACTGAGATACAGCTGTCATTTTTATTTTTTTTTATTTGAAATCTTCATAAGCTTTTTTACAATTTTAAATATTTAAATTTTTGTATTTACCTTTTTTTAATTTATTTAATTTTTTTTACATAAGTATAACAACAGAGCGACTATTTATGTTATTTTTTTGGAATAAAAAAAGATGCAATTTAATGGGGTGAGGGCAATACTTTTAAATTGCCGCTTTTTCTAAAGACATTTTTTTCCAGAAAAGAAAACGCCGTTATAAAAATAAATAAAATAATATAATAAGAATTAAACTAGGGACACTAGGCGATATTTTAAGAACTAAAGATTTTCTTAAAAAAACCACAGTAATTACAGAAATTTCGTGTTATAAAAAAAAATTCTAACAAATTCAGCAGAGAAATATACAAATTTATTTAAATTAATTAACTCTGGAGCCAAATTACGGCATTCGATATCGAGTGAAATTTCATAAAATTTTAAAACATTTTACAAAGAAATTTCTTTTGATATCGAATGTCGATTTTTCAATTTACGAAAACACTACAAAAAAAATTTAACTTTAAGGTAAGGTGTACTCTCACTTTTAACTAGGGTGCACAAAAAATTCGTTTTTAATGAGTTAAGAAGATTTTTGTTAATGCATACATATTGTTATATTTTACTTAACCAATAAAAAGATGAATTTATTGTTTATTTTAATACAAATGTAAGCAATTTTTTTATAAAAAATAATAAAAATTAAAAATTTTGTTTTTTTTTATTTTCATAACCGTTAATTTGTTTTTTTTTAATTTGAAATACGTTGCATATATTTTATCTTATTTTTTTCTTGTGCAGTTTTTTATCCTGAAAACCAGTTTTTTTTTCAATTTGCAGTTTTTTTTTTAAATTATGGCAACGCTGCCCGTGATATCAATCAAGGTAAGAAAATTTGAATAAAAGACACAACCGATTTTATACTTATTTTTCATCAGATTTTATTAGAATATAGTTTAAAGATATATACAAATTATAATAGCATACATATGCACAAATTTATTTAGTATTTAGTTTCCTTGTCTAAAAAATCGTTCACAAACTTGGATACGCTGTTGCTGAAATCACTTTGTATCAAATGGAGAACGTCGTTAATAAGCATTTCAGAAATTCTATTAATAGTACAAAAATTAGCAAAAATATAAAATTTAAAACTTTGTTCTGATTTCACCGAAAGAAAATTTTCCATGGTTGTTTATAGTTTGGATTTTTGTAGAAGCGATTCTTATCACACATTTCTAAAAAATTATTTCTTTCTTTCATAATATCTTCCAAAACCAACTCAAGTTTAAGTATTTTATTCTTTTCTAAAGGATTTAATCTCAGGTAAGCATCATGATTCTTGTTCAAGTCTTCTAATAGCAAATAAGCTCTGTTTCTTAAAAGTTTATTAAAAGAAAAAAAAAAATGATAAAAAATTAATTTATATTAATTAAGTAATGGAGATGCAAAACTCGTTCGGTACAAAAAATACAAAAAAAAAAAAAATAAAAAAAAAAAGAGATAACTCAGTCCGACAATTCTATTATCTATCTATTAAGTTTCAACCGCAGTGTATACAGTGGCGAAACTCCAACAAAAATAACAAGAAACCTACAACAATTTTACTAACATTTAAAATTAAAGAGATAGTAAATGTTAGTAAAACACATATAATTGTTGTTTCTAAGTGGTAGTACAATTAATAACAGTTAATTTTTTTTATTTGTTTCATCACTCTACACACTGTGGTTTCAACCACACTTTTTGACTTTGAGATTAAACTCAACATGCTACAAGCATTGTAATCATTGTAGTGATTGTACCATGAAACTCTAGTACGTTACCACTGAAACCAAAACAAATTGTTTTGCGCAAAACACTTTAAGGCAGAAGTACATAACATGCGTTGCGCCAATTGTGTGTTTTACACGTCTGTAAAAAAAAGATAAAATAGTGAATTTTCATAAAGCATGTTACTGGCAAGATTGAAAACGCATCTAACGTATAGAAACAAAATTTAACTTTTAGATGTATTAGCAGTTAAACAGTTGACTTACATTGTACATTGTAACCGCTGTTATCGTCGTAACGCATACTGTGTACTCCTACCTGTAATGCGTTTCCATTATGCAGTAGTGGTTTTTGTTTACGAACTTTCGAAATTAATTTGATATTTTTGAAAAAAAAATTGTTATGAAAATGTTTATTAAAAATGCAAATTACAACATAATTTTTGTCCAAATATATTGCTTGCAACAATAATACGATAAAAGAAATGTTTAATAGTATATGCCAATAATAGCTAAAAATACAATTTTTTGTTTCATCCTCCCTAATTTTTTGCGCCTCCAACTCTGTGGCACCAAATCTTTAAGTATCTCTTTTTCTTATGGGAATCTTGCAACACTAAACCTTTAGGTACTTGCAAAACTGCAAAGGATAACCACGTAGGACATTACATAACACAAAAAGGTGGGTATAAAGTTATTAGTTTGGCTGAGTTGTGCAAGGAATTGATTATAATTTTGAAGCCTGCACAGTTTAGCGTTATTTATAAAAAAATTGGTTTGGCATCGGTGCTCCTTAGAATTTATGTGCAAAATAGTAACAGCTTAGCCGCTTAACAAAAAAAAAAAAATATCAAGAAATTAATGCCAAATATGAAACAGTATTTTTGTAGTAACATTTTAAAATTACTCATTGTTAAAAAAAAACTATTAAATATTATAATGCGATCATCAAGTTTAGGTATTTATTCATATGCTATACACATACATAAATACATACAAATTACATACAAGAAGTGGTAACAAAAAAAAATTAGAAATTAGAAATAGTTTCGTAATTTTAGAAATTTTTCTTTCTTAAAGTAGAATAAAACTTTTTTCTTCAAAATACTTCAATTAACCAGAAAGACTGTAAATTGCAGTAATGTCTAGGGCATAGGTGGGGAACCTGCGGCCTCCGCGAGGTTCTAGTGCGGCCCTTTGCCACCTAGTACAAAATAGTAGAGTTCGTTTCAAACAACTATTGTACATTAACGCCATGACAGTTGCGCAAAAAAATTATTTAGAAGGAATATTGGGAATTACAAAATTGTAGAATTTTCAGGTAAGTGAAAAATTATTTATTCGGAGATTTCAGAATTTCAGAAATCAATTATGATTTTTTCAGAGTATTGCTGAAATGTTGGTTTTATTATCCAAATAAACAATTTTTCACTTTACTGAAAATTCCACAAAGTTTATGTAATTTACATATCTAAAAAACGAATAATGTTCTATGTACTATTTATTTGAAAATAAATTAAAATTATAAAACACTATTTACAAAATTTTTCATACATAGTCAGCTAATTGTATTTGCAAAAAAATTTAAATTAGCGCTAGCAGCACCAACTACCTTGTCTAAGAAGTAAACATAACTCGGTTTCAGATCCCCCATTTGAGTGTTACACCTTGCTTTAGCTTCTCTGACTCGCATCTCTCAACGCTTCCCTGTTGAGTAATTTATCATTTTTCAAAACATTGCTTGTGAAAATAAAATATTCGATGAATATGTAGGTGTTTAATAGAAGAGTATACTAATAGATTTCCGATTTTGATGAGCACACTCCTGCTATGAAACTGGCATTTGAACCACATTTAATAGATAGATCCGAGGCTCCTTCAGAACCACAAATGGAGTTAATTGATATATATTCCAAAAAACGGTTTCACCATCACAACCAGTCGTTTTTCTTCGTCAAAAATTTTGCTGCGTTTTTCAAAAGCAATCGGAGAAAATATATCATGCATAATTAAAGAGAAGGCTTTTTTTTACCGAATTTTGTTAGAAGTAAATCGATTAAGAATAAAGCATGAAAAATTAATATATAAAAATTTGTTTTCTAAAAAAAATTATTTGGTTAACTTTTTGGAAAATTGTTTTTGCAATATTTAGGGCTAAAGGACAAACAACGTCAGATCAATTTAAATTGATGGTTGATTTTATGATGGAACATAAGGGCACTGGAAGATAAGTCGGCCCATTACGACCAGAAGATCAAAATGCTTTACGGAAAGAAATTACACAAAATGTTAATATAAATGTCCCTCCTGCTAGAGATGTATCAAGATGGACAAAGGTAAATGGATCTAATCAAAGGCTCAAATTTTAATTCTACTTCCAATTATGGACTACATGTGAATATAAGTTGTGAAATTTCTGTAAAATCCCGTTTGGAAATGACTTTTCATATCTCCAAACTGGGTAATAGCAATATCCGCACACATCTTAAATTTAAAATATTTAATTCCTAAGGTCTGGCGAGACCAATACAAAAAGCAAACTAGTAATAAATCATGCTAATTCCTAAAGCGGTCAGTGGACAAATTCTTCATTAATTTTAACAAGTATTATATAAAAATGAATATGTTTAATATGCTTTATTTTTTTCTTTTGTTTTCTATTAAATTCTATAACTGGTTTAATTTAATTTGAAAAATGTTTAAATGAATTTGGATAAAGTTTCATTTATTTTGAATAAAGTTTCACTTATTTTGAAAAGAGTTTCGTTTAATTTGAAAAGGGTTTCGTTCGTTTTGAAAAAGGTTTCATTTATTTTGAAAAAGGTTTAATTTAAACTGAAAATGCTATAAATAAACAGCAAATGGAGGCCACAGGTGAAGGTCTAAACAAAACCATTGTGTTAAATGATTTGGAAGAGGCAGTGTTTACTGTTAAATTATAAAACATCCGTGAAAGGTGTTTCAAATGTAAATTCCCTTGGAGTATTTGAAAAACCGGAAGCATTAGAAGAAGGAGTTAGTTTAAATATCAATAACAGCCCTGCTAAAGAGCCAGTACCTAAAAAAAGAAAACATTTGAACAACCGAATTTTTGCAGCAGCAATTAGAAGAGTTTTATGAAAATTACCAGCCTGTTTTTTAGAACACGAATGGTTTTTGACAACAACAAAAACACTCAAATTTGTTAGTGTTTCTCATATAAAAAGCAGAGTGGGCAAACAAACAAAACTTTTCGCAAAAGTTTAAACAAAGTCATACACTTTTCAAAATTTTTTTTAATAGTATTGTACATGAGCAAAACAAAAATGAGAAAGAGCGCAAATGAAACAATTAGCTTTTCGCTCTTGTGCTTGCTTTGTTTTTTGTTGTTTTTTTCTCTTCCTCTTTTCTTTTTTTCTTCTTCTATCCTTTTTCTTCTCATTAATTTTTTGTTGTACCTACGCACATTTGAGTTAGTGTATTTGTAGTACTCAAAACAAAAACAATAGACAAAATTAAATGGGACAATCTTTCTCACTGTTTCTGTTTTATTTTTGTTTTACTTATTGTAAAGAATTCAACAAATTGAGATCAAACGTTCAGTTTTGTTTATTTTCCTACTCTGATAAAAAGACGAATGTCAAAAACCATTCGTGTTCTAAAAACAGGCTGTACGTTACTTTAAAGAAAGAATTGGGATATATTAAAAAAATAACTGAATGGGAAGTATTCTTTGAATTATTTCTTATTTTTGTATTTTCCAGTAAAAATTACTTCTTACTATTGTAGTTATAGGACATCATCATCTAAGGAAATTTGAAAAAGCCATTCGGGAATATTTTGAGGGTAGTACGAAGATTTTCTAAATATTTTTGTATTCAATTTTATGTTTTTTACATGTATTTTTATTTAATCAAATAATAAAAATAAAATTTTAAGCAGTGGTGACAAAATTATGACAGTTGTTATCGATAATTCATCACACGTATTTAAGAATGTATAGAATTTTAGTTGTCGAAAGTGAATGGTCGCATTCGACAATATAAAGAAAGTACTCCCGAATTGCCCTGAATATTTTTTCTCATGTCAAAAATAAAAACAAATTAAAGCTGTGTGTTACGAAGCTTGATTCAAATATACAATTACTGTCAAACAAAATCAAAGCCAAATAAGTCACGAACTTAGTAAATAACGAAATATTTTTTATTGTATTTTTTTATAATATTTTTATATTATTCTAAATGTATATTCTATTTAAAATTTTGGAGTATTATTGTTTATTTTTTCTAAATAAATTGTTAAATCTATAGAAAAACTATAATAATTTTACAAAAAGTCACTTTCTTAGGTCAATCAGCTCGTATTGCTGACTAATTTAAATGTGGCCTCTAATGGTAAAAAGGTTCCCCACCTCTGGTCTAGGGCATACAAATCATCTAAAAGTTGCTGCCAAGATCTGCGAAATTTGAAAAAAAAAAATAATTTTTTTTAGAATACTTGTGCTTTAAGAATTGAGATCTCCTGACAATTTTGCGTTGTGGTCATGGGAAACAAGATAAGATTGATCTTATTTTTAATTATATTCTTGACAAAATCGGAGATACGAATGTTTCCAATAAATATGAGGGATATATAAGGAAACAAATTGTAGTTTATTGCACTAATTGTACTTATTTTAGTTCAACAAAAATCAGTACAAAATATATCATGTTCCTTTGACTCTAAAAAAAACTTAAAAACAAATTTTTTTTTATAAATACCTAACAAATGTGATTTTTATTAAATGTTTTCCTGACTTTTATACTTTCTATTCATAATTTTTTTATTTTTGGCCAAAAAAAGTTGCTCGTCAGACCTATGTGGAGTGTTTGCGTAGAAAAATCAAAAGCCGTGCAAAGCATCACAATTGTCAAAAGTCGAAATAAAATATGTGTGTATGTTTTTTGTAATAAAATAATTTATTGATGTACTCGTACATATGTATGTTGGAAAAAATTAGGGCATTTACGAAAATAAATAAGTCAGGTAAATTTAGTAGTTTACGTAACAGAGATATTGATCAAACTCGCGTTGTTATGGCTCTTTTTTTACTTTCTACTGACATTGAAATTAGGAAACAACACATATGTAAGTATGTACGTAATTAGTACATATACATGTATATAGAATATACAATATACATATGTATGTATGTAATTTTAATTCGTACCAATCACTGACTTACAGCTGTCATTTTTATTTTTTTTTATTTGAAATCTTCATAAGCTTTTTTACAATTTTAAATATTTAAATTTTTGTATTTACCTTTTTTCATTTATTTAATTTTTTTTACATAAGTATAACAACAGAGCGACTATTTATGTTATTTTTTTGGAATAAAAAAAGATTCAATTTAATGGGGTGAGGGCAATACTTTTAAATTGCCGCTTTTTCTAAAGACATTTTTTTCCAGAAAAGAAAACGCCGTTATAAAAATAAATAAAATAATATAATAAGAATTAAACTAGGGACACTAGGCGATATTTTAAGAACTAAAGATTTTCTTAAAAAAACCACAGTAATTACAGAAATTTCGTGTTATAAAAAAAAAATTCAAACAAATTCAGCAGAGAAATATACAAATTTATTTAAATTAATTAACTCTGGAGCCAAATTACGGCATAAAAAAAATTTTAAAACATTTTACAAAGAAATTTCTTTTGATATCGAATGTCGATTTTTCAATTTACGAAAACACTACAAAAAAAATTTAACTTTAAGGTAAGGTGTACTCTCACTTTTAACTAGGGTGCACAAAAAATTCGTTTTTAATGAGTTAAGAAGATTTTTGTTAATGCATACATATTGTTATATTTTACTTAACCAATAAAAAGATGAATTTATTGTTTATTTTAATACAAATGTAAGCAATTTTTTTATAAAAAATAATAAAAATTAAAAATTTTGTTTTTTTTTTATTTTCATAACCGTTAATTTGTTTTTTTTTTTAATTTGAAATACGTTGCATATATTTTATCTTTTTTTTTTTCTTGTGCAGTTTTTTTTCCTGAAAACCAGTTTTTTTTTTCAATTTGCAGTTTTTTTTTAAATTATGGCAACGCTGCCCGTGATATCAATCAAGGTAAGAAAATTTGAATAAAAGACACAACCGATTTTATACTTATTTTTCATCAGATTTTATTAGAATATAGTTTAAAAATATATACAATTTATAATAGCATACATATGCACAAATTTATTTAGTATTTAGTTTCCTTGTCTAAAAAATCGTTCACAAACTTGGATACGCTGTTGCTGAAATCACTTTGTATCAAATGGAGAACGTCGTTAATAAGCATTTCAGAAATTCTATTAATAGTACAAAAATTAGCAAAAATATAAAATTTAAAACTTTGTTCTGATTTCACCGAAAGAAAATTTTCCATGGTTGTTTATAGTTTGGATTTTTGTAGAAGCGATTCTTATCACACATTTCTAAAAAATTATTTCTTTCTTTCATAATATCTTCCAAAACCAACTCAAGTTTAAGTATTTTATTCTTTTCTAAAGGATTTAATCTCAGGTAAGCATCATGATTCTTGTTCAAGTCTTCTAATAGCAAATAAGCTCTGTTTCTTAAAAGTTTATTAAAAGAAAAAAAAAAATGATAAAAAATTAATTTATATTAATTAAGTAATGGAGATGCAAAACTCGTTCGGTACAAAAAATACAAAAAAAAAAAAAATAAAAAAAAAAAGAGATAACTCAGTCCGACAATTCTATTATCTATCTATTAAGTTTCAACCGCAGTGTATACAGTGGCGAAACTCCAACAAAAATAACAAGAAACCTACAACAATTTTACTAACATTTAAAATTAAAGAGATAGTAAATGTTAGTAAAACACATATAATTGTTGTTTCTAAGTGGTAGTACAATTAATAACAGTTAATTTTTTTTATTTGTTTCATCACTCTACACACTGTGGTTTCAACCACACTTTTTGACTTTGAGATTAAACTCAACATGCTACAAGCATTGTAATCATTGTAGTGATTGTACCATGAAACTCTAGTACGTTACCACTGAAACCAAAACAAATTGTTTTGCGCAAAACACTTTAAGGCAGAAGTACATAACATGCGTTGCGCCAATTGTGTGTTTTACACGTCTGTAAAAAAAAGATAAAATAGTGAATTTTCATAAAGCATGTTACTGGCAAGATTGAAAACGCATCTAACGTATAGAAACAAAATTTAACTTTTAGATGTATTAGCAGTTAAACAGTTGACTTACATTGTACATTGTAACCGCTGTTATCGTCGTAACGCATACTGTGTACTCCTACCTGTAATGCGTTTCCATTATGCAGTAGTGGTTTTTGTTTACGAACTTTCGAAATTAATTTGATATTTTTGAAAAAAAAATTGTTATGAAAATGTTTATTAAAAATGCAAATTACAACATAATTTTTGTCCAAATATATTGCTTGCAACAATAATACGATAAAAGAAATGTTTAATAGTATATGCCAATAATAGCTAAAAATACAATTTTTTGTTTCATCCTCCCTAATTTTTTGCGCCTCCAACTCTGTGGCACCAAATCTTTAAGTATCTCTTTTTCTTATGGGAATCTTGCAACACTAAACCTTTAGGTACTTGCAAAACTGCAAAGGATAACCACGTAGGACATTACATAACACAAAAAGGTGGGTATAAAGTTATTAGTTTGGCTGAGTTGTGCAAGGAATTGATTATAATTTTGAAGCCTGCACAGTTTAGCGTTATTTATAAAAAAATTGGTTTGGCATCGGTGCTCCTTAGAATTTATGTGCAAAATAGTAACAGCTTAGCCGCTTAACAAAAAAAAAAAAATATCAAGAAATTAATGCCAAATATGAAACAGTATTTTTGTAGTAACATTTTAAAATTACTCATTGTTAAAAAAAAACTATTAAATATTATAATGCGATCATCAAGTTTAGGTATTTATTCATATGCTATACACATACATAAATACATACAAATTACATACAAGAAGTGGTAACAAAAAAAAATTAGAAATTAGAAATAGTTTCGTAATTTTAGAAATTTTTCTTTCTTAAAGTAGAATAAAACTTTTTTCTTCAAAATACTTCAATTAACCAGAAAGACTGTAAATTGCAGTAATGTCTAGGGCATAGGTGGGGAACCTGCGGCCTCCGCGAGGTTCTAGTGCGGCCCTTTGCCACCTAGTACAAAATAGTAGAGTTCGTTTCAAACAACTATTGTACATTAACGCCATGACAGTTGCGCAAAAAAATTATTTAGAAGGAATATTGGGAATTACAAAATTGTAGAATTTTCAGGTAAGTGAAAAATTATTTATTCGGAGATTTCAGAATTTCAGAAATCAATTATGATTTTTTCAGAGTATTGCTGAAATGTTGGTTTTATTATCCAAATAAACAATTTTTCACTTTACTGAAAATTCCACAAAGTTTATGTAATTTACATATCTAAAAAACGAATAATGTTCTATGTACTATTTATTTGAAAATAAATTAAAATTATAAAACACTATTTACAAAATTTTTCATACATAGTCAGCTAATTGTATTTGCAAAAAAATTTAAATTAGCGCTAGCAGCACCAACTACCTTGTCTAAGAAGTAAACATAACTCGGTTTCAGATCCCCCATTTGAGTGTTACACCTTGCTTTAGCTTCTCTGACTCGCATCTCTCAACGCTTCCCTGTTGAGTAATTTATCATTTTTCAAAACATTGCTTGTGAAAATAAAATATTCGATGAATATGTAGGTGTTTAATAGAAGAGTATACTAATAGATTTCCGATTTTGATGAGCACACTCCTGCTATGAAACTGGCATTTGAACCACATTTAATAGATAGATCCGAGGCTCCTTCAGAACCACAAATGGAGTTAATTGATATATATTCCAAAAAACGGTTTCACCATCACAACCAGTCGTTTTTCTTCGTCAAAAATTTTGCTGCGTTTTTCAAAAGCAATCGGAGAAAATATATCATGCATAATTAAAGAGAAGGCTTTTTTTTACCGAATTTTGTTAGAAGTAAATCGATTAAGAATAAAGCATGAAAAATTAATATATAAAAATTTGTTTTCTAAAAAAAATTATTTGGTTAACTTTTTGGAAAATTGTTTTTGCAATATTTAGGGCTAAAAGACAAACAACGTCAGATCAATTTAAATTGATGGTTGATTTTATGATGGAACATAAGGGCACTGGAAGATAAGTCGGCCCATTACGACCAGAAGATCAAAATGCTTTACGGAAAGAAATTACACAAAATGTTAATATAAATGTCCCTCCTGCTAGAGATGTATCAGGATGGACAAAGGTAAGTGGATCTAATCAAAGGCTCAAATTTTAATTCTACTTCCAATTATGGACTACATGTGAATATGAGTTGTGAAATTTCTGTAAAATCCCATTTGGAAATGACTTTTCATATCTCCAAACTGGGTAATAGCAATATCCGCACACATCTTAAATTTAAAATATTTAATTCCTAAGGTCTGGCGAGACCAATACAAAAAGCAAAATGGACAAATTCTTCATTAATTTTAACAAGTATTATATAAAAATGAATATGTTTAATATGCTTTATTTTTTTCTTTTGTTTTCTATTAAATTCTATAACTGGTTTAATTTAATTTGAAAAATGTTTAAATGAATTTGGATAAAGTTTCATTTATTTTGAATAAAGTTTCACTTATTTTGAAAAGAGTTTCGTTTAATTTGAAAAAGGTTTCGTTCGTTTTGAAAAAGGTTTCATTTATTTTGAAAAAGGTTTAATTTAAACTGAAAATGCTATAAATAAACAGCAAATGGAGGCCACAGGTGAAGGTCTAAACAAAACCATTGCGTTAAATGATTTGGAAGAGGCAGTGTTTACTGTTAAATTATAAAACATCCGTGAAAGGTGTTTCAAATGTAAATTCCCTTGGAGTATTTGAAAAACCGGAAGCATTAGAAGAAGGAGTTAATTTAAATATCAATAACAGCCCTGCTAAAGAGCCAGTACCTAAAAAAAGAAAACATTTGAACAACCGAATTTTTGCAGCAGCAATTAGAAGAGTTTAATGAAAATTACCAGCCTGTTTTTTAGAACACGAATGGTTTTTGACAACAACAAAAACACTCAAATTTGTTAGTGTTTCTCATATAAAAAGCAGAGTGGGCAAACAAACAAAACATTTCGCAAAAGTTTAAACAAAGTCATACACTTTTCAAAATTTTTTTTTATTGTATTGTACATGAGCAAAACAAAAATGAGAAAGAGCGCAAATGAAACAATTAGCTTTTCGCTCTTGTGCTTGCTTTGTTTTTTGTTGTTTTTTCTCTTCCTCTTTTCTTTTTTTCTTCTTCTATCCTTTTTCTTCTCATTAATTTTTTGTTGTACCTACGCACATTTGAGTTAGTGTATTTGTAGTACTCAAAACAAAAACAATATACAAAATTAAATGGGACAATCTTTCTCACTGTTTCTGTTTTATTTTTGTTTTACTTATTGTAAAGAATACAACAAATTGAGATCAAACGTTCAGCTTTGTTTATTTTCCTACTCTGATAAAAAGACGAATGTCAAAAACCATTCGTGTTCTAAAAACAGGCTGTACGTTACTTTAAAGAAAGAATTGGGATATATTAAAAAAATAACTGAATGGGAAGTATTCTTTGAATTATTTCTTATTTTTGTATTTTCCAGTAAAAATTACTTCTTACTATTGTAGTTATAGGACTTCATCATTTAACGAAATTTGAAAAAGCCATTCGGGAATATTTTGAGGGTAGTACGAAGATTTTCTAAATATTTTTGTATTAAATTTTATGTTTTTTACATGTATTTTTATTTAATCAAATAATAAAAATAAAATTTTAAGCAGTGGTGACAAAATTATGACAGTTGTTATCGATAATTCATCACACGTATTTAAGAATGTATAGAATTTTAGTTGTCGAAAGTGAATGGTCGCATTCGACAATATAAAGAAAGTATTCCCGAATTGCCCTGAATATTTTTTCTCATGTCAAAAATAAAAACAAATTAAAGCTGTGTGTTACGAAGCTTGATTCAAATATACAATTACTGTCAAACAAAATCAAAGCCAAATAAGTCACGAACTTAGTAAATAACGAAATATTTTTTATTGTATTTTTATATTATTCTAAATGTATATTCTATTTAAAATTTTGGTGTATTATTGTTTATTTTTTCTAAATAAATTGTTAAATCTATAGAAAAACTATAATAATTTTACAAAAAGTCACTTTCTTAGGTCAATCAGCTCGTATTGCTGACTAATTTAAATGTGGCCTCTAATGGTAAAAAGGTTCCCCACCTCTGGTCTAGGGTATACAAATCATCTAAAAGTTGCTGCCAAGATCTGCGAAATTTGAAAAAAAAAATAATTTTTTTTTAGAATACTTGTGCTTTAAGAATTGAGATCTCCTGACAATTTTGCGTTGTGGTCATGGGAAACAAGATAAGATTGATCTTATTTTTAATTATATTCTTGACAAAATCGGAGATACGAATGTTTCCAATAAATATAAGGGATATATAAGGAAACAAATTGTAGTTTATTGCACTAATTGTACTTATTTTAGTTCAACAAAAATCAGTACAAAATATATCATGTTCCTTTGACTCTAAAAAAAACTTAAAAACAAATTTTTTTTTATAAATACCTAACAAATGTGATTTTTATTAAATGTTTTCCTGACTTTTATACTTTCTATTCATAATTTTTTTATTTTTGGCCAAAAAAAGTTGCTCGTCAGACCTATGTGGAGTGTTTGCGTAGAAAAATCAAAAGCCGTGCAAAGCATCACAATTGTCAAAAGTCGAAATAAAAGTTTAGAAAAAATGAAATAGAGGTCGTGTACCATAGTATGAAAAACGTCCCATACCACTAAGCATAGGTGGAAAAGTATTTTGTATTCAGGGAGTTTTGTATTTTTCATATTATTTACTTTAAAGTTGAACGAAAATAAAAACAAACAAAAGTATTAATCACGTTATTCTAATGTTAGATGTTAGATCAGGGTAAATCTATTTTATTGCACACCATTGTATCATACATACATACATATGTATGTATGTTTTTTGTAATAAAATAATTTATTGATGTACTCGTACATATGTATGTTGGAAAAAATTAGGGCATTTACGAAAATAAATAAGTCAGGTAAATTTAGTAGTTTACCTAACAGAGATATTGATCAAACTCGCGTTGTTATGGCTCTTTTTTTACTTTCTACTGACATTGAAATTAGGGGACAACACATATGTAAGTATGTACGTAATTAGTACATATACATGTATATAGAATATACAATATACATATGTATGTATGTAATTTTAATTCGTACCAATCACTAACTTACACTGATTTTTTTAAACCCGAAAAACTGTATTGGAATCCCTTTCAGCATTAAAAAAATTATCTTACTTACTTACTTCTCTCAAAAAGATCATAGGTCTGTTTGACTTAGGTCCATTATTTTCGATAGTTAAAGGCAGAATTTTATTAGGCAGATAAATAGATTTTTGCTGTTACCAGCATACCTTTAGGTTAAATGTAAGGCAATCTTCCCAATAACTTTATCGGATTTAAGTTTTCTTTTAAACTTTACAAAAAGCAATTTATCTGGCTGATAAAATCCTAATTTTAACTATCGGTAAGTTGTAATAATGAGCCTTAAAGTTTGTTGTTCGGTTTTAACCGAAATCGAAACCGCAGTTTTTAAGCCATTTTTAATTATAATTTTTTTTACGAAATGTTAAAAATAAACTTTATCTGTTTTCTTAAGTTTATTTTATTAATAATTTATTTTTAAAGAAACAGCTATAATTGTGCCTGTTAACTCTACTCCTGAAATCCCCATGATTTCTTTTCAATCCGGCATCAATTATTCTATTTCGAAAAGGGAAATTCTATTTGTCAAGAAGCATTTTACCGCCTTCGCCATCTTTTCTTTTTGTAAGCACTTGATTGTGAAGCGGTTCAGACGTGATTGCCTCTTAATTACATATAAATTCAAATAAAATTTTCCAGGAATTTCCATACCAAAATGTAAAATTATTTGTAATATTTTTTAATTTAAATGAATATTGAATATACGTATGTAGTATATATCTGTATTATTTTTTGTAAAGGAATTTTAATAAAATTATATTGCGTGATAAATCAAGCCTTTTATTACGATTTTGTAATTTATTCAAAATCCCATGGAAATTGCTGGCTCGGCCGATAGCCTTCTCAACAGTGCCCTTTGAACCAAAATATTTCTTTTATTTCTTTTATGTTTAAATTAGGGACTGTAACGGTTATAAGTTATATCGAAAAACTTATTTTTTATGGTTATTTTGAGATTTTTTCCAAAAAAGGTCAGCAGAAAAAGTTATTTTTCAACGGAAAAATAAAAGTTAAAAAAAACTCTCATATACTACGTTTATACGTCGGACTTATATGCAAATAAAAGTAAAAAATGTTGCCATATAATTGTTTTATTGCAATTTACTAACTCACGATAACAAGTCGTGAATAACGGCCCTATTTGCAAATAAAGGTGTAAAATCTTGCCACTTGTTTACAATTTACATGTTTTTATTGTTTTCAATCTGGTAGGCTTATATAAATATGGCGGAAAACACATAAAATGTTGAACTTAAAGCAACAATTAAAAAAATTATTCTGTAAAAAAAGTTTAAATATTAAAATAAACAAATTTTTATATTGAATATTTTTTTCACACATTATTGTAAACAATGTCATAATTTTTTGGTGTTACCATACAATTTACTGACAGCGAATTTGTTTCCAAGTACTTTTACATATAAACAGTGAGTTAAACATATTGCAAATAATTTTATTTGCAAATAGGACGTACGTATAAACGTAGTAATAAATAGAGTTTTATTTTTTCGTCATAAAAAAAACTTATTTTTAATTCTGGTTTTTCGAAATTTATTATTTAATGTAATGAAGCTCAAGGTCTTTTTTCAAATAAAAATTTTTTTATTTAATTATCAATATTTCGCTACTCCTGCGTGTAGCGTCTTCAGGATATATTTATTTGTAAATTATTTTCAAATTTTAAATACAGAAAATGTGTATTTATAAATTCAAAAAATTTTTTTGTCAAATGAAAAAATTTTTAAAAAATCAAAAATCAATAATATAAACATGTTTACAAAATCATGAAATAAAGTAATATTAGTGTAAATATGTAACAAATTAATTAAAAATATTAAATGATATATTAACATTTCTTTTCTTTTCCTTCAAAAAAATTTATGATGGAAATTTCCATCACAATGCAATGAAGGGTTAATATAAAAATGGAAGAAAAATGGATTTTGCTTGTGAAAATCAACAGTTTAATGCAGTTTTTCTTCTTATTATTTGGTTTTTGACGTTTAATACACAAAATACTTTCATAAACATACAATAGATGTTCACAAGCAAAAATTGTGTTCAATACATGAAACAACGACACAGTGTATATGCACTGTGACAACGATACAAAACTTTTTGAATTCGGCATATATAGAACACAAAACCTAAAATTGGGAAAAATTTACGATATTGTAATGTTATTATTTCTGAGGAAATAAACCACAAGCGTTTTTGAAAATATTTGTTTTATTTAATCAAAATAGCATTGATGTATTTATTTCGAATATAGTTTAATAAATTTATATTACATTATAAAAAGAAAGAGACATTTGAATTTGTACATGTCCTTTTCACCAGATTAATTACAAAAAAAAAAAAAAGGAAATAGGGAAAAAAATATAATTGCCATTTAACAATTCAAATAATACCAACTTGAGCGATTTATCTATTACAATACACATAGGTATTGTAATGTGAAATTGTAAATATAAACTTAACACGTTTAAATCAAGTATTCTGATTGACTTTTATTGATACGAGGAATTTTCATCCGTTTTTATAGCGGGTATGAAAAGTATTCTTAACCTAAATTGGAGTGAGTTTCCAAACTCACTCAATAACGTAAATTCTTACTTAAAATATGAGCAAGCAATAATTTTAATACAATAATATGCTCTTGTTCACCTCCTGTACTATGAGTATAAGTAAAAAAATAACTTTTTTTAGACTTAAGTTATCACTTTCGTAAACATTCTTTAGTTAATATTTAATAAAACCAAATTAAAGCTGTTGTGCTATGAGTGGTTATGAAATAATAAATAAACATAGCGACGAAGTGTTGATGACATCATTAAAATTAATTCTGTTTAAGAATTTCATTATTTATAAAAAAATTAATAAATTTTTTTGTTATAAAACTCTCAGCTTATTTTAATAGTTTACATCTATATATGCATACATACATACCTACATATAAGTATAGATATATACTACCATATGATAATACTTACATTCGATTTGATTTAGATCCCGAACGATTATTCACTTTCGGTGAAGAAAAATTCTCACATTGTGTATGAACCCACAATTTTGTTGAATCTACCAGAGATTCTTCGTCTTTAAAGAATGTGGGAGTATTAAAGTATCGTATATTTTGCGATTGTAAAAGAGTATTTTCATCTTTACACGAACATGTTAGAGGAGGCATAACTGCAAAATATGGGAAATATTGTAGGCGTTTATATTCTTCCAAGAGTTGAGCATTGTAGGGCATTTTTGTATTGTGTTTTACTATTGGAAATTGGCAATGGTGATATGAAAAGCGTTTTTCTTGAGGACTATATTCAGTGCCAGTATCAGAAATCATATTATTGCATTCAGATTGGTGTATATATCGACATTGATGTTTTTGTTCTTTAACTAGATGTTTACTTCTGTGTTTGAGATCATCATTTGTTTGAACTCCATTTATTAATTTTATTGACTTGTTTTTATATCTTTTTATATCTTTTTGATTCTCCGTCATTCGTTCTCCGTAATAGTGAATTTTATCATTGCGCTCATTACCACCTCTGCCTCCGTCCAAATGCGTTGCTATCTTTTTTCCATCGCGCTTTCTGCTTCTTATATTTGAGTTTCTATTATTGTTTTTGTTTTTTAACTCATTTTTGCCGGTGTCGTCATCATCAGTTATGCCAGCTGTGCTTGTGGATGAACGTTTCTCTGGCATAGTTTTATAAAAGTATTGCTGTTGAAGTGTTTCAGTTTTTTGCGCGACATTGAACGATTTACACGTCGTATTTAAATTATTACTTGTGAAAATATCTATAAAGGGAAAAAAGAATAAACAAATAAAAAAATTAATTATTTTCAGATTGTTTTTATTTTGTTTTGGAAAATAACAACAATGCATAGCAACTTACTTGAACGGTAGTAGGTCAACGTTTTTTTTTTACTTAAGGACATATTAATATTCATACATACATACATATGTATGTATGTACATATAATATTAGGAATTTTCTTAATTTTACATTGGCGTTTTAAATTATGAAACTTAAAGTGTCAAACTTTTTAGTCATGAAATATAGCTAAGATTGTGTAAATCAATGTTGGTTAAGTTTGTATTGATGTAATTACAAAGTCTAAAACTAAGGCAATAGGCGCGCGTCTTTATTTGTAAAGATTGATTCAATCAGGTTAAATAATTTAAATTAAAAAAAGAAATATTGACCACTAAATAGATTTTTATTTAAAAATTAACCTTGATCTTAAATAATTAATTACATTAATTAATAAAGGTCGAAAAACCAAAATTAAAATTTTGAAATTCATTTGAAAAATCTTCTGTCTGGTCCATTCAGATTACAATTCGATGAGTTTCGAACAAGTTTTATAGCAAAAAAAGATGTAATAAAATGAAGAATACCGACTGCACTTGTTTCGTAGTCTCTATTAAGGTGTTCTATGTACATACATAAGTATGTGTTTAGTATGAAATATTTTTATATGTACATACATATCTATATATGTATGTAGGTTATGATATTGATATTTTATTGATATGAACCGCGTTTGTTTTACCTGATTTAAACTGTTTGTCCATTTTATATCTGCTAATTTGCTGTTGAAAGCTTTTTTGAAAATTTAATAAAATAATATTTCTAAAATTTTTTTTTTTCAAATATGCATGTACATACACATTTTTCTACCAAAAATTAAACAAAAAAGGCATGGTACAATTATGATAGTACCATGAAAAAAGGCATTAATAAACTTTTTAAAATCAAATACAGAATGTATATTTATGAATTGTATATACATACATACAGGGCGAATTACATATTTTTTTTTTTCTCAAAAAAGCAATTAAATTGTCAAGTTTTAAATTTTCTTATTTTATAAAATTATAAATTAGAGATAAAAAATTAATTTTTAATTAATCGATTGCACAAATTTTTAATACGAGTTTGAAACAGAACAATCCATCAAAAAATTATGGTAAGTTTGTATTGCACATATTTTAAAAAAAATTTAAATCGTAAGTGAAGGTAAGAAATGCCACGACATTTTTCTAATACAATTAACAAATTTGATAAGTCTAAGGGTTCGTTTTTTTTGCTTTTTTTTTATTGAGACCAATTCTAAGGGGTAAACACTACTAATGGTGTGCATATAATGGAATTTTCTGGAAAGGACAGTCCATTTATGACAGAACATATATTTTTTGTTTTCTTATATTATTAAGCGCCTTAGGAATGAGACAAATTGCTGTGTTTTAAAAATGTGCTGTTTAACGGCTTAACAACTTTTTCAAAAACATGAGATTGGTACATTATTAGAAAGATTTTCTTCACTACTTTTTTGTAAAAATTTAGTTCTGTAAACTCATAGTGTTCTCTTTGACCTCTTAGGACCGCTTCTACCCCTCCTTGTTAAGTGATGAAATAGATAAAAGTTTCAAAAGTAAAAATCAGCTGTTTTTAATTTTTGTACCTCTTAAAAACAACAATTGTATTTTTGCTTTTTTTTAAATGACAGTAAAATTGTTGTGCTGTTTTATTACTTTTGTTGGAGTTTCGTCACTGTATATATATATACATATATATACACTGTGGTACATTGTTACGTCTGAGATCTGATTGGCTGTTGACGGTGTGAAAGCACAAATTAGACTTTGAAGCAAGTGTCGTGTGCTAGCCAGAAGAACCAAATCATTTGCAATGATACGAGAAATGCATACCTTCGATATTTTCCTGGTTCCGGCATGGATTAAAATTGGAAAAAAGGAATTCTATTTTAATATTTTTGTAATGTTTTGTCGTTGGATATTTTTAAAGTACAAAATAGCCTTCTATAATAAGATAGGTTTGAAAACAATGACGTGTTGCGTGAAATCGTGCTGTACGACATTTGAAAATGTATTAAAAAAAACGTAAGATTGTATAAAAATACGACTTGATTTTATTAAAATATGTTTCTTCATTTTTAATTGTACGTATCTACAATATATACTATGTGCATATTTTTACCATATGAGAGAATATTCGTGTTGCAAGAAACCGTGTTATAGGAGGCTGACCTGTGTTAACTTTCATATTTTTTATGTAACCTTTTAAAGTTTTATTTTAGCAAATTATGTATTTAGTTTGTGTACAAAACAATATTCATATACATATATACATATCTACATATCATATTAAATGATTCTCTCCGTGATATTTCACCTGAAAGACTTAACAGTTTTAACTGAAATTATAAAAATATTTTTCTTTACCCGTAAAATAATAAAAAATCGTGTTACGCCTTTTCTATATTAAGTCATCCATATACATACATAGAGGTACAAAAATATCTTCAATGCCATGAAATTTAATGCAAATTTTTAAATGAAGTTGAGTCTTGTGAATAAATGTAAAAAAATAAACTATTTGCGAAGAAATAATTTGTACTTGTAACCGGATGTGTCTTTACTTGAAATTTGACTGATTACCGATTTTTTAAAAAAAATATCTGTAATATCAAAAGATTTCATTAGTACTAAATTAAACAAATTTAAATGAGTTTCATAATACAAGTAATTTTGGGGCTCACTGTATATGTATGCAATAAATAAACAATTAACATAGTAAATAAAGCTCTGAGATCATCGACAGACATAGATGGTTGTTATATTTTGCTTCTTTTTTTGTTGGTTTTTTTTTTGTTATTTTAACACTAAGATGTTTTGTTTAAATAAAAGTTTTTTAACATAAAGAATTAGTGATCAGCAATGAATGTTTGCTTCCTATACATTTGTATTAACCTTTTGAATCGACAATTGCTTCATTGTGTACAGAGGGCATACATTGGGCAGGCCAATATTTTCTAATTTTAAATTAGATTATGAATAAAGGGCAGATATATAAAAGCCTCACTTTTTTTATAAATACAACATTAAAGGAATCCCATGGATTTATAAAAATTCAATTAATTCTAGATATCTAAAATGAAAAATTTTTCCGATGTAATTGCCATGTACGTGTTTTTGAGAAAAATAATTAATAAAATTTTAACTTAAAGTACAGCAAGTGTAACACAAAAATTAAAAAAATTGGAAAAATAACGATAAAAAACTAACATCTTTTGTCTGACAAAAGAAAAGAAAAACGAAAAAAATTTCTCAATTTGTTCTAAAAAATAATTAGTAGCAAACTAATATTAAAACTTTAATAGTAAATATATTATAATATAAATTTTATTTTTATTATTTTTTTTTTAAACAAATAAATGAAACATTTTTAAATAATGATCACTAAAAACTACGTACATGTGGAGAACACAAATTTTTCATACCTTCACACAGCGATAATCAAAATTCTGGCTAGATTACCAGATTCCTCAGATAAATTGATTAAGTAGCCCAATTTTTGCTTTTTATTTTATCAGATCATTTAAAAAAGTTGTGCAAACAGAATATATATCATATATGTAAATAGGATATAATTGGATTTTCCGTTCCATGATCTGAACTGCCACAATCTACAAATTTTCTGATGGGATAAAGTTCTTACGAGTATATAACGCCGACGTTTGAATTTTTAAACCAGTTTAAATAACTACAGTCAAAGTAGTGCAGTTTTTCAATTTCTGCAATTTTTCATTTTCTATTGATCATAAATAAACTGTGAATAAGCTTATACTTTTTAAAAACAAACAGACGCAGTTAAAGCAAAAGGAAAAACTGCAGCATATCGACATATTTTTTTCTTTTATTTGAGATCAATACTCAGGGGTAAGCCCCTACTAAATGCTGTGCACTGTATTGGAATTTTGGAAAGGACAGTACATTTATAACAGAACATACATTTTTTTGCTTTTCTTATATTACTATTAAGCGCCTTAGGAATGAGACAAATTGCTGTGAATTGATCATTCAAAAGCCAGTGTTATACCTTCACCCTTGAATGATCAACAGCAATTGCCTATCGTTGCATGTTGATTGTGTGGTGAGTGTGCCTTCGCTGAGTAGGTTTAGCTGTTATCTGATACTTCCCAATAGATGACGCTTTTTCCTTGATCATTTGTTTTTTGTTGACATTGGTTAAGGTGGAATAGAGTGAAATGTTGGGCAGCGGTTTCTTTGTTGGTGGTTTTCCTGGAGGGGGTTGGTGACCTTTTATTTAATCGATGACACACCATCCTACAAAATAAGATGCAAAGTATATGCAGAGTTGTTTTTTGCTAAAATCTTATAAAATGCAACCCTGATTGCGTGGGGAAAAATGTTTCATTTTTTTTTCAAAAAATTTGTCAAACAGATGCATTTTTATGCCACACTGTTATACTTTTTTAACACACACGATTTTTTTTGACAAATCGCACGACTCGATAGGATAGTGTATCACGGTCTTTAAAACTACAGATTCTAATTTTTTATGTCTTGTATTTTATTTTTTTATTTTCACTACAAATAATTTTTCTCGCTCATTAAAATAAAACGGGGAATCACGGAGTTATTCGTGTTGTGTAAAAGTCGGTCATAAGCGTGTGAAATTTGATATGTTTACACAAATTTGGGTTCATTGATGACTGAAGGTTAAAGTGAAGTGTTCATACTTGATACCTATATTTGTAGGTACAGCCTTATGTATTTATAATAAAAAATTAGCAGGTCGTTGAACACAGTGGCTAAGTTTGTCATTTCTATACATGGAAATTTTTCCTCAAACGTACAAGGTATTTAATTTTTTGAAATATCTGACTAGTTATCAAATATAAGGTATGGAAAGTTTTAATAGTATCAGCCTATACCGGGTGGTAAACTTGTTTTTTGTCCCATATTCATATATATACAGCCGCTAGATTTTATATTACAAACCAATTCAATCTATATATTATATATTATCTATTATTATGTATATAAAAGAAAGTGGCGTTAGTTACTACGCTTATAACTCAAGAACGCCTGGACCGATTTCGATGATTCGTACCAATTCGGAATGGTCTCTGGCCAAATAAGAAGAATAGCAAAAATAAAATATTCCAGAAAAAAGAAATTATAAAGAAAATTTATATTCTCATACATTTTGTATGGAGTGATGTCACAATGTTTGTAATACCATGTTCACACGAATAGAAAATATCGAGGTTCGATCTCTCATTCGCGGTTCGCGACCGAATCTTGTTTGTAACAAGTAGATTCGTCATACAAAATTGTGAGAGCGAACCTTCGTGTTTCATTTTGAATCTTGTTGCGAATCTCGAAGAATTTGCTATCATCTCTAATTTTGATAACAATTTATCGCTACTTTATCTTAACTAACTAACAAAACAGAAAAAAGCAAAATAATAATTTGTTAAAAATGAAAATTTTTTTTAAAAATAAAGAACTAGGAAATTAATTTACGTAAATATGTAATATAAAAATCAGAAAAGCAATAAGCAAAAACATAAAAAACCAAAATTCCATCCTAAATATGTAAGTATGTATGTGTATGGTATGTACATTATACATTGTGGTATACATAAAAGAGAAATGCCAAAATGTCTGAACGGTGAGTTTCGCAATTGTGGTTCAGAGAGCGAACCAAGTGTTTCATATTGTCGTGTGAACATAGCATAACAAAGCTTCTCTGAGTTTGTCTGACAGATTCTTATAAAATTTTGTCTGTATATTCAGTGGGGCTGACTGTAGGCCGCATTCTATTTTTATATCTCCACGCTCACTTCACCCTTTTTTCCGTGAACTTAAAATCCCGTTTATGTTCCTCATAAAGAATTTAAACATGGTACGAATGCTTCCAGCACTAGCTTTTATGATACAGCTTAATCCAAGCGGAATAAGGGCAGAGGAAGGGGTATTCCCGCAGAAGGTACAACACATTTTATCGCTCTTTTAAAGAAGTGTAACACATAAAGCTTTCAAACTTAGTAGGAATCTCCCTAAAATATTACCTGTACCTGATCCTATACCTGTATTTTTAAATATACACAAAAACAATACTTTTCTAGGCAAAACAACGTTTGCCGGGTCAGCTAGTACCCAATAATTGAAAAACTGTTCAAACATTTTTCTATGAATTTAATATGTTCAATTAATTAAATGTTAATAAATAAAAATTGTTTTGTATTAACGAAAAGCTTACGCAACTAGTTTTATTATAATTACATATCGCCCATTTGCGAAAAGAGTGGCATAATTAAAATAAAAATCGAGCGCTCGCACAGAAACTCAAATGACCGAGGTTCAATCCCAGCGAAGGATAAAAATTATAATCCAATACAATGAACTGCATGAGTAGGGCCTTACTCCTGAGTATTGGTCTTAAAAAAAAATAAACTCAAAAGTAGCTTAATAATAGCGGACTGAAAGTGATATCATGGTCACTCCAATCATATGGTCTCACACTGCTTGAGCACCTCTGGGAGAGTTGAAAATGAGTGTGGTGGAAGTTCCAACTTAATTTAATGAATTGTGAGGACATGTGGTTAAAGCCTGGGAAGAAAAACCTCCTATTATCTACGATAACCTAATCAAAAGCTTGCCACGAAAAATTGAAGTTGTAATAATTGCCAACGGTTGTTATATAAAATATTAATTTATGTAATGTAAGAAATTTTATATGTTTTTAACAAACACAAAGAAATGACCATATGCACTTTTTTAATTACTTGAATATAAAAAATAACTGTTTCATAGACTCTTCTCCTAATGCACCCATTTAAAACAAAATACAATAAAAAATAAATGCTCAATGAACAAGATCGGATAAGTAGTTTTGACGCTGTAAACATTTGAAGATTGAACATTCAAACACGTGGTCAATTATTTGAGTCACTGTACATATCGTCATATTAAATGCAAACGGAAATGCAAAAATGGAACATTTCGTATATCCCGTAAATCATATAATTTTCAGAATCGAGATATAAGGATTAGCATCCCTATATACAACAAATGAGTTTGTATGTAAGGCTTTCATATAAATATGTATGTAAGTAGTTTATCTTCTGACATTTAGAAATACACGCACTTGTAGTTACATCCGTTTGAATTTCGTTAATAAAATCGTCATTTTTGATTGTAGTAATCTAAAATTTTGCACGAACATGTATTTTGATAAAACAAACCATAATCAATAAAGAACTGAGTTTCGAAATTTTGTGTAGTTACATCCGTTTGCATTTAATATGACTATATGTATGTATGTATGTATGTATGTACGATGTACATTGTACAACACATACATACTTACTTATAAGACGAAATTGTAAAAATGATTTTGATTTATAGAAAGTTCATTGATTAAGTACTCGTACACATTTAATTTATACAATTTTATTTTTTCAGTCGGAATCTATTTGCAACAAATGTAATGAAGTTATTACCCACCGTATCATCACTGCTTTAGGTAAGACGTGGCATCCTGAACACTTTGCCTGTAAGGATTGCCAATCACCAATTGAAGAAGCAACTTTTAATATACAGGATGGCGAACCTGTCTGTTCCAAATGCTTTATGAAAAATTATTCAGGAACTTGCCATGCATGCAAACAACCGATTGTAGAGGTACGTAGAATATCTAATATCGATCATTCATTACTATTTAAATATTTAGAATTATTTATTTAAATTATTTCCTTAATTTTTTTTTTGAGCTAATGAATAATGCGTGGTTCAAAGATGTTTTTTTATGTGTTGACGAAAATAATTCCAGTTCCTTTTTATTGTATATACATATGTAATTGCAAATGACATGATTTAAAATACTGAATGTAATGAAATTCTCAAGCTCAAGGTCTTTATTAAATAAAAACTTTTATTTATTTAATAATCAATATTTCGCTGCTCCTGCGTGTAGCGTCTTCAGGATATATTTATTTATTATTATTATTTTTTTTTTAATTTGAAAATAATTTATAAATAAATATATCCTGAAGACGCTACACGCAGGAGTAGCGAAATATTGGTTATTAAATAAAAGTTTTTATATAAAAAATATAAATAATATCGAAGCAGGCACACGGTCCGCTAGTTTTCATATAAAAAATAACTGGACTTGTTATAAAAACGGAACATTTTTTAAATTCCCATAGTTTTTAAATCGGTGTTCAAAAATTGACACGTTTTTCTGATTTAATGTCTTTGTTCGAAAATAAAAAAAAAATAATAAAACAGTTTTTTATAAAATTTAATATTATTAACATGATCTCATCAGATACTTTTCTTAAAAAATATAGATGTTGAATTAGAATGTCAGGAGATTCTGTGTTATTTTGTGTATAATTATAAATTGGCCAAAAACTGAAGACACTTTTTTTGAGTGATGCAGTGATTTGGTAGTCAATCTGATCAAACCGAGTACAGGGTTTTACTTAGTTTTGGTAGTACAATCGAACCTATACTGTGGCGTTCATGCATTTTTCCTAAAGTCTTCATTTCTCTATTCCGAAATTTTTACTTTGATTTAAACGTGGTTAATTATTTTTGAGTATTTTATTGTAATCAAAATTACATATATTTTAAAAATATTTTTCGGCTTTTTTTATATTATTTTATGATTTACATATATACATACATATATACACAAATATTTACATACATTTTTAATACTTTATATTATTTTTTTTAACAAATTAAGAAAGAGAGATTAATGAATAGTAACTATAAAAATTATTTTTAACAGAGAACTATTAAAGCATTAGGCTTAACTTGGCATGAGAATTGTTTTTGTTGTGGTGGTCCATGTAACAAACCCTTGGTCGGATCTTCCTTCTACGAACGTGATGGCAAAGCGTATTGTAAAACTGATTTTGAAAAATTATTTGCTGCCAGATGTGCTGGTTGTTCTAAACCAATAACTGAAAACGCGATCGTAGCTCTAAATGAAAAATGGCATAGGAATTGTTTTAAGTGCAAGGTATGTTCCTAGAAAAATAAAACATTTTAAACAGTTTTTATTTTTATAGAAATGCTCTAATCCAATTACTGCTTCAACATTTGCTGTGGAAGAATATAAGCCCGTGTGCACAGAATGCTCTGCTTAATCTCTATATCCATCTATAAATAATAGTCAAATTTTTAAAAAAGATTTATATAACACTTATTGTGCATATACGGATGTACGTATGTACATACATATATGAATGAATCACATCTCTAATAATCAATTTAAACGGTAATAGTCAACTGTTGTAATCTTGATATCAGAAATACTTTTATAGAATAATTATTATGTATTTTTTTGACTTGCTTAATGCTTATTTTTTAGTTATTTAACTCATACTAAACAAATAAAATTGATAATATTTCATTTAACATTCCTAAAATAAATATTTTTTAATGCCAGTGCTTGTATTTATTATTTTTGTTTGTATCTAATAAGTTCGAAGTTAACTTAGATTATTTTCTATATACATGCATATAGACATAAGTATATTTTCAATGCAGTTTTTATTGAAACACAGCACTTCCTTTATAATTCGTAGAAAAAGTTGTTTAGATTGCGTATGTAGTGTTGGAGATATGACCGAATTAAAATTGCCTTCAAAGCCTAAAAATTTGCAGTTTTTCCTTAAAATAAAAGATAGGTCCGGCTATATTCACCTTATTACTGAAACCGAATGAACCTAAAAAGCCTATTCTTTGAATTTACCCAAAAAAATCGACAAGTTTTTACAGATCGTTAAACAAACTTATGAATTTTCTTAAAATGGCCGGGAAAACTGCAGACAAGTTGCAACAAAATCTGTTGAAGAAAAGTGAATCCTAGGAGTATGAAACAGATTTTAACACAAACCTCTACTGCAATTGCATGATTGTGAAGGAAATTTTTTCTAACTATTTTTAGTTTTTTAAACCGGAATTGCTAAGGGGCAAAAACGGGCAGCTGAATTTTTAATAAATTTTTATGATATACATATATAGTATGTAAGTTGTAAATTATAATTTTTTTTCTTTGTTTAATATTTTATTTATGTACTTAACGCTTAATTTATCCATTTTGCCAACTTTCCTCAATAATGCCTTCTTGGCGCTGAGGCTAAATAGAAAATTGTAAAAATTAATTTTGTACAAATAAAATAAAAAAATTAGCTGAGACTTCAGGCTTTAATTTGATATAAATATCTTATATTAAATTAAATTTAAAAAAGCATTCCTTTAAATAAAATTACCACAAAAAATACTCAAAAGTATGTCATCATAAAAGTAATGACAGTCTGCTGGAAAAAGAAAATTCAAATAAATAGTTACTCTGATTTCTTCTTTAGCATGAGTGCTGATAGGTTATTTGGTTTTAGAAAATTGTGCACTTGCTGATAGGGTATTTGGTAATAGTTCGGTTATTTGTATTATTAGCTGTTCAAAATTTTGCATACATATGCGTTATGATATAAGGAATAATATTAAATAAAAAACTCAATTTTGAAATTTTTGCTGATAGGTTGTTTGGTCTTTAAGATGACGATATGTATGTACATATTCATGTATGCTACGTATTCATGTAGAAACAGTATAAAAATAAAAGTATTTTTCTTCTATTATAATACATTTTATATATGTACGTATGTATATGTTATACATATAACTTTTATTAAAACAAATTATGAGAACATTTATTGCAATAACTTATTGTCTTAATAATACTCTTAAAATTTATAATAATAATTAAAATCTTTATATTTTATGTTATTGATATACTACATTGTATGTATAACTATACTATTATTATTATTCTAACTACTAAAGTCAGAAATAAATTTTTTTTGTGTAATTTTTACAAGGCAGTGCTTTCTATCAACACGTTGCTTTCTATGTATCGTAATCCTCAGCTCTTGGATCATAACTTTCACGACTTGCAATATGTATAATAGTAATAATAATCAGGAAAGCAATTAATAAAGATAAAATTCGGTAGTCAAGAAAAACTTCAATGATAACCAAAATTGATCAGCCAAATATATTGGAATATAAATTGTTTAGACCATTAGTAATAGAAGAAAATATACCAGAGTCCGCATATGATTGTGTTGGTCGATAATGATGATTAGGCAAGTGTCCTGGCAGTGGACGATAAAACTGGGATACTGGAAGATTATCAGTACGCTAAAAATAAAATAATTTTTTTTTTTAAATTGTTTTAACTTTTTTTGTAATAAGTATGTACAAGAGATATAAATATTTCTTTAACTGCTAAGAACATTTATAAAATCTTCGAATTACCTTAAGAAAACAACATGCATGCAGTGAGCGTAATTATTTTTTATAATTTAGGACCTATATTGTTTCTTTGTTTTATTATGATAAAATTAAACTTTTAGTAATTTCTAAACCTTATTAAATTCTAAAAAACCACCTGAAGTCATAAAGCAGCAACCAAGTAAACTCCACAATTTACGCATCAAAACAAAAAGAAAAGATTATTTAAATATTTAGTAACTTTCTCCATTTAACTAGATTTTATTAAGTTTGGTTCATCCTGGCTATGAATGGTTATTTTCGGACTTTGACTCTTAATATAGGCTCCCACAAATGATTGCCAATGTTTAGTTTAGAGATTGGGGAAGAACATTCAACTACTTAGGTGTATGGCATAGTTAACAGCCTTGGACTACTTTGGAACTGTCCTTAAATTATCTTTTTCTTAAACGTAACAATACCTTTTCAAACCTAACACCCATGTGCTGGAAATCGCAAATCACATGAAATAGGCGAACTCGATATGAAATCGCAAAAGAGGTGTGCTACAGTTCACAATCGCCAGAAATTAGGCGTTTTCAAATCACAAACTTTTACGCATGTGATCTATAAGTGAAATAGCATATTTTCTTAAAAATTTGCATATAATTTAACATAAAAGCATACATGAATAAAATCTAATATGTTTTTTATAAATACAAAGTAAAAAAGTAATATTTTACAATTAATTTTAATAGAAAATGCAAAATAAAAAGTATGTTCTTTTTCATTGCTCATCTCTAAGAAAACGCTTTCTAATGCGTTGTTTTCTTTCATATTGTTTTTTTTTTTTTAATTAAAGTTAACAATGACGCAGCTGGCATTTTTATTAATTTTATTTAATAATTTGTTTATATTATGTTTGTTTTTATTACTTTTGACACTTAAAACGTGTTTTCATTTTTCGAACATAACTTTGAAAAATAAATGAAACGCACGATGAAAAACTAAAATTGGCGATTTTGAAATCACAAGTGATTTGAAATCGCACGTTTTCCAGCACATAGGCGTAAGCTTTATTTATTAGTTAGCGATATGTTTAAGTAGTCTATTGTTTTCATGATACACTTTATTATACCTATAGATACCAAACTTCGAACCCCACTTGCATATACGAGTATATTCTTCACTTGGAATTTTAGCAACGTAAATCAACGTTTGCTTTTCTATTTCAAAAATAATTACATTTACTCTACTCTAAATTAAAATAACAATCTTATGTAATACAAATATAACCTAAACGACAACTTTTGTCAAAAATTGAATTGAATACAAATTTGGAAGAACGAGAAAATTGATTTGGGTATAGTTTATATATCGAAGGTTGTTAGTAATACTGCAGAAAGGGTAGTAAAACTCATTGAATAATATTCAAATAAGTTTTGATGAAGAAAAGAAACGATTTACTTATATCTGTTCATACTATAAGATTACTAAAATATTACCAAAACTAATTACATAATTACAGAGTTTTATGCCAATTACTTAAGTTATATTTCCAATATTTTAAGTACGTTATAACTATTTTCATATTATATCAGACTCGTACGAAGCAACACTGAAAATTTAGATAGCTTATGGGCGCAGATGCGGCACGCCTTCCCTTGATACAATCTGTCTTAAATTTTCCAAACGTATTTTTTGCTATTTCTTTTTAGCTACGGAGAACATTTATAATATATATGATTGATTTTTAAAAATCCCGGAATTTACTTTAAGTAAGTTAAAAGTCTTTTTGTTGATCCGCCATTTGTCTTTAAAACCCTTTTACACATTTTACATTGTTCTTTTGGTTGTCCTTTTATGTCTACTAAAAAATAACACCACACAGAACTTTTGGTGTAATTTTTTGATTTTTGACTTTATACTCGTATGTTGCGCTTGATTATTGTTTCAAATGTAGTAAAATAAGAGTGTTTCTACTAATCAGCGTTGTTTACTTACACGATATGTTTGGTACGCTAATAACAAAAAAGACGAAATTTGATTCCTACCAAATATGCTTCTAAACTTGTAAATGATAAACTAAAATATGTGTTTATTTAAAGAAATATACATTTGTATGTTAATGCATAATCCCGAAAAACCAGGGAATTCCCTGGACAAGTTTTTAAAAAAATCTGGGATTTGAGATTTCGGGGTATCCCTATCGTCATCCCCAGCAGGTATATATCGCTCAATTACTTTAAAAAAGTGCCATAATTCAAAACACATTAGTTTAATATCGATTATTTTTTTGAAATAAAAGACCAAAATAAGACCAACGAAGTACAAAGAAACTTTGCGAGTATGTCAAAGTCTGTACAACTACCTCTTTCCCAATGTGCGATCTGTGTAAATAAAACAAAATGTTTTTTAATACGGGTATTTACGAAGAAGATTGGCTTAAAAATTAATTCTAAAGTTTCTTCATACATATAGGTACATATGTACAGTACGGGTATAACCAATTTTTTGGCATAGTACCATGAGGTCAACCATATCTTAGTAATAACGAAAATCAATCATGTTTTGTCATTTTTCTAAAAAAAGTTCACGCACCAATTGGTTTGTCTAAACAGGTGTTTAAAAAGTTATTTAAAAATTTATAATTTTAAATTACTTAAAGTTTAATTCTATTACTTCTGTACTTTTGGGATTGAGCTAAGCCATTATATCTGCCAATTATTATTTCCTTGGTAGGCATTTTGCCGAAATGATTTAGTCCAAAATCATTGTTTTG
This sequence comes from Metopia argyrocephala, assembly GCA_963576795.1. NCBI lineage: Eukaryota > Metazoa > Arthropoda > Insecta > Diptera > Sarcophagidae > Metopia > Metopia argyrocephala. The sequence continues at coordinate 113,924 of OY756208.1, forward strand.
ATTTACTTTTTGTTTTAAATAAACATATGATTAGTTTTTCTTAACTTCACATTTACATATTTATACATTTTTTACTATAAGAATGTTATTGTACTGTTGCTGAATTTTTCGCTGGTAGTGAAAGGGGTTTAAAATATTTTGATTAAAAGGATTATGCCAGGGACATTGTAATAGAAGGAATAGTATAATTATCGCTTATTTAAGCGGTGTTCATTAAAAACAAAATTTACAACAAAATCAAGACTAATGAAAACCAAGTGTACAAATTCATATAACTGAACTTGTCAACCATATACACCAACTCAAAAGGCTTATATTATATAAGTTTCATTATATTGTATTAGTTTTTATTTTATTCAACGGGTTCCTATAAATAAAATTTAAATTAAATATTAAAAAATAAGTCAATTTTGCATTTAATTGTATTTTTCTTTTTGTAAACGAAACAGTAGTCGCCGTGGTCTAGTGGTAAGTGTGTTGGCTTACTAAAGCATGAGCACTGGGTTCGACACCCAGCTCTGACACCTTAGAAAAAAAGAAAAAATGAAAAAATATTTCTTTTGGCGACTACCTCTCAGCAGTCTTCTGGCAAAAGCTCTGAGAGTAACTAATTGCCATGAACAAGCTTCTCAAGTCTGTCGTTCGGAGTCGACATTAAACTGTAGGTCCCGGTACTAATGGATAAAAATTGACACACACAACATGAGTGCTGCGAGAAGCTAGGCCGTAATCCTGACACAGGTGTAAACGAAACAAGAAAAAATAGTAGACTTTAAATAATCGACTTTTATCTTCGATTAATCGCTTAATTAAATGGAATGATAGAATAGACTTCCACATTCTCGTACCAATCGCAGAAAATTTAAGGCTTGGACTCGAAATGTTTCTTTTACATATTTTTCTAATTACAATGACGACACACTATTATTGTGTGCTTTTACATGTTGAGAAAATTTTTATAAAATGCAAAAATATATTGAAATTCCGTCCCCTATAAAAATTTTCTACAACGAGCATATTTTATAGCTACAGAGAATATATCGCTCATTTGCGAGAAGAGTGGCATAACTCCAAGAAAGCTAATCTGAGATAAATGCATTTAAACATTTTAGTTTAGCCCAACTGATAGGAAAAGTACAAGACACTTTTGGTCGCCACTCACTGAAAAAAAAGAGATAAAAACACAATTTTTAGATATGTTTTAAATTACAGTTCGTCTCATATTTCTGCATTATTTGAGTTATGTCACTCTTCTCGCAAATGAGCGATATGTACTGTATAATATAAAACTCAGACAATATTTCACTTTTTTGTACACCAGTGCAGTTAACATCGTTTGGCTAGTTTGGTAATGCAGCACTGCTTTATATAATTTTCTCTTTTGCTTCTTTTCTGTTTATAAACACAGACCTTAGAAATATATGTTTATGAAGGTAGAAAAAAATTTGAAAAAATATGTATTTAAAATACCATATGTATGTAAATACTTACAAATATATTTCGTTTATAAGTTATAGAGATGCAGCAAGATCCTTTTTTTTCAAAATAGGCTAATGAAATAAAATTAATAACTTATCTTCTGTTGTTTTAGCCTATTACAATATATAATCATACTATGTATATATCTATTCCGAATATTTAAGCTGAGTTAATTTTTATGAAAAAAAACTAAATCGCTTCATTTTATTGCTGTATTGACTACTTCATATGTACATATGTAAATGTATTTGATTTAGCATTGTGTTGTGTATTCGAATTTTTTCGCATTTTATTTTAATAACAGTAGACAAAAGACTAGCGAAATATCGAATTAAATATAAACAAACACCTTAAAGTTAAAGTTTTTTCTTATATTTTTCTATAAATAAATAAAGTGATTATGATTTCTCTGCTTACCAAATCCCACATAGCGTATCAAATTTCATTTATTCACCTTTTTTCTATTTTACTGAAAAACTTGTTTTGACATACTATGTAGGTGGGCTTTCTTATGCGTTGTCAAATGTGCTTGTACATTATTAGGGTGGCACTAAAAATTCAAGTTTGGATTGTCAATAGTTTTCGCACGGAATATCGATCCAGTTGATAGAAAACGGCTATGGTCAAAATTTGAGAAATATCGGACAACTTTAAGCCGTACCCCAAAGAGGTCCAAGGTCAAAATATGGTATATTGTGTATTTTTTAGGAATTTTTTATTAATTTTTATTGTTAATCTTATAAAAAATTACAATATTTCTTTCTAATGTGATTAAGAAAGTTTCATAATATTTTTTGTTTGTTTAAAAATTAACCCATTTGTGCCCTGAGGGTCTAAATGCCCCTTTTAAAATTACACAGTTTTTTACTTTTTAAATATTTTATAGACAAATTTAATATAAATTTTATTTTGATATTACCCCCTTTTTCTGTGTGGTTCAAAACTACCCTAAATTTATTACTTAGAAATGTGAAAATTAACGTTATAACGGAGACTAAAGTAATTACTATTTGCATGCCTGTGTTTTACCAAAAACAAAATTAAAACCTTAATAAATAATAGTTTTTGTTACGTCATCTAACCTAAAATTAAAGCAAATCACTTTTAACCTTTAACTACTGAGGTGGTGGTAAATTTTACCCCCTCCCTCGATTTTTTAATTTATTTTCTTCGGTTGAGCCCTGTTGAGTCCCTGTTTTGTTATACTAAATCTTTGATTTTTTTATTTTTATAATCCTATTTATATAAAAATGTATTTTCTTGTTCTTTTAAAAATATATTATTAAAAAAAAATTTTTTTTGACTAATTTTTTTGGTAAAACAAAAGGTGGTAAAATTTACCCCACGTCAATAACTATGAAAAAAATTTTCACCTCCGTTGTTAAAGGTTAATTAAAAAGAAAACTTTATTTATTTGCTAAACTAAATAAATCTGACTTACGTGTCACCCTGTTTAACAAGACCTGTTAGTTTAGACAACGACCACTGATAATTCAAAAGAAGAAAATAATTTAAGAAACATTGATCTAAAATACAGCCTAAAATACGAAACTTTCCTGTTGATGACTACAAGGAATTTTTGGAATTAATAATAATACTTTTAGGAGGAATTCCACCTAGGGTAATTAAATTTACAAAACCTGGCGCACTGCATTTAGCTAGATGGATGGGCAAGTCCTCTTAATGCCTAAAAATTATTATATTTCGACACCAATTTCCCGAAATAACCGAAACTGAAATAAATGGTTTGATTAAAACAACTGGATTTGTGGTTAATTGTTATTCGATTTTTTTGTTTAATCCTGCAATTACATATGAAAGTACTTTCGTGAAAGTATTATAAATAAAAAATTAAAAAAAAAAAAAAAAATTCATGAAAGTACTTTCATGTGTAATGGCAGGGTAACGCTGATAAAGCAGACCACGCTATAATAAGTGACATCGAATTTTTAAAGAAATTAGAAAATTAGAAAATATATAATAAACCTAAAGCTGAAAAGGCCATATCGAAATTGCTTAACCGTCTTTATTATTTGAATGAAGAATGTGTAGGTTTTGCCTTATTCGACGAAAGAATCAATTTAGCAACTAAAGTCCAACTTGCTACAAAGATGCTTGCAAAAAACTTGTCTAAACAAAATCTAGAAGAAGGAGAGCAATACCCAAACATGCTAACAATAAACCAACAAAATCTAATTTCGAAGGAAAAACAACGAACAAGCTTTTACAAAGGTTTAAGGTTTATCATAAAGGAAAGAACAAACTCAAAAATTTTCAAACACTGCGCCGAAAGAGGAATTAAGCAAGTACAAGAATTCCACGAGAAAATTACAAAAGATGAAGATCAGAGGCAGCATTTATTTAAAATAATGACAACTTGTTTTATTACTTTTAATTAAAGATTTGTATGTTAAAATATGTATGTTGACAGCAATTTTCGAAAAAAGCAAATTTACAAAACTTAAGATATAATTAGAGTGTCCCGTATTTTATTTTTTACACATTTAAGTATTTTTTACGTTTAAAGTTTTTTGACATCGGTGCCATAGATAATTTGTTAGCATATCTCATATAACAGAATTGTAAATGAATCATTCTTTTTTGATTTCAATTCATTATGAATTAGCTAAATTTTGAATAAATTCTTTTCAACAAAAAAAAAGAATTTAATTAAATTTGAATCAATTCATTTGAATTTAACGAACATTAATTGCAATTCATTTCCAATTCTAATGAATTGGGCAAAATGAGTTGAAATTCATTTCCAATTCATTTGAATTGAATTGATTTTGAATTAATATAAATGAGTTAGAAAAAATGAATTGCAATTCATTTCCAATTTCTGATCTTCGACCTCTTTGGGGCACGGGAAATATTTGTCCAAACTTCCTCAAATTTTTACCATATAGATTTTACACCAAGTGGCACAATATTTCGCGCGAAAAGCATTAAAATTAAAAAAAATTTTCGTCCATATAACCTGCTGCCACCCTAATGTACCTATACTTATATGTAAATCAGAACTTTTACATGAAACAAGATGGGTTTTTTTAATTTTTTCCCAATTTGAAAGCATATGGCTTTGTTGTTTTACAGTTGAATAAATTCTATTTTAAATAAATAAATTTTGCTAATTGCTGAAGCGAAATCTTAGAAAAAAATAACTTCCAAGAAATAATTGCTATTATCTCTGTATGTCAGATATTGTTAACTGTACATTCCTAATAAAATTAATTCAATTCTACATATTATTCGTGTTATCTACATATATCACACAAGTATTAACTATTTTAAAACTTTATTTTGTGTTAGACTATATTGCAATTGTAACAGAAGAATCAATATGATATAAAAATATTATTAAAAAAATACAAAAAGAAAATGAAAAAGGAAGTAATTTTAGATAAAAAGTCTACAATATTTTAAAAAATATCAAGCCAAAATTTTTTTTTAAATATTTACGTTATTCAAATCTTTAAAGTACGCTTACCGTTGAAGCATATAATGTTACATTTAGAAGCGTTGGATGTTGTTCTACAACAACAAACTCAACTTCTCTCGGAGTATAGCCTTCCGCAAATACCTGTTAATCAGAAATATGAATAAAAAAAGGTCTATATTACTACGTTAATAAAAATATAGTGTCATTAATTTCTTACTTCTAATTTATAGTAACCCGGTAATAAAATTCTCCAAAATTCTCCATGTTTAGTAGTTTGGAAGCCAACATCTCGTCCTCTTATTTTTAAGGATGCTCGCTCAACGGGTGAGTTATTCTGATCCAATACGAAACCTTGCACTCCTCTATGTGCTTCAGCTAAAAATTTTATTAGTGACTGAAATAATAACCAATATATTTAATTAAAAATTATATCCTAATAAAATATATTATTATACGAGCTTACCAATTGATTGTCTTCCCAATATTTTCTTAATTCATATGCTGGTGGATATTTACAGCATGATATTTCTAAAGTCACTTCCATACACCCATACCATACATATTGATAATCTTGCATACCACCAGTTAAAGGATACCAGGCCGCACCATTTGTAATGCCATTCTCAAAAGCAGGTGTTGCAGATTTACAGGCTACACCTCTAGACATTTTGGCATGATTTTTGGCATATACCAGCGAAAGATGTTTAAAAACATCATCATCTGGTGTAAGAGAAGGAGCCGCAGAATATGTTTGAAACACTGCACCCAGAGGACATGTAATAATAAAATTTTATACAGCTTTCAAAAATCTATGTACTTTCTTAATGAGTTTTGTAATTATGCAATTACTTTATATATCAGTGTGTATGTAAGTTAGAGTAAAAGTTCATACATATAGTACATATGTATGTATGTATGTGTACTATACATTACATGTATACATATGTAAATGTAGGATGAAAAAATAATAAATTTAAATTACTCACTCGCGCATAAAGCCGATGATCTACAGATTCCTTTCAATCGTCATATTGGTTTTAGAGTAAAAAAAATTACAAATCTTTATAGAACTGATTGCATTAACAAAGATCAGATGATTTATATGATCGATATAATGTATGGGTGTTTAATGCAGTGATATATGTATATTTTATTATATTAAAGATATTAATTTTTTTGTAAACTTTATATTTTGTGGATCTGTTTTATTAATGCAAATAATATAAATTTTCCACATTAGGCTCTTTATGAATAAATTAAAATGTATAAAAAAAACGCATGAAAATTTAAAAATACTATACACATTATACATATACATATACTACAACTCACACTGGAAAAGGTATCACAGAATAAATTGTAAATCAAAAAGTAGACTATAAGTAGTATTAAAAACCATCGGCATCGGAGTGACTAGCGAATTTTTATTCGAAACACCATAAAAATCTGATTATAAACACTGCAATGCATTTTAGATAATGGTAGTACGAAATTTCGTGGCGACAACAAACTTAAAATCTACAAAATACGAATGGAAAATAACTTTCCTAAAAGAGTAATTAGGAATTTATTAGACCAAGCTAAAAAGAAAAATGGCGAAAAAGGTAGTAACAGCAAATCTGTGGATGAACCAAGATCTAATAACTAATTACTGTGCTTGTCAGAAATAATTAACACTCAGATATATGTATATAATAATTTTGGCAACGAAATCAAATTCGAACACAATTCAAACAATATTTACTAGAGTCTGCTGTTCGGTTTTAAACAAAATTGAAACCGCCGTTTTTTTAGCCAAATATTCGAAACCTAAAACCGAAAAGAAAACCGTTGTTTTTCGATTTTTAATACTATATTACTCAACAATTTTTTTTTATCAAGGCATAAGTAGTAATACTATACTATATGAATAGGTATTTAGTTCAGTGTCGAAAAATTTAAATTAATAAATTACATATTTCCTGACCAACCTACATAAAGGAGTAGCGAAATATCAATATAAGTAAACGATTTTTATTTAAAAACGTCTTAAAACTTAAAAAGTCTCAACCTGTCCATGTCTTATCCACTATTAAAAGTCCATTTATTTACAAAAATTTCGAAATTTTTTTTTATAAATTATGGTTCGTTTTATCAAAATACATGTTCGTTCAAAATTTTAAATTCCTTTGATCAAAAATGGCGATTTTATTAACGAAATTCAAACAGACGTAACTATGAGAGCGTGTATTTCTAAATGATAGAAGATAAAACTACATACATACATATTTATATGAAAGCCTTACATACAAGCTCATTTGTTGTATATAGGGATGCTAATCCTTATATCTCGATCCTATAAATTATGATTTTCAGGATTTACAAAATTCTTGATTTTAAGGATTTTTTCTTCTTCTGTAAAAAACAAAAAGTGTACTTATGTCCGTTTGCATTTAATATGACGATATGTATGTATTTATATCCAAAACGAAAGTCAATAAGATACGGCCTAGCTTCTCGCAGCACCCATGTTATGTGTGTCAATTTTTATCCATGAGAACCGAGACCTACAGTTTAAAGTCCATGATGATGACCAAAAAATGTTGTCGAAAGATTGCAAAATAAATTCAATAATAAAAACTTTAAATGGGAAAGCTTTGTAATTTATTCATTTTGAGCCTAAGATTGAGAATTTACATAGATTGCACCGATTTATTTTATGCATATTCGAACGAAATATTTTGAAAACAATGACGACAAAAGTTAAGAAAGTAGATAAGTTAAGCAGAAGATAAAAGCGCTAAACTATCATTACACTTACTGGCATTGGGAGTATTATCATAGGGATAACTTGCTACTAATGCACCACCATGCAAACTTCCGCTTAAAACAAATTGAATTTTTGAAATCCAATCTTTAACTGCATCTGTTTCCGGTTGTCCCCTTTTATTATTTTGTTTAAAATAATCGGGAAAATTGCGATTTAAATCAAAACCTCGAGCGTTATATCTTAAATTACAAATAAAACTTATATTAATCATAAACAAATTTAGAAATACTTCTTCAATTTTGACATACCTTCCTTGACCCCCATCGCACGAACCCTCCTTTGAGACCGCAAAACCATCGGGGTTCATCGAAGGAAGAATGTGAATACGTGTGTTATCAAGCAACCACTTAACGTATTGATCGGTTTCATAACTCGTCACCAAATATTGTATTAAATGCAAAAGCAATTCACGACCGACAGGTTCGTTTCCATGAATATTTCCAACATATTTTACATCTGGTTTACCGATCATATGTTCATAAGGAGATGATGACACTACCATTACCCACAGGTCTTTGCCTTGTATTGATTTGCCAATCGAATATAAAGCTGTTAGATTAGGATAACGTGCACTGGTGGAACTGAAAAAAAAAATTATAAAGTAAATTATACGTCTTTAAAAGCTTCCTATTGAATTTAAATTACTCACCGTAAAAACCTAGTTAGGTCTTCATGGTTATGGTAAATAAAATCTAAATACTGTGTATCTGGTATATATGCGCGGGGTTCTGGAAGTTTAGATTCTATTTTGTCTACATTTGGCTGAAGGTGCATCTCACTTTGAGCTACAGATTTGTAACTCATATAAAAAACAAGTATAAATGTTATTGTCCTTCGGCATAGCATTTTCTTTAGATTTGTAAAAAATAAACAACAAGAAAAATCTTCTTATCTGAAAAAAAAATGATTTTCTTTTTAAATTGCATTTATCCTTAACAGTTTAAAAGATTTTTGTAAAACTTAAAATAAAACAGAACTGATAGTTTAAAACTTGAAATTTTACATTTTTAAATTTATTAATTTAGGAACTACGAGTACAATAATAATAAAGTGAAAATATTTTAGCTATTAGTTCAATTAAATTTTCATTTTTGTTTATATTTCTAATAATTCTCGTGTCGCGGTGTTTGTTGCCAAACTCCTCCGAAATGGCTCGACTGATTTTCATGAAATTTATGTGCATATCGGGTAGGTCTGAGAATCGGTCAACGTCTATTTTTCATACCCCTAAATGTTAAGGTGATCCGCCCCAAGGGAAAATATATGTCTCACCTAAATAAATAATAATAAAAAAATGAAATTTTAAACTAGATAGATCTGCGTACCGTAGAGTATATATTGTTTACGTTTTTTTTTCAAGTACTCAGAGTGGGCGGTACAACGGCTATTCCTCCCTGTTTCCAACTTACAAGCTGACAACTTTTGATTAACAAATGTAAATTTTCACATCTATTTTTCATACCCCTAAATGTTAAGGTGTAGTCGCCGGGGTCTAGTGGTTAGTGTGTTGGCTTACTAAGGCATGGGCCCTGGGTTCGACTCCAGGCTCTGATATGTTCAAAAAAAGAAATATGAAAAAAATATTTCTTTCGGCGACTACCTCTCAGCAGTCTTCTGGCAAAAGCTCTGAGAGTAACTAATTGCCATGAACAAGCTTCTCAAGTCTGTCGTTCGGAGTCGACATTAAACTGTAAGTCCCGGTACTCATGGATAAAAATTGACACACACAACATGAGTGCTGCGAGAAGCTAGGCCGTAATCCTGACACAGGGTTGTAAAGGCCAGTTATGTTATGTAAATGTTAAGGTAGTCGCTACAAGGGGAAATTTATGCCTTACCTTAATAACGTACCGACGTCGATGATATGTATATGTATGTATATCTGCGTACGTTAGAACACATACGGTTTACGTTTTTTTTTTTAAGTGCTCAGAGAGGGCGATACAGAGGATAATTCCTTATCCCCAACTATCAAACTGAAGTACCGAAAATGGCGGATAATCATTTAAGTATTAAAATTATTAGTAACGCAGACATTGATTGCTCATATCAATGTTGACTTTTGCAGTTCGGTGAAGAGTATCAATATTTCATAGAACAAATTGAAATGGCAAAACAACATTTGCTGGGTTAACTAGTGTAATTATAAAAAGATACTTGAAACTTAGAAAAATATATTTGTGAACGACTAAGCATATGGTGCTTTTATACTTATAATCAGAGTAGGAAAATAAACAAAACTGAACGTTTGATCTCATTCTTTACAATTCTTTACAATGAGTAAAACAAAAATAAAACAGAAATAGTGAGAAAGATTGTCCCATTTAATTTTGTATATTGTTTTTGTTTTGAGTATTACAAATACACTAACTCAAATGTGCGTAGGTACAACAAAAAATTAATGAGAAGAAAAAGGATAGAAAGAGAAAAAGAAAAGAAGAAAAGAAAAAAGAGCAAATTATACGAATGTATCGGAATAACAAAGCAAGCACAAGAGCGAAAAGCTAATTGTTTAATTTGCGCTCTTTCTCATTTAGAAAGTATTTGTTTTGGTTTTGCTCATGTACGATACCATTAAAAAATTTTTGAAAAATGTATGACTTTGTTGTAACTTTTGCGAAATGTTTTGTTTGTTTGCCCACTCTGCTTATAATTGGATAATAGTTCACAAGGTGTGCTATTATGTTATGTTGCCATAAAGTTGTGTGTTTTATTATTAATTTCTCTTACTAATAAAAAAGTTACAACTTTATGACCATAAAACATATAGTACACCTTGTGAATACCCAAAATTTGTAAAATAGTAAAATTGAACATTCTCAACGAAAGACAACTGTTTTGTATCCCAGTAACTGTTTTCAGTACGACAAGTCTAACGAAAACAAATTCGAACGATAACGTAAATATTTTGTGGTCAAAATTTATCCATTTTAGTTAGCGATTGCTTTGTTTTAATTTTCGGTTAACTTGTTAAATTGTTGATTCACGAACATTGAAATTTTTTAAATATCTTACGTCTCAAATATAATGCAAAAAAAAAAAAAACAAAACAAACGATACATTTGAACATAGTGGAAGGCTTTTTCAACCAATAATGAATGACTTGTTTTCGTTTGCATAGTTTTACATTATAAAAATTATATTATGAATTGAATATTCATATCACTTTCGCCATTTTTTGTTTAAATAACCCACAGAGTACAATCCTTTGTAATGAATTAATGGCGTGCATTATTTTCACCCTGTGATTTTTTTTGTGGTCGAGAAAAGTTGCTTTATTCCACTTAATGCTGGCATTTTTTTGTTTTTAGAAAAGAACTTAAAATTTCAGAAGGCAAATAAAATTTTAAATTTTTTTCCAGAAAAGAAAACGCCATAAAAGCTTTCGTTTCAAATATTTGCTTCTTTTTCCCTTCAAATTACTTTTTTGTTTTACCTTTCCATCGAATGTCCTATTTTTTACTCTACAAAATAAAAAAGTCGATTATTAGTATATCGTTTATATGTACATATATGTACATATTTATGTAGGTTAAATGAAGACAACTTGCAAAGCATTATCACTTATTTCGTCGTCAATATAATTTTAATTTTAAAACTATAATCAACAAAAGTGATCTGTGACAATTTTAATAGTATTTTAATTAAGACGTTAACGACAATTGTGCCAACTGAGAAATATAGTTAAATAAAGGTGAGCCTCAATTATCTAAGTCTCTTTTAATCGGTATGCTGCTGTTTTTGTTTTACACTTCTACTAAGCGTTCTTTACATTTACACGAAAAGTTAGATGTAAAACAAAAAATTTTAATGTATGGAGGCGAATGCAGTTTGAAAAAAAAAAAAAAAAAAATGCTTCGCAGCATGTGCCTATTTTTTGTTTTCCAGTTTTCTTCAGTTACGAAACGCCATTTTTAACTTCGAAAATGCTCAATTGTTGAACTCAATGATTTCTTGCCGAATTTGAACTGAAAACTTTATTTCTTGATTCGAATTTTGCCTTTGGTTGAGAAAATAATAAAGTTGTAGATGGTGATGACTCCTCTGCGAAAATTCTAGTTAAAGATTGGCAGTCGGTTGCAGAGAAGAGGAGTTAAGGAATTGCGCAATAACCTGTATCCTCATACTGAATATCTACGCAAACATGCTTGATCTTTATGTGCCGCAGTATTAATTTCTATCTAACTGAAACGTGGCTAATGTAACGCCAATTTCATCGAACAAAAAAGAGGTGATGTATGGTAGTTGTTGTTGAGTAGTGGACTGTATTTTTCTGTGAAATATATACCAATTCTTTTCTTGTTAATTTGTGTTGTTGAAAAGATATTTGTTCGTGTGCAATGATAGGTATACCTTTTAATTGTTGATATAAATTCAGGATTTGATTTATTGAGGGTTTTTTCTATGTACTTAGACGTATATAAATATAAATTTTTAATGCAGAGATTCAAGTAAATTAATAACTTCAATTTATTAGATTTAAGAAAAAAAATAATTTTTGATTTAGTTTAAATTTAATTTAAAATCAAATTAAAGCCTTTTAACATTTTTTTTACACAATTTATCTAACATTATTGGAAATAATAATTCACAATAAGGGCAAGGAAGTATTCGTTACAGTTACTTGCAATAGAATAACATTCTTAGTACTTTTTAAAACAACGTTATTTTCAAATTTAAAATAAGTAAAAAAAAGACAATTAAATTATAAAATCGTAGATTCTTACACTCATATGATAGTTTCTTATTCTTTTACATCAGCTTTAATTATCTATGTATGTATTTTTATTATTCATACAACACCAGATCTCTTGCCAGATATTCGAAGTTGATCTATATTTACATATATACATACATACACCTAATACATATCGTCGGGTGACAGGTAAAACTCACTAAGTGCTAAGTGATCTGACTACACTTAGTGAGTTTTACTTGCCAACTGACGATATGTATGTATGTTTATATTTTTTGATAAAAGACAAAACAGTTAAAAGTTTAGTAGTTCTTTATCATATTTAGAGTAGCACTTTATCATATTTTTAGAAATCGGTATAATTTCTGAGGGAACTACGTATTTATATCTACATTTTGTTAAGATAAGACAAATACATACCTATATAGTATAATATAATATGCATTTATATACTTTTTGTATGTCTGTGATTATAAAAACCAGATTTAATTTGAAATCGTAAGTAGTTTAAATTCAAAAATGAAACCTTTTGTTATAATTTTGGGTGTTTTCTGCTTTGCAGCTGATATTTTATGTCTTCCACATTGGCGTATTGTTGGAGGTGATGATGCAGTATTAAGGCAGATACCATATCAAACTGCACTTTCTATAGCTGGTTTGCCAATTTGTAGCGCTGTTATTTTAAGTGAATGGTATGCTCTTACATCATTACATTGTGTCTGTTCTGCCGGAAGCGATAAACCGTAAGAGAAGTAGCAATACTTATATAATACGTTAACATCATATTCTAATTATTTTTAATGTTAGGTGGCCCGCACAAATGTTTTCGATTGCTGCTGGCACTACAGATCTTTACTCAGGAGGTACACGCATAACTTTGGAAAGAATTATTGTTAATCCAAACTACAAAGATCTCACTACCGGCATCGCTTTATTAAGGTTACGAGATCCTTTGATTTTTGACGACTTTATAAAACCTATTACTTTAAGAAAAACAAATCCTCCCATTAACGCTGAGGTAGAAATATCTGGTTGGGGCCGCATTAAAGAAAGTGAAAATGAAATGTACCGCACTCTTCAAATAAATGAGGCTACAGTTATTGAAAATTCTGAATGTTCTAAAATATTGGGCCGAACAGATAACGAAATGATTTGCATAGGTCATAATCGCAAAAACGGAATCTGTCGTGGGGATTTTGGGGGTCCTGCTGTATACCAAAACCAATTAGTGGGCATAGCCGCTTCAGTAATAGGCGAATGCGGTAGCTATTTACCGGACGTCTTTACTAGTATATCATTTTATTATAATTGGATTATGATGCAGATAATAAATTAGATACATTAAATTAAATCATGAAGATAATAGGCCGTATTCCAATTGGCGATGTCGTCGTCGTGTAAAGACATTTTTGTAATAGATTAAAAGCAAGAGAAACATTTATTCTTTATTCTGCTACAAAAATGTCGTCAGACGACAACGATGTCGCCAACTGGAATAAGGCCGAATAATAATTTTTTAAGTCAATAAACCATTGCATTGCTTTGTATTTTGGAAACGCAAAACGCAATTAAACAAGTACTGACAAGCACGCGATTTGCTTTTTTGAATTTTAACACAAATGGATTTATTCGGTAAACAAACGCAAATGGAAATGTTCGGAGATAAATAATCTTCTCTCGTGTAATTCGTTAGGGAATTTTTTAAATTGTTAACTATTTTTCGCATTGGTGTGATTGTAATTTACAACATGCATGCAACACTGTTATAATCAATCCTAACTCGGACGGAAATTAAATTTGTTACAACGTTGCACTTAGTCTTCCATATTTGTAATCAGTAATAATCCCATATTTTTTTTTCTTTTTTTTTAATATAATAACGCAAAAATGAAACGAGAATTTGGGTACATTTGTTGAGAGCCCCAGTTTGCAACCTCTGGTCTAAAAGATTGAAAATTTTTGGAATAAAAAAAAACAAGTTGGTGATTTAATTGTGTTCAATTGTTTATGATCATATTTCAAGAAATAAATGAATGATGATCTAATTTACATTCTAACTAATAAAACATAAAAAAATAAGCTATAGGCTCCTCAGACAGTACATTATTTTAGGTTTTATAGAAAATCTACCGAAGAAGTGCCATATGCTACTTATAAATTACTCGAAAAGGAATCACTAAAGCAGTAAATAAAATTGCTAAACGTCTGATAAAAAATTCGAAAAAGAAAATAAATATCAGAAATGATCAAAATAACTACAAGCTAACAAGAAAAAGAATCATAAAGGAGTCTTCAAGAAGAGTTGCCCGTAGGTAGAATTTTTCTCCTGACGCAAGTATCTTATAATCAAAACGTGAACAATTATTATGGCTTTTTAATCACATAAAAGTCAACAGAGACTCGAATTTAATTCATAATCAAAAAATTTCAGCTAGGAGGTTGCGGTCAAAATGAATTTATTTCAAATGTGTGATAGAGGTAAAATACATGTGGGTTAAAATTACCCGACTTTCGGATCATGCTTTATAAAAAAAACTTTAACAACCCTTTGTTTGTTAAAATCCGAAAGTAACAGCCAGGCCCACGATATCGAATCGTGTAGTTTTAAGCGACAAACGGCTAATTTGCGGCACACTAATTTTTGTGTCGCCAAAAATAAATGCGATTGGTAACGTAAGCATTGTAGTACAAAATTGCGGCTCACTAACATTGGGTGGTATTCTTGATTCCGTTCCGTGGCTGCGGAAAGCCATATTTTGCACGGAAGCAAAATTTGCTATTATTCATTCCGTTGTTGCCATATCGTTCCGTTACTGCGGTATCATATCGTTACTGCGGTATTGCCTTATTATTGATTCCGCAGTATAGATAATTTTCTTCATTTTGCTTACGCACAAAATTTGTAAAGGAAAGCTCACGGAAAGAGTTAAAGAAAAATAAAAAGGGTACAAATTAAAATTTGTGTGCTTTAAATTTTAATTTATAACATATTTACATTTGTTTCTAATAAGTAAAATTTAATAATTGTTATTTTAATTCGCTTATTTGAACATGAAAATGAAAAATGTAAGGCAAAATAAAATTTTGCAAAAAAAAAAAATTTTTAAGTTTAATTTTTTGTGTTATGTATATATAATCGAAATAAGGACTTTTTTTAGAAATAAAATTAGAAAAATATACAAACAAACAGCAGTTGGGAGAAATGGTAAATACGTATAATGAAATCTAAGAAAGATATTTTATGTGGTTTAAGCCAACGAGCGCGAATAAAAGATGTCGGTATTTGGAAAAAATATTCTTCATTGATCTTTGATTTTTTTGTATTATACTGTGGTATTGACTGATTATAAAATCAGAGTGGGAAAAGAAGCTGTCAAAGAATATACAGTTTTGACTGGAACAGGCTGTGGTCTATGTAAAAAAAAATCATTTTACAAAAATTTAGGAAGAAGTAAGCGCTTTCCTGAAGATTAACACCGCGGTTCATGGTATACAAAATGTAAGCAGTTTTGGTGTTTTCAAGAAGAGCATGCCGACTGAAAATATTGCAAGTAAAGAAATTAAAACAGGGGAAGAAATTTTTATATTTTATACATATCGTCGATGGAATTAAAGAACGCTGTAACTGACAAAACCTTAAATGTTCACCAGAGCCAAAAACTTATATGAAAGTAGAACAAATACACTGGTATTTTTTATTTCGCAGACGGCGTAAGTGAATTATTTTTATCGTAGAAATCTGGAACCGGAACCAATCGACGTGTATTTTTTTTTTTCTGATAAAAATGATGCAAAAAACGTTCTTTAATTCTTTCGACGATATGTTCATATATTTTGATTTCACAAATTACAAAAATCTTTTATATTTTTTGACTAAATAAAAAAAAATATCACACCAAAATATTTATGTATTATTGCCATACTGTTTGTATTTTAACAACAAATCAACTCTAAACTCATTAATACAGGAATGTTATATTAAAGTCGCGGAAAGCTCATACCGCAGGAATGAATAATTGCAATTTGCTTATCGATCGATATTTCTTTCCGTTCAGCTTTCCTTTCCGTGCGGAATCAAGAATAGTACCCATTATAAGTGCTTTGTTTGTACGAACACAAATGTCAAACTCGCTCACCAGTTGATTTATTGTCGTTTGCATAAACAAAGAACGACAATTTGCATAAACAAAGACACAAAGAGGTCTTTGTAAAAATTAATAAGAAATAAAAAAGTGAAAAATACCTTACCTACTTACTTATCACAAAGTTTTATTTACTATGTATTTTTTATACACTATTTTTTCCACAACATCTATTTTTGTATTATATTTTTCACACAATTTTTGTTTTCACAAATTTTTTTTACACAAAGTTTGTTTACTACATTTCTGTCAAGCTAAATTAGCACACGGTTGCATTTTTTACTGTTCAATTTAAGCATTTCAGCTCTTTTTTCGTGTATATTCGCGATTATTTTTTGATATGTTGATATGGCAGCTTTGTTGTTTATTTGCATTACGTTGGTAACGTAAAGTAAAGCGAACGATAAAGTGACAATTAGTGGGCCGAAGTTTAGATTCACAGTGAGTGACTGAGTTTCTTTCGCTTAAGTTTTCTTTCGATATCGTGGGTCTGGCTGTAACTATTACGTAATAAGTTGTCGACAAAAAGGTCAGTAATTGGTATTACTCATTTTAATCACATATTTAGTTTTAAAAATGCTTTCATATATATATGGTCGAATTCTCAATAGGGATTAACCATCGTATTATTTCCCATTTTTTAATAGAATTTTGATGTATTAACTAAGGCGTAACATAAACAAATCTTAAAAATTGAAAAATATTTATTGGGCCATATTTTTATCAATCCATTGTCGATGATAGTATACTTTAGCAAAACCATCGGGATTTTTGCTACCACACCCATCAACTGCAAAACCTGCAACACCAACTAATTTCAACACTAGCTGGACCGCCAGAGTCTCCAGTGCATACGCCATTATTTTGTTCATGAGCCAAACAAATTAAACTGTCATAGCCCCAGTTTATAGCATTTTCACATTCTTCAGATGTCAGGGCTTTTAAAATATTCCACTGCAAACGGTGAGGAATGGGTCCACCGGTGTACAGACGGCCCCAACCAGATACTATGACATCTTTGCCAGATGGCACATCACTTGAAGCCATTTCTATTGGTTTTATGTTGTCAGTCCAAACCAAAGGTTTCTCCAATTCTAGTAGAGCAACATCATTTAAGAAGTTACCGTATGATTTGTTAACAATAATTCGTTTTAACTGCAATAATTTTCCACCTACAGTACGTTGGACGCTGCCCACACGAACTTGAAAGTATTGGGGTGGATAGCTAAAACGTTACTTTAAAAAAATTGTACTAAAAAGTATGTTATTTAAACACTTACGGTTCAACACCATGTCCAACTACGACACAATGAGCCGCTGTCAATATAAAACGTTCATTCAAAATAGACCCACCACATGTGTGAGAACCATCAGAACGTTGTAGAGAAACTTGATAAGGAAATTGACCAATATCAGCATCTTTTCCACCGACAACGCGACCGCTTGGAACAGCGTTTACAGAACCAAAAAGTGCTAAAATTGCTACTACTAATTTAAAAAAGGGTGCCATTCTGATTTAGACTAAATAAAAATCTAAAAGCTCTTTCATTATAAACCAAAATTATAACGCTTTTAAAAAACGTAATCTTTGTCCATAATCCCTTTTAAATTTTTTTTAATAGTTAAAATACAATGTCAGATATGTATTTGTACAATTTATGAAGTTTTTAATCTAATCTTAAAAATAACTGTTAAATCTTTATAAGTGTTATATATTTGTGTACATATGTATGTATGTATGAACATTAGTGTTCAATAATTATCGATAAGAAAGGTATTACATTAACAAGTATTGAAAGATTTATTCTTAATATTGAAAATAAGTCTATTACCGTCTAATCAAAACTCAAAACATGTTCACGGTAATTTTATTAGCATTTTACAATATTGTACACACTTATGTTTTAAAATACTGATGCTACAAGCGAAAAGTGTGGTTGTTTGGTAAGCGAATAAAAATTCTTCTCTCAGAAAAGTTTAGTGAACTTGAAATTATCTGGCTTCATATATTGTATATACATATTTTTGATTGTAAATATATACATACATATATTTCGATTTCTATTTTCAGAAATTTTTTTTGGTAAAGTTGAATGCTTGGTGTGTCAACACTTGTTGTTACAACCAAAAAATTTAATATGGAAAGGCATTTTCAATTATGTCACAAGGAATAAGTATGAAAATATTATTATTATGAAATTAACATTTATGATGTTCTATTTAATATTTATGCTTAATTTACATTGATTTTTTTAATTCTCGTTTATAGAAGTTTTCCGTTATTTTCTTTGTAATATCTTTTTTTTACTGGTGAATTTTGTTTTTTTTTGTTATTGTTTTCATCGTCGATATATGTTACTGTTTTTGTTGTTGATTATTGCTATTATTTTTTGTTGATAATTTTTTTTCTATTTTTCGTTTAATTTTGTTGTTGTTGCAATTTGTTATTAGCTTTCTTTTATTTTAAAAATTAATTTTAAAATATGCATACATATACATACATATGTATGTAGTATGTACACTTAAGATATAAAACATTCTTTCCAGTGTATGTAGTGATTTATGTAAAAAAAGTGTAATTTGTTCTTGCTCAAACTAATACAACTGCAAATGCGTTAGTATAAGTGTGCCGGTCTCTGATTTAATTTGACAATTCCTCTATAAGTCGATTCTTCAATCCTTTAACACTTTAAAACAGGCCTGTGCAAAAACAAAATTTCATTGACACATTAACGCACATGTTTTGTAACGGTCTTGCCTTCCGTTGTTACTGAAACAGAACCGAGATAACCTGCCTATTGGTTATACACTGATTTGTCTTTTACAGTGAGATCAAAATTAAAAGTAGTGCACTCTAAAATTTTAGGATTATAAATGCCTTTTTTTTGGTATGAAATAAAAAAGCTTTTATGTATGTATTTTCATATTCATGTACATATTTACTTATTTTTTTTAATTGGTTTCTTGTTTAATTTTGGTTTCTTCATAGCAGTGTACATAGTACATTTTTATTAATTTTGATTTTCTATAGGGGAAAAGTATTTATACATTTTTCTCAAAGTACTTACATTTTTAGATAAAATATTATATATAATTCTAAATTAGAAAAAAAAAATTCATACAGATGCTAATACTGCTACTAACACTGTCAGCAGTGTATTTCTCATTTTCCCACCAACACAACTACGTTTTTACTTTTGCACAGGCCTGATTTAAAAGGACGAAAGTAATTCAATTTCTCTAAGGTAAACAAGTTACAATAAGATGACGGCATAACAGTTTTACAATATATTGATCAAAAATAGGGTACTAACTCTAAATTCCAATAGAATTTCATTATTAAAAAAAATGAACTAAAAACATCAATATCTATCAACCGTGAAAATCCAACTTATTCCGAGATGAACCAGTTTTCATCTCTAAAACCACGTTTAAGATCTGACTACTTTTAGGTAGTATGTTTTGAAAAATTAGTAAAGCTCCGATACCAGTTCCTTTTCGAAGAAACTTCACGCTTAATTGTTAAAAAAGTGGGAATCTAAATAAGTAAATAAATTTCTAGAGGATTTTTAAAGTTTTATTTGGAAAATTGAATTGATCAAGAAGTAAATTCATTACTTAAATATGGTCTTATAAATTTCATTTGGAAAGTAAGAACAATAATAAGATCTCATAGTTATAAGGTTTTTTTCTATTACCTAATCATGGTATTAATTAATTTAACTTAAAACCTCCATAACTTTCGCGCCGTTTGCAATAAATGATTAACGCGAACTGTTTTGGTATGCTAAAATATCACCCTTCACGTGACCAAAGCGTCATTCGTGTCATCCAAAAAAGAAAAAATTTGGAAAAAAAAAAATATCAAAATGTCGATAATTTTTGAAATTGCCCATATATATGGTCGAATTCTCAATAGGGATTAACCATCGTATTATTTCCCATTTTTTAATAGAATTTTGATGTATTAACTAAGGCGTAACATAAACAAATCTTAAAAATTTAAAGGTATTTATTGTGCCATATTTTTATCAATCCATTGTCGATGGTAGTATACTTTAGCATAACCATCGGGATTTTTGCTACCACACCCATCAACTACAAAACCTGCAACACCAACTAATTTCCCTTGATATGTAGCTGGACCGCCAGAGTCTCCACTGCATACGCCATTATTTTGTTCATGAGCCAAACAAATTAAACTGTCATAGCCCCAGTTTATAGCATTTTCACATTCTTCAGATGTCAGGGCTTTTAAAATATTCCACTGCAAACGGTGAGGAATGGGTCCACCGGTGTACAGACGGCCCCAACCAGATACTATGACATCTTTGCCAGATGGCACATCACTTGAAGCCATTTCTATTGGTTTTATGTTGTCAGTCCAAACCAAAGGTTTTTCCAATTCTAGTAGAGCAACATCATTTAAGAAGTTACCGTATGATTTGTTAACAATAATTCGTTTTAACTGCAATAATTTTCCACCTACAGTACGTTGGACGCTGCCCACACGAACTTGAAAGTATTGGGGTGGATAGCTAAAACGTTACTTTAAAAAAATTGTACTAAAAAGTATGTTATTTAAACACTTACGGTTCAACACCATGTCCAACTACGACACAATGAGCCGCTGTCAATATAAAACGTTCATTCAAAATGGACCCACCACATGTGTGAGAACCATCAGAACGTTGTAGAGAAACTTGATGAGGAAATTGACCAATATCAGCATCTTTTCCACCGACAACGCGACCGCTTGGAACAGCATTTACAGAACCAAAAAGTGCTAAAATTGCTACTACTAATTTAAAAAAGGGTGCCATTCTGATTTAGACTAAATAAAAATCTGAAAGCACTTTCATTATAAACCAAAATTATAACGCTTTTAAAAAACGTAATCTTTGTCCATAATCCCTTTTAAATTTTTTTTTAATAGTTAAAATACAATGTCAGATATGTATTTGTACAATTTATGAAGTTTTTAATCTAATCTTAAAAATAAATGTTTAATCTTTATAAGTGTTATATATTTGTGTACATATGTATGTATGCATGTATGAACATTAGTGTTCAATAATTATCGATAAGAAAGGTATTGCATTAACAAGTATTGAAAGATTTATTCTTAATATTGAAAATAAGTCTATTACCGTCTAATCAAAACTCAAAACATGTTCACGGTAATTTTATTAGCATTTTACAATATTGTACACACTTATGTTTTAAAATACTGATGCTACAAGCGAAAAGTGTGGTTGTTTGGTAAGCGAATAAAAATTCTTCTCTCAGAAAAGTTTAGTGAACTTGAAATTATCTGGCTTCATATATTGTATATACATATTTTTGATTGCAAATATATACATACATATATTGGCTGCCCTAGTAGTCTAGTGTGCTAGACCGCTAGTGCGGTCTACCAGATACCCTGGTCTGCGACACTACACCGAGCTTATTGTCTTAGCCACTCCTCTCGTAATACTTAATTAAAATATAATTTAATAATGTACTTTAGTAAATAACTAATAAATATATATACCCATACGTTTTTTTTTTGTTTTAGCAAAAAATTTTATCTATTTCTTTTTTTCTTCTTTCTCACCATATCAAAATATTGAATTTTTATTAAATTTACCTCTATAGTATCCAAAGATTGAATTAAAATGAGATAATAGTCATATTATGAAACATATTAGGGGTATTTGTTTAGAATGCTATATGACTCTTATCCTTCTTAAGCTCGTGAAAATGTATGAAAGGCTAAACGAATTTATTATAATTATATAAATATTAAATAAAAGTGAGGAAAAAAGAATGGTGAACAGAAAAGAAAATTTTAACAAAATATTTATAAGAATAAGAGGCTGCTTCGAAGAAACTCCCTTGGCCAATCAAACCGCAATATATGTATACACTGCCGATCACTTGAATAGGTTTACTATTTTCATTACATTCAAATTAATTTTTTTCTAAACGTAATTAAGTTTTTAGTTATATTATTTTCTAAAATGGTAAAATATTGGATTATATGAGTTTACAATAAAAAAAATTGTTTCAATAATTAATAACTGAATTTTAGTAATTTTTTTCCCAAAACGAGTATGATTTTTAGCACAAGTTTTTGGGTCATTTGAATAGGTTCACTATCATTCATTTAAAAAATTAAAGAAGAAAATGATTTTTTTGTAAAACTTTTTTATTTTTTAAGATTTCTTACAATGTTTTGATGATTTATTAATGAGTATATCATCCTTTATTCGATATAACTTCAAGTACACCATTTGGGAGGGAGTTATAAAGGTTTTCAATTAATGCTAATGAAATTTTTGGAAAAGCTGTTTTAGTTCCTCTAATGAAAGCCTATTTGGTTTCGTATTGTCTGCCGGACTCGTAGACTTTGCGAGAAAGCAAGCCCCATACATTTTCTATAATATTTAAGTTAGGGGAATATGGTGGCAACTTTAACTTATTGACATTTTGGCTTTGAATCCACACTTTTACAACCCTGGCATTAGGTATCGGGTCATTATTTTGTTTAAATATCCAGAGAATTGGTCTAAAAATAGTACAAAATATGGAAACACCTTTTCAAGTACTGTTTTGCAGTTATTCGCGTTCATTTCTGGTGTGAGAAATTTAAGCTCAAATGTACCATAATATGAAATCGCCCCCCACACCATTACACTTCCCTCACAGCTATTGAGACGACTAAGGTAGTTTTCCTCCTTACGTATGTCGTGGAAATAGTAGTTGTATCCATTCAGACCTTCCAAATTAAACTTTTTTTCGTCTGAGAAGGCAACACGATACCATTCATTTTTATCGTTCATGTGTTCTCGTGCAAACTAAGGCCGTTTCGCTTTACAAGCAGCATTAAGAGGTGGTTTGCTTTTAATTTTCAATCTCTTTAAATGCTTAGAACTTCGAATAACAGGTCTTACAGTGTTTATGATAGCTGTGATACCCAATTTTTGTCTAATTTTTGCAGCAGAATCGCTCGAATTTGAGGCAGCTCTTACAATAGCTCTTCTGTCCGCTTCTGTTGTGGCTTTTTTCGTACGCCCTTTAATGTTTTTTCCTTAATCGGACTGATTTCTTAAAAAATTGCTTACAATATTTTGGCTGTGACCAATTTTTTTGTCGATATTTCTATGGCTTAAGCCAGTTTCATTGAATGCTTTAATTTTACCTCTTTCTTCTTCGGTTACTCGCTTGCTGCGCCCCATTTTACATAAAAAATTTAAAAAAGTATTGTAGTAACTCACAAATATTTAAAATTTTAATTATACTGTCGATGGTCAAAAGCAAACTAATTTTATTCCTAGTGAACCTATTCAAGTGACCCAAAATCTACACCTGTTTTCGCAGCATTTTGAAGTAAAATAAAAAAATAACAAATTTTTATTTATTGTACCGTATTATTTTCTTCCTAAAATATGATTATTCATCATATCTCTTAATTTAAGTGAAAAAAAAATTATTCTCCTAAAGTTTATATGAAGAAAAATTAAAATATAAGAGCAAAAATTAATAAACCTATTCAAGTGATCGGCAGTGTATAATGAAACATAAATAAAATACATATAATAAAAAATAACTTGTTCTAATTTGACAAAATATATACATATCTCTGTATGTATGAGTGTTTCACACTTGCAATGCTCCGTATGAAAAATACACTTCGTATAAGGCCCATTATTACAATTTGTCTTTAGTTAAGTGTAGGATGTTATCGGGCAGATAAATAGCTTTTGGTTATTACAACTAAACTTTAATCATGGTGAAATAACTTACAAGGTGGTGGCAGGTGAATATAGTACAAAAACAACAAGGAATTTGTTTTTGTTTTTTCAGCTCTTTAATGTCAAAAGCAGGTATGGTGAATTAAAAAAGCACATGTCAGAAGTGTGTGTGTGTATTTTTAACAACATACATGTCTCTACACCAAAACAAAAACACGAATACACACAAAGCAAAATGTAAACAAAACATAAATATAAACAAAACTTTTGACAGGAGCGGTATGACCAAAAAAAAAAAAAACCCAGCTGGGTTGGTAACACCACCTTGTAAGCAATTCCACCATGACTTTAATCTAAAAGTGACCGATAAAGTTATTGGGAAGATTGCCTCACCTTTAACTTTTAACGTGAGGCATGGTGGAATTACTTACAAGGTGGTGTTACCAACCCAGCTGGGTTTTTTTTTTTGGTCATACCGCTTCTGTCAAAAGTTTTGTTTGTATTTATGTTTTGTTTACATTTTGCTTTGTGTGTATTCGTGTTTTTGTTTTGGTGTAGAGACATGTATGTTGTTAACAATGCACACACACACTTCTCACATGTGCTTTTTTAATTCACCATACCTGCTTTTGACATTAAAGAGCTGAAAAAACAAAAACAAATTTCCTGTTGTTTTTGTACTATATTCACCTGCCACCACCTTGTAAGTAATTTCACCATGACGTGAGGTTTAAACGTTTGAGCTTACCATATTGTATTGAGTTTGTCATATTTTTTGTTCGTTGAGTTGTTAACAAAAATATTTTGTTTATTTTGTCAACTAAGAAATAAATTTAATAAAAATGGAAAGTAAACCAAATTTCTTTGTTTTTAAGATGTTTTAGTGCACTATTTATAACATTTTTTTGTTTATTTATTTATGTAAACATGCGTTTTGTTGCCACTTGGTGTCTTTTAAAGAAATTTAATGCCAAAAGTAATCGGTTTTTGTTCTGGTATTGCCGTATTTTGAAAAATATAACTTTTATCTTAAAGGTAAGTTGTAATAACGAAAAATATTTAAAGGTCACTTTATTCCTCCCGTTAACAAAAGTTATCATTAACTATCGGACACTTTATAGGCAAGTTGTAATAATGGACCTAAGACTTCGTCGTTGACCTAAGATGTTTCATTATTAAACCCTACTTGTCGGGTTCCGTTTGAAGACATAAACATACACTGTTGGAAAACTTAACGCGTAATAACATGTACATATTAATATTGAACATAATGGGTAGTGTGCTTATTATAAATGCGTCCATTCTTTGTAACAGTTATGAATTGAAGGATAAGTTACATACCTATATACATAATTGGCCGTTACATACAATACAATACCCATATTGTGAGCATCAATTTTTATCCATGAGCACCAGAACATACTTGAGAAGCTTGCTAATGGCAACTTTTGCCAGAAGACTTCTAAGAGGATTACCAGAGCTCGTGTCTGGTAAACCAATGCATTACATACTAGACAAGACGACTACGAAATGGATGGTTATGTACAGCGTCCGGCAAAAGCCAGCTCCGAGCTAAATTTCTCTTTTGATCTCACATGTACGAACTCACACGCATAGGCAGAAAATAAACAGTTTATTTATTTTATGTATTTTACAGTGAGAGAAAATGTTTAATAGAATATCGATTTCTATTTTCAGAAATTTTTTTTTGGTAAAGCTGAATGCTTGGTGTGTCAACGCTTGTTGTTACAACCAAAAAATTTAATATGGAAAGGCATTTTCAATTATGTCACAAGGAATATGAAAATATTATTATTATTTTTTTTCTCTAAAACCACGTTTAAGATCTGACTACTTTTAGGTAGTACGTTTTGAAAAATTACTAAAGCTCCGATACCAGTTCCTTTTCGAAGAAACTTCACGCTTAATTGTTAAAAAAAGTGGGAATCTAAATAAGTAAATAAATTTCTAGAGGATTTTTAAAGTTTTATTTGGAAAATTGAATTGATCAAGAAGTAAATTCATTACTTAAATATGGTCTTATAAATTTCATTTGGAAAGTAAGAACAATAATAAGATCTCATAGTTATAAGGTTTTTTTTCTATTACCTAATCATGGCTTCAGTTGAAAAATTCAAAGCACTTACAGTAAAAAATACAATATTAGTATATATTAATGCCTAATTTTGTAACTAAAAATAAAAAAATTTTATACATATGTATGTATATATATACATATGTATATACGAGTAGATATTTATAACACAAAACGTGAACGTTATAATAAAAATTTATTGGTTACCTTAAGTTAACAAATAAGTTTGTGTTTATTGGTTTATACAATTTCGGTTACAATTTATAGCTTGAGACCACTGAATTTCTAACACATTTTTTTTAATAAGTATACATTTTTATAAAAGAATTTATCGCAAAATCTAATCAAGAGATTGATAAAGCCTAATAAAAAGTTAGTTTTCATGGCTGATTATTAAAAAACATATTATTTGTCAGTTTATTCAGTCAATATTTAAGCGTAATGTCGTTTAAACGTACAATATATTTTGCTTTTTTGAGCTGTTTTATAGTTGCTGGGATAGCTACGGCCTTACCAAATTCTAGAATTTTAGGTGGTAGCGATGCTTCCACTCATCAATTTCCATGGGTAGTCTCTGTACGTGTAGATGGGGCACATGCATGCGGCGGATCTATAATAAGTGAGCATTATATTGTGACCGCTGGTCATTGTGTTTCACAAATTGGCGATACACCGTAAGATTTTACATTTTTCAAATTATTGTCATTTATATCTTTATTTTTACTATTACATAGTATCGAAAGTTCTAGAGTGACAATTCGTGTTGGCAGTATAAATCAATTTGCTGGAGGTCAAATTATAAAAGTCAATACGATCGTTATTAATCCATCTTATGGAAATTTCTTACACGACATAGCTCTTTTAGAAGTTGAGCCGCTAGTATTAAATGATAAAATTAATAAAATTGAATTAGCTGATGAAGATGATGTATTTGAAGAAGGCAGTTTAGTGTATATAACTGGATGGGGAGTACAAACAAACGGTGCCTCCCCTTACAAGCTTCAACAAGCTCAAATGTCTGTACTGAGTGGTACTGAGTGCGAACTTCAAGCTGGTTATGGCTATGATTCTGTTATATGTTTAAATCATCCAGAATTCTCTGGAATCTGTCGTGGTGATGATGGTGCTGGTGTCTTAAGTGATAAAAAATTAATTGCTGTAGCAAGTTTCGCCTTCGGTAGCTGTGGTACCAAATATCCTGATGTATCTACAAAAATTTCATACTATAGGTCATGGATAAATAGCGTTATTGCATAAGCTCCTACTTATAGTGTTCTATAATGAATAAAGATAATTGGGGTATTTACAAGGTACTCTAAATGTTTTATTGTCATAAAGTCGTAACTTTATTTATAGAAAACAATTTTATAATAATATGCCATAATAGTACTCTTTCTGTATACCTGAAATATATAAAAAAATTATTAAAAATAATTTTTTATCAACTTGTAACATGTGCATTCATAATTTTCTTTCTTAATTTATTCCTATTTAATAATATTGAAAAACAAAAACAAAAACAAAAAACAAAAAATAAAACGGATGCCCTAGTAGTCTAGTGGATAGTGTTCTACTGCGAGGGTTGTTGGTTCGATTCCCACCAGAGACTCTGGTCTAAAACACTCCGCTTGTAATAATAATTATAATATAATTTGATATTTTATTAAAAAACAAAAAATATTTTTCGCCTTATTGGGAAAAAGTCTCCTGACGAGTCTCTTAAGCAGAGACGAAATGGCCATAGAGACATGCTTATCCCCAAAAGCATACATTTCAAATTATATTTAATATTTTATTGTTATTTAGTAAATAAATAAATAAAAATAAAACATTTTTAGCGCGGGACAGATTAGTCTGACAAACACTCCATTTTTTTCCTGTAGTTTTTTATATTGGAATAGAAAATTGTTTAACTTATTTCTTTGAAACAATATTTTAAAATAAATTTAAAGATAAGAACGTCTTCTACATTCAATTGATATATAATAGTCACAAATATAGGATTGTTTTCTAATGACCTTTGTGAGAGATAAAAAAAAAAATGTCCAAAATTGCATTGAAACCGTGTATGAAAGGATAATTCTTTTATTTCAATTCAATTAATTTTTAATAAAGTTGTAATTTTGATCAAAAGAATTATTTATTCAATTAAAAATTAATTTAAAATAATTTAATTTTCGATTAATTCTTTCATTAGTGCTATTGTTCTTTCTATGTGCCTTAAAAAATATAAGTATATAATTCCGGCTTAAGTTTTTTCTGTCAATTACGATGCTAATAAGTTTAAATAAAATGCCCACAGACACTATTCTTTACCCCTTCGCATAACCTATTTTCCTAGACCAGTACAATAACGCTAACCCCACACCAAAGACTATAAATACCTAATTAAATATGCCCACAATTGACAACTTATAGAGTTATAAATATCTGGGAATAAAATCAGTATTAAATGGAAATCAAATAAATTTGTTTTTATTTTACAAACACATAAAGTGATTGGTTCGAAAGTGTGCGTGATACTAAATGCCACAGTTTTTTCCTTCTTTTCGGGTGAACCCCTTACTCATGCAATATTTTATCATAAATATACTATATATTATATTATGCGCCTTTTCTTTTTTTTTTTTGTTTGATGAGTCAAGTTCGTGTCAATTTGACAACTAAATGGCCAGTGTTATACCTTCACCCTTGAATGATCAACGGCAATTGCCATCTATCCATCTATCGGTGAATGTTGAATGTGAGTGGCGATCGTCTACAGTAGGTTAGCTGTTTTCTTCGCAGATGGTGGAAAATAGTATAGTCTGCTATGTAGTCGCCGTGGTCTAGTGGTTAGTGTGTTGGCTCACTAAGACATGGGTCCTGGGTTCGACTCCAGGCTCTGACATCTTCAAAAAAAAGATATATGATAAAAATATTTCTTTCGGCGACTACCTCTCAGCAGTCTTCTGGCAAAAGCTCTGAGAGTAATTAATTGCCATGAACAAGCTTCTCAAGTCTGTCGTTCGGAGTCGACATTAAAACTGTAGGTCCCGGTACTCATGGATAAAAATTTACACACACAACATGAGTGCTGCGAGAAGCTAGGCCGTAATCCTGACACAGGGTTGTAAAGGCCAGTTATGTATGTATGTATGTATGGTGGAAAATGGGAAATAGTATAGTCTGCTATACGTTTTATTTTTTCAAAAACATGGTATGTAGGTTACCAGTTTGTCATTTACATACTTATGTACATTGTATATAATATTTTCAGATTGTAGATTGTTCTAAAAAAATATATAGTAAATAATTGTATCGGATCAAACTAAAATAGCTTAATATTTAGTTTTAATACCATTGGTAAAAAGTTTACTTAAGCTACGGTCACATTAGAAAAATATTTGATGAAAAAAGCGTAACCACTATTTTTTAGAAAAATTTATTTTTATTATTATCTTATAATTCAGATTTAATTAATAAAAAACTTGAGTATTATATCCTCATATATTCTGTTTTTAAAAATTGTTTAAAAAACTTTGGTAGAGGACAACATTTTTGAACAAAAAAAAATTCAATAAAATAGTGGTTACGCTTTTTTCATCAAATATTTTTCTAATGTGACCATAGCTTTAGAATTGTAAAGCAATGTGCTAAATGATTGGGATTGATTGACTATATTTTTATTAATTGCTGTTACTCTCTAAAATGTACATATTTGTTTCACATTAAATTTAAATTTAAATTAAAACAAAAAAAAAAAAACAGTAAAGATGATAAGATAAGATAACTTTTATATGTATGTATATGTGGTAAAACCCCAAACCTAATGGCATGCGAAGAAAGTTGAACGTAATTCATAAATACTATATAATAATATTTTGAGTGGGTCATAAAACCGCTGTACTTTGTCTATTGCTTTAATTATTAATGAAAAATTTATTTCTAAAGTAGTAATACATAGAGCACGATGGTATCGGCACGCTTAGTGTTTATGCTTGTAGCCATTTTTGGAATTTCCGCCTTAGCGCAACCTGCTTCTCGAATTTTAGGAGGCGAGGAGGCTTCTAAAAATAGTTTTCCATATGTGGCTTCTATACGTTTAGATGGAGCACATAATTGCGGAGGTTCCATAATTTCAAGCAAAGCAATTCTTACTGCTGCACACTGCCTCTTCGAAGAGGACAAAATGTAAGATACTATATATATATATACTCGTACGTGTTGTTTAGTTTTGCAAACTTTTTATTTTAAAGAAATATAAACTTAGTATTGAGCTTAAGAAAGATCTAATAGGTTATTTGCGATATTCTCAATACTTTGTGTATTATTATATCCATATTAAGTTTATATTTAATTATAAATATGTTTACAGAGTGTCTGAACATCGTTTAACAGTTCGTGTGGGAAGTACTAACCAATTCTCAGGCGGACGATTAGTATCTGTTTCGGGTATCTCAATACATCCTGATTATTCTGGTGTGAAAAATGATATTGCTGTGCTAACCTTGGAAAATAATTTACAATGGACAGAACGTATAAATAAGATTAACATAGGCACTTCCGTTAATAACATACCAGGAGAGGGCACCGTGGTTGCAGTTGCTGGATGGGGCGAACAATCGTCTCAAGTATCTTCTCATAAACTTCATAGAATCGAATTTACAATTTCGAACGATGAAGAATGCTCCACAGCCTATGTTGGAAACGATAATTCAACTATCTGTTTAGCACATGAATTGAAGAAAGGTAGCTGTATTGGAGATGCTGGTAATGGAGCTGTATACAAAAATAAACTAATTGCAGTTAGTAGCTTTGTCATAGGTGCATGTGGATCCCGCTTTCCTGATGTATTTACCAGCGTACTTTACTATGCTTCGTGGATTGAAAGTGTTATAATTTAATTATGTATATAAAATATAACAAATTTCGAAATAATTTAATACAATGTAAAACTTTTATAAAAAAGAAAAATTTTGTTTAATTACCACCTTAAATGATAAAGTTTTAAAAAACCATTAATTTTTAGTGAAACAATAATTAATCCAAAAGGGACTTTCGAACTTTGACAGTTGATAACGGTCATCTTGTTGAAGCAACATATGTCAAATTAGTTGTCATTTATTCAATCAGTACTGCCACATCACCATGAATGGGAATAGCAATCAACAACATATGCAAATAATAGGATTGTTTTAGTAAATTGGTAACGCGGATAACCGCGATAATAAACAAAATTCTTTAAATTAGAACAATGCCAATCCACATGCGATCCAAGAGCGTAAAATGCATTCTGAAAAAGACACTATATGGTGTGGATTTTAAGCTGGCGTCGTCATCGGTTCATATTTATTTTAGAATGGCGTTGGTCAGGCCATCATTGTCAATGGTATGATGCGCTCCCAGCGAAGCCTTGGAGAAATTCGAACGATATTACAACGGTAATATCGTTGTCCACTTTGTCTTTTTTTAATTAAAAATTAGGAAGCGCTTAATGAAAGACACTATACAAACATGTGTATTTAAAAATAATTTTATAGTTTTTGAAAGAATATAACAGTTTTTGGAGAATTTAATATTTAATTTGATCTAATAACATCAAAAAGGTAATTATTAGAATAGGCAAATCAATTATTCATACTTTCTTTAATCCAATCAATATTATAGGCTACTTTAGCATAACCATCAGGTCTAGATGTGCCACATTTTATTACAACGAATCCTGCCACACCAACTAGTTTGCCATTGTAGGTTGCAGGTCCTCCCGAATCACCATTACACGCACCAGCACCAGATTGATGATTCAAGCAAAGAATAGCATCGGTATATAAAGCCATTTTTTTAGCACAACCAGCCTTACTTAATGCTGTAACAGTATACCACTGCAGGATAATGGGCAAGTTTGCTGTTGCATGTTCAGTTAATCCCCAACCTGAAATCAAAACTTCTGAGTTAGATGGCACCTCATCATCGTACATTTCTATGGGCTGTATGCTATTTGAAAATCTTAATTCCTCTTTTAATTCTAAAAGCGCCAAATCATTATAAACAACATATCCAGGATGTACTAAAATTCGTTTAACAGGCACAATAACACCACCAGCAATACGGTTAATAGTACCAGCCCGTATAGTGAACTGTTCAGCGGGGTAACTTATGTATAAAAGATCAATTTGAATATAAAACATAGTTTACTTATAAAACTAAACTTACGGTTCAGTTCCATTTGCCACAACACAATGTGCTGCAGTCAAAACGTATTTATTGCTTATAATCGATCCACCACATATATGGCTATGATTGCGACGCAAAGAAATTTGATGAGGAAATTGTTTTGAAAGCGCGTCATGTCCACCCACTACACGACTCTGTAATGGACTGGAGCATACAACTCCCATCAAAACATTTAATAACAATAAAGAAATTATATTCAACATTTTCTTTCAAATCCTGAAAACAAATTAAAATTCAATCTTAATTGCAGTTCTCTTTATAAATTTTTTTACATACGTATAGGTATGTATGTATGTACATACTTATGTTTATTGTTATGAGGTAACGTTCAAACTAATAAAATAAAATCTATTGGAAATATAATTTAATTGAGTTGGTAATAAAGTATGTATATTAATCATTAACTCCTCAATTACTTATATAAACCGTACGATCTAAGCAATAAATCATTTTTGTTTTTTATTGTTTATGATACCGGCGTCAAGTATCTTCATCAAAATTAAAGAATTACTTTCGTTTTGAATAAGTATGATCAGTTAAAGATTAATGTTATAAAGAATTAAATTGTAAATTTAAAATATACATACATATATGTATGTATGTTGTATGATAATCCTTATTTTAACACATGTATAGTAAACTTGTAATCAGTTCAATCAGGTAAGAAACTGTCCAGCGATTAGATTAGAAAAAACTATTGTGAATATATTTGAATATAAAAGCTTTGTACGTCTTGATACTCATTTAATTTCTGTACACCCGGTATGGCAAAATTACCAGTGCTTACGATTATTACTTTGAGTTTGATATGTGTAAGCAATTCTCAGCCAAGCGGACGAATTGTTGGAGGAGATGAGGCAGCTGAAGGACAATTCCCTCATCAAATTTCTTTAAGAAGAAATGGTTCACATAATTGTGGTGGCTCCATAATAAGTCGTAATTACATCTTAACTGCCGCCCATTGTGTAGGTGTTGAAGATGAAAATGGTTTGTACCATGTTTTCGAACCAAGTTTGTTTACAATTCGTGCTGGTTCTACTAATCGTTTAATGGGTGGTGTTGTTAAACAAGTTATAAACATTACTGTACATGAAGATTATGGAAATTTTCTCAATGATTTAGCCTTATTAAAGCTCGATTCTCCCTTGGTCTTCTCTGATAACATCAAACCAATTGCTTTAGCAGGTTCTGAACTTCCAGTTGGCAGTAACATAATAATATCTGGTTGGGGTCGTTTAAAAACTGGTGGTGATAGCCCAATAAAATTAAAGTGGAATACCTTGGAATCAATATCGAAGTTCAAATGTTTTACATCAATACTTATGTTTTCTGATGCACTTATATGTTTGGCTCATACGGAAGGTAATGGTGCTTGTAATGGTGATTCGGGTGGACCAGCAATATTTAATGGTCAGCTAGTTGGCGTTGCTGGATTCGTAGTAGGTGGTTGTGGTACCAGAAGTCCTGACGGTTACGCAAAAGTATTTTATCATCTCGATTGGATTAAACAACATTCGGATGTGTAAACACTGTACAAATTTGTTATTTTACAGATATTTTAATTACTTAATGCAATTTGATTCGAAATATTAAAAAGAAAAATATATATAAAATAAATTAATATGCAGTGCCTTTTATCGAAATGTTTATTCAGTTTAGTTTGATTTCAAAGTTATCAAAGAGATTAGATAAAGTTTAGTTGATAGGAAGTTGGGTATAAATAGTTATATTATTTTGAGACTACTGCTTAATTGTGCTATTGGTTATTAAAAGTTAAAGAAACAATAAGACATGTTAAAAATATTTGCTATTACATTAATTTGTATTTTTCTATTTAGTTATTCTTCGCTCGCTATTTCACTGAATCGCATAGTTGGTGGTTCAAATGCGCATGATGGGCAATATCCCCATCAAGTTTCGTTACGACGCAATGGATCCCATTCATGTGGCGGCTCTATTATTTCGAACTATTATGTTCTTACTGCAGCACACTGTGTGGGTACAGTCGATAATGAAGGCAATTATTACACGTAAGGCAAATTAAAATAACTTTCATCAAATATTATTTCAAAACCATTTTGGGTAGATATGAGCCAAATATTTTAACGATACGTGCTGGTACAACAGATCGTTTCCAAGGAGGTGTATTAGTTAATGTTGCGAAAATTATCACTCACGAGAATTATGGCAATTTTTTAAATGATGTTGCGATATTGCGAACTGAAGAACCCTTTATATTTTCTAATAACATACGAAAAATTCCATTAGCTTCTACTGAAGTGCCTGTGGGTGAGAAAATAATAATTTCTGGCTGGGGTCGCATAAAACATGGTGGTGACATACCACAAAAGCTTCAGTGGAATCAATTAATTGCCATATCTCGGAACGAATGTAAAGAAAAAATTAATATGAATTCAGATTCACTCATTTGTTTAGATCATGAACCCAATAATGGCGCTTGCAATGGTGACTCAGGTGGCCCGGCCATATACAACGGAGAACTCGTCGGTATCGCTGGATTTGTCTATACTGGTTGTGGTACTTCCTTTCCAGATGGTTATGCTAAAGTTCTTTACCACAGAGATTGGATACAAAAGCAAATGCGTATTTAAATTTCAACAGAGTCTGTAGAATTCATTATTTAATTGAAATTCCAAATAAATTAAATATATTGTTACACTATATAGACTTAAAAAACAGATATAATTTTTTCTAAGCTTTTATAGTTAATTTGACATTAAGAAAGAAATTTCAAGCTGTTGCATTATGACATTGAGCCTTTGTATATTTATTAAGTTGGACTACCAAAATTTTATATGATGTAATGAAACCACGGGTGCAAAACACGAAGAAGTGGTTTAATTTTGATGAAACGTGGATGAATTTAATATTAGCGCAGCGTTGCCATAATTTAAAAATAACTGCAAATTTAAAAAAAAAATGGTTTTCAGGAAAAATAAAACTGCACAAGAAAAAAAAAAAAAAAAAACAAATTATCAACAAATTAAATAAAAAATATTCATTTTTATAAAAAAAAAATTTCTTACATTTGCATTAAAATAAACAAAATAATTCATCTTTTTGTCGGTTAAGTAAAATATGATACAGTGCGAGCTCGATTTTCGCAACTTGAAAAAATCTGGCCTGTTGCAATTACCGAAAAAGTTGCAATTATCGACCACTTTTTATTGTACCTGAAAATACGCCATTTTAAATAAAAAGAAACAAATTAATTATTAAATGTTAAAAAACAGTCTACTTGTTGAAACATTGGCGTAGCGAGCAAATTTTTGTTTTAAAAAGTGAAATTCACAAATATGTTAGCCTACGCATCTGTGTGAACATACAGATTCTGCAAAACAATGGGACAGCACTAACGTGGAAGAATTGCTATTGAAATGGGATTCTTTGATTAAATATGATTACTTTTATAGAACTACCTTTCTGAACAAGAAATACACACAGAAATCATTGTAAATATATTAAAAAAAATAGTGTTGCACTTATTGCGATTTATTTTTGAAAATCGTGCACTTATAAAGACTGTAGTGTAAAAAATTTGCCTGTTGCGCTAATCGATTCTTTGATTAAATATGATTACTTTTATAGAACTACCTTTCTGAACAAGAAATACACACAGAAATCATTGTAAATATATTAAAAAAAATAGTGTTGCACTTATTGCGATTTATTTTTGAAAATCGTGCACTTATAAAGACTGTAGTGTAAAAAATTTGCCTGTTGCGCTAATCGGGGTGTTGCGAAAATCGAGCTCGCACTGTATTATCAACAAATATATTTTTAACTCATTTAAAACGAATTTTTTGTGCACCCTGGTTAAAAGTGCCAGTGTACCTTGCCTAAAAGTAAATATTTTTTGTAGTATTTTCGTGAATTGATTTAATACTGGGGGTAAATTACGGCATTTGATATCGAACGAAATTTTTTTGTAAAAAATCTTTAAAATTTTATGAAACTTCAGGCGTCTTACTGGTTTTAAACCCGGAGCAATCTCCTGCAGGGACGAACATGGTAACCTTGTTACAGATGCACAAGGGACACTAAGATTATGAGGACAGCACTTCTCAAATCTACTGCAGGGCGCCTCTAGAGATGCTGTGCCGGACCCAATCATTGACGCCGATGTTGAGATCCCGTCCCCCAGCCATGAAGAGGTCAAGGTTGCCATTGTTTTATTTTTAAGGAAATCTTTAGTGCTTAGAATACGGCCTAGTGGCCTTTCTTTTATTCTTATTAATATTAATTTGTCAAAAAAATGCTACAGGTCCTGAAAAACTGCAAAAACTAATTCTTTTAAAATTAGCAAAAGCTTCAGTTCCACTGCCACGTTTTAATTTAAATATCACTTCGAAAATTTTTCAGTTTTTATTCTTTTCATAAGCCCATATCTTTAAAATGAATGTGCAATAGTTCACGCCACTCAACATCTATTTCTTGTATGTAATTCATTTCTACAATATTTGGTATAAAACGATATAATTGGTAAATACTTTTATTAATATTTTTCACAACATTAGCACGTGCTACATTCTCGACACATTCTAAAATTGTTATTACTCCTGAAATCAATTATTTTTAAAAAAAGAATTACAAAGCTCAAGATAAAATTTTAATTTTATTTAATTTTAAGCAATAATATCTAAAGTCCTTTTTACTTTTTTCAGATAATTTTTGGTTTGTGGTACATGTGCTAAGAGAATTTCCGCACCCAAATAAATATCTTTTGGAACTTTATAAATGTGGAATTTTTAATTTCAATCTTTTTAAATTTGTACAAAAAATATATTTTTCTATTACTATGTATTCAAAAATTATTCTGTATAGCTAGTTAATGACACTATTTAGTAGATGTATTTGTGGACTTTCGTTTTGGAATAGGCGGTAAAGTTTATTAATTTTATTTAAATCTGCAAAATCTGTGTCAATGAAAATAATATGTTTGTGTGAGAATTTAAAGAAATGAAACTCATTCGGATGAATGAATCGTACTAATGCATATTCGTGATTCAAAGCCATTTTCCTTTAAGTTGAAGGAAGGAAGCAATTTTAATTCGACAGCTTGTATTTTAATGCTAAATTTTTATGACTCAATTAAGTAGAATTTAGAAACGCATACAAAATGTATTCAATTCATTTCAAGTAATGGTTAAAAAGCCGTGAAAATTAATTTTTTTTTGAACAACTACCATTGCTGGGTAGTAAATAATAAAATAAAATACTTAATTTAGGAGTTTAAAATTTAAATATAATATTTTAGTTCTAATTACATGATTTTAAGTAATTTACATACATATATGTATGTACATATGTATGTATGTATATCATTTGTTTTGTACGTAAGTATATTTTCATCATTCTTAATGCCGTTTGATAAACAAATAGACAAATGATTTGCATATCATACTTAGAAGTTTGCTTTTTTTTTTGGTAATTACAACTAATTATTATTAGCTTTCTTCTTAAGTACATATGCATTATTAATTACCTAATAACGATAGTAAGTATTTTGCAATCGAATATACAGACGTACTCGTATGAATGTACATATATAAGCAAGTTTTAAAAGTTTCTTTAATAACAATTAGTCGTTGCCACTTAACTGCATTGTAAGGATAAGAGTATGAAAAAGAAAAATTTGTCTCTAAAAGTTATCCCTTACATATTGTGGATCTTGCACGTTGGCGCACTACGGGTGGAAAATCAAAATGAAGAAGAATTCAAACCAATATTAAAACAGCCATTGACTTACTTTCCCCAACCACGAATTCTTGGAGGTCAAAATGCTAAAAATAGCCAATTTCCATACCAAATATCATTGCGAGCTCATAACTATCATATATGTGGAGGATCAATAATATCGAAAAATTATGTGGTCACAGCTGCACATTGTGTTACCACTGTTTACGGAAAGACTGTTAAACAGTAAGTTTCATAGCATATAATTTTGCCAAGAATTAAAAAATGTATACTAAAAATATATATCTAAGAATTTCTCCAGCTACACTTACGATACGTGCAGGTAGTGTAGATGTTAATTCTGGAGGTGTAATTCATCAAGTTGCCGAAGTTAAAATTCACTCAAATTATCGAAATTTTAATAATGACATAGCAATTTTAAAATTGGCTAATCCTTTAGAATTTAGTAAGAGCATTCAAGCTATTGCACTGGCTAATCAAATTCCAAAACAGGGTGCTGACGTAGTTATTTCCGGTTGGGGTCGTTTAAGTACTGGAGGATCAATTCCACGTATCCTACAATACAACACATTAAAATTTATTAGTAACGCAGATTGCAGACAACGGATTGGAAATGTTCCATTATCGATTTTATGTTTAAGTCATACTATAGGCAATGGAGTATGTAATGGCGATTCTGGAGGTCCAGCAGTTTATGATAATAAATTAGTTGGTGTAACTAACTTTGTAATAGGTGGATGCGGTTCCAATGCTCCTGATGGCTATGCCAATATACCATTCTTTTACAATTGGATTTTGAGCAACAGCGATTTAAATTGAATATAATACGCAATATCTGTGCTGTGGCATAGAATAAAAAATAAAAAAATACTTATATATTTATGATAATAGAACATAAAACCCATTGCACTACTTACTTTAAAAAATGAATAACAGCGGCTAGGTAAGTTTTATAAAATCTATGTCTTGCATTATAAAGTGTTCTTAATAAATTTGTGTAATACATGGAGTCGAAAGAAATATGTATCAATTTAGATTTCGAAAAGATTTTTAGTGTGAAACAACAGTTAATTACCTTATAAAGAAAAATAAGAAAGCAGAATACTCGAAAGGAAAACTCTAATAGAACCAAATTTGTTGATATCTTTCGAATATCTTTAATAAAATATACATAAAACGTTCTCTGAATTCAAACTTTAGCTTAAAAATGTTGAATTAGGTATTGGATAATAAATAGAAGTTGCGCTTGCTGTCAAAGTTGGTCAGTTATAGTTCTCTATAATTAGAAGTAGCGTTGTCCAAAAATAAAATAATTTATATATAAGGCCACTGTGTAAGCCGAGTAGCACGAATCAACTACAAAAAAATCTGGGGGCTAATTCTGGCAGTCGTGATCGAAATTACATTCGAATAGAGAATAATTTCGTCAACGAACTATTTTCTAATTTTGTTATTCGATACGATACGAATCGAATTTTTGTTTAGTGTTGTAAAACATGCAAAAAAAGTCATTTTACAATACTGACAAAAATTCAACAAATAATAAACAAAAAACTTATGTATGTACATATATACATACATACATATGTAAAAAAATTAAAAAAGGAAAAAAAATTTAAATCAAATTAAAAAAAAAATAAAGCAAGTTTACAATGAATCCATCATAATTTTTTTACTCATCATCTTCCGATACTGATGAGAATTTAAATATGAATCTTGTTCGGCAAAAATGCGGAGTACCAGTGTCTGCCAAGCAATGCGTAAATCTTGATATAAGCATTTTGAATATGTATTATGTATCTCCAAAGTTCCTCATTATGAGAATGTACATATATCAAACACCACTAGAAATAATAAATTAAACAGAGTATGACGCTTAAACCAAAAAAAAAAAAATCCGCGAAAATATTAAAATAAGTTTATGTAGGAATTGAAAATTGATTTAAATTCATATTTTTTTTATTTAAATTCGTATCGGAGGACTAAATGTATTTAATTTTAACGCTATTTGTTCCCAAAGATGGTAAAGTCTTGCCTTTCCTTGCTAAGTATTCTGCAATATGTTCTTTGCCAAGTCCGTAAGTTATGCCATGAAATTTCCTAGAATTTCTTTGTGCATAATTTATTTTTGACCTGAAATATATTTTATAATTTGAAGAAATTAAAAAAAATTTAACTTACATGTTTATTTTTTGTCTTTACTTATGTGTGTATATAGAAAAACCTTAATTCGAATGGCTTTTTATTTGCGAGTAAAAACTCGCAAGACTGCATTCGAACAAATATTCCTTATCGAATGGCATCATTAGAAATCACTGAAGGATTTATAAAGACAAAAAAAAGATTTTTTGTCAGTTACAGCGTTCTTTAATTCCATCGTCGATATAGTACTCTAATTTGGAGGCAATTACATTCTAATTTTAATGTATAATTAAAGAAATTACAAAAGACTTCGCGACGTTAATATTAATTTTAAAATATAAATACATATCACTTTAAGTCGTATGTATGTGTGGTGGGTGATGAAGAAATACAAAAATCTTTATTAAGGTTTAGTTATTAGTTACCCTTATCTATAATAATTCTTTAATGTATTTTTGCATTGTATTTGAATAAAACTCCAGTCAACCATATAGTTTTTTGGTTATTTTTCAAATAATTTTCAAGTATTTTAAATACATACTTTAAATGACAACTTTCACTTAAATATACATACATGTATGTATATAAGTACATATATACATGCGTATATACATATATGTATCTTTGTTTGTTTAATATTACGCTCTATTAATTTATTTGTTATTATTTAATATCAGAATTCTGTTTCTTTAGTAATTTTTTCTACCAGAATTAAAAAAACAAACTAAACATTTGTAAACAAAAAATTTTGAAGCTGAAATGTCAAATCAATTCCCTCCCTGTGACTGGATTTTTCCATGAGGCTTTGAAGTACATATGTATGTAGTATGTACGGGATATCGGTATTTATTAGTTGCAAATAAAACAGGTTGTATTTTGTAGGTATAAAACAAACTTTATTATTCCGAGAATTTGCCTCGCAAAATTTATTCATTATATGTAAGAGGAAAAATTAAACAAAATTATTAAGTGAAACCACATAATTTTCAAATATTAAAATGACGTCAAAATTAAAAATATTGATTTTTTTCTTTACTATTTTTGGAGCATATCATATACCTGTATGCGCATATGTACGTATATATCTTTATACATATGTATGTATGTATATATTTGTATCCTGCATAACCTTCACCTTCATGAAACCGTAGTCTGTAAAATTTATTGATAACATTATGCAGATAAGATTTTTCTGCAAAAATACTGTTTTGACATCCTTGAACTTAACTTTCACAATTACAAAACAAAACCAGAAAATAAAATTTATGTTTTTATAAAATACCAGCTTACAGTAAAAAAAATAGAAAACAATATAGCTTTGTATGTACGTTTGTTATAGATATGTATTTACATATATATACATACATATGTACATATCCTTATAAATTATATTGTCATAATATTCACATATGTATGTACTTACCTTCCAATAAGAAAAAATAGTTAATTTTTGGTCTGCTTTTTATTTTTGATACAGTTCTTGGGCATACGATTTTAGGCTTTTGTTCTTATATGTTTCCTTTCTATTACAAATATGTACATATGTACTAGATACGCATACATAAGTATATATATGATATTTTAATAAATCATTGAAGTTTTTTTTTTTCTTACTTTGTTTATTAGATTAGCACTGAATGCTTTTTATTTATTAAATATAATTTTCACTTTAATGTGGACAACCAAAAAACTTGTACTTATTCTTGTTATACCGCTTTCAACCACTCGAGTACTGCAACGGTTAATGCCAAACTGAAAGTTGTCAACAATTTTCACTCAACTCAAAGCTATCCATTCATTCATTCATATCTTCTTTTAGCCATGTAGCAAGCAAGACAATCAACAACCAGCGTAAGCGAAGCAAAAAAAAAAACAGCAGAACCAACTATCAACCTGACATGCGGACGAACCAAAGCAACATTGAAGCCCAACATAGCCTGGGACTTGTTTTAAATTGTATTACGAGTATGTTTACATATTATTTACTGA
Organism: Metopia argyrocephala; assembly: GCA_963576795.1. NCBI lineage: Eukaryota > Metazoa > Arthropoda > Insecta > Diptera > Sarcophagidae > Metopia > Metopia argyrocephala. The sequence goes on from OY756208.1 coordinate 156,391, forward strand.
TATTCATACATTCATTTTTAAAATATGCATACATACATACATAAATACATGTATGTATTAAACAGAGCTGTAAACGAATCATTCATTTTTGATTTCAATTTATTATGAATTAGCTAAGTTTTGAATTAATTCTTTTCCCCAAAAAACCAATTGAATGAAATTTGAATCGATTCATTTTTAATTCAAATGAGTTGGCAAAATGAATTGCAATTCATTTTCAATTTTTTTGAATTGAATTGATTTTGAAAAAAGACTGATAACGCAGATAATTGAAGGTGTGGGCTTTAGTATTTACACTGTGCAGCTATTTTGTCATTTTGGTAAGTTTTTGCAAAAAAAAAAACTATTTTTGTAAAATCAAATTCAATAGCTCTCAAAGTATTATTCGTATAGAAAAAAATTTAGGAACGTATTACTGAGGCCTTATTCTGTAAGTCTCCTAAGCTAAAACTCGATCGCTAAAAATTTATAAACTTGGTTTAGAACTTTTTGGCTACGAATACAATTCTTAAACGCGTATTGTAAGTAAAAAGCTTAATGTAAATCATTTCTAAAATTTTTAATTTTATATATTCTAACGTCCAGCCTGTTTCAAAAACTCAAAATTTAAGCATTTTAGCTTTAGAGAATTACAGAATAAGGCCCCTGGTGATAAAAAACGGCTAAAAATTTTTTAAAAAACTTAAGGAATAAAAAAATATTTCGCAGCAATTTTTTTTTTTTAAGAAACAAGTGCAATTTTTGATCATAGTGTTATTAGATTGGTGGAGTGACTTGCTACGATTTCAAATGCAAGGTTTGGATTAACGTTTATTGTATTTCATTGAAAGGCAATAGTGTTTTGTTTAAAGTTAAGTTTTAATTTAAGTATTAAGATGTGCGTCACTATAAAGTGTAACACCCATTTTTCTTAATAACTTTTTTCACCTTTAATCAAAATTATTTTTCTTAATCACAATATCTTTGAAAAATGTGTCAGATTTTAAAATGTATCAGTTTGTCAAATTTGACTTGTTAGTTAGTTCACAATGGATAATCAAAGACAAGTGCATACAAAAATTATTCAAATAATTCAAAAAAAACCATATTGGAGTTATACAAAAGTTGCTAGGGAAGTCCACGTGACCAGGCAGAGTGGTCAAAAAGTTCAACAAAGACCTAAAAATTGAAAGAAAGTCTGGAACAGGTAAAGCAAAACTGGTAACGAACGACGCGAAAGCCAAAAAGGTTGAGAAGCTTTTGCTGGCTCTTCCAAACATTTCTGGTCGCGAAGTGGCCCGGCGCGTGCAATGTTCGGAAAGTTTTGTGCGCCGAGTTAAAGCTAAAGCTGGCCTTAAAACATTTAAAGTCCAAAAAGTTCCGGATAGAAATGCTAAGAAGAATATTGAAGCAAAAAAAAGAGCAAAACTCCTCAAAAAAGAATTTTTTCAAAAGTTCGAATGTTGTGTAATGGATGATGAAACTTACGTTTTTGCAGACTTTGCGCAGCTTCCTGGCCAAGTGTTTTATGTAGCGGATAGTAGAGGCAATGTTTCTGAAGAGTTCCGAACTAAAACACTATCAAAATTTCCCAAAAAGTTCCTAGTTTGGCAGTCTATTTGTAGCTGTGGCAACAGAAGTGCATCGTTTGTTACATTGGGATCAATAAACTCAGATATTTATATCAAAGAGTGTCTTCAAAAGAGGTTGCTCCCATTTCTAAGACATATAAGACATATCAACATTCTTCTGGCCAGATTTGGCAACATGTCACTACAGTAAAAGCGCAATAGACTGGTATAATAAAAATAATGTTATTTTTGTTCCAAAAGAGGCTAACCCACCAAACTGCCCAGAGCTGCGGCCTATTGAAAGATATTGGGCTCTGGTCAAAAGAGAACTAAAGAAGAGTACATCTGTTCCCAAAACCATTACTAGTTTTCGATATAAATGGACAGCTGGTACCAAAAAAATCACCGAAAACACTATAACATTGCTTATGGATGGCATAATGAATAAAATAAAAAATTTTATAAAATTAAATTAATTTTTAAATAAAATAATACAGAATATAAATCTGTAATAAAAATGCAAAATAAAACTGTTTTATTTTTAACTCTAGCTTCCTCCAGTCAGTTTTTATTTGACTTTTGATGTGTTACAGTTTATAGTGACGCACATCTTACTTGAAGAAACAAACACCACGTTCACTTCAATTGAATGCAATTCATTTTTGGTTTGATAAATATTAATTACAAGTTATTTTTATAATTAATTTAAATTAAATTAAATTCAAATGAATTGCAATTCATGTGCTGGAGGCCCGAAGTTCGGGCCCCAGGAATAAGTGATCAATTTTTTTATTCAATTTTTGTTTCGTCAGAAACGCTTTAATTAGAAACAAAATTAAATAAAAAAATTGATCACATATTCTTGGGGCCCGAACTTCGGGCCTCCAGCACATACAATTATAATGCGCTGCACTCTAACCACCACGGCTACATTCGTACATGTTGTCGATGTCGACTAATGTGGATAAAATGGGATAAGAGGGCAAAAACAAAAATAAATTGTAATTCTGTTTCATCCAAATAAGATGACAATTATAAAAACTGCAATGATGGTGAGAAAAGGAGAATATGATAGAAACATACATACATATGGAAGAAAATAATTTTAGTATTTGATTTCTTGAAAAGTATGAGTTAAATAGTTGATGTTTGGTCTTGAATATACACAGGGCACAAAGAACTCTGATGAGACTACCGTAGCTGGAGTCGAAAACAATTGTTCAGTTTGGCTAGTGTACTATTCCTTCACGGACATCATCTCTCCTTTAATTACCAAAAAAATATTCATTGCAGTTAACTTTGATCTAATTAAAGCATTTCTGGCGAAACAAAAATTAAATTGCAATTAATTCATGAATTCCAATTCATGTCGTGGCATAGTGGTTGAGCGCGTGCATAGAAACTCAAAGGACCCAGGTTCAAATCCCAGCGAAGGAGAAAAAAAAAATAATTTGCGGTTTTTCTAAAATTATAATTTAAAAAAAAATAAGAGGTTCCACCCACCTCCAAGAAATCCATCTTCACGAAACCGCTCCCTGGCATTTCCAGCCTATTCCACCAAGAAAACGAATAATCAGAAGTACAGCGCCATCTTCTGGGAAAATAACAGCTAACCTACATAAAAAAGATGCTCACCACTCACATTCAACATCCAGATGGGGCAATTGCTGATCATCATTCAAAGGTGAAGGTATAATACTGGCCTTTGAGTGATCAAATTGACAGCAATTTGTCCCATTGACATAAGGCGCTTAACATGACTTCTTCACATCTATGTATCTATATACATATATATATATATATATATATATATAGTAGGGGTTTACTCCTGAGTATTAGTCTTAAATAAAAAAAAAAATTCAATTCATTCAATTTTCTTTTTGGGAAAAGAATTAATTCAAAATTTTCCAATTCAGTGCATGAATGATTCACGAATTAATTCAAAAATGAATGATTCGTTTACAACTCTGGTATTAAACATACATACTATCAGCCCAATTATGTAAATCCTCACGGAATATTTCCCTTTTAAAATTTTTTGCTCCCTAGGAAAAATCCTCCTATTCTATAAACTTGAGGATTTGGTAAATTAGAGGAAGGGAATTTCATAAACAGCTGATTTGTGTTTGACATTTTATTTTGTAATTGTGATTTTATTTTCAATTGTGAATTAATTTACGGATGTAATTTTAATAAATTCCTAAATTTGTTTTTCCTAAAATTGTGCTTATTTTAAATATATAATTAAAAATGAATAGTAGTATAGCTTTGCAAGTGCTAGCGGAGGAAATTTACCAAGAAAATGATGAAAAGCACTTCCAAAGAATTGTTAGACGGAAGATGCGCGATGCATCAAATCCGCTTGAGTTGGAGCCATCATTGTAAGTAAAAAATAAAAAAAGATTTGATTGAAAGTAACAAATTTTTCTTGTAATAGGTTTAAAAAATGCTACAGAGTTAACAAAAGTGCCTTTACTTATTTATTAGAAGTGCTAACATCACATTGTCAGCCTAACAAGAGACAATCTGGTGTTAGTCCTATTGTGAAACTGAGTGGTTGTTTGCGTTTTTTTGCCGAAGGCGGATACCAGACTGGGGTTGGAAACGATTTTGAAGTGTCGTTAGCTCAGCCAACTTTTAGCAAAGTTTTAAATGAAGTGGTTGACATTTTTGAAATGCATCTTTGCTCAACGTGGATAAAAATGCCTACAACAGAAGAAAAAAGAAAAATCGCCTTAGCTTTTTATCAAAAATATAAGATTCCAGGAGTTACCGGCTGCGTTGATGGGACGCATATACAAGTAATTGCTCCTGCTGAAAACAAACATTTGTTCTACAACAGGAAAGGAAAATACAGTTTAAATGCTATGTTGGTAAGTATAGTAAAAAATTTTATATACCTACAGATGAAAACATTTTTAATATATTAGATTTGCGATGATGAGCTAAAAATTCGTTACGTTGATGCATCTCATCCTGGAGCTTGTCACGATGCTTTTATATGGGCTACCAGCGATGTAAGGGCTCATTTAGAACAAAAGTATCTGGAGGGTATTCATAAATTTTGGCTTTTAGGTTAAACTTGCCATAAGATTATAAGAAAATACCTTTATTAAAATGTCTATATAATAGGTGATGCTGGTTATCCTTTGGAGCCGTGGCTACTAACACCACATCGTGTTCCAGAGGAGGGTTCTCAAGAGATGAAGTTCAATGAGGTGCATTCAAAATGCCGCAACATTATTGAACGAACCAACGGTGTTTTGAAGAATAGGTGGAGATGTCTTCTCGGTGCAAGGGAGCTTCATTACCGTCCAGAAAAGGCAGCTAAAATTATTAATGTATGCTGTGCCCTACACAATATATGCATACATTTTAAGGTAAGGGAAGAACAGCAAAATCCTTTGACAGAAATTGACAACGTAGAGAATCATAGTAATTTGGCAACTTCGACAACATATCTCAACGCAGCTCAATTAATTAGAAATAATATTGGAAACTCACTATAAAAACTATTGTCTATTAAATTCATTTATTTATTAACATATTAAAAAAAACATACTTATAAAAAGAAAAACATACTTATAAAAACAAAAACATAAATAAAAAAAGGCACTTCTCTCAATTAATATAATATTAATAAAAAACAGTCTTTAATTTAATTTGGGTTATAGGTGAGATCGTTGAACTCAAGTTGTAATTTGTTTTTATCCAATTTATATTGGACTTCACTAGCCCTCATTTTTTCCATAAAAGAATGATGACGCTGCATTTCTTGAAGCTTTTCTCTTTCAATTTTTTCCATTTGATGAAAATGTTTTTTTTTTAGGTCGTACATGTTGTCAAGAGATCTGTAAATTTTCTTTAAACTCTGCTGGTGCTCCTTAACATCGATTACCACTTCCTTCAATGTATCCACCAACTCTCTTTGTATGGCAAGTTCAGCTAACAATACATCGGAAGAAGATTTCAATTTTTCTTTCGGAATATTTTCTTTATGATTGGAAACCAAATTTGGTATCCTAGTAGTTTTGCTGGATGCACTTTCAACTTTTTCGGTTGGTATTAATTCTTCCATAGAAACATCCACATCTTCACTGGTTGTGTCTTTGAAATTTTTTGGTGATTCCAAGCCAAAAATATTTGCCGGGACACCTTCAACTGAAGTTTTCATTGCTATTAAATTATAAATACTTTCTTCAGTCGCAGAAAACTTATGTTCTTTATTAGGGCCTCCACCTGTACCCTTTTGTTGTTGTAAATTTTGCGCTGCCTTTTGCCGTACGTATTTTTTTTGGTCGCACCACACCTTTATACAAGAGAATTGTAAGTATGTATAACTATGCATGTATATAACTATATTTGTGGACGACTAACATACCTTCTTCCATTCATTTATATTTTTACTTGGTGGACCTAGAGAGTTTAGCTCGTCTTCTGCTCTTTGCCAAAAGCGTTGGAGTTCCTGACGTTCTCCTTTAAAAAAGCCCCGTGCTATTGCAGGATTCTCCTCCATAAGGGTCAGTAAATGTTGCAGCTGCTGTTTATTTGAGCTTTTGGACCTGAAAATGTGTTAAAACATTATTTTGTACAACATACATTTTTTTGTTAATACAATTTTATTTATTTTTAGTAAAATACTTACATTTTTATTCTATCTCCTTTTAAAATTGTTTGGGAAAAAACACTAGTATAATAAAAGCGGGTTTCCCTGTTTTTAAAATTATAGAATACCTACTTTTTTCCCTACCCAAAAAAAAGGGAAAATTCCCCAAGTTATTTTATTACATAATAGGAGGAATGCGGAAAGGGGAAAATTCCCTACGGAATTATTATACATAATTGGGCTGTATATACATAAATCGCTCATTTCCATATAACCAATTTAGCTAACTTTAAATGCACTTTAAACTAACTTTTTCAAAACTAGTCATAGTGGATATTTTGATGGTTTGTAAAAGAGAAAACTTACCACTTTAACATTGTCATGTCAAGTCTTTGGTCGCATTCAACTGTTCGATTATGCCTCATATCTTGCAAACCGCTCGATGTTTGATTTACTTTCTGAGGCAAAGTTGTAGATCGCAATAAACAACTTTCTAAAACATATGAACTTCTTAGGAATAATTTTTAATATCGTTCATGTAGCGCTTATGTAGCCGCAAAAGTAAAAATTTCCTGAAAATTACCTAACCGCTACCTGAACGGTGGCAAGGACCATTCCAAGGAAGTTCATATGTTTTAGAAAGTTGTTTATTGAGATCATAGGTAATTGTTGTAAATCTTGAAACAAGGTAAAAGTATCGACATGATATCATGACTATGGGCAAATGTGGGAGACACGGGTCTTCTTTTTTTGGTCTTTGGTGACCGTATATGGTTACTTTTTTAATGTTGCACTGTGTTATTCTTCTAATAACACGCACTGTGATGTTGTATGTGCAATTTTGTTGTGGCTATCTTGTTGTGTTGTTCTGGTTATAGTTGTTTGAGTTTCGTCACTGTATTACACTGTGATGCTCACTTTTGCATAATTGCTTTAAGTGCATATTTTGTGATTTTTATTGCATATTTTACACTTTATTGTATATTTTTACAAATTTTTAAATTTAATATTTGATTCAAGAATTTATTCTTAATACTTCAAGAGAAACAAATATTTGACAACTCTGTTATTAATACAACACTGCACGAAAAAAAAGTAGGAGTATTCACCAAATGAATTGGCTTACATTTTCCATGTGCAAAAACTTTTATCAATCGAACAGACAGAGTTTTGTGTTCGAAAATTTATTTATACAACGAAAATTTTCATTTAAATTTGAGTTTAAAATTAAAAAAATTTATATCTCGTAATTCCTGATTTTAATGAGGATGGTAGAGTTATATCTGCAGTAAACGAGTTTCATGTTCAACATCTCCGCATAAGTTATATCACTGAAGGATTTATAAAGATTAAGTCAAATGCTGTTGGCCTAGAAGACATTCATCCTAGGTTTATGAAAATAAAATTGCCATATATTATACGTCACATAAGTCATATCTTTAATACGACTTTAACCACTAATAAATTTCCATTTGAGTATAAGTCGGCAAAAATTGTTTCAGTGTCTCAAAGTGATGGGAAATACCGACCAATATCTATCCTTCCATATATGTCTTCGGTTTTTAAGCGGATACTTCATAAGCAAATTTACTTAGTATGGACGTAAATACTGTTACTAACTGTAATTGTAGAATTATTATAGTAAATGAGCGATAGGTATATATAGTCCGCTGAAATGCAAGATCGCGTAATAACAATAACTTACATTTATGTATATCATAATACAGTACAATAAAAGTTGTTGCATAATGAAACCTGCACTAGTAGAAAATTAATTACTTTCGAGTTTTGCGTATACACATATATACAATACATACATATACATACATATATTTAAATTTTATTATATGAGTACAAAAATTATAGATTACAAAAAAAAATCCTATCAATATGCATCATAATCAGTCAATATACCGATTCCTCACTTTCTGTTGGTTACATCGTGGTTTTGCATGTCTGCTACTGATATGAAATATAATAAAATTATTTATACACAGTGATGTTTAAAACAAGACCACAAATTAAGCTAATGAAAATAAGCATACACATGTTAAGTCGATTGAATAATTTCATGGTGCAATCAAATAGTTGCAGAAAGAAAGTCTTAATCAATAATCAATTATTTACTTCAATTATTTTTCTTAATTGAGGTTATTTCTTATACAAATCGCAGTCATGTAGATTTCTACTTGAACATTTTGCAATCATATTAATATTGGATTTTCATGAAGTATAGCTTAGTTTGTTTGTAAAAAAAACTATCTTTAAGAGGAGCCATAAACACAAGATATTTTTGATGTTTTTAAATTTTTTGAGCTTTAAAAGAGCAAAAAAACATGAAATTGCTTATGTAGTAAGTATATAAGTATAAAAGTATCATATAATTTAGTGAAAATTATTTAAATTTATTTATCTTACCACTTCATTTTTTCCAATTCGATAAACCGTTCTCGAGTTAGGATGTAATGTAGAAGAGTAGCTAGCCATTTGTGTTTAGAACATCAAATCCTTTAAATTTTAATTACTTTTGTTTTGGCTTATATAAACATCTCCTAATGGCATAGTAAGGCAAATAGTCCTACTCGTCATATTGAAGCATAGCCCGTAGTAGCCGTTGGACTACAGGCGTAAAAATTAGTGGAAAAAGGGCGTGTTATTTTCTATTTCAGCTAATTTCGAAGCTGCCTACAGACCACTTAAGCTAAGAATTACTAAGCCTATGGTACTGTTTTTGTTTCGTTAATAGTGTCCAATCTAAATTGGACAAAACTTTTTTTTATATATGCACAAATAGACTTATCATATTATATTCCTCTTTTATTATTATAATCATTGTTCTTCTTGATATGTATCTCCGTACTTGAAGAAATGTAAATTGATTTAAATTTACCTTGTTATTTAAACTCTGTATAGTAATATTATTATTAGAGATGAATTGTAGATTTACTGTAATTATAATCGCATAATTGTCTTCCATATGTTTGGTGTGTTCGTTATTTTCGTTGTTTTTATAACATAATAATTGTCGCAGGTTATTTTAAGTCTTTAACATAATTTATTAACTCACTCACTAGTCAGCTATCAACCGAGCAACATCAACATAAGGAAGACAACTAGGCGAGTCTGGATCTATTCAAACACACTTTGTTTATAATTAAGTATGTAAGTTTTAATACAATTGAACAGATTCATGTATTCTAAATTAATATACATTTACCCATATGTATATGAATAAATTTGGAAACAAAACATAATCTATTATTGTTTTATTTAACCCAATACTCTCTTAAACCCCATTTAAATTTTTTTATATTGGCGTACCCACACGCCAATATACAAATAGTTTTTTGAATTAATTTTTGTTACGAATTGTTATTTATAATTCATTTTGTATTCAAGGGTTCTTTATTTGTAAACTAAAACGCCGATACTTTTCGATTTTAAGCTTTATTTACACGCTATAACGTTCTATATACAACTAACTGTAAACATGAATGTGTAACCCTATGTACAATACAATTCTACTGTTCTTCTAATAATTTCTATTGTTTTTATGTATTAGTTTTTTACATAATTTTACAGCAACAGTTTTATACAATTTGAAATATTTTTCATTTTCTTACATGTATTTTGTTTTTGTAATAATTTTTGTATATAACTTTAATGCTAAAGATAGTAATATAACCTACTTTAAAGGATAATGATTTTGCTGTATCAAATTATTTCTTCGACACAATATGTATCGCATTAAATGGCTGTACTATTTTGTTAATTAATTATTAATTTAATTTCTATTATAAATATGTAAAAAAAAGTTTCAATAAGTGTTTAAAACGTCTTAAGATATTTACATAGTCAGTCAGTTTAAGAAATTAGTTTTTGATTATATAAAGAAATCTGACGACCGTGTCGAACTTGTAAAGCGCATGCTACAAGCTAGGGTGCAATATGAGCATAAAATTACACCTCCTGCACTTGCATTTGGACAGATTTCCACAAAATCTTTGCGATTTTAGTGAGGAACAGGGTGAAAGGTTTCACCAGGATTTTGGACAATGGAGAGCGATATCAGGGAAATTCGGGCTCACATATGACGGCAGACTACTGCTGGAGTTTGCAACGAGATCTACCTAAAGTCGTTCATTCAAGGAAATGTTATAAAACACCATTTGATAGTGTATGTATTATTTTTTGTACTTTTTCGTAAAATAATAAAACTGTATATTTTAATAAAGTAGAGATGTTGGCAATCGCCCAGTATTTTTTTCATAATCAGGGCCACCGAAGTAGCCAACAATAGAAAAAAAAAAGTAAAGCAAACAAGAGTTGTGTTGACCAGCGTTATCAATTCAAAAAAAAAACAAAATGTCAAAAATGAAAAACAGAAACCCTTAACACTTTTTTCATATATATACAAAGAGGAAACAAACACTCAAAGTTTGCTATTTAGAAGCATAAATACCGTATAACCATTAGTTAAGAGTAAAAAAAAAAATAAAATTAATATTACCTCTCTTTTGTTAATTTTAAGACATTTGAATAGCATATCGACTTAATTTAGATATTTGTAGGGTTGTAATCATGAAACAACTTTACTGTTACAACAACAATAAATAACATCCGCGAGGAAAGAGAAAATATGTACAGGTAGGCCTCGCTTAGCACGTACTCTTTTTAACACGGCCTCGGTCTAACGCGTTTCACATTTTGGTTCACATTTTCGGTTAACACTAAAAAAGCCTCGGTTGTGCGCGGTTTACAAAAACCATTCTGCACATAAATATTAAAGTGCTTTGTTTTTAACAGCGGTTGAAGGTAACAGATTTTTTTAAAGAAAAAAGCAACAACATTGAATCACTACAAAAGCGTCCACGTCGGATAGATCTATCCAGTGATGAAGATTGTATTTTTATTTTTTTTAATATTACTGTATTTTTATTTTTTTTAATATTACTGTCGTGAAATATTTTTTTTATATTTCGAGAATTATTAAATTAATTGAATGTAATATTTTTGTTTTTATGCGTAGATATGGATTAACATGTATGTATATATTATTAAAAAAAATTAAAATTAATAAAATTTGCTTTTTTGAAAACCATGGAACGTAACCCCTCTTTTTGTATTGTTTTCTTGTATCGCTTAACACGATTTTGCTTAACACGGTATTTTTATGGAACGTAACCCCCGTGTTCAACGAGGCCTACCTGTATATGGTTCGATTTGCGGAAGATTTTTGGTTTTCTTTGAATGCAATTCTAATTTCAAGTATATACATGGTGCAAAAACATTATTTTTGATTTGAATTTGATGAGTCACAAATGTTTCAAGATAAAACTTTAATCAAGATATTTGTCGGAAACAAATTATGATTGATGAATAATTTTTTTCCAATTTGACTTACGAAAATTGTAGTTTGATGTTCGTCACGTACGATATTGCAAGTACTAGAGTTGCATATCATCTATTTACATATCCTCAGATGGAAGTAGCGCTCAGTTCAAAAACAACCCAGCGGGAAAAAAATTGTTTACCTTATTTTATAATCAATTAAATAATATCTGCCTTCAGAATATATTACATACTTTTGGAATTGAGAAGGTAATTTCATGTGACACACAAGTAAATATTGATTACCATGTGTATGCTCACATCTTCAGAAAAAGGAATTCATTGTTCTATTTACATTTTCTTAAAAAAAATCATTTGTCGTTATTCCTTCAAATTATTAATAAAAAATAAATATATGCATTACAAATAATGAATTCTAATACTTATTACGGGGGGACATTAAAAACATTTATTAATGGGTAATGGTTTCCGGAATCAACATTATACATTTCTTGTATTACCTTCTCTCCCTGTGAATGGAACGTATCGACAAAAAAAATTTTTTTTTCGTTCAATCATCATATCTTATACAAAGCAAAACAATAACCTTCATATTATTCATGCATGTATTGTATGTACATATATAAAAACTAAAGGAAAGAAACAAGAAAACGTTTTTATTTTCCTTTTTCAAATTTTACCGTTAATATATTAATAGGATTATGGGGATACCTAGAAAATTATAGAGTTTCCTGTCAAGAATTCATTAAATTACTCCTTGAACATTGTTTACGTACATGCACTTTTCTAAGGCGATAAACTTGAAAAATAAGAAGTCTGTGAACTTGAATTACAATGCAATGCCTTATTTCCTAGTTATACATATAAAACCTTGAAATGATGTGAAATTTCTTTAGGCAGCTTTGCAGAAAATACCGGCATTTTATAAATGAAAACAAATGTTAAAATGTCAGAAAAGCTTTACCACTATCTACACAGTGGGGTAAATAAACAATAACAACATACATACATACATACATACGTACAGACATATATACATTTTACTACTATTTATGTTATAAGAGATAACATATGTACACGTTTATTTTCCTTTTTCTCTTTCTTTTCCTATACTTCATATTACTTCATTCCATCTCTCCAATCTTTACATTATGTAAACAACCATACAGATACAGTGGTCAAGTACACGAATATTAAAAAGAGAGTACATTTACATAATTAAATGATGTGTAACAGTTTATTTTATTTTTTGCAATATTAATTCAAAATTAAACTCATTAAATGATGCTTAAAAGTTTATTATTTATTTATAATTTTTTTCTATATTAAATCAGAATTAAATTCAATCATCAAGGGGAATGGGAAGGTGGATGGGCTTGTTGATAGGAGCGCATCTGAAGGAGGAGAGTCTGCTACTTCCTACTCGGATGTTCGCTGCCTTATGACTGTCATTAAAGAGAAAATATCCAAGTTTTTTCGTGAAAAAGCACAGAACAGACGAAGTTTCATCACTATCTGTGCTGTTTCTAGGATACTTTGGCCCCGGTATAACCGGAGCAGGATTCTAAAAATTAAGGCATAGCCAGAAGCGAGCGTATTGTTTACGATATGCTGGAGTTTAGCTAGTGTACTATTCCTTCACTGACTTTAAAACTTTAAACATTAGTGATCATTTTTAAATACCGAATTCATTATTAATTGCTACTTTGTTTTTTTTTCAACAATTTGTTTTAATTTTTATTATTTTGTATATTAAATAAATTAAAAGCTATTGTTTTTTTAAGTTTTTAAAAGGTTTTTCTTTGATAAAAATTGTAAAAAACCTATATAGAAATTAATATAATTTAAATTTTTTATTTTTCAAAAAATTCCGAAATCCGAAAAATATCGGGATCCCGAATTATCCTGTTTGGCATCTCTAATGGAGGGAGAGTGCTCATTAGTGCCGTATAACAAATCCACCACAAAAGAACGAGTTTGCAAATTTCCTTTTGGATTTTTAATAATAAAAGTTTTTAATGTAATAAATGACTTTGTTAACATATTCTTATTTTCTTAAATATCAAATTAAAATGCATAAACAAATACAGTGTATACTGATAATTTTTAGTGACTACGAAGTCAAAAATTTAGAAAGTTTAGCTATATAAAAATCAGTATTAAGTTTGTATGGGAGGTGTCACGCCCAAATTCTGGCTGATGATTTGCCTTTACCATGAAGTCGTTCAGACTCAATTCAGAAACTTTACCTTTAACAGTTGTCAAGATATATTCAAAAATCAATATTTAGTTTGTATGGTAGGTACTACGTCCAATTTTGAAAAAAACATACCCTTTTTAGTAGTTCAGTCTATACATATTCCAAATTTCAACAAAATCGGTTCAGTCGTTTAGATGTGATTGTCGACAAACAGACAGACTCACAAAGAGATAAGTATAAATGCATAAATGAGCCATGATAAATATGTAGTTTGTATGTAATTAGTTCAATATCTCAAGAAGTATGAATACCTTAAACATGGCGAAATTATAGAAGGTTGCGGCAGGTGAATAAAATACAAAAACAACAGAATTAAAAAACAGATGTCAGAAGTGTATGTGTGTGTATTTTTAACAGCAAATATGTCTCTACGCCAAAACAAAAATACAAATACACACAAAGGATAATATAAACAAAACATATATATAAACAAAATTTTGACAGAAGCGGTATGACAAAAAAAAACAGTTGCGTTTATAACATTTTATCATGACCTCTAAATAAAACATATGCTTAAAAACACTGGTAACTCTGTTTTTGAAATTCTTTTATTCTGTTCATGGTGTATTTAACCATGTGGTATTAATGAAACAGCTGGGCTACTTTCTTTTAAAGCCCAAAATGTCAAAATTTGTATACTTTTATACCACATTGTGCAGACTGATGAAACACGAATAACACAAACATCTTACACTTGAAATGAAAGAGACAGCAATTACTAGCAAAGATTCATATACATAAGTATACTCGTATGTTGTATTTAACTGCTAGCAAAGTTAGTAACAGCTGATTTTTCCTTTTGTTCTTGTCATTCGTTTCATCCTCTGTTTACTGCGGTTTTTTAACGATTCGCATGTTAGTTGTTTTTGTAACGTTATATTTTGTATGATATGAACACCACCTGTATAAATATGAATTGCTTGTTTTTTTTCAACAACTTTATTTTAGTTCAATCTCATTTGTTAAAGTGTTTGCACGGTGTGTCGGTTATCTTTGCTTCTTTCTAATTGTTCTATTCATTAGTTAAATAATTTGAGTGTATAATAAAAAATTTCAAATGCAATTGCACTTTTGTTTACGGGAACATTAAAAGGGGTGATTTTTTCAGTTTCATTCGAATATTACCTTTATCTATATCGTGCAATAAACATACGTAGTGTTCTATTTATACGCCCCTACTTGATAAGAAAAATTGTAATTATTTATAAAAAAAAGATAAGCGTTTATTAAAAATTTGCAGTGTTTATTTATTGTAAACAATTAAAATTTAAAAGTATTTATTACTAATTAATGTAAACAAAATTAAAATGTAACATTTTTGCGTTAATTTGAAAGTCGTAAATTTAATAGGAGGGTGTTGTTTGTACATACATACATATGCATGTATGTAATATATGTATGTATAAAAAAGTACATCAAAAACATTTGTTATTTAATGTATATAAAAAACTGCATTTCTTCTCTAAATAGTACAAAATTCATAATTCATAAAAATTATGAATTTTTCTGAATTCCAAATTAGAGTCACTAAATAAACAACAAGAATTTTGATATGAAATTATTTCTTGATTTATTGATTCACTTTAAAGTAACAATAACTAAAATAAAATAAATCCCCTTAAATACAATTAAAATTAAATTTTAAATTTTGTGGTTACTGAAGATAAACCTTAATTTTTTATTGAAATCATAGCTTAAGTACAAGTTTAACGAACATTTTTCTCGAGATCTCATTTAATTTCAATTGACCTCTTTGTGAGTACATAGTACTTTAAAATCCAGGAACCAAGTCGTTATGCTCATGATCGTATGACTTTGATCGAAATTTTTGCAATTTGTATTTAATTTTGTTCGATACGAAAGTTTATTCAATCCCAAGTAGGGGGATTTGACCCCATCATTTTTTTTAATCAATACATATGTACATACAGTGCTTGCAGCTGTCTTCTCAACCGCAAACTAATAAAAAAAATAAAACAGAATAGAATAGAAATCAGACATATTTGTTTTATTTTTAAAATTATTTGTACACAACTAGAATATAATGGAGAAAAACCATAAAACCCCATTATTTGATGATTTAATCACTTCTTTTTACTTAATAACCATTCGTTACAAAAGTTTTTGCATGACTAACTAACCCACTAACGAAAACAATGCGTACACATAGTTAATATATTAATTGATAATTGGCGAAGATACTACACATATGACTAGAAAAATAAAACTCGCTGCAACATTGAAACTACAATGAATTTTTAAAAGAAAATTTACGTAATAACAATAATTTACAGTTGAAATTTATCTATTTACAAAATGTCAGTTATATAAACTTTAGATTGTAAAAAAAAAAACAATTAATTAAACGTGATTTAAACAGTCATCAAAACGGCTTCCGTTAAGTAAAGAGAATTTTTTAGCGGTAAAGGCAATGCTCGCCTTACAGGACCCGGTTCTGTAAGAAAATCAATTTTTGCTAATACCGCGTCAATAAATTGCCAGAGTAATCCCCCTTTTCTTATTGTACATCTTCAAACTACTGCCAACAATCAAATATGCAAATCTCTATCATCAACAAATAAAAATGGTAATATCGGCATCAATACAATTTCAGACGCACAAATACTTCAATCCAATATAACGCCTAAAAGTAGCGTAATGAACAAATCTAAACCACCTTTATATCCAAAGCGTAAGTAATAATCTTAAGATTTAACTTTTCCCTCTGCATTCTGTATATGTATACGAAAAAGATTATTATAAAATAAGAAAATATGTATAAGTATGTATGTATATCGCTTACAAACGCTTAGAAATTTATATTATTTTAGTAACAATAAATAAAAGGCATTGCTTTGTCAAATAAAAATTAAATTACTCAAAGGACCCAGGTTCAAATTCCAGAAGAGGTGAAAAATGAAAAAGTTAGTTTGCGGTTTTTTCAAAATTATAATTTAAAAATAAGAGGTCCCCCCCTCCAGGAAGACCATCTACAAAGAAATCGCTCCCCGACATTCCACTCTATTCCACCTTAACCAGTGTCAACGTAAATCGAATGATCAGGAAAAAAGCGCCACCTATTGGGAAGTAGCAGATAACAGCTAAACCTACATAGCGAAGGCACACTCACCACACAATCAACATGCAACGATGACACAATTGCTGTTGATCATTCATGGGTGAAGGTATAACACTGGCCTTTGAATGATCAATTCTCAGCAATTTGTCTCATTCCTTAGGCGCTTAACAATAATATAATAATTAATAATAATATATGTACCGTTCTTTCCAAAATTCCAATACAATGCACAGCATTCAGTAGGGGTTTACCCCTGAGTATTGGTTTCAAATAAAAAAAAATTAAAAAAAACTAAAAAATCATAGTATTTGAGTCGACTGACAGATGTAGTGACTCACAGCTTGGTTTAACCAGCACCTTTTCAAGTGGTAAAATGTACATATATGATTTTGAATCAAAAAATAAATGGAATATATACAAACATATTTGATATTATGGGGATAAGCATGTCTCTATGGTAGTGCTGTCAAATTCTACTACTTTTCTATACTCGATAGTATTGAGTACTTTCATTTGGGTACCCAATACTACTCAATACTTTTAACGGATTTTATATTTAAGAAAAAACAATTTAATAAACTATTGTGTTTTTAGACAGAAATTTGTTTGGCCGTTAAAATTTAAATTTTCCATCCAACTTCAAAGAAAATTAAAACCCTGAAAGTATTGAGTAGTTAAAAGTTAGTCAAGTATTAAGTACATAAAAATTAGTATAAATACTTGATACTCGGGAGCCATTACTCAACACTTTGCCAGCACTAATCTATGGTCATTTCGTGTCTCATTTCGACTCGTCAGGAGACTTTTTCCCAAAGATGGTAATCAAAACTATAAACTCTTTATGTTCAAAAACTTATAAACTAAATGAGAATCACATCTTATTTACTACAGATTGTCCGCCTAGAAGGTATACTACTTTATTTTGCCGCTTTTTTTGTAAACATAAGCCTTGACAGTTCATATTTGGCAGTCGTGAAGTAGAGACGTGGCAAATTTATTATGGGAAAAATATTCGAGAAACAAACGTATTTTAATCGTTAAAACATTTTATCATAATCAATCATCGATTACTGTGACAATGAGATAGTTACGTAAAATTTTTGGGAGGAACAATGTGCCAACAAGACGCATTATTTATCGTGTAGTAAATGATTTCGAAGAAAGAGGGATTATAGCTGATAAGCCCAAGCATGGACCACAACGTACTGCAAGATCGGCTGAAAACATTACAGTTGTTCAAGAAAGTGTTCAAAACAATCCATCAACCTCAATTCGACGCCGTGCTCAGGAGCTTGGTCTTCAAACAACAACTTTGGCCACAATTTTGCACTAAGGTTTGCATTTATTTCCATTTCAGTTGACACAAGAGCTTCATCCAGAAGACCATTTACGCCGTCGTACATATGCCAATAGGATGCTACAGCTAGGCCATGACAACCTCGATTTTCATGAAAAAATCATAATGAGTGACGAGGCACATTTTCATTTGAATGGATATGAACAGAATAGTCGGTTCTGGACAATGGAAAACCCTCAAATTATTCACCAGTCACCTTTGCAATTTGGTCAGGAGGAGTCATCGGACCTACTTCTTTGAAACTGAAAACGTCGTAACGGAAACTGTCAATGAGGAGTGATATCGTGATATGATGGAAAAGCTTTTCACGCCATAACTGCATGGTTTGGACTTCACTAACATGTGGTTTAGACAAGACGGGGCCCCATTGCATACAGCCATGATTACAATGGAATTACTGCGAGACCTCTTTCCACAGCAAGTTATTTCAAGGAATGGTAATGTTGATTGGCCTCTACGGTCGCCTAATTTGACTGCTCCGGACTTCTTTTTGTGGGAATATCTGAAAAAAAGGCTTATGCAAACTAACCAGCAACGCTGGAGAAACTCAAACAAAATATTCGTGATAAAATTAATGAAATACCGCATGCAATGTGTAAGAATGTAATGAAAAATGTGCTCAAAAACACTCGCACTTATAAGGCTAACAGAGAACATTTATATGATATTGTATTCCATATATAATTGTCGACATTAAATAAAACAATTATCAATATAAGATCCATTCCCTTTCATCTATCTAATCAAAAATTATAAACAAACAAAGTAGTATACCTTCCCGGCGGACAACCTGTTTATAAAAAACAAACAAACGAATTTATAAAGCAATAGCTTTCTGTTTTTCCAAAATTCTAATTTTATTTTTCTGATTTGTTTTTCGAATCAATGGAATACAGGGTTTTTCAACGGGGACACTACAAAAGTAGAACGACAGGGATAGCAAACGACGCCATATTTCTCGCCGCTCTTTTGACATTTCTCTTCAGTAAGGTTTGCCATTTCATGATGGAAAGTTAATTTATTTATTTAAAAATTTACCGTCTTTATCAATTAGCAATTAAAAACGAAAAACATAAGTACATACATATTTTAACTGCATTATGGCCGAAATCGTTATTTTAGCGGCAAAAAATACTTACCGAACAACTAGCTTCACCAAATTTCTTGTGTAGATTTCTAATGGCAAAAAGTGGGACTCGAAGAAATTGGCGTACCACGCTTCCTTTTCCCAAAGTAATGCCAAATAGTCACCCCTATCGTGTTTGGTGTAGTCGTTGTCATATTTCGACATTTTTATTCTAGATTTAAGAAATCAAGCAAAATTTGTTATTAATCTTTTACAAAAATGTTGAAATACGACAATAAGGCGCTAAACACGATAAAGGTGAGTACTTCCTGGCAAGCTAGTTTAACCAAAATGGTTATACAGACTTCTACTAACAAAGTAACTTGAGAAAAAATGAGCAGTCCACGCCCCCTTTTGCCTATTCCCAAAACCCAAATTGTGGGCAAGCATACCACGTATTGCATACATACATACATAACTGGCCTTTACAACCCTGTTTCAGGATTACGGCCTAGCTTCTCGCAGCACTCATGTTGTGTGTGTAAATTATTATTCATGCGTACCGGGACCTACAGTTTAATGTCGATTCCGAACGACAGACTTGAGAAGCTTGTTCATGGCAATTAATTACTCTCAGAGCTTTTGCCAGAAGACTGCTGAGAGGTAGTCGCCGAAAGAAATATTTGTTTTCATATTTCTTTTTTTTTTAAGATGTCGGAGCTGGGTGTCGAACCCAGGGCTCATGTCTTAGTAAGCCAACACACTAACCACTAGACCACGGCGACTACCTACTAAATACTGATTTTTGTATATCGTGAGAACGGTTAAAGCTAAACTTGTTTTGAACGATTTCACGGTCAAGGAAAATCATCAGTCAGAAAGTGGGCGGAATTGGACAAGTGAGCGTGTAACTTCTCATATAAATTATATATTACATACTGGCTATTACAACCCTGTGTCAGGGTTACGGCCTAGTTTCTCGCAGCACTCATGTTGTGTGTTTTAATTTTTATCGATGAGTACCAGGACCTTCAATTTAAAGTCGACTCCGAACGACATATTTGAAAACCTTTTTAATGGCAATCATATCGCTCATTTGCGAGAAGAGTGGCATAACTCAAAAAAAGCAATTTTGAGAGAAATACGTTTAAATTTAATTCAGGCAAACTTATATGAAAAGTAGACGACACTTTTGGTCGCCACTAAATGAAGGGAAGAGATGAAAATATAATTTTTAGATATGTTTTAAATTAAAGTTCGCCTCATATTAACTCAAAAAATGTGTTTTTTGAGTTGTGCCACTCTTCTCGCAAATGAGCGATATGTGTATACATATACTTTATTACACGGCGCACTCATCATATGGTGTCTTTGAGATTACAACATGGCTTTTTGTTGTTGGTTAGGAAAAAAACTGTCAAAAAAAATCATACCAAATGTGAAAACAAAAACAATTTGTATGAAATAAAGAAAAATTTGCCAACTCCCTTCACAAATTGTCTAAAAAAAAGTAGTTAAGCTGGTAAGTCAAATGCACATAATAATCAATACGCCATGCTATGTTACATATCTTCAAAAGTATATATCGACGATGGAATTAAAGAACGCTGTAACTGACAAAAAATCAAAAATACGTTTTTTGCACCATTTTTATCAGCAAAAAAAATACGCGTCGATTGGTCCAAGTCCCAGATTTCTACGATGGAAATAAATTCACTTACGCCGTCTGCGAAATGAAAAATACCAGTGTATTTGTTCTACATTTATAAAAGTTTTTTGGCTCTGGTGAACATTTAAGGTTTTGTCAGTTACAGCGTTCTTTAATTCCATCGTCGATATGTAGTTAGTAGTAGAAAGTGTTAATTTGTTTGTTTAAGATAAATACACAAATTATGTATATTATTGTACAATAATATAAATGTATAAATTCTTTCTTTCAAGGGTCGTCTTCTACATGTTCAAAAAAAAGAAAGAAACAAAAAAGCCTCTGTACTAGATTAAAATGCATGTAACATTCAATAAAAAAAATTTGCTTAACAGAGATTCGAAATATTGTGCTCCATATTTGAAAATGAAATTATCAATAATAGTCAATATGTACTATATACCAAGTGCTTCCAAATCTGTACTTCTGAATTCAAGCATTATTTGTAAACTGACTATATTAGGCTTATTAAGAATAATAGTAAAAATATTGAATGAATTTCTCCTCAATAATACGACATAATGAATACACTTCATAACATCACAGATATCACAGTCATTCCTATTAGATATTTTAGCGGAAGTTGGAAGCCAAATACTGCAATAATGTATTTCTATAAACTATGTTGAATATTCATCAATGTTAATTAAGACTTTCATTTATTGTAAGTACATATGTATGTATTAGAAAAGAATTAACTAATGCTTAAGAGCTAATGGCATATTTTTACTTTCATCGGAATTTTATTACTTTGATTTTATATTTTCTCTAGTTGCTATCAATCAAAAAAATAAAATGAAAACTAGTTATTCGATTAGTTGAAATAATTATTACACTACTGTATGTTCATTCAAATTTGTATACAATATACATACATACATATAGATATACATATGTACATAGTACCTAATAAAACTAGAACACGAAAAACAAAAATCTTAGGGTTGCATTTTATTTATCCATAAATACTTCCGAATAGAAAAATATACAAAAAGCACTGGGTGAAGTTATACAGTTAACATGTTAACATAAAATAAGGGTGAAAACCTGGAACAATGCTTTGTTCAGTGTCTTGTATTGCAAAGCGAAATGTTACCGTGAAATGCAATGTTACCGAAAAAGGCAAAAACGCTTACTAAAAACCAAGGATGAGAAAACCGTCTTATTTTATAACTGAACAAATGTGCTGCTGACAGTACAGTTCATGATGTGTATGTACAAACTAAAATTCAAATGTTTTCATTTTTTATTTTTTTTTATTACGAGGTATCGACTAAGAGAATATTACGAACATGCATATGTACGTGCATACGAGTATTTGCGTAAATAAAGACCATGCGCAGTTATTATTTGTCAGTCTTATTGGAACGGCAAGTGAAATTTATTAAAAAAGATTAACAAAATATCTTGATTTGATAAATAAATTTTTATTTAAATTTACATTCAGTCCGAAATTAAAATATGTATATTTATTGAGAATCAAAAGATTTACTTTCGAGTTTTATTTCATTACAAAACTATTCTGTTTAAGTACGGATTCGAATACGAATACATCAAAAGTGTTTATTATCCTTTTTTTTAAATGGAATGAAAAATAACAATAATAGTTATACACTGGAAAGTGAAAAGCAAACATTCAAATTGTAGAAACGAATTAAAAGTGTTCATTTTAGGCTCTGGGATAATTTAAGAAATATTGATTCTATTTTTTTTTTTATTTTTTTTAAATGTTGTAAAAGTAATTCCTTTAACTAGAAAAAATATATAATACTTAAGAAACCAAAAATTAAAAAAAAAACTAAAAATGTGTAAGTAAATACAATACAATACTCTTAAAAGATTCAGTCTATTATTAAAAAAAAAATATTTATAACGAAAATTTTAGATTTACAATAAAAAAATATGTACATACATATATATATATATATATATATATATATATATATTATTTTAGGCGTGTCTTCTTTTTTTAAAACAACAGCATACAATAAAATTATAATAGGTCAAGACCGTGTATATAATAATATAAAACATAACTTCAATTTGTTACTATTTACTAAATCAATTATCTTTTTAGCAAAAACACCATCATTTGATAAAGATCGTGACTACATAGGCTTTGCAACACTTCCCGAACAAGTTCATAGAAAATCGGTTAAAAGGGGGTTTGAATTTACTTTAATGGTCGTTGGTGAATCAGGACTGGGAAAGTCAACACTGATAAACAGTCTATTTTTGGGTGATCTTTACAAAAACCGAATTTTAACACCAGTAGAAGAAAGAATCGAAAAAACTACCAGAATTGAAAAGAAGACTATGGATATTGAAGAAAGAGGAGTGCGCCTACGATTGACAGTCGTAGATACTCCAGGATTTGGAGATTCTATAAGCTGTGAAGATAGTTGGAGGGTATGCACAGCCTACATTGACGAACAGGTTAAAATATAAAAAATAGTTGTTGCAAAATGGAATTTATAAGGCAAACATTTTTGTTTATTTAGTTTCGACAGTATTTTACAGACGAAAGTGGATTAAACAGGCGAAATATACAAGATAATCGAGTTCATTGCTGTTTATACTTTGTACCTCCTTGGGGCCATAGGTAAGTTATATCGGAAATTTATTTTAACAAATTAAAGGTTACATTTTACATTAAATATGCAATGCCAAAGCATGTAATTAGCAAATGCTTAAAGAACTCTATTGATTTATTAGAGCAACATCGAAATGTGCTCTACTGGAAAAATGCGACATGATCCCGAAAACCGCACAGTATTCCTAGAATGGTGAATTTATCACTAGTTCTAAAAATTTTTTGCGTAATGTTTGCAAGTTTGTGAAAAATTGCAACATGGTTGTATTAGATTTTAAACATTTCGCCTGATTTGTACTAGGCGCGTTTTTTGCAAACTAAAAGGTACATATATGGTAACAGTGACTTTATGACTAACATCACATATGATTTTTTGTGTATTTGTAATTGCAATTTACTATCGATAACTTGCAATAATGGTCCTTAAGGTTTTCGTAATGTACATGCATATGTTATTCCTATTTTTTTCAATCATTTTCTTTTTTAAAATATGTAGTATATTACGTGTCAGATTTTTTAAATTTACTTTTTTGGTGTAAAAAACCCTATGATTTAAATGTAATATCTGACGGTAATTCATACCTGCGTATGGTAAATTTACCAGAATGATTTTTTCCCGTCTTCTCTCTACAAGTGGCATAAGAAGCTTATTTCCATAGATTTAGTTTATGACTTGATAAAAATGCTTTTTATTTCTTTCCCAGACGTAACAAAATACTTTTTGTTTATAATAATTTTAACTTTTAAAGTTATGCTGTTTTTGAAAGTTATGCTGAAGTCGTAATTTGATTTCCTCACAAATCATTTTACACTCAAGCTACATTATGCTGATCTTGTAATTTTGTTTGTTCCATTTGTAGTTAGCTTTAAGAATTTTTAAAACAATAAAACTAGAATAAAACAGACTACCAACTAAATCGGTTGTTTCTTTCTCCGTATAGAAGAGCGAAAATCTCAAATACGTTACTTACATATTTAGCTACGTCCGTGCTGGACAATAAAAATAAATTAATTAAAATGAGTGTATGGACACATCACATACATATCTTATTAACAGCTTATAACAGTAAATTTATTTCATTTATTTATATTTTGTAGTTTGCGTCAAATGGATTTGGATTTGTTGAGACGATTACATCGCAAAGTAAACATTGTGCTAGTAATTGGTAAATCAGATTGTCTGACCAAGACAGAAGTCCGCAATTTAAAGGAACGTATACTAAGAGATTTAGAAGAAAGCCACATTCAGTTATATCAATTTCCTGAATGTGATTCAGATGAGGATGAAGATTTTAAACAACAGGATCGTGAACTTAAGGCATCAATACCTTTTGCTGTAGTTGGCAGTAACACAATACTTGACATAGCGGGCAAAAAAGTAAGAGGACGTCAATACCCTTGGGGAGTTGTAAATGTAGAAGATCCTGACCATAGCGATTTTATTAAATTAAGGACTTTTCTCATTTCGACACATATGCAAGATCTTAAAGACACTACCCAAGATGTGCATTATGAAAACTTTCGTGCGCAATGCATCTCGCAAATATCACAACATGCTTTACGTGAACGTGGTAAACTGAAGCGTGACTCAATAAGTTCTACAAACGGCTTCGAAGCAGCAATATCCGAAACTGACCGTTTATTACTTCAAAAGGATGAGGAAATACGGCGTATGCAGGATATGCTTACTCAAATGCAGGAGAAACTAAAACAAACCCACATTATGGAAATGAAAAAGAATGATACTGTCATTGATGTTTAGAGTTTAAAACTACCAACAAGGAGAATAAAATATTATCGATATACATCTTTTCTTTAAAAATGTATCTCGTATGTGTTTATTAAATTAATACAAAATTTTTGCGTATATTGTAACAACGCACAATAATAAAAAAAAAAGAAAACAATATTAAATCGATTGCCAAACGGATAAAATTATTACAGTTTTATTATAAGCAACGATTTTTCATGCAATACGATGAAATTGTTCATACATTAATGAAATTTTTTATTTTCCTTTTAAACCAAAGAAAGATTTTATTAAACATTTAAGCATTCAACAAAAATCCTTACATCATTTTACTTTACAAACAGCTATTTTAATCAGAAATATTTGAATTGTTGGTGAAGTAATTAATAAACAAATGGATAACAAATACATAATTAGAATGATTTGTAATAAACATTTAAAAATATAAATGAAATATCGTATAGTTGGCAGAATTTCCTTTTCTTTTAGCAAAAAACCAAATGAGACGAAATATACAAAATATTAGCCATTAATAAATTTCGAAAATATTTCGAAAATATTAGGCAAACCCTGCCCAAAAAGTTACAAATATTAGGCCTTATTCCAGTTGGCGACGTCGTCATCGTTTTACAACATTTTTGTAATAGACTAAAGGCAAGAGAAACATTTTTTCCTTATTCTACTACATAAGTGTCGTCAGAGAGACAACGACGTCGCCAACTGGAATAAGGCCGATTATTATTTTGTCTTGACATAAATCTAGGACTGTTTTTAAAATAATAAACATAGTCTGACATACATTGCGTTAACTGAAATGCAAAAAGGGGTAACTGACAAAAAATTCAAAACCGAGTTTTTGATAGATTATTTTGAATGACATTAAACTACATGTCCTGAAAAAATTTTACAATTCTACGATCAAAAACGGTAAATTTTATTTAAAATTCTTGGTAACGATAAGCTTAGCAATTTATTTTTTATCATGAAATAGGATTATCTTTAATGTAAGTGTTTTTATTCATTTGTTTACATACTTAAGTAAAAAATCTATTATTGTTTTGAAAATCTTGTTTAATATATTTTAAATTTTATATTTATTTTTTATATCTTATTTAATGTTAATATATAGCAAAAGACACACACGTTAAACTGCTAACATTCGTCGAATAATTAAAATCAATTAACTTTAAATATTTAATAGTATTTTTTTAGTATAATAAAATAATTAAATATTAAAAAGAATTACATAAATATATATACATATACCCTACAAAATTGACGTTTAGTTGCTTTTTTAATACTTTAAAAATAATAAAGCAAATAATGGAAATTTTTCAGTCGTTAAATTTTAATAAAATATTTGCCTTATTAAAAATTAATATTTTACCATTGTACTTTTCCTATTTCTTTATAGTTTTTACTGTTGAAATTTTAAAAAATGGAAAATATTCAGATATGGTTACGGCATAACGCTAATATATTATGGAAACACAGTCACATTATTGCGATTTATTTCTACCATTGCCCCATCAAACAGTAGCTTTAGAAAAGAAAGGAACACATTGATTGTATTCACTACAAAAAATTGATGGAAATATTAAATGTCTTTTTTATACTTGAATATTTCAACATTCTTTTATATTTTACTTTACTGAGCATTAAAAACAATTCACGAGTTTTATATCAATAGTTTCATGATCTGATATTTTCTTATTGAAATATATTTTACCCGTTAAATTTGAATTCTTGTTATTATATAAACGATTATTTTACTTAAATTTTTAGTTTTTCTGATATATTAGTTGATAATCAGTTCCAAGTCCATTATCATTTAATACGAGTATGTTTTCCAATCTCTTCTTCAAACAATAAGCCTTATTCCAGTTGGCGACGGCGTCATCGTTTTACGACATTTTTGTAATAGACTAAAGGCAAGAGAAACATTTTTTCTTTATTCTACTACAAAAATGTCGTCAGACGACAACGACGTCGCCAACTGGAATAAGGCCGAATATTTTTGCCCCAATAAATGTCAAAATCTTAATGTCAGTCATTTCCACAAAGGTTATTTGTTATTTTTTTTTTAATTCTACACAGAAATCAATTACCTCGCATCTAGGCAGACTATGCAATAACTAAAAAAAATATCTTATCATTTCACTCAACAACTAAGTTAATTTTCGATTTGCTTTGTTTAAAACTTTCAAACATAATTAAAACAGTTATTTGTTCATTTACGTTTAATTTTATTTAGAATTAAATAAATAGTGGTAATTAAACTTTAACTACCACTAGATTTCTAGTTCAATTTCTATTACTATCCTCGCAAAGCAAATTACTGTTTGAGACAATATTTTTATGTTGAATTTGTTATCCAATTGTCGAAACCATTTTCAATTCGAAAAACATAACATAACTGGCCTTTACAACCCTGTCTCAGGATTACGGCCTAGCTTCTCGCAGCACTCATGTTGTGTGTGTAAATTCTTATCCATTAGTACCGGGACCTACAGTTTAATGTCGACTTAGAACGACAGACTTGAGAATCTTGTTCATGGCAATTAATTACTTTCAGAGCTTTTGCCAGAAGACTGCTGAGAGGTAGTCGCCGTAAGAAATATTTTTTTCATATTTCTTTGTTTTAAGATGTCGGAGCTGGGTGTCGAACCCAGGACTCATGTCTTAGTAAGCCAACACACTAACCACTAGACCTCGGCGACTACTAATATGTTGTAAATGTTGATCATGTGTAGAATTTGCTCGTTGATCTCTTTCGGTTCGGGCAATTTTACAATTTTAATTTAAAAATATAGTTAAAAATAGTTTTTTTTTTCCTCTTTTTAAGGCATTTTAAAAATCGACCGCAAACATTTTGTTAATTTTATTAAAATGACAACGACATAGAACCGAATTTGTGAATTTTTGAAGGTCGATCTATTTGTATATTTTTTGACTTACAATGAAACAGTAGCGAATATTCAAATAAAAATCTTAGTTTTTTACCACTCACCAATATGTTTTGTTTAGTTTTTCGAAAATTTATTTAAAAAAGACTCAAGCCATTTTTTAAAATCAATTAAATATTCATCAACTGCTCCAACGAAAGGAAAAGTACCAAAATGTGGTGATGGGTCGCATCTAGAGCTAAAAATATTTTCAATAGCGTGTTCACACATAATGATTGCAGCCAATGCATCATCCGTGGAAACTTCACTGCGCATAGCAAGCTTACAAAAAGATTCAGCAAACTGTTTCAGCGATATATATGATTGTTTTGTGAGGCAATCTAAAGAGAAATATTTTATTTAAAAAAAAACTATATAATCACACATACGTATATGAACATACCTTGTCTAAAAGAACGAGAAGCTACAAAATAGTTTTTTAGTAAAGCTTCGGCTTCTGGTGTAAGATTAACTTTGAACTGAGAGACATAAACTATAAATTTGCGCATGTCATCTTCATTAATAGATAGATGATCAATAGTAGATTCAAAAATTCTTATAGATGATTGTTCTAGTGTATATTCAACTAGGGTTTCATGACTGTCATCGGAAACAAATACCGGAATGCCAAAAATTCTGCGAGATATTATAATTTAAACTAAACTAAATTTTATACAAATAACATACATACTTTATGAAATTATTAAATGTTTGTTGGTCTTTGGAATTGTACTTATAGGAACGCCAATGCGTCCATATTGCTGATTCTAATGGATAGTTAAGGTTCGACTTCTCCACAGGAATGGTTGAACATTCAATGGTTTTAAAAATGGATTCTGCTCTTTTATTCTTTAAACGATTCCAATCGCCTGCGTAATAAACTCCACCCCGTGATAGTACCATAGGATCTGCTTCAATCCAATTATTTGAAAATGTATGTGATTTTATATCAACAATTGGTCCTACAAAGCGTGTCGCTAATTTTCCTATGTTCAGCATTAAATACTCAGTCATATAAGTGTCATTCGCCATTGCTACGACTGGTAATGGAGGACGATCTGGATCATTCTATGAACATACAATTAATTATTATCACTTCGCAATATAAAACAATTTACTTACTCCTATTGACACCAAACTTAGCAGTAAGGCCATTTTAAGTATTACAAAACATTCCATCGGTACTCGATCTTGGCATAATTGTGCACTTAATGCATAAATAAATGCAAAGTCAGAATTATCAGCTTTTACAATATCGTACAATTGCTTTACAGATAAGGGTATTAAAGACCCATGATTCTCATCAATTTTTAAATTTTTTGATAATAGACTTTTTGCGACTTTATCATTTTTATCTTTATTCTGAAGAAAATAGAGTACCTCATCATTTGTGATATTTGTATGTTGAGAACCTTCATTATTAAATATATATTCGCCACTTAAAACAGATGCAAAGTCGACAGTCATGTCGTCATTTAATGAGCATACATCCATGTTTGTTGAGTTTTGTTCATTTAATTCCAAATCTCGCACATCATACATGGTTTTCTTCTCACTAGGAATATTCGGTGTAATACTCGTAGTATTAGATTTTAATAAATTTGCGTCCGTAATATGAGCCGGACATGAAGCAACCATTTTTTCATTCGACTTAAGTGCACAATTTTTTATTGCATTCTCAGAAAGACACTAATAAATTTAAATTTTGAAAATTTTTGAAGTCTTAGGATCAAATTCACAGACTTTATTTAGCTAACTACAATGTTTTATTTAACATTAAAATATTGATAGCTTTTGCCTAAATTTAGCTTAACCTTTGCTTATAAGCAAGTGAGTACGCAAACTAAAGATAAATTGTGACTTAATTAACATATAACATTGACTAAACCACATTAGTTAACTAATTAAAGTTAGTGAATTTGAGCATTAAACATTAAATACCTACATCTCTTTGGCTAAGAATTGAGACGTTATTATTTAAACGGTTCCCACTCAACTTCGAAATGGATTCGAAATCAATATTCTCCAAAATATCATCTATTTCATCCATGTCTTCATTTTTTCTTTTAAGACCTAAATCATTATATTTAATTCTATTTTTAAGTTCTTTGTCTGATTCAAAATTGTGAGATTTACTCATATTATCACAGGGAATGCTATTACAGCGTATATATTCTGTGTTTTCCTCATCGTTACAAAATATAGTATTTGACTGCTCACAACTACTTAAAGTTATATAACCAGTATTTTGTGAAAACATAAGAACGGAGTCATCATTCTCGCGATTTTGTAATTTAAATGAGGGAAGGGTAAAATCTAATGGCAAATTTTCCTTATCGTGGTTAAAAATTGGGAAATCTATTTGAGAATTCATTTGGGAGTTAAGTTGTTCACGATTATTGAGTAGTATATTGTTTAAGGGTTCACTTTGAATTTTATTATTAATGCTTTGCTCAGTACTTATTATCATATGTGTCATTTGAGATGGCGTTTCTGGTGGACTGTCAAATCTTAACAAAGCGTCTATTTGACTTTCCGACATATCTCGTAAGGATGCTAAATTGTTGTTAGATTCCATGCTTCAAATTCTTCTCGCTGTGAAAAATAATTGTAATAGCCTGTGATAAAGTAACGTTCACCAAGATTTAAATTAAAATCAATCACATGGTCCAAAACCCTCACTGTTAAAGCACGAAAAGTTTGATTTAATTTATGGGGACACTCTAAGCTTTCAGCGGGCAATATTTGAAGTAAACGAACGTTTTGCGTCTGTCGTAATTTTGTATATTCATTCATAGGGCGCCGACAAGTTGAACATATGGGTACTAAAAATTAAAGACTAGTGTAGAGACAAATGCCATTTTTAGGTTATTTACTTACCATCCAACGAAGTAGTCCTAATTCTATTTCTTTTACAACCAATAGAGCAGTACCAAACAGATTGTATTCTATAAGAAAATAGAGAATATTTTAAATTTATCCATATTTGCATAAGTAGTATAAAAATGTAAAGATGTACGATTATTTAAAAATACTTATAAGTTTCATATTATTATTTAATTTTATTATTGTTTTTGTACTAGTATTGCTATTTAAACAAGTTTCAAGAAATTTCTAAAAATTCATTCAAAAAAAACGGGCAATATTACCCTTTTTTTTAATAGTTCGATTTTTATAATTATTAAAGGTGTCCAATCAGGCCTGTAGGATTCATACATTAGACATGATGAAAATATTAATATTTATCAATTTGATTATTCAACTGTGACTGATATATTCATAATCAATGCTAATCACCAATGACTAAATTACTTATCAAAACCGATTTGTAACCGTTAACACAATTCATATACTAAAGGTATAATTTAAGTAGTTTTTGATTTTCAAACAAACAATAATAAATATATGTATAAATAATTAGGCTATTTGCAAAATTCAGTGTTGTCTTACACGACTTTGTTAGGTTCCGTTACTGCTGACAAAATTCCAATGACTTCTGAAAGGCCTGTTCGATAGGAATGTAGATGTGGTTGATAACACAGATCCGTCTGCAACGGCAGACCTAAAAATCGGACTAAAATGTGAACTTGATCAATATCAATGTTAGCTGCAATACCGATTGTATCATCAGTTTTTGTTAACTCCTTAATAATGTCACGCACTATTCCAAATACAGAGTATTTCACTGAGTTAGCAAATTGCAGCGGTTCATCAATAACAAAATGTAATAAATCCAAAGAGTAGTTCAGAAAATCTGAATATATAAACGGCAATTTAATAATGATTGCATTTAAACGATCCTCCGACCGACCATTCAATGCACGCAAATTTTTAACAAAATTTTCACACACAGATTCTATTATATTGACAAGATTGCTACTCCGGATAAAATCCTTAATTTTATGCTGCTCCTGAAAACTGTGAAAATTTATTTTAATTTTTACTAGAATTTCAAATTATATTTACGATTGTGTAAAATAAGTTTCTCCAATATTGTTCTTAATTTGACCTCCAAAATTAGACAAAGATTGTGCGTTGTTTAAGCAATCAGACATTTTTATTTTTAAACAAACTTTCCAAGACTCAATGAGCGCCTATATCAGTGTTGCCACTCAAAAACGAACTCCTTACCATGGTGAATTAAAATACGGGTGATGTTGAATAAACATCAGGTTTTGTTTAGTAGGTCAGTTTTTAGATTTTTCAAGTTAAAATTACTCAGAAAAAAATTTACGGGGAGGAGAGTAAGACACAAATGTACTCTAAAAAATAAAAATATCCAATTAAGTTAACAGACGGAAATATATCATGAATTAGTATAAACAGCTGATTGTGAGTTTAAAAAACAATAAATTAATTTAAAAGTAAATTATACAGATGGTGCCATTGTGAAATTACTTACAAGGTGGTGTTGCCAACCCAGCTGGTTTTTTTTTTGTCATACCCCTCCTGTCAAAAGTGTTGTTTATATAATGTTTTGTTTATATTTTGCTTTGTGTATTCATATTTTTGTTTTGGTGTAGAGACCCTGTAGCATGGCGAAATGACTTACAAAGTGGTGTTGCCAATCCAGCTGGCTTTTTTGTAGTCATACCGCTCATGTCAAATATTTTGTTTATATTTATGTTTTGTTTATATTTTGCTTTGTTTGTATTCGTGTTTTTGTTTTGGTGTGGAGACATATATGTTGTGAAAAATACACACACACACTTCTGACATGTGCTTCTTAATTCACCCTGCCTGCTTTTGACATTAAAGAGCTGAAAAACAAAAACAAATTCCCTGTTGTTTTTGTATTATATTCACCTGCCACCACCTTGTAAGTAATTTTACCATTCCCTGTAGGAAGAATGGTGTCAAATGTCCCAAAGTCACCATACTTGTCGCCTAAGTTGGTAGTGATGTCAATACTTTGTCAACAGTTTTGTCTACACACTTACCTTTTTAAATTTTATATTTTTTAAAAAGTAGCTTAAAAGTTTGGCAACCTCAAAAAAATAAATAGTAAAGTTCAATAAGTCATAAGAGATATTAGTATTGGTTCATGAAAATGTCATGCTGATCAGACTATTTTAACAACAGATATTATATAGAAGTATCCAATAGTTATTAAAATAATTGAAATTTCATTATTATTATTATTTCTTTTTTTTGTTAAGGTGGAAGTACAAAACAAGCGTTCTGAACGCCATGCGTTGCAAGCTTATGTCAAAAAAGTTAAAATAGTGTATTTTCATAAAGCAAGTTACAAGCAAAGTATGCAACACTTCTAACGCGAGAAAGTTGACCAACTTTTAACTTTTCAAGCATTGACAGTTGAATGAATGAAAAAATTTAATCACTAATACATATAAAAAAACGTGTTTACGTTTTTATGTAGAAAAAAGAAGACTGTTTGGAAAATATAAGAGAATTAGTTGTGGTTTTATGATTGGCTTGTGAGAAAAACATTTTTTTTACAAAAGATATAAAATTTTTGTGAAAAAATACATTTAAACTTAATAATAATACATATTTAGTGGCGCCTGTAAAGTATGGTATGTAACTTGCCATTTTAAAAGCATGAAAAGTCTTAAAGCTTAAAACGCGCTCAGCAGCTAACGCTTGTTATGTATTTCCACCTTTACAAAAAAATATAAGTTGTGGCAACACTGAAAACAACACAAATAAAGTTTTGTGAAGCTTGGCAATCATAGCTGCCAGATTTGACGATTTATCGTCATTTTGACGATTTTACGACACAAAAATAGCATCTTGACGATTTGACGATTTTTGCCCTTAATTTGACGATTTTTATTTATTTTGACGATTTTTGGAAATTAAAAATTTGCGACGTTTATTTCTTTGAATTCTTTAACATTGTTATAATTATTATCACACTATTTGTAACTATTGCTTTTGGAAATCAAATATAGAATATTACTCTATTTCTGAAGAGATTTTTGTATT
This sequence comes from Metopia argyrocephala, assembly GCA_963576795.1. Taxonomy (NCBI): domain Eukaryota; kingdom Metazoa; phylum Arthropoda; class Insecta; order Diptera; family Sarcophagidae; genus Metopia; species Metopia argyrocephala. The sequence goes on from OY756208.1 coordinate 190,603, forward strand.
TTTTACATAAATAAAATCCAAAATTGGCTTTTGGAAATTCAAATTAATAAATTTAAATGTAGAATATTATTCTATTTCTGAACGGAATTTTATGCTGTGTTTATACAGTAGAATCCAAAATTGGCAACTGTTGCATCCACCAATTTAATGCATTTAATTTTGAAAGATGTTATTATTAGAAATAAAGCCAAGATCAAACATTTTGATTTGGTAGATTATAAAGATAAACAAATTTTTAAACTTCGAAGAAAAGATATTTTTTTAAGAAATATAAAAACGTACTATGTATTATTATTTGTTTCAAAAATTTTTTTACAACAGTGTGGCCAAATAAGATTTGATTTCAAAAACGAATATTAAGATTTAAGTACTTAATATATATTAAACAAAGAAAATCGCTCGTTTTGTCAATCAACTTAACCATTTTATTGAAGAATGTGAAAGACAAGAGCTAAAGGCTGAATTAAGTTAAAGTTATTCAATTTAGAGAACAAAAGAACCTTAAACTGTTAGATTTAAAAAAAAAAATATCAGAAATGGAAATGAAAAACTCCACTTGTTTTTTCTAACTCTACCTAAATTTATTTGAAAATAAAAATAGATTTACTACATTATTTTGCAAACGGAAAATGAATATTTAGACAAATAAATCTAAAAAAAGAAGTCGTCTTTGGCGGCTATTACCTTTACAAAAAACCATTCTAATATAAGGAATTGAGAACAATTAAATTAAAATTGTAATTAATTTAAAATTGTACCTAAACTGACTAAAATGTGTAATAGTAATGCATGTGTATAATAAATATAATATATTTTTGATGTTTTTTTTTATTTAGGTTTCGAAATTTTATATACTGTACTGTCAATTCTATTTTTCAGTTTTACTCAAATAAAAACAAAAGTTTTTTTAAGAAGGTTATATTTTCTAATTTTTATATATTATGTTGACGATTTTTTGACGATTTTATGGAATCAGTTTGACGATTTTGACGATTTTTTTGTCGATCTTTGACGATTTCATGGTCATTTTATCTGGCAGCTATGTTGGCAATATGTATTGCAAAGAATGTAAAACCGCCATTTCGTTCGAAGTTTGCATTGACACTGGTCGAAACAAAATAGGAAAACTAATTAAAATTTAAAAGAAAAAGTATTTTAGTTAAAAAAAAAGTAGTTTAATTAAAAAAATAATAATTTAATTTTAAAAGGTGAACATACATACATATATATTAATTTTACAATATGAATAAATGATATTGTAAAAGATTACTAAAAAACAAAAAGATTTGTACAGAAAAGAAATTGTTACTGAGATAAAAAAAATTTAATATTCTAACGGATTTTTTTAATAAAATATTTAATAAAAGTATATCTATATTAATGTTTTTTTCCAGTGAATTACTGGTCTGAAAAGAAACACTAATTTAATAGTTCAAAAATCATTAGTGAACTACTGGTCTAATAAGAACCATTTATTTAATAGTTCTAAGGACATTAGTGAATTACTGGTCTAACAAGGACCACCAATTCAATAGTTCAGATTTCACTAGAGAATTACTGGTCTAACAAGAACCATATATTCAATAGTTCTAATGACACTACTGATTTGCAATGACAAGCACATGTAAAATGTCTTTAGTAAAAACCATTGTCTGGGGTATAATTGTTCAGTAGTACTGTTTACAATGTCAATAGTTAATCAGTATATTTTTATTACAGTCATTTCCTACAGGGGACATACATATATGTTGTCAAAAATACACAAACACACACCGGACATATGCGTTTTTAATTCACCATACCTGCTTTTGACATTAAAGAGCTGAAAAAACAAAAACAAATTACCTGTTGTTTTTGTACTATATTAACCTGCCACCACCTTGTAAGTAATTTCACCATTTGTTTGTCTGGATTCGTGTTTTTGTTTTGGTGTAGAGATATACAGTGGTGTCCCTAAAAGCGAAACACCTTCCACTAAAAATTTTAAATAAAAAAATTACATATTAAGGTTTCAGGACAAGGTTTTTTATTTTAATTTTTAAGCATTTAAACAATATAAGAATTAAATAACATCTTTTGAAAAAAATATTAAAAAATATCTTTATAGGAAAAAACCTTTGTTATTTCTTGTTTTAGGTGTGAAAAAATAGAGCCATCGACTTCAATTACTTAAAAGACATCAAAATTGCAACAGATGAGTAAGGTTACAAACTTTAATCAATTCTAACTAACCTTAGTATTTAGTGGAATACCCCTTATTTTTTATAACGCCCGAACAACGTTTTGCATGGAGTATACAAGTGTTTGGCATGTCTCAGTTGGAATATTATTCCACGCCTCTTCTACTAATGCCCACAGGTGATTTTTATTTGTTGCATGTTTTCCCTTAAGAGCTACCTTAACTATTCGCACAGGTTCTCAATGTGGTTTAAGTCTGGAGATTGAGCGGGCCAGCTTAAAACTTTCACCCCATTCCTTTCAAACCAATTTTTTTCCCGCTTCGATGTGTGTTTCGGGTCATTGTCTTGCCGAAACACCCATCGAAGCGGCATTTCCAATTCCGCGTAGGGCTTCATAAATACGTTAAACAGATTAGTATAAAAAACAGCATACATTTTTTCTTCAATCAGTACTATAAGCTCAATTTCAATGTAGGAGAAACATGCCCACACCGTAGTATTTCTGCCACCGTGTTTGTTTTATGTTCTTCGTACACACTGACTGCTTCTCTCTGAGTTAAATAAATTTGTTTTTGTCTCACCGGACCACAAAATATTTCGTCATTTACTGGCATGTTCACATGGTCCTTGACAAACTGCAACCTATTTTTTAAATTAATTTCTTAAGAAACGGAAAATTTCAAGCACTTTTTGATTTTAGATTATTTTTTATTAATAATTTTCGTATAGTTGATTTTGTTACGTTGAGATCCTTTTCTTTTTTCTCTAAAGCTTTTGCGATTTCTGGTTTTCCTCATCTTTTTTCTTCTTTATACTCAAACTTTATTGCATTTTCCACCATTTTCTTTGAACACCTAACAATATCTGCAATTTTATAAGACTTTTACCTTGTTTATGAAGACTTTTTATAATTTCCCTACATTATTGAGAACAATGCTCAGAACTACCCATTCTGGATTTTTACAAAAAGAAGACCCAGCCTATTAAACCTGGATGTGACAAAATTTGACTGTTTTTTAGTTTTTTTTTTCTGTTTTGTTTTGATTTGTTTGTTTTTCATACACATACATTTTATTGTAGAGTTTTTTATTTTTCGAGTTATCTTTGCTTTTTTATTATTTTATATTTTATTTTTTGTACAGAATTGTAAATTTTTTTTTACATTTTGAGAAGCAAGAGCAATAACAAAAACTTGTGTTGTTGTATTGTTGTACCTTATCAGCATCTTTCTTATTTCGTCATGGCATGGGATGAGGGGGAGCTGTAACTTATTTTTCCTCCCTCAGAGTACATACTTTTGTAGCTGATTGTCCAGTGAATACTAATATACATACATTATAGAGAGAATTCGTTCCTTATCCGAATCGTTCGTTTGTGGAACAATATTCCCGCGAAAGTTTTTTCTGTCAATTACGATGTTAGTTTAAATCAAATGACCACACACAATACTCACCCATTCCCCCTTCCCACAACATAGTTTCCTAGACCAGGACAATGTATAGCATAAATAGGGAATGTCCCCTGAGTGCTGATCTCAATAAAAAATATATTGTTTTAAATACATTTTTCCAAGAAATTTATTTAATAACTTCTTTACAATAAAGAAGCCATATGTATGTATATACATATGTATGTATGTGCATACATACATATTTTTGTGTCCCGCAAGGTTCTGTATTTGGCCCAATACTTCGGAGTATTATGTACGATGGTGTACTGAGATTTAAGCTCTCAGACGGTGCGCAGATGATAATATTGCTTCTTAGATAATATTGACTTGGCAGTTAAAAGAAAACACCTCGAGAGGGTCGATAGAATGCACAACGATGCCATCGCTTTGGCCAGAGGGTGGATTATGAGCAAGGGTATCAAACTTGGTGACCATAAGACCGAGGTCCTACTTGTGATTATGATAATGGTAGGTGATCAGCCAATAACATCTAAGCAGGCGATTAAGTACTTGGGAATCATGATTGATCACAAGCTAACATTCAAGGAGCATATGGAATATGTTAGTAGAAAATGTGCCTCAACAACTTGCGCACTTGCCAGAATTATGCCCAACCTGGGCGGACCAAAACAGGAGAAAAGGCTCTTGCTGTCTAAGGTCGTTAGAATTATTACCCTGTATGCAGTCCCTATAGGGGCAGAGGCTTTTGGCAACAAAACCTATAGAATGGGATTAGACGGAGCCTATAGAAGGTGTGCTCTTAGAGTTGCTTGTGCTTACCTCATAGTATATTTAGAAGCAATAAATAATGATAAATAAGCTGCAAGAAGAGAGGGTGTAGCGTACCCTGGCCACTCGAGTGACAGTACAATAGAATGATGTCAGCATGATTGATTCACCTCCACAAAAGGAAGGTGGACCTACAGACTCATACCGAGTCTACCGGATTGGACAAGAAAGAAACACGGGCAGGTAAATTTTAACTTCACTCAGTTACTCACCGGGCATGAACTTTTCAGAGCATACCTTTTCAAATACAGGCATGACGTAGTGATATATGTCCAGAGTGCCCAAACGAAAGGGAAACAGAGGAGAAGTTGCCCACGATATGAGATTCAACGTGGTTACCTGAAGAGAGCTACACGATCTCCGATCACGTCCAGTAACATGGTTGAGATAATGTTAACATCGGAGAAAACTCGAACCATGTTTGTGCCTTTGCAAAGGAAGTTTTATGACACCAAAGAATATCAAAGTGGGCAAGATCTGCGCAACGGTAGAAATGCATTGGCTAAACACCACCCCCTGAAGTAATACTTGGCATTGGTTTCAAGGGGATGATGGGTTGGAAGAAGGACGACTGAGGATGGGGTTTAGCACGTAGGCGCTTTGCAAGCGCGAGTAAGTCTTGCGGCAAATTGTGCATATTGACTCGATTTTTTAGTTAAACTATATTTAAAAATTTTTAAGCAAAATAAACCAAACTTGTTTATTCAATAAGAATAATATGAATGCGATTGTTTGTGACTTTGGAATGCATATTTATGCTTAGGTTTTTGATAAAGATTACAATAATATTTATTAATATTTAATTTTTAATATAAAAGTGGAAAAAATGGAACTGAAAAAAAATTTAAAGATTACGGGCTTTGCTTCTTCAAAAGGGAAAAAATCGTTACCTGCTACTATTGAGTATTTGATGGCTGTTGACAATTTACTATTTTCTCTTTTCATAACATCACTTGATGAATGCAAGAAAGAGACAAAAAGGAACTACTGAAGTATGATATATTAATATTTTTGTCTCGAGAAGACCAAACGCAATTATATATCATACTACGTTCAGAAAAAAATATTTTTTTTAAAACCTTGCAAAAATACTTTATATTAGGGGCGGTACAAGGTAACTTGCCATTCGCAAACTCACTGATTGGACCTGGTAAGTCCACCATTGACCAGATATTCACACTGCGCCAAATCCTGGAGAAGACCCATGAAAGTCAAGTCGACACACACCACCTTTTTGTCGACTATAAGGCGGCATTCAATAGCCCGATAAGAGATCGCGTATATGCCGCAATGTCTGAGTTCGGTATTCCTGCAAAGCTTATAAGACTGTGCAGAATGACATTGAGCAACTCCTGCAGCTCCGTCAAGGTAGGAAAAGACCTCTCCGAACCTTTTAATACCGTGCGAGGTTTCAGACAGGGCGATCCCTTATCCTGCGACCTCTTCAATTTCGTCATGGAGAGTGTTTTGCGGGTCTACATCGAAATGGCACTATATTTAACAAAAGTGTCCAGCTCCTTGCGTATGCTGACGACATAGACATCATTGGGCATACCAAGCGAGATGTCACCGCAGCCTTTAATGCTATTGAACGAGAGTCTGCAAAAATGGGTCTGGCGGTAAATGAGAGCAAGACAAAGTGCATGTTGTCGACCAGTAGGGATGTTGAACGTATCGGCTTCCAGGTTACAGCCGTAATATAATTGGAAATATTTACTACTAAATTGTATGTATGCATTTAATATAAACACAAGTGGTGTTTTTTTCGATACCTATAGCCGCTTAGATAAACTGCTTCGAAAAAAACGGCATAAGTGCTTAAGAAATTAAATTGGGCATTACTCACAATTTTTATAAAAAAATTTCTAATTATTTTTTTAAAAACAATTCAAACACTATAAAAATAATCACATTCCTTCACCTCAGCCATATTTACAATGTTTTTTATTTTTTTATTTATGAAATGTCATAGAATTTTAAAAAGATAACGTCAAGATAAAAAAAAATCCAACTTGGTAGCATTTTTATATGTGCTTAATTTTTAAGCAGTTTTAAAATTAACCGCTTATATAAGCGGATATAAACAAAAATTTGTATGTAATATTTATATTCGTTTCGAAAAAAACACCACTACAATTATTATCGTAAATATACGAGTTACACACAAATAAAAAATTAATTTGCGGGTTTTCCAAAATTATAATTTAAAAAAATAAGTGGTTTTCCCCCACCTCCAAGAGTCCCTTTTTAACGAAACACTCCCTGGCATTTCCAGCCTATTCCACCAAGAAAAAGAATGATCAGGAGTACAGCGTCACCTTCTGGGAAGATAACAGCTAACCTACATAAAAAAGATGCTCACCACTCTCATTGAACTTCCAGATGGGGCAATTGCTATTGATCATTCAAAGGTGAAGGTATAACACTGGCCTTTGAGTGATCAAATTGACAGCAATTTGTCCCATTGACATAAGGCGCTTCATCATCACTTTTTCACATCTACATATGTATCTATGTATATCTATATATTCAACATTCCAATACAATGCACTGTATTTAGCAGGGGTTGAGTATTGGTCTTAAATAAAAATAAAAAAATATGTACATTAGGGTAGCAGCAAGTTATATGGTCGATATTCTTTTAATTTTAATTCTTTTCACGCGGAATATTGTGTCACTTGATGTAAAAATTTTATGGTAAAAATTTGATAAAGATCCGACAAATATTTCCCGTGCCATAAAGAGTTCGAAGATCACATTTTTTAAGCCCAATATTTTTAAAACATTTTTTTTTTGTTGAAGAAGTGGTTCGTTTTTGCCTGAATTTGTATAAAAAATCATTAAACTTCATTTACAATGTGCAATTATTAATAATTATAAAAAAATGAAAAATTTAACCCTTCGGTGTCCAGTGGGTTTTAAAGGTTAATATATTTTGTACTGTAAAAACGTAATATTTGGCACTTTTTTTAATTATCTGGGATATGCTAACAAATTATCTCTAACAATTTTAAATCATTAACCCTTTTTGCCTACCGGTGTCAAAAGTTTTATTAAATTAAACATTGAATAACTCCTTTACATATAAAATTAACTCTTAATATAAACAAAAAAATTTAAATGTACAAAATTCGAAAATTAGTTCTTAAGTTTTGTAAACTTGCTTCTTTTCAAAATTAATTAATTTTGTACAACTTGAAACAAAAACAACACAACAAATTTTAACATATAAGTACTAAATAAATGCTGCCTCTGATCCTCATCTTTTGTAATTTTCTCGTGAAATTCTTGTACTAACTTAATTCCTTATTGGGCGCAGTCATTGGCAATTTTTAACTTCGAAATTCTGTTCTTTCCTTTACGATAGTCGTCTAAAATTGGCCAACAACTTTTTTTAAAAAGTCTGCAGAAATGTTAAACTTTTGTAAAAGCTTGTTGGTGTTTTTGGAAAATAATTCCTCCAAAATTAAATAATTGTCTCTGGCAAAGAAATGGCTTATATTTTGTTGGTTTATTGTTACCCTGTTTGGATATTGCTCTCCTTCTTCTTCTAGATTTTGTTCAGACTAGTTTGTTGCAAGCATCTTTGTAGCAAGTTTGACTTTAGTTGCTCAATCGATTCTTTCGTCGAATAAGGCAAAACCTACACATTCTTCATTCAAATAATAAAGACGGTTAAGCAATTTCGATATGGGCTTTTCACTATAAGTTTGTTAATTGTTTTATAATTGTTTAATTTCTTTAAAAATTCGATGCCATTTACAGGAGCTTGGTCTGCTTTATCAGCGTTAAACCAGAAAATCAAATAACACTTAATCACAAATCCAGCTACTTCAATCAAACCATTTATTTCAATTTCGGCTTTTTCGGGAAATTGGTCTCGATCCATCTGGCTAAATGCAGTGCACCAGGTTTTGTAAATATAATTTCCCTAGATAGAATTCCTCCTAAAAGTATTATTATTAATTCCAAAAATTCCTTGTAGTAATCAACAGGAAAGTCTTCCGTTATTTTATCGTTCACGAATTTTAAAATATTAGCGCGATCACCACCTACAATTTCCTTGAATCTAAGGTGTGTTAATCCAGTCAAAAGAGCATCCTGCTGTATTTTAGGTCAATGTTTCTTAAATTCTTTTCTTCTTTTGAAGTATCAGTGGTCGTTGTCTCAGTTAATTACTAAGTTAGTTACTTGTTTTAGTCTTCGTTATAATGTAAATTTTCACATTTCTAAGTAATAAATTTGGGATAGTTTTGAATGGTTTAAAGCAAACCACATCCTCCCAATCCCCGGAAAAAGGAAGTAATTTCAAAAGTTAATCTATGTTAAATTTGTCCATAAAACATCTAACAAATAAAAAATTTTGTAATTTTAAAATTTTAAAAGCGTCATTTAGACCCTCCGGGCACAGACGGGTTATTTTTTCAACAAAAAAGATTTATGAATCATTCTTAACCACAATAGAAATCAATATTGTAATTGTTTATAAGATTAACAATAAAAATAAATAAAAATACCTAAAAAAATACACAATGTACTACATTTTGATCTTTGACCTCTTTGTGGCACGTCTTAAAGTTATCCGATTTTACTCAAATTTTGACCATAGCTGTTTTATATCAACTGGATCGATATTCGGTGCGAAAACTATTGAAAATCCAAAGTTGAATTTTTAGTGCCACCCTAATGTAAGTACATACATACATAGATTTGTACAATATTTACAAATTTATATACTTACATATATATTTTGTTAAATGTTTAAAAGACAGTAAATTCGCAATTAATATTCAATATACGAGTATTACATCGAAAACTTAAATTGTGGAATTTACATTTTTTTTTAAAGAAACCGCACCTATGTATGTGCTCTTAACTTTATTTAAGCTTTAGTGTTTAACACACGCATATACATACATGAATATATATAAATGCATATATACTATAAATATATATATATGTGTATGTATATTAGGGTGGGTCAATTTGTTCGGGACCGAAAAACATGACAAGGCGTATAGCAAGGTCGTAATCTACGAGAAATTCTAAGAACTTTTCCCAAAGAAACCATGGTTCTAAAATCAAAATCGAGCTTCCGGTTTTTTACGAGAAAATTTGGTGTTCAGGTCATCCGAAAATAATGCTATTTTTTTGGAAGTATTCATTGCAATAGATGAATAGTTGACCTGTAACGCTGGAAGAGGGCTTATTTTAAAGGAAATTATCTCAGCTTTCTATATCTGTCCTCATTTATAGAAAATTGTTTACCCAAATAATGGTTTTGGAGGTTTATGTCAAAATAATAATAGTAAAACTGTTAAAAACCTAAAATTATTATTATTGTGACATAAACCTCCAAAACCATTATTTGGGTAAACAATTTTCTATAAATGAGGACAGATATAGAAAGCTGAGATAATTTCCTTTAAAATAAGCCCTCTTCCAGCGTTACAGGTCAACTATTCACCAATTGCAATGAATAGTTCCAAAAAAGTAGCATTATTTTCGGATGACCTGAACACCAAATTTTCTCGTAAAAAACCGGAAGCTCGATTTTGATTTTAGAATCATGGTTTCTTTGGGAAAAGTTCTTAGAATTTCTCGTAGATTACGATTTTGCTATACGCTTAGTAGGCAAAAAAATTGACCCACCCTAATGTATATATACCTAAATATACCCTAATCGGTATCAATCTTTTTTATCTCTTTAGTTTCGTCCTTAAATATGACTGACTTTAATATATCAGAACAGCATATATACATACTTATACGTACATATGTATGTATGTTTATATACATACAGTGAACTCGCGGAAACGTGAAATAATTTTTAATAAGGGTGTTCACATTTTCAAATTTGTTAAACTTTTCGATCGGTAAGATATTAGAACAAAAATATGCATTTTAGCAATCGATATTGGCTAAAACTCAATAAGATTTGGAAATTTTATTAAAAATAAATATTATATAAAATTTTATTCAAACTTTTTTGCCATTTTCGTGAATATGAAACAAACAAAAAATTGTAATTCCAACGAATTGTATACATACATATATGTATGTACATAAAAAGTTTACTACTACTAAAGTTTCTATAATTAAAAAAAATATATAATACAAAAAAGGGTTAGGAATACTTATATGGCTGTATCCAAAGATTTCAGTCTTCAATAAACTGCTTTTAAAAGACGGATTTTTCCTAAATAGTACTTTTATTGGAAGAAATCACTTATCCTTTTTTGATATGTGTTTTTTTTCAAATATGGCCCTTTCCTTAAAATTTCTTAACTATACATGTGCATGTTTTGTTGAAATTTAAACGAATTCAACGAAAAAAATGTAACAACAATTCAAAAAAAAATTGTTCACGTTTTAGAGCTATTTCACCTTGTTCACGTTTTAGAGTAGTCAATGCAAACATAAAAGTGTTCACGTTTCCGAGTCGTTCATGCTTCCGGGTATTCACGTTTTCGCGAGTTCACTGTATATGTATGTATATATGTGTATACATATTTTTGTAATAGTAATGAATGCAAACAAGTACATATGTATATAAATTATTTATTTCATTGTTCTGTTTTTAAAATTTGCTTCAACTAATATCTTGATAACTCATTGATTTTTTAATAGATTTTTCAATTTAATCTTTGTGTATATAAAATATCGCCGTGGTCTAGTGGTTAGTGTGTTGGCTTACTAAGATATGAACTCTGGGTTCGACACCCAGCTCCGACATCTTAAAAAAAAGAAATATGAAAAAAATATTTCTTTCGGCGACCACCTCTGAGAGAAGCTAGGCTGTAATCCTGACACAGGGTTGTAAAGTCTAGTTATGTATGTATGTATGTGTGTATGTATGTATATAAAATATACTTTTTAATTCATACAAAAATGAGGCGGTGTGCTATAAATATTACACAAATTTATGCTAGTTATAATACTAAAACACAAATTAATATATAAACCTTAAACATATACTGCTGAAATTCTTTCTATGTGATACTTGTCATATAAACCCTTAATACTTTTTAAGAATTCAGCAGATAACATATAAAACGTTCGTAAGGTAAATAATGGACAGAATTAAAAGATTTATGCCCGTATTCATAAAAATTATTTTATTATTATTTCTATGCAATACTTGTCAAATAAACCCGGAATAAACCTAAAATACTTTTTATGAATACAGGCATTAGTAAATACAGGGTATTTTTTTGTCACCCCGTGTCATACTTAAAATTATATCACTAAGTTTAAAGTTATTCTTACGAAAAAATCATTTTGTCAATCAAAATCATTATTACATTGTTTTAAATTAGTTTTGTTGCTACTATTTTTAGAATTTAAATTATATATAAAATACACGTAGAACTAGCGAGTATGTTTGAAATTTTAAATAATTACATAAATAAAATACATGTAAGAAAATCAAGTATATATGCTTAAAATTATATATAGATTAAAAATTTTAATTGAAATTGTTGTTGTAGAATTATGTAAAAACTAGTACATAAAAACAATAGGAATTACTAGCAAAATCTGTAGGTACTATAAATAGAGCTTCACATTTCTGTTTTGAGTTACATATGTAGTTGTACACAAAATGTTATAGAGTGTAAATTAAGCTTTGATATCGAAAAAGAATTGATATTTTAACTTATAATAAACGAAGTTTGCGTTTTTAAATGATCAATTAAGGACAATTCGTAACAATATACATATGTATATTAAATTGCCCTACACATATGTATGTATATGTACAATACATACTTTATAAATTTGAAAAGCTTTTTAAATAAGTTAACATCGATACAACTGATTCCGTGCAAATCCATTGTAGCATACTTATAAAATGAAAATTGTCCAATTGATCTGACTTTTAAAAGCAGCGCAACATTATTATGACATTCATCAAAAATTTAATGAAAGGATATGATTTTCTAAAGGATATCAAATGTTCCATCTTCTTCTACAAGTGTTTTCTTACAAAATATGTAAGTATGTATCTTAAGTGTATTTAATTTTATGCTCAAATAAAAAGAACTGTGCTGCTTTCTCAATACTCTATAAAGATACGAGTATGCAATCTATAAACTTAAAATACAGTAATTAAAACAGAAGAAAATAAATTATTCACAAATACATATGAGTATATATGAACTTACATATGTATATACTGCATATAGCAAAGTGAAAATTTTAAATGTTTCTTTTTAAATTGTTTAATAATTTTGAAATTGTAAAAATGGATTTTTTATTTTATTTAACTCATAAAACGACTTATAAACGACTTAATATATGTATGTATGTACTTATATATAAATATATCTGTATGTATGCATATGTGTTTGTGTTTCTATTCACGTATGTTTTTTTTTCAAAAATACGTTTGTATGTTTATATACTGAACAAACTTTAATAATGAAAGTTAAGAAATTAATAATTTTATTTACAAAAACATATATGTATATGTACCTACATTCGTATTTGCATACAACATTTGTCGACAGTGGACACAATAACAATAATTATTTAAATAGTGAAGGAAAAATTCCAATTTTGTATTAAAATATTAAAAGCTCTAACTACGTTTTTAATTATCGAATGAGTTTCTGAACTGAAAATTAAAATTTAACTAAAAATGTATTGTTTCCATTAGTTTAAAATAAACCAACGTTATCATATTCTATAACATCTCTCTTAAAGGCATTAAATCTTGTATGTGGTTGTAAAATAAAAAAAAAAGTTTTCAAACAAATCACAGCTTCTGCGTCCTAATTTTTTTATTTTATTTTATTACTCGTACATGCATATGTACTTCACATTTTATATATCTGCACATAGATATGAATATATGTACATGTGTATATATACTAGAGATGACGAAAGGGATTGATTTTAAAAATCCCGGGATTTGGGATTTTAGAAATCCTGATCCCGAAAACTTGAGATACGCCGTACATAGGGCCAACTAACCGAACTACGACGACAAAAATGAAATTTTTTATTTTGTTAAATGTGAGCACTATTGCATTTAATAGTATGATCTATATACCAGTACACAATCAACCTATAAGTATTAATTTTTTTAACACATTACATTAGTCTGTATGTGAATGTAAAGTATTACTATCTGTTACACGTACTTATACCTGCCATCTAAAACTTACAGTTTAAAGTTTATTAAGTATATTTTTAAGCATCAGGTATCTTATATTATTTGCAGTTATTATTAAAATAGCAATTATACATATGTATGTATTGTACATATAGTATAATGTTTTTATTATGAGATATATTTCAACATTTACTTTAGCAAGAGCTATAAAAAATGTTCGAAGCAGTTCCACAACTTTTCCTTAGAAGTTGAAAAATACAACTACTATTAAGTGTAAAAAAGTCAAGTGGCGATCCCGCCGTTTCACCCTTCAAAAAATGTAACATATTTTCTGAAAATACCTATGCAAATGAAATTTGCTTTTAATTCGCTAAAATGTTCATTCTATGCAGTCGTCTCATAAAATTCTTGTGAGCCTCACTGATGTGCTCGTATACTTATACTGCTATAAAAAGGGGAATTGCCTAACTAAATTGTAACTAACAGAACCACAATAGCTAAATTTTTTATTCAGTGCAGTCTTCTCTCAAAATAATTGTATGCACGAAAATCTGTATACTAATCCAGAAAAACTTCAAGAGCCAATATATGTATTTAACTGGATTCTGGTTTCTTCGGACACTGTTGTGATCGATAAATAGAGAAAAGACTAAAAAAATAAAGCAAAATTTAATGAAACTGTATTAAGTATGCTAAGGCTGCCCACTTTATGTGGCAACGAAGAAGATAATTCGGAACAGGAGCTTCATGACGTCCAAGACTATGAAGATGTTAATACATATATGTAGGTATAGAATAAAATAAAAAAAAATCATTTTGATAATTAAAAAAAATCTGCAACAAATAATTATAATTCTTATTATCTCAAGTAGTATCATACAAATTCATTAAATTAAAATAAAAACTTTAACAATATATAATTATTAATTCCGCTTTTATAAGTATTCTCGCTTTATGTTTTCCATTACGTCTAATGTTTTCAATTTGGATTTTTAGTTTTTAACAACTGACATAAAAAAAATAATATATGCCTTTAAAATCGTACATGAAAATACTAAAAATTTGTCTCTTTAAAGAAATTTTTATATGTAAACTCATAAACCCGAAAATCCCGGAAACAAGTTTTTTTAAAATTTCACGACTCGGGATATGCCTATAGTCATCCCTAATGTATATACATATGTATGTATTCTATACATAGTTTTAAAACGATGAGAATAAGTAAATTGTGTTTGAACATAATTTAAGTTTTATAAAATAATATTAAAAGTGAAATTAAATTTTGTAATTTCGTTGTAAAACCTACTGGTCTGTTCATTAGTACTTGATTTAAATAATTGTTTACAAGGAATAGTTTCTTATTTTTTAAGAGAATGTAAAAATATAGTTTTTTTTCTCTTAAATCAAATTTAAAATGTAAAAGAAATACATATCTACTATGTATTAATGTTTTAACAAAACTCTACTACAAAATGGCTCTATTACTCATAATCATATTTATGTGACATAGTGTGTTAAACCTGTTTTTTGTTTGACGAATTTAATGAATGTCGGTATAAATATTTAGGGCTGTGAAGAAATTACAAGCCATTGTTAAAAAAATGTTTACGTTTTTACACACACGCACACACACATACACACACATGTTATAACAATTTTATTACGTATACAGAAATATTTCTGCATACACAATATAAATTATCTGCAGAGACTTGAAAGTTTCACTTTCTTTTGAGTCACCTTTTTGTTTTTAAAAACAGACGTTGAACTGTAGTCATCATTGTTATCAGTGGACAGTGGTTACCTAATGTTGTTTTTTCTATTTAATGAGGCGATGCAACACTCTTGTTTATTTTTCTGTTATCAACATATCAAATAATACTGTACTTTGAAAGGGGCAGAAAGCGCCATCTCAAAATGATATTATTGATTTCTCCTCTATTATTAAGAACAATTTATCTAAATATATGTATATGCTTCATTTTAATCATATTCACACATTATTTGAGTGCTCGCCATTAAATTTAAATGAAATATAGTTTTCTTTGTTTTATTTGTTAAATATTGATTTGCAATATTTCGAGGTGTGTTTTTACTTAATAGAGTGTCTATTTTGAAAACAATTAAATTGCTTTGTTTTTGTATGAAACTAAATATGTTTCTGTTTTTAATGTTAAATAAACATTTAAAGTGACAAAGTAAATAAATTAAAAAATAAAGAAAATACTCGTACTCAAAGCAATAAAAAAAAAAAACAGAGTCAGAAATATAAAATCGGAAAGACAAAAAGAAAAAAACAAAACTTTCACTTGTTGTATTCGTAATGCGCGCTGAACTTGAGTTTTAAGATAATAACTACATACATACTTCGAAGGTAATATTAAAGAAACCATCACTAAATTTATTGTAAATTCCGCAATTGAACAGCAAAAACATAAATGATATTTAAGTAAATAATAATAAAAAAAGAAAAATATTTTGAAAAAGTTCATATTCTCTAAAGGTCTTTCCACCGACATTAACATAAAAGTGAAAAGAAATAAAAATAGAAATTATAATATTTTAAAATAAATTGCTTTATAATTTTTTAAGGTACATATTTCGACAAACATTAAATGATTTCTTATGAAAATTCTAATAATTGTCCTTTGAGAACATAATAATGTTTACAAAATGCAAAACTATATGCCTAAATATGTGTGTGTTTTCAATAATCATTTTTATTTTCAAATACTAAAAACTTAAGACGCAAACTTGAATTATTTACTGTAATATTTACAACCTTTGTTATATACACACGAGTATAACACAAGTCCGATTATTGAACATTATTTTAGTTTCATATCTTGTTTTGTACTATATTTAATAGTCAGCCTGATGAATATATTTTAAATATTCCAAGGTGTGCTATTATGTCTTTCTATAACTCTTTTATTAGTAAGAATATTTTTTCATTAGTAAAGAACAATAAATTCTTGACAATATGATCGTAGCACTCCTTGTGAATACCCCAATTGTATATATTGATTTTTTTCAGGGAACAGGGATCAGGGAACAACTCATGCAGTATACTGTGCCGTTCTAGGAAAATATGTTATGGAAAGGGGGAAAGAGAGTGTAGTGCTTGTGGACATTTGCTTTAAACTACTAATATCGTAATTGTAAAGAAAAAGATTCGCTGGAAGGTTTTTCCATAAACGAGCGGTGGTGTGGATAAAGAACGAATTCTCACTATAATGCATTGTGCGATTAACTGGATAATCATCAGAGCACCTCCCATGGTATGCTCCAGAGAATCGATAGAGTTGAATACCCTATATTAGCTCATAAGCACCTTCATCCTTTCCTGTACACCGTCGAGAGTTGTATTCCATCCTAACTATGTATACACTTTAAGTTAAACCTATGGTTTCTGTTAAAGAATTCAAATGATATTTATTACCTACCGTCTAATTCTTCTTTTATAAACTTGTGATAAATTAATTGTTATTATGTCGATAATAATATATATTAATTGTTTATGTATAAACACATAAATAAACACTCATACATATGTAAATATACATATATACTTATATATGCATGTATTTAATAACTTTCTCATTAAATTTACGAATACAATCAACAATAACTAAAATATTTAGCACAGTTAACGCTGGCTTTTTCTATTTAAGTACTAAGGAAAACGCTTTTTCTATAAGTGCACAATTTAATAATTCTTAATATATTTTTTAAAATGTTTGCATAAATGTATGTATGCATGTGTACATTCTTATATGTATATCGTCATATTAAATACAAATGGACTTATATACACTTTTTGTTTTTTTTACAGGAGAATCAAAAATTTTATAAATCCTGAAAATTATATGATATCGATATCGAGTTT
Source organism: Metopia argyrocephala (assembly GCA_963576795.1). NCBI lineage: Eukaryota > Metazoa > Arthropoda > Insecta > Diptera > Sarcophagidae > Metopia > Metopia argyrocephala. Next base: position 208,029 of record OY756208.1, read on the forward strand.
AAGTATTGGCATTCCTATATACAACAAATGAGTTTGAATGTAAGGTTTTCATATAAATATGTAGTTATGTCTTCTTGCATTTAGAAATATGTATATGCACTTGTAGTTACGTCCGTTTGAATTTCGTTAATAAAATCACCATTTTTGATCGTAGGAATCTAAAATTTTGCGCGAACATGTATTTTGATAAAAGGAACCATAGTCAATAAAAAACTCAATTTCGAAATTTTGTGTAGTGACGTCCGTTTGCATTTAATATGACGATATGTAGGTATGTACATATATACTACTTTCAAATTCGTTTAATAATGAAGTACAAATGTGGTCGCGAATGCTACTTATACGGCAAAAGATTACCTCTATATATATGTGTGTGTGTGTTTAATATATTCCCAGCAGACATGAAGTCAATCGCTTGAAGTATAATGCTTTTATATTAAGCCCAACTCTCAAACCAAATTTAGATTTTATTTTCTTTTTGAATTCAAAATAATTTATAATATGGCTCTTATCAACTGTCAAATGATGAAAGACTTTTGTCAAAAGTTTTTATTTTTTTATTTAAGTCAATGGATAAAAATCCTTACTGACCATTACATATAAATATATGTATTATTAAATTAAAATAATTTCATTTAAAAATACAGATAATTTTGAAGATACAAATTATACAACTACGTGGTCTAGTGGTTAGTGTGTTGGCTTACTAAGACATGAGCCCTGGGTTCGACACCCAGCTCCGACATCTTAAAAAAAAGAAATATGAAAAAAATATTTCTTTCGGCGACTACCTCTCAGAAGTCTTCTGGCAAAAGCTCTGAGAGTAATTAATTGCCATGAAGAAGCTTCTCAAGTCTGTCGTTCGGAGTCGACATTAAACTGTAGGTCCCGGTACTCATGGATAAAACTTTACACACATAACATGAGTGCTGCGAGAAGCTAGGCCGTAATCCTGACACAGGGTTGTAAAGGTCAGGTTGTTAAACAGCCCTTTCTAAAACCATGTTGATAAGGTTTTTATAACGATGGAGAATGATAAACAATAAAATCAGAACAATAAAATTTAGAGTACACGCACATCTTCTTATTAAGCTTCTTATGATTTTTACGAAATTTTTCATAGGGAATCTAAAAATATTTTTGAATTTGTTTCCATCTCGTATTTAAGCTTTAACCAAGTGCGAAAATTATTTAGTTTATATTATCCCTAAATTTAAATCAAGCGTTTGTGTTTGCTGGGTATTGGTAGTTCTTATATAGTATGTATGTATGTATGTACATACTTGTTAGTAAATATTTCAGCGTTGACAACATTGTTTTTGTTGCTGCAGTTTTGTTTCTACGTGATTATCATAATTTATATAAATTTATTCATTTATAGAATATTTTTTTTTAGATTTTGTTGGCACGAAATAGAAAATGCCATCAAAACTAACAAAAAAATTTAATTAAGCATTTCGTTGTGAACGTGTTATGATATCCAATAAAGGCATTCAGTATAATTTCTCTTTTCACTGGATTTTTTTTTCTTATATTTTTTTACAAAATTAATTAAGAAACAATAACAATTACTTTTACCTTCTTTTAAGTATTTATTAAAAAGTTAATTTATAAATAATTTATTATTTTTTTTATTATGATAATTTTAATTTGCTTAATTTGTACTTGTATGACATATTAAATGAAAGGATCTTTGCTAAGAAGATAATTTCTTTCGGAACATACTTGAGAAATTATTTATTGTAACAAGAATTGGTGTATATCTCACAGAAAAATACAGTCCACTCTTCATCAACAATTACCCAACACACACCAAAACTTTTCTGTTTATTTTCTCTTTTCTAGAAAAATTTTATGGATTTTAAATATGAAAGAATTGCTGTGATTATATTTAATTTAATAGTCTGTTACAATTGTGAAAGAGTCTTTAGCTAGAGCTAGGATGTTTGTATGCACATTTAGGTAGTATATGTTTGTGTACCCTTTTGTACGAACATTAAATTTAAAAAAATGTGAGCTTAAAAATTAATTTTTATAAGAGTACTTATAACAAAATAAAAATTCTACAACAAATATTCATCACTGATTTCTCCATAATACTCATTAAAAACAATTTATTGCCATATTGGAATGTTTTTATTTTATTTAAAACCAGAAGAGTTTTTGTAATGGACGTGACAAACTTTTCCCCACTAATGAAGCCTTTACATTTTTACTGCTATCAGAATTTTTTTGAAAAAAAAAAATGCATTAAATAGCTTCTAGCTATTGAGTCTTTTTCACGGTTGAAACGTGATAATGATATATGAACAGGGAACTACTCGTACAAAGCAGAAAGCAACTGCGAAGAGCGGATGTTGCCTATTTTGTATGTATTTAGAATGTTAAAAGAAAAAGAAATAGGAATTTCTCAGCTCTTAAATATTGCTCACATTAAAAGAACTCTGCCTTTTTTTGGTAGTATGGCCACATTGTTTTAATTTATTTACAACTATTTTAGACCCAGCGTGCTTTGCTACACCTACCACTAACATTTGTCCTCTTTTTTCGATTGATGATTTTTAGTGACTACGGAGTAATTCAAACCAAATTCATAAATTTTAACTTTTACTGATTTGAAGATGTACTGAACTCAATAGTTAGTTTGTTTGGAGGCTACCACGTCTACTTGTCCGCCCTGTTTTGTAATTATAATTTTTAATGACCATGAAATCAATCACACCAAATTCAGAAACTTTTGCTTCAACACTTCTAAAGATACGTATGTATAAAGAAATCAATTTTTAACTTTTATGGGAGGTGTCACGCCCACTTGTCTAATTTCGCCCACTTTCTGACTGATGATTTGCCTTGCCCATGAAGTCATTCAGACCCAATTCCGAAAGTTTAGCTTTAACCGTTCTAAAGATATACAAAAATCAATATTTAGAGATAAATAGAAAAAAGTGGGGGTAAAAGTAGGCGTGAAAAATTTTTTTCTCGATGAAAACTTAAAATGGATTAATACAAACATTAAAGAAAAATTAGTCAAATCGATGGAGCCGTTTTCTGATTTTAGGCAAATAAAAAAATTGAGCGTAACCTAAGTTGGATCACAAACATCATTAGAAAGAAAAAATCGTAAAAATCGGTCCAGCCATTCTGAACTGATGTGATGACCAACGAACAACATTGATTTTTATTTATATAGATTATTAGATATTTTTTCGAATTAAATTCGATTATTTATTGGATCTATATTATACTTATTGTATGAATTTTAATAGCCTAAGATCCTAATACAGGCATAACCGAACTACATACATAACTGGCCTTTACAACCCTGAGTCAGGATTACGGCCTAGCTTCTCGCAGCACTCATGTTGTGTGTGTAAATTTTTATCAATGAATACCGGGACCTACAGTTTAATGTCGTCTTCGAACGACAGACTTGAGAAGCTTGTTCATGGCAATTAATTACTCTCAGAGCATTTGCCAGAAGACTGCTGAGAGGTAGTTGCCGAAAGAAATATTATTTTCATATTTCTTTTTTTTAAGATGTCGGAGAGCTGGGTGTCGAACCCAGGCCTCATGTCTTAGTAAGCCAACACACTAACCACTAGACTGAATAACTGAACTAGTGTTGTACATATTCCTTAACGGATGTTGATTCCCATAAGAATACCAGTATTGGCGTCTGAAGCTATTAAAATTCACACATGAAATTAATTTATTTACTAAATATAACAACATATTGGTTACCTGTTAACTGGCGCAGTACCATACAATATACAATCCTAAGATGTTATGTGCCTGGCTCATGGATTGCATACAAATGTTAGCAGATTTTATTTGCTTACATTTTCGAGATGTACATTCACTGATCGCAAAATATAAAGCAGTAATTCTTAATGTAAACTAAAAATTTTGTGTTATGTCTATATTTTATTTAATAAAGGCTTATTCTTGTAAAAATTTGCTTCATCATAAAATGGGAAACTTGAAATTAAGCAGCAATATCCCAGCACAAAGCAGTACTTACCAGTAAGTTATTTTGTAAGGGAGAAATTGTGAACAATAACTCACTCGCGCATAACAATAATGCACGATTTTTATATGAAATGAGCTGCTAAAAGCAATAGATTTTGCACACAGTAAGCAAGTAATATAAAAAATCAAAAATAATACCTTCCCGTGCAGCATTTTTGGAAGCTTTAAGGTATAAATAAACAATATAATGCTTTCATTATAGCTTGCAAGTTTACTTATTGCTTACAAATTTTAAAAAGTTTCTTCTAGCATACAATAATTCCGAGAAAATTTGTATACGAAGTGCAAAATTAATAGTGAAAAGACCTGAATTAAATCTGGTTTTCTGTACATAAGAAATAATTTTTGGTGTGTTTGCACAAGCATTACAAAATGCCAACTAAATGAATTTTATCAATAAATTTAATAAAATTATCAAAAGAAATACGGAGTTGGAAACATTATCTGAAATAAGAAAAAATATTTATTGCAATAAACTTGAATCGGATTCATATGTTGAAAATTTGGCTATCAGTGAATTAAAAGCCTTTTAATTTCCTCAAGTAACGTTTACAGAAATCGAAAAGGTTTCATCACTGTTATATATGACGGTGCACAATCATTTGTTATTATTTTGAAAATATTAACAAATTGTACTAATTCCAAATCTTTCAGTTTTATTTTATGAATATTTTGAGCCATTTTTAACATTTTTGGTGGTCATATCTAACTTGTCCTGTTCTTTACAAACTATTCTTTCGTTTGTTTTAAAACTGCATTTCTTACAATCAAATCAAATTTTAGCGTGACAAATTAAATTTCAGCTAACAGTAGTGAACTACTTAAACCAAATTATATTATTCTCTATATACTATTATATTCGTTTGTATATTATTCCCTATGTAACTATAAAAAAAAAATAAAAGAAAAAATAAAAATTCGTTCAGAACACGATAATACTTTCTTTATTAAAAAACGAAAGACTTAAGAAAGAAACGTAAATTATTGCTTTTAAATTGTATAATATTTGTAAAGTATTAGACAAATGATTTAAATTTATATTTCAGAGTTATGAACATATTCGTGAGATTACTAGAAAATTGTGGTGAAATTTTTGTAAATGAAATATGCATAAAATTGTAGGTTTGGAAGTTTGTGTTTTAATATGAAGTTGAACTTTTCGCTGAAATATATGTACTTGCACGCTTAAACATTTACTTTAAACGGTAGTTTAGTATATTCCCCTTTTTTATTTTCTAAGTCATAAAGTAACCGTTATAAATGATTTTAAATTAAAATTTAAGAGCTAAAGTTTCAATAGTTAAGCTCGATAAAGTTTCGACATGTAGAATTTAAAAACAAACAAATATACATACATAAGTATTCAGTAATTACAACAACATACAGTGTACACACATATAGAAGTCTATGTTTGAATATTTTTTTAAATCATAAAACCTACTGAGATGTTGCAACAATTTTCAATAAAAGTAAAAATAATGCTTAACGTTCATATTTATTTATATGTATGTCTATATAAAAGTATGTACATAATTGTATTTTTCCTAAATGTGCTCACCGTGACGAAGAGTTACTAAAATCTGAATAATCTTGAAAAAAATGTATTTTTGTTTATAAAAGAGCATTTATTTACGTTTTTTTTTCAATATTTCTATGTTAGATATGTATGTTGTTGCATTGCACTTAATTGTATAATCAGTCTTGATTTTTGCATAACTAATTAGTGGAAAATATGATCTTATATGTATGTTTAGAAAGATATTAAAGTCAACACAGGGGTTTGTGTGATTTTATACACCGAAAAGAAAATGTTACTCTTGTGACAAATACTTTTTGCAGTTGCTTTAAAAGGTATTTTATTTACCACAGAAAGTTGCGGCTAAATTTTAGAAACTAGATTTTACCGTTCTCAAAATAGACAACAATCAATTTTATTTTTAATTGGTAATTGTCATTTACGGTGCCTAATTTTTTTGATCTTTAATGTTTGAATTTTAAAAGTAAATTGTTTAAAACTATGGCTAAAATTCGATAAATAAAATACATAATTGCGCAATTGCGAAATGTTTTTATGTATAAGTACATATGAATGTATGTAAGCATATATGTATAAGTATGTATGTATCATTAGCTAAAAAACAAAAAGGCATACTAACAAAAATTCGAAAACGAGTGTTTGATTTCTTATCATGAATGCAATTAACCCAGCGGAAAACTTTACAGCTTCCAAAAATGCAATAATGCCTAATAGATTGTTTTTGATTTGTTATACTATTTGCCTACTGGTTGCAAAATCCATTGCTTCTTAGCGGCTCATATCAAATAAATATCATGCATTATTGATGCCCACGAGTTTGTTATTGTTCACTTTTTCTCCCTTGTAGAATAATTTACTGGTAAGAACTCTTTCCTGCTGGGTAAACTGCATGTTTTGACAAAGTTTTATATTTCTGCGATCAAAAACAACGATTTTTTGACGAACTTTTGGAACGATTTTCTATGTAAACTAGTTGCGTGTTTATAAGTTTTTCCTTCCTCTTATAAAATTATATTTTTGTTAGCTTTTTGTTTTTTATCGAAAGATATGCACATACATATACCTATGAAGGACAAATACAAAAGTATGAAGAATAAATTTTTGAAAAACATATTTCCATATTTTGGTTGCCCTGTCAATAATATATATATATATATGTTCATAAGCTGTATATGGGCAATTTCAAAAATTTTCAACATTTGTTGAAACTGAGTTCAGATGCTTATTATTTCTCCAGTTTTTCGAATTGACCAAAATGGTCAAAAGGGAATGGTAGGCCACACTAGCAAACTGGGAAATTCAAAATTTCAGACCATCAGTTCTTTATTTTTAAAAGTTAGGGGCACTCAAACATCGAAAAACTCAAAAAAAGGCTTGAAATTTACAAGAGTTTATTCATATTTCATCACTTTTCTACATTTAGTTTTAAACTTCCGATGCTCACTGATATAAAATAAAGTCACTAGACTTTGTAGACATTTACACTATAAAAGTTATGCCAATAGTACTATTTGGGAAAAAGTTGTACGGCGGTTCATTTTTGAAACCAAAATTGTCCGATTTTTTAATTTTCGCAGTTTTTTCTATAGCGTTTTTGCGCCGTTCAAGAAAATTGCATTTCGTCAACAGTATTTAAAAGATGGTATAATTTGCTAAAATTTGCGCCATATCACGTCGATGTCAGGCTGCTAGTTGCTGAGAACAATGACCTCAAACTTTTATAGAATTGACGTAAATTTTTCAAAAATGACAGTTTTTCGCGCCTGACATTTGCAATCTTATTTAAAACTGGTTTATGTATTGCGTGATCTAAACTTCTTAGTAAATGGCGCCTCAACGTCAAGAAGGCGTTAAAATATTTTGGAACGCAAAAATTTTATAAAGAAAATAAAAATTTTGCGAAATTTCGTGATTTTGTTTCGCGTTTTTTTTAATTAATCCGTGGTTTAAAATCAATGTAAAGTATTGGAAATGAAGTGCGGCGGTGAACTAAAGATCATATATATATATACGGTTGAATTCGGTCCATATTTAGAGGGTATAGTGGCATTTTTCTTCAAACACATTTTGCTTTGTGACATCTGTAGTTATGTATAGATTCCGCCGCGATTAACACCAAATGAAAGGTTTTTTAAGCTTGATAATAAAACCGAATAGGCATTAAAAAGTTTTCATGATTTTAAATTTTACAGATCAAAAAAAAAATCCTAACCTCAAAAATAATTCTTATATAATTTTTTTATTTTTTAAATTTGCAAGTTAGAACATTGTTTTTCTGTAAATTAGTTATGCGTTATATAAACACATATTATAACAATCGGTGAAACATTCACATTTTTGCAAAAATTCGCCTTTTTTAATGTTAAGAAATTTTAATTATAATTGATATTTTTTATGTATTTTATCAGTACATTGATGAATTTGGACTGCACTGATGAATTTGAAATGAGTTTCATGCATCCATACAACATTTATTAAAATAAACCAATAAATTTAACTTTAAATTTTTTTAAAGAAATTTAAAACTTAAAACCTCCATAACTTTCGCGCCGTTTGCAATAAATGATTAACGCGAACTGTTTTGGTGTGCTAAAATATCACCCTTCACGTGACCAAAGCGTCATTCCTGTCATCCAAAAAAAAATTTCGAAAAAAAAAATATCAAAATGTCGAAAATTTTTGAAATTGCCCATATACATATGAGATATGAATTATTTTTTAACAATTCTTTTAAGGAATAATTTTTTTTTTTATAACGAAGTAAAAATATTTTCTTTTTGGTTTTTGTTTGTTTACGTAAAATGAATATGAATCGAATTCCAAAACTTTTACCCCGTTATTTTAGTTTTACTCAATTATTTAAACACACGATTACCTACCTCCTCATCTACACCCACATTGGAAAGAAAACAAACTTATATATTAAAAAAAGAGATATGCATGCCGTAAAAAGAGAATGTTTCATTTTCCAATTTGTTTCATGTTTAATATGGAATTTTGACTACAATTTAAGTCTTAAATTTTAAGACGAGTATTATTGGTGGTGTTTGGAATAAAGTAAAGCTTTAGTTACATTTTAGTTTCCTCAAAAGACGGTTGTTAAAATCGGCAAGAAAAAACTATATTTCAACGATTATATTTTCTTTAAGTCGGATCGGTTTTCTCGTTTTCTTTTTTTTTTCTTGTGTTTGTCTTTCTTTTACAACTTTTACCGCACACACTTGTTCTTGTCTGTTAAATCATCGTAATTTCGTTTGCTTATTCATCGTTTGGTTGTTGTGTGTTTTTGTAAAAGAAATTTTTATGGCAAAAATTATGGCTTAGAGTCAGTTTCAAGCTCGCAATGTTTAGTCGCACTTGAGTAGTATAACGGAAAGCACATAAAAAAGAGAACAAAAGTAAAGACAAAAAAGTGGGCAACTTAAATGTGTCAAAAAGAGTTTAATTTCATTTAGTGAATCAAGTGTATTAGAAAAGATATAGAAAAAATATTTTTTTTTCTTTTAAAAACATTTATTTTGCTTTTCATTATAAAGTAAATGTAAATATATAAAACAAAAAACAAAAAATCAAATACCACATATAAAAAAGAAAGTTAATATTTTTATCAAATAAAATTTAAAGTGCTTAATTTTTTCAACTTTTATTACAACTTGCTGAGTGCAACGGTGACATACATTTTATAAGCCACGACATTTCATCGTCTTCTGAGACTTTGCCTGGTAATTTTGGTCAAACGTTATAAGTGAAAAGAAGAAGAAAAAATTAAATTAAATTTAATTAAATAAATATACATATGGTATATATGTAAGTGTATACATAGGTATTAGTATATACATATGAACAAAAAGACATCGCGATATAAAGAATTTTAATACATGTGTTCTTGAATTTAGAAAAGGTAAAAAATAGTAAAACAATAAGAAAAAGGAAAATCATTTCAGCTTCAATCATGCCCAAAATTACAACATCGCTATTGCTGCTCATTATTAGCCTTTTAGGATATTATGCACGCATTGATGCACAAAATATAGGTGAGTGTGTCATATTTGTTTTTTTATTTTTATTTCATTGTGGTTGTTGTTGTATGATTTGGATTTGTGTGTTACTCGTACTTCATCAGTGAGTTACATGTTATCACCAAGAAAATTTATATTCAACAGGTTTCTTCTACGTTTGTTTCTGTTTTTGAATTCTAAATTTCCGGTTTTTATTGCTCTTTTTGTTTTGGCTCTCAGCAGTAGGAATTTTTCATTCATGTTGTTGCAGCATATAAACAAATATACATATGTACACATTCAATATACATATATCATTTTTTTTACATATTTTTATTTAAAGAGAACGCTTATTATTGGATTATCAGTTTAAGCCGTTCTGATCAATTTTTTGAAAAAAAAAATTGTTTTAAATTGTAATGATATGATTGCTAAAGACTGGAAATGGAAATTAACTATTAATTATAATATTATTTATTAGAAGGCTGACAAAGAAAAAACTCTTCTTTATATGCATTTACTTATCGTTTAAAGATTTAAAACGAAAAAGACATGGATAAATAATTTCCTCTGCTTATTAACTGTGATTCATATTTTGATCATTGTTGCTAAATTTCTACATACATATATAATATTTGTGAAGTATTGAAGTAAATTAGCGATATGTATGTATGTCTTATATAACCACATACATACATATAAAACATTTGTCTATTTACTTATGTATGTATGTATATTAATACTCTTAGTAACATTTCTTGCGCCCACTATGGGTTTCACACATCTGTCAAAAAAAAAAAAAAAAATAAGTTAACATGGAGTACTTTCATAAAGCAAGTTATTGGCAAAATTGTCTACCTTACCTACTACTAAACTTTTATACTAAAGGGCGTTAAGCTGAAAATGCACAAAATACGTCAAACTGAAGAACAAGAGCGCACATATATTTAAAAATTTCATTTTTAGTTGCATATTTCTCAATGCAATTTAACGCTTTACAATTTAACCCTAACCGTACTGAGAACATTTTTTTACGCTGCCTGCTGACAACGGTACCCATAAGTACTGATCCTTTATTTTAATTATTAAAATATTTAAATTTGCTCTATAGTATTTTGTTTTACATACATGCTCTGAAAATCAAATGATTTCAATTTATTCCGTTCAAACGATTTCAAATATTTTGTAGAAATAAAAAAAAACTCATTTTTTAGTAAATATAAATATGTAATTAAAAGTCTGGAAAATGTAAATTACAAAAGCCAATAAAACAGGTCTTCAAATTTTTCTTTTAATTGTATAATCAAAATCAATCAACAAGACATTAAGCTGTTATTCATACAATTTATGTTGAGATTAAAAATAAAATGGCTAAAAAGTTAGTGTGATTTAAAACCGACTGTAGATCATATGTCCGGTTTTCAATCACAAACAATCAAACATCAAAATCAACAATTAGAACTGTTTTTTTGTGATTTGAAATTGCTTTCACACAAAGTGATTTTCAAAATATACCAGTTAATATTTAAGTTGTTATTTAAATAGAAAATACAAATTTATTGTAGCTTATCGTTTTGAAATGTACTGCCTATTATCCGTTCTGGTTTGGTATACGACAAAATACATAGTTAATTACAAGACTGAATGGTATCCCCAAGAGCTATCAAACCATGTGGTTAATACATGAACACCCTGCTATGGTTTTAACAAAAGCGACTCTTTTGTTGGTCGTTACAAAGAAGATGAAGTGTGTGTAAGCCCAACAATGCATTATACTCAAGCTTAATACTTACCGTCCAAAAAATTTAAATTCTCGTGTAGGATTACTTGGCATAGTGATGGCTACTAAAAAAATAGACAAAGAGCTACTCATCTTTTAATATATGTACGGGGATCTCTGGAGCTTGTACTAGAAAAAGCTCGGGCACCCGTGTCAGGGGGCTTAGGGCTAAATTGTTTTTAGGAAAATTTCAAATTGAATGTTTACGTTTTTCTAGATTCTTTATTTTATTTATTTTTTTCTATTTAATTTTTTACGTTTATGTATTTTCAATTGCCTAAAAAATCGTGCAATTGTTAAGGTTTTTCTTTTATGCTCGTTACGCAAATTTACAACAAATGCAAGTAATGTAGATATTTAAATAAACTCTATTCTGTGTCTGAATATTTTGTCTTCTGTTAACTGTTTGTTGCTTCTTCATTACATTTTCTCTATGGGTGTGTAACTAAAAAAAATTATTTCAATATATGTATGTATGTATGGTATGCATGTGTGTATGTTTATTTTATTAGGCTTCTACAACAAAACAGTTGAAAAAGTTTTTGAAGGTTAGTTGTTGGCAGTAAATTGTTACTTTTTTAAATATAAAACTACTACTTAAACTTGCAAAAGACAATTGAATTTGAATAACCCAATTGGAAGTATAAAATCTAAATGAATATCTTTGTGATGGAGACAACAATAGCTTACATAAATAATTGTTGAGAATAATTGTGTACAAGGGATTTAAACAAAAATAATAAAAAAAATAAAATAATAAGTATTTAATGGTTTCAAAAAATACAAACTTTTGGGAGAGAAACGCTAATTGCATTTTGCAATATTATGTGACTTAACCAATTAAACCTTTTTGGAAATTTATTTTATGAAAATTGACGAAACACCATGACCCATGAATATACTAAAAGATCTTATCGTATACAATTCAAAAATTAACACATTCATTCATGTTCATAACAATCGTTTTAAATTATGTATGTGAACATAAAAGTCATTTGTTTTAAATGTGGCTTGTGTGTGTAGTTCAAGAAAAAAACAAAAAAAAAAAAGAGAAATATCTTTCATAATCATACATACATACATACATAAGAGTTTGAATCAATTTGAATAAAAAATCCTAAAGCAAAAAAAGTGTTCGGCAATCCAGAACTGAAACTGTTCGGATCCTAATTACCTATTTTTCACGATTCATTAACTTTTTTGTGCAAATATTTACAAAATTTGGCCGGGGACACTGCGAAACTTTAGCCGAATTAATACATGTCTTGATTTGCAATCTTAAATTATAAAAAAAAGTACGAATATTTATCAGAAATTGCTTAAAGTTCGAGAGCTGCTATACACTATTAAATTAAAAGCTATAAGAATGAAATCAAAGGGCCAGAAATGGAGGCTTTTACTATCTTATGAAAATAGATGATATATATATATATATATATATATATATATATATATATATATACATAATTAAAATTTAAATATGTAATTAAAAAAACTTTAAATAAGTTAATTTTCATCTCCTGAAGAATTTGTTCTATTTGCCTCCAATGGTTTGGTAAAAAAATATATAAAGATATATCGTCGATGGAATTAAAGAACGCTGTAACTGACAAAAAATCGAAAATACGTTTTTTGCATCATATTTATCAGAAAAAAAATACGCATCGATTGGTCCAGGTCCCAGATTTCTACGATGAAAATAAGTTCACTTACGCAGTCTGCGAAATGAAAAACACGATCTATTTTACCCTACATATTAGGAGGCTTTTCCAGACACGCGTATTAAACGCACTACGCAAGTAAGGAGTAAAATACGGTTACAATATGCATTTGCACAAAACGAAGCCGGCTAGCAATAGACACTTATAATTAAACCTATAATTTCTTCATGGTAATATAAACTATGTGTTTCTGTTTTCTAAAAAATTTTATAAACTAGTGGTCGTCCCGTTGCCGAAATTCATTTACTTCGCATTTAAATTTTAAATTTGTTTAATTAAAGTATTATTATAAAAAAAATATTTTCTTCTCGGTTCTCTGTGCGTATTAATATATGGATTTAAGTGTATTGTTTTTTGTAAGAAAATTGGAATAAAATGATAATGATAATAAATTTTAATATTAATCTCTTCCTTCATATACAACATCTTTGATTTCGTATTATATTTCAGTTTTCATTGCATAATACTCGAATAGAGACTAAAAATACTTTCATGTTGATTTCCGTGTAAATATTTCCCATTTAAAAGAGGTGAAACCACATTATGTGCATAGTTCACTACACAATATGCCCAGACGAGATCTTTAATTTTTCAATATCAAATGAAATACATACATACATATATATATAGTATGTATAAGTATATATAACAATATTTAATGATACAATTTTATACAATGCTTGTTCGTATCCATACGTTTTTAAGTAATTTCATTTGATTAGTTTTTCAAATTTTCTAAACTACAAATTAATATTTAAAAATTTTATAAATATATACATATGTATGTACATATGTACACGTATGTACATATGTATGTACATATGTACACGTATGTATGGCTGCATAGATAATTTATTTATAAACCCAATATAAAGATATACTATGTATTTCTTTAGTTAGAGATTTAACACTTCCCTTACTTTATATATAAAAGAAAGGTAACAGCAATACATTTTTTACACCATATTTAACAAACATTACAACTAATAATGTATGAGTATTATGATGGCAATATCATAAAACAAGAAATATAAATCCCATGACAATTATTGCAATTTTTGTTTTTTTTTATGTTTGTCTGTTTACTTTTTTGTTTGTGTGTATACACGTACTATTGTTTTCTTTTACCTTTTCAGGTATAGAAACAATTGAACAGTGTAAATTTTTCTCACATTTGTTTATAATAAAAACTGTATATATACATACATATGTACATATATATAGACATTTTATATTACATAAAGATGAAAACTCTATATGCCGTATTCATAAAAATTATTGTAAGTTTATTAAAGGCTTATTTGACAAATTTCTATGGAATACTTGTCAAATAAGCCCTAATATACCTATAATACAGGGACCGTAACGGCTATAATTTATAGCCAAAAACTTATTTTTTATGGTTATTTTGAGAGTTTTTCAAAAAAAGGCCAGCAGCAGTGTTGCCGTTTTGGTTAGTTTTTAACCAAAATTGGCTACTTTTTTCTTCAATGTGTACATGTGGATTTTTTTCTTATTTTGATTACTTTTCTCTCAAAGAAGAAATAAAATATTTCGAGAAATAGTATAAATAAATATAAATACGATTACACAAAAATATTTATTTTTGTTAACATTTATTATTGGGATTTGTAGTATTGTAAAGTTACAGACAGTTGTAAAAGTTGAAAATAAAGCAGATACTTATATATGTATATAAAACTGTGATTATTTAGTGATTAAAAACACAATATATGTTAATACACTTCTGATTTACTTTTTTGACTATAGTAATATCGATATAATCGACTAATGAAAGGAAAACTGCTTAAAAATATAATATTCTGATTAAAATGGCCACTTGCTCAAAATATTCAAATGTGATTTAAAAAATATACGCTCTTATCGTATTTAGCGTATTATTGTCGTATTTCGAAATTGTTGTAAAGATTAATGACAAATTTTGATTGATTTGTTTAATCTGGGACAAAAATGTCGAAATATGACAACGAGTACGCCTAACACGATAAGGGCGATAGTTTCTAGTTAATAAGTATAGCACAGGATTACAGGATTCATATATGTATACTAAACATATACAGTCGAAACTCTCTTTAACGAATTCCAAGGGACTGGATATTTACTTCGCTATAAAAAAAATTCGCTATATGGAAAAGAAACACAATATTGTTCCTTCTAACATTTTTTATTTGTAGTAGTCAGTTATTTTGGTTTGAAGTACATCTTTCCACTTTTCTTCTTCAATGCAAAGGCTAATGGATAGCGACTGCAAAGAATGTGAGAGATGGTAATGATTCCAGTTGTCACTTGCATAGTTCGGTGGTTCCCCCACTTTTAATTTTATGGTAAATAAACGATTCAAAGCATTAGATTCTGCTTGTGCGTTGTGAAAGCAACAAAGTACACACAGAGCAACAATAACAACACCAATAACACAAAGCGACATCGATTCCTTTTTTGTGTGCGTGCGTTCGGTTTTACCTAATTGGTTATATGGAGATTGAAAACGCTTCAATCTTGAAGTTACGGTCGCAAAATACTTCGTTGTAAGCAAATATTCGCTATATGGAAATTCGTTATATGGAGATTATAATACACTCAAAGTAGACCCAAAACACAGTGTTCTTATAATTGCTTTGCTTTTTTTTACAAATTAATTAATTTTAATAAAGCTCAATATAGACGTTAAATTAAAAATACCAAACAATATGGATACGAATGTTTTTAATATTTTTGATTACTTTTTTGTTGAAATTTGGTTACAAAATATTGAAGGCTGTGGCAGCACTGGCCCAGCAGAAAAAATTATTTTTCACCTAAAAAAAAGTTAAAAAAAACTCACAAAAAGAGAGTTTTATTTTGTCGTCATAAAATAAAATTCATTTTTGAGTTTTATTTTTCAGTCAGAAAATAACAGTTATTTTTTGAGTTTTTTTTTTTTGTTAAAAATAAAACCCAATTTAGAAGCACACCACATCGCGCCGATGCTCCTACCGTCGCTTTATACTTTCCAGTATGCGGATTATACCTTGGGAGTTGTTGTAGGTTTTGTAAATATTGAGAGGGTTAGATTTAGTGAACTATTTCTTGCACCGTTTTAAAAAACCAAGGCACTTCAATGCTTCTTTCGACACTCGAAATGTGTAATCATTCCAACGGACATCACAATTAATTCTCAAGCCCAGAACATCAAGAGCGCCCTCCTCAATATTTACATTACCCATAATCACAGATGTGTGATAAAACAACATTGGGTCTTGCGTGCATTAAATTCGACCCCGTTCGCGAGACCCCGCTCTGAGATTTCTTGCAGGTCATTCGAGAGCGTGTCATTCATGTTCAGCCTTTTATCACTAGATAATACGAGTATAATCATGTTGTCTCAAATGGTAAAATATAATTTTCATCAATAGAATTTGTTTGTATTTTTTCACCAAACTTTTTTTTTTCAACATTTTCTTCGGAATCATTCTGTTCACTATTCATCAGTTTCACCAAGTAAATTAATAACGTCGTTGTCGGTTAATGGTTAATTTAAAATTTTTAAGAAATTGTTAATTTTAAAAGCTCATAGATTTAAATCCGCATCTAAAGCTACTTCAAAATACTCGCTATATACATATATATATTTGTACAAATATTAAATTTAACAAAATTTTTAATAAAATAAAAATGTTATTATTTTTGTTACAAAACCAAAATTCATGCATTCAATATACGTACATACATATAAATATAAGTATTAAATGTATTGCTTATGGGGATAGGCATTGCCTGTTGTGAAACAGAAAAATAGAATTTGAATTTTTTAATAACAGAAATGTATTACTTTGTAAATACTTTAATTTGGTTTTTATATATATTTGAATATTTGGAGAAAAGTCTCCTGACGCTTCCCTTAAGCAGAGACGAAATGGCCATAGAGACATGTTTATCCCCATAAACAATGCATGTATATATGTTATTCTCTTTAGATGAAATTCACAGAAAGTGAAGTTGCTTAGTACCTCGTGTACCCGTTCATATATTTTAACGGGTTTAGGAAGCATAAAAAAAGGAACTTAGCAGATATAAATTTTTTTTACTTATGGTCCCTAAACTACAATAAATAATTTAAAATCTTTACGCTCAAGAAATTATTTATACTTTTTATAAAAAAAAGTCATTAAATTTATTTTACGAGTATTATTTATTTGTACGAAATGCTGTCACATGACATATAAAAATATTTCGAACTAAATAATGTTGGAAAAGTAGTAGTTGTGAAAAACATGTGAACATTATATACGAGTATCAGAATTTTTTTGCAAATGCAGCAAGTTTCTGGCAACATTTTTATTTTCGTGTGATATAACATACATATGTCGAATTCACAAAGTTTTGTATCGTTGTTTCATGTATTGAATACAATGTTTGCTTGTAGTAGTTTTTGTGTATTAAACGTCAAAAACCAAATAAGAAAAAGAAAAACTGTATTAAAAAGTTGATTTTTACAAGCAAAATACATTTTTCTTCCATTTTTACATTTATTTATTTTATTTAATTTAATTTGCTGCTGACAATAAAAAGAAGTTTTTTGTGTTTATATACTTATTTGTCAATATTTTCATTCACAATAACACAGAAACCAATACAACTTTTTTAAAACATATGAAAAAAAGTGTATGAGTTGTATTAAATGTTTATATAAAAATTAACAAAATAAGCGTACAACTATTGTAGTGCCGTACAGTCAAACAACGAATACAATGAATACAAGGGTTTTGTGAATTCGGCAATAGTCTTTTTGACGAAATTGTATAAGTTAATACAGTACAAACAATTTGTTTATTGCTTATGGCACAGATTTTAAACTATTTTAACCCATTTACTGAGTTCTACAAAAATCCACAGGCAATACGACAATTAATATAGAGCTGGGCTATTTGGATTAGCTTATAGTTCCATTCGAAGAGGCGAATATAGAAATCAAATCAGTTTTATTAATCCACTTTTACTTTTTTAAAACTTTTTACTGCTGTTCTGTATTTAAAATTTGAAAATAATTTATAAATAAATATATCCTGAAGACGCTACACGCAGGAGTAGCGAAATATTGACTATTATTATTTTTATTATTATTTATTTATTTAATAGATATAATATAAGTATATAAACACAATAGAAAAATCATAATTAATTAATAACATTCATGATAGTTATATAATATCTAAATATGGCATAACATTCTGTTGTGAGCCAGAAAATATTGACTATTAAATAAAAGTTTTTATTTAAAAAAAAGACTTTGTGCTTGAGAATTTCATTACATTTATTTTATTTTAACATTCATTCAAGGCTCTGAATCTAAATGTATTTGAGTTGTTTTGCTCTATTTTTTATTATTTCAAATTATAATACTACACCATGCACTTCATATACAAAAATATGAATTGGGCACTCGTAATAACTCAAACTAGATGTTGCAAATGTCAGTTTAGCGAATGCGAATGAAAAATTCAAATAGCCACATCATATTTAAAATATAGTGCTTGCACTTTTCAATTTTATTTTTATATATTTATGTACGTATGCACAAAATGCATATGAATTAGTAGTTATAAAAAATATTATAGAAATTTTAGTGCATTTTACATTTTAGTTATTATGTTAAGCATCTCTAATAATTTCAAAATAAAATATATGAAATTTAATTGAGCCAGGATATATATTGTAAACATGAGTTCTGATGCTTTATTATCTTAAGCATTAGTACAAGAATTTACGTGGATTAACCCAGTTCCGTATACGTATACGTACTGTTAGGAGTTATGAGCAAATATCTTATATTTTAAATAATTTTTCTCACGAAAGCGAGGGATATTTTGAAATGAGAATTCATATTTTTTTTTTTGTGGTCGAGCAAAAAAGAAGACAAATTTTCCACAACATTTTTTCCAAAGTACACTTCAAGTTCAATTTATTATTATTTTGCTTTTTTTATTTTCAATTTTAAATAAATAATAAATTAAAAGAGACAAGTTTCTTAATTAAACTCAATATAAAATATAATCAATAAAAAAAAAACGTTTTGAGAAATACCCCAATGCTTCATAAGAGAAGTGTGAGAATTTTTTAAATCAATATTACAAATAATTTTTTATTTGCAAATACTTATGTTTAAATGCATTAATTTTTTTGAATTTTATAAACAAATGAAGTTTAACAAATCTGGCTTACGTTTTGAATAATAAAAGACATAAACAAATTGAATTCCAATTATTATTTTAATTATTCATTAAGGTTGCATTTATATACAATACATACATTGTATGCATATATATCAATACACGCATACGTACTCGCATTTATGAAACTGTTAATCATTTGTGTGAAACAAAATATGAAATACGAGTAATTTACAACATTTATCTTTTAAAAAGTGCTTTACAGTTTACATAACTACCTTTATCATTTAATTGATTTTTCGGAAAGCAATTAAGTTTTAAGTTAGTAGTTTTAAGTTAATAGTTTTCTGAGATGTTTTTTATTTATTGTTATTATAACAAACTAGCTGACCCGGCAAACGTTGTCTTGCCCTGAAATATTTTGATATTTTGAAACAAATAGGATTTTCCGGAATTTTGAATAATTATTATTTTTTATATAATAAAAGAAAAGGATACTTATTTTTGTCTAATAAATATATTTTGTGAATTTGAGCCAAATCGTACCATAAGTAAAAAAAAAATTTAAATATTAAGACAATAGCGCCACCCATCGTTGTTACACTATAGAGAAACCTGGCTTCTGACTAAACTTATATATTGTCCAAGTTTGGTGTTAATCGGTCCAATGGTTCTTGAGTTTTTGTAACACGTACCCGGCACAAAAGTTTTTATATATTAAGATAAATAAATTTTATTAATCAAAAGGATTTTTATTTTTTTGCGTAATAAAAATATTTATTAAAAACAAGCCTCTTTTTCTTTATACATACATACAACCCTGTGTCAGGGTTACGGCCTACTGTGTTAATTTTTATACATGAATACCGGGACCTACAGCTTATTGTCGACTCCGAACGACAGATTTAAGAAGCTTTTTCACGGCAATCAATTACTCCCAGAGCTTTTGCCAGAAGACTGCTGAGAGGTAGTCGCCGAAAGAAATAATTTTTTCATATTTCTTTTTTTCAAGCTGAGATTTGAACCCGGCGCTATCGTCGTTTTCTTTATATTTAATTTTAAAATATCAGAATCAGAATACGTACATGTGTAAGTACATGTGTATGTATGTGCATATAAGAAACATTGCAAGAGATAAAAATTTAATAAAGAATGACTAATATGATGTAACGGTTTTATAAGATTTCCACTATCAAATAAAAAAATAATACAAATAAATATTTTTCAAGAAGACGGTTTTTCATTTTTATCACTTTTTCTGCAAAATTGTTAAAATCTATTTAGAATTCTAACGACCACTTGGCTAAGCATTTGATTGAAAAATAAAACAAAGAAGGAGAAGAAAAAAAAAAGACATAAAACAGTTACATAAACTTCGTAAGAATTTGAGAAAAAAAAAACAATTTATATGCAATATAAAAATATACATCGACATTTATTAATAAATAACTACATACATACATATGGAAACATACATAGAAGAGCGAACATGAAAATCATTACTTGATTTTAAATGTACACTTCAATAGAATTTTTATTGGGTAACAGGTTCCTCAAGTGATCTAGATTTTATCTTTAGCCAATTTTCTTACAACTTCTGTGCTTTAATACATACATACATACATACACACTAACATACATACTTACATATGTACATATATTGCTGGTGCTGTTAAAACTAGAAAAAAAGTAATAATAATAATAGTATAACCAATGTATATATGAGCCAAGCTCACTCTTTGGCTCATGAAACACCTAAGTAGTCACATACATACTCGTACATATCTATCGAAGTATGTATTAAAAAAATACAAGTATGTATGAACAACTAACCATTCATTTAACTTGGTAAGCGTTTAAGCGTAACTTATGCTTCGTTGTATCTTTTGCTGCTGTTGATATTCATGTTTCCACAAAAATATTTTTTTTTTGTTTCTTCTATAATCATACGGAAATGTGGAAACGCACGGTTTATATATATTTTGTTTTATTATTTACTTTTTTCTATTCGCTTTTTCTTTATCTCAGCTTGAATGTCTTTTTTCAGTCTCTATAGTCACACACAAAAGCGTACATTTTCACATTCACATTCTAATCTCACACATACTAATAACAAAGCCATATATCCATATGTACATATAACACATTGCTGGTTCTACTATGTAGTTAATTTAACGTTCAATATAATTTCGGTCATTGATTACGGTTTATTTTAGTGTTGACCGCATTCTAACATATGTACATATAACTCTGATTTCTTTCAATATCACTATACTACTTGCCTATAAAAAAAGTTATGAAGACAGGTTTTTTGCTGTTTGTTTATAGAACACATTTTAATTTACCTGAAAGTTGGGTGACATTTATTTTTCTTATAGTTACATATATATACATATGTAAAATACACACATGTACTCACACTTTTCTATTTGAATTATGTATGGTATTGATATTTTTCAATATATGAATCTATTGAAATTTGAATGGAGAAATAAACTTACAAAAAAAACAAAAGACTTAAGACAGTTACACGGTTTCAAAAAATACTACAACGAAACATTAGATTAAATTTTAACTCATAAATATATGAAAATTGTTCAGAATTGTGTTAAGAAACCATTAAAGCTACGGTCACATTAGGCAAATATTTGATGAAAAAAACGTAACCAATATTTTTTTTGGAAATATATTATGCAAATGTTTCTCTTTATGTAAACATTTCTTCAAAAATTGTTTAAAAACGATATTAAAAAGAAGAAATATTTTTATATATAATTAACTAAACGTTAAAAAATGAAAAATTAAAAAATAAATATTTTCATAAAATAGTGGTTACGCTTTTTTCATCAAATATTTACGCAATGTGACCGTAGCTTAAGAAATAATATATGTACAGTATCCTACATTAGGTTTGTTCCCGTATTTTTTTTTTTTTTTGTCAAATGAGAGTGAACTATTATTTCTTAATAAGAGACAAAAAATACCTAAAAGTACGGGAACACATAATTCCAAATATTTTACCCATTTATATAAAATTATGTAAAAAAAACACATCTTATACATATTAAACACGTGCATTCATAAGAAATTAATGACAATAATTCGACTTAACTAAAACAAAGAACAACTTCTTTATATAAATGCTGAACTAAAATATACTACAGTTTATAAATACTTTTTCTTTAACATTTTAATTTTTTTCCTTTCTGTCACCATTAATTTTTTATTATTATTATTTATTTTTTAAACAGCTGATTATTGCACACACTAGCTCGAAGAAAAAGAACGGGAAGTTTTGTGAAAATAAGAAGAAGAAAATAACTCAAAAAATCTCTCATTTAATTAATTTTTATGTACAGGAACGCGTTTCGGTAACATTCGCCCAATATAGTGTAAAGGAACAAACCTATTATTTACAATGAGAATATAAATTGTATGACAAACTTCTTCTGTCTTAATACTTTAAATTTTAAAAATATTAAAGCAAAATAAAAACAGCAGTTGTAAAAAATTACACTTTTAAAATCTAAAATACGAATATGTACATAATTACGAATTATGAATTAAGTCAACAGTTGCTTTTCATTATTTCAAATTTCCAATTGAAAAACTATAGGTTTGTATGTATGTATCTATGTATGTATTTCTTCTGTCGAACATTTCGATTACATATTGTGTTTAGACGATTACACTGGTGTTTTTTACACAGAAAATGTGCCTAATCATACGGCCTCTACGATACTTTAAAGTCCCTTTGAATATGATGTGTAATATATTCAATGGTAATAAGAATTTTACTTATTAATTCTTTATATTTAAGCTTAAGGTCTTTTTTTAAACAAAAATCGTTTATTTATATATCGATATTTCGCTACTCCTGCGTGTAGCGTCTTCAGGAAATATTTATTTTTAAATTATTTTCAAATTTCAAATACAGAAAATATGTACATGTAAATTTAAAAAAATTTTTTTTTATATTAAATAATAAAGGTCGAAAAACTAGAATTAAAATTAATCAGAACTTTCCCGGGGCTCGAACCTAGAGCCTCAAACACATTAAGTTAGAATTAAAATTATTCTTTATATTTTTTGAATTGTATTATAAATATATATACAATAACAAAAAGTAAGCGAATAAAACTAGTAATGTATTTTTTTATTTATTAAGAATCACCAAAATGCAGTTTTCCTGGTTCACCAGCACATAGTACAGTTGTATTTTCAAATGCAAATCTGACTGATGGAACAATTGCATCATATTCTTGTGAAAGAGGCTTTGAACTGTTGGGTCCAGCAAGGCGAGTTTGCGAAAAGGGCACATGGGCACCAGAAGGAATACCATTTTGTGGTAAGTTTGAATTTCATTTTTTTATTTCATTTTCATTTATTTATTATTCATAATCTTTAAGCCAAGAAAGCCAAAGTGATTACATAGTAAAAAAGAGAAAATATTGACACTTTTTATATTTAATTGTACACTAAACCAAACATTTTAAACCTAATCATTTTAATTTTTGTTTCGTCAGAAACGCTTTAATTAGATCAAAGCTAACTGCAATGAATATTTTTGATTATTAAAGGAGAAATGATGTCCGTGAAGGAATGGTACACTAGCCAAACTGAACAATTATTTCGACTCCAGCTACGGTAGAGAGTCAGAGTTCTTTGTGTCCTGCGTATATTCAAGACCAAACATCAACTATTTAACTCGTACTTTTCAAGAAATCACATACTGAAATTATTTTCTTCCATTCTCTGTATGAGTAACTCATACACTTGTATGAGTTAGTGGAAGTAAAATCACACAACAGTTTCTATCATACATATTCTCCTTTTCTCACAATCATTGCAGTTTTTGTAATTGTCATCTTATTTGGACAATCATTTTAAGCCTAATCATGGATATGGATAGTTGCTTCGAAACTAAAAAAAAATAAAACAATGATTATAATATAATATAACACCATCCTCACTTATAAATAATATAAAATCAAACGGATGATATTATTTTGAGCCTAAATTCTCTGAAAGAGTGTGCAAGATGTCTATCGGAATAGTGAAGAGCAGAGTTCCATATTCGACATACTTTAACAACAAAGGAACGTTGCATAATCAAGGAGGGAAAACGAGGTCATACTAAAGTGTGTGATCTAGATGAATGACCAAACTCAAAACTCAGAATTTCATTTCATAAACTTTGCAAATATGAATAGTAATAACATTTTATATGTATAGTATCTATGCATGTATGTATGTATATACTACTTCATTTAATTAATTTTTATTTATTATTATAGTTTTACTAAAGATAATATTCTTTGTTGTTTTATTATTGAACAAATGGGGACAAAATTAACATAAAAATGACTAAATAATACTAACAGTCCCAAAACGGTTTTTATTCAAATCAGTAGAAGAAAGTTTTTGTTTCAATTTATGTATAATATGATTTTTTTTATTAAAATATTTTGTTTCTTGTGTATGCATACCTATATATACATTCTTTTAAAATGACACATATACACAACAAATCAGAAAAATAAATGTATATTTACACATATACATATACATATAAATAACAGTAATAATCAAAACAACCATATTGTAGAAGTTATATTTGTCATTGTTGGGCCTTTATAAACTAAGTTACTAATAACTGACTTAAAGCAAACTCGAAGCCGATGTAGATTTGAGTTATAATTGAAGGTTATACTTACTGGACACTGACCGGTTGGAAACCATGCTCACCGGATGGGTATTCGGTACACCAATTACTGTCGCAACTGTGATGATGCGCAGAAGAAGTAGACAGTTGAGCACTACATCTGCAATTGCCCGGTGATCATTAAACGTCATCATGATTATCTCGGTATGGATTTAATACAGGATATCTGGTATTAATTCAGGATACATCCTTAAATACCTCGATCTGACAAATTGGATATGAGGAACATTCTGACAGTGGTGTTGCATGTATTGTCGGCATGACCGCATTAGAATATGTTGTTAAAAACAATGCATAGGTTATTTACCCAAATGCCAGGAACTTCTGAATTATTATGCACACAACTAAACAAGAACTCATAAATCCACAAATAAAAATATGTGGCTGCGAAATGTGTAACAACAAAAACTCTGAAGTAATCTGCTATCGAGTGAATTCGGATTCTAGAACCCGTATTTCATTTATTTCATGTTATAAACAATCATTATTTCTTTTTTTTCGAAGATTGAAGTAATTGCTTGAAAAAAAAATCAAATTCTAATTTAACAATTTTCATTTCATAATTTCACATTTATAAACTGAAACACAAATATTCACTTGACTAAACATGTTTTCTTTTGTCTTCATCTTATTTTACAGTGCTGAACGTTGCAGCTGGTAAGGCACCAATGCAAATTTCAACAGAAGGAACTGGTGCACCACAAAAAGCCATCGATGGTTCAACGTCAGCATTTTTTACACCAGAAACATGTTCATTAACTAAACCTGAACGTTCGCCATGGTGGTATGTCAACCTTTTGGAACCGTACATGGTGCAGTTAGTGCGTTTGGATTTTGGAAAATCATGTTGTGGTAGGTAAAACTTAAGTAATTATTAAATTAAATTAAATTTGAAAATTACTCAATCATTCAAGCACGCTTAATTATTATAGAAGTTTTTCGTACACCTACCTCTTTAATAATAAATTTACTGTAAAGTATCATTTTGTCGTTGAATGACATCTTCCCATTAAAACTACATATATTCCAGTAAATTTATTAAAACAAAAAGAAAAAAGTACTTTTCAACTCTCACATGCTTTCACTTGGCAATAAAAGAAAACATACATTTTACGAATCTATGTACATCAGTCATATGCAGTAGTACTCGCATTAATACGAGCGGTGCAAAGGAAAAATAAAACAGAGAAAATTTAATGGTTTCTGCGAGTGTTTATACATTTGATTTGTTAAAATTTTAAAGAGCAAAAAAGCAACAATATAAGTACGTTTTATTTGTAGAAGTTACTGTTGTAGTAGTTAAAACAATTATAGCATAAGTAATAGTTTAGTTATTTTACAACATTTTTACGAATACCTTTATGCTGTACAATGTACTCCAATGTACATATACAATCACATGCATACACATAAAATTTAATGTGATAGAAAAAAAAAACAACAAAAACAACAAAAACAAAAGTCTCTTAAATGCGCTGTGATAACTTTCACTGAATAGTGTTGTACAATAAACTCAATTGGATATATTTTCATACTATTATTGTAAAAATGTCTATGTAAAGTGATTGCAAAATATAATTTAAATTATTAATACGAGTACTCCTCTTACCATAATCATTTTATATTTTGTACAAATGTATGTATGTGTGCATGTTCAGGCTATATACATACTTATATGTATGTATGTACGTAATTTCAAAAATTTTTCTTTTATAAACTAAAGTAAAACTTGCTTGTTGACAAAAGAAACAAAAAAAAAATGGTAAAAAATGATATGTTACGAAAGAATTACATTACAGATTTAAAAATCAGGAAATAGTTTTTGATGCAAAATATACAATTTATTTACATACCTACATATACATATACGTACATATGTATACATAAATGTCGTCGCAAGAATTAAAGGACACTATAACTGACAAAAAATCGAAAATACGTTTTTTTGTATCCTTTTCATCAGAAAAAAAAAAAACGCGTCAATTGGTCCCGCTCCCACATTTCTATGATGAAGAGAAATTCACTTACGCCGTCTGCGTTTTGAAAAATGCCAATGTCTTCCTTCTACTTTCATAGAGGTTTTTTGGCTCTGGTGAACATTAAATGGTTTGTCAGTTACAGCGTTCTTAAATTCTTGCGACGATGTGTATGTATGTATGTATGTACGTATGAAAATGTAAAGATAAACAAATTTTCTTTTATTTATATGTTTAATAGGAAACAAACCAGCAACAATTGTAGTACGTGTTGGTAACAATAGACCTGATTTAGGAACAAATCCAATTTGTAATCGATTTACTGGCCTCTTAGAAGAAGGCCAACCATTGTTTCTGCCTTGCAATCCACCCATGCCTGGTGCATTTGTCTCTGTACATTTGGAAAATAATATACCAAATCAATTATCAATTTGTGAGGCATTTGTTTACACTGATCAAGCGTTGCCAATTGAAAGGTGTCCAACATTTCGAGACCAACCGCCAGGTGCTTTAGCCTCTTATAATGGAAAATGTTATATTTTCTATAATAGACAGCCCTTGAACTTCTTGGATTCACTATCGTTCTGCCGTTCACGTGGTGGTACATTAATCAGCGAAAGCAATCCAGCATTACAAGGATTTATTAGTTGGGAATTATGGCGACGTCACCGAAGTGATGTCAGTTCTCAGTATTGGATGGGTGCTGTTCGTGATGCCGATGATCGCAATACCTGGAAATGGGTGAATGGTGAAGAAGTGACTGTTTCATTCTGGAATCATCCAGGTGGTGATGAAGATTGTGCTAGATTTGATGGTTCTAAGGGTTGGCTTTGGAGTGATACCAATTGCAATACCATGCTAAACTTTATCTGCCAACATCAACCAAAAACATGCGGAAGACCAGAACAACCACCCAATTCTACTATGATTGCACAGAATGGTTTTGAGGTTGGAGCCCAAATAAAATATACATGTGATGTAAATCACTTATTAGTAGGGCCTTCGACTAGAACATGTTTAGAGACTGGTTTTTACAATGAATTTCCTCCAGTATGCAAATGTAAGTGTCTTTAGAAATAAAATAAAAATTCAAATATTTACACGAAAAATTATAAATATATTTATTATAGATATTGAGTGTGGTTTGCCTGCGTCTATACCACATGGTTCATACGACCTCTTAAATGGAACTGTGGGTTATTTAAGTTTAGTGAAATATTCTTGCCTAGAAGGTTATGAAATGGTAGGCAGAGCGTTATTAACATGTGATTTCGATGAACGGTGGAATGGCCCACCACCACGTTGCGAAAGTAAGTTTCTTTGCATTTTAAACAATGAATTGCTGAGTGATACTAAAAAGTTACTTTTATTATTAGTTGTTGAATGTGATACACTGCCAGGTAATTATTATAATACCATTATATCGGCACCCAATGGAACATACTTTGGATCAAAGGCAGAAATATCTTGCCCAGCTGGCTACCGTTTGGAAGGACCCAATGTTATAGTCTGTTTATCATCTGGTCAATGGAATAGTGCTTTACCACGTTGTATTAAATTGGAGGCACTTACATCACCCCAACCTCCACCACCAAAACCATCACCAATACCTACTTTAGCTTCAACTACATCTTATAGACCTAAAATAATAACCACAACAAAGAGAATATACCAGTCAACTGCAAGTTCTACCATTAGTAGCACTACACCCCACGTTGAAATTAATGCTGAAAGTAAGTTATACGTTTAGTTTATGTTATGTTATTCCAACTCTTACGCAATAATTGTTTTCAGCTGATTCAGATGAAGATGTTACATATGTTGTACCTGGCACCGTTCGTGAAGAATTCCCTCCTAGACGTACGCTTCGTCCAGTACTTATACCTAAAAAAACCAACACAACACCCTCTTTCAAGACCCCAAGCTCAACCGTTACTTACTCAACCAGCACTTCAAGATCTTCATCAGGCCACACTTATACCAGAGCTCCATACACCCCCTCTTTAACAGTCGAAACAACAACTCATAACATTCAAAATGTTATCCAAAATGCTCATCCTCAAGATAATGAAATCGCGGATAGCGTCAACATTCGTCATAACCAATCGCCAAATGTCAATATACCGGTACCAGTCGATAATCTTGATCGCAAAGAAACCAAGGAAGCCAAATTAAATTTAGGCGCCATTGTTGCATTGGGAGCTTTCGGTGGTTTTGTATTCTTGGCTGCTGTAATTACAACAATCGTAATTTTAGTGCGAAGGTAAGTCAAAACTTTAATAAAAAAAGGCAGTAACATCATCTTTACATAATATTATAATCAAAAACAAAACTGTGTAATTTGCTATTATTTGCTATCTCTTTCATATTAAGTAGTGGCAAAATTGTGTTGTTCTTGTTATTTTTATAGGGGTTTTATCACTTTATACACTGTATTTTTAAATTAAAGATATTGAAAAAACAACACATAAATATTAATTCCTACGTAGCCATAACTCAGAAGAATGATTTTGATTTTGTGATAAAAAAAATAACGATTTTATTATTTACCAGTCATAAAGCCTGTACCTGCCAGGCGTAAGCTTATTTTACATAACTTACATACATATATAAAACACATATAAAAAAATTATAAGAGGAACTTAATGGTTAATACAATAGCCACACCCACCGACTATAGTCGGAAAATCAAAAAAATCTTGCACATATGAAGCAAATGAGCTTTAAGTATGCAAACTTTCAGCTTTCTCCGGCGTCAGGCGGCTTAAAAGAGAATTGGACATTCATCCGGACAAACAACTAAATTGTATATATAGATTATTAAAATACAAGAAATACAATTATTAAAATATATATGAGAAATATTTGAAATTATTTAAGAAAATTTATATTAAAAAAACAACAATCTTTTTTTCTAAACATTTCGAATAATCTCATAATTTTTATTGATTTAATATTCATTACATTCATTTGTTTTTTTTTTTTCATCCATTAATTTTATAAATTATAAATTGCCTCCTTTGCCAGGCGAAATAAAATAACTTTTCTACATAAGGAATGAACTTTAACCATTCTCAATATATAGAAAAATCAATATATAGTCTGTATAGAAGGTACCACACCCACTTGTCCAATTCATCTCAATTTCTGATTGAAGTTTTTCATTGATTATGAAGTCATCCAGACCAAATTCAGAAACCGTTCTCCATTTTTGTAAAGTGACAATGGACAATTAGGAGTGGATCGACCCATACAAACTAAATATTTTCTGTATATATACTTACATACATACATATATATATATATATATATTGATAATAAATTATAAATTTTATATTTAAACAGCTAGAAGTATAACTTTTACTCTCATAGATATATTATTAAACCAGAGTGGGCAAACAAACAAAACATTTCGCAAAAGTTTCAACAAAGTCATACACTTTTCAAAATTTTTTTAATAGTATTGTACATGAGCAAAACAAACACAAATACTTTCTAAATGAGAAAGAGCGCAAATGAAACAATTAGCTTTTCGCTCTTGTGCTTGCTTTGTTTTTTGTTGTTTTTTTTTCTCTTCTTCTTCTCTTTTACTCTTCTATCCTTTTTCTTCTTATTCATTTTTTGTTGTACCTACGCACATTTGAGTTAGTGTATTTGTAGTACTCAAAACAAAAATAATATACAAAATTAAATGGGACAATCTTTCTCACTGTTTCTGTTTTATTTTTGTTTTACTCATTGTAAAGAATACAACAAAATGAGATCAAACGTTCAGTTTTGTTTATTTTCCTACTCTGTATTAAACTATGTCCAGAAATCAATCTTTTGATATTTTATGATTCCTTTTCTTCAGCACTTCGAACAGCAAACGGCGGCACTATGCAAAACATTTTTCATATCCACCATCGTTACCTCCATATTATATGCCCAAGTCCCGTGCACGTTACATGCCACCACCAACAACGATGACAACACAATTTAATGCTTCAACATTTGAGGCAACAAAATCCTATTTAGCAAATTCAGAATACATAAAACCGCAAAGTTTATATGATCATTATAGCACAAGTTCAAGTATCAAAAAGCAACCACCCAATTCGTTGTGGCACAGTATTTTGGCATTACCATTTGATGATCAAAAGTTTGGTAGAAGGGAATTAAGTACATGTGGACGCAGCTATGTCGCTAGAGCTGGAGTATTTAGTAGTAAACTTCAACACCAACAAGAAAAATAAATTAAGGATTCCAGTTTTGATAATTAGTGAATCCACTATTAAAGTCTTATTAGTGTTAAAGCATTCCGAAGAAAAATATTAACAAACCAAAAATAAATACCATGACTAAAATACTACAAAAATATTATATATACTGTGCCAAAGATAAACTTATGCTTAAAACATTTTTAAAATTATAAAAAAACAAAAAAATTGTACAAAAATAATGCCATATAGAATACCAAAATTCAAATCCAAACAAGTAAGCAGCCTTACAAATCTACAAAACTCTAAAAATTATTAATTGCTGTTACAATATAAATATAATTCAATAATAACAATAAAAAAAGAAAGTATTTAACAATTAATCTTCAACAAAAATACACTACAATATTTTTTGCAAATGCCGCCTGTTGCTGTTGCACGTTTTTTTTTTTTTCATTCTCATTTTACTTAATTTTTGTTTTTTTCGTATTTACATACTCGTATTATCTTTATTTTTATTTTAAACCTAAAATTTAATTTTAACAATAACGGCACGTTTTACTATTGAAAAATAACGGTTGCGGTCCACAAAGCACGTATTGTAAATAACTGTCACCGTTACTATCTTGTGTCTAACAATTTTAGCTGTAAATGTTTTATTTATTGTGAGATTAAAAAAATAATACATACTCGTATAAATAAACGTTAACTTTTCTATTCCAGAAATCGTACAACTCAACATTATAGGCACAGAGCGTCACCCGATTGTAATACCGTTGCTTCATTTGACAGTTCCACCTCAGGCTCCAGAAATGGTTTAAATAGGTAGTAGAATACGTTCTCCGTTAGCATGAGTTGTCAATATTTTTATTTAATTGTACCATCTTTACCGTTTAGATATTATAGACAAGCATGGGAGAATTTACATGAATCTGCCTCTAAAAATAGTTCTCATAATGCCTTACGTCGTAAAGAAACCCTTGACCCACCTAGTATGACACGCTCGAGAGATAATTTAAGGGAAAACATTCAAAGATCAAGAGATAATTTGGAACGGTAAGATAATGAAATACTTATCTTAAATAATTGTTAATCACATCATATCATTTCATTATACTTCACTGTTAACTGTTTCAGCGTTGGTCGAGATAATTATGGATTACGAGAAAATTCGGAAATGGTGGTTTCCGATGTATGTTTAAAAGGTGAGCAATAGCTTGAGTTTGTTTAAATTTTCAATTGTTTAATTTTCAAAATTTTTTATTTTTGGTTTTGATTAGAAAAGAAGCGACATCATCATCACCATCACAAAAATGGTTCATCGCGTAATGCCGAGTTTCGTGATCATTCGACGGGCAGAAGGGATCATCATCGACATACTGGCGAACACTATTGACCAACCATGATCATAACAATAAATTTAGAGCATTAAATAAAAACAGGCTGCAATATTCACAAACTTAAGTTAAAACCATTCTAGCGATACTTAATATATAATATTATAAACAAAACAACGAAGCAAATAAGTATTTATGCATAAACATACTATTCGAACATATCTAATCTTACACATACTACATACATATAAGTTACTCGATTTATTTATACATACATACATATTTAAAATGCATGCTATTATTCAGCTTCATCTTTATCAAAATTCGCGTACATATAAAAACAGTCAGTAGTTATTTTCTTTAAATTAAAGTTTTAGATATTAAGTGATCAAGAGGATTTATTTTAAATTATTTAATTCGATACTTTCATGTACATACATACTTCTATGTGTATCTTTATTTAACTAAAGTGCATACATATGTACACACATAAAATGTAAATCAATTTCATTAGGGTTTATTTTTGTTGTTACAAAAAATACACATACACATATAAAGCATTTAATTTTAAATACAATATATACATATATACATACGAGTATATACTACATATTTATATTTAATTCTATTGCAATTTTTGTATAATTCCGAAATTAAATTATGAATGACTTGGTTTAGTTTATAGTACAATTCGTCTTAAACAACTGGAACTTTAAATACGATATTAAGCTAAATCGATTTATTCATAAAATCCATTTGAATATTTATAAAATACATATGTATAGGTATACATACATATGTACATATACATATATAAGTATATATATATATATACGTATACATTTTACTCATTTTTACATTATAAATATTGTGCCATTGCCGGCATTATTTAATTAAAATTTCAAAGAATTTGAAACACTTTATTATTGGTATCGTAATACGAGTAATCGGGTATGTTCAGTAAAACAAAATCGAGTGAAGTTCAAATCAAGAGGTTTTTTTTTTGATTATAAATAAAACTTAATTCCGTCAAGTTACAAATAATAAAGATCTTTAAGTGAATTAATGAAAAAAATATAAAAATTTTGTCAGATTTTAAAAATAGTACAATTTGAAAATTCATTCGATTTCAATTTCATTCCTTTTCGGCTTACAGAACATATTTCAATATTCCAATACGTTTGTGACAATGAAAACAAAAATCAATTGTATTCTTATATTGTATAAACAAACATTTTCAATTTATTATCTGTATACATAGTTTATATATAACGAAATATATTATATATGTATATCGTTTATGTATATAAATACATATGCAAGTAGATAAAATATTTATAATTTCCAAATACACTACACAAAAATATATAAAATTACAAATTATGTACTCATTTATAATAAAATCGTTAATAATATTTAGTTTCAATCAATTGTCTTTGAAATTTTTTCTAAGCTATATAAGTACATACATATGTGTGTATGTAGTATACTGAGATGGTGTAAAATAGGGCTTGGGGCTTTGTTAAAAAGAAGAAATAAATAAATAAATAAAATGGTTCCAGCACATAGAAGCTGGGGTAATCGATACGAATACAAGTGTTTGTTGCAATAGATACGAATTAATTTAACTTTTATTTTTCTATATTACACAACATACATGCATACCATATATACAAATTTACAATTTTTTGCTACTTTTTTTCTTATAAAATTAAATTATCCCTGAATTTTTACTTAAAAAAACAATCAAACAAATTTTAATGCCACATTTTATTACGAGCTTGTACAGTAGCCACACTACCTACTCTTCGATGATCAAAAATAGGTTCAGGAACTCCGTTACGTACGCCAATAGCAGTCAATGCAGCAAAACCAGTTCCGGGGGGAGATACATCTAATGTATGTCCTATTTTTTTTAAATAATCACGTATATTAACTGGAACCTGAGCTTCTGCATCAATACGCATTGGAGCTAATTGATGATGTAGACGTCCTCCATTAACGGATTCTTCCATGCTTTCTTTAAATATCAAGTATTTCATAATAGCCTAAAGAGAAACAAAAACAAAACAGAAACACACACACACATTCATACAATATTACTCGTATTACAACAATTTGTATCTGTGTAAAACTTATAAGTAATAATATATGTATATATATATACGAGTACATACTTTTATATATTACTAGCTGAAGCCGGTGTGCTTCGCTACCCCCTCGCTATATAATATAATTTAAAGTATTTATCTTTTGCAGACAGTTATGAGAGAAAGAGCGTGAGGCTACCCCACTATTTTAATTCAAATGTATTTTAAATTTGAGGTAAAGTCGTTAATGAACATAGTAAAGAAGCACCAAATTTGTATATAGAACAAAAAGTTTAAAACTTTCAAACAAAATTTAGCGTGAAAAGGGGTGAGAAAGGGGGCGTGGCGTAAAAAATGTGTATTTCTACCTCGCCTGGAGTGTAATGTGTATACAATTTGAAGTAAATTTTTTAAAAACTATATGGGGGCAATTACATAATTTAAAAAAAGTGGGCGTAAAAGTAGGCGTGTCGAAAAAAAGTACCCTATTAATCATGTCAGAGTCAGATCGGTCCAGAGGTTCGGTCTCCTATAAGGTACAAACAAGCAAACAAACAAACAAACAAATAAACAAACACACATTCCATTTTATATATTTAGATTATAAACACTGCAAGGACTGAACTGGCTAAGATGACGGAGATCAATAGCTCTATAGCAGGATCTTCCATGCCAGAAAGGTAGTTGAAAGACAGTAACTAAGACTACTTCAATATCATTAAAATCTTTTATTCCTCCCTTAATTTATAGTTTACTGTACGGGATTGTTGGGGTTCACTGCTGTTGAATTATTCAGTAGTAAGAGCATAACATTTTCCATTGAATAAATAAACAACAGCAACTGATTTTTTTGTGATTCGCATTTATAAAGTAGGACCTTTGTTTTTTTCTGACTGTTATTAATCAGATATAATATCATTTCTTGGAACAGCACATGAGTAGGGGTCATCCCCTGAGTGCTGGCTTCATTAAAAAAAAAATAATAATTATTAAGACAGAAGATCTTGTACTGGTTATGTGTTTATTCATCAATGAGCTATAAGTTGGAGTAGTAAACGCCAGTAAACAGTAGCTTTATTTACCACGGAAGATGAATATATTGCTATGGCCCGGCTGCTCAAGTAGCAGAATGATTTCGACAATTTTAATATGACCTGTTTGAATATATATATATACATATATTATATATATATATATATATATATATATATATATATATACAGTGCGAGCTCGATTTTCGCAACTTGAAAAAATCTGGCCTGTTGCAATTACAGAAAAAGTTGCAATTATCGACCACTTTTTATTGTACCTGCAAATACCCCATTTTTAATAAAAAGAAACAAATTAATTTTTAAATGTTAAAAAACAGTTTTCTTGTTGAAACATTGGCGTAGCGAGCAATTTTTTGTTTTAAAAAGTGAAATTATACAAATATGTCAGCCTACGCATCTGTGTAAATATACATATGCTGCAAAACAGAAAACTGATGCGTTTGTAGTTATGTTTTAAAACGTGTTTGAGATAGCACTAACGTGGGAGAAATGCTATTGAAATGGGATTCTTTGATTAAATATGATTTTTTTTATAAAACTACGTTTCTGAACAAGAAATACAAACAGGAGTCATTGTAAATATATTTAAAAAAAAAGTAGTGTTGCACTTATTGAGACTCATTTTTGAAAATCGTTGCACTTACAAAGACTGTAATGTAAAAAATTTGCCTGTTGCGCTAATCGGGGTGTTGCGTTAATCGGGGGTTGCGAAAACCGAGCTCGCACTGTATATATATTATATATATATATATTATATAATATATATATATAATATATTATAATATATATAGGCCCCGATTATGGTTCACAACAGTTGTAAATTTGATGTTGTATTTCTTAAATTGAGATTATGATTTACAACACCTATGTGTTGTACCATATACTTTGAATATTGTTTACAACATTTATTTTTATATGTTGTAGCCAATACAACACAACATTTAGTTGTTGTGAACGATAATCGGGGGGATAATATATATATATATATATAATATATTACTCTGTTGCGACAACTGACGCATACAATAGCCATTCCAAACATATACATAGATGTTAGCCATAATTTCGTGAGAGATAAGGTAAATGACGGTAGTATATCTGTTCAGTATTAGGCATCAGAAAATAGGCCTACTGATTTTTAAGGATTGCAGTCTATTCGACCTTTGGCATTGGCACCAGAAACGAATGATCAGGTGAACAGCGCCACCTTCTGCGAAGATAACAGCTAAGCTACTTAGTGAAGACGCCCACTACTTACAATCAGCATCCACCCACAGATGGGGCAATGGCTGTTGATCATTCAAGGGTGAAGGCCTTCGAGTAATCAAATTGACAGCAACTTGTCTCATCGACAAAAAAAAGGCGCATAATATTAACACACATATATCTATAAAAAAATCAATCTATCTTCAAATTCTAATACAATGCACAGCATGAGTCTCAATAAAAAACCAAGCAGTTTTCAAAGAAGAAACATTTAAAGTGTGAAACACTGTTGGGCATTTTATTTCATGAGTTTTTTCCAAGCTCTCATAAATAAAAGTCTTCTGCGTTAGATGCATGTAAAAAGTTATGAAAAAGTCAAAATGTAAATTCATGTGAATATGCAGCATTGAACTTTTTGTCGATAGTATCGTTATTGGAAAAAAATAATCGATAGTCAAGTAGGAGTAAGAAAAAAAACTATGGCTTTTTCAAAAACCGAGGCACTTAAGTGCTTCTTTCCACACTCGCAATATGTGATCACATCACAATTAATACTCATGCCCAGAACATGCCCAGGAGCTTCCGCCTCCTCGATATTTACATTACCCATAGTTACAGATGACAAGATTTCATCATCACAAGCATGCCTATGCGTAATAAAATAATATTGAGTCTTGTGCGCATTAAATTTGACCCTATTTATGCGAACCCACTTTCAGATTATTTGCAGGTCATTTGATAGTGTGTCATATTCGCCTCAATCTCCAAAATGCTCGTCCTACGATCAAATCAATATGAACGACAAATGCTGCTGTCATCTGCGATTTTTGGATATTTCGCTACTTCTTTAAATAGATTCCTACATATACCTACATTAATACATAAGTATGTATGTATGTATGTATGTAGATATATAAGTACATATGCACTCGTATGTACTGTATAAGTTTAGTAAGAAAGTTTAGTATGTAGTATAAGGGACTTACCGTTGCGACTGATGTAGTAATTTTGGTACCTCCAGCCGCTCCCACTAACATTTTTACATTACCCTCTTGATCTAATATTATAGCAGGACACATTGAAGACAGTGGTCTCTTGCCAGGCTTAATATAGTTTGCTGGAGACGCTGGTACACCAAAGGAATTTATAATGCCAGGCGTTGAAAAGTCATCCATTTCATCATTTAAAATAATACCAGTTCTTCGCGATCGCACTTTGGATCCGAAATAATTATTAACAGTACTTGTGATTGTGATTGCATCGCCATTAGCTGCCAACACAGCCATATTTGCTGTCCCATGATCTTCTTCAAATGTGAAATTTGCCCCATAAAATGACATGTTACTAAAAGTTTTATCATCATGTATAAGACTCCGAATCTTATTTGCAAACTCTTGGCTGATAAGTTTATCATATGTTTCCTTTATGATATCATACATTTCTAATTCGTTATCAATGTCTCCTAAATTTGTCCGTTGACCATAAGCATGTTTAAACGTTTCAATTACGCGCTGCCAATATATTTCCTGATCGTTTGTAAACAAATCGCTCATAACATTTAAAATAAAGGCTAAAAGCGCCCCACTCGACGGCAAAGGTGTCGTATACAGTTTATAACCCCCAGTCACATTTGCTACCACGTGATGAGTGTCCTCCCATTGTACTCTAAATTGTTAGAAATTATTTAATCGACTCAAATGATAATATGATGACTTACTTGTAATTTTTTAAATCCTGTATAGTTATAATGCCACCCATTTCTTGTATATCCTCCGTAAACATTTTAGCAGTTTCGCCGCCATCATAAAGTTCACCAACTTCGTTGTTAGCGATTCTTTCTAATGTATTACCCAATGCAGGACGTTTCATAAAATCACCTTCCTTGTATAGCGAACCATCTTCTTTAATAAATATTTCAGCCAATGATGGTTCATTTCGTACTATACTTTCCTTAGATACCAAAGCTGCAGCCAAATACTTTGAAACCCAATGACCTTCTTTGCAAAGTTTAATGCTAGGCCCGAATAAAGTTTTCCAGGGCAACCGCCCATATCTTTGGTGCAATTCCCAATAACCGAGTAACTCTCCAGGAACTGCCCCAGCTTTAGCACCTACAATAAATTGTTATAAAATAGCGAATATATTTTTAAGAAAATCCATTTTTTTTAATTTATTTTCATATGTTGCAATACTGCACACGAGTAAATATTTAAGATATTGCACATACAAAACAATATTAAAAATATAAATATTTAAACATCTGACTGCTTTTATTGCATTTTAAAATTAATAATTAACAATTATCATAATCAGAAAATATTTTTAAAACTTTTCTCTTTATAATCTCAATAAAAGGATTGTAAATATTTTGCAAAACAATAAAAAAAGGAGAACAAATTATTTTTCTCCATAAATTTTGTTATTTTCTTATCGTTTTGTATATGTACTTAAGTACTGGTTAGATTAGTATAGTCGTAAAATAAATATCGCAAAATTTTACCAGTTATTGAAGATTGTCCAACAAACATGTCTTTGTGTGCTGCTGCAGGGGCTGATTCTCGAGCGATTAGTGTTTCAATTTTACGATTTTGTTTAGTGTAAACAGTAGCGACAAATCCTCCTCCAATGCCCATACTATGAGGCAACATTACACCTTCACATAAGAGTGTAGCTATGGCAGCGTCGACAGCGGATCCACCATCAAACATCATCTGTCTTAAAATTAATATAAAAACATCGGTTTAAATGCTTTAAATACCTTTTGAATTATTTACCCTCCAATTTCGGCACAGCCTTTTCCATTTGATACCACAGCACCTACAATACGCGGTTCGGTATTTGCCCTTAAGCCAAATGCTAGACCTAGTGTTAACGCCAATATAACTGCAGCCGCTACTGTAACCCATATTATCACTTTTTTATTGAAAATTATTCTAAAAGAGCATCGTTTTGAAAAAAAGAAGTTAATTTGCTTACTACTTTATTGGAGTAGCTTTTCAATTATACCCTTTCATATTTCTATATTACGAGTATTTTAAATAATTTGTATACAGTCGAATTCGGCTATAAGAAGTTGTAAAAAACAGCTTTTTTTTTCTTCTAAACGAACTCTTAAAATATCATTGAAATAAAAATAAAACAAATTGATATGTTTTAGAAAAATTCAAATTCTGACAAAGTTAACAGACAAATTATAAACAAGTTTAGCAATAAATGAAACATTCTTGCCATAAAAATACTTTTAAAAATGGTAGGTATGTATGCACAAAATAAAAAAAGAAATTTTTGTCGTCGATAAATTCTTAATAACCGTACTAGCAATTAAGCGGAGTTTTTTTAATACAATTTTATGCTTTTTAACCCAAAATCTGTTTCTTTTAAGCTGTTTTTGTTTAAAACGGATTTTCTTTTAAACAGAGTTAAATACCTTTGAATTTAATAGAAAACAAAAGTAAATACATTTATTTTGCTTTTATCCGATTTTTTCTTTTAAACAAAGTGCTTATATCCGAATTCGACTTTATATTTATGTATATGAACTTATTTTGCTACTCATATTTATTAATTAATATACAGTGGTGGCCATATAATTAGAAACGATGTTTAATCAAAGTGAAATCAAAGTGTAACTTCTATTAAAACTATTACTAAAAATTATAAGCACCGCTCTTCAAACTGCACACAATCCACATTATTGCCGCTGCAAAAAAAACTTTGAATTTAAAGCTTGCACTTTAAAAAAATTTTGATTAATTTCTAAGTACTTGGTTCTTAGCTGGCCACGTAATTAGAAACTTTCAGGTTTTCTTTAATTAAATAACTTGTTTTATTATGAGTTCTAAATTTAAAATTCAGTAGATCGTATTTAAATTACCTTAATACGTTTTAGTTTTCAAAACTGGAAAAATAAGTAATGCACTCCATAAATAAAGGAGGACTTCTACAGGGCGTATCCAATGGAGATATTGTCAATGTGGGCTATCGCACAAAGGTTTTCATAATCCAAACAAGTGAAATTTGGTGCAGTTCACTTCTAAAATTAAACAAAAGAAGTTTGCAACCCCAGCAAGGAACCCAAGTGCTAGAAGAACTCCTCAAGTAGAAGATAGATTATTTGCAGTATCAGTAAAGGTAACCAATTTCTGAATTTACACAAAATTGGGATGAAATGGGGCAACAAATGAGAGAAGAAATATTTACACGGACAATATAACAATGAGTTAAAAAAGATTTTGGCTTTCTTAGAAGTATTGTATAAAAAAAATCACATGTCTCAAAAAAATATTAAGAAACACTGACGCTTTGCAAGCAAAATGCTCAAAAAATATGCATGTTATCTGAAATATAATTCTCACAAGCAACGAATTTAAGAATATATTGTTTTAACCTGACGAAAAATCTTACGTAAGATGTTCCTCAGTAAAATCCTTAAGACTTTAGGTATTTTGTTAAAACAGTGGTGGTGTATTAAGTATAACTTGGGTTGATATTTCGTGGTGTGGTGTAAACCCATTCTTAGAATAAAGGGAAAAATTGATAAACATCAATATAAAAACAATTTAAAAAATGTAATAGAATAATATTTCTTTTGAGAATATATTCGTTCTCAACATGATAACGCCACAAATCAAAATTCTAAGTTAATGACATACTGCATTTCGTATAAAAATATTGACTTTTTTGACATATCATCGTAAAATGTTTATCTAAACCCAATTGAAAACTTATAGGCAATTGTAAAAAGGAATCACACGAACAGGAGTCCAAAAAGCAAAAAGTCTATTAGTTTCGTGTCGTTTCTAAGACCAACATAAAAGTGCTATAATGTGTTCGAGGCTCTAGGTTCGAGCCCCGGGAAAGTTCTGATCAATATTTTTATAATTTAATTTTTGTTTCGTCAGAAACGCTTTATTTAAGATCAAAGTTAACGGCAATGAATATTTTTGGTAATTAAAGAAGAAATGATGTCCGTGAAGGAATAGTACACTAGCCAAACTGAACAATTGTTTTCGACTCCAGCTACGGTAGTCTCATCAGAGTTCTTTGTGTCCTGTGCATATTCAAGACCAAACATCAACTATTTAACTCACACTTTTTTGGAAATAAAAGTGCTATATTTTGTTTAAAGTTAATTTTTTTTTAAAAATGTTATCTCAGCTGTAAATATTCTTATTATAAATTCAATAATGATTTAATACTTTACAATTTATAGTATTTAGTTTTAGTATTGTGAACTTAGTTTTGAAAATATATGAAGAAAAATGTGTGCTGCTAAGTCATTTCTAATTATATGGCCACCACTGTACATATATGTATGTATAACTCTTTAGTTTAAAATGGGGAATCGGCTAAAACCCTGAGTTAGAGAAAAGTTGGGTTGACTTTGAGTTATGTATGTACATATCGTCTTATTAAATGCAAACGGACGTACCTACACTTTTTGTTTTTTTTTTACAGGAGAAGAAAAAACCTTAAAATTAAAAATTTTATAAATCCTGAAAATTATGAGATATAATATAAATTATGAGTTCGTATGGTAGGTTTTCACATAAATACATACGTATGTAGTTATGTCTTTTTCCATTTAGAAATACATGCACTTGTAGTTACGTTCGTTTGAATTTCGTTAATAAAACGGATAATAATTAATAAAAAACTCAATTTCGAAATTTTGTGTAGTTATGTCCGTTTGCATTTAATATGACGATATACTACACATGCTCGTACTTACATAAGTACATATCTGTGGAATTTTGAAAAAATGTCTTCTCTCGAAATAAGACAATTTTCCAAGATTTTTATAGTAAATATAGAATTTCCTTGTCCTTCTTTTGCTCTAATCCCCGTATTTCTAGGACCTTTGGAACGTAAGATATGCAGTTAACTAATCGACCTCTTTCAGGCTTTCCCCCAATTTCAATTTAACAAAACGACTTTTTTCAGAAATTTAAGAATAATTTGAAAAATTGAATGTCTATTAAAATTTTTATTTAATTTTTATTAATATTTTTTTAATTATTTGCATATTGTAGAGAAAAATAGAAGTATTTTTTTTAATAAAACCGAAATATATTTTCCAGATCAACTTCTTTCAACCTTTTTTTCATATTCCATTTTAACAAAACAACTTGTCTTGACTTAAGAGATTAAAATAATTTTAAAATTTAATCAAAAAAATTTTGACAAAACGACTTGTATGGTGGAAGTTATTTTTTTTCTTTAAAATCTATTTAACAAAAAGTCTTAAATTAATTTTTTGTCGTTTTAAGGAAAACTATTGCTTCTAGAGGGAAAAAAAGGTCGCATAATGTTCGTTAAGTATTTGTGTATAATATCCAGGTTCAAAATTTCTTTAATTCTCTAAGCAATAACTTCTATTAGCCTTTTTAACTGTTTTTTTGCTCTACTGAAAAGTTGTTGATTTAGAGAGAAGACGTTTTGTCAAATGTTCACAGATATAATAAAGAAAATAAAATGTAGAAACTTTTATCTTGCCACAACATAGAATAATCGTCCAACTGTATTGTGGCTTTAATCCACACTGTAAAGTTTTGCGGCAACTAACGACAATCAAATATGTTTAACAATAAAAACAGTACATATGCATAAACAAATTCATATTCAAGCATAATGCTTAACTTAACCATTTTTGGTAATGTTGGCGCTTATGCACCGAAGTATAATCGGTGCATTTAATTAATAATTAAATAGGTTAACCTTTGTCTTTTGTCAAATTTATTTGCCCTATTGAAATATGTATGTATAAACCCATTGATTGGGTTGAATATATATACTGAATACACGAATAAACTTCTCTTCAATGCTTGGTTGGGCTAATCTTATCTATGTTTTATTTTATTCCTTTGCTGAAATATCGGTAATACTATGAACAACCAAAAGACCAAATTAAATAGGAAAAAAAAACAAACAGCCCAATTTGAAATAAAAATTCCCCGGGATTTTTTTCCCTCTCTCATTTGTTGCATATAAATTCAATTGAAAAAATAGGAAAGGGAAAAAACCTCCTGGGGAATTTTAATTTAGAATTGGGCTGAATATAAAATTATTCAGTTGTCAAAAAAAAAATTTTAAAATATGTAAATGAAATACATACATAAAAGTTTTATTTTTTATTGCTTTTAAATAAATTGAAAACTTGTTGTTTATTATTATATTTTAACTAGCTGTCCGGCAAACGTTGTTTTGCCATATAAATTTGCTCTAGGAAACATTTTTTTATTTCAAATATATTTGATAATCTTCACCGAACTGCAAAAGTCAACCTTGATTTGAGCAATCAATGTCTGCGTTACTTATAATTTTAATAAATGATTATCCGCCATTTTCTGTACTTCAGTTTGATAGTTGGCTATAAGGAGAAATATCCCCTGTATTGCCCCCTCTGAGTACCTCTTAATAAAAAAAAACCTCAACCATATGTGTTCTACGGTACACAGATATATATTATCTAAAAATTTCATCAACGTCGGTACGTTATTTAGGTGAGGCATAAATTTCCCCTTGGGGCGGGTACCTTTACATTTAGGGGTATAAAAAATAGGTGTGAAAATTTACATTTGTTAATCTAAAGTTTTGTAATTTAATAATAAATAAAATTTAATCAAAATAAGTTTGTTGGTTGGGGATAGGAAAAAGTAGCCCTTGCACCGCCCCCTCTGAGTATTTAAAAAAAAACGTAAATCATATATGCTGATCTATCTAGCTTAAAATTTCAACGAAGTCAGTACGTTATTTAGGTGAGGCATACATTTTCCCTTGGGGCGGGTCAGTTTAGCATTTACGGGTATGGAAAATAGATGTTAACCGATTCTCAGACCTATACGATATGCACACAAAATTTCATGAAAATCGGTCGAGTAACTTAGGAGGAGTTTGGCAACAAACACCGCGACATGAGAATTTTATATATTAGAATTTATTTATTATATTATTATAT
The DNA here is from genome assembly GCA_963576795.1 of Metopia argyrocephala. Classification (NCBI taxonomy): domain Eukaryota; kingdom Metazoa; phylum Arthropoda; class Insecta; order Diptera; family Sarcophagidae; genus Metopia; species Metopia argyrocephala. The sequence goes on from OY756208.1 coordinate 252,803, forward strand.
ATTAAGCAAAAATTTTACTCAGGTCCTAATCATAGGTCTAATGAAAACTCTTTATTTTTAAAATTTTTCAGAACAGAGTGAGAGAGCCATACGACTTTCACTTTTCATATGTATTTTCTCTCATTATCGAATACGAGTATTTCGATAACAAAATATGGTTAGACTATCACATTACTACTCTCCTACATAAAAAATTGGCATATCATACGACTTGTTGGATGGTATAAAGCTCTTTAAATTAATATTCATTAATATAATATTAAAAGAAGTAAGTACGAGTACAAAAACACCACAAAAATTAATTGTATTTTACACTTTACCCCAGAATTTCCGCAAAACATAGTGTTTTGACAGAAAACAGCGCAAGAACTACTAACATACATACATATGTATGTACATACATATATTAAGATTTTACTTGTAATGTAAGCCCACTTAAAATCAGAATTGCTTATGCGAAAATGATAACGGTAAATAATTACAAAACACACCGGATAATTTGGTGGTCGCCGTAGTCTAATGGGCAGTATGTATGTTGGCTTACTAGACAAACTTATCCAGCACTGACATCTGAAAAAAATAAATACATTTCGATAGCTCAGCAATTTTTTTTTTGCAAAACCTCTAGAAGTAGGCCTCTGTCCTCATGAATTGACTCACATGATATAGGCCGTAACTTTGAAACGGTGTGTAATGGCAATTATGTATGTAATGGATAATTTGACAACAGTTGAAACACAAATTCTGTCAACAACAATCAGAACAGATAAAACATTAGAAAAAGTTCGGCATTTATGCCATTCATATATTCATTGCTGTATGTGCAATACATGTGTCATTTATCTGCCACGTCAATATTTTCAGGTATTATTTATAATTATTTTACTATAAATAATAAATAAATAAACGAATCAACAATCTACACTAAACAAAAATTAATACATAGTAATTGCATAAAATTTAACACCCGTTAATCCGTTTTTTATTTCATTATAGTTATCGATCAAAGCTATAAAATGCTTAGAAAGCATTACTACGCTCAGTCAAACGACGTCGACAGTATGTGATGTCGTTGCTTACATTTTAATTAATACACCATAAATTGAAAGTGTTAATGACTAATAGTCGATAAACAATTACATTACAACGCAATTGTATTTATTTCAGTGCCAAATATGTAGTGTTTTAAGTAATTAAATAGTTTTCTCTTTATAAACTTATGCATATTATTCATGTATTTGAATTTAAATTTTTTTATTTTGTTTTATTCATCTACGTACTTCATTTTACTTTAAAATCTCTGTGAATTGATTATTGTTGATTTGACAGTTTGAATATGTTTTTATTTAATTCGTGTCTTAACAGCGATCAAATCTTTAAAACACACCCGTCTCATAAAAGACTCTATAACCAACTAAAATATTTTTCGTATCTTTCATACAATTTTAGCTCTACTCTCTTGACAAAATAACTCCCATACTTATTAAAAAGGTTGATTGTTTTTTCGATCATTAAGCTGTTTGTTAAGTTAAAGGTAAGAAGCGTCCCCGATGAATTAGAATTTTAAACATTTTTGAAATTTTTCATACATACAACGCACATAGCAGTATATGTATTATTGAGTTATAAAGTGTTATAGTCAAGGTAATTCTTTTAATTTATATCATATGGTACGGGACCCTCCTCTCCCTACTGTATAAAAAATCATTGCCTAATTACGTTGCTATATTCTTAATCACACATCGTAAACTCTCAATTACTATTTTAATTACTCGTATCTCATTAAATCTATACAGATAAGAAATGTTATTAAACGGTATTTAATCGTGTAAATATGACAATATGACGTAAATATATTCATACATATATATGTGCATATACTAACTCTTTATAGATCATTAAAATAAGATATAATTATTAGCAATTAATTATATTAAAATTCTAAATACAATGATAAGATTTTAGGTTTTTATAATAATATATTATTTGTATTATGCATACAAATTTAATAAATTAAATAAAAAACTACACACATTTACACGTAAACACATACATATTACAGTTAGAATAATGGGTTTTCAAAAATCACGTGCTGAGTCTTTTTCAACTACTTTTGGTGATCAAAAACTTATTATTTAAGAAGAACTCGAAAACGACTCACATTGAAATTTAAAAACGTTCAATTTAAAATACAATAACAGTTTGTATTGTAATCGTAAACCGATCACATGGCTTGTTTTCAGGAGTATTGTATTTGAATTGAATTTTGATAGGATAGTTTTTTTTAAGCGCCCTATAAATGAGACGGAGAGAAGCTGTTGTCAATTTGTCAGTGTTATACTCTCACATTTCAATGATCAAGGGTGCCCCACCTGTCGCTGCATGTTGACATCTGGAGCATCTTTACCAGTTGCATTTCCAGCTGGAAAGGATGATTTTTATAATGTAAATATTTTGAAAATTACAAAATAAATAAACTTTAAATATAATGAGCTTGCGCTTGTTGGACCTATTTTTCATGATAACGAAGAAGACATTAAGGTAGCGTCTATTTGGCGACATTTAACTATTCTAATCCACTAGAATCACTGCCTGCTCGAGGGATTTTATATAAAGACAGCAGACAAAATTGGTATATTATAATACCGACTGTTTAATAAGTTTGTGCGGCTTTAAGGTTTTATACGGATGGCAATTTTCAGAAATGGCACGGCAACGATTTTAACTAGGGAATAGCTCGATCCACGTTGTCTGTGATGTAGCATGATTGCATTCATTTAAGTGCATGTCTATGATTGCATTCTTTTAGATGCATGTTTGAAAAATATTAAAATATGTATTATCATGTGCCATTTTAAAGAAATCACACAAGCAGACGGTATCACCAATTATTTAATGAACCCTGAATAAATGGTAACCCCGATTTGAATGCCATGCTACCAATGGAAAGCTGAGATTCTAAGCTATACGGTAATATACAATTTTCTAATATAAACCATTAATTGAAATGTTCATATAATTTCAAAGGGTAAGACAGCGTGTAAACTTGTCTTAATTGGTGATACCGCTGACCATCGTCATTCATACATAAAATATTCAAAGCCAAAATGTAAACACTACGACTGCAAGAATGTGACTCGCTTCATTTTTTAACCGTAGGAAGATATTTTATTTTATACATGTTTGATATACATACATATACACAAACTAATGTAAAGGGTAGGTTAAATTAAATTCTCATAATTAATAGACGGTTTTCTATACATACATACATATGTACATATGTAAATTTTGATAACATATGCATATGTACATACATGTATGTATATTACGAGTATTTATGTACATGAACTACAACAGCACTGCCTAGACGACGCCGATCACATACAGGTTGGGGCCAGTTAGTTTTCAAACCAATTTCAGTTAATGCCCAACAACATGTCCAACTTTAATTAAATAATCTTTCGTATTATCCAGTACTTCAGGCTCAACATCAACTACCATTGGCGCCAGCTGATGATGTATTCGACCAGAATTAACAGAATTCTCAATTGACTCTCCAAAAACAAAATATCGTAGTATTGTCTTTAAAAAACGAATTCTATCAATTAAGGGATTAAGATGAATCTAAAAAAACTGTTTCACCTGTGCAACAGAAGTCGTTATTCTTGAACCTCCAGCACAGCCTACTAGTAATTGTACATTTCCATGATTGTCCAGTACAATACTGGGACAAGTAGATGACATTGGTCTCTTGTCCGGTTTAATATAATTTACAGGTGAAGATGGTATACCATAAACATTTACCTTCCCAGGAGTAGAAAAATCATCCATTTCATCGTTTAAAATAATGTGTTTTGCAGGAGCGAACTTTAGCACCTAAACTCCTCAAGAAAAAGATTGTTACTGACAATAAAATTGAAGAAATGATTTCATAAATTTATCCTTGGGGTTACTTACTGACTGTTTATTGTACTCGTTATAGATATGGCATCGCCGTTTGGTGCCAATACAACAATATTTGCCGTTCCATGATCTTTAACGTTTGTAAAATTTGCACCATAATACGACATGTCAGTGTAAGTATGATCGTCTGTTATTAACTCTCTGATTTGAGAAGCAAAAGCTGGACTTTTTAATTGATCATTGATTTTTGTTACCTGAGGTTCAAAATGTATATCTCCTAAATTTGTGCGGCATCCATAGGCATGTTTAAATGTTTCAACTACTCGTTGCCAATAGATGTCTGGTATAGATAAGTGCGTTCCATTACGTTAAAATAAATTACTTATAATTAAATATTTTATTAATTACCCCCCAACTTCAGATGTGCCTTTTTTCAAATTCCGTACCGCTTGATGTGATCTAAAATTATACAAATACACTGCCGATCACTTGAATATGTTAATTAATTTTTGCACTTATATTTCAATTTCTCTTCATATAAACTTTGTGAGACCAATTCTTTTTTTCAGTTAAATTAAGAAATATTTGAATGATCATATTTTAGGAAAAAAAATAACAGTACAATAAATAAAAATTTTTTGTTTATTGCTTTTACTTCAAAATGCTGCGAAAACAGGTGTAAATTTTGGATCACTTGAATAGGTTCACTAGGAATAAAATTAGTTTGTTTTTGACCATCGACGGTGTAATTTAAATTTTAAATATTTGTGAGTCTCTACAATACTCTTTTAAATTTTTTATTTAAAATTGGGCGCAGCAAGCGATTAACTGAAGAAAAAAGGTAAAATAAAAGCATTCAAAGAAACTGGCTTTAGCCATAGGAATATTGCCAAAAAAAAAAAAATTGGCAATTGTTAAAAAATGAGACAAAACTTGAGTATCACAGCCAGCATAAATACTGTAAGACGTATTATTCGAAGTGCTAAACATTTAAAGAGATTGAAAATTAAAAAAAATGCTGCTCGTAAAGTGAAACAGCTGCCGTTTGCACGAGAACACATGACCGATAAAAATGAATGATATCGTGTTCTAAGGTCCGGACGGATACGCTACCTTAGTCGTCTCAATAGTCGTGCGGAAGTGTAATGGCGATTTCATATTATGATACATGTGAGCTTCAATTCCTCACATAAAAAAGTACTATTTTTGACAAATTCCCTGGATATTTCAACAAGATAATGCCCCGATACATAATGACATGGTTGTAAAGGCGTGGATTCAAATCCAGAATGTCAATATGTTGGTGTGGCCACGATATTTTCCTGTATGGATAATAAATATTATAGAAAATGAATGGGGCTTGCTTTTTCGCAAAGTCTACGAGTCCGGCAGACAATGCGAACAAAAGAAGCTTTAATTGGACTTGGTCCGAAATTGCATTATCATTAATTGAAAACCTTTCTTTATAATTCCCCCCCCCCCCAAATGGTATTCTTTAAGTTATACCGACTAAAGGTGGATATACTCATTATTAAATCAAAACATTGTAGAAAAGTTTTTCAAAAAAATTATTTTCTTCTATAGTTTTTCAAATGATGATAGAAAATCATATCAGTTTTTTGAAAAAAATTACCAACTTTTTTTTTTATCATAAACTCATATAATCCAATATTTCACCATTTTGGAAAATAATTTAACTATAAACTAACTTTTACAAAAAAATTAATTTGAATGTAATGAAAATAGTGAACTTATTCAAGTGATCGGCAGTGTATATATCGTTAAGTAAAATGCAAAAAGGCGTAACTAACAAAATATTTAAAATTGCGTTTTTAATTGATTATTATGAAGGCCATTAAACTATTTACATACAATTTTATGACAAAAATTTTGATTAATTTTTTATGTAAGTACATATGTATGTAAAAGTAATGCTTGTTAAAAAGTTTTTTGCTTCCTCTATAGAATTATACTCGTATTTTTGTTAGGTACCCCTTTCTGCATTTTAGCTAACGATATGGACAGGTACATCAAACAAATATTCCACAATAGATAATTGCCGAATTCACAAAACCCTTGCATTCGTTGTTTGATTGTACGGCAATACAATAGTTGTACGCTTGTTGTTGGTAATTTTCATCAATCAGCTTTAACTCATTTATTAGTGGGTTAGCTCATAAAAATCCGACGGGAAAAGTACCATATGTACTTAAACATATATGTACATATATTACACATTCAAATACATGTTTTCAAAAATTTTATTATATAATACACATATGTATGGATGTATGTGAACAAATATTTTTTAAACTTACATCATTCTTTACGACTGTCTTCAAAACGTTTTAGTAATAATAAATAATTAAAATTTTAATTTTAAAATATTTTTCTTTTAACACAAACTGTACTGCTATTTATATACATATATTGCCAAAGTCGAGCTATTAATTATCTCTAAATAAACTCGAATTCCGATATAATAAAAAAAATAAGGAGATAAAAAACTTATTTTTCTATAAGTCAGTCATTTTGTTTAGATATTAAGTAAATTATAATAAATTCTTCCTTTTTTTTTTTGGCAAAATTCAATTATTTAAATTTGTAACTTAATTTTATCCGATAAGATAATAAAATTATTAAATTTTTATTAGGATGACAGTCTAAAGTAATGGTAGATTGGAACGAATTTACGTAGGCAGATACATATATTGGACATTTTTAATTTATTAAAAATTATCGTACCCAGATAACTTCTATATGCTAATTGATTAAATAAAACATATTTTCAGCAGTCTTTTATATTCAATCGAATGAAGTTCGAAGCTCTTTATACTAATTTTTAATTTGTTAAATAGTGCTTAGAATCGTAATCGTAAGTCGGCATTTTCAATGTAGAAGTTGAAAGGCAGACAGTTTTCAAATCTTTTTTGCTCTTGCCTAAAACTTTTATAATGTAAAACGTAGAAGACAAGCAGAATAAGCAAAAATTGCGAAACGTAGAAAACAAAAACGAAAAATGTCCGGTAAAAACATTCGTGTACTACATTCGTCCCCATTTCTACAAGTTTAGTCTGCCTGTCTTTGAATTTCTATGTTGTAAAGCCTGGCTATTTATTTATATGAAACAATTGTTTAAAACTGTAGTTAAAATAAAAAACATTTAAAACAATAAAATAAAATTTTTTTGGTTGGAAAATGAAATTTTCCACATTTTATTGTATCGTAGAAAATATTTCACATAGTTTTGTATTTTTATATGTATGTATGAAAATATAGTATGTATGTGCGTATATATGACATCTTTATAAATCAATACTTTTCTGTAATTTAAAGCATATTTAATGATCCACTGATGTCATTCATTATAACTGTAGTAATCGATAATTTAATATTTTTTATCAACATACATACATATTTTAAAATTTAATTTCTGTACTAAATTTATTTTGATTACTTACTTACTTATATAGAATCTTACATATAAACTATTTATATTTTCTTAATAAAATAAAATTATTGATTTAGTATTTCACAGAAGCCAGTAAAAAAATATTTTTATGTATATGTACTAGGCATGTATTTTAATTTATATTTCCAATATTATAATGTAAAAAAATTTTTTCTTATATAAAAAAAAAGATTTTGGAATGAATTATTATTTCATTTTTCATTTATGTGAGTATATGTACTTACATATACATATGTATATACATATATATAATGTATGTATGTGAAAACTGTATGTATGTGTAAATGTATAATTAAACTTCTTTTAAAATCATGCAACTATCACTGACTGTATTAATCTTATTCTAATTGTAAAATATATGTATATACTTATATACTATAGATGTGTATATATAGCCACCTAAAATGCGAAACAACGTATGATTACTTGTCAAAAGTTTACAGGAGAAACAAAAAACGTTTAAAATGGAAACTACTCTCAATAATAAATAATAAAATTTTAATTGTTTATAACTTTGTGGTTCTTTACATAAGAAGCATTAAATTTTGTACACATAAGTATTACGATGAATTAAGTCAATTTCGAATTTTTCGATAACACGTTATTTTGGATTTTAGGTGACGATATATATTCATTCACACTGTAAAGTAAAATAATTTTCTTGATATCTAAAAGCATGAAGAAGCACCTATACTTATTTACGTATTGTATTTACATATTTATACTAGAATTCTGAAAAGTATACATATGTATGTATATATTTGGAATATTTTTGTTGGGAATTGAAAGTTTTTGGAAACTTGTATTTTGTACAATATTACAATATTATTAAAACAATTCAAAAGTTAATAATATTTTCACTATTTCACAAATGCACAAAAAAGTACATTTTTTTAAATATTTAAATATGACAATAATCTTTTTTAAAATTTGCTAAACACCACAATATTGGAGAAATTACGTTAAAAAAAGGTTTTTAGATTAAAATAATCTTAATAACCAAATACGTTTTAAATATATTGTGCATTTAATAAAACGTTTACCTTTCTTTTCCGCTTTTTTTTTTTTTTTTTTTTTTGTTTATGTGACGATAATTGTTCTATTTTAAACATATGTCGTATTTGAAGAAGGCTTTGGATCTTTTTTTATAAAAATTTAGATATTTTTCTTTTTTATGAAATAACTAAATTAATCTACACACAAAAAAATACATACATATGTATGTATGTATGTATTGCAATTTTTATAAAAAAGTTTTTTTAATTTAAGTAAAATATAAATTTAATTAAAAACCAGGATAAACAACTATACATTTTTTGTAAATCTTGATACTTTCAAGTTACAAAATAATTATACATATTATATATAACTATATATGCATATTACGCATATGTTTATATGTAAGTTCATAAATAACATGTATTTATGTGAACTTATAAATATTTTGTGTGTTAATAAAAAGTACACGTAATTAGAATTTGTTAAAAAAAGCACCGCATTTATATGAATATACTTGTCTAAGAAAAAAACATTTTTTGCTGTTGTAATTTTGGTGAATTACGAATATAAGTATTGCTAACCGTAAACTTGCATAAAATATTAGGAATTTATAGTTTAGAAATATTATTATACTAAAAAAATTGGGGGAAAAAATATTAACCCACATGTGTACATAAAGGAAGTGTGTAAAAAAAAATAACTACAATACATATGTGTAGTGCAGTCAAATCTTCACTTGTCTGTACTATTGTCATTATTATTATTGAATATGTTTCGGTATAGACGATTTAAATAAAAATTTTTACTCATTATAGTTGTCCTTGCTAAAGAAGATTTCTTTAGTAATTCTCACAAAGATCCACCGCTTCCATTACTACTATTATCGTAATTATCACAATTGTCATTATTTGTAGCAGCAACAAGATTACCGCGATTTTGTTGAGATACATTACCACTTTGCTCTAATGTATAATTCGGAATTAGTTTTGGATGTTCGGTGCTCAATTGTGTTATTGTGTTGGGTGAAAAATGCATAAGATTTGTATCAATAACACCATTCAGACTAATTGGTGGAGTTGTTGTGCTAAGAGATGTTGCCTCACATGAAAAACGACTTGTATTGCTGTTACTGCTAGTACTTAACTGGTCATCAAACATATCAATGTTTACAACGGTGGATCCATCATTAGCGAAACAATTATCGATTGCACTGCTTGTTAAATATTGAAGATGTTGCTGTTGTTTTACATTTTGGTACATAGAGTTTTGCACATCCAGAACTGTTTGTTGTGATGTTATTGTGTGTGTATCCTGTATGGTCTTATTTTGATTTTTTGAATGATCTAACGTTGGATACTTTTTTACAGTCATAGTTGATGAATTTCTATTGTGAGCATCAAATGCTTGCTGATTATAATTTATTTTATTACTTCCATCAACATTATCCCTGCCGGCATCCTTAAGAAAATGTGTCTCTGTAATAAAAATATATACATATGTAATAAAATAGAAGGATGAAATTCTTTCCACAAAATTTTCTATTATTTATTGCATTAATAAATTATTGCGCTTTTAACCCTAGCCGGTATGAGGGTTTTTTGTCGCTAAATAGCATAACCAGGTCTGTGCAGACCTACATAGGATTTGTATGGAAATGCATAGACAGATGTTTTAAAAGTGTGAATAAATGCATTTTGTGCTGGGAAAACCACAAAATGAACAATAAAAATTAATTTTTATACCTCTTAGTTATCTATTAACAGTATTTTATTAATAATATGTATACAAAGGAATTTTATACATGGCATTTAACGCAGACGTACCTGGCATTTGAGAGTTGTTGGCATACCGGATTTTTGCAATACATGCAATGAAAATATGTTTTTCGCTGCTTTTTGTTCAACTTAAAATAGCAAGCACGATGGTCTTTTGGCAGAGGATCCGGTATGGACTGGACGGTCATATATGGGCGGGCCTGCAGCTACCTGCAAACAAACAAAATTTATCAAGTTCGTCAAACTCAACTACATCGTACAAGTGGAAGGACGGTAAAATTTGGTCAACAGCTCCTCCGGCCACTGGTAGACTTCGTGCACATGACTGTCCCACGGTGAGTCGTGAAGGCTACCCTATCTACAGGGCGACGATGTCTGCTAACCGATATAGAATTTTTCTAAAGTATATAAGATTTGATAACGGCATCACGAGAACTGGTTGACTTGTAGAAAACAAATCGCCCGTAATCGATGTTTGTAACATGCTCATGAAAAACTTAGAACGCTGATATGCTCCGAACTGTTCCCCTACCGAGGCCGCGTTCGTTTTATCCAATATATACCATCAAAACCAGTCAAATAAGGCATAAAAATCTGTAACTAAATCAATTTTTAAATTTTAGCCATTTTGTCCCCACAACTCATTACTTGGCTGAATGCTTGACTCGCATATGGCGGCAAACAAGGCTAGGACAAAAAAGCTCACAATTCTGTTTCCGTTACAAGATGCGTTCTCACTCGCGGGCCTTACGGTTTGTTTCAAGAACAGATGTGCTGAGGATCTCGGGTCTTAAAAGAAATTTAAATATGAAGATGGGGTTTCGCATAGTGCCTATTACCGGGCCTTCACGACTCACCGTGAGTCAGTTATGTATACGAAGTCTACCAGTAGCCGGCGGAACTGTCGACCAAATTTTACCGTCCTTTGACTTGTACGATGCAGTTGACTTCGACGAACTTGACAAACTTTGTTTGTTTGCAGGTAGCTGTAGGCCCGCCCATATATGACCGTCCGGTCCATGCCGCATCCTCTGCCAATAGACCATCGTGCTTGCTGTGTTTTAGATTGATAAAAAACAGCGAAAAGCACATTTTTATTACATGCATTGCAAAAATCCGGTATGCCAACAACTCTCAAATGCCAGGTACTTCTGCGTTAAATGCCGTGTATAAAATTCCTTTGTATAAATATTATTAATAAAATACCCTTAATATATAACTAAGATGTATAAAAATGCATTTTTATTGTCCATTTTGTGGTTTTCCTAGCACAAAATGCATTTAAACACACTTTTAACACATCTGTCTATGCATTTCCATACAAATTACATGTAGGTCTGCACAGACCTGGTTATGCTGTTTATGACTAAAAATTTGTAAACCCATATCAACCCGAACCCGGATCCGCAATAGCTCTAATTTATCGCTCATTGTGTTTAGAGACAGTTGCTCCAGGAAGTCATGGAAGGATTTGTCTCTAACATGAAAAGCAAAAAAGTTATACAGACTTTTATATGCAAAAAGTCTGCACAGACCTGGATATACCTACTAGGGTTAATGTAATATGAACTCTCAAATCATATAAGATTTGTAAAATTTCATAAACCACTCTAAACACATACATACATATCTAATTAAGTTTCAATATAAATATAAAATTAATATTCGTTTTTATTATAGTTTTTCTTTTTATTAATATAACTTAATTAATATTTACATTTTTTTTGCTAAATATACGAAAATTGATTTAGTGCAACTTAAACACATTCTAAAATTTTTCTTAAGGTAAAAATTTTGATTCAAAGAAAAATAAATTCCTAGATAGCATCCAGGTGGTTGGTTCTATGTCTGTATGTATTTTTTTTTTATTACAAAATACTGAATCTTTTTTTAAAATACAAGATAATTCAGAAACAACAATGAATCAAAATAGTGAAATAATTTACTAAGAGTTTAATTGATTACTTAAATATGTATAAACAAAATTGCAACAGTTTATAAATAAGTTTAAAGTCTAACAAAATTTGTGGCCGTTTAATATAGAATCTATTGTTTTATTATACAATATGCATTTAACTCAAACACTTTTTTATTGTAAAAGTGTGAATATGTATCCTCCATTAAATACTAGTATATTTAAAACTTTATACATAATGATGTAACTTAAATGTTTAATTAAAATATTTTAACGATTTATAGTGAATACTAGAGTAACTTTACTTTATTAAGCATGTGTCTTTCAAATGAAACTTTTTTTTTAATATTTAAAACAAAGCATATATGTATGTATATACATAAATACATTATCAACATATTTAAGTAGTACATATAAATGAAGATCTAATGAAATTTATAAATTTTGAATTTTATTCTGTTATCGGTTTCAGGATTGAAACTTTACATTAGGAGTAATTAAATACGTTAGCGTAATTTAGTGTTTTATGTCTTGTGTAAAGTGGCAGAAGTTTTATAATAGTTTTATTATTGAGATGAGATGAATGAAATATTAACGAAGAGATTTTTAATCATTCTGTCACTAGAAGAGGTTCTTTAATAGACTTTGATTTTTTAACTGTATTATTGTAATCATTTTTCGATTTCATGTAACTTCTAATATATACGATGTAAAAGTAATATATGAGAACTAAAGAAAAAATACAAAACAGACAAAGAGCTAATTCTTATCTCTTCCGTCTTTTACTTTTCTTTTTTAAAACCCCAGCTGTAGGTTGAGATGTTCCGACAACAGAGGGTGACAAAGCAGCAGAAGACTTATTACCACATAAAGAGATCAATGGTTCTTCATTATATTGTAGACGACCTCCCAACTCGACACCACTTTCCTCTGCTGATGATGTTGAGGAGGATGTTGCTGCTTCAATAGCAGCAATTAAATTAATTTTGTGTTCCAACTTCTTCGTTTTAATCTTATGTGGAGGATTATGTGCAATTGAGGCTGGGATGCAGAGAACGTTGTCATCCGATGTTGTTGCTGGCATTGGGCCTTCACTATCAGTTGTTGATTGTAGAAAAGTTTGTGCTGCCAAATTTCTATTTGAAGTACTTTCATCTATAAATGTTGGCAATATTTGATCCAACCCAGTTGACAATTGATCTGTTTGAGATTCTGTCATAGCGATTAATGGCCTCAGCTCTTCATCATCCATTTCTTGTTGATGCTGTTGATGTTCCTTTTGCTTTTTAAATTCCTGTAACTGCTGTTGTATTTTACGCTTTTGTTTTTTTGTAATTTTCTTTTCCTCAACTATAACAATTTCTTCTGATCCCGATGAGTTTGTAGACGAAGAAAACTTTTCATTCGTCGTATTTGTATTAGTAGTGTTTGTGTCCTGAGAACTATGTTCTAGACTCATGTAAGGATCATCATTTTCTGTAAGGGATTTATAATCTGCAGTAGACGGTTCCTCAAGGGCAGTTGAAGACCGATTTGATGAGAAAGTTGGTGAAAGATCAATTTTTTCAGAGGAAGCCCGCATATGTTCATGTTCATAATGCAAGGAACCACAAAGTGCAAAAATTAGATTTTGTTCCGTAAAACCACGCGGAGGTGGTGTAATTTTTCGTTGTAATGCAGGATTTTCTTGCGTAGGGCTTTCAAAATTAATTAAGCTGATATCTCTTAGTACACTTTTATTTTCAGGAGTCAGTTGTAAAGGTTCAAGCGCTGGTAGTGGTGGTAATTCTTCCAATGGCTTAAATATTGAACCCTCATCTAAGCTTAGTGATATTTCTGTTTTATTTTTGATCATTTTATCTTCCATCTCATGTGGAGTTGGCAGTTCTGGTAGCAATTTTTTTAAAGTTGTGTTGGATTTACTTGAAACATCCAGCAATGGATTTTTATTGCTCTCATTTTTAGATTTTCTAAAATTTTTATTTATCATTTCTGCACCACTTAATGTTTTCCAGGCAGACACGGATGCTGCTGTTGAATTTTGTGTTATATCTCTTGAGTTTTTCTGACAACTACTAGTACTGGATACATTAACTAATTTATCCTTAACACTTGACTTCAATTTAGATTTTTCATTCTTTTCAACAGAATATTCTCCAGCATTTTTATTTTCATCTAGTATTGTAACATTTGTTGCATCTACTGAATTCAAGTCGTTTTTGTTCTCACTTTTCAAAAATTCTTTAATTTTTTTTTTAGGTGAAGAGGCAGTTGATGAATTGACCTTCTTGATTTCACTTTCACATTCAATATCAAAATCCTTTTCTTCAAAATCTTTCTGGCCATCTTTTCTAGGGGTTTTTATTTCCTCGCTTCCTTGTTTGTTTTTATTTTTCATGCCGTCTTTATTTTTTACATTTAAACATATTTGATCTTGACTTTTCTGTTCTCTATTTTCTTCGTTTTTTGTTTCAACAACTTTAATTTGTTTAGCAGTTGAAACAGCACTTTTACTTTTTTCTTCATCATTATCATGTTTTGTGTCACGTTGTAATTGTTTTAAAACGGTTTTCTTTTCCAAAGAGTGTTTTTTCTTATATTCAGTATTGTCAGTACTTACAGATTTTACTTCTTCAGCATTTGCAGAAGTTTCATATTCAAATTTGTCCCCGGTCTTTTCTTGTTTGCTATTAGTACAGTCCAATATGACCAGTTCATTATCTTTTGTCTTAGTAGAGTAACATTCATATTTGCTCATATTTAATTTTTCTTCTCTTTCACATTGAAGATCCTTTGCATCAGATTTGATTTCTTCGTCACTTATAGATTTTCTTGCACACTGTGAATTGGTTATTGGGTCTTTGACAATTACTGCTGATTTAATCGATTTATTGTTATGCGATTCTTTGTTATAATCTTTCATATATTTATCTGTTTTATAAGTAGAATCTGTACTTTCTTGTTCGTATAAATTTTTTGTCATTTCATATGCTTTTGAATCTTCCGTTACAGATTTTTTTGTAAATCTATTAACTGAATTGTGTTTTTCTTCAGAAAGAACTGTAATCTCTATATTCTTATTTTCTAAATTCGACTCACTTAATGGCTTTTTATTGTTGCATTCATTCAATGCAACACTAGAGTGAGTTGCTCTTATTTCATCTGTTTGTTCGCATATAGATTGCTTTTCACAGCTTTCAATTTCTTTACTGTGTTTTGAGTCTTGAACATCAATTTCTTCGGATTTTTCAAAATCTTTCTTATTTGCTTTCGTTGATTTGTTTATTACGCCCCCTTTTTTTATTTTATCCTTTTTAACATTTTTATTAACACAAAGTGTTTTATTTTCACTGAAACTTTGTGATGCCGATTTTGAATTATTTATTGCAATTAATTCGGAATTTGCTTCAATTGATTCATGCACAACTTTGCCTTTGTTTTGATCATTTTCCTTTTTATTGGATGCAATTGTAATGGTATATTTAGAATCTATAATTGGTTCATTATCGTTCTCAAGTTTTACGTTTTTGCTTGTCTCTAAAGTTGTGTTATGAATATTTGAATTATCGCAAGTGTTAGACTGTTTAATGTTTGAGATTTTAGTTGAATCATTTCTAGGCACATCTGCAGTGTATGAAATACTATTATCCTCAATATTTTGCCCTTTTGCCGTTTCGAAGTTTTCTGATATATTTTTTGAGTTTCGTGTTTCTCTTTTGGTTTGTGTTTTAAATATATTACTCTTTTCCGAATTTTTTGGCATCACAAAAATGTCTCCCTCTTTGTGCTTTGGCACACTAGTTATTTCTTTTTCGAGCGATTTAGTTCTGCATTCATTACTTTTCTCCTCAGATAATAATTCAAATTTAGGAGCTAATCGTTTAATGGAGAATTCTTCTTCATTTCCGAAAGTATTTTCGATTTCTAAAGCTTCTTGATTTTGTTTTTTATCGTATTTTGGTATCAAAGAATTTGTATAATCTTTTTTTTTGTTCTTTTCATCTTTTTCATTCGGTTTTTTATTTAGAGTTGAGAGTTTTATAAGTTTGATGTCTTCCTCTATTTTTCGGGAATCCGCATCCTTAAAAATATCAAATTTTATTTTCTTTACTTTAATTTTCTTCTTTTCTTTTTTACAGATTTCATCGTCGACTTCTTTCGGTATAACTGGGACCACAAGTCTATTGCTAATAGTTTCAGGAGGTTGGCAGTGTTCGGAGCTTTTGCGGGCTTCCTCTTCACTCTGAAGACTTGTCCTTTCATCGCAAAATATGGCAACAACAGGACGGAAAAGGCTTTCATCACAATTTTCATGGATGACATTTTCCTCATTTGCTAGTTGCGAAACGACTTCATCTAAAATGTCTGTTTTTACATCAGCTGTTAAACAAGATTGAACGGTTGTAACTGTTCCCAAAGGATTAACGATTTTTTCAATAGAACCCTTTGATTTTTTAAACGATTCTAAAGATTCAAAATTTAATATATTGTCATATGAGTGAATATTAGGTAATGCATTCGCAAGGGCTGCTGCTGAAATTGATCTCGCGTGAACATAGTCTTGGTCATCCTGAGCCGTGAGCGCATCATAAAAAGCAACGTTATCATTTGAACCGGCATTTTCACAACCATGACCACCTTAATTGTAGCAAAAAGAGAGGAAAGAAGAGAAAAAATAAACATTGCATAAGAAAGAGCTGTTCATATCTTAAAAAAGCCAAAGGCAGTTTAGATTAAATGTGAATGATTTCAATTTTATTTTATTTTTTTTTTGCAAGAATGTACTTGTATTTATTTAAAAATTTACCCTAACGTTTTGAACTGAACATTATAACAATACATTATGATTAATTCAATTTTCTCTTTGTCTCTATTAATTGTGTGCAAAATTCTAAATCTATTGAAAACAAAATAATAAACGAAATTCAAGAAAATAAAAGGGGTTATTAATTAAAAAAAAATAAAAAAAACATTTTTTTCTTTTTTCTTAATGTGGTTTATTTTATTGTGTGTGAAATTTTTGTTTAAAATTAAAAGTGGATGTGTTTCTTATGAACAAAAAATAAAAATACAAAAAGAAACATTTTAACTTTCAATTTTGACATGCGATATTGATGAATAATTGATTTAATTAGTTTGTTTATTGAAAAGCTGAATAATACAAGAAGCTCGATACTGTAAAGTCAATAAAAAATATATTCAGTCGTTGAATTAAAGAAACTTACACCAAGATTTTATTTTAGTTTTCGTAAATAGAGCAAATAAAACTTTGATGAGGTTAATCAATAACATATTAACAATTATGTATATCGTAAATTACGATTGATTTGACAAAGAAAAAATATAAAACTTATAAGCATTAACGTTAAAAAAAACTTTGGCTTTTTAATTTTTTTAATGTAAAACATACTCTCTTCTCGTTTAGCAGTGCTTTGTAATTTTTTCTGCTTCTCACTCTCTGCTTGCTTTTTTCTTACTCATTTTTTAATTTTTAAAAAACAGTTTCGGAAACACTTAATATTTTTGTAAGAAAATTGAAATTTATCAAATAATATTTGAAATAAGAAAATACACAAGCATTGATATCTTATTTATCACTGAAATAAATGCATCATATAGTATATAGAGAATAAGTGGATTTTCGGAATAAATAGGTTTTGGGTTATGTTGTGTTAAGGAGTGTTTACTTTACAAATATTAAATGACATCAGTTGGATAAATGATTTGTTTACAAAAACATTTTCTCTTTTGATAACAGCAATTCACCACATACACATCTTCCAATTAAATATTTGAAATTATGAGTAATAAGATTTTAAGTTAAGAAAGATTTACATGCAATAAGTAAATGTAAATAACAGGTATTATTAAATTGTAGTGTCTGTAATCAAAAAAAAAAAAAACTATGCTCGTATTTGTCCGTATGGTATAAATGTTTGATGACTTCGTATTAATGGCATTTTTCCATACAAATTCTAAGAAATGCGTTAACACTCTGTCTACCGCAAAAGAAAACATAACGTAATTGCCAAACACGGTCCAATGGACCCATCAAAATATATTTGTATGGAAGTAGTATGGGTCTACTGGACACGACTGGCAGTTTACGGTAGAAAGTTGATGACACGAAAAGATAATATAAAAATTAAATTAAATACAAAACACAAGAAACATTTAATGTACAAAATCGTTTTTTTACAATTTAAAGAATCAATTATTTTATAGATTAAAATATTCAATTATTTGTAATAAATGAATAAAAAGAAAATTCAGATTTTGTGAAAGAATCTGTAGTTCCAGTTGAACTGAAAATATTTTCAACTCCATCTTGGCCAGTCTCATGAGAATTCTTCATGTGATGTTATGTACATATTGGAATGATTAATGTGCATGTAATACATAGAGAGCACATACATGCATGCATATGTATGCATACTGTTATGAGTTAGTTCAAATTTTGTCAATGTAAAAAGATAAAAAAAAATAGTTCTTATCCTAACAATAATTTAAAAATAATAATAGCGGTAACCACTCATCGTTGCAAACAAGCAATCGTGGCATATGTGCCTACATTTCGATATTGTTTGAGAACGTTTGCAACGAAGAGTAATTACCGCTAATAATATACAAAATAGTCAAATTACTTCAAGTTATTGGTTTTTTATATGTTATGCACATAAGAAACAAAAAAAAAACAAAAAAACTAAAATAAAATGTGAATCTTTCGAAAATAGAATTACTGAATCGTTCATCTTTGTAAAGTGAGCACAAAAATATATGTATGATTAGTAATTTGTAATGAATATTATAAGCAGTTAAATGTGAAGACAAGATAAAACAAACAAAACTAGCGTTAATAAACAACAAATAGTGTCATAGTTTTTAGCTTACCGGTCTCTTTTGATGAAGATGGTGATTCCCGCATTGCATCAGCTAAGTCCTCTTTAAGACGGGAATCTCCATGGGCAAGAGAAAAATCAGAATCTAAATGGTCGTGACGAAAACGGTCCATTAGTTTAGGACTTTGTTCAATACTGCCTATTTAATAATACAAATATCATTTTAAGTATTAATTATTAATTACTTTATTTGCGAGTTTACATTTTTATACTTACTGTATGATCCAGATTCAATTAAGACTGGTACAGTAGTTGATCGGCTTGCAGCATTTAAGGGCATGTTCAGAGGGCTTGAATGATCAAACTTCTCTGCAGTTGCAGTCGTACTTGATTTAGCAGTGCCAATTTCTACAGCTTCTATGTCGACATGGCTTAAGTTAGACCTTAACAAAGATGAATTTGTAATAAAAATATTTATTTCAATAAAAACTCTTTACCCGCTTGGTGTATTGTAAGTTTTGAATACAAATTGAGGCCCCATCCAGAGACGGCGATGAGGTCCTGCATGTGTTATTATTTCTACTTGTGCTAGCCAGGATTCACTTCGATCATCTGGATCATCGAATTGATGACGTGTACTATCAGTTAACTTGCAAGAATTCCGATTTTTAATCAACCAATTGTCGCACGATAAAGGAGGAATTACTTCTTGAGATCCTTCTCTGCGTCTACCCAAATTCCATTGTGCTTTTGCTTCAACTTCCAACTCTATTGGAGTATCATCACAAATTTTTTCTCTGGCGATATCTAAATTAAAAAGATATTTCAATATTTCAAAGATAACTCGTAATAAGTGCAAAGGAATAAATTTTACTTGAAGAAAGTTTGGTATCCAAGTCATATTGGATAAGGGCTCCGTGACCAGCCATAACAAATAATGAATCGACAGCTCTACGTTGCATACGATGTGGCGCTTCTCTTGTTACATTGGGTGGATCTAAAAGCCACGAACGTGACTTGGCAAAAATTGCACACACACTAAGTGGTTTTCCACTATCATCCGATAAAGAAGATAGCCTTTGACGTTGAGATCCTGTTCCTGCAACACTTGCAACGGACTTAACGCCCGCCAAAGTTGCAGAACCTGGAGGTGACCCCAGTGCAAAAGGCTGTCTTAATTGGGCTAGAGGCATTACTACTGTAGGACGGGGAAATGGCGGTAAAGTCGGATTATGATAAGGCTGTAAAGATTGGGTAAATGTTGTACTTTCGGAATGCGTTATGGGCGAATTTGAGCGCCCCTCGGCAGATAGACCAGCAGAGCGATGAAAACGTGATAACTTATTAACCACATGCAAAGAGGTATGGGTTCTAACACCCATTACACCACCATAGGGTGTTATGGGGAAAACATGTGTAGTGCCTCGAAGTGTGGAAACAGCAACCCAACGAGAATCCAATGATAGTGTAATATTTTGCACTTTGGCACTTGTGTCACCACGATGTAGTATATATAAGTGGTGTACTGCTGCTAGGCTTGGGCCCACTGGATTAGACTGTATGCGAAATACGTGAAAATCGTGTCCTCTGCGATCGGCGGTTACTAAAAGCAATCCTGAGTTATCAAACTCCATTGCAACTATTGCTTCTGAATGTGCTATAAAGTGGGCTATAATGGAATCTGTTCCTGTAATTTGATTACTGGATATTGGTACTCCCGATGTGGGACTATAGTCTCTATTAGGATTCTAAAATATAAAATTATTGATTTATAAATTGAAAAACTATTCAAAGATGTTCGTTACCTTTACATCTATTATGGTAACAACACCAGATTGTTTAGAGTCAAGTCCACAGCCAGAATCAAACGAAGTGTTTTTAGAACTGCTAGTACTACCTGTAGTACCTGTAAATCCAGCAGCTACTTGCTCTCCCAATTCCCTTAAACCTTTTACTAAAGATTTTGAAGCGTTCAATACAGTTGCAGTATAACTGGAAACACCATCACAATCGCAACCACCACCGCTACGTTTAGAATGCAGTAATTTATTTTCTGCATATGCTAGCCAACGTTGACCAAGT
Organism: Metopia argyrocephala; assembly: GCA_963576795.1. NCBI lineage: Eukaryota > Metazoa > Arthropoda > Insecta > Diptera > Sarcophagidae > Metopia > Metopia argyrocephala. Next base: position 273,791 of record OY756208.1, read on the forward strand.
GCTACCGGGTTAGGATTTATGCTAAATAAAAAAGAAATAAATAAACATGAAATATATATTTTTATCTAAAACTAACCCCGGACTTGGATAGCATGTTGTTATCGATAGACGATCTTCAAAAGTACGGGCATCAAATACAGCAATGCGTTCATGAAATGTTATGGCCACTGAAGCACGATTTGCTAGAATATCAATTACAGGATTTTTAAATTGAATTGTCTTAACTTGAGTGCCTGTTTTTAAAGACACAAAGTTTACGGCACAGAACTGAGGCTGTGCTCCTGACGACGAGCTTCCGTCAACTAAAGCTATTAATGGTCTTTTTTCTGCAAAAGCATCTGTAGGTTCATCGGCACGACCATTTTCCTCTATTGTTGCTGATAATAAAGGTGTTGGTAAAACTCTCAACGCTGAAACTATGCCATGGCGCCAAGAGAGTACCTCAATTGCTTCACCGTTTGCCGGGATTGCCCAAACTTGCACACCCAAACCATATCCTAAGATAAGGAGTAATGGTGGTGCCACATTACCCTCCAACTCCCAATCATCGCCAAAGCGTGGGTCACTTATATCAGCAGCTGTTTCAAATCGTGCCCAAGTTATAGTATCTTTTGGATCCGTAAGCGTTTGATTAGACAAAGTAACTTCATTAATAAATCCAATGGCTGAATCTAAAATGGAGCGATCACTAACAGCCTGCGGTGGAACAATGGCAGGTACAGTAACCATTCCACGGGATGCACTGCCGGAAAAACGTCTTGGTGAATCAGCAGACATGCCAAAAATTTTATAATTTTTTTTCTTCTCTTTTCTATTACAAATGATTCTTTCAAATCTCTCGTTCGGAGGTACTACTCCAAGAGAGTGAAAAAATCTTCCTAAACAGGAATATAGTACAGAACAGGACTTAACAAAAACAGTATCTTTGTTGGCGTATTAATAAAAACGGTTTCAAATCGAATTTAATTCCACTGATTTTGCGTGCGATTAAACTGTTCTCAGCTTTTAAAACTTTAAATTAATTTTTTTTCTTTTAGATAGTTTTCAGTTTTTGCTTTAGATTACTCAATTTTTATAATCGTTTATTTCCATATATATTGTTGTGTCTGTAAAAAATTTGAAAAGACAGACAAATAAGATTAACAAAATGCATGCACCTATAATATAATAAATTATTTTTATTTTAATTTTTTTATTTTATTTTTTTTTTGTGCTGCTATAAAGTTCTCGAATATGAAGAAAGACGAGGCCTTTTGAAGTTTTAGATTGAGATACATTTAGGGATACATGTTGATTCAATACAGTTTATTCTTTTAGAAAAAAAGTAAATTGTGCCCTCGAATTAATTATATTTAACATTGTATGTCGATTTTTTTCCACTTAATATTAATATATTTTAAATTTATTTTTGACAACTTCTAAATTATTTAAAAAGTTGTTTTCTAAGAATAATATACAAGCATGTAGTGTAATTGCGTTGGTCTAGTGGTTAGTGTGTTGTCTTACTAAGACGATAGCTCAACGTTCAAAGTTCAGCTCGAACATCGTGGAAGAAAAAAATACGAAGAAGAAGTCTGCTGGCAAAAGTTCTGAGAGTAGCTGATTGCCATGAAAAAACTTATCCAGTCTGTCGTTCGAATTCGACGTTAAACTGTCGAACCCGTGTTACGAACCGGTTGATCGGTGAGTGTTCCGACTAGCTGGCATCTTCTCAGGAGGTCCCAACCCTTCTCACCGACCGCGTATTCGAACACAAAAATAAATTGAAATAAAACATAAAAAAAATACTCCTGAAATTATCAAAAAAAAACTACCACTTGTGGGACCATTTAGGACATGGTGGTTGTTCACAGCCCACCCAACCATGTCAACGCTGCTTCCGCCAATTTTACTCGCGATGACCCAAGTACCGCCACGATCTTCCAACCCAATCAACCAGTCATCATAGCCTTACCTATTTGCCTTTTTAAACCAACATCATTATTTTATAACTCCACGAATTCATATAAAAATCACATCCATCTTTTATTAATTTTAATTATAATTAAGATGATATATATAAATAATATTCGCAAATAGATATGTGAAAACAAAAAAATAATATAACAACGGTTTTAATATAATTGAAATAAAAGAATATTCTTAATCGAATTCCTTTCTATATAAAAAAATCTGTAACATATAATGCTAACAAAAAAAAAATCAATACAAATACACAAAACAAAAAATATAAAATAATAAAATCTTAATTAATCCTTATGGCCCTTAATTTTCGAATCAAACAAAAATCTAATTTTCTCTCTTTTTTTTTTCTTTTCTTAATCTAACTACTCATATATACATACACTTTTGCATATATACTTATATGTATCTGTTTTATTTATCGTTATGTTTTACAACAGGGCTTAAATTTTAACCTATTTTTGGCAGGCAACAGAAATCCTACAACTAAAGGAGCTCCCTGAGCAGTATTTTCCTGACCGTTACCTCAAGCGCTGTTCACTATAAATATCTCTATATGTATGTATGTGTATATATATATATATCTTATTTTTTTTTTTTTTTCTTTTTTCGTTATAGGGTCTTATGGGCCTATATGAACTTAATAATTAAGTAATTATTCTAATATAGAAAAAACTTATAATTAAGACTACCTTATAACTAAAACAACACTAAATTTTTTTTTTTAAATAAAGAACGTGATAATGTAATATATGTATTTGTTTTTTTCTGTTTTTACTTATTTTTTTTTTCGAATAGCGTAAGGTCTGTGCGTTGAATATTGGTATATTAATTTCAATTTTATACCAAAACAAAAAGGAAATTCTTTTTTTTTTTTTGTATACGTGTACTTATTTTTTTTCCAATTTATCAATTCTGTTTCAGATTTTGTATATGATATGGTTGACCGATATGTTTTAAATTATCCTTCTTTTTTTTCTTTTTTCTTTTCTTTTCCTACCTGGTATCCTTATTTACATATATTCTTTCCTGGTTCTATCCTCTCGCCTTTACAAGCATTCCTCCCTCTAATTTTATCGAAGTTCCACCATTGGGGGGGGTTTTTCTCTTTAGGGACGCAGGAGTGACACCAGCTAAATTATATTTAAAATTTTCTATTACAATTTATATCTTAACATGGTCTAGCGTCCACTTACGTAGGATATAATCAAAAAATTTTCACACTTTATGCACAAAATCGAAAATCACAAAGGATTCTCCTCCGACTATCCTCTTGTAATAGTCCTGTCCACTAATTCTGAGAAAAGGACACTAATATTTTCTTTAATACACTTTAACTTTAACTTGAACGCACCACAGTCACTATTCAAAATGATCTCTATAAAAAACTGTTTCCTATCAAAAAGGTCTTTTATCTATCCGCTATTGTTCCTACGGTTTTTATTTACTCCAATTCTATTTTAAATTTCCATATATAATTACCACACATTTTCAAATTTTCCAATTTGGCGCGAATTCCACTGGCCATTTTATATGTAACGACTATGTTATATAAGTTATAATATTTTCACCCTTTCCCTTCCCTCTATAACTGATAAAAATCTACTAAACCTTACTTCCGCCCCCTCTTGCTAAAATTGTCATCAGTAGGTAATTTTCTTTCCTGTTATCAAGCAACAAAAATCTTATAAAACAAAAAGAAAAGCAAATACACTAACCCTTAAGACATGTAAAAACGCTATTTTATTACACTGTTTTTATGAATGAAAAAAATGCAACCGTACCGATAATATTTATTGCAACTGTTAGTGTTCTAAATTTTTATCGTTGTCCTGCTCATACTAATTGCCTTTGCCTATACTTGTCATATTTTGATTTTTCTTATGTCTTACAAATTGTGCCGGAGCAAATGGATGGAAGTAAGTATGAAATATTATTTTCTTAATTTCTTTATAATAAAAATTAAATTCTATTTTATCTACAGGACCGAGGGATTATTCAGGGGATATTTCCAAAGAGAATATATGGTAAGTGCCATGATTTCATAACTTATGTTCAACAAATAACAATTTAGTTTCTCTTTTTCAGGCTATTAACAGAATACCCAACAGACATTTCTTCATACAACAGATAAGTATAACTTAACATTCATCAACTTCCAATATTATCTAAATTATTTTTCTATTCATTTTCAGATTCAATGCGATTTTCAGGATAATAATGTAGGATGGGTAAGTATGTATCGTTCCAATTGAATTTATTGGCATAAAAGACTAATTAATTTTCCTTCCCATTTCTTTCAGGCTAAATCTACCACATGCACTCTGAATTTATTTCGCCAAGAAAAATTGACCAAGTGGGACCTAATAGCAGGCAAAATAAAAAATAAGCTTGGCCAATAGGCGAAACACAAAAAAAAAAAATACACAAAAAAATAATGAACAACAAGATTAAGCCATATTCATAGTAAAATACTGGCTCACAAAAGGTTCGCGAAACAAGATTTCTATGAAAATTTGTCTCGTGTGCTCAGTGTGAATCAGTCATTTACCATGAATATGGTGATAACAATATATATATATATATAACCCTTTGAAGCACCGGGGACTCGGGCTATGGTTTTGGTGCCACCAGGACAATTGGTTAGGTAGGGTCAACGCCCGTCCCCTTAGATTATCTCATGCAATGGGTATGAAGGTTTTAGGTAGAGTATTGCCTTCTCCCAAAACTATTTCCCTAAGGCCTGTCCACGCAAAAATTTTTTTCGCTGTGGACTTAGAAAAATTTTGCCATCCCATTGACAGTAGGTATGCTGCAGTCCATTGTCCCACAACACCCGGTACTCATGGATAAAAATTGACGCACACAATATGGGTGCTGTGAAAAGCTAGGACGGAACTCTGACAAAGGGTTCAATTTGCCAGTTATGTATGTATAGTGAGTGTATTGATGTGTAGGTTTAATCTAATTTATATTTTAGAACAATTTTTAAGAAAATATAAAACCAATTTGTACTGCATTCAAAATACATACATATTCACTTTTTATTGAATTTTTTAATTAAGTTATTTTAATTTCAATTAGATATACAGAGATGGTAAAATACAAACTGATAGGAATACATATGTATGTATATTGGAAAGGTCTACTTTTACCACGTCCATTTAAAGATACATACATATAGATATATGTATATGCATGTACATATGTAGTACATGTGTATTTAACTAGAAAAATACTATTGATTAACCACAGGTAGAGCAACATTTGCGGCGTAAAAAAAATACACACTCTGAGTTCCTTTACGTTTTGGCTACGTATTGTAATACATACTTATACATAAATATAAAGTATATGCCCAGTTGGCACAATCGTCGTGTACGTTATTGTCATCAGGGATATCGTTAAGATATGTCACTAACGTTTGTCGACAAAAGCGCGGAGGTGTTCATGCACCTAGTTAGTTTGTGGTCTATTTCCTTGAACTTGTCGATGATAAATAAAATATTGGCAGCATGCTTGCATAGTTCAAAATACGCATGTATATTTTTATACCTCTTTGTTTTCTTCTGATTTCTTAAAATCATAAATTAAAAAAAAATGTCACTATATGATGCTTCAAAAGAATAAATAATTCATACCTTAAAAGCTGTCAAAATAAATTGAGATTTTTCTATACACACAAGTACATAAATATTGCATTTTTTGTAAAATTTTTTTACGTGTTACATTCGCTGATCCTACAGTTTTAAAAACGACAATCTTTGTTCAGTATACCTACATATCTATGGAATTTTGAAAAAACGTCTTCTCTCGAAATAAGACAATTTTCTAAGATTTTTATAGTAAATATAGAATTCCCTTGTCCTTCTTTTGCTCTAATCCCCGTATTTCTACGACCTTTGGAACGCAAGATATGCAGTTGACTAATCGACCTCTTTCAGACTTTCCCCTAATTTCAATTTGACAAAACGGCTTTTTTCAGAGAATTAAGAATAATTTGAAAAATTGAATGTCTATAGAAAATTTTATTAAATGTTTATTATTATTTCTTAATTATTTGCATATTGTAGCGAAAAATTGAAGTATTTTTATTTTAATGAAACCAAAATATTTTTTCCAGATCAACTTCTTTCAACCTTTCTTTCATATTCCATTTTAACAAAACAACTTGTCTTGACTTATGCGATTAAAATAATTTCCAAATTTAATCAAAAAAATTTTGACAAATTTTTTATTTAAAATCTATTTAACAAAAAGTCTTAAATTAATTTTTTGTCGTTTTAAAGAAAACTATTGATTCTAGAGGGGAAAAAAGGTCACATAATGTTCGTTAAGTATTCGTGTATAATATTCAAGTTCAAAATTTCTTTAATTTTTTAAGCAAAAACTTCTATTAACCTTTTTAATTGTTTTTTTTTCTCTACTAAAAAATTGTTCATTTTGAAAGAAGACGTTTTGTCAAATGTCCACAGATATGTATGTACTTAGTATGTATTTAAGGATGTATTTTATCAGATTATTTGCAAACAAGACGGTACATGCATACATATATATAAAAAATTAAGATCATGACTGTTTCAGCATCTAAAATTTGTATCGTCCTTTCTTTAAATGTGTTCTATATGAGCGTAGGACTAAAGTGTCTTAAAAAAGTGGTTCACATGTACATCCATACATACAATGTCTGTTGTTTTTTTTTAATTCTTTATAATTGTATGCAGAATGAAAATTACTTTAATTCTGGGTGATTTTTTTAGTCGTACAAAACTTAAAATAAATATGTATAAAAAAAATTCGTTTACCAGAACAAAGGAATGACAAGGCAAACAATCAATATTTTAAAATCTTTTGCATTACAATTTTATTAATAAAGTTTATTTATTTATTTTTTTGTAAATAAGACAACATAAAGAAATACATACAAACTTGTATGTATGCATACATAGTATGTATGTATGTTTACATGATAGTTAATAAAGTACTATTCCTAATTCGGCTCCTGTGAAAGGATTCAAAGTGTATTGACATGAACAACAATTATACTGGAATGTATAAATAATTCCAAGCGTGACTGCGCGTTGAAGAAAAATATTAGTAGCGCATACTGGAATTACTTTTAGAATCTACAAAGGAATACCTATTTTTGGAAGAATGACGTCTACATACATACATCCATATGTAAGGATTTATTTACATCTGATTGCATCTGTAAATAAAAAAAATTTCCCACAATGTAAGTACAGTGAAACTTAGATATAACGAACCTGAGGGGGATTGAAAAATACTTCGTTAAAGCTATTGTTTCGTTATACATACACATACATACATATGTACATGTATCAATTAAACCTAGGTATAATACAAGTTTGAGAAACACCACAGAAATTCTTTATAACAAAAGTTTTTTATCCAGTTTTAGTTAAATTTTTTTAATGCAATTTTTGTTTGTTTATGCAAGCTTCGAATGCAATCAACACATTTTTTTCGGCAGAGGCAAACAGAAATGCTTTTAAATGTCAGTGTCAAATTTTTGCATATAATCATCATCCAAGCTTTTTTGTGCGCAGTGTAGTCCACTGGTAATATTTCAACGTCTTTAAAACTCCTTGGGCTAATCGATTATACCTACCTATGCAATTTTCTGTTCTCAGTATCTGTACTATTAACAGTGAATAATATAGCCAATCTTTTTTGCTGTTTTCCACCGTGGCAGTTCTCAGATTTAAACGCCATTGTTCGGTCTGGTGTACATATAAATTCAGTAACGTCACCATTAAAAGAATTGTTCGGCTGATATTCTGTTAATATTAACCCTTTTATTCTAAATTCATTGTACATATAAAGGCTTTCGAATGAAATCTTCGATATATAGAGGCCTTACACCTTCTTCGCTATAGCTATAGAGCAGTTTTGTATGAAAAACTTTGCAACAAAGAGGTTTCATAAGGGGATCCGCAAAATTTTCCTTAATTTGAGTTTTTCGTAATAACGAAGTTTAACTGTATGGAAACACATGTACATATGTAAATAGGGTTTTGTAATACAAAGGTATGTACCTATTTATCATTTTACTTTTTTAAACAGAAATTGACAAAATTGTACTTTTTAACTTATTAGCCAAATGTTATACAATTTTGGTAATTTTATATTTACATACATACATACATATACATACATACATATATCGATGGCTTAATATAAAAAAGGCGTAACTCAATTTTTTTCAATATAGCGTTTTTTGTGTATTCTGGTAGGCAAATGTCCCATACACCTTGCCACAAAATTTCAGGGAGATATAATTGCAAATAACAGATTTATAACGATTTCAAAAAAAGCCCTAAGTCAAGTCAAAGATTTTTTGAAAGTAAAAGCCCTAACTCGTTTTTTTTTTTCTTTTATTTCATTGGTTTTCACCATGACACAACAATACAAGGTAAATCTTCTAAAAAAATTTGACTACAAGTGTATTAAACATAAAATTATCTGCTGCAAAGAAAAATGGTATTGTATATTGTGTAAATTAAAATAAACAAAACAGTTTTTAAAGCTTAACTACATTTTAAAATCGTAACAAGCTGATGTATTTGGCGGCGGCTCGACGTTTCATAAACGACGTTGGTGGCCCACTGTAAGTCGATCGACTTGTTTCTCTGTTTTTGACATTTTATATTAACAAAACGGTACTTCCCAATAATGAAGCATACAAATATTTTGTGTGTTCTGATAAGTTCACTTTGCTTTTTTGTGTAAAAATATTGTTGGAGAAAGAACAGTTTTGACATTAAAAAAATTAAATAATATAATAAATAATATGAAAGCAAGCGAAAATTCTGACTCTGATTCGGGGAACGCAGATGGAATTCGAACAAGGAAAAATATTGCAAGAAAGTCCGAATGGACATATAACGTAAATAGAAAAAAAAGAATGGAAGGTTTGCAATATATTGGAATATCGAATAAAGCACTGTCTGTTAAGCCTCTTAGAGAACTAGGAGAAGCATGTTCATCACAATTTTGTAAAAAAAGTGCGCTTAGAAATTGCTCATCTTTTAAAGATAACACCCGAAATGAAATCTTTAATTTGTTTTGGAAGATGACTTGGGAGCAAAAACGAATGTATGTGATCAGCCTTACAAGCAGTTCTGAGACCAAAATTAATTCCACAGAAAAATCGAGACGAACGCAGACAATTCAATATTTTTTGAGACATAATTCGATCAGACTACAAGTGTGCCGTAATATGTTTTATTCAACGCTAGGCATAAAAGAAAAGATGGTTCGGAATTGGATTAACGGGGCCAGTAAACATGGTATGCAAGAAACTCCCGAAAAGACTTCAAATTTACGAAAATCTGCCAAACGGTCATCTGTCACAGGAAAGCGCAACGAAGAAAGGCGTATATTTCTACAAAAATTTTTAGATGAGTTGCCAAAAATGGAGTCCCATTATTGCCGAAGGGACAGTCAAAAATTATATTTTGAATCGGATTTTTCCACCTATCAGGAAATTTACCAGCTTTATGTCGCAGAGTGTGATTCAAAAAAAGAAAATGGAAACATAAAATTGTCCTATCCAATTTTTGCACAATTATTAAAGGAATTGAACTATTCCATATTTAAACCTAGGAAAGATCAGTGCGATATTTGCGTATCACATAAAGTTAGTAATTTGTCAGATGAAGATTATAAAAAACATAGAGAACAAATACAAAAAATGCGAGAAGAAAAATATAATGACATAACAAATGGTAAGTCCGGAATGTGTGCAGTTATATGTATGGATGTGCAAGCGGTAAAATTAATACCTCAACTAAAGGCGAGTGCTGCATATTATAAAATGAAGCTACAACTTCATAATTTTACAATATACAATATTTTAACACACGAATCAGACAATTACGTTTGGGACGAAACAGATGGATGTCTAGTAGCTTCCGTTTTTGCGACTTGTATTATTAAACACTTGAGGAAGATCCAAACTCAATCGCCAGAAATCCATCACGTAATTATTTACTCAGATGGCTGTTTCTACCAAAATCGCAATGTAATACTGTCCAATGCATTGTTGGCTTTTACTATGGAAACACAAATAACGATTGAACAAAAATTTTTAATAAGTGGACATACGCAAATGGAATGTGACTCAAGCCATTCACTTATAGAAAGAAAAATTAAAAATAAGGAAATAAATTTGCCGTCGCAATTTGTGCAATTAATAAAGGAGGCACGAAAAGTTCCAGCACCCCTACAAGCTCACCATTTGCACTACGACTATTTTCTAAATTTTGAAAATATGCCTAAACGATACTCTTCGATTCGTCCTGGTAAAAATATTGCTTACTATAAAAGTTCTAAAAATGTATGTACTCACCCCTCTATTTAAAATTTTAGGAAGAAGTATTGGTGATTTTACTGTAAATATGCTACGAGCCTTGGCGTATGATCCATCAGGATCAATATATTTCAAAACAGACATAACTGACGATTACCAATTGCTCCCACATAGATCGAAGTCGGCGATTAAAGACATCCCCCCTGATTCACTATATAAGGAGAAAATAGCAATCACAAAAAAGAAATGGGACCACCTTCAGAATTTGAAAAAGTTTTTACCTGCAGATTGCCATCTTTTTTATGATAACTTGCCTTATAAGAACTAATATTTTACAGTTAACTTCTGATTTAAACCTCTTAATTTCATTAATTAATTTCTTTTATTATTAAAACCTGAATTTCTATAATAATATGTCCCATTTTCAACTCAGTTTAAAAAAGCCCTAACTTAATTTTTTTTCAAAAATATCAATGAAAAAAGGCCATATCTTAGCTAACTTCATTAAAATAAAAAAAATATATAAATTTAATGAGAAATAAAATGAGTTGCCTCTTTTCATTAAAAATGTCATTAAAACTTTGTTTGTATCTAAAATTTTACGGATTTTATTAAGTTTTTTCCTTCCCCTGTAAAGTAACAAAAAATCGAGTTACGCCTTTTTTATATTAAGCCATCGATATGTAGAGTTATTAAATAAACAGACCCATTACCATGTACACTTTGAATGAATACAAATAGCAAAATCTTTTACCAAAAAAAAATTTTTTACATACATATCGACGATGGAATTAAAGAACGCTGTAACTGACAAAAAATCTAAAATACGTTTTTTGCATCATTTTTATCAGCAAAAAAAAAAAAATACGCGTCGATTGGTCCAGGTCCCAGATTTCTACGATGAAAATAAATTCACTTACGCCGTCTGCGAAATGAAAAATACCAGTGTATTTGTTCTACATTTATGAAAGTTTTTTGGCTCTGGTGAACATTTAAGGTTTTGTCAGTTACAGCGTTCTTTAATTCCATCGTCGATATGTATGTATGTAATTTACTAGACAGGTAAATCCAAATCTAAGTTTAAACTCAATACTTTTAGTAAACACGAGCAAAATATAAAAAAATGTTTCAAAACAGACAACTTTATCATTTTAGGAGAAAATTTGCGATAATTAAGGTTTTTGTAAAGTTTCGTTAAGTGAATTAGCAATGCATACAATATAAAATATACAATAATAGAATTGCGTTTATATTTGATGGCGTTGAACGAGGTAGCACTGTACATACATTCATACCTACATATTTTTATTAATTATGTATTAAAAATATGGAGGATGAATACAGAATAAACAGAGAGAGAGAGAGAGGAGGAAAGTGTTTACAACTTGAAAGCCACTAAACTAATATTAATATGTATATAAAAATAAAAAATTGTTAAAAAAAAAATCAAGAATTATATTTGACAAAGACGAAACAACAACAACCAAAATTAATAACAATAATGAAACAATATGGGGCAATGCTAGAAACGATAAACAAAACAAAAATCATATGTTTAAACGATTACGATGTTGTTTATTACTTTATTTTCTTTTTTATCTTTTTGTATTATTGTTTTGTTTTTCTTGTCGCTTTGTCGTTTAGAAACGTTTTGTTCTTATTTTAGCATTTGTTTTTATATTATTTTTTTGTGAGATTATTTGTATATGTATATGCATACATCTAGTATATAATATGCATACATACAATATATGTATATATATACATATATTTTTATTATTCTTCTACTAATGGACGTTGTTGCTTTTTCAGCTTAGCTCGTCGTTGTTGTTCTTGGCCAAAGTCAAAGTCAAAACTGATGAATAAAGGGCAAGAAATTCAATGAATTTTTTTTATTATAGAGTAGACACAAATTATTATTAATAGGTAGTAATAATATTTTTTCACAAAATACCTATAGGTTTGTACCTAAATACTCTTTTAAACTTACTTTAAATTACACTTTTTGAATAACAATGATAAATTGAACATACATATATACATACGACCATATATGTACATATAATATATAAACAATTTATATTAATTCCGTTAATAATATATACATATTTATTCCTTTGCTTAGATGCCAATTGCGTTTTATTATAACACTTCAAATTATTATATATGTTATTTGTTAACAATAACTTGTTTTTTTTTTTTTTTAATAATAAATTTTGCAGTTTTATATTTCTGAATATATATTTTTTTCGTTACTACAAGAGCTTTAAAAAATGTCGATTTACTTCGTTGGGCGAACAAAGAAACTAAAAATTACGAAATCTATTTAATATTTTCTTCAGTTGCGTATTCGTTTTGTTATATTGTTAGTCTTTCTACCACCACTGTAAAATTTATTTATTTTCTTTCTTACTTTTCGTTTCTATTTCATGGAATACTTTATCTTTTTGTTTGGTCTATGCATTTCAAATTCTTTGTTCTCACAATATATCGTTGGTCTCAGGTAGAAAGGCCCTAACTCAAATAATTTAAAATTTACAGGAGGCGGTAAAAATACAACAGATACTGTAATTATTAATATATAACTTTTTATTAAATGCTTTACAATTGCTTGTAATAACGTTATTTTTAATAATATTGTAAACATTCTTTGTGAGGAGAGGAATATTACTAAAATGCATTGGATTTACTGAAAAAAAGTAAGTTTTGAAAAAATGCGAGTTAGGGCCTTTCTACCTGAGACCAACGATATATAGGTATAATATAATATTGTACTTTTTCACTTTTAACTATATAAATACATATACAGCGCTCTAATCCGAACAACCAATGTCTACAAAATTCAAAAGAGAACTGTTTTTAGTTGAAACCTAATAATAAAAAGGTAAACAAACTTCCAATAAGTACAGCTGGTTGGAAGTTACACGAAATTCACACCATGATTTTTTTAAAAGCATGACTATATATCTTTTATATTTATTTGAAGAATCCTCGACCACAAGAAAAAGTCATGTTCAATGTCATTCAACTGAAGCCTGAAAGAATCATAATATGATATGATATGTTTTAAAGACTTGTGGACTAAATGACAAAACGCTGCTTGGAACTTATTAAAAATTAGGATAATTTCACTAAGTACAGAGTACAGTAATTGAAACTAATAAAATAGTTTAATAATTAAAAAAAATGTTTCTTTTAGGCCATCAAATATGGTGAATCTATCATTTTTCTATTATTTTTTAAACAGCTGATTATTTGTTTACTTGCACAAACTAGCCTGAAGAAAAAGTACGGGCTGTTTCGTACATGATGAAGAAGGATGTTACTCTCTCAAAAATTCTCTCATTTACCGAAACTTTGTGTACGGGAACGCTTTTTCTTAAAATTGGGATCCCGCGGGTGCCCAATGTAGAGTAAAGAAACAGACTTAATATTAATGGATATACCTAGTATGTACATATGTGGCCAGTGACTTCCGGATAATCTAAGAAAGGCTCCCTTCCCAAACGTCAGTATGCAACTTCAAAGCAGTGTTTAAATCAAACAATTATACTTTTCCTTGGAGTAAATTAAATGCATTGTCATACAAAATTTTACATTTCTGTTAAAGCTAAGTAAAATTTACTTGCGTTGTACCTATAAACACAAAACTATTTGTAAAGCTAAAAATGAAAACAAAATAATTATTTTGAAAAAAATTTTGGAAATAAAAATATGTCATCGCGATTAAATGGCAGATTTTCATTCACATCACCCATTTTTTGAAGTACTTTTACGCACATATTTGTATTTTCTGCCATTGTATAAATCGCATTGCCAATTTAAATTTTGCTTTTGTTTAAGTATCAACTAAGAAACAAGTGAGTTTATTAGAGTTAATATGGTTGAGTTTAAGAATGGCATTGTCACACTGCAAAGCAACTTGCGTTTAGGAAAGCAGCCAAATTTTTAATAAATCAAAAAATATAGTATATTTTATTATCAAAGGCCAATGGGCAAACGAACGTAGAGTATTACAAAAATGTGAAACTGGACACTCTAAGAATGTGGCAAGTTCGTTGGGAAAGTAGGACCGTTGATTAGGAGGAAATACGGCGAGGTCAATTATTTCCTGACACAGCCGCTCTCAGCTCACGGGTTTTTTTTAGAAAATATCTGAATAGGAATAACAAAAGCAGTTCACCTTACTGCATTAACGAGGGCGAAGAATTTATAGATGATGCAGAACACACCTTTTCTAAGTGTAGCAAATGGAGAAGCCAGAGGCAGGTTTTGGAACAATAACGCTGAAAAATATAAACGATAGGATACTAGTAAAAGAGAAAAATTGGCATAAAATTACTCGGTATTATGAGATAGTGCTAAGGACGAAGAACATAGACCTTGACAGAATGTAGGCGGAGGACCTGAATAGAGGCGAAAGGAAATGGTTCAAATGACCACAGATGGATCCACCTCGAAAAGTCCCGAGATAGCCAAGCTCTGAAAAGAAAGTTGGTTTATAGTCGGTATTGTCATGATGACCGAGTACGACATATCACAAGAGTAATGGCACTCTGCGAATATGTAAATGTATTTTCCCCCTTCACCTAAATAAAAATAAAAAATTGTCAAAGGCCAAAAATATCGGGTTTGTTTTTTCTTCAATTTTTTAAATAAATTAAAAAAAAAAACAAAATACAGAAGCCTATTTGGCGTTAGAGCAAACGAAATAACCATTTTAAAAAATTGCTAAATTAATTTTAGAGATGGAGATTTAGAATCTATTGGTAGAAGACGAATGGTTTAAGATGTTCGTCTTTTAAATATGAAACTACAAAGTAACCACTCAAACTGTTGAGTGTTTAATAATATAAATCTACGTTGGTGCCACCATTAGGTCCAATATTTTTTGTATGTCTTTATAACTATTGAACGGTTTAAATATATCACTTTGAGCTTTCAGCTCACTTGTTATTGTATTTAAACAAAATTATATCAAATATTTTAAGTATCTGTTATTATACCACAATAAAATTAAAATATACGAATCTTAGATTAGGGACCATTTGGTCCAATATATATACTATGTATTTATTTAGTTTAATTAAAACACTTCTGTAGTTGTTTCATTTCTATTAACTCTATCTATTTATTTATATTTATTCAACATTTATTTTATTACTCTCTAAACAATACATTTTTCAGTTTCTTTTGCAAACAAATCTGTTGCTGGTGGACCATAAAATGTCGTACTAAGACTTGCAGGAACCACAAGTTGACCGCTTCGTAACGCCTAACTTAGAAACAGCATGTTAACTGGTTAATGGATGACGAGAAATTATATTTCAGTTAATAATTGTGCTGAGAACTGATGTTGAGGTAATCTCTTTCGTTTTATCATACATAAAGTCGAATCCGGATATAAGCACACCGTTTAAGTTAAAAAATCGCATAGTTGCAAAACAAATGTATGTACTTTTGTTTTCTATTAACTTCAAAGGTATTTAACTTCATTTGAAAGAAAATCCGTTTTAAAGAAAAGCCGTTAAAAAAATTGTTATAAAAAAAATAATAAATAATTAGTTGATCAAATATTAGTTGGCTGACTGTGGTGAACAGGAAAAATAGAATTTCAATTTTTAAAAACAGAAATGTATTGCTTTGTAAATACTTTTGTTTGGTTTTTATATACTAAATGTGATTCGCATTTAGTTTATAACTATTTAAATATAAGTATTTGTATTTTTGGTGACCAACTTTTGGGAAAAAGTTTCCTGACGAGTCTCTTAAGCAGAGACGAAATGGCCATAGAGATATGCTTATCCCCAAAGCAATACATTTCATATATTATGTATAGTATATGTAAATATAATTTTTTTTATATGTATGTATGTGTTTATGTTTATAAAAATTTTCTATAACATTTTTTGTTTTCAAACATACATATCAAATGCAAGGCAAATGTCAGACGGTGTTGCATTCGCTTGAGTATAACTTAACGAAGACTACAGAAATTAATTGAATCATAATACAAAAAAAAGTGGAGTTCTGTTGTAACATTAACAACTCAATTCAGTTGAATTGTGAATCATATGGGGCATGTATTTTTGTTAATTACGCCTTTTTGAATTTCATAAAACGATATGTAGGTTCGATATTAGGCTTGTCTCATCTGATGTTTCAAATAAAAGATTATTCAATAATTCAGGCATAAATAAATTACATGGAAGGTCTGTTTTAAAGGATATTTTGACGATAAAGGAGAACAATTCGAGGATTCCTCTCTTCTTATGACGCACAGTAACTGAGCTTTTCAATATTATAATATATACATGGAGTGGTGCATAAAATTATGAAATTAAAAAGCATAAAAATATATCTGGGAATTGCAAACTCAACCAGATTGGCCAGATGTAACGAATAGACCGTTATCGAAAAAGTGACTTACATACTTGCCAATTAATTAAAATGTTGTAACATTACCCTGACAGATGTTGCAACACCAGGCACCCCAAAACCATTTCTGCTTTCTCAACATTCTTGTATTTATCCAGTTTTAAAAAGAACATTATCGCTTACCACCTAGAGATGTACACATTTTTAATATTGTTTTACATCAATGCCTTTAATAGATTCATTATATTTAAACTGTTCAGCAACAGTGTTGCCACTGAAAAAATTTATATTCTACCAAAATTTCTTTCAAAATCTACCAAAATTGTACAAAATCTACCAAAAACAATATTTATTTAAAAACCATTTAAAAACACATTGTTGAGATGAAAAACAATTTTTATTAACATCTTTACATGTACATATAAATAACCAAAAGTAAAAAATATAACGAAAAGAGTTCAGTTCAGTTTCAGTTCAGAAAATACATATAACAAAAACAATTCAATTTCTAAACAATAAAATCAAAAATACATTTATAAATGCAAGAAATTAAAAAAAAAAAAAGCAATTCGATTTTTCAAAAACAATCTAAATGGATATGTAGGTATAGAAATTAAAATTTTTGCTGAGTTTGTTTCTCAATTTGGTTTTGATTAAGGAAAGTGTTTACAATTTGCGTACAGCTGCTAAAGAACTATGCTTAAGAGAAAGTAAATTAAAACAAAGTTGTTTAATTCACCAAAACTTTTTTCATTTAAACCGTTTTTAGTTAAACTAACTTTAGCCCAAAATAATTCAATGTTTAATTCCGTTGAAAGATTTGTTTCTCTTAATCGCAACATAATAATATCAGAATCACAGTCCATAAGATTAGAAAATTTTAAAACAAGGGACAATATAAGCAAGTTTTCTTTTGACAATACTTCCTCAGGAGTAATTATTTTTAACAATTTAATATCTTCTCGATTAAAATCAAATCTAGCATTGCTTTGGGTTAGTAATATAATGTTAAATTGCAAAATCTCATGTTCAACATCAAAAACTTCTTCCTGGTTAAGATTTTTAGTAGTATACATTTCGGCTTTTGTACCGATAAAAATTTTTGAAACTTTAATCAATTAGTATTTTTAAAATCAGTTTCAGTGTTGTGTATTAAATATGTTTTGATAAAATTGCTTAATATGAGCAAAAAGATTTTATGCTTTTTAATTTTATGCTTGAATATAAATACGCCAATCTTGAACTTTCTGACTGAAATTCCTTATGAAGATTTTTTAGCTTCTGCTAAAATCTACCAAAATCATATTCAGCCTACCATCCTACCAAACGAAAAATTTTCTACCAGTTTTGGTAGAATTCTACCAATAGTGGCAACGCTGTTCAGCAATATTATAATACACACTCATATGTACATACTTATATGTATGTATGCATATGTTAATCGTACATAAACAATTTTTTTTTTTGCATTCACTGTATAATAAACAAGAGATTAGTTTAGAATTTGTTGCATACATATGTATATATACATATCGTCACTTAAAATACGAAACAACGTTTCATCACAGAAGCAGCAAAAAAATTATACTTAAAAATTGAAAAAAAATTTTAATTGGTTAAAAGAATGGTGGGGTTTCATTGAAAACTTTTCGTATTAGAAGTACAAAATTGTATACACATACATAATATGTATGTATGCATTGGGATGTAGTGAACCCAAATAAAATGTTTTGATATTTTGTAGTTTAGGTGACAATATGTATGATATATACTACACATTTAATTAAAGCACTTTCCTAATTAGGTTGTTAGATCTATGCTTAAATTATGTATGTTTTATAAGTATAAAACTATACCATACCCGTTTTATTCACTTTTCAATTTTATTTAAAGATTTGTTTCAATTTGATGACTAAAAACTGTTTTATTACTTTTTTGTGTAATATATTGAATACAAAAATTCTATTGTTTTTAATGTGTCGTTGTTATACTTTTTCCAACTTATAATTATTTCTTTCTTCTTGTTCCACTGAATTGGAATATTAACTGGTATACTTTTCTAAATACAACCATGTATGAAAACGAAATAAGAAAAGATAATGCAGTGTTATATACAACAATACAGTAAAGTCAATCTTGTGCTTTTGGCATATTTTTAAGCTTTTTTTTTGATAATAAATATGTAAACAATAATGTACGTATATATCTTATTGCAAAATGTTTCGAAATAGTACATACATACGTATTTTTATTTAGTTAAATGCATTTGCGAGCGCAACGCTTCAGATCAGGGTCTTTAGTAGTAGATTGAAAATAATCCATTAATAATGTTGTTACCTTTTTTTCTATCATTAATGCTTATAACAAATGTTTATCAAAATACCGTATCTGAGTAGAGATGTAATGGGATACGCCGACTGCTGTTTTTGCTTCAGAATTCAGTAAATTTGGAATTTCATATTTGGAACATTAATTAATTTGGATGTGTTAGTCTTATGGCTATTTATTTACTGTACCTATTAAATTTATTTATATGAAAAGGTAAATATTTTACTGTAGACTTACTATATATAAATTTTAGACTTTAAACATATCTGTTCGAGAATAAACTTTTCTAAATTCTTCGTATTAAAGGTTCTTTTGTATAAAGTATTCGCAATCACACTAAGCAAGTAGTGCGCAACGCTAGTACTCTCCTAATAAAATTCATACCCCGTGTGTAGTAGTATATATGTATATCGTCCTTGATGCACATGTACATGATGACACGTAAATGAAACAAATGCGTGGTCGTCATAATATGGTATATGGTGTGTTGTGACGAAAGCTCCGAGTTTAAACTCAAGCTCTGACAATTTGAAAAAAAAAATATATATTTGAAAAAAATTTCTTTCGGTCACCATCTCTTAGCAGTCTTCTGACATAGGCTTTGAGAGTAACTGATTGCCATGAAAAAGTTTCTCGAGTCTATCGTTGGGATTCGACGCTAACCTGTAGGCCACGGTACACAATATGGGTGCTGTGCGAAGTTATACCGAAACTCTGAAAGAGTTGTAATGGCCAATTATGTATGTATGAATAGTTTTTGAAACAATGTTATACCTAAGCTTTAACTATTATTTGGTACCTACCAGAGATCAGCAATGAGTCGCTTTTTAGCGATTCATAAGCACTTATGAAATTTTAAGTATAAGTGAGTACAAGTAGTTGAAATTTAACTACTCTGACTCACTCATTCTCACACAACGTTGATTCATTAACAAAGGTTGCAATAAATATGAGTAAAATGTTGACATCAAACTCATACTCACTTGGATTCATAATTTTATAAAAATACTTATGAGACTCACACTTGATTCGAGTGACTCGAACCATATGAAAAAAAATTTACCGTTTTAGTCGAAATGTATTAAAGAAGATAAAAAGAATATATTATGATACTCACAATTATATCATAATTATTATTTATACCTTGATTATTTTTTAATTTTTTATAAATAGGTTCTAAAGAAATTCATAAAAAAAAATATTTTTAAATTTTTTCTAAATTTTACATTGTAAAAACTTATGGTATACTTAACAAACTTCATCTTTATAATCAATATTTTTAAAATAGATTATTGGAACGAAAATTGCCCATATTGGGCTATTGCCTTTATGTTTCCAAACTAATCGGAGACCTCCGACACTGATTTTCTCCTTAATCTCACTTGCAATCCTGCTTATAAAAAAAAAATAATTAAAAATTGTTTAATTTCTTTAAAATATTTCCTATACACATTAACTTTTTCACTTATGTAAATTCTTACATTTTGAATGTTAATTATAATATATACTATATCTATTTTTTTTTATTGAATAATAAATTACATAGTCCAAAACATAGTATTTATTTAACACGATTCATGATTTAACCTAAAACTTTTTCTTTTGCAGTCGTGTGGTAAATGGTTGGTAGTTAGAAATCTGTTTATAGCATTAATTTACTCTTGTACTAACGCAGTAAGCAGAGCAAACACTCAACAGTTTGTATTCGAATCATACTTATTTTTTCTCATCTGTATGCACTGAGTTAAGGAGAGTTGAAGTCAACAACATCATACGTATTATTAAATATAAATGCGATGAGTACTTCAAACTTTTGAGAAGAGTAGAGTATCCCTTACATTAACAAGAGTATGAATGCGTATAAGTACAAGAAATTATGAATCATGATTCGAGTATACTCACTTTTTCAGTACTCATTGCTGATCTCTGGTACCTACTAACTTAATACCTTCATTTGCAACTGTGTAAACTAAGTAGACTGCTATTAAAACCAATACATAAAAGGTAGAAAATAAGAATTTAGTCATTCGTGAGAGCCGTTCGTGGTATGTTATTTTTCGATAAAAGTACGCGAAAAATGGCGAACAATATTTTATCTACTTTTAAAATTTATTTCTCATGTTTTTCTTATTGGTAAATAATCGCAAATTAGCAATGGCATATTGACAAATTAAACAGAATTCTAAAATAAACAAAAAAAGGTGATTATTGAATGAAAGAAAAAATGAAAATAGCCAGAATAAAAAGTTGGCTTATAAGAATCAGTCCATGAATTTTCCTTTCTGTCATTATTTTATATTTGAGAGAGAGAGAGTGTGCTTTTTTTAAGGAGAGTATATTTTAATAAGATTGTGTTCGTTTTTGTAATAGTGTGTGCCCGTATTTTAGTACATAAGAGAAGTTAGTAAATTGAAAAAAAAAAGAAAAATAAAATTTACAACAAAATATTGTATATACACGTATGTGTTATATTAAAAAAAGAAATAAAAACATTTAAAGAAGTTAATAAGAAAATATTTATTCCATAAGAAACTAAAATATTAAAATTAAATGTGTCCGGGTATATAATTTCATAACTAAGTAATTGTAGGCAAAATTTTTTTTGTAACAGAGGACGGTTGGCAGTAGTTTTATACTGCTGTCGTGTTAATATTTATTCATTCTGCCATAACGTTTTGTTTGTGGTGCCAATTCATTGATTTTTCCCCTTTATTGGAATGACAGAAATAAAAATTATAAAAATAAAATAATGAATATGTACCTACTTTTTATACAAACGTTGAGTTAAACTAAGTCTATATTTAAATACTTATAACTCAAAACTAAAGATATGTATGTGGTTTAG
This sequence comes from Metopia argyrocephala, assembly GCA_963576795.1. NCBI lineage: Eukaryota > Metazoa > Arthropoda > Insecta > Diptera > Sarcophagidae > Metopia > Metopia argyrocephala. The sequence continues at coordinate 295,639 of OY756208.1, forward strand.
TCGGTTTTATTTTTATTTAAATACCTATTATTGAGGTTATATTTATTAATAAAAAGAGATAATTGTTTGATTGGCTACTTTGCCATACCTGCCGCTTATCACCTTTTGTGTTATTAATCACATTACTTATGCATTGTAATTATTTAATTTATTTCAATTGAAGCAAATAAGAACTCATAGAGTTGGTTTTGATGCAGTTTATTTATATTATATTTCTTATAAGTTTTTTTTAATAAGAAAATAACATAACAACAAACATGGTATGTGTAATTTATTCTGATTACCTATATGAGCAGCGTTGCCAATTTGTTGATTTTTACCAAATTTGGTTTAATTTGTTTTCATTTTTGGTATTTTTAATGAAACTTAAAAATATCCATAACATTTTATTTCAATTCGAAAAATTTTAATGAAGAGCTTTAAAATTTTGAATGTAAGCAAATCTTTATTTATGTTCATATGAATATGTAAATTGTAAACATTTTTAGCCTATTGTTTGAAAGTTGTGCGTCATTATATAAAAACGGATTGGATGAAGAACGCTTTAAAGAATTTCCATGTGTCGGTCAAAATTTACTGAGAAAATCTACATATATACGTATTGTATGTAGGTATGGATATATTGTTTTATTTTATTCTTCTTTAAACTCAATATGCGGAATACGTACATTTTATTTTTACTAATTTAAACTACAAAAAGAAAATTTAACTATTTTAAATTTGAATTTTGTAGAAATCAGGCTATATGTACAGAAAACCTTTTTTTTGCTTATTTTTTCTCCCAATTGGTTATTTTTTATTTTAAAGATGGTTAAACATTTTTGTTCTGTGTGGCAACGCTGTATATGAGTAAAAGATAGTTTTCTCTCTTTTAATTATTCCTTTTATTTGTATTCTTTTTATTCTCTTTACAGAGATAGTACTAGATTAAAGTTACCTTAGTTAGGCAACAGGGATGATAAAGATGATACTTTATAAAACATAAAAAATACCTTTTCGTATTAATAAAAAAAAAAAACAAAAATATTACCAATGTAAACCAGGTATATTTTTTAATAAAAAATTTTCTCGTAACACTATGGGAGTAGATCGTTTAACTTTTAAGTAAACGCCAGAGTTGTTAGAGCTGTCGATCTTAAAACTTGTTTCGTCCTAAGTTTAGAATTGACGACAGACATGGTGTCTTTTTGGCGATTTCGTTGAATAAGCCTTGCAATTGATTGCAAAAAAAGTAAAATTATTTTTATTCTAGTATTTTTATATTTGAAAATTGAAATAGGTGAAACTTAAGTTTGTGTACAAGAACATTTTAGTTTAGCTTTTACCTGTACTTTGTAAGCTGATAGTTCTAACTAGTGATGTCTGTGTTCATATAGAATCTCTCAGTATTTATTTCTCATTAAAACTTTCTACAATAAGTTAAACGAAGATTGGCATACATACAATAAGGGGCAAAATTGTTCACAAAATTACTAAAAGTTGATAAGATATCTAAAAAAGGCATGTTTAATTCAAATTTATTTTATTTCTATTAACACATTTAAATAAAGTATATCTAAAAAACTTAAAAAAGAACAAAATTTGAAAAGAATGTACATATGTATGTTAAGAGTAAGTAAGTTAAGAGTAAGAGCCATATCTTTTTAAAGCTCCAAATGTAAACAGTTATGTCCGTTGTTGGATAATTTAATGATTTTAGATTCTAATACATGGCATGTTGGACGTTTGGCTCATTAATAGCTTGGGACAGCTTTCGCGAAACCCAGCTTGGAGTACTTCGCCGAATCAGAGGAATAATGAGTGCTGCAGATTATACAGACTTTCTAGATTCTACAAGACTCATACATTCGAAATCTCGACAATTTTGGTTTAGATTAGAGACAGAATGACGTCTTTGTGCAGCATAACGGTCGTAAGCGCACTGAGAAAACTACAAACCGTTGGTTTGAAGAAAATTTAATCCAACTTGAATTGGCCTACTCAGTCGCCAGATGTAAATTCGATTGAACACCTGTGTTTCATATTAAAGTGAAAGATTTTTCTCAAAAAGACCCACCAAAAACTTTAGATAAACTTTAAGAGTGTGCTTTGGAAGCTTGAGAAAGTATTGACAAATTTAGTAAAAAGTATGCCAAAAAATAAAGACAGTTAAAGAAGCAAAGTGTGGACATACCAAATGTTAGAATCTAAAAAAATTTAATTATCCAACAACGGTCATACATAATTGTTCACATTTGGAGCTTCGAATTAATATGGCTTTTTTCACTCGTAGCCTACATACATTCCTTTAAATTTTTGTCCTCTAAGTTTTTTAGATGTACTTTATTTGATTTTGTTAAAAAAATTAAAATAAATTTGAATAAACCATAAATTTATTGGAGGCATTGTTAATATTAGTAATTTTGTGAACACTTTTGATCCTTTTTACATAAAATTCATACTATTGTGAACAAATAAGATTTTGATTATTAAGGGGCAGTTTAGACTATACGATTTTACTTACAAAAACCTGAGAGAAAGTAATATGAAATTCTATACGATTTTTTAAAATGAGTATAAAAATCGTACTTCAAAGCTTTTTGTGTTTACACTTTTGGCTTGGAAAAGTAAAAGAAAAATAATAATTGTAAAAAATAAATTTGAGAAAATGTATGTAAATGAAATAAAAATTTTATTTATTATTGTTTTAAATAAACTGAAAAATTGTTTATTATTTGAAATACTCGTATTCAAAAACAAAAACATTACACAGCCCTAATGAAAATTTTTTATTTATTAACATTTTTCAAAACACAGTTATAGCAACATACATATTTATGTATTTATTTTCTCTCATTATCGACTATTTCGATTAAATATTCGATTTATACAAAATTGTTGGATAGTCTAAAGCCCCCTTTAATTTGTAGATATCTGATAATTAATATTTCCAATTCTTTACTAATATTTTTGTTTTTCTTTTTTTTTTGTTTTCAGTGTGAAAAATCGTAAATAAACTACATTTGCAACTTATTAGTGAAAAAAAAAAACATATAATTTGTGTTGTGCTTTAGACTTAATTTTTTCTCCGCTCTCATTAATTGAATATTAAAATTAAATATAAATCAATAAAATTGAATTTTTTAAGTTAAAAAATGTGCTCCTGCTTAGTACGATAAAAAAGAATAATAAATTTATTGATTAAATGTAGTGCGCGTGGTAAATGATAAAATCCTTGCTTGAAATTATATATTTGAAAAAGCTGTGTTTTAAGAATAAAATAAAAAAAAAAATTAAAAAATAATAATAAAAATTAAAAAGCTTCATATTTATGCATTTGTACATGTATGTATGCATCACCAAACAAAAACTACTATTAAATTGATAATAAACCATCAATATATGCACTAAATACATATTTATATGTATTTGTGTATATATACATACATAAACAGATTATAATTTTCTATATAAAAACAAACAAAAAAGGAAAAACTAAATAAAAATAATTCATCATGGCGGACTTAATTCGTCCGCCGTTTAGTGAAATAAAACGGCCAGATGAAATAGTTAGAATGACCACGTCGGATAATTTGAAGTTTGCCGTACTTATTGGGCTTATTGAAGTTGGCCAAGTCACAAATCGTGAAGTGGTGAACACAGTTTTACATTTGGTAAGTATGAAAACAATTATTATAAAAACTTTAATGTCTATCAAAAAATTGTTTTCTATTTACATACATATATTATTACAATATATTCATTAATATTAGCAACATTCAAACAAATGTATATTTATTTACAATATTATCCCTGGTAAAGGATACCATACGGCCTTATTCTATACAGATGCATTTTTTTTCTACATAGGCTGCAAGGCTTTGTACTCCTGCTTCTATACCCGATTATTCTGAACATTTTTGTTATTTTTCTTTTCAATAAAATATTTACAATATGTTTTGGTTAGTAAAAATTAAAAATTCTGAAGTAGTATTAAGACGCGAAAAAGCTTTACACGAGAAGAGTCTTTGTGTCAAAGTTCTTTCTTTCCTAAAAGCTTTTGGTATTTCGTTAAGAGAATAAAGAATAATGCTAGTTCGATTCCAACTCGTATAAAAAATGACCAAGCATTCACGAAGCCAATTTTTTAGCTGAATTATTTGCAAAAAATTCATGTTTGCTTGAATGAGTATCAGTGACTATAGCTAGTATATTCTTTTGAGCCCGTGCTGTTACAGGAGTTTTTACAGAGCTCAATATACATACGCCCTACTCGTCCTACTTTGAAAACAAAATACGCGGAATTACTTTATCCCGTTATCTGCTGAGACACTGTAATCGACAATAATGAATTTCTAAGTGTTGCCAAATTTCGCAATGTATCTCGTTTTATTCCATTTTCTTTATTTGATCCACCTGCATGATTTATTATTTGTTTTTTTACTAAAACGTACGCAAATACGAAAAAGGATATCGAGTCCTTCTGTCTTCATAATGCCAACGACGAGTACACTCGCCTTTAGTTTTCTGCTTTTATATGATTATGTATGATAAAATATGTGCACTTACCAAGAAATAACAGGGTTTTGGTATACAATAACACTCAAAATATTAATGGCAATGGGAATGACTTCATATAATTTAGGCTTGGCAGCGAACGGGTTAATGACCTTCTCCTTTTAACTTTAAATCTTATTTACTCCTTCACAGATGACAGTAGCATTTGTCAGCCAAGCCTTTTGAAGACCGGGGTGAGATGGCAGAATATGAATGACACACTCACAAATGACCTGCAGAATATCTCGGGAACAGGGTTAAATTTAATGCATGCAAGACACAATGTTGCATAGACGTTGTGGTGATGATTCAATCCTGCCATCTATGACTATGGGGAGGATTATTGAGGAGGCGGACGGTCTTATGTTCTAGGCATAAGAATTAATTGTAATGTCCGTTGGAATGATCACATATTTCGAGTGTCGAAGGAAGCATTCAAGTGCCTCGGTTTTTTAAAACGGTGCAACAAATACTTCACTCTATCTGACCTTCTCAATATTTACAAGACCTAGGATGGAATAGGACTCTCATGTATGGTCCGGTCCTTCAAAGTCTCTTTTCGATTGCACACAAGAAAGGGCGAAGGTGCTTAACAACGACCGTAATCGATTCGTAGTAGCATAGGCGCAATGTGGCGTGTGTTTCATTGTTCTATCGGTACTACCATGGGAGGTGCTCTAATGAAATAAATAACTTGACTCGGGATAGTCGCATATCCTTGCGGATTGCACGTACCCCTCTCAGAGCATATCCCTTTGTAGTTGATTGTTCAGTGTATTGCACAATGCATTATAGAGAGAATTCGTTCCTTAGCCTTACCATTCGTTTGTGAAACAATCTTAAGGTAAATGTGTTTCCTTTCAATTACGATGTTAGTAAGTTTATGACAAATGTCCATAAGCACTACTCCCTTTTTCCTCCTTTCCATAACATATTTTCCTAGAACAGCACAATATACTGCATGAGTAGGTGTAAAAAATTAGCGTTTTAAAAAATTAAAAAGTAATAAAAATACTGGCAAAACCACTTATATGAAATAGCTTAGAATGGCTGCTACAGGGCCATTTTCATAAGAGTTGTAAAACGCTTCACACTCTTGGAAAGTAGAAGTGGCACACTATCGATAGTATCGAATACTATTTCGAATGCCATTACTCATCTAAAAAATTCGTTTATAAACGTTTTGAATTTTATATAAAAAACAAAAATACGAAGCGTTTCAAAAACAGTTCTTTTAACAGTTTTTAACTTAATTTTTTCTATAAACAGTTCTTTTAAATTTAACTAAAACTTCTTTATAAAAGTTTTTTAAATTAAAGAAGTGAAAAGAGCAAAAAAAAAAAAGAAAAAAGAACACACACGATTGAATAAAAAATGAAAACACAAAAATTTAACAACACAACTGAATGAACGACATGAACGATGGAACGAAACGAACGTAGTTAAAAATTGAACGAAGTCACCGACTGACAGAACTAAACGATCCGGATCACTTTTGATGACCGAACGGCATCGAACGATTTGGCACAGCTCTACTGTATAACTCATATCTTGCAAAGGGATTTTGAGATCAATTAAAATAAAAATGTGTTCATATTCTACAAATAATACATACATCTTGAAGGAGCGACTAGAAACACTCGTTTACATGAACATCTAAAATCTACCATCTATTTTGAAAGATTCACTTTTCGTTTATTTATTTATTCAAACAAAATGATTGTTATAAAAGAAAAATGTATTCAATTCAATAGTGATGCAGACGAATATTGAGTTTTGTTCTATCGTTAAATGTGAGTCTTGTAAAAGGCAAGAAATAAATTATGAAGACAATGACGATAATCAAACATGTCCGATTATTATTATATTCATCATTGCTACTCAAATGATGATTTGAAGAAAATGAATATAATATCATTAAACGTTGAGTGGTTTTTAATTATTAAATTTGCATTAGAAGTTTAGTGTATGGTTTAATAATAAAAAGCGATGATTATGTACCGATGAATTTGTACATAAAACTTTGTTTTAGACTACAAACTTCCAAGTTTGTTTATTTTTTTAACATTAAATTTTCTAAATTCTCCCAATATTAATTTTTATAGTTCTTTAGGCGTCCTTACATATATTGGCTTTAGATCGAAACTAGATCTTTATTTTTACTAAAAGTAACTGTTTCGAGTTCTCCTCTCGTGATATACATACATAGATATGTATCATAGTACAGTAAATTCGCTTGTTTGTGAGTTTTGAATGCATTCACATAAAAGGAGTATACTGTTGTCAATTTATTTAAGCAATACAAGACAACACAATAAAATAGTGAATGTAACGAATCTCATGCATTGCATTGCTTGTTTTCTCTTAAAGTCATCTAGCACTCAAAAACAGCAACGAATGGACAACGAATGGTATGAATGGTTGACATGCCTATTGAGTGAAATGCAATATACACATATTTTTTTCAAAAGTATTTATGTGTGTATGTATGTAAACGTCAGCATTCACAAACTTGTTTACAAACACCGAATAAATGTGCCGATTTTTTTTATTTTTTTAATGCGTAAGATCATTCGTTGCACAACATGTAACAACACTATAAAATAAAGAGTATGTAAAAGACAATCAACAAAAGCAAAGAGTGTGAATAAAGCAACGTTAGTAGAAATTGATGTTTAATAATTACACAACAAAGGGAACGAATGCATGAATACTTAGCAAACGTGAATACATTCAATCTATTCTCTGATATGTATGTAACTCTGAGTAGTTGTTTCTAGTCTATGGACACTCTGTATAATAACATTAATATCCAGTTGCACCTTTTCTTACATGCAATTTATGAATGTATACTCCATGTGATTCTCAATATAGGGATACGTACACTGTTCTTTCTAGATCTGTCTTTGAGAAAGTTCTCAACGGAATTGCGATATGAACATTGGTACAGCCAAAACAGATGTAAATGAGTTCGGCAAGGACAGCACAGGCTTTTAAAATCCAGGCAATCGTGGCGTTATAACAGGTGGAAGTGATATACTTTATTCTTTCCTGGTATTGTTTTCATCTTTATTCCTGAAAGTGTCTCTTTTCAATATGTTCCATAACAAAAGCAAAAGAATTCGTTCAAATAGGTAAAGAAAAAACATGCCGTTAATTTAGAGAAAACAGTAAACCTAATTTTGAAAAGACTATTTTATTCGAGTTTTTGTTTTATGGTGAAATTGTTATCGTTGCGTTTATCATTTCATTTACGTACGTACATATGTATATCATTTTATCTTATCTTAACACAAAAAAAAAAAGAAAAATAAAAAACTTTATTAATTTCATTTGTAGCTAAGGCACGAAAACAGTGTTTCGCTAATATTATTTTTAATGTTTATTCTTTACTCACAAATAAAATAAATAACCTCTTTAAACATAATGTTTTGAAAAAAAAACTTTATTTTATTCAAATTTTTCCAATCATGTGGTTCTATGATTTTTATTTATTCATTTGTATTTATGTATCTATTTTTATTTTTATTGTTTTCTATAGTATTTTTTTATGTCGAAAAATTAAATGTGCTTTTTTTTAGAAATATACTTTTATGTGAGATGATCAATCTTCATCTGCACTTGACAAATTTCTATGCAATACTTGTCAAATAAACCCTCAATAAACCAGAAATAACTTGTATGAATACGGGCAAACAACTTTTAATAGATACTTAGACAACATAAAGCCTTTATGGTTTGAGGGGACTTTATGATTCGATATCAAAAAATGCAAAAATTACACTCCTTTTAATTTGATTAGAGCCCCATATACTCTTATGTACATATGTACAATACTAATTTGAGAATAATTATAAATATTTGCTTTGCATTATAATGTTGTTTTTAATAAGAAAACCTTAAATAAATTGCCTTAATTTTTAATTAGCAATTGAGAAATGTGTAGTCGCCGTGATCTAGTGGTTAGTTTGTTGGATAGTACCGGGCTCAGATCTCCGCTTTGACATTTGAAAAAAAGAAATATGAAAAAATTATTTGTTTCGGCGACTACCTCTCATCAGTCTTATGGCAAAAGCTCAGAGAGTAACTGATTGCCATGAAAAAGCTTCTCAAAGATGTTGTTCGGAGTCGACATTAAACCTGAGGTCTGCGAGAAGCTAGGCCGTAACCCTGACACAGGATTGTAATGACCAATTATGTATGTAAGTATGAAGTTGATATTGTAAGTGGAAAAAGAACTTTGTAAAAAAAAACGCTTTGTTCTATGGGAATGCGCTTTGCAAAATATTTAATCCATAGATGGAGAGATGGAGGTTTCTTTGTTTGCACTTATGTATTCATAAGTTTTAAACGATTATTAAAACAAAAAGAAATTTATACATTAAAAATAATTCTACTTCTATTTTTTAAGGCATGAACTTAGCTAAATACATATAACAAAAACATCACGTCAAATTTTAAAAATATATCTGTGGCAATATGGAAGAGTAGCTTAAGTCGAAAATTGAAGTTTTGGGATATCATCAATTTTGTGTAATTTTTATTCTGTATGTTTTTTGCAAATAATTTATGAGTTAATATATTGGTAACGTGTTCATTAGAGAAGAAGGATGAATATTTAAAAAAATATGATTTATTTTAGAAGATTTTATGCCTTTTCTACTTGAGCGCTTTTTCGATACTGAAATCTGCGTTTAATAGGTCCTTAAGTAACTTACGCGCTTCTGTTGAAATAAAAAGTATGTATTGTGTAGTTTTAAATAAACATAAGAGGATTAATTCAAGAATTTACATTCACTTAAGAAAACTGTATACAAGAATCACATTTTATTAAAAAAAAACTAATGTAAATATGAGTTATATGATAGATCGAAAATCTGAATATGTAAACAAATCTATGTGTATATAAGTTGTTTTGTTAAATGCATTATTGATTTAAAAAACTTAGGCTAAAAAGTAAACGTACATAACATTGATAAAAAATAGAATTTTTCAAAACGGACTAAACACATTTAAGCGCCTTTGCTTCTGTAATGCCCGAAACGCCTTAACTCAATTCTCTCTTATGTCGACTTAAGCTACTCTTGCATATTGCCATATATTTAATTACATGGCAAGAAGACCCGAAATCGAATCCCAGACAGACTTTTTTGATTTTGTTTCGTCTTAAAACGACTTTTTCGTATTTTGTTTTTTCATGATTTGCATTGGCCATGAAGTCATTCATTTATAGACGTAACAGAGCTGTTTCGATTGTTGTTTCTACCGTCCTACCATCCGATGCCATTATTTGTCATTTGCGCATTTATGAGATATATTTTAAAACAATTGACAAGATAGTGAAACAGTTATACTCCTTGAGGATTTTAATCTTCTATGTATATTTAACATGGCATGAAAATCCAGAAACGAACTTTCTTTTAGCTTCAACTACGACTAGCTCAGAATCAAACACTAGTTTTGTTGATTTTGTTCTTGGAATTTAAAATTAAAAATATTCAGATTGATGCTCTAAAATAAAATAAATTTTACTTAAGAAACGATTATAATTAAGATAATTATAAGTATAAAACGAACATTGCCAACTTTATTCTTCTTTTGATTTTAATACTGCAGTTGTTTCTATTGAAATTTTTATTGAAATGTGAATTGTGTTGTGTGTACGCTTATGTCTTTAATTTTTATATTATTTTTTTTTCTAAAATATTGTCAACAAAGATGGATAACTACAAAACAGCAATTCATATTTACCCAAAGGATTTTTTTGTTAGTACATATTTATAAATTTATGTTCGCATGGCTAATGTCAGTCATCCATTCAAATCAGTGTTCAGTTTGTTCTCAACTGAACTGCTATCTGACGCCACTGATGTGCTTTCTGAATAACGTTTTGTTCTACTTATTCTTTCTTTACTGTGCTCTGCTTATGCATTCTTCTATTCCATTCAATTCATTTTTAAATTCATGCAGTCAGTCAGAAAAGCAATTTCATTCATATCTGATTTAATGGTATTGTTGTTTTTATATTTTCTGTTCAGCTGTGTAAGTGAGAGCGTTTCTCTGAGAGAATGAATGAATGAACCTGTGTGCCTGTGTGTAAAATAAATGTCTAACGTTGTTTGACTTTACGAGTCTTAAGTAACAGACATGTGTGGCTCTATGAAGACAGTGAGTATACCGTGGAGCAGAGAACTGCAACCTTAACAGCCGTTTTATTCGGCAATTTGGTTATATTCGTTTCAAATACATATATGGATCAAAATATTAATGTAGCAAATGCGGCTGCTTACCGCATACTATAATGAAACCATCAAAAAAGACATGGCAAGTGTCACTGCGGTACCATTGCCTTTGCATGTATTTTGTGCAAGTAGTTTTCATATTCAGTATTTTTAAACATACTTATAACGTAAAAATTATGCTACGGTGTTTTAGGCACTGGCATAGACTGCTATGTTCTTATGCAAATTTTTGATTGTGACCGAAACAAAAATAGTTGAGGCAATCAATAATTACCAATAATTACACGGTGCTACAGTGAAAATATACTTGGAATTTATTTAGAAATTTAGAATGTTTGATAAAAGTGCTTGCTAGACCTCTTTCGCTTATACATCAAACCGTCTGTATCTGGCTTAAGTGACCAGAAGGTGCTAATTTATGACCTACTCAATAAGGCCTACAACTTACACTAGGTCACTTTCCAAGTATAAAAAAAAGTTGCTCATTTGTAGCACCGTGTTATTTTTAGCTTTAAATCATATGCTGTTTTAAAGCGTTTTATTTGCTACCAAAAAAAGTTGTCCTTTTAACTTTTTTTCTCCCAGCGTTTTTGAGGTACGTGTAGTCCGCAAGAATATGCGACCACCTGGAATCAAATCCCTTATCTCATCAGAGCACCTCCCATGGTAGTATCGATAGAAACGCACGCCACATTGCGCCGATGCTCCAACGAATCGATAGAGTTGGATATCTTACCGTCCTTGATAAGCACCTTCGCCCTTTCCTGTACGCGGTCGAGAAGCCCCAAAACGGATTTTGAAGCACCGTCCCACACATGAGAGTTGATTTCCACCCTAGGTCGGATGAAGGTCTTGTAAATATTGAGAAGGTCATATGGAGTGAAGTATTTCTTGCACCGTTTTAGAAAACCGAGGCACTTGAATGCTTCTTTCGATACTCGAAATATGTGATCATTCCAACAGACATCACAATTAATTCTCATGCCCATAACATCAAGAGCATCAGCCTCCTCAATATTTACAAGAAGATCATTTGAGGAAAATTAAAAATAGGGTACGAGATAGCACAGAGCCTTTCGGTACTCCCGAATTTAGCCTGAACTCGTTGGAAGAGACACCGTCTATAACCACTCTTATAGAACGTCCCTGAGAAAGCTTGTTTGAAACGACAGAAATGGTTACAGTTAAAGTGCTGAAAGAAATTGTTGAGTCAGCCCAACGGGCTTTTCCGTAATTAAAAACTGAGCTTTTCATAGCTGTCGTTGCAACCTCATGAAGCCTGGATAACGGAAAAAAGGCAGAGATGGTACAATGATCCGAATTGCCGAGAGGTGCAAGAATATCAACTTCATACTTGTTAGGGTGTGAAGTGAGGAAGAGCTTAAGTGTATTATACTCACACGAAATTTGAGTTGGTTCATTCACTAGTTGCACAAGGTGATTGTGCGCGGCAAACCACTCAACATATTGGCCTTCTGGAGTCGTGCGGCTCGAATGGTGGAGCCAAGACGAATTATGAACATTGAAATCCCCAGCAATAACAATTTCACTGTTCGGGTAATTCTCTATAATTCTTGAAATGGAGTCAGAAAGAGAGTCGAAGCCAGAAAGGGTAACCCCTCTTTCTGCATTTGGACTTCTATTAACAAACCCGAAATGCAAAAGATGTACCATGATTTTGAACTTAACACAGAGGCAGTTAAATTCTGCATCAACCATGCCATACGGCACTGGTACACAACTTCATTGCGAATGCAAGGCCCCTATGGAGCATGAAAAGGGATAGGAGGTGATACCCAGGTATATAAAAATCCTGTGGATCAGCATCCCCAGAAACCTGAGTCTCACATAAGGTGAGGACATCCGGCCTATGGATACAAACATGAGCATACACAGAGAAGAAATTTGCCCTCAGCCCACGCACGTTACAAAAATCCAAACGAAAACGGTCCGACACCATGACACCAATAATTTTATTTTTATTTTTAAGACCAATACTCAGGGGTAAACACCTACTCATGCAGTGCATTTTATTGGAATGTGAAGATGGTTGATAGATAGATTTTTTCTTTTAAGGGCTAGTGTTATAACTTCACCCTGGAATGATCAAACAGGTAGATGTTGAATTTGAATGGTGGGCGTCTTAAGTAGATTAGCTGTTATCTTCCCAGAAGGTGGCGCTATACTCCTGATCATTGGTTTCTGGTGGACTAGATTGGAAATGTCAGGAAGCGGTTTCTTGAAGATGAGCTTGTCCGAGGGGGGAGGGGGGGGGAACCTCTTTTTTTTATTTAATTTTTAATTTAAATTATAATTTTAGAGACCCGCAAATTTTTATTTTTATAATTTTGTCCTTCGCTGGGATTTAACCTTGGTCGTGTAAGTTTCTGTGCGAGCGCCCAACCACCATAACACGACCCCACCCCAAGTTACTTAGAATATGGGAACAATTACATTGAAAAATATGTTGAATATAAAAATTTCAACAAATAGTTGAATTTGAAAAATTTTCAGTTCAAAAAGAAAAGAGACTGGTGAGAATAACATTCAAATATAATTCATATAATAATGAAAAATATGAACATGTATAACACAAAGAACTGTGATGACCCCTTTCGTAGTTGGTTCGAAAACTAGTTCAGTTCTGCTAGTGTTGTATATATTCCTTAACTGATGTTAATTCTCATAAGAATACCAGTATTTAGTATCTTAGGCTATTAAAATTCATACAATGAGTATAATATAGATCTAATAAATATTCGAATTTAGTTCGGAAAAATATATAATAATAATTTGTTTAAATTAAAACTTCTTGAAAAATTCAATATATGTTCTACATGAAAAATTTAAAGTGCCAAAAATACGGTAAAAATAATAAGTAGTTTGATGAACGTTGCAGTTCTCTCCTATATAAGTATTTTAGTTAGTTTGGTTTCGTTCAGGGTTGTCATATTGTAAGATTTATCTTTCTTTGCAAGTTTTTTTAAAGGGCAGAAAAGGTTTTGAAAATTAAAAATTCTTTTTTTTTTAATTCATGAAACTAGTTCCGAATTCTCCAAGAGTTGTTTTTATTACAAATTTTGGATTTAAAAAATTATTTTCCAAAATGTGTGCAGAAGCTAGTTCCTGGCGGTATTTGAAAATTAAAAAAAAAAACATTTTTTAATTTTGTAGTTTTGTGCCAAATATACGATACATACAGATGACGAATTACGTGGGGTGGGGTTTTCCACTTTGATTTTTTAAATCGTTATACATTTTGCGGTTTCAAAAGTAAACGTTAATAAAACACATATAAAATATTTTTTTCATGATATTTCTTTTTTGTTATAAAGTTTGAACGTTGACATTATGTGTGAAACACTATAACATTTAAATGACCCCAACGCGAAGCGTTATAAGCATTGATTCTTTTGAGGTAATTTTCGACCACTTTTTGACACATATTGGGCGGTATCTCAGCCATAACCTGACGAATGTTGGTTTTTAAGTGCTCAAGAGTTGAAGGTTTTTATGTATAAACAAGGTCTTTCGCGTAGCTCCACAAAAAAAGTCCAATGAGAAATTACGCGGCCAGGAAATGTCTCTTGCAATAAAGCCATATTCGCTCGAGTTGTGTGGCATGTGGCACCGTCTTGTTGAAACCACATATTCTCCAAGTCGTATTCTTCAATAGCAGGCAAAAAAAAAGTCGGTTATCATATGACCATAACGCTCCGAATTGACGGTGAAAGTCGTTCCATCGTCGTTTTCGAAGAAGTAAGGTTCAATCACACCTTCGGACCAAAGAGCGCACCAAACAGTGACTTTTTCTGGATGTAGTGGCCTCTCTTCAATTACTTGAGGATTCTCAGAACCCCAAATACGACAATTTTGTTTATTAACTTACCCATCGAGCGAGAATTGTGCTTCATCGCTGAAGAAAATTTTGTTCAAAAAATTGCCGACCACCGCCTGTTGTTCAAACACCCATTTCACGTATCTACGACGTTGTGAATGGTCAGCTGGCTTCAGTTGTTGCGTGAGCTGAACTTTATATGAATGCACAGGCCTTACAATATTTATAACCGCTCTATTCTCTTCAAATTTCTTCACAATTTTACCAATTGCTTGCGTAGTTGGACGATTATGTAAACCATAATCTTCTCCTAAAGCACGATATGTGGCTGTGGCAGAGTCACCATTTTTGTAGTAAGTTTTGATAATTTTTTTGCATTGTGTGGTAGTTAAGCGATCCATTTTCGTCAATGTCAGACTTTCAACTGAAAAGAAAAATATTGGTTTAAGCCTTCATGACACTATATTTTTTTCGTATTGATATAGATTTGGAGAACAGTTCAAAAATGTAGTATATCAATAAGGAATTGTCAAAATATTTACAAATGCTATCGACAAAAAAGTGGAGTTTGTCAAAAACAAAATTCAAATTGACATTTTGAATTTAAAATACTATAGTGTTGCTAACTTTATAGTGTTATTCTACAATTAAGCTATTTTACAGTATTTTTGACTTCAAGGTAGCGTTTTTTTTTTCTTACTAAATAAAAAGTATCAACATTGACCCAAAAACAAAAATATATATTTTGTTTACATTTTTTATACTCCACTCTTTCTAGCATTTATTTGTTGTTTCTTTTATTCAATTCTATACCAATTCAATACAAAAAAAATGTAGTGTCATACAGGCTTTAACAACTTAGTTTGACAGATGTCGAATTCCAGTCCCGTACTTTTGAAACAACGAAATACAAAATCATTTATTTATGAAACAAAATAAAGAAACATCTAGGAAAAGTATATTTAATATAAGAAGAACATTTTCTCAAATTAATTTGAATAAAAATAAAATGAGAAATAAATTGTTGTTTTTAAGTTTTTATACATACGAGCTTAAGGTCTTTTTATATTAATATTAAGTATTTATTTTTTCAATATTTCGCTGCCCCTTCGTGTAGCGTCTTCAGGAATTATTCACCCTTATTCTATTTGGCGTCGTCGATAGAAGGCAATGCCGTTTTTAGTCTTTTATTGCAGATCGGTATTCCAGTTGGCAATATTGCCGTTTATCGATCACTGTTAACATATTTTTGGTATTCTGTAAGCAAAATTGACGTCGTTATTGTCTTTAATTGCCAATGATTTTGTCGTCGTCATTTTTGGTGTTGCCTAGTGTTGTTCTTTGTTTTAAAAAATAGATACATACCTACATATCGTTGGTCTCAGGTAGAAAGGCCCTAACTCAAATAATTTAAAATTTACAGGAGGCGGTAAAAATACAACAGATACTGTAATTATTAATATATAACTTTTTATTAAATGCTGTACAATTGCTTGTAATAACGTTATTTTTAATAATATTGTAACATTCTTTGTGAGGAGCGGAATATTTCTAAAATGCATTGAATTTACTAAAAAAAGTAAGTTTTGAAAAAATGCGAGTTAGGGCCTTTCTACCTGAGACCAACGATATAAGAAAAAGTGTAGTTGAAAAATACATTTAAATTAAAGAATTTCAGTTAATGTGCGGTTCTCTTTGTTTGCGGCTATAATCTCGATGTGCGTTCCGTCCACACGACCAATTACACCTGAAAATCCTGTTGTTTTTTTTTTTCGAAAAAATAAAGTTTAACTTCTTAGCTTTTGTCATGCTAAATTTTATCCACTGTGGACGAGCTATCTCTATGGCGTCCAGTGTTTCGGGCAAAACCTTTGCCACCATTGGCTGTGAAAGTCCCAGGTTATAATCGTTTCCAACCCCTGACCAAGAATTGTAATGTAGCTGCCAATTTTATGGTGTTTGGAAAGTACGTTGATAGAGTTCCTTGTTTTAAATTAATAAATAAAAAACTTTGAACATGATGATTTTAAATTTACTTCTTACTTCTCATTGGGCAAGTAAAAAATGCACGACTTCTGCAGTCTTTTATCTACTACTAAATTGGTTTTAATTTCTTCTTCACTGGAGTTTGAATCAGAAAAGGAAAACATTTTTATTAAAATTTTTTTTTTCACGAAACTATTTTTTTTACCAAACAATGAAAAAGCTGTCTTTAACATTAGAGATGTGTGCCGTATTTTATTAACATTATCGATAAACAGGCAACGTCGTCATAATACTCTTATAGAATACCAAATTAACATTAAATTGATGTTGCCGTTGTTTAAAATTGCTATTGCCTTAAAATTGCTATTGTTATTGCCGACGCCAAACAGAATAAGGGTGATTATTTTAACTCTTAACATTGCGCAACATTAACTTAAAATTAATTAAACAAAAAAATTTCTGCTCTTATATAGGGTCAAAACTTGCCACGACTATTCTTGTTCTTAATTCCTGAAGACGCTACACGAAGGGGCAGCGAAATATTGAAAAAATTAATACTTAATATTAATATAAAAAGACCTTAAGCTCGAAAAAGAGATTTATTATTATTTTAAAAAAGAGGTCAATAAAATTATTATATTATTTTTATACATACGCTTAAAAAGAACAAATTCATGGAAATTTATAATGTATTTTTTCATTTTTCGACTTTAGAATCTGAATAACTTTAAACTCTTGACATTGCGCAACATTAACTTAAACTTAGTCGCCGTGGTCTAGTGGTTAGTGTGTTGGCTTACTAAGACGATAGTGCCGGGTTCAAATCTCAGCACCGACATCTTGAAAAAAGAAATATAAAAAAAAATATTTCTTTCGGCGACTACCTCTCAGCAGTCTTCTGGCAAAAGCTCTGAGAGTAATTAATTGCCATGAAAGAGCTTCTCAAGTCTGTCGTTCGGAGTCGACATTAAACTGTAGGTCCCGGTACTCATGGATAGAAATTTACACACACAACATGAGTGCTGCGAGAAGCTAGGCCGTAATCCTGACACAGGGTTGTAAAGGCCAGTTATGTATGTATGTATGTTGTTTAAAATTGCTATTGCCTTAAAATTGCTATTGTTATTGCCGACGCCAAACAGAATAAGGGTGATTATTTTAACTCTTAACATTGCGCAACATTAACTTAAAATTAATTAAACAAAAAAATTTCTGCTCTTATATAGGGTCAAAACTTGCCACGACTATTCTTGTTCTTAATTCCTGAAGACGCTACACGAAGGGGCAGCGAAATATTGAAAAAATTAATACTTAATATTAATATAAAAAGACCTTAAGCTCGAAAAAGAGATTTATTATTATTTTAAAAAAGAGGTCAATAAAATTATTATATTATTTTTATACATACGCTTAAAAAGAACAAATTCATGGAAATTTATAATGTATTTTTTCATTTTTCGACTTTAGAATCTGAATAACTTTAAACTCTTGACATTGCGCAACATTAACTTAAAATTAATTAAACAAAAAAATTTCTGCTGTTATATAAGGTCAAAACTTGCCACGACTATTATAATAAATCTCGACCTGATGGAAAAAACTAGAAACGCAGTTTGGCTGAGGATATCAAATGTTTTAAGCTTTTACTATTCTTGTTCTTGAGACGCAAAAAACCTTTATTTTTTTAATTAATTTTTTATTATTAAACACGTTCATATTTTTTTTAATTTTATTTGATATTTTTAACAAAAAAATAAAAGCAGTTTTACTAGAATTAAAAAAAAAGTTTATTTTTTTCTTAATTTAAAGATTTTTGAAGAAAAAGATATGACAACTCTGGTTGTGTTGCATGTTTTTCATTTTCTTGTAACGCTTAAGTTTCAATTCGTTGGTCTCAGGTAGAAAGGCCCTAACTCAAATAATTTAAAATTTACAGGAGGCGGTAAAAATACAACAGATACTGTAATTATTAATAAATAACTTCTTATTAAATGCTGTACAATTGCTTGTAATACCGTTATTTTTAATAATATTGTAACATTCTTTGTGAGGAGCGGAATATTTCTAAAATGCATTGAATTTACTAAAAAAAAAGTAAGTTTTGAAAAAATGCTAGTTAGGGCCTTTCTACCTGAGACCAACGAATTGTTAAGATTTGTACATAAAGAATTTGTCATTTTTGTTCTGAAGAGTGTGTCAAAAAGTGCACAAATTTTTGTTTCATCTTCAGCAGTTAAACATTCTTAAAACATCTTTGTGTGACTTTTTTATTCTCTTCAGTGCAGTCATAAAAAGTATTTTGTATGTGTGTGTATGATATTGAAAGAAATATATACATATGTATATATATTATACATATACATTCATATACATATATATATATATATTGATGTATATAGTATATCCATACATATATTTTAAGAAATTCTCTGGTTACCTTTTAATAATGCGAGTATATTTTGCTTTGATTTTTCGTCATTTTACATGCTGCTGCTATTTATTTTATTGGGATTGCACAGCGAAACCTTTAAAATGTTAAAGAAATTGCAAAAGGCATATTCGAGTGTTTTCGTGCATTACACAGTAATCTTCCTTAAAGTGTAAAACTAAATCTTACATTAAGAACTTTTGCAATATAAAATGTTTATTATTATGAATTTCATTTGTGATTTTGTTTTATTATGCTATGGACAGTTTTTGTGAAATGCACAATTTTTTGTGTGTGTTTTTTATGTAAAATAGAGAACGTTCGAAATTTTTCGAATTTAGTTTTGACTTTTAGATATCAAATCACTTGTATTTCAGTGAAACTCTGAATGATAAATTATAGAGAATCTCTTAAAATATATTTTTTTCCTCTAAATAAAATATTTTTTGTCAAATAAATTTGTGTGATATCGAACCACTATTGCCATGATGAGTTTTGTATTTATTCCTTCTTTTACTTGTTTACTTTAAACACTTCAAAGTAATTATAGATCTTTCTTACTTTTGAAGAAACGTATACGACCGACCACCCTGTATGTCAAGTGCTTAATGTCTTTTGAAATGGAAAATTGACGCTCAAATACTCTGGATGCAATATGTGTCTGCGGATGTGTTGAAGAGAAGATGTATTTTTTTAACTACTGAGTTTAAAGAAAAGTATGTAGAAACTTTAAAAAAGAAAATAGAAGGAAGAATACAACTGCTGATATTATATAAAAACTTAAAACTAAACAAAAATTCAATGCGACCTTTGTAATCTATAAGAATTCCTAAACAATACAAGAATACAAGAAAAATACACAAAATGCCTAAGTTAAATAAATAAAATGTTTATATATTTGTTTCCTATTCCATAGTACAGCATACAAAACTTACTTTCCTAAACAATACAATATATAAAAACTTTATATATTTTTTATACATATAATATACATATACATATTAACTGCCGTATTCATAAAAAATAAAATAGATTTATTAAGGGTTTATTGGTAAATTTCTATGCACCACTTGTCAAATAAGCCCTTCATAAACCCGTAATAAATTTTATAAATACAGCAGTAAGTTTTTTTTATTTTTTTTTTAGAAATTTAATTATTTTATGTTTTTTTTTTTAGGTAAGTTACTCCTTCTTCAGATTGATTGGAAAATGAATTGAAAACGTGAGTACATAAATGTGCAAATTAGAGACCAGTATTAAAAACAAGTTTACCATCAGTAATGATGTAGAAAAGAGAGTAATAATAGAACCATTCATTCGTTAACAAAATTAAAAAATTTAGTCGAAAACCCTCAACCAAACTTAAGCGAAGACTTCTCAATAGAAAATTTGTTCGTTGTAAGGAAGAAACACTAATATGATGTCAGTTTAGTAGTGAAAGAAATATCAGCTTAACATAGTACACAATGTACAACATAGTACACAACATTGAAGGCTGGCAGCGAGCGGAAAAAATGAGAAAGAATAAATTTCTTCCATTATCAATATACGATAGATTTGCTAAATAAATATTTGTAAATAGTTTTAATATTTCTATTGATTCCATATTATTATCATTAAGGAATCTTTTAAATCGATATACATGTATACTGCAACTCTTGTCGGATACTGTAGATGTTTGCCACACTCAGTATATTGAGATTAAGTAGATTATGAAAAACTTTGTTTTTATATTTTTAATTGGAATGATTGAGGTTTAACTTTTGCTTATTTATTGATTTTATAATTAACTAGCGTTACTTACCCGGAGTTGCCCGGACTTTATATGTATTTTTTTCATGAAAAAAATTGATAACGAGTAATATTTTTCCAAAAACGACAGGCATTGTTTTTTTACAATTTGCATGTAAAAATGTCAAAACATTCTATATAAGGGCTATTGGTTAGTAATACATAAATATCTTGAAAATATTAAAAAAAGCAAATAGATTCTTTATAACCATTGAAAGTAAACATAGTATTTACAACATAGAAAGTAAAATATGGAATATAATAATTTATAAAATAATTGTTTGAAGCATTTTTTCATTACAAACCAATGTCTTCACGATTAGTAATATAAAAGTAACTTAGTGCTACTTAGTTTGCTTTTGCTGTTTAAGAAATATATTTGACATTTACGCACCACAAAATTGAATAAAAGAAACAGTCAGTCAGCTGTTATATCACCTTATAATTGCATCATGCCGTGAACGATGTAACAGAGAGAGAGAGACAACGAGAGAGAGAGAGAGAGAACTTATAAATGAGTTTGACGTACAATGAGCCAGATATAATGTTCCTTTTTTAGGTTGTTATACCATGTTCACACGAATAGCAAATATCGAGGTTCGCTCTCTCATTCGCGGTTCGCAACCGAATCTTGTTTGAAACGAGCAGATTCGCCATACAAAATTGTAAAGCGAACCATCGTGTTTCATTTTGAATCTTGGTGCGAACTTCGAAGAACTTGCTATCATCTCTAATTTTGATAACAATTTATCGCTACTTTATCTTAACTAACTAACAAAACAGAAAAAAGCAAAATAATAATTTGTTAAAAATGAAAATTTTTTTAACAATAAAGAACTAGGAAATCAATTTTCGTAAATATGTAATATAAAAATCAGAAAAGCAATAAGCAAAAACATAAAAAACCAAAATACCATCCTAAATATGTAAGTATGTATGCATGTGTGTGGTATGCACATTATACATTGGGGTATACATAAAAGAGAAATGCCAAAATGAAACACTAAACTGTCGTCTGAACGGTGAGTTTCGCAATCGTGGTTCAGAGAACGATCCAAGTGTTTCATATTGCATTAAGCGCTATCGTCAACTAAGTATATCTAAAAAAGTTTTTTAACACAGATTATGGAATGGTTTTCCGCTTTTATGTCTATTCTGGTGTAAAAAATGCATTCGTCTATGAAGGATACTGCCCTTTCGAATTATTGTCTCTATTTCTACATTCTATTCTTTTGCTATTCAAATCGCCGTCTATTAACTTAATTCACATCACATTCACAAAATCATTTTATTATTTTTACTGCAAAGAAGAAATTAAGAAACTGGATGAAGTGTAAAGAAAATACAAGAAAAAGACTAAAAGTATTAAAAACCAATTAAAGTCCATTTTGATTGCTTAGTTACGAAAAAGACTACTGAACACTATTACGCGAATTGAACACATTAACAGCAATAAACTAAAGAACCAGATGAAACGCTTTTGAGATATAAATTGTTGAAGAGCAGCTTGATAAGAACAAAAGAAAAAACAATTCGCTATACTTTATGTCAATATTTCACGTGTGAACTCTCAGTCTATTTTTTGTCTTATTTTCTTCTCATTTTTTTAATTTTATTTATAGATTCCTACATTATAACCTGGTATTGAGTTCAATTTTGTGAAAAAAGTTCAGCTACATTTATTTTTCCATTCGAAAAATTTGACATGCAACATATATCCCTAAAAGCATGCATCACCTTTGTACACAACAAATAGCACAGTTCAACAAAATATTTTTTTTGTTGCTTTTGACAAGAACTAATTAAACTTTCGTTTGGGGCTCAGAATCTACATGTATTTTAGTTTTTCAGTTTTTCTTTTTAAGACCTGCACTTTTTATGCAATCCTAAGCAGTCCAACTGCTGTGCAAACAAATCTATATTTTCTAAAACGCGTATAAAACTTATATTTTCATTCTATATTTAATATATTGCTATAACATTGGTATTTGAGTATATGTATATTAGGGTGTCCCAAATAAAATTAAAAATTGGAATTCGTCATAAGATCATTCCTAATTTGGATACTCATGGGGAAAAGTATTTTTGAGAATTTTTTCAGATTTTTCGGAAGTGGTTTAGAGGTCGCGCAAATTGATTTTTGATCAAAAATCGAGCTTTTTGAGCTCTATTTAATTTTTGGTTATGAATTAGTAAAAAATCGATATTTTCTCGACTATTGAGTCAATATTGTTAAAGAAAATATTCTGATCTTTAATTTTATGTGCACAAGTAATAAGTTCCAGCAATGATTTTGCACATTTTGATACATTATATAACAGTTTTTCTTAAATTTTCAACAAATATCGAAAACAATGGTTTATAACTTTTAAAATTTGTATAAAGACTAAAAAAACTAATGATGCAGTTTAAAAGATTATTAAGTTTTAAATAAGTTAGCAGAAAAAAAAATAAATTTTCTTTTACCGTTTTCGAGTTGTACTCTTTTAAAGCTTTATACCCATTTTTAATACTGTGTGAACTAGGTTGGCATCGGAATTAAATATACAACAATTTTATAAGCAACAACAAAAAAAATTGATTTTTTATAAATCATTTATTGGGGTTCTTGTAATGCTGCTCTATGCCCTGCGGTAAATACTGAAAGTCTGTTTCAGAAGTTGTGATATTAAAATAACTACTAGCCAAGGCCTCACCACGTTCTGCGACATCATTTACAACTTGCAATTATTAAACTCTGTGTTTTGCTTCCTGGAATGCCTTAAAAAACAGATAAGTGCAGGACAGTAAAATAGCGGTTTTTTATTAGTGCTTGAGATAAATTTCACGGCTCGAGATAAAATGTTTTATGCTGGAATCTAACTGAAAATGTTCAATTTATGTGTGCGGACACGACAAGCTCTAATACAAAACGACGGATCGGGGCATGCGTTTTACTTCTTCAAAAATTAAAAAACAGACGTCAAATCTTTGGCATGTCGCCACTATATGTTAGAACTAATTGCTGGATCAGCGTTTGGGGCTCTTAATATTGAGGATCAAATTACATCCCCACAAATTAAAATTTTCGTCACTCTTCAGTAAAGGTGGGCCAAAAACAATTTTTGGGATTGTACGAACCACGAAATTGTTGGAAAAATTATCCCAATTAATTATTATTGATACGAAAAGATCTAATAATTTTGTAAAAAGGCAGCTGGAGAATATGCAACTTAGGGAAGATAATAAAGAAATGCACAACTGAGCCTTATTTTTTTGGGTGATAGACCTGAGCACCATCCAACAATAAAATCTCCTGGAGCTATTAACCGAGCTCGCTGGATGATCAAAATTATATGCTCTTTAAAATTATGTATTTTTCAAAAGCAGCTACAACATTTCGTTCAAAATTCAGAAATTGATGCCTTCAGAAACAGACTTTCAGAATTTACTGCAGGGCATAGAGCAGCATCACAAGAATCCCAATAAATGCTTTATAACAAATCAAATTTTTTTATTGTTTATATAATTGTTGTATAACCTAGTTCACACTTTATAGTATTAAAAATTTCATACAGTGGGTACAAAGCTTTAAAAGGGTACAACGCGAGAACGGTAAATGAAAATTTATTTTTTTCGCTGCTAACTTATTTAAAACTTAATAATCTTTTAAACTGCATCATTAGTGTTTTTAGTCTTTATACTAATTTTAAAAGTTATAAACCATTGTTTTCGATATTTGTTGAAAATTTAGGAAAAACGGTTATATAATGTATCAAAATGTGCAAAATCATTGCCGAAACTTATTATTTATGCACATTAAATTAAAGATCGGAATATTTTCTTTGACAATATTGACTCCGAAGTCGAGAAAATAACGATTTTTTACCAATTCATAACCAAAAATTAAATGGAGCTCAAAAAGCTCGATTTTTGATTAAAAATCAATTTGCGCGACCTCTAAACCACTTCCGAAAAATCTGAAAAAATTCTCAAAAATACTTTGCCTCATAGTGGTCAAAAATAAGCTTGATCCGCAAAAAAAATTTTTTTTTGGGACACACTAATGTATATGTATGTAGATCTTAACCGTTCTCCGTAAAGGAGCCAAATTTTTCTCAATTTAAAACACATTTTCAATGTTGTATCAATATGGGACATAAGTAGAATGTACTATTTTTGAACTTTGATATTTATTGGATTTTTATTTTCACTTTATTGAATTTTTATGTCACAAGCAAACAATCCTAATCTGGGGTTCTCATAACCTGTTGCTTCGCGGACGCCCTAGCAAAATTGTTGAAGGCTGGGCCATAACTTTTTTACAAACAAGCACATATGCAGAGTAGCGAACCAATCTAATCAATACTTTTTCTATTTTGACATTAATAAATACAAGTGATGTGATTGATGCATTAACAAATTATTTATCTGGAAGCTTATGTTCATAATTATTTATTATTACGTACATATGTTTATTCCAATAAAATGCTAAAAAAATTAAATAGTTATGTC
The DNA here is from genome assembly GCA_963576795.1 of Metopia argyrocephala. NCBI lineage: Eukaryota > Metazoa > Arthropoda > Insecta > Diptera > Sarcophagidae > Metopia > Metopia argyrocephala. The sequence continues at coordinate 320,954 of OY756208.1, forward strand.
TATGGCCATTTCGTTTGTATTCAACAAGCTCAACACGAGAATTTTGCAGAGTTTATTTTAGAATGTACAGACTCTTAATGTTATACTGGTAAACATAAATGCGAATTTTTTAAAGGAAATCTGTGTTTCATCCTCAATTGAAACAAATTCTTGATTCTGACTATGAGATAGAAAATTACAACTGAAATACAAGCAGTACAATTGAGTAATATAAGTTGTGGCTTTAATAGGGGGATTTTCTACTATTTGTAACATTATGTGAATGGTTAGATGCTGTGACTGAAAAAAATTTAATAATATTGAGTGTAAACAAAAGGATGCCACTTTTATTAAATCAGCCCTTTCGAATTATTGTCTCTATTTCTACATTCTATTCTTTTGCTATTCAAATCGCCGGCTATTAACTTAATTCACAAAATCATTTTATTATTTTTACTGCAAAGAAGAAATTAAGAAACTGGATGAAGTGTAAAGAAAATACAAGAAAAAGACTAAAAGTATTAAAAACCAATTAAAGTCCATTTTGATTGCTTAGTTACGAAAAAGACTACTGAACACTATTACGCGAATTGAACACATTACCAGCAATAAACTAAAGAACCAGATGAAACGCTTTTGAGATATAAATTGTTGAAGAGCAGCTTGATAAGAACAAAAGAAAAGACATTTCGCTATACTTTATGTCAATATTTCACGTGTGAACTCTCAGTCTATTTTTTGTCTTATTTTCTTCTCATTTTTTTAATTTTATTTATAGATTCCTACATTATAACCTGGTATTGAGTTCAATTTTGTGAAAAAAGTTTAGCTACATTTATTTTTCCATTCGAAAAATTTGACATGCAACATATATCCCTAAAAGCATGCATCACCTTTGTACACAACAAATAGCACAGTTCAACAAAATATTTTTTTTGTTGCTTTTGACAAGAACTAATTAAACTTTCGTTTGGGGCTCAGAATTACATGTATTTTAGTTTTTCAGTTTTTCTTTTTAAGACCTGCACTTTTTATGCAATCCTAAACAGTCCAACTGCTGTGCAAACAAATCTATATTTTCTAAAACGCGTATAAAACTTATATTTTCATTCTATATTTAATATATTGCTATAACATTGGTATTTGAGTATATCGTTGGTCTCAGGTAGAAAGGCCCTAACTCGCATTTTTTCAAAACTTACTTTTTTTTAGTAAATCCAATGCATTTTAGAAATATTTCGCTCCTCACAAAGATGTTTACAATATTATTAAAAATAACGTTATTACAAGCAATTGTACAGCATTTAATAAAAAGTTATATATTAATAATTACAGTATCTGTTGTATTTTTACCGCCTCCTGTAAATTTTAAATTATTTGAGTTAGGGCCTTTCTACCTGAGACCAACGATATGTATATGTATGTAGATCTTAACCGTTCTCCGTAAAGGAGCCAAATTTTTCTCAATTTAAAACACATTTTCAATGTTGTATCAATATGGGACATAAGTAGAATGTACTATTTTTGAACTTTGATATTTATTGGATTTTTATTTTCACTTTATTGAATTTTTATGTCACAAGCAAACAATCCTAATCTGGGGTTCTCATAACCTGTTGCTTCGCGGACGCCCTAGCAAAATTGTTGAAGGCTGGGCCATAAGTTTTTTGACAAACAAGCACATATGCAGAGTAGCGAACCAATCTAATCAATACTTTTTCTATTTTGACATTAATAAATACAAGTGATGTGATTGATGCATTAACAAATTATTTATCTGGAAGCTTATGCTCATAATTATTTATTATTACTTACATATGTTAATTCCAATAAAATGCTAAAAAAATTAAATAGTTATGCCTATGGCCATTTCGTTTGTATTCAACAAGCTCAACACGAGAATTTTGCGGAGTTTATTTTAGAATGTACAGACTCATTAATGTTATACTGGTAAACATAAATGCGAATTTTTTAAAGGAAATCTGTGTTTCATCCTCAATTGAAACAAATTCTTGATTTTGAATATGAGATAGGAAATTACAACTGAAATACGAGCAGTACAATTGAGTAATATAAGTTGTGGCTTTAATAGGGGGATTTTCTACTATTTGTAACATTATGTGAATGGTTAGATGCTGTGACTGGAAAAAATTTAATGATATTGAGTGTAAACAAAAGGATGCCGCTTTTATTAAATCAGCAACACGATGTACTCGTACTAGATTAATGCCATTTTACACGCAATCTTATAAAATTAGTATTTATTTTAGTTTTCACTTTGAAAGTCTTTATGCGCTTATTTACAGATGGCACATTACAAAGACAACAAAAGCAATTCTATTCTTCATTCAAAAATAAATAAATAATTGTATTCTACATAGTACTGGCTGCACTTGTGCTGTAGCAATACAGTTAAAATACAACTTTAAATGGGGCGTTTAACACAGAACCTTTTAATTATTGACACCTAATCTCTGTTGACACCTTAGGTACACGAGTGTTAAACTTAAACGAGAAGTATATTAGCATTGTAATGTAATATTTCCTTTACAATTTTGGATCTGAAATATTGTTAAAAATTATCCTTTGGCTTATTATAAAGAAGGCACACCAATATAGTTACACCCTGTATTGTTTTTTATACATACAGCTAATTCAAAATATTAATGTAAAGCCCAATTCACAGTAGACTAAAATTATTCGAGAATTAACTATTGTTAGCTGTGCTGTTGTGCGTATTACTTTTCTTTTGGTTGATTAATAATTAATTCTCTATAAATCGTATTTTGGAGTTAAACTTACTCTACATACTTTGTAATAAGTTAGTCGAAGTCTTGTCAAACACATAATGTTTTTATACATTCTCCTTGTCTCTTTGTTTATTCTTTTTAATTGTCATGTTTTTTGGATGATCAAAATTAAATTTTTTTTCTTAATAGCTCTCTTTTTCCATTTATCTGTATTAGTTCACATTCACGGCATAGTTCACAACCCTAGCCGTGGTGGTTAGAAGATTACGTCATGACATGCGCTAAGCAATATTTTCCTAAGATATCTGAAGTTCAAAGTCTGGATTCCAGTTGCAGTGGTGATAATTTTTATTAATTTATTTTTATTATTTTTATTTTGAGAGAAGTGTAAAATTCTGAATCTGAAGCGTAAAATATTAATTGTAGCGTTACACATATAATTCCGTTTTTTTATTATTATTTTATGTGGGAGATGTGATCAGATGTTTATTATTTATTACTTCTCTTGATGAAAGTAATTAGTTTTGTTGTTGGGTGCACAGTAGATCTTTTTAGTATGTGGTATTTTAGCCAGTTTAGACCTTTTCATCCTTTTTATTTTTGTTTAACACAATAGTGTATGAGATATAACATTTTACACAAGATTTGTAAACCTTACTAGGCTTTGGTTAATTCTTTTAGCAATGATATATAAAGAATACTGGTAAAATTACGAACAGTATTAGCTAACTTGTAGAAGAGTGTTTTGTGAATTAATTAGTTTAGCTACAGTCCATGTAACCTCAGGTGAGTTCTATACATACATATGTACATATCTAAGGTGCACGCAAGCATTTTTTAATATACATGTATTTTACACACATGTGTGCATAAATATAGAATTGCGTATAGTGTATTCATTTAAATGGATGCAGATGTTAAAGTCTATAATTGTTCGTTATTAATACTCAGTTGGTCCATATAATACCCTCTCTTCACCCAATCATCTACATTTTTATTTATTTGGTTTATTCTCTTAAAATCCTTCCATACATCTATCTTCCATTTATGTACTTGTCTACTCCTTCAATATTAATATATGTATATATACATATGTACATACATATGTGTATGTATATTATGCTGATTTGTTTGTGTCTGTGTTTTTTTTGCCCTGTTTTATTGTGTTCATTAAAAATTACGGTTTTTAATTTTTATTTGATTGCTGCTGCAATTGTTAAGTGTTGTTTTAATTTTGTTTGTTCCTGTTGCTGGTAATAATTTTTTTTATTATATTTTCTATTTGTTTTTACTTCCTTCTTTTTTTCAATTAGCAGGGGAAAAAACGGACGTAATTTGTATAGAAAGGAAAACAAAATAACAACAATAAAAATGTAGAAGAAATTTAATTAAATTTAGTGTTGAACTCAATGAATACACATATTTTCTTTTAAATCATATCGCACACTAAATCATAAAGAGTCAAACTCAAAATATTTCAAAATCGCGTTTTATTTTCAAAAATCGGTTCACAGATAACACCTTTACCGACCACGAAAATATGGTGGGCATCACCACTGTCTTCCTTATCTGAAAAACTACAGTTATGCCTATTTTTATATAACTCGTTTTGCCTATTTTTATCAACTAAGGAGTATTATTTTTAATTGCTCCAGTTCGATTATAAGTTATTCAGTCGTTTCTTTCACATAAATGGTATTATTTAGAGTTGTGTCTATTTATTTGAAAAAACTTAACATTATCGCCTACATTATTTTGAATTGTACACAATTTTGATCGTGTACATTATAAATAAAATAAATTTATTAGATCATTAAGACACATTCATTTACAAATAATATTGTGGTTAATGCAAGATTTAATTTGTACAATCCACTCTGTTGTGATAAATATTTCGCTCAAGTATTTTGCACAATTTATTAAATGAAAATGAATTATTAAATGAAAAATTTTCAAATAAAGAGTCACAACTCAAAATTACCTTTTATTACCAAAATTGCAGTACAAAATTAAAAAAGAAGTAGGTAAACCTTGTTTTAAAAACGTTTTCATTAGTCCACATTTCAATTTGATTATAAAATTACAAACAATTTTTGTAAAACCATTTTTTGACTCTACTGAACATTTGTGAATTTTGAGTTATGGTTCTTTATGATTTATTGTGCGATATGTAAATATGTATGTTTAAAAATCAAATAAATGTATCATTTGGCTCTAATCATAATCACAAATCAGTTTTTAATGTAATTTTATAAACCAACAAATTAGTGAAATGTCTTGCTTTATTGATATTTTTATAACATTTTTCAAAAGAATAATAAAAAATCGTCTAACCTTGAAAGATAAATTGATTTTAATATTTACAAAATTGAATTTGAAGTTAAACATCTACATATATATTAAGTATTTCTTCTTGATCTTTAAATATTTAATTTAATTCTTGATCTTTAAATATTTAATTTTAATTTAAGGACATGAATTAAAGCAATTACAGATGAAATTCTTATATTCGATCTGCCAGGTTCACATGTACTTTTTTAAAACGGAGTGTGTATGTGTTTTTGATACTTTATACAAATCACTTGCTTGTTTTTGAGGTTTGTTATTTTAAATTTTTGTGAAACAAGAATGAACCTATGCAAAAAATACACACATCTGTCAATTGTTATTCCCATACAACTTCCTCACGGCAATCTTCCAACAGAAACTAATCTTCTGGCTTGCGTTTGGATGTCGTATACCAGTACTACGCCAACCTACCATTCGTTGTTTCATATTTAAGGTAAAACGATAGGTCAACAACTTCTGCAAAAAAAAAAAAAAAAAAAAAAAAATTCGTCGTAATTAGCATCTAAGCGAGACCACTTTAATCTCAAAACGAGAAAATGTATTGGTGGTTGGGACCTAGGTCTGAAATTTCTTTAAATAATAAAGTTTTACCTGTACTGAAGCCAAGCTGGGGCACAACCAACTTTGGGGCACAGCTAGTAATAGTAATATAGAGATTTTGCAGCGTTATCAGTCTATAATGCTTCGATCAATTTAAGCAATTACTAATACTCCTTGGTATCTGACGAATGAAAATATTCATAAAGACTTAAATGTACTTACAACCAGAGACCTATCTTATAGAAAATAACTTTGTAAATATGTACATATAAAAATACTTATATACTATCAAACTTTCTTTCATTTATATAAAATTTCTTCATTCATAAAGAATTTTTTAAAGAAAAATGTATATACAATATCAGGTATAATTATTTTATATTATTTTTAATATTATTGTAAATAAAATATAATTTTTTCTAGTTAATCCTGAAGATGAACCGAAAAGGTTCGAAATATATAGATTACGTATAATTGAAAGTATTTTTATTTACAAATTGGAAATTCAGAGGCAAGACAAAATAAGCAAATATAAAAAATACTTATGTTGTAAATAATTATGATGTAAATAATTTAAGATGTGCGTCACTATAAACTGTAACACATCAAAAGTCAAATAAAAACTGACTGGAGTAAGCTAGAGTTAAAAATAAAACAGTTTTATTTTGCATTTTTATTACAGATTTATATTCTGTATTATTTTATTTAAAAATTAATTTAATTTTATAAATTTTTTTTTTTTTTTTTTTTTTTTTTTTAAGACCAATACTCAGGGGTAAACCCCTACTCATGCAGTGTGCATTGTATTGGAATGTGAAGATGGTTGATAGAAGTTTTTTTTTTTTTTTTTTTTTTTTTTTCATAGATTTTGTATATTTTGCGCCTTTATTTGTTGATGAAACAAGTTGCTGGTAATTTTTCCACTCAAGAGCCAGTGTTATACCTTCACCCTCAAATGATCAAACAGCAATGGCCTCATCTGTCGGTGGATGTTTACATGTGAATGGTGAGCGTCTTCAGTATATTAGCTGTTATCTTCCCAGAAGGTGGCGCTATACTCCTGATCATTGGTTTCTGGTGGAATAGATTAGAAATGTCAGGGGGCGGTTTTATTCATTATGCCACCCATAAGCAATGTTATAGTGTTTTCGGTGATTTTTTTGGTACCAGCTGTCCATTTATATCGAAAACTAGTAATGGTTTTGGGAACAGAGCCCAATATCTTTCAATAGGCCGCAGCTCTGGGCAGTTTGGTGGGTTAGCCTCTTTTGGAACAAAAATAACATTATTTTTATTATACCAGTCTATTGCGCTTTTACTGTAGTGACATGTTGCCAAATCTGGCCAGAAGAATGTTGATATGTTGTGCTGTCTTAGAAATGGGAGCAACCTCTTTTGAAGACACTCTTTGATATAAATATCTGAGTTTATTGATCCCAATGTAACAAACGATGCACTTCTGTTGCCACAGCTACAAATAGCCTGCCAAACTAAGAACTTTTTGGGAAATTTTGATAGTTTTTTAGTTCGGAACTCTTCAGAAACATTGCCTCTACTATCCGCTACATAAAACTCTTGGCCAGGAAGCTGCGCAAAGTCTGCAAAAATGTAAGTTCCATCATCCATTACACAACATTCGAACTTTTGAAAAAATTCTTTTTTGAGGAGTTTTGCTCTTTTTTTTGCTTCAATATTCTTCTTAGCATTTCTATCCGGAACTTTTTGGACTTTAAATATTTTAAGGCCAGCTTTAGCTTTAACTCGGCGCACAAAACTTTCCGAATAATACACGCGCCGGGCCACTTCGCGACCAGAAATGTTTGGAAGAGCCAGCAAAAGCTTCTCAACCTTTTTGGCTTTCGCGTCGTTCGTAATCAGTTTTGCTTTACCTGTTCCAGGCTTTCTTTCAATTTTTAGGTCTTTGTTGAACTTTTTGACCACTCTGGAAACACATTGCCTGGTCACGTGGACTTCCCTAGCAACTTTTGTATAACTCCAATATGGTTTTTTTGAATTATTTGAATAATTTTTGTATGCACTTGTCTTTGATTATCCATTGTGAACTAACTAACAAGTCAAATTTGACAAACTGATACATTTTAAAATCTGACACATTTTTCAAAGATATTGTGATTAAGAAAAATAATTTTGATTAAAGGTGAAAAAAGTTATTAAGAAAAATGGGTGTTACCCTTTATAGTGACGCACATCTTAGATTAAAACGATTATAGATTAGAAATATATATTATTTGGTATTTTTGTTTCAATTTCAATGGAGGTGGAAACCTCTGTAAATAGTTAGTATTAAATGATTTCCTTATTATTGTAAAATAGATTGCAAATAAAAATATGTAGTATTTAAACTGGACATTAGCATTTAAACTAGACACTAGTAGGTGTACTTTATAAAATAAAATAAATGCACAATAAAAAATTTTCATTTTATTTTTTCACTTTAAAATAAGAATTAAAAATTGTATATCGGGTTTTTCTTTCATTATATGCAGATCTTGCCTTTCAAATATTAGTTGACGCCTTTCCTAAAGCATATTTAATAAAGGTCTGCATGAATGTTTTGCTTTTCTGCCAGTTTAGAATGATTCGAGAAGTGTACTCTAATTGAGAGTATATTCAAGCATAGAAACAAATATTCATTCTATTCGTTTTGCAGCCAACGAAACGAAACGAAACGAACAGCCTCAAAAAACGAATAGAATTGAATAGAATAAATCTAAATTTACTCTCATTATTCTAAATTATTATAGAGACATTCGAATGTCTTGGAATGTCTTGAATTTCCTTTGTGAATGAAAGCATGTATTGAAGTAAATGCGATAGTTTGTAATACAAACAAGCGAATGAAAACAAACAAATTGAAATCTAGCAAGAAGAATAGTGTGTGTATATTAAAGCATTTAAAGGCAAAAAAAAATTTATCACTTTTTGAATATGTAATTTATTTATAAATTTGTTTAAGTTTTTGTAAATATGTATGTATGTATTTTTAAAAATTAAGCCAAAAATATAAAAAAATAAAGAAAAATAACATAAAAAATTATTCAGTTCATTACTTTTATTATTCAGTTCTTTAGTACTTATAATACCAGTACAAGAAATTCTTTTCTATCATATTACAAACAAGACATTCTATTCACTCTATTCATTCCATTCTAACTCTTATGTTTCATGTCTCTCATGTCTCGATACTCTCTTGTCTCTATTCTCTCATTATTTACATTCTAACGACAACAACCACTTTTTATGTTTGTTTTATTCGTTTCGCTTTTACGAATTAGAGTTGGAAGTGTGTTTGAAATTTTTAGAATGTCTTGAATATCGTTTCAAACATACCCGTGCAGACCTTTAATATTTAAGTGACTGCATATGAGACAACATACAAGTAACAACAACAATAACAATAACAAAAAAAGAGGATTTCTTAATTTATCCATTTATTTATTCACTCGGTTTTTTTTCCTTTAGTTATGAAAATGTTAATGTGTCAGCCTAAAGGCATGTAATCAAAGTTGTTGTTGTTTTTGTTGTTATTTTTGTTGTATTAAGTTTGTGCCTATAAAAATTAGATGATTTTTTATAAGGCTGCTTTGTTTTTGTTTTTGCTGTTGCATTTGCTTTTGTATTATTTTTGAGCAGGAATTTTACAAGACGAATGTCTCCAGGGTAAACAGGAAGTAGCATGTGTCAATATTAATGTGTCAATGGGAATAAATCTCTTCCTTTTAAGTCAACGGAGAATATTTGCAAAAAATGTGGAAAAATGAATGTTATAATAGATGGATATGATTTTACAAAATGAATTAAAAGAAGAAGAATAAGAAGAAGAAGAAGAAGAAGAAAAAAAAACATAATGAAAAAATAAAAAAAAAAAAAAATAAAAAATACGAGTATGTTCCAATCATAAATTTTTTTTCTTTTGGGAGTTCAAGGTAGTTTTTAAATTAGAATGATCATTATCTGTTTTTCGAGATAATATATTCCGTATTTTATATAATAATTGATTCTCACTTCAAAGTCAGTTCCTAATTCCATATCACACTGTGCGATTTAAATGCTTTTAATAAAATATATAAATTAATATATAAGCTTTTAATTAAGCTTTAGGTCGATTAAATAATTATTTTTTCGATATTTCGCTACTTCTAAAAATAAATAAATAATAAAAAATTAAAAAAATTATTTTCTATTTTCCATTTATTTATTTAAATATATAGGTACATACGATTATATATATATATTCATTAAAGTTTTATTTAAAGCAACTTCTCGTATGCATACATTTCATATTTTAGTTTAAAATAGAGTGAGCAAACAAAGAAAACATTTCGCAAAAGTTACAACAAAGTCATACACTTTTCAAAATTTTTTTAATGGTATTGTACATGAGCAAAACCAAAACAAATACTTTCTAAATGAGAAAGAGCGCAAATGAAACAATTAGTTTTTTTTTTTTTTTCTACCAAAATTTCTTTCAAAATCTACCAAAAACCATTTTATTTAAAAACCATTTAAAAACACATTGTTGAGATGAAAAAAAATTTTTATTAACACCTTTACATGTACATATAAATAACCAAAAGTAAAAAATATAACTAAAAGAGTTCAGTTCTTCGAAAATACATATAACAAAAAATACACATATAACAAAAATAATTTAATTTCTAAACAATAAAATCGAAAATACATTTACAGAACATTATATTATTAATTGTATTTATTTCGAGTTTGTTTCTCAATTTGGTTTTGATTAAGGAAAGTGTTTACAATTTGCGTACAGCTGCTGAAGAAGTATGCTTAAGAGAACGTTAATTAAAACAAAGTTGTTTAATTCACCAAAACTTTTCTCATGTAAACCGTTTCTAGTTGAACTAACTTTAGCCCAAAATAATTCAATGTTTAATTCCGTTGAAAGATTTGTTTCTCTTAATCGCAACATAATACTATCAGGATCACAGTCTATAAGATTAGAAAAGTTTAAAACAAGGGACAATATAAGCAAGTTTTCTTTTGACAATACTTCCTTAGGAGCAATTATTTGTAACAATTTAATATCTTCTCGATTAAAATCAAATATAGCATTGATTTGGTTTAGTAACTCAATGTTAAATTGCAAAATCTCATGTTTAACATCAAAAACTTCTTCCTGGTTAAGTTTTTAGTAGTATACATTTCAGCTTTTGTACCGATAAAAATTTTTGAAACTTTAATCAATTAATATTTTTAAAATCAGTTTCAGTGTTTTATATTATTGTATTATATTATTGTATTATGTGTGTGAAGATAAATTCGAATTTGAAAAGCAAAGACATAAACCATCTTTCTTTAGCTAACACATTTTTTGCGTTAACAGAGCTCTGTTAATAGTTTAACAGCGACTATGTACGGGTATTTCAGGACTTATTAGGCGTTTAATGGACACACATTCCAATTTTAGGAAGAAAAGGTACCCCCATATGGAAGCTATATTGTTCACTTTGTATCTCATAAAAAAAAAATTCATATTTATTTAGTTTTAGGTTAAAAAAAAGCCGAAACAAATTCTTTCAAAAAAAACCAAATAAGTGGAGAAGATCAGTGGCCATTATGGAAAAATACGAAAATGCACATATATCACACTATATGGAGATGATACTCCAAGGGGTCCCCAATGACGCTGTGTTAGTGGTATTCCTGAAATAATTTTGGGATTTGAGAAAATTAAATTTGAAAAATTCAATTTTTTTGCAAAATGACTGGAGAAGATCAGTGGCCATTATGGAAAAATACGAAAATGCACATATATCACACTATATGAAGATGATACTCCAAGGGGTCCCCAATGACGCTGTGTTAGTGGTATTCCTTAAATAATTTTGGGATTTGAGAAAATTAAATTTGAAAAATTCAATTTTTTTGCAAAATGACTGGAGAAGATCAGTGGCCATTATGGAAAAATACGAAAATGCACATATATCACACTATATGGAGATGATAGTCCAAGGGGTCCCCAATGACGCTGTATTAGTGGTATTCCTGAAATAATTTTGGGATTTGAGAAAATTAAATTTGAAAAATTCAATTTTTTTGCAAAATGACTGGAGAAGATCAGTGGCCATTATGGAAAAATACGAAAATGCACATATATCACACTATATGGAGATGATACTCCAAGGGGTCCCCAATGACGCTGTATTAGTGGTATTCCTGAAATAATTTTGGGATTTGAGAAAATTAAATTTGAAAAATTCAATTTTTTTGCAAAATGACTGGAGAAGATCAGTGGCCATTATGGAAAAATACGAAAATGCTCATATATCACACTATATGGAGATGATACTCCAAGGGGTCCCCAATGACGCTGTATTAGTGGTATTCCTGAAATAATTTTGGGATTTGAGAAAATTAAATTTGAAAAATTCAATTTTTTTGCAAAATGACTGGAGAAGATCAGTGGCCATTATGGAAAAATACGAAAATGCACATATATCACACTATATGGAGATGATACTCCAAGGGGTCCCCAATGACGCTGTGTTAGTGGTATTCCTGAAATAATTTTGGGATTTGAGAAAATTAAATTTGAAAAATTCAATTTTTTTGCAAAATGACTGGAGAAGATCAGTGGCCATTATGGAAAAATACGAAAATGCACATATATCACACTATATGGAGATGATACTCCAAGGGGTCCCCAATGACGCTGTATTAGTGGTATTCCTGAAATAATTTTGGGATTTGAGAAAATTAAATTTGAAAAATTCAATTTTTTTGCAAAATGACTGGAGAAGATCAGTGGCCATTATGGAAAAATACGAAAATGCACATATATCACACTATATGGAGATGATACTCCAAGGGGTCCCCAATGACGCTGTGTTAGTGGTATTCCTGAAATAATTTTGGGATTTGAGAAAATTAAATTTGAAAAATTCAATTTTTTTGCAAAATGACTGGAGAAGATCAGTGGCCATTATGGAAAAATACGAAAATGCACATATATCACACTATATGGAGATGATAGTCCAAGGGGTCCCCAATGACGCTGTATTAGTGGTATTCCTGAAATAATTTTGGGATTTGAGAAAATTAAATTTGAAAAATTCAATTTTTTTGCAAAATGACTGGAGAAGATCAGTGGCCATTATGGAAAAATACGAAAATGCACATATATCACACTATATGGAGATGATACTCCAAGGGGTCCCCAATGACGCTGTATTAGTGGTATTCCTGAAATAATTTTGGGATTTGAGAAAATTAAATTTGAAAAATTCAATTTTTTTGCAAAATGACTGGAGAAGATCAGTGGCCATTATGGAAAAATACGAAAATGCACATATATCACACTATATGGAGATGATACTCCAAGGGGTCCCCAATGACGCTGTATTAGTGGTATTCCTGAAATAATTTTGAGATTTGAGAAAATTAAATTTGAAAAATTCAATTTTTTTGCATAATGACTGGAGAAGATCAGTGGCCATTATGGAAAAATACGAAAATGCACATATATCACACTATATGGAGATGATACTCCAAGGGGTCCCCAATGACGCTGTGTTAGTGGTATTCCTGAAATAATTTTAGGATTTGAGAAAATTAAATTTGAAAAATTCAATTTTTTTGCAAAATGACTGGAGAAGATCAGTGGCCATTATTGAAAAATACGAAAATGCACATATATCACACTATATGGAGATGATACTCCAAGGGGTCCCCAATGACGCTGTGTTAGTGGTATTCCTGAAATAATTTTGGGATTTGAGAAAATTAAATTTGAAAAATTCAATTTTTTTGCAAAATGACTGGAGAAGATCAGTGGCCATTATTGAAAAATACGAAAATGCACATATATCACACTATATGGAGATGATACTCCAAGGGGTCCCCAATGACGCTGTGTTAGTGGTATTCCTGAAATAATTTTGGGATTTGAGAAAATTAAATTTGAAAAATTCAATTTTTTTGCAAAATGACTGGAGAAGATCAGTGGCCATTATGGAAAAATACGAAAATGCACATATATCACACTATATGGAGATGATACTCCAAGGGGTCCCCAATGACGCTGTGTTAGTGGTATTCCTGAAATAATTTTGGGATTTGAGAAAATTAAATTTGAAAAATTCTATTTTTTGCAAAATGACTGGAGAAGATCAGTGGCCATTATGGAAAAATACGAAAATGCACATATATCACACTATATGGAGATGATACTCCAAGGGGTCCCCAATGACGCTGTGTTAGTGGTATTCCTGAAATAATTTTGGGATTTGAGAAAATTAAATTTGAAAAATTCAATTTTTTGCAAAATGACTGGAGAAGATCAGTGGCCATTATGGAAAAATACGAAAATGCACATATATCACACTATATGGAGATGATACTCCAAGGGGTCCCCAATGACGCTGTGTTAAATTTTTCATGATATATGTGTGATATATGTGCGCTGTGTTAAATTTTTCATGATATATGTGCATTTTCGTATTTTTCCATAATGGCCACTGATCTTCTCCAGTCATTTTGCAAAAAAATTGAATTTTTCAAATTTAATTTTCTCAAATCCCAAAATTATTTCAGGAATACCACTAATACAGCGTCATTGGGGACCCCTTGGAGTATCATCTCCATATAGTGTGATATATGTGCATTTTCGTATTTTTCCATAATGGCCACTGATCTTCTCCAGTCATTTTGCAAAAAAATTGAATTTTTCAAATTTAATTTTCTCAAATCCCAAAATTATTTCAGGAATACCACTAATACAGCGTCATTGGGGACCCCTTGGAGTATCATCTCCATATAGTGTGATATATGTGCATTTTCGTATTTTTCCATAATGGCCACTGATCTTCTCCAGTCATTTTGCAAAAAAATTGAATTTTTCAAATTTAATTTTCTCAAATCCCAAAATTATTTCAGGAATACCACTAATACAGCGTCATTGGGGACCCCTTGGACTATCATCTCCATATAGTGTGATATATGTGCATTTTCGTATTTTTCCATAATGGCCACTGATCTTCTCCAGTCATTTTGCAAAAAAATTGAATTTTTCAAATTTAATTTTCTCAAATCCCAAAATTATTTCAGGAATACCACTAACACAGCGTCATTGGGGACCCCTTGGAGTATCATCTCCATATAGTGTGATATATGTGCATTTTCGTATTTTTCCATAATGGCCACTGATCTTCTCCAGTCATTTTGCAAAAAAATTGAATTTTTCAAATTTAATTTTCTCAAATCCCAAAATTATTTCAGGAATACCACTAATACAGCGTCATTGGGGACCCCTTGGAGTATCATCTCCATATAGTGTGATATATGTGCATTTTCGTATTTTTCCATAATGGCCACTGATCTTCTCCAGTCATTTTGCAAAAAAATTGAATTTTTCAAATTTAATTTTCTCAAATCCCAAAATTATTTCAGGAATACCACTAACACAGCGTCATTGGGGACCCCTTGGAGTATCATCTCCATATAGTGTGATATATGTGCATTTTCGTATTTTTCCATAATGGCCACTGATCTTCTCCAGTCATTTTGCAAAAAAATTGAATTTTTCAAATTTAATTTTCTCAAATCCCAAAATTATTTCAGGAATACCACTAACACAGCGTCATTGGGGACCCCTTGGAGTATCATCTCCATATAGTGTGATATATGTGCATTTTCGTATTTTTCCATAATGGCCACTGATCTTCTCCAGTCATTTTGCAAAAAAATTGAATTTTTCAAATTTAATTTTCTCAAATCCCAAAATTATTTCAGGAATACCACTAACACAGCGTCATTGGGGACCCCTTGGAGTATCATCTCCATATAGTGTGATATATGTGCATTTTCGTATTTTTCCATAATGGCCACTGATCTTCTCCAGTCATTTTGCAAAAAAATTGAATTTTTCAAATTTAATTTTCTCAAATCCCAAAATTATTTCAGGAATACCACTAATACAGCGTCATTGGGGACCCCTTGGAGTATCATCTCCATATAGTGTGATATATGAGCATTTTCGTATTTTTCCATAATGGCCACTGATCTTCTCCAGTCATTTTGCAAAAAAATTGAATTTTTCAAATTTAATTTTCTCAAATCCCAAAATTATTTCAGGAATACCACTAATACAGCGTCATTGGGGACCCCTTGGAGTATCATCTCCATATAGTGTGATATATGTGCATTTTCGTATTTTTCCATAATGGCCACTGATCTTCTCCAGTCATTTTGCAAAAAAATTGAATTTTTCAAATTTAATTTTCTCAAATCCCAAAATTATTTCAGGAATACCACTAATACAGCGTCATTGGGGACCCCTTGGACTATCATCTCCATATAGTGTGATATATGTGCATTTTCGTATTTTTCCATAATGGCCACTGATCTTCTCCAGTCATTTTGCAAAAAAATTGAATTTTTCAAATTTAATTTTCTCAAATCCCAAAATTATTTAAGGAATACCACTAACACAGCGTCATTGGGGACCCCTTGGAGTATCATCTTCATATAGTGTGATATATGTGCATTTTCGTATTTTTCCATAATGGCCACTGATCTTCTCCAGTCATTTTGCAAAAAAATTGAATTTTTCAAATTTAATTTTCTCAAATCCCAAAATTATTTCAGGAATACCACTAACACAGCGTCATTGGGGACCCCTTGGAGTATCATCTCCATATAGTGTGATATATGTGCATTTTCGTATTTTTCAATAATGGCCACTGATCTTCTCCAGTCATTTTGCAAAAAAATTGAATTTTTCAAATTTAATTTTCTCAAATCCCAAAATTATTTCAGGAATACCACTAACACAGCGTCATTGGGGACCCCTTGGAGTATCATCTCCATATAGTGCGATATATGTGCATTTTCGTATTTTTCCATAATGGCCACTGATCTTCTCCAGTCATTTTGCAAAAAAATTGAATTTTTCAAATTTAATTTTCTCAAATCCCAAAATTATTTCAGGAATACCACTAATACAGCGTCATTGGGGACCCCTTGGAGTATCATCTCCATATAGTGTGATATATGTGCATTTTCGTATTTTTCCATAATGGCCACTGATCTTCTCCAGTCATTTTGCAAAAAAATTGAATTTTTCAAATTTAATTTTCTCAAATCCCAAAATTATTTCAGGAATACCACTAATACAGCGTCATTGGGGACCCCTTGGAGTATCATCTCCATATAGTGTGATATATGTGCATTTTCGTATTTTTCCATAATGGCCACTGATCTTCTCCAGTCATTTTGCAAAAAAATTGAATTTTTCAAATTTAATTTTCTCAAATCCCAAAATTATTTCAGGAATACCACTAACACAGCGTCATTGGGGACCCCTTGGAGTATCATCTCCATATAGTGTGATATATGTGCATTTTCGTATTTTTCAATAATGGCCACTGATCTTCTCCAGTCATTTTGCAAAAAAATTGAATTTTTCAAATTTAATTTTCTCAAATCCTAAAATTATTTCAGGAATACCACTAACACAGCGTCATTGGGGACCCCTTGGAGTATCATCTCCATATAGTGTGATATATGTGCATTTTCGTATTTTTCCATAATGGCCACTGATCTTCTCCAGTCATTTTGCAAAAAAATTGAATTTTTCAAATTTAATTTTCTCAAATCCCAAAATTATTTCAGGAATACCACTAACACAGCGTCATTGGGGACCCCTTGGAGTATCATCTCCATATAGTGTGATATATGTGCATTTTCGTATTTTTCCATAATGGCCACTGATCTTCTCCAGTCATTTTGCAAAAAAATTGAATTTTTCAAATTTAATTTTCTCAAATCCCAAAATTATTTCAGGAATACCACTAATACAGCGTCATTGGGGACCCCTTGGACTATCATCTCCATATAGTGTGATATATGTGCATTTTCGTATTTTTCCATAATGGCCACTGATCTTCTCCAGTCATTTTGCAAAAAAATTGAATTTTTCAAATTTAATTTTCTCAAATCCCAAAATTATTTAAGGAATACCACTAACACAGCGTCATTGGGGACCCCTTGGAGTATCATCTTCATATAGTGTGATATATGTGCATTTTCGTATTTTTCCATAATGGCCACTGATCTTCTCCAGTCATTTTGCAAAAAAATTGAATTTTTCAAATTTAATTTTCTCAAATCCCAAAATTATTTCAGGAATACCACTAACACAGCGTCATTGGGGACCCCTTGGAGTATCATCTCCATATAGTGTGATATATGTGCATTTTCGTATTTTTCAATAATGGCCACTGATCTTCTCCAGTCATTTTGCAAAAAAATTGAATTTTTCAAATTTAATTTTCTCAAATCCCAAAATTATTTCAGGAATACCACTAACACAGCGTCATTGGGGACCCCTTGGAGTATCATCTCCATATAGTGCGATATATGTGCATTTTCGTATTTTTCCATAATGGCCACTGATCTTCTCCAGTCATTTTGCAAAAAAATTGAATTTTTCAAATTTAATTTTCTCAAATCCCAAAATTATTTCAGGAATACCACTAATACAGCGTCATTGGGGACCCCTTGGAGTATCATCTCCATATAGTGTGATATATGTGCATTTTCGTATTTTTCCATAATGGCCACTGATCTTCTCCAGTCATTTTGCAAAAAAATTGAATTTTTCAAATTTAATTTTCTCAAATCCCAAAATTATTTCAGGAATACCACTAATACAGCGTCATTGGGGACCCCTTGGAGTATCATCTCCATATAGTGTGATATATGTGCATTTTCGTATTTTTCCATAATGGCCACTGATCTTCTCCAGTCATTTTGCAAAAAAATTGAATTTTTCAAATTTAATTTTCTCAAATCCCAAAATTATTTCAGGAATACCACTAACACAGCGTCATTGGGGACCCCTTGGAGTATCATCTCCATATAGTGTGATATATGTGCATTTTCGTATTTTTCAATAATGGCCACTGATCTTCTCCAGTCATTTTGCAAAAAAATTGAATTTTTCAAATTTAATTTTCTCAAATCCTAAAATTATTTCAGGAATACCACTAACACAGCGTCATTGGGGACCCCTTGGAGTATCATCTCCATATAGTGTGATATATGTGCATTTTCGTATTTTTCCATAATGGCCACTGATCTTCTCCAGTCATTTTGCAAAAAAATTGAATTTTTCAAATTTAATTTTCTCAAATCCCAAAATTATTTCAGGAATACCACTAACACAGCGTCATTGGGGACCCCTTGGAGTATCATCTCCATATAGTGTGATATATGTGCATTTTCGTATTTTTCCATAATGGCTACTGATCTTCTCCAGTCATTTTGCAAAAAAATTGAATTTTTCAAATTTAATTTTCTCAAATCCCAAAATTATTTCAGGAATACCACTAATACAGCGTCATTGGGGACCCCTTGGAGTATCATCTCCATATAGTGTGATATATGTGCATTTTCGTATTTTTCCATAATGGCCACTGATCTTCTCCAGTCATTTTGCAAAAAAATTGAATTTTTCAAATTTAATTTTCTCAAATCCCAAAATTATTTCAGGAATACCACTAACACAGCGTCATTGGGGACCCCTTGGAGTATCATCTCCATATAGTGTGATATATGTGCATTTTCGTATTTTTCCATAATGGCTACTGATCTTCTCCAGTCATTTTGCAAAAAAATTGAATTTTTCAAATTTAATTTTCTCAAATCCCAAAATTATTTCAGGAATACCACTAATACAGCGTCATTGGGGACCCCTTGGAGTATCATCTCCATATAGTGTGATATATGTGCATTTTCGTATTTTTCCATAATGGCCACTGATCTTCTCCAGTCATTTTGCAAAAAAATTGAATTTTTCAAATTTAATTTTCTCAAATCCCAAAATTATTTCAGGAATACCACTAACACAGCGTCATTGGGGACCCCTTGGAGTATCATCTTCATATAGTGTGATATATGTGCATTTTCGTATTTTTCCATAATGGCCACTGATCTTCTCCAGTCATTTTGCAAAAAAATTGAATTTTTCAAATTTAATTTTCTCAAATCCCAAAATTATTTCAGGAATACCACTAACACAGCGTCATTGGGGACCCCTTGGAGTATCATCTTCATATAGTGTGATATATGTGCATTTTCGTATTTTTCCATAATGGCCACTGATCTTCTCCAGTCATTTTGCAAAAAAATTGAATTTTTCAAATTTAATTTTCTCAAATCCCAAAATTATTTCAGGAATACCACTAACACAGCGTCATTGGGGACCCCTTGGAGTATCATCTCCATATAGTGTGATATATGTGCATTTTCGTATTTTTCCATAATGGCCACTGATCTTCTCCACTTATTTGGTTTTTTTTGAAAGAATTTGTTTCGGCTTTTGTTTAACCTAAAACTAAATAAATATGAATTTTTTTTTATGAGATACAAAGTGAACAATATAGCTTCCATATGGGGGTACCTTTTCTTCCTAAAATTGGAATGTGTGTCCATTAAACGCCTAATAAGTCCTGAAATACCCGTACATAGTCGCTGTTAAACTATTAACAGAGCTCTGTTAACGCAAAAAATGTGTTAGCTAAAGAAAGATGGTTTATGTCTTTGCTTTTCAAATTCGAATTTATCTTCACACACATTATTGTATTAAATATGTTTTGATAAAATTGCTTAATATGAGCAAAAAGTTAGATTTTATGCTTGAATATAAATACGCCAATCTTGAACTTTCTGACTGAAATTCCCTATGAAGATTTTTTTTAGCTTCTGCTAAAATCTACCAAAATCATATTCAGCCTACCATCCTACCAAACGAAAAATTTTCTACCATTTTTGGTAGAATTCTACCAATAGTGGCAACGCTGCTTGTGCTTGCTTTGTTATTCCGTTACATTCGTATAATTTGCTCTTTTTTCTCTTATTCTTTTCTTTTTCTCGTCATCTTTCCTTTTTCTTCTGATTCATTTTTTGTTGCACCAAAGCACATTTGAGTTAGTGTATTTGTAGTACTCAAAACAAAAACAATATACAAAATTAAATGGGACAATCTTTCTCACTGTTTCGGTTTTATTTTTGTTTTACTCATTGTAAAGAATACAACAAAATGAGATCAAACGTTCAGTTTTGTTTATTTTCCTACTCTGGTTTAAAACGATATGTTGCTGTGTATCATTATATAGCAATGGCATGATATTCAACTCATTACTCTTCTATTTATTTAGTTTCTTTTTTATTTGTTTAGTTATAAGCATGTATTTCCTCTATAGTTCTTTCATATCCCTAAAAATATGTTTTTTATTTAATTTTTTTCTTTTTTTTTTGGTATAAGAGACGTTTTCAAAAGCCAATTACAAGTATCTAAAACTACCTCTCCTTTTGACTATGCAAATGCATATAAAAAATGATTAAGTGGATCTACACAAAGCCCAGACATGTATATAAAAATAGTTATTGGCCACAATTACACCCATACAGTCTCATCTAAAGTCCTCACATGTAAAAGAAAGTATGAAAAAAAAAACTATATTTTACACTTTCATTACTGCCATCGGTAAACTAATAAAAAATGTTTTTATTCACGGTTGCATTTGATTAAATTAAAAATATTATATACGTATGTATATATATGCGTATAAATGCATATTTGTATGTGTATCTATTTTAAAATATCAGGTGATTTTGATAATATAACACAGTGCTGGATTTAAAATTTATTCATAAAATGCTACAGTGAATGTTAAAATCTAGATGAATGTACTTATATAACAAAATATTATTTTTTAAATATTTGTAATTAAGAAATTTTTTGTTGATTTCCATTTTGGGTTTTTTTTTCTAACAATTTTGGAAAGAAACGCTCCTCATCTTAGACATATATGAGACATACGTTTGTAAAAAAAACTATTTTCAAAAACTGGTCCCAACAAATGCAACATACTTATAAATTTGTTACTCGTTGACAATATACAAACATATATGTTATTGGTGTTTTATATCTTGTTTCGATACATTGTTTTATAAAGATTATTATTTCAATAACAATAAAATTTTTTGTCCGTTGGTGATGTCACATAGACCTTTTAATTCTTATTTAATTCAATATATTTTCTGCTAACAGTTTACATGTGTTCCTTACACAGAAATATAGGTTGATTTAGTAGGATAATTTAATTATTTTTAAAGAAGCTAATTGGTAGGACTAGCTTGCAAACGAACATAGTTTTTTACAGGTATTTTGTTTTGTTTTTTAATAATTGATTTTCTTATGGACTATATACGGTAGGAGATAAAAGTTTTTATTAAAAAGTGCCATGTTTTCACGTATTTTTTTATTTATTTTCTTTTATTTAAGACTAATAATCAGGAGTAAACCCCTACTAAATGCAGTGCATTGTATTGGAATGTTGAATATATAGATATACATACATAGATACATAGATGTGAAGAAGTAATGTTAAGCGCCTTATGTCAATGGGACAAATTGCTTTCAATTTGATCACTCAAAGGCCAGTGTTATACCTTCACCTTTGAATGATCAATAGCAATTGCCCCATCTGGATGTTGAATGTGAGTGGTGAGCATCTTTTTTATGTAGGTTAGCTGTTATCTTCGCCAGAAGATGGAGCTGTACTCCTCATCATTCGTTTTCTTGGTGGAATAGGCTGGAAATGGCAGGGTGCGGTTTCGTGAAGATGGATTCTTGGGAGTGGGGGGGGAACCTTAAATTTTTTTATTATTTTTAAAATTAGAATTTTGGAAAAACCGCAAATTAATTTTTTTATTTTTATCCTTCGCTGGGATTTGAACTTCGATCATTTGAGTATCTGTGCACGCGCTCTAACCGCTATGCCACGACATCTCCAAATTAAAAATGATTGATAAGTTCAACTTTTCGGTGACTGCAACAAGCCAAATCTCTTCAAGTTGTGAAAGTGCTTGTACTGTAAACTAAAAATGTAATTTGATACATACATACATACATAACTGGCCTTTACAACCCTGTGTCAGGATTACGGCCTAGCTTCTCGCATTTCATAAAATGACTTTTAGCCATTAGTATTAGAAGGAAAGTCAACTAATAATACATATGAGGCTATACTTGTGAAATATGCAAGAAAAACATTTTCTGATGTAATATCAGTTGTTTCAAAAATAGATTTAGTGCTGCTTAACTTATACAGCTTTTATGGAATTGAACTTTATTTAAGATAGATTTAAGCCTTCATGCTTTCGTGTTTGTATCTCTGCATATCTATGTACGTTGTATTTTGGCCTAAAAAGAAGTATGTATTTCTATTTCCCTGAAATAAAAAGTACACATATTTCTTTTACGAGCACGAGTGTATTTACATATCTTTTAATATATACTTATGTATGTACATATGTATACAAATATAAATATTTCATACTAAAAGTGAAATTAAATTGAATTTTTTTTTAAATACGTATGTATATAACTTTTTAGAGAACCTGTTTCTTGCTAAAAACTTTTTTGTGTGTTTTCAAACACTATTTATGATACAGAAACTTTACAATGAATTGTGTACTTAAGCGTATGTGGAACATAAATTCATAGACCGTGTTTTAAATTAAATGTTACTCATACTTTGTTTAAATATTCTATCAATAAATCATTCATGCATGCATTTAATATAAAACTCAAAACAAATTAAATGATATATCATCTTATTACTCGTATCAATTTAAATAAGTTTGACATGAACAACGATTGGAAGTAAAATTTTTATTGGCTTTTTACAAAGTGCTACTCGTACATAGTAAAGAAATGCAGTCTCAAATCAAACGCAAGTCTCAAAATCCTTTTTACCATTTGATTCAGTAAAATTCCTTTGGTTTCTTCACTTTTATGTTATCTGAAAAGGGAAGTTACATATAATAACTGATGTTTAGTCACGATTGCAATTGTTGAGTTGAGAACACAATTTAGTGTATTTAATCGATATTATTGATGTCATTGAATTTTATAATTATATTTATTGATTTAATATTTCAACCAGTATACATATATAATTATATTGCATGCATCATTTTGATACTCTATACACATATGCATATTATTTTGCAATATAAATTTGAAATACATACTATGTGCATCAATACGATATTTATATACATATGTGTATGTTGCTGGCTCTTTAGTCAATAAATAAATAGTTACATGGAAGTGTTTACTTAGATTT
The DNA here is from genome assembly GCA_963576795.1 of Metopia argyrocephala. NCBI lineage: Eukaryota > Metazoa > Arthropoda > Insecta > Diptera > Sarcophagidae > Metopia > Metopia argyrocephala. The sequence continues at coordinate 344,754 of OY756208.1, forward strand.
CTGTATAGATGTATGTGTATAACATACCTACATATGTACATATGTATGTATATGATTTTGCCATATGCTTGGTATAAAACTAAAATTTATTTAACCCTTTGGCTCATAAATTGTAAATTATTGTTGCTGCTCTAGTAACCAGGCATGTCAGTCAATGAAGCATTTAGTCAGTTAGTCATTTAATCATTCACTCGTTGCATTGTCGGATTTTATGTTTAAATATTCAATGACCCATACTTCTTGGCCAGTCAATAACAATAACTATGAAAATGTTATTCTCTGTTTGCATTACTCTTCGTTATGCCGTCAAACTGTGCACTTGATAATTTTTATTATAAAATTATTTTTATAATGAAATAAAGACTGTCCCAGAAAAAAGTGGGCCACTTTTGATGGACGTTAAAATCACTGTTTGTGCTGCAATGTTTTTTTTTATTTTTTATTTTGAAAGTACATGATTCTTACAGAAGAATTGTTAACTTTTTTTTTTAGTTTGCACTACTACTATAAAAATTTTTAACCTTAAACCTTAACCTAGCCATTAGCGTTTGTACACGGCAGCATATGGCCTGCCAAACCATGAACTTTTTCGGGAACTTGCTGCACTTCCGGTTTTTGAATTTTTCGTCAACTTCACCTCTGGCCATCGCGACATAAAACTCCTGACATGGTTTGCGGAAATTGCATCGCGTATGACGCAAACACATGCAAATGAAAGTGGCCCACTTTTTTCTGGGACAGTCTTTATGTACTAAAATGAGATCAATCTTATATTCTTTTACCGTTCTCGTACTCTTTATATTGTACGGAATAAAAAATATAATTTTAATACAGATTAAATTCATACAATTTACATTCATATTTATATTCATATTGTATATAACCAATAAAAACAAAAGCATATAAATGAAAATCGCTCATAAAATTGTGCTAAATTTAAGAACTAAATAATAATTTTCTATATAGAAGAACTGTTACATATTTGATGAAAGTTTGAATTTCAGTTGTTTATTACACCAGCATTAATTCATTCCAAAACATATAGTAGATGAAAATATTATAAAAAATAAACGGATTATACAAGCATTTTGTATTCATTAAAAATACCACATTTATTCCGCCTGATTTTCGAAAATGACATAACTTTTGAATTATCATTCAGTTTTGTAGAATCTTACAATCTTACATTTTAATGTGTACACACTATTAGATTCCGTGCACCCTTTTTCTCTGCTCTGCGAGCTCATAAATTAATAATTTGTGCCAACAGTTTTTAGTAGAATTGGGAAAGTGCTTATTTTAAGGCACTCTTAAAGATGTGAAAGTTAATTTTTTTTAATTTAAGTACAAGCGATTTCAAAAGTTCTTCATCCATTATTTTGAAAAGGTTAACAGGTGTGATTGACTTTTCTTCGAATTTGTCTTTCTTAAGCTTTTTAATTTCATTACGCCGGCAATTTATCTTCTTTCATAATGAGTTCACTTCATTCGTAAGGCGAATATACATAAAAAGAAACGCATAAAAGGGTAATGGGCCATAACATATATCGGATTAATTACCTTCAAATGCTATAGATTCTGAATGTATTACATTTTGACGATCGGAAAACGAATTATTAAGCACTTTGTTGGAAGATACTCGGAATTTTGAAATATATTTTTACGGTCTAATTCATAATAACTCCTTAATTTAGGTTTTATCCATACATTAGTTATGAGACGTTATCTGTCTTATAAGCTCAAAATAAAAAATCTTATTCATAAACCTTTCATATGAGCAAATTAACTAATAAACGATTTTAATGTCATGCTGGCAATACCATGATGTTATTTCAGCATAGTGATGCACAATAAAAGCTATCGGTTACTTCGGTAATTTTTTAATATTCATAAAAATAATGTAATAGTAACACAATTATACATAAAATAGATGTGATTGAAGTAATATTTACTGCTGTTAAAAAATAACTAAAATAAACTGAAAAAATACAAAAAAAAAAAAAAAATTCCTTTGAAGCACATTTTTTAAATTCATGTATAAAGTAATCGAATCGAGTAATCTTTTTGGTTTGTGCATCACTATTCTCTTTACATTTTTTTATATCAAAATTTGGTAAAATGAAATTGTAAACTGGAGAGAAAGAGAAAGAGAGATTAACATTCGTAATTTCTGCAGGCACTGACGACAGAGCTTGTAAAGGAAAGAGATGGGATATGTAATACAAAATAAAAATAATTTTTTGGCCATTTAGAAATTTAATTTTGTACAGAGACTGCAATCATTTGCTATTATACGAAAATTTTTAATTCTGTGAATTTAAATATGTACATATGCATCTATACTTGCAACTATATAAGTTTTATTCATTGTAATACTATATTATTCCACTTTTATTTATACAATATCCAATCTAACTCACAAATGTCGTGTTATTGTACGGTTAAAGTACCTAGAAACCTACAATAAAAATTTCTTGTTTATAAATGGTTTATGAGAGCGTTATGACACTGTTTCTTGTTTATGAATACGAAATTAAGAGATTTTGCTTATAAGGCTCTTATAAGCACATTTTATCTCATTATGAATTAGACAGTTAAAATTTATTTTATTTTCTTCAGTCTCTAATTATAGTTTGCTAAAAACCGGTATAATGAAAAATCGTGGTTTCGGTTTAAAAGTTACTTAAACAGAGCGACCTACAATTTTATTTTAAATAAAAATAAGCATTTTAACTTGTGCATAATCTATTCGGGTACTTTTTATTTCGATTGTGCACTGAAAAGGCTATTAAAACCTGTCGACTCATCGGAGCATTGGCGCAATATGGCGTGAATTTCGCTGTTCTCTCGTTACTTCAATGGAAGTATCTGTGATGAAATAAAATGATGATTCTCTGATAATCGCATACGGTACTCATATCTCGCACAGAGCACATCCTTTAGTATTTGATTGTCCAACGAACCCTACATTACAGAAAATTCGTTATTTAACCCCATTGTTCGTTTCTGCAACAACCTTCAAGCAATTGTTTTTCTGCCATGATATCGTCATATCAATGAATACAAATCATTCGGTAATCTTGAATGTATAAAGTTTGTTGCCTCTGCAGTAGAAAGCTTAAATTAGCATTTGTAAATTTCTGGATTTTAGGCGACGATACACTACTACTAAATATTATAAATGTATACTCTCTTTTGTATGAATATTTTGTCTTTAATTTAAAAGTATACTAAAAATTAATATTCAAAAAGTGTTTTCATATTCTCACATTAAATATTTTTTTTAATCACAAAAGGTAAAACGTACTTGTGAACTCATTATTGTGACCATATTTTTTTTTGATGTTGCAATCAATTATTATTCTTAAATTTCATGCATTTGCTTTATTTTTAGAGCGTATAAGAATTATGCTTTAATTTATTTTTATTATGTTTGTGCATATTGTACATACGTACATATGTATGTATATGGGTATATACTCGTAGTATGTACACCTATTAACATGTACATACATACATACATATATACTATTTATCATTCTGAAGGTTATTTCTATTAACAACAACAATAGCTATAACGGCAATGTTTTAGCGCGTGTGTGTCTGTGTGTGAGTGTGTGTATGTTTGTTTTTTGAAAAGCATAAAAAAGAAATACATATTTGTTGTTTTTTAATATCTCAGTTATGAAGAGTAAGGAAAAGGATGAAGGATGGATTGCACTATTTACTTAATTTTACCAACACTATCGTTTTTATAAATGCCATCGTGAGGATTCTATTGAATCATTCTGATGCACCAGCTTCGGTATCATAACATCTGCAACTGAACAAAATGCTGGTTACAACAGCAGCAATAGTAGTTTAAGTTGTAGTCACAGTAGTTGATAAATTTTTTTCCTTCTTTCTACCGCATTCTTGTTATTGCTGTACTTATTAATAGAATATTGTGTTCTCCCTGCAACAACAACAACAACAAGAAAAAAACGCAGAACAAGAATGTGTGCTTGACATGCCTCATCGTGGGGTAGGAAAAGTGGGAAAGTTAGGTATCAGAGAAATAAAAAGATTCAGAATCAGGGGGATAAGGAATAATACGAACACGTTCATTCGTAGAGGAAGGACAAGTTATCATGTAATTGTGGGTGTTAATGATTGTTTCTTTCGTAGTATGTTGTACTACGTACAGTTTTTTTAAAACCAATTTTGTATTTCTACAAGTATACACATACATATGTACCTATAAATACATACGGAGTGACTTCGATTTAATATATTTTTGCTTAAATTTTTTTTCAAAAACTTGCATGCATACATATCGTCATATGAATTCATAACAGCTCTAAATTGCAGAAAAATTTATATTCATATTATGAATTTTAAGTAGAGTTTGCTAAAACTCGGTAAAAAGAAATGCCTTTTTGAAAAACCTCTTTTTTAAATATGGATTTTAAATTGTTTGTAATCAGTTCAGAGACTTTTTATTTGATAGAGGAAGACTTTGTAGAAGAAAACTTATAAATAAAAACAATACATATTTTTAGAAGGTACTGGCGTTATAAAATACTATCTTATTTTGATTAGATAACGGTTTTTATTATTGAAAATTATTAGTTTTTCCACAAAAAAAATTTTTTTACATACCACCCTTAAGCCCCCCCCCCCGGGGATACAAAAAAGGTTGCTGGTGAATTCCTCCATCAGTGACCAGTTTTCCCCGGGGAATATGGAGTTCAACCTAGCTCTAAGTGTCCTGGCACTTGCTATAGGTAGAGTATATGTTGGTGGTGCATATACGCTGCGTATACTATCAGAGACTTGACTGCATCAGTTCAGGGGGCTGCTTAGCTGTTGGTGGCAGTTTGTTCCTGGTGGTGTTTCCTCGTGGAGACTTGGTTGTATCAGTCCAGGGGGCTGCTATGGGTGACAGCAGTTTGTTCCTGGTGGTCGCCTCGTCTGAGAAGCTTGGTTTCATCAGTCCAGGGGGCTGTAATGCTGGTGGCGGCAGTTTGTTCCTGATGGTGTTAGTCTTGTCGATGTAAGTGTACGTAGCAGGCATTCTTCTGGCGTTCTCAAGGACTTACCAGAGATGCCTTAATCTGGTACTACGGGCATCAGGAAAGCCCCGACTTGCTGTGCTCCCTTGTCATTCGGGGAGTGAGTAAGGCGGCCTGATGGATGGTGAGGTCCTCTTCGGAGGTACACGTAGTGGCTTGGTATGCTGGGTAGTAGTTTAAACCTCCTGAACAAGGGGGGTTGCTACTATCCAGGAAATGGTAGTGGCGTAATTGTTAACTTAATGTCCATGGCCTCTCTTCTGACCGGCGTTACATTGTGATGTCCGAAATTAGAGGGTACCGGCTTTGGGTGGCGTTGGTTGGACGTCTGTAATTCAACTACCGCCCGGACATGGGCGGCGTGTGATATGTCTACGGACGGTGCGCACAATAAATAAACTTCTTTCATAGCACCCTTAGGCTTGACATTTGATAGCGTTCTTTTTGCTAAGTATTACCATCTTTTTCATCTCTGTCCAAATCTTCTTGACATTTGTTTTGGATATAAATGATCTATTAATACTGGATAACATAGAGTTATTTAGTTTAAATTTTTGTTCAAACTCAAGGCCTCAGGGCAGCCATCTTGGCCCACTACTGCATTCTCTTCTTAGAAACGATTTGCCAAATATTATAAAATACCCTAATATTCTAATGTACGCCGATGATGTGAAAATATTTCTGAGTTATACTGATTATGCTGATCCTGTCTTTCTACAAAAATATTTCGATGTTTTTAGTCCTTAATGAAGGCTTGATCTCATGGAGTTCAACCAAAAAAGAAAAAAAATGTAACTACATGTGCAGTAAACATATAAATGTGACATATGTTCTAAATGGACAAACATATCCTAAATAAATTGGAACTTTATATTGACTGAGGAATTCTACTTGAAACTTAATTAAATTTTATCCTACACATCTCTTTAACTGTTATTAAAACACTTACAGTTCTTGAATTTATTAAATGTTGGCTTAAAGAGTGAGGCCCATTCTTAAATATGATTCAGTTATTCGGGACCCTATGTATGATAGCATTGAATCCGTTCAGAAACAGTTTCTATTCTTTTGTCTTCGGAACCTGCAATTTAATCCTGGTCACCATATAGGGGTAGAACTATGTTAAATGTAACTTTTGTTTTAAGTTTTATAAAAGGAAGTGTATGTTTTGATTTTTTAACTAAAAATCTGTCTCTTCAAGTTTCATCCCGTTATCGTCATCCTTACACGTCATTTTTGTCTTCTTTCCATTAAGGTATACATATGTATATAGGATAAATAATGCCAATTCTGATCCACTAATGACAACTTGTACTGAATTTAATAAACTTTATTTCTATGTATATTGACTTTTCTGTGAATGTTAAAACTACTATATGTATGTAATTTAATTTTTTCTATTCTGTGAGTATACAAGTATTATATCTATAGACTTAAATAAATAAGTAAATATCGACAATCCGATAGATTTTTTTAATCTATTAAATACCTTGTAATTAGTATAGGCAATTTATATGGGTTGAACCACCTCCACTTAATTTAAAATATGCTGTTTTTGAAGAGACTGTTTCCGATTTTGTTGATTTTTTGTATGAATAAAGTAAAATATTTTTACAAAAAATCATAAAATTCGGACGGGTGGGTTACACCCATTGGTTGTTTTGTCCTGGAATGGCTGCTATGGATTAAAATTTAATAATATTAATATTTTTTATTTATTAAAATAAAAAAAAATGTTAAATAACAAAGTGTTGTCGACTTCAGTTTTCTATATTTGGTCTAAAAACCCTCAGTCTCGATTTCGCTTAAAATCGAACAGCAAACGCTAATCTTAAGCAATCGAGAAGAAGATTTTATATTTTTTGTAACTTAAGCCTTTTTTAAAATCATATGACGATATGTACATACATATGTATGTGTTTCTATTATGAATGTAAATATGTTTATATATATGCGTGCATGTACGGATGATATTTTTAATGTGGGTATAAACATGTGTAATTGTGTTCCGTTTTTCTTGCATCTTTTTACAACTGAATTCAAGGGTAATTCAAGCACACAAATGCTTATAAAATATTAAGGAGATGAATTATTTACGAGTATTAAAATCACTAAGTATTATAAGCTCAAAAAGAAAAGATGAAAAGCTAACTATGTATTTACATATTTCATAAACAAAATAAAAAATTATCAGTCATGTTCTGAAAATTACTTGTGATTTTGAAATCACGCAACTGACCTTTTGGTGTTCTATAAATCACGAGCTTTCTAGTTTTTAGACATTTAGAAATATAATTTATAGGTAGATGTATGTTAGGGATTCCAAACAGGAAATTCCGAATCTCTAACTTCTGAGTTATTTTGTGCTTGAAGATCGCCGAATAGGAATTCTAGGAATTTTCAAAATTTCTGACTTTAAACTAAAAAACGTAAGCTATACGAAGGTATTTCGTCAAACGCATTGCCTGGATGAAAGCAGTATTGCGACAATAATTAAATTCGTATTGTGAAAGCTACTTCCTTCGAAAGCCAAATAACCATTTGGAAGAAATAAGATTTTATCTAAATTTACACACTTTTTAATATCTTATTTTGTTTCTTTATTTAGCTGACTAACTGCCGAATTCATATAAATAAAATAGCTTTAACAAGGGTTTATTAGACAAAAATTTTGATGGAAAACTCGTCAAATAAGCCCTTTATTGTATTAGCGTATTTATATTACTTATAATCTGAATTACATTTTTAAATCACAGTTACACATAGTTTTTATTAGTAACTATTTCACTAAGATTTACTACTATTGAATTGTTTACATACATTTTACATAGTTTCGGAACTCATAACTTTTATATGAGCTAATCCTGCGTTGCGGACGTTACGTTCGTACGCATATTTTTGAATACTGTTGGCGCTCTGAGCGTTATATTCTTAAGTAACCTACATTGGTACGTTGGCCTTTGAGAGTACTTTCAAATGGCAGTTACAAATATTTTCTGAGTTTTATCAGTTACGATATAATTGTACTTAAATTGCCGTTGCGGACGTTACACAATACAGAAGTCGTTGTGGAGATCAATGCAAACTTTCATAAATTTTAGCGAACTTTACAGTATAAACAAAAAACTCCAAATACATTAAAGAAGGAGGAGTGTTTAAGCATATCAAACCCAATTTCGAGGCAAAAAAATAATTGTTAGTTTATTCACAATTTTGTCTTATATTTGTTGCGGACGTTACGTTGCGGACGTTGCATTTTTGACCACTGTCCTACTCATATAAATAAAAAAATATATATTTTTGTGTTTATGTTCAAAAAATATAAATTTTCTTTTTCTTTTTAAACTTGTAGTTTATGTTTAGGAGATACTGCAGTGCGTGCCATTTCGATAAAATTTTCATTAAGTGAAGAAAAGTGATGATGAGATTTTACGCCTGTAATATTTTTTATATTTAACCATTTCTCACCTAGATATTGAGTTGTGGTTTTTATATCGTTTTCTGTAACGTATATTAGTTTAACTCCATCGATATTACTTTTGGCCAGTCTGTAAAAATCGTGTGCATCCTTCAAAATAAGATTACTGTGTTCTCAAATTATTTTTTTTTTAATTTTCTTTAACCCTTCAATTCTTATGCGTTCATAAGTATTGATGTATGCGGTTTCAATTATAGATTTGTGAAAACAAAACAACTTTTAGCAGAACTTAATTTTAGGACAGATCGATACCGTTGCGGACGTTACAAAATTTGATATTAAAAAATGAAACATACTTTTGTATATTTTAAAATTTTTTTTTTCTTACTTTAAAGAACAGTTTTAGTTTTGTTTGGAATGTTAATGTGATGTCAAAAAAATTTTTAGATTCTTCGTTATATGTAAAAACCCTTATTTTCGGTTGCGGACGTTACAAAGCGTGGATGTAACTTTACTCAGTTTTATTTAGTATGTTTCAATAGATCATTTACAGCGCTTCTTTCATAAGGTTGCAGAAAATTAATAAAAAAAAAACTTTTTCGAAGATGGAGCAGCCGTGTTTTGGATAAAGCTTGTTTAACAGCAGCCAAAAAACATGCATATTTTGGCCAAATATTAAAGATGTAAGGTTGATGAACCTTAAGTCCTGATTTTCGTAATATGGACTGCCAGAAAAATATTTTATGATGATATTCGTAAGAGCACAAATATAGTCTATTACTCTAAATAATCAAGAATAATTTTTGATCAACTTTAAAAATTTTTTGTTGGTTGACATTTTTTCGGATATGCCCATATATGATTGATATTAATTTAATGGAACTCTGTGTATAGCATTACAATTACAGTTTAAGAAGTACTTGTAATTATCACTTTCTCTTTTAAGCCATATTCTCATTATTACTAAGCTACCTAACGACAAGCCGATGTGATACCAGCTCTCAAGCTGTGAACATCCAATATAAGTAAAAGCGTTTCATTAAAATATAAATAACGAGTCTCTTAAGCAGAGACGAAATGGGCATAGAGACATGCTTATTCCCAAAAGCATACATTTCATATTGTATAACAACATAACCTTTGAGGACTTCTTTAAGACCCTTGTGAAAAGTTGTTTGGTTGTGGACTTAAGCTGACCTTGTGGCTTTTAAGACCCCACCTATAACTTTAAAAAATATCATTACATTAGAATAAATTTTATGAATACGGCAGTAAATATTTACATTAACAATAATACGACTGTAAGAATATTTAAGTAATGAAAACCACAATAAACATAACAAACAAAATACAATTAACAATGAAATACATACATACGTATAAACATATTACGATAATTAATAACTTAAAGTATTAAGGCTGGATTTGTAATGCTTATGACTGATTTATGGTCTCATCAAGCAGACCGACTATTTTGTTTAAAGAAATATATATGCAAATAATAAATAATTATGACGGGACTCTTTGCTTTACTATTTATTTTATAAACCTTCTCAATTTATTAATTAAACATTTTTATGCATATACACGTATAAGTATCAACTTTTTTGTTGCAATTTTTCCAAAAAGCCTCATATTCGTTAGAAAGTAAGGGCAGTAATTTTTACTTCATTTTATTAGCAGTTGTTGAGTTTTTTACTTTTTAATTAGTCTACCAAAAATATAAAAATGGCCGATTCATAAATGTCTGGCTGACTTGCAGAAGAAATATTCAAATAATATTTAGAGAAACCTTTTTTAGTTTTTCTCTTTTGTTGATTTTGTGGTTTATGTAGGGGGGTATGTATTAACACCCTCCCCAACCCCAAAGTCCATCCACGCCGATTTTTTGTTATTAACTTTTATTTTCAGTTTTGTTTATTTAACAGTCTCTAGTTGTTGCACAACCGAGTGAATCGTATACGTTGCTTTGAATCATTTCCCTGGTTGAAAAAAAGAAAAAAATGCAATGAATGGTTTGTTTTCATAAATTTCTGTTGGATATTGTCGGTTATGGCTTTTTTAGACTTACTGTTTTAAACATTTTATTAAAAAAAAAATGGAAAACAATAAATTCATTTCAAGTGTGTCTCATATGAAGTGGTTGCTTCTCCATTTAAAGAAGCAAAAAGAAAGACTGTTACAATGGAATATTTAAGATACGAGTAATATGTTGTCTGTATATGTATGTTTTTATAAAAAGCCAAATTGTATATTAACTTTTTAAACATTTATTAACTTTAAATAACTTAATATTTTTTATTGTTCTTATTGCTATTATTACAACTAAAACAATCAAGCTAATCTACAATTAGTTAATTTAAAATTTAAGAGTTACAAACAATCGAACTTTGAGATATAAAATTATTACATTAAAGGCCATTATGAGAAAGTTAAGATGTTGTCAAACAGTTAATGTTAAAGTTATTGGGAAGAGAACTTCTAACGAGACGGTAAAACTAAAGTTAACTTTTACTATCGGATGCATACCTTAACCGAAAGTTGAAATAATGGCTCATACATTTATATACGAAGGCTTTATTAAACTTTAATTTTATTCTTTGCTGAATCATAAGAATTAGTTGGTTGCTTATAAATACAAAAGTTTTCCTTCCTACTCTGTGACATCTTGGAAAATGTATTTAAATTTTCTTCAGCAGAATTAAATATTTACACAAGAATCAATTACATCCTACATACGCTTATAATATAATTATTTTTCTTCCCTTATTTTCCTGCTTACCCCTGTGTTTGTATAGTACACACGTATGTATACAGACAGAGTCATACGAGTCATACAAAAAAAAAAAAAAAAAAAATCACTAGATTTGAATTATTTCATGTACTTTTAAATTCTCTAAATATACGTTGTTTTTCTTTTCGCGAATACAAATTATAAATTTTGGTGCTAAGCAGTGGAAAAACTATATATCGGGTTTTTCAATAAGAGCGCTACAAAAATTTTTTTTTAATAAAACAAAAATGGTTTTGGATATCAATGAAATTCTTCATTCCTGTAACCGTACATTACAGTACTCGATTTATTTTGCATGTCCACCACGGGCACGCTTGCAGAAGTCCAGACGCTGAACCCAATTTTCCCAATTGTGACATTCGCTGTGTGGCTTGTAGCGCCTTCCTGTTGGAAGCACATATCATCCAAGTCCATATTATCTAATTGTGGCCAAAAATATTCGGTTATCATTGAACGTTAGCGATTACCATTCACAGTAACGTGCCGGTCTTGATCATCACGGAAGAAGTACGGCCTAATGATGCCGCCGGCCCATAAACAGCACCAAACCGTAATTTTTTCGGGATAAAATGATGACTAATGGAGTACGTGTGGATTGCTGCTGACCAATAACGCAGACGAAGCCATTCAGCCAGAAGATGATTTTTCGATGAAAATCCGAGTAATTTTCAAGTTGTTGCTCAGCCCAATTCACGGACATACGACGCTTCTGGTGGTGAAGCCGCTTCAGTTCTTGCGTCAATTTGATCTTGTAAGCAGGTAGACCGAAATTTTTCCCAAAATTCGCCATAACGACGTCACAGAGATACCCAACGCTTGAACGTGTGGAGACACATTTGGGCTTTCTTCAACTGAAGCCTCAGCAGCAGCAATATTCTCGACATTACGAGCACTTTGTACTGTGACTGTGGATTCAAATTTTTCCACTAGACGCTCAATTGTTGATCTGCTAGAACGATTATGACGACCATAAATTGGACGTAGCGCTCTTAACGTTGAGGCCACTGAAACGGTATTTCGGTAGTAAATTTTAATAATTTCGACTCGTTGTTGGCTCGAATATCTTTCCATCATGAAATGACAAACCTTACTGAAGAGAAATATAAAAAAAATATCAATGGTGTCGTTTGCTGTCCCTGTCGCTCTACTTTTGTAGCATCCCTTTAGATAAACCCTGTTTTTTTCACTACAAAAAAAAACATCTAATAATACTCGTAGTTATTAAAAAATTATTACATTTATAAAAATACCAGCGGACTTTGTGTCTGGTTTGCCAGTTAAAATAAAACAAAATAAAATAAAAAGTTTTCTATATAAGGAATGAACTTTAACCGTTCTCAAGAAATACAAAAAATAATACTTAGTTTGTTTGGGAAGTACAACGCACACCTGTTCAATTAAAAAAATGTAAGTAATAATGCAGGAATTAGAAATATTCTTGTTTGTTCGGCAGAATAGAATATATGTTTGCATGTCTTAATGCTTAGATCCATTAAGTTTGTTTGACACCATTGAAAAAGATTATTAACATCGAATTTTAATAAGATTTTTAAACTCTTGAATTTTTTGTGCTTTGTAAGTACTTAGAATGGCAAGAGCAGGCAAAGCACTAATGAATAAAGTGAACAATATAGGACCCAGATAGAAAATACCGTGCTGTTTTGAACTAGAAAAATGAAGACTAGGTGGTGTAAAAATAAAAGCAAAAAAAAAATAATTTTTTTTCTCATTCAACTTTAATAAATTACTAGCTGAACCCGGTGTGCTTCGCTACCCCCTCGTTATAGAATAAGATTAACGGCGGTGACAGGTTCATAGTTATATGGTGACGTTAACAGTATTAAGAGCAATATACCACCAAATAAAAAAAATCCGCTGGAAGGAACAAATTTATACAGAGAACAAAACGTTTAAAACTTTCAAATAAAATTTTGCGTGAAAGGGGGCGTCGCGTAAGAAATGTTTATTAATACCTCACCTGGAGTATAATGTGTATACAATTTGAAGTAAATCTGTTAAAAACTATATGGGAGCAATTACATAATTTAAAAAAGTGGGCGTAAAAGTGGGCGTGGTCGAAAAAAAAGTACCCTATTAATCATGTCAGAGTCCCAGTTAAATGCTGTGAAAATTTCAGGAAGATCGGTCTAGAGGTTTGGTCTCCTATAAGGTACAAACAAACAAACAAACAAACAAACAAATAAACAAACACACATTCAATTTTATATATTTAGATATATGTATATATTTTTTAAATTGTTCACATAAAAAAAATTAAAATTTAATTTCATTCAAAATATTTGTAATATTAATTAAACTTTTAATTGACAACACACGAATTAATTATATCAATTAAAGGGTTTTCAGTGTGAAATATTTTTTTTTTGTTTTTTTTTTTTAGTTTTAATAATATGCATTAATGTTAACATTAAATCAATTAAAATAAAATCAAGAAATAACTTAAGTATGCAGTAGAAATGCGATCATAAATGTATAAAATGTATTTTTGTTCGATTTATGGCAATTATTATTATTCTTTTCTATAACCCATATAATTGAATCGATTTAAACAATTAAATTAAAATTAATTAAGTATTTAATTGAAAACAAATGTGAACGTAACTTACATACACTGAATAACCTTTCAGACATTATTGGGCCACAAAATACATTTCAGTACATAAGTACAGTACAACACCCATTTTTTTGTAAGTCAATAAATCAAAGAAGAAAGAATGCTATCAAGTATTTAAAATAAAGGTTCGCATAAATCATAAATCAGAAAATAACTAAAAAAAACATATTATTGTGAGTGTTACCGTGTTGGGAGAAGTTTATTCCTAATTTTCTGACCGTGTAAGAGCTAATTTACATTGTACGAAACCGTGTTATAAAAGGTTGTATATATTTACAATAATATAATATTGTATATATGCTACAAGTTGATATAAGCATATTCGTAAGCATCATTCTCGTTGGCTATTGTCTTGTAGGAACTAAAGTAAAACAAATAAAATCAAACTTTAATTATAAGTAAATAATTGCTATATTCATAAAAACACGTATTAAAGAATTCCTAAGGGCTTACTTGGCAGGTTTAAGAAATTAGAAATTTGTCAACAAACAAACAAAATTAACATTAACAGATGAGTCAATTGCTGGTGAAGGTATAACACTAGCCTATCTATCAATCTATCCTCCATTCCAATACAATGCTGCACAGCATGAGTAGGGGTATCGGGGCCCTTAAGAAAAGTATTTTATTCTCTATGAATATAGCAGTAAATGTTTTAATTATTTATAAAACCTATTCATTAAATAATAACATTAACTTTTGTTTTTTTTATGTATTTTTACCATATAATACTTGTAAATTAAGTAGTTTCCAAATTGTAACATTGAACTTGAAAAATTATAAAGGACAAAGCCAGAGGCATTGTCTTCTATAATGTCGTTAACGACAAAAAATCAGAAATTGTTTTCTACGACATTATTGACTAAAAAATATGAGTTATTGATTTTAAATAGTTGTGAACGGCAACACTAGCGAAATATTATTTGAATTCTTTTGAAAGGCATGATGACCGACATTGTCTCTTCTCGTTGAAGATTTGTTCTAAATGTTGTACAGGATTTTCTATTGTTTAGCAGGCATTGTCAATGATATCTTAATAATAAGGCCAACTGGTTTATTTACTTCTTTTTAAATTGTTTTGCCAATGTGATTGCATTTAATTCGCACTAAAGATAGAATGGCAGATGAGGTATGTGTGTGCGTGGTTGTGTTTGTGTATGCGTGCATGTGTATTATTTTGTTTTATTTGTATTATGTGTTTACAATGTAAAATAAAAAAAAATAAATAAAAGCAAAAACCACACAATCAGTCACTGACTGTTGTGCCCTTTCATGCTACATGTGTGCGGCACACCGCAAAACTGTTAAATGAACCTGAATTGTTGCTACGGCTTTTATGTAAATGGATTTGTTTTTTCTTTTCATCTTCATTTAAATATTCCTCCCACCACGTTCGTTTCTTAAACTGTTAATTTTTCATGGACAAAATGCAAGTAATGATGTTTCAAAAAACACATGAACTTCTAAATGCACTTTTTTTCATCATTCATACTATGAAGTCTACAGGATATCATCGTCACAGGTTTTTCAATGAATTCTGTAAAAAAAAAATGTCGACATTAATATATTTTTAATTCTAAAGTTCACAATTATTTTGCCATTGAAATGAATGTGAAGAGACTGAAATAAATCAATAAATTTGTGCAACATAAATAATATTCCAACAAAACCGATGTACTCTATGTAGGTAAAATTATAGAATTTTTTCTTGCTTTTGAAGCTCCTGTGAACGTTAATACGGCATTAATGCAGGAATGATTTAATATGTTCAAGTGCATATTGTATCTTTTCGGTTAAGTACTAAAGTGTCTAGAAAATTATAAGAATTAATTTTTAATGTACTCGTATGTACTTCCTTTAACCTCATCTCTGGTTAAAATTTTTCATCTTAATCGCAGTTCACTTCACATTGGCTATCAAAATCCATTAAATGTAGGAGTCCTGCATCATCAACACAATCTTCGGACCATCTAAACATCTACTAACAACTACAAATATAATGTGGTAAGAGATTTAAGAAGAAAGTAGGATAGAAGAAGAAAAAATTTATTGTATTTACTTTGAATGCCACTGACCATAAAATAAAAATAATGTCGAAATAAAAAATACATGAAAGAAAAAATTTATGATGAAAAGCAAAATTATATGAAAAGAAGGAATAGAAAAGAAATATTTGTTGGGTCTTGAAAAAGTTTTGCATTTACAGTGAAAAAAGATTGTTTTTTGTTCAAATTGTTAACAGAAAACGAAAAAAAAAGTTTAAAAATTTTTTTGTGTGCAGTTTTTAAATGAAGAACTCATTGAGAACAAGAACAAGAACAACAAAAACAAAAACAAAAAGTAAACAAATAAAATGAATAAAAATATAAATTTACTCGCAAATACAAGTGTCGAGTATCAGGAAAAATTTTGTTCTTTGCATTTTTAATCAGAGATAAGCCTTCACAGAAGTGGATTCTGAAATTTTTTATAGATGTTTTTCTGCATTTTCCTTTTTCTATTTATTTTTCATTTATTGTAAACATCCTTTTTATTTCATTTTGTTTGTTAATTGCGGTTTATACTCATTTTAACTTGATTATTTTTTACGTGAAAGCTGTCATCATTCTCAATACATATACAATTTCTTAATTCATTGTATATGTATGAGTTAAAATTAAGATTATATTTTATATATCAAGAGTTTATGTCCAGACAATTAGAATTTGTTGAGTAGAAAACGCAAGAGGCTAGAAATTATTAAAAAGGATCAGTCGAATTAATGACCGATAATTCACTAGGGATTTATATCCACAAAAAAAAATAAATGACAACAAATATCAAATATGTTGTCGAAACATGTTTTCCACATAAATACAAACTTCTTCAGCAATCTTTCATCAATTCGTTATTTGAGGAATATTGATAATTGTGCTATTTTTTCTTTTTACAATAAATGAATTTGAAGTTTTAATTTCGTAATACGACGAGCATTTAAAGAATATTTCGTTCAAAAATTAAAGCACTCTGTAGACTTTCATGCTTGAAATAAATAAAATAAAACGTTCTTTATAATATATTACATTGCACAAATTTAGTTTAAAATAATGTGTTATGATATAACTGATAAACTAATATTTTTTAAATTTTGACTTAGATCAGTTTCATAATTATGGGCACATATGTATGTGCTTCTGGGAAATTAAAATCATAAGTGGATTAATTTGAATGAGCGATTTTTGTACTTAAAAATAATTTCGAGTATTTCAACAGGAACTTTGGTTTTCAATTGTGCCGCCATACAAAGAAAAAACATGACTGGTTTGACAAATTCCTTCGGATATCATCTTCAGGATTTAAAAATTATATAAACAACAAATTTAAAATTAATGTATATGGGTATCACTGCACCGACGTTATCACATTACATATTATAGTATAATATAGTATAATATAGTATAATATAGTATAATATAGTATAATATAGTATAATATGTAATGTGATAACGTCGGTGCAGTGATACCCATATACATTAATTTTAAATTTGTTGTTTATATAATTTTTAAATCCTGAAGATGATATCCGAAGGATATCGAAATATTGATTATTAAATTAAAAATAAACTTGACCTTGAGCTTGAAAAAAGTATTTGCTTATTATTATTTGGCTAATATTAAATATTTATTTATTTTCAATATTTCGCTGCCCCTTTGTGTAGCGTCTTCAGGAATTTTTATTTCAACAAATAAAATAAAATAATAATTCCTGAAGAACCTTTAGTCGGGTATTCTTATGAGAATTAACATCCTTTATGGAATATGTATAACTGTGCTCTCTTCGGAGATCTCATCAGAGTTTTTTGCGTTATAAAAATTCATAATTTTACTTGTACAAGTAAATTACTATTTAAATCACAATCTAATGAAATTAGACTTGGGAATTAAATTTCTTAAATGTTATTCTCACCAGTTTTTGAATTTTATTGTTTTTATTTTCAACTATTTGTTGAAATTTTTAATATTAAAAAAATCTGTAAAAAGCATTGAGTACTTAAATACTATGGAGTAATGAAAAGTAGTAGAATTTGGTAGCAAAAGTAAACAATAAAAAAAAAACACACCAAACCTGACTGAACCATAAATTTAAGATTTTTTTTATTCAGGTATTTTAAAACCATAAACAAATATTAATTTAAAACATAATATGAAATGTATGCTTTTGGGATAAGCATGTCTCTATGGCCATTTTGTCTCTGCTTAAGAGACTCGTGAGGAGACTTTTTCCCAAAGGTGGTATTCAAAACTATATATTGCTTTGTAAATACTTTTGTTAGGTTTTTATATACTATTAGTCTATAACTATTTTAACATTCTTTATGATGATCTGCAAAATAGTACGTCGCCAATTTCGAAAAATTTTTATTACCGAAAATTTATTGAATTTTTTATGCACATGTAGCTCCGAGTATGAGTTCACAATTTATGTTGGACGGAGTACAAGTTGCTGTAAAAACACTGCAACTCCGACATCACTGACTGCCCTACATTGCTTCACTGTCGAAGTGGGCATCTGAACAATATAATTTTTAATTTATATGTAAGTACCAAACTTTAGTTTTCCAATCCTATATTTGAAAAACGAAAAACATCTTTTTGAAAACCCCTTTATTTCATTTAGAAGAAATGCAATTGCATTTTGAAAAAGTTTTGCATTATTTTAGTATAACAAAGGAAGCAAAGAAAAGTTGATTCTTCCTAATTAAAAGGTCTTGCTCGAATGGCAGACTTAACAACTATTCAGTTATTCAATATGGATTCCTGAAGTTTTATTTGCTTAAATGAACACAAAGTTAAGTCTTCACAGCATTATGCTTAGATTTCTTTCACTTGAAATATAAAACATAAAGCAAAAATCAAGACATGAAAATAAAAAAAAAAAGTTTCTAAAAAGGGATAATAAATATAGAAACACAAATTTGATTTCTTTCTTTACAATTCCTACATTCCTAGGCATCCACCCATATACTCGTCATTCATATAACATGTGTGTGTGTGTGTGTACATTAGCCGAATTTCCGCAAAAAATTTTCGGATTAATGTGGCAGTAAACACTCATAAAAATCCTTAACACCCTAACTTCATATCGGCAAGATCCAGTAAGTGCTCATCATTAAACGCCAACATAAACACACATGAACAAAATTAAATAAAAACAAAAAAACTGTTGCAAAAAAAATAAAAAAATAAATAAAAAAAAAGAAATGAAAGTTCATACAACAAATTTCTTTAGAAAAGACGAATATCACATGGCATTTCATAATGTTTTATGAGTCTTCGCCTATCTGCTGGTCATGTATTGGAGTTATTTTTGGTTACAAAAAAAAAAAGAAAAACAAAACAACCACAATGAAAACAATATGCAACACCAAACATATCTCTATTGCTCTGTCAGTGTTTATTTGTTTGTTTGTTGGTTTGTTGGTTGGTTTGTTTTACAGACACAAGCTGTATGGAATTTAAAAACTTTTTAACTAAAATTCTCTTGTTAAATACAGTTCATCTTCTAAATCTCCAATTCTTTTGGCTAAAGAAATGATATAAATGATATAAAGGGATATACTATGAAGAAAATATGTAAAATTGTTTTTAAATTTTGTAAAGTGAAACAAAAAAATATTAAAATTAAAAAAAAAATGTTTTTGATCTATCTTTGTTTCATTTAAAATAAAAGTGCATTCTTTTTGAGAACCAGGATTAATACTAAAAACGTTATTTTACCATTCTTTTTTTATTTTCTCCTATTTTATATAAAAATTCTTATTTAGCAATCGATTATTTGAAAATATTTAAATAGTAACTGATGTATTCATAAAAACAAAAAACTTTTTAAATTCGACAAGCATTGCTTAGAAATTTATCAAATGAACTGTAAACAAAGGTCAAATATTTTCTATGAATTCGAGTGTAAAGTAATAAGCCTCTCTAAAACTAGATTTAATATTTTTGTGAAGAATGTGAGAATATTGTTTTTGGTCTCTTGTTTTCGTCATAAAACGACTTTATTAGATCAGAAGCTAGATTCTGTTAAATGATTTACATCGTTTTTTATAAATCAAAGGGTAAAGGTACCTATAAACTGTACAATATAATTGAGTACATTATTTAATAGTATAACAGAATATATGTATATTGACCAAATTTTCTTACAATATAAACAATATACATACAATGTATGTATGTAGGTAAAAATTAAACAATTTGGAATCAAACAACTAAAAAATAATGTTGAGGGGCATGATTGAGGAACAAGAGGGTTGTCTAGCAATTATTTTTTAAACTAAAGTAAAAACCAATCCAAAAATAAAGAATAATGGATGGTACTGGAAAAGAGAAAATTTACTCATGAAAACCTTTTAGAGAAGTCGTGGCTTTATCAGCATTTATGAATCTTTACCTCTATTTTGAAACAGAGTGGGCAAACAAACAAAACATTTCGCACAAGTTACAACAAAGTCATACACTTTTCAAAATTTTTTTAATGGTATTGTACATGAGCAAAACAAAAACAAATACTTCCTAAATGAAAAAGAGCGCAAATGAAACAATTAGCTTTTCGCTCTTGTGCTTTTTGTTTTTTTTTCTCTTCTTCTATCCTTTTTCTTCTCATTCATTTTTTGTTGTACCTACGCACATTTGAGTTAGTGTATTTGTAGTACTCAAAACAAAAAGAATATACAAAATTAAATGGGACAATCTTTCTCACTGTTTCTGTTTTATTTTTGTTTTACTTATTGTAAAGAATACAACAAAATGAGATCAAACGTTCAGTTTTGTTTATTTTCCTACTCTGTTTTGAAAGCACTATTTCATATTGTTGTTTTTTTTTGTCCCGATTGAAATAATCTTTACATTTCGTGTTTCACAGAGCCGCAAATGTTTCACTCCATAATATATTGTTGTTCTGGTAAGTTTTCTTTTGAATACATGTTACTACAAACTGTGAGTAAACATTTTATGATAGTTAAGTTAAGTTTTAAGTTTTCTCATTGATTTCCTCCCTACAATCAGGCACTTAAATTTAATAGGGTTAATTTTAAAACCATTAGCAGTTCAATAACCCTATCAACAGCTGTATAGCTACAACTTAGGTAAAGCCGAACATCATCTGCATACAATCTCACTTTACAGTTTTGAAGTCAGATCTCAAGATCATTCACGTATAATGAGAAAAGCAAGGGGCCCTAAATAAATTTAAATATTCATGTTCATGTTCTAACAAGGTAGTCTTAGTTTGAAATGGCAGTAAAACCTGTGGTTTTGCAACCATACCTCTCTGCCAATTGTCAAATATGTAAGTCTCTGTCTTTGACGACGTGGTTAGGGAATGACTAGTTATTATCCTAAATACTAATTAATCACTACCATTAACTACCGTTAACAATCTTTATGACTTAACGTATACAGAAGGAAGAAGAACAAAAGAAGATTGTCTGTTATTGTTTTGGTAAAGCGGTACTACTTACCTTGTAATGTTTGTATCATGTTACCAGCATTATCAGTGTTATACTGTTTTCGCGTAAATGAATCAAATTTATTGTTCAGATGCTAAAAATCAATATTTTATTTATTAGTAACTTTCAATTTATGTGCTTTGAATTTTAAATGATTTATTTTTCTTCTTCTATTTGGTTTATTCCACAATTTATTTCATTTTCTTTTTTTTTTCTTTGCAGGTAAGTGTCAATGCTTTATTACTTAAAGCAAAAATTTTATTACTTGTTTTACATCATCTCATCCGGACAGCTTCATTTTGTTTAAAAAGTGAGTAAAATTCTATGTTTTTCAATATTTTGGTTTTTGTTATTTGCAACTTAAAAATATTTTTTTCTTTTTATTTGTTACTCGAAAGTAAAACATCTCGATTCCTTGCTTTAAAATGTGTAACAAATGAACATTTTTGTTTTAATAACAATTTTATCGTTTTTCTTATGCTGCCTATTGAAATGGGCATTAAAAACGAAATTCTAGAAGGATGATACACAAACCTGACCAACATATTATTTAAAGTACTCCTATGATCAAGGCCCCGATTATGGTTCATAATACATAAGTATTGTATTGTATCGGCAAAAAATATTGTATTGTATGTCACAGGGTTGTTTTTGAATATCAGTATACCTTCTTTAAAACTACAACCCTGAGTATATAAACCTGACATTTGGAAGCAAAATTTTTTATTTTTTTGAAAGTTTAAGTTAAGTGTTTAAAACAAATAAGATAAAGCCAATTTTCCTTTCAGATTAGATTTGTAGTGAGTCTATTACCTTTAATAAAAACAAATCATTTTTATGTATTAAAAAATTATAAAATTTATCTGCTTATCCCTTCGCAATTCTAATAGTTGGACCCCAGATATTTAGCGGGAATGAGAATTTTTCCCATGTCTCTTTATTCTGAGTTCTACTAGCGAGAAATGGTAGCTTGCCACTGCCAATGTCAAGATTTGCTGTCATTAACTTCTCCAATTTTTCCATTTGCTTTTTATTAGTAATTTTTCTTAAAAAAATTTCAGTTATTTCTCACATTAAAATTTGCAAAAGAAATTTTACACTTACAAATTTTTGTCCATTTTCTTTTTTCAACTTGCCTTACAACAGCACAACAGTTAATCAGCTGTACATTGCTAATCATGTAGTCGCCTTGGTCTAGTGGTTAGTGTATTGGCTTACTAAGACATGAGCCCTGGATTCGACACCCAGCTCTGACATCTCAGCAGACATCTTAAAAAACAAGAAATATAAAAAATATATTTTTTTCGGCGACTACCTCTCAGCAGTCTTCTGGCAAAAGCTCTGAGAGTAATTAATTGCCATGAACAAGCTTCTCAAGTCTGTCGTTCAGAGTCGACATTAAACTGTAGGTCCCGGTGCTCGTGAATAAAAATTTACACACACAACATGAGTGCTGCGAGAAGCGAGGCCATAATCCTGACACAGGGTTGAAAAGGCCAGTTATGTATGTACATTGCTAATCGATACAATGTTTCAGTCAATGTTTATGAAAAACTCTAAAATGTATTCATTTGCTTATAGTTCGTTGATAACACTAACATGGTAATAACTTTTAATAAAATCTATTAAATTCGTTTGCCAACCACAAATGAATTTAAAAGAAAAGTAGAGGCAAAAGATGAAAATTAGTAACTCCTTACAAAAGTCAAAAAGTAATTCAACTTTGAGAACAATAACAACTACCACAATACTAACGAAATTTTGTGCAACCAAAGTTGCAAGTTTTACTTATAAAGATGTTTGAAAGAAGACAAAAAAACCAAAATTGGATGGATGAATTATTCAAGGCAAGTGAAAGAGAAACGAGTCTAAATAATTTTCTTGTGGCTAGAAGACAAAACAAAAAGCAAGACATTAAAAGGATATCTTCAGAAAGAGAAAAAAAAAAAAAAAAAAAGACTCAAACAGCAGACATTGAAAATTTCGAACAGTTTTGTTTTTCAAACTCTTAGTTTCTGAGGTTCCTTAGTAATATTTTTGAAGGCGGTTTCAGGTTTTTTTTTCTTTTAAATTAAAAGCAGACTGAATCAAAAGAAGAAATACTTAAAACTTTTTGTTACTAACAAAACCGTAACGGTAACAAAAACAACTTCACTAATAATAAAGGCCAAAAGATTAACGAAATATGCTGAAAATAAAATTCTATTGCACTGTTTTTTTGTTTTACAAAATTCCTGCAATTCCTTTATTCGCTTCGTACACCTAATCCAGTTTTAACAAGGTTTTCATTTAAAAGATTTTGAATTAATTCGGTTTATAATAATAAACTACTCGTACTTCTGCATATGTATATATGCAAGTATACATACATATGTACATACATAAGTACATACTATGTATTAAAATTTAAATTAATTTTATTATGAAATTGTATCAAGAAGTTTAGTTGACCTTATTATTATTGAGTAAAATATAAACTTTTAATTAAGTTTCAGGTCAATTAAAATAATTATTATTTTGATATTTCGCTACTTCTCTGCGTAGCTTCTTCCGGAAATATTAAAAATAAAAATATTGGCTTTAATAAAATTGCCAATCTAATCGCAGAATCTACATTTTTGCACGAACATGTATTTTGATAAAAATCCCAATTTCGAAATTTTGTGTAGTTACGTCCGTTTTCATTTAATATGACGATATATTTTAGTATTTTCATTTACAATTTTAGAAGCATATTTTATACGAATAGAAAATTTCGTAGGAATAAAAATTCGTTCCTTTTTTATTAGTGTACCAAACAAGCATAGCTTAATAACATATGTGGCAGCCTGGATAAATCGTGTAAATAAACAATACAGTTATTTTATTACATTTGAATATAAACAAGCGCATCATAGGAGTATAAAGTGAAGAATAATAAAAAAATTAAATGTACAAAATATGATCATGATAAAATCAGTATTTTTGTCTCGAGAAGATCAGAAACACTGATACTTATATCTTAAGATCAGACTGTAAGTCCCTAAGATGCAACGAAGAAACTAAAGAGACGACACCTACCTACGTTCGGAGAAAGAAAATATTTTAAAACCTTTTTGCAAAAAATAAAACAATTAACTCTAAACTATTAGATTTAAAAAATAATATCGGAAATGAAAATGAGAAATTCCAGTCTTTTTTCCTAACCTTATCTAAATATAACCTAACCTTATCTAAATTTATTTTGCAACGAAACACAAATATATTGCCAAATAAATCTAAAAAACAAAACAAAGATTAGAAGCTATTTGAAAAAAAAACACGTCTTAGGAGGGTATTGCGTTTACAATAGACCATTTAAATCTAAAGAATTGAGGCTTTGACTCTAACATTGTACCTAAACTAACTAAAATGTCAAATGGTAATATACATATACACTTAATTCTGTTTTTACACGATTTTTTACACGGATTTGATTTAACACTGATTGGAAATAAACAATCTAAAATCTTTTTATTTGTTTAATTCAATTTTTGCTAAACGAGTATCTTTATATCACTAATTTGGGGGAATTCCGTTTTAGTGCATACAATGAAATTATGTATGGAACAATATATCAGCCAAATGGCTACCTTTACTTCGTTAATGTGCCGAACTAGCTTATCTTATCTATCTGAGATAACACGGTTACTTAATTTGTCGCGCAAAAGACCCATCGTTTCGTTAGCTTTATGGCAAGTGGAACCGTCCTGTTGAAACCACATATCGTTCGTCCATGTCTTCCAATTGGAGTCATAAAAAAAATTAAACCACCCGATAGTAACATTCGTTTACAAATATATGTATGTACATATGCATGCAAGTTCAAAGTTCGCCAATAATTTTATATGTATATACTTCGTTTGTAAAAGACTGATGAATAATTCTTTCCACCGAAATCTATCCATTACTCTATGTTTCTCTTAAGGCTGTATCATGTGATTTAAGGCAGAAATGCTGAACAATGTCATCATCTGATAGATGATGGTAATAAGCCTCAAACACAATTTGATTTTCATGAAATATGTATATGATGTACTGAAAGGGATTTCCCCTAAATTAAAGAATACGAAATATACAAGCCAAATACACATTAAAAACCAAAGACAAATAAACGAGCTAAAAAAAAAACACCAACAAATTTAACGAACAAAATACTTCGAGTTATGGAGAACTTCGACTTATGGAAATTCGAATAATTGTACGTAATTTATTCTCTTAACTCTACTGCCAACCTAATTTGTTCGAGTTAGAGAAAATTCAAGTTAGAGACTTATTAACAGTGCTTTTAAATAATTTTTGTAGAAATGTTTACATAAATCGAAACATTTGCATAAAATATTTCTAAAAAATAGTGGTTACGCTTTTTCGTCACGTTTACTGAAAGCAAAAACTTAAATGTTAGGGAGAAAATAACGAGTAATATTGAGCACCAGCAATTTAAAATTCAGAATTTGAATTTCGTATTACTATCGAACTACGAGTAACTCGAATTGCGATTATCCTAAAAAAAAACTTCGACTAACGAAGGCTTAAGTGTTATAGAATTTTTTGTTAAAAGAAGAATAAATTATTTCTGCAAAGATAGTTTTTTAATTTTTTTCGTATTTGCAATTTTAATTCTTTGTCTAATTTATATCGTTCATTCCATCCATAGAGTATGTAGGTATGTATGTACACAAAAATTGTGTCAAATTACTTGAGGAAGCGCGAAACATTATGTCTTGATAACTTAAAAATTATAATTCAAGAATATTTTATATATATGTACTACATATAATAATATATGCATACATATGTAATATTTTTTCTATTTTAATACTAAACGACAATAAAGCTTTTTTGAATTTGTTCACAAGTTATTTCCCATTATTTTTTACTTCTGTTGCCTTTTCTATTTTACATATTTCCATCTGCTATATTGGTAACAATACGACATGAAATACGTTCCACATGCTTATGGTTCTTGTGTCGACTAAAGTTTAATAATTATAATTGAGGTGTGTGTCTTTACTTTATAGTGGAACATTTCGAATCTTAGAAATAAAATATTTGGTGTATTTTTTATTTTTTATAACACTTTTAAGTTGTCATAAAAAAATCCCAAAAAATATGTGAAAAAAAAATTAAATTTATTTTTGATATAAAAAAAAAAAAATAAAAAATTACTACAATGGAAATCCAATATTAACGTCATAAAACTAGTTCATACCTACATAGTTTTGTTCAACTTTAATTTTAAACAAAATAAGAGAACATAAAAATATCAAAATCCAGGCTAGATTAGTTAATACATGTTAACAAAACTTTTTGTTAAAGAAAAATTAGTCTTGTTTTATAGATAAATTTCTACCACATTTTCTTGAAATATTCTCAATAATGTTTTGAAATTTTCAATATTGTTCTCAACAGACCACTGAATGCATGTGTCGAAACATTTTAAGTAAGTCGCTGTTTTCGTAGTTCAGAATAAAATTCTTTCAATTAAATGCCTGAATTTATTTAAATTTATTCTTAAAAGATTTATTTCAATAGAACTACAATATTAACTTTAAAATACCTTAATTTTATACCTGAACTGGCCCAAACCCGGCATGCTCCGCTACACCTACCGCTATCATTTGTCCACATTTTCCGTCGGATGATTTTTAATGACTAGAAGTTAGGTACACAAAATTCAGAAACTTCAGCTTTAACACTTCTCAAGATGTAAAGAAATTAATATTTAATTTGTATAGGAGGTACTACTCCCTCTTGTCCAATTCCGCCCACTTTCTGACTGATGATTTTTCTTGACCGTGAAGTCGTTCAGACCAAGTTTAAAAAGTTTACCTGTAACCGTTGTCCAGATATACAAAAATCCGTATTTAGTTTGTATGTGGTGTAGTCGCCGTGGTCTAGTGGTTAGTGTGTTGGCTTACTAAGACATGGGCCCTGGGTTCGACTCCAGGCTCTGACATCTTAAAAAAAAGAAATATGAAAAAAATATTTCTTTCGGCGACTACCTCTCAGCATTCTTCTAGCAAAAGCACTGAGAGTAATTAATTGCCATGAAAAAGCTTCTCAAGTCTGTCGTTCGGAGTCGACATTAAACTGTAGGTCCCGGTACTCATGGATAAAAATTGACACACACAACATGAGTGCTGCGAGAAGCTAGGCCATAATCCTGACACAGGGTTGTAAAGGCCAGTTATGTATGTATGTAATGTGCCACGCCCACCTGCTCAGTCTCTGGCTGAAAAAGATGCACTAAATATCCGATATAGTCTAAAGGTGATTAGCTGTGTTCTATTAGCTTTTCTAATCGAATATCAAAATTGGACAAATAAAGGAATTCAATAATAAGAATAAACGTTGATTGTAACCTGTTGACTTATTTCCCATCTCTACAAAAAGGGAACTAAGATCTAGTTTCACAAACAATATTAATTTGTAGGGAGTGGTTTTAAGAAGCAGTGAATGATATTCTTTGTTTCTTTTAACAAATTTTAAAGAATGTATAATCACAACATAAGGCTGATACGAAGGAGGAAAAGAAAGGTGCTTCAATTAAACGGTCTTAAAATATTCAAGAATTCAAACAATTTTTCTACAGTTTAATTCTAAATAAAAATTTCCCGGGAGTTTATTTTTACATATTTAGAATTAGGGTGTTAATTAAATAGATTACAATTAAAAGGTAAAAGATCAAACTTGAGTGGCATATAAAATATGTTGATTTTATAAAGCAAATAATGCAAAGAAATTGGTATTACATGTCTGTGTGTAATAGGTACTTTATGATGTGCTTGTTTTTCAAAGGAAATACGAACTGTTTGTTTTGATTCCACATTGCCCATTACAACCGAGTGCTACTGTATTTTATTATCAAAATTTGCTTGAAATACAATTAATTATAGAGAGGTATCTCCTGATAATGCAATGAAAACTACATATCTACGAGTATGTACATACTACATGTATGCACACACATACATATATTGTACATTGAAATACATACACGTACACATGCGACATAAAAACATAAAATATAGAATTATTTTTTCATTTGTTATTGAAATTACTTGCAACCGATTATTTTAAATGCTAAAAACCTTTTTTTTGGTTTTGTTTTTTTTCCAACTGATCCAAATTCATTTCAAAGAAAGAAAAAAAAAAACAATAACAAATTTGATGCATAAATTACATGCATGAATACTACTGTTCTCCTTCTTTCTCTGCTTTAATGTGTGTATTTGCATTGTCATATCCTTTTTTCAGGAAATCCTTTTAGCCTTCAACTGTAGGTACGCCATTTGCTTCTGTCAGTGCCACTACATAGAATTACTTTTTCTTTTTGTGATTTACGAATAAGAAGAAAAAAAAAAAAAAGAATAAAACTACCAGAGACAAATTAAAAAAGAAAGTTTTCATATACAAAACAGAATAAAATTAAAACGAATAACAAGTTAACGGATATAGTGATTTAGAGCAGGTTTTTGTTTTTTTATCCGGTTTATGCAATACAACAAATTTTTTATTGTGATTCCATAGCAGTACCAGTAAAATCTAAAATGATAAAAAAGAAAAGAAAATGAAAAAAAAAAAAACATGAAAAAGATGTTGAATAAAGAAACGCATATACATCCATGCATGTGTACATGTATAGGTATTTGGCTTTGAAAATAAATGAAAAGCTTGTATTGGAACTGCATTCTGTGTTTGAAAAGAATAAAATACGCAAACGAACCATTATTTTCTAGGATTAACCTTTATTATGTTTGTTGGTTTACTAAAATGTAGCGCACAATTATGTTTAAATTACAAATTAGC
This sequence comes from Metopia argyrocephala, assembly GCA_963576795.1. Classification (NCBI taxonomy): domain Eukaryota; kingdom Metazoa; phylum Arthropoda; class Insecta; order Diptera; family Sarcophagidae; genus Metopia; species Metopia argyrocephala. The sequence goes on from OY756208.1 coordinate 373,975, forward strand.
TGAAAAGTTATTTACACGACTTTAAATGTAAACATTTTCAGTCAGTATTTTAATTCCTTCATTAAAAAAAGAGAAAATTTATATGCAAATTGGCTATTGTTTACTATTTGTTGTTGTTGTTAATATATATATTTTTTTTTTTTTGGTAAGGATTTGGGGTAGAAAAATGAAGGACAATAATCGAATGTGTGTGTTTGTATTATTAATTTGTAACGTTACGAGTTCTTCTTCACAAAAAACTTTTTCTTTCTTATTTTACCGTTTCTATTTCGGTATGAATTTGTTGTATGTATGTATTTCGGATTATTTTGTTGTGCCTTTTTAATATTTTTTTTTCTTTTTTTTTCTTTTTTTTTTTTTGTTTGTGGGTTCTGTTGTCCTTTATCTTCCTTTTAACAATTTACACCGTAAACGATTTCAGATTGAGTGTTACATAAAATAACCTTTTGTATTAACTGTCTGCTAATAGTCTTACAGAATGACTTTTTTATACTTATATGCATAATATATTTTTGTACACAATTATGTTACCTAAGTGTATAAGTATATTGCTATAAAAACATATATACATATATGCTATAAAATATGTACATATTGATGTATATACATATACAGAATATCAATATATTGCTTTAACCAAAGTACGTAAAAACTCTATTTGATTCGCTCGTTTTACGACTCGTGCTTATGAGTTTTATTTTTCGTACCCGATTACCGATTTATTTTTATTCAGAGACATTTTCTTTACATACGGTATATAAAAGTATTTATATACAAAATTACAGTTTTATATAACCTTTTTATAAAATAACTTATTGTATGATTTTTAATAGTCTTAATATCCTAATACTGGTATTCTTAAGAGAACTAACATCCGTTAAAGTCGGGTTTATACGGTAATACAAGTCGTACGTAAAATCAAAGAGAAAATATTTTGAAATTTCATCCGTATTTTAAAAATGAGAGCAAACATTTTAGGACAGATTTTTTTACGTTTACACGGTTGGTAAAGTACCCAAACAAAGTAAAATAATAACATAAAATTCACATACATATGCACACAAAATTTACATGCATTTTGAGTACATTTACCATAAACAAAAAAAAAAAAAAAACATAAAAATACATCCCTGATCTAATGAAATGTGATGGTTTTTAAAAAAATTCAAAAAACAAAGAGAGCCGTAAGACTGTCAAATTTTCATCCGTATTTTCTCTCAATGTCGTACAGTCTCACTACATATCAAGTTTATACGATACTTTTCATTTTCTTCTACACAAAAATTTGAAATGTCGTACGACTTGTATTACCGTCTATACCCACCTTATGTACAAACATTAGCAGAACTGCGCTAGTTTTCGACCCAGCTACGAAAAGTCTCATCAGAGTTCTTTGTCTTATGCATACATATTCATATTTTTATATGTATTACTATTTAATGCACAATCAATTGGAAATAGGTTATGTGAATTATATTTTTTCTTTCTTATGAACTCAATATTTTAAATTCAACTATTTGTTGAAATTTTTTCAATGTAATTGTTACCGTTCCAAGTAACTGGAATTACACATACTCTTCTTCAAGTTACCCTGTGACCAGTAAATTTATAACTATTATATATTTTTTCAAATTAAATTCGAATATTTATTGGATCTATATTATATTTATTGTATGATTATTAAATAGTTATAAAATAACTTTTAAAAGTTTGGCATCCAAAATTATTGATTATTGATGACAGAACTACAAAGGAAAAGTATATCTTAAGAACGGTAATATAAAAAGTTTCGAAATTTGGTACACCAACTTCGTTGTATAAGTACATCATCACTCAAAATTTGCCATACTTACTTATTTATATTAAACATTTTTTATTTAATTCAATTAGGGAAAGCGAACCATGCCGGGATTTATTAAACATTTATTCCTGCAATGTATGTATGTATGTATATACGAAACAAACATTTTATATGAATCATTAATAAATAATAAAGAAAGCCACAAAATAATTCCAAATGATGTACAAATGAAAAAAAAAAAGAAAAAAACTCTTGTCAAATATTAAATGAAGACTTCACATAAAACAGACACAAAAATACTTTTCAAACAAAGCTTCGTCTTACACACATACATACATAAAATATGTAAGTATATGTTCAAGTAATTCATTGGGCATTTTAATAATTAAGAAGTAAGAGAAGATATAGAAAATGAGTTGACAAATAAAAATTAAAATATTTATGTAAATTGTGTACAAAAGAAGAGAATTGTCATTACTCTGACAGATTAGTCAATGTTTCTAACTTAAGAGGCGTAGAGAAATTGGGTATAACTTTGAAACATTTTGAAGGGCTCTTTGAACTCCTTTCGGGTTTTCTCAAACTCATCGCAATTTTAGCGCATGTTTTTTTGTTTTTTTGTTTTGGGTGTTTGTAAATCCTTTGTGTCCAAGTTTTCTTCATTCATTATAAATGCTATATGGTCTGGCAATCCGAGTTGGAATCCAAGTAAGTGTGATCGTTTTTTAAATTAATTTTGTTTCGTTAGAAACGCTTTAATTATATCAAAGTTATATTTTATTTTGTATTTAGACTTTCCTGAAGTTTTTTTTTTATTTTATAATCAAAGGAGAAAATTAAGTCCGTGAGGGAATAGTACATAAGCCAAACTAAACATGTTTTCGACCCGACCTACGGTAGTCTTACAAAGTTTTTTTTTTTTTTGATTGAGGCCAGCACTCAGAGCATGACCCCTACTCATGCCGTACATTGTGCAGGTCTAGGAAAATATGTAGGTTATTGGGAGGAGGAAAGAGGAGGAGTAGTGCTTTTGGACATTTGTTTTAAGCTAAAAAACATCGCAATTGAAAGGAAAAACTTAAACGGGAAGATTGTTCCACAAACGAACGGTGCGGCTAAAGAACGAATTTTCTCTATAATGCATTGTGGGATTCACTGGACAATCAACTCCAAATGGATGTGCTCTGAAAGGCCTATTAGACGGGCATACTTGTCTGCATACATGTACGATGGCATACCAAAACTCACTGTCTAATAGCATGTATTTCGAGTATGTCAGACATGTACGTTGGTTTTCAAAAATTTTTGATTTTCTGAGTCTGTCGCATACCAACATACTCGTCTAATAACGTGTCCGTCGTACTTTATATAAAAAAAAAATTCAGTTTGCTTGTTGTCGCTGCTGTGTGTACGTCGGAAATTTAAAAACATATTTCATTTATAACTAAAGGCGCTACAACCTTCCTTTTCATTGATTTGTTTTCCCTTCGAAAATTTTTGTGTACTGAAGTACGACGACAGCGTTCGATAGTGTAATAGCAAAATCCAAAGTATGCCATCGTACATGTATGCAGACAAGTATGCCTGTCTAATAGGCCTTTGAGAGAAGTACGTCTAGTCCGTAAGAATATGTGACCATCCGAAATCACTCCATCAGAGCACCTTCCATGGTAGTACCGATAAAACAATGAAACGCACGCCACATTGCGCTGATGCTCCAAATAATCTATAGAGTTGGGTACCCTACGGTCGCTGATAAGCACCTTCGCCTTTCCTGTACGCGGTTATAAGGCGCCAAAATAGACCTTGAAGTACCGATCCCTACATGCGAGTTTTATTCCATCCTAGGTCGGATGTAGGTCTTGGAAATAAGAGAGAAGGTCAGACGGAGTAAGTTATTTCTTGCACAGTTTTAAAAACCGAGGCACTTGAATGCTTCTTTCGACACTCGAAAATCATTCATCGTAATTAATTCTCGTACACGGAACATTTAAGAGCGTCCGCCTTTTCAATATTTACATTACCCATAGTCACAGGTGGCAGGATTATATCATCTCTAAAATGTTTATCCATGATAAAAGAACATTCGGTCTTGAGTGTATTAAATTCCCCCGCCATTAAGGAAAATAAAAAGTTGAGTAGGAGTCTCATCAGAGTTCTTCTTGTTCTGTACATATTCATGACAAACATCAACTATTTAACTCCCCTATTTCTAGAAATCATATGTTGGAATTACTTATATATTTTTTTTATTTTTCTATATGTACATACATTTGTAATGAGTTTGTCGAAGTAACGTCAAACACAACACATTTTATCATACTCTCCTTTCCTCACCATCACTGCATTTTTTGATAGTGATTTGTAGTTGTTATCGATTTTAGTAAGACTTTTGATATGATAAATCATAGACTTCTGCTAATGAAATTAAATTTACTAAAATTCGACGATGTAGAATTTTGAAGCGGGTTAGGTCCTATTGAAATAACAACTTATTTACCCCAAAGCTGCAGTAATACAGACCGTTAAGTGTAGGTATCCCTGCATAATGGGGATGAGCCCTTTATGTATTGCTAAGGGATGAAAAATGTAAGTCGGGAACGGTTCGCAGAAAAAAAGATTTCAAATATTTATATACACATACATATATTCTTAGGAAAAATGCTTCAAATATGACGGACTAGTGATTAGATATGAAATACTTACAATTTTCAACTTCTTTTTTCAATTAATTAATCTTGAAATTATTCGTAACCTTAACATTCAATACTTTACTGATAATTAAATCGGATTTACTACACTTTTGCTTCACCTCTCTATTTATTGTCTCTAACTCTATGCGCTTACCGTTGGATAAAACTATTTTATTCGAATTTTTCACAATTTAAAGTCAAGCCTCTGTGTTTGTTTCTATGCGTTGACACAAAAGTTTAATGAATTTTATGTGAGGGAGTAGTTTTTCTGAGTAAAATTATCATTTATTATTTAGAATTGCTTATATTGTGAATAAAAACAATTTCATGTTGTTCATGTGTACGAGAGTTTTGTATCTTTACCCATGTTTTGCATTATTTAGTACCACCCATTAGGTAATAACATCAACAGATTTTCTTTATTTTTCTAGAATTGTTAAATACCTCATTTGAAAAGACAAAGTAAATATTTCCTGAGTTTAAAACTGAATATTTATTTAAACCACGAATGTTACAAAATATTTTTGACATTTACAAAAACAATATATTTATAAAATATTTAATTTTTGATGAAATGTGGTTAAAAAAAAAACACTTTAGAGAATCAAGAAAACACAAATCCGAATTAAAGATTACAAATTAAAAAAAAAAAAAGAAAAATGTATGCTGCCAAGAACACTTGACTTTGGACACAGATTTGGTATTAAAATAGAAAAAAACTCTGAATAACAATTTTGCTAGTAGTACATCGACATGAATTCCTTAGTAGAGCTTTAGGGAATTGATTATAACAATATCAAGAATTTTGAATTTGTAATTTTTATATCTGAAACTGAGAAGAATCTAAATGGTGGACTGAATCCGGAAGCTCCGCAGAAGTTTATTAATGAATAATTATTTTTTTTCTCTTAAATTCATTTGAAATCATTTTTTAGTTTTAATTTTATTAGAATTTAACATCTAATGCGTAATATTCTTAATTTTTTGGTTTCGTTTAAATCTCAGACATGAGGACTTAAACCAACTACGTTTGTCATTTGATTTTTCTTTCTTTTTTTTATATGATCTTAGTCGCTGTCACAGTTTTCTATTTGTTAGAATATTTTTGTTGTTGTTTAATAGTAAAGAAATTGAAAATCTTTGAAATGAGTATCCGAGTGAGTAATAAATTTTCATTTATTTTTATAAACATTGTCTTTGCTGGTTGGCTGGTTGATGGTTTACTTAAGTAGGTTGGGTGTCTGAATGATTGTAGGACTGTTTCGTTAGTTGTTAAGACTTGGCTTTAAGTTTTGTGTGACCCTATATGACAAGTGCTTGTGTCACTTTTTTATATACTTATTTTTTTAACTCTTCACTATGATACTTTTTGTTGTTGTTGTCGTTGTTCTGTTTTTAGTTTGCTGTGTCGTAATGTCTTGTTATTTGTATTTTTATTCTCTTTATTTTGTTGGCTTTTGCTTAAGTTGCTACTTTTTCATTATTATTTCCATTTTTCTTTTTAAATGTAGTCGTTTTTTATGTCATGCTGTTTAAATTATGTGGAATGACAGATTTTAACCTCTTTTGGAGAACTTTTTGAAGGATTTTATACAAAAATTTTGTTCGTAGCAAAAAGTAATCCGCAGATATTAACCAGAAGCAATAAGTTGATCTATTTTTGTTCTTTAGTTACGTCCATAAGATGATAGGGCACAATTTGTTAACCCTAATCGAAGGAAAGAATTTTAGAACGTTAACAGATGGTAACTGCATATAATTTTCACTTTAATTTTTAATAATATTTAGTCTCAATAAAAATAAAATTGTTCAATTATATACATATGTATGTATGTATGCATATGCATATGTAAAAATTAATCTATAAAAAATATGCAATATTTCAATATTTTTCGCCAAAAAGACACGCATCTATCAAAAAGCATTACATTGAAAAAAAAAAAACCGTCGGAGTAGTGTGCTCCTAAAACTATCATAGTCCTTCCGCTAAAATTTCATTTGGTAAAATAGCGTGGTTCTTTTCGTAAATCTCTTGTGTAGCAGTTATACCCATCCGGACCATCTAAGTGAATTTTTTTCTTATTAGAGAAAACAGTTAAAAAGAAAAAAGCTTTTTTTCGTCAAGTGTAATTTAAAGCGGAGGATCTTTCATGGCTTGAGGAGCATTCTGCGCCGACGGGATGCTAGAGTTGGATTTTCCGAGTACTAAAATGAGTTCGACAGAGTACAAAACTCTTTTCCAGACAATTTTAAAATAATTTTTGAAAAGATATCGTGAAAAAATTTATGATTTTTCAGCACATAACGCCCTGTACACAACAGTAACCAGACTCGTATGTGGTTAGTTTCGCACAATATACCCACAATGCAGCTTGTCCACCTGATTAGAATCCAATAGAAAACATATTGGGTAACATGGTTCGCCAAATTTTTTGTGGTTATAAGAAATATTTAACCTTATCGAAACTAAAAGCCGCAGTAATTGCCTCCTGGGAGTCAATCACAGAACAAGTTTGCTCAAATTTTATAAGCAGTATGCCAGAACAACTTTTTGAGCTTATTTCTAACAAAATTTGAGCTTTAACCCATATCGTCCCAGAGAATTTTTTTTTTCGAATTGACTTTTAAAACTTGGTTTTGAGAAGGTAATTGCGACCAGAAAACAGAAATCTGAAGTCAAAATTTTTTAAAAATTTTTTGTTTTTCAATTAATCGAACACTGGGCACTATTTAGCATATTAGTTTTATTGTTCCTAAAAATTGTAAATAATAAAAAAACAATTATTTTTAAACTCAAACTAATTCATTTAAAATTATTTAAATCAAAAACTAACCAAAAATTAATTCATTTAAATCCAAACGCAAGAAAAGTGTTATTAATATATTATATATATTTTATACATATATATTTTATGCATAATTTTAAAATTGGTGTTTTTTCTTTCTCCTTGTAATAAAAAAGAGGAGTGTAGTAGGTGGGTCTTTTTATTTTTATATTTGTAGATAACCTATCACAATATATAATTGTTAAAAGATATAAGTTCGTAGTCTTCCCTGAGAAGAGAAAAAATTTTTCAAAAACGCTTGAAATTTACTGTTCGAAAAATCGAACAGCGGGACGATATGGGTTAAATAAAAATTGCTGAAAAGTTAGTGCGGCTTCAATTTCAACTAGTACGTGTTGTACACGAATGCCAATAAACACGCTACTGCGAAATACTTACACAGCACTTTTTGAATATTTTTGAGGCATTCGGTAAAAGTCTGCCCAAATGTTGAATGCCAATAGAAATGAAATGCGTATGGATAAATTCCCATGTATAGTTATACATACATATGTATTCATATTATAATTCAAATACACCAAGACCTCACTTTACGTCGTGATTACGTTCCAAAAAAACACGATGCAAACTGAAACGACACAAAATGAATTATGATTTTCTATAGCAAACCATGTAAAGATCGAAGATGGATTCCACGGTTTCGAAAATACTACTTTTTAGAAAGAAAATTTTACAAAGTAAGCATTTAAAAACAGAAATAATATAAAATTTTATGACCTAAAAAAAAGGATTTAATAAAATATTCAATTCATTTATAAAAAACAAGAAAATATTAACGCACTAGTTGAAGTTGAACCCTAAAATTAGAAGAATAAAGTGAAAATATACGTAGATATCAGTAGAAAGGGAATCCTCGAGTTTTAATGGCATTGCGTCATTAGTGCCATCTTTTAGAAACAAAAAAACATGCCAAATAATAAAAAGAAAAATTAAGACTCGAACCCAAAACAACGCAACTTCGCAAATCTGATGACGCACAGTGAAAACTAGTACTAATTCAGCAGCGATGGACTTAAAAAAAAAAATAAAAAAAAAAGAAAAACGCAAAACGAAACGATGCAAAGCGAGGGCTTGGTGTATAATATTATGACACAAAATGGATGTTTGAGTTGTAGGTGATAAATTATAAATTAAAACCAATCCAACGAATTCGTTGTACTGTGAAGGCAATAACAATTATCATATAAAATGCATGTGAAATAAGATCCTTTAAAAATTCGAAAAATTGATAAGAAATAAACTACGAGTATCACTCAAACTAAACTCTGAATAACAACTCTACAGCATAAATTTCAATAGTAAAATTGTGGTTTTCTAAATACACGGAAAACTGAAAAAACTGACTGGTGTGAGAGATTGTAAATCAACAACAATATCTATTGTAGAAATTACAACGCATTCCGATTACTCTTTCATGCTCGTACAGCTCGTACTGCAGAAAATATTGCTGCTGCTCGGTTAGGCCGGCCAGGGAATTACTGTGAATGGTGTTTGCTATCGTGAGATGATAACGAACTTTTGATGGCCTGAATTGGAAGACATGGATGTATACGATATGTGTGGCACACAGCTTAAGAAACAATGGCACTTTTGTGCACAAATTCAATGGCAGTGTTATCCAAGATCATATGATTTGACACCGTTGGTCTTCTCTCTTTGGAGTTATTCGAAGGAAAAGATGTACGTCAATAAGCCAGCAACAATTCAAGAGCAAAAGGATGAGATAATTCGGCACATTAACGTCATAGAACGTCAATTATGCCTCAGCGTCATCGAAGGCTTGGACCATCGGATAGAGATGTGCTGCCGAGTCGCGGTTTCCATTTGGCCGTTATTTTGTTCCACACATAATTGAACCATACCAGATTCATCATAATAAAGATTAATAACAATAATTTTCTAAATCATTTTTATAATAATTTTTTATTCAAAACCAACATCGACCCTTAAAATTTAACCATCCTTTACATGAAATAGCAACAAAACCTACTTTAAAGGAATGTAATGATGATTTTGCTTTATGAAATTATTTCTTCGTAACAATATATACATACATATATATAAGTAATAGTAGGAATTAAAATGAAAAATAAAAAATGGCTTTTCTAAAAAATTAAAATTTTTTAGTTATGACACTACTGTAGTAAATAGCGATATATGCATGTGAGTATGTATATTGATCATACAACATACATGCAACAACATCTGCCGTTGCATAGACATCCAATAAAAGATGAAAAGAATATAAAAAAAAACAAGATAGAAAATTGATTCTTAATCACCCATTGAATAAAATTGCATTTGAAGTGCATTGCACAGAAAAATGTCGACAATGCCTTGTGTAAAATTAAAAGAAGAAAAAAGGAAAAAAAAGTAACAGAATGAAACATAAAATCAATGTATGTATACATGTGATTTTATTGTTGTTATTGTTGTAATTTTCTTTACGGTTTTCCCATTTTGTATTGTATAGCTTGTAGTATGTGCTTTTCTTAAGTAAGTGTTTGTATACAACACAACATCCTTGAGGATACTAAATGAAGTGTAAATATTTTCTTAAATTGAAAAAAACAAAAAAAAAATGAATGTAAAAGTAAAAAAGTAAATGTTAAAACGTAATAAAATATCTAAATGTACATATTCCGGTTCATATTCTTTTTATCTACAGTATCTTACCAGTATTTGTCCGGATTTCTATTTTTTATAATGCTTTTGCATGTTCAGTTTAGTTTGATTCATTCTGTTTGTTTGGTTTTGCCTCTTTTTTTTCTGTATTTGTTCATATCGACAACTAAAGGTTGATAATGTAAGCAGATGTCTTTTTTTAACACAAACATATACACTTACACTCACATATAGCATTTTCTCTTACATACACATAAAAGGACTTTAAATCCGCAATTTAATTTGCCACAAACACACAAAAAAAATATACTTATTTGAAAGAGAAGAAAAGTATTACAAACCAAGAATTTTTTAATTAATTTTTAATTATTTGTCAGATTGATACTTTCTTACTAACTTATACAAACATATCTATAAATGTACACACACACATACATATGTTTGTAAATGTTAGTGAAGTAAAGTGAAATATAAAAGTCGACTTTTATAAATGACAGTCTTCTCTTCAAACAAATCCTGCTACAGTGGTAAAAAACAAAGAAGAATCCAACAATTTTTTTAATTAACACGGTAGGCGATCTGGTTTAATGAAAGGGGTTCCGATAATGCTTTAGAAAATTGTATCACTGATACAGATATGATTTTTTTGACAATCGGGCATTTTACATTCTTCTCTAGTGTCAGTTTTCTAGAATGACTAGAATTGCTCACATGTGAAGAGCTTCATCAGGTGCCAAATCAAATTTGGGGGGGTCGTGGCATAGTGGTAGAGCGCTTGCACAGAAACTCACACGATCAAGGTTCAATCCCAGCGAAGGAGAAAATTATAAAAGTAATAAATTTGCGGTTTTCTAAAAATTACAATTTAAATTAAAAATTAAATTTAAATAAAATAAGAGGTTCCCCCCCCCCCCCCCCCTCCATCAAGACCATCTGCAAGAAACCGCCCCCTGACATTTCCAATCTATTCCACCAGAAACCAATGATCAGAAGTACAGCGCCACCTTCTGGGAAGATAACAGCTAATCTACTGAAGACGCTAATCATTCACATTTAAACATCCACCGACAGATGAGGCAATTGCTGTTTGATCATTTGAGGGTGAAGGTATAACACTGTCTCTTGAGTGGACAAATTGACAGCAACTTGTTTCATCAACAAATAAAGGCGCAAAATATACAAAACATCTATGAAGAAAAAACCCTATCAACCATCTTCACATTCCAATACAATGCACTGCATGAGTAGGGGTTTACCCCTGAGTATTGGTCTTAAAAAAAAATCAACCGACCGCATGAGATTCAACAAAGAATAATAAAAGTAAGTTGTATTTAGGCCTTTGAATGCTACCATGTTATCGTGAATTGCTCAGCTTGTCTTTACCAGTCATACATTTTTTGTTCCGAAATATTTTTACATGATGTGGCATTTTAATTAATAATTGTCTTAATATTGATTAATAAAAGGTTTATATGAACAGAAACTTTAGTGGGAATACTATATGAATATATGGATTTTATAGCTTGAATTAATTTAGACTTGAAGTAATAAAGGATTATGCGTTTAGTTTGAAACACCAACTTTAATTTTAATCATTTCGATTTCTTAAGATTCTTAAAATGCCCCTGAAAAACTAAAGAGATGTAGTTGAAATGAAGTTCTTCCAAAACCATACAATTTTCATTGAACACCAAGTATTTATAATGGCTGAATTTAGATCACTTTCGTCCTATGGCAAGTTCGAGTATATGTTAAATTCCTTGTTATTCACCAAAGGTAGCTTACTAGAGGTTGATTTGATTAATGACGACATACTGTCTTTATGTCTTTATGGTTTTTCTTCCGATTATTACATGTTTTCGGTTTTCTTCTTTTAGTTGAAATTTACATCATATAGTTTTTTTTTTAAGAAGGAATGTCAGATTTGCCTTCTTGTTGTTTATTCGTCTAATGATTTTGTTGAGATAAAATCCGGCTGCGATGTTTGAAGTATCGAATTCTCTCAATTCATAATAAGTAATAGTCAGGGGTGGGGCTGTTTTTATTTTTATTTCTAAATGTATATATTTTTTTTAAATTTTGTATTTAGACCCCTGAGCCTTAACTATGGAGACTAAATGAATTCCGTAAAACGTTGAAATTACAACCAATGACGATAACGTAGATACTATTGTATATTGAATATGTTTTTGGGTTTAAATACATATATACTCGTTAATTGCTATGAAATATGTTCTATGTTCTTTGGGGGGGGTGCGTGGTATAGTGGTTAGAGCGCTCGCACAAAAACTCAAAAGTTCCAGGTTCAAATCCCAGAAGATGTGAAAAATGAAACAGTTAGTTTGCGGTTTTTTCAAAATTATAATTTTAAAATAAGAGGCCCCCCCTCCAGGAAGACCATCTACAAAGAAACCGCTCCCCGACATTCCACTCTATTCCACCTTAACCAACCAATGTCAACAAAAAACGAATGATCAGGAAAAAAAAAAGCGCCACCTATTGGGAAGTAGCAGATAACAGCTTAACCTATCTAGCGAAGGCACACTCACCACACAATTAACATGCAACGATGAGACAATTGCTATCGATCATACAATGGTGAAGGTATAGCACTGGCCTTTGAATGATCAATTCACAGCAATTTGTCTCATTCCTAAGGCGCTTAACAAAAATATAATAATTAATAATAATATATGTACTGTCCTTTCTAAAAATTCCAATACAATGCACAGCATTTAGTAGGGGTTTTCCCCTGAGTATTGGTCTCAAAATAAAAAAAAAAATAAAAAAAATATGTTCTTAACTGATAAAGTAATTTCTTTAAAGTTTTACTTACACCACCTTCAGATTATGGGTATATATTGGAGTATATGATTAGTAAACATCCGTAATTTCTAGAACTTTTTTTTTACTTTTCCTCGCACCAAATTGAAAATCAAAATGATGTGCAAAGATATCACAGAATTGGAATAAAAATTTTAAACTTTTCCAAACGATTCACTATTGTCTTTCAGGAATTTACTTTTTTTTCCTTTTAGCGTTTCTTAGGTTTATAAAACAAATTTTTATATAGAAATTGCGTTATATCAAAAGCATATTTTTGTATAAACAATTTTACTTTAATTATACAGAATAGAATAATCTCTGGAATTTATAGAAATAATTTAAATAATGATGTTTCATTAATAGAATAAATCCCTTTTACCTTTATACAAACATACATACATATATGTACGAGTAAGTACAAAGTAAAGTCACATCTTATGATAAGAAAAATGGTTTTTCATTGCAAAGATAAGTAAACAATAAAAAACTAAAATGATCGTATAAAATGTGAAGGTGTTGAAAAAAAAGAAGTGGAAGCGGCATATGTATATATTATTTGGTGTATGTGCTTATATGCATATACCTACATATATGTACATACATACATACATACATACATACATACATAATTGGCCATTACAACCCTGTGTCAGGATTACGGCCTAGCTTCTTGCAGCACTCATGTTGTGTGTGTTAATTTTTTCCCATGAGTACCGGGACCTACAGTTTAAAGCCGACTCCGAACGACAGATTTGAGAAGCTTTTTCATGGCAATTAATTACTCCCAGAGCTTTTGCCAGAAGACTGCTGAGAGGTAGTCGCCGAAAGAAATAATTGTTTCATATTTCTTTTTTTTAAAGATGTCGGAGCTGAGATTTGAACCCAGCGTTATCGTCTTCGTAAGCCAACACACTAACCACTAGACCACGGCGACTACATACCTATATGTACATCTCTATAATATATACATATACTATATGTACTCGTAAGTATGTATGTATGCAGTATGTACTGATACCAGATACTTAAATTTATACAAAATAAGGTTCATGTTCTTCTATGCATTAAGAGAAAGTGTACGTCAGTATTACGTTGGGAAAATGAGATTCAGATTAAAAAAAATGAAATTCCTTTTATAACCGGTTCCTATGCAGAAAAATCTACATACATACATCCATACATACATATGAACATACATATAATGGATAATAAAAATAGATGAATGAATGAATATAAAACAAATGGTAGGTTGAATGGACGATGTGTATGTAGAATGTAGGTACACATGTTTTAGTTTGTGGTATAAAAATGCTTTATTGATGTATTGGATAATATTTTGTACTTATGTATGGGAATGCTTTCAATTTCATTGGTCGAGAATTGCTGTGATGATACCTTTGCTTTTGAAATGCTTCTGTGGCTTTAGCTGTTGATACCGTTCGTCTTCATCACTTTTTGCCTGTTCTATGTTATAAGAAAAGCATGTTCCATAATTTTTAAACATTATGTTGAAAAATAACTCTCATATGGTTCATGTTTTGGTATTTATTCGTTGTTGTGTGTGTGTGTGTCTGTTTCCTGTTCAGCATATTTATATTATGAATTGGTTTATGTTATCAAAGATTGATGTTTTTCAATATTATTGTGACAATTTATGTCACATAACTCCCTCATGTACTTACTGACAACCAAACCTACACACACACACAACTTTTGAAATATAATGTTACACTGATGAATAAAATAGATTAATGGAAGAGAGTGAGTGTATCTCTTTATGCTTATATGTGTAAGATGAAGGGGTAAATAAAAGGAATCAAAATTTTTTTTTTTTGCTTTCAATTTGACATTTTTTCCTAAAATATGACAAAAGAAGCTTTAATAAAAAAAGGTAACAATGCCTGTACGAATATAGAATTTTTACATACAAGCTTACGGAAACATTATTATTTTTTTGGTATTGGTGTTGGTGGTATACTTATGCTTTTGTTGTTGTTTGTCCTCATCAATTTGGGTGTGTCATCAAAGATTATTGGTGTTGTAGATGTTTTTTTTTCTTCGTTTTTTTGGCTTTGTATGTTTGTTATTCTCATTGTAACTTGAATATTTGTATTTGACATTTTTTGTCTCAATGCCAAATTGTTAAGGACATTTTGTTTGTTGTTGCTGTTGTAGTTGTTTACAAAAGCAAAAGAATGGAAACAAAAAAATACAAAATGGAATTAAAATGAAAAAGTAAAACGACAGAAATTGAAAAAGAATCTATAAGTACAATACATACTGACATCACCATCTCCATCACCTAGTTTTTGTTATATCATACTTTTTTTAATCCTCTAAGGTAAAATACTT
This sequence comes from Metopia argyrocephala, assembly GCA_963576795.1. Classification (NCBI taxonomy): domain Eukaryota; kingdom Metazoa; phylum Arthropoda; class Insecta; order Diptera; family Sarcophagidae; genus Metopia; species Metopia argyrocephala. Next base: position 389,118 of record OY756208.1, read on the forward strand.
TTCATTTTCTACTTTTCATAGTATTTTTTTCCTCTTTCTATAGGTCGAAAATAAAAAGAGTGAATAGCTAGCTCTGTCCCTTTCCATTTGGCTATTCTATCAACAAACAACATTTGGCCTCTATATATGTATTTTGGGCTGATGTGATTGTTGTTTACAATTGTTTTCAGATTCATTATATGGCCGAATGAATTGATTTGTAAAGTTGGCATAATTTGTATACTTTTCTTTTTATTTTTCAGATTTATGACAAACAAAAGCACAAATTAAATATTCCACCTTAAGTTTGTGTAGGGGAGGAAAGGAAAGGAAACACAAACACAAACACACACACTTTTATAGAGTTAAATTGAATTCAATTGTCTTGGGATGTATTTTGCCAAAAAGCAAAAACTAAATAATACTCTGATGTATACTCAAGACAAGAGAATAGAATAATAGGAATATTAGGGCCGTAATCTTTAAATAGATTTGGAAAACTTTCATTTTGTTTACTGGTAATTGTGAAATATTTTAAATGGGTCTAAGCCCGTATTGCTGGCTTTAAGTAATAATTTCAAGTTTTGTTTTTGACTATATCGGTTTAAATATTTTAATAAATGGCTTTTTGTTTTTTTAATACATAAAACCAGAGTTTCGTTCGTCAGTTTAAAGATTAAGATTTACTTAAAACTTTTTAAAAGTTCTTGCCATCTAACACCATTTACGCTTCTTAAAATATATGTACATACATATGGGCATATCCGAAAAAATGTCAACCAACAAAAAATTTTTAAAGTTGATCAAAAATTATTCTTGATTATTTAGAGTAATAGACTATATTTGTACTCTTCTTAATATCATCATAAAATATTTTTCTGGCAGTCCATATTACGAAAATCAGGACTTACAACCTTACATCTTTAATATTTGGCCAAAATATGCAGGTTTTTTGGCTGCTGTTAAACAAGCTTTATCCAAAACACGGCTGCTCCATCTTCGAAAAAGTTTTTTCTCTTATTAATTTTCTGCAACTTTATGAAAGAATCGCTTTAAATGCTCTATTGAAACATACTAAATAAAACTGAGTAAAGTTACAACCACGCTTTGTAACGTCCGCAACCGAAAATAAGGGTTTTTATATATAACGAAGAAACTAAAAATTTTTTTGACACCACATTAACATTCCAAACAAAACTAAAACTGTTCTTTAAAGTAAGAAAAAAAAATTCTAAAATATACAAAAGTATGTTTCATTTTTTAATATCAAATTTTTTAACGTCCGCAACGGTATCGATCTGTCCTAAAATTAAGATCTGCTAAAAGTTGTTTTGTTTTCACAAATCTATAATTGAAACCACATACATCAATAATTATAAACGCATAAGAATTGACGGGTTAAAGAAAAGTAAAAAAAATAATTTGAGAACACAGTTATCTTATTTTGAAGGATGCACACGATTTTTACAGATTGGCCAAAAGTAATATCGATGGCGTTAAACTAATATACGTTACAGAAAACGATATAAAAACCACAACTCAATATCTAGGTGAGAAATGGCTAAATATAAAAAAATATTACAGGCGTAAAACCTCATCATCACTTTTCTTCACTTAATGAAAATTTTATCTAAATGGCACGCACTGCATTATCTCCTAAACATAAACTACAAGTTTAAAAAGAAAAATAAAATTAATATTTTTTGAAAATAAGCACAAACATATTTTTTTATTTATATGAGTAGGACAGTGGTCAAAAATGTAACGTCCGCAACGTAACGTCCACAAGAAATATAAGACAAAATTGTGAATAAACTAACAATTATTTTTTTTGCCTCGAAAGTGGGTTTGATATGCTTAAACATTCCTCTTTCTTTAATGTATTTGGAGTTTTTTTTGTTTATACTGTAAAATTCGCTAAAATATATGAAAGTTTGCATTGATCTCCACAACGACTTCTGTATTGTGTAACATCCGCAACGGCAATTTAAGCACAATTATATCGTAACTGATAAAACTCAGAAAATATTTGTAACTGCCATTTCAAAGTACTCTCAAAGGCCAACGTACCAATGTAGGTTACTTAAGAATATAATGCTCAGAGCGCCAACACCATCTATCGGACTAATAAAACCTTATTGTAAATTGCAAAAAAATAAAAAATTATTTCTTGCAATACTCGCAGTACCCAGCACTTCTTTAATATTTTTAGGAGAAAATTAGTATTATTCTGTTAATTTATTTTTAATTTATTGTCTTTTTATATTTAATTAATAATATCTTTATTTTCTTCTCTTTTCTTTTCAGGTGAGTCTTAATTAATTTTTGTACTCTTTTTATTTGAGAAGCATCGTTCAGAAGAAACTGCCACAAAAAATAAAAATAAAAAAGTGAAAACTTTTGTTTCTTAGATTTCAAGAGAAGGTACGTATTAAATAAAGGGTTCTTATAAAATCTAAAAAAAAAATTATTATAAAAAACTGAAGAAAACTTTTAGCACAACAGATACAGAAATGACGAGTAAATTAATTACTTTACTTGAGAATTGTGTACAAATTTATTATATTAAAAATAATTGCTGTACTTTATTAAATATTCTTTTACATGTATGTACAATATAAAACTTCAAAATTGTTTAATTACTGCTTTATATGTAAATTAAATTGTTTTATTGAAGCCTTCTACCATATTATTATTGATCTTCATGCTCATTTTATTCTGAAAAAAGTATAATTCACGATGTAAAGTAAAGTGTGCCAAAAGTAGAGGGAGCTGTAGTTGAATGATTCAATTTGAAATGCTTCTTTACTGAACTGTGAATTTTTATAATGGTTTATTCATTCATCTATCAATGTAGAGTACAATACAACAAGAAACATGTTTAAATATTACACCATTACTTAAAACTTCAGCTGGCATTCATACATGTGTCACACATTATTTTAACAACGCTTCAGTTACGCGAAATACAATTATTTAGAAAAAAGCCTAAAAATGTTTAAAAACATTGAAATGAAAATACAACCACATAGAAAGGTATAAAATATAATCATATTGATTAGCCATTTATTTATTTATTACAAATATATGTATGTATGTATAAATAAATTATCAAACATAATCATATTGATTAGCCATACATATGTGACCTTCTCCGAGAAAAGGGACCTAGTGTATCAAAAAAACGGGATTGGTCTTAAGAGTGGATTCTGATACCTAAAAGGGTGTAGAATAAGATGAAATGAGTTAGATTTCTGATAAACATTTATTTACCCCATAAAAACGTACAAAACGAACTTGGGAAAATCGATAAAAATCAGAAAAACATTAAAATTTTACTTTGTACACTAAAAGCGAAAAAAATACGTCACCACATAGGCATGACGTAGGCAAAGTCGGCACCAAATCATAACTAGCCATACCAAATCGCGTCTCCCAACTGAAGGTGTGTTCACAGTGATAATGCTTTATGAAACTTTAAATGCGCTTTTCTGAAAACTTCATATCCACGCACTAGGTCCCTTTTCTCGGAGAAGGTCACATATACTAAATTACAATTCAATAATATAATAAATTATATTTCTATTATTTTTACGCGCTATTAAGTCTATATGCTCTGGTGGAAACCAAACCCACAAACCACTAGACTAGACTTGGGCTCTTCTGTTATTTAAAAATTAAAAAAAAAGGTTTTAAAAAGATTTGCACTATTCATAATTTATATATGAGGCGGTAATTAGTTTCAAAGCTGTATAAAGTTTGTAAAGAAATGTTGCTCAGAAGTGTTCTTATTGTACTGTTTTATTTGAAGAAATATTTTCTTTGGTAAAGGTAGCCAGGTTGCCTCTTGTAGACCATTTTATGCAGTTCGACAGTTTAGTAGATGTAAAACAAATTTCTGCAATTAGCAAATAAAAATAATTAAAGTGTGATTTTTTTAAAAGCTATAAGAAAGTTTTTCAAAAAATGGTCATCCGCTTCGTACAATTTTTGCATACTCTTTCCAACATTTCGGCCGGTATCTCACGAATAAAAGCTTCACTGTTGTCTTCCAGTGCGTCAATTGAAGCGGGCTTGGCTGTATAGACATGAGCTTTAACATAGCTCCACAAAAAATAGTCTAAAGGCGTTAAATCGCACCATTTAGGCGGCCAATTGACCGGTTCCGAACGTGAAATATAATGTTCACCGAACTCGCCTCGTTCCTACCTCGTTGCGGTAGGTCGTTCGGCTTCAATTCTTGCACCAGCTGTATTTTGAAAGGCTTCACACCTAAATCCCTCCGCAAAATTTACCACGCCGTTGAGTAACAGAGACCCAATTGCTGCGAACGGCGACGAATCGATAATTGATGGTCATTATTAACACTGGCCGATACAGCTGCGATATTTTCTTCATTTCGCACTCTACGTAAGCGTGTTGGTGGTTTAATGTCCAACAATGTAAATTTGGTGCGAAACTTAGTCACAATAGTCCGAATAGCCGCTTCAGTGGGTCGATTAAATTGACCATAAAGTGGAAGAAGCGCGCGATGAACTTTCTTAACAGAAATTCAATAATTTGCAAGCGTTGTTCGTTTGTAAGATGATTCATGGTTAAATTTTAGACCAAACTGAAGATGTTTGACAGTGAAACAAAACACGAAACGTGCGTCAGCTGTTTAAACCAGTGTTGCCAAAAAGAAGAACAGCCTATTATTTATAAAAAAAAAAAACAAAAAAAGCATTAGGATTAGGACCTGTAAGTCTTTATAGTCCGTATTGTCAATACACGTTAAAACCACTCTCTTAAGAATTACATGCAACAACAAATATGTACCAGTATTTCCTCGGTTTAACTGTAAAATATTAATTTATTTCGGCACACGTCGTATACAGGTCATAAGTATGAATCACTAAAGATTATATTTGTTTAGTTCTACCATTCTAATTTTTTTTTATAATTAAAGAGTATTTATCGGTTTCCAATTAAAATCTTTCACTCTGTCTTTTAAAGTTCTGTTTGGTTTTTTTTTGAAAATATTAGCCCACAAACATACAATTTTCCACATAAAATAATGAAAAAACCTTTGAAACAGGTGTATGTATGTATATAGATATTATACTAAACAGAAAAATTTTTACTTTATTTCTTATTATTCCAATCTATTAGAAAATTAAAAAAACAAAACAAAACAAAAAAAAAAAAAAATTAGCAGAGAACTTCAAAAAACAAGTTATTTTTTTCATTGATTCAAATAATTCTTTGCTTTGCCTGGGCAAATAATGTATTATTTGTTTTTTGTTTTGTTTTTTTCATTAAACCTTAAAACATAAAACAAGCAAACATACACACACACACATGTATGTATGTATGTATGTGTCGTCTTAACGATATGAATTTTGAAATTTTATTATGAAGTTGGCCATTGAAATGTTTTATTTACATTTCTTTTGCCATTACGGAAAATAATATTAAATGGCAATAAATTAAAGCAAACAAATTAAATAATTATGTAAGAGTACATATATACATACAATATACATACGTATCAACTTACATATGTATTTTTTATTTATTGTTTTAGCAAACTGCTTAGAATAATCTTTGGAACTGCTTAAGTTTAGTTATTAAAATACTGATGTTTATGAAAAATAAATACATACATAATACATACCTACATATGTATATATGTAAGTGTGTAGATATTTTTACTGTCAGGTCATTAACTAAAGTGGCAATTTCTTATTCTCCCCCCTTTTCTTTTTTATATTTACGTATGTATGTATGTATATGGTAAATAATTTTCGTATAGAACTGAAAACAGGTGTGATATTAAATTAAGTTCCTATTCAGATGTTAAATCGCAATTATGTTTCTTTTTGCCACAAGAAATAGAAATATCTAATCAATCCATTCCAATGAATTTTGTAAATATTGTATTAAAATGTTAAGTATCCAGCTTTGATAGTTCGTGTTGAAGTGAGTATGTATGTTGCACATCAAATTTAAGATTTTGTAGAATTAAAACAAACAATTTTATTCAATGCGCATTTTTTAAAACTCATTTTCTGTATTAAAAAATCCACTTATAAATGTTTTAATACTGTAACACTGGGTTTAGCTGAAACAGATTAGCAAAGCAAGTGGCGTTCCACAGTGTTTAAAACGTAAAATTACTTTAAATCCGGCTTTCAATTAAAGCCCCTGACTATTCAGTTTACCCTTCCTGAAGAAGGTAATCGCTGTAACAAGATTTTCATATAGGTATTTTAGCCGTGGTCTAGTGGTTTGTGTGTCGGCTTACAAAGACGTTAGCACCGGATTCAAACCGTAGCTCTGACATCTGGAAAAAAATGAAATATGAAATATTTATTTCTTTCGGCGACTACCTCTCAACAGTCTTCTGGCAAAAGCTCTAGGAGTAATTGTTTCCATGAAAAAGCTTCTTAAATCTGTCGTTCGGAGTCGACTTTAAACTGTAGGTCCCATACTCATGGATAAAAATTAACACACACAACATGAGTATGTATGTATGTAAATTATAATTCAAAAATTCATTGTCATCTTTAGGTTTCTTCATAGTTCTGCTCTATTCATTGCTATTTTCCAATTTCTAACCTTCATTGCTTTGCTCTAAACATTTCCAATGTTGTCAATTAGGCGGTTATGAGTTAGTAATAATAAATATTAAGTCTTTTCGCTTTTATGGATTTTACAACATCATAGTCATCATTAAAATATAGAAGTTCTGCATTATTCCCAAAGATGTAATTACTTCTTTCACTTCCTCCCGGCAGCTATGCATTATTTCTTAACGTTCTTGTTAAATGTTTTGATTTTATATATGAAAGGTAGAATTTGTTTGCTGATACAATTTGATCTTCTATTTGGTTTCTAGCATCATTCCTTTTGATTACTCGTACCCGCATGCTCAATTATATCTGGCCAGTACCATAAAAAATTAATATTTTACGATCACTGCTGCTTATTTGCTCGTTTAACTGCTCCGAGCTAAAATCGCAATACCGTTGGCTTATGTGATAGTCAAACTTGACCAGCTCCTTCCATAGAAAAATATAAGCCCAGTTTAAAATGCAACTTTTTTCAAACTTCATAACATCATCTGTAGGGATTTGCAATTGTCAATGCCTTATACCGTACACAGACGACAGCGTTAATGCGAATTAAAAACTCACTAATGCAAATTAAAATTTTACTCTGACAGACGCAGTTTTCTCCATTTAGTAAACAGCTGTTTGTTTGTCACCTTTTTTCTTTTTTTTAACTAAATCGAATGGATAGAAAGCAGAAGTTACGATTAGCATTGATTTTAATATATTTTTGTTAGCTAAAAACAATTAGAATAACTTACCTTTGCTGACTTTGAATCCATTTTAATTTTTTTATTATTAAATATTCATTCAAAATAGTACATGATTTGCATTAGTAAAAAACCTAAAAGCAATATAAATTCATTTTGGTTTTGTGCACTTACATTAAATCGAAATCACGTTGGATGGAGATAAGGCGCAAGTTAATTTGAATTAACTCAACTAATGCACATTAACACCGTCATCTGTCTACGGTATTATTTCGTTTAAACAAAATAAATAAATTACTTTTCATTTAAATATTCATTTTTTTGAATATTTTTAGCGCGAAATTAGTTCTCTCTCTTCCTTTGTGCCCCTCCTTATGCATATGTGTTTATAATGTAAACATTTAAAATGCGCATGTCCTTACTCTAAGAAGACGCTCACATCATCCGTCTTCAAATCCTTTGTGCAGATGAGAAAAAAAAAAAACTATGATACATTGCCATGGGAGCTGAGTAAAAGCTTTTTTCCTTTATGAACATGATAACAAAATAAGAAAACATTTTTACTTCAGAGGGCTATTTTACAATGTAAAGTGGTGAATTGGCAGATGAAAAGAGAAAATCAGATATTTTGCAAAACGCACTACAATTACCGTTAACAATTATACGTGATAGTTCAATAATCAAACTACTCTTTTCGACAACTCTATCAAAATATTTGACAATTTATAATTCTCTTATTTAGCACAAAGTACTCTTTAACTTAAACATTTAAGGCAGGTTTTATAAATTTATCTAAAAGTACTCTTTTTTTTTATTTAAAATGATGCGAATTTAAGAGAAGATAAACTAACAACTGCTAATATTAGACTGTTTTTCTTACTGGGCATAAAATCTGCATCGAGCTTAGTCTGTTTTTGTATACGGGCGTTAAATGGTTGAATTTCGGTTAGAATTCGCAAGCGGATGCCAAAGATATACAAGTGCTTCTGGGAAATGAAAAGATAATAAAATAATATTTTTTTTCTTTGTCAAAGGAAATATTTTCGACACCAAAGAATACCGCCTATAAAATGGTTTAATGAAAATAATTTGACACGTTTGAGAAAAACACAAATTAGTGTTAAAAAAGAAAATTACTCACAAGTTATTGTTTTTGTTTTTTTTTTTCATATTATGTTGCTTAAGATCCCTTGTGTATATACACGTATATGTGTATACATCTATATGTGTGTGTTATAAATGTTATGTGTGTATTATTTTATAACTGTTTGCTGTTTTCTAATAACTTTAGTTTAGAAAAATAAAGAAAATCAAAAACTGATGTGCCAATAAAATATGAATACATTTTCAATTTTTACAATAAAATAAATAAAAAAATATCTATTTATATATCCAAATACATATACATATATGTAGGTGTATATGTGTAAAAATAAAACAACAACAATAACAACGACGACGACGACTATAACTACTAATCAAAAATATTAATACATAAAAGTAATACATATGAGTTACATGTATTGAAAATAAATAAAAACGCAACAACAACAACCCTATTATTACTAATAATACGTAATAATAACAATAATAATAAAAAATAAAGAAAATTGTTTTCATAACAAATATTTGGATGAAAATGAAGAAAAAACAAAAGTAGGCAAAATAATATTTTTGTGTTCGAGTGTAAAAAAAAATAATTATAAAATGTTTAAAAGAAAATACTAAAATAAGAACAAAAAATTAAATTAATTGTAAAATTATTACTTATTAATTATCAAACAACGAAGTCAAACGAATGAAAATTTAAATTTTGCATATACTACTCGTATCAAAGTTATAAAAAAAAAAATACAAAAAAAAATATATAAATCAAATTGTTTTAAATTTTATTAATAAAGTAAAAAGAAATAAATATTTTACTATTGGGATTTATTTTATTTTCCCAGGATACCGAAAATCAAAGAGGACATACTTTGTAAGAGTCTTATTACAATTTTATTCAGTTGTTTACTTAAATTCCATCATTTAAGATCTTTAATTATTTTCAAAATAAAATTTGCGAATATTTGCCTTTGTCTGTTGTCTATCTAAATGGTTTAAATATTTTCACATTTTTTACAATGATTTTTATTGTTTTCTTTTTTTTATATTTATTTTTTGTTGCTTTATTTGCCTTCATCATGTTTCAGTTTGACTTTGAGAAAAACGAATTAATATTTGATTATAAAATTTCATGAAATACAAGTCTTTTTGACACATTTATTTATATGTATCTCGCCCTATCCGCAAAAGTATTTGTTGTTTTTGCCTTTGTCAGTTCAATTGACACATCAGTTTGTAAAATAAATCAACAATAGAATTAAATTGTTCAAATTGCAAATAAACTTCTTGGCTATATTATTATTTTTATTGACAAACCCCATAATACATGTATAAGGTAGAGGAAATGATTGGGCATTGACGTTTTGCAGCAATATAGACTTTAAGGTTAATCGGTCGACCTTTTCGTACTTGTATTGTGATAGCTCTAGCTCTATTTAATTAATCACCGAATAATGCTTTTGTTTGAAATCCATGCTTTGATAACAGTCTCATAAAAGGACTGATAAAGCAAAAGGTTTCTCAATTTTCGCGAATTCGTTCGTACATGATATGACAATAGTCTTCAATGACTTACAATGCTTTTTAGACAATATAGCGACTATTCAAATATCAATTTTTGGTACATTAAAATTTTATTTTTTGTTTGTTTTGGACACGAAAGTCATTGAATCAATAATTATTTTTTTTAAATCTCGGACCTACAAAGAAATTTATAAATTTGATTACGAAAGTTTGTAATTTTTGTTTTCGATAAAATCTCGAAAAAGTTAGCTCGCACAAAAGTTTAACCCTCGGATAAGTCAGTTACAGCGTTCTTTAATTCCATCGACGATATTATTTCTTTTTAACAACAGTTTTCTCGGTCATAAATGTGGTAATTTTCATACTTTTACGATATTCTCCCTGGCACTGTGGTCTATAATTTTGTATTTTAAAGCATGATATTCCTTGAATTTAATTTCTATTTTGAACTGCTAAAAACGTCTGATCATCTTCGAAAAACAATATTGGTTAAGTTGTTAGCGTTGAGTTTGTGAGATATGTATTGTTAATTGTTTAGAAAATGCCTCAAAACAGAAAAAATCATTGCAAATTATTTTAGATTTGGAGCAGAAAGTGGATCAACGTATTCAACGTAACTGGATAACGTTAAATTATGACCATCTCAAAAAGAAAGAAGAAGCGTCTGAAGTCTTTTGGCTTGTTGTAAACACATATAAAATAAACAGACAAGAAAACACCTCTCATTTACGATATTCTTATCTCTACATTAGGAGAAATTCAATTGTTGTTGTCACACACGTTTTATAAGAAAAAAATTGTTTTTTTTTGGTTTTACTTTTTTTATTCAATTTTTTAAATGTTTAGAAAAGTTAGCAGTTAAAAAAAGCTGATTACTCTTTGAGCACTTCGGTTAACTTTTTCGAGATTCTACTGTATTTCATTTGTACATCATATAGCATTTTCAGTTTAAATTAAACTCTTTTCAAAATAAATGAAACTTTATTCAAATTCCTTTAAACATTTTTCAAATTAAATTAAACCAGTTATAGAATTTAATAGAAGAAAAAAGAAAAAAAAAAAATAAAACAATAATTTTTAATTATGGATAATGCCAGAATCCATAAAACCCAGGAAATTCGAAATATGGTGGATAATAGCGACTGTACGCTTAAATTTTTACCACCTTATTCTCCTATGTTGAACCCGATAGAGAAAACATTTTCTAAGATAAAATTCCACGTGACATTACCACATAACATAACATAGTAAGTGTATATGATTGAGGAAAGTGTCGCACAAATTAATCAAAATGATTGTGCGAACTATGTTATGGATATGATCATGTTAATCCCTAAAGCGGTCAGTGGACAAATTCTTCATTAATTTTAACAAGTATTATATAAAAATAAATATGTTTAATGTTTTATTTTTTTTTTCTTTTGTTTTCTATTAAATTCTATAACTGGTTTAATTCAATTTGAAAAATGTTTCAATGAATTTGAATAAAGTTTCATTTATTTTGAATAAAGTTTCATTTATTTTGAAAAGAGTTTCATTCAATTTGAAAAGAGTTTCGTTTAATTTGAAAAAGGTTTAATTTAAACTGAAAATGCTATATTAGTGCATGACGCTATTTATTTTTTTCTTAACACTAACCACTATACCACGTCAAGTGTTAAATTTTTTTATCGTTATATGAGTATTCTTTGACAACAACCACAAAAAATTTAATAAATGCGAATGTGCAGAATACAGTGTTCACCGGACACATTCGTACAACAATATTTTAGACTTTTATTGTTGGCTACTATGAGAAGTTTCTTAATTTTATGAATACTAAATGATCTTTCCGTATGTGATTTCGAAAGGTTGCCTAATACTTTATATAAAAACTTTTAAAACTAATAAATATTTCTGTATAGTTGTCGTTATTGTCACGACCAAAATAAAAATGAAACAATTTAAATAAAAGCAGTAGAAAAAAAATTGAAATTTAAAATATGTTTGAAATTATTTCAGCAATATGGTTTTCTGTGAATGCAGATGTTGCTAAGAATTTCTGAAAAAAATTTTTTTCACAGTACGCACAAATTCGCACGAATGTTTTCGTTCGAGGTTGTCACACACTGTTAAAGAATCACTTTTCAAACAAAGTTTGTTTCACGTACTACCAGCTTACTACCAGGTTTTGTTTGAATGAAAAGGCAATTTAAAAGTCAAAACGCAAAGTAAACCAACAAATTATATATAATAGGCTGGTTCTTAGAAGTACTTGAAGAATAGTAAGAAGTTTATTATTAAATATTTTAAAGAATTTAATTAAATTTTCTCAATATTCTCTTACACACTTACAACTTTAAAACAATTTACAGTTGAAAGGATAACTTTACAAATATGGACATTGTTTTAGTAGGAATGGGAGTGAAATAAAAAGCTAATAATGTTAATACATATGAAACTAATTTAAATTTAAAATTAAACTAATTTAAATTAAATTTTTTTTTTAATTTAAAAGCCTACTTCCGGTACATAAATCGTTTTTCTCAAATCAATTACATAATATGGAATTATTATTATAAAATATTAATTTAGTTTTTGTTTGTTTTTGTAATCATTTATATTGTTAAAAATCATCCGCACTATAATAAAAAAATAGTAGTCTTTAATAACACAGCACTAAAGTACGTACAAATAAAATATAAATATTATTTATCTTAAAATTATTAAAATATTCACTTAAAGCTTATATTTAGCACGAATGTACATACATACAATGTAAATGAAATTATTAAAAAAAGTTTCTTCTTTTGTTTTACAAATTCTTATATAAAAAGCTATTAATTTCTTTTTTTTGTATTAAAAAAAGAGTTTGTCTTCATCACATCCTATTCACAGATAGTCTTTTTTTGTACATTACATTGCTAATTTTTTTTTTTGCTTCGCTTTAAATTGTTTGCCAATTCAAGAACATTTTTTAAAATTAATTTCTCGAAAATATATATTTTTTTACTATCAAAAATTAATTTTCGAGTCAACCCAAAACCAATTGTTTTTCTACTTGAATATGAAGTGACTTAATGCATATTTACTGGAACTCATGCTTAAAATGTAAAAATAAAGTTTTTAACGTATTTTAGGAAAACCAATTAAAAAAAAAATAACCTTTTTATGAATATGAATGACGAATAGCAAAAATTTGCTTTTCTTTAGAGTAGACATATAAAATACTCACCAAGCTTTATGAAAAAAAAAAATACTGTTCTCTTTGACATTGACATGTAATGTTGTTTCCAATATATTTGTGACACATTTTAGTTAAAAAGTAATATTTTGTTTTACTGTTTAAACTAAATTAGAGCGTAAAGCGCAATATAATTTTGCGCTTTTTAAATAACAACTTAATATAAAAGCGTCAAAGCTGTGTCAAGAAAAGTAATGTTTACTTACCTTGTTTGATAAAAACCGCTAACTAACCATAATAAAGAGAAATAAAATCACAAAATTATCTGAAATCAGCTAAAATGCCATTACCTAAGAAATAAAATTTGTAAAAAAGAGAAGAAGAAAAAAAAAACAACAGTTGTCTTGCAACTAAATTCAATTTTTTCCGCGCTGTTAAAATTAGTTTTTCCAATGGAAAAACGTTAGGATTGCTTTCATACATTTTGTATGGACATGAGAATTTTTGACAGATAGTTTGCGCTGAAACTGAATACGACCACATACATACATACATACATACATACATAACTGGCCTTTACAACCCTGTGTCAGGATTACGGCCTAGCTTCTCGCAGCACTCATGTTGTGTGTGTAAATTTTTATTCATGAGTACCGGGACCTACAGTTTAATGTCGACTCCGAACGACAGACTTGAGAAGCTTGTTCATGGCAATTAATTACTCTCAGAGCTTTTGCCAGAAGACTGCTGAGAGGTAGTCGCCGAAAGAAATATTTTTTTCATATTTCTTTTTTTGAAGATGTCAGAGCCTGGAGTCGAACCCAGGATCCTTGTCTTAGTAAGCCAACACACTAACCACTAGACCACGGCGACTACGAATACGAATACGACCACAACTTTAAGCAAAAACGACTCTCAGAGAAAACAGGACCATAATTAAAACGACGGCTGCAGCTTCACAAACTGTCATTTAATCTTTTTATAAGTATATTTATAGTATGTAAAGCTATTAAAAATTTAATGGAAGCATTATATTGTTTTTTATACATTAAAGATTCCAAATATGCTATAGGATAAAGTATTATTTTTGGTTTTTGTACTATTTCCTTACTGGTAGCAATAAATTTGCATTTCTATTGCATTTTAGCGGCTTATTTCATATAAAAATCATGCATTATTGATGCGCAGGAGTAAGTGATTGTTTACAATTTCTTCCTTACAAAATAACTTACTGGTAAGCAGTATTTTCTGTTGGGCTTTTGAGAGTTTTTGCTAAGAATTGAATTCATATTTTACTTATATATGTATGTATAATATATTTTATACTAATATTTGTATAACTTCACTCATTTTTTGTTTAACAAACAAAAATCTATGGTTTTTATGGATAACAATGTATGTCTAAAAATCAAATTATTCAAGAGAGCCAAAAAACATTTCCTGATCGAACTATGAGCTCTTGGAATTGATATTTTTAAGTTTTTCTTTAACCTATAGGTTATACAAATTATTTATAAAACCTTCAGGCAAATCTACGTCAATATTTTAGATCCTATCAAAGATGTGTGTGCAAATAAAACAACTTATGTCGACATGGGTGATTCTTAATGAAAAAAAATTTTGGTAATGGATATTAAAATTATTATTGTCTAGGAATAGTTCGCCGATATTTTGAAGTCTTTGCTTAAACATACATTAAGTGTTTATTTTTTACTAGACAGAACAATAAAAATTTATTTTATTTATCTAAAAAATGATTTAGAAAAACTGAAATAACAGAAAAATATTTGTACAATTATGTGTTTTTTATTTTTATGTAAATTATTATTTTAAATAATAATGATATTGTAAGAAAAAACATAAGACGAAAGCTAAAATTTTAATTTAATACCCAGTGTTTGTCAATAAACAACAAACGTTTGTCTACATACTCCCTTATTGCTGAACATATTTTAAATAAATGTAGAAATCGCTGTCAAAATGAAATAGAATAGAATGGAATAAATTCCACGACTGCATTCTGCAGCGTTTTTATGTGTTAATTTGTATGGAAATGATCGTCAGGTTCCAAACAGTTCTGTTTCATCATTAACGCTCTAATTTAGGTTGCACAGGTAGAAGCGGCCAAATTTATTATGAAGAAAAACAATTCAATTTTCTTTTAAAAATTATTATGTTGAATAAAATTCTGATTTAAAAAATACAATTAGATTTATAGATAATAAAAGTTAAAATTAATTCACTCTTCCAGGCATTAGTACTTGCTTATTAAGTGACGCTTCTTATTTTTCTGAGCATACTTTTAATCGGAGTTTCAATGTTAGAGTTTCAAAAATAACTTTGTATGCGCTTGGGGTGAACGTTTATTTATCGCAATTTAGCCACAAAGACTTCATCTGAATAGATGATGGTTTTGGGCTTTTATTTTGAAAATAAATATTTTGCAAAAAAATATATATTTGTTTCCGAAAAATGATTTAATTAAACGTCTCCGGAATATTTTTGCGTCATAAAACGAAAACTACTCTGTATGCAATAATTGTAATGTTACAAGAATTTCAACATTCCTTAGTTTTTTTTTCTATAGCTTTAATTAGGAACTTAAGCATATTATATAGCAATTATTTATTTTTACAAGATTTTAAATTAAAAGCTCATAATACTCATTATTAAATATTAACTGCCTTAAAATGTTCATTAACTAGAAAGTTTTGATGAAGTTTGCTTTTCAAACAGTATATACATATGCACATACTACATACGTAATATAAGTACATTGAAACATACATATGTATAAGTACATACATATATACTATACTCGTATATCTATAGAAATAGATTATTATATGAAATAATTTTAATAATAATAAAAATTCAAACTTATTCCACTTAAATGATTATCCATTTATGGTTTTTATTTCAAATTAATTTTTATTTTTATTTTTTTTTATTTTCACATTTTTATTGAGTTCGTTACTACTCGTATGCAGATATGTATGTACATACATTACTCGTATAACTAATTTTCCATTATATTTATTGGTTGTACTCGTGGATATGCATGCATGCTGGTGTAATGAAACTGGTCATATATTCTCAATATTTGTATGGGCATAAAATATTAAATGTTTGTTACACTTGTTTAACTGTTCGTTATTAAAGTTGTACTAAAGTTTTATGTAAAATATTTGGGCACATTTATGTCGAAGTGTATACCAGAGATGCAATATTATTCCAGTTAAAAACTGCTTTTTCATTGTCTTTGGTTCGACTAGTGAATAAAACTTTAAAAATTAATCGCATGTTTGCAATTTACGATATTATTTGGGTACTTTCGACAATTCTGCAAATTTGTTTATCACTGTAGCAGTTGTTGCACATGGCTTGCAACTGTGCAATTTTTATTTTTTTTGAACACATAAGATCTTCAATGTTCTATTTTTTGATAAACCCTTGATTTCAGTAACAGTTATAATTTAAACCAAATAACACTATTTTTAAGTTTTTTCTTTTAATTAATTCAAATATTAAATTACAATACAATATTCAATTACTTATAAGGTGCAGTATTGGCGTATCTTAAATTCAGAAATAAATCACCAATAATAACAAAAAAAAAAAAGAAGAAAAATTCAAAGTCCTTAATTTGTATACTAAACAGTGTATGATTTATCTGTAATTAGACTGCTGTTCTTATTTATTTTAAATCCAATATTAATAAAAACACGGCATTTCTCTTTTTCGTTATTATCATTTGTTTCTGCTACACATTTTCATTTTGTAAAGGAGACAAACATGTACAGCTTCTTGTTGCACACCACAAAAGAACTGGTTTAATTAAAAATATAGATTAATGCTTATATGGATATGTATGTGTGCATGTGTGTATTATGCCTTAATTCACGTATTACCCTTAAACTAGACAACCAAAATTTACAAACACAGTTTAGTTTTGCCGTTAACATTTTATCTCATCATTATGACTTTCCCTTAGCACAGCAAAAAATATGTGGTGTCTTCCGTTTATGTTTAAAAATTAAATATTGCATGTCCTTTAATATCATTATACTCGTAATATGAAAATAATTGTGTGTGCAGGGCAAATAAAAAATGTATTTGAAAATGGCGGGTTGTTGGCAACATACACTGCAGTCTTCTGTTAATTAACGACAACTGTTTTTTTTTTTTTTTTCTTTAAGAGAGACTATTTTCAAGGAGTATAAAACTTAAAGAAAATTTACGTACCTTCTGACGGAATTGTATTTTATATTTAAGAATAAATGCCAAAGGAAATAATAATATATTTCATAAATATTTAATGTAAATTTCTTTCTTCTTTTTATTTAATTAATTTTCGGTGGTTTATTAAGAGTTCTTGTAGAATTTCTCATATTTTAAAAAGATATATGCGGGAAGCTAAATCTCAGTTAGTTAAAAAGGACATATTTTTATTTTATGAAAATACAGAAATGCGATGGGAAAATGTTTGGAGATTATCTGAAATTTGTTTCATTGGGCAGTGTTCTAGAATCAAAATCACTCGAAAGTTGATTACTTCACGATTTTTTAATTCGTTTTTAATACGAGTAGCAAAGGTTGGTGAAAATAAAACGAAAATCTTTTATTCCATTTTTAACAAAAATTTAATTTTGGTTTTAGTTTAAAGAATTCTTTATTATTTATTTATTATTATTCTTTTTGTTTCAATTTGAAACAAAACTTATGGCTAATGCGATCAATTTTTTTGACATTTGACTTTTTCGAACAAAAATGCAGATTTAAGAACATCAGTTTTTAAAACTAAGCGAAATCTGGTACATACCCGATTATAATTTTTTCGGATTTACATATATAATACAAGTTTAATGCGTTCCAAATTAATTGATCAAAAAGAAAAACAGAGAAAATCTTTAATTAAATAAATTTTATTAGACCTGCAGTCGGTGACGATGAATGTTAAAATAGGTTTTTTTAAATATTATTTATACTACAAAACCAATTATAATTTATTTTCATAATGTCAAAAATTACAAATTTGAAAAATTAGCATAAACAATAATAATAAAAATATATATAAAAATGAATTCAAGTTTGAATAAAAACATGACAGCCTCCTCATAATTTGGACAATTTGTGTAAACTGTTTGATGTATAGGGAGGGCAACACTTGTAAGTGTAAAAGAAATATAAACTTGTGCAGACAAGTTCGTTTTTGTCAATCTTGTTAATTGAAAATCATGCGATAAAATAACGCGCAGAAACTGGGTATGCTATGGGAAGTGATTAATAGGAATTGCTCTTTTATTTTATTTAGTTTGGGAATCATATGTTGCTTCCATTGTTGCCGTTTTGGTTATTTTTAACCAAAATTGGTTACTTTTTTCTTCAATGTGTACATGTGGACTTTTTTCTTATTTTGGTTACTTTTTTTCTCAAAGAAAAAAAAATATTTCGAAAAATAGTATGTATTTATAAATATAAACACTACTTGACAAAAATATTTATTACTTTTAATGTTTATTATTAATGTTAAAGTAGAAAATAAAGCAGATGTAAAACTGTGATTCTTTATTTATTAAAGACACAATATATGTTTGCGATATCTTTTGACTATATTAGTATCGATAATGAAAGAAAACTGCTTAGAAATGTAATATTCTGATAAAAATGGCAAATTGCTCAAAATGTTCAAATGTGATTAAAAACAAAATATTTTTTAGTTAATAAGTATAGCAACATTTTAAGGGATTCACATACACTCTATTTACATACAATGTGAATTGGTTGTTACCAAAATATTTATCAACATTTCTCAACGAGCATATATTCTCGGAAAGCGTTGTTAATGTTAGACTGAAGTCCAGCACAATTTGTAATAATAGAAAATATTCCCCTAAAAGACTTATGCACTTTAATTTCTACTCAAAACTGTATAACGCTATATATTTTGTATAGAAAATTAACATAGATTTGAAATTTATTTTAGAAAAATATTTTATGGAAATTTGACTTAAAACCAGAATAGGAAAATGAACAAAACTGAACGTTTGATCGCATTTTGTTTTGTTCTTTATAATGAGTAAAACAAAAACAAAACAGAAACAGTGAGAACGATTGTCCCATTTAATTTTGTATATTGTTTTTGTTTTGAGCACTAAAAATACACTAACTAAAATGTGTGTAGGTACAACAAAAAATGAATGAGAAGAAAAAGAAAAGAAGAAGAGAAAAAAGAGCAAATTATGCGAATGTAACGGGATAACAAAGCAAACACAAGAGCGAAAAGCTAATTGTTTCATTTGCGCTCTTTCTCTTTCAGAAATTATTTGTTTTTGTTTTGCTCATGTACAATACCATTAAAAAAATTGAGAAGTTTATGACTTTGTGGTAAAGTTTGCGAAATGTTTTGTTTGTTTGCCCACTCTGCTTAAAACTCATTTTAAATTTATATATGATTTTTTTAATATGGAAGTAAATAATTTCTTTAATTTTTATGAAACATAAAATTTATTATTTTCTAATAAATTTAGGCAAATTAACAAAAAAAAAAAAAAAATATCGAAATAAATTTATTTACAATTATTATTATTTTTCTTTGTTTTTTAATATTTTCTTCTTTTAAAATTTCTTATTGGTTGTCGTGTATAATGTTCTTCAAATTATTTAGCGTGTAGAGTTAAAAGACAATTGATCATCTCTTCGATAGGCTAAAAATGAAATAAATTTTATTTCTTCAAAGTTATATTCTGTATCGTTTTTTTTTTTTTTGCTTTTACTTTTAAATCTGTGGCTAACCAATGTTGTTATTATTGGTTAAGCAGATGAACAATTTAAAAATAATTAAATTTAATAAAATTTAAATAAAACCAAAAAGCTTTTTATTGGATGTGGTTTAAATATTGTACGAGTATGTAATTATATTATGTAGTAAAATCATTTTATTTTTTATTTAATTTTGTAAATGTTGAAAAATTAGTCTGTTTTTTTTAAGTACTCATGTATTTTTTTGTTCCTTCTAAACAATCATTTTAAAAGATTTTTCATAATTTAATCCTTGTGACTTCATAATTCATTAACGTGAGGAAAAAAAAAACAATATTCATTTGAAAATATTTCACATTTAATTAATCGTAATAAAAATGTTAAAAAAAATTGATACATAGGGTGTTGGAAAAAAAAGTTTTTTCTAATTTTTGAAATGAGTTTTTTTAAACTAAATGTGTTCCCCTTTTTATCGGTAACCTTTTGCCAATTTTAAGATAAAATCATTTTGCCTTCTATGTAGAACTCTTGGGTTTTCTTAGTGAAAAATGTGATTAAGTTTACATTAATAAAAGAGGGTGGTGCGTGGTATAGTGGCTACAGCGCTCACACAAAAACTCAAACTGCCCAGGTTCAATTACCAGCAAAAGTGAAAAATGAAAAAATTAGTTAGTTTGCGGTTTTTTCAAAAATTATAATTAAGATAAAAATAAAATAAAAGAGTTCTACAGAGATCAGAACAAATGCAAGGTCTGGACCATATAGTGAATGAATCAAAACTTATCGGCCGAACTCTTCCAAATCCCGCCCGATCATAAAAGAGTCTGAGTTGTCATGATGGAGCATAACATCTTCTCTGTTAATAATGTTCATATTTTTATGTATAACATTATAAAGTAAATTTTTATAGTTTCGTCAAATAACGTGGATGCAGTAAGTATACAAGAGTTATTACGTTCTGAATTAGGGACATTTCATATATAACCTATACATACGAGATCTCTTAGAACAACTCTTTGGCATCATATATATATAGCTTAAGTTGTTACTAAATACTCGTATACATGCATATGTACTTAATTACCCAACCGATGAAGTGAGAAACTATTGAATGCCAGAAATTGAAAACAAAAATTCATCATACATTTGAAATGAAACCTAGTCGGATAACTATAGATATTTATTTTAATAGAACACTTTTCATACCTGCTTTATATAAGTAAATGATTATATTGTAACTACTCCTTATTAGCTAAAATAGTTCATGTAGTACAATTATGTTTTGCAGGATAATGTCATACGAGTAATAAACGTATGTATTCAGAAAAATAAAATAATTGTACATTATTAATTATTAAATTTCTTTGTCAATATTACAAAAACCGCATTGAAATGAATGACGTTATTAATGCATTTTTATTGTGTTTTTTTCTTTATTTTTTTAAATTATGAAGCACTTTGACCTCCATTTTTTAAACAACTGTTAAAAAAAATTTAAAGATCTTATAAATCCGTTTTTTTTATTCGTCGACATAAAAAGGAATTAAAAAATAAGTACGAGAATTATCTTTTCCTCTGGTAGTTTATGAGGATTTATCTCTATTTCATTTATTTTTTTAATATTTTTTTTATCCGATATTTAAACATACTTGACATGGAATTGTGTGTCGGTGTTTGTGTCGTTAATGTTTTCGATATGCTCATAGACAGATATACATAGTGGTGCATACATATGTTTGTATCTGCATTTAAAAACACATACATACGTATGTATGTATTTACAGTACAAATGTAGTCAAAGTTTTATCGTGACTTTTATGTTTTTTGTATAACTGACTGACTGCCAGTACCAAAATAATTGCAAACTTTTTTATCTGAATATTAATATCTGTTTGTCAGCCTGACTGCGCTATTTACGTTTTTCTGAGTCTTATTTTTAAAAACTGTATAACTGAATGAATACATGTATTTGGTTCCTGTCGTTGTATAAATTTAACATAAAGTATAAGTACATATATATATTTTTTTTTTCTGTTTTAAAACAACGTACATTTTTACTTTTCATTAAAACAAGAAGAAATAAAAATTTATGAATTTTGCATATTATAAATGTTACGGCAAAGTCATAACTACAAACTCTTTAAATTTTAAAAACGAGCTGGTTTCGAATATTTTATAACATTTAAAATGCTTTACTGTTTAAAGTAGTCAACAGTCTTTTTGAATATTGAAAGCTTGAAACGGCACCAGCTTTTCGATTCACATATTAATGATATGGAATTTGAATTTTTATTCTATTTGCAGACAATTTCCTTTTCTTCCAATATATTTTTCCAAATATTTTTGACAAAGAAAATTTTTAACAAAGAACAAGTCTTACGGACATCGAAGGATTTTTAATTATTCATGAAAAGAACAAATAAAAACTGGAAACGAAATGAAAAGAAAAGAAAGGAATTTTGGCTAAGAAAACATACAACATAGCTCATACAGACAGACATTCTTGCACACACACTTGCTATTAAAAGAGGTTCTTTTTTGACATTTTGAGGTGGTGCAGCATCATAGTTTTTTTTGTAATTTTGTGTATTAAAATATGAAGTTATTAACTGACCATCAGTATATAACATTTACCTTATTTGTGGACTATATATTGTGTTGCCAGTTATCATTTATTTTCCATAAATTATTATTAAAAAACAAAAAATTCTTAGGCTCCGAAGGATCATGTATTTTATTTGTGTATTATGTAAAAATTTTTAGGAAATAATGAAAATATATTTATTCATAGAATTGAGTATATACAATTTGAGAAATAATAAGTGCAACCTTTTAATAAAAATGTGAAAATTTGAGGTTATTTGTTGTATGTAAATAAATTTAAAATTTAGAATGTTAATTACACGGTGCTACAAATGAGCAACTTTTTTTTATACTTGGAAAGTGATCTAGTGTACGTTGTAGGCCTTATTGAGTAGATCATAAAACAATTTTTAAAAGTTCGGAAACACCCTCAAATTTCGGAGTTATTCCGAAAAAACTATTTTCGGGTAGGTTCGAGTACTTATGAACACGTAACTCAGTTGATTTTAATCCGATTTTAAATTTTTAACGGTTTCAGAAAGAAGAAATTTGTGCCTTTTTAAGTATGTACACATTTTGGTATATATATTAAATTTTTGTAGTGTTATTTTTAATTATATCTGATTTAATTTTATTTTACTCGAAAATAGTTTTTTCAGAATTACTCCGAAATTTGAGGGTGTTTCCGAACTTTTAAAAATTGACTTATCTACTCAATAAGGCCTACAACGTACACTAGGTCACTTTCCAAGTATATTTTCACTGTAGCACCGTGTTATTGGTGGAGTAAATACTTGGGGACTTCAGTATAAGATTAAATTTAACATTCCTAATTAAAAATTCATCTATCAATTCACAATAGTTTAATATAAGAAATTCAACAGAAATAAGTATTTCTCAAAGAAATTTTTTAGTTAATTTAAATAAATTTATTATTATTAATATTATGGTCGTAGTATTTCTATTTCTTTCGGACTATGCCTCTTAGCAGTTTTGACATGAACAAGTTGCTAAAGTCTGTCGTTCGCTGTCGACATTAAACTAATGAAATCCAAATCTTCATTTTCTGTACAAAATTGTGCTACAGACGCATTTCATTTATTGAGAGTTTTGGTTAACTATGCATTAAACTGTTTATCCCGGTACTTATGGATAAGAATTTGACACACACAACATTGGTGCTGCGAGAAGCTAGGCCGTAACCCTGAAATTGGGTTGTAATGTGAATGTATGTATGTGCATGTAATAATATGGTTGTAGGTCTTACGTAGCTTCTATAGGATACGCCATCTTGTTTTAACCATTTATATTTCTGTTGTTTTAAAAGTTATATACAAATACTTATTTTTATTTTTTTATTATGCTTAATTTTAGGTTTCTACAGGTTGTGAGATACAATCAATAAAAGAAAAATTCTTCTACTCAATGGTTGTACGAAAAGTTCATTGACTTGGGAGAAACAAACCATTGTAATGACAGCATTAAATTAATGTGATTTTTTGCACTCTTCTTTATAATGAATATTGATGAAGAATAAGACATTCATTTTATAAGTGGATCTGTTTGTTATGAAAAAGTAAAATCTATTTTAATGTGTTCATATGCAAAGGCGCAGTCTCATACGCTCGAATATATTTTGCATATTTCGTTTTTATTTTGCCTGATACATGTGTACGTATAGGTAAATATTTTACTTCTAACCACAGCATCTTGACGCTCTGATATTTTTTCACTTTGTTTTCTCTCTCCAATATTGTTTTATGTATTTGTGTTGTACTATTCGTATTGTTTCAGCTACTGTTATCCTTCAAATAACTTTTAGTTATTGCTTGCTTTTGAATAGGTATGCACATACACATGTACACAAGCTTTAATGTACAGTGTTCATTGTACACTGCAAGTTACTAAAGAAGGAAATTTTTTATTTATATTTTTTTATACAAATAATAAGAATACAATATTAATATTACATACATACATAATTGGCCCTGTGTCAGGGTTACGGCCTAGCTTTTGCCAGAAGACTGCTGAGAGGTAGTCGCCGAAAGAAATAATTTTTTTATATTTCTTTTTTTCAAGATGTCAGAGCTGAGAATTGAACCCAACACTATCGTCTTAGTAAGCCAAAACACTAACCACTAGTCGACGGTGACTGCAATATTAATATTATATCTAATTATTCCGAGACGAGTGACTAAGACCTTTTCTCGGTGTAGTGTCACAGACCAGGCTCTCGTGTGGGAATCGAACCCACAGCCCTCACATTAGCACTAGCATACTACCAGCTAGATCACTGGGGCACCCAGAAAGATATTTATTTAATCAATATTAAACGAATAAATATTGGAGGCGCTTAATTTATTATAACAGCTCAGAGTGTCACCAACTTTTCAAAAACTGTATAACAATGTACAAGTTATTTTCGGTTAGTACTGCAGTTTGAATGAATCGTTTTCGCTGAATTAACTCTTCCTATCATATAAAGGCCAATGGCAGAATTACAACCGCCATCTAAAGTATCTCATGTATTATCGTTGAAACCGATGAGTATAGTATAGCTGTGCATTTCCGCATAATAGTCTAAAGCTACGGTAGATTATTCGTAAGAAGTGTAATATTCCTCTAAAATAGCAGCGTAGTTGCATTTAAAATTTTTTAGATTTTCTGATCTGCGGATTTATCTGAAACTGTGTTTTCGTGTTTTCACTTTTAAGTCTTGTTTTCTAATGAATTACTTTCCCAAAATATGTTCCTTGACATGTACAAGAATGCCATATATAGTGGTTACAGTGCTCGCACAAAAAATCGAACAGCCCAGTTACAACCCCCAGCAAAGGTGAAAAATGAAAAATAAAATTTGCGGTTAAAAAATAAAATTGCTGCTGATCATTTAAGGGTGAAGGTATAAACACTGGATGTTTCTAAGTTTTTGTATTATGATGTTTTTTTTTTTTTTTTTTTTATTTTGAGACCAATACTCAGGGGAAAACCCCTACTAAATGCTGTGCATTGTATTGGAATTTTAGAAAGGACAGTACATATATTACAATTAATTATATTATTATTAAGCGCCTTAGGAATGAGACAAATTCCTGTGAATTGATCATTCAAAGGCCAGTGCTATACCTTCACCCTTGTATGATCGATAGCAATTGTCTCATCGTTGCATGTTAATTGTGTGGTGAGTGTGCCTTCGCTAGGTAGGTTTAGCTGTTATCTGCTACTTCCCAATAGGTGGCGCTTTTTTCCTGATCATTCGTTTTTTGTTGACATTGGTTAAGGTGGAATAGAGTGGAATGTCGGGAGGCGGTTTCTTTGTAGATGGTCTTCTTGGAGGGGGGGGGGCCTCTTTATTTTTAAATTATAATTTTGAAAAAACCGCAAACTAACTTTTTCATTTTTCACCTCTTCTGGGATTCGAACCTGGGTCCTTTGAGTTTTTGTGCTAGCGCTCTAACCACTATACCACGCACCCCCCCAAATTTTATTATTATTATATTTATTATTATGATGTATAACCTTAACAATTATGACGAAGACTTACTATAGGAAATGCGTTCAATATTTTATAAAATTCGTAAAATTTTAGATAAAAAGGGGTTTTAATTTTTTTTTTTGTAATTACATTAAAACTTTTAAAAAATATACGAAAATGTTCTGCAAAACGAAAAGTAGTGAAATTGAAATCGCATGAAAATTCAATTTGCTATAACTTTCAAATTTGACATTTTGATGTATTTTTTTATTCATTTAATTAATGAATATTAACATAACTTTCTTCCTTAATTATAAAACTTTAATAAAATTTTCAACGTCAATTAATTCAATTTGACAAGTTTAGTTAAGTCGCCATTTCATTTCTACAAAGTAAAGTATTCATGAGAAAAAAGGTCACACTGTACATAAATGGAGGCATTGTATTACATATTGTAATGTGCAGCTGTCTTCTCTAATACACAATTTTCCTAAAGAGGATATAAAAAAAAAATCAAGAAACGCAAATTACAAACGTACTCGTATGTATGTACATAAATGTAATGGCATGGAAATGTTGAAACTTATAAATATTTATTGACTAAAAATACAATTTAACGTCAAATGCCGATATTGTATGGAAATGTACATATTCAATATCTGAATATACACTTAAACCTCGATTATCCGGTTCTCGTAAGACCGGCTCCAGCATGGATAAGGTTAATAGAGGTTATATTAAAATATAGAACAATTTAATTATTTTATTTTTTATTGAAAATGATTTAAATATTCGATTTATGCAACTAGAGATGCAAATATACCACATATTTTTATACAAAACATACAAATTGTTAGAGAGAATGCAAAATCAAAAAAAGGGATCCATCTGATTCAGGTTTACATACTCCAATAAAAGACATATGAACGCGGCACGGATAATAGTACATCTAGCAGGGTTAATCGAGGTTTAACTGTATATGTGAGCCATGTACATATGTATGTATGTTAATGTATGAACATGTCACATATGTGTTATGTTTATGAGTAAAAATATAAACAAGGCGGTAAACTAAACTTCTAATTGGTTTTTTGTTATGGTTTTGTTTTGTTGCACCATATAACGTTTTTTTTACTTGTATGTATGAATATTGAAGAAGAAAAATGTGAACATACGTATGTATGTATGTAACAAACTGGCTTACTTGATAGCCATATATATAGATGTTTGTAGAGTGCACCTAAAATATAAACGAGAAACTCGGTCAACAATAACAAGGTGAAGGTTAGTTAGTTGTACCTTTAATTAAAACATTTAGAAATAATCACGTAATAATAACATTTGAAATGAAATGAAAGTGTAATGATTTAGGATTGTAAGTGTTGATGTTGTTGTCGATGCTTTCAATTTAAGTTTAGAGAGTCGGCACACATTTGAATGTGCACTTGTAAGTCACACTTACAGATGACAAAGAAATACAAAATAATAAATAAAATGTAATAAAACGAAAGCAGGTTAACATACTACGGCAAAAATTCATCAAAAAGTGTAATATGAAAACGGCAAGTTCATTTCTAGGTTATTTTTTATTGTTATTTTTATAATTCATTTTCTCATATTTATGGCAACATTTTTATTTAATATATGTATATACGTATGTATGTACATACATTCATATGCATGTTTCTTAGCTGGATGTGTGTGTGTATATATTTTCTTTAAAAAAAATAAAAAATCGAAAAAGACAACAAATTGTGTCATTTTTATGCCTAAAGTTATGCTGCAATATAAACGATGCACGAGAAGCAGAGTAAGAACAAGCAGATTATTTGTTTTTTCATTCTTTATAGCTTTCTCTATCTCCATCTCTCTCACTTTTAAACCAACTCTGCACTTCTTTGTTAAATTCGAGAAAGACGACCGTGACATGATGAAATGAGTTCAGCCTGTTAAAAATTGTACTCCCTTTACGAGTATGAACTGCAACAAACAATGTTGTCAACTTGTCCGTTTTAGTTTTAATAGTAGTGATTTTATAAATTATCAACGCAAATAAGTTTCAAGTTTGTTTATTATTTTTCAAAAATTAAATAGTATAAAGGTATTCACAATGGGTATTTTAAAATATTACGAGATTTTAAAACCTTTTTTTTTTAATTTTAAAAATTAAAAAATTAAATTAAATTTGAACTTTATATCGAGCTATAGGTCAATTTATATTTACTTTAATATCAATATGTCGCTATTGTATGTATTATAAATAAGCTACGCAAAGGAATAGCGATATATTGATATTTATTGACCCTTAAGCTCGAGTGGCATAGTGTGTGGCATACGACTATCAGTTTGTCGTACGTCTTTTGTTTCAGTATGGAACGTTTCTTTTACTTATTATATCTTTACTATCACAGTGCTATTCTTCTATAGAAAAATTTAGCAAATCATATGATCGGTTGGAGAGTCTAAAACCCGCTTTAATTGGAATTGATTTTCAAAATAAATTTGTTTATATAATACTACATAATATTTTTCGTTTCAATAATATATTATTTTTTTAAAGGGGTAATGTAAATACTTATATCATATAGTACTGCAAAAAAAAGAACTGAAAAAAATAGAAAATAAACGTTTTTACATTTTTAAAACGCTAATATTTTGCAATAAACACCAACACACTCATACATTAGCATTCGTATACATGTATGTGTGGATGTGTACACATATGAAGATAAAGTTTATTCGTTTAAAGTGTTTGTGCAAGGTTTACTTCATTTCTCTGAATTACAATTGTATGACGTAAATGCATTTCATACTCGGATTTGGTACAAAAAATTCTACAAATAAGTAAAAATTTTAGTAGATATCATTTTTTAATGCCTTAAAGTGTGCTATAAATTTATGTATTTTTATTTTCATTATTTACGTTATGGGTTAGTGGGGTTGGTGTTGGTGTTGGTGTCGGTGTTGTTTTGTTGTTTGGCGTAGTTACTGTTGCTGCATATTATTGTTGGATTAAAATTAAGCTGACATCGTTTCTTCTTTTTGTTTTTGTAGTGGTTGTTGTTGCTGTTGTTAAATTCTGTGCACTTTATGCTCACGTTGTTGTTCCCTTTATTGTGCTGCGGTTAAATTATTGTGTGGCAAAAGTTAATGGCTTGGAAGTGTAAGAAAGAAACATAAAATAAATACACATTTTAAAATAATGCCGTTGCTACTGCCCCACCATCAACCAACAACATTAGCAACTGTAACGACAATAACGTTTTTTAATTTTTGTCGCAGTGACCTTCACAGCATGAGCTCTTCGTTTCTATACTAAAACCGCACACATTATCTTTTTCAAAAACAATTTCTACTGAATTGGTGTACATCATTAGTTCTCTTTTTTTTTGTTTTTTTTTTGTTTTGTTACATAATTGTTGTACTAAATTTAAGAAATAAAGAAGAAGAAGAAACAAAAAATAATTTTTCGGATATCCATTTGTACTGCATTAAGAAAATCTTAAAAACCATGGATAACAGAGGTAACTAAATAACTATTTGGGAAGAAAACAAAAATATTTTATACTTTTTTGAAGTGTAATTAAAAATATAACAACAAAAAAAAAACCAGTTATAATACAAGAACATTGAAATCAGAATTTTGAAACTGTCCATTACAATCCTGATTCAGGGTTACGGCCTAGCTCCTTGTAGCACCCATGTTGTGTGTATTAAGTTTTATCCATAAGTACCGGGTCCTACAGTTTAAAGTCGACTCCGAACAATAAACTTAAGAAGCTTGTTCGCTAAAAGAAATATGTTTTCCGTATTTCTTTTTTGCAAAATCTCAGTGCTAGGGTTTAAACTCGGAGCTCTTATCTTAATAAGCCAACACACTTGCCCCTAGACCACGGCGACTACAAAATATGTCTTCTATATTTCTTTGTTTTTTTTTTTTCGAAATATCAGAGCATTTGGGGTTTGAACCCGGAGCTCTTGTCTAGTAAGCCAAATAACTAACCACTAGACTACGGCGACTACAAATTTTACAGATTTTTATTCCATAGCATTAAAATCTTTTCATACCTTAATGTAATAATATTTTTTTGTAAATTAAATGTTTCTAAATGGAAATTCCATTTACAAAAATCATGTCTTACGTAAGCAGATTTGTAAGGAGGTGTGTAGCTTCATTCCCCTATAAAATTACTTACAGGTAAGCCCTAAATTTAATAACTCAGTTATTACTTTATTTATATGTAATTTTATCTCTTATGTATTACTTATACGACTGAGTGTGCAAATGGATTAAAAATGAAACTTTTTTAATCTCAATACAAGTACTACGACTAACATTTCTAATAAAATAAAATGAGTTTCACTCTTTTAATAAAATGCATTCTTGTACTGAAGGAAAAGGAAAATAAGACCCCGTTGTAAAAATGTTGAATCACAAAATTTATTAAAATATGCAACGTTTTAAAATGCTGATGAATATTTTCATGCTCTGTCTCTTTCTTTCTCTCTATATACATACGTTCATAAATTTTTTTTATAATTTTCTAAGTCTATTAATTTTGGAAAGTTTTCTCTCCTCTCATTTAATTCCATAGAGAGCTCAGCTCAATGATTTAGCAAAAACAAGAAGAAATAAAAAAAACAAAAACATTCAAATGAAATTTTCAAACAACAGCTAAAGCAGCAACAACAGCAACAATAGTTTTTAAGTATGTATTATATTTAATTTAAAATTCATGTTTAAATTTTGGCTAAAATTGTTTTTGTTTTATGTGGTAAAAATCTTCCCCTTTGCCATCATTTAAGTTTAATTTGTTGTTCATCGTTTTTGTGGCACAAGTGCGATTCGAGGCTGGATATTAAAGTTTATGAAGGAAAAAAAAAACAACTTTAAGTGTTATAGTCACAGTTTGAAGTTGTTGTTTCTTTGTCGTTGTTGTTGTTATTTTGTTTTCCAAATTTGAATTCAGTATGAAAAAAAAAAATGCGTAAATAAGAAAAGTTGAGTCAAGTTGTCAAACGTAAGACATTTTAAATGAAATAATAAATCCGTAATTTAATAGAAAAAATATTGCTGAAGCAATTCAAGTTAAGTTTTTGGTTTGTAACATTCTTAGCTTCTGGTACAAATGGACAAATAAATTTTACAAATTCATAACAAAAAATAAAAATCACTTTAAATTTATATTTTATTTCCCACATAAAAATCTATAAATATTTTACACAATTCACAAATTTATATTTAAGAAAATTAAGTTTTAGTTTTCTGTGATTACTTAGTGGCATTGCAAGGACATGTACATACATATGAATGTATGTAGTATACAGACTACTTTTGATTGTGAGTTAATGATTTGCAAAAAAATTTGATTAATTTTCTATATGTTTTCCCAAACTCACGAAAAATTTATTCATGCGTCTTATCTTTACAAAATCAGTGTAAGGAAATGATGAATAAAAATGACTGGCAACTTACAGAACTTATTCATTCGAATTTGGCCTTTTCTGTAATAAAGAAAAGATTTCAGTAGAAGCTAAAATACAAAACAAAAAGACAGAAAATATTAGTAAAATATTATCAAAGATTATATCAATTAATAAAGTCAATATATGTACCTACATACGTACGTATAGTATTTCTAAAAGGCATAGTAACTATGTATGTATTTTGATCATAAATTATTTACTTATACATTTGACACTTTGAAGCTACATTTGTAATCTTTCATTTACAGAAACAAAAAAATAAAGAAAAGTCACAATCATAGAATAGCTTTCAATAGAATATAAGAATAACAAAAAGACGAGTATTATTCATATCAAATAACTATTTTTTATAAAAATTTTCTTCAAATGTAAGAACATAATTTTTAGTTATGACTATACATACATACATACGTATGTACATAGATAAATATGAAAATGCATGAACAGGATATCGATCATCATTTACAGTGATATTCTTGATTCCGTTTCATGTCTGCGAAAAGTCTTACTTTGCACAGAATCAACATTTGCTATTATTCATTCCGTTGCTGCCATATCGTTCCATTGCTGCGTTACCATATCGTTTCTGCAGTAGATGTGATTTTCCTCATTTTGTTATGCACAAATTTTTTTAACGGAAAGCTCACGGAAAGAGATTAAATATAAATAAAAAAGGCACAAATTAAAATTTGTGAGCTTTAAATTTTAATTCTTAAGATATTTACATTTGTTTTAAACCAAATTAAAAGAAAAATTTAATAGTTGTTATCTAAATGTAATTAATTCGCTTGTTTGAACGTGAAAAAGCAAAATGTATGGCAAAATATTAAATTTTACAAAATAAGTGTTTAAGCTTAATTTATATCGTGTTATATGTATAAACAAACAGCAGTTGGAAGAAATGGTAAATACGTCTAAGGAAATAAAAGAACGATATTGCATGCGGTTTAAGGCAACGCCCACCAATAAAAGATGCCGGTGTTTGGAAGAAATTGAAACAGTATTAAGAAAAAATATTCTTTATTGAACTTTGATTTCTTTTGTATACATTGTATTATACTGTGAGTATGGTCTGATTAAAAAATCAGAGTGAAAAGGAAGCTGTCAAAAAACAAATAGCTTTTGACATGAATATTGAGGAAGAAGTAAGCGCTTTCCTGAAACTGAATATCGCGGTTTATGGCATACAAAATGTGAGCAGCTTTAATGTTTTCAAGAAGAGTATATCGACTGAAAATATTACAAGTGAAGAAATTGAAACGGTGAAAGAAAATGTATTTTAATATTTGTTATATTTTTGATTGCGCAAATTACAAAACTCTTCTCTATTTTGTTGACTAAATAAAAAAAAAAAATAACTAACGAACAGAAATGTTTGTATATTACCATACTGTTTGAATTTTAACAACAACTGACACAATATCAACCGAAAACTCATTAAAACAGGAATGCTATATTAAAGTCGCACAAAGCTCATACCGCAGGAATGAATAATTGCAGTTCAACTTTTCTGTCCGAGCGGAATCAAGAAGAGTACCCAATGCATTCAAGTAAACCGAAAATTATATACGTATTGTACTCATATTCAAAGTATTAGATTATTTGCGATTAATATCATAATCGATTATTTGAAAGCAATCGGGACATGCTTTTCATAAAGCTATAAATCTCAATAATTAATATTTATGATATAATTGGTAAACATGTTCAAATTTCACTTTAAATGAGTCAAAGTGGAATTTTTCAAAATTTGACTTTTGGCTTAAAATGAGGACCATCAGAAGTCATTATAGAGGTACGGTCCCTTGGATAAAGATTCTTATTTTGATCCCTACAATACGATTTTCCTTGTTACTTGTGACATATATTTTATATTGTTTTACTAATGTGTAATTAAAATAATTATGGAATCTGTTATGTCAGTTGGTTCTTCTTCTGCTAATGATATTACATTCACAAATAGACATTGCATCTACATATGTACATACATATATGGGGTATTCACAAAGTGTACTATCATGTCTTTATGTTCTAAAACTTCAGAATGGTTTAAAATTACGAGTAGTTGTGTTTTTTTTTAATAAAACGTGTATTTAAATAAAAGAGCTTTGCATGATATTCTTATTGTGCTGTCGTACTTATATCTTATTTTTTTTGTAATTTTTAATAATTTTTTTTATTTGTATTTTTTTTGTTGTGACGCCGCTGACCGTATTAGTTTAAGTGCTCTATATGTTACGTGTGTTGTTGTTGTATTGCACTCTTTATGATCGTTGGCGACGTACTTCACATTAAATGTTTGCTGTTGTTGACTTGCACTGACTGTGATCGTGTATGGCTCACACCACTCTTTGCCGTGGGAAATATTATTTGACAAAGTAGGCAATTGCGGCGTGTCATATTGCACCCAATTATCCCTTGATACAATCACACAAACTATTAATTAATTATATATAGTTATGATAAGCAAATATACAAACATATGCAGCAATATTTTAATATAGGAACCGTACTAATATAAGGGTTGATTTGGGACCAAAAACTAGTATATAAGCATGGTCAAGTTTCTTGTCAAAAAACAGACCAATTTTAATCAGCGAAATTTGCGTTGCGATTGGAATTTGTAATAATAAAGAATCTAATTTAAATAAATTAACAACTTTAATTGCGTTCTCACTATACCATACACAGAATCTGCACGTTAAACAATCTGATGGAAAACTAGAGTATGATAAATCAATGTTTTTTGTCTCGAGAAGACCAATGTTTTGCCCTTAGGGGCCCTTGACTTTAACTTCAAGATCAGACTGTACATCTCTAAGATATAACGAAATAGCTAAAAAGTCGACCCTTACGTTCGGCAAAAAAAAAAATTTTTTTCCGAAACCTCCTTACAAAGAAATTATTATCAACCTAATTGAAAATTTTCTTGTTTGTTTTTTATTTTTGGCTTTGGCTTCTCTATTCTGGCCAAATCGTCCGTACTTCATTCTTCAAAATTTCCTCAAGACCCAAGTCTGTGTATAAACTGACCTTATTATCCCTACGTAACTGGTTGAATTTTCTTTGAGAGTTTCACACTAGATTAGAGACAATTTGGTAATAGCTAAGTACTCTAAAGAGTATAGCTATGTCCCATCCTTTGTTTCTCTTATCAAATTTGATTTTTCTTTCTTAATCCTCACCATTAGTAGTATCAGTTGTAAATATAAAAAATTAAGTACAAAAACTATATATATATTGGCTTGGGCAATTATCAATAATATACAAAATTAATAAGTGAATCAAATTATTTTCAATTTACTTACCATGTCCTCATATATTATAATTAAAAATTTGTTCAATTGAATTGAATCCAACACTTTATTTTTGCTCTTATAAAGTATTTTATTAAATTCCATCTATATAGAAATATTGCAAGACTTTAATAACAATAAAATCTGTGTTAATTTAATTACGATTCGCAATCTGTTCAAAAGTAAATCTCATTTTAAACGTGATGCCTCGTGCTTATAATTTGATTATATGTTCATGTGCCTTATCTATCTATCGGCGTTTTAATTAATTGAATTCATTAAGCATCTATGGCATTTAATAATTTTATTATTGCCATTTAATATTCGTTAAATGCTTGAAAATAAGTAGAGCAAGTATTTCAAATCAAACACATTGAACGCATTTGTGTATTTAAGAAATGGCATATAAATATGAAAATTAATTAAATTTGGTTTACATGTTGTACATACTGAAGTTGGCAAAATAAATACACAATACATATGTATGCATGTATGTAGTATGAACAAATAAATCAATAAATATTTAAATAATATTTGTTAAGTAATACCTCTAATTAACAATTTGTTGGCCAATATTTTTCACTCACTTTATTAGTAATTGTAGTTATGGAATGCCACACAAGAAACACAAAAATGTGCACAAGCATGCAATAGGGCTCTTTGACATTATGATGAGGACAATATCCCCCAATAATATAATATTTTTTTTCTTTTTTCTTTATTAGGTTTCAAGTTTTCTCCCTTCCATTTGTATTAATTTCATATTTAGTTTTCACTCTTAATTAATTAAGTAAAATAGATAAAATGAGAAAAAGAGAAAACAAAAATGTTCCATTATTTCTGCTGCATTCCCCGACGGAGATGTCTAGCAGAGAGAATTATGCAGCGCTCATTTTGAAGATTATAAGCGACAATAACCCCAAATTTCACCATCATAGGGCAAAGTAACACTTTATTGAGTATGTCATGCATAACTATCTTTGTTTGTGGCATTCTCACAAGGATTCATCAATTAAAATTTTATGTAAATTACGACTTGATACTGATTCTGTGATGATGATTCTTCAATGAGATGGTTTTAATGACCATATCGCTTTGAATACGCCACCGGGTACTTGTTTGTACATACTTGCATATATACACAAACGCATATATTTTACAATAAAACAAATGAAATTTAATTTATAATTACTCAAAATTGGTAGTAGAAAAAAAGTTTGTGTCTTTACACAAAAGTGGGATCTGCATAAGTGAACAAAATTGAAAAATAAAAATAAAAAATGATAATGGAAAAGTAAATGTTCGATAAAAACTGAACAGAATTGAAAAATAATTGTAAACGTGCAGTGAACGACTTATGTATAATAATAATTTTAGTTTATAATTTGTTTAGCAGAATAAAGTTTTTCTTTGATCACATGACATGCATAATTTGAACTATCCAGCCATGTCTGAATTCTGAGACATTAGGAAACGGACATTGTACACATTGTTTAAGCGCATAGTATGAACGCCATCCTATTATTGTTCAGTGGACGTTCTATGTTTTTCATTAAGCATTTATATGCGATTTACTTTACATTTTTACTTTGTAAATGTAATTATTGGGATAACCCAAACATGTGCGGTACGTACAACATAGAAAACCGAAGAGAAAATAAAATGAATTTAAAACCCAATTTTTAAACTCCATTTTATTTTATACACTTTTACATTATTGGCTACTACAAACCCTGTTCATGATTACGGTCTAACTTCTCACATCACCCAAGTTGAATGTGCCTATTTTTATCCACTTTTACTTTTAATTGCTTTTTAATTGTAATTACGTACTCTCAGAGCTTTTGCCAGAAGACTGTTAAGAGGTGGCTGTCGAAAGAACTCTCTATTCATATTTACATTTTTAAAAGGTCACAGCTGGGGCTCGAACTCGGAGCTCTCATCTGGCAAGCGAACACACTGCCCACGTATCAATACTATTGGCGTCCCATATAATATTTTAGCTTTTCAAACCACACTGCCATATGAAATGCTTAAGTAATGAAAAATCTCGCACACTTTTACTCTTCGATCGGCCAACACCATATCGAGAATTTTTTTAAAATTTTTCGTTACATTGACCTCAATTGGTCGTCGAGAACGTTCAGCGTCATTTGTACTTGTACGGCCATCACGAAAGTCAGTAAACCACTTTTGTTCCATTGAAATCGATGATGCAGAGTCCCCATATTATTAATCAAGCTTTTTCTTGGTTTGGCTGGCATTTTTTTTTTTTGTAAAAAAAATAATGTTTAAGGAGTGCCTGAAATTAATTTTCTTCGGCTTTGAAAAAAAAATGAACGAGGTTGTATGATTTGAACAGTTGTTAAACGGAAAGTAAATTAAGGAATTAAGCTCAAAATTTGACAGTAATTTATAATGGCAGCAGTGTTGCATTTCATATAACTACCGCAGAAGTTCGAAAACTCACGGAATTACTGATCTGCCCTCGTATTAAGTTTTAAACATTTTCATCTTATATGGAGAGAAATTACAGTTTCCTCTCATTTTACCAAACTTTATTCAAAAATTTTTATTAAGTTTTTCTAATTTAAAAGCAGTAGCAACAGAATGTAAAAGAATGCATTAAAGTAAGCATGATGAAACCATTAACATTTTATATAGTTTGAAATACTATTTAACTTAAATTATTTAAATTATATTTCAATAAAATATCTTTATTATTTACATTTTTATCTTTTTTTTCTTCGTTTTTTGGTTTTTTTTTTGTTTTGCTGGCAAACTTTCGCACATTTTGCTTTGAAAATACTTGCAAATAAGAACAAAATACAAAGCAAAGTTTTGTTATAATTTTATTCTTCCTTTTACTACTTTTATTCTCCTATTTTTTAGCACTTAAAAATGCTTTTGTAATACATACACAGAAACATTTTCTTATTAAAATGCTAATGAATTTTATTTAAAATATTTAATTGAAAAACAAACAAAAAAAAAAAACAAAAAAAGAAAGCAACAAAAACAATCAAATCAAATCCAAAAAACAAAACCAAATTATAAATTTTTTAGTGTTTAGTGGTTTGTGTCAAGTGCCAAATGGCTCGGAGTCTGTTATGATGGAGACATTTCTTGTCCTGGGTCTATGTTTTATACTATACGAAGCATTGGATTTCTTTCAAGGATGTATTCATAGCGCCACACCCTCTGCGAGTGATCAAATTGATGCT
Source organism: Metopia argyrocephala (assembly GCA_963576795.1). NCBI lineage: Eukaryota > Metazoa > Arthropoda > Insecta > Diptera > Sarcophagidae > Metopia > Metopia argyrocephala. The sequence continues at coordinate 427,018 of OY756208.1, forward strand.
TATCGTCGTCAATTGGACGAACAACGCCAAAAGCAACAAGAAGAACAATTTCTAGCTAATTTAACTCCACTACTGAGTGCTCAGTTAGCTGCCGCTGGCTTTAATTTGTCAACATCTACAACACCTACAGCTTCGACGGCAAGTGTAATAAGCGATTTGAAGGCACAAGTACAAACTGAATCTGAAAATTATTCCGTAAGTACTCCTGCACTACACTCTGGAGGTAACGGTGAACACGATATTGAAAGTGGTTTTAGACCTGCTAATCGTAGTGTTTATCAAGCTCAGCAACTGCACAATACTTCGTCACTGCCAAGAGATTATTACTACTTACAGCAACAACAGTTAAAAAATAAAAATTCATCCAAATCTTTACTCTCAAAATTTTCGACTTCTGGTTCTGACAATCGCATCTTTCCAGAAGCACCCAGTATTTTGGGTAATCCAGCGTGTGTAATAACAACTCAACCACAACTGCAACATCAGCGCAATTCATTCGACTCACCTACACTTATTACAACACAGCCTCTCGAAGGTTCCATACTAGCTAACGATTTGAAAAGAGCACTTTTAACAAAACACAACAATAACAACGACGACGAACCTAAATTACTATTACGCCACAATTCACAAGCAACCCTGTCGTCGCACAACTTATCCTCGTCTTCCGAAGGAGAAGAAGAGGATGAAGAATCGGAAGCATCCTCTACACAAGGCGAAGCATCTCTCAACTCATGTCCCTACAGTTCAGATCACGATATTAATGAGGATCGTACGTTCACAGTGGGTTCGTGTTCTTCATCGCATGCTGATTTCAGAGAAATTGAATGTGAACGTCTACGCCGTCAATGTGTGAGCGTAAAACGCATTTATAGCATATCGGAGAAATTTTAGAAATATCTAAAATTCTAAAACAAAAATTCATTAAAAAAAAAAACAAAACAAAATCAATTGCTAATAAGAACGAATGCAAAACAAAAAAAAAAAAAAAGAAAACATTATTGGTATAGAATTTGCTGAAAACAAAATTGTATTCTTAATTAAAAGGTATTTAGAAGTGAATCCCAAAATTTCTAGAAAAAAAAATACACGAAAAGAAACAGAGAGAAAATACAAAAATATTTAAGAAAAAGCACATTTATTTCAAATTCATATTCACAATTGCACTTTTATAATATCAATCAATAATTAAGCAGAAAAAAAAAAGAAAAACTCACGCATTTTTCAAGCATTTTCAAGCATATCTCGTAAGTAAGAGCCGTTCACATATTCACGTAAAATACTAACTATTATTCGCAAACTTCACTTAAATGCGTTCATAAATATTTCATAAAATTAAGTTTCATTTAAACGTCAACTAATCACCAACAATTTAAGTTGCCTTTCGTCTTTTTTTCTTTATTTTACAGATTTTGTTTTTTTTTTCTTTTTCTTTTTAAATGCTGATAAAATCTTTTTATTTATTTTTAATTTGAATCTTTCATTTTCTTTCATCACATCAAGCTTAAAAGTCGGTTTTCTAATAATTCAATATTCTTTGGTTTTGAACATCAATGAAATAAAAATATTGCTCGGACACCTTTTTATGTAACCTTGATTTAAAAACTAATAATTAAGTTTTGTACATCTCTTAAGCGCTTAATTTTCTTATTATTTTTAATATTCGAATTCAAGAAAAATATTTTTTTTTACAATACCAAAACCAAAACATAAGATTCCTGGGGAGTGATGTTGTGTAAACATTTTTCTGGCAGGTTACAATACTCAGGGGAGTAAACCCCTACTCATGCTGTGCATTGTATTGGAATGTTGAGGATTGATAGATTTTTTTTTAAATTTATTACAAAGTTAGTAAAAGTTTTAGCCCTTTCCGAATTTGGACACACATTCCTCACTCACGCTTCTCTTTCTAAGTGTGTTCTTTAGTTTATAACTGATCAATATTGCATTCGTGTTGTGCTCGATAAAAACTATCGGAAAAATTGTATCACGTTTTTTCTTATGAAATTGTGTTATTTTTTACTTTGATGGTAGTAATTTGTAACATAATGTGAAAATTTGCCATACGTCGAGTTAACTATGAGAATGTCAAAATTATACCCTAAAAAAGGACACTTACTTAAAGGAATTTAATGAAAAAAAATCTAACAATATTGGAAAATCTAAAATGAATTGGAAAGAAAATGTCAGATTTTCAGAAAAGAAGGACCTTTATTTTTTTCTGACTGATATCAGATATGATATTAATGAGTTTAAATCAAAGATCCACACCGTCTTTCCCTCTTACATATATATTTTCCTAGTCCAGCACAATGTACTGCATGAGCAAAATAAAAAAAAACAAAAATAGGGAAAAAAAAACATTACCCGCGAATTGATCTTGGACTCCATTTAATTTGTTGCCGATATTTATCGCAAATACATAAATATATTGGTATTTTTCATTTAAAAAACGATTTTAAGAACGACAAAGACATTCAATCTACGCCGCACACTGGTTCAAGAGCGGCATTAACTCATTTTTTTCATGCCTTCTGATCCACCTGATTTTTTTACAGTTTATAATAGACAATCTAATTATCATGTACCAAAAATATTAGGCTTATATCTTTATTACTTTTTTGTCCAGAGACATTCAAAGTTGACCTAAGTGTATGCGTTTGAAATGACCGTATTATATACGCTACCTTCTATCGCTTCATGCTTTTAAAATACTCTTGTAATGACACTAAAAAGATTTTTTTTTCTTACAACTGGACGATATTTATGATATATATGCAAATACAAAAAATTTTCAAATTTAAAAAAAAATAATTTTTTTTACTACAAAAAATTGTCCAAAAATATACATTTTCTCCAAATTCTATGGATTGCATCTTCTGAGCTCCAACGAGCTCCAGCCAGATACTTATATCAAATTAAAGCCTGAAGTCTCAGCTAATTATTTATTAAAAATTCAGCTGCCCGTTTTTGTCCCTAAGCAATTCCGGTTTAAAAAACTAAAATTAGTTAGGAAAAATTTCCTTCACAATCATGTAATTGCAGTAGACGTTTGTATTAAAATCTGTTGCATACTCCTAGGATTGCACTTTTCTATAATATTTCATAAGTTATAATAGCGATGGTATTAAGAAGTACAATCCTAATATTATGCAACTTATTTTATTAAAACTTGTCTCCAGTTTACCCGGCCATTTTAAGAAAATTCATAAGTTTGTTTAACGATCTGTAAAAACATGTCGATTTTTTTGGGTAAATTCAAAGAATAGGCTTTTTGGGTTCATTCGGTTCCAGTAATAAGGTGAATATAGCCAGACCTATCTTTTATTTAAAAGAAAAACTAAAAATTTTAAGCTTTGAAGGCAATTTTAATTCGGTCATATCTCCAACACTTCATACGCAATCTAAACAACTTTTTCTACGAATTATAAAGGAAGTGCTGTATTTCAATAAAAACTGCATTGAAAAGTTATAAATTAAAATATCTGACATGAACTACTGAACTGTGTAAACATTTTCCCAGTTTTCGTTTTCCAATATTTAAGTGACTTCAGTAGACTTTTTCTAAGACAAAATATTTCTTTTTAATCAAAAAAATTATGAATTTTCTCAGTGAAACACTCTTCTTTGGTTTTAAAAAATCGAATTTTAGTGACCAAAATACCGCCTACACAGAGTGCAAGATGGTGCGATGGGCGTGGCAGATTTCATGAAACTTGGCATGCGTCTTTTGCTTTTTCTAAGTAGTATATATACTAAATTTTAAGACTTTTGCTTTTATACGAAAAGTTTTATCTGAAAATATCAATTTTGATTGTATGGGCGTTGGGCGATGGGTGTGGCTGATTTTCATGAAACTATTTTATTTTCTTAATTTAGTCAATATAATACTCTGTGCCAACTTTCAAGTTTCTAGCTCCACTGCTTATATTTTTTGCACAAAAATGTATGAAGCTGAACCAGTGTGCGCCGTTGTCATTTTTAGCAAAGAAGATGAAAAGTAAAACAGAAAGTGTTGGTAGTTTGAAGTTTTATGCCCGTATTCATAAAAATTATTTTAGGTTTATTGAGGGTTGATATACTCCTATGCAATACCTGTCAAATAAACCCTCAATAAACCTAAAATACTTTTTATGAATGCGGGCATTAGTTTATAAAATTGGAAAAAGGGAATTGAAAGAAAATAAAACACTTAAATTTTGATATTTCGTGTAGGAGATTACAATCATAGGCTTCATAGTGAAGAACCTCTGTCATGCATTTTTACTAATCAATTAATTAAATATTTCGTATAAATACTGGTAGCAATTAAAATATATATGTATATACAATATATATTTGTTTTTATTTCTATTTGTATTATCATATAATTAATTATCTTTCTAAGAATAGCCCAATTTGTTCAATATTTGAGGATTTATTCTTTGTTTAGAGCACTAAAACAATTAGAGAAGGATTCATCTGGGGTGGGAAGAAGATACATTTTATTTTTTGTTTGTTTATCATCATCATTGTCATCGTTATTAATATACATAATAATTATAAACATTAGGCCGCTTCGTACAAGTCTTATGATGTGGAATATTTAAAAATATACGTATTTAAATCAATCATCGCCATCATTATAAACAGTTAATGTAAAAATGTTTATATACATGAGTGAGTAACTATGGGTAACCATTTATCTATGGTTTTTATATACATACATATGTATGTATATATGTATGTGTGTGTACGTATCTAAATCGGTCTATCTATCTTTTTGCCTTTTGTTTCCTCCCTCCTCCCTTATCGCTTCTTTTATCTCTTATGTCCGTCATGATGTCGCCATTTAACAACAATGGCGTCCACAGTCTAAGTTTCTGAACATATAACTCGTATACTCGTGGCCTTATTATTGGCAATGAATCTTAAGGTTTCTCTTAATAAAGGAATTAGAAAGCAAACTTTCTCAGAAGCACCCGTTCATCAGTAGTCAACATTGCAACAACTACTACAACCATAATGGAAACGCAGTATAGCTATAAAAAATAGTTTTTGTTTTCTTTCGTTTCTTTTAAAATAGTGGATAGGGAATAAAGAGAGGAAGGAATATAAACTAATTTTTTATATACCTATATACTATGTACGTGTGTGTAGGTATGTATATGTACCTATATACTCGTATATATGTATATTAGTAGCCATGGCAATAGTTAATACTTCCCTTAAAGTTGCTATTAAAGACTTGATAATAAAAATTGAAGGATAATGGTACTACAACGATACGATGCTTCTTTGGAAATTGATTAACTTGGTTAAAAGAAGAAGAAAAAAAGAGAAAAACAAAAAAAGATAAAAATGTAAAATATGAAAAATCTTAAAAATAAAACACAGGAAGAAATATATATATATATATATATACATATAAGTAATATAGTAGAAGTGAATATAGTCCGATTTATTGTTTTTTTTTGTTTAATGCTATTCATTTTATTATTTATTATACATATTGTTGTAATTGTTGTTTTACTATTTCATTTTGATATTTCTTTGTATTCTATTTTTGTTGTTGTTTATAAGAACAAGAAAACTATAGAAAATAGAAAGCAATAGAATAGATGATGATGATAAGGATAATGATAATGATGATCCAGACATTTTTAACGGAATGGAAAAAAAAAACAGAAGACAAAGAAATCGGATAAATGAATATTTGTAGTATGAAGTATTGTATAATAAAAGACAAATTGTTCATTTAACTTTATTTTAAAGAAATAGAATAACAAAATGAAGGGATGTGTATATGCGGATAATTCCATGGCGACGGGTAATTCCAGTTGAGCGGAAAGCAGAGAGGAAATGAGGAGATACGATATACTCGTATACTATATATTCACAATATTTTAAAGTAAGAAAGAGCATAGCAATTGATAAGATTGTTGGGCAAAATCAATAACAAAGTAAACAAACTATTATAGGCAAATAACAGTGAGAAACAGACCTGACAAAAATAGAAGTTGTTCTTGTGCCTTTATAGAAATCTACATAATTCAACGGAATTTCTGCAAAAAATAAACTTCCTTTGTAGATATGGAGAATATCCAGGTGAAAGAACGAACATCTTTTATATGCGGGTTGGCGAAATATAAAAATTTGTTTTTAATTTTATTCAATTGAGTACAAAGCAAATACGGTCGAGGCAATTTTCTTCCAAAAGAAGAAATCACAGATAATCATAGTTAAACTTTAATATAAAAATATTTCAGAATAACACAAACTTAACTTCAAATAAAATTGATAATAACAATGACAAATATTAAATTTAAAAAATTGTTATCGTTTATATGCATATATTTCCCTTGTTCTTCTTCAGTATTTTTGAAATATTTAAGGCCATAAACTCGGACTTTGTTGTGGATCAATTAATAACTGATTATCGCAAACTATATAATTTTAATTGGCTGTAATTAAGGTGAACATTCATTATATCTTCTATTTCTCTTATTTTTTACTTTTATTGTTTTATTGCAATTATAGCTTTTAGTCCTGAAAATTAACAAAAATAAGAAAAAAAAACATTGAAAGTAAAAATTCCTCTTCGGAAGCTTTGTATTGTATTTTGTGCCCAAATTGCAAATCAACACTTTATTTTTTTATTATAAAGAGTGGTTTAATTTTAAGGGCCAATGTTGATTTTGAATAAAACACAAATTATTTAGGAAATTATTGTCATATATCTTTATTATGATAATTTGGTATGGTTCAATTATGTATGGAAAAATCAATTATGATGGTACATATTTTCGATAACCCTGAGGCATAATTGAGGTTCTATGCCGTTAATGTGACGAATTATCTCATCCTTTAGCTCTTGAATTATTGATGGTTTATCGACGTACACCTTTTATTTCAAATAACCCCAAAGAAAGAAGTCCAATGATGTCAAATCACATGAGATAACACAGTCATTGAATTTGCCGCCCAAAAGAGCCATTGTTGAAACCACATATCGTCCACATCATAATGTGCATCAACGACGAGCGGCAAGGTGTAATTGTTAGGCACGACGACGAGTTGAGGTAGACGGCTCTTCAGCCAATCTATCGCGAAAGCCGCAGTAATATTTTCTTCAGCACGCACTGGTGTTTTCACACCTTCTACAGACCCTATTTGCCCAAATTTTTGTACGATTTTTCCGATTGTATGCACATTTGTACGATTAAATTGACCGCAAAAATCACGAAGTGAATGATATGCATTTTGAATTTTTTCATAATAAGCCTTACTGCCATCCCTAAATAAAAGCGGCAAGCGTTTTCTAACTGTCAAAATTTCTCATGCCCATACAATTTGTATGGAGCATCCCAAAATAACGCGGCGGCAACGCTTTGCAATTGGAAAATCCAATTTTGACAGAGCGTTTAGTAGTAAAGTTGGCCGCAAAAGGCAACTAAAATGTAAACAAATAGGAAAAAAACAGGGTTGTGATATAAAGATATGTTATTTGCATAACCATGTTTTACTCGTAAAGGCAAAAAATAAACAAAATAAAAGATAATAAATATTAATTTAAAATAAATAAATAAAATATAATAAAAATAAATAAAATAACACTATAAGATTTAGTTTATGTTACAAATACCAATAGCGTAATGCAGTTTATTATTACAATTGTCAGAATTGTTATATAAGCATATGCTGTTGTATTACCCTGTTTTTAATGTTTTGACAAACCGTTGCCGCTCTTATTTAGGGATGGCGGTTCAGCGTTCGCGCTGAGCGTTGGAAAACGTTCCGCTTGCCGCTTTTATTTAGGGATGGCTCTTAGTAACTTTAACGCATTGCTCGATTGTGTATCTTTACATGGTTCAAATTGAGTTAGTCTGAAATTGAGAAATGTCAAATGAAATGCAGAAAAAACTTGACGTTTAGAAGTGCTTCACATTCAACATCGTCCATTAAAATTTATCCACTTGATACATAAATCAGAATAACTCTGCCTGCATTTAAATTTAAATATAACAAACCAAGAATTAGAAAAACTTGTGTTATTGAAATATTAAAAATCTAAAAATCGTAGAATTTCGTAGATTATCAGATTTATCCATTCCAAGTATTTGTTTTTTAGGAGGAAGATCCGTTTGAGAATAGTGTGCACAAAAACATATCTAGGGGTATAACAGTATATCCTTGTTGGTGGCAGTACTTCTGATAACATCGTCTGAAAAGTAAAATTTTAAAATCTAAGCAAATCAACGCTTGGAACTATAAATGGTAATTCGGCGCTTATATATCGCCAATTTGTCGCAAAACAAATAGTTTCAAAATGCATGAGATCACTGAAAATATGAAAAATATTAATTTTAGCGGTAATCTATATTTGTAGATAAACAGATTGTAGGCAGATATGCTAGACATGCTACGTTTGCAAGACTTGCAAGAGTGCTTGCAACAAATACTGATTGTTTCTATTGTATCTATGTATGTATCTACTGGTTTTGCCTGTACAAACAATTCTATTGACAATAAGTATTTAATTGATCCATTAACATTTTAATTGTTTTAACCAGAACAAGATCATAGATCTGATTTAGTAAGTCGATAGAATATCTTCCAGAAAGATTAAAAATGAATTCTAGGTTCTTATTTTCAACAACTGCATGCCTTAAGGTCTTGTAGCTTTAATTCGGAAAATAATAAATTAAAAATGCTAATCAAAATTAACACCCAGATAGTTAATAAATAGTATCACTGATTGAAATTGTATACCCTTAAATATGAAATCTTAAGTCAGTAGCAGTAATAACTGCCGTTTCATCAGCATAAAAGGCAGTATTCGTGTTCGTGTTGGTCTTAAAGTTTAAAGTGTATATGGAATTTAGAATTTCTGATAGAATTTAGCATTGTAATACACCTGCATGAATATATATTTCTGCAAGGAAGAGTCGTCATCTGTCTATAAGAAAATTTTAAATTTTACATTTATCTTGGGCAGTCATAGTTACTTCTGTAGATGCATATAAAAAAAAAATGAAATTATTGTAAAATCTGATTTGAAAATTGAACAATAACTTGGAATTGACATTTAAACAAAAATTAGTGATGAATGAATATATTTATCGCTTAATCTCAAATTTATAATAACTTGGATTAAACTCAACAATTTAAATCTAAATTAATATGAAATCACATATGCTTGACTTCGTATTTGCTTTGTTAAAAGCCCTTTGCTGGTGATGTACAGAGTTGACAAATTAAAAAAAAAAACATGATAATTTTTTATTAACAAAAGAGAGAATGCAAGAGAAAAGATATTAAAACAAATAACAAAATAATATTGTTATAGAAAATAATTTTTAAACAAACAAATGAACAACATAGGCAATATCAAAAGAAAATTCAATATTTGTAAAAATGTGCCATTAAAGTTCTTTGAAATGTTTGCAACAGAATACAGTTTTAAAAGTTATGGTGTTTTTGTCAGTCGGTTTGTTTACAATTTCTTTTTTCCTGACCTCTATCCCTCTTGTGTTGAAGTTAAACATTTACTCGTATAAACCTTTTTTGTTTACTTGCAAGATGAAAGGCTATTGAATAGAAATAAGAAAGAGAGCAAAAAAAAAAGCTGAAATTAAAAAAAAACCCTTCATTCATTCATATAATAACGATGCATGTGCTCCATTTTGTTTTCTTTATCTTCTGTTTCTTCATTTTCTTTATTATAATTATTTTTTGTTTGTTTGTTTTTTTTTCTTCGTTTTGATAGTGGTACATAGTTTTTATACATATATTATTTGTTTGTATTTCAATTGAAGATGTTGTTTTCTATTTGTTGTTGATGTTTGTTTGTGTTCATTTTACATTCAGTCTCTTTTGTATTGAAAGAGTGTAAAAGCGTTGAAAATCTGGTTTACAGGTATTTTTCATTCAATTTATTCTATACATTTACACTCAACTTACTCTCATGTATGTATACACTTGTTCATAAAACTTCACATACAAACACATGATTTAATAAGTAACTGAATGCATTGATATAAATAAACATGCTTTTTTGTGAAAATCAAAGTATGCTTTTAGGCTGTATTCAAGAATTTCTATTAAGAGAGTGAAAAAAAAAACAAAGACAAAAACAAGAAATAAGAGCTTAATATGCGAAAAGATATACTCGTATAAGTGATATAAAATGACACCATCATCATTTTTATTTTTTACACTAAGAGACAGAGAGCCGTACATACATACATACATACATACATACATACATAAACAGTTAAATTTATAAATCTATTTGTTTTTTGTTTCTTTTCTTCTTCTTTCTTCGTCCTCGTTATGTCAACGTTAATTTCAACAAATCAGAGTCAACATTCTTAGATGTTTAACGAACTTAAATGTGGAAATAATTTAATTTAATTTGTACACAAGTAACACCCATTAAATTTGTGGTTCAAAGGATTTTGTCAGTTATTTACAAAAACACACTTTAGAGTAATTTTTATATTTTCTTGTGAGTAAAAATTTAACAATTCGGAATAAGTTGTTAAATCTATTAAAGGAGAAATTGAAAATAGAAAAAAAAAAATATTTCTATTTAGAATTAACTTCCAATTTGTAATTATACATTTAATCTTATGAGTGTTTTAATTTTAAGCAAAATTATTAGTTCATTGGCGAAATATATTTTATTCTTAAATTCAGGCAATGAACTTCTTATCTCTACGTATAGTTCGCATTTAATAAAAATTTTTTCTTTTACCAATTCTAAATACGATGAGGTAGCTATAAAGCTACCAATTGGAGTATTTTTCGAGTGCTTTTAGTGATCAAACACTCGAAATTGAGCTGCGCTTAAGTATAAAAAATGTTTAATTAAAAATACATTCAATAATAAATCGTGGAGTGATCATTCAGATATTTCAAATGCAAGTGTTTAGTCTGTTAACCTTCACCATGTCTTTTTTCTCTCAACTATAGAAAATTTTTATAATTTTATTGATTACAATGCTAAATGATATAGACCCAATTTTCATATCAAAGTAAATAAATACCCAGTTTTAAAGTCTGTCAGTCTGGCGATTAGAATCCCTCTCGTAAAAAAACGCAAACAGCCCAGGTTCAAGTCCTAGCAAAGGAGAAAAATGAAAAATAAAATTTGCGGTTTTTTTTTCAAAATTATGAAAAAAAAAATAAGTGGTTATCCCCCGCCGCCAATAAGGCCATCCTTAAGAAACCGTTTCCTGACAGAGTGGATTATCCACCAATCATCAATAAACGAAAAATCAGGAGAAAACAGGGCCTCCCACTGGGAAGTAGAGATAACATTAAACTACATATAACGGTGCCCCTCACCTCAATAAAAATCTTGCTAAATTATACTAAATATGTATATGTAAAAGAAAGGCCCTAGTTTTTGATGTCTTAAATCTTTGTGGTTTGTTTGACGTTTTACAGTAGACAAGGTTAAAAACAGAGCGAACGATTGGAAATGTAGATTAAATTGTGTGTTGGTGTTGTCCTAAGTCCACTGTATTTTTCAACTGCTAAATTAAGTACTTACATTAAACTTTAAAATATATTTCCAATTCTATCGATTCACATCCTTTCATGGTTGATTGTCCAGTGAATCGCACAAGGCATTATAGAGAGAATTCGTTCTTTACCGCACCGCTCGTTTATAGAACAATCTTCCAGCGAATTTTTTTCTGCCGGTTACAATATCAGTAAGTTTAAATCAAATATCCACAAGCAATGCTCCTTATTTTACTTTTCCTAGACCAGCACATTATACGGCATGAGTACGGATTGTCCCCTGAGTGCTGACATGGATGAGAAAAAAAAAATAAATAAAAAAAAAATCGCTTACAGTGAATTTCTAAAAATTGTTTTTTCCAAAACCACTATATTTTTTTTTCTAAAAAACAAAGGTTTTATACTTTTCTTCTTTTGCATAAATTATTAAAAAAAAAAACAAGAAAAATTAAAGAAAAGAAAAACGAGCTTATATTATCAAATTGTTACTTCCATGTAAATGCTTACAACCAACCATGTTCATTGTAAAACAACCAGCATTAATATAATAATGTTTAAATTGTAGTTGAAATAAATTTACAGGCCGCGATTTCCTTTATGAAATTTAATTTTAAGTAATACGAATTAAATTTAATACAGACCGGAAATATGGCTGTAAATGTTTTTATAACTCTCAGCCTCAACTTTTAAAGCCGTTTATTACATCCGACCAACAGGACTAGAAAATGTTACAACAACAATAATGGCGAGGTTTAAAGGGATGCTAAAATATATGCCATTAAACTCATACATACACATTCAGGTTTTATTATTCATATACGAACATACATACATACATTCGTACATACATACATACATACATACGTCCATAAAATGAATAAAAGTGTGCTTTTTCTTTTCCTGATTCTTGTTTTCTGTTTTTTGTGTATGTGTGTTTTTTTTCTTTTGGTTTTTGTTTTAAATTAAAAAAAAAGAAACAAAATTATAATGAAACCAAAATTTAAAAAAAAAAAACCAATAATACTCATCTCATCTCTCATATAATAATAAATTATAATACAACGTACCATGTACGAATATATGAATTAATGGAAGGAAAACATTTTCTTTCTCATCTTTCTAAAGCTAGATTCCAGTGAAAACGAAGAAACATCAATTGAACGTTTTTAAAAAGATTTCAAAATATTGTAAATTATTAAAAACCTGTAAATACTCGTATTTAAAATATTCAAAATTGAAATACAAACAGTTGTGAACAATTGAGAAAACAAATAATTTAAACTCTAATCTAGAGTAGAAGTCTACCAAGTAGATTTTATATACATCCATATAAATACTATAAACATATAAAACAAGGACAATATTTACAATATATATATACACACAATTAAGTCGCATTAAAAAAAAACAAAGAATAAAAATAATAATAAAACCAAAAACAAAAGTATGAAAATTCTTAAATGTGAAAAAATGTTATGTTTGCCATGTTATTGTTTAGTTGTTTAGATACAAAAAACAAAAACAAAAACAAAAATATCCAAAATAAAAGAAATAACAAAAGCAAAAGGAAAATTTTAATTTAAACTCAAAATCAAAGATTTAATTCAATTATGGACTCCCTGGAAAGAATAATGCGTGCGGCTCCTTTGCCGCGCGCATTAACTGTAAATTCTGCGAACACAAAAGGACAACAAAGAGCTTTAGTTCATGCCTCTTTGGCTGCTGCTACTGTCGGCCGCAAAGGTAGACATCTAACGGGTACATTTTGCCTAACTGGTGATACCATGGAGGGTATAATACAATGCTTAGTTTTCCTAAAAGCATTTTCGGTGAGTATTTTAATCAAAAACAAGTGTGAAACAAAAAATTAAAAGCTCTAACGAAATTGAATGCTCAATTTTATTCATCCGAGTTGGCTTAATAAAAATAAATTTTTAATTTATTTCAGATATCTTTAACTTTAACGTTTTTTTTTTTCTATTATTATTATTTTTTTTTGTTGTAATTTAAAAAAAAAATCCTTTAAATGGCTTATTGTACTTTTGCTTTAAAAAATTTTCTCTTAATAGTTTTTTTTTTTGCTTTAATTTTTTATCTGGCAGATGTCTGTTTTAATGGATTGTAACCATGTTTTGACCTTTTTTTTAAAAACCCATGTCAAAGAGAATATATCATTTTTTTAGGCATCCTTCTTATACCCTCATGAACATTTTGTGTAAATACTTAAAAATTAACATATTATAAGTGAATTTAAAAATACTTACAAAAGCAGCACGACCTCAAATCTGTTTCACTTTAAGCCACATCACACCATTCTGCTTCACCTTATAAGCTTTAAAATCTTTGGTTAAAAAATGTAAGCATTTCCGAAAGAAATTGTGAAAAAATTAAGTCATGCATACTTTTAGGGTCAATAATATATATAAACTTGAAGCATACTTTCAGGATCACTGAATTTATTTTTACATGTGTGTATTTAAATTTTACTCATGCCCTTGTTTATCGCTGTTGTTTATTTTTACTTACGAAATCCTTTAGCATTCTAAATGGGTTTCCTGTTTTCCTTTTTGGTTATTTCGTTTTATTTCCATTTAAACAAATTCTCAAAATTTTATAAACAATATTTGATATATACATACATTTGCACGTTTATTGCCACCATACCATTTTAAACCCTTCTGAAATTTAATGCGTTCGTTTATACATATATTTCGAGGTTTTTCTATTTTGTTTCTTTATAATTATATTTATACCCTTACGCTATTGGAGTATGTACTATCATTATAAAAAGAATTATCCTATTAACCTGTCTGAATAACAAATATTTTTATACATTTTTAGCTCACACAACTAAATGTCATATTGCCAGCCTGTTAATAATAACTAATATATACATATGTGCGTGTGTCTCGTTTAAAATCTCTGTCTCTCTCTCTTATGTCATAGATTCGTTTTATTTTGTTACAATTGGATCAATATTCCTTCAATCTATCTCAATCTCATTTACCACAAATGACTAAAACGTAATATCCTGATGGAAAAAAATGACTTTCGATTAAAAACTTAATTTCCTGTAAACTTTACATAAAACTTTTACTCAGACATCTGGATGGCAATTTGCATATTGCATTTTCAATATTCGTAATCTCTATTGACGTTGTTCCCTTAAAGTGTAAAGAAATAATAAATTATATATTCAACTCAATAATTTTTCTTTTCTTCTATTTTCTACTATTTTTTTAATATATATTTTTTTTTTGAAACGTGGATATATTTATAATGTCTAGTCGTATTAATTTTACAGATATTACATTGAATATTGGCAATACTACTGGGCACTCATTAAAATGAACTCATTTTCAATCGCATTTTTTATTTTTATTTTATATCTAGGAAGGTTGATTTGCATTTTTCTTGTGAAATAATTATTTAATTTTTTTTTCTTGCATTGGTTGAATTGTGAATTTTAAAAGAAAATTTCAGATTTTCTCACACAAATTTTAAATCGATTTTGCTTTTGAAATTTTGTTTTTGTATTAATAAGTTTAGTTGACCTTATTATTGATTAATATATAAGCGTTTTATTAATTAATTAAACGCTTAGAAATTTTGTTTTATATTTATTTTTTTTATGCAAATAAATACCGTTATACAAATATTTATTTAGAAATTTATTCTACTTTAAATCCTTCTAGTCGGTAACACACCAAAGAGTAGGGAAATGTTAATAAAATAATTTATAAATAAAGACTTTAAGCAGAATTAATTCCTAAATATTATAATTAAAAAAGGGAAAAAAAATTCTTTTGTATGAATAACACGTTTCGATATATCTCTTATACGAAGTACACCAATACCCCGATTTGTGTCGCTTCAGTTTGCGTCGCTTCGAAGTTGCGTCTTTTTTTAAGTTTCTGTAATTCCAATGTTGCGTCGTTTTTGTTTCAGTTTGCGTCGCATGGCTTCGAAGTTGCGTCGTAAATGCTTCGATTTGCATGGTTGATATGAAAAGCAAAGTTAAAGCAAAAAAAGGGGGTTTCCCGTTTAGTAGAAAGCAAATTTGCAGGTGTGCGTTGTTTACATGTTAAGCGTAGTTATTAGTTTCGAATTATGTATATCAGTGGTCTTCACAATTGTTATATTTTTATTTTAATAAAATCTGTTATTCAAAAAATAATAAGAAAATATATTGATTTAAAAACCATTTTTCTAAGCTAAAATGTTTAAAACCTGTATTGACTAAACGAAAATCAAATACGTAAACAATTGAAAATTCTGCTTCAGTTTGCGTCGTTTCGGTTTGCGTCTCATTTTTTCAGACCCAATTTGCGACACAAACCGGGGTATTTGTGTAGTATAAGGTGCCTGCGTAGCAATTAAATTCTTCTTTTACAACTTTTGTTTCTTTAAAAATTGAAAAAATTGTTGAAATCTTTAAGAAATAGAACGTAAAGAAAACAAAAATCTATTTGTTTGTATTGCATATCCATATACAAACACACATATGTTTATAAAGTGTTTGAGTAGAAGCACTTTTAGGCTCAAGTATTAAAA
This sequence comes from Metopia argyrocephala, assembly GCA_963576795.1. Taxonomy (NCBI): domain Eukaryota; kingdom Metazoa; phylum Arthropoda; class Insecta; order Diptera; family Sarcophagidae; genus Metopia; species Metopia argyrocephala. Next base: position 443,083 of record OY756208.1, read on the forward strand.
AACTTCTTAATGTTAACTGAGCTTTTAAGATCAGAAAGAAAATATAAGAAAATCACTGCTGATTTGTAAAAGTAAAACAAAACTCAATTGAGGTAAACAAACAAAATGTGCTGAAGAAATGTTGATGGTGTCGCATGATAACCTACAACTTCACTTAAAACGTAAAAATAATAATAAAACAGTAAAAAGTAAAGAAATACTAGAAAAAAAAAGAAAGAAAAATTACGGAAGTTTCAAGAAGAGTCTCCACAAACAGCTTGTCTAAGCACAATTTCATCTGAGCAATAAATGAATAAAAAGAGACAATGGAAAATAGAAAACAAACACTTACACAAAAGGAGAAATAGGAAAAAAATAAAACGTTAATAATATGTAATATGTACTACCTACCTACCTACCTACCTACCTTACTACTGTTCTAAAATAGAAGAAAAAGGGATAAAAATTTAATTCCAGACTGATTGTTGTAGGGCTCCATGGCAATTTATCAAGATGTGTTTTTTTTTTTGTTTGTGTGTGTCTTTCGATTTTCTTTTTCCTATCATTACGTTTATTCCTATTCATTCAAATTGTGTGTTCCTGGTTCAACTTCTTTAATCAAAATCAAGAGACACCTAAGAAGTGAATACAGTATATAATAGAGGCATTTTCCGTGTGCACAACGGTAGTAGCAACAACAATTACAACAACTGTAACAAATACACAAAATAATCATACATATGGTAGACACGTATCTGCTGTCATGCATAACAACATTGTTTATCTGCAACATAAAGCTTTTACAATGAAACTAAAACGAAATCAAAAGCAAAAGAAAATACACTCACACACGTTCTAATCCATACACATACATACATACATATATGAACAACATACAACAGACAGATAGACAGACATGCTGCCGGAGACAAAAAAAAAAAAAAAAAAAAAAGAAACAAAAACAAAGGACAAATAGGGAAGAGATTGAATTTGAACTAAACAAGACAGTTAAAATCTACAATTATGATAAAAGAAGCAGAACAATAGAAAAACTATGAGTATGAATACATTGATTGGACCAGTAATAGCAACAGCAACAGCAACAGCAACAGCAACAATATAAAATTGCACACTAGTAGTACAAAAGTAAGAGTATGATGCCGCATACGTCAGTCAATACATTCAAACAAGCGAAAAGATATTACCCAGCAAACACGATAATTTAAAAACAATATTTTTTTCGGGTGTTAAACGCTTAAAAGTAAACTATTCAATGTCATACAATTTTAAGCCTATTGGTTCATTTTCAGGATATTCTAAAAGCAATTTATGTTATATGTACGAAAACATTTTTACCCGACAATTGCTATACATACATAAGTAGGTAGGTTTTTAGCTAGAAGATACAAAAGACGAACCTAAAAAATTAAGATTCAAATTCGGGGGCTTAATTTTCGTTGCTTATTTTTATATTTACAAGTAATCCTGAGTATTTTTTTAAATATATCTCTTCGTAATCAATTAATTATCATTTTAAACAAAAAATAATTGTATTTCTATGATTTCTTTTATGTTTAGATAAAAAAAATCTAATGGTTTAGAACTCCATTACAAACACAAATTATTATTAAACAATACGAGTTGTATTAAATTCTAATTCATGTCTGATGTTTTAAAGTATAGAAGGCCAGACCTGAAAATCCTAACGGATTTTCTTACGGGTCACTGTAGTGTGAGAGCGCATTTGTTGAGAATGGCGATCACAAATGTAGATGTTTGTAGACTATGCTCACAAGCATCAGAGACAGCAGAGCACATATTGTGTGAATGTGTGGCTCTTGATAGATTTAGATGGATGTATTTAGGGAGACATATGGTCTCACTGACGGATATATCCACCACTAAAGTTTCGGACCTGTTGGTGTTCGTAAGGAAGGCAGTTGGTCTGTTAAACAAACATTAGACTCAAAGGGGCACAATAGATCTTATAGGTAGCAGTGTCTTGCATTTGTGCTGGGTCTAAATCAGATAATAATAATAATAATTAGGGCAACCAAAAACATGCTCTATAAAATTAGTTTTAGGCGCCTAAAATATGCTCTATAAAATTCATAATACATAAATATGTTGACGTATAATTACGTATTTTTTTCAAAAAAGAAGAGTGACATAACTCACAAAATGTGTTTTTTAATGGAAAAAAATTTGTTTTTTGAGTTATTAATGCAGAAATATGAGACCAAGTGTAATTTAAAACATATCTAAAAATTATATTTTTATCTCTTTTTCCACTGAGTGGCGACCAGAAGTGTCTTGTACTTTTCCTATCAGTTTGGCTATATAAAAATTTTTAAATACATTTATCTCAGAATAGCTTTTTTGAGTTATGCCACTCTTCTCGAAAATAAGCGATATATTTTTTTCAATTCCAAAATTAACAAAAAAATAGAAAAAATTTCAAAAAATTCAGACTGACAAGAATTGAAAATAAAAGAGTAAAAAATTCATTTATATTATTGTTGCAATAAATAACAATCATATCGCTCAAATTTTGAAACATAAAGCTTTGTCGTAAAACGCTCTTGTACATCGAGAAACTTCTTTCGACATCAACGGAAGTAATTGATGCAAATTTGAAAGCAAACGTTTCCTAGCATAATTTCTTGCGTTGAGCTCAATATGTTTTTGACTTCCGAGGTGTTGTTTTAAGGCAAATATTTTCTTTGCTGACACTGGTTTACTGCAATCTTTACAAAACAGAATATTCCTGTTTGACACAGATTGCTTGATTTTCTGCATATTCTTAAGAAAATTTAATTAATTTAAAAATCAATTTTTAATTTAATTTTTTATATTATGCAGTTATAACAATTTTTCTCCAATAGGTACAAGGTTGAAAAATACGTAATTTTTAACTGAGAATTCATTATTAAACAATTTTTTTAAATGCTAATTCCTATAAATGTATTTACAATTTGTACGCTTTGTATTTAATTTGTTTTTTGATTTGACGTTTTTTATCAAATTTACATTAACTATTGCACAAAAGTTTAAAAAGGAGTTTCGCCAATTTTCCCAATTTTAGTTTTAAGCGTTTTTATGAGTACCCTCATTATTTAACAGATTATACTTAAGTAATATGTCAGTATATGGTCATTATTTTGAAAAAATAAAAGTTGGTTATGCACGTAAATTCTTCTAACATATGTAAAAATTTGTAAAATATGCCATAAAAATATGATAAAATTTGAAATATGCAAAAGTATGCATTTATGACGAAATATGCAAAAATATGCCATAACAAATAGGGGTTAAACGTCGTAGTTTCTCCTAAAATGAATTAATATTTTGGTTGCTTTGTCAGTAACATTCAGAAAAAAAAGATGCTAATGCATATTTTTGGTGGCCCTAATAATAATAGTTCATTTTTAATTTAACGATAACTTAAATTAAATTAAAGATGGTAATCAAAGATTGATTTAAAAAAATTGAACATTTTTTAAATGCTTGGTTTTGCGTTTGTAGGGTACTCGTATAGAGATGCCTAAATTGAAATACATTTGAAGATTTGAACATATCAATTACTTACATTCATATATACATATAAGTACATATGGATATGGATATGGATGTATGTTCATATGTATTGTATATACATATGTATGTAGTCTTACACATGCGGCTGTTGTAGTTCTCGCCATTTATTACTAAATTACACAAATTACAAATTACATACCTCAATAGGAAGGAATCAAAAAATTAAATATAATGAAATTGAATGCTATTGAATAGTGAAGGCGATCCAAGTAGGTGTGGTCTACAAAATAAAATAAAATAAAAGAAGAACAACAAAGTATGAGGCTTTTTAACCCATGAAAAACTCATACGAAAATCAAATTAACTAATTGCGCTTCATTGACATTTTGTTGGTTGCCTCAAAGCGTAATTATACGGTTGTTGGTGTTCATTTGAACTCCCCGTTTTTCCTTTTTGCTGCGTATTTTGTTAAGAAAACTGTCACTTTTTGTTATTTTGGAATATAAATGGCTTGGAATAAAAATTTAAGTACAATTTATATTCTTTTTAACGTTTAATAAAAAACAACATCAACAAAAATAATGAATAAATAAAATGATTGTTGTTTTTTTTTTTTTGAATATTTTCTCACATTGTGATCTCATTTCAGTTTAAGATAACGAATGAAATGCTAATCATTAAAGAAAAAGCGCAAATGGGAAGGAATCTAAATCAATATTTCACTGGCAAATTGTTAAAGACTGGCTCTTTAATTTTTTCTTTGTATTTTTGTTATTGATGATGTGGCTATAGATGATGTAGAAACGTATGAGCAACGGTTGAATAATGACAGGCAATACAATCAACCACTAAATATGATGGTGATGATGATGAAAAAGATTAGGATTAGGAAAGGAAGGATGATAACGATGGAAAAATAAACGGTAATGAGTTGAGTTCGTGTTGATGGTTAATTAATGAATTGCCAATTTGTAAAGTTTAACTTTAAGTTGCAGCCCATTAAAAACTCAAAGAAAAGTAAAATAAATAATTTGAAGTCAACAGTATATGAAAGTTTGTCTGTGGGTGTGTGTGTGTGTGTGCGTATGTGTGTTATGTTTTAAAATTATTTTAGTACTTTGACGAAAACTTGATGTAATTTTGTATTTTTTTTTCTTTTTTTCTGCAAAGAGATTCTCGTCTAAAGTTAAAATAGACTAAATATATATATACACATAGACATATACATACACATTTTAAAGATGGATAATAATGGTAGAAGAAAAGTTTTTTTTGTAGGAATGAGAAAGAGGAAAGAAGTAGTTTTTGGGAACATTTCATCTAAATTTTTTAAACTATTTTAAATTTCACTGGATGATCATTTAGATCTATTTTTCACATTTCCACTTACACTTGTCTTCTAATTTTAATCATAAGCCATATACAAAATCATTGTAACGAATGTTAATTATTATTGTGAATTACAATTGAAACTATGAGAAAGCTCTGATAAATCTGATGTTTCATAAAAGTGAGTAGTTAGTTTTGGTTAAGTAGTCATATAGTAAAAATTGGTTAAATTGTCATATAAAAATCGGCAATACAGTTTTTTTTTTATTAAGGCCAGCACTCAGGGTCCGACCCCTACTCATGCAGTACATTGTGCTGGTCTAGGAAAATATGTAATGGAAAGAAGGAAAGACGAAGTAGTGCTTATTGACATTAGTTCTAAACTTATTAATATCGTAATTGACAAGAAAAACTTCTGCGGGAAGATTGTTTTATAAACGAACTGTGCGGCTGAAGAACGAATTTTCTCTATAATACATTGTGGATTCACTGCATAATCAGCCCAGCCAAGGAGAAAAAAAAATTTAAAAAATAAAATTAAAAAAAAAAAAAAAAATAAGAGGTTCCCCCCCCCCCACCTCCAAGAAATCCATCTTCACGAAACCGCTCCCTGACATTTCCAGCCTATTCCACCAAGAAAATGTATGATCTGGAGTACAGCGCCATCTTCTGGGGAAGATAACAGCTAACCTACATAAAAAAGATGCTCACCATTCACATTCAACATCCAGATGGGGCAATTGCTATTGATCATTCAAAGGTGAAGGTATAACACTGGCCTTTGAGTGATCAAATTGACAACAATTTGTCCCATTGACATAAGGCGCTTCATCATCACTTCTTCACAACTATATATCTATGTATATCTATATATTCAACATTCCAATACAATGCACTGCATTTAGTAGGGGTTTACTCATGAGTATTAGTCTGAAATAAAAAAAACGACAATCACGAACCCACCCAAGTAATCGTTTCTATTGAAATGGTTAACGTTTTAATAGTTTAAACGTGTTCAAGTCGACTAGTTGGTAGTGTCCTAGTCCGTACGTGGTGTTTCAATTCTCACGATGATAAGAAATGAACAAATGCATTGAGTTTGTTTTCGAAAATAAAATCTATACTAAATCGTATTCTCTTCTATAGATAAGTAGTAAGCCAACATTGTAGGCGTCATAATAGAACTCAGACTGCTAGTGCAGATGGTATATCTGAATAGAGTAATTAGCTTAGCCAGGCAACCGTTTGCAAACAGTTATTTTTGAAAAAAAGATTCAACAATGCAGCGATGCAATAAAGTTTACAAATTTGTAAAGTTTACAAATTGTGATTTCTTAATATATCCGGGTGTGTATCAGTTTTCCTTTCAACAACTCGCTGAAACCATCTGATGATATAAAAGGTTCAAATACGCTGAAAATCTTAACTATGCCATTACGTTTAACGTATGTGCCTTACAGGAGCAGATAAATAAGTTGGTACTTTAATAAATTTAAGCCGTGAGCTATAAAATTATCACTCAATTAGAACACCTCGTAAATTTCTAACTTAGTATGAATGTTGTATAATTTGATTGCCTTTATTATTTATCGCTCTAAATTTTAAAATACTTTAAGTAAATTTATGTGATAATTAATTAACTGAGCACTCAATTAATATTAATTGCTATTCACTTTTGTAAATAAAATCAGAAAGAAAGAAACAAAAAAAAAAACGCTGTTTACTTGTCATAAACTTTAGTAACACTTAAAAATAATCTTTTCTCAACCCACACATCCTCTGAAAGTGAAGGGTTTAATTTGTGTGTGTTTATGTGTGTGTTTTTATATACATACATGTTGTTTTTTTTCTTGTGTGGGTATAATGGAATAGAAAACAGAACGTTTTACTGACATAATTGCTTAACAAATACCCCAGTTGGCTTAAAAATTTGTAAAACAATGGCTTGAAAGAATTTGTGTCCGTTTCCGTTTTTGCATATGCATATATGTATACGTATATGTATTCGCATGCATATCTCTGTATGAATATGTACTATGTATAATATGTAACACTTCTTATTATAAAATGTGTAAAATTGACACAAACTCATATACATTGTTTGTACATATGGTAAAAAATTAAAAAAAAAACAGAAAAAATTATGAAAAATAATGGGAATGAAGGAGAACATATTATAATAATACTTCACTGTAACTGGCACAATTATATTATTTTGTTACAGAAACTTTGTTTATAAGTGTTGTATGTAAATACGATGTTGCACATTCTACATTCTTACAAATTTGTTTGTACCAGTATGTTGGTTTTTTGTTATTTTTTGGATCTACTACTATTTATTGTCTAGGTATATTTTGTTTTAAATAAAACCTATAGTTTTTATAATAAAACCTGAATTTGACAGATACTCACTTTGTGTGTGTGTTTTTCTTAACAAATAATTTTGGTTTACGTTTCTTTGTCAACATACATGTTCACAATTTTTAATGAATTATAACCACATATTATCACCAAAAGTTTATGAACTTTTGAAATGCTTTGAAACCCCAATTTTTGTTTTGAAATGCTCATTGAGATTCAGATACTGATAATCGATTTATTTGCAAAATCATATTCATGAAAAACCATATTTTATTGAATGCTATGAAAGTCCAAGCCTGAATCCTAGCAAGTTTAGTGATTAGTTTTGATAATAAATTTGATCAGATTCCACTTTTCAGTACAAACCCTGCCCGATTCACTTTCTTACCTACTATTGAAGTATACCGTAGCACACTCCCCAAAATACAACTTACGGATGTTGAAATCCGTACGTAATCCCTACAAATGGGAGGAAGTAGCCCTTCATTACTCACCGTGAGACAATTATGTGCACGAGGTCTACCAGTGGCCGGCGGAACTGTCGACCAAATCTTACCGTCCCTTGGCTTGAACGATGCAGTTGATTTCGACGAATTTGACAAACTTTGTTTGTTTGCAGGTAGCTGTAGGCCTGCCTATAGATGACCGTCCAGTCCATGCCGTATCCTCTGCCAAAAGACCATCGTGCTTGCTGTGTTTTAAGTTGATCAAAAACAGCCAAAAACACATTTCCATTGCATGCATTGCAAAAGTCCGGTATGCCAGCAACTCTCAAATGCAAGGTACTTCTGCATTAAATGCCGTGAATAAAATTCCTTTGTATACATATTATTAATAAAATACACTTAATAGATAAGTAAGATGTATAAAAATGCATTTTTATTGTTCATTTTTTGGTTTTAATAGCATAAAATGCATTTATACAGACTTTTATCACATCTGTCTATGCATTTCCATACAAATTACATGCAGGTCTGCACAGACCTGGTTATGCCATTTATGACAAAATATTTCCAGACCTCCAGTCGCCCTGATTGTTTGCTCATTGTGTTTGGAGATAGTTGCTCCAGGAAGTCATTGAAAGATTTGTCTCTAACATGAAAAACAAAAAAGTTCTGCACACTTTTATATGCGAAAAGTCTGCACAGACCTGGATATACCTACTAGGGTTAATATTTTCACCACTTGCAATAAAAAAATGGAACACTTGCGTATATTTGCGTACAAAAAAGTAAATCTTGACTTCATCAGCTACATTCAGACAACACAGTCTTTTAAAAGTTCCATATACTTGGCTGATCTTTGAGGCTTCTACAAGCCTCTTCTAAAGACAGAAAACAGTTGGTGATGACAACAGCAGGGTTGCCTTTTAGTTAAGTGACGAGTAATTCAAAAATCACCCTATCCTGGTAAGAGTTTATAAAAGCAAATCGAAATTTCAAATAAATCTTATAAAATTTTACAATATGCTTGCAAAATAGCACAGAATGGCAATTTTAACTGCAAGTTTTGTATGCCTATTGCAAAAAAAACTATTTGTCAGGAATTGTCATTTCACACAGTTATGATATAAAAAGGAAAAAAAACAGAAAAATAGAATATATGAAATATTATTTTTATGAGGCATACTCGTACATTTTGTTATAGTACTTGCACGAGTATGTCTGTATGTATGTACTAGTCAGTTGTAGCCATTTAATTGTTTTTCAGTTTATTTATGTTGTCTACGATTAAGCTTTTATATAGATATTCTATTCTTTTCCACAACATCTGTTGCCTGGCAAGAGTTTATATATTATAAACCAAGAAAAAAGAAGAAAGAGTTCAAAGCAATATTACGATTTAGATTGAAAACTGCAGTTTAATTATGCAACGACAACCAGATAGCTATTCAGTTAACCAGCAATGCACCATATTTCATGGGGAAAAAACTTAAGTAAAACTTTGTGTATATATGTATATAGATACATGTGTATATGTGTGTGTGAACAGAAATGTGGCATGTTGCGTTTACTTCCTTCTTCCTAAAAGCAAAAGCAGTTAACATGTGGCTTAAACAAAAAGGAAGGAATGATGAAGAAAGAGGGTATGATAATGACATACACAAACACAAAGAAAACTTCAAGACTTGCCAAGTTGTCATGGTACAAAAAAAAAACACAAGTTTTTACACAATTTTAATTATAGAAGTTAAAGCCACAAGCGTTTCCTATTCACAAAACAAAAAAAAAAAAAAAAAAAAAAAAAAGATCTACAATTATATGCAAAGAAAGATATTGAAATAAACTATCTGTGAATGCAAACAACAATTGAATTTGTTGTGATTTAAAAGTTTAATAATTTTCAACAAAAGAATGCAGTTGAATTCGTATTAATTTTGGGCTAAAATAAGAGTGAATCATGTCTCGACCTTGTCGAACATTTTTACGATGTTTTTGATATGAAACACTGTAGTATTCTATATCGTAAATATAAGACACTGCGTGTTTTTGCCATATAACAGATGTGTACAATTAAAATTATAGCATATTTACTTCTAAGAGGTGAAGTTAATATTCTAAAATAAATGTTTCTTAGCAAAAAAAAAAATACTATTTTATCCTTTGTACTACTTCCGGCCTATGACAACGATATGTTAAATCCTTTGATCGTTCTCACGAAAAATAAAGTACTTCTGATTGATGATTTTGCTAATGGTTTGTGAACTATTTTATTACTGGGTAGAGTTAAATATTTGCATTATTTGTGCCCGTAATTACACAGAAAAAAAAAAACGTAGTAATGGCAAATGATTTTAACCTTACCGCAAATAGAATTTACATTCGGATCGTTCCCAGTAGCAATTTGTATTTGTCGCAACTACAAAATTGCTGTTAACTTAAATACAATTGAGCAAATGCAAAAATGGTTTTAACAAATGCAATTGTCTTTGCCCCAAATACAATCCGACAAATGCAAAAACTGTCCTACCAAATACAATTCGACAAATGTCAAAATTTTTTAAATTTTTAGATTTTATTTACAAACAAAAATAAAATTAAAGATTTTTCAGGAATATATACATACATATGTACAATGAATTGGTAACTTACTTTTAACTATATCTAAAATATTAATATAATACATAGTAAGGGAATTGAGAGCACAATATAATAATACATACATATATTATATAACACTTATAAATAATATAATTTACATGTATATAATTTACATAATATATAAACTATATTTATATACAGTTTTTAAAGTCGACTCCGAACGACAGATTTGAGAAGCTTTTTCATGGCAATCAGTTACTCTCAGAGCTTTTGGCAGTAGTGGTAGTCACCGAAAGAAATCATTTTTTCATATTTCTTTTCTTCAAGATGTCAGAGCTGAGATTTGAAGCCGGCAATATCGTCTTAGTTAGCCAACACACTAAATACTAGACCGCGACGAAGATATGCTCCTGTAAAAAACTCACACATATTTGCTTTTTTTTCACACGCACGTATTTTTAATACCGCAAACAAAACTCAATCGAATGAGAGAAAATGTCTAAACAATAAAACAAAACTAACTGCGGATTGCATTTGAAAATACAAGACTACTGTTACCACAACAGCAATCCGTATTTGGCGTAAATAATTTTTCTCATGTAATCTCAAATAAGAAAACATTTGATTTTAATAAATTGCTGTTGACATGAATTTTTAAATGCAATTACATTTAACTTAAAGAAAATTCAATTTGGATCAAATAATTTTGCTCTTGATTTATGTCAACTGCAATTTTGTAGTTGCGACAAATACAGTGTATTTGCCGAAATTCTTTGTGGCAAATAAAATATCATTTAAATCAAATACTTTTTATTTGCGACAAATACAATTTCCTCAACTGCAGAAAGTATTTGCCATAACAACACTTTTTTTTCTGTGTACGAAAACGGTTTATGATAAGGTCAAAACAAAAAAAGTTTATCAGTGTTTGCACATAATACTAGTATATAAAATTTTAAAATATATTTTTTATGTAATTGTTATGATACTTTTAAAAATGAAGCCTCCGATAATGTTTCTTGAAAATTATTCCTAATTCAATAATTATAAAAGTAGTCTAAGTCAAAAATTGAATAAAATTATATAGAAATACAACAATAACCTTGAGCACTATTGCAAACTGATAGAACTTGATAATACAAATGTCGAATCTGCATTTTAATTAAATGAAACCACTAGAAGAATCAATATCAAAAAGATTATGAAATAAAGAAAGTTCTATAAAATTTCTTTAAGTTGTCACTTATATCGTTTTTTATTTTTGTTTTTAAACCAATACTTAGGGGTAAACCCCTGCTCATGAAGGGCATTGGAATTGGAATGTGAAGATGGTTAATAGATAGAGATTTTTTTTTTTTTGATGGGAAAAGTTGCTGTCAATTTGACCACAGAAGGGCCCGTGTTATACCTTCACCCTTGAATGATCAAGCAGCAATTGCCGTATCTGTCGGTGGATGTTAAATGTGAATGGTGAGCGTCCACAGTAGATTAGGTGTTAACTTACCAGAAGGTGGCGCTGTACTCCTGATCATTCTTTTTTGGTGGAATGCATTAGAAATGTCAGGAGGACGGTTTCTTTCAGATGGTCTTGCTGGAGGAGGGGAACGAGAGAGTTGATTTATCGTGCGCACCGTCCGTAGACATATCACACGCCGCCCGTGTCCGGGCGGTAGTTAGAATATAAGCGTCCAACCAGCGCCACCCAAAGCCGGTACCCTCTAATTTCGGATATGACCATGTAACACCGATCAGAAGAGAGCCCATGGACATTAGGTTAACAATTTCGCCACTACCATTTCCTGGATAGTAGAAACCCCCCTTGTTCAGGAGGTTAAAACTACTACCCAGCAGTACCACGGCCACTACGTGTACCTCCTGAAGGAGGACCTCACCATCCATCAGGCCGACTTATCTCACTCCCTGAAGGACAAGGGAGCAGAGGAAGTCAGGGCTTTCCTGATGCCCATAGTACCAGATTAATGCATCTCTGGTCAGTCCTTGAGAACGCCAGAAGAATGCCAGCCACGTACACTTACATCGACGAGGCTAACACCACCAGGAACAAACTGTTGCCACCACACAACAGCCCCCTGGACTGATGCAGCCAAGTCTCCGATAGCATACGCAGCGTATGTGCACCACCAACCATACTCTACCTATAGCGAGCGCCAGGACACTCAGAGCTAGGTTGAACTCCATATTCCCCGGGGAAAACTGGTCACTGATGGAGACAATCACCAGCAACCTTTTCTGTATCCCCGGGGGGGAGAGGAGGGGAACCTCTTATTTTTTTAAATTTAATTTTTAATTTTTAAATAATAATTTTAGAAAACCGCAAATTTTTATTTTTATAATTTTGTAGTTCGCTGGGATTGAGCCTCAGTCGTGTGTGTTTCTGTGCGAGCAAATAATAACGTTGAAGTTATTAAAGACATTACTTTTGTTTGCGGTGCCGAAATGTATTTAAATTTATTATGATGCTCAACACAACCAAAAGCTTAGCCGATTTGCTATGGCATGATAAGACAGTACGCTTGAGTTCTCACGACATGGCATTAACCCTAGGTTTGAGACGAGATGGCATAGCATAGCATGGTATTTTTGAGAGTGACATTTTTACACAAAATAAATGTGACATTCTGCCGTACTTGAATAGATAAAACCATACAGAAGCGAAATTTGACTTTGGAAAGGTTTTCTGCATCCATCATACATCTTACATATGTATGTACATACATATGTGTATTATTATTATACTTGTTTTTGTTTCTTCTTAATAAACTTTTTTCAGAATTTGAAAAATTTTATATTTTTTTGTCTCAACTATATATAAGTATTTGCAGGCACTTGATTAATACGTAGAACGTATGTACATACATATGCATGCATGTGTGTATGGACTTACATATTTCTTCGGCGGTAAAGATTAAAATATTTTTTTTTTTGTTAAAAAAACGAACGAAGTTACATTTGATTAATGTCTCAGTTCATGTCTCTTAATGACACAGGAGAAAAAGAAAATTTTTTTTTCCATTTACTTACATTTATTCAATAAATGCAAATTTTTACGAACCTTTTTAGTGTCATACTTAATTTGTTTGACTATTAAATAAAAGGCAAAAGTAATATTTTTGTATAACAGAAAGAAAACCAATATTTCATTTGGAATTTTAAGTGTTATTCAACCATCATCAATCAGTATTAAAAACAAACAAAAAACAAAAACTTGTTAATAATTGGCAAAGAATTTTAAACACAGAAAGGTTCAGGGCTTTTTTTTAACGTTGTTTATAACATCCTTCAATCATTTGACGTTAAGCCAATACATTTTTAGAAGTTAATAGAGCTGAATGAATATGAACGTTTTTGTGTATCTAAAAGTTATTTTTAATTTAAATTTACATAAAAAAAGAAATGTTTTTAAGTAAAAAAAAAACATAAACGCAACTTTTTATTATTATTTACATCCAAATTGTAATATACCCACCAATTGTTGAAAAAAGCCATTATTTTAAAAGCCTAAAATGCTAGAAAATCTTCATGCTTCTTAAAGACATCTGTCCCCTTTAAAAGCAATAGCAAAAGACTGTGCATTTAATAAAGAAAAACTGCACTTACAACTAAATGGAACATGTTTAGACAAAAGCTAGAAAAAAAACAAACAATTTGAAACAATTTGTTGATTGCTCTTCATGTATAACATATGTTGTATGTATGAGAGCATTAAGATGCTAAAAATAAAAATATGAAGAAAATATAAATATTTTATAACTAAAATATAAAATAATGTGAATGAATCGTCACATACGTTACACATATAAGTACATGATACATACGTCAGACGATTGAAGGGAATGCATCGTAACATAAGATTACAAACGGATATGATATACTGTGAATAGAACTTTTAAGATGAATAGTACAATACATGCCGAACTGTCAAAATCAGTAAACAATTAAAAAATTTATAAATATGTATTGTGAACTATAAGAATTTATTTATTTAAGTTTTTAGATATAACTTCATCACTACTCAAAACATTACTACCAAAATTGTCTTTCTAAATTGACTGTAGATTGGACAAATGCCGATAAAGTGAAAATGATAAGTATTTTCAACTTCATTCATATTACATATTTTACATAAACCATTAATATTGCTTTTATCTACAAACTTGCTTTGACACAAAAAAAGTTGTTTTTCAAAATCTCTCAAGTCTTTGGTTTTTCGTTAAAATGGGTTTAGCCCATTAGATACGGCCGTATTTAGTACGACTTTAAGTAACTACTAAATCACTGGGCGATCACAATAAAATTGTATTGGTGCATATAACTTCTTATAAATATTTTAAATATTGGCGTGTTGTGAGCGTTTGATGAATAATTGTCATAAATTTATATAATTTGGTGAGTTTGTATTTTCAATAGTTGTCGATTATTTTACAAAAAATGAGCAGATCGCCGCACTCAGTTTTATTGTATATAGATTACTTACGGATCATTAATTTTTGTTTTTGTTCTTTTGAAGAGTATTCTTTTAATACTCTTCACTTTCTCTTTATTGGGCTAGATCTGAAAATGAGTAAAGGCCCAACCATAATGTACTTTCGTAGACGTATGCTAATGTCAAAAATCAACGAAACGTCTGTCAAAAATCTAACGAAGCTTTCAAGTGGCTATAATGTACTTTTTGAACTTAAGTGCAAGCTGTTCTTAGTTGCAAACATTAGTACTTATGTAAAACTTGATTTGTCTCTATATTTCATAAATATACAGATTTCTATCACAAACTGTTATTTAATATTCACAACGGTTAAATATTTTACCGAAAACACGTCAGTTATATTTATTTTTGTTAATTAAAAAAAAAATAAATCATAAATAAAAAATAGTACTAAAAAATGCAACCGTGCGTTCATTCCAATTGTAAACACAAGCACATTTGTTTATATTTTGTTATTAATGTGCTACAAAATGAACAGAAAAGAAAAATATTTAAATGGTTGAAAATGAATAAGATACACATTTGACACAGAGAAATCTTTTTTTTATATTTTCAATCAAATTTTCAATAAAGTTATCCTCGGTTTCCATTGCACACTGCCGCCTTTTGTTTATTATTGTTTACACAAACACAAAAACAGCTGTTTGCGTACGTTTGGTGCGATCGGCTTCGCTCCAAACGTAAACAAATGTATTTGAACGAAACTCAACGAAACGTTTGTTATGCACATTATGGTTATACACATTTAATTGCATGCATTCGCATAGTTGTTTAAGCTAGCCTAAGCAAATTATTGTTGGGCCTTAATACCGCCCTTCTAACATTTCTATCAAAAGAAAATTTATTCTTCACACTTAGTACAGCTAATTTGGATGGATGGTTAGCAGTGTAAATTTCGTAAGACAGATGTGATTACATCTTACATTTGGATTCACTTTCTTTCAAAGACTCTGTAATATGTCACACTCCATGATTGTCTCACCAAACCGTGGTAATTACTTGTAATATTATTGTTGTACTGCAATAAAAATCTTCAACTTTATGTCCCTCATCCAACATCAAAATTAGTTACACCCTGTGCAGGTTTACATGAACTGTTGTATCGGTAATTTAATTGGTACCTAAATATATAAAATGAGCAAGTTAAAAAAAAAAAATTAAAAAAAAAATAAAGTACAATAGAATGGAAGAGAATAGAATCCATTAAATATAAAGACAACAACGACAACTTTTATAATTTAAAGTGTTAAAAAGAAAAGATGTTAAATTTTCCTCTAATTTCAGCCTTACAGTCTGAACCATTAATAATTTTTTCTTTTCTTTATTAAAACCAAAAAAAAAAAAAAAAGCCAAAATGAGAATTTTTTTTCTTTCAGAAAATTACAAATTCTCTCTGCTTCTCGACTTACATGAAATACATGAAAGGTTCAGGTGATAATTTTTATTTTTTTATTTTCCTCCTTTAATTTTTTCCTTATTTTTTATTTTTATTTTAAGTGCAGAAATTGGGGGGAGACAATAAAGAAACAAATTAAAGTGCGAGTAAAAAAATAATTTTTTTTTTTCCAAAAAAAAAAAAAAAGAAAGAAAGAAAATTGTACATAAATGTGACATTTTATTAAATATACAATTTTACTTCTTCTTTCTGATTTTTTATTTTCCTTTTTTTTCTTTTTAATTTTTGTTTTGTCGTGTTTGTCGATAAAGGTTAAAAGACTGTCTGTCTAATTTCGTAGGATTTTATTTTGCTTTTTTAGCTGTTGTTTGTTAACTTTTGTTGTAATACATGTTCGGTGTTAAAAAAAAGAAGTAAAAAGAAGAAAAAATCATAAATTAAATAAAAACTTACAGTTACGGTTGTGCCAGTACATATTTTTCTTTTTCTTCCTTTGTTTGTGTAACAGCAGAATTGGTAACTGCTGTTGACTCCCTTGCAAACCAATAGAGAGCTGAACGCGATAAAAGTATTGCTATTAAATTTCTAATTATATCTCAAATGAATTAAAGTTTTTAAAATTGGCCCAACTGTTCTTAAGCAAATAAGTTCTTTCTTACTTTGCTGTAAATTAATATTAAAAAAAGCAATATTCTATGGGGGTACATTAAAATGGAAACCCAATTCTTTTTGGCTTATTTTTGTGTTTTATCTTAAAGTGTTTATACAATGCTGTTCGAAACTTAAGCAATTTTTTTTCAATAAAGAAGTCAAAGCCTGAATTAAAAAATTACAAAAAAAATCTATTATTTTCATATTTTCGTGGCATAGTGGTAGAGCGCTCGCACAGAAACTCACACGACCCATTTCGATCCCAGCGAAGGACAAAATTATAAAAATAAAAATTTGCGGTTTTCTAAAAAAAATACAAATTAAATTAAAAATTAAATTTAAGAAAAAAGAGGTTTCCCCCCCCCCCCTCCGGCAACACCATCTGCAAGAAACCGTCCCCTGACATTTCTAAGCCAATCCACCAAAAACCAATGATCAGGAGTACAGCGCCACCTTCTGGGAAGATAACAGCTAAATCTACTGAAGACGCTCACCATTCACATTAAACATCCACCGACAGATAAGGCAATTGCTGTTTGATCATTCGAGGGTGAAGGTATAACACTGGCTCTTGAGTGGACAAATTTACAGCAACTTGTTTCATCAACAATAAAAAGGCGCAAAATATACAAAAACACCTATGAAAAGAGAAAAAAAAAGTTATATTATGATCCGGCTTTTGCTTTCTTACAAAAAAAAAAAAAAAAAGAAGCCAATATTATGAACGCTTTTCTTTAAATAGACAACAGATTCGTTTCGAACCTTGGGTTTTAACACTCCAACATATGTATTTCTTTTTGGGATACAAGATTTCTTAATCTATTACTTTAATGCTAATTGTAGAAAATCTATTTTAAATCAACTTCGGAGGATGTATATTTAGGAATGTGTTTGGCTAAATTTTTGTCATTCAATATCGAATGGTAACCGCTCTTCGTTGAGAAATCCCTTGCAAGTCTTATTGACGTAGCATACTAGGATATCAGCCAAGCATTCTGTTATTGTTTGACTTGTTTTGCTACGTTTGCTAGACTTTAAGACCATTTGCAATGAGAAGTATACAGTTCTACCACTGTTTTTTAGCAAAATACACTGACTGAAAGATAATATATAGAAAAGAAGTGCAGAAGGCAATTATTTTCTTGGATTATTCTTTAAATTCCGAGAGGCACTGTGAAATCGAAACGAATTTTTTGAAATATTATTACTTTTTCATTGAATTATAATTGCTACGAGTATAATTAAATCCCGATACGTAATTTAAAATTCCCGAGTTTCGGGATTTTTAAATTTCCATTGGCATCCCTAATCCTAACCATATAACAATATATGTACATAAATGTAATTGTTTCTAAAGGAAGTTTAATACAACTCAGCTCAACATGGCTTTATTTATCGCTACCTATAAAGGATCTTTTTTTTTTTTTGTTCGTTTTTGTTTATATTTCTTTAAGGATTTAGGAAAAAAATCCATGTTTTTATCGGGTTTTACACAAATGCAAACAGAAATATAAATATAAAAATAAAAATAAAAACTGAAACTTTCAAAGTGGCGCCCGTATTATTGGCAGCCAGACATGACAAAACAAAAAATAAATATTCTAATGATAAGTACCGCAACAATATATGTACATACATATGTATCGTACATACACTACATAGTATTGCATGGATATGTGTATGTGTATGAACGTACATACATATATATTCAATCAACCATTTACAATACGTCCATATACATACATACATACACACATATATACATTTATATACATATATGTATATTTAGATTTATAATAATACTTATACGTAGCAGATATACTTTTTTTTTACTTTTCGTTCATAGACCGCCCGCATTTATATTCTCATGGGCTCTTCGATGAATGTGATTGTGTTTGTGCATTTGTGAGTTGAAATGATAAAGATGTCTCATGGTGTTTGAATTAGTTTTTCCATTAATTTCTTGCGATTTTCTTTCTTTTCTTATTTTCTTATCTTTTATATTTCATTCTTCTAACGTAAAAATCCTTAATAAGGCCTTAAGTTGCTGTGAAACATTGATCCGTTTTTATATTCTGACTTTAATTTTGTGGAGAATTTTCAATGTATTTAAATGCGAGTGAATTTGATTGTATCTGACTGAGAAAAAAATTCAACAATTAATTACAAAAAGAGTCTATTTAATAATACTCGTAATATGTTAATAAAATGCGAAATATAACACACAGAACAAGACAAATAAATACTTTCATTTTAACATGCTCTGTCAAATATAATTAAAACTCAACGAACGAATGTGAAGTATTCCTTTAAGCCAAATATCGTTGATTTTTTGTTTGTTTTTTTTTTATGAAACACAGCACTCAGGAGATGACCCCTACTCTGACAGTACATTATGCTGGTCTAGGAAAATATGTTATGAGAAGGGGGAAGTAGGGAGTAGCGGTTGTGGCCATTAGACTTAAACTTACTGATTTAATTAAAATATGTTGTGCATTTAGCTGAATATACGAAATTAAATATTTTTTATTTCCTTCCTAGCTATAGCATAAATTATAAACATATATACTTATACATATTTATTGATATTGACAAATACATACATAAATGTTTTATGTTTCTATAACGTAAATGCCAATCTTTAATTTTTTTTTTTGTTTGTTTGTTTTTTTTTTTTAGCTTGTTGGCGGTGAATTTGATATGGAATTAAATTTTGTCATTCAGGATGCACAAAATATCAAACACATGCTCGAGCTATTGGATCATTGCCCACCCAATTTGCAGGTAAGTTAAGACTTGTAGGTCTTAATGCAATTAAAAATTAATTTTTTTTTTCTTATTGTTTCTTATGTTTTCATAGTTTTATATACATATGTGTGTATGTATGTATGTATGTATGTATGTATGTATGTATGTATGTATGTAATTCCTTTTAAACCAAATATACAACATATACACAACATATGTACATATACGAGTATAGTAATAGTTTTGTGTGAGTGCGTGAGTGCGAGTGTGCGTGAGTGTTTATTTTTATTGTTGACTTTCTTGACGTGACATTTTCTTTATTGGTGTGGTGATTTTTTGAGTGGTGTCCGTCGTACTCTGTAGAAGCACACAATATGGTGTCAACAACATGTCATTTTAAATTTTTGTTTCAACATTTTTTTCATATTGTTTTTTCTTTTCTTCTTCATCATCAACATTATCTTCGTTCCGTCACGTCACGTCACGTCACACAAACAAATACTCGTATTTGTAGACAAAACATAAACAACTTTAGTGGCGGTTGTTATTCCCGGAATGAAAGTTATAAATTGACTTTCTTGTGTATTTTAATCACGCATTTTATTTGTTTATGGCTGTAGCTTTTGTAGAATTGCAAAATTACGGAAACGTGGAATTATAATTTACTTTTATACTGTTTTTTCTTTCATATTCCTTTTGAAAAGACAGACTATTTAATAAATATGTACTCGCATTATTATTAAATTTCTTTTTATCTCTGACTTCAATACAAATATAAAATATGGTTTGCTTATCGATTTATTTTAAATTAATTCCAATTTTTGTTTTTGTTTTTATTTTTAATCTGAAATAATTAAAAGATGATTTATAAAAAAGTTTTTGGAAAATCATAAAAAAGTGTATCTATGTGATCTACAGTCAGCCTGAAACCAATATTGGTTATTTTTATTTCATTTTGTTTACTCTTTTACTCAAGTTCGTTATACCTAAGAACTAAAGACATTGTTGCCGCTCATAGCATTTACATAAAGCATGTAAGAACAAACAAAATACATATGTGCCCATAATTATGAAACTGGTCTAAGTCAAAATTTAAAAAAAATTAGTTTATCAGTTACATATATCATAACACATTATTTTAAACTAAATTTGTGCAATGTAATTTTTACGAAATTGTCAAAAATGAACCATTAGATAGTGGTTGTAATTTCAACATTATATGGAATTCATTTAATGTTGATTATGAAAGTGGTCTAAGTCAAAAATTCTTTAGATGGTTCTAAATTTCACGTTTTGGATCTTTCACCTAAAAGAGGAAGACCCAAAATATACGGAAATACTAAATTACTTTGATTATACAACACCATTAGACCAGTATCGGAAGAAAAACATAAAGATATTATGAGTTTACTATCGTACATCCCTTCAGTTTTTCAGGAACATTTTAAGGATCTTAAATACTCAAAATAATGATAAAAATGGATTACTGCTTAAAAATTATTAATAAATGTTCAGGAATTATTTCAATCAAATTATTGTTTTAAATAAAACTCTTCTTCTTGCTTTAAGTCATTTATAGCACATTCAGTTAATTTCGAAAGTGGTCTAAGTCAATTCAAACTTTAAAAACAATATTATCGTATGAAATTCACACAAAATTTCATATTCATAATAAATTTCCATCAATTAAGACCAATAAAATTATAAATTAAAATGTCGCATAATGTTAAAACATTTTTTAATTTATTCAAATACAAATCATTAAATATCTCGAAATATGAAATATATGACTTAGACCACTTTCATAATTATGGGCACATATATGTAAAATTTTTTGCTTCTCTTAATGATCTGGAAATTCGAGTTTGAATCCAGTTAGATTGTTGATCAGTTTTTAATAAATTATAATTAAATTCTATTAAATAAATTTAGATTATTTTTGCAATGATTAATTTTAATCAAATGAGAAAATGACGTCCGCGAAGGCATTGCACATCAGTCAAAACGAACATATTTTTGGCTCCAGCAGAGTACCTTGTGAATTGTATATTTTCAAGGCAATTATCAAATATGTTACTCTGAGAAAACAATATTAAAAACAAACAGAAACTAAACAGTTTAGAATCACACATTTTATGTTTATTTTCGATTTAAATCAAAAAACGCATGTATTTTTTAAAGAAACCCAGCAACTAAATAGAAAACCATCTACATTTTCTAGTGCTTTCTGTCTTCAAGCAACAGAAAGTTTCAAAAATTTCTTTTAGAAACAGAAAAATCATTCTTCCTTTATGTTTAAAGTGCTTTAAAATGAATTTAAATCTGTTAGTTATGATTCTTCTGAAATAATTCTACATTTTTTTTTATAAATCCTTCAATTATTTGTTTTTTTCTTTTTATATATTTATAAAAGAAAAATATGTTTTACAAATGTTTTATTTTTCATAAAACCGTTTCTTAAAAGTTTATTATTTCTATCCTGAATACGAACAAGTTTTTACATTTTCTAAAGAGAATGAAAATTAAAATTCCAGTCATGATTTTTATGTTGATCTAAACCCCGAAGAGCGCTGATAAACGTTCTATATACACACATACGTGTAAAACTAACCTTTACATTTTTACAACATATCTAACGTAACACATAAGAAATGTGTTCATATCCAGCTACTTTAAACACACCCACCTATTTGAACCCACACATTACTCGTTCTCAGAAATTAAAAAGTCAATAAATTCAACCGTAGAAACCATGAAAAATAACAACAAAAACAACAACAACAAGAACAGCAAAACGGTATAGAAAAATATAAATGGTTTTTAGTGGCACGTCTTTATTTTCATGGTGGAGGGAAAGGTATAAGGCAACCCACTATAGCAACAAACATACTTAAATGGGATAATAAATCCTTTTTTTATGGTTAAACACCTAAAAAGGACATGCACATGCGTATACATTTTTTACTGCTATTCAGTATTGAAACAGTATTTTAGATTATTTTTCATACAACACACATTTAAAAAGGATTAAATTTGATTTTTTCTGTTAACGCCAACATTTTCTTTTCTTTTTTTTTCCTGAAGTATATAAGTAAATGAATTCTGTTTAACATTATGAAGCAATTCGGACTAATGAAAGAAAAGTAGAAAGTTCTCAAAAAAAAAAACTATTGCAATAAATATAAAACCATAACAATTTTTATTCTTAAAGTACACTTTAAATAGAAGTAAAAAAAAAAGAAACAACCACTTTTTTTCCTGACATTTAGTGTTAATGATTTCTGTTTAAGAAGACTCAATGTTTGGCATACAATCCTATAAAATAAAAATTCCTGTAAAACGTATTTCTTGTTACACCTATTTATAATAAAAAATTTAAATTTTCGTTTTTTAAAAAACTTTTTTTAATGTACGAGTACATGCATACTTTTCATAAGACATACTCGTATTACGAATTAATTGTTTTCATTGATTTACTTACTATGTATGTACTCGTATATGATTATTTGATTAATGAGCATAATGATAATACATTTGCAATAACAAAACATATAGAATGCAATTTATGGAAAACAGGGACCGTAACTGTTATGACTTTTACCGAAAAAGTCAAGAAAAAAAAGTTATTTTTTAACTTTAATTTTTTAAGGCAGAAATAAAAGTTATTTATTAACTTTTATGTTTTAAGGCAAAAATTAAAAGTTATTTTTGACTTTTATTATTTTTCTCAAAAATTAAAGTAATTTTTTAACTTTTAATACTTTAAGGCAAAAATAAAAGTCTTGAATTAAGTATTGCATAGTAATACGGTAGTTTTGTTGCCTCCAATTTATAGGTAATAATAATTTAATACATGACTATAATTTTTGCCTTAAAATATTAGAAGTTAAAAAATTACTTTTATTTTTTGAGTAAAATAATAAAAGTAAAAAAGGCACAAATTTAAAAATCATACAAAAATTTGCATGTACATCACCTATGCATCTTAATAATACCAACCAAAATTTTCTATGATCATTTTTTATGTGTGCTTTTTTGATGTAAAATTTTAAAAATAACTGTTATTTTCTGTCCCTGATGAAAAATGAAATATTTAAGAAAATTATTTCAGTTTGGGACTCCCAACAAAAGTTTGTCTTATTGTATCAGATCTAGAAAGAAAGTTGCAGGTAAAAAATAAACCAAAATTATATATATTTTTTCAAGCAAAATTAAAATATTTGTAGTATTAATTACATTTTTCATTAAATTTTGTGCAACATCTTCTAATATATAAAATTCTCATGTCGCGGTGTTTATTGCTAAACTCCTCCGAAACGGCTCGACCAATTTTCATGAAATTGTGTGCATATAGAGTATTTCGGAGAATCAGTCAACATCTATTTTTCATTCCTCCAAAAGTTAAGGTGACCCGCCCCAAGGAAAAATTTTAGCCTCACCTAAATAACGTACCGACGTTGATGAAATTTTAAACTATATATGTACCGTAGAGCATATATGGTTTACTTTTTGTTTTTAAGTACTCAGAGTGGTCGGTACAAGGGCTATTTCTCCCTATCCCCAACTAATAAACTGAATTTAAATAAATTTTGTTGGTGTCTTAACACAACTTTAGGTTAACAAAAGTCAATTTTCACATCTATTTTTCATCCCCTAAATGTTAAGGTGACCCGCCCCGAGGGAAAATTTATGCCTCACCTAAATAACGTACCGACGTTGATGAAATTTTAAACTAGATATGTATATCTGGGTACCGTAGAACATACATATATGGTTTTGGGTTTTTTTGAGTACTCAGAGGGGGCGATAGAAGGGATATTTCTCCCTATCCCCAACTATCAAACTGAAGTACCGAAAATGGCGGATAATCATGTATTAAAATTATTAGTAACGCAGACATTGATTGCTCATATCAATGTTAAGTTTTGCAGTTCGGTGAAGAGAAGATAGTATATTTGAAATAAAAAAATGTTTCCTAGAACAAATTTATATGGCAAAACAACGTTTGCCGAGATAACTAGTTATTTTATATAAAAAATTAAAAAAAAAAATTGCTTAGTTATGATTAGATCAGACACTAAATTAAAAAATAAATTGAAAGATGAATAAAATTAAGAAATCATTACAAAAAACAATCTACATTCTTAATAAAGTTTAGTTTTTCGTTTTCAGACGAAACAAAATTAATAAAAAAAATGAAGACCACAACTCATTTGGCATTCAAACTGAAGTCTGCAGACCACACAAAAATTAAAAAAAAAACTTTAAAATCAGAGACTAATTATGTTTTTTTTATCTCAATTAAAAAGTTTGATTAATTAAAAAAGTATAAAAATTTTATTGAATTAATTAAACAATTAAATTTGAAGGTGTTGCTGTTGTCATTCATTAACATAACATACATTAATACATAACTGGCCTTTACAACCCTGTGTCAGGATTACGGCCTAGCTTCTCGCAGCACTCATGTTATGTGTGTAAAGTTTTTATCCATGAGTACCGGGACCTACAGTTTAATGTCGACTCCGAACGACAGACTTGAGCTCAGAGCTTTTGCCAGAAGACTGCTGAGAGGTAGTCGCCGAAAGAAATATTTTCTTTTCATATTTCTTTTTTTTAAAGATGTCGGAGCTGGGTGTCGAACCCAGGGCTCATGTCTTAGTAGGCCAACACACTAACCACTAGACCACGGCGACTACTGTCATTCAGTAACAATAAGTAAAAATAATAATTGAATCGATTAAAAAAATTAATTTACATTCAAATCAACGAACGATAAAACATTGAAAAATTCTTTTTTTGGTAGTTAGATAAGCATATTGCATTTCTAATAATTAATAGTGTACTTAATGGGTGTTTGTTGTTTTAAACATTAAACATTACACATACATTTGCATCGTTTTCTTTGACAGCTTTCTACTGGAATCACGAAGTATAGAGCTTTTGCATAAAAATAATTTCCAGTAATATTGTTTTTTTTTTATCTCTATTCATTTAATCAGAGATAAATTACAAGAATTGTTTCAATTATAAGGTCGTCTACGATAAGATTTTTGACATTTGAATTTACGAATAGTATTATTCAAGTATAAAATTAAAAATAAAATTGATTTTTTGTTTTTCTTCTTAATGACTCTCGTTTAGTGTGTAAAGTTTATTTGAAAATTATGAAAAAATCTTCTAAAGAACTAGCACATTAAGCACCAGAGAAATGGTAACTGGGACATGCCATTCCATCAAATTAATAAATTTCATTTGAAATATTGTATTTTAATCGAATTATTCATGAATACTTACTTAGCTTATCAGTATTTGTACGAGTAGTACATTCCGAATACATTTTTGATATACCATAGTAAACATATTTTACTTCTTTAACGAATTAAAATTTCTTAAGAAAATACTATATAAAAATTTAAATTTATGTCAAATCCATTGAATTTGTAAATATCTAAGAAAAGTTGTTCGTTTTTTGTTCCACTTAATTTTACAATTTCCAATTTACATGCTAATTTCTTAATCTTTCTCTATATTTCTGTAATTCAGCTGTTATCGTCTACTGGGTAACCTTTATTGAAAATACAAAAGAGAGAGACAAAAAATTAACATATTAAGTGTTGTGCGAATATGAAATTGAAACTGAAGTACTCGTAATTGAGAATATCTTTCAGACAGGCACCCATTGTGTTTGTATTTTGTAATTCTTTTAAATCAAATGTATGCTTTATTTTATTTTTATTTTTTTTATAAATATTCCCATGTAGTTTATAAATTTTTATTTTCTTTTTTCTATTGCTAAAAGAAAACAAAAATTATTAAGAATAATAAATGTCTCATATTCAGATAATAAAAATAAAATAAATACTTCTGTTGTGTATGAAAAATATAATTTATTATTATTATTATTGGCATTTACTTTTTACAAAAAAAGGGTCGCCTTATATGTAGGACAAGCATTAGTACGAATATGTACTCGTATATTTCTACTTTTTATTTGTGGTCGATTTCTTAACACCAGAATTGCTCTGAGTTATGATTTATACACTAAAATTAGGAAATTCTAAAAATTCAATAAATGTAGTCTCAAATTGTTTTATATGTAATATATATATTTTTTTTTTTTGATATGATCCTTTCGTACACACATACGATTTATAGTCAATTTCATTTGAACAAGCATTATTCGAGTATTCAACAAATCTTTATTTAATTTTATTCGAACAAACAAAATTTATTCATTTTAAACGTTAGATTGCAGCAATTCACCAGTGTAAATGATTTGCTTTAATAAGAAGTTACTGAAAACTAGGGATGCCATTCCCGAAATCTCGATCTTGAATGGGATTTTCCCAAACCCCTTTAACTACCTAACAGAAGCTTATTAAGTAATTGACTTCGTGTTTGTTGGGTTAAATATTTTTGAACAAATATAAATACAAATACACACATACTTTGTATTCATGTTTGTGTGTACTATTCTATTACTATTAATAATCCTGACTGCGATAATCGCATTGATATGAGCTGTGATTTTTGGTATTATTTAGAAGGTACAAAAATGAGCTCTTGCGTAATAGAAAATTTCAAAGAGAGTTTCAATTTTTTTTAATTCTTTTTCATGTTTTTGAAATAGAAATGATAACAGAAATAATACCTGCACGTTCTCTGATACACTCATAGAAAAAAAAGCTGAAAATCAAAAATGTCAACTTTACTTCTAAAAAAAACAGTTATTAAATCTAGCTAAGGTTGAATTTTATTAATATGCAACAACATTCAACGTAAAAGAAATTTTATTCCGAAATTTAGGGGGATTCAGCGTTAATATAATAACGCACGGAGCTATATTTGCGTGTTGGCACCTTTTAATTTAAAACGAGCAACCTGATATCAAACATTTTTTACGTTCATTTTAAATGGAGTATAACATGATTTTATTGTTTTTAATACCGAAAACACTTCGACGCATACCACATTCAATTTGTACAAACAATGCTTTGTTGTGACGCCGCTGACTTATATCAAAGAATATAAATCATATAGAATGCGCATCTCAACACTTATCCAAATATTTTGTCAAAATTTTTTCAGACGCGGGAAGGAAGGGCAAAAGGCAAAACAAAAGAAAAGAGCGTAACAAAATAAGAGAAACTAATGTCACAGTGTATGCACTGTGCTAATGTGTGTTTTATTTCTTTTACATTGTTGTTTAGTTTTTTTCGTTCAGCCACAGTACATACAGTGACGAAACTCCAACAACTATAACAAGAACATCACACAGCAAGATAGCCACAACCAAATTTTTGCACACACAACATCACAGTGTATAAGACGATAGCCACAACAAAATTTTTACTTCGTGTTTTTTTTTTTTTGCTTAAGTACAGAAACGGTAGTTCCGCGACGGAAAATACATTAATCTACATCGAATATATAGCGCCCTATTTAATATCGTAATAAAAGTGTAGTTAGAAATATATTTTATTATTATTATTTATTTAAGCTCAACAATTGATTTTATATTTATTTGAAATAAAAGGTTAACTAAACCAAAAATATAAAAAAAACAAGTATATATTCATTAATGACAAATTTTCGAATGATAAATTGATGATTTTTCAATTATTTATAAGAAAATTCTATTTTTATTTTTAATTTATATATGTATGTATGAATTATATATATGTACGTATATATACATTTTTAAAAGAAAAGACACTTTAATTTTTTTATGTTAAAAATAAATAATAATCAAGATTAAAATTATTTCTTACTTTATACTTCAAAGCATCAAAAAGTATGTATATTTTGAGGATTTTCATCTCCATAAAAAGGCTAATAAAGTTAATTTTTTTTTAAAGATTATTTATTGGATAAAATATCTAATTTTCTTTTTTTGGAACTTCCTTTTTCTGTCGTCCAAGAGCAATGTTTCCGAAGGAGAACCAATAATAGAAAGTCCAATACCTCTATTCTGTGTTGAGAACAAGTATCGGCAAACCACTCTGGGGTCATTCGTTTACATGACTCAATAATAAAAGATTTTGTACCAATTTTTCGCGGTTCAGATTTAAAGACAGAAAAAGTGTTCTAATTTGTCTTGATTGAGGGACTTTATCATTAAGAAATATAAATCACCACCTTCCCTTAAAATTTCATTTGTTAACATAAGAATTGAATTTAGGGTGAGTTTCATTTTATTTGAAAAGAAAATACGCTTGTTTTGATCTACAAACTCCACCTTTTTTAAATATTCTAAAAAGAACTGAATATATTAATAAACTTCATTGTTAATCTGAATTGCAGATCTGTAGCAATTATCTCGATAAAGGGAGCCACTATTAAGACAATCAAAAATTTTGCCATTTTTTCCATAAACTGAGCTGTTGATAAAGCCAATTCTGCGGAACATGTCTTAAATTTTGTGGTTTCAGACGTTGTTTTAATAGCAGCAGAAACAAGCCTGCTGAAAATTTGTGTGGCAAATACTACAAGCATTTTTCAAAAGTGTTAGGAAACATATGTTGCCGTGTTAGTTTTGGGCACATTTTTGTTTTTGGATTTGCTTCCATTTCTTACAATTCCCTAATTACCTGAAAGCTTGCCGTCCCATCCGGGGTTTTTATGTCACATTTCAGCCACCCATTCCGCAAAGATTTAATTGAGTGTGGGAAATCATAAAGGCAAAAAACATTTTGATAGCTTAATTCAAAAAACGGTTTTTTAGCAGATACTTTAAGATTGGAAAATCATTTTCGGTTAGTCGAGCCTTCATCACATATAAGGGCATAAAAATTAATACCAATGCTTTTTAAAATATTTACATTTACTGTAACAATTTCACTTAAAGAATCTGCAGATAAACCATTTTGGGAAGTAAAATAATTTAGAATGATAGCTAAATGGATGCAAGCAAAAAACATATTTTAATATTTCATAATGTCTTTAAATCTGAACCTCAAAAAATTGGTATAAAATCTTTTATTATTGAGTCATGTAAACGAATCACCCCAGAGTGGTTTGCCAACACTTGTTCTCAACATAGAATAGAGGTATTGGATTTGCTGCCCCTTCGAAAGCATTGCTCTTGGACTACAGAAAAAGGAAGTTCCAAAAATAGATATTCTATCCAATAAATAATTTTTAAAAAAGTAACCTTATTAGCCTTTTTATGGAGATGAAAATCCTCAAAATATACTTTTTGATGCTTCAAAGTAAAAACTAAGAAATAATTTTAATTTTGATTATTATTTATTTATTATTTATTTTTAACATAAAAAATTGAAGTATCTTTTCTTCTAAAAATGAATATATACATACAGTTATATATTTTAAACATACATAAATTAAAAATAAAATTTTTTCAATTTTCTTATAATTGAAAAATCATCAATTTATCATTCGAAAATTTGTCATTAATGAATATATATTTGTTTTTTTTAATATTTTTGGAATTACATTTTTTTGTTTAGTTAACCTTTTATTTCAAATAAACATAAGCATACTTGTTGATCTTAAATAAATAATAATAATAATAAAACATATTTTTAACTACACTTTTATAACGATATTAAATAGGGCGCTATATATTCGATGTAGATTAATGTATTTTCCGTCGCGGAACTACAAATTACATATGCTTTGCCCTACACTAGCTTACATAGTCGTATCGGAGCACTGTATTCTTTAATACACAAAGATATTTGAACCAACAACATTATTCTCTAAGTTTTAAAATTTAAAAAACGAAAACAGCTCACAATGAATAAGACACACACACACACATAAATTGTATTGTATGTGAATATTGTTGTTAGCATGAAACCGTTTCTGTACTTAAGCAAAAAAAAAGACACGAAGTAAAAATTTTGTTGTGGCTATCGTCTTATACACTGTGACGTTGTGTGTGCAAAGTAAGAGAATAAACGAATTCTCTTTGCTAAGTAAGAGAGTAACAATTCTTTTTGCGGGTTCCAACATTACGACCCGCCATAAGAAATTTTACTTGTACGTGATGCACATTCTATATGATTTATATTCTTTGCTTATATGTTTAAGTGCTCTATTTGCTACGTATATTGTTGCTGTATTGGACTGTTTATGATCGTTGTCGACGAGACTATTTTTAAAGTATATTTCTTTATAATTATTAAATTTGTCTTAAATTCCTAAAACTGGTATAATTGTAAATATAAGGAACTCAACACACAAAAAAAAGCTAGTAAGAATTTTTTGAATATACTGCAAGCATCGAAATATCACATTAGCTGAAGCTGAAGGTACAACAATGTTATGACCATGCGCGACTTTGATAATATGACTTCAGGATAACATTCTTACTTTGTAGCACTGGCAGTAGTTGCATTTAATTAAATTCCTTCATCAGTAATTTTAAATTTTCTACATCATTTGCCTCAGAGGCCTCTAAATCACCTGATATAAGTTAATGCATAAATAATTTCTTAAATAAATTCTAGGTTTTAAAGTTATTTTGGGGTGTAAATGTGATTTTTTTTAACTCAAATGGCTATTGTAAATCTAATACATGTGTAAATGTATGTATGTATGCTTGTATGTACATATGTATATAGTATGTGTAACCCAAATTCATGTCAAAAACTGTTTAACAATAACCACTAAAAGTGGCATTTGAGAAACTGCAATGTGCTTTGTATGCATATCTGCAAAGCATAAACATTAGAACTAAGCAAGCAAGCAAGGCACACGTACAGAAGAGTGTATTTCACTTGTACATACTCGTACAAAAAATAGTAAATTTAGTACTCTCTTACATGTTCAACTTTAGGTAAATTTACAGCACTAAAAATGCTATCAATGTAGAAATATTTGTTGAAAAGTTAAAGGAATTGTTGTGAAGTATGAGTAGAAAACAAGAACATAAATTTATATCGTCACCTAAAATACATATATCGTAATATCAAAATATATAAAATTCGATATTCGTAATAAAACGTCTTAATTAGATGAAGCCCTTTTACCACGTCGGTTGTTGTCATATATGTCTTGATATCGACTAATGGGGGTTTTAAGAAAACTATTGTACAATAATTCTGGTCATCCAAACCATATGAGATTTATAAAAAATCCAATGATGTTTAACTAACTCGTTACAAACTATGTGGAAAATATATAATTCCAATATATGATTTCTGTAGAAAATTAAGAGTTAAATGATTGTTATGAATACCTATAGGGCACAAAGAACTCTGATGCGAATATTACAGCTGAAGTCGAAAACTTGTTAATATCCTCACTTGGTTGAGAAATCATTGGTTAAGAAAATTTTGTACTGGGGATTGATTCGAAAGAAAAAACATACGATTTCGTAGGATTTTCTACAAATACGATTTTCAAATGTTTTGCTCTAAAGTACGACGATTTATATTTCTATTTACGAAAACAAAAAAAAAAAAAAAAAAAAAAGATACTTAAAAAACCCTTAAATAAGAAATATATATGTATGTACGTGTTCATATATATAGTATATAAATAAAATTTTCTTTAAAAAAAATGTTAAATCTTAAATGTAAAAAATTATGAGCAAATTAATATGAGTTTGATTTGTATAGAGTAAAAAAAAACTAATTAGGGTTTTTGTTAAAAGCACCTGTCCAGCTTTTGATTTTCAAAATGATTTTTAAATATCCATAAATATTGTAATAATGCATTTAATTAATGCACAAACAACTTTTTATATAAAAATAAAAGTGAAAAAATAAATTAATTTACTATAACTATATATTATACTACTCGTATAAATAAGTATATATAAAATATATAAAAAAGACTTTAAGGTGCAGTCCTGTTACCCGCTATGAGCCTAAAGCTTTAAGAACTCTACAAACGACCCGATAGCTTTTACAAATTTTCCTAATTTATTATAAATTATTACTTTCGTACTGAAACAAAATTAATAAAAATTATCATCAATCCAACTGGGATTCGAAATCGGATTTCTAGGTGATTTAGAAAAGTATTACTTAATAAATCAAATAAAATGACATCATTTTTAAGCACTAGTTTTTTATGACTAACATCTTTACCCGTGGATGTATAATAAATAACATGATATAACAATATGTATACCTTGAATTTGCCTCTATAATGTCTTCTCCGACTGATATACACTAGATGGCTTTCGCTCTTCGCGGCAAAGCATTATTAGAGATACATTTGTTTTTTATTCATGAAATAAAGCTAAATCGACGGATCAATTAATGTTGCTATAGGTGTAAGGGAAATTCTCTCATAAAAAGTCTTTCTTTGAATGAAAAGGAAACTTTTTTCCAAAATGTTATATAAATCAGTTGATAAGAAAATTTCTTTTTTAAATCATTGTTGTCGTTGTCATTAAATAATTTAGAAGACATACCGATTATTTAAAAAAAACCAAATTTATTCATACTGATCATACATACGTATACATATAACTGCTCTATTCCATATCCATGGAATTACCATTAGATATATCCAAGTTGCAGAAAATCTGCTTAAATGAATATTGCTCGTATTTTTATTTCCAACACGACATGCACGTGTATCAAAAAATTAAAAATCAAATATAACACTGAAGAAAAGTGTGGTATTTCCTTATATGAGATGCTGTTTCAGATTTTACCCTTTTGAATTTTTTTTACTATGGAATGAAAAAAAAAAACATTGTTTGTCCTCACTATAGAATATGTAAATTAAAATGAAATGAAAGAATATAGGATCTCTAATGATGCGTTTCTGTGTTTATTTATTTATTGCTGCTATTATGTGTGAAATTTAACATCGTTCAGATGATGACTTTGAGAACCGCTGTTGTTTTTTTTTTTTTTTTCTTATTCACATACAACTGCCATTCAAGAAAAATCGCTGGATCTCGATCACCAAATCGTTGTGCAGAATACCCAATATGGAAAGAGCTATGTGATACGTAGCGCCGTTTACTTGAAAATACATGTCATTTGTGTCCAGATCATCCAATTCAAGTCAAAACAAATTAGTAATCATCGACCTACAACACTCATCATAGTGTTGGCCTGTTTTTTTTTGAAGAAATATTAAGCGCTGACGCCGCCACTCTGAAATCCACATCAACCAATGACTTTTTCTTGCATTTTTTTCCAAAATTCTTGTTTTTTCATGCACCCATTCATCCAGAAATGGGCTTAATAGCTGGAAACAATTTTTTCTTAAAAATTTTTCTTTGCATTGACCAAGCAGAACACGTATTTTGAAAGAACCATTTTATTATTTGCAGGCTTGTTTAATGCTATGACCGTGCATGATGATTTATTTAAATAACAAACATCATACACCCAATTCCGAAGTTTTGTTACAAATAGTTTTACAAAATAATGGAGTGTACCTACATATCTACATACTTGTTTATGTATGTATATATGTACTTGCATTTTAAATAGTCGAGAAAAATTTAGATCTTCTATTTAAATAAAACTTTTGTTATTTTTTTTAATATAAATACATATAAACTTTTAGTTAAGCTTCAGGTCAATTAAAATAATTATTATTTCGATATTTCGCTACTTCTCTGCGTAGCTTCTTCAGGAAATATTTATTGTATTAAATTTTTTTTAATAAGGTCAGCTAAACTTGTTGATACAATTTTTTTTAATAAATAAATAATATAACTTAAGAAACAATATAATTTAAGTTAAAATTATTGTTGAATTTATTAATCAGCCACACAAAATTGATTTTTATTTATTTATTTGTATTTATAGGCTGAAATTTGGAGTGTTTTTATTGCAATTTTACGCAAAAGTGTACGTAATTTGCAAGCTTGCACAGATGTTGGCCTTATCGAACACGTTCTGGTTCGTCTGCAACGATCGGAAACAGTTGTGGCTGGTAAGTAATTTACTCTATTAAATAATAAATTAATTTTTTTCTTTTTGGTATAAAAAAAGTAAAATATTTCGAAAGTTGTGTTATAGTAAAATTATTTCATTGCCCAATTCATAAACGGGTTCATATACATATAACTCATATCGTGTATCGAAAAACAGCATTTTGTATTTACTTCTGAATAACCTCCTACTGCTTATACTGTTTTGGGCAATTTCATAACCAAAAATTACTAAAAAATATTGAAATTTCATTAAAACAATAATATATATTTTAAAATATTAAATATTTGTTCTTTTACTCAAAGGAACAAAAACAGAATTATTAAGTTCTTCTTTTTAGAGATTAACATTCAAATAATTTATAGCATAAAATTAGAATAATATCTGAACCATCGTCGGGGCAGTTTACCAGTTTTCCTATATGCATGTTGGCTTTTAGTATTTTCATCGCGTCTTTTGATCTCTAAATCCGCATTTTCTCGTTTCAGCCCTAAAGCATCAGTAGCATCTCTCAAGGCTATTTTTATCCGCCGCATCAAAAGGTAGAGATATGAAAGGACGTTGTTGCTCCTTCTTATTTGTTGCTGTTAAGCGTTTCGTTACATAATCTTCTATTACGAATGTCCTTCATAGAATCCCGGAACTTGTTCTGGTTTCCACCTTTTCCATATCGAGTAGTATTGAGACTTCTGTGGTCTTTGTACATGCCTTAGACTGCGACCGTAGTTTCCAAGCATGAGCTTGGCTTGAGGTATGGGATGTCCTGTAGTCTCAGTTTTTGCGAGAGACTTTCTTTATCTACAAAAGATTCTCAAGTTTAAGCACTTCATTTTACGCACCCATACTTCTCTCTCTGGTCATTGCTTGTCAAATTTTTCATAAAACCTGTTGGCACTTATCTAGCGTCTCCTCTTCTGAGAGACTCATATTAAAAATAAACTTCTGCCGAGGTGAACTACAATTAGAAACTCAATCGCCACAATAGCTGAAAATAGGTGTCTCCACGTTGTGTTCTTGAAAATGTTCGTATTACCACCTTGAGAGTTCTGTGGTGAATCCTCACACTATAAACGATCCCGAACAGTGTTCTATTCAATCGACCTTGAAATAAACTGGGTATTTCATCCATGCTCCCTGTTCACAAGAAACTTTGTGGGGATCTCCAAACCTTGCGCTCCTACGGAAAGTGTGTGCTTTACTATAGCATTTTAGCATTTTCTGAAGAATTAATGCTGCGCAGGATAGATATCAGCTCTGACCTCTCCACCTATTTCCAATACTTCCAACAGATGTATTACTTATTACAAATACCATCTACGACAATTTTTTCGCTTTACAAATATCACTCAGTCGGTAACGAAAAAACTCATCAGTACTCACCATTGTATTTCATAATTTGTTTTCCTTAAAACAGTCTTTCTTGTTTTAGAAACGACGACAATAGTTTGATACACCAACTCTGTTCTGTCTTTAAATTTAATCTAATAAATTGTTTCCCCTTCATTTATTGTAGTCTTTATTAACCTTTCAACATCAGTGTCAAATTCTTTTCAATGGAGAAAAATTGATAAAATAAGAACAATTGTTGTCAATTTTTTATATTCGAGTATTAAACAATGTCAAGTCAAAGTTATAATTTGCAATACACTGTTTTATTTATGCCCTTATACTGGTATTGTCTTTTTAAGATAAACCTTTTTTGTACTGACTGGCACGTCATCTAAACGTGACACAATAACAAATGTAATAGAAGAAGCAGAAAAATCACTAACACACATTTCATATCTGTACCCATAAAACAACCCTAAAACAAAATATAAGAACAGACCATGACACTCAAACTTTAATTTATTTATAATAAACTCTCAATTGACAAATCCACGCAACAACTTGAAACATTAATCGTCCTCTTTCTCTGGATATACGAGGACATATCTACATGTGTATGTATGTATGAATGTAGGTTTGTTTGTATATGTATAAAGTGAGCCAAGTACCTCCAAGTGAGTGTTAAATGGATAGGGTCATGAACTTAGCACACAGGCTCTCAAGCTGTAACTGATGACAGAAACTTAAAATAATAAAACAAAAAAGGGATAATTACCCAACTACGATATATGAGTACGAGTAAGTTATTGTTAATGTTTCTGTTTCGTTCCGTATAAAAGAATTTTAAAGAAAACAAAAACAAGTTTGAATATGTGATGGATGTCAATCTATTGAGACGCGCACTCACAGCTCACATATACCACATAGAAACCTCTTAAGTTTTCTAGGAAATTTTGTTTAGACACACAAAAGGAGAAACAAGTAAATGAAATAAATAGACAAGCAATACATATTCTCACACATATGCTAAAATACACAATTGTCAACATATCACTCTTATTAACAATAGACAATTAGGCAGGTGGTGTTAAAATCTTGACGTCTTAGTTTACAGACACCCATTTAAACAAATAATACTCGTAAACACAATTTATACTCTCTCGTAAAAACAAAAAGAATGTATTAAACCATAAATTCTTTGAACGTTATTAAATAATATTCATACAGAAAATGCATACATATGTATGTAGTATGTGTATACCCAGCAAACATAAAAGTTTGTTTTTTTTCTCACTAGACCAGTCGTGGATGGCCACCATTGTACTACTGTTAGATAAATTTTTTTTTATTAAAACCAATAGTCAGAGGTAAACCCATATTTATCCAATGTCATTGTATTGGAATTTGAAGATGTATAGATAGATTTTTTTTCATAGATAAATACTCGTATATTATGCCCCTTTTTGCTGATGAGACAAGTTACTGTCAATTTGACCTCTCAAAGGCCTGTGTTATACCTTCACCCCTGAATTATCAACAGCAATTGCCCCATCTGTAGGTGGATGTTGATTGTGAGTTGTGAGCGTCTTCACTAAGTAGGTTAGTTGTTATCTTCCCAGAAGAAGCTATACTCCTGATTATTCGGCGATATTGGTATATTGGATCGAATAGATTAAACATTTTAAACTCAAAATCGATAATGTTATTAATGAGACAGAAACAGGAGACGGCGTTAATGTGCACTAGTTAAGTTAATTCAAATTAACTTGTGCATTATCTCAATCCCAACGTGAATTAGAGTTAATGTAAATTCACAAAACCAAACTGAATTTATACTTAATTTAGGTTTTTTAATATGGCAATACTGTGGACAATTAATCAGCTGTTGGCAAATAATGTACTATTATGAATGAATGTTTAATAATAAAAAAAAAAATTAAAATGGATTTAAACTTTAAATTTTAAAGTCAGCAAAGTGAAGTTATTATAATTGTTTTTAGCTAACAAAAATGTAAAGATATATAAAAATCAATGCTAATCGTAATATCTGCTTTCTAGCCATTCGATTTAGTTATAAATGCAAAAAAATAAAAAAAAGAAACAAGACAAAAAGTTGACAAACAAACAGCTGTTTACTAAACGCAGAAAACTGTCATTGGTCGGGGTAAAATTTTAATTTGCATTAGTGAGTTTTTAATGCACATTAACGCTGTCGTCTACCTATGGTATTACAGCTGTATTCATAAAAAATATTACAGGTTTGTTAAGGGTTTAGTTGACAATTAATTTATAGAAATTTGTCAAATAAGCCTTTCATAAACGTATACTATTTTGTATAAATACAGCAGTTACGATTTATTCAAAATAAATAAATGAAATTTGATTTAAAATTTTAATAAAAAATGTACATGTGGTCGTGGTGGACATCTCTCCCAAATTATTTTTCCCTTAAAACTGCCAAATCTTTCTTTTACCAATACAACGAAGACAATCACTGTGATTAAACTTTAGTTATTAATGGTATTTTTGGGCTTAAATATAGTGATTCATTATCATTTATGTTTATATTTTCAGCTCTTCCGTAATTCGAATTCAATAAAAAGTTTTAGATTTGGGCTCAGTTAGCTTCTAAGTTTACCTAATGTTTGCTGGGTCTATTCGATATACCAAATAACGTATAATAATATATTCATCTTATGATGTTAATGGATATCACACACGTAACATACATGCACATTCAATTAAAGTAGATTATGGCAATTTGATATAATTTGTTCATTAATTCTTGATACATATGCCTTTTGTTTGCCACAGCCAACATAAAATACGTTTCATTTCAAAGAGTTTCTTGATTTAACTTTTGCTTCTAAAGCTATTAACGAGGATGCCGACGGCGATGATAACAATCGAAAGCACCTGCTGTTTCATCCAGACATATTAACATATTTCTTTGTCTTAATCATTTTAGAGGCATAATGCCAAAATTACATACTTAACATACTATGAACTTATTTTGCCGCACTATATATAATTTTTAATCAATAATAATAATAATAATGTACTCGTATTTTAGTGTATAGTTGACGTTAT
Organism: Metopia argyrocephala; assembly: GCA_963576795.1. Taxonomy (NCBI): domain Eukaryota; kingdom Metazoa; phylum Arthropoda; class Insecta; order Diptera; family Sarcophagidae; genus Metopia; species Metopia argyrocephala. The sequence goes on from OY756208.1 coordinate 481,927, forward strand.
ATAATTATTCTTTGTTTTTATTTAGAAAAAAAGGAAATTAATGTTAAAAATTTAACTGTCAAATAAGTTGCAAATAAATATGCTTTAATAAACTTATTAACGTGTGTTTGTGTGGGTTCAGCTAAACGTCTTAAATACATAATTGGCTATTACAACACTGTTTCAGGGTTATGGCCTAGCTTCTCGCAGTACTTCATGTTGTGTGTGTTAATATCGTCCAACTTCTATATATTATTACTATTGCATACAACAAATTTGTAATCACACGGTTCATTCGTAATAAAAGAATCGGCCAATCAATCCAATCATGTCCCATACAATTATAGAACTACCATTAAAAAAAGTTAAAAATATTACTTCTTCTATCAAATATTAAACCATTTGTTTGGTATTTTGTATATGACATGTACCACCTACGTACATATATAGATACATACAATACATTTATATGCACTTTCATATAAATTTGTATTTATATTCGCTAGAACTATAAGGTAATCAAAAAAAAAAAACTTTTAAGCTTTAGTTATGGCTCTTTGCCCAATTTAAAAATTGACTTGAGCAACATGACTGTGCATGCATTTTATACGTGAAAATTTTCTTGAAGCTAAAGAAAACGAACATCATTATTTTCAAAGCTAACATTCATATAAAAGCAATCTTAATACGAGTAGTGTATGAAAAGTAGAAAGAGACAAAGAAGACGAATAAGTAAATATTCTCTCTCTCTCTCTCTCTCTTTCTGTCTTTGTCTCGTTCTATAGTATATGAATATATGAATAGTATATTATGACTATTTTATAGTTTTTTTTTCTTTACAAATTTATTTGTCATTTTGTTAAGTAATTCTATTATAACACACATACATACATACTAAAGGTCTGCATGAATGTTTTGCTTTTCTGCCAGTTTAGAATGATTCGAGAAGTGTACTCTAATTGAGAGTAAATTCAAGCATCGAAACAAATATTCATTCTATTCGTTTTGCAGCCAACGAAACGAAACGAACAGCCTCAATAAACGAATAGAGTAGAATAGAATAAATCTAAATTTACTCTCATAATTCTAAATTATTATGGGGACATACGAATGTCTTGGAATGTCTTGAATGTCTTGAATGTCTTGAATGTCTTGAATGTCTTGAATTTCCTTTGTGAATGAAAGCATGTATTGAAGTAAACGCGATAGTTTGTAGTACAAACAAGCGAATGAAAACAAACATTTGAAATCTAGCAAGAAGAATAGTCTGTGTGTATATTAAAGCATTTGAAGGCAAAAATAAAAACAATTACTTTTTGAATATGTAGTTTATTTATATTTTTTTTTTTAAGTTTTTGTAAATAAGTATGTATGTATTTTTAAAAATTAAGCCAAAAATATAAAAAAATAAAGAAAAATAACATAAAAAATTATTCAGTTCATTACTTTTATTATTCAGTTCTTTAGTACTTATAATACCAGTACAAGAAATTCTTTTCTATCATATTACAAACAAGACATTCTATTCACTCTATTCATTCCATTCTAACTCTTATGTTTCATGTCTCTCATGTCTCCATACTCTCTTGTCTCTATTCTCTCATTATTTACATTCTAACTACAACAACCACTTTTTATGTTTGTTTTATTCGTTTCACTTTTACGAATTAGAGTTGGAAGTGTGTTTGAAATTTTTAGAATGTCTTGAAGATCGTTTCAATATATTTCCAAGCGTTGGTTAGTAGAATCTAACTAACTAAAAAACACTAATGAAAAGCCATGCCATGAGGGTTATACATCAAAGATTGTTTAGAAAATGTGTAGAATATTACGGCAGATCCCCAATTTGGTTTTAAACAAGCTTTGGACACTTTAACATTGTTGAAAGTTCTATATAAAAAGAAATTTTTCACAAAATATTGTCTCTAGATCTGCATATAATCATTTATAATTATTATGATTATCTAAGGAACATGGTCTGCCGTAATATTCGTCCAATTTTTTCAACTTTGTCTTTGATGTATAACTTTCAAGAATATATTAAAGGTAGACGAAACCAAAAATGTAAGTGACTCATTTTAACATATGACTTCGCAGTTTTGACAATGCGTTCGATATAGTGAACTTAATTTTTGTATGAAAATCAAATCTTCTTATTCTTTACATTCGCATACAATTCTGATATAGAGAATCCAAGATTAATTTTGTTTCTCTTAGCAAGCGAATGAAAGCAATTGTGAATTTGATGTTTTTATTTTTTTGAATAATCTATAGCACAGTACAGTGTCCGAGAAAGGATTAGATATAGACTGGTATGCCCAACCAATAATGCTATAGGTGTATTAATTGGTAACGTTACCCATTTCGTCAGTGAATTATTTATTTTAATCTTATTTGTTTGTTGTAAATTAATGCGCATGTACATACATATGCATATATCTGGTTTTTTTCTCTATATTAATTCGTGCTCATTTAAAGAATATCACGGATAAAATAAAACGACTGCTTTAAGTTATTCCAACTGCTTCTTTTCTATCACAAGATTTTTTGAGAAAATTAATCACCCAACTGTGTAATTCCTTTTCTATTTTTCAACTCATGTGTATAAATTCATTATGCAGTCAACACATGCACAATTAATAAAGCCTAATGAGCACGCAATCAGCATCGGAGGATGTCTGATATGAGTAAAAAATAAAAATGAAAAAAGAAAAAAAGAAAACTTAAAATATTTGTTCAGATAAACCATAACAGATAACGAAAAAATAAACAAACCGAATGTAAATCAAAAAAGTGAGAAATTCAGATCTCTTTGCTTTCGTCTTGATTAAATTTCTTGCATGACAAAGTGTTGGTTTAATATCTCCCGGGTTGTGGTTGAAGGTTAATTAGTTTCCTCATGTGTTGTGAATGTAACACGAAATCTGTTGGGGGAGAAAGCAAACAAATAAAAAAAAACGAGAAATACCAAAAAGAAATTGAAACGAACTTCCGGTTAGAAAGGCAAGAATGTAGACGTGAGAAAATTTACAGCAAAACCAAAAACAACACAAAACAATAAAAGCATTAAAGATTTACCATTTATTGTCAATAAAAAATTTAATTTTTGTTTTCTAACTTTTTAACAAACTTGTACGAATTTTCATGAATTTAAATTTTTTTATTTGTCCTTAAATGTATTTTCAGATCTTCTCATAGAAATGTTGGGAGTTTTGGCGAGTTACAGCATAACTGTAAAGGAACTCAAACTATTGTTTGGCACAATGAAAGCTGTAAGTGGTAAATGGCCTCGACATTCAGCAAAACTATTAAATGTTTTAAGGCAAATGCCTCATCGTAATGGACCGGATGTTTTCTTTAGCTTTCCAGGACGTAAAGGATCCGTAAGTTTGATATTTATTACCCTCAACTGTATGAATACTTTAGTTAGTCGTTTAAATGTACTCTCATGTGTTTGTATGTATATGTTCATACTTGTATCTTCTCGTATAATACACATAAGCACATACATATGGGATGCATGTATGTATGTATGTTCTTGTACTCATAATTTATTTATTTTACAATCAAATAGTTCACTACCATCAAGGAGTAGAGTCAGTTTTATATTTTTATTACAATATGCGCACACCAAATAAAAAATAAAACATGGCATCGTTCTACGTTCTACGTTCTACGTTCTACGTGTGACAAATTGTCCTCTTTGTTAGTTTTGGATACACATTCTATATTTTATACAGGGTAAGACAGTTAGTTGACACTGAATTCCACTATCGCAAATAATAAAGTTGACAATCGGTTGTTGTTGTCAGACCCGTTACACAAAAAATTCATACATATGTACCTCAGTATATCGTATATATGTATGTGTGTATGTATTTAGTTAGTGTGCTTAACACCTTTATACCTACATAGTATGTATATCCATCCATATAATACAGTGACACATATTCCTATAAAGGCAACTAAGATTATTTTTTATTATATTTATAAATAGTAAGTGAACGTTTTCTCATGCTTTTACACGGTTTTACTTTGCAGGATTATGAAATAACACTGTCGATAAAGATAAACTTGTCTTCTATTAATATCGACATTTTTGTTTTTCTTTTACTCGGAAAATGGTGTGATGTACCATCCACAACTTGTCTAAATTAGTAAAAAATTTTAATAATATATCAATATTTAAAATTATTTTTGTATATTTGATGAGATTATCCTACGCTGTCTTTTTTTTTGCACGATTTTTTTTTTAACGCTCTTCTGTGGAATATACAGTCAGTCTATGTAAAAATAGGACTAAGTGTATTATTTTAAAATATTAATTGTGCCTATAAACTCTCACTATAATGGATAGATAAAAAATTATTTTTCGTTTTTTAAAATAAGCGTTTTGGCATTGAATGAGCAAGCTTCTCAACTTTGTCGTTCGGAGTCGACATTAAACTGTAGGTCCCGGTACTCATGGGTAAAAATTCACACACACAACATGAGTGCTGCGAGAAGCTAGGTCGTAATCCTGACACAGGGTTGTAAAGGCCAGTTATGTATGTATGTATGTATGTGCGTTACTAATCACCTTCAATGCATAAGGAAGTCCATTCCAAAGACTGACAGCATGAGCAAAGAAATGGTACCGAGATACTCCTTCGAAGCGTTGAAAAGTTTAATATATAATTTAATGCAAGAACAGTAAGGTATAAACCCTCAAATAAGTATTAAAACTCATACCGCAAAACAATCTTACGTAGGTAGAAATGTGATCATATCTACGCAGATTATAAACGTAGTGCACAATATTATTAAACGCTATATTAAATTTCTCCATACTTTCACCATCACAGGTGGTAAAAAGTTCGCACTAATACAATAAGACCGGTATTAAATACGATTTAGAAAGGAGGGTTCTAATACTAATTGATGTGCAGTAGCAAGTTTGTCAAAGGTTCCTTAGCATTGAAAACGTTCGTCCACAAACTATGTTGTTATGGTTTGATTAAGTAAGAGGGTTATTAAAGTAGATGCCTAGGTTCCTAGCCATCAACCCCAATGAAATTTGATTTTATCTATATTATACAAAATAATATATCACACTGTGTCACACTAACAAAGCGGAAATTATTGTCTGGAATATTGTCATAGAAATTATAATAATCAGGTATAAGATGTACATAAGGCATATTCAAGAACCGCCTATTTAGATCATTAGCGTCTATTGCGCAGAATTCCTAGATCCTCGATCTACTAGTGCCAATCTCACGAATTTTCCGCCAAGTTTGCTTTGATTCTATGACGGTAGAGTATTTTGAAGCATAGTAATCTGATTTTGCTATCTTGATCACCTAGGTTGATAATTTTCTTTCCTCGTCTTTTTAATGTTCTTGACAAAAGCAGAAAAAAAAAGATTTTTGCAAATGTACAAAGAAAACATTTTAGCCGGAATATTTGTAACTAAAAATTTAATTTCATTAAAACTTCTTAAGTAATTGATTATTTATTACAATACACTGTTTTTTTCTGAAATATATAAATAAACTAGTTAACTCGGCAAACGTTGTTTTGCCATATAAATTTGCTCTAGGAAATATATTCATACATATATTTAATACTCTTCACCGAACTGCAAAACTTAACATTGATATGAGCAATTAATGCCTGCGTTACTAATAATTTTAATAAATGATTATCCGCCATTTTAGGTATTTCAGTTTGATAGTTGGGGATAGGGAGAATTATTCCCTCTGAGTACTTCTTAAAAAAAAACCTAAACCATATATGTATGCTCTACCGTACGCAGATATACATGTCTAGTTTAAAATTTCATCGACGTCGGTACGTTATTTAGGTGAGGCACAAATTTCCCCTTGGGGCGGGTACCTCAATATTTAGGGGATGAAAAATAGATGCGAAAATTGACACTTGTTAATCTAAAGTTGTGTTAAGACGCCAAAAAAATTTAATCAAATTCAGTTTGTTAGTTGGGGATAGGGAGAAATAGCCCGCCCCTCTGAGTACTTAAAAAAAAGTTAACCATATATACTCTACGGTACATACATAAGTATATAGTTTAAAATTTCATCAACGTCTGTACATTATTTAGGTGAGGCATAAATTTTCCCTTGGGCGGGTCACCTTAACATTTAGAGGTATGAAAAATAGATGTTGACCAATTCTCAGACCTACCTTATAGGCACACAAAATTTCATGAAAATCGGTCTAGCCATTTCGGAGGAGTTTGGTTTTGACCTTTATTACTGTTATTATTTTTTACTTAAATATTTCGATACTTCTTTGGGTAGTTTCGCTAGGAATTATTTTTTGTTATAAAATGTGTAACTGATTGCTAGGTATAGGCAATTTTATAAAATAAATAAAAATTAAAAGAGAGCTAACATAAATTGTTTCCGTGTTATTAAATCAACAAATTTGACAAAAACATTAAGAAATTAATTTTTTTCTTAAATATGTATTTAATTTTTATAATTTTTTGTGTATAAAGAATTAATGTCGCAAAAAAACTAACTGAATTATAAGTCGATAAGCTGAAGAACATTACTGAAAATGGTTTTCTTAGAATTAGTTCTGAGGATGTTTCAGATTGCTTTTATAGAAATATCTGTCACTGTATATTTATTCATGAATGTTTAAATATAATTTTTTATTCGTATGTTTGTATGTTTTTGCCATGTTTTCCTATCCCATATAGTACATACGTATGTATGTACTCGTATGTTACACATGATTCAGTGCATTATTTATTCGTTAATTCGAAAGCAACAAATGCTCAGTGGTAGTAATTGCTTTCTTCCCATATTTCCAGTAGTGCCACTTATGTTTTATTCCCTTTTAAAGAAAACGTTCACTCTACTACATCAGAGTGGCAGTTTTATTACCACAAATAGGAAAAAAAAAGAAAAAATGGTTATAAATTTTATTATGCAGAGTAAAATAAGACGACATTTTTTAAAGCCAAATACTTTAATTTTTAGTGTATTTACCATTGCATTCTACTTGTTACACTCGTAGTGTATTTTATATATTAGATAATATTTTATCTTTTCTAAGATGTTACCCTTGGTTATATTCCATTTAGAATTGTCGCTTTTATACTTAAATACTCGTATAAAAAATTATAGTAAAAAATTTTTTTTTTAATATAACACGAGGTCAAATTAGAAACTTGTTTATGCGAGTTTTGAATATCCCGAAAGTAAAGTAGTGTTCGATTAAAATCAGATGCCTAGAAAATTCCTTCAAAAACTGTCAAACCAAACGTATTTAAGTTTTGTAAAATGTTTTCATGTCGTAATAGTGTTTTAGCATAAAATACTGTTGAAGAATGTCTTCAAAATATCTTAAAGAAGAATATACAAATATTTTCCTATACTCGCACATAAATAGATGCTATATTTTAAATAACTTCATATTCCATTAATTGGTTTATAATTGTGTAAATATGTCCTAAATATTCTTCTTAAACGTCTTCACTTAAAAAAAAACATTTTTCCAAAATAAATAAACTAACCCCGATAAGTTATCTAACACAGTATTTCTTCTGAGTCCATCTATTTCAAATTTTATACCCTGGAGAACTAAAAATAAGTTTCAATTTTAACAATTTGCAATTTCTATTAGTAAAGAGAGAAAAAATAAAAAATGAACTGAATAAAATTAAAGAAAAAACTGACAATGAAACTTTTTCTTGCAAAAGTATAAATCAATTTTTGTTCATTTCCTTTAGCAAAACTCATCACAACAAATGTTAAAACTATTTATTTTCAGTATTTTATTATATAAGTGTAATGATACTGGTCTATTTCTATTTCCTTTTTTATATAGAATTTCTTGCTAACCAATGCATATCATACGTATGATTTATGTTTTAATTTTGTATGTACAGAGTATTGTTGAGAAGGTCAATTTTTATTATACGAGTACGCTCTGTCTCTCTCTCCCTCTCTGTAAACAAATACAATTGAAATATAAATCTAAAAGAAAAAATAGAATACAGCACTTTTAAGAAGAAATTATTATATAAGTACGTATTGATTCTACTTCTCTTTATCAATTTGATAAAAATGAAAAAAATTTAATTTTTTTTCTATAAATATTAATCATACCCACCCGTGTTTCATGCAATCAGGTGGCTAAAAGTCATGTCGATAACTTTCACATACAAAAAGATTTTAAATGTTATTTTTATTTATTAATTTAATTGTAACTTTCGTAACCTCTTTGATAACGAATCTTTAAAATAGCAGAGACTTATAAACCTTATACTTAAATAATAAACACCTTAAACGTTTAACACAAAATAAGATATTAACTTACGAGTATAGCTTTGTGTGTGTTTTTCCTCTAGAATTATACCATGAAAACTTTATTAATTAGCAAATCTTGCGTGAAATTCTGGCTCTCACTCCATTAGTAGTAAAAATCTTTGTAGTTATTAGTTCGTTTGATTGTAAAAGAAGAACAATTTTTATTCCTATAGCATTATAGTTACGTATATAAAGTATTAAAGACTTTTTTTTTACAATTTAAGAGTGTTTTTTGTGTGTAAACCGTTAAAAACGCCTATAAAAGTTTATTTGTTACAACTGAATTTTTAAATTCTTCAAACTTTATTTATATTGGATAGTTTGAATAAAAATGTTTGTTTACAAAACTGCACTTCCTTTATCGCCACATTGAGTGGAAAACTGGTTTTACACATTGAGTAACCAAAGTGCTTTTAGTAAAAATCTTTCAAGCTACAGTCTTGTTTTTTTTTTTTATCTGCGAGTATGTACAGAAGAACCTGTTTTTGTGCGGACTATTTTTGTGCGATTTTATTTTTATGAGACTCCTTTTGTGCGATTTCTTATGTTATGCGATTTATTTTTTGCGTTTAATTTTTTTTGTTCGATATTTATTTTAACGGTAGTTTCTGGTCTCTATTGGTAAAAGAACATTACAGAATTTCGAAATATTTCGGTAAAATTTTATGAAACGTGTGTTGTAGACAAAATTATAGGTTACTTTTCGCATATCGTTTACTGACATGATTTTCATTCCAATATATAATACATACATACATACATACATAACTGTCCTTTACAACCCTGTGTCAGGATTACGGCCTAGCTTCTCGCAGAACTCATGTTGTGTGTGTCAATTTTTATCCATGAGTACCGGGACCTACAGTTTAATGTCGACTCCGAACGACAGACTTGAGAAGCTTATTCATGGCAATTAGTTACTCTCAGAGCTTTTGCCAGAAGACTGCTGAGAGGTAGTCGCCGAAAGAAATATTTTTTTTTATATTTCTTTTTTTTAAGATGACAGAGCTAGGTGTCTAAACCAGGGCTCATGTCTTAGTAAGCCAACACACTAACCACTAGACCACGGCGACTACGATATATAATGGCTTGCACAATAATATGAACCACTTGGTTCACTCTCTGAACCATGATTGGGAATCACATTGTTCACAGGAGAGTTTAGTTTAAATTGTTATCAAATTAGAGGATAGCAATTCTTGGATGTTCGCAATAAGATTTAAAATTACGATGCTCCCAAAATTTGTGTGGCAAATCTACTTCTTTCAAACAAGATGACGCTGCTAACCGCTTATGAGATACAACCAACGTCCCAAAAACTGATTACCTACTACCTACATGGTAAGCGAATTGAAAGCCATTATGAAGGCTAATGATTACGTTGATTTTTGTAGAAAAACAAATAGATACATGTGTGAATTAAATGATTAAAAATATTCACATGTAAACTTAATTGAATGAAATAAAAAAGTTTTGAATTATTTTCAACGTAAAACTTTTTTTATGCGGTCCCTATTTATCGCATAAAAATAATCATTTTTTATTTATGTTGCGAAAACTATTTTTGATATCGTTTTGTGTATTTTTTTATAGCGATTAATTTTATGCCGTCCCTATCAACCGCATAAAAACAGGTTTCTTTGTATTCAACTACTGCATGGCATTTTAAATGATATTGAAAACATAAAATGATTAAACATATAGTAAAGGGTCAGAAGTTTAGATGATAAAAAAATTTTGGGTGTTGAGAAAAATAAAGGTGTTTTTTTGCTTTCTAATAAAAAATGTCTCTTGCTATAAAAAGTAAATAATTACATACATACATACATACATAACTGGCCTTTACAACCCTGTGTCAGGATTACGGCCTAGCTTCTCGCAAAAAAAATAAAAAAAGTAAATAATTATATAATGATTTACCGTTACCGTTTTACATATTAACCTCATAAATTCTATTTATTGTCGATTCGTAGAGGGAATTCTAAATAAGTAGTTGAGTGACATTTCATCTCACACAACTTTTGTTTCATCGATTAGGTCTACTCTGATTTCGTGCTACTTTCCTTCTTCGTATACTTTACGGGATAGCCAACCCCAAACATTTTCTCTTTTTTTACTAACAAGCGGGGCCAGTATAACCTCATACTGGCGGTCGCGATATTCTGGCTGGCAATCCACAATTATAATACTCGTGACGTGTGAATAATTGCGTTATCATGTCGATAAATGAGCTCTAGTGGTCCAAAAATAGCTCTATATATATATATATATATATATATATATATATATATATAATATAATAGCAAATAGGAATAATTATAATTATTTCTAGTCATTAGTCTTGTGTTTGAATAAAGGTTTTTAAAACAGTATGTTGATTTACTTCTACTTACCACTTCATTACCACTTACCAATATCGGCCGATTTTTCTGGCGATTTCGCGATAAGGATATTTATTTTTCAGTTATCGCAGTTTTCAGCGGATTTAAGGCAAAAATGGGTAAATTCTTTAGCTTTTAGATTATTTGGCTTTATTACAATCGCCTTCTAATGATTAAGGTTACAAATTCTTGTGGTTCCATGCTATTCAACCAGTAAATTAATACTGAATTTTATATTTGGACTACGAACATAAAGAGACAAAAACCGTTATTATGTATTTATTTTAAAGAAACAATTATTTTTCTTCGAAGCACTTTTTTTTATTTTTTCTGTGTTTGTAATTTAAAAAGTTATCGTTTTATTTTTATATAAGTATAGGATGATTGTATTCCGTTCAACCACAGTGTGCACAGTGTAGAGTGTATGTACACTGTATGTATGTTATGTATTGCATGAGCATATTAACTCATTAAACTTGCACACGTTTAATAAGCAGTTCTGCCCCAAATGTCTAATTAAAAATGTAGTATTTTAAAAGAAATGTTAGTTCGTGGGATAAATGTACTCTCTTATTAAGAATTTTTATTAATAATTAATTCTCAAAATGTTTATTAATTTTTCTATTACTTTATTTAAAAAACAGCTGTTGCATATAAAGCCTTTCATTTGACGTGCCACAAACATGCCTGAAATTGAAAACTAATAAAATTGAAAACTTATTTTACTTCGTTTGAAGTGCTGAATCTAAAAAGTTTTTCTATTCCAGTTCTTGTTTTTCAGCTACGCATTTTTTTTGCGCAATCCTAAACTGTTCATCAGATGTTAAGTGGGTCGCAATTGCCAGTGATGAATTTCGTGCATAATCTCTGTAAAGAATTGTGTGATTTTCTCAAAACTAATCTAAAACTAGTATGCAGTGTGTTAACTAACTAGATGAGAGATTCGAGTCCAATCCTCATCTTTAACATCTTGAAAGGAAGGAATATGAAAAAAGATTTCTTTCGGCGACCGCCTATTATCAGTATTCTGTCGAAACCTTTGGTAGTTACTGATTATCATGAACAAGCTTATGAAGTCTGTAGTAAGGATTCGACATGAAACTGTAGGTCCCGGTATTCATGGATAAAAATTGACACACAAAACATGGGTGTTGTAAGAAAGGTTGTAATGACCAATTATATTGTGTAGCATTGACAGGAAATTTCTTTTTAGTGCGTGTTATAGGCTGGCGGAATTATGGGTCCATATGTATTCAAAAACTTTGATGGTCAGAATGTTGCGGTCCATGCCAAACTATGTAGGAACATGATGATAAAAAGTACCATAATTAGCGGTCATTAATCTGGTTGAGCATATAGTGCCACATGTCACACAGCGCCCCCTGATATTGACTTTCTCGTAGAAATTGTTATTGAAAGAATAATTTCACACAATTGTCAAAGATCCTGTGATTTAATCCTATTGTATTTCTTATTTTGATGTTCTCTGAAGTGACAAATGATCATCTCGAAATAAAAATTTCAAAATACGCCTTGTACGCGTCAGTCGTTAGCGACCACATTAGCCGAAAGTATTCTATTAAATTAATATCATCGAATTGTTTCATTAATATTAAAAATATATTTCTATGCTTTGTAACAATTTAAAATTGTGCAACAGTAAGAATAAACACCCTTCATTATTATAACTACTTATGTGTATTAAACAGAAAGAAAGCAAAAAAAAAATTAAACTTCAAATTACTTAAATTAAAATTGAATTTTTGAAACTTTCTGTGTTAAATGTAATGATTATTAGAAATTAATTAAAGCTTCGTATTTCTTATTTACAGGCAATGGTATTGCCACCGTTGGCTAAATGGCCTTATGAAAATGGTTTTACATTTACCACATGGTTTCGATTGGATCCCATTAATTCTGTGAATATTGAACGTGAGAAACCCTACCTCTATTGGTAAGTAAACAGCGCAAAAATATTTATTTTCTCTTCCATATACATATATTCATACATATGTACTTAGATATCCATCTATATAAAAGTGTATGTAATTAATTATACTAAATTATAGTGATTCATTTAATTTCATATCATGACTTTTAATTTCTTCCTTCCCAGTTTTAAAACATCAAAAGGTGTTGGATACACCGCCCACTTTGTTGGCAATTGCCTTGTACTCACCTCAATGAAAGTTAAAGGCAAAGGATTTCAGCATTGTGTAAAATACGAGTTTCAACCAAGAAAGGTATATGGCAAGATTACTTATAATTGAACTATTTAATTAATTTTCGAACATACAGTGCCGGACTAAACTATTCACACAGCAATTACTGCCACTTAATTTCTGTTGTATTTTTAAAATGAAAAGACCTAGTCAATTACAGTATTCAACACAATTGTTTATTCATTTCTTACTTATTAGAATATACAGAAAAATTAAACCTTATTATGTTATATTATTCAAAAAAAAAAAAAAGTGGCAGTACTTGCTGTGTGAATAGTTTAGTTCGGCACTGTACATATGCATACATATGTATTTGTAATTGTTTTATTTAAAATTTAAATATTAATTTTAATATCAACAGAAAATAATTACTTTATTTTTCATGTTTTATTACTTACAGTGGTATATGATAGCAATTGTTTATATTTATAATCGCTGGACAAAAAGCGAAATAAAGTGCCTAGTCAATGGACAATTAGCGTCCAGTACCGAAATGGCTTGGTTTGTCTCAACAAATGATGTACGTTGTTGTTTTTTTTAGAAACTACAAATCTGTATTATGGAAAGCGTATGATTTTTGTCATAAATTTTTATTATTTTTTTATTAAAATTTAGCCATTCGATAAATGCTATATCGGAGCAACGCCTGAATTAGATGAAGAGCGTGTATTTTGTGGACAAATGTCCGCCATATATTTATTTAGTGAGGCATTAACAACGCAACAAATATGTGCAATGCACCGTCTCGGTCCAGGATATAAGGTATGCTATGTCACTTAATCATTATTACTTTGCTGTCTCTGTTCAAATGTCAAACAGATCCTTGTAAAATATAAAATTACAAAATATGTTATTAAACGTTAAATTCACCCAATTTTATATTTTTCGTTTTTCTTTCTTCTTTTTCTAAAACATCTGTAAAAAAAACAAAATAAAATAAAACAAACAACAAATATTTTGCACTATTCTGTAATTTTAAACACTATAAATGCTGATTAATATCATACAAATAACAACAAACATATTCACCGCCAATAAATTATAATAATAAATGCGTTTTTTAAAAACTTTATTGCTGTCCTTTATGTTTATTAATAAAAAATTAAAATTAAAATTATGAAACAACCTACACATACATACATCAGTCACAATTTCGATTCGACAATGAGTGCTATTTGAACCTGCCGGACAATCACAAAAGGGTGAGTCACCAGAAGTTGCTACAGCAACAACAAACTCCAAACCAACATGCAGCTGCATTATTATTAGCCGAAGCCGATGTTCAAGCCATTGATTGGTCCGATGAAAAGTTAGATCTGCAAGCGGCATTTGCCAAGATTCGTACTGTTTTGGCAGCGCGAAGTGCAAACGCAAATGCCGTTCTTCAGGCTTTAACTGGTAGTGGCAGTGTCACAGCTGGTAATCTGTCAGATGTAGACACATCATCGGCTTCGGCAAATACAAATTTGGAACAAAATAATTCGGCAAACAACAATAGTAACAGTGCAACAACAACAACAACAACATCAGTAAATGAAAAGACATCAACAACAGTAGCAAGCACAACCAATGAAAAACATTTAACCAAAATCACTGACTCTTTAGGTTACTTTCCCATTGGCTCTGCAACATCACTTGGTATTTATTTTTATTTAATTAATTTTCTTTTCTTAATTTATAAATTTTTTTTTGTTTTTTTTTTGTTTCTCTTCTTTTTTTTTTTGTTTTGTTTTTTTCTGTTTTTGTTTCTTTTTAATATTAATTTTTATATAATTTGTAGACACATTACGCCGCATGTCTTTTTCGTCATATAACCCTTTGGATTATATGGGAAACTTTGTAAGCGATATGGAGGAAATAAATCAATTAAAATCTGTAAGATTTATTTAATTTTTTTTTTATTTTTTTATTTTATCTTTTCTTATTGTTTATTTTATTTTTTCTATTAATTAATAAACTAAGTATCTGCTATATATTTATAAAAAAATATTTAAAGTTTTTTAAGGGTTTATTCGACAAGTATTACATAAAAATTTGTCATATAAGGCTTTATTAAACTTACAATAATTTTTATGAGTACGGCAGTATGTTTTTAATATGGAATTTTCATATGTACGAATATTTGAGGATACCACATGCCCCGCCCCGGTGGCAAATTGAAAGCCACATGATCATTAAGTTATTTTCATGGAAGAATCTTCGTTACAGTATCAGAATCGAGTTGCAATTTGCATTAAATTGTTATAAATGAAAATATCCATTAACGAATCTACCGGGCGATGATACAAACAAAGATTGTCATGCATGACAATTGTATTAAAGTGACACTTTGTGTAAAGAAAATCAAAACATTTAAAAGCTAAACGATAGGTAGACAAAATGAAATGATTTCGTTATATGTAAATATTTAAATATCCGACTGTAAATGCGGACTGTCCTGCAGAAATTATAGTAATTCTTCCTTGATAAAACTGTAATGATTCTTAGCGAACTTTAATTTTCTAATTAATTTTAAATAGGTTTCCCTTAGAATTATCGAATTGCTTCCTTAGTTTCATAGTTTCTTGCGAGCTTTAATTTTCTGTCCTTAGGCTGGTACATTATGGTAATACAGAAAGATGTCTGGTGGATAAACACTAGAACGAGATTCTTGAGGACAATAACCTCTAAGGGAAAACATTGGTCTTCTCGAGACGAAAACATTCATAGATCGTACTTTAAGATCGGACTGTAAATGCCTAAGATATTACAATAAAACTGAAATGGGGCACCCTACATTAGGTAAAAAAATTCTTTTCTTTCGAAGCCACCTTTTGAAAACTAAATTATATTAGAGATACGCTCTAATATATACAAACATACTCACTCGTATTCAAATTTTGTGAACTAATGCTATAAATTATGAAAAAATATATAAATTTTCATAAAAATGCGACCGTTAAATTTGTTGTTATTAAAATTAAAATGTAAACTATGACAGCGAATAATTATTATTTGCTTAAATCACGTTTAAAAAATTCAATTATGGCTCAACAAAAAAAAAAAAAAAATAATAAAGAGTCGATTCGTTAAAGAAAAACAAACAAACAAAAAAATAAAAAAAAACAAACGAAATTACTTTGTGAAAGTTTTCGCTTTATAAAAATCGCTTTCAATTTAAATGCAAATTTGTTTGGTTTTTAAACTTTTTCTGCTTTTCATTTATCGTTTTTGATTTATTCATTTCTTTTCCTGCGCCCTGCGCTGCTACACAAGCTTTCAAGATTTTTATGAATCTATAAAAATAAATTGTGTAGTAAATCAATTAGCTCAGCGTTGGAATCCTTGTAAAAATACAATTTCAATGGGTAAAGTTTAAATTTTGCTTTTAATTATCGAAATTATTAGAGTGTAAACTATTAAAACAAATCAATTGAAAACACACAACAAAACAAACAAATCAGCAAACAATGAAATGTGTGTGTACACTGTATACATACATTCATATGTACGAGTATGTGTATACATATGGTGCAGTTAGAGAGAGAGACAGAGAGTGTAATACTGTATACGAGTATCATTCTGGAGGTGGTATACAAAATAAATAACATCAGTGTATTGAAAGCATACCCTGCAGAAAATATTGGAGAGTACGTAATCCATTTAAGTTTATAGCGAGTACTTACAAGATAGTCTATTGGAATGCAATAAAAAAAGTACTAATTGCTTGGCCGAAGACCATTCGTTTATTTACGAATGCAGGTTTTTCAGCAAAGACGTAACTTACTTGGCAACTCAAAAAAAAAAAAAAAGATCTGCATGATTTCCACTATTCCGTAGAGTATTAACATGACCTAGTATTTAAACTAGTAACCGAGTGTATTGCATGGAGTACTAACATGGAGTAGTAACAAAAACTAGTTATGCAATGCATAGCTGGATTATGTAGTCCTTACCTAGGACATTGCAATGTTAAACGGGACACGTTTTTTCATACATTTGGATTGTGTTTAGACTAGTCCTAGTCTTTTATGTACTACTCATGGTACAAAAATAACAGGTAGGCTCGCAAGGGCAGCCGGTTTTTTTACTTTGGTTCGCTGGAATGTCAAACTTGTTTATGTTTATATTTTATTTTTAAACTTTTTGTGTTTTGAGAAATATTAAATAAAATTTTGAAAAAAAAAAATAATCAAATAATTTTAAAATTAATTGTGTAAAGAATACTTCTGGGAATTTTAAAAATATATTACTAAAAACTTACGTAACTATGGAAATTTTAACCTCTAGCAGAGACTGGACTAAATTGCTGTAGGTATATTTATATCCATTAGATTTCCTTCATGTAAATTTTTCTTTGTGCTACAATTAGTGTATATGACCGGTCATGTTTTTACCTGGTGTACAAGCCAACGTTTGCAAAAATTTAAATTTATCAAAATGGATATAACGAACTTTCATCAAAAACTATCAGAAATTCCTCAAGAAGAGCTTAAGAAGAGAATGAGGGAACGTGATTGGAGAGAATTTTTATATCAATAGTACCAGAAGTATATTTGAACCCTATGAGCTACCAGAGAGGGATAACAAAAATCTTTTATTTCGGCTGTCGGCGAAAGGCAAGAAAAGAAGTTCATTTCCAAATTTCGATACTGAAAATTTTCTCAGTAGAACAACTTAATATTCTCATATACTAATGGCCATTAAGAACAAACACCAGTTACGTGAAATTGTTACAGAACGTGTCTACCCCGAGATGATGCATAATCTGTAGAACTAAACTATACATTGGTAATTCTAAAAACGCGTGCAACCTCCTCATTTGCTTCATAGACGAATAATTTATATAATGTCAAAACAAAATCTTTTCTCTCTAAACTTTTTAGACGTTTATGATTGTTTAGGTCATCTAATGCACGAGAGCTGCATTGGAATATTTCGTTTTTGAAAACCATATCTCTAATACAATAATGATACAATCATACCATATTGGTTACCTCCTAAACAACATGAACCCAAAAAATATAAATTTATCGAAGAGTCAGTAGAGAAAGTTGGTGCTGTTTAATAACGAAAACAATTAGCAGAATGTGCAATGGAACTAGAACCTGCTTCGGAAACTGAACAAATGCCTTATACAACCACTACCACATAGAAAGCTGCTTCGAAACCTAATGCAACGGCTATTGCATTATTTATTGTTGGGTTTATATTTTACGTTTACGCATAAATGCAATTAAAAAAAAATTCGTTGTTTTGTTTTTATTTTTTAAACTTTTTTTATTTAATTAATAAAAAAACCAACCTGTTTGCCACTTTTGTAAACAGAAACAGTTGATTTTGACATTTCAGCGTACAACTTCCAACAACAAAATGCCTGTTGTTTTTGTATTGTTGTATTTGTTTTACCTATTTAATATACTACCTTATTTAATATACCATGGTACTACTCTTTACACGCGAGAACGTAGTAGCCGCATTTTCTACAGGGTACATATATACATATGTACACACACGAATTTGTATATGTATTGATTTAAAATGAAATACAAAACAAAACAATATATGTATGTGTGTACAAAACTAAAGCCAGATGAACCAAATAAATGCTGGAGCAAACAAGAATAACTACTCAAAAATTTATTGAGTGAAATATTTGAAAAAGAACGAAAAGCTAATTGATTTTCATTCTAATGCCTATGCTTCCAACATGATAAACTACAAGTATTACCATCATATAAATAAAATAAATAGTTAAATACTCGTAAATTAAATACGAGTAATAGATGTATGATATGTGAGTCATGAAGCTATTGCATACACGATCAATTATTTATGAATCGAATTAATTTTTTTTTGTTTTTTTACAAAATTGCTATTTCGCTTTTGGCAATAACAATCTGGACAGCCAAATTTATCAATAGATTGCATTAAAATTCTAGACATATGTTTGTGTGTACTTTTCTATTGGGCGGTGCACACACAAATATTTGAAAGTATTCAAGTATTATTAAATGTTAATACTTTTTTAGATTTTTTATTTTTAATTTCTTTTTTTGTTTATTTTTAAGCACTAAAGCAATATGTTTATATATTTACACATATATACATGCATCATATGTACACATATATGTGCGCTGCATTTTATAACACACACGTACGAGCAAATTTAAATCAATTTATTTCATTTTAAACTTTAACAGAGTCAATAAAAAAATGTGTAATTTGTAATTTTTTTCTGTATTTCACATACAATGTATAAAATCGAGTTGATACACAACTGTTTCACGTCAATTTCATTTAAAATAAACCAGAGATTTATTACTGCCTTTTATTTATTCGTCGTCAATTGTATAATAACTGCACTTTTTCTTAATTATGTTTTTGTAGATAATCGTTTAACATTTGATAAGAAATTCTTAGAGATAGAAAATTTTATTTGATTCACTTTTTTCTCGATTTTATTTTAGTCTTAAATTTTATGTTTAATTTTTAACGCTAAACTGGACTTTAAACAATCAGACCGAAGCAAACCTTTTAAATATTGTTGTGTCGTACTCAAAAATTACAAAGTCTTTGCCAGTTATTAACAAATGCATACATACATACATACTTATGTATGTGCAATAATTAAAAAACTAAAAAACTAAAAAACTAAAATATCGATTATGGATTGCTTATATTTAAAAGAGACTTTTCATTTTTGTTTTTTTTTGTATTCTATTTGCTCTTTAGGTTCTATATGATGGTAAACTATCGAATGCCATTGTATTCATGTATAATCCTGTAGCGACTGATGGCCAGCTCTGTTTACAGTCAACACCCAAAGGAAACGTATCTTATTTTGTACATACACCACACGCACTTATGTTACAAGTAAGTATGACAATAATCAAAACAAAACAACAGCAATAACATTTAAAAGGATAATAATTACTAAAAAAGGGAAAAAAATAGAAAACGACAAAAGTCTTTAAAGAAAGGACTCCTACAAAAGTCAAAGAGATCTTAAGTTTTGGGCAAACATTTTTCAAACAATACTGTTTTTTTTGTTTTCTCTCTTTAGACGTTGTAGTCCTTCGTAATGAAAGCTAGTTGAAGAAGTTTACAAAAAATTATCTTAAAAATATACTAAATACAATACACAGTAAAAGACGTTCGTTTAAGCACATTTGATTTTTTGATTATGAATTGTTTTCATTTGGTTTATATTAAAGCTATTTACTGAATTTTTAAACACAAAATAATTACAAGCATAATATTTGTACTTATAAATACAAAAAACTGTAATCTGAAAAGAATTTAAAGAGCAGTGACAATTTTAAACGTTGATAAGCCTTTTTACAAAGCCAAACTAAGCCAGTACAGATGTGTTAAGAAATGACAGCTCCCCTAAAAGTTCAGATAATTTTTGAACCCACAAAAAGTACAGTAGTGCACTAAAGTCCACATATGCATACGAATAATCTAACTGTTTGAAATTTCGAAAATATACATTTAAAGAATATTTTTATACAAAAACCATTTTTTAAACATTCTTTCAATTCCATACCTTAAAATTAAACGTATTCATATTGCAAAAATCGTACTTCTAGTTCTCTTTTTAAACATTATTGAACCACTTTATTTAATCTTCGTGTAATGGTTTAAATAGAATGAAACTGATAGCCCAAATAATTTAGATTTAATAAATAGTCTTTTATTATGTTCTCTAACTCATAAATGTGATAATTGTAGCCGACGTATGATTAGTTTTTTTGCCTTAAATAATATTTATTCATATGAATTGTGAGAAGCTAGGCCGTAACCCTGACACAGGGTTGTAATGGCCAATGTATTCGCTTAGCATATTAAAGAAACAATACATACATATGGACAATACTTACTGCTGCTTTCATAAAAAAATATTGTATGCTTCTTAGCGGCTTGTTTTATAATTTTCTATGCAATACTTATCAAATAAGCCCTTCGGAAGCAGCAGTTAATATTGTAAAAAACACTCATTAGTTAAAAAAAAAAAGAAAAAATATTATAAATTAAATAAACGCCGCACACTGGTTCAAGAGCGGCATTAATTCACTTTTTCATGCCTTCTGATCTACCTGATTTTTTTACAGTTCATAATAGACAATCTAACTATCGTGTACCAAAAATATTAGGCTTATATCTTTATTACTTTTTTGTCCAGAGACATTCAAAGTTGACCTAAGTGAGTGCGTTTAAAACAACCGTATTATATACGCTACCTTCTATCGCTTCATGCTTTTAAAATACACTTGTAATGACGCTATAAAGATTTTTTTTCATACAATTGGACGTTATTTATGATATATATTTAAATAAAAAAAATTCTCAAATTTACAAAAAATTGTCCAAAAATTTATATTTTCTCCAACTTCTATGAATTGCATCTTCTGAGCTCCAACGAGCTCCAGCCAGATATTTATATCAAATTAAAGCCTGAAGTCTGAGCTAATTATTTATTAAAAATTCAGCTGCCCGTTTTTGCCCCTTAGCAATTCCGGCTTAAAAAACTAAAATTAGTTAGGAAAAATTTCTCTCACAATCATATAACTGCAGTAGAGGTTTGTGTTAAAATCTGTTGCATACTCCTAGGATTGCACTTTTCTTCAACAGATTTTATTGCAACTTGTCTGTAGTTTTACCGGCCATTTTAAGAAAATTCATAAGTTTGTTTAACGATCTGTAAAAACTTGTCGATTTTTTGGGGTAAATTCATAGAATAGGCTTTTTGGGTTCATTCTGTTCCAGTAATAAGGTGAAAATAGCCAGACCTATCTTTTATTTAAAAGAAAAACTGAAAATTTTTAAGCTTTGAAGGCAATTTTAATTCGGTGATAACTCCAACACTACATACGCAATCTAAACAACTTTTTCTACGAATTATAAAGGAAGTGCTGTATTTCAATAAAAATTGCATTGAAAAGTTATAAATTAAAGGAATTCTGGCATCTAAATAATATGAATAATCAAAGACATTTTAGACAGTCACTGAACGTCAAGTTAAAACTATAGGCTTTTGTTTGAGCATAATATTACGCAAGTGAAACACCTATTTTGCTATCTTCGATATGTTCGTGTCCAGAAACCCACCTAAGGATAACTCTTTTTAACGTCTTATAATCACCTCCGGTATACTTAACCGTTCTTAGATGTGATGTACACATTCTCAAGAGCCCAATATACTCTAATACTGGGCAGGCTCTCTTCAGAGCCTGTCCTCATAGCCATTATTGCAAAGGCTTAACATAACAACATACAAGTACAAGTATATACGGGTATCAAATGAGAACAATTTAAAGCATAGATGCCCAGTAGTGGCTGATATCAGCAAATTAAACTCTCACGTATACTTATGCTCTTTTGTTTGATCGTCAATAAACCAAGAGGAAATCAGCATGTTGAGTGGGAGAGACAAACTACACTTGCAGAATTTCTGTGTCTTACTATATATATATATATATATATATATATATATATTAGCTTTAAATCATAGATGCCCAGTTGTGGCTGATATCAGCAAATTAAACTCTCACGTATACTTACTCTCTTTTGTTTGTCAATCAACCATATATATATATTGGTTGATTGACAAACAAAAGAGAGTAAGAATACGTATATATATATATATTGGTTGATTGACAAACAAAAGAGAGTAAGTATACGTGAGAGTTTAATTTGCTGATATCAGCCACAACTGGGCATCTATTATTTAAAGCTAAAAATTCAAGTGTGACTACACGAATGTCTACCACTACATAATATGAGTCTCTTTATATTAATGCAACTTTTCTATAATTACTTCTGTTTTAATTTTTTCTTTTAGGACGTAAAGGCTGTCGTAACACATTCTATACACTGTACATTAAATTCTATAGGTGGAATACAGGTTTTATTTCCGCTTTTCTCACAATTGGATATGCCTCATGAGGGCATTAGCGATATGAAACGTGATCCAACGTTATGGTAAAATCTACTTTAATTTTTTTATACACACCATATGCATTTACCTTTTTTTATTTTATTTTATAAAATTTTTCTATTTCATTTATTTTTTAGTTCAAAACTTTTAGGTTTTATATGTGAATTGGTAGAAACCTCACAAACTGTACAGCAACATATGATACAGAATCGGGGTTTCTTAGTTATATCGTTTATGTTGCAACGTTCCTCTCGTGAACACTTAACTCTTGAAGTGTTGGGTTCTTTCCTTAATCTCACTAAATATCTGGTGACTTGTCTGTCAGCTAACAGTGATCTATTGCTCAAACAGGTAAGAATTTGTATTGAAAATCTCAATTTTTCTTTTTTTTCTAATTTATTTACATGTTTGGATGTGTTAATGCTAAGATACCATTATCAGGAATCTTATGAATTTTATTATTCCTTTAACAGATCTATAACTAACTGTATCTTATAAATTTTGGATAATACCTAAAAAAGCATGTATATTATTTACATGTGTAAAAAAAACAACAACAAAAACAAATCAAATATGTGAAAAATGCATGACATACTTTATTCCTTGATTCGATTCCTTTGTTTACTTTTATTTCAACAATTATTGTTGTTACAAACAAATTAATTAATTAATTCTGTTTTGTATCTGTTTTTATTTTCTTTTTCATTTCTACTTTATGAAATAAAAAAACAAACAAACAAACAAAAAATACACACAAATACAGTTAAACATGGGCTTGCGATATCCCTTTAAAAAAGTAATTTATTAATGTGTTACTTGTAAAGTAACAATTTATTAAATCGTTTTTAAATAATTTTTTGTTTTATATTTACTCACTCATAAATATGATAATTCCAGTAGGCGTATGATTAATTTCTCTGGTTTATAATTAATATTAATACGTATACGCCCAGCATATCAAACCAAATCAAAAACAAAAAAGAAAAAAATGTGTGAATGTGTGTAATGTACATACACTCGTATATACATATGCATATGCACACATTTACATGTGGATATTTATTACGAGTATAAACTCTTACTGCTAGCATTTTTTTGGTATTTGCAATCAAATTCGAGTAATCTTTTCTGACACTTTTGCGCGACTGAAAAATCGGGAGAAAATTGTGCCTAAAGGCGACTCTTCCTCATCAGTTGATGAGTGTTTTTTTAGAATCATACATGACGATTGGTATTAGTTGCCTGTTTGGAATTTTTTATCAGTCATTTATCGGTCTCATTTACTTCATAAGTGATTCTTTTTCGAGTAAGTTATCAGTTCAACGTAGATTACACTTTCTAAGCAAAATTTCTATAAAACAAAAAATGAGCATATTTTATCGTTTATTTAATATCTTTAGCCAGATTTAGTTTTTTTAACCAATTTTTTTAATGTAAATTAGAAACCATTCCGCAACAGCATTGGTTATTTTGTGAATCGAAACCTCGATTTCGGCCATAGAACTACGCATTTGCCTACTTATTTTTAAATAAAAATTGTTAATGACTATAATCAGTACATAATCATATACCGTATTTGCCGGACGATAAGACGCATCGGACCATAAGACGCACCCCAAAATTGTATCTATAAATTTTTAAAAATAAGTAAGGTTTGGACGATGCGTCTTATCGTCCCATAAGACGCACCCTGATTTTAGGTCACATTTTCAGAGTAAAAAGGTGCGTCTTATCGTCCGGCAAATACGGTACTATCTGTTTAAAATGTGATGGTAAATAACTGAACACAATTTGAACAACGACAAGATTTCTTTAGTCAAACAGTTTTTATTCTCTTGATTCTTCACCTTAATAATACTTGACAATTTGTTTTTGTACTATGAATTAAACAATTTTTAACGAACGAACGCCTAATTGATTATTTTAGTTTATAATCACAAAAGCAACTCGAAAAAGACTTAGAAAAGTGATTTTTGAGCAACCAATCTTCAAAATGCTAGCAGGGCCATGTCATAAAACTATTCCACTATTCTTTGTTACTGAATGTTTTTCATTAAAAAACAAATAAATTTTTAAAAAAGCGAAATATGTAAAAAAAAAAAAAATATTCTTTAATGTGATCACCAACAACATTTTTTTTTTTTATTTTCTGTATTTTTTTTTTTTATTATATACAAAGCATGCCAATTTTGTTCTTATAAATATGTATATATACTTGTTTTTAATTTACTCTTACTATACTTATATACAAACATATTTACTGTACGAGTATGTACATACAGTGTGTAAAGGCCAAACTATTACGCTACGAAATTTAGCTTAAATATATATCCCTGTGTGAGAGGCAAACACTTTGTTTTAGTAACGCATAAATAAAGAAATAATTCTAAACCAACTCACTAGTTTTTGAGCAGTAAGGCTTACTTTCTTACTTACTTAGATGGCCATAACAACCTGTTAACGGGTTTCGGCCTGCCTTAACAGTAGTCTCGAGGCGTCTCTGTTAAGCGCGCGCCTTCTCCAGTTGGTCACACCAATTGACGACAGGGCTTCATCAACTCGGTCCTTCCAACGTAAACACGGTCGTCCTTTACGCCGACGTCCAGTGACCTTCGCATCGAAAACTTTTCTCGCTGGAGCGGATTCATCCATCCGAACAATATGGCTGAGCCAGCGTAGCCGCTGGATGTTAATGCGCTGAACAACGCCCACATAGATCCAATTTTGTATTTTAACTATACTTTTACTTAAAAAAAATTTAAATTTTCTTTTTATATACTTTCCCGTCGACTTAAGCTGCCATCACATATTACCACAAATATTATCTTGTACCGACTGATGGCCAGCTCTAATTGCACCACCTATTCTTATTTGTAAAATTATAATTGAGTTTCCTCGAATCGTTTTTTTTTTTATTTTTCCTTTTTTTTGTAATAATGTATTAAATTGTGAGTTCTTCCCATGACCTCTGAGAAATTTCAAGAAGATTTTCTCTTCTCCTATTCAGAACGCTTTCTGGTGACTTTGATTGCTTTTTTGTTTTGTCTTTGGGTCCAAAGTCAATTGCTTAATTAAAATGCCCACTAACTTTTTAAACCCTTCCTATATTAATATTAAAAAAAAGTTGAGTGTGAAAGTAAGTAAGTTTCGCTTTCAACCACTGTATGTTTGTATATATGTATGTATGTATCAGAGAACTGCACTTGCTGATTAAAAATTATTCATAAAATATTCAACATCATAAAAACTTGCCTTTGTATTCAAATAATCAAACTTGTTTGTGTGCAAATAATCACCGTCTGAATTTAGTCTTCCTCTTCGGATCAGCTTACAAATTTAATGATTTTTCTTCTATACCAATAACTTCATTATCGTTAGTTTGAAGTCACAAAGATTAAATGTTTGTTTGCACCACTTCTGATTGAAATGAATTTCTCTTTCATACCAATCATTTTGTTTGAATAAATACATGAATGAGCGTGATCATAAAAAAATATATGATCAAAAAAGGTTTCAAAAATTTTTTCTATGCACTTGTCGTTCTTTCTTCTGTAGTTAGTTGGAAATCTATTTGTATTTACTACATATAAGAATGTATGGATTTTCGGTTTCTAAAATGCATATGTACATATGCAAACACATTTCATATTAAGAAAGGTTCCAAGAAAAAAAAAGATAACAACGATCAATGTTAAAATGGCATCTATTGTAATGCCAGTACAAAATGTTTCGATGGACAGACTTTAGGCTTAGCCTAATAGCTTTAGTCGTCTATTCCAACTTTGCAAAAAAAAAAAAAGTACGATCGCACAACTAGCAACCAAAGAGTTCGATATTGTGATTACAACTTGTTCGAATATCGAGCTTTGTTCTATCGTAATATGTTAGCTTTAATGTTTGTGTATATGGTAAATAAAAGGCAAGAAATAATTAATGAAGCGAATGAAGCAAATCAAACATTTCGGATCTTATTCATCATTGCTACTCAAGTGATGATTTAAAGAATATGAATATGATTTTATTCAACGTTGAGTGTTTTTAATCATTCAATTTAAATTAGAATTTTATGTGAATGATTTAATTATAAAAAACAAAGATTATGCAGTTCTCTGGTATGAATGTATATGTTCGTATATATGTATTTATATATATTTGCGTTTTATTGACATTAAAATATCTATATATTTTTCTATATTAAAAACTTTCTTCATTCTTTTGGCCTTAAACTAATTATAAACTTCTTTTGTCTTTTTCTTCTTTGTTAAACTTTCTTCACGTTTTTCAAATATGAATCAACACCTTTCATCCCTTCCGTCTTAAATATGCAAAATTTTATTTTAAACGATACTTGGTCGTTGAATGTTTGATGAATGAATTAAATCTCTTTTATTTTCTAAATGCCTGCAATATCGAAACCCATAAAACAAAACTCAAACAAATACCATAACACTTGTCATCTCTCTTTTTATTATCATCTTGACAAACAGTTTTACCAGGTGAAAAGTTTGAAGCTTTAATGAAACAAAATTAAAACAAAAATTTTATGTTTTTCGTTTTTCGTAGTCTAATAATGTGTTTTTGAAAGTATTTTAGAAACAGTTTTCAGTTTTATTTGTTGCTTTATTTAATTTATTGTAATATTAGACAAAGGTTTTGCTATTTTATGTGTTGTAATTCATTTGAAAATATTTTGGAACATACACACAGTCACTCATATACTCATATACACGTGAATATACATATATATGTATTTTTATTTATTTTAGAGTGCAGACACTCCATTCTCCATTCGTGAGAAAAATTTTATATGATTGACTTGTTTCACGACTCGTGTTCATAATTTTTATTCTTGCATGACTCGCAAGGACAAATTTGGAATTTTTAAAACTCTTGCTTGTGCTTTTTTTTAGAAATATAAATGAGAAATGGGGGTATAAGATTACTTTAGTACGTACCAGAACTACAAATGAATTTTATAATTAAATTTGAAAATTTTTTAAAAACCGGTTAGCGTTTGTATAAGAAAATCCTTCAACAGATTTATTAGAGAAATGTACTTAAAGAAACACAATTCGCAAAAAAAAAGAATAATGAGATCATACGAATGCATATAATAAAGAAATTTCATATATATACATATGTATATACATATCTACTTTACATATGTATACGTATGAATTCTGATAAATAACAATATTGTTATTCGCAAGGTGATTTATCAAAAAAAAATAAAAAATCTGCGTTTTATAATCGCCATGTTTGGCAACAAATCGTCAGATCTGAAAACCTTTAATATGAGTGGATTACAATAATTCTATGATGTCTCTTGCTTTTTATTTTAAATACTGTGGGTGATTATGAAAAGCGAAAAAACTATGCTTTACTGAACTCTGATGTACTTGGTATATGTATGTTCATATCGTCGATGGAACTAAAGAACGCTGTAACTGACAAAAAATCGAAAATACGTTTTTGGCATCATTTTTATCAGAAAAAAAAATACGCGTCGATTGGTCTCGGTCCCAGATCTCTACGATGAAAATAAGTTCACTTACGCCATCTGCGAAATAAAAAATACTAGTGTATTTGTTCTACTTTTAAAAAAGCTTTTTTGGCTCTGGTGAACATTTAAGGTTTTGTCAGTTACAGCGTTCTTTAATTCCATCGACGATATACTTATACATAAACGCATATATAAGTTATTACTAATCGGGTGAACCAAAAAAAAAAAAAATTTAACAATTATTTACTTTCTAATTAAAATCAGCGTAAAATTAAAAAGTATTACTTTAAAATTCAACAAAGGAATCATTGTCTTGCATTATAAACATCCATACATACATACACATATGTACCTATACATTTACACGTACATAGAAAATAATAATTCTATGTTTACGTGTGTGTAATATGTTAAAGCTTGAACAAAATATTTTTTTGTTTTATATATCTTTAGCATAATACTTGAAATTTTTTTTATTATTATTTTTTTTTAATAAAAACTTTCTTGCAAGTATTATTTAAATATTTTTTTTTTATTTGTATTTTATTTTTTTTATATTTTCATTAATCGAAACTTTTTAATAACTTATTTGTGTACCCCCTATATTCTCATATCTTACATACCTGTATTGTAATGTTGATGGTGTAAAATGTAAAACTACTGAATGAATATGATATTTTGTTGCTGCATGCCGTTTTGTTACATGATTTTCTTACATGATAATACAAAATCAATCGATCTGTTATTTTGTATTGTTTTATAAATAAATCGACTGCATTGTGCATAACCATGTATGTATATATTTATATATATTTTTTTCTATAATTTATATTTGTTAAAATACATACACTCTATATACATATATGTACATTGTATGTGTATCGTCACCTAAAATGCCAAACAACGTATCATCACTTTTCAAAAGTGTACAGAAGAAGCAAAAACGAAGGTTTAAAAATGGATGCTACTTGCGATATTGGAATAAAATTTTAAAATCATAGATTGGTGCTTTTCTTACATTAGAAGTATAAAACTTTTTATTGTACAAATATGTACATAAGTATGTAGGTATTAAAGGTCTGCACGGGTATGTTTGAAACGATCTACAAGACATTCTAAAAATTTCAAACATACTTCCAACTCTAATTCGTAAAAGCGAAACGAATAAAACAAACATAAAAAGTGGTTGTTGTAGTTAGAATGTTAATAATGAGAGAATAAAGACAAGAGAGTATGGAGACATAAAACATAAGAGTTAGAATGGAATGAATAGAGTGAATAGAATGTCTTGTTTGTAATATGATAGAAAAGAATTTCTTGAACTGGTATTATAAGTACTAAAGAACTGAATAATAAAAGTAATGAACTGAATAATTTTTTATGTTATTTTTTTTTTTTTTGGCTTAATTTCTAAACTTACTTACATACTTATTTACAAAAACTTAAAAAAAAAATTATAAATAAACTACATATTCAAAAAGTAATAATTTTTTTTTTTTTTGCCTTTAAATGCTTTAATATACACACAGACTATTCTTCTTGCTAGATTTCAATTTGTTTGTTTTCATTCGCTTGTTTGTACTCCAAACTATTGCATTTACTTCAATACATGCTTTCATTCACAAAGGAAATTCAAGACATTCAAGACATTCGAATGTCTCCATAATAATCTCGAATTATGAGAGTAAATTTAGATTTATTCTATTCTACTCTATTCGTTTATTGAGGCTGTTCGTTTCGTTTCGTTGGCTGCAAAACGAATAGAATGAATATTTGTTTCGATGCTTGAATTTACTCTCAATTAGAGTACACTTCTCGAATCATTCTAAACTGGCAGAAAAGCAAAACATTCATGCAGACCTTTAGTAAGTAGGTATGTATTATGAAATAGTGAACAGTAATCAATAAAAGAGGCACTTTGATGATACGTATGTTCTTTCGTATTTTACGTGACGTTATACATATAAACATATATTTTTTTTATATTTTATACATCCATATACCAAAAAAAAAAAAAAACAAATAATAATAATTGGTCTAAAAAAAAACAAAAAATGTTTAATTATTTTTATTATTATCTGTATACATACACACTTACACACATACATATATACCACATTTATACATACATGCATACATACATATGTATGTGCATACATATGTGGAAGCAATTTTTGACATAATGAATTTATCTTTTGCTTGTAGTTGTTTTGTTTTTCATTTTTAACGTGGCAGCTGCTGGATCATGTACTATTTAATCCAGCTTTATGGATTTATACCCCAGCAAATGTTCAAGCGAGATTATATTCATACTTGGCAACTGAATTTCTTAGCGATACACAGATCTATAGCAACGTACGACGTGTAAGTACGGTTTTACAAACAGTTCATACTTTAAAATATTATTATTGGGTTGTGAATCCACGTACTAAAAGCGGTATTATACCAAAGGGTCTGGGTAAGTTTATTCAATTCTAATTTAAATTAACAATATTACACACATACTATATTGCAAACGTAGATGGTCCACGTCCAGCTCAAAAAGATATACTAGCAATACGTGCATATATTTTATTGTTTTTAAAACAATTAATAATGATAGGTCAAGGTGTCAAGGAAGATGAATTGCAAAGCATTTTAAATTATTTGACAACCATGCATGAGGTAATTACTATCCCTGACATTTGTTTCAAAAGATAAAAGAAAAATAAATTAAAAATATGTATATTCATATTTTTATTATTGTTTATTTAGGATGAAAATTTACACGATGTTTTACAAATGTTAATATCACTAATGTCAGAGCATCCTAGCTCTATGGTACCTGCTTTCGATGTTAAACACGGTGTTAGAACAATATTTAAACTGTTGGCTGCTGAAAGTCAATTAATACGCTTACAAGCACTTAAACTGTTAGGATTCTTTTTATCAAGAAGTACTTACAAGTATGTTTGTGTGTGTTTTTTTTTTTTTTTCTTTTCTTTAGAGAAAAGTAAATGTGCCCATAATTATGAAACCGGTCATATTATTTTGGCCAACGTGAAATTGAGAAACATCAATTTTTTAAAAACTTCATCCATTAAATTTGCAGCCAAGAGGCATGCTTGGCTTCTTAAAATTGATTGTTCTATTGACTTCGTTGAAATCTGTTTATAGCTTTTGTTTCATCGAATTCTATGAATTGATATAATGCCCGGTGTTTTTAGTATTTTTTTTAAATTTTTTATAATTTGTATACCGTAATAATTCCGTATCGTAAATACTTATATAGTTGAAAATAATGTAAAAAATAAAATAATCTTGACTTATACCACTTTCATAATTATGGTCACACATTTATATAAATCTGAACATTTTCTATAAAAGTAATAAATTTTAATAAAATAAATCATTTTTTTTCTTTCTTTTTTTTTCATTTTTAAATTTATTATTTCCATTTTGTGGTGTTCAAATCTTTATATTTTAGAAGAAAGTATGATGTTATGTCTCCACATAATTTATATACGTTATTAGCAGAACGTTTACTACTATACGAAGAGTCATTGTCAATGCCGACGTATAATGTTTTGTATGAAATTATGACCGAACATATATCACAGCATATAATGTACAATAGACATCCAGAACCAGAAAGTCATTATCGTTTAGAAAATCCAAGTAAGTTGAAAATGCTAAGGCCACAATGGTAGACAACTTTTAAAGGCATATTATTGTTTTAAGTTTGAAACATGAGACAAATTTCTTATTATTTTATTACAGTGATGCTTAAAGTAGTTGCCACTTTAATCAGGCAGTCAAAGCAAACAGAATCCCTGATAGAAGTTAAAAAACTATTTCTTTCCGATATGACATTGTTATGCAATAGCAATCGGGAGAACCGACGAACTGTACTTCAAATGTCCGTTTGGCAAGAGTGGCTGATAGCAATGGCTTATATACATCCTAAGAATACAGAAGAGCAGAAAATATCTGATATGGTTTATTCATTGTTTCGAATGCTTTTACATCATGCTATCAAATATGAATACGGTGGATGGAGAGTATGGGTTGACACTCTTGCCATTGTGCATTCAAAAGTTTCCTATGAGGAGTTTAAACTACAATTTGCTCAAATGTATGAACACTATGAAAGACAACGTACTGATAATATAACCGATCCCGCTTTGAGACAAGCGAGACCAATAAGTACAATTAGCGGATGGGAGCGTGAAGAACTACAGCAGCAACAACATGGTATAGTTCATAATGCGACGTCAGTTACATCTTTAGAAGATGTGCCTCAAGTGGAAGAAGATGGTGAGGATGTTGACCTTGAAGAAGAAATCTGCTTAAGTCATCGTGAGCAGCCTGAAACTAATGATGTCGATATAGCGGCAAGGGATGAAGCAGAAGGCAAGTGTGATTGTTCTATAGAAACAGAATTCAGTGACAAATTGACAGAACCAACTAACAAAGATGAGATGAATGATATCTCCAAATCAATTATATCAAATGTAAGTGATGTATATAACGATCACATAAAATCGGAAACTATAGTCACTGCCCTAAGTTCTAGTAATAACTCTCCTAGCTCCGCCGCTAATCCCAATGCCATCGCCACACCCGCCAAAACTTTACCCTCAGCATGTGAAGAAGCCTTGAAGGAAACTTTAAATATTAGCGATGTGGAAGAGTTCGAAATAGAAACTTCCAAGGCGAACGAGCTAGATGCCAGTGTACATATTGAAGAAGTTTTAAAAAGTTCTGATAAAATTTTAACTGAATGTAAACTGGTAGCGGATGAATTACAAGAGGCATCATCAGTAATTAAAGACGAAGAAATAGAACTGGCCGTTAATGAAGTAGTTCAAGGTGTTCTGAATAATGAAAAGAAACAAGTCAAAGAACCGTCCTTAGAACAAACAGCAAAAAGTTCATTTGACGATACACCAACACAAACAAAAGTAGATGAACTGAACAACAAAAATATTCTTAATAATAATGCGACAAATCTAGAAACTGTAAAAACCTCAAATGATCTCACAACAGAAATAAATTCAAACACAGAAGTCATACAAATAAATTCTCAAAGTAGTGAGGCCATCAAAAAGACTGACTACACAAAAGTAACAGAGGAGGAGAATAAGTTGAACAATAATGAAGCAACAGCCAATCGCACCGAAACATCACAGCATATGGCTTCTGAGTCAGAAGTAAGCTCATCTTTGTCAACAACAATTGAAACTACAGAAGAAATATCATCCTTAAGCCCAGAAACAACGCTATCAAGTACTTCTATGTTAGATGAATCACTAGTACATCATAATGAAAAATCTTCGAAAAATATCGCTATAAAAGATATTGTTGATGAACTAATAGATAAAGTTATTGAAACAACAATAGAGGAAAAACAAATGCCTGTTACAGTGAGAGAAAACAAAGAAATTGAAAATGAGTATTTGGATTCCAACGTCCAACAATCAGCTGAAGATTACATTAATGCAACAGCAAAAGAAATAATTGAAGATGTTATTCAGTCAGCATTAGAAAAGGCGACTTCTGTAGATAGTCCTGAGGAGTTACAATTTGCAAATTCTGAAGAACACAGCGATCAAGAAGAAATTGAAAATGTTGCCAATATTGTTCACAATGTTGTTGAGGATCTAGTAGCGCAGACAGTTTCTGCAATTGGCGAAGCAGATGGTGAAATTGCACTCGAAGAAGAGGATTGTCAGAAAACAAAAGCTGATGATGTTGAAATGGAAAGAAAACAAGAAACTAATTCTAATTCTCAAATTGATAATGTGCAACCACTGCAAGAGGATTTTCCAAGACATACTGATACTGATACTGAAACGGTTGTATGCCAAGAGACTCAAACGAATCGTTCTTTAGATGAGACTGAGGAAAATGTTTCTTCAATACTTCAGAATCATGAACAGCAACAGAAACAACAAAGTGCCAGTACACAAGTTGAAAATCAACATTTTGGTAATTACAATTAATTTTAAATAACTAGAAAATCAATTTAATTTCTGTTTTCTTAAGTGTTATATTTGTTCATAGAGGGCCATATACTTAATTTAAGATGATGCCTTCATATGTTTAGAACCATTTGATTAATTTGAATTAAAAATTCGTTTCTTTTTTTTGGCTAAGATTAAATGGCAAAGTGACTCCACGAATCCCAATATCTTATGTTCTTCATCATACTTTTACTTGTGTTTAGCTCAGAACAAATTGGTTTGAAATAAATACTTTTTTTCTGAATTGAATAAAAAATTTTATATTAAGGAAAGCCCTATTTGCACAAAATGTAAAAACGCAAAATGTCTTTGCTTCTTTTCCGAAGGACATTTTTATAATACTGTTGCATTATACCTTAACGTTGTTACTATTGTTTTAATCTTAGAAAAATGCCCTTTTGGTAAAATTTTTGTTATCGATAAGAAATCTAAAAATATACGCCCCAACCAAAGCTAAACATTTAAGTGGATATAATCATCTGATTGAGTGTGCATTTCAATTATTTTGTTTTTCTCCCAGAAGTGCATAGGTTGGAGTTTAATTTAGGAATAACTCGAATTACTTGAACAGGTTTTTTAAGCGTTTCTACGCGAGTGAAAAATATTCCAACTGTTCTCAATAAGAAGAGAACATATTTCTCAACTAACAAATTACTCTTTTTCCACTCCTGCGATATGCAGTTAACGTTTTTTTTATTAAAATTATTTTTATTTGTTGGTTATATACTTATGTGGGATGTAATTAGAATGTTTTATTTTTTCAATTTTGATTCTTTTTCTACGACTAAAATACGACCCTATTAATAGGTGCATACTTGAAATGCCTGGCTCTAGATGCCTTTCTTTGCTGTACGCAAAAAAAAGAAAAATTGTTGAAAAATCACTGAAAACTCATTGAAGAACTTTATTAAGAGTATTCATTTCAGACTTACTTTTCCCCACCAATTTGTCGCCATTTCTTCAGTTGGTACAACATCTGATGTAAAAGTTAAAAAAAATATATTTCATTTATTTGGCTTTTTATTTATTGTTTTGTGAAAATGTAATTCTAATAACATTATACAGAATAATTCGATGATCAAATTAGTTTAAAACATAAACAGCATATTGGAATATATTGGATACTCTTATTATTTTTGTTGAAAACAATTTGAATTTAAATTTAAAGTTTTGCTAGAAAGAAAAAAATTCTTCAAATAGTAACAAATAGACTGGCTGAAAGACATATCAATAGAAAAGGTTTTTATACGAATTTCGATCAGATGTTTGAAAAAAAAAACTGAAATTACTAAAAGAGCATAAGCGATGAAAAGTGGTTCCATTTTATAACAACTTTATGTGTGTTCAGTATAGTATTTTGTATTCTTTGATTCTGTATTTATTTCAATTTCATGAATTTGTGGTAAAAGATCACAAAATATAATACACGTTTGTCTGTAAAGATAATATAATGGAGAGAAGTTTACAACACAAAAATCATAATAACCGAAAACAGAAGAGAGTTGTACAGTAAGTGTATTAAAAACGGTATTCATACGTAAGATGAGATATGTTCTGGGTATGTTTAAGTAATTCCAAATTATTAAGAAATTTTGTTCTTTTAGGAAAGTTTATAGGTTTAGATACTCACAAAATCATCAGATATTTGAAATATCTGAAACCAGAAAAAAAATTACATGAAAATGTCTATAAACATATTAACTCAAACACTTACATGTTAACCTCCCCCTGAAAACACAATTGAAAAAGCATTCCTCCTTTTTCGTTTTATAAATCCATATGCAATCGTACATTCATATGTACATATGTATGTAGTGTGTTTGTACATATGTATATATAAATATGTATGTTTTTATATTTGATGAATGAGTTTTGTAGCTTTCATTTGTCTGGGGTATTAATATTGTATTTTCAAACTTGGGTTTCGTTTAAATATAGAAAAAAAAGAAAATATGAACGTTCAACCCCACTTAAACACCAGATATCATTTTACTTTTTCTTTTTTCTTTTTTATTCTTTAATAGACAATAGAACAAAACATAATCTCTTTTGTGTATACTCGTACTTGTGTGTATGGAATGATCTAAGTATTTCAAACAAATATTACATTTCCATAAGTCTTTGCACAATTACTTGCTTGTATTTGAGAACAAAATGCTAGAAAGTTGCACATCGTGAAGAACAACAAATGAATCAGTTTCCTTTATTTACTTGCAATTAAAATGAAATTAATGAGACAAAAAGAAAAAAATTAATTTTATGTAGGGATGTAATTTTATATAAGTAAGTATTCGCATGTTACACATTCAATATTCTCTCGGTTAAGTTAACGAACGGAATTTCTACCTCGTAAGTTATTAGGAGGAAAAAACCACTGTTTACACTAAGGAAACAGTTCCACTGTTGGGGAGAGTTTCGTCATGCTTTATTTGTAAATTTATTTTCGATTGCATTTAAAAAAATGCTTAAAAGATTTTAGAATAAAAATAAATAAAAAATAAATAAATTAAATTAAAAGAGGCATTATGTTTTTCCACCAATAGCTACTTGTGTGTTTATATTTTAAAGAAAAAAAGAAAAGTTTGTTGAACTCGGCTGAACTCACTACTATCCGCCCTATTATTTCCTAAAAATTTCCGACCACAACACTAAAGCCCTGAATTGCATACAATGTGTAAAGCAGTGATGTCCAAAAATCTCCCTATAACGCGTGATAGGAAAACAAATTCTGCTTGCGTCGAAGTCAAACACGTACATAATATAAAGAAATATTGCTGCTCTTGTTCTTATTAGAATTTAGCTTCTCTCGAACATAGTGCAGGGATGGATAGTGCATATCTTTTGTATCATTTTTATTTAAGTGAAATAATGATTCATTATTTCCTCCAAATCTATGTGACGTCGGTACTCCTTTATTCTTAATAGATCGGTCACGAGTCTATCGGACAATAGATTACGTACTTTTCTTAGAATTATGAAGAAATAATTATGAAGTTATAAACAGAAAGTAAGTAATTCGAACATTCCCATTTCTGGTAGATGTAAGCAGAGTATTTTCTCTGCTTAATACACATGCGCAAGTGTGTTTATGTAGTAGTGGATATCACTGGTATAAAGCATGACTTGCCATGTGTATTCGGCTTTACATATATTAGTACACAGCCGAGTGAAAAACAAAAAACTGTTTCTTTGTCAGCCTTTTATACTAAAATGGTAAATAATTGCGAAATATTCGTTATAGCTCAATTCGACAGTATTTGTATAAATGTTAAACATACAAATGTACATACATATGTATGTAGTTTTACTGATTAAAATGAAATATAAAATTGATTTATTTTAAATAGATGATGATGCGAAGCAACAGGTTTATCCTCAACAAGAGCAACAACAAACACAACAACAGCAGCAGCATCAACAACAGCGGCCAAAATCCGGCTCAACTCGTCCAATGTTTAGTCCGGGACCTACACGGCCACCTTTTCGTATACCGGAATTCAAATGGTCATACATACACCAACGTTTACTGTCCGATGTTCTCTTCTCATTAGAAACGGACATACAAGTTTGGCGTTCGCATTCCACAAAAAGCGTATTGGATTTTGTAAATTCGAGTGAGAATGCAATTTTTGTTGTGAATACAGTACATTTGATTTCTCAATTGGCTGATAATTTGATAATTGCATGCGGTGGCTTACTGCCACTATTGGCATCGGCTACGTCGCCAAACGTAAGTAGAAATAAATGGTTTACAAAAATGTTTAATAAAGATTCATTAAAAAAAACAGGATTGTTG
Organism: Metopia argyrocephala; assembly: GCA_963576795.1. Lineage (NCBI taxonomy): Eukaryota > Metazoa > Arthropoda > Insecta > Diptera > Sarcophagidae > Metopia > Metopia argyrocephala. The sequence goes on from OY756208.1 coordinate 520,056, forward strand.
TAGAAACTGATCTTTGTCCGAAATGTTTTTTTATTTCGATCAGCTGGTAGCTGAGAGATTTTTATTTTTATATCAATATGTATGATTAAATGATATGTTCGTGTTATATCTTAATTTTTCGTTTGTTAATAGTCTGAACTTGATGTGCTTGAACCTACCCAAGGTATGCCACTTGAAGTTGCTGTTTCATTTCTGCAACGTTTAGTAAATATGGCTGATGTGCTAATTTTCGCCACTTCATTAAATTTCGGAGAATTAGAAGCTGAAAAAAATATGTCTAGTGGAGGTATACTGCGCCAATGTCTACGTTTAGTTTGTACTTGCGCAGTGCGTAATTGTCTTGAATGTAAGGAACGTACACGTTATAATATTGGCGCAATGGCTAGAGATGTGCCAGGAGCTGCTCACCTTCAAGCGTTAATCCGTGGTGCACAAGCTTCACCAAAGGTATATGAAAATCTTTAAATATTTATTTACTAATTTTATTAAACAGACTACTCGGAATGGTTTAATTAGTAAAGCACTTTTTAATCTATGCAAAGAGAATAACACAAATCAATTTCAATTAAAAAATGTTTGGCATCAATTAAATTTTTAATTAATTTCGGACCAATACTTCAATTTATCGTAGCAATTGAAAGATTTTAATTGAAAATATTTGTAACTATCCTTTTAATAAATTCAATTAAAAAACTTAACTGAAAGTAAAATAAAATGCAAGTTAATAATTTTAATTGAATTGATTAAAAAGTATAATTGAAATCAAAAGCAATACTTAATTGAAACTTTTATTGTCTCAATTAAAATTTTGAATTGACAAAAAAGTTATTAAAACTTTTATTGAATTGTAAATTATTTTCGGGTAATTGCCGTCATTTAAACGGTTAAAACAATTTAATGAATCTGGCGACGTCCTATAACCAGCTCTGCCATAGTTGCACAAGTAGTCGATGTCGATTAATCATGATAAATGGAATCGGAAAACTCTTGTAATTCTGAGCATTCAAAACAGTTTATAATTAGAAAAATGCATTGATGGAGGAAAAAGTATAATATGGTGGAGAGAAACGCGATATTTTTGAGAAAACTTTGATTAACTAATTATAAAATATGTTAAAGAAATATAATTTCAATATGTATATGATTTCTATATTCGTACAAGACATCATAAACTCAGACGAGACTAACGTACCTGGGATTACAAATAAGTTCAGTTCGGCTTTTGTGCAATTCTTTCACAGAAAACACTTTCTTATTATTTAAAAAAAAAATCATTAATTCATTAGGTGAATAATTTAATTTAATTCTGATATATATGATTAAGAAGATTTATGTATACATGAAAAAAATATCAATTAATCTGTGTTTTACTGTTATCAGATTAAGCATATACGAGTATGCGTATAAAAAATTAATAAATATTTTTTGTACTTCCATTTCTTTTCTGTTATAATTTCTTTAGAACATTGTGGAGTCTATAACAGGTCAATTATCTCCAGTAAAAGATCCTGAGAAATTGCTACAGGATATGGATGTAAATAGACTGAGAGCCGTTATATACAGAGATGTGGTGAGTATTAGTCTCTTACTAATTTCTCATTTGTTATTATTAGTGAGCGGTAATGACTCAACGTTGTGAATCTTGTAAACGTAGCAATCCATGTCAAGCAACAACCAATTATAGGCCGATATGCTAAGTTTGCTACGTTTGCAAGACTTGCAAGAGTATTTGAAATGTTTCATAAAAATATATTATTTTTTTTTTTTTATAAAATTTTCAAATAATATTTTAAATACTTGTGTATTATTTATTTTAGGAGGAAACAAAACAAGCGCAATTTTTATCATTGGCTATTGTTTATTTTATTTCTGTTTTAATGGTGTCCAAGTACCGTGATATTCTTGAGCCTCCAGCTGAACCTCAAGTTCAGAGACAATCACCCATAATGCAGAGGTCAACTGGTAAGATATTTTACTGTTATACTTATTAGCATTTTAAGTATTTTTTAAATTATTTATGGCATCAAAATCAAATAGGATACAGATTTGCACCAACATTTCACTGTTATACCAATTTTTTATTTTTTTCTTTTTTAATTTTTTGTGTTCCTTTAATTTTCTCTTAAGATGAAATAGTTTTATTAAAAGAAATATATAATCGTGCATACCTGCATATGTATATAAAATATATTTTTTATTTTTGTTTTAAAATAATCACAAATCATTTTTTTTTTTAGTTTTTATCTGATTGTTTTAGAAGGGGGTAGCTAGTATGTAATTTATTTATTTTTAAGTTTTTAATTAAATTTTAAAATTGCAATCTGTAGTTACGAAAATAATATTCTTTTTTTTTTAAGTTATATAAATCAATAATAAGATTTTAAAAACAATTTGAAGTTTATAAATTTTATTTTATATTTTCAAATGTCAATGTTACCCTCTGCATACATATATTAAAATAAAAAGAAGACAAAAATGAAATTATTTACTAGAGAAGAAAAGTTAGACAAAATCAAACAAAACTTTAATTTTCCCTAAAAAGTGATAAAAGTGTTTTTTGTTTTTCCTTCGTTGTTTTCTTCCCATTCACATTTTTTTTTCTTTTGTTTTTGTTTTTTCTATTCGTATTTACTTATGTATATGTATGATGTGTTTAATGAAAGTTTTCGTCTTATTTTCTTAATTACAATAATCATTGCTAGTATAAGTATGTACTGCTAAAATTATACACCCTTCTTATATTTCCTTTTCTCTTTTTTTTTTCATTTTTTTTTATTATCCTCTGAACTTTTCCATGCTGCTTTTTTCGGATCTTTTGTATAATAATGATATGAAAACCTGAAATTAAAAAAAATAAAAATAAAAATATGAAAAACAAATACAAATACATGCTCGTATATAAATTATTATTAATTTATATAATCTTGATCTTGTACATAAAAACTTTAAACGAAAATGTCATCAAATGTGCCATGAATCCCAAATCCTTTTTTTTTTCTTCTTCTATTATCGATCAATAACTCCTTTTCTTCGTTGCATTAACTGATTGCTGATTTGATAAAAATTATTTTAACGACAATAATGGTGAAAATTGTACGAATTATATCCCCTTAATTAAATATTCTTTTTTATTGTTCTTTTTTTTAATTCAATATTTTTGTGAAAAACAAAACTACGTTGAACAATTTTCGTGGAATACTCTTTGTTATGATTTGTTTTGATTTTGGATTCTTTTGTTTTATGTTCTGATTGAAACAAAAAAAAAAAATAAAAAATAATAAAAATAAACGTTATTTTGAAAAAAAAAAAAAATTGCTTGAATTGTTTGAGTAGAATCATCAGGTCGTCCCTTATTTCCGCAATGGTCTCACCATGTTTACCCACAATTTTTACCCGGTACACATCATAGTCATATTGCAGCATCAAGTGTTCAGCAACAGCCTACAATGCAGCAACAACCACACCACCAACAGCATCAACAACAGCAGCTATATTATCAACAACAACAACAACAAATGCCATCGCCATCACACCATTCTCAATTGCAACAGCAACAAGCAAACCATTTCCAACACACCCATCATCAGTTGACACATTTGCAGCAACAGCAGCAGCAGCAGCAACAACAACAACAACACTATTATCAGAACCATAATCATACAATAAATAATTCAGCGTACGCAAGTCATTGTCCATCACCACCATTAGCGACGCAATCGACAAGCCCCTCAACCTCTTCAACAAACACATCCCAACCAGCTTCTACATCTTCGCTCTCAAGCTTGGCTTCACAGCCCCATCATCACACGGCGAATTCTTTACATAGGCATGGACAAAAGCATCACTATCATCTTCAGCATCATCATCAACAACAGCTGCAACAGCAACAGCAACAGCAACAACAACAACAACAGTTACATGGTACAGCTGGAGGTCACTACAATATGATGAATGGTCATCAAGTGTTAAATGGTAAAATATCAACACCACAACAAAATCAGCAACAGCCAGATCTTAATGGAATCATTGTTGGTGGTGGTGGCGGTAGTAGTGTTAGTGGTGGCGGTGGCGGTGGTATTGTTGTGGGTGGCAATGGCAACAGCAATAGTGCTGGCGTTACTGGCATGGAGATGAGTGGTGTTACTTATCATCATCATTCGCATTCGCAACAATCTTTTGTGCGTACACAACCGACCATGATGATGAATGGTGTAAATGGTCCATCAGCACATCCGAATGGTATTGTTGATTATCACACACAACATGTCATGTTAAATAGTCTTGTTGGTAATCCGGTCACTAATGGCAACAGTAATAGTAACAATAGCAACAGCAACAGCAACAATAATGGAAACAACAGTATAGTATGTAGCAATAGCAACAGCAACACAATGACCATCATGAATAATGGCCGCCATATTCGTAATGGTCACGTTTTGGGATCAGGTGCTGTTGTAAGTGGTGCTGGTGGTATGCATGTGGGCGGTGTGGGCATTGCTGCTCCATCTGCAACCTCAGCAGCTGCAGCATCAATAGGATCTACGCTTTATAAAAATAATAATGGCATTAATAATAATTATCGCTATAATGGACGTACCGCAACTGGAACAGGTATTAATGTGATATTTGTCTCCTTTAACTACTCTAGTATTTTTGAATTTTTTTCTTTTAGTTTTTTTGTTTTTTGCTTCTTTTTTGTTTCTAAATTTTTGTGATTGTTTTGTCCGAGCAGATGATATCCTTTGTATTGTTTGTTTTCTGTGTAATTTATTAAATGGTATGAGAAGCAAATGATTCCGTTGTTTACCCGTGTGTTTAATATTTCTTTGTTTTATTAGCGGTATTTACTCTTCATTGCTTACACTTAGAACAGCTGCCAACAAATTATAATTGTTTGACGTGGTTAGCTACGCCTGCAAGACTTGCAAGAGCGTTTGTAGTGATTACCGCTGATTTTTTTTTTTTATTTATTTATTTCTTTTTTTTGCTAATTTTGTATTTAAGGAAGGAAAGCAAGTCAATATTTGTAAAATTTTTTACTTGTTTAAAATAAATTTTGCATTTGTATGAGACTAAAGCTTTGTATACTGTACATACAATAAGACATACTACATATATTAATTGTGTATTCCACCTCTAAACATTATTATTGTTCTTTTGATTTCTTATTATTTTTGTTTTTTTTTTTCGTAAAAGAAAACCGGCTACCTCTTTTGTATCTTGTTTCTTCACTGTTGAAAAGTGCATTATACCTTAGTTGCTGAGGGCAAAATTTAATTATTTTTCTTTTCATTAATTGGGTTTACTTTCTATTATTAATTTTTATTTTATTTAAGGCACACATTTATTTATCGATGGCACCATTTATATGCACCTTATTGCACTAACTTTTATAAATTTAATTTCAAAAGAATTGTCAACAGCCTACAAGATATTGTCTTCTCCTTTCAAAGTGTAAAAATAAATATTTGTTAGTTTCATTTGTTGAAAATGAATTGAAATGAAAATATTTTCCAATATTTTAAAAATAATAAAAGCTTTACTGATCATATAAGGGTATACTTAAGTAATTATATGTATATTGTCAAGAATCTAAAACAGAATTGCCATTAATCAGCATTGGAAATAGACTAGGTTTTGTCTTGTTTCGAAGATAAACAAAACTCATATTCGAAACAGTTTTTTTTTTTTTTGTTTTTTTAAGACCAATACTCAGGGGTAAACCCCTACTCATTAGGGTGGGTCAATTTGTTCGGGACCGAAAAACATGACAAAGCGTATAGCAAGGTCGTAATCAACGAGAAATTCTAAGAACTTTTCCCAAAGAAACCATGGTTATCAAATCAAAATCGAGCTTCCGGTTTTTTACGAGAAAATTCGGTGTTCAGGTCATCCGAAAATAATGCTATTTTTTTGGAAGTATTCATTGCAATTGGTGAATAGTTGACCTGTAACGCTGGAAGAGGGTTTATTTTAAAGGAAATTTTCTCACCTTTCTATATCTGTGCTCATTTATAGAAAATTATTTACCCAAATAATAGTTTTGGAGGTTTATTTCAAAATAATTATAGTCAAACCGTTAAAAACCTAAAACTATTATTTTTGAGTAAAAAAATTAAAGGGGAACTTTAAGGGATCGTAGCAATCTATTGGAATTACCGAACTCAGCGAACGTATACGTGCCAAAACAACTTTATTGTAATGATCTAGGGATTTATAAAAAACAGCAAGTACATTGGCACTTTCTCTTATATCAATTTAGATTACTTTTACTTTTAGGAAAAATATAAAATAATCAATCGACTAATAGAAAATTCAAAACAAAGAATGCAAGTCTAATAAAAGTTAGCTGATCTGATTATTTCTGACAAAAAAAAACCATAAAATCAAATTAAATGAAACCAATTTCTGATCCATTTCTGATTCGAATATAAAATCGATAACATCTGTTTCCGGGACACCAAAGGCATATTTTTGTTGATTTATAATTCTGATTCTGAACACAACAGGGGTGATTATATGTTATTGAATTTTTTTAACATTAAGAGAATTGTTGTTTTGATTAGAAGAATTATTGATTTAATTCAAAATTAATTGATAAGAATTTAATTTTTTGATTAATTCTTTCATAAGTGGATTTGTTTTTTTTTTTTTTTCTGTGAAAGTTATTATTTTTTATTCTCTGGTAGTTCGATCTATATTCGTGTTGTGCTGCTGTATTTTTTTTTTTTTTAATAAAGTTAAGTATCACAAATATTTTAAAGGTGGCCGTATATCAAAACAATCGCGATAAACGAGTGATTAATAATACATTAAGTAATTCGTTTGTATCATAAGGGCAAGCCGCCAACAAATGCAACAAAATTATTTACAATGTGACGACTTATCATAATCGAGAAAGTCTGAACGTTACTTGTTTTTTTTTTTCATCAAATAATTTGGAGTCCCAACTGTAAAGCTACGGTCACATTGGGAAAATATTTGACGAAAAAAACGTAACCACTATTTTATTAAAATATTTATGTTTTAATTTTTCATTTCTTAAAGTTTAGTTTATTATATATCCAAATATTTTTTCTTATAAAATATCGATTCTAAAAAATTTTTGAAGAAATGTTTACATAAAAAAAAATATTTTCATAATATATTTAAAAAAAATTGTGGTTAAGTTTTTTTCGTCAAATATTTGCCTAATGTGACCGTAGCTTAAGAATATCGATTTTTAGATTTTGTATTTGTATTCCGATTCGAACCAAAAGTACTTTCGAAAGCAATTTTCAGCTCCAAAAACCAATAATAATAAATACCACAATTTTTGAAAGCTCGTAAATTTTTCTGAACTCAAAAGATTTTTGATTCGAATCGAAATTTGAAATTCTGAAAATCCTCAAATTAAGGATAAAAATCGTTAAATAGTCAAAATGACAATAAATCTGCAAATCTGTCAACTATGGCTGAGTGTTAGTAAATTCTTTGAGAATTGAATTCAAAAAACATTGTTTTATTTACATATTTTTTTTATTATTTTTCTTACGCTTAAAATATTTAATAATTTTAATGAATTTTAAATATCTAAATTTATTATTAAATTAATACTTGTTTTTTTATATTTGTAATAAATAATATAGATTTTATCAGTTTACAAATGAGCATATTTTATAATATTTATAAAAGTTATTTTCACTTCTAATAATTAATTCATTTATTGAATTATTTAAATCTAAATTAAAATTTTCAATTATTTTTTTCTTCATGCTGCAAAAATGTTGAATTTTTGAAATAGGTGGTGGTCGTACTATACAAGATGGAGACTATGAAATAATTGTTGTAGACGAAAACAATCCTTCGGTATTGGCGGATAATGACTCACATTCCAGTGAGCCAATATCTATTAAGGTAAGTGTATCCATTGACTTTAGTCTTTGAATTTGAATAATTACACTTCGTTTAATTTTTAAAAGAACGATTTTGTTATTCAAAATGTATGCATACATGCATATGTATATGTTTATATAGTATATGTACATGTGTATGCATGTGCATTCTTGAAAAGTACTTTAGATAGATTTTTAACTTCATTTAGTTTTTGATATGAGGAAAGTTTTTCTCACGTCAAGTAGTATCTTCCTAAGTTGTGAAGGCACCATTTAAATTTTTTTATTGAATAACTTTCATAACTGTTCCCAAATGATTCGTTTAAACAGAAACTATATTTGAATAAAATTTAATTACTTTTCCCCTTCATCTGCTATTCTTCTTTTTGTCCTTCAATTCATCGATTATTCATAAATAGAAGCATACTTAATTGCTTATAAATTTCCGTTAAATTATTAAATCGAAAATGTTTTTATTTAAATATCTATTACATGCAATATCGAACACATAAAAAACATATTAAAAAAAGAAAAAGAAAAGGCATGTTTTTTTTTTCTGGTTAGTAGATTAAAATTTAGTGTTTTTTTTATTCCTTTTTGTTTTTTTAATTTATAAAAATGTTTATTTGCATATGTAGATATTACCTATAATTACAGGCATCAATTCAATTACATACATACTAGAAGCATACAGTCGAATTTGGTTATAAGAAAATGTAAAAAACAGCATTTGTTTTCCTTTTAAGCGGAGTTTTCCTTTAAAAAGACTTTAAAAAACTTTTGAAATATTACTAAATTAAAAATAAATCATATCGGTATTTTTTTTTTTAAATCCAAATTCTTACTTATATATACAATTTTAGCAATAAATGCACATTTTGGAAAATGTAAGTACAGTGAACTCGCGGAAACGTGAACTAATTTTACCAAGGGTGTTCATATTTTCAAATTTGTTCACCTTTTCGATCGGTAAGATTTTAGAACAAAAATATGCATTTTAGCAATAAATAAAATATGGGTTTGTAATATTAAAATTTTATTCTTTTTTATTACATTAAATTAACATCATAACCTTTTTTAAACTAAAATTATTTTCAATTCTTTAATACTTCGAGTTTTTTATAAATTAAACTTAACAAAGGAAAAACTTCAGTAAGACAGAACAATTGCAACCAACACAAATCAAAGATTTATTTTAATAATTTCTAGGAAAACCCTTATTTTGAGTAACGATCTTGCATTGTCTTGTCATTTACTCGATTATATTATTAATTATATACTAAGGTATGCCATTCCATGCATCTTAGATCCGTTTAAAGAACTCATCGGCATTTCTAATGTTATCGAGATTAACTCTCTGTTTGACAATTGACCAGAGGTTTTCAATCGGATAAAAATCCGGTGACTGAGGAGAGCCTTTGCATTAAGTCAATATTTTGTTACCTAAACCAAGCTTTAACCAACTTCGAGGTGTACCTGGAATCGTCACCTTGCTGAAATGTCCGATGTTTTGCATTTCCCACCCAGCATGTGGTAACTTAACTTGCTCAGGAATGCTTTTGTACATCCATTTATCCAGCAGAAGAATTCAGTCTTCAATGTGTGTGATTTTTTCAACCATCCTAAGTATGGCCTTTTCCTTAAGATTTCTTAACTACTTACACATGTGCAGGCTTTGTTGAAATAGATTGCTAAATGTGTTTGTATGTTGTTTTATGCAGGAATTCAAGAAATAAAACAAAAAAAAATTTAAAAAACAATTCAAAAAAATTGTTCACGTTTTAGAGCTATTTCACCTTGTTCACGTTTTAGAGTAGTCAATGCAAACATAAAAGTGTTCAAGTTTCCAAGTTGTTCATGCTTCCGGGTATTCACGTTTTCGCGAGTTCACTGTATTCAGAAAATAAAAAGGAAGTGAGACGGTATTACATATTTTTTGTCGTTATAAATTTTTAATGTTCGTATTTGCAATTAAGCGGAGTTCTTTTTATAGAATTTTGTGCTCTATAACACAAAATCTGTTTTTTTAAGCTGTTTTTCTTTAAAACGGATTTTCTTTTAAACGAAGTTAAATAACTTGGAATTTAATAGAAAATAAAAGTAAATATATTTCTTTTGCGATTTTTTTCTTTTAAACGGTGTGCTTATATTTGAATTTGACTGTAAAATCAAAAATATTTATTTTAAAAGCTTGAATTGCACACAAAAGCTATTTTATTTGAGTTAAAAAAAATGGTTTGAGTCAGTTTTTACCATCAATTCATATTTTTTTTGGGAGCCTCGATTGCCTATATTTCTATATAGCCCACAATAGGAGTATATCCCGCAAAATATATGCAAACGAATGCCCAAACTTACTGTGACACTACATGAATTCCACCAACAAAAATGTGAATTGCTCTAAAATCATAGCATTTTTATGACATACCAAGTATTTTTAAGTTCTGTGATTAATATTTCAGAACATTTACTTTTACCAACACCTGAGTATATTGAATGATTGTTAGCCTTTATTGTGCGAAGTATGTAACAATCCATTTGTAACCAAAATATAAATAAAGTCATATAATATCCTTGTAATTAAAATTTCAATTCCAGGATAATTTAATGCCCGTATTCATAAAAATTAAAATTGGTTTATAGAGCAATTATTAAAACTGTTTTATTTTTTATGAATACAAGCATAAGACTGTAAAATTTTATACAACTGACGTGATATATAATAGAAAAATATATATATTTAATATTTTTTAATATTTACTACTTTAACGACTACAAGTTTAGCATTCATAAGATCTTTGCATCGTTGTTTTAGAATACAACGGTGTATGCTTTTCGTTGGTAATTTTCTTGTAAAAGTGTGACACACGCATACAAGTATTTCTCATAAACAGCTGTGTTGGTCTTCATGCCAAATACGACTATATATGCAGAAAATATATTTAATAGAAAAAACATACATAGATGAATACAACACAGAACAGTTTATAGTGATAAAGTGGTAAGCTTCTAAAGAAACAATGCAATACTTCCTAATTTATGAATGTACTTACTTCTTTCCCTATTATTATGATTTTGATGTTTTCATTGAAACATGCATTAACACAATTATACCCTAGATATTGGCAAACAAAATAACAAAAAGTGTATTCAATACACCATACTACGATACACAAAAGTTGTGTATTCAGCTAAATTTGTTATATACAGCCGTGTCATGAAACTCAATTTCGATCGGCAGTGGTTTGAATTCAGAAAACTCGGTTTTTTTTAATTTTTCAAAATGAAACCACTGTTAACTTTGAAAGTAATACCATAACAAGAATTTGTATTTTTTTAAGATCAATACTCAGGAGTAAACTCTTACTCCTGCAGTGTATTGTATTGGAATGTTGAATATATAGATAGATGTTAAGCGACTTATGTCAATGGAACAAGTTGCTGTCAATTTGATCACTCAAAGGCCAGTGTTATACCTTTGCCTTTCGTTTCATGGTAGAATAGACTGGTAATGTCAGGGAGAGGTTTCATGAGGATAGACTTCTTGGAGGAGGGTGGTAACATCTTATTTTTAAATTATAATTTTAGAAAAACCGCAAATTTATTTTTTAATTTTTCTTCTTCCCTGGGACTTGCACCTCGGTCGTTTGCATACCAGCTTGATTATTTAAGGTGATTGATTTTGTTTAGAAAAAATATTTAATTTTCTAAAAATTAAATTTTCTGAATTTAAATTGACTTTTTGTTAAACGTAATTCACGATTATGGAGATGTTTTGCCTATTTCACTTTCAGTTTCTGGTTAAACTTTACAATACCTCGTCAGAAAAATAGTGAAACTACTTGGGTTTTTTTTATTGCCACATCGTCTTATACTTTAAAATTTCTTTAACGAAATCGTGTGAAAATTCCAATTGGTTTAATTCTAAAATATGACACTGTTTTGGTATGTTCTTATATATGAGTAGTGAGATGTAAAACTCGTTCGTTACAAAAATCTAAAAAGTCGAGATAACTATTGATTGTAGTAATATAGAGATTGTATTAACGTATGCTCAAGAACGCGGTAACATATAAGAACTTAAACTATTTCACTAATTTGGTCCATTTAATCAGGCGATACATGTTTTTTGCTTTTTTTCCAAAATTCTTTTAACGTGTAACAAACGAGTTTTGCATCAACACCTACAAATATGTCAATTAACGTAACTTCTTTGCTTATCAAGATTTTGAAATAATTGTCGTGATTACCAAATACTCTATATATGAAGGCACTCTGACAAGAAGATAATAAGTAGTTTTCCTCTTGTTTGATATTAATTGGTAGTATCTGTTCATTGCAACAGTTTTAAGTCATTAGCTAATGTCTCATAGCAATTTCAACTTTTTCGAAAACTGTTACGATTGAAAATTTAGACAACAGGAATCCCGAATAATATTCTTTATTTGTTTTTTTTTTTTTTTTGTAACACATTATTATTGTTTAATTAGTGTGAGTCAATTGATTTATTATTATTGTTTTTTAGTTTATTAGTTTTGAAATTAAATATTAATTAATATGCATGTTTTATTACTATTTAAACGAATAAAAACAAAAACAAATAAATATTCAAAAAAAAAGAGTCCCAAAATGCAACAAATGTCCCAAACAAATATTACAACAGCAACAAATACATCATCAATGACCACAGTGACCACTAAAACAACAACAACTGCAATTAATTCTGTATTATTGAACAATAATAAAACAAATAAACTACAAAAACAACCATTATCGCCGCCAAAACCAGTACTACCACAAAAATTACCAAAGGTAACATATACAAACATATGAAAAAATATATAAGTATATATATATAAAAGAACAACCAAAAATATCCACACAAAAATAAAACAAAAACTTAATCATTTAAAACACCATTTAATTAGAAATTGCAAAAAAAAAACATACACACACACAAATTGTACATGCAATTACACTGTCCAACTGCATTTTTGGAACAAAATAGCAACCCTAAAAGGGCATCTTTGTGGAATTAACTTATAGGCCAGTTAGTTTGAGTTTTTTTTTTTGCCAATGGGTCAATATTTCCAGTTTATTGTTTTTTTTTACAGCACGACAAAATATAAGTTTGTCTGTGAAAGAATTCTTATTGCCAAAGTGCTGATGTGAAATTTTATAATGATAATTTTTTTTGTATATCCTGAGTTCAAAATCAAAAACGTTCATATATGAATTAAAGCATAATACCAAAAATACACTTGTCAAGAGATTTTTCCCCTATAAAGCATACATTTCATATTATTATTAAATATATTTGCCAATAAGGCGAAAAATATTTTTTTGTTTTCTTTTATAAACAAAATATATAAATTACTAAAGCTAAATTTCAAGAAAAAAAAATTTTTTTCTGCAAATAACAAATAATTTTGTAATTCGAATACACTGTGCTGTAATATAAGACCATGATGGTTTGTGGTGTTGCATTTTAAAACAAATAAATAAATACCGAACCTACAACAACTTTTCCTGTAACATAGCGCTCCCTTCAATCCTAAATTCGAAACTTTAACAAAAATTATTGAATGGAATGTGCCCTTTCAGAATTATAGAGTTGATGTTCTGTTCCGAAAAACAAAACAGTCATAATTTGTTGGACAGTATTGCTTAATTCACAATAAATGAAAAAAAAGAGAAACACATTTTATTCACTAAAATCTTGCTTCATTTGTTTTTGTTTTTTTTTTTTCAATATTCTTTTCTCACTGATTTATAAAAAATTATTTGTAAACATTCATTTTGTACGTTTTGTTTGTGTATTAATAAATTTATTTAATTCGCTCTTTTATATACTCGTACGTACACACATCACATTTGTTTATTTTTATGTTTTTTTTTAATTGTGTATTTATTTACTTGTAAACTATAAAATATTTTTTTCAGTTGGAGAAAAAATTACAACAATTATGCATAAAATGCATATCACTTGCAATGTATTTGATGCAATATTTAAAATTACTTTCAATTGTTACATATTATCATACTTTACGTCCTTCAGATGACTTTAGGTAAACATTTTTGCTGTAATACATACACCTTACAAAGGACCAGCTATTGCTAACGGTGACGTGCATACACACATAACACAGATGGGGGTATTTTAATGAATTTTGATTGAAATCAATTTGAAAATTTTATTTTTACTTATATTTAACAATTTTTTCCAATCACATAATTGATTGCAACATTTTTAACAGCAATCATCAATCAAATGAATGTTTGAATTTAATTTTTAATCTTCATGATTTATTATTATAACACAGTAATCCTTCGAACTGCGTGGTAGATACGTTCTGAAAAAACTGCGTGCAATCCGAAATCGCGTACTGTGAACCCTATTTTATATGAAATTAGGGGGATACGTTCCAAATCCTGAAATTATCATGAACATTTTAAATTTAAACCAAGTAGATAACTAAAAAAAAGACTTTATTCAATATTTACATAAAGTTAAACATTAACATAAACAAAAAAAAAAATAAAAATTATAAATTAATTCTTAAAAATTACACAAAAATAAGAAAAAATCTTGAAATCAGTTCATTGTACATAGTATGTACATAATTAAAATGTAAATATGTAATTAAAAAAAATCTTTAAATAAGTTAATTTTCACCTTCTGATGAATTTGTTCTATTTACCTCCATTGGTTTCGTAAAAACTTGTTAACAGTGATTGCTTAATAGTAACAGGGGTGCGTAAGTTAAACTTGTTTTTTTTTCTGCTACACAAACAATCACAATGTGGGATAGTATGTGTGGGCACATCACTGATATATTTATGTTCATATTTTGCACGAAATATGTAATATGTACTCAAAACAAAAAAAAACAAAAAAAAAAAAACACCGCGCTGCTCCGAAACTTTTGTCGTGCAATGCGAAATTTTGGTGCTAAAAATAAAAACGCGCAAGTCCGAAACCGCGCAGTCAGAAACCGCGCAGTTCGAGGGATTACTGTACTTCACTATAATATAGTTTACGTTACCCTGACTTCTATATAATTAATTCAATCTTAAGCTATTCCTCCATATTATGACAGATATTGAATAGACTATTTTATCGAATAATCAAAACAAGAAAACAATCTTACAATTAACTTGATGTTTGTGATTCAATTAAAAAAATTAATTCTATTGACAAAAAACCTAATTTATATAATTAAATGGTAGCACTTAATTCTTTCTGGCAAGAAAAAAAAACCTAATTATTATAAAATTCTAGGAACTTGGTAAAAAAAAGGCTATTAATTTTTTTTTAGTATTTGAGGACAACAAATTGTTTTTACTGAGTACGACATGACAAAATGAAATACTTTTTTTATTAAAATTTATAAAAAAATAGAGTTTAAAACCAATGTATGCTGCTTTAATCTCAACAATTGCATACATATCTTCAAATCGTTGATTTAAATATGTTCAAATATCGAATATTATTTGACATTAAAAATGGTCGGAGGCATGAAAGACATACAGTAATACATACAATTTGGCTCTAAGTGGTTAAGTATTTAGTTTATGATTGACATTTAAGAGAGTATCTGACAGTAGGCATTTTACGGATGGAAAATGTCACAATTTTCGTCTCAGTTAAAATCAGTGTAGAAAAGCCTCTTTCTAACATTCAACACATTTGTGCATTTACATAAAAGAACAGACAATTAAATATTGACTTTTGTATGGGTGGATGTGAAAGTAAAAAGTATTATGAGCGTGTGTGTTTGTGTGTGTATATCTTTCTGTTAGATTTTGTTTGATTTCTAGTAAAACTATAATGGCTAGGAATACAAAGTTATGATAAATTTAATGAAATTTGTTCCTCTTCTACCAAATGTAAATACATGTGTGCGAATGAACGTGATTAAACAATAGATAGATGATCTAAACGTGTATGTATGAATGTATGTTTGCACAGTTTTAATGAACGTGTGTGTACATATTTACATTGTATACACAATTACTTACCTTTTAGCTTTCACATACATATGTATCTAGTAATTATGCATATGATTTATCTGATGTTTTTAACGTATCTACAGAGACATACATACATACATATGTATATACCAGTATGTACATACATAAATGACTTTGCAAATTTGCCAACATGTTGAGCAATTAAATGTCTCTCTTGTTGAAATTTCGAAAGGAATCAAATTTCAAATGTTTGTCCAATTCTTATAATTTCGGTTTTATTTTGTGTGAGCATTTGATTTGGAAGGAGTGTGAAAGAGGGAGAATAGGCAAATGTTTAATGATGAATGTCTGAGATTGTGTGCTGAAAAACCTATTCGTATTATTAATTTTAAATCATCTACATGACATGCTAACTCTTTAACATCCATCTGCTTTTCAATGACGTTGCACTTGTAAATGATTACGTGGGGGGAAGTGAAGGAGGTGGGGGAAGGGTAAGTGTTGGTTGTTTGCGTTAAAAACATACATATTTTATTTCAATGTTGATAACTTTTATTTATATTGTGTTTGTCTGATATTTATTGATTTCATAAAATATATTGCGTGCACGCTTCGTTGTTTTACACACAAAATATAAGTATATGTCCGTCTTGTATACATGCAAATGTACATGCATATCTGTATGTACTTATGTATGTATGTATTTATAGTATATTAACACATGCACATACATATGTATATACAAGTGTATACGACAAAGTGTAATCAAACATACATACATATGTATTTACATATACGTTTGTATGTAATTGTTAACAGTTTGACAGAAGCTCAATAATCAATGAAAACCACACTTTATCTTATTGTAGAGTGATTCTGACTGCAATTCACTAAATATGAACTCAACTGAAAATGAAGTTATTGAAATTGAATCATCAAGTGAAATTATGGTCGACGATAACAAACCCATTAACTCAAATGATGAAAGCTGGACAGATGTTAATTTAAATGAAGATTCTGGTGTACAGGCAACAGCTACTGGCATTATGTTGTCGGGTGATGGAAAGTTGCGTGACATTGGTAGCGTGCATGCGTCACATGGCAGTCATTTGAAAAACAATCCGCATATTATGGGAAGTGGTGTAAACGAGAGAGGAGACAAACCAGATTCGGAAATTTCAGTTGTTCGAGTGCCAGATAGTTATGCTAATGCATCAGGAGGATCTAGTAATGGGGGAAATGTTGTAACACAAAGAAGTTCACGACCCGACGACTTGCCCATGAAAGCACCTTTAGTCGGGCAATTGCCCATGACTACACCTTCGAGAGAAGCTAGTCTAACACAGAAATTAGAAGTTGCTCTGGGTCCTGTATGTCCTCTCTTAAGAGAAATTATGGTTGATTTTGCTCACTACCTGTCGAAAACACTAGTGGGATCTCATGGACAAGAATTGCTAATGGAAGGTAAAGGCTTGACGACATTTAAAAACTCACATTCTGTGGTAGAGTTGGTGATGTTGCTGTGCTCTCAAGAGTGGCAGAATAGCCTACAAAAACATGCGGGTCTTGCTTTCATTGAGCTTATAAACGAAGGACGCCTTTTATCACACGCAATGAAAGATCATATTGTGAGAGTTGCAAACGAAGCTGAATTTATATTAAATCGTATGAGGGCTGATGATGTTCTCAAGCATGCCGACTTTGAGTCACAGTGTGCACAAACATTGCTGGAAAGAAGAGAAGAAGAACGAATGTGCGATCATTTAATTACAGCGGCTCGTAGACGGGATAACGTGATTGCCAGTAGATTATTGGAGAAAGTAAGAAATATAATGTGCAATAAACATGGGGCTTGGGGAGATTCTTGTGGTAGTGTGCAAAAGCAAACATATTGGAAATTAGATGCGTGGGAGGATGATGCAAGAAGACGTAAACGTATGGTACAAAATCCAAGAGGCTCTTCACATCCTCAAGCCACTTTAAAAGCTGCCTTAGAAAATGGTGGTCCCGAGGACGCCATTATGCAAACACGTGATGAATTCCATACACAAATAGCGGTAAGTCGCGCTCATCAAGCTACCCAACACACTGCCGATCTCTTGGATGATGCCGAATTACTAATTGAAGATCGGGAACTTGATCTTGATTTGACTGGCCCCGTAAATATAAGCACTAAAGCTAAACTAATAGCACCGGGTTTAGTGGCACCGGGTACTGTTTCCATAACAAGTACAGAAATGTTCTTTGAAGTCGACGAGGAACATCCTGAATTCCATAAAATCGAAGCTGAAATTCTTAAGTATTGTGACCATTTGCATGGTAAATGGTACTTTTCCGAAGTTAGAGCCATATTCTCACGACGTTATCTCTTACAAAATGTTGCTTTAGAAATATTTTTAGCGTCTAGAACTTCGATATTGTTTGCATTTCCTGATCAGCACACTGTTAAAAAGGTTATTAAAGCTTTGCCACGTGTGGGAGTGGGCATTAAATACGGCATACCACAAACTAGACGAGCTTCGATGATGTCGCCACGTCAGTTGATGCGTAACTCGAACATGACCCAAAAATGGCAGCGTCGTGAAATTTCTAATTTTGAATACTTAATGTTCCTTAATACTATAGCAGGTCGCACTTACAACGATTTAAATCAATATCCCATATTCCCTTGGGTTCTTACCAATTACGAAACCAAAGATTTGGATCTAAGTTTGCCTTCAAACTATCGAGATTTATCAAAACCCATAGGAGCTTTAAATCCTTCCAGAAGAGCTTACTTCGAGGAACGATATGAATCTTGGGAAAGCGATACGATACCACCTTTCCATTATGGCACTCATTACTCTACTGCAAGTTTTACGCTCAATTGGTTGGTAAGAGTAGAACCTTTTACTACAATGTTTTTGGCCTTACAAGGAGGAAAATTTGATTATCCAGATCGACTTTTCTCATCCGTTAATCTTTCATGGAAAAATTGCCAACGTGATACTTCGGACGTCAAAGAGCTTATACCAGAATGGTACTTCTTACCAGAAATGTTTTACAACTCA
This sequence comes from Metopia argyrocephala, assembly GCA_963576795.1. Classification (NCBI taxonomy): domain Eukaryota; kingdom Metazoa; phylum Arthropoda; class Insecta; order Diptera; family Sarcophagidae; genus Metopia; species Metopia argyrocephala. The sequence continues at coordinate 538,954 of OY756208.1, forward strand.
TCCAGTTATCGATTGGGTCATCGCGAGGATGGTACTCTTGTCAACGATGTGGAGCTGCCGCCATGGGCAAAGACGCCCGAGGAGTTTGTACGCATCAACCGCATGGCTTTAGAATCGGAATTCGTCTCATGCCAACTTCATCAATGGATTGATTTAATATTTGGCTATAAACAGAGAGGACCTGAAGCCGTTCGTGCCACAAATGTGTTTTACTATTTGACATATGAAGGTAGTGTTGATTTAGACGCCATAGGCGATTCAGTTATGAGGGAAGCTGTTGAAAATCAAATACGTAACTTTGGTCAAACACCCAGCCAACTACTGATGGAACCGCATCCACCAAGAAGTTCAGCAATGCATTTGTCTCCAATGATGTTTAGCGCCATGCCTGACGACTTATGCCAAATCCTAAAATTCTATCAAAACTCTCCAATAATTCATATATCAGCTAATACGTATCCACAACTTTCGCTACCTTCAGTCGTTACCGTTACAGCTGGCCATCAATTTGCCGTTAATCGATGGAATTGCAACTACACCGCTTCCGTCCAAAGTCCAAGCTTTGCAGATTCAAATCAACAGCAAGGAGCCATAAAACCACTAACAATCGATCCCGTCTTAAGTATGACTCTTAGTTTACCTTTATATTTAAACAGGTTTTAGTTATATTTTGCAATTTGTTTTTTTTTTTTCTCTCCTACTATTTATTTATCAGCTGCTCAAAACGTTACTAATAATAATCCCATGAATCGAAGACATTTGGGCGACAACTTTAGTCAAATGCTAAGAATAAGATCCAACTGTTTTGTAGTGACTGTAGATAGTCGTTTCCTAATAGCCTGCGGTTTTTGGGACAACAGTTTTAGAGTTTTCAATACTGAATCTGGTAAATTGAATATCAAAACATATATGTATGTGAACATTTCAAAATTAATTAAAATTACAGCTAAAATTGTGCAAATTGTGTTTGGTCACTTCGGAGTTGTTACGTGCTTAGCCCGATCAGAATGCAATATTACCTCAGATTGTTATATAGCTTCAGGATCGGCTGATTGTACTGTTCTATTATGGCACTGGAATGCACGTACGCAAAGCATCGTTGGTGAAGGTGATGTACCAACACCTAGAGCAACATTAACCGGCCACGAACAGGCTGTAACTTCGGTTGTGATAAGTGCAGAATTAGGTCTAGTTGTGTCGGGTTCAACAAGTATGTACCGTAGTTTAGGGTTTTACTTTAAGATTATAATTTTATTTAATATTCATGATGGATATATAGATGGTCCCGTTCTGATTCATACAACATTTGGAGACTTACTACGTTCTTTAGACCCACCCATGGACTTTCATTCTCCTGAATTAATCGCTATGTCACGTGAAGGCTTTATCGTCGTAAACTATGACAAGGGAAATGTGGCGGCTTATACTATAAATGGAAAAGAGTTGAGACATGAAACCCACAATGATAACTTACAGGTAATTTTCTTCTCTATTTTAAACTTTCTTCAATATTTAATATACACACACAAACATATATACACACAAAGTACACAAAAAAAAGAAAAATAAACAATGTAAAGACAATAATAGATCTCTTTTTGAACTTAAGGTCGTTTTTAATGTTAAATATGTAATTTTGACATTTCGCTACCCCTACGTGTAACATTGTTTTTTTTTTTTCGTTCATACGTACATACATACATACATACATATATACATATATATTTATACAATTTGAATATTTAAAGTGTATGCTGCTATCACGTGATGGTGAGTACTTAATGACAGCCGGAGATCGTGGTATTGTAGAAGTGTGGAGAACTTTCAATTTGGCACCTCTATATGCGTTTCCCGCATGTAATGCTGGCATTCGTTCATTGGCTTTGACACATGATCAAAAGTAAGTCCCTATTATGATTTATTTTTCTTTCAGAATTAAATACAGTGCGAGCTTGATTTTCACAACTAAATTTTCACTAAACTTTTTTAGTTACCGCAATTGGTGCAATTGTGCACCATTGATTATTATACTTGAAGAAACCTAATTTTCTTATCAAAATATTTTATCTCTTACGAAACATTTTCTATAAACAAATTGCACGGTGTTACAAACGTAATATCTGAGAAGTGATACTATTATTCTGATTAGGTAGCTATTTTCAACTATATTAAGAATCTGTGTTCGAAGTAAACGAAACAACTCAACAATCTTGAGTTATACTTAAAAAATTGTTTTTATATTTATTCCCCTTTTCAATTATTATACATTTTCGAATTAAATTCGATTATTTTAATGGATCTTTATTATATTCTTATGAAAACCAGTATTAGGATCTTAGGCTATTAAATTTCATACAATAAGTATTCCCCTTTTCTTAAAAACAAAAAACAAAAAAATATAAAAGAAAAGAAAAAATTATGTCAATGTAGGAAAAAAAACTCAAAAAACTAGAAACTAGACCAATGGATGTCAAGTATTACATTTATCACGGCAGTTCTGTTGTATTCATTTTCTGATGAACGTCCCTGCCAAAGTGTAGGATGCAAACCTCCCATTAAAAGGTATGCCGTTGTCCATATAGGACAGTGACACATACTTGAGTGAGGCACACCTCGTCAAAACAGCTATAACAGCTGACGAAGATTTCAATGAAGGTAATGAATACAAATGGCTAGATGGTATAACGACGATATACAACCATACATAAATGGAAAGAAAATACATTTCAATTACAATTACATACATACTTATAACTAGGGTTAAATCAAACAGTAACTCAACAGTAAATACGAGTAATTATAAATAGGGGAATATATTAACGAACCGAACCGGTGACCGTTTGTTATCGTCACAACCTATTAGGAAAGTAGTACCACTGCCAGGAATTATGCAATTATATGTATATTTTTGTAGCACGGTGTTATTTATTGAAATACATACCCCAACTAAAAACGAACTCACAAAGACAGATCTTTGTGTTTGCAACCTTGGCCTAACATTTAATTGTTCATAAAGAATAATGAAATTATTCTCAAATGTTAAACGATGTTTCTGTAGAAAGTTTTTTAAATAATTTACAACTGAACATCTGATACTAAAAATAGTAAAAGAGAAACAATTTTTTAACATGAAAATACAAATTTATAATTTAATATTTTTGGTTAAAATTGCACATCAAGTTCTTAACAGGAACAAGAGCAGAAAATAAGAGCGAGAGGCAACCTGTAAAACGGATTAAAATCATATATGCGGAAGTGCCCAAATATGTACATACGGGTGTATATGAAAACCGTCAAACAAAAGGAAAATAAAATGTCCACCATTTTTAATTAGAACAACAATTGGAAAACAAACAATATACGTGAATATTTTAACCATATCTGTAGGATCGTCATCTCCAGGTTATGTTGGACTCTAGTCAAACTACATACCAACTAAAATAACCTCTTGTCTTTAAGGGACGCAACTACTCATCGTATTACTTCAGGACGGCTTCCTGAATTGGCCATCATGTCCTCTCTTCCTTGCTATGCCTCGTCAGGTCCAACTTGTTATCCTGGGATTCAGGATTTTGTTGGTTTTTCTTCATCAAGATCTTTCTTCTTTTCTCGCAGAAAATGTTCTACGTATCGGGCAATCAAGTTCCAGTTGTTCTCACTTGCCAACATTTTGGACGTTTATTCTCAACAGTTAGGACTCGTCTTCTTTAATAGTTTTTATATATCTAAAGCAGAGTTGGGTTTATTGCATTAGATTTAATTTTCCACTAAATTTAGTGGTAGTGGAAAAACAAGTGCATTATCGCCTATAATATTTAGTGGTAGTGGAAATTTAATGCATTAAATAAAACAAATTTAGTGGTAGTGGAATTTTAGTGCACTAAATGTATCGATTTTAGTGGTAATGGAAATTTAGTGCACTACTTCTGAATGATTAGCGGCTGGCAATATTAACAGTCCGAGCGATTAAAATCTTACCTATGGTGAACTGAATAATATATTACATTTGAAAGTACTAAAATTCTTATTAAAACAATAACAACAATTATTTACTTTATACAGGCGAACTCAGCAAATTAAGAAAATAACATTCACAACAATTTATTTTGACATTGACTTAATCTGTGTATGCATATAATAATATTATATCCATATATGAAGGTATATTAAAACGATAGTGGAACTGAGGTAGTGGAACTAAATTTCCATTCCATTATAGTGCCAATGGAGTTATATTCCATTACCACTAATTATTCAAAATTAGTGCACTAAATTCCTACTACCACTAAAATCGATATATTTAATGCATTAAATTTCCATTGCCACTAAAATTTTTATATTTAATGCACTAAATTTCCACTACCACAAAATTTTTGTTATGCACTAAAATTCCACTACCACTAAAATGGTTTTATTTAGTGGTTAACTATTTCTATCTGCATTTAGTGGTGGCTGCAATATTGCTGCATTAATACTAAGTGGTTTAGTGGTAGTGGAAACGATAATGCATTATAAATTCAATGCAATAAACCCAACTCTGATCTAAAGACACTAAACGTCTGTTGGAATTAAATTTGATGGTATAAAAGTTAAAAACCACTTTAGCTTGCTTTAGCTTTAATATTTCCTTTTAAGTTTAAAGTAGATTCATACTTGTCTTGTTAGATTTAAAAAACTTAAAATATAATTCCTTCATGACTATCCTTATGGGCCATTGTATTGAAGAAGAAGTAAAAGATTTTGTGCGACATCACCGATTTTATTGAATGATAAAGCTATGTTTGCTGAGCAAGAAAAGAAATTTATTGTTTGTATGTGCTACGAGTAATGCACTTGAAATTATACTGCACTTATTGAGACTCGTTTTGGGAAGGAGTTGTAGTTGCATATACATATGTAGTGCAAAAAATTTAAAAAGTTTGCCTGTTGAGAAAATCAAGAGTTGAGCAAATCGAGCTCCTACTGTATGCAACCATTTACGTATGAAATTAATATATAAAAAATTTATATTTCTCTTTTTAAGGTATCTTTTGGCTGGCCTTTCAACAGGTTCTATTGTAGTATTTCACATAGATTTTAATCGTTGGCACCACGAATACCAGCAGCGTTATTAAAAATTTATATAAAACATCGGCTTAAAAAAATATGCAAAAGTCACTTTAAAAAAGTATTCGTATGTAAGTCCTATCGTCACAAGACATACTAGCAGTTTAAGTTAAACTTTTACTTTTTTTTTATAAACATAAGACATTAGAATTTCATTCATTTTTTTCCTTTTAGGATAGAAAATAATAATTTTTAAAACACTTCTTTTGTGTGTTTCTGCTTTAACATTCCAAGTTAGAAAGTGTTAAAATAAATGCTTTCAAGATCATATTAAGTAGTTTGAATGAAATAAAATATAAAATATTTTAAGCGCTATTAAAAATTAAAACTTTCAAGTACATATTATGCATTGTATAGGTGAGTTACAACTGAAACTATGTGGCCAAAAGTGAACGTACTAAACTAGTATTAATTGAAAAAAAAAAGAAAAAAACTTAAACAAAATAGTTTGTTATAAAAGAAGAAGATATGTAAACCAAATCAAGAAACTTAAATTTAATAAATTAAAACGTTAAAAAAAGTAAATGTTAAGAAGCATTTAGTGTTCAAAAACAAAAACAAAAAGGTGTAGGTGAGTGAAAAAACACTTTTAGGGCTTTTACTAGTCGGTTCTTTATTTATTTATTTTCTTTTTTTTATTGTAATAATGCACTTGAATTTTTTATATGCATATAGATATACTTACATATATACAATAATTATAAATTTATACATTTACATGCATTCAAGAGAAATATTTTTTTTTGTATAAATTTAGGTGAACATTTTTATTCAAGATAAACTAAAAATAAAAAACTAAAAAAAAACTAAAAATAAAAAACAAAAAACGAAAAATAATACAACCATTCAATATTTATGTTTCGATTACGTCCATTAATTAAAAACGAAAAAAACCTATAAAATAACTACAAATTTAAATTACTAATAATGCAAACTTTAAGTGTTTTATACGTATGTATGTGTTAATTATTATTCAGAAAAAAAACGTCCATTATATACATACATATGTATGTATATATTTAAATTAATTATTTTTTTCTTTTGTGTTTGCGTTTGTTTTGTCTATAAGACTATTTTTAATTCCTATCCTGTCCATAAATTTTGAGTTATTTTTTAAATCGGTTCAGTTTTCTATTTTTATACTCGTAGGCATATTTAATTGCAAATAAATTGGTTGTTGTCCTCACAAGTTATCTCTGTTTATAAATAAATTTCTATTGTTGATAGTAAGTTTTCTGTAGGTATAATTTTTGAAAAGCATAAATTAATCATTAATAATTAATTGTGTAATTAATAATAATTCTGAACACAACCTATTTTAAGTTTCTCTTATTCAAACACCGAACTTGACATACATATTAGAAATGCAAAATATTTTCCTTATTAGTTAAGCATGATTAAAAAGTTTTAACACAAACAAAATAAACAAATAATTAAAAAATAAAATTAAATAAAAAAAGTAAAATAAAAATTATTTTAATTGCATGCATGTATTTCAAAAATACATAAAACCTTAAAGAAGTTTTTAAAAAGTAATCACAACTATTCTGTCCACATTGCAATTTTTTATTCATGGTTAAGGCTAAAAAAAATTAAATTAAATTAAGAATTAAATACACAAAAATCTAAATTTCTAATGTTTTTGTAAATAAATAACGGTTAAAAATAATACGCATAATTAACGGTTTTAGATAAGGGTGGGTGAGGGGTTTGTTTTCAAACATACATACATACATACTCGTACAATCTGTTTTTTATGATGTTTTTTGTTTGTTTTGTTTTATTTCTAACCTAAAATAACACAGTTAATGTAAATACAGCATAAATAATTGAATATGTAAAAGAGAACAGTATACATACATACATATATTAAACATATTTACATGCGTACATATGTATGTATGTTTGTATGTATGTACTTACTTTATATTTTACTTAAATATTTTTATTTTTTGTTTTGTTTTTTAATGCTATTTACATTAAACACTATAAATAAATATATTATATTTGGGGTATTCACAAAATGTGCTATTATATGACTTATTGTCATAAAGTTGCAACATTTTAGTAGTAAGAAAACTTTTTTATTAATAAAAAAACAACAACTTTATGGCAATATAACATAATAGCATACCTTGTGAAGATCCCAATTCTAGTTTTATAATAACGCAGTATACATAAGTATGCAAACATTTTGCCTAAAGTTTTTATCACGAAAATAAAAAGCGGCTGACTAAAAATTCTTAAAACACATTTTATATTAATATAGTAAAGCACTTAAAATTAAAACTAAACAAAAAATAAAGTAAAGTCTTTTTAAAAAATAACAAATTTAAATACAAGATAAAGTGATTAAAATAAAAAAGAAAAAGAAAAAAATACGCAAAATTCATACTACCACAATAAATTACAAAAACAAAACATAAAAACAAAAACAAAGTTTAACAAAAATTTAAAATTCAGGCTTTTTTTGCTGCATAAAAAATAATTTTTTTTTTAAATCAAAATAATAAAACAAAAATATATATGTATACACACAAACATAAATATGAAAAATATTGAATATATTTTGTCAATCATGTTAAATATTAATTATAATGCCAGCTGAAATCAGATGACTTACAACAAAGTTAAGATATAAGAAACCTAAATAAATCCGCAAATATATTAATATTTGTTAAAACAAAAAAAAACAAAAAAACAAAAAAATTAAATTTACTTAATAATTAAATATGGTGAAGCCTATACTCTTATGTGCTAATGCAAAACAAACATTAAATTATACAAGAATTAAAATATTAATAAAAATATATTTAAAAGCAAAAAATATATGAATAAAAACAGAAATGGTAAAGGATTTATAAATTAATTAATAGAGTACTTAAAATAAAATAAAATAAAATAAAAATATTTGATAAAGCAAATCTTAATGAAACACTTTTACACGATACCATAGCACATACATACATACTAGCATATGTATAACAATATACACACATTCACACATACATATACACACAACTTGATGGACACAAACAAACAATAATATACAAAATATTATACAGTGCATATGCTATGAAAATAAGTAATTATTACAATTAATATATATGATTATGTTTACTAAAAAAAAATTAAAATAAAATTAAAAATAAATAAAAATAAAGATGACAATTAAAAAATTTGATTTTAAATTAACTTTCTTAATAAAAAAAGCACAAAAAAATGTGAAAAAAATTAATATTTGCTCTCAATAATATTCTGTTTCATCATAAAACGTCCTAATTGGATCAGAAATCGTACGTATATTGGAATTATACTTTCTCTACATACTCTGTAATAAGTAAGACGAAGTCTTGTCAGACACATCAAACATCTGCTTTTTTTCCATCATTAATGCTGTTTTATAAATGCCATCCGTTCCACACGATTATATCAATAAAAAAGGCAAAGAAAGGTAAGAAATTTTATTTCCTTCTTTTATTTTTATTGTATATAATGAGACTTAAGGGCAGTTTAGACGATAATACTTTACGTACGTAAAATCAAGGAGAAATTATTATGAAATTCCATGCGTATTTTAAAAATGAGAGTAAACATTTTACAACAGATTTTTTTACGTTTACACGGTTTGTAAAATACCAAACAAAGTAAAATGAATACATAAAATTCACTTACGCATGCACACAAAATTTACATACATTGTGAATACATTTCACATAAACAACAAATAACATAAAAATGCATCCCTGATCTAATGAAGTGTGATAGTTTTTTAACAAATTTCAAAAAACATGTCGTACGATTTGCATTACCGTCTAAACCCCTCTTTAGGTCCATTATTAGAACTTTACTATAAAGTTTAACTTTAAAAATTTACTTTCGTTAATGGGAGGAATAAAGTGATCTATAAGAGTTTTTCGTTATTACAGCATACCTTTAAAATAAAAGTTAAAATTTTTTAACATACGGCAATATCAGAACTAGAAGAACCGGTTACTTTCGGCATTAAGTTAGTTTTAAAGACATCAAGTGGCAACAACATGCATGTTTATACAAATAAAAAACAACAAAACAAAATTTCATAAATTGTGCGCTAAAAAAGTCCATAAAAAATAAACGTCATGTACTCTCCATTTTTATTTAATTTAAACAAAGTATTTTTGTAAATAATTCAACGAACAAAATAGATATATGGCAACCTTAATAAAATATCGTCCTGCGGCAGTTTATGCGCTCTATCCGCCATTCCATATTTTTTTTATATCTCGAGTTAATGATGCCACCTCAAATTTTTCAAGCCTGCAATCCGTTTTCGAATATCTCTTCCAGTTTCGGTGATAAATAGCCGAAAACGGATTGCAGATTTTAAAAATTTGAGGTCGAAAATCTAAAGTGGCATCATTAACTTGATATATATAAAATGACGTATAGAGCACATACACTCCCGCACGACGATATGTCATATTGACTTTTATTAATAAGAAATCTATACATATATATCGTTGGTCTCAGGTAGAAAGGCCCTAACTCACATAATTTAAAATTTACAGGAGGAGGTAAAAATACAACAGATACTGTAATTATTAATATACAACTTTTTATTAAATGCTGTACAATTACTTGTAATACCGTTAGTTTTAATAATATTGCAAAGATTTTTTGTTAGGATGTGCATATTTCTGAAATTTATTGGAATACTAAAAAAAATCAGTTTTGAAAAAAAATCGAGTTAGGGCCTTTCTACCTGAGACCAACGATATAAAAGAAAGTGGCGTTAGTTACTACGCTTATAACGCAAGAACGCCTGGACCGATTTCGATGATTCGTACTAATTCGGAATGATATCTGGCCAAATAAGAAGAATAGCAAAATATTCCAGAAAAAAGATGTTATAAAGAAAATTCTTTTTCCCATACAATTTGTATGGAGTGATGTCACAATATTTGTAACAAAGCTTCTCCGAGATCGTCTGACCGATTCTTATAAAATTTTGTTTGTATATTCAGTAGGGCTGACTGTAGACAGTATTCTATTTTTTATACATCCACGCCCACTTCACCGCCTACTTTTTCCGTGAACTTAAAACCAGTTTATGTCCCCATAAAGACTTTTAATATGTTACAAATGTTCCCAGCACTAGCTTTTATGATACAGCTTAATCGGAGCGGGTTAAGGGCAGAGGAAGGGTTATTCCTTCAGAAGGTAGAACACATTTTATCGCTCTTTTAAAGAAGTGTAACATATAAAGCTTCCAAGCTTAGTAGGAATATGATCTCCCTAAGATATTATCTGTACCTGATCCTGTACCTGTATTTTAAATATACACAAAAACAATACTTTTCTAGGCAAAACAACGTTTGCCGGGTCAACTAGTATTATATAATTTTGAATAAAAAAAAACAGCAATGAGAATAATGTAATTTGATAAACAGCATTCTATTGTTATGGCAAGAAGACAAACAAAATTATTTTCTGTTATGGCTATGGCTAAAGCGTTATTTCATGTCACATGTTGTATATTGGATTGCACGTCTAATTAAACCTTTAGAAATAAAAATATAGCAACAAGTAAATAAACATATGCTTTATATTACATTTAGTATTTATTTAAAATAGAGGTAGCGAGCAGTCCGGGCCATAAGACTATTTTAAAATCAAATTTTAATTATAGAAATTAGTGCCTAAGAAGATATGTATAACAATTATTTAACATTTTCTATTCACCTACAGTTTAATATTATATGTACGTACTCGTATCACATATTAGTATTTGTTTTTTCATGATAAGTTATGAAATTTCTCTGTTTTCTGTCCAACATATTTGATTTCATCTTAAATAGTTTTAAGACATTAAATTTAATTCTCCTCAATTTAAGGATTTAATATTTCATAGCATACCGAACAAGGAAAACGAAGGAGAAGGAAAACGAAGCAAAAGTCTAAGTCGAAGAAAAAACGGTACTTATAATAAAAACATTCATTTTATGACTGCCTAACTGTCATTCTCTTTCTCCTACATATACAGAGATTTTAATTTATTTGTATGCTTCTAGAAATGAATAGAAAGCGTTAAATTTCTGTCATTTGGCTGGCAGTTCAGTTTGAAAAGTTCCAAGTTTTTGTCATATACATATTAGTAAATGAAAAATGGTTAATAAACGATTTGTTTATTTCGTTGATTAAGGGTAGTAGGAGATTTGTTGAAATTAATGGAAAAAAATATTCTCTTTTTTTGTCGTTTGTTTGTATAATGAACTTTTTCATTGTAATACTTTAATTTCCATTTATACATATAATAAGCCGTTACTGACAGCTGGCCAAAAGTTTTTTAAGTATATATACGTATAGTTTTGGGGTCAAAATATAACATTCTTTCGTTCCATAAATTAAAACATTTAATTTTCATAATTTACTGTTTTTGTTCACAATATTGTCAATGGAAAGAATTTCTTAAAAAACTTGAAAATTATAATTTCAATTACAAAAATGCAAAGATGGTGAGCATAAGAGAATTTGATAGAATGTGTTGTGTTTAACAATACTTCGACTAATTCATTACAAGTACATACACGCAGAAGTATATAGAAAAAATATACGTTCAATGTTATTAGTATTATTCGGGTACAATTCCTTCACGGACGTCATTTTCTCCTCTGATCATAAAGAACTCATTGCAAAAAACAATCTAAACTCTTAATAGAAATTCGCTTTGTTCTAATTAAATCGCTTCTGGCGAAACAAAATACATTGAAAATGTGATCACTCTTACTGGGAATCGACTCGGATCATTTTATAAATTTTACTTCATAGAAGATTGCAGATTATTTATTAAATACAATAACTTAAACTTCTTTTAAGCAAATTGGTATAAGTACATATGTATATATGTATAATATTGATCACTGGAAGTTAGGGCGAAGAAATTATACCGATCACTATATATATTATCTATCGAAGAGTTACCATAAACTCCGACAACAAGATATCGTTGTTCCCGTTGCTTGCCCACATCATACATACAAAAATAACGTATTGACAATTTGACGATTTTAGTCCTTATTCTAACGACATTAGAAAGCTTCAAACAGTCAAAAATGTCCTTCTGTTCTTTTCAAAGAATTTAATAGTGTATTACCTATTTTTCTAAGAATGCGAAAAACACGATACATAATTTGAATTAGAAGAAGAATTTGAAATCAAAAACCTTTTGAATAATATGAAAGCATCTATTAGATTTTTTTTTTTTTTATAAAATACCGGACATTAAAATGAGATGTTTCAGTCATTTATTTCATACTTTGACTTTTCCAGCAAATGTAAAAATACGAGTAGTATTTAATCACACTAATCTTAAATAAAAATCTTAGAAATTAAATGAAAAATCGCCTTAAAGACAGTGACTGAATATCAGCCATTAGATACAAGTATGTCACAAGTTGTGTTCTTTATTTTGTTTATTTATTTAAATTAGAATACAATATTAATATTATATTTAATTAATCTGAGGCGAGTGACTAAGACCTTTGCTCGGTGTAGTGTTACAGACCAAGGTGTCTGGTGGGAATCGAGCCCACAACCCTCACACTAACAGTCTAACACACTACCAACTAGACCACTGGCGCACCCAATTGTGTACTTATAAAGTGTGATAATATGGAGAAAAATTGCATATAAATAGTTGATATGTTTCTTATTTTTTCAGATTTGTGCTCGATTTTATACTCTCTTGAACATGTTCATTTCTGCGCGAAAAGCTTGCTTTTGTTTTAGAGGAACTGTACTGAAAAATTGCAAAACATCTATGTATTTTTTGCGTACAACAGTGTGACACCCCAATATAATTTTCTATACATATTTTCAACACACGCTTATGCAAATCTATTATATATCTGTGTACATACAGTATTGATAAATTTTTGGGTAATTACACGGTGTTACAAAGTAGAAAGTGAAGAAGTCTTACACATTTTAGAAACAGTCTACAAATTTTTAGTAATTCTGAAAGAAAACTGCGATCATTTATAAGTACAAAAATTTTTAACTGCAGCGTTGCTGCTATTTTCGGTTTTGCTCTTGTTCTCTAAACTTTGTTGTTAGAAATAACGACGACAGAAATTAAGAATTCCGGTATGAATATTTTCGATTAGAGTTGATACTGTTTTCTATTGCTGTACATTCAATCCAAAGTTCATTTCCACTGTGTTTTACCTTGTTGCTAAAATAAGGATTAATTCTGTGAAATAGACTTTTTATGTTTTATTGTAATAAAGGTACAAAATGAGTCTAAAATAGAACATGCAGAGCTCGTGTCTTCCAAATAAGGCCTCATAGCGCTGGCTATAAAATAATTTTATTATAATTAACCCCTAAATTATATATATGTACTCGTAGATGTGACAAGATATGTTATGTCAATGCCTCATTTTGACATATGTATGTATACACATACAGATATATGAAATGACTACATTTTAAAAGCTTTCAACACTTCAATGCTCCCTTATTTAACAATTTTTGAAAAGAATTAATGAGTTTTATTGGATATGAAACTTCGGCAATAAAGTTATTGGATAAAATTAAAAAAAAAAAAATGTTTATGTATTTACACACACACATATACATACATATCTTAGAATATGCAGTATATATAATTTTATCTTGTCGATGTGATTTAAACCTTTTTAATACAAATTTTAACACAGACGTACTGTAGTTTGCCCTCAATAAAAACTCTTTTTCCGCTTGCAAAATAGACGATTGAAAAATAAAAATGATTTGATTATGTGAAAAAGATGATTACGATTATTATGATAATACTTAATAACAATAATGATAATGATGATGGCGGTAACGGTGACAGTGCTGATGGTACTCAAAAAGATTTTATGACTATAAAAGGTTATACGATAAAATATTCAACAAAATACCACTCTAGACTTTATCAAAATACAAATAAAAAAAGAAAATAGAGAAGAGAACATCAGAAATGTAATAAATCCACCTGCAGCATAAAATGGGCAAATCAGAAAAGAAAAAAGAAGAACTTGTGAAATAAAAACTGATGAAAATTTTTAATGCCTTGAGCATATTTTTGCAGCTTAAACTGATACAAATAAACAGAGCGCACACAAATAATATTACAAATCTAGTATTAGAGAGTAAAATTTGATTTGTACTTTGACACTCCAGGCTAAAAAGAAATACGAAAAGCAAAAGCAAAAGTAAAAGAATATATATATACATATATATATGTATATGTAAGAGTATATTTAAAAAGCTAGAAAATTCTGTGCACCACTAACCAACCAAGTAGAAATTATCATTATTCAAATAAATAATAAAAGAAAAAAATTAAATCTCAAAAAACAAAAAAAAAAAAAACAGAATGATTCATAATTTCATTTCATCATTTGTAATAAATACTCGTAGCACAATTTGATTAAGGGTTATTGCTTTTAGTTTTTATAAATAAATACATTCTATGCTATGACTTGATTCTTGCAATAGATTAAAAAATCAAAATTTGTTGCAATAATTTTTGCTTAAATTCCATATCGTTTTGCCTTTTATTGTATATTTAAAGGCAAAATTTTATGTCTGTGCATTAACATTAAATATTCTATTTACTAATTCTCTACCATACTTAGTAGATATGGAACTAGAATGATATCCAAGAACTTGTCATGGGTTCTAATTGCTGGTTTACATACAAGTAAATGAATGTAATCGAATATTTTTGTTTTAAGTTTAAGAAGGTATCGATTAAAAATAATTAAAATTTAATTAAAAAGATAGCATTCAATAACATCTTTCGATCTAATGAAGTAATGATTACAAGTACATACATACATAACTGGCCTTTACAACCCTGTGTCAGGATTACGGCCTAGCTTCTCGCAGCACTCATGTAGTGTGTGTCCATTTCTATCCATGAGTACCGGGACCTACAGTTTAATGTCGACTCCGAACGACAGACTTGAGAAGCTTGTTCATGGCAATTAATTACTCTCAGAGCTTTTGCCAGAAGACTGCTGAGAGGTAGTCGCCGAAAGAAATATTTTTATCATATTTCTTTTTTTGAAGATGTCAGAGCCTGGAGTCGAACCCAGGACCCATGTCTTAGTAAGCCAACACACTATCCACTAGACCACGGCGACTATTACAAGTTCTACAAAATAATCAAAAAGAATCAAGATCGTGGTATAGTGGTTAGAGCGCTCAAACGACCCTGGTGGGTTTTTAAAAATTATAATTTAAAAGAAGTCCATCTACAAAGAAACCGCTTCCTGACATTCACGAAAATACTCATAGTCAACATGCAACGATGAGCCAATTGCTGTTGATCAATCAAGGGTGAAGGTATAACACTGGTCCTGATCAATTCACAGCAATTTGTCTCATTCCTAAAGTGCTAAATAATAATATAAGAAAAAAAATATACTGTCCTTATCAAAAAAAATCCAATATACTGCATAGCACTAGTAAGGGTTAACCCCTGAGTATTGATTTCAATAAAAAAAAAAAAACAAGAAAAAAGTAATCAAAAAAGAATCAAAAGTATTAAAGAAGTAATCCCAAATACTTTCAGCGATTTTTTGTTTGATTAGAAATTGGAATTACTTTTTGATGACTTTTGATTTCTTTCGATAATTTTGTAGTAATTGGCAGTAATTCTGATTATTTTCTCATTATTTGTAATTGTAATCAATTAGTAATCGGAAATTTCTATATTTAGAATTAGTAACCATTACCATTCTTTTTTAAAAGTAATGTAATTGATTACTAATCGAAATCTCAATTTAACAGGAATGGTTATTCGATGCACAAATAGTTGTCGTTTAGAGTACAAAATTTTTTAATTTGTAGATTTTGGTGATTATGCAATGTAATTATTTTTTCAACTAAAGAGAAACGTATTTAACTTAAAATGTTTAGAACAGAACAAAAAATATAGAGAATGAATTCATGTTGACGCATCCAAAAAATACTTTGCACATTTTCGTCAAAGAAAATAAGTACTAATATATTGAAATAGATAGAGTTTGACTTTTAACCCATAACTGACTCCTAGCAGGCATCTGATTACATTCATCTTCCGATGAGGAAGAAATCATTGTTTTCTTTTATTATATAAAGGCAGCAATAAAAAAATTCGAGTCGTCAGCAATCATGTGCTGTAATCAGAAAATCGAATTCGAATTAAATTTTTGTTTTGTTCAATTGCTCGCTCGATAACGACAGCTAATTTATCCAACACTGTTAGATGACGGACACTATAATTCCTAGAGGTACTTAGACAAAAAATTGTATATACTCGTACAATATGACTTAATAAAAATGAAAAAAAAAGAACTTTCTTAAGACGGATACTAATTACAGATATGAAAACAATTAAACCTGAAAGTGTTTTTAATATATTGTATGTATGTATGTATTTCTTTCTTAGTTTGCTTGTTTGAAGTCTGTAGTCAGATAAAGAGCTAAGTCGGGTTTCTTGCAATTTTCACAATTTATCTTTGTATATCTGGAAGAAATTATAGGATAAAAAATTTTCAAAAGTTCCAACTAATTGCCAATACCTTCAATATGTTAATAGTAAAGCTCACAAAATTTAGACCAAATTTGGTAAAAACATTATAAAAAAGCATGGTACCCTTCCATACAAAATGTAATATGTATTTTTGTATTTGTATCTTGAGAACGGTAAAAGTTGAAGTTACTAAATACAGTGGAAATGACTTTACCTTCGTTAGCAATCATATATTAAAAAATGGACAGAATTGGAAAAAGTGGGGGTACGAAGAAATATTGACTCTACTATGTTAGATTTCTAGATTATTTATCTGGAATATGGGCAGCGAAGCACGCCGGGGTTTAGCTAGTAAAGAAATAAAATTATGTATTTCGATGTAGGACTCTCATATCTCTGCGTAAAGAGTTTCTAGAACACTTGCTAAAACATATGTACATATGTACTGTTTAAAAAAAACAAGATTAGATGTATTTAAAGCTTTTAATTTACATTTGAATTTCTTTGACTCTTTACTTAAAATCTGCGACTCTTGAGAGGTCATATTTACTTTCAACGTGCAATGAAACTCTTATGCTAATCTAGTTTTAGTTGCTTTCAGTTTTTTATTACAATTTTTTTATCATTTTGTAGCTCGTGGCTTGTTCTGTGTGTTGACAGTGGTCATTAATTATTCTCATTTAATTTGGTTAGCATTTTATGACTTGCACAAATGTGTACACAACCTAGATATGTTTACTAAATAAACACACACACAGCCATACATACATACTTCATTATATTAATTTGCAGGTACAAGTGAATGTGTGTATGTGAATGTGTACAAATGCAGCATTTCTTTTCAATACATACATACATATATACATATATATATGAATACATACATACATACATATGAGCAAAAATAAATGAATATTTTCATTAAAGCTAAAGAATTGTACGACAAAAAGCCCTACATTACAATCATAACCACGAATATGTATTGTATTTATATGTAAATATACACACGTATTCTGTTGTAAATTCTTAATTGGGCTTTTATAAATCAACTCACTAATTATCGGCTTAAAACTAACTCGAAACTGATGCAGAGATATTATTGAAAAACTTAATTTTATGTCCCTTTTTCTCGTTCCTAGCTGGCTCGTAGTGCCTTTTTGTTTGAAATACCACAAGCTAACTTTAAAATAACTTTAAATCATAGCATTATCACTTAAATTATAGTAAGTCAGTACCAACCTGCGCGTATGACATCTGGTGTTAATATCAAATGACACTTTTCTACGCAAATGAGCAAGTTGTTTAGTAACATCTGACTTTACTGTTCACAAGTGTAATTTAAAATAAAAAAAAATATTCATGCCTATGACGTTCCTATAAATATTAATAAATTTTTCCTTCGTATAAAACGAGTGACAGATTGCTTTGGTGTTTGTAACACGAATTTATTGTAAAAAAAAACACACAAACCATTTCAACGCGAAGGAAAATGGATGAATATACCACGATACTTAAAGTACAATGAATATGTACGTATGTATGATCGTCTGCTTTACGTAATGTGGCGAACATGTCAATACTGTGTCAACACACAGTATTACCATTACTCTTGATCATAGTAAATAATTTTTTTAAGTATTTTATGAAGAAACAAAATTAATCAACAATAGTAATCACCAATCCAAAAAATTTTTGTCATGCTTCTTACTGCTATTTATTGTAATTATTTTTTCTCAAAATTTAAATAGGCCAGTAAAGATTAAAGAGGAAAAGAAATATTGTTTAGAGTACGACTTGTAATTGATTTGAAAACTTCAAACTTGGTTTTGAAATGAAGCGCCCATCAGAGTTCGTTGTGATATGTACATACATATACTATGTATTTATGGCGATCGTCAAATTTTTAACCCACAATTTTACGTAGAAATCCTATATTGGATGATATTTTTGCTTAAACCCTATAATTAGTTATTCGAGGTCTTCTTAAGCGCAACAGCTTTTTCTTCTTTTCTCTCCATCATAGTATTTTTTTTGTAATTTTCATTTGTTCCTTTATGGATGGCATTTTTCTGCTTTTTTCAATCTAAATTCAGTAAATTTTTTTCTGATCTAATTGAGCGTTTCAGCACAAAACAAAATTAATAAAAAAAAGAAAATACCACAAAACCATCTAGGATTAGGACTCAGATTTCCCGATATTTAAGCACTTCTTAAAATTTTTTGCAATATAAAAATAATTATTATCATACAAAAACCATGAGAAAAAAAATCAAATGTTTTACAATTATTTTTTCTCTTTATTTTTTATACATATACATAGTATGTACATGCATATAAGTACATACATATAAAACACCCTTTAGTCTTTATCTGTTAAAAAGCAGAAAAAAATTTATTTTTTCACTTATTATTTAAAGATTACAAGTACGAGTATATCTTCCCGGTAGAGCTTCTACTTTCATTAATGCTACCTTTTAATGGTCATTATATGTACTTTGTGTGCATTCGAAAAGATGGCTTAACATTTAACACATTTTGTTCCATAGAAAAATGTTTTTTTTTTTCTCATTGCAAATCATTCGTCCTTTTGCATTGGATTATGCTTTAATAAATTTTCATTTAAAGAGAAATATGTACGTGTGTATGCTTTATGTATATTTGTAATATATTTCTTATTATCTTTGTTATTCCAACACTACTTATTTGCCCATTTTAGCATAAATACCTCTTTTTCTGTAAATGTTTGCACAAGTCCTTTTTCATTGTTTTTATATGCAAATAGATGTATGACGGAGATGGTCAAAATAATAAGTACACAAGTATGTTTTACATTTGATGATAATAAATGATAAAAAAAACACAATTATAATTAATATTGAAATAGTAATGAAAATTATTTTTTTTTTGTTTTAATAACAAATATATATATATACATTATACCTAAAATAATGAGTTATTATGAATTAGTCTGTTAATGTTAAAAAAAAAACCTGAACCAAATTTTTAATTGTTTCACTAATTTTCATTCAGGGAGAGAATTCAAACAAAAATTAATTGAAAGTTCTGGGCTCAAATCGCGGCACTCGTTATCGAATGAACATTCGTATCGAGTAAAATTTCGTCACGTATCGAATAACCAAATTATGGCACTCGATAGCTATCGAATCGAAATTTACAAGAAAAATGTAAAAGATTTTATATAACTTTAAAATAAAAAGAAAGTAAGTAAAATTAGAGCAAAATAATTATATAGTTTAATTTTAGCTTAATTAAAATTATTTAGATAATGGATCCATCATTTTTATGATGGAAATGATCTTATAAGATTCCCGGCGGATAGTATACATACATACATCTTTTAATTATTTGGAATTGAAATTGTGTAACGCTTTATATATCACCTTAGTCATTGGTTGCATGGATGGTACGCATATCGGACTACAAAGACCATTGTCCACTGAAAACATGTTCTTTAATAGAGAGGGCTTTCACAGCCTCAACTCAATGGTGGTAAGGGTGACTTTAGTTTTATGCAAATGCTACTTACATTTCTGTCGATTTTATTAAAAACAATTAATTTTTTATCTTGTTCTATTTCCAAATAAACAACGCGTATATAATTTCGATTGCTCTTTTAGTATCGAATGACATTTCGAGAGATGGCACTCGATAACGATAAATTTCGATACACCTTACTCGTTATCGAGTGCGGCGATCTCAAATACAAAAATTTCGATTAACTTCATTCGATAACGAGTGCCGCGATTTGGGCCCTGGTTTCGTAATTGAAACCATAATTTATTACAAATGATTTTATTCACATTTAAGTGAAAAAATCTCATACTCAGTTACTAATGCTCGATATTACTGGATGCATTGATATATTTTCCGATGCATCAAATTCCGTATTTATAGTTCTGAGGTGCTGTCATCCGGCATATTTGAATTATATTCGCGATTTATTTGTAATTGTAAGTGGATAATGTTCCCATATAAAGTTTTATAGTACTTAGTCACAATAAAAATTTCTAGTTTCAATACTATTTTGAAGTCACAAACATTTTGGACAAAGTGGTAACATTTTAGGTACATATATTCATACATATTTGTATGTTTGCAAATAGTTCCTTAGTCCGGATTTACACTTAGAAAAATTAAGTGACTGACATTTGTTCAATGTTTCTATTGGATCTTAAAATGTAAGGAGAGGTGAAAATTTTATTTTGAACAAAAAGCTAGAGTTTTTGAAGCAGCTGAGAAAGATAAAAGTGGAACTGATGAATTTGTTAAGGTATTGACAAAACTGGAAATAAAAAAAAATAATATGCATTTCGTAGAAAAGGAGGAAGGAGGAGCCGCCAAAAAATGGCTGCTGACAGATTTAAAAAGAGCATTCTTGAGGGGTATCCCTATACCACAACATTCTTTATAATTTGTATTAAGCTTGAAGAAAGTATAAAAAATAGTACTTATATACTAAAAAATAGTACTTACAAATGTGTACTTACTATTTCGACAATAACTGTATATAACCACTCGTACATACATATTTTCATATGTATGTAGCATAAAATAATAATTTCGTAAATATGATTGCCAAGTAGAAATCCAAGGATATGAATTTATTTATTTATAATTTTTCTTAATTTTTAATTTATTATTATCGGAAATAATATTTGTACATATTGACAAAGTATAGTACTACGAAGGGCTACTATTAAATTCTAAAAAGTTACAATTATTTACGAGTAAATTGTTTTATTTTTTGTATGGAAACTCTAAAAAATTTTAGCACCTTCAGGCATTATTTGTAACATCCATACGAAATCAAAATTTCTTTAACTTTTGCGTTCACCTACCCCTGCATAAATTATGAATGAGCGCGTTCATAATATTTCTACTCATATTCCTTTTTACTTTATTTTTTGATTTGTCTGAAACACTGATGGGTGGGTGCTAACAGAAGTGATATTGCTGGTGATGTGCTGGTTTGGCTTAAACTGAAAGTGGTGTTTAAGGCAGAATCATTGAGCCTTATCTGAAAGTTCATGTAAAAAAGTTTGCATTGTTTTCATGTTTAGTTGTTCTTTTGTTTCCGTTTTGAAAAATCTGCATAATTTGTAAAAAATTACTGGCCCAAACAATGGTTTACAAAAAGACAAGAATTACATACTAAAGAAAAAACCAAAAAAACTTCATTTAAATACTTTAATATCGCAAATCCAAGTAATATCACACACTCACTTAATACTTTAACCCTAGCCGGTATGAGGGTTTTTTGTCACTAAATGGCATAACCAGGTCTGTGCAGACCTACATAGGATTTGTATGGAAATGCATAGACAGATGTGCTAAAAGTGTGTATAAATGCATTTTATGCTAGGAAAACCACAAAATGAACAATAAAAATGCATTTTTATACATCTTAGTTATCTATTAACAGTATTTTATTAATAATATGTATACAAGGGAATTTTATACACGGCATTTAACGCAGACGTACCTGGCATTTGAGAGTTGTTGGCATACCGGATTTTTGCAATATATGCAATGAAAATGTGTTTTTCGCTGCTTTTTGTTCAACTTAAAACAGCAAGCACGATGGTCTTTTGGCAGAGGATCCGGTATGGACTGGACGGTCATATATGGGCGGGCCTGCAGCTACCTGAGGCTCGAACCCGGGTCTTTGGCTCTTAACAAAGTTTGTCAAGTTCGTCGAACTCAACTAAATCGTACAAGTCGAAGGACGGTAAGATTTGGTCAACAGCTTCTCCGGCCACTGGTAGACTTCGTGCACATGACTGTCCCACGGTGAGTCGTGAACAGGGTGACGATGTCTGCTAACCGATATAGAATTTTTCTAAAGTATATTAGATTTGATAACGGTATCACGAGAACTGGTTGACTTGTAGCAAATAAATCGACCGTAATCGACGTTTGTAACATGCTCATGAAAAACTTAGAATGCTGATATATTCCGAACTGTTATCCTACCAAAGCCGCGTGCGCTTCATCCAATATATCAAAACCAGTCAAATAAGGCATAAAAATCTGGTACTTAATCAATTTTTAAATTTTAGCCATTTTGTCCCCACAACTCATTACCTGGCTGAATGTTTGACTCGCATATGCCGGCAAACAAGGTTAGGCCAAAAAAGCTCACAATTCTGTTTCCGTTACAAGTGTCGTTCACACTCGCGGTGGCTGGTCAGGATTCATCTCAGACCATTTACTGGTCCTTACGGTTTGTTTCAGGTGTGCTAAAGATCTGGGGTCTTAAAAGAAATTTAAAACTGAAGATAAGGTTTCGCATAGTGCCTTCACGATTCATCGTGGGACAGTTATGTGCACGAGGTCTACCAGTGGCCGCCGAAAGTGTCGACCAAATCTTACCATACTTTGACTTGTACGATGTAATTGAGTTCGACGAACTTGACAAACTGTGTTTGTTTGCAGGTAGATATAGGCCCGCCCATAGATGACCGTCCAGTCCATGCCGCTTTCTCTGCCAAAAGACCATCGTGCATTCTGTGTTTTAAGTTGAATAAAAAACAGCGAAAAACACATTTTCATTGCATGTATTGCAAAAATCCGGTATGCCAACAACTCTAAAATGCCAGGTACTTCTGCGTTAAATGCCGTGTATAAAATTCCTTTGTATACATATTATTAATAAAATACCCTCAATAGATAACTAAGATGTATAAAAATGAATTTTTATTGTCCATTTTGTGGTTTTCCTAGCATAAAATGCATTTATACACACTTTTAACACATTTGTCTATGCATTTCCATACAAATCCCATGTAGGTCTGCACAGACCTGAATATGCTGTTTATGACTAAAAATTTGTAAACCCGGATCAACCCGAACCCGGATCCACAATAGCTCTGATTTATCGCTCATTGTGTTTAGAGACAGTTGCTCCAGGAAGTCATGGAAGGATTTGTCTCTAACATGAAAAGCAAAAAAGTTATACAGACTGTTATATGCAAAAAGTCTGCACAGACCTGGATATACCTACTAGGGTTAATATTTAAACACAAGAACATCAATTAAAAAATTACATTTTTAGGATGTGAAAACGAGGATATTCATGCTCATATCTGAATGAGTACAGAATACATAAACATCTAGTATGAGACTTTAAAAAGAAATAAAATAAAAAATTATTTTTATATTTTCTAATACTCTCCATTGGTTGTACGTATTAGTGACAGTAAAAGAAATCCGAACTTTTATTTCGTTTTTATTTTATTTGTAAATTAATTAACAACAACAAATACGTAATTTAACAAATTTACATGAAAAAGGAATTTCTTCACAAACAAAATTATTTAAAATTCAATTAATTTTCAATTAAACGAAAAAATATTTACAATATATGGTATCTGAGTATGTACTTATACAATATCCCTGTGAACACAATCGCCATAAATAACATTGTCATGCACAAAGTCTTTAAAAAATTGTTACATTTTCACCGATAATATTTGTCCATTAAAATCTCCTTAAGAAGGATTTTGTTGGGACAACATTTTTTTTATATATAATTTGATATTTCTCTCAGAGAACTGATTTTGTTGGAACATCTCTTGAGTTGAGTAAGTTTTTGTACAAAAATATGAAAACTAGTTGCGACACTGTACTGTACTGAATGAATATCCTCTTTGATTTTCCTTTGTTTCAAAGGCGATTTTACATTTTTTGCAGTAGTAAATATGTTTTGCAAGTAGTTTTGCTTTATTTACACACAATGACTAACAAAAGTAACAGAAAATAATTAGTGGGTCTTACATTTAGTGTTTACATACATACATACATACATACATACATACATACATAACTGACCTTTATAACCCTGTGTCAGGATTACGGCCTAGCTTCTCGCAGCACTCATGTTGTGTGTGTACATTTTTATCCATGAGTACCGGGACCTACAGTTTAATGTCGACTCCGAACGACAGACTTGAGAAGCTTTTTCATGGCAATTAATTACTCTCGGAGCTTTTGCCAGAAGACTGCTGAGAGGTAGTCGCCGAAAGAAATATATTTTTTCATATTTCTTTTTTTTTTAAGATGTCGGAGCTGGGTGTCTTAGCCAACACACTAACAACTAGATCACGGCGACTACACATTTAGCGTTTGCAATCTTTAAATTTGAATAAATCATTTGAGATGTTGACTTTGAGAATTGCTGTATTTTGTGACTTATTTGCATACGACTGCGCCTCAATAGAACACCACAAGAATAACTCTAACTTTGTATAATCATACAATAATAGAGGGCAGTTCACATCACCTCTACATGAGATGAACATGCTCTCAAATCACTTGTGCAGATTATCCGTAGACACTGTCAGCCCAAAATCGACAGCGACATTTTCTGTATGCATTCTATGGTTTATAATCCCATATAGATTAATATCGTACGAAATTAGACGATTTTGTTTGTTAACGTATCCATTAGTCGTTAAATATGATTTTTCGATGAAAATTTTTTTCGCATTGTCCAAATAATCAACTTTTGGAAAGTCAACTCTCAAAATTCGAACGTACTTATGTATTAGAAGACCCTGAAGCAATTTTTTATTTTTTAATTTTTTTCTTTTACACAAATATTACATACATACATACATAACTGGCCTTTACAACCCTGTGTCAGGATTACGGCCTAGCTTCTCGCAGCACTCATGCTGTGTGTGTTAATTTTTATCCATGAGTACCGGGACCTACAGTTTAAAGTCGACTCCGAACGACAGATTTGAGAAGCTTTTTCATGGCAATCAAGTACTCCCAGAGCATTTGCCAGAAGACTGCTGAGAGGTAGTCGCCGAAAGAAATAATTTTTTCATATTTCTTTTTTCAAGATGTCAGAGCTGAGATTTGAACCCAGCACCTTCGTCTTAGTAAGCCAACACACTAACCACTAGACCACGGCGACTACAAATATTATTTTTTTTTATTAATTCTGTGTAAATGTATTTTCAATTAAATATGACGGCTCTAGTTGCGAATCTGGCAGGCATCATCTAAGATGACTTGTAGGCAAGGCCAACTGGGATATTTTCAAACACAATAAACAAATAACTGATGCTCGTATTCACCTATGCATGTGACATATTGGTCAGAAAACCAATAATGTGTGTCTGATTGATATTTAGCATTTACCAATACTTTGATGCAACAATATGTATACGTCTCTCTCTCTCTTAATCAATGTGCAGTCAAAGAGATTACACATTTTATTAAATGCATATAAAAGAATTAAATAAATGATACAATTTCGAATAATTGACCCTCATATATCCGCAACTATTACGTAATTATTTGTAGTCATTAAATTACTCCTTCCTAATTAACGTGCAATTTCGTCCCTTCTTTCTTACATGTTTGCAGGAGGAGATTCTGCTGTATGCGTTTTTAGTATATTATTAATCGACATAATTTATATCTACACATACTACATACATATATATAATTCAGCCGCTAGTTTAAAAAATTTTGGAAAATAAAATACAAACGGCTGGAATCCTAAAAAAATATTGTTAAGGTTTTATTTGACAAGTACTGCATAGAAATTTGTCAAAGAAGCTTTTCAAAACATACTCGTGTAATATATTTTGTGAATATGACAGAAATTTGTCTTTTTTTTATTAAGACGAATACCCAGAGGTAAAACCCCTACTTATGCAGTGCATTGTATTGGAATTAGAAATTATAGATAGATATCTTAATGTTAAGCGCCATATGCCAATGGGACAAATTGCAATAAATTGGATACTTTGAGAAAATTGGGACATTTTAAGAGCCCGCAAATATAAATCCGAATTAAAAAAATTAATTACAATTACATATTTGGTGTTGCTTACTTTGTAAAAACAAAGACTCTGAACAATCAGCTTGAGTTTAAACTTCTATAAAATTTTCCTATTGTTAATCTTGAGTTAACATTCCTTACCTCATGTCTTTTTCCATAGAATACGATATGATCAGAATAGAAATATTCCAACAATTACACTTTCTTCAGAGTTTCAAAGTTTTTTTCTGTAAATATTTTCATTTTTATTTATTTTTTTTTTTTTTTTTTTGTAATGTAATGTGTATGCCAGTTAAAGAGCCTGTTAATTAATTTAATGATTAAATGCCTAATATTCTACATATAGTAACCTTGCCACATAGAAAATAACACATTTATTTTCATTTATTTTAACAACTAAAAAGGAGCTGTTGTTCCGAAAAAGATTAGGGATAACGAAGGCGGTTAAAAAAATTGTCATTGAATAACAAATTCGTTTATTTTGCTGTTAAAAATGTTCAAACCAACAATTGACCATAAAATGTAGTAAATTGCTCCATTGCTAATATTTTTTTTAATTTAGTTTCTTAGTTTAATTGGTGTTTACTCTGAGATACGAACACCACAATTAAATTTTTTTAATTTAAATTTATTTTTAAAATAAAGTTATCCAAGATAACGGCTTTAAGCCTCACATTTTTATATTTATATACTATATAAAAAAATTTTTTTTCTCCATTAAATAATTATCTAATGTAACCATAGCTTAAAAGATATTTAATGTTTTTTTTATAATAATCTGGTCATTATGAATTTATGATTTAATTTAAAAAAGTTTTTTTTTTCACATATTAGAAGGGGTTGTTAAAACAATTGTTTACCCCAAAGATTTTACAACACTAGTCTTTATAAATTTCAAACATTAAAAAATTTAATAAATTTCTAATTTAAATTTATATTTCCAGCACAAGACAACAAGCATATTAAAGTTGCCTATAAAACTTAATGGCATTTATTATGAATAATTAAGTTTATGAAGAGCAAAAATTTTCCAAAAACATGAAAATAAATTTTAGTGGTATTCAACAGATGTTTACTTTTCTTAGTGAATTATAGTGTATGAATACATAACAGGAATTATTAAAACCAAATCTTTACATACAGTTGATACAGTACAGATAACACTGTGTAGCAGAAAAAAAAATAATTATGAAGTTGAAATATCAGAGAAGTGCTATCAATTTTTCTTTTAGGTATTATGAAGACTAACAAGAATCTGTTTTTGAAATTTACCAAATTTGGATTCGTTTAGCTAAAAATTAAGAACTTGGTCACATCATTACCCCATTTTGTTTCTATAAAACTTTTTCCTAGAAATGTTTATTTATGTGGATTAAGTGACTAAGTAAAACACGTAATTTAAATGTTTGTTAAAATGAATTTTTAATTGTTAAACTTAACAAACTGCTTTGCCGATCTGTACTGTATGACTTATTTTTTCACTCTGTTATACCGGTTATTTTTTATACAAAATTATTTTACTTTTAGAGAGTTATGTAGTTAGTTATTTCTAGAGTAGAAAAAATAAACAAAACTGAACGTTTGATCTCATTTTGTTGTGTTCTTTACAATGAGTAAAACAAAAATAAGACAGAAACAGTGTGAACGATTGTCCCATTTAATTTTGTATATTGTTTTTGTTTTGAGTACTACAAATACACTAACTCAAATGTGCGTAGGTACAACAAAAAATGAATGAGAAGAAAAAGAAAAGAAGAAGAGAAAAAGAAAAGAAGAAGAGAAAAAAGAGCAAATTACACGAATGTAACGGAATAGCAAAGCAAGCACAAGAGCGAAAAACCAATTGTTTCATTTGCGCTCTTTCTCATTTAGAAAGTATTTGTTTTTGGTTTTGCTCATGCACAATACTATTAAAAAAATTTTTAAAAGTGTATGACATTTTTGCAACGTTTGCGAAATGTTTTGTTTGTTTGCCCACTCTGGTTATTTCTAGAAGACTATTATGATTTTAATCGTTGAACGAAACGCTGCCACATTACTTACTTGTATTACGTTTTTGTTTAATTTGTGGTTTTCATATAAGCACAAGCGATATATTTTGCTTTGAAAAATATTCTTTGTTATAATATACAATGATACAACGAATGTTGTGAGCTCACCTAATATGTACATATATTATTATTACATGTATGCAAGTTTTTTTTTTTTTTTGTTTTCAAGAGAGTCCGTGAATAGAATTTATAATACGAATAGTTTTTATAAATTAGACGAAACATCGGTGTAGTATTTAGGCAAGGGCTTCAAAGATAAGAGTAATTGCATACAATTTAAGCAAAATTTTTCTTTTTTGTTAATTTTTATATTTTTCATAACATTTTATATTGCACTGCTTTGGTATTAATAAACATACACGTTTCGTTTTAAAAAGTTTAAACCTCCCTGGCCACACAGTCTAGTTGTCGTAAAGTACCACTTCCGGTTTTTGTTTGTTACATTTCCGTTATTCAATGTTGTGCTCTGATGCTGATGTTGTATTTGTGTTAGTGTGTTTAACTCTCGTAAACAAGTGTCAAACATGTGGTTTTAATTTTGTAATCCTTTTTCTCCCCCCACACATTTTTTGGCTCTTAAATTGGCTACCAACTTAATAGAAAAATCTGATTTTTTCTCGTTTCGTTTGTGTCTTTACAAGAACATATTTTAAAACAAAAATACATAAATATTTGCGAAAACGTGAACACTCAAAAGGGTGATCGTTTCAGAAACATGAACATTTATTTTATACAGACTACACTAAAACATGAACACTTTTTCTTGTTACTTATTTAAACTGTACATACTTTTTATTGGAAAAACTCCAAATTTTGTCAATCAATAAACTATTTGCTTAAAATAGTAGTTTACCCTTTTTCGACTTAAACATTATGTCCTAAATTTGGCCTTTGAAATCGTAAGCAATCTTGTAAATATGAACATTAGTTCACGTTATCGCGAGTTCACTGTAATGCATTTTTTATTATCAGTGTTGTTAATAAACTTTCACAGTAAATACTTTAAATGATTTTGTGGGTAATTATTAAGCCTTTTCTGTTACTGTGAGTAATTTGTGAAAATAATTAGGTTTTTTTATAAAATATTTATAAATTTTATTCTCGATATTTTGTTACTCTCTTGTATAGCTTCATCGAACCGATTAGCACACTTTGTTTTAAGAAAAAATTCATAATATATATATATATTTTTTTTAGTATTCAAGCTCAACTATTATGTACATACTTATATATTCAGTTGTCTTTTTTCCATTGTTTTTACGACAAATGGTCGGAAAAAAATTTTTGTTTTAAGTGGTACATACTCGTATGCACAGTCTCAAATATGGGGTTTTTTTTTGTCATATACACAGTCTTAATTTTTCAGCACGGCACAACGGTGACTACAGATGCCGACTTGATCGTAAAGTCAAATTTAGTTGTATTTTTATTGATTTTTACAAATATTAAGTAGAAAAACGTATGTAATTCATTTTATGAAATACAATTTTAAATATTCTATAATTATTTTTACTGAAATTATTATCAAAGTTTTAAGTCTGAATTTGCACTATAAAAGTTATCGTTGCAGTAATCAAAATAGGCGGAAAAAGTTAAAAGCTCAATGTGTGTGTGTGTGTGTTTTAGCTTTAATTGTTATTTTAATAGAGAAATATATTTCACAATATAAAAATGTTTTTCATTTAATTTAGAGATTAAAATTGGGTTATTAATTTACGTTGGGCTCTTTGTGTTTATTTAGGAGAATGAATCTATTAAGAGAAGGGTTTTATTGACGATTAGGAAAAAAGCGTATAGTTCACCTGCCCCATTGCAAGTCAAAGACTGATTGAAGCCCCTTATAAGTTTAATTACTTTCTCTGTTGCAATGTTCATGACGTGCAAATGATGACTTACTGGTTTGCCAACTCAATAATCGTTTCATTCCTGCCATTCAAAAGGGCCGAATTTTAAAAATTATACAGTCGAGAAAAAACTATCTTTATCTGTGAAGAAACAAAATTTCAGATATCTTTTGCATCATAAAAAAAAATTTTGTCCATTATTACGACATTTCTTTTCGACACTCCAATATCGACATCAAATTTGTGGACAATTTTAGGTAGTGTGTACATATGTATGTATGTATACTTATATTATATAAGATTTAATAAAAAAATCCGATATAAGCTGCCACCAGTCTAGTATACACGTAGTATTAGTTTTGAGTAATGCACCGTATCTTAGCCCAAACTGATATGCATACTAGGCATTTACGAGTAATATATAAAGTATTATTAATAAATAATTTAATTTTATTTTTTAATTCTTTTACATTTCTATTCAACACCTGATCTCAGACTTATTTTTCGATAAACATTTTTGTTAACTAAATGACTATTTTCTAAAATCTAAATTTTGCTGTTAAATTAGCATTTAAACTAAAATCAAATGTCAATCTAATGTTTTACGTATGCATAGAAATCAAACACATACATATGTATTTGCATTTTAAATTGTATGTTAGTCGTTCAAAATGAACATGGGATAGTTTCATGGTGAAATCAAAAATTCTAGGATTTTACTTCGCATCAAATCAGGCACTTTAAATTATTAATATGAGTCAATGATAGTGTGATATACGAGTATTAAAAGCATATGTATATGAAAAATAATAATACGCTACACTAAGCACATTATGAATAATAACGTAAGCTGCGAATATTATTTCATTTCGAAATTATTGTTTCGTTTTCGAAAATTAAACTTTAAAAAAGAAAGGAATTAAAAAGTTAAAAAAATGTTTCATATTAAATGTTAAGATTATAGAAATATGGTATTTTCATCTGCCTTCCAACTTGTGTTCGGTAGCTTATATATCTACCTACATATAAAATACTTATAGATTTAGTAGATTTGTAGTTGTTTTCTTATAGAATTTATTAAAGTGGCACTTTTTGCAAAATGTAGTTGATAACCGTGTTGGTTGATTTACCATATGACCTACCTACCATATGGATTTGATCTCTACATCGAGATGAAATTAAAATAAGGTGACGGCAAGTTACAATAATATAAAATCTTGAGGGTATTCTATTTTTGTGTTTGGTGCTTGCAATATCAAAAACCGCTGGCAGAAAAAAAATCTATTAAAAATACGTTAAGAAAAAAACAAAAGATCAAAGCGAAGAAGAAGAAACAAAAAACAAAGAAATAAAAAAAACAACACACTTTTTACTCTCTCGAGATGGGATGGCTTTAAGAAGCTGCAGCTGTTTCGTTAGAACCGCCTTATATTATTACAATATGCTCTACATTTAAATGCTTTAAACTAAATAAATTTAAATTTTAAATTGTTTTAAAATCTGGTCACACTGCTTCTGCAGCCATCTAAAGGTGAACAAAAACAAAATATTTACATATTTGTATTTCAGACGTACATACATATAAATATTTCATATCATTTTTATTGTGCATACGATGCTAAGATGCAAAAATTTATAAAACTCGTATTGGAAAGTTCCAATTAAATAATATATCTACTATATAAAAATATGCATGCATACATATTTAAAATGACCAAATGTCTCCTTTACAATGTACATAAAATTATAAAATAATGTCCTTAGCATCCCTTCATAAAATTTTTAAACGATTCATGTAAATTATAACAAATATGTAAACTTGTGCATTCATACGTATGTATGCATGTATGTATATCGAAAATTTATGAGCCCTTCAGTACATAAAATATTCACGTTGACAAAGTTGCAACAATTTTAGTTTCAGTATTTCAGTCTTTCCACAAATACAATGAGTATTCGTATGGAAGCGTCCGAAACATTGTTCATATTCATAAATGATTCTACTTTAGATGTTGTTGTCATTTGCAGCACTTTTTTAATGTTTGCATTGGCATAGTTTGTTACTTGACCCAATTTTATGTTTGTGATTCATTTGTGCTTAATGTCTGACGAAGACATGCATGTACATGCACAACCTACTTGTAATCCTTTGTTGTCTGTACTCGTATCCCAGCACTGACTTTATCACTAAACCACAAATAGTCTTCATGTGTAAAATTCTTGTATTTTATTTCTATTTATTTTGTACATATAAAGACAAAAAAAACACTGAGAAATAAAAGTGTATAGAAATTTTAAAAAACAACAGAAACGAAATATTCATTTTCAGAATACCTACATTTGTGATTTATAAAAACTAAAAATAAAAACAATAACATGGAAATCTGATACAGAAAAAAATGTTTTTTTTTTAACATACGAGTGTTGGTGATTTTTTTTAAAACACACACACATACCTACATACGTATCTGTATTTTCATGTAAAATAACTCTCTTTTATTTTATAGTTTCTTAGGCTTCGTAACTTCATTAGTAAAAAATATTATTTAAAATATTTTTTTTTCTGGTTTAATCCTTTCATGCTTAAATATCTTTTAAAGCCTTTGTTTAAACAACAAATTAATTATAAATAAGTAGATAAAAACAAATTATTTATATAACACACATAAACAAAGACAAATGTAAATGTAAAGAATGAATGATATTTAATTCATGAAATCCTTTTCTCACAACATAATTCCAATATGTATTTGTAACAAAATTATTGACGACCATTAGAGAAAAGTAAAACCTTTGTAAATCTAAATATATAAAATTGAATGTGTGTTTGTTTATTTGTTTGTATGTTTGTTTGTACCTTATAGGAGCCCAAACCTCTAGACCGATCTTCCTGAAACTTTCACAGCATTTAACTGGGATTCTGGCATGATTAATAGGGTACTTTTTTTTCGACCATGCCCACTTTTACGCCTACTTTTTAAAATTATATAATTGCTTCCATATAGTTTTTAAAAGATATATGTACTTCAAATTGTATACACATTATGCTCCAGGCGAGGTAGAAATACACATTTTTTACGCTACGCCCCCTTTCACGCCAAATTTTGTTTGAAAGTTTTAAACCATTTGTTCTATATACAAATTTGGTGCTTCTTTACTACATTTATTAACGACTTTACCTCAAATTTAAAATACATTTGAATTAAAATAGTGGGGTAGCCTTACTCTCTTTATCCCACAACTGTCTGCAAAATATATAAATACTTTTAATTTTATTATATAATAAGGGGGTAGCGAAGCACACCGGGTTCAGCTAGTTATTATATATTAAAAAATAAATTGTTCGGTACAAGAAATCATCCAGTTTATATATTTTATCATTCAGTACACATTGAATACAAATATGTGTAAATGCTTACAGGTAATGAAATCCACATACGAGTATATGTATATGTATGGATGTATGTATTATGTGTGTTAATTACTAGTACATGTTTTTCTTGAAAAAAAAAATCGATCTAGCATTTTTCCAAAATAGTCTACGATCTCGTGTCATCTATTAGTGCATGTAAACAGTTCTAAAATGATTATATGATTGGTGTATACATACATGCATACATTCAAAGCTAAGAAAAAATATTTGCCACATTGCTATATTTCTAAAACATATATTTTTATAGTTTCTTTGGTTTTTTTACCATTTTCTATCAGGCCTCTGTATTCCGTAACTCTCCTAAGCTAACACTCTATCGCTAAAAATGTATAGACTTGATTTAGGACTTTTTGGCTGCAAATACAATTCTTTAACGCGTATTGTAATTTAAAAGTTTAATGGCCATCATCTCTCAGCCTGTTTCTAAAATCCCAAATTTTACCATTTTAGCTTAAGAGAATTACACAATAGGGCGCCAGTTTTGCCAAAACTAGTTACTCTTGCTTTAGTGAAATAATTTGCATTGTATAGGTGGGCAGTTTTCTAAAATGAAATTTTGGGCGTAAAGTTTCTTGACTGATCTGTTTTAATAAAAATTCAATCGAGTATTATTTTTTTATACGTAAATGTTTCGCGAATAGAGAATAAAGGCTAAATATTGAAAGATTGATCATATCCTGACAAACTCTGTTACAACATTTTGATTTGGTATGTTGATACATTATTAAATATGCTTGTATGTATGTATGTATATGTCTGTATATACGAGTATATACATATTTGTACATTTTCGTTGGCATTAAGAGTTACAGCTATTGTTAATGAGCAAAAATACATTTATTTATTCTTTTACTTTGTAAAGACGACAAAGAAAAATCAATTTAGGCGGCTTTTACGGCCAATAAAATGATGTTAAAAAAATGTCAACAAAGCAGAAAAATGGAAAATAAAAATTTAAAAGAATCAAACACTTTTTAACTTCTTCATCTTGCAAAAAAAAAAATAAAAAGAAAAAAAAAAAAACAAAAAAAAAAACAAAAGGAAAAAGAAAAAGAAAGAAATAATAAGAGGAAAACTTATAGTATGGAAATATTTATAGATATGTATGTATAAGTATGTATGCGTATACATATTACGTACTCGTACATACATATATAGATAAAAAAAAGAAACCAACAAACAGTGAAATCAGCTTTTAAAAGCTCCCGAGAGTATAAAAATAAGTATTAAAGAACATCATAAGTGCCACAATTGCTGTAGCACATTAAAAACCTTCTACAACTGTCTACAATATTTTCTGCACACTTGCACATATTCGTGTACCATGTACTCCCGTATAATCGCACCAACACATACATATACACTAAGAAATATATCGGTTTTTTGTACATATGTATGTATGTATGTATGTATGGATATGTTTGTGCGTGTCATAAAAGTCATCAAAATTTTACATCTCAATTTTTCTTTTTTCTTTTTTTTCTTTTTTTCTTTTTTTTTTTTTTTTGTTTCTATCTGAACTAAATTTTCTTCCATCTCTTTTATCGAATAGATGTGATTGTGATTGTGTTTGTGATTGTTAATGGTAATTGACAAACGAACAAACATTTTATTTGAATGAACAGCAAAAAGTCAAAGTCCCCTACCTCTTGATGTGAGTCGGATAACGATGTCGTCGGAGCTGTAAAATGAGATGTTGAGATTGAAATAATATTGGTATAGTTTGTAAATGTGTGTGTGTGTGTGTGTCTGTCTATCAGTCATGCTGTGTTTGATTTAATATTTGAAGTCAATGATTATATTTGGGACAATTATGAGGCATTAATAATAAATTTGAAAACTCAAAGTTAATGATTTATAAAAAAAAATGTGTTATTTTTTTTTTTGCATATATTTTAACACTACGAGTATTAAGATCATTATACTAAAAGTAAGAGTTTCTAATAACTCTATTATTCAAAGATATGTATTTATCTATGTATGTAACGTTCGTTTACTTTAGCTGCGGTCACAATAGGCAATTATTTGATGAAAATAGCACAATAAACATTAATAGGGTATGTTATTTCGATAATTTAATTCAAACTTAAATTAAAACTAACGTTACATAAGTGCACTGCATTACGACATTTAGCGATTAAAATCAAGTTAATTTGAATTTTTATTTTCTAATTTTTTTTTGCAAATAAATGGTACTGTCACCGCAAGTTTGTATGCATAAGTTGCAGACTATTTTTTACTCTGTTGTAAAAGTTTGCGGTAGTGATTTATTAATATTTATTCGTCAAATATTTGTATTTAAAATAAAGAAGGATGAAATCTCAATAAACAAAATGATAAAAAAAAATGTTTTAAATTATTTTAAGTTGAACAGTTTCACAGTGCTTTTACCACTTCATTTTCTCATTTTTCTTGTACATTTTACATTTGAAATAATTTTATTTTTAAAAATAAAATAAATAAGAATAAAACAAAACAAAAGAGGTAGAAATTATGCAGTGATGTAAATTAAATATAAACAAACTTATTTTTTGATTACCTTTTAACTTTTATACATAGATATATACATACATATGTATACTACCAATATAAATAAATTTGTTTCCATTTATATGTATATTTTTTTCGTAATACATTTTTATTAAATACTGAAATATTTCAATATTCCTTTTATGTGTTTCTAAATTTTTAAACAAATTTTTAAATTAATAACCCAGTTGGCACAATAGTCGTACAAAGATGTCTTTAACACATGTCACTAACGGCTGTCGACAACATCGCGGAGGTGTTCGCCCACGACATTTTGTAGTCTATTTCCTTGAAGTTGTCGATGATAAACAGAAAACTTACGACCTGCTTGCATACCTAATACAG
Organism: Metopia argyrocephala; assembly: GCA_963576795.1. NCBI lineage: Eukaryota > Metazoa > Arthropoda > Insecta > Diptera > Sarcophagidae > Metopia > Metopia argyrocephala. The sequence continues at coordinate 575,612 of OY756208.1, forward strand.
TGTGCGGGCATCGACAACCTAAGTGACATTGCCGCTCAATCAGTCGTCCACGACTTTTGCGACATTTGTTTGAAAATGTCGTTGACGAATTGTTCTGGCTGTCGTGTATGCGTCATGCGGGATAGTCTATTGTCGTGCACCCATCCTCGAAGATGTTTTTAAGATAGAGCCAACGGGGATATATCTGAAATACACATATGTTTGTACATGTATGTGCCTATTTATGTATACTTACATATATATTAATACTATTCGTAACAACTAACTGACTACAAATGTTCCTCAGCTACACAACTGTTATTATTTATATTATTCTACAAATCTTCAGATCATCATTGGGTTTTGTTAAAACAAAGAAAAGAAAGTGTTTGTGATATTTGACCACAAGTTTTACAATTTGTTTTCAAAAGACCCTAATTTCTGATACGTTTTACATTTGCTATGTTGTTTACGAACGAGCTATCATATATTTTAAACTTAAACGTAGTATTTATATTAGCGGCAATCACTCTTTGCCCTTGCAAGCTTTGAAATTAAGCATTAGTAGCATATATGCTCCAGATAACCAGTATTTTTTACAGTTAAGCAGTTTGAAATTTTAACTTAGAAGGACCTGTTCTCTGACGCCTTGTGCGTGTATGTACATTTTCTATAAATCTGTTAGGCGAATTATTGCCTTTGTGCAGTAAAATATATATTTATTTTATTGGTATTTATATTACGTGAGGAGTAAAAATTTCCAAAGGTCTGTTCTAAAGTAAACATTTGAAAACAGTTCATGTTATTTTTATTATATTTTTAATGCTTTTTTGTTTTTAAATAAAATAATGGTTGGAAGAAGTATTATATAAAAAGAAGTGAGAGTTCAATATGTTTGCAATACACAAGAGCAAGTACTATCTACTGCAAGTTGTCTGTCAACTGAGTTTTTATGCATATTAGCTTTTAAGTTTTCTTTTGTAATAAAGTTTAGTTTTTATTTTGTTTAAACTTTTTTTAAACATTGTCATAGAATATATTTTTCCTACGAAAGTTTTGCCGCTTCAATAAACTGAAGAATTTTACATTTTTTTTTTTCAAATACTTAACAAGTATGACAAAAATATTTCATGTTAAATTTTTTAAATATTATAAAAATTATCGGTGGTTTGTAATAACGTTCCAATAATTTGACGTCCATACTCAAGGGTTAATCTATGAGTATGAAGGCAATAGAAATATATATGAAGGCAGAGAAATATACAATTTTAATAGTAATTCTTAAAATATATTAAAAAATACATTCATATACTACCATGCCTTTTCCAAACTTAAAATTTAAATGAATTACGGTAGAGTTTTGGCGATAGGACTTCCACTAGTAGAAATAAAAATAAAATAAAAAAAAGCAAAAAACTTAACTTTGTTAAAAAAAAAACAGTAATGGTATTCACACCGAACTTGTTAATTTGTTAAAGTTAGCAACTGTGAACGACCCCCTTTTTCAAACGTTGTTAGTCTGGTAACTTTCCTAGTAAACCTTTTGGTTATCCACTATAAGACCAGTTTATGATTTATTAAAATAAAATAAAAAATCATTTAATCTCAATATACACGAAAATTGTCAAAACATAAATATTTTATTTAGAAGCTGCAACAGCTGTTTGTCAGTTACCAACTATCAGGGATGCCGTGTCGTTAATTTGTTAAATGTTAATCCGGTAGTGCGATAAATAAACAAAAACAAACTACATGTAAAAAATTAACTATTAACGACTAACAAGCTAACAAACTCGGTGTGAATACCGCTAGTGTGTTTTCCTAATAAAGCAGCATAGGGTCTACTAAATTGCCTGTGAGCTATACATGCGTGTATGTATGCAGGTGTCATCATGTGACAATTCAAAAAGACATATTTCGTATAGTCGTTAAGTATATTTAAGAAAAAAAACATGATATTGTGTCAATAAGAGTTTTTTTTAATATAATTATATAAGACATATAATAACAACCTACACTAATTAAACTATTATTTTGTTCTCTTGAGTAATTTTGTGTATCATTTTCTTTATTCCGTTTCATACTTTAAGTATGAAAAAACCATATTTTTCAAATTTTATTTTATTTTCGCCACGCAATGACATTTTGGAGTTTAACTACAGTTCATCAGGCATAACTCATAAATTCTTTAAATTGTTAACACTGAGAAACCATTTAAAAAACAAAAATACATGAGTAAGTACAGGCATACATGCATATAGAGTATATGTATTTACATCAATACATACATATGAAGTAAAAGATGGAAAATTATTTCACACTTTTAAAGCAGCATTTACATGTGTGTAGGTAGAGGTATGCATGAAAGTAAGAAAGATCTCTGCATAATATTGAATTATAAGATGTATGTACATATGTGAGTGTTCGTAGAATGTATCCTACAAATGCAAATCACATTTTATATTGACCAGTGTTCTCATATACACATGCACATGTATGTGTGTATGCGTGTATGTTGTATAGTATTGTGCACGTTTTTAAAAGTTGTGTTGATTGTATGTGCTGATTTCAAAATTCTTATTGATTTTTCGTAATTGACTGGCTATTGGGAGCATATATTGCAACAAATTATTTTCGGTCATTGAGTCTGATTGCATTTGCTTGCATGCATCCGAAGGAGTATGAATGTAAGTTTGTTTTTACATATTTCTATCTACCAGAGTGTATCAGTTTTATTATCTACACACGTACATTATATGTACGTAAATATGTGGTTCGATATACATACACACATACATACATATATTTGTTTCAGTAATGTCAACATAGTGCTTTTAAGACTAAGTATGTTTAGCCCTTTCTTAACCGTAATTTACTGGACATTTGTTAGTTAAAGTAGTGAATGCGTTACTATATCTTATTTTGAAATTAAACAACTAATTTGATTTCAAACAAAAGTTCAGAATAATAATTTAACTGCAAACGTTGATTGGCAGTTGCTATCTGCCAATACCAAATGCCTTCTTCATAATTTATTTACATGTGATTTTGTAATTATTATACTGAATTATTCTTCTCATATAAAGAAAATTATAAATGAAAATAAAACAACCGATTTTAAATTTTATTTCATATATAAAAACAAAATTGCGTTTAGGGGTTTTTCTTTTATTAAGTCATTGCCTATATATGCAAGGAATAATGGGCTATATAAATTTAAAAAATTCCAAGGAAGCGGTGATACGCCTACACAAAGTAAATATTGATTCGCCAATATCTTCAAAATGATAATAGTAAGAGTCTTTAAATTTTGTCTAAATAGATCTACAGACATTTGGAATCATCAGCTAAAAATCACGCACAATTGGAAGAGTCAATTTAGTAATGACAGTAGTAAAAGTTTCGAAATTTTTTATAAAAAACTTTGCTATAAATATACATCACCAATTAAATTAATTGATCATATTGGCTTCCTGGAATTGACTCCCTTCATACTCATTCTTAATATAAGGGAAGTGAAACCTGTCGGGTAGTAGAAAAAAAACTTATAAATGAAAATAACACATAATCCATTTTAAATTTTGAGTTAATTTCAACGTGATTCACCACAAGTTTAGCGCTTTTTGAAATATTAAAGTTGACAACGCTGGTATATATCCATCAGTTAAATCAATTATTATTTCATAAGTAATGGCAAAACTATACTTATAAATATACTTACACAGCTACAGCAGTTCCTTTAAAATAAAATATAAAAAAGTGATGTCTATACGTAAAGAATATTTCTTTTTTACTGTTAAATGATTTTACAATTATTGAATTGCAAAATCGTATTATTTTTATTTATGATTAAATTCATAAAAATAAATTTAAAAATTATTTAATAGTTAGGCAGATAATTTTGTGAAAACTAAATTATTCCGGACAAACAGCTGATACTTTAATCGACAAGAGTCGTTATAAAAAACATAAACAATAATGGACAATTTTATCCCAAAGTATTTATGGGTCACACTTATTTTCGATCGTACGTCTAACAGTACAAACAATAATGTTGAAGTTTAGTCTTCAGTCTTGCGAGTTTTTACTCGCAAACAAAAAGCCATTCGCATTAACGTTTTTCTATGTATATACATAAGTAAAGACAAAAAATAAACATGTAAGTTAAATTTTTTTTAATTTCTTCAAATTATAAAATATATTTCAGGTCAAAAATAAATTATGCACAAAGAAATACTAGGAAATTTCATGGCATAACTTACGGACTTGGTAAAGAACATATTGCCGAATACTTAACAAGAAGACTTTACCATCTTTGGGAAGAAATAGCGTTAAAATTGAATACTTCAGTCCACCAATACGAATTTAAATAAAAAATGTGAATTTAAATCAATTTTAAGTTCCTACATAAAATTATTTTAATATTTTCGCGGATTTTTTTTCCAATATTTGTTGTGCTGGTTTCAGCGTCATACTCTTTTTAATTTATTATTTCTAGTGGTGTTTGATATACATTCTCGTAATGAGGAACTTTGGAGATACATAACATATATTCAAAATGCTTATATCAAGATTTACGCATTACTTGGCAGACTTAAGGGATCACTGGTACTCCGCATTTTTGCCGAACAAGATTCATATTTAAATTCTCATCAGTATCGGAAGATGATGAGTAAAAAAATAATGATGGATTCATTGTAAACTTGCTTTATTTGTTTTTTTTTTTTTTAATTTGATTTAAATTTTTTTTTCCTTTATTAATTTTTTTTACATATCTGTGGAATTTTGAAAAAACGTCTTCTCTCGAAATAAGACAATTTTTCAATATTTTTATAGTATATATAGAATTTCCTTGTCCTTCTTTTGGTCTAATCCCCGTATTTCTACGACCTTTGGAACGCAAGATATGCAGTTGACTAATCGACCTTTTTCAGACTTTCCCCCAATTTCAATTTGACAAAACGACTTCTTTCAGAGAATTAAGAATAATTTAAAAAATTAAATGTCTATTAAAAATTTTATTTAATTTTTATTAATATTTTTTTAATTATTTGCATATTGTAGAGAAAAATAAAAGTATTTTTTTTAATAAAACCGAAATATATTTTCCAGATCAACTTCTTTCATTCTTTTTTTTTCATATTCCATTTTAACAAAACAACTTGTCTTGACTTAAGCGACTAAAATAAGTTTTAAATTTAATCAAAAAAATTTTGACAAAACGACTTATATGGTGGAAAATATTTTTTTTTATTTAAAATCTATTTAACAAAAAGTCTTAAATTAATTTTTTTGTCGTTTTAAAGAAAACTATTGCTTCTAGAAGGAAAAAAAAGGTCGCATAATGTTCGTTAAGTGTTTGTGCATAATATCCAAGTTCAAAATTCCTTTAATTTTCTAAACAATAACTTCTATTAGCCTTTTTAACTGTTTTTTGGCTCTACTGAAAAGTTGTTGATTTAGAGAGAAGACGTTTTGTCAAAAGTCCACAGATATGTATGTATGCATATATGTACATATGTACATAAGTTTTTTGTTTACTATTTGTTGAATTTTTGTCAGTATTGTAAAATGTCTTTTTTTTGCATGTTTTACAACACTAAACAAAAATTCGATTCGTATCGTATCGAATAACAGAATTAGAAAATTGTTCGTTGTCGAAATTATTCCCTATTCGAATGAAATTTCCATCACGACTGCCAGAATTAGTCCCCTGATGTAATTAGGCGTTTCATCGCAATACAAAAATAAACGTTGTTTCTGTGCACTTATAGAAACAAAAATGTTTCATCGAAAACAACTGAAAAAACAACTTCTTTTCTGGATTTAGATATTAAGAAGGAAAAATACATTTTATATGTAAAAGTTGTTTATCTTTAAAATTCAATTTTATACTTCTTATGTGTGTATATTTCGGTATTGGATATTAGGAACTCACTGCGATGGACGCGACAAATTTAACATGCAAAAAAATAAATTATTAAAAGAATATACGAGGTCTGATTAAAAATTCACCGTTAACATGCCTCAGCCAACATATTCACCGGACTTGGGTCCCGCTGACTTTTTCCTCTTCCCAAAACTGAAGACACCAATGAAAGGAAAGCGTTTTGCCACGATTGAGGAGATAAAAGAATTATTGAAACAGGAGCTATTGGCGATACCAAAAAGCTCGTTTCAGAAGGGTTTCGAGGATTGGAAAAAACGCTGGCATAAGTGTATTATATCTAAAGGGGGACAAGAAAAAATTGAAAAAAATTGAAAATAACGGTTATTTTCTATCATACCTCGTACAACAAGTATACTTATACATATTTGAAACCATTTTCCCATATGTGTAGAGTTTAATAAAAATTATGCAAAATTGATTATTTACCACATTCTGCCATTTGGTATGCCTGATCATTTTTGTGTGACATTTATGTGACGGAGGGTAAAAAAATAAATAAAACGGAATTTTATTATCGTCATACATATTGCAATTTATATTGTAGTTTCCGGCACTTTTGCTGACAATGTGCATGTGTACATACATACATATGTATGTGTGTATATATGTACGTTTATGCATATTACAAATACATACAATATATCTTCCTTATGCTGGTAAGGAAATTACACCAAATCCCATTTCTTGCCATCGAAATTTATTAAAGCGAAAATTATTCATAGCACGATTCGTTAAGTTTGTCAATTTCATAGAGAAAAAAGAAAAAATATAAGAGATAAAACCAAAGCATTAGAGAAATGCACTTGTAAAACTAATTATTGTGGCCAAGAATTGCAACTTTTTAATTTGCATTTCAATTAATGTATTTCCATTAATTTAATGTGTTGAATGAATATGTATTTAAAGAGAAATAATATCTTCAACAATTTAAACTGATATTGGATGTGACAACTGCTTCATATGTTTTTCATTTTTAAGACGAAGAGAAATAATACCGTCTGATCACCAATTAGATAACAAAACAGTCTGTTTTGCCGCTGTTCATAAACTGAGACAACGTTGTTTTTGCTCTCAATAGTTTTAGCAATATTTTATAAAAGACCCAAATTCAGCAGAGTCACGAAAAGTAGGATTACTAAAAAACATATCGTCATATGTCGTCATATAAATACAAACGGACGTAACTACAAGTGCGTGTATTTCAAAATGCCAGAAGATATAACTGCATACCTGTTTATATGAAAACCTTACATCCAAACTCATTTGTTGTTTTTAGGGATGCAAATCCCTATATCTCGATCTTGAAAATTATATCATACTCAGGATTTACAAAATTTTGGATTTTAAGGTTTTTTGCCTTTTTTCTTTCTTTTTTTTTAAGACCAATACTCAGGGGTAAACCCCTACTCATGCAATGCATTGTATTGGAATGTGAAGATGGTTGATAGGTTTTTTTTTTTTATTGATGTTTGTATATATTGCGCCTTTTATTGTCAATGAAACAAGTTGCTGAAACTTTGTCCACTCAAGAGCCAGTGTTATACCTTCACCCTCGAATGATCGAACAGCTATTGCCTCATCTGTCGGTGGATGTTTAATGTGAATGGTGAGCGTCTTCAGTAGATTAGCTTCCCAGAAGGTGGCGCTGTACTCCTGATCATTGGTTTCTGGTGGAATGGATTAGGAATGTCAGGGGGCGATTTCTTGCAGATGGTCTTGCTGGAGGGGGGGGACCTCTTATTTTTCTTTAATTTTATTTTTAATTTAAATTGTAATTTTTAGAAAGTCGCAAATTTTTATTTTTTATAATTTCGTCCTTCGCTGGGATTGAACCTTGGTCGTGTGAGTTTCTGTGCGTGCGCTCTAACACTATGCCACGACCCCTCCCCCCGCATCTCGTGTAAAAAAGCAAAAAGTGTAGTTACGTCCGTTTGCATTTAATATGACTATATGAGCCTTATAGTTCGAAAGAGTTTCTTCTAAATCCAAATTCTTTTTTTTTTAATTTCTACTTTTTTCTTTCTGTAGTTTTTTGTATGCAGTACCAATAGTTTTATTTAATTCGAATTCAAGTTAATTTTGTACTTCGTGCATTGAAAAAAATAGTAATTTATTAAATGGAATTGTTCATTATGCTTCATTGGTTACGAATAAATTTCAACTGCATAAAACTAAATACAACAAAATTCCATATCGTAAGGTCATTATTAAGTGGTGGTTCATTTATTTTGGTTTAATTATCATTAGAAATATTCAGATAATTAAATATAATTATTCCGCACGAATGTGCAAAACAAAATGAACCATAATAAGCAAAAACGAAAAAAAAATCATTAATCCTTTGAAGCTAGATTTGGATGGAATGCTTATTGGAGATTTTTTTTTTCTCTTTTTGATTATTTAAATGAAACAACATTTATTCCTACATTTTTCCTATGTATGTAGTAAGTACTTTCGTATACAATTACACATATGAAACATGATGTACATATATAATGTTAAATAAACATATTTTCATATACTTATACAATCAGCCTCAATTACACTTGTTTGGGGCAAACAAAAAACAAAATAAAAACAAAACAAAACAAAACTAAAGGAAACAAATATTAAGCTTAGTATGTGTGTACAATGCTAATTATACCACCCAATACCACCATAAATAAACAGAATAAATTCTTAAAATAATGCGAGTTATAAGCCGACTGAATGCCTATATTTTTACACTTAAAGTTGTGAAACAATACAAGCGAAAAATGGAAAATGACTCAAAAGAAAAACGAATAACAAAAACTTCTAACAAATAAAACAGGTTTAAAATCATTTTCTTATTGCTGAAAGAAAACAGCATTCCTTTTTTATTTTTGAATGCAAAGTAGTATAATTACACACATCCATACATACATACGTACATACTCGTATGTGTACTCTTACATGTATAAATTGAAAAGAATAAGAGATAAAGTGCGAATGTACAAAAATGTTTGTACGAATATATGCGTTTTCTTCTTCTTCTTTATTCATTTCCAGACAATATTTCTTCTTATTTAATGTATTTACATATGTATGTGTGTATATGTTTGTATATAGAAATAAAAATAAAACACAGTGCGTGTTCAGAAGTTTTTAATCGTGTGTACAATATGTAGATTAGGGAGCGCCTTATTTGTGTACGACAAATTTTTGTTTTAAAGTTAGGGCAAAGCAAGCCGCTTCCGCTTACAAGCTTTCAAAATATGTTAAATTCATAGATTGTAGTAAACTTATCTACAAAATAAGAACAAAAATATGGCAATGCAAGTTATATACATACATATATACATAATTATCTATTACAACCCTTTTTTCAGAGTTACGGCCTAGCTTCTCGCAGCACCTACATAAGTATGTTGTGTGTGTCATCCATGAGTACCATCCGTGAGTACCAGAATCTACAATTTAGCGTCGAATCCAAACTGCAGACTTGAGAAACTTGTTCGTGGCATTCAGCTACTCTCAGAGCGTTTACCAGAAAACTGAGAAGTGTTGGTCGCCAAAAATTATTTCGAAAAAATTATCATTTATTTATGTTTTGGCACTGGGAACGTTCATTATTTAGTTCAGTGCTTGTGGTGCCCATTTTACATGACAATTATCCATACATAACTCACAAATATTCTTAACATCCCTACCGATATCTGTGTAATTATCCAGAAATGGGACAACGAAATTTTCACTTTTCAGTAATATTATTTTACAATTATTTTATGTTTACGCCTTAAATCAACAACCAAACATTTGAATACTATGGAAATACCAATTCGGGTACCAGATGGATTGGTGATAATTTTTGGTAAGACGCCGTCCAAATACCATAAAACTTTTGTAAAGTAAATATTCTAGGCCTTACTTTACTAATTTATGCAAATCTTTATCTGCATCCTTATTGATTTGTGTACCTAAAGAAGATTTTTTTAAATTTAAATATATATTTTTTTTAAATAAAATGTTTTGTGGAAAATAAGAGGAATTTTAGTTTGATTTGTTGCAATAAGTCAGGATAAGTCTTTTAATATATACATAGATACGAGTTTGTATGTTAATATAGATCAATAATCATATGTACTGAACACATGCATACATACATACATAAACAATTTTTTTTTTTGGCGTGTGAGGTAGGGTTTAAAATGCCTTCGCACTTACAGCTGATCATCACCAGCTGCTTCGAGTGGTGAATCCACTAAAACAATCCCTCCTCCTCCTCTGGTGAGAATACCTTCCCGGAACCGCTTTCCGCATTACTTCGGGAAGGTCCAGAGCGTCGTCCTCATAAGGACCATTTTCTACTCTCCCATGTCTGGGGACGCCATTCTCTTTATTCTCCGGAGTATGTGCTCGGCGTAGTCCCGTATGGATCTCCATAGGTTCTCGCATTCAAGCATCTTATCTACTATGTTGCCGGGATTAAAATCCCCGATCTGTTCCCTCAGCGCGTCTCTTTCTTCCTGCCATTCAATGCAGTAGAAAAAGGTATGTTCAGCATCGTCATCAAACGTCCCGCAGTAGATGCAGGAGGGGTTAGCCACTTTACCCATTCTGTACAAGTATTTCCGAAAATAACCATGGCCCGAGAGGAACTGAGTCAAGAAGTAATTAACCTCCCCGAAATTCCTTCGGGTCCATCTCTCTATACAGGGGATGAGTTTTGCCGTCCGTACATACACACATACATATAAAAAATATATATACTACATATATACATATCGACGATGGAATTAAAGAACGCTGTAACTGACAAAAAAATCGAAAATACATTTTTTGCATCATTTTTATCAGCAGAAAAATACGCGTCGATTGGTCTAAGTCCCAGATTTCTACGATGAAAATAAGTTCACTTACGTCGTCTGCGAAATGAAAAATACCAGTGTATTTGTTTTACATTTATGAAAGTTTTTTGGCTCTGGTGAACATTTAAGGTTTTGTCAGTTACAGCGTTCTTTAATTCCATCGTCGATATGTACCTTTGGTTATATCTTTCGTTGATTATTATTTATAATTTTTATTTTATTATTCCACGTCAACGTGTCTTGTTTTATAAGCACAATTAGTGCTTGGATGTCATTATAAAATACTTATTCAAGATTCCACATGACAATCAACAGCACTCCCAGTGAAAATTATTTCCAAACATATGTATGTCTATACATATAACATACATACATATATGTACATACATATGTAAGTAACATGTTAAATTCATGTAAGTATCCAATTACATTAGTGAGCTTAATTATATACGATATGAACGAACACAAACATATGTGAGTGTGTGTTTGTGTATGTGTGTGTATATATTACATACATATATATTTGTTTGCCTTAAAAAGAATTCGCTCTCAAATAATTAAAATATAAAAGTAAAATAAAAACAAGAAATATTTTCAACTTTTAGCTTCCATTGGTCAAAAATTAATATTTTCAATACTGCACTATTTTATTTTACATCTGCATATGGTTCGAAACCTAGGCAAATGTTTCCATGCTCTGACATTCTAAAAATAACAAAATAATGAAATGGAGCACCACATTTAAGAATGTTTCAAAAGTTAAAGTCGATTTAAAATTAAAATCCAAAATCTGGGATTAAAATGAGAAATATTTTGAAATGTTAAGTACTAGGAATTTCAGACCCTGCGTTTCTTGTCTATTATTTAGAAGTTTAAACTACCTGATAAAATCTATGCTAAAAAAATGTCCGTTGGTAATCAGAAATAAATTTCATGATATGAAGTAATAAAATTTACTCAAGTTTTGAATAGCTCAATAAGAAACTAATGTATTTAATATTTTTTAATTTTTTTTCTACATTAAACTGTAGAAAGTTAAATTAAAAACAATAGGGCTTTTCCAACTAACAAATTTAAAACAAATATGAAAAAAGTTGCTTAACTTTTGAACAGCACTGTATGCTGTAGAATTAAATTTTAATTTCAAGCAAAGTCACGAAGATCGTTAGGCTCGATTTAGTGAAACAAATCAGAGTCCTTGCTGCGAATAGAAGCCTCGATTCCGGGATTAGTTAGTATAATAGCGCATTAGTCTATTTAAATATTTACTGCTGTATTCATAAAAAGGTAAATAAAACTTGAAGCGTGTAGTCGCCGTAGTCTAGTGGTTAGTATGTCGGCTTACTAGACAAAAGCTCCGGGTTCAAACCCCAGAAATTCGAAAAATTATTTGTTTCAGCAATTACCTTTTAGCAGTCTTTTGACAAAAGCTCTGAAAGTAACTGATTGCCATCAACAAGCTTCTCAAATCTATCGTTCGGAGTCCCACGTTAAACTGTAAGTCCCGGCACTCGTGTAAATATTTAATTCTGAATATGAGACACAGATGTGTGTAAAATCAATCATTTAATTCTTAACGCATATTTTTTTGTTTTTTCTCAAAAACAAAAAAAAAAGAGGGGAAAACCACCCACTAAACCACTACAGCATTTAAACGTATGTTGTGTGTAGAACATGAAATTTTAAAATTTTATAAATGTTCTTATCTTACTTACTGATGTATGTACGTATGTGTGTATCTGAACCCACGTATTCATGTAAATTCTTATAATTGTACAAGAAAAAGTTATTAAAAAGTTAATTTAACAACAAACTTTTAAAAAGCGTTGATGCAGCGCAACGTGTTTTATTGTATTGTACTTCTTAGAAGGGAATATATAAGAAGTTTACAGTTAACATGGCCATATTATAATTAAATATTTTTGTTTTAAATTTGTTGATGCATACTTAACATATGTATGTATATGTACATATACATAGATATACACATACATACATACATACATCTATACGGACATACAATATACAGGCAGTTAAATTGTTTTTATTTAACATTTGAATTGTTCAGAAAATTTTTAAAAAAGACATTTTTTCTTAATAATTATCGATGCAACCGTACTTCTGTGACTGAACTTATTTCTATTCAATTTGTTTAGGGTCGAACCTAAACACAAATGAAAACACGGTTCACTTTTATTCAGTTTTAACTAAAAATAATTTTGTTTATTTAATTTGTTTGTCTTTATATGTTTATGTGTTTAATTTTAATTTATTGTAGTTATAAAAGTTTGTCTCACAATTTTTGTTCTATATATCTTTTTGTTTCTTAATATTTGTTTTAATCTATTTATTTCACAAACAATTATTTATTTTACCACCGATTGTTCATATGTTGTCCTCTACTTTTATTGATCAACAGACTTTACTTTAATTTTCGAACCTATAAAATAAGAAAAAAGATGTAATGGGAAGTGTCAACAATAAACAATGTTGACCACTTTAGCGTGTTTCTAAACACCCTTTTTTCCTGGAAAAGTAATTACAATATTGCAAAATACTACGTGAAAGAGTTATTTTAGTACATATGTATTGTATTATCTTTTTTTACATACATACATATATACTTATACAAATACTTTAAACTCGCGTCTCAATCGTTGATTTTTCTTATTGTTGTTATTGGCCGGAAGCTTATTTTTATGTAAATATTTTCCATTGCAATACCAATAATATTCTGCCGAATAAAAGTGAATTCAATCATTTTACATGAACAAAATTTTTGTTCCGACAAAAATAAAAATTAATCCACTTAGAGCATATGAACAAATACATTCTCTTTCTAAAAATTCAATACAAGAAATATTGAAATATATTTTGTACATGCTTTTATTCTTTTATTATGACGAAATAAGTTGCAATCATGACCATAATCTAAACTAGTTATTTATATAAGGTTTTTCAGATTTATTTTTATCTTTTTCACCAAAACCGATGTCCAGAATTGTCAAAGAATTTTTATTTAAAATATTAAGCAGCAAAATTCATATACAGTCGAAACTCCCTATAACGAACTCCTGTATAGCAAAGTTTTCTTTATTGCGAAGCAATTATAAGAACACTGTGTTTTGGGTCTACTTTAAGTGTATTATAGTCTCCATATAACGAATTTCCATATAGCGAATATTTCCTTATAACTTCAAGATTGAAGCGTTTTCATTCTCCATATAACGAATTAGGTAAAACCGAACGCACGCACACAAAAAAGAAATCGATGTCGCTTTGTGTTATTGGTGTTGTTATTGTTGCTCTGTGTGTACTTTGCTGCTTTCACAACGAACAAACAGAGTCTGATGTTTTGAATCGTTTATTTAACATAAAATTAAAAGTGGGGGAACCACCGAACTATGCAAGTGACAACTGGAATCATTACCATCTCTTACATTTCTTGCAGTCGCTATCCATTTGCCTTTGCATTGAAGAAGAAAAGTGGAAAAATGTACTTCAAACCCAAATAACTAACTACTACAAATAAAAAATGTTAAAAGGAACAATATTGTTTTTCTTTTCCATATAGTGAATTTTCTTTATAGCGAAGTAAATATCCAGTCCCTTGGAATTCGTTATAGAGAGTTTCGACTGTACAATATATACACTTACGTGTACTCGTATATGCATGTATGGATGTGTTTTCAATTATTAAAATAGTTTTTATACATTTTAACCTTATTTAGCAGAGATAAACTCCAGACACACGTTGTCATTATCATCATCAAATAGCCTATAATTTTATTTTTTTTTAATTTCTTTTCCATCGTTTGTTTAAAGAAAATTGTGAAAAAATTATTTTTTTTTTGGAAATATGTAATTTGTTACAAATTGTTCTTTAGATTGTCGTTTTATATATAAAAGCGTTCGTTTATTATAAACTAAACCACCGATACTTTTCGATTTAAAAAATTTAATTACACTTTAGATTTTAATATCTACAACTATCTCCAAACAGTAATGTGAAGTTGTATTTATAGTACCTAAAGTTTTTCTGTAAATCCAGTTAATTTTAAATGTATACCGTACTCGTTGTAATGTGAACACCGTCTAACGTGAACAAGCTTGTTTGGTTACATTGACTACTCTGTAACGTGAAAAAGCTCAGAGAGCTCTATAACGTGTACCATTTTTGCCATCACAATTAAAGGTTGTTGGCTTATGTTTAGCATGCTGATGTTTTTCGTATTAATGGTACCACTGAAATCCATGAAATTGGAAAAAAATTACGATCATGATTAAACTGCCGATATTCCTGTGAAAAAATACGACAATGATCGCATTACACAATCAGGCACAATTTAAGCTTGAACAAGGCATTTGTTATTGTACCAAGTTATATAGATATACTCGTAGAATAAGTTAAATGCTAAAAATAGTTATAAAAAATTAAGGGATGTAATGATGATTTTGCTTTTTACAATTATTTCTTCGCAGCAATGTTTTATTATTCTAATCAAATGAGATATTTTTTTATATAAAAAAAAACTGGATTGAAATAAAATATACATGCATTTTAAGACAAAGAAAGAAAAATTATTACGAAGAAGGCGGGACGAATGCGTATTTAATCTTTTAGAAAGCTTCCTAGAATTTCTTCTTTGGAAGACAGTTTAAAATGAGAATTAAATCTTACAGATAGAGGACAAAAATCTATCAAAAAGGTGTACTATTATAAATAGTAAATAGTCCTTAAACGAAAAAAAGAAAAACAAATATGTTAAAAGAAAGTTAATTGTGAATCATAGACTATCATCTACTATTGAAATCCATCATCTTCTAACATTCACGTAAAAAAATTCATAATTTTCTTATTTCTTGACAGCACTTCTTTGTACTATTTATGATTTATTTAATTAAATTTAGCTTTTTTTCTTATTCACATCTTAATTCAAAGTGAAAATAACATTAAATTGATAAAATTTTACACAATATTTCACAAATTATGGAATTTTTTCAAATGTTTACTTATTATCAGAATAACTTTAAAGGTCGGTAATATACATATACTATATCTACATACATACATACATATGTATAGGTATGTAAACACATATTAAACGAGTATAATGTAAATAAAATATAATTCTGTTCTCTTATCAATAAAGACTATAATTTAATGCAACAGAAGACTTCACATTGCTATGCAATGAATTTTCGACTGATGCTAAAGCTTTAAATTAAAAAAAAAAAACGAAAACTTACTTGTTACAGTTTTTTTTTTTTTTTTAATGCATATTTTATTTGTTTAATTTTGAAAATGAAAATTTCAATTTTAAATAATACCAAATACTGTAGCTTTAATATCAATATCAGTGTTCGAAAATTTACATTCTCAAATGTACTTTAGTATTCTGGCCTGTAGAATTATAGGTACACAAGCACTAAAGGTGTTTCTGTAGGAAATTCATAACAAACAAACAAAAAAAATTATAATATTTTTGAATTTTCTACATAACGATTATACTGGTCATAAACTATACAAAAACAAACTAGCAAAGGAAAAATATTTTTTTATTGTCATTTTTTCATTTTTTTTATTTTAAACTGATTGATAAAAAAATGCAAAAAAAGAAAATGTTTTGAAATTTTGGAAAAAATAACCCAATGAACACTAAACCATAATGAACACAAACACTAAAACTGTACAAAACAGAACCACTTATTCTAGTTGTGTAGAAATATACAAACACTAAAAAAATAAATATCGTTTTTGGTTTTGTGAACCGTACATGAAACAATGTACAGTTTATTTTCGAACACTGATCCATATACGAGTATGCATACAAATGAATAACAGTAAATAAAGTCGAATACGATTATAATGAAAGTAAACTTCAAAATGAATTTCACAAATTTATTTCACATATCCGTTACAATTTTTCTGAAATATTGCCTTAAATAATTATTGGGAATTTCATTTTAAATAAAGAGTTTTTTTTTTTCTCCAGTTTTCGAAAAGTATTTTCTAATTTAATAAAACCAACAACAAAAAAAAAACAGTTTATTACACATATTTTTTTCTCATTCCGATTTACGTTTCTTTTAAGCAGACAAACAGTTCAGTGAGTAGTTGAAAGTAAAAACAAAAGCTTTGTACGAGGTATGTTATTTCGAATCACTCAGTGTTTTAATTTTACCAAAAAGAGACTTTGGGAACGATTTTGATAGTGTACTTCTAGTACAAATGTGTAAAAATTAAAAAATTTCTTGTACACAACTTTTAGTTTTTGACCGAAAATAATTACAGTACATACATATTGTATTAAAATAAAAAAAATGTTTGGGTTTACTAAGGGCTTATTTGACAAATAAATGCATGGCAGATAAATTTTAAATTAAATGAGTACTGAATCATAACCAAAATTACTGCTTATAGTACCACTTACTATATTATGCTTAATGCTAACGGCCATTAATATTTATCAGATGTGGAAACTTGTCTTAGAAAGTGTAATTGAGGAAAGTATCGCACATATTAATCAAAATGGTTGTATGAATTGTATTATTGATACCATTATCCAAATGCCTAAAAAATAATTAAATATAAATGGTTACGTTTGTATATTATTTTTCGGCTTTGATTTTTTATTTAATTTTGATTTTATTAAGGTTTCATTTATGTTGAAAAATGTTTCTATTTTTACTATAAATAATTGTAATTAATTTCAAGTTCAAGAGAAAGAACTTATCATTTCAATTATATTTTGTATTTTTGGCTATATTTATTTAAAAAATAAATAAGTAAAATTATGGTGAATAATTTTCAGTTTTCCATTCCTGATGCTTTCCTTGTACTTCTGTAAAATAGCACCTCTGATCTAATTTTTCGTAAATTTTTGTTGCAATTTCATTATATTTTGTTTTCATTCTATTATAGTTTCTCATTTTATCTGAGGTTTTGACATGTCGTTATACTCATATTTTTGTTGGCATTATTAGAATCTCATTTTAATAGTCCCAAGTTTTATAAAAATTTTTATTAAAATTTTTCGTATAAAAAGTTGCTATATTTCTTTAAAAACAGAATAGATGGGGCACTACCTAATAGTGGCACATTCTCGTTAAGAGAGAGAAAAATTAAAAGTCCTGCGTAATCTGTTTGTTTCACGGCTACTTACATATCTGTGGCAATATGAAAGAGTAGCTTAAGTCGACAAAAGAGAGAATTGAGTTAAGGCGTTTGGGGCATTAAGTTAACGCGTTTGGCGCTTAAATGTGTTTAGTCCGTTTTGAAAAATTCTATTTTTTATCAATGTTATGTACGTTTACTTTTTAGCCTAAGTTTTTTAAATCAATAATGCATTAAACAAAACAAGTTATGTACACATAGATTTGTTTACATATTCAGATTTTCGATTTATCATATAACTTATATTTACATTAGTTTTTTTAATAAAATGTAATTCTTGTATACAGTTATCTTAAGTGAATGTAAGTTCTTGAATAAATTCTCTTATGTTTACTTAAAACTACACAATACGTACTTTTTATTTCAACAGAAGCGCTTAAGTTACTTAAGGACCTGTCCAACGCAGATTTCAGTTTCGAAAAAGAGCTTAAGTAGAAAAGGCGTAAAATCTTCTAAAATAAATCATATTTTTTTTAAAATATTCATCCTTCTTCTCTAATGAACATGGTAACTCATAAATTATTCGCAAAAAACATACAGAATAAAAATTACACAAAATTGATGATATCCCAAAACTTCAATTTTCGACTTAAGCTACTCTTCCATATTGCCACAGATATATACCATAACGAACTTTCATTAAATTCGAAATCTAATGAGAAAACTGTAATAATAAAAATGTTCTATTTGATTTTTTGACAATTATATGAAAAGCCCTTAAATGATCCTTCGAATTCAATGAAAATCTTAAGACTTATAGGGTAATTCAAACTGGCATTTATTATCAATTTCTTCTCTATTATTTACAATATGTATGAAAAATTAATATATTCGTCATAGTGCATGTGTACTCGTATGTGTGTTTTAGACGAACTCCACAGTGTAACATTTTTTTAAATACAGATTTTAAGTTTCTTTAAATAATATGTATGTGTGCGTTAACAAATGTATAAAAAATTATTTATTTTATTACTAAAAAATTTATTGTATGTTAAAATACTCGAGAGTTTAAGAGCACTTTTACTTTCTGCTTAAAAGAAGTAAAGTTCTCTTCAAACAAACAAAACCAGGCAATTTATAAAGTATGTTACAAATGTTGCCACTTAAACAGCAAACGAAAAAACAAAATGAAAAACTTCAAAAAATGAGATACACATACATGCATGCATAGGCTTTATATTTGCATGCAAACTTATTATGTAGATTTGTAAACCCAGCAAACATCGTCGGCAAGTCATGGTTGATTTTGTGAGTTAATATTAAGACCAAACTGCCAGGCAAATCCAGATTTGTTACTCTAACTGAAATAACCCTACCAAAAAAATAAAATAGGACTTGCCAATTATTAGCAAAATTATTGTTCAAATGAGCACTAAGTATGAGAATATTTAATTCAGCTCAACATTCTTGGTGTTTAATAGAGTGCTAAAATTGGGGAACAATTTTCACTTTTAAAAACTACAACATTTTATTTACATATGTTCCACATTTACATTATTATTTATAATTAAAAATGATTGGAGAAGGAAAAATTGAATTCGGTTTGTTTTAGGAATGATTCCTCTTTTTTCTTGAAAAAGTTATTTTTTCAATTTGTTTTCGAGGTCACATTTAAATGCTCAACAGTTAGGAAAACTATTGAATTGAAATTATCTGTAATTTAAAATTAAGCATTCTGGTTACTGGGAATATTATATATTCATATGTGTGCGTTTTTAATTTGTGACAGGTATGTATACAATACCAAACAGGAGACACACACACATAAACTTACTAAACAGAGACACCAACAACAAACATAGAGAAAATAAATTTTCAGGCAACATGTGGACCCTTTACCTACATGTGATATAAAAATTCAAAATGCCTACATGAATTCCATACAAAAACTCACACCCACTCACGTCCATATGCTTAGATATACACAAAACCAAGTTAAGTGCTTTTAAGTAGAGGATTCAAAACTTACCTAAACACACACACACCCACACACACACTCACACATAAAAATAGTCTATTTAAATGACACATTACTTTAAGTTTATTTAAATGCACACTCATGCATACTGATATAATACATTATCATTCTCTCTCTCTCTTTTACACACACAAACACACTTTCACTTTTTATTTTTAACACTAAATATGATATGATACTTTGAAAATCTTATTGTTTTCATTGTTGTTGGTATTGTTTAATAATAATATTATAAAACAAAAATACAAATACAAACAGTTTATATAATACAAATACAGAATGCATGTGTTTTATTTCTAATTATTGTATTTAAAATTTACTAGATTGTTTGTTATTTTTAAACATGTCTGTTCTACATAAAAAGTAATTTAAAGAAAAAGGAATGCTTCTTAATCCAAAGACATTAATTTTATTTTGTATCATTGTGTTTGGAAGCTTTCTCTAGAAATGTATGTTGGTTGCATGTATGTTACGAGTAATTGTTGAAAATAGACTTGCAAAGAACAAAACTAAAAACAAAACACAACAAAACAAATTTATAAAAATAAGCAAACGAGTTTCCTTCACTTGCAATTAGGCAGCCTACTTTTAGAAGAATTGGCATGTGTTACAAACTTTGCGTATAATTTAACATCTCATCTCGACATCACAAATGAATGCCCTCAACAAAATTGTTTATATTCAGGAAACACAAATTCAAGTATTCTAAATATACAGCAAAAGAAGTAGTTAATCGATGTCAATCGACAAATTTTTTAATTGATACTCGTGCAATAAATAGAAGAAAACACACAAACACTTTTGTTTATATTTTTAATTAAAAAAGTTTATTTGATACCAATTAAGTTTTTAATTAAAATTTTTATGGCATTATACGATCCATTTAAATAGTAAATATGTATTTGATATTTAACCTGATAAGCCTTATTCTGTAACTCTCTTAAGCTAAAATTCTATCACTAAAAATGTATAAACTTGATTGAGGACTTTTTGTCAACGCATAGAATTCTTCAACGCTTATTGTAATTTAAAAACTTCATGCCTATTACCTCTAAACTTTTTAATTTTATATATTCTAACACCTAGCCTGTTTCAAAAACCCAAAATTTTAACAGCTTAGCTTAAGAGAATTACAGAATAAGGCTTCTGATAAGCCTTATGAATGTGTGAATATCGTGATGAATCTCAAATGGATATCATGATGGAAAAAAAAAAAGTTCTGCTTTGAAATAGAATCTCCGGACATTTTATATTATTTTTCCAACTTGGTACATGTCAAGTATTTGACGTTAGTTTAGGTGAAGTTGAAAATATTAGCAAAATATCAAACTCACAAATTTTATAAAGAAAGTCAATAAGTTCAAAATATTTTCTAATTTTTACATTAAGAAGTTGTGCGCATATGTTTCGTAAGTTTAGCACTTTTTTATTTAACAACTTAGTTTCACTATAATTATAAAAACAAGTAATATTACATTTAGCCTTTGTAAACGTATTTATTAATCTTTTCAATTAAAAATTATTCTCTCTCTCCCTCTTAATAAAAGTGTGTGCGTGACGTAACTAGTGCCCATTCTGTTTTACTTTTAAAGAAAAATAATTGCTTTTTTATGCAAAACTACAAAATTATATAAAAATTGAAAAACAACAAGAGATTGAAATATGGACAACCAAAACAAGTCGAGCAAAATATTTTTTTATTTTTAATTTTCCGTTATACTTTCTATACCAATAAACTTGAAAGAAAAACGTATTAGTATTAAAATTTAACTTTAAGTTATATGGTTAAGAAACTAAATGTGTAAAATATTTGCTTATAAAGTATATATATATACAATCTTTATAACAAAGAGTGTTTATTTCTGAAATAATTATTAAATATCCACTATAGGGCTTGATTAACTGAACAGAATTGCCGCATACAGCGTAATCGGAGACGAAAGCAAAATTCCAAATACATACATACATATGTATATATGTATATGTGCCAACAAATTTATTGTTTCAGGTATCGGCGACACACGTTAGAAAAGTAACAATCAGTAATGAAAACAAAAACAACATCGAATATTTTCTTTTCAGTACTGTGGCAACGACATTATGTGACAGTGTAACGAAATATTTTTTTTTGCAAATTGAATTTGCTATTTGGACTAAATTATCTTTATGGGGTTTTAGAAAATATACACTATTTAGGATACTTTCTAAATACAATCTAAATTACTGTTTTTAATCATATAGTCGGAAGAATTAAAGAACGCTGTAACTAACGCCGTGGTCTACTGGTTAGTGTGTTGGCTTACTAAGACGATAGTGCCGGGTTCAAATCTCAGCACCGACATCTTGAAAAAAAAAATATATGAAAAAAATATTTCTTTCGGCGACTACCTCTCAGCAGTCTTCTGGCAAAAGCTCTGAGAGTAATTAATTGCCATGAAAGAGCTTCTCAAGTCTGTCGTTCGGAGTCGACATTAAAGTGTAGGTCCCGGTACTCATTGATAGAAATTTACACACACAACATGAGTGCTGCGAGAAGCTAGGCCGAAATGCTGACACAGGGTTGTAAAGGCCAGTTATGAATGTATGTATGTATGTAACTGACAAAAAATCGAAAATACGTTTTTTGCATCATTTTTATCAGAAAAAAAAATGCTCGTCGATTGGTCCGGTCAGAGATTTCTACGATGAAAAGAAATTTACTTACGCCGTCTGCGTTTTGAAAAATATCAGTATATTTGTTCTGTTTTCATACAGGTTTTTTGGCTCTGGTGAACATTTTTGTTTTTATCAGTTACAGCGTTCTTTAATTCTTCCGACGATATTTTCAATTTTTCCTAAGATTGTGCTCTTCGTGACTAATATACACTTTTTTAGTTTTTTTTTTAAGAAAGCTGCATGCCCCATTCATTAACTCTTTATGAAAACTATAATAGAGTTAAATGTACTACACAAAGGCAATATAGTTTAAAGTGTTATTTCGGACCTTTTCACATCGTACAGTACTTAAATAGAAGATATAGTTTTGTAAAATCAAAGAAACGCTTATTAGATATATGAAGAACGTGTTAAAAGTTTTGCCTGAAATGGCTCATGACTGTCAACTGTTTACTGTCGGTTCAGTAGTTTTTACATTCATACGCTACTCAAACACTTGTATTTTTCGTTTTTTAAAAAAAAGAAATGAACCAATTGGGAAATACATACTATGAAATGTAACGTATTCTATGAAGCGACAATTGGAAATATTGAAATATTGACCAACATTTACGCCGACATGCTGTCAATATAAGATACCACAGCAGGCTTACATTGCTGTTGTGAAATACGTCATGTCATACGAGATGTACTTATAACTTCGAAATTACAAGCGTTCTTAGAATTTTGAGATTTCATACTAAATGCTACGATGATCCGATGATGATGATCATCGGTGATTTCTGCAATTCATTCTACATCTCTCCAAATCTTTGTGTCGGAAAAATCGACAAGCTTTTAACGAATGAAGTAAATGATATGACGTCACTTTCGTTGATAAATACGGCACTAGCTCGTATTATATTATAATTATATTTAATCCGGACCTCCAAAATAAACAAACTAGTTTTAGTTTCAATAGCTCCTGTTCCGATTACACAAAGAAATTTCTTCTAATCCTACGAATTTCATTACTGAAACATAAATGTAATTGTTTCTGTAAATTCTGTCACATGGCTGGGTAATTGAAAACATTAATTGAAAAAAACAAATTGATATTTATAAATTTTATAAAAATTAAAAATCAAAACATAGCGTTCCTTATACATTCAACAAAATTTGATTGACAAAGCTTTCCTAAAGTACTTGTACCACAATCAATAATAATTTCTGTAGTGCCACTTGATTAACCTCACTCCCATAGCATTTACATATTATTTCCCTGCATCTACTTATAATTGTCATGCATTTCTTAATTAAACAAAATAAATAAGAAATAAAAAATGTTAAAGGAATTGTTAAAGGCTTTCAAATCTAACGTACTTGTGTGTAAATAATTAGACGAAAAGAAAAAAAAAGTACACATTTTGCATTTTGCTTAGCATGTGACCTGTGCAGAGACAAACTTAAAAAATGTACACACTTCCTAGACAGAAGGTGTCGAAAAGAATGAAGTTATAATGAAAAGTGCAAAATAAGTGTTTACATAACAACAACAATGTATTATTAAAAAAAAAGAACACATACATACATACAAAAAACAAAAAGAAAAAAAATGCAATGATTCCTGTTAGAGTTTCCTATAACAAAGGAAATTGTATGCAACGAGTGATATGTATACGCAGGCCTTTAAGTATAAATGAAAGAAAAACAGAAACAGAAAAAAAGAAGCATTAATAATACAACAAAAATATAAAAAAACTAAAAGTAGTATGTAAAGAAATGTCACTGCAAATAAGGTGTTTTGCATATAAATGCAATTTGTCATCTTCAAATTGTCACCTGAGAGTTAAAAACATATTTTTCACTTAAGAAATTGAAAAAAATTAAACGAAAAGTAACAACTAAAACAAGATATACATGCACTCGTATGAATAAATGAAATATTATGGTATACACGACAAAACAAAACAAAAAAAAAATAAAAAAGAGGTGAGAGAAGGTAAAGGAACTTAATATGAGAGGATAGGAAATTAAATAAAAACATATTTTTGCTTAAAGTTAATACATACATATTAGTATATGTTTGTATGTATGTATGTACGAGTATGTGGAACATGTAATATTACGTATGTATGTATGTATATTGAAATGCTTCACTGTGAGTTTCAGCAGTACTATAAATGTTGTCATCTCAACCTGTCAATCAGTGCTGTATTTTTTTTTTTTCAAGGTTATTTTTATTACCTTTTTTTTTTCTTTGTTTTTTCTAACAATAAATTTTATAAACTTTATTATGTGACAGTTTTTAATAAAATAATTCCAAAATTTATTAAGTCGTTTGTGCAATATACCGTTTTATGTACCCTGTTTGTCGATGGTTCATACAGGAATAGCAACAAATTCATAGAAATTGAATAATTGAAATATAATCACGATTACTTGACATGACAAAATCAATATAATCAAAAAGGGAGTGTATAATCGTTTTTGATTATTTTCAAGATTATAATCTTAAATTTGTCACAAAGAACTTTTCAAAACGATTCAGTTAAATTTCGATTGTTGATTTTTTAGTATTTAAATGATAATTAAAAAATAATATTTGAATGAAACCTATTGAAACTTAACTTAACGTGATAAAGTTTCTTAAAAAGTTTCAATGGAAAATGAGAACATTTATATTCGCCTGAGAAATACCTTTTCACATTTCCAAATTTTCCTTAAGTAGTTCCATTTTGGTGCATTTAATATATCGACGATGGAATTAAAGAACGCTGTAATGACAAAAAATCGAAAATACGTCTTTTGCATCATTTTTATCAGCAGAAAAATACGCGTCGATTGGTCCAAGTCCCAGATTTCTACGATGAAAATAAGTTCACTTACGCCGTCTGCGAAATGAAAAATACCAGTGTATTTGTTCTACATTTATGAAAGTTTTTTGGCTCTGGTGAACATTTAAGGTTTTGTCAGTTACAGTGCTCTTTAATTCCATCGTCGATATGGTTCTCATAAGACGGAAGCAATCCAAAGATCTGAATGGTATTCGTTTTGCTAAGAAAGAGATTTTTTAATGAAAATAATATGATTTTACAACAACTTCCGTTTTTGTTTTTTCTCATATATTCCATTCATTTCATTCATTCATTCATTCATAAAAGAAAATAACGCAATATTTATAAATAAATATATATAAAAACCACTTTTAATAACTTTAGATTTCTTTTATTTCGCTGTATGAGACAAAAAACGTCTACAACTTGTTTAAATATAAAAAAAACTTGCCTGACATACATATAAAAAAATTTTAATTATTTTTATATATTTTATAAGGTAATATTTTTTAGGCTTGTAAATTTATTTAATTGATCTGATATATTATATTATAATCGGTCTTTTTATGCACAATTTTTTATTTTATAATTGAGGGTGTGCGCTTTGCTATTTACAGTGTGCAGCAATTTTGTCATATTGGTAAAATCAAATTTCATAACTCTCAAAGTATTATTCGTATAGAAAAAATTTAGGAACGTATTACTGGTCATAAAATATGGCTAAAAATTGTTTAAAAAACTTAAAAAATTACAAGTTGTTTTTATAATTCATATGAATTAATTTAAAATCAATGAATTCGGCAAAATGAATTGCAATTCATGATTGTATAATTCAAATGAATGGATTCAAATTTCATTAAATTCGTTTTTTGGGAAAAAGAATTAATGCAAAATTTGTCTAATTCAGTGCATGAATAATTCAAGAAATAATTAAAAAAAAGAATGATTCGTTTACAACTCTGCTAAAAATTACAATATGCTAGAAAATGCTAGAAATTTTTGAAAAAATGCTGTAGCAAATGCTGCTAAATAAGTTGTAGTTTTTTTCACACCAAATAATAGTCCTTTAACACAATAAATAACATAAAAATGTTAAAGTGGCAACATTGGTGGTAGTAAATATATGCTAATTGCAAGGAAAAACTTGCGTACAAATACAATGCATTTATTACTCATGTAAAATCCCTATTTGATTAAATTTTTTTCTTTTTAGTTTTAAATTTTCGTCTAGAACTCCAGAATAGAGTCTCTTGTGAGACTAGTGTGAAAAAATTATTCTATTTTGTTTTCATTCCGTTTATCTTTATTAGGAAGTAAATGGTTCGTTTGTCATCATTGCTATTGTACTTCTTTTACTTGTGTGTGTGTTTTAAGTGTTGAAAAAATCATAGAGAAAATACAAATTTCTAAGAGTGCGTTTATATGTATGTGACTTTGGAGACAGCGAAATAACAATTTCATATATATTAGACCAATTTTATATACGAGGTGGTTTATTAAAGTATGCAAAACAAATTATGTGTTAATGGCTAAGTCAGTCAGTCATATTTGAATATATTTTCCCATTAAGGTTTTCTTTCCCTTTTGAAACCTAACAAAAAGAGTGAGAGTGAGAGAGAGAATAAAAGTAAAATGTAAAGAAAGATTTTTATACAGGGACTCTTAGATACACTGTATCGACAACGTATTTGTATGTATGTATGTATATACAACATACTTTTGTATGTACATCCATATATGTATATGTAAATAAAAATTAGTATTTCAAATAAGGTTTTGTTTTTTTTTTTAATTTTAACATATTTTTGTTATTAAACAATTGGTTTCAAATAAATTTTATTTTTGTTTATTTAGCCAAGTGGCCATTTTAATTAAATCCAATATATTAATATTTGCATAGATTTTTCAAATAAACCCTTCAAATTTTTTTCTTTTTCTTTTCCGTTTAAGCAAAAAATTTTTAAGTGAAATAATAATGTGTTTAAAACAAATATATACATAATATGTATGTAATTTTTTTAAGTTTAAATATTATATGTATCATATTGAGAATTGTAGTTTACTTTTGAAGCTTTTGTTTGAAAGCACACATTGTTTTTTTTTTATGTTTTTAAACTTAAATAATATGCATATGCTACATACATAGATATATCCCAGATGGCTTTGTTTTAAAGACAACCTCTAGGATGTCGTCAATTACATTTTCTAACAAATGTCGCACAAATCGTCAACGACTTTGTTGAGCGACAATGTCACTGAGGTTGTCGTCGGCCGCACACGGAATGAGCTATACAAGCATGTCGTCGTTTTTCTGTTTATCATCTAAAAATTCAAGAAAAATAGACCTCAGGCTGATATGTACAAACATCTCCGCGATGTTGTCGACAACCGTTAGTGTCTTAAAGACATTCTTGATGACAATGTCATGAACAACGATTGCGCCAACTGGGATACTATACAAATATATATGTATGTTTGAATATGTTTTCAAATTATGAAATTTGATTCCTATAAATTTCACAAAGCGTATGAAATCAACAATGCAATCAATAGAATAAAAAATTAAGTTTAAAGTTCGTTGATCTTAAAGGTAGATAGCGTTAAAGATTCATTATTTGTATTACAATGAATTGAAAGAATTTTTATAATTTTGCTTTTTCTTTGTTATAAACATTGTTGATATTCGTGCCCTAAGTGTGAAAAAAGCGACCAAAGTTCATTATTTCTCGGAGGTGATAAGTCGTAATAATTATTACTTCAATATATTTCACCCTATGAATTAATA
The DNA here is from genome assembly GCA_963576795.1 of Metopia argyrocephala. Taxonomy (NCBI): domain Eukaryota; kingdom Metazoa; phylum Arthropoda; class Insecta; order Diptera; family Sarcophagidae; genus Metopia; species Metopia argyrocephala. The sequence continues at coordinate 603,781 of OY756208.1, forward strand.
TCTTATATTTATATCGGATCTGAATAAATGACAACTAATTTTGTACGATGTAGCTTTATTAAGGTGGCCGTTATCAACTTTCAAAGTTCTAGACACGAAAATTTTTTGTATTAAAAGAAAATCAAAATAAAGCATCTTTATTACAACTTACTTGACAAAAAATGTCATTCATTTGTAATTAATGTTCTGTGTCTTTACATTTTTATATAAAAAATCCGTGGTAAGCCCAGTTAGTGGCTTGTTTAATTGTTTTTTTTTTACTTCTATTTATACTACAATTTTTATATAATTTATTCATGTAAATATGTAGATGTAATTCTATTAGTATTTAGGAAACAACAAGTGTAGCTATTTAGTCAAGAATTTGCAATGAGATAAACCTGATGGCGATTGACTACATATTTATAAGTTAAATAAATGAATAAATTAAAAGCAACAAATTTTTTTTTGGCGCTAAAGAATCAAAACTTAAATTAGTATTTTTTTATTTAGAGCATCCTATAAAAGATTTTACGAGTACCAGGAGTTTTTTTTTATGAGTTTTACGAGTTTCATTAAAAATTATTGAAATTGCCCTTTTTATGAAATACGAGCAGTGCGAATAATGCTTTTTTAATAGTGTTTTCTTTTCTACCAAAAAGTGCGTCCTTTTATTTAAAATTTGCAATTTTGTGTTTGTTTCTCAAAAATGTTTTGCTTTCTGAAAGGGTTTCATGTTTTATTATACAAAAGTCACACTTACTAATGGCGAAAGGCATTGCATTTTACGCCCTGTATAAATCGACAGTGTTGGTATTGCCCTATGAAACAGATGATTTTTATTTACTTATAAGGCTACCATACAGAGTTTGGAAAAAATCGCTATAAATCTTAATTAAATTTTAAAGTTATTTTTTTTCATTATTCTGTAAAATAAACATTATATCGGAAAAGCCAGATGATTATAAAACAAATTATATTTCGTGTTACAAAAGTGTTATAAAATTTAATTTCTTGTAAAAAAAGCGTTATAAATTTTAAGCCATCAAATCAGCAATCTGGCAAAGCTATTTTTTTGTTTACATTTTTTAAAGAAACAACAAAATTTATGAAGCATTTATAAGAATTTTAATAAAAAAAATTATTTTATTTCAACGAAGTCATCAATCAAAACAATGCTGCTCCCTTTTTTTCTTATTTGTGTTTTTTTCTCGCCAAATAATCAACGCCATTATTACAGGGTTGGTTAAACCTTTTTTAAGTTTCCCTATTAACAGGGCGGCATTTTTATGGTAGAAAAGAAATCACTATAAGATTAACTAAAACTTTTTTCTAGAGATCATATAAACTCACAGGAGTTTTACAGCTTTCCAAGAACTTTCTAAGGTACTGAGTACTCAGTGAGTTTATAATTATCCACTTATTACTTTCTTTTAAAAAACTTTAGGATAATATTTCGATTTTAATGGATGGGAAGTACACGTATACTCCACAGCAGACAATGGAATTCAATAAACCACGAACACATCGATGGCAAAGGTGGTGATAAATCAAGATCAGTTAATTAGAACTGGATTCCACTTACGAAATACGATGAAAGTTCGTTCAGATGAAGACGATTCATATGTCTTTTTAACTCAAATGAGGCTATACAACATTTACATTTCTAGTTGGAACAAATTATGTTGAAAACCGTAACTAGCTGATGTCTGAATGGGTTCCATATATTAAATTCTAAACAGATATCGTACTAGACAATTAAAACTAATGGTATTATCATTCTAACAGACAGCAATGGCTCATCCAATAAATTGCTCTTCCAAAGTATATAAGCATTGACACCGTAAGAACTATTCCAATAATAATATCAATAGACTAATACCGAAGTCTCCCCATAAAGCAGTTAAAGGAGTTGTTATTGAGCACTAAATTTAATTGTAAGATTGTTTATATTAACAGAATGCAATTATATAAAAGAATAATTGTATATTATTTTGTTTTTTAAATGTTTACTTTGTTAAATTTTCGTAACCCTAAAAATAGAAAATCATAATTCACTTTGCGTCCTTTCAATTTAGGTCGTTTTTTTTTTTGGAACGTAACCACGATGCAAAGTAAGGTATTGGTGTATACCTTAATATCTTATAAATAATTTAAATAAAAGCAGCAAAATGCCATCTAAAGCAATTTACTCGATGGATAAAGTTATTAAGGAATTTAAAAGCAGGAATAATTTTATAACCAGTCAAGTCATTTTACACGAAGTACTATAAATAAATAAATTTGTAAATGGTGAGAAGAGTAAAGCACACACATAATGCATAAATACAAATTTTTGTATAAACATAATAATAATAAGAATATATAAAAATAACAATTTGAATATTATTTAACTGTTTTTTTTTTTTGGATTTGCATAAAACAAAACAACACTAGAAATAACAAACAGACTTTTATAGTGGTAACATGTTACAAGGTCATCAAGGATCCGTGGACTGTCAGTCTGTGTTTTGTATAATTTTATTTTTTTTTTGTTTTTGTTTTTTGTTCTTTGTTTGCCCTGTTTTCCTCTACTCAGGTCTGCTTCTGAAAACGAATGGTTGTGTATGTGTGTATATTCCGTTAAAAAAGTAAAGCCGACTAATACACAAACAAACAAAAATCGCACACACACTTTTACATATTTAAAAAACGAGTACGAATTTATCTATGTATGTGTTAGTTGGTGCATAATTGTTTTCGTCTAAAATTAATACAATGAAATGGAAGAGAAGAGAAGGTCATATAATTTTTACGAACTTATTTTTACCCAATACGCGTTTGTGATACGAGTATAAGCCATTACATCCAACAACAATGCAAAAACGTAATAAACCCTATTCAAATAGAGAATATCCTTTGAAAAGGATATTTTTTTTTTTGTTATAGCAATTAATAGGAGCGGTAAGAAAAAAGCTTTTCTGTTGTATGATAAGAAGGACATCTACTGGTTAAAGTGTAACTACTACGAAGTGAGGAGAAAAAATGGGGCCACAGCATCTGCTTTCACCATATTACCACATTTCTGCACAGTTTAAAAATTTAAGAGAACGATAGTCATTTTTAATATATCTATCTGCTCTTTATAATATACCAGAGAAAATTAATGCGTAATTGTTGTATGGATTCTCTTAATCTCTAGGATTAAACAATACAATTTTTATTTGTACAATCGTATTTTTTTTATTTTGATTATTTTATTTTCCATCATATTTGAATTAGTTTGTGTTTTGTATTCCTTTATATTTATTGTCTTTGTATTTTTCGGTGTTTTTTGTTGTTGTTGTTGTTGTTTTTGGATGTGTTGTTGCGGTAGAACCCAAATCTGCTACCGGTTCTACAATTAAGGCGTCTGCAAGTAATTATATTTGAAATTGTAAAAAATCAAAAACAAACAAAATCGAAATACAAATTAGTAAAAAAGACCTTAAACTATAAACCAAAAAGTAAAAGATGAAATATATGTAAAAACAAAAATATACGAGTTTCATGCAACAACAGCAAATTGGGTCACTAGCACATCAAACTAATGTTCATACGTACATATGTATGTACATAACGTATCTACATAAACATAATGTATGTATTTGTGTCATTTATTATCTCAAAAAAAAAAAGATCAATTAATGATGAATTAACTTTGTGAAGGTCTTAAATTATGAATATCTTTCTAAGCTTTTTACTTTAATTTATTCACTTGTATCTTTAACACTGTTTCCATTACCAAACATACACACACACACACATAAACAAACAAGCAATAGGTCACAAATGCAAGAAGTGTTATTTTTCTTGTTGTTGCAAATGATAAAACACTCTTCTGACCATAATTTTTTATAAAACCCACAGTACTGCAGAATGCTGTAGCGCATCCACTGGTGCTTAAATAATGAATGCATCAATAGACAGTGAACGCACTGCACTACTGCTCTATATTTTCAAAAAGTACATTTTGTTGGCCGGTATTTCAAATCACCTTCTCTACTTTCTCTCTTCCTCTCTTCTCTCTCGCTATTGCTTTTTTATTGGTTAACATTTCTGTTTTATTTTTTTTTTCATCTGCTTAGTTTCATTTGCTGCATTCCTTCTCTTACGCTCTATTATCCTGTATTTTACAATACCGCGTGTTGCTGTGTGTGTGTGTATTAGTTGTAAGCGGTAGTGGATTTGTAAGCAAAGAAGTACTCCGTTTAAGTGTATGTATGCATGTATTTGTGTATTTTATTCTATTCTATGCACTTATTTGGTCGACTTGGTTAGTTGTGTTCATTCAACAACACAAATGAACCGCAAAATAACATGAAACCACCGCCATGGGTCTTAGAGTTGAATCTTGCATCATGGCAAAGCCATGTTTATTTATGTGTGTGAATGTGTACAGTATAATACTCGTACATTTGTATTGTTGTATGTGTAGTTGTGTAAAAAGAATTTTTCGTTTCATTTCTTTTCGTGTTGTAGTTGTTTGACAACAAAACACCACCGAATGGTGCAGTGTGGAAAATGCACCGCATTACACAAAAAAGTCGGTTTTTTTCGAATATTCATTTTTGTTTTTTATTTATTTTATTCTATTTTTTATTTTATTGGCTTTTGTTTTGTTTTGTTTGTGTTGTGTTGTGTTGTTAAATTTTGTTACATTGGCTGTTGCTTTCAGTTGATTTTTTTTTCGTAATGCTGCTGTTGCTGTGGTTAAAAACATCATGTTTCGTTTTAGTTGGTATTTGTTTTTTATTTACTCACTTTGTTTTTTTTTTTTAATTTTTTCTATATTGAAACGATTTATTTTTCGTTTAATTGAAGTTAAAACAAAAAGAAAAAATGAAACTCAGCCAAAAAATAAATGAACAAATTTTCCAGGATATTTTCATTCATTTTAAATATTTCCAATGTTTATTTGGTTGGCTTATCACTGATTTTTTGCAATTTAATTTAAAATTTGTTGCTCTTTTTTACAATTTAAATTTGTTTTTAATTTTTTTTTTCATAACATACGTATGTACGTATGTAACACAAAAATGTATATACATTTGTAGATTTTAAAACTGAACTAATTGATTGTTTTACTTTCGACCATATTGATCTTTTAGTGTAACATTATGGCAAATGACAACATTTTTTTATTGAATTTAAATTTGTTCGTTTACATATGAAATTGAAAAAAAAGAAGAAATTTTGTTTGCTATACATCCAATAATATGTGATTAGAAGAATTAAAAAGAAAACATAATAAGTAATTAAGTATTGACCATAGAAAAAATATTCTTTTTTTATTCCAACAGGAAATTCATCAAATCAATAATTTTTTTTTTTTTTTTGTAAAATTTTTGTTTGAAAAAAACAGCCAATATTTAGAACCACAAAAAGATATCCAACAAAAGTTTAAACAGAAATATATACGAGTATCACAATTAAATATAAGGGAAAATATTTTTTTAGATGTAGAAGTTATTATACCTAAAAAAACTGTTTCCTGCGGAAATTGCTCATCCGTGGTCTTCTTGGATGAAAACATATGGAGTAAGTTTAAGAACACGCCTTTTTATTTATTTATGATAAAATATGTTTTTGTCAGGGACCGCAAATAACAGTTATTGCTTAAAAATTAAATTAAAAAAATCATCGTATTAGAGTCGACAGACATATATGATGTTATATACCAAATTAATCGTCTTGGAGAGCTCTCACAGAATCTGTGGTGATCTCGCATAACTGATCATTAATCAGATTTTAACTGTTACTTTTTGACGGAAAAATAAAAGTTTAGATGAAACCTTTAAAAAGAGAGTTTTATTTTTCCGTCATAAAATAAAACTTATTTTTGAGTTTTATTTTTCAGTCGGAAAATAGCCGTTATTTTTTGAGTTTTATTTTTCAGTTAAAAAATATTATATTTTATGACGAAAAAATAAAACTCTATGAGAGTTTTTTTTAACTTTTATTTTTCCGTTGAAAAATAACTTTTTCTGCTGACCTTTTTTGGAAAAACTCTCAAACTAACCATAAAAACATAAGTCCTGGTTTTTGTCCTAATTGAGTAATCAAACATAGTCGGCTTTCATATTGTATGCTGGCATCAAAGCGTCGTGATTTATCGTTATCTTGTCGATGTTTTACCAACATTTTTCAAAATTACAATTTAATATCAAAACTTGCCTTGCCTATATGACGATATTTGCTAGCGAATGGCTTTTGATTTGGTTGTTCACAGAAATCAAGTTAAATTTGTTTGTGTAGATATTTATATAAAATCATAGAAGTACATAATAGACACTTGTGTTATTATTTACTTTCGAATTAACTAAGAATCCTAAAGCATTGTTTTTGCTGTCCATGCCTCACCATTACCCACCCTCTTCCAACCAAGAATACTTCGTTGCCATTCATTTTCATTCTCCTACATACAATAGTCCGTACCAATGGGTAACTGTACGGGCTCTGAAGTCATCAGTTTATTTATTGATACTTTCAAGTTATTTAATAAATAAACATAAAGACGAAATATGTATAAAAAAAAAAATTAAAAAATAAGAATCGCATACAAAATTATACACAATCTGACCAAATTATATAATTAAAGTCAGTCTAATGGTGTAAGACAATATATTCAAGTAAGAATTCCAAAGTAGACCTCGAAGACGGATTAATAAAATTTGTTTCTACATAGAATCGGTCCTATGCGGATCCCAAACTACAGGAGCATATTTCAAAGTGGGTTTTGCCAAACAACAAAATAAACGCTTGGATACAGATATTTTTTGATTGACTTTTAGTTTTTAGAAAGTTTAGTTTAAGAGTTTTTTGTTTGACTATATTTGAGCTTGATTTCATACCTAGTTCAGGGAAAAATCCTCCACCATTCAATCAAATGTTTGACAAGAAAGGCGGCAAAAAAATCACTCGGCTTTAAGTTAACTCGTTTCACTTGAAAGAATATATCCCAATTTTTTTACGATTTGCATATGTGTTATCCGGCAAACTCTGTCCGGCACTCTTTCCACTACACTTCGTCAAATCTTAACTTTATTTCGCTATTTATTTTTTTTTTGTTTAGCATAAGCAATCTATATACATAATTTCGTTGTTTGTCCGGATGTATGTCCAATTCTCTTTCAGCAGCTTTTTGAAGCCGTCTGACGTCGCAGAAAGCTGAAATTGTGCATACTTACAGCTTAAAACAAAAATTAAGAAAAATCAAGCGCGTATATCATATTTAGGTTTGGTTGTCATTTTTGCCTTGCTAAAAAAATTCTCAAAAACAACAAAAAATTAAAAAAAAATAGAACTTGAATTTTTGAAACACAGAAATTTATTGCCCTTTAAATTCTTTTTTGTTTTTTTTATATACTAAATGGGATATGGTTCTTATTTATTTTATAACTTTTTAAACATAGCAGTTTATATTTTAATGTGCTGGAGGCCCGAAGTTCGAGCCCCAGGAAAGATCTGATCAATTTTTTTTTTTTTATAATTTAATTTTTGTTTCGTCAGAAATGATTTAATTAGATCAAAGTTAATTACCAAAAATATTCATTGCAGTTAACTTTGATCTAATTAAAGCATTTCTGACGAAACAAAAAATTACAGTTTATAGTTTTGATTACCATCTGTGGTAAAAGGCCACGAAATTCTTATCCCCATTAGCAATATGTGTTATATTAAGTATGTATATGAATTATATAAAATAATCGATCGGTTGTGCTGTTTGGTCATATTTTAAAAAAGAATTGCAGAAATTATTGTTTTTACGAAAGTTTTACACGCTCTCTTACCCTTTGATTTACCTTTCAATTAATTATCACCGCTAAGCTTAGAATCTCGGCTTTCTATTGGTGGCATGGGCATTCTAATCGGAGTTGCCATTTAGTCAGGGTTCATTAAAGAATTGAAAAGGGATGGTTTTTTTGGACAAATTGTGAAAATTCCATATTATATTGAATGTATTTGCTTATACGGCGAAAAATATTTTTAGTTTAAAACTAATATACAATAAAAAGTAAAAACCAAAATGTATAAAATATTAAAAATAAAATTTAAACATGACTTTGTTTGAAATCTTGTTTTAGCAATATTTTTTTTTTCTTTCTGAAAGTTATTTGTAAAAAATTCCAACTTAAAAATTATTTAAAAACAATTAATAAAATATTTAATTTAATAATTATTTATTATTTAAAATAATTTAATTCTATGTTGTTATTTTTTTTCTTTTTTATTGAAGCCAACATTCAAGTAACCATCCTGCATATTTCTTTTCTAAAAGAAAACATCTATGTTTGCATTGAATAAATAAAGAATTTCTGTAAAAAAGAACATGTAAAAAATGTATTTGGTTTAACCGCAAAATCGATTATCTGGATCTATTACTGTATCAGCCATTGCTGCCATAACATATTGTAGATTCGCCATCTTGATAAAAAGATTTATGTCATCTAACATGCGGTCAACGTTTAAATATTTGCTTCACAGATTATTTTTCTTAATTTTAATATGGCACAAGTACTTGCAGTATACAAACATTTTATCGGCTTGTCCCTTACACAGTAGGTGGCTGTGTAGTGTATTTGCAAGTGCGCCTGTATGTATGTAACTTTATGAAAGTATAACCATTTTATATTGAACGTATATATTAAGGCATACATGTACATATATGTACCTATTTTTTGCATAATACATCTTCCGCTTGTCACACACACACAATACATAATACTTTATAGAACAAAAACAGAGGAATATGTATATTTCGCCCTACCTTTTTGTCAAGAGCGGATGTTGCTACAAACTATTGGTAACGAAAGGTATTCAGTATTTTTAAAGAATTAATTCATTGAAACTGATCTGTGATATTAAAGAATATATTTTTAAACATGCAGTCGAAACTCAATTTGCACAAGATCCGATTATTTCAGCACTCAGTATTGCACCAAACAAGCAAATATTCTATATTAAAGTCTTTATAACTAAAACTAATAAAAAATCGAGTTTCAATAAGATCTTATATCTGTCGCACTAGATCGCTCATAGGCGACAGTAGAAAATACTTATGGAACTAGTAGCTCTACTCACTGGGCATTAGCCCAATATTTGTCCAACTGTTCTTAGCTGCCGCATTAGATCTTTTCAACGCAGTATTTTTACTATTAAAAAAATGGACACATTTCATTTACTTTTTTCAGAAAAGAACACAAAAAATGTATGTGTACATACGTGCATACATATGTATGTATGTATGTGTTGACAAAACAAGTATTTTTTGAATACAATAATGCTTTACAATCCGCTTAACTATTTTCTATTTCATAACGAGAATGCACAACTGACAAGTGGCGTATTAAAATTTACAGACTGTCTCTATGGCATCTAGTATTATCGCTTCTTTAAAAAAACAAGATTTATAAGTATGTACGTGTATGTTTTCATTTGTTTTCTTTTTTATTCAAATATAACACATCAAATACAAATGCTATAACTAGAAGAAGACCTGTGAATCATAATGCATGCATATACGATACGTACAAAAATTTCATTGAATAATTAAATTTTTTACTGTTTTGAGCCGATTATAAATAACTATGCTGAGAACAAAATAAGCAAAGATATTTTAGTTAATAGTCAGAGTGCTTAGACATAAAAACTTTTTTCCGAAAAGCCAAAGCCATTACTTACTATGTAAAAAAAAAGGATTATTGAGAATCACAAGAATACGAAATGTTTCGGTATTTAAAATTTGCAGAGTTTTTTTTTCCAAATGCAAACGTACAACTGGTGTGAACATTTTATTCATTTTAAAATTTGGGTGTAGATTAGAGGAAAGCATGGTACATAAGTATGTAGTATGTAGTAGGCGAAATAGATTACAGACTGTGTCCCTATGACAATACTTTAAATTCATTTTTACCAAACATTCCATATTACTTAGGTTACGAACCTGTTCATCGATGAGTATTCCGGTCAGCAAGTGTTCTAAGGAAGTCCCAATCCGTCTCACTGGCGGCCTATTCGAACACAAATAAAAAACTGAATCGAAACACACAAAAAAATATCACCACCTGTTCTGTCATGTATTAGTAAGCCAGCACACTAACCACTAGACCACGGCGACTACTATATCCTATACATTTGGCCATATTATTGTTGTACTATCTAGAAGCAATATAAATTTAGGAATCTCAAAATAATAAAAACGAATTTATAACTACATTGATATTGCCTGGGGAGAGAGAAAAGATTTATTTATTTGACAGTTTATAACAGCCATCTTGTTAAAGCTACATCTGTCAAATTACGTCATTAAATAATATATGCAAACAATAAAATTATTTCATCACAATGGGTGTTATGTTCAGTCAGCGTACCGCGTGAATAAACAAAATTTTCAAAATTGGGGTAATACAAATCCCCATATGTTCGAACAAATTTAAAAATGGCTCAAAATATGAGTATGTTTTGTTAATAATTAAACATTTAGTAGTTGAATTAAACAAATGTGTTAATTAAGCAAAAACAACAGCAAATCAAAACAGCTAATTTTTCTGTTTTCACTTATAATTCGTTCATAATTCTAGAATTCATACAACTTAACTATGAAAATCTGACGAATAGTCGTTCTAACATACATACGAGCATGTGTGCACATACATACATAAATGGAAATGATTTTAAAATTTCAGTTTTACTCATATTGAAGTAAAAAATTTCTTCCCTTTCCTTTTCCATTGTCCTTTTTTTATATGTACATATGCTTTCCAAAATACTTGTGTTTAAATGAGTATCTAATGCAACAACAATTACTACTTCTTATAATTGTTTCCTACTTAAGCGCGTGTTCATCAATTTAATACGGAATTCTCTTACACATCCACATCATGAAGCAATGTGTGCGTATATTTGTGTTAATGTGTGTGTGTATTTAATGCAATATAATGGCTTAACACGGAATTCATTTAACAACAATAGCGGAAAGATGTGGTTGAGCAACAAAAAAAACAGAAATACAGAAATACAACATCAGAACCTCTCTTTTTGCATCTGTAATGGACACTTGAAAAGGATCCGTCCGTTAGTGAAACGTACAAAAAGTGTTTCAGTTGGTTACGACCTCTGTAAGTATAAAAGTGGTGGTATACACATACATATGTATGTATACATAGTTTTATTTTAAACGTGTAAATACTTATATATATGTGTAAATATACGCAATACTATTGTAGTATGTTGAGGCGGTTTCAATAGAAATATGCTTAAAGGTTTTTTTTTTTTTCTTTTATTTAATTTAATCATTTTTTTTTCTTTCTTTGTTTTTCGTTAAGTATTCACCATTTAGCATAAGCTTTGGGGATTATTTTTGTTGCCCTTTCTTGTTTTGTTTTTCAATTTTTTGTTTTAATTGAATTTTACAATATGGTTTTGTTGGCGAAATGAGAATTTTATTTTTTACCACTATTTCTTGAGATTTTGATACACATTCTTTTCATTTCTTTTCTACTTAAATTTTACTTTTATTTAATTTTTTTTATTTTTATTTTCTATATTAAATACGATGATATTAGCAATAGCTAGCTGGCAGTCATTATTTACCCAAAAATAAAGGCAGAAATTTTATTGAACAACATGTATTTGATTTTTTACTACCAAATATCTCTATTTACTCCAGTTATAAAAACAACAGTTTTTGTTTTTGCCTCTTTAAGAAAAGGTCTTCATTTCTCTATTAAGCATTTAATATATTTTTTAAAGGCTAAAAAAATGAACGAAAAAGGACTCCGAAATGGTTGAAATAGCATTTAAAGTGATTAAAGTTGTAAAAATTCCCGCTGTTTCGTTCAATTACTGCGTCATTTGGTTTTTTTTTTTTAATAGCGAAGTATTCAATTAAACACTACCATTTACAAACAACAAACTAAAAAACTCAGTTGAACAATAAACACGCGGTGGCAAAAAAAAAGTCGAAGTGCATACCTGTTAGATAATAACTTTCTAATTCAATTTAAACATGTGCAAGTAATATCTTTCACATGCTATTTAGATTAATGTGCGTAACTCTAAGAAAGATTTGTGTATTTTATATCAGCAAACACATTGGGCTTTAGTATGGTTCCCGTGGTATCACAACGAGCCGCTATGAGTGCTCAAGTGTGCCTTGTCATTACGAGGCTGCCACTTCCTCCTATCCTATCCTATGGTTCTCGAAGATGTTCTTCGACTACAGACGTATAGGTTCTCAATATTAATTTTCTTCTTGGTATTACGTCAGATATTCGACTACAATAAATTAGTAGCAAAACAAAATGAAAAAGGTAACACAAAGTGTCAAAAATACTTAAATATTATGAAACAGTCAGCAATAAACTGTCAAAAAATAATAACAATAAAGATAAAAATATAAATAAAAATAAACTATTGGCGACAAATAACCCTAAAAACTTTAATTGGTTAAAAGAAAATCTGTCATTGTTATTTGTTAAAATAAATTGAGAATGTTAAGTTCTATTTTATATTCATAATTTGTTATAAATGGGCATTTCATAAAAAATATTTCCCTATATATTGTGTATACGCCACTGTGGTATGTATGTACAAAATCCGGTTTATTTTCAATCAACTCTACCTTTTTTTTTTTTCTTTTTTATTCTAAAATAATTTGTATAACATAAAAAAATTGTATTTAAAAATTACAAAATTTTTTTTTTGGTCGAAATAAAAAGAATAGTCGACTATTTTATAAAATTTTTGACATTCGATTTCAAGAATCGGGATACATGGTTTTCGAAACATGTAGTGATTTTTATTTTTAATTCAAGTATTTTTTTGATTTTGTATTTTATAGAAGAACCGACATCTGTTAAAAATAAATCGTCAACTAGTCATAAAATTTATTTTAACGACTGACATTGGTTGATGAACAGTTCCAATTAAGCCGCCAATCATTAGAAATTATTGTTTAATTAACTAATTTAGTTTATTATGTAGCTTTAAACTTTTTCTACAATATACCCTAGACTTGACAACGTTTATTTTCCAGATATTTGAAATTTACTTTTTTTTTTTGTCACACACTGTAATTTATTCACATTCCTCAAAAAAAAAATCAACTGCTTATTTGTGGAAAATATTGTATCCAGATTTGATAAGAAGAAAAAATCAATTTCAATCTAAACGAACCAAACGAAATTTATCAGTAGAAGTACATAAACACACAAATAAACGAGAGAAGAAAAAAGAAATATAAAATTAAAGACGAGCAAGTCAGACCTTTTGACATTCTACTCGAACCCGAAAACTGGCAAAGTTTTAAATAATGAAATCTGTAGACGGCATTTAATCGTAATTTTGCCAAATTTTCTTGCGGCAGTAAAAGATAATTCCAAATTATTTTTGTTGTTTCATACTAAATCATCTAAACACATACTCCTATTTAAGTAATAGCAAAAATTATTAAGGTTTCTAGCCCAGAAATTGCATTTGTCTCTTCTCTTTTATAAATTTTAGTTCTGCAGAAGTCGGTTTCAAACCCAATTCTCTAGACTAGGGTTTCTGTGTAACCATTTCACTAGCAGATTAGCAACTACCCATAAATCCATGGTATAGGCTATAAACAGCTACAAACAGCAAGCAACCAACCAATTATGCCGGTGTAGGGTATAGAAATAATATAAAAAGAAAATCTAAAAGCTTTAAGAGTGAAATTATTAACTTTTCGGCTGGGCAATTTCTTGTATCAATAAATATTTTTTTTCTTAAATAAAATCGCTTTAATTTTAAAATTGAACCATTAACAGGAAAGATGTTTTAGAAGATTGGTTGTTTGGTTGTTTGGTTGGTTGGTTATTTTGGTATTTAATATGAAAAATATTTTTACATTTTTCAACCATTGCCACATCAATGTCGAACTAAAGTAAAATAGGAAATGGCAAAAATTTTCTTAACTGGGGTTAAATATTACCCATGTACATGCCATTGGGACTTTGGATAATAATAGCGATTGTATTGTTAAAGGTGTAAAGGGAATGAGAGAAGGGTTGTTGAATAGACATTTGAAAATAGAGCCACAAGAAAAAAATAAAAGGGATCATTTGAGAATCCTCATTTAAGAAAGTGGGTTTGGGATTAATTATTGCTAAATTAATTTTTAAACAATAGAGTTGTAGATTCTTTACGAAATTAACACAACTTTGCTACAGACTGTGAACGGTTATCGATGTAAAAATAAATTTATTCATTTAATTTTCACCAGTAACAATTTAACGTGTTTCTTTCTATAACCACTTTTCAAAATGATTTAATATTCTTTCAATTTGTTTTTCTTTTTCGTTTTCTTTTTCTTTTTCTTTTATTATGTTTTATTTACATTTCCCCTTAAATAAACCTTTATGCTCATTATATGATATAAATAACATTCAGTCATATTTTTATAGTGCCTGTATATATACATACATCCATACATACTCGTACTTATGTGTCTTTGAAGAGCTGCGAAATTATTTGGGGAAATTGATTAATAATGAGTAAATATTTTGGTAAAACAAAATTATAATTTGCGATGAAATCATGTTCAATGTTAATGAATGAAAACATTCAAGGACATTTCTAAAGTGCATAATTATTGTATATATGTATACGAGTACATACATATATACATACATATGTATGTAGTATATCCTTGATAAAAATTGAAAACGAATTATTAAAATGAAACCAGATGATCAGTATGGCAAAATTTATTGCATAAAACCAGGCAAATTAAGGTGAAAAGTTGCTTTATTTTTTATTTTTTTTTATTTTTATTTATTTAAAAATAAAATTAAAGTTTTATGCCCATATTCATAAAAAATAAAACAGTTTTATTAATTGCTTTTTTGACAATTACTCCATAGAAATATGTCGAATAAGCACTCTATAAACCTTTAACACAAACAAAAATTTAAAGAATTTCTTTTTTAGAAATAAATGTCAAAATATTGCCTTTTTATAAGAGATTATTCTCGTTCAAATTCAAACTAATATAATTGAGATATTTATAAGGTGTTCTATCATGTGTTATTGTCGGAACTTTTTTATTATATAAGTATACCATTAAGCATTATATACAAAGTAAGTACCATATTATTTTTTTTTTTCATTGTCTTGGAATGTTGACATATATAGATAGATAGATGTGAAGCGGATGGGACAAATTACTTTAAATGTGATCACTCAAAGGCCAGTGTTATACCTTCACCTTTGAATGATCAACAGCAATTGCCCCCATCTGGATGGTGAATGTGAGAGGTGAGCATATTTTTATGTAGAGTAGCTGATCATTCCTTTCTTGGAAGGGTGGGAAGGACCTCTTTTTTTTAATTATAATTTTTGAAAAACCGAACATTTATTTTTTAATTTTCTTTTTCCTTCGCTGGGATTTGAACCTCGATCATTTACGTTTCTGTGCACGCGCTCTAACCACTAAGCCACGGCTGGGTTGTAATGGCCAATTATGTATGTATATAAGTATTTACTTCAAAAATCAATTTAAATTTTGTCAAAAGTGCTTTCTATCAATGAACAATGTTTTGATTTTCCTGTCTGTATTGCACATTAATTAAAAATAACAAAAAGATTTATTTGGTCAGTAATTTAGAATTATTTTCTGTGAGAATTAGTCGTTGTCACGATACTTATAATCAGGGTTGTCAGATCTGCCGATTTCTCGACAATCGTGCTGATTATAAAACTTGTTTGGCGTCCAAATTTTCGCTTTGTTGGCAAAGCAATTTGTAAAGTAAGTGGCGATTTCAATGACCACTTTTATGGGTCATGAATTTGTTTTGAAAAATATGTTTACGTACTTATAAGTAATTCTATTTTTATTTAAATCTTTTTATATTAAAAAACCTAAACATTCATACATACTCGTAATTGATACCTAGTGAAGTTGGCGTACTGAGAACATTTGACTTCAGTTTTGACCTCTGTTGGTAATTCCAAATGTTGAAAGATTTTTTTTTAGCAGTAATTTCTTATTTAGACTTTTTTCTGAAATAGAAGGCAATACATAAGTACATACATACATACATATACTTGGGACATTTTAGTTATTTAACATTTTTATTATTATTGTCCGTATTATCGAGTTAGCACTGTATTTCTTTAAAAAACAAAATAAGCAAATTTATAACTAAATTTAAGGTTTAAGTACATATTTCTTCATCAAATTGATTTTACTTGGAAAGTAAACAGAAAGACGACTTGTTTATAAATATTTTTACCTAAACTGTTATATGTCATCATAGCCCAGGTATTAAAATGTGTTATAATACTATATCCCAATTAGCCAAGTTATAAACCATTATAAAAGAAATACCCCGATGAGCAAAAAATAAACCATTTCATGTGAATGTTTGTGGAAATTGGAATTTGTTTTTTTAATATCCAATATTCTTTAAAATATAATTTCCCATTAATTTAATGGTGTATTAAATTTGTCACCAGGGTTGCCAATATTCAAAAGTAACTTTTAAAATTAGTAAAAAGCAGAAACAACACAATATCAAAAGGAATATTCGTAATACGAACAACTACAAGCTTTCAGTAAACTGAGATCCATTTAATACTCAGAAAAAACAAATCATTTAAAAAAAAAATTGTTTCTTTCCTTTTTAAACATTTTTATTTTAAATGTGTGTTGTTGAATATCTATAAGAAACATTCATAAAAAAAAAATGTTTAAAATAAGAAAAAAGAAATTATTTTATAACTGCTACAATATTAATTTAAAAGGCTTACTTTTTTTACGCAGATTATAAGTTAATTACAAAAATTTTTAATAAAACACGTACGAGTAACTTAAAAAAGTATAATAATTTTTTTATAAATTTCCAAAACAGTGGGAAATTTAAACTTTAAGTAGTCTTTTATAAGCAAAACACCTACTAAAATTTCAGTTTCCAACTTATTTCGATAATTTGTTTTATTTATGTTTACATGCATTCATGCATAATGTATGTTTTACAACCCTGCTTCAGAATTACGACTTAGCTTTTCGCAGTACTTAGGTTGTGTGTGTCCATGAGCACCGGGACCTACAGTTTTACGTCGACTCCGAACAACAGACTTAAGAAACTTACTCATGGCAACCAGTTACTCTAAAAGCTTTTGCTCGAAGACTGCTAAGAGGTAAGAGAGAAATATTTTTTTTTCTATAAATTTTTTTAAGAATTCAGAGCTGAGGTTAAAAAGCATAATTAGCATTGATTTTTTTTTATTCTTTTCCAAACTTTTACCATATTGACTTCATCTTTTGAGACATTTTGCAATGTTAAAAATTTTAATTCCCAAAACTCTTAAATCTAATTTGTATGTATCATTTTATTTTAAAAAGTATTGGAAATATTTAACAGTATTAAAAATCGCATCCACTATTTTGAAGATTTCATGTAATTTCTAAAATGTTTTTAAAACTTGGTCCAGTTTCCTTTGGAACAGAATTCAAATCATAAAATTATTCTTCAAAAAACAGTAGAAATAGTTCCCCATTATATTAGATTTTTAAAAATGTACAATTTTAAGGCAAAAACCTTCAAATCTTCACACCGTCTTTTTGTTTTAATTTGCACTTCTGACAAAGTGTAATAAACAACAGACATATGGACAAAATTTTTATTTAAAAGAATTTCATATACATACAGTGGAACAGTTTAACTATTCCAATGATTTTACAATAATTTTTTATTAAAATTATTTCTTTTAAAATTTAACAGGCACATGGGTTGTAGCGAACAGTTGTTGATTTTTAATAATATGTACTCTTAAAAGTAGAATTGAAGTAAGCTGAAGAACCAGCTTTTAAACAGCTGATGTGCCAACATTTTTCTCTTTTTTTTTAATTTTCTGTTTTGATTTGTTTCTTTTTTTTTTTTTCTTAAAAATTAAAAAAAAAATAAATTGTAAAAAAACGTTAAAAATACATTTGACTGCGATTGAACCTAAAGGAGCAGAACCCATACCGCGTTCTACTTTAGTAGGCAACTGTCCATATTGGGTAGTTGCCGTATATTCTTGTATATTATTATTAAAACCATTCACCCATTACCACATGGGTTAGTGCTTACATACGTTTGCCTATAATTTCAGCATGAAAATCATTGAGCACGTAACCAATGTAACAAATGCTACCTATATTTACACATTTGCTGCCAGTAGCTACAGACACCACTTGGACCTTTTCGAAATTTTTATCCAGTCATTAGAATTCTGGCCAACACGTTGTACTCAGAAATCTTTTGGCGTCCTCAGGTTCAACAATTGTCTATCTCAACCTAAAATAAACACTTTTATTTCGTTATCGATATATGTCTCCAAGCCGTCATTAGACATGTTTGCAACTTTCACATTTATTTAGGGATACACATAAGTATTATACCTTTATTTAAGGATCAATCGAGTCTATAATTTTCAAAAGGATTTTTTAAATGTTCTTTGCTATGAAATTTCAAAATAAACTTTTTTACTTCATCTCTTATGAAAAATATATTTATATAATAGCATATATTTATTATCGGAACTTCGGGATCCCGAAATTAAAATCCCAAAATTCAGGATCTGGCAAATCCCGTAAATCAAGAATTTTTCGGGATCTAGATTTCGGCATTGGCATCCCTAGTGAAAATTGCATGTAGGTATCTTTTGCAAATTATAATGACGACAACAAAAACTGTTTAAAAATTTTGGGTTTAACTTGATCTGGGACTGAATGAATAAAAAATCGGCATTATTTAACTTTATTTTTTATTTTTGTTTTTTTTTAATTTTTTTTTTTTTTTTGTTTTTTTTAGGAGGCAAATTCGCAACCGAAACTAATTAATATTTCATAAAAGCAAAAAATCATAAGAACCATAACAAAAGGATCAACGAAAACAATTTAAACATGACTTTTGTAAACAAAAATTGAATTCAATCAAATTTATATAAAAGCGCAATAATATATTCATTTTTTGTACGAAACAAAAGCAAAAACAAAAATCAGAGTAAAGAAAACAATAAAACATCAAGGAAGGCATATATGAGAACGTGTACGTTTATAATCTAAAATTAAATGCAAACGCGCTTAATTTTGGCACTTTAAATAAAAAACAAATGAGAAAAAAAAAACGTGTTGCGTTAAAATTAATGATTTTTAAAGACGAAATGAATGAAATGCTGTATTTATGGTAAATTATAATTAATTTTCATTTTATTTTGATTTTGATATTGATTTACGTTTTTCACTTCTTGACTTTAATTAATAAAAGTCATTGTGGTTCGTCAATTTCAAAATTAAAAAAAAATTGCAGATATTTCATTAATGGCATTATTTATTCATCTCTTGTAATATCTTTTGTTAAAATTGTTTACCTTTTGTTAGTTTTATATATGATAACGATTAATATTTATTTATTTAATTATTTTTTTTAATAACTCACTGCCGTCATCCTTTCTTCTTTGACAATTCCGAAATAGACTTGGTAGCACTAGCGCAGACATAAGAGTTGTATTGGGTTGGGTAAAGGTTTTGTTAATATTCCGCAGATCAAAGCGAAATATCCTTAAGCAGTTTCTAGAGAAGCTAAAAGTGAACTTTTAATAGATGCCAGCCTTTCCATCATTAAAAGAAGGTCCCAAAAATATATTCTTTGAACTTACAGATGCAAAAAAAAAACGTTTGCTTGCGAAAAAAACCAAAAATAGTGAATTTACAAACATGCACACATTATTTCGCCAATTAGATTTAAAATTTTACTGAAAAATTTAGTACCGTTTACATTTAATTTTTTTTTTTTGTTTGTTAAATTTAGCGAGAATTGGTTTTATAACAAAAACAGCTGCACTATTTTTTAATAAAATTTTGAACTTTACTTCTGTTCTTAATATTATTTGTTTGCTTCATTTTATTTATAAATTTATAATTTATTTAGTAAATTACAATATAATATTAAATTATATTCGAATTAATTATTACGAGCAGAGTGATTAAGACCATAAGTTTGGTGTAGTGTCGCAGATGAGGGTCCTTGGTGAAAATAGAATCTTCCAATAAGTTATTTTAAACGTTTTTCGTGCTTCATTTAGAACCTGCAGTAAAAAAATAGTACTAAAAAATAAATTTTTAGCACAGAAAACAGAGTTGTATCTCAAACTCAACTAGACTACAACCAATTCTCGTAGCGAAGTAAATTTTAAATCTATGGTATAACCAGTTTTAAGTTCTTAAGACCGATATTATAATAATATAATCTATTTACATAACAAGGATCCAATAAGTGATACCAATTAGGAAGTCAGAAACAAATAATTGAAGTAAATATTATTTTGTTTGATAAGTTTTGTCGAAATCTAATGCTAGGTACATACTTTGGAATATGTTTCCGGAACACGTTTAATATTCGTGTTTCATATTTTTATACAGACACTGAAACCAACAATTAAACCATTTATACAGTTGGTTTTCAATAAACATAACCAGTATAAACAATAAACAATGATTCACACACTGTAACCAACATAAATGCAACAAGAAAATTTCAAAATATCTTGATAGTTTTGAAATCTAGAATGGAACATGTTTATGAAACCATAAATATGACTACACACTATAGTTATATAAACAACAACGGAACATGAATAGTTTCATAAACATGTTCCCAAGTGTGTATCTAGCCATATAGAATTTGTTCGAAATTTCGAAAGTACTCTTAGATTTTGCCAATAAAACTCTGGGCATATTTAAAATGTCATTTAAACTATTTCGAATATGAGTAAATAGTAAATAGTTAATAAATTCAAATGGTTTAATTTGAATAAAAGTGTTATGATTCAGTCACAACAAAATTATTTTCTTTTTTCTTTTTTTGACTGAATAGAGCGATTAATTATTCAGAAAACAGTTATTTTTATTTATTTTTTAATGCATCACGACTTTGTTTTAGTTTTTATTAAAACTCTTCAAAAACTTTTAAACTCAATTAGCATAATTGCTTAACCATTAAACGCTTAGTATGTATGTATTCATTTATTAACATCAACAAATAAAATTAATAATTATTTATGCAAATATTAATATTTAACAATAGTTGGCACCCTGCAAAGTGTTTTTATTTATTTAATTTCTTTACATATTGGTACGAACGAGTAGCAATAAAATTGGCCAATTAGAATCATCAATAGAAAATATTTTACACTCTTAGTTCGGGTTATCTTTAAAATGTCCAAATTAGATGCCAAACTAGTGTCTAAGAATAGCAACTATAGCTATTAATGGTTTAATTGAAATTTAAATTTCTAAGATAAAGAGAAAAATAGAAAAACCGTAATAATTTTGTCAAAACTGTAAATAACTGTAGGTAATTAATGGGGTCACACAATAGTTTTTATTAGAAAAGATAAAATTGTGAAAGTAATAGTTTCTCTTTTTATAAAATTTTTTTTTTTTTTTTGTTTCTCCTTATTTTATTATTGTTCGCCATTTAAATGTCATCTTAAAAACTACTTTAAACAATGTTATGTTGTTACAACAACATATTGTCGTTATTATTTTCGAAACATTAACTTCTTAATTGCTTATACACAATTTGAACTTTTTATTTCAAGGATACTTGTACTAATTACCGCAAAAAAGCCAAATAAAAACATTATGAGAATATATTCTTGCATTTATACATACATATAATCACATAAATATATATATTTTTTTTTGTATTTGCGGCAGCAACAAAGTTATTTTTTTAGCTTTTTTTTTTCTATTGCAACTTGTTTCAGTTAAAATTTTCAAAATAAAACACAATATCATATCCGCCACAACGGAAAAAGTTAAGTAATTAATAAGATCTAAGTATGTAAACATACATCTTTGTGTAGATATGTACATACATATGTATTAACATGTGTATGTATGATTGTTATGATAAGAGTTCAAAATGCTACTACTGGTAGTACATATTTTTGTGCAAGATAGTGACAATGCTGTCTTTATATTAATAAAAGGGGCTAGAATAACACAAAATTAGTTTTTACAACAGAAAAACTTTTTAAAATTAAAAAAAGTGTACTAAAATGTAAACTATGTATTTGAATAGTGGTACACACTCTCACAGACACATACACACACACATACAATTTCAACTTCACCTAAAATCAGGCAATTAAGTAGGCCACGGTCACTTTAAATGGCACTATCACTCTGTTGTTATTGTCACAATTGCGAATAACATCTGCATACTAATAATGAATTTTTTTCCTTTTGCGGGTAAAAACCCTGCAAAATGCTTACGATAATGACATTTACGGCCATATATTTAGTTAAATAGTTTATACGAGCACAACTACATGCAAACAGAAGTATATGCATGAACATACAGTTGAACTTCTATAACTTACGAGTATGTATACTTTAGTATCTTAAAGTGTCTACCCATTGATGTAAATATTGTGAAAATACCAGTAAAGGGTTCGTTACATTTATTATGTATTTATTCTTGTGTTGCTGAATATATGTATTTCTTATATTTGTCCATTTTGTCTTGCCTCTGTAAATCCAACTTCTAAATAAAACTAATTTTTTGGTTATTTGCAATCTATATACATATATATACGGTTCATCATCAGAATTGACCAAAATTATAAAAATAAATATTTGCGGTTTTCTAAAATTACAATTTAAATTAAAAATTAAATTTAAATGAAATAAGAGGTTCCCTCCCCCTCCAGCAAGACCATCTGCAAGAAACCGCCACCTGACATTTCTAATCTGTTCCACCTGAAACCAATGATCAGGAGTACAGCGCCACCTTCTGGGAAGATAACAGCTAATCTACTGAAGACGCTCACCATCCACCGACAGATGAGGCCATTGCTGTTTGATCATTTGAGGGTGAAGGTATAACACTGGCTCTTGAGTGGACAAATTACCAGCAACTTGTTTCATCAACAAATAAAAAAAAAAAAAAAAATAAAGGCGCAAAAAAATACAAAATCTATGAAAAAAAAAAAAAAAAAAAAAACCAATATATTTTATTTACAATTATATCTGTGGCAATATGGAAGAATAGCTTAAGTCTAAATAAGTTTAAATTAATTTAGGATTTTTGACGCCTTATAAAACTCTGTGTAGTAATGAAATGTGAAATATTGTAGTCCATATATGTTGTATTATAAGTTTATTATCCGTAGGTGAAATTACTGATTTTTTGAAAGAACTAATTACAGTAAAATTTAAAATTTTTTGTACAAGTATATCTTTTATCAGGGCAGGGCATTGACAACATTATTTAGCGTATGTCTGCTAAATAAAGCATTAAACACTACTTTTAAATATTGAAGAAAATATCAAAATAAGAGGGTTAAAAAATATACATATCGTTTCCAAAAAATATTTGAAATTACATTACATTACTTTACGTAGAATTGGAACACCAAAATTTCAAAAAGATTAACTCTCGTAAAAGATAATCGCTCGAGAAAGCTGACTGAATTTCTGCTTACACGTAGCGCTCTAAAATGTACTATTTTTTTAACAGTTTTCAACGTCAGAAAACAGAGAGAGAAATCTTTTCAAGTGATTTGTCTAACGATACATTAATGACACGGATATTGCTGATAATAATGTTATTCGTTTTTTTTTTTTTTTTTTTTTTTTAAATTTCAGAATTTTTTATTAACTTATTCAAACATTTAAAGGTTCATCAAGAAACTTATATTCCAAACTAATTAGTTGCTATTATTTACATACAGAAAAGAAATAATATTGATATAAATGTGTATTAATTGTTCAACATTTCCAAATATGTTTTTATACGCATACATACATACATATGTATGTATGCATATGGTATACATATGCCTATGTGTGAACATAATCTATAAGTCACGAAGCTAATTTGCAAATTTTGATCTGATTTCAAGTCACGACAATATACCAATAAAGAAAAAGAAATGTTTTAAGAAATTTATAAAAACCAATAAATCTTTCTTATTTTTGCGTTATTTAACCTTTGCGGTTGACAGTTATCAATTGATACTCGTACCTTGAAATACATGACTATGCCTTCTTGAATAATCGTCTAAACATGTTCTCTTTTTACATTTCAGTCTCAATTTGGGATTTTTAATGTTCATGTGTCCAGAACATACATACATATGTACATACATGCAATATTATACAAAATAGAGCATCAATTCCATACATATGTTTGTATGTATGTATGTTGGATATACAATGTTGAATGAAACGAAATTATTCAAATATTGGTTGTAAATATACTTATTTCTGTAAAAAGTAGTTTTCAAATAATTAGTATGCCCAGCAAACATATACGCGAAATTGGCGAATCGTTTAAAATTAAAATTTCTCTTAAACGATAAACGTTTAACGTATTTTCAATTGTGTATATGGTAATATGATTTTAGTAAATCATATGAAAAAAGTCAAAATATATGTTTCAGCAAATTGAAAAGTGGTTTGCTTCTCTTGAAATATTTGTTCAATGTAAAGTAATTTACGATTTTTTTGAAATCATATGACGATATATGTGCCCATAATTATGAAACTGGTCCAAGTCAAAATTTAAAAAAAAATAGTTTATCAGTTATATCATAACACATTATTTTAAACTAAATTTGTGCAATGTAATTTTTACGAATTGTCAAAAATGAACCATTAGATAGTGGTTGTAATTTCAACATTATATGGAATTCATTTAGTGTTGATTATGAAAGTGGTCTACGTCAAAAATTCTTTAAATGATTCTAAATTTCACGTTTTGGATCTTTCACCTAAAAGAGGAAGACCCAAAATATACGGAAATACTAAATTACTTTGATTATACAACACCATTAGACCAGTATCGGAAGAAAAACATAAAGATAATATGAGTTTACTATCGTACATCCCTTCAGTTTTTCAGGAACATTTTAAGAATCTTAAATACTCGAAATAATGATAAAAATGGATTACTGCTTAAAAATAATTAATAAATGTTCAGAAATTATTTCAATCAAATTATTGTTTTAAATAAAACTCAGTTCTTTATTGCTTTAAGTCATTTATAGCACATTCAGTTTATTTCGAAAGTGGTCTAAGTCAATTCAAACTTTAAAAACAATATTATCGAATGAAATTCACACGAAATTTCATATTCATAATAAATTTCCATCAATTAAGACCAATAAAATTATAAATTAAAATGTCGCATAATGTAAAAATATTTTTTAATTTATTCAAATGCAATTCATTAAATATCTTGAAAAAAGAAATATATGACTTAGACCACTTTCATAATTATGGGCAGATATACATGTAATTAAAGAACAAAAATGAAAGAATATTATTTTTCTTACTTTAATTTAGTCTTTATTCCATTGTCAGAACTCATGTAACATTCTTATTATATTTTCGAAATCTATTTATTTTAACTTTTTGTTTTTTTAAGGCACTTGTAATATAATGGAATAGAGACAATAATAAATATCTGAAAATTAATTTCAGCATTCTCTGTGAATTTAATATGCAAAATTGCTACCACCGTCAATAAAGTGTGAATTTATTCTTAACAATCATTTTATATCTTGAATTCCTAATTGTAATGAATTATTTGGCCTTTATTATGTAAATCTATTTATAATTAACGGATGTTAATTCATATAAAGAATAAATAAATAGTTTTAATTTAATTTAAAATCAGATTCAATAACAATAAACTTCACTGTGGGTTTAATTGCGAAAATCCAATCTAAACTTGTCTCTAAATAAAATAATTTGTGCTTCCAAATGCAAATGGTTATCTTAATGTTTATTGGGTATTTGGTAAGCATGTATGTGTAACACCAGACAGAGCAATAAATACAATTACTACTGATTATTCTTTCTTACCCAGTCAGCATTTTTGGTCAATTATGAGTCTTTTTTGACTCCTCTGGGCGATTAAAATAGTCACTTATGAGCTCATTTATGAGTCGAAAATGAATGTTTTGTCGGGAGAAAAATGTACCCTAGCCGCGACTCCCCTGAACGAGTCATTTATGACTCCCCTGAACGAGTCATTTGTGACTCCCCTGAACGAGTCATTTGTGACTCCCCACACTAAACTTTTTTTTCTTATCTTTTTATTATCTTTACAATAATAAAAATATTGTATTTTGTTTAAAAATGTAAAATAACAAAAAAAAAAAAAAAATAAATTCATCAGGCTCAATTGAAGGAATTCTTTTTTTTATATGTATATTATGCGCCTTTTTATTGATGAGACAAGTTTCTGGTGGAATAGACTGGAATGTAAGGAGCGGTTTTTTAAAGATGAACTTCTTCTTATTTTTTTAAATTATAATTTAGAAATACCTTAAATTTTATTTTATAATTTTTGCCCTTTGCTGGGATTGAACCTCGGTCCTTTGAATTCCTGTGCGAGCGTCTTACCACTATACCACGACATCACAATAATTGCATAACTCTTATTCTTTCAAATAAAATAAATCCCATTGTAACGAAATGCAGAAGAAAACAATAAAATACGACGCAAAATAATTATAAAAGCAGTCTTATTTCGAACGTCTGCACGATTATTTTATGATTCCGCACATTTAATCACTTTTTGATCACCTAAGGGAGTCTTAAAAGACTCATTTTGGTGATTTATGAGCAAGCAATCTTCCAATTGCTGACAGGGTATACTCGTACTTAATAAACTACTCATTCCAAAGAATGTATTGAGTCTTTGACACCTTCATGAGTTGTGTTCGGCCAACGCTCATTTGTCGCAGTTTAGTACGTCTTACGCATAAATAATAAATCTATTAAAGTACTTTATAATAAAGTTTGTGTGTATGTTTTTTCTTTTTTCTTTTTGAATTAAACTAAAAATAATATAAAAAAAGAATGTGAAGACGAAGAATGTTGTGTGACATTTCCTCAAGAGACAGAAATCGTACTAATTTGTTTATCCAATGCACTTAGTCCAACAAAGACTCTCCAACTGACAACGCGCAGGCGCAAAGTAATCAAAAACTTTTTAAAACAGTACTTTTACAAACCAAAAAAAGAAAGAAAATAAAGGCGCTTTAAAAAAATTAAAAAAAAAATATTTAACGAAGTCATTCATACCGCTAAAAATCAATTCGTTTTGTTTTCGTTTTGCTTAACAAGAAAAAAAAACAACAAAATTAACACACACCAGACTTATGTAAGAAAACTTTAAAATCGGAAATCAAATGTACGAAGAAATTCAAACAAAATTTGGCACAAGATCTTAAGGAACATCAGAACGTTGCGATTGTGCAAACTTAAAGCAACAATATTAAGCTCGGAAGAAATTTGTCCATCCATTCATTAAACTTATACGAGTAGTTAGTATACTTGAGTTAATTAAGTGTGTGTATTGTAAGAGTGTCAAAAATCGTAATTTCTCATTTCATTTCAATTTAGACGAAATGCTTAGATTTTAACAAAAAAAAAAACAAATATTATCCTTTATTACTTAACCGTTACGAAAAAACTAAAAAATATTATAAAAACAGTAAACAATTTATTTTTGTTTTAAAAAAAAATTTTGTTTTTAATTATAAATTTGTACCTCTTTATGATTCCTGCATTGATTCGGCATTGAAGCGTCAGAACAAGTGAGTAGCAAAATGTGAATTATTGTGTGTCTGTGTGTGTAAGTTTAAATATAATTGTGAATACAAATTGCATTGTCTGATTGGAATATTAATGATTTTTGAATCATATGGAATGTCCAATCAACCATTCTCTCTCCATTCCATAAAGAAAACAACAATTTTAAAAAATAAACTGAACTTAAATCTTTATTGAATATTATTCTGATATGTATTGTGTGTATGTGAGTGTGTGTGTTTTGTTTTGTTTTATTTTATTTTAATTAATTGTCGACCATGTATAATGACAAAGTAAATATTTTCTTTTTGTATTTTTGTTTAAATACTCGTATCAGGCAATGTGAAAAGTGTATTCTTAAATGAACAAAATAAAGAGAAAATATGTACTTCAGTTTTGATTCTTCTTAGAAAGTAATGCAGTTTCATCGTTATACGAGTAATTTATTAATTGAACATTCTTCTACAATCACGTTTTACTTTTAACGATTTTTTTTGTCCTTCTTTTTTATTTTGTAAATTTTTTTTAAGAAGTTGCATTTTTCACCACGAACACCACAAATTAAAAAATATTTGGAGTTTAAATTACATATAAATTGGAATACATAGTTAGTTAAGTTAGTCATGACATTTTAAAAATTATTTAATAGATGCACGTTTAAGTGTTACTAAAAAAGACAAAAAGTAAAAGTAGCCATTAAACACATATGATGTGTTTTATTATTACGAAATTAAAATATTCAATATCGCGTGTATGTGTAGGTGCATGAATACATACATACATACATATGTATATATTTGTTTTAAAAATATGGACATGTTTTATGTACATATTACGAGTATACAGTATTCCCCGGATAACTGCCTCACGCTTAATTGCCTTTCACGCTTATTTACCTCAATTTCTAAATCCCCATATTTTTTCTTACCATTTTCTAATAAAATTTCACGGTTAATTAACTTACGCTTAACTGCGATATTCGCTTAATTACCTCAAATATATTTTCCCCAAAGAGAAATTTTACTTAAAATTCCCCGCTTAATTACCCAACATAATTGTTTTCTAAAAAGTGCAGCTTAACTCAATTATATTTATATATGGCATAAATTGTCCGTTGAATTTACTTTCAAACTACTTTTTTGATACAACCTTCCAATAAAAGTCTACCAAATTTATGTATATGTATAATTATAAAATTACTTGCTTTTTATGTGTATTGATGACAGTGTATATAGACAATTAAGCATATTCGTTTAACTGCCTCAAAGAAGCACTTAACCGTATTCGTTTAAATGCCTTACACGCATAATTGCCCAAAAATGTTGACATTTTTGTCGAGGCAATTATCCGGGGAATACTGTATAACGAAATTTAATATTTTTAATTTTATACTGAATTTTTTTAATCAACATTTTCTGTAACGGTTGCACTGCCAATTTCTATGTAATTACACAAAATTGGGGTCCAAAAATTTGTTTCTTGAACTATTTTCGGAGCATAATTTTTTTGTGTATGTACTTTCGTCTGTCTCGTCTTTATATTTTGAATATATTTTAGTATATTCATTTAAAAGCTATTTAACGCGATAATGCTAAAGCAAAAACTTTTCGAATATTATTAAGCCATATACACTAGGGTGGGTCAATTTGTTCGGGACCGAAAAACATGACAAAGCGTATAGCAAGGTCGTAATCTACGAGAAATTCTAAGAACTTTTCCAAAAGAAACCATGGTTCTAAAATCAAAATCGAGCTTCCGGTTTTTTACGAGAAAATTTGGTGTTCAGGTCATCCGAAAATAATGCAATTTTTTTGGAAGTATTCATTGCAATTGGTGAATAGTTGACCTGTAACGCTGGAAGAGGGCTTATTTTAAAGGAAATTATCTCAGCTTTCTATATCTGTCCTCATTTATAGAAAATTGTTTACCCAAATAATGGTTTTGGAGGTTTATGTCAAAATAATAATAGTAAAACTGTTAAAAACCTAAAACTATTATTATTGTGACATAAACCTCCAAAACCATTATTTGGGTAAACAATTTTCTATAAATGAGGACAGATATAGAAAGCTGAGATAATTTCCTTTAAAATAAGCCCTCTTCCAGCGTTACAGGTCAACTATTCACCAATTGCAATGAATACTTCCAAAAAAATAGCATTATTTTCGGATGACCTGAACACCAAATTTTCTCGTAAAAAACCGGAAGCTCGATTTTGATTTTAGAACCATGGTTTCTTTGGGAAAAGTTCTTAGAATTTCTCGTAGATTACGATTTGGTATACGCTTAGTAGGCAAAAAAATTGACCCACCCTAATATACACACAATATTCTTTTTTTAAATTAATGTTGCACTTCCCTAAAAGCCTTAATAATGAATGGGGTCAATACACCTTTAACTAGCCTTTACGTCAATTGGTATTGTGGTACTTGTTCATAAAAAATTATCCCTTCTCCACATAATCCGTCTAACTTTTGGAATTACTTTAAAGGTTTTTAGTTGAAAGATTCTAGAATTACAAGAGCAGGAGGCATGAGAAACGTTGTTTAAGAAATGAGTACACAATTATGTATATGGCTCTAAGAGAAAATAGCTTGATTAGTCAATTGATGTTCATGATTAATAGTTTATCTTATGCATCACATAGAAAATGGCTTTCTGATAAACGATGAAAATATAAAATATCTGTTCTTATAATTTCTTTATAAAGACCTCGTTACTCAAACGTAAACGTAAACGTTGCGGAACAGCTGTTCAGTTTTGTTTATCAAACCTATGTGTAAATGATTACTCATACGTAAACGAAACGTTGCGGGCGAATCCAATAAATTTAAAATTTTTCTTTCATTTTACGTATCAGCTGTTTAAAAATTGTAAACCAATTCTAAACCATTCGTTGAACTCGGCCCCAATGTTTACGTTTGAGTAACGAGGCCTTTAGTCTTTGAAAACAAAAAACGTTACTAATTTCCCATAAAGGAAAATATGATCGCCAGTAATTTCAAAAATATAAAAAAATTAATTGGATGATTAAAGGAAATTTTATTCTCGAATATTTTCAAGTTTTGATGAACTGTGTTAGGATAGAGATCAACTAGAAACGAATTTAAATTTAGCCCTTGCAGGCGCAAGTCTAATTATTGGTCATTATTTGTTTCGTTACTCAAAGATTCCTTCAATCTTCAAGTGGTGCCTTTGAACTACTTGTACTTCAACCACTAGTCCTCATCACCACTAGCATTTAATATCGTTTGCTCTGTTCTTGTATAAGTAGAAGTACTCGTAACGTTAAGACAATTCACACTTCAGCGTCTGCAGGGTAATAAAAAAATAAAAAAATAATTGTGTTTAGTTGACAGCATTAGTCGGCTCTAATTTTAGTACAACATTATGGTTTAGGCTTAGTTAAGCTCCATTTGTTTTTTAATTTTAATATTTTAATCACAAAAGATTTTTCTTTTTAAATCGCAAGTAAGAAGTAAAGTGATAACTGACTGTCAAACAGAAAAAATCAAAACTCAGAATTAAAATTAAATGTGTTTTTATTAATTGTATTAAAACAAAACGCTTTAAAACTGAATAGGACAAAATGCAGCAGCACCATAGAAAGGTATTGAAAGACTTTGTGACGACATATACTTATAATTAGTGGTTCTTGAAGTATTTGAATAGGTGGGTCAACTGGTGTTTTGTTTTTAAAAATTTTGAGCATATTATTATAAATCTAATATATAAAAATTAATGTACATTTTGATGTCACCACTAACCACAGAAAGTACGTTGGGGATAGTCTATAGATTGTTTATGTGAAGTTTGCGCAAAATCGACCTATTGGTTCCGGAGATATGGCATTCTGATTTGCCTATATATTCTCACACAAATTAAATGTAAAATTTTTTCATTTTATGCTTAATTTATATCTTGAGAGCTGTAAAAGCTAAACTTTCTAAATTTAGTCTGAACGACTCAATGGTCAAGGAAAATTATCAATCAGAAAGTAGGCGTGGTACCTCCCATGCAAGTTAAATATTAATTTCTTTATATCTTGAGAAGTGTTGAAGCTGAACTTTCTGAGTTTGGTGTAATTGATTTCGTAGTCATTAAAAATCATCTGTCGAAAAATGTGTACAAACGGTAACGGTATGTATAGCGAAGCATTCAGGTTTAGGCTAGTAAAATTGAAAAAATTTAAAAGAAAATTTTGAAAAGTTTTATTTTTTTTGATAATTTAGTAAAAATACATGTATTTCAGCCAGACAAAAAATAGACTTATTTTAACATTTCGTTGGCGTTTCTTAAGTTTAATTTTATATTTATTCAGCCATGTTACAGAGTTCAATTGTGTTGGGAAACAGAATTTAAATCATTCTTTAGTTCTTTAAATGAAATTCCAAATATAGAAAATTTTAATTCCATTAATAAAATTACAAATAATTTCATACGGAAGAGAATTTTAATTTTTTTTTTTTTTTTGTTTTTATATAACAAAAAAACTAAAGAGTTCCTACTTTGGATTCCATTTCCAAACTAAATTAAACTGTGTATCATGATTAATTATTTCTGATAAATTGTTGGCATTTTTCTATAAATGTTTTCCAAAAATTCTAAATCTTGATGCATGTTAAAGACAAGTGTACCAACCTGAGATTAAACAGACTCAAAAAAAAGAAGACTGTAAGTATGCCGCAATGTTAAAGAGGAAAAAAGATTTTTTTTTGTTATAATATGATATGATATAATTTAATTTCTAATATACATACATATGTACATACAAACATATGTATATACTACATATAGAATTTATTCGTGTATGTTGAAAAAATATTTTCCTTACATTACACTTGGAATTGCTTTAATATTCATCAGAAGAAGAATTTACAGAGAATTCAATAAACTGGCCAAACAGCATTTTTGCCTTTAAAATTCTAACGGAATAACAACTTGACACCAACTAACTACCAGTAACTGACAACCGGCAATAAGCCGCCAAGCTATAGATGTTCTTCTAATACAAATCATTCCTCACACATAACGCATACCCTGTACTTAGAGGAGGACTACATTTACCTGATACGTTAGCAAAGAAGTTTTCCAACTAATAATGAAGAGTTAATATGATAACAAGTTAAAGGCGGATAAGAGTATAAAATACAAATTAAAATCGCAAGAAACCGAAAAAATAAATAAAAATCAATACTTTCAGTGATTCTATAGCAAGTTAATCATGCAAAACTGCTTCACAAATAAAAATCTACTGAAAGAAGAACACAACTTTGGTGAGAATGAATTTATTTCCCACAAATTAAATTCACTGACCGTTAGAATATACAGAATTAGAATGTGCATGCAATCAAGTAAAGAAAACAATTTCATATGACTGTCAGTAAAAGTGACATGAAAAGAATACATTCTTTTGTGCCAATTTATCAGAAATAAAAAAATAAAAGAAAAGCAATTAAATTACTTGTCAAAAACTCGCATAATAAATGTCTATTTAATTTGTGCAATTGTTGTTTGCAATTCTTCTTAAACAAAGTGATTAGTTTTAAATTCATTTAAATGTTTTTTTTTTAAGAATTCAATTTAAGACCCTATTAATCACTATTGTTTTTGCATTCGAAATAGTCAAAATGATTCCTTTTACAAAATCGATTATTTTATCGCGATTTTAAGACATGACTTGATTGTTTATTTTTTTTTTTCTTCTTTACCTTGATAGTCGTTCAAGTATAATGTGCGTGATGTGGTGTATTAGAAACTTAGGCAGGTTAGCTTGTGCATGTATTGAATTTATTACCCCAATCAAAATACAATGACACTTAATGGATGGTTTTAAGGTGATTTTATGATCAACTTTTACTACAAATCTGGCATATGCTTTAAAATAATTAAAATGATTACTTTTTGTTCAGCAAGTTACTCGAATCTTTAATATCTTCTCGTATACGAACATTTGATTAATTTGAAATTAAATATAACGAAAGTTTCCTTTTACATCTGAATAGAAAATACAAGTAAACAATTTAAATATTTCAAATAAAATAAAAACAATTTGCACAAATTCAAGAATAATTATAATTTTAAAGAATTATTCACAATGAGATTATAAAACAGAAGAAACAATGAAATATTTGAGTACATAATCCATTTAAGTTTATAGGGAATAGTTACAAAATAGTCCATTGTAATGCAGACATGGACCATGTCATTTTAAAACAAGTAGTGAGAGCTTGACCGAAGACCGTTCGTTTATTTATGAAAGCAGATTTTTTAATCAAAAACGAAACTCACTTGGAAACACACAAAAAAAACTGCACAATGTAAACTATTCCGTAGAGTATTAATATAAGCTAGTTTTAAAACTAGCAACCAAGTGTATTCCATGGAGTACCAACAAACACGAAATAGTTAAGGCACCCTTACACGACATGTTTTTTACACTGTTAATGTCAACTTTTACATGAGTAAACAGTTACATGTCGTGTGTGACTTCTAAAACATTGCTTGTGTAGAAAACACAAGGAAAGTCTTATGACAAAATTTCAATTAGAGCTTGCTCTAAT
Source organism: Metopia argyrocephala (assembly GCA_963576795.1). NCBI lineage: Eukaryota > Metazoa > Arthropoda > Insecta > Diptera > Sarcophagidae > Metopia > Metopia argyrocephala. The sequence goes on from OY756208.1 coordinate 637,972, forward strand.
TTCGTATGTGCACACATATGATATTAAATTTCTATGCCTGCGCAAACATTAGTCGGCGATGATTTATGTGTAAAATAGTTTTTTTTTTTATAAATTTTGTGTATAAAATATTATTATTTATTTACATATGCAATTGTACATATACGTTTGTGGGTAAAAATTATAAACCTTAAAGGCCTATTAGACAGGCATACTTGTCTGCATACATGTACGATGGCATACTTTGGGTTTTGCTATTACACTATCGAACGCTGCCGTCGTACTTCAGTACACAAAAATTTTCGAAGGGAAAACATGTCAATGAAATGGAATATTGTAGCCGCTTTAGTTATAAATGAAATATGTTTACACTTAATTTTTCTTTTAATGCATTAATTTTTAATTGTTGGTTGTGGTACAAATCTGATTTTATTTGCCACAATTGTGGGAAGCTTTTATATTTCTCAATAAACTCTTCCCAGAAAAATAATATTACACATTTTACATTTTTTTTTTAATTTCCGACGTACACACAGCAGCGACAACAAGCAAACTGAATTTTTTTTTATATAAAGTACGACGGACACGTTATTAGACGAGTATGTCGGTATGCGACAGACTCAGAAAATCAAAAATTTTTGAAAACCAACGTACATGTCTGACATACTCGAAATACATGCTATTAGACAGTGAGTTTTGGCATGCCATCGTACATGTATGCAGACAAGTATGCCCGTCTAATAGGCCTTTTATGTAAATTGACTAATTTTGACATACACAAAGAAAAACTTATGTATTTTAAACCTAAAAAACACGTGTAAAAAACATGTCGTGTAAGGGTGCCTTTACTAAGCTAACCCTATGTGCATACTCAATGGACTTTTAGATTACTCTTATGTAATGCATAGCTGCACTACGTAGTCCTCGCCTAGAACATTGCAATGTTAAATGAAACACGTTTTTTTTCATATATTTGGGTTATGTTTGGACTAGTGCTAGTCTTTTTTGTACTATTCTTGTAGTGTACGGAGTAGCCGCATTTTCTGCAGAGATGTTGGCACGCATGCTTACAGACGTACAAGAATTGTTGATGAAACGTTTATAACTTACGAGGTTGCTATACCCATACACACATCTATATGTGTATACATAAGTCTAAATGTATGTACATATATTTTTCTTTTTCAAAAAATAAACCGATTTGTCATTTTTATGATTAAATATTAAATTTATGTACTTACGTGTAGATAATTAAATTCGCAGTCTATATTTAAATATGTATTCATTCAAAACTTGTGCTCTGCTAACAAAATTGTCGTTTTATCAACGTATGTATGTATGTCTCTATACACAGTAGTGGAAAAAATAATAGAAACAATTTAGCAAACTATTTCTTGAGATTAATAATTAACGTTGTTATTTACATTGATTGATTGTAAAAAGGCAAAGTGAGTAATTTAATAAACAAAAAATATTGTACATACTATTTTTTCATATGCATACATATTAAGTACACATTAATTATATGTATATCCTTAGACATATGTATCTATTTTTTTATTAATTAAATGAGAATAAAAAGTGTAAAAATTTAATTAATACTCCTTTGATTTTTTTATTGCTCACTCATTTTTTATAGAGAAACCAAATTAAAGCCTAGAGGCTTTCTGTCGATTTATGAAATAAGAGTAAAAATACAATAGGACTTTAACTTTTGTATTAGAAAAATTTTCATAAATTTTACATATGTATGTATGTATAGTCGTCGTAGTAGTAGTAGTGGTAGTCGCCGTGGTCTAGTGGTTAGTGTGTTGGCTTACTAAGACGATAGTGCCGGGTTCAAATCTCAGCACCGACATCTTGAAAAAAGAAAAAAAAAATATTTCTTTCGGCGACTACCTCTCAGCAGTCTTCTGGCAAAAGCTCTGAGAGTAATTAATTGCAATGAAAGAGCTTCTCAAGTCTGTCGTTCGGAGTCGACATTAAACTGTAGGTCCCGGTACTCATGGATAGAAATTTACACACACAACATGAGTGCTGCGAGAAGCTAGGCCGTAATCCTGACACAGGGTTGTAAAGGCCAGTTATGTATGTATGTATGTATAACTAAAACAGACACAGAGTTTTTTATATTTTCCAATTAAACGAAATCTGTTTTATGTAATGTCATGTCATTCGCTATAAACAAAATCTGGTCGTAATTTCTAGGAACAGTATTTTAAAATTGTATGAAATATGATTCGATATCGAATGTTATAATTGGCCTTCTGTTTCACTTTAACAGTTTTTCATTAAAGCGGTTACGCAAACTGACGTAATTACACAAAATTTTGAAATTGAGTTTCTTATTGATTATTGTTTGTTTTATCAAATTGCATGTTCGTGCAAAATTTTAGATTCCTACCATCAAAAATGGCGATTTTATTAACGAAATTCCAATGAACGTAACTACAAGTGCGTGTTTGTATTTCTAAATGCAAGAAGACATAACTACATACATATTTATATGAAAACCTTACATATAAACTCATTTGTTGTATATAGGGGTGCCAATCCTTATATCTCGATCCTGAAAATTATGTGATTTTCGGGATTTACAAAATTTTTGATTTTAAGATTTTTTGCTTCTCCTGTAAAGAAAACAAAAAGTGTAGTTACGTCCGTTTACATTTGATATTACGATATGTATACTTGTTTTTAATTATTCGTATTAAATATTTGAAAAAGTGTTTGCGTTTAACCGAATTCGACTGTATACGCTATTTTATTTAAAAACAAAAGCAAAAGTATCAATAACATTTTTTTTTGTCAATATGAAATGATCTTGTTAATCGTAAAGCAGTAACGTGATGTGTGGCTCTGTTTACCGGTGATATAAAATATCGTTACCTGAAATGAAAAATAACGTACTCGTGTTATTAAAAATTATAAATGTTTTCTCTTTTACTTTTATGCTGTCGAAAAAACAAAATAATATCTGTACATTAGAGAAATTAAAGTAAACGTATAGAGGATTTGCTCTGTGAACTACGCCGTGGCTCCACGAGTTAAACAACGTGAATCAAGATCAATCAATATCTGTACATACGACGACACATATCACGTAATAGATTTAAAAAAGAAAACAATTTTGTTTGTCTAAAACATTCTTTAGGTTTAAGTTTTAGTCTAGACTTAAGAAATTTCTTTTAATATCTGTGGAAGTCAAAAGTTTTATATCATGTATGTATGTATGTATGTATGTATGTATGTAAGTCTGTACATACGTAGTGGTCTAAACAAATTTAAATATTTCCAATTAAGATTAAATTCAAAAATATTCTTCATTTAATACAATAAAGCAATGTACGTTTGTATGTACATACATACATATGTATTTATACGACGTGAACGAACTTGTTTTCATGAAAAACTCTTATGTATGTACATATCTATGTGTTCATATGTGTATATGAGTAAATGTATAAATGACATACAGAATAAAAGGTAAACTGGTAACTTTGGCTTTTATCCAACTTGGCATGTAACAACTTGATGCCTTTAAATTAATTAATAAAATAAAAAAAAACTCATTTATATATATAAACTTGACTGACATACGTATGCTGTATGTATAAGGACACATGTGCATAAATAAAGATTTTTAGTCCGTTTTTACAACACTATAACAATTTTAATATTTCATTAGTGGATTTAATTTTTTTATTTTATAAGTTGTATTTAAATTAATTTTGATCGGTTCATAGGTATGCGTCTTCTTGCATACCTACGTGTGTGGGTATGTCTGAAAATGCATATGCATGTTTGCATTAACATTGAACTTGAGAGACATAAGAAATCATTGTTTATTTGCTGGTCATCCTTGTGCTGGCTCTAATGATCATTAATATATGATTTAACGTACTTAGTTAACAGTTAATTTTAATTATTATGATGATTTTTTTTTTATTTTATTATTTTTGCATGCAACAGTTGTTGTTTTGTTACATTTCAATACGGAATATATGGTTATGAACATACATGTGGGCAATGCTGGAAAAAGGGTTGTGGGTCCGCTTCCCACCAGAGACTCTGTTCTGCGACAATACACCGACTATATTATCTTAGTCATTCCACTCGTAATAATAAATTATTGGTATTGTAATTAAGTAAATAAATAATTAATTTTTTTTTTTTATTTTGAGACTCAGGGGTAAACCCCTACTAAATGCAGTGCATTGTATTGGATTTTTTTTTTTTTTTTTTGAAAGGACAATACATTTATGACAGAACGTACATTTTTTTTGTTTTTCTTATATTACTATTAAGCGCCTTAGGAATGAGACAAATTGCTGTGAATTGATCATTGAAAGGCCAGTGTTATACCTTCACCCTTAATCAGCAGCAATTGCCTCATTGTTGCATGTTGATTGTGTGGTGAGTGTCTTCGCCAAGTAGGTTTTAGCTGTTATATGTTACTTCCCAATAGGTGGCACTTTACTCCTGATCATTCGTTTTTTGATGACATTGGTTAAGGTGGAATCGAGTGGAATGTCGGGGAGCGGTTCCTTTGTAGATGGTCTTTTTGGAGGGGGGGACCTCTTATTTTTAAATTATAATTATGAAAAAACCGCAAACTAACTTTTTAATTTTTTCACCTTTGCTGGGATTTGAACCTGGGTCGTTGGAGTTGTTGTGCGAGCGCTCTAACCACTATACCACGCACCCCCCTAAATTATTGTTAAATGGAGCTTAAGTATCGACATTTCATCAGATTTAAAAAATTTTTAATTTTTAAAATTATTTGATTGAAAAACATACATACAGTATACCTAAAATCTTAATTTTTGCAATTTAATTTGTTTAACCGATGTATGAGTATTTTTGCGAAATTCTAATAAGGATTGAGAAGTGTTTTGTAAAATTCAAAACAGATATTTCTATCAGAAAAAAAGGTATCACTTCCCAAAAGACATTTTTTGTCACTGCGTGCTCCTTGTCCTTGTTAAACCAATAATAACAAAATAAATTTTGTTATCCCATTATTAAAGTCGTAAAATTAAATGTTTACATATTTATTTTCAGATCTACATACGAGTACATAAACATACTATCATACATATATCATGTCATTTACTACTCTACTAGTCTTATTGGTAAGTTTGTTGTATATTTTTTTTTTTTTTTGTTTTTTCAATAAACACTCATTTATTTGGAAAAAAATATATATTTTCTTTTCTTCTATTTTTAAGAGTTTGTCATGCAAATTTATGCTATTACCTCTAGTCAGTGGTCATGGTCGATTAATGGATCCACCAGCCCGAAATGCAATGTGGCGTTTTGGATATCCGAATCCAGTGAATTATAATGACAATGAATTATTTTGTGGCGGTTATGCTGTACAATGGGAGCAAAATCAAGGTAAATGCGGAGTATGTGGTGATGCGTATCATATAAAAACTCCACGCCCTCATGAAGCTGGTGGAGAGTACGCCAAGGGAATAATATCCAGATATTATACATCTGGTCAGGTAAAAATATAAATTTTTTTTTTCGTCTTTATTTTACCTTCAAACAAAAAAAATAATTTAAAAGTGATTATGAGTAGGAAATTGATGTGGAAGTTGAACTGACAGCGAATCATTATGGTCGTTTTGAAATGTATTTGTGTCCAAACAACAATCCTCGTAAAGAAGCTAACCAGGAATGTTTCGACCGATATCCTCTTTATATATCCGGTAGTCGGGAATATCGTTTTCTTATACCGCGTGATACTAAAAAGAAAGATATTTTTCGCTATCGCGTACGTTTGCCTCCATATGTCACCTGCACTCAATGTGTACTTCAGTGGACCTATTACACTGCAAATATGTGGGGAACATGCACTAATGGTACCGAAGCAGTTGGTTGTGGCAAAGCAGGTACATACTTATATACACACATATATACTTATAAATCTGTATATACATATCAGAGTTGGGTTTATTGCATTAAATTTATAATACATTATCGTTTCCACTACCACTAAACGACTTAGTATTAATGCAACAATATTGCAGCCACCACCAAATATAAAGGGAAATAATTAACCACTTAATAAAACGAATTTAGTCGTAGTGGAAATTTAGTGCTGCATACAAATGTGACCGATATTGAATTGAATAATTTATTACATTTAAATCAGTGTTCGAAAATAAACTGTACATTATTATATGTACGGTTCACAAATCCAAGAATGGTATTTTTTTTTTTTAGTGTTTGTGTATTTTTACACAACCAGAATAAGTCGTTCTGTTTTTTGTTTTAAAACAGTACAGTTTTAGTGTTTGTATACATTTTGGTTATTTTTCCCCAAATTTCAAAATATTTTCTTTTTTTGCATTTTTTATCAATTAGTTTAAAATAAAAAAATTGAAAAAAATTACAACAACAAAAAATATTTTTCCTTTGTTTTTTTTTCTATATGTTAAGAACAGTATATTCGTTATGTAGGAAATTCAAAAATATTATAATGTTTTTTGTTTGTTTTGAATTTCCTACACAAACACTTTTAGTGTTTCTGTACTTAATATTCTACAGTACAGAACACTAAAGTACGTTTTATAAGGTAAATTTTCGAACACTGATTTAAATATACTAAAATTTTTATTAAAACAACAACAGTTATTTACTTTATACAGCAAATTAAGGTTTAAGTCAATGCCCGTATACTACTTATTTGGGAATTGACTTACACTATGTATGCATACACGTATGTATGATAGTATCACAATATTGTATGAAGGTATGTGAAAACGATAGTGGAACTAAGGTAGTGGAACTAAATCTTGTCCACTACACTATCAATCAGAATTATTAAATAAAAATAAACTAAATTTCCACTACAACTAAGTACATATTAGAGGCGATAATGCACTATTTTTCCCACTACCACTAAATTTAGTGGAAAATAAAATCGAATGCAATAAACACAACTCTGATACATACATACATACTACATATGTATATGTAGAATTATTACAAAAATAACCTTCATTTTTTCAATGAGCATTTTTTTTAATTAAAGAAACCTTTAGAAATTGTGCCGATATTGCCATTATTTCAAATACTGGCGGCGGGGTACCTCCTCTATTTGTCAATAATAGAAATCCCTACCTATTATATTATAGAGATTATAGGGCACCAGAAGCCAAAAATGTTTTCCCCTTAATAGTAAGGTGAGTGAAAAACTTACTACAAGTTTACATACATAATCGTGTAAATATTTAATTTTTTAAATTGCACTGCCTTTCGCTTTTTATAGAAATTCTTCAACACACAAGCCAATTAAATAAAGTTCACTTATGTAAATATGCACATGTACTGTATTGTATATAAGATTTAAAAATAAATTAAAAATATACTTTATGCTTTACATTGTAAACCAAAAACACAAACGCTTACATTTATAAACAATTAAAATCATATTAGCAACACTTGTAAAATTGTAGTGATATTTTTGATTAACGCAAGTATGAAATTATAACACTCACTCATACCGCCCACATACTTGAGCTGTAAATTAATGCCAAAATGAAAAGAAAAAAATTTTGAATTGCCAAAAATATTCAAAAACAAAAATCATAAAATTATATTACAATCTCTCATACACATTTATTTAATAGAAATATGTATGTACATACATATTTATGTACATACATATTACATACATATGTATGTACATACATATATATTTTAACTATAGATTTTATATAGAATTTATTTAAAACTAATACTCGTATGGATGGATGTACATACAGGCATACAAACATATAAAAATAATTTTACGCACAAAAACTCAATTATAAGTACGAGTGTATTACCACCATATAATAAAATATAAAAATTATTATTATTTTTGGTTTGGGATTAAAGCTTTATTTAGTTTTAATGGTTTTGCTAATGTTTTTTACGAGTATTTTTTAATATTTTAATAAACATGCCCTTTTTTCAGACATAAAACTACACTTGAGCTGTTTTATTTCATTAAAATTGCATTGTGAAATGGTGATGGTATTTTGTTGTAAATATTTATAGAAACTATAAAAGTTATTTTATTGACATATAAAAAAGAAGGGTTTATTAAAAAAATTATTAAAAGAAAATTACAGTAGAAGCTCAAAAAGGTTAACTTGAAAAAGTTAACAGTATTTTAGCATCAACGAGGGTTAACTCTTTAGGGCGTACGATTCGTTAATGATAAAATCTTAATTTTCGACGTGTCCGATAATGCTAATGATGGGTCAATCATCGAACGATTTATTCAGTTATCTAAAGTGAGCCTTTGTTTTTTGTGTGGCTGTTTTTTGTAGAATTGAGTTAACGTTACTGATTACCAGAAAACTAATACAGATGGCAACTGGCGTTCAAAAAGAATAAAATATATCGTCGGTTGACAAGTAAAACTCACTAACTGTAGTCATATAACATAGCACTTAGTGAGTTTTACCTGTCAACCGACGATATGTACTTGAAATATTTATCGACATTCCCAAAACTTGAATGCTGTAGCGCAGGTAGCAAGCACGAAATTTTAAAACAATTTGTTTTTAAAGTGCCGTAAAAAATATAACAAACTTTGCCTTTAGCGAACCGTTTTTGAAAGTCCTAAGCACGAAGCATTAGTTGTTCTTACAAATTGCTTACGTTTATAACGAACACGGTTATAGCGAACTTTCCTAAGAGCAAACATTTTTCTCTGTACCCTTTAACGAATTTTAATGTAAATTAATACTTTTAAAACGAACTCACAAAATATTTTCAAATCTTTAAAAACACTAATCAATTCGGCAATTTTAGAGTTCAAAAGAAAAATCGTTTAACGTTCTTCACACGAGTTTGATAGATTAGGAGATTTTCATTGATAACAAAATACTTAAAAGTAAAGTACAAAAGAAAATAATTGAGTTCTTCAATTAACTAGTTTTTCATATAGATTCGCAATTAATTAATTTTTTAATTCTCTAGCCATGTACCTTGAATTATTTTGATTTCTACTCTATGTATTATTATAGAAATACGCCAAATAAGCCTTTAAAAAACATAAAATATTTTTTTTTTATGAATACAGGGGTAAATGTATAAAATCATAATATAATTACCCAATTCACAAAATGTTATATTGTTGTAGATTATAGTTAAATATTGTAGATTATAGTTAAATAAATAAATAAAAAAAATAAAATAAAAAAAGTTTTCCAACTCTGGGCCCAAATCGCGGCACTCGTAATCGAATGAACGTTCTTATCGAGTAAAATTTCGTCACGTATCGAATAACCAAATTATGGCACTCGATAGCTATCGAATCGAAATTTACAAGAAAAATGTAAAAAATTTTTTGTTTTGCAAAAGAATCAAAACATGATTCGTACAAATGTAAACAAATAATTTTAGAATAAAACGCAAGTAAGTAAAATTAGAGCAAAATAATTGTATAGTTTAATTTTAACTTAAATAAAATTATTTAGATTTCCTCGTAAGGACCACCGCCAGTTTTTTTCTTCGATTTCATATTAAATGAAAGTTTCTTTTTAACATTATGCTTTTGGTCAGCATACACCTTAAAAAACGTTAGAAAAAATATTAACGTTAAATAAGAAGAACTACACTATTTACCAAATGTATTAAGACAATTTGACAACTCTTCCCACAACTTTTCAGCCGTTTCTTTTCCGTCTGCAATTTGGCAGCAAGTTCTTAGCCAAATGTGGATGTTCAAACATGAACTGTGCCATAACATCCTTTTGTTTGCTGTTTATATTGTTTATATTTTCCTGAACGGGAAAATAAATTTTTTATGTATATTACGCTAAAAAATTATTTGCTACTTACATTTCTGTCGATTTTATTAAAAATAATAAATTTTGTTTCTTGTTATATTTCCAAATAAACAACGCGTATATAATTTCGATTGCTCTTTTAGTATCGAATGGCATTTCGAGAGACGGCATTCGATCGAGTACTCGTTATCGAATGTCATAATCTAAAATTTCGATACACCTTACTCGTTATCGAGTGCGATGATCTCAAATACAAAAATTTCGATTAACTTCATTCGATAACGAGTGCCGCGATTTGGGCCCTGGTGTATTGATACGACATTTCGGAAACATAGGAAAAATTGTCGTACAAGTTGTAGTAGTTTTTGACATACAGTGAACTCGCGGAAACGTGAACTAATTTTTACCAAGGGTGTTCACATTTTCAAATTTGTTCACCTTTTCGATCGGTAAGATTTTAGAACAAAAATATGCATTTTAGCAATAGATATTGGCTAAAACTCAATCAGATTTGGAAATTTTATTAAAAAAATATTATATAAAATTTTATTCAAACTTTTTTGCCATTTTTTACATTTTCGTGAAAATGAAACAAACAAAAAATTGTAATTCAAACGAATTGTATACATACTTACATATATGTATATGCATACAAAGTTTTCTACTACTAAAGTTTCTATAATTAAAAAAAAATATAATACAAAACATGGTTAGGAATACTTATATGGGTGTAGCAAAAGAATTCAGTCTTCAATAAACTCCTTATAAAGACGGATTTTTTCCTATGTTTTTTTTTTTGATGTGTCTTTTTCAGCCATCTTAAGTATGGCCTTTTCCTTAAGATTTCTTAACTACACATGTGCATGTTTTGTTGAAATAGATACACTCTAAAACTTTTCTCAAAATTTAGTTTCATATTATGTCTAAATTGGTGTTAAAAATTTGTTGTTGTCTAAAATTATATAAATTTCATTCTTAATTTAAAAAAAAATAAAAAATTTACACAAAAAAATTAATTTGCTATCAAAATTGTTGATGTTTAAACAAGTTATGTTTTAATTTACTAAATAATGTTTAATATTAAGCACATTTGCTTAAAATCAGTAAAAAATTTGCAAAATTAAGCACTTTTGCCTAAAAATAGTTAGAAATGTGTAATATTGAGAACACTTAAGTAAAAAAATTGGAACACGTGGTAACAAAGGGACGAAAAAGAGAAGAAGCATTTATTTGCAATAAAAACTTCAAGAGTCGCGTCGTATTCTGAAATTTTTTTAAAAATTAAAATTGCAGTGGCTGCAGCATCTGTATATTTAAAAAAATGTGTTTTGTATTCAGCTTGTGGTGTTTATTGTAATTTATAAATAGTTTATAAAATATATTAAAGTGTATATTAATTATTTACAAAAAAGTGTTTGTTGCAAAATTTGCAGAAAAAAATATCAAAGTTTAAGAGTTTATCATCTACATTTGTACGTACGCACATAAAGAAGAAAAATGCAATGTGTTTAATTTATATTTTGGATTTTATGTGTTTTAATAAAATTTTTTTTATGTACATGTACACTTGTGACACTTTTTTGCAAAAAGACGACAATATGTATGTAACGTATATGTAATATTATGTAACTTGTTGAATGATAAAAAAGTTGTGGACATATGTATATACATATATGTATTTTATATCTATTTATAAGTATATATAGATAGTTTGTAAGATATGTATATAATTTATAATAAATTAAATAAATTTATTGAAAATATATATTTTAGGCATTTTCATTTAAAGAGTGTTAAAAATAAATATATCAAAGGGGGGAAAATTAGACACAAATTGCCTAAAATATTTAAACATTTTTTGTTTAATTTTAGACATATTTTGCTTAAAAATTAACCAAATGTCTAAAAAAACTAGATGCCTAATTTTAGGTCGAAAACAGTCTGTAAAGTGTTGCCTACTATTATCGACCTAATTTTCAGCAAAAGTGGTTTAGAGTGTAGCTAAATATGTTTGTATGCTGTCTTATGCTGGGATTCCCCATATTTAAACGAATTCAAAAAATAAAACGAAAAAAATTTAAAAAAATTTGTTCACGTTTTAGAGCTATTTCACCTTGTTCACGTTTTAGAGTAGTCAATGCAAACATAAAAGTGTTCACGTTTCCGAGTCGTTCATGCTTCCGGGTATTCACGTTTTCGCGAGTTCACTGTAGTTTCTACCGATCTACGACAACTATAGCATTTTGTGAATTGGGTAAATATGTATGTATGTATATGTAAATAAATACGTACTTAAACGTATAGTAATAATTTTTCTTTTATTACGGATATAGCGAAATTCGTCTATAACGAACTAAATTGCAGTGTCCCTTCGAGTTCGTTATAACCGTACTTTACTGTACTTGTAAAAATCACAAACAGCTGTTTTCTTGAAAAATAAAAAATTAAAACAAAACAAAACTTGAAACTCGAATAAAAAAAAAGATTGAAATTAAGTTCGGTAAATAAAAATAAATAAAATAAATTTAAAACTAGTTTTTAGTCACATTTTAAATACAATTTTTTTCTAAAATAAAATAGGGATAATAAAATTAATAAAAATTAAAAGGCAAAAAATTTAAAACCCATACTGTTCTAATTTTCCATACGAGTTTTTCTTAAAATATTTTTTAATACGGCAGTTAAATTTTACTTTTAAAGTTTTTATTTCAGCAACTGGAAATGTTTGATTATGAAAACATATTACTTTAATAATAAGTCGTTTATGGAATGCAACTGAAATTTGGTTGAGTTGCCTGTTGACTAAAAAATTTTACTTTTTAAGAATTTTTTATTCGGCAGATGTCAACGCAATTGAAGTTTTGGCTGCAATTCACAATCGATCTATAAAACTATGCATTCAATGGATTTACATAAATCGTAGATACTCTTATCATATGTAAACAGTTGAATTCGATAAGTAGAAGGCTGCCTTAAATCATGTAATTATACTTTACTGCATTGTAAATCAAATGCATTGAGTAAAAAGGCAGTGCCAATTTAAATTATGCCTAAATTGCTTTTGTTTGTGCATCAACTGAGAAACAAGTGAGTTTAGGAATGCTATACATGATCAAAGTTTCTATGGTTGCGTTTAAGAAGAATACATGGCATTGTCACAATGCAAACTAACTATACTAAAGCTTAGGACAGCAGCGTGTCCTTCAGACTTTAGCGGACATTTTTTTAATTTGATTTTTAAAGTACCAATTATTGTAAAATGGTGGCAAATCTACTCATTAATTAATATTTTTATTTAAATTAGCAAATAATCATGAATAATTTCGTTTTCTTGTAGAACTCCAAATTCATGCATAATAAGCAGGAAAATATTAAAAAAAAAAAAATATATTCTCTAAAAAATAAACATCAGAGGAGAAGATAAAATTCGAAAAAGATATTACCAAAGTTAAACGTAAACATGGTGATTGTATTGCTCCATATTAATTCAACTTCAGTAATTCCTTTTTACACAATATTTAAATAAAGTTTTTAAAAAATTAAAAAAAAATATTAAAAGAAAACATTAATATTTGAAAGTAAAAGAAGAAATGGTGTTTAACATGTAAAATCGGGATACGTTAAAGCCATTATGAAAATAATAAAGACAGACATTTGAACAAAACCTACTAAAATAGTTTTAAACAATGAATTCTTTGGATTGCAATAACTATTAATGGGCATCGGTGTCAAACATCGTCTAATACGTCTTCTTTGTTTGCCACGAATAGTAGGCTCTAAAAGATGCTGCGGGTTTTTGATTTCACTATCAAGGTTATTCTTATTTTCACAGTTAATTTGCAGCATTTGATTGTTTTTTTCATTGTCCATCCAATTTTGAAGAATTGTCTGTTTCCATATTTGACTATCTCCGCCCTCGCAAAGACCTTTTGCAGCAGTCATTTGCTTGCCTTTATGAAGGTCATCGTTTTCGTACAAATCTATGGAAATGTTCGCAAGTTTAACAGTCTTGTTGAAGAGACTGTTAAAAAACTTTGAATCTTGTTCGAGCAAATTAAAGGCTACTTTACCGTTCCTTGGCTTAATATATCGTAAAAATTCATTCGGGTTGTTCAAAAGCCTTTCGAACGAAGTTCTTCTAAGTTCCACAGCATCAGTACAATCCGGTACATAAAAGGCACGTTTCGCCTCCTGTTTTAGTTCAAAAATCGTTTTTTCAGCCATACAAAACTCTTTTACTATTCCAAAAATATAACGAATTCCAATTGCTCGAGCTGAGTACTCGACCATGTTCCGGCAGTATGAAATATGTTTTTCATATTTGATTTCATAAGCGACAGGCAAGTATTTACTCACATCACTCAACATGGTATCTGTAATTGGTGCAACAAAGACTCGGCTTGATGCAACACGTTTTTCTCTGTAGGTGGATGCGCTCTTTAGAGTGGCCTCCAACTTCTCTCCTAAAGCCTTTAATATAACAATTTCCTTCTCTAAAGATGGAACATTTTTAAATACCACATCAACTTCTAACTTTTGAGTATCTCTGTTGAAACTGGAATAGCTTACGATTTCATTGAGAGGTTTTGCGATATCAACTTCTTGGCTTTGTTGTGTATTGGGCGACAATTGTAAACCCTCCAAAGCAGTTTTTACAGCTGACTCGTGTTTTAAAATCTTTTGTAATTGAGTCTCTAGTATTTCTTTAAAGAGTGCTGGGTTTTTATCTACACTTTTGTATCTCCTGTCCGATTTTATTACATCTTTAACCACACCAATATCATCTGATGATAATGATATATCTTTATGGCACAGAAAATCATTGAGATTTTTCACAATTTTCATACTGTCATTACTATGTTGAGATGGAGAGCTCATTAACGGAGCCAATTTATACTCTTCGTTCGAGTCATCAGAAGATTCGTCATCTTTATCATTTTTATTTATTAGTGCTTCTTTATTACATTGAATATATAAATGTGATCGTTGTGATAAACTGGGTGATTTGGTTTGATTTTGATATTTCTTATCCCGTTTACCATCAGAGGAAGATTTTGAACGGCTCAAACTACGAACAGTCACAATTTCTTCAACAGATTTTATAGTGTTCTTGGAATACGCATATGTTTGAGCTTTGATTTCGGGTACAGCAGTCGACACTTGTGTTCGTACCTTTGTAGGAACATTTAAACGCTTGTTAGTCGCTGCAGAGTTTGGAGATAATGGTTTACGTATCCTTTGTGGATATTCCAAAGGATTAACACTCGTAACAATTTGTTTAACTGTTTTGGAACGTTGACAACCATTTGTTACATTAGAACGGGATCTTGTTAAACCTACTTGGTTCTCAATGCTTGCAGACTTTTGAATTTTACTTAAACGATCCCAAACATTTTCCTTTTTATATGCCCAATATTTATCTAAAATATGTATGTTAGTGGAAGATAGGATTATACATTCAATTACTAATTAATTCGTATATATGTATGTATCTGTGTATGTACATACATATGTATAGAAATATAAGTATGTATTTCGAAATGCAAACCTTTAGGCAAATTTTTCATTCTTTTACGCAATTCAATATTTTCATTTTCCTTTTCGATCTTTATTGATGTTTCGCCAACTCGGGATTTTTTATACATTTTTTGCTACTTCAATTGTTTTATTTTATGTGTATGTTTTACTTCTTGTGTCCTTTTTAATTTCTTCAATTATGTATGTACGTACATACGTGCACACATTATAGTTTTATTTCACACAACTTTTTTTTTAAATTTTGAACTATTTTATTACAATTATTAAAAAGAAATAATAATTAAATGACACAAATACTTAAAAATACTTAAGAAGCAAAGGAAAACAAAATCGATCAAAACAAAATTATTTATATCGATTATTTGGAAACAAAATTTTCCACTTTATAATTTAAGCATATCGTAGATATACATACATACAGTAAGGGACAAAATTGTTCACAAAATTACAAAAATTTATAATAAATCCAAAAAAGTATGTTTTATTCAAATATATTTTAATTTTTTTTACCTATATAGAATAATGTACATCTAAAAAACGTAAAAAGAACAAAATTTTAAAAGAATGTGTGTTAAGAGTAAAAAAATAAATATTAATTTAAAAATTCACATGTGAACAATTATGACCGTTGTTGAATATTCCATTGATTTTAGGTCCTAATATTTGGTATGTACACCATTTGCTTTTTTAACTGCCTTAATACTTTTTGGCATACTTTTCACTAAATTCGTCAAGACATTAGGGTCAATACTTTCCCAAGCTTCAACAGCCCGCTCCAGAGTTCGTCTACGGTCTTTGGAGGGTCTTTTTGAGCAAAAAGTTTTTTCTTTAATATGGACCACAGGTGTTCTAATGGGTTTAGATCCGGCGACTGAGGAGGCCAATCCAAAAGCTTGATCCAATTTACTTCAAACCAACGTTTCGTTATCTTCGCGGTATGCTTAGGATCGTTGTCCTGCATAAAGATGCTATTCTGTCCCAGATCTAAACCAAATATGTCGAGACTTGGAATGTATGAGTCTTCTAAAATGTCTATATAATCTTTAGCACACATTTTGCCTCTAATTCGGCGAAGTACTCCAAGTTGATTCCCGCGAAAACAGCCCCAAGCCATTAATGAGCCACCTCCAAATTTAAGTGTTTGGCAAATATTTCTTTCTTTGACACCAACACTTTTATCCACCCATGTCCATTGTCGTCCGTCTGACCCGATTCTATTAATTTTTGTTTCATCGGACCATCTTACACTCATCCAGTCCTCAAAAGTGAATATTTCATATTTTTTCGCGAACTCTAGGCGTCTTAAATTAAATTTGGAGTTGGCTCATTAATGGCTTGGGGCTGTTTTCGCGGGAATCAACTTGGAGTACTTCGCCGAATTAGAGGCAAAATGTGTGCTAAAGATTATATAGACATTTTAGAAGACTCATACATTCCAAGTCTCGACATATTTGGTTTAGATCTGGGACAGAATAGCATCTTTATGCAGGACAACGATCCTAAGCATACCGCGAAGATAACGAAACGTTGGTTTGAAGTAAATTGGATCAAGCTTTTGGATTGGCCTCCTCAGTCGCCGGATCTAAACCCATTAGAACACCTGTGGTCCATATTAAAGAAAAAACTTTTTGCTCAAAAAGACCCTCCAAAGACCGTAGACGAACTCTGGAGCGGGCTGTTGAAGCTTGGGAAAGTATTGACCCTAATGTCTTGACGAATTTAGTGAAAAGTATGCCAAAAAGTATTAAGGCAGTTAAAAAAGCAAATGGTGTACATACCAAATATTAGGACCTAAAATCAATGGAATATTCAACAACGGTCATAATTGTTCACATGTGAATTTTTAAATTAATATTTATTTTTTTACTCTTAACACACATTCTTTTAAAATTTTGTTCTTTTTACGTTTTTTAGATGTACATTATTCTATATAGGTAAAAAAAATTAAAATATATTTGAATAAAACATACTTTTTTGGATTTATTATAAATTTTTGTAATTTTGTGAACAATTTTGTCCCTTACTGTATGTATGATTACCAAAATAATTGTTTACTATGCAACTCGTCACAAGTAGACAAGACTGCTTGTACTCGTATTATATATGTATATGGAAATTGTATGAAATTTCAAGGACAAATTATATGGTTCCCTTCCATATTTCAAATATACGAAACTGTTCTCTCTTCCGAATCAGAAAAAGTGTATTTATTCGAAATTGGAATATTCCGGATTAATAGCTGATCTGCAGTCCATTTCTGAATTATTTTTGTTTTGTAATTATTTCGTGTAGAAAAATGATAGTGGAATCAAACCGAATCAACTCCTTAACTGTTAAAAAATCGATAGTCAATTTTTCATATTATTTACACTACTCTTCGAACAAAAAATGTTATACCTACTTATGTGCATACATACGTATGTATATGGAGGCCCAAAGTTCGAGCCCCAAGAAATCAATTTTTAATTAATTTTTGTTCCGTCAGAAACGCTTTAATTAGATCAAGGTTAAATTCTTTAAAGAGCTTTATATTTTTGCAATGAATATTTTTGATGATCAAAAGAGAAAATGTTGTCCGTGAAGGAATGGTACACTAGCCAAACTGAATACATGTTTTCGACTCCAGTCTCATCAGAGTTCTTTGTGTTCTGTGCATATTCAAGGCCAAACATCAACTACTTATTTAACTCACACTTTTCTAGAAACCAAATACTGAAGTTACTTTTTTCCATATGGGCTAATCCTGCGTTGCGGACGTTACGTTCGTACGCATATTTTTGAATGCTGTTGGCGCTCTGAGCGTTATATTCTTAAGTAATCTACAGTGATACGTTGGCCTTTGAGAGTACTTTCAAATGGCAGTTACAAATATTTTCTGAGTTTTATCAGTTACGATATATGTAATTGTACTTAGTAAATTACCGTTGCGGACGTTACACAATACAGAAGTCATTGTGGAGATCAATGCAAACTTTCATAAATTTTAGCGAATTTTACAGTATAAACAAAAAAACTGCAAATACATTAAAGAAAGAGGAATGTTTAAGCATATCAAACCCACTTTCGAGGCAAAAAAAATAATTGTTAGTTTATTCACAATTTTGTCTTATATTTCTTGTGGACGTTACGTTGCGGACGTTACATTTTTGACCACTGTCCTACTAATATAAATAAAAAAATATGTTTGTGCTTATTTTCAAAAAATATAAATTTTATTTTTCTTTTTAAACTTGTAGTTTATGTTTAGGAGATAATGCAGTGCGTGCCATTTAGATAAAATTTTCATTAAGTGAAGAAAAGTGATGATGAGGTTTTACGCCTGTAATATTTTTTATATTTAGCCATTTCTCACCTAGATATTGAGTTGTGGTTTTTATATCGTTTTCTGTAACGTATATTAGTTTAACCCCATCGATATTACTTTTGGCCAATCTGTAAAAATCGTGTGCATCCTTCAAAATAAGATAACTGTGTTCTCAAATTATTTTTTTTTACTTTTCTTTAACCCGTCAATTCTTATGCGTTTATAATTATTGATGTATGTGGTTTCAATTATAGATTTGTGAAAACAAAACAACTTTTAGCAGAAGTTAATTTTAGGACAGATCGATACCGTTGCGGACGTTACAAAATTTCATATAAAAAAGGAAACATACTTTTGTACATTTTAGAACTTTTTTTTTCTTGCTTTAAAAAACAGTTTTAGTTTTGTTTAGAATGTTAATGTGGTTTTAAAAAAAATTTTTAGTTTCTTCGTTATATATAAAAACTCTTATTTTCGGTTGCGGACGTTACAAAGCGTGGACGTAACTTTACTCAGTTTTATTTAGTATGTTTCTATAGAGCATTTAAAGCGCTTCTTCCATAAAGTTGCAGAAAATTAATAAGAAAAAACTTTTTCGAAGATGGAGCAGCCGTGTTTTGGATAAAGCTTGTTTAACAGCAGCCAAAAAACATGCATATTTTGGCCAAATATTAAAGATGTAAGTTTGCTGAACCTTAAGTCCTGATTTTCGTAATATGGACTGCCAGAAAAATATTTTATGATGATATTTGTAAGAGTTCAAGTATAGTCTATTACTCTAAATAATCAAGAATAATTTTTGATCAACTTTAAAAATTTTTTGTTGGTTGACATTTTTTCGGATATGCCCATATGTATATACATATGTATGTATGTGCATACACTTGTATAAGTTAGTCGGGGTAAAGTCAAACAACAGTTTCTCCTTTTCTCACCATCATTGCAGTTTTTGTAATTGTCATCTTATTTGGATGAAACAAAATTACAATTTATTTTTGTTTTTGCCCTCTTATTCCATTTTATCGACATTAGTCGACATCGACGAGATGTGCCACTGCAGCCGTGGTGGTTAGAGGAAATCGCTAAAGCAAGCGCATTATAATTTATGTGCTGGAGGCCCGAATTAAAATTAAATTATAAAATTAATTTTTTTTTTATAAACTTTAACAAAAATAATTGTCAAATTTTTTTTGATTCTGACTAATATTCTGCAATAATTCTGCATACAGTGAACTCGCGGAAACATGAACTAATTTTTACCAAGGGTGTTCACATTTTCAAATTTGTTGACCTTTTTGATCGGTAAGATTTTAGAACAAAAATATGCATTTTATCAATAGATATTGGCTAAAACTCAATCAGATTTGGAAATTTAATTTTAGAAAAATATTATAAAAAATTTTAATCAAAATTTTTGCCATTTTTTACATTTTCGTGAATATGAAACAAAAAAAAAATTGTAGTTCAAACGAACATAAGTATGTATATGTAAGTACATATAAAGTTTTCAGCTACTAAAGTTTCTATAATTAAAAAAAATATATAATACAAAAAAGGGTTAGGAATACCTATATATATGGGTGTAGCAAAAGAATTCAGTCTTCAATAAACTCCTTTTAAAAAACGGATTTTTTCCTAAATAGTACTTTTATTGGAAGAAATCACTTATCTTTTTTTGATATACGTTTTTTTCAACCATCTTAAGTATGACCTTTTCCTTAAGATTTCTTAACTACACATGTGCATGTTTTGTTGAAATAGATAGCTAAATATGTTTGTATGTTGTCTTATGCTGGGATTCCCCAAATTTAAACGAATTCAAGAAATAAAACGAAAAAAATTAAAAAAACAATTCAAAAAAATTGTTCACGTTTTAGAGCTATTTCACCTTGTTCACGTTTTAGAGTAGTCAATGCAAACATAAAAGCGTTCACGTTTCCGAGTCGTTCATGCTTCCGGGTATTCACGTTTTCGCGAGTTCACTGTAGTTAGATTCACTCAAAACATGTAGCAAAAGTCGTTTAAATATTGAAAATATTAATGTTGTTTTATATTTATTTACTAACCCCCATATTCATAAAAAATACATAAGGCAAGTGTCAAATGATAACAATAATAATGGTATATTGCCGACAAAACAAAAGTGCATTCCAGATGTTTTCCTTCCAAATGATCGCTCGTCTAAATACGGACTTATACTCTATTGAAAACTAATTTGAAAAAGTTTTTGTTTCACACAAATGATAGAAAAATTGGTACGATGGTCATTTTTTTGTTTGTTAATTGTTTGTGTTTTAAAAAACCATTTTGATAGTCAAATAAAAAATTTCAATTTCCATTTCTGATATGGATGAAGATCACTAATTAAAGTTTTTCCTTTTTTTATTAAAAGCACTGAAAGAAATCCATTGTTTATTGATAAGAAATGCTCAGTGCCATCATGCATTTAAAAACTGTGATTTTAATTATTACATATATTAGTTTAATAGCGACAAAAATACATACATATTGATGTACATATCGTCGTGCGGGAGTATAAGTGCTCTATACGCCATTTTTTAAATCTCGAGTTAATGATGCTAATTTAGGTTTTTGACACCAAAATTTTTAAAATCTGCAATCCGTTTTTAGCTATTTATTTCCGAAACTTGACGAGGTATCCTAAAACGGATTACAGATTTGTAAAATTTGGGGTCGAAAACCTAAAGTGGCATCATTAACTTGAGATATATAGAAAATATGAAATGGCGGATAGAGCACTTAAACTCCCGCACGACGATATGTGTGTATATTAGCCCAATTCACAATTTTGTGCATTTGCCATTTATTGCCACTAAACTAACAGCTGTTTGTCAGAAAAAATACTTAAAAATTGTTTAGTTTCATTTTCAATTTAATAAGTTAGTCAGTTTTTTTAAGCTTTTATCTCTATCGTTTCTATCAAAGCAAATTAATTATAAAATGCGATTTGTTAATCAGCTGTCTAGTCGTTTGTTGCTGGTTGAAGCTGACAGAATGTATTTCATAAACGTGTTTGTTGAATAATTTCCAATCAATTCGCCTTGGTTGCTATTTTAAAAAAACTCATTAAAGTCTATGAAAGACAGAAGCGTTACTTTACATTTCGATTCGAATCAAAAATCTTATGAATTCATAAAAATTTACGAATTTTCGAAAATATTTGTATTTGTATTATTATTTTTCGAATGGGAAGTTTCTTTCCAAAGCATTTTCTATTCGAATGGGAATACAATGTAACCCCTCAGGTCAATTTTGAATTATTATTCTGTGGTTTGAATGCTTTAAACTCATCAAAGCGAATTAATATCTTTTTCCTTTAAGAATGATGTGATAACTGTTTTTTTTTAATATTATAAGTTAAAAATTACTTTACAATTAATTTACAGAGATCAGAAATGTATTGCAACGCAAGCATTTCGTAATTTGCCTGGAATGGATCAGTGGTGTGAAACCAATTGTTTAAGATACCCACCAAATTGTCCAGAAACTGCTTGTCAGTGTCCGTAAGTATCACCTTTTTTTTTAATTTCGTTTACTTTCAATAAAAGTTTTTCTTTGTATTTTATAAAAAGGAATGAATGTGTTGCCATAGGTGAACTGCAGGGAAAAGAAGGTGCTGATACTTACTGTATGGATGCTTGCCTTAACTATGGATCTGAATGTCCTATTGAGAAATGTCGCTGCTTTTAAAATTGAAAAGTCGAACTTTAAATCTGAATTCTTATTTAAGTACATACTAATATAGAAAATTAAAAACTTACAGCTGTGCTTGAAACTCTGTGCCCCTCAAAACTAAATAAATGTTTTTTTCGAAATACAATTGCTTTTGTATCAAAGCCTTGGTGTGCTTTGCTAGACTCTGTTTGAATAAAATAAATAAAATGGGGTGCCACGCACATCAGCATTAGAATCGTAGGTATGTATGCCGACCCCATTTGTGCGATCGATTAAATAAATAAATCAAATGAAACTGGTAATGCCTTAGGTTTTCTTACAAGAAATTGAAAAGAATTGATTAGAAATTTTTTTAATATATATTTTAATAAATACATATTTAAGAAAAAAAAAAAAAGTAAAAAATAATTCACAATTATGGAAATTAACAACAGAGATTATTTGTTAGTTCCCATAATTGATAAATTTAGGCAACATATTTAGAAGGCATACATACATGCATACGTAATAGATTTTTAATTTTTGCAAAGGAAATTTGTAAGTTTAAAATTATTTGCCTTGATGTTCAAAAAAAGACTTTAAAGTTTCCACTTTTAATTTAAAATTTTCTTTTTTGCTGTCGTTAGTATTGCTTATAACATTAGTTTCAGATGATTTTGTGATCGGCTGAAAAGGATTGTATATTTTATGTGAAAAGATAGGTAGTGATATTGGTGGGGGTGATGGCGGTGGAGGAGGATAACGCGGCAATTCGTCATCTAAAATTTTTTGTGAAAATCCAGCAAACATATATTCGTTACTGATAAACCTTTCGCTATTGCTCTCTTCATCCTCTTCAATTCGGTTTTTGTTAAACTGATCAATTCTGCTGGGAATAACGTCAGTCTGTGGTAAATCGGTGCCATTAGATATTGATCGTAGCTGATAGTCGGACATACATAATTTAGAATTTTTATTATTTAAAAATTCTACAGTTTTCATTTTCTGTGTCATTCGAATATGCCTTTTTAAAAGGACAAAAAGTTTTTGCCACAACTGAATTCCACGTTTTGTTTGAAAGTTGTCATAGGCAGAACAAGACAACGCTAACTGTATATTATCCGTATCTATCAAAATTGCTTCATGCAAGTCATTGCAGCTTTTAAACATATTTTCATCTATTTTGTCCACATCGATATATTGAACATTTTCTCTTAAGTTTATTACGGATGGGTTGTCGACACCTTCTATCGGTAATGTTGGTTGTTTTGAGCAACATTGGTTTTCCTGATAATTGGTCTTCTTTTTCTTATGACTTGATGTATAAATACTATTGGAATATACTTTTCTGCCATTAAATGCTTTCTTATCCAATTTTTTCTCTTGTTCTTTTATATTTTCTTGCACCAAATCGTTTCGACATTTTTTTGATTTAATTCTTCGCATATTCCAATCCGATATTTCATTGCCATATTCAATTCGTCTTTTTCGAGTAGACTCAGTCTTAAGTTTAGGATCGGAATCAAATTGTTGTTTTTCCCCAAGAGCGCCATTACTTATTGTTGCATTTTTGAGATTCCACTGAGAATAATACTGACCCAAACTTCTAGCTTTTTTCAAGTTTTCAAAACGTTCTGATTCTTCGGAACGAGGTTTAGCTTTTGAGTTTAATTTTGGTTTTTCAGAATTCAATTCTCTTATTTTATCTATTTCCTTAAATAATCTTTTCAAACGAACTTCTCTCATTTTCTTTTCAATATCACGATCATCGAATAAATTCATTCGTTCAAACTCGTCCTTTAGCATTTGTAGTTGACCATTAACTTTGCTTTTTGAAAGCATTCGTTGAAAGAATGGTGTTGATTTTATTTGATAAGACATTGTTTTGTTTCTTTGAAAATTAATATTTCGGGAATTAATTAAACGTTTACTAAAAATTTTGTTTGATTTTCAAATGCTTTTATTCTGCAAATGAAAAACGAATTTAAAACATTTAAAAAGATGAAAGACAACTGACTTTCTTAAAAAAATTTTCAAAGCAAATGTTTTCAAATACTTAAAAATTAGAAATATCAAATACCTTGACGTTTTTTTTTTTGTAGTTATGCTTCAAACAGGGTTACTGATTGTTTCTTGTACTCAAAGTTATGAAACTATTCCAACAAAAACAATGAATGGATGTACAAATGTGTTTTTAAGAAATTAAAAGATATATGCATAATTTGTACATACCGCTCATTACTTACACCTTTTATATCAGATTTGATCAACTTCTTTAAAAGAATTTTTTTTTCTTAAAACATATAAATAAGGAATCTATATAAACTTAAGGGGTGATTATGAATGGCAACTCATACATGCATACATAACAGGCCTTTACAACCCTGTGTCAGGATTACAGCCTAGCTTCTCGCAGCACTCATGTTGTGTGTGTCAATTTTTATCCATGAGTACCGGGACCTACAGTTTAATGTCGACTTCGAACGACAGACTGGAGAAGCTTGTTCATGGCAATTAGTCACTCTCAGAGCTTTTGCCAGAAGACTGCTGAGAGGTAGTCGCCGAAAGAAATATTGTTTTCATATTTCTTTTGTTGAAGATGTCAGAGCTTGGTGTCGACCCCAGGGCTCATGTCTTAGTAAGCCAACACACTAACCACTAGATCACGGCGACTACATGAATGGCAACTCAACTGAATTTGAAATTCATATTATGTATAGCAACTCTTTTCAGTTGCAATTTTGACATACATATGTACATTAGGGTTACAACCAAAATAAGGCCCTATCACCCCGCTGTAGCCGATGTTTAAAAATGTTGAAACCAAACAATATTTCCTCAGGTAATTTCGGAACAAAAACGTTCCGCGTCGAAGCCGATTTCTGAAAGCCCTTTGAGAAAAGTCAGTTGTCTTTTATCTTTTTAAATGTTTTAAATTCATTTTTTCGTCTACTGCAATACCAGCAGTTTTGAAAGTTTGTGCGGCTTTAAGGTTTTTTGCAGAAGAAAGTTTTCAGATATTCCATGGCAACGATTTTAATTTGGGAATGGCTCAATCCACGTAGTTTGTGATATAATTTCCTAAATGAAATGAAAAGATATATTTACTTACTTTCTTAGTTTTTGACGCCTTATGACTGAAAATATCACAAATATGAAGTTTGGCATCCCTGGTTGTGAGGAAGTGTATTACTGTATTGAACTGCTTCATGAACTACTACATACATATTATAATAAATAAACACCTTCTTCTCCAAACTGAAGTTTTGTTATTCCCAACATTTTTCCTTGCTTACAATTTAAAATCAAATTTTTTACGAGTAGGAATGATCTGTCATAAGTCATGCCATTATTTCTTTTTGAATAGCCTTTAATTTTATTTACATTTGTCCTAAAGAAGAAGTATGTTATTTTCCTATTTTTCTTATTATTGAAAAAGTTTAATACTTACTTGTTTACCATTTTATTTCAAACTAATAATTATTCATTTAAAACATTTGTATGTATATTGCTTGTAACAAAAACAAAATGTTTAAACACACGGTTCGTTATTAGGTAGTAATTGAATGTTCCTTTAATGTTTACCGTAAATTTAAGATACATCTTTGCTGGAATTTTATTCAGCAAAGCGAATACTACATGCTTAGTGTGCTTACTTACTTCCTTCGAATTAAGTATATATTTTAATATTTCTACGAGATAATTATTTGTGTTTATTTTGATATAAATAAAACTGGGAAATTTGTTCTCCAAATAACATTAGTGACGTTTTTTGAGTCATTTACTTGAGATTTATATCGGCCGAAGCATATGTTCAATTCGAATCAGATTAGCATCATACCAAGAAATATCTTTGTTTCTTTTGGCTTCACTATCTTCAAAATTATTGTTTTTTTATATTAATTGAGTAAATAAATTGATTAAAATTATTATAAAATTTATAAAAAATAAGAAAAAACGCATGTTTGTTTTGGTTTGGTTATTGGTGCGGTAAAAGGAAATAAAAGATAATTTATTTATACAGTCCGTTAAATTAATGCTACAACCGTGCGGAAATTTTAATTGTACAGTCCTTGTGTGTCCTTTGTGTTTTGTTCCCGCAGACGGACGGTTATTAAAATTAAATTTTTTTTTACATATTTATATACATATGTATGTATGTATATACATACATATATGCATATTTCGGTAACAACAATTAAGTATTTTTACAACATCTCTAAATAGCATTCAATCGATCGACTGGCATAATACCAAGTTTCCCAAGTAATGAAGGCGTCGATTCCAAAAAGTAAAATTTCGATGAGTCATACGATATCAAGTGCTTATTGTTAAACAAATCCAAAAGAGAATAACATTTTTGTTTTTGTTTATTTTTCATTTTTCAATCCTTGTAATAATAGATAATATCATAAAAAAATATATGTATGTGTAATTATATATACTCAAATATTTGATATAAATGGTATAATAACTTATAAGAAATAAGATCAATATTTAATGAAACTCTTAAAGATATAAGTAGATATGAGATTATAAACAAAAATAATTACAATAATGTTAAAGCTTAAGAAAAGAGTAAATGCTATTTATTATTGGTGATTTCTTATTGCCCCATTTTTTATTGACGAGAAATTAAATTTTAAATAACGAAATCAAAATAAAAAAATTGGCTGATTCTGTAAAAAAGAGCTTTTTCAAACGTTTAAAAATTTATATTTAAAACAAATAAATTTCAAAACATTTATAAACAAAAGATTTTTTTTACAGAATGAGGGTAATACATAATGTATAAAATACTAATGCTGTTTTTTTATATAAATAATTTTAACAGTTTAGCCAACTCTCAATTAAATCACATTTAATTATATTTTTAGAAAACAGACAGAGTTGACAACATTTTATCACACACGAGAACATTTGTAGTAGTTAAACTTAAAACTTAATTTGAATCTGTTGAGGTTAATTTTTAGAAAATTAATAATTTCTTTTTCTTCTTAGATTTTTGTTTCTCCAAATTAAGAAGTTCGGATTCATCGGCATCCTTAAAGAAAGAAAAATATTGTATTTTAATGTAGTTTTTTATATCAAAGAATACTTTTTTTACTATTTACCTTGTCTGCATCCAATTTTTTACTTTTAATTAACTTTTTAGCTTCTTTTTGTTTTTTCTTCTCCTTCTTGGATAGCTTTGACAATGTTTTTTTATTACTTGATTCAAAATCTCTTTTTGCTATGTGAGACTCCAAGCGTTGTTTTATGCTCTAAATTTGCAAATACATTTTTTGATTATTAAATAATAATTAAATAATTTGTGTGAATTGTAAACTTACTTGATCTTCCTCCGCTTCACGAATACGATCCATTTCTAGACATTCCACTACCTCGTTACGTAGCTTAACAACCTCTACCAAGCGTTCTATTAAGGCTTCCTCGCGAGCTTTATCCGAATCTGTTTTGTTTCTTTCAGGCTGAGCCATTAAAATTCGGATTTCGTATTCTAAATCGGCTTGCTCTTGCTCTAATCTATGTTGTCTTCGCCTATTTAAATAATTTTATAGTAAATAAGTGGTCGTATATAGACAGTTACGTATTTATTTGTAAAGACTTACAAGTACATAAGTTCAGCTTGGCGACGAAACAGCTCATTTTTTTCGTTAACCAATTCAAAAAGTTGTAAAATTAAATTTTCAACTTCTTTGGAATTCTCCGCACTTGTGCCTAGTGTGGCATTTTCGTCTTCACCCTGTGTTCCACTTATTTTTAAAGGCTCACCATTCTCTCCTTCACAACGATCTCTTATCATTTTCTCTAAAATAACACCTTGCTTTTCTAGACCCTGTTGTTGAACCTCTATGATTTCTAATTCGTGCTTAATTTCTTGCAGCGGCAACATTTGCAAAACTTTACGTGGTGGTATTGGCAGAGCCGGGGCTGGGCCCTTGCGACGTTTCCATTTTCCGTGTGCTGATTTGTTAAATAAAGGATCATTATCATCAGCTCCTGATGAAGCAACTGATACTTGAGACTGACGATTACGATTGTTAGCTTCCTTGTTATCTTTAATCTTTTCTAATTGTCTCTCCCCAAAAGAAGGAGATGCGCTAAGATTGTCAACAAGTGGATTTTGTTCTCGTGTTGGAGTTTCCAAGTTTTGAGGTATAAGTACACGGCGATATACAACACTTGGTTCATTTTGCTCTGAAGCCGAAATTTTTTGTTGATTCTGTTGTTTTAAATCGTCACATTGGCCAATTCCTTCTACTCCGTATTGAAGAACACCATGTTCCTCTAGCAATTCCTTGTCCAATGGTATTAGTCTTTTAGTACTTCGCCTACTAGATGGCGACAGTTTTATATCCGTTTCATTACTATGAGTTAATGACTGTAAAGTCTTACCCTCCAACAAAGCTTTTTCTTCGTCGGATAATTTCGAGTCCAATTCACTTTGCAGAGGGTAACTATTCAAGTTTTTTGGCGGCATAACAATCGTTTCATCTTGCCTTTGTATTATTGTTTGTGCGCCCTCAAGTCTAGCTGGTTTTGGTGGTGCGGGAGCCGGCCGCTTTTTACGTGCTGATTTCGGAGTACCAACTATACTCGAACTAGGAGTAGAAGTTTTTGAACTACTATTGATAGTTTCATTCGACGGAAACAATTCCTTAACGGGAGCTGGTGGTAAAGGAGCTCGGCGTGATTTGCGAGATCTAATCGTTCCTCCGGCAGATGAACTTAGAGAATTACTTGAACATCTTATTTCAGAGTTACGCAAAAGATTATTAAGAGGGGTTGTATTGGTGCTGTGCAATGAATTTACGCTTCCATAATATTCACTAGAATTTTGTAAAATCGATAATGAAGAATTATTATTGGGTGTTTGAGGTTTTGAGCTCAGCCTTGGCGTTGGTTCTGGTGTTGGATTTTGTGACTGTGATCTAAGTTTATGTGGAGGAATATATTTGTATTTTAACATTTTTTTCTCTTAACTTAAAAACGTATTTCGAATGTATTATGAATGTTCAGATATTGATGAAAATCTCAAATTAGTATAATTTGATTTCTTTTAAAATAGATGAGCTAATATTTAATTGAAAAAGTACTCTGCCAAAACTTTCGAGTGTCAGTAGTAGTGATTTGTCATAATTATGTAGGTTCGTTGACCAATGTCACATTTTTTATATTACAAAGCTTGTCTCACTGTATGTATTTTATTATTATTTAAATAAATAATGAAAGAAAAAACAAAATAACAAAAAAAAAACAATCGAGCTCATTTAAACCAACGCATGAAGAAATGAAATTTATATTTATTTTGTTTTTGTTTTCGTTTTTCTTTTTATTTTTAATTAAAAACGGAACTACAACCGTTATTAATAAAAGCGCACAAGCAGACAAATTACACATACTCGTATCATTATTACTCGTATGTACTTTGTTAACAAAATTTATATAGAAATGCATATACTAAATAATAATTGTGAGGTACGGTACAGTGGCGTATTATTCTTTTATTCTGATGAAAAAGCATACGCATGCGTAAAATTTATATTGTTTGAATAAAACTTAAGCGGCAGTTAGCAGGTAGCGGTAAGTGTCTTTAAATTTTTTTATGTAGTCGTATGACACCTACTGGAGGTGTTTTAATTAATGGCAAATATCATTACTCTTTTACTTTTAGTTTATTTTCTTTTGTTACTTTTATGTTTTAAAGTAATAGATTATGTAACTTTTTTTATTTATGCGCTTTAAGAAACAAAGTTGTTACTTTACAGAGAGCCAAGTGAAAACTGACACTGTTTGTTTAAAAAAAATTCTATGTAGAAACATAAATTGAATTGAATACAATATAGAGTCTTCTTCTTATACTATAGTGATGGTCAAAACATTTTGGACTAATATGACTTTTACAATATCTTCTTTTTTATTATTTGTTGGGGAAATAAATTTATTGATTTTTACATTTCCAACCCTGAATATGTAAAATAATCGTAACGGTTAATAGCAATGATAAGTAAAATAAATAAACAATAAACTAAAGGAAACAAGAACACGGCCGTTATATTTTTTAATAAAATTTTTGGTTTCATCAGCACATTTACTTTAAGTTCGAAAGGGTATCAATAACAAGTGTTGTAAATATGTATAATTCCATATTACACAGATAGAAAGATTTGTTACGGCTCTAAATTATTTAAAATTTGATACTTAAATATTTAAATTTTTCCAAAAAAAAATCAGTATTTCGGGAATAATAAAAAATAATATAATAAAAAATGTTAAAGGTAGAATGAGCAAAGAATATCATAAATAAATATAAAACAACTAGTGTTGCTTCACAGATGATAGCTTAGGATCTATACACATAACTGACGGTATTATGAACATATAAATGTATAAAAGTATACTGTAGGCAAAGTATGCTAGCTCACGCATACGAGAAAATGCCTTAGTGTTCCATATTTTTATACAAAAACGACCTTAAAAAACCTTTTCCAACGACTATACAAAGTTTATGGTACTTACTTACTTACTTACTTAGCTGGCCATAACAACCCGTTAACGGGTTTCGGCCTGCATCAACACTAGTCTCCAGGCGTCTCTGCTAAGCGCACGCCTTCTCCAGTTGGTCACACCAATTGATGACAGGGCTCCATCTACCTGGTCTTTCCAACGTAAACATGGACGTCCTCTACGCCGACGTCCAGTGACCTTCGCATCGAAAACCTTTTTCGCTGGAGCAGATTCTTCCATCCGAACAACATGGCCGAGCCAGCGCAGCCGCTGGATGTTAATGCGCTGGACAACATCTACGTCGCCGAGGAGCTCATACAGCTCATAGTTGGTCCTTATGCGAAACTCATCGCCTTGCTTCAGTGGACCAAAGATCTTGCGAAGAATTTTTCTCTCAAACACTCCCAGGACCGCTGCATCGGTACAAGACAGCGTCCATGCTTCCGCACCATAGAGAAGCACCGGAAGAATAAGCGACTTGTAGAGTGTTAACTTCGTCGCACGAGAGAGGTCTCTGTTACTAAACTGCCTACCGAGACCGTAGTAGCACCTGTTGGCCAGTGTAATTCTTCGCTTGATCTCCAGACTGACATCATTCTTGCTGGTAATGGCGGTGCCAAGGTAGATGAACTCCTTGACCACATCGAATGTATAGTTGCCGGCTGTAACCTGGGAGCCGATGCGATCAGCATCCCTACTCGTCGACAACATGTAGTTCGTTTATGGTACAATATAACTTAATTTTTTTTTTAATATTGTGAATTTAATTCAATTTCAGACAAAATTTGGATTTTTTAAAGGTGTATTGGTGTATTCATTAGACACCAATTTAAAATGAATATATGTAAATGAGATAAGGGTTTAGAAGGTTCATGGGAAAAGTATGTTCAAGGCAAATAAATAATTTACAATATTCACCAATTATATATGTATGTATGTACATACATATATAGATATATGATTGGGACAAGAGTTTATATACATATACATATTTAAATAAAAATTCTTCTTAGATAATTCGCTAAAGGAGTTCGCCATATTTTCCATTATCATATTTAACGATTTCGATTTGACATTGGAGGGTGCG
Source organism: Metopia argyrocephala (assembly GCA_963576795.1). NCBI lineage: Eukaryota > Metazoa > Arthropoda > Insecta > Diptera > Sarcophagidae > Metopia > Metopia argyrocephala. The sequence continues at coordinate 669,863 of OY756208.1, forward strand.
ACACGTCAAAACAACACAGAGAAGACCTTTTTTTTCAATAGCCGATAATAATGTTCAAACAATAAATACAATTAAATTCCGAATTATAATATAAATGCAGAAAGTATAAAAATGAGCGGTAAAGTAAAATTATATTTGTTCAATACAAATTGGACAAAAGGTTTTTTTTATTTATTTTTTTATTTTTGCTAAAAGTAGGATAATTACAATTCAAAGTTTGAACAATATGAGTTGATCGACACTGTGTATACGTTTCAAAATGTGTAAAACACACAAGTGAATTAAGTTTTAAAGTTAATTATGTAATTGTTTTATTTGGAAAACATACTAAAGCTTAAATTCTAAATTTAAGATTTCATATGTACTCACATTTACTAATTCTTTTTTTTAACAACAGATATTAATATCTAAAAGAGAAAATTTATAACAAAAAAAGAACACACACACACACTAAAGAATTGCAAATATTTGATCAATGCATTTTATCTAATTAAGACGTTTCCTTATAAAGAATGTGTGTAAATTTAATTCAATTGCCTTTTTAAACAGTAAGAAAATATTTCAAATATATATTTACTTAAGTCATGAATTTTTCTACACAAATATTTATTTGTTGCAAAATGTATGTCACTGCCACTAAAAAGCCTAATTCGAATGGAAAAACAATTCATATAAAAAATAAAAAAAAATAATTTCTTTTTATTGCCAAAAAAAAGACTATTTAAAAAATTTAAAACGCAAGTTGTTTTATTAGAACTTATTTTTTAGGGAGTTTTTAATAATAAGTTATTGTTAATGTGTTGGAATTTAACACATTTACACAAAATTAGATTTTTCTATTACATATGTGTGTAAATGTAATATAAAATCTGTGGTTTGAAAATTCATTAAAACAATTAGAAAGAGACTCTTTCCTATACAACTTAATATTTTTATTTGAGAAATCTAAAGAAAAACAGTACCTACTGCAAGTAATGCATGTACGCACTTGTGCTTGAATAATTAAATTTCAAAATAAAAATTTTATTTAAATGAATACGACTAAAAGTATGCAATAAATTTGTAATGTTTGCACTTTGTAATAAAACAAGTATGCACGAATGAATCTTTTGTTTTATTTAAACGTTTACCGGACCTGTGTTAAGCAATGATTAATAATCAAAATCATTAGGAATTGGATTATTTTGCCTAAAACGGAAAAGTAATCCAGTAAAACATGTGATATCACAAATTGGATCGATTCGATTGATATTCAATTTCATTTCAATGGAAATAATGATATTTCTACTGTGTGACAAATTTCGACAATTTCTTTTTAAAACGTTTATAAATCGGTAATCGAATTTTTACAAAATCAAAAAATAAAAAGAAAAATTATATAAAACTAATCTTCGAGCTGATTAATTAGGGAAAAGAATGAATTAGCATTCAAAAAGCAAACATCCTGATGTGTTGTGGCATGTTTTACAGATTTTTTTACCGAAGTTAATAGCATTGGCCTGCCACTTGTTTTACAGGGATATGGACTAGCGTGTCAATCAACCTCCAATCTTTTTTAAATAAATAAATAAATACTTCCTTTACTTATTTTATAATTAAAAGCTAAAATGTTGACCAATTTCATGATACAATTTTACTTATGTATGCAAGTGTGAAAACATTATTAATTACGTTAAATTATAAACATTGCAATAAAACTTATGCAAAATTATTTTGAAAGAAACTAAGTTTTTTGCCTATAGATATATTTCCACCGCATGTGGTGCACAAACTCATACATTTATAGTTATTGACAAAAATTAGTACACTGCAGAGTTAAATATTTATTTGTTTGCTATTACAAGTTCCCGAATAAAGTCTGAAATATAGGCTTTAAGCGTACTACTTATATACATACATATATTTGTCCAACAGTGTATAGTACATACACAGAAAATATAGTACAATACTCGTACTATAATTTATAGTGCGGTTGAAAACACTAAATCTAATTGATTACTAGTCGTAATTGAAAAAAATAAAAATATTTTATAAAATTATCCGTGAGGTGATTAATTGAAAAGCTCATCTATTTTTATTTCAAGAAATCATTATACTATTAGTGGTAGTAGATCTAAAATAAAACTATACTTACATATTTGATCGTGGTGTTGGTACTGGTGTTTTTCTACTTTGTGATCCTGTTAAACTTGATCGCCTCTGAAAGTTTTGTGTAGTAATTTCATCTTCATCTTCACTACCAAAAGGATTTTTAGATATACGTGGAGGTGGTGGTCTGGGTGGAGGAATTTTGGAAGTCAAACCAATTGAATTTCTATAACTTTGAGATTTTTCTAATTCAACTTCATCGTCTGAAGAATCAAATGGATTCAAATGATCTTTTTTCATTGATGTTGTAGAAGTTTTTAGTTGAACGTTCTCCTTATTACTATCGTTAAGTACTTCACTTTCGGTTTCATCATCAGATTTAAAGGGATTCAAGTCTTCTGGATACTCTTCAATTGTCGTTTTAATAATAGGTTTTAGTTGTGTTTTAATGTTGTTCTTTTTTTCATAACTATTATCATCGTCTAAATGTTCAATATTGTCTTCTAATTTACTTTCTAAGTCTTCATTGTCTTTTTTTGTAATAGTTAAAGGCACTTTTATTTCGTTTACAGTAGGATTAGGGCTTTCGAAATTAGTTTCAACATTATTAACTTGATTTGAAGAAGTTTCACATAAAGTTATAGGCGTTTCGGACGCAATATTAATGGCTTGAGTGTTTCTAGTATTGTTTTCATTTGAAATTTCGTTATCAACATAATTCTCGTGCGAAATAGAATGAACCTTTTCACTTTCTTCATTATTTGTAATTACTTCAAATTGTTGCAGACGAGCACGCACCACACTTAGTCTTTGAGTTGTTTCTGCATCCTCTGGTGACAGAGAATTATTCTTGTCCGCCTTCTCAATTGATTTTGTGCGTAATTCTACTTCTTCATCGTTATTTACTGGCTCAATATCCAACGATGGTTCATTTAATAAAAGCTGCATCGTATTGGAATCTGCATCGATACTATCTAATGGCTTTGCAGAAAGTTTACCAATATTTTGAATGGTCAACTCGTCTGCCGAGTTATCTTTGGTAACACAATCATTATCATTAGTTTTATTTAATTCTAAATTATTATCTACTTCATTTTGATGTACTTGAATTGTTTCTTCGTTTGCTTCCTCTGTTTCATTCTCAGTTTTAAGGGATTCAACTGTGAGTTGTTCTTCATTAATTATACTGTTGTTGTTGTTTGTATTATCAACTCCTTTATTGGTTGAAAGATTTATTTGTAATGCAGATATTTGTTTTTCATTAACAATTTCAGGAACAATATTTTGTTGCTCATCTTTGATCGGTGTCGGTTCAGGTGTTGATTCCAATAATACCAACTGTGTAGATGCTGTAAAACGTTTATGTGTTTCTTCAGGTGTTTTCTCAGCGCTGTGCTCATTTAAAGGTGGCAAAGATTTTGGAAGTTCTGGTGGCATAGACAAGTCGTTTAAATCATCTGTCTCTTCGCCATCTGACTCGGATATGTCCATTTGGGAATTTTGTTTAGACGATGACTGTTCCTCACTGACATCATCTTCTACATCGTTAACAGTATTATTTAAAAAACTAGTTCGTAATTTATTAGAAACGTAGCTTGTATTCGAACTTTCGTTTCTTTGCAGACTTTTAGATTTCTCCTCGTCACTTAAACTTTTCTGCAATAAAGTTGTGTCTGTTGTCTCCTCATCATTAGTTTGTCTTTCGAAAAATGCTAGACGTTCTTTAATGGAATTGCGTACAGATCTCGTTGGAATTTGAAATATATTTGTGCTTTTATCCTGATTATTTCTTAATTCGACATCTGTATGCTCAATGGAGGATGCTGTTAGATCACCCTCATTAGGCATTGGCATTTTGTTGGTGACTTCTTCATCGGGACATGTTTCACAGCAATACTGATCATCAACTTCAGTTTCATAAAAACTACCTGGCGTCAGTTGATAGCCACAACGTGCACATTTTAGACAAGTTCGGTGATAGACCTTTTTGCCTACCATTAGACGTTCAGCTAAAAACACCGGCAATTGACATTTCCGACATGGATCGCGTTTAGGTACGCCAACCACATGAGCCATCTATAAAATTAAAATAAGAAATTTGTATATTATATGAATTATATTTTATTTTTATATACATAGTATGTATAATAAAAAGATTAGATTGGAATATTGTATATTTTCTTCCTATTTTTTACAAAATAAAATTAGGATGGCTAAATGAAATCATAAAACGCTTAATTGACTCAATCCCGCCAATAACAGTCAATGGAAAATTAAAATTTTAATAATTTAGATAATTTAACTCGTAAATTTTAAGACTGGCAATGATTTTTATTTTCATATACAAGCATTACAAAGAGAAAAAGCATTTTTCAAAGCACATTAAAAAGCAATCGATGAGAAACTACAATATGTAGGTATATGAATAGAGAAAGAATAGAAAAGTGTAGTCAATAAGAAGTATTTGGGTTAGTAAACGATTAGTCCACATAGTCTTTTCTTTTCTTTTTTTTATCAAATTAAAAAGTGATTTGAGAAACTTACCTGTTATAAACAAAACTAGAAACCAAGAATTGATGATTTGAAGAACGAAAATTTTGATGAAAATTTTATGACAGTAATGCAGAGGCAACACACAAACGATCTTAACTTATTCAAAAACTATAAATCAAAACGTTTACAAACTAAAGATTTTTATACCTATAAAACAAATTTTGGTACAAAAAAATATAAAGAAAAAAAAAAACTAACAAAAACACTCAAAACTTAAACCTATTCGTGTATAAAATACTTTTATACAGTTTATTTTCTTTTTTATTATTTTGACATCATCTATTATATTATTCTATACATACTCATGCATATATACATATGTATGTATATTGTATGTACGATATGTATTTTAAATATTTATACTTTGTAGCTTTAGTATTACGAGTCCTATTGCAAACCTTAATTATAAAGTGATGTTTTATTCTGGATGATATACATCAATTTTTTTTTTTTTTTTGTTTTTTTTTTTTTTTTTGTTATTGTTCTATTATTATTTTCTGTTTTCTCCTAATGATATGATACTAAAGAAGATTTTGGTTTTATTTGATTTGTTCTTTCTGTTTTGCTTTTTTTCTTTTTGGATTTTGTTCAATAAACTGTGTATGCTGTAGCTGTTTGTTGTTTCATTTAATGCAAGAAACAATAAATGTTGCCTTAAAAAGAGACATGAGTTGCATGTTTTAAATGCATCTTTTTTAACAAAATATTTCAGGTTTATATTGGCCGATTATGTCCAGACTTTTATCGTCCTATTTAAAGAAAAGAAGAGAAAAAGAAAGCAAAAATGTTTATGCTTTAAAGATGTAAAATAAAAAAAAAATTAAAATTTTAAAACTTGTATGTTATTTCGTTAATTGAAAGAAATATTAAAATTAATTGGTTGTTAGTATTTAGAAAAACTCGTATCTATACATACAAAAGTATGTATGAGTGCATATATTTTTATTAGTTTTAATTTTGAATTAGTAAAGCAATACAAGCAGCACTAGCACTAGTTAGATAAATACATATTAAATATATACATATGTATGTATATTAGTTGTTGGTTATTCTTGTTTATAATATTAGTCGTATTTACCAATTTTGTTTCTAACAAAATTAAAAAAAAAACGATTACAACAACCGTATACTTTATTTCACTCCTTAATCCCCAGGTAGTAGTTTATTATTATTTTTTTTTAATTGAAAATATAATAAAAAAATTATATGGTAATCATTCAATAAATTGGTTTTACAGGTGTTTAAATGTGAGTGTTTAGTCCGTTTTTGATCATATTTTGTCAGTAGGCTTCTCAAGAGTTTCGAGTCCCACAAAATCCATAGCTTGGAGATTCCTTACGTTTTACATTCCAAAAATTAATACGGATTTTAATTTTTAGTGGTAAACAACCCTTGAACATATTGTAAATATTGTCATACAGCACTACTATTGATAAGTCCACAACAACAAAATTTATTAAACACGTGTGTACTACGCTGCTATGAAAACGCTAAATAAAAAGCGCTTCCTTATTTATTACGTGTGTTACAAAAAACAAATGATTGTTTTCGCGACAGCAAACATTAATTTAACTGGTTACAAAAAACCGTAAAAGATATTACGAACGCTATCCTTAAACAAGGAAAGCAACAAGGAATCAATAAATAATGGTCTGATCATCAAATCAACAATTAAAAGAAATTTTGCAATAGGGAAAGCATTAATTTACAGCATGTACATACTACATAACTATGTACATCCAACGGATGCTCAGGATTTTTTGGCATTAATTGTAGCATATACGAATATGTATGTAAGCTATGGTTGTATCTGATATAACTAACAATAATGAAAAAATTGAATTTAATTTGTTCCTGTTTATTATTTTCATTTATTTCAATCATTTGAACTCACTGTCTTAAAAAAATACAACAATTCAAAGTGAATTTTCTCTCAATGATTATTAGTTTTCTCTGATTATTAGTTGCACAAGAATACAAAATATATTTATTTAATATGTTAATAAGATTTTTAAATGCAGTCTTATACATGCATATACATAAGTATGCATTTATTGTATACATTTATTATAAAACTAGAACAACTGTACCCAATTTACACGATGTCTTTTACGATGTCGGTGTGTAGTTTTTGAGAAAAAGGACGGGTAAAAGAGGAGTAATTTTATGTTTTTCACGTCTTTTATTCATATTCATATATCGATTGAGAATAAACGAAATAAAACTTAACTAAAATCATCGTATAAACGCAAAGAATTTTTAAAAGTTGCTTTAAAAGGGAAACGTTGTCGTTAAAGACTTCGTGTGAATTGGGACCATTTGGAATACATTTGTGAAAAAGTGTTTCTTTTTAGTAGTGAGAAAAAATTTAGATCCAACTGCTAATTAAATATATTTTTAACATGCCTCTTAAAATTTAAAAATATTTACAAGTTTATTTAGTACCAAAATGTAAATTTCTGTATTTGAGTGTATGTGGTGATTAATGTTTAACGTAATCATTTTGAATTGTAATTATAATTGAATTTGTATTTTATTTTAATAATTGCCTTTAATACAAAGGAAACAAAGTTCAGAGCACTGATATATTTCAAATTATTTCTTACAAGTTTTACACATTCTCTTTTAAAAAAATTAAAATTTCGCTCTATTTTCAAATTATTTGGCGTTGCGTTAAATCTAAAACCCTTGTTAAATAATTACGAGTATCTTTGCAAAGCCATGCATGATAATACGAGTAAAGATTTTTATTTTTCCAAATCCCGAAACTCGAGGTTGTTGAAAACCAACCCCGTTTGCCATCACTAATAATTTTAGAAACATATTTGGGACTTTATATTGAAGGCAACAAAACTATCACTTTTTACTTCTCTCTAAAGTTTAAATATAATTTATTTTTATGAAATCAGTCCTAAAATAGTCTAGGAAATACTGTTAATAAATGAAAAAATATTTAAATTAGTGAGTGCCCAACACATGTTGTTTCTTTTATAATATTTGCATTTGAAGAGATTTGTCAAATAATCAATATATGTATACAAACGAACTGTGCACTTCTTGGTTTTCGTGGTGATCCTAAAGATCTAATTAGCACTCTTGTGTCATTTTGATGACAAATAGAAACTTTTATTTGTGGGTTGTGCTCTGGACTACTTACTTTGAAAAAACATCGCATTTACAAAATGGTGTTTCTTGTGTTAATTCTGCAATGACTCCAAATATTCAGCGAAAATTATAAAATTCGCTAAATTCTAGCGGTAAATACTCTTCGTGGTATAAAGTCTTGCAAGTGTTGCAAACGTTGCAAACCATTAAAATCAATAACAAAATATAGGCATATGTATATGCTACAAATTCTTGTTTGCAATGTTTGCAAGGGCGTTTGCAACAAAGATATTTAGATTACTGCTATTGTAATTAAAATCTACCAAAAATTGATTTTCTATTTACAACTCTAAAAACAATTTTAAAATTCTAACCCAAACTCTCTAATTTTTTCATGGAAAATTGAACAAATTAATTTTTGAATCATTCTTTATATTTAGAACAAACACTATAGAGGTAGTTAACTATTGAATAGTTAAAAACAATATAAAAAAAAAACTTTAAATTAAATAAGTACGTCAAGCGTAAAAAATGCCCACGAATTTAATGCTCTGATTTTTTCAGACATCAATAAAAAAAATCTAATTACTAATTGTGCGCTTTTAAAAGATAAAACGTATATTTAAAGTATTTTTATTATTTACAGCAGCAGAGTCGTTCAATACAATAATTACTTATACTATATATGATTTGTTATAAGCGCCACACTAGAGTAGACTTGTGTTCATATGAGTGTATGTACTCGTATATACGAGTAGATGTAAGACTAAGTAGAAAGAGTACAATATGCATATGCATACATAAGTATGTACTTATGTATTTTGGTTATAGATACGGCCGTAAATCTCTAAGTAATAAATTTCGGTCTCTGGCAGATATGGAAATTGTTGAGCCTGATAGAATAGGTACCATTTGGTCGAATGTATTAAAAGTTGGTCAATATATCTGTGGCAATTTGGAAGAGTACCTTAAGTCGACATAAGAGAGAACTGAGTTAAGGCGTTTGGGGCATTACAGAAGCAAAGGCGATTAAATGTGTTTAGTCCGTTTTGAAAAATTCTATTTTTTATCAATGTTATGTACGTTTACTTTTTAGCCTAAGTTTTTTAAATCAATAATGCATTTAACAAAACAACTTATATACACATAGATTTGTTTACATATTCAGATTTTCGATTTATCATATAACTTATATTTACATTAGTTTTTTTAATAAAATGTGATTCTTTTATACAGTTATCTTAAGTGAATGTAAGTTCTTGAATAAATTCTCTTATGTTTACTTAAAACTACACAATACGTACTTTTTATTTCAACAGAAGCGCTTAAGTTACTTAAGGACCTGTCCAACGCAGATTTCAGTTTCGAAAAAGCGCTTAAGTAGAAAAGGCGTAAAATCTTATAAAATCAACCATATTTTTTTAAAATATTCATCCTTCTTCTCTAATGAACATGTTACCAATATATTAACTCATAAATTATTCGTAAAAAACATACAGAATAAAAATTACACAAAATTGAAGATATCTCAAAACTTCAATTTTCGACTTAAGCTACTCTTCCATATTGCCACAGATATAAACATAATTTGCAAGCTTGATAATGTACAATTACATTTAAAGCATGTAATCGGCGCCAGCAATAGTCAAAATATAAGGAAATTAATTTTTTCAATATATAATAATCAAATCTTCTTTAAAACGATTAAATAATTCCTGACGATGCTACACAAAGAAATTCCGAATAATTGAAAAATAAAATTAAAAAGCTTTTGCATGAGATAAGAGAATAATAACAACGTGATAACAATTTCGAAGAATAATGAAAATTGAAATCTAATAGTTTTTAATAAATACAAACAGTGTTGCCATTTTTGAATTGAAGAAAATCCTCAATTATTATATAAAAAATTATTACATTCAAATCATTTTAATAATTGCGTTGACTTTATTAATAGACCTTGGTATAGATTTTATTGAATTGTGTTATAAATTGCCTTATAAATATTGATAAAAAAAAAACAAGAGGAAAAACGTTCGTATAAAAAACAACATAAATATAGGTATTTTTCCCTTAAAACTCTAATTTACACAATATACATAGGTACCCATATAATTCATAGAAATTTAAGTATTCGGCGTCAGAATAAGGTTCAACAAGAAATTTTGTACCACAATCCTTTTAATTTTAAAATTCAACTGAGATGAAAAATTGGAATCAATATTTAAGGAGCCTCAGTCGTGTTTGAAAATTAAAGCAAATCAAAAATTATTTGTTTATGCATTAAACACATTCAAGACTACAGGCTACAGTTTTAGTTGTAACCGACTAAGGCATATATTAATAAAAGTAATCAGTAATTACAGATATGTAATCATATTCATATTTTGTTGGTTAAATTTCTTACAAACCAGACTGATTTTTATTGCAATTGCTGTTATTCGTTGTTTACTTAGAACAAACGAAGTGAATTTCTATAATTATGTAAATATTTATGATCTCGTTCGCTTGTGTACGACAAGAGGCCTTTTTTCCTTAATTGTGGACAATAAATCTTTTCAAATGAATGAAAACAACTTTATATTCCTACTAGTTGTCGTTGATTATATGTATATTTCTTCTGTATCCTTTGTTTTGCATATCTTTCAAAATTTTATTTTTTTAATTATTTAACTCTTTTAATTCTTTTTCTTCGTTTGTTGTCGCTGCTATTGTTTGATTTATTTCTCTCTTGGGTTTGACGGTTAATCAGATATTGTCCACAGAGTCGGCATTGTCATCAGAACTGATTTCATCACCAAATTCAATGTCCTCATCGAAACTATCTTCGACAAAAGTGATTGTATGATTAATACAAACAGATTCAGGGAATTGACAGTATGTTTTTAAATTTCTTGCTTCGTCTGATGAATAGGTACATATTTAAAAATAACATCAATCTTTGAATTTTGATAATCAGCACATTGCTTTCACGTTTCTTGAATTAATTTTGGTTCTTACCACGGCGACGATTTTTGCCACCTTTTTCCTTATTTTTAGGCATTGTGTTAATGGTTAACTGTTATTTTAAAAATATACAAATAACGGGAGACGAAATGCTTGATAAACTTAATTTTTTCAGTTCAGTTGTTGCTAAAGTCTTGAAATGTATAAAGTAGCTGACTACTTGGCGACTATTATCGTCGTCTAGTTGGTGATGTACAACTATTGCCAAAATTTTGTGGAAAATTATTTTTGTTCAGAAATTCTGATTCAGAAGTTCGAATACTGGATGTGATAATATATTCGAGAGTTCATTCCAATTTGTTAATTGATTGTATGTAATTGGAAAATTAAATGGATTTCATACCAGGTACATATGTACATACTACCTATATATATATGTACGAAAGTAAGTACGTATTCTCATTTTTTTGATGACGAATGACTAAAAATGGAATGCGAATATAATATGGATAATACAATAATATATAAATGTATGTAGTATGAATGTGCATATGTTTGTATGCAATTACATCAAATAAGAAAACCTGACTCATGACTAAAGAGGCGATAAATAGTATTGAATTAAGAATAGAAAATTAAATCAATAAACTATAAAAATGTTATTTTTAAGCGCGAAGGTAAAAAATATCACAAAATAGACATAAAAAATGGTTGCTGGAGACGTATTTTGAAGTCCAATAGTAGGTCCAATTTACTCACCTTTTTTTCGTTTTTAAAACATTTTTTTTATTCCAAACTAATAAGTGTTGATTCGTCAAAGTTTTTAATATCGGCACGACAATAATGATTAAAATACTGACAAAACTGAATAAATTCGTCTCACTCACTTAAAAAAATAGTTTTTCTCAAATATCTTTTGTTTTGTTTTTTTATTTTTCAACCAACATCATCATCGAAAACAAATTGGAAAAAAAAAATTCAATTGCATTTCGATAATTAGAAAGGTGTTTTTCATTTTTCAACATATGTATGTAAAGGTAAAATGGTAAAAATTATCACGTCATACACAGTTAAACTTTAAATGTAATTTTACTGAAGTTAAAAAGGCATCGATCTCAAGATAAAAATTATATATTAATTCTTGTTTTTTAATAGAAATCAAAAAACAAAAAAAAAAAACAAAATTAGTCAGACAAACTCCGTAAATTTTTCAACAGAAAACCTCCGATAATAGAGCTAAAAACGAAATGAGAATATAATAAAAAAATAAACAAAGAAAGCGAAATAATAGATGTGTTGCCACTATCAACTTATAAGTATGTATACAAAAGCTAAAGGTTGGAATTTTACGAGTGCTTTAAAAATCTGCTTAACAGATATAAAAAAAATACAAGTAGCAAAGACATAAACCATTTACACGCTGTCGGTAGAACAGTTTTCTATTAAAAGCAGTGCATAGTAACACAGGCAGTGCAGTTCATTTTTCTCATTAAACCATATATACAGTGATTCCCAAAACTGTTCACAAAAACATATTTAGAATTTTTTTCAATAAAAGTTTGCAAATTTAAGACGAGCGGCTCGATGTTTGGTTGATAAAAGCGGCTTCTGAATTTTCGTTTTTTCTTTCATGCCGCTCTCCTTGGGGCATCTACGAATTATCTGTTGGGATACATTAATTTATAGAGTTTCCCTTAGTTCTTTATTGGCCTCTGCAAAGATTATATTGTAATTTTAAAAGATTCCTACTTGCCTAGCCATGAAGTTTTTGGTTGTGAACCTTTTTATGCATAATACTGATCCCAAACAAAAAGCTACGAAAACCATTAAGTGGCTTTTGGATAATAATATTAAATGTATGGAATTGCATCCACAATCACGAGACCTTCAGCCAATCGAAAATTTACGGAGTATTCAAAAAATTGTATAACGAGAAGTTCAGTTCCGAAAAATCTAGAGGAGTTTTGGACAGTGACGAATGAGGAAAGATCCAAATAGGATATAAGGCAGATATCCTACTTGCAGCTTTCAAAGGTCGTTTCATGTTTGAAGTTGTCATAGTGAAGTTACTACATATCAGTGAAGTGAAGTTACTACATGAATTCATTTCCATATCTGTACGAGTATATTATTTTGTGTCTTTGTTGTAACTAAAAATATAGCACGTTTTTGCCGCTTCTTATTTATTGTAAAAAATTTTTTATTTTGTCAAAAGTTGTCGAATTTGCTCAGACACTTGCTTGTAAAGTTTACTCAAGCTAAAGTTACCGTTTACTAAGAGGAGCTACAAAGGTGAAATGGTCCTAAGTGTCTATTTAAAAATATCGTGTATTGTAGTTTTCATGGGCAATCGCGTATGCACAATTTTTTTTTGTTAGTAATGCCATATTGCTTAGATTTAAACGCTCTGTACATGGTTCTCAAAATTTCTGGTAAAATAACTATTTATGTACCAATTCATAAGACTGTTAAATAACAGGTTCAATATCCCACAGTTTGACTCAAAATGGTTTTTTTTGGTCACCTGAAAAATTTAATTTTACGAAATACGCGGTTACCCATGAGAACCACGGATACGGATATATTTTCTTATTTGCGTTAAAAACTAGAAACAAAAATACCAACCAAAACCAAAATATGTTTATGATTTATATATACTCGTATTATTGTGTGTTGTTAATTATAATGAATAAAATAAAAGTGTTAAATGTAATCTACGAGTATGTATTTTGATTAATTTTATTGCAAATATACACACGCTAAATAAAATGAAAAATATATATTAACAGTTAGTAATGAGTACAAATATATGTACATATGTACAATAAAATATGTTATTAATTTTAAAATTTAACATTTAACGAATAAAAAAATAAAAACAGACTGACTTACCTTCGGCGGCGGTCCAGAAGAGTTTGTTATTTGGTTTTTATCAGCAGCAGATGTTGAGGTCCGTTTCAGTCTGTTATGAGCATCTGAAAAAAAATAATATTGTTTTTGAAAAAATTAATAATTGAACATTTTAAATAAATAAATATATTCAAGACAATGGCCACCGAATACACGACTGCAAACACCACTAGTTCTGAAGTTATATTACCGAAAATAATTATTCTATTGAGTAATGGGTACCGAGTATCGCATATTTGTACTAATTTTTGGGTACTCAATACTTAAAAGTAACTACCAATTATTTAAGAGTTGAATATTTTTCCGAAGTTGTATGAGAAATTACATTTTAAGAACAAAATCAAAATTCTGTCTAAAACCACAATATTTTATTAAATTGTTTTCTTTTAAAAATAAAATCCGTTAAAAGTATCGAGTAGAATTGAGTATCCCAATGAAAGTACTCAATTCTATCGACTAATGAAAAGTAGCAGCATTTGACAGCACTAAAATGTATTCCATTTTTGATATTTGGCAGTCAGTCTTAACTGTGCTCAAAAAATTAGCATTTTATTTATTTTCTTACTTAAATGAATCAGAATTTCTTTAAGCTTAATATATTATATATATTTGCAATAATAATTTACAAAAAAAAGACATAAAGAACCTCACAAACATTTGACACGATACCATGCAAGTCAGTACAAAATATGCTCAATTTTATTTCATTTGCACTAAAAAAATCAAAACATACGTATGTCAAAACAGCTGATTTTGATATTTCGACATAAAAATTAGGGAACTCACAACATCTAAACTTTCATACGTGGAGCATATGGGTTAAACCATCTCAACTCAACTTAAAATATGCCGTTTTTGAAATTACTGTTTCCGAATTGGCTGATTTTTGGTACGAATAAAGTATATCATAACACTAAGACAAATATAAAATTAAAGGGCGCTGACACTTCTGGATCCGGAAATATGAGGTCTTGAAAATCGGAAAACAGTACAAAAATGCACAAAGTTATACTTACTTAATTGTAATTTTCTTGAAAAGTATTATAGCTACGCACATCGCAAAAGTCGCATTTGAAAGGGTATTAAATTACTTACCTTTGATTTAATATGCAACATGATTTTTTCTTTGAAAAAATCAAAGGTCAATTATCTTTACCTATAAATCGGAAGCCTATATCTGCGAAAGCGACCTTTTCCTACAAAAAATCATTGATTTGACTTGGAATATTTCATATACGAATAAAATTTTCACACTGAAATTTTGATTTTTTAATCGAAATATAGGAATGTCGAGATAATGGCTTGCTGTTGTAAGACTAACAAATGTTAAATGTTCACAATCAATTCGGTTAAAATTTTAAACTTTGAACATAAAAAATAGAATCGCAAGAAAAAGAAAAAGTATATGCATTGCATATGTTTAGATGTACATACTCGTATATGTTATTTTTAATAGAAAAATATCATTTCTATTGAGTATTAGTTTTTGAGTAACAAACCGCATGTCGTTCAGTCGATATTGAATGACATTATTAGAAATTTCGATACGTTTTATTCACTAACTCATACGCTCGCGTAAGAATTCGTTCATACACGAATGCGAAATTAGCCCCTAGATTTCATTATTAAATATTTATTTCATAATTAATTAAATGCCCAATTGAAAAATTAAATAAAAAAAAAATACTTAAAAATAATAGAAAAAAAGATTGCTCAATGTAATATTATATAATTCAATATAAAAACGACCAATTATTTTTTTTTTCTGTTTTTTTTTTATTAAGAAATACTTACATTCACTCAACAACAAATACGTCTTTATTATAAATTTCACTTTAATTAAAATTAATTTAGACATTTTTAATCGACAGTGAGATAGGAAATCACACATTTGTTTTATACATAAATATAAAACAAACAAGGAAAAAAAGTTTCTGTGTACCGCCTAGAATATAAAGTTTTTTTTTGGAAGGAGATTTCGAAAAAAAAAAACTTTTTTTATTTTAGCCAAACTTAGGGTTCTTCTTTTCAGTTTTTCATTATATCATAGGCATTTACAGTCCGATTTTAAGGTGTGATATATCAAATGGTTTTGTCTCGAGAAGGTTAATGTTTTGCCCTTAATGGCTATTGACCTCAAAATTACTCTTGTCGAGGCAAAAATATTGAAAAATCAAATGTTTTTTGTCGTTCGGCTACAAAAAATTTTCGAAATCTCCTTAAAAAATACTTTATATTAGAGGCTGTACGCAGAAACTTCTTTTGAGGTACGGTCTAATATACACACGTATACATATACTTATATATGTATGGATATGTATGTATAGTGTATTGTACATGGGTTGATACTTTGATTCCCAAAAAATACGAAGACCACCGCTTGAAATACATATCAGGCTTTTGTAAGTTAATAATCCGAAATCTCTAGATTTTTTTAAGGCAAACTTAAATTTGCGTTAATAATTGAATTCAAGTGAATTATAAGCTATTCATGTACAATAATTTAGCAATTATTAAATATTGCTATCAATTACGATATTAATAAATTTAAATCGAATATCCACTAACATTACTTTCTTTAATTTATATGTATATACAATGTTTTCAAATGTTATTTCAAAAATATTTCTAAACCTAAAAGTACTACTAAGATCTAGTGTTTATTAATGTTATATGGTCTGGAAATCCTTCTAACTCGGATCCCAATAAGTGTGATTATTTTTCAATTATTCAAATGAATTAAGAATTTGGCTTTAATCTAATTAAAGCGATTCTGAGAAAACTAAAACTACCTGAAAATGTTGAATAATTTCTTTTACTATTTTCTTCTTAAGAAAAATAGATTCAATTCAAAATATGTATAAATAAAAATTATATCATCGATTTTATCTACAATTAAAATGAGACAAAGTGATAATAAAGAAAAGGCAATTTCAAAAATGAGAATATCTTGAGCATAGACGAAATTATGAACTGAATATGAGACATATTACAAATTAAGAAAAATTATATGTCTTTAAATTCGTTTTCAAATCGTTAATGTTGGCTGGGTTGTAAAGTTATAAAATTTTAATTTTTAAAATCAACAGGCCCAGTAATTTACTGAATTTTTTTTTAACTTTCTTTCTTTCTTTTTCTTCTCCAACAAAGTCAAATTAACTGATTTGAATAAATTTTAAATTAATCACTTTTTTTTAACATAAAATATATAAAAATTTATTTTTCTTTTTCTTTTACAGTAAAAATTGGCGTGTATGCATTTGAAGTTCTTTTTATTATGTAATCTACAGGTCAGGTATACAGTGAGCTCGCGATAACATGAACTTCCAATATAGGGAAACAACTAGTAATGTGAACAACTATTCTTTTGTATGGGTTGTTTAAAGTTTAAGCAATGATGCTGGCAAATTCTATCACTTTTCATTGCTCGATAGTTTTCGTTTGAATACTGAATCCAATCCGATATTTTAACGATATTTATCTTTATGAGTAACAAAAGTAGTAGAGAATTTTTATCTATTTTATTCAGTAAGAAACGAAAACATTTCATTCTTGCCAAATAATTCTCTACAAATAGTATTAATTTTGCTTTTACTCTTTTTAGCACAAATGTTATTCCCTATACCATTACCACTATAAATAAGGTTCGAACAGAAATTCAAATGACCGAGGTTCAATCCCAGCGAAGGACAAAAATTATAAAAAAAATGTGCGATTTGTCTAAATTATAATTAAAAAAAACATAACAGGTTACCCCCCTCCCTGTGGACCATCTTCAAGAAACAACTCCTTGACATTTCCAGTCTATTCCACCACAAACGGATGATCTGGAGTACAGCGCCACCTTCTGGGAAGATAACAGCTAACCCACTGAAAACGCTCACCACTCACCAATGAGGCAATTGCTGTTGATCATTTAAGGGTGAAGGTATAACACTGGCCCTTGCGTGGTAAAATTGACAGCCATTTGTCTCATCAACAAAAAATAGGCGTATAATGTGTTTATATATCTATGAAAAAAAAAATCTATCTATCTTCAAATTCCAAAATGTACAATGCACTGCATTAATCGGGGTTTACCACTGAGTATTGTTCTTAAAAAAAATATTACATTTTTTTTACTTCATGTAAAATTCTTTTAAATTAAATATGGCAGTATTGGTGTTACAAAAAATATTTAAAAAAAAAATGGGTGAATCCGATTTAACTCTCAATTTTATTTGTGGGATATAGTAATTTGGTAGTCGCCGTGGTCTAGTGGTTAGTGTGTTGGCTTACTAAGACATGAGCCCTGGGTTCGAAACCCAGCTCCGACATCTTGAAAAAAAAAGAAATATGAAAAAAATATTTCTTTCGGCCACTACCTCTCAGCAGTCTTCTGGCAAAAGCTCTGAGAGTAACTAATTGCCATGAACAAGCTTCTCAAGTCCGTCGTTCGGAGTCGACATTAAACTGTAGGTCCCGGTACTCATGGATAAAAATTGACACACACAACATGAGTGCTGCGAGAAGCTAGGCCGTTATCCTGACACAGGGTTGTAAAGGCCAATTATGTATGTATGTATGTATGTATATAGTAATTTGACAAACTCATATTACAAAAATTTGATTAAACTTATAAAACAAAATAAGAGAATCCAGTTTTAAATGAAATAATTTTTGTATGTTTTAATCTTTGTGTCATTAGATCAAAAGTTTTTTTTTTTAATTTTTTTTTCTAATTTCGGAATGACTCATTTTTGTGTGTTAACGCTGTAATTAAGAAATTCAAGAATATTTATGGTAAATGAAAAGGAGGGGCTGGGAGTCACATAAAACAATGGCAGCAATAAAAAATTATCAATCAAAAATGGATGTCAGCACGCAATCGTAATAAAAGAGTAGCGTGATATTTTAAGTGTAAAAATAATTTTACTTCATATTGTCTATTAAATAAGAGAGAATCATGTATATACAATATACTATAGATATATTTTTCAATAAAATAAAATAAAAACATAAAACAAAATTTAATTACTAAATGTGATTTAAATTAAAAAAAAACAAAATTTAACTCTAAAAATGTGCCCAGTTTTAAGCCGAAAAAACAACCAAAGTCTGTCTGTTTTACCTGAACAATATTCTTAAATGACATCACACGATATTTAAATTTATTATTCATTCGCTTTATGCCTTCTTTTGTATTTTATAAATTAAAGAGGTGTTTTCTTTTTTTTTTTATAAAACACGAAAAAAAGGAAATTAAAAACTAAAAACCAAGTATACCCACATACATATTTACATATGTTGATAAAAACACATTAAGTTCAATAACATTTCAACTGAAGAAAGAACCCTAAAAATTTTATGTTTATTAAAGTTCTTATCGTAAGCTAATTAAATCCTATTAATTGTTCAATTTAAATGTCCATTCTAACAGTTTTATATCTGTATTGAGTTATTCTTTCCCCTTCTCTATAGGAATTCAATCTCAGTTTTTGTATTTTCTTTCAAGTAATAGGTATTAATATAAAATACGAACGTATACATACAACACAAAAGCACACTTATGTATAAAAAACCAATGAAAAATACAAATATATTAAAAATTTTCTTTTGTTTAACAACAACTACTACCTACGGTGAGGTGGATGGCACACAGGAAACAAACTCTACTCAACTTCATGTGTAAAACACAAAAGGAGATAAAAACCTGAAAACCAGGTAAAAATTAAAAACAAAAACAAAAGCAACAACGTTTTTGTCTAAAATTACGCAATTAATACAATATGAAAAGACGAAACATACCCATCTACCATAAAATTTGTGCCGAAAAGTTGTTAAAAGATTTATTTTCCTCCGACAAAAAAGGGCCCATTAAAAATTCTTCATGCTATCAATGCAATTTTTTAATTTCATCCGTTTTGTTAACAGCCAGACCTTCAAAATACTTGAATCAGGTTTAAGTGGTTCACATTTATTTTATAGTCTGTTCTTTAGTTTTTTTATTTTTTTGTTTTTTTTGTTTGTTTTTATTTTCGGCCAATTTAGTGACCACCACCAATTTTATATTATTATTACAGCATTTCAATCAGACAAACCAAAAAATAAATAAATAAAAATCATGCAACATATGCCACATACATATGTAATTATATATGTATGCATGTATGTACATATATGTACTACTTATATATGGATGGCTGGATAAAAAACTAAAACCTTTTTAAAATCTAGAAACAAGAAAAACAGCGAGAGAGAGAGAGAGAGTTGTTAGTGAAGGCACCCAGAAAACAGACAATCAATACCTCGAAATACATACTAATGATTTTCAAGCCAAATTTTTAGTTTTTTGTCTAATTGATTTCCAATTAATTCCAATTTAGGTTCAAGACAAATTTAAAATAAATACGTGTGCAAATTTATTATCCCAAAATATGTAGTTTGGATCATCATCTTTTATTTTAAATAAATAATTAAATTTATAATAAAATTGTTCAAAAAAAATCAGCATATCTGTGTGTGATTACTAATTAATTGGAAATATTGAAAAAATAAACAGTATTACTTGGCATTACAAAAAATAATCAAAAATAAAAAACCAAAAAAATTTTTTAAATTTATAAATACACATTTTCTGTATTTAAAATTTGAAAATAATTTATAAATAAATATATCCTGAAGACGCTACACGCAGGAGTAGCGAAATATTGATAAATAAAAAATAAAAATACAAACTATCTATCAGAGTTGTAAATGAATCATTCATTTTTGATTTCAATTCATTTGAATTAGCTAAATTTTGAATTAATTCTTTTCAACAAAAAAAAGAATTGAATTAAATTTGAATCAATTCATTTGAATTTAGAGAACATGAATTGCAATTCATTTCCAATTCAAATGAATTGGGCAAAATGAGTTGCAATTCATTTGAATTAGGCAAAATGAATTGCAATTCATTTTTTAATTCAAAAGAATTGGTAAAAAGAATCGCAATTCATTTCTAATTCATTTGAATTAAAATGATTTGGAATTAATTCAAATGAATTAGAAAAATAACTTGTAATTTAAATTTATCAAATCAAAAATGAATTGCATTCAATTGAAGTAAACTTGGTGTTTGGAGTTTGGTCCTTCAAGTACTACTTATGTCGCTTTTGATATACGCTGAATAACAAGACATTCAGTATTTAAAACCTATTAATAATTTATGAAATTTTGTGACGCACGAACATTAAAGGACAAACACTTTAGTAATACTTATGTATGTAGTATTTGTTTAATATTTAAGTAATATTTATTTAACAATATGTAATATTTTACAAATAAAGATGAAATTAGGAAGAGTTATTGGCATCAACTAATTTTTCTATTATTTTAATTATAAAATAAATGCTAATTAGATTAAATCAGAATGTATCGTTCACTTTCATATGGATATATTTTTATTATAAAGTACAGAATAGAAGTACTTGGAAAAAGGGTGATGCTTTTGTATTACAGTCTTTTTTTCAGAATCAATTCAATTCAAGTAAATTGGAAATGTATAACAAAATCATTTTTCGAGTTAATTCAAATGAATTGGTAAAATGAATTGCAATTCATATTTTAACTCATTTGAATTAATTCAAAATCAATTCAAATGAATTGGGAATGAATTGCAATTCATTTTTTCTAACTCATTTATATTAATTCAAAATCAATTCAATTCAAATGAATTGGAAATGAATTGCAATTCTTTTTACCAATTCATTTGAATTGAAAATGAATTGCAATTCATGTTCGCTTAATTCAAATAAATTGATTCAAATTTAATTCAATTCGTTTTTTGGAGAAAAGAATTAATTCAAAATTTTTCCAATTCATTGCGTGAATGATTCACGAATTAATTCAAAAATGAATGATTCGTTTACAACTCTGCTATCTATGCATACATACATACCCAGTAGAAATGGAAGCTTACTTTTAAGTTGCTTGTAAGGGAGAGAATTTTTACCAACGCAGGCATTATTTTTTTTATGCCCCCCCCCCCTCCATCGCAACATGCCTTCACTTAAGGAAACCCAGTAATATGAAACATAATAATTACAAACTGCTTCGATGAATGTACTGGGAATGTACTGAACTGCAAGCAGTTAATTTAGTTTTACTTACAATACATAATTAAAAAATAATTTAATTGGTATTAGCTAATATGTTCATCAGCCGTTTAAGTTCCTTTTGTGCTTCCAAAAATATGAAATATTTAGGTGTGTAGAACGAGTATGTTCTTATAATTGTATGTTCTTTTAATTCAATATTTTCATTTGTTATCTTCGCATCAATTTTAAATTTTTCTTTTTTCTTGTTTTGTCTAGATGGCTAAAATTGAAAAACAAATAAAAGTTTGCCTTGTTTATCGAATTTTCGAGAAATATGGCATCAGATAAGTTTTAGCAATGAAATAGTAAAGAAGTTCCTCAAAAGTTCATAAGTTATCAATTCACTACGAAATACTGAAACATAATGGAATTAAAAATACGATAAAATATGTAAAAAAAATTAAATAAAATTTTAGCTTAACTTAGTTTAGCTTAATAAAATAGCAATAAAACAAAATTTCAGTATTATTATCCTATTTGTTTTTTAAGTAAAATGTATGCGCTAGTTGCCAATATTTTGTCCGATACTGTATATACCTATTTATAGATTATTAAAATAAAAGCTAAATAAATCAATTTATTTAGTTTTAGTTGAATTTAGTAGTCCAAGATTAATACAAATCATACAATTTAAAGTTTTGCTGCAAATTATTTGTTAGACTGTGGTTTCTGTTGTTTATATTGTGAAAATGTTAAAAAATTTTTGTTTTTTTTTTAACGATAGAGAAAGTTAACAGACATTATTGCCGTTAATTGTTTTTGTTGTCGTAACAAAAAAAAAAACATTGACACTTTGTTTAATAAGCCACTTAGGCAGTTTTCTAATACTACACACACACACACACATTAAAAACACATGATTGAAAGTAATTTTAAAATTAAATAAATATTTTTTATTTGAAATGTTTGATTATGCATCATTAAATTATTTACTACGCACGAGCATGTACCTACATACAACACATCACAAAAGTCTACAGACGCTTAAAATTTTAATGACTTTTATTTTCAACTCGTGTGATATCCAATTTCCTATCTTTGTGAATTAATTTATTTTGTTTTAAAATTACTGCATCAGTGTCTATTACAACCATTGATAATTCTTGAGTTAATCAACAATATTTATCTTTATCTGCATATTTGTCGAACTGAAGCAGTTAAAATCATGTTCATACAATACTTTGAAATGCCTAATTCGCTTTTTCTATTACATACAAACATACGTAAGTGGCCTTTACAACCCTGTGTCAGGGTTACGGCATAAGTTCTTGCATTACTCATGTTGTGTGTGTGTTAATTTTTTATCCATGAGTCCCGGACCTACATTTTAAAGTCGACTCCGAACAACAGATTTGAGAAGCTTTTTCACAGAGCTTTTACCAGAAGCTGCTGAGAGTTGTTCACCGAAAGAAATAGTTTTTTCATATTTCTTTTTTCAAGATGTCAGAGCTGAAATTTGAACCCGGCGCTATCGTCTTAGTAAGCCGACACACTAACCACTAGACCACGGCTCTTCCTATTACTTATGAAAATTAACTCGTTCAGACGGCCTTTTTGGAATTCATTTTGACAGCTCTTCTCTTTGTTATTTTAGTATTTTTTTATTACTGATACTCCAAATTATTTATTGCGTTTATTTATTTGTATAGTTACGAGTATTTCTATTTTCAATTATACCTAACCGACAGTTTGCTTTGCAAAAAAAAACTTAATTGATTAAAGTACTCGTATTTTGTTCAATGACTTATTGGCATTTGCCCTCGAAAATGTTATACAGTGAAAGCTCCCATAGGCGGACACCGACCGTCGAAGCATTTCTGTCCGATTACGGGAGATGTCCAGGGGATATTTCGTTAAAATACAATCTAATTGACGGAACTTATAAAATCGTCCGTCTATCGGATATGTCCGCCTATTAGAGCTGTCCGCCAGTGGAGCTTTCACTGTATATATGTATATAATATATAAGAGACATAAACCATGTGTCAAAAAAACGTAAAATATCATGAAACCATCATTTGAAGTTATATTAATTAAGAAAACAAAAATATGTATATATAAAATATGAATTTTTCATTGCATTTTGATTACTTATTTCTTATTTTTATTTCATTTAAAATAATATTACATACATACATACATACATAACTGGCCTTTACAACCCTGTGTCAGGATTACGGCCTAGCTTCTCGCAGCACTCATGTTGTGTGTGTAAATTTTTATCCATGAGTACCGGGACCTACAGTTTAATGTCGACTCCGAACGACAGATTTGAGAAGCTTGTTCATGGCAATTAATTACTCTCAGAGCTTTTGCCAGAAGACTGCTGAGAGGTAGTCGCCGAAAGAAATATTTTTTCATATTTCTTTTTTTTAAGATGTCGGAGCTGGGTGTGAACCCAGGGCTCATGTCTTAGTAAGCCAACACACTAACCACTAGACCACGGCGAAATAATTCAAACGACATTTCTGCACAAAATATTACTATATAATTGGAGTTATGCTTATTTCGTCAAATATTTTGATAATGTGAACGTGGCCTCTGCGTCACTATTCTTTAATATTCAGTGTACGATTACACAAAAAATAACTGGTAAGACAAAATGATTTTATTTCTTTTATTTCATTTTTATTTATTTATTATTTTAATTTTTAATTATTTTTGTACAGTTGAATAATTTTTAGTAATGTGTGTGTATGTGTGTGTTTTTTGGGTAGGATGAATTCGTTAACATTTTCAACAATTTTAAAGAACAACAGCCAACGTGTTGAATAAAGCTGCTGAATAAACAGCTGGCTGCGATTATAACAATATAAATAAATATCTATGTATGTATGTATATGTGCATCATATCTTAAAAAACCTTAAAGCACTTATAAACAAAAAATAAATGGCATTTTTGGAAATTAGCAATGTTACAAGTATGTACATACATACATATGTACATACATATGTGTATGTATATGTTCATACATCTTGGCATATTTATACAGAACAATATGTTAAAATAACTTAAAAGAATACAGCAAATTAAATTTTTTTTAAAGTTTAAACACGTTGTGGATGTTTTTCTAAGTACATGTCACCACTAGTATTGCAATTACATGCTGAGGAAAAATGCTAGAACATGCTGAAATAATGCTAAATTTTGTTTTTAATACCTACAACATAAGATAGTATATGCTCATGTTCAGCCTTTCATGATATAAAATTGATAATAATATAATAAAGGTTAAATTAAATAAACGGTTTGCAACAAATTGAAAATACGAGTACCATAATAATTACATACATACATATATAGCTCTAATTCATTTTTGTAAAATTTTTATTAAAGTATTATAAGAACTAAGATTAAAATTTTTAGTAAGATGATCATTTCAAAAATACTGAGACCTTTTTGCTATTCAGCTTTAGCGACGATTAGTGAAATTGGCGTTTGCAAAAATTTTGCAAGTAATCAAGAGATTCAACCGATTAACCGAAATTAACTTAAAGCGGACTCTTGAGTCCTATTAAGCTTTTTAGGAAACTCTTTTAAAAAGAATAGAATATTTTTAATTATACCCACAACATTTTTAAGATGTTTTAATTCTGTGTGTCTCCTCAGTCTACTTGCTTTTAAAACAATATCGTATTTGTAAAAACTTTGTATATGTCATTTGTCTCTTTTTTTAAACTTTCGTCTTTTATATTTTTCTATTCTCATGCTTAATGTGAATAGTCTAACATTATTATAGCATTTAATTTAATTTTATACGTTTTCTTTCTTTTTGTATATTTTTTAAAAATTATTATATTAAAAACAGTTTTTTTTTTTGGAAATGATGCAAACAAATATGCTACAAACAGATTTTTTCAAATGGATTTTAAAAAATGCTATAGCTAGCATGAAGAACTGGTCACCAATTTTCGTGCAAAGGAAAAAAATATTTAAAGCAGAACAAATTAATTTGGTCAACCATGTTATAATAAAGAGCCGGTTTAAAACAGGATTAGGTGTATATTGTTTCTGTATGTGTGTGTGTGTGTGTATGGATTTTTTTTTTTTCATTTTTTTAACATTCAACACAGGCAGACTGTGGAGATTCAACAAAGATGACATACATTATAAGTTTAAACAAAGACAACAAGAAAATGGATTGAATTCTGGCTTAGGAAACATAAACGCTATTCGTCTATTAATTTAATAAATATCTCTTTAGATATTATTCTAAGGCTGTAATTTTAGCTGTTTTTAATATCATCTGTGAATATACTTTTAATTGTTTTAATTACAGATAAATGTTTTGACTTCAGAAAAAACATTTTTGACATATCACGTTTATTTCATTTCATTAGAAATTACCACAAAAACAAATAAACAAAAAAAAAAAAAAAAGAACAGTTGATTTTAAAGTTTTCTTTGTATATATTGTTATAGAGAAATAAGTTAATTAAAAAAAAATACTGTCAATTATTAACCAAATATCTAAGACGAGTACTGAATTGAGAGATAATTTACAGAAACTACTTATTATTAATTTGAACACACATTTCTAAATTTGAGCGTTCATTTTCTAACTTTTTCAGTGCGGCTTATCGTGCCAGTGTATTTCCATCTAACTGGAAGATTAGCTAATATAACGCCAATCCCTAAAACGGGTGAGGTTAGTAATACCGAAAATTACCGCACAATTGCAGTATACTCAACGCTTTCCAAAGTATGAGAGAGTACAATAACTTGCTAGGGGTTGGTCAGTATGTCTTTCGCATTCGCAGCTCCACTAATTTTATATGCGATTCCTCTCTGAGATCTTTAGTAGGTCTATTCACCGTTTTGGTGAAAGCAAGGTTGTCGTCATTGATATCTCTAAAGCTTTTGGTAGAGACTGGCACATGGCTCTCATTTCCAAAATTGCTGTCTTCTGTGTCGGTAATCATAGATGATGTAAGATATGTTTAGAGAACTCGACTTTAATTCTTTTTTCTAAATTTATTGAAAGTAATTTGTTTTTCAAAGAGTATTCGATTTTTGCTTGCATAAAACGCAAATAATTGCAATCAATTTCGATGTGTCCACAGACATCAAAATCGATATTTTCAAATTTGTTGTATAACCGCTATAAATAATAATAACCTTGTAGTATGGTGCAGTGTAGTACAGCAGAACAAGCCATAAATCATAGTGATTTGTTGGTGTTGGCAATAAAATTTTATACAAAATATGTTTTGTTTTCGAAAAAGAACGAATACTCGTACAATAAGGAATAATGAAATTTGCCAGTACACGATTTATTACTTGTTTAAGAAAAGCAAAAATACATAAGAAGACTTGTTTCTTTATTTTGTGATTTCATAAATGCCATAGGTGACGGTAACTGCCTATATGGTGATAAAGGTAGTAGGTTTTTGTTTTTTCATTTATGTAGTTTGAAGTGTTAAAAGTTATAATTGCAGCATTCAAAAAATCATATTTAAGAAAAACGAAATTATGATTTATAATTTGTGTATTGAAAATAAATAAATGCATCGGAGGAATTAAATATATACAGTGAAATCTCTCGTAACCGAAAGCTCACTGTAGCATTATTTTTTTGCGATTATGAGAGGTGTTCGCACACGAGAAAGATACACCTTTTTTATATTTAAAGTTCCGATGTAGAAAATTTGTCCGACTATGGAAGAGTCTGCTTGTAGGAGGTGAATGTTTTGAGAGGTTTCAGTGTATTATTAGAATATGATAACAGTGTGCTATTTGTTCTTAAGAAAATATTCATTATATAGAGTTTATATTCTGATTGATTTCATTCAGATGATATAAGGGAATTAATTCTAAAAACTCGTATTTTATACATTTAATTTTTTTAAATATGAACATGATTTGAAATTATTTTTTGGTAAGTGCTCCTTAGTTCAGCATGTCCCAGTAATCGGCATATTTTCTTCCCTGATATTTAAACTCAAATAAAAAATCATTAATTTTGTAATAAAAACAGAGTAAATAATCTTTTCTTATTATTATTTTTAGATCCCTTTATTTAAAGAAATTATTAAGTATAGGCAAGTTTATATGGCAGTATTTTGCCTTTGATCAGTGACTGTCTGCCAAATTCCTGCAATAGAGCCTGTTTCCTCTGTAAAATTTTAGTAACAGACTTTGCTTTGTGAAGACAATAATTACGATATAATATAATTAAAAATTTTTAATCGAAAAACATTTCTGAACAATACTTTAAATTCAAAAGAATTTGTAAATATTTTTTATTCCCTCATTATGTTCAATGCAGACATTAGGAATGAAAATACATAAATCCAAAGGTAAACTAGCAGCAATTGGGGTGCCGACTACTACAATTTATCTCAAGTTGTTTTATAAATCACAGTTGATATATAAAAAATTAGTTTTAAGTAGTTTTACCAACTCAATGGTTGGAATAGTCTATACTAAGTTGTTTTTGAGTCGAGTATAGAACATTTACTGTCCTCGTTTTTAAAATGCGTTGAAACTTTTAGAGACAACGAATTTTAATATTAGAATATTAGAAGTAATAAATATGATATTCCATGCTCCATGATATAAGAATTTTCAAAGAATCTAGAAGAATAGGCTCACTAACAATTTAGAGAAATGTTAATGAGGAATGCTTAGTAAACTGTTGGCTTGACTTGATAAAAAGTGGTTTTTGTGATACAAATTTAGAATTAAAGTCTCCCAAGTTTATGTATAAGTGTGTATATGTATAAAGCTACTTGCTTTTCATATGTATTGACGGCAGTGTATACAGGCAATTAACTGTATTCGTTTAAATGACTTACACGCATAATTGCCCAAAAATGTTGCCATTTTTGTCGAGGCAATTATCCTTGGAATACTGTATCACCAATTTAAGCCAAATTTTTTTATTGCAAACAATTGGCGGTACTCCGGCAAATTTTGGCAAATGCATCAGTATTAGTATATTTTATATCAGTAGGCCACTGGAAGCAATTTCCAAGTCTATTTGTGTAGTTTTTTTTTCTATTAAGATAGACTTCCAAAAAATATCTTTCAGCAAACCATTTTTTTATTGTTTTCCAAATTTTAAACACGAACTAAAAAATAGTTATGGATATTAAAATTAAAATTATTCTTTAGTGTTTTACAATCACTTCAAAAATGTCTGACATTTCAAATAGAGTATAACATAAAATAATGAATAATGAAAAATCAATCAGCTGTTCTTTCGATGGGTTAATTACTTGACAATTAGTTACAGCTATACACAGCATTAAGTACAAAATTTTCATACTGAAAGAAACGATATACCTATGAATAACTTAAAAAAGTTATAACTTTGTGAATATGTAAATTAAACTTCAGAAATCTAAAGCAATACAAATTAATGAATGGTAATAAGCTAACGTCTTATCAGTCAACATTAATCCAGTTAACATTTTAATAAACGAAATCCTTTAAATGCCGATAACTGGTGCAATTACGCATTATTAAAAATTTAAATTAATACGAGTTTCTCGTATTGTTAAGAAATTGTTAAGCAAATAAAAATTATTACAAAAATTGTAATTATTCAGTTTATTCATTTGTATCAGATTTAATAAAATATATATTTCCAAATACATTTATTTAGCAACAGAGTACAAACAAAATATTTTTTTTTATTTAAAATTACTAAAGAAGCAACAATATTAAAAAGCAAAAGCATTAAATACGGTCTTATTTCAATGTGTTCAGCATAAAATGCATCACTGCGTGTTCGGGCAATGGAACAACCGATTACTATTTGGATTGTTCGCTTGATAGTGGTCAGAAGATTAACAATAAAAAATCAAAACGAATGGTAAATTTAAATGTAAACTCAGAGGGATCTGCCCCATAAATTAAAATATGTATGCATGTACTTATTTACGTACATATGTATTTAACTTCAAATAAATTTTTTCCTCCTCACTTACTTTTCTACTCGTATTTTAGTTTTTTCATCATATTGCTGGTCATTACAACTATCATAAGAGTGCACACTGGCGAGGGATATCAATAAAAACAATATTACTTGAGATTCAGCAAAACAAATAAGAGCAATAACCATAAAAAAGTTTTATCAAAACCAAAACTTCATACATATGTACTCGTACTTTGTGTGTGTATGTATGAGTACATATGTAAGAGGAGAAAAGATGATTTATCAAGAATCATCAAACATACATATTATGATGTAGACAAGTGTAGTTCCGTTTGAGCATATTCATAAAATCAAAAATAAAAATCATTTAACAAAAAAGTTAATCAAATAACACTCGTAAATCAATAATAAAGAAGATAGAGAATAAAGTAAACAAAACCAAGCAAATATACAGTGGGAAGCAAAATCGAGGGCATGTTTATTATGTTTGGAAGTTTCTGTCTATGAATTGATTATTTTTATATAACATTTTTTAAAGTTCCAGAACATACATACATATCCTTTAACTTACGAGGTGAAAATTTACGACATACACCTCATTTACACCTTTTCTTTATTGATTATTATTTTTAATGTATATATTATAATGCATTCATGCTTCTATTGTGTAAAATTAAGGGCTATTAAATACATACATACATACATACATAATTGACCATTACAATACTGTGTCAGGATTACAGCCTAGCTTCTCGCAGCACTCATGTTGTGTGTGTCAATTTTTATCCATGAGTACCGGGACCTACAGTTTAATGTCGACTTCGAACGACAGACTTGAGAAGCTTGCTCATGGCAATTAGTTACTCTCAGAGCTTTTGCCAGAAGACTGCTGAGAGGTAGTCGTCGAAAGAAATATTTTTTTCATATTTCTTATTTTGAAGATGTCAGCTGAGATTCGAATCCGGCACTATCGTCTTAGTAAGCCAACACAGTAACTACTAGACCACAGCGACTACATACTTAATACATACATATATGTACATGCAATATTTGCACATTAAAAAATGTGTACGATGAGGTAGTAAAATATTTTCTATATAAAAATTACTCCAACAACGACGTGGTGGTAAAATATTTTGAAACGAAGAGTACTAATAAAAACAGAATAATATTCTATGAGGGTACTGAAAGTATAAAATCACGAGCGGTTAGCAGAGAGAAGTTTTTGTTCGAACAAATAAAGGGATTTAAATTTACCACAACGTCGTAAGTTATATTTTTTTAAGACATTGTGCATTGCATTGGAATTTTGCCTTATTTTTTTTTTTTTTGATTGATGACACAAGTTGCTGAGAATTTGATCACTCAAGGACCAGTGTTATAACTTCACCCTTGAATGATTATCAGCAATTGCCCTATCTGTCGGTTAATGTTGATGTGAGTTGTGAGCATCTTCAGTAGTTTAGCTGTTATCTTCCCAGAAAATGGCGCTGTACTCCAGGTTAATTGTTTTTGGTGGAATAGGGGAGGGGCGTAAGGAACCTCCTACTTTTTAATTTTTTTTTTTATTTTATAGGGTAGGTGAGAGTGATCTGAAGTTTTTAAAATATATTGATTACAGATTATAAATATTCTATCGGTTTTGAATGCCGAAATGTTTTTTTATCAATTTATTTATTCTTAAATAATTTAAAATACAATTTACCTTGTGCTGCAAAAACTTGGTAGAATTGTGACAAATAAGTTAAAATTGATAATCTGTCAGGTACTTCATAAGCAGCCATATCATCGGCATCCAATAATGCTGGTATTCCCAAATATTTTTCTGCCGTTGTAAAAGCCAATGCGTTGTTGTAATATATATCTGATTTGTTAAGTTTGTCAAACTCTCTAAAACACCAAAAAAAAAAAAAAACGACAAAAATTTTTAAATTTTAATAAGTTGTTATTTTTAGTTTACTTAGTCGAGATTCACACTTGTCAATTTTGACTCGTCAATTTTTGTTGGATTTTCTTTTGAAGTTGCATTAGCGTTCATACAAAAATTGATTCCCTCGTCAATTTTCAGTTTTATTTGCCTACAACTTTCTATCTTTTTGACATTTTGACAAAGAAAAAGCAAAATTGACAAGTACGGTTAAGTCTGTACTCCCTTACATTCTCTTCTTTCTCTTCACCCAAAAACTCAATAATTGACGAGTCGAAATTGACAAGTGTGAATCACGACTTAGTAACGAAAAAAATTTAAAGTTATCACCACATACAGGAATGTTTAATAATAAGTTTTTTTTGTGATACTGAGAGTAAATTCTGTTTCTGACGTTAAAATATTTAATAAAATATGATTTTAGCAAAAATTTAATCTGTCATATTCATAAAAATTATTAAAGGTTTATAAAGGGCTTATTTGACAAATTTCTATGCAATACTTTTTTTATTATTAAGGTCAGCACTCACGGAACGACAACTACTTATGCAGTCAGTACTGGAAGACTCGTATATTATGTCAAGTAAGTTCTTTATAAACCTTTAATATATTTTTATGAAAACATCAGTATATGTTTAAAGCTACGGTCAAATTAGGCAAATATTTGATGAAAAAGCGTAACGACTAGTTTATGAAAACGTTTATTTTTGCTTCACATTTGATTAATTAAATATCATAATAGATATATTTTCTTATTAAAATTTGGTTTTTAATAATTGTTAAAGAAATGTTTACATAAAACGAAATTTGTTCAAAAATATTTCCTAAAAATAGTGGTCATGCTTTTTTCATCAAATATACATACATATACTTAATATGACCGTAGCCTAACTATTGTAAGGTAATATGGTTAGTAAACATAATACATAAAAATATATTGTACGAGTACGTACGTAGATATGCATATTTTTAACTGCTATCCAATTCTCTTTGCAATACTTACATTAAATCTGGTCTAAAATGGTGTATCATCGCACAAAATGCCAAACCATCTCGCCATGAGGTGGTCATGTTATCTATTTTAACTCCCGGGTATCCTTCTGTTATACGACGGCACCACAATTCTAAAGCTTTTGTACCACGACGCTCGGACATTTCTTCTAATTTTTCTTTTGATTTTTCCCAAACTTATTAATACCAAAGTATTGAAATTAATGCATTAAGACTAGAATAATTAAATTTTTAGAGACTTGCTTGTTTTCTCTATAGCACCAATTATATTTTCCTTTTCTCTACAACGAAAAAAAAAGAAAAAAATACTATAAAAAATCATCACTGAATCATGATGACATGTTTCTTATAAAATAAAAATGATAGACGAAATTCATTCATTAGAGCGCTTAGAAAACGATTTACTCGGAAACTTAAAAAAATTAATCAAATAAAATAGAAAAAAACTTAAACAAAAACGTATTCGGCATTATAATTATTATTATAGCTGTTTAAATATGAATAATTTACTCGTATTTCAGATATACTACATACATAAATTGTCATTTTTTGCAACGAACTTGCTTTATTTCTAATAAAAATTTCATAAATTCAAACTTAGAATTTTCTCCTGGTCAAGTTTTGACAACACTGATATGATAACCAGTTTTCCATAACTTAGACAAGTTGTAAAAATGGTTCTACCTTTAGTACATGGCTTGTAAGTGTAAAATAGAAATAAACGTTTTAGAACAAGTTTGATTTCATCAACCGTATTAGTTCGAAATCGTGGAAAAGTGATAAAAATGAATATAAAATTTGTTTACTATTATCTTATATAGGAATTAACGTTAAAAATTATTATTATTATAATTTTTTTTTATATATTGTAATTTGTGTTTAATTTATTTAAAAGAGCATATTTTTTTAAATATGGGAACAAATTAAAAAAAAATGTAGAAATATGTAAGCCAAATGGTGAAATTGCCCTCTACATAAATGCTACGAGTGAAAAAAGAAATGTCAATCGAAAAAATAGCAAATGGATCACATCTTTTTATATTCACTTGTACATACTGACAATGTACGTATGACAACGATCGTTTATCTATCCATGTGAATGGGTTGAGGAAGACTTTCTCTTTAAACAAAGAAAGTAAATGAATAACATTGTTTACTAATAAATAAAAAGAAGAGAAATAACGACAACAATATCATCAACGTCAACCGTCATTTGTAAAGTTTAGGAGCGAACTATTCATTTAATATTTTAAGAAGTTTTTGTTAAAAAAAACAAGCAAGTAAATCGAAATGAAACGAAACAAAGTCTAAACACGTATTTCTTTATGAACTACAAAAACAAAACTCATATGAATACATACTTTTATTTTAATTTTTCTGTGTAATGCAAATTATTTACTTTCTTGTAATTTTTTTAACGTTTTTGGTTTTCTTTTTCTACAAAAAGTACGTCTGTCCAAAAGCGTTTATGCACGTATTGTAGATATATGTATGTACATACACGTATGTACATATGTATTGATTGATATTTCCAAAGAAGTATGACCCTACTCTTAATTAAATTTTTTTAAATTTAAAAAAAAAAGGAAAACAATTATGCACATTAGGGTTAAGCGATCATTTTAAAAAATTTTTATTTATCACCATGTGAAAGACATTAAAAAATCGTTTTTGAAAAAAACTTTCCGCTGCAAATGTAATTTCTAAAAGCTTTCAAATATTGTTTTCTTCGATTTTTTATTTTATAAAATAATATGTATATGCAAGTAAAAAAGTGATACACTATAGATACAATATTTTGCCATTATATTTTTATATACACACTAGTTAACTCGGCAAACGTTGTTTTGCCATAGAAATTTGCTCTAAGAAACATTTTTTTAGTTCAAATATATTTGATACTCTTCACAGAACTGCAAAAGTCAACATGTTCTGCGCAAATCATAATTTATGATCGACAACTTTATTGTATTTGAACAACGAAGCTTTCATTTCAGAGTAGCCTCCATTGCTGTTTTCATGCTTTCAAAACTATCAAAATTTTTACCCCAGAGTATGCGATTTTTTTTTTTTTTTTTTGGCACAGCTTTGTAACATTTTTTGCCCGAAATTTTAATGAACATTTAAGATAAAACCAAATATCGAAGAAACCAATAAATGTTTGTTTCAAGAACTATTGAAAGTGGTTAAAAATGTGAATACTTCTAATACTTCTTCTTTTTCAGAGCACATCCTTTTGCAGTTGATTGTCCAGTGATCACACATTACAGAGAGAATTCGTTCTGTTCGTTTATAAAATATTACCGTGAAAGTTTTTCCCGTCAATTACGATATTAATGAGCTTAAATCATATGTCTACCAGCACTACTTACTCTTTTCCCCTTCCCGTAACATAGGTGTTTTCCTAAACCAGAACAATGTATTGCATGAATAAGGGAAGTCCGCTGAGTGCTGGACTTAAGCAAAAAATATTTAAATTAATTGAATAAATATTTAAATTAAATTCAAAAATGGTAGGGGATCAGCCCTTCTTGACCGTTGGCAAAAAAAATATGTTTAATTTGTGAAAAGTTAATCAATACAATTTTCATTCTTTGACAGCTCTGATCTTCTCTGTAGATAATCAAATTAAAATTTAATCCCTTTATACTAAGGCATAAGCAAAATAGAAAACATGCACTAGTCAATTTAAGAACTATTAACTAAAACGAATTTACGACTCTTCTATAAAGAAAATAAAAACAAAACAAAAAAATATTAAATATAAAACATTTTATTCGTAATCATTCAGAGTCATTAATCTATTTATAAGTATGTTAGATATCATACATATGTTCATATATGTTCAATTGTAATACAACTAACCAGTAATCATCTTAATCATTCATTCAAACAAATTTCAAACTCGTATCTATCCGTCACCTTTATCTGTATTTCTGTACAACAACTTTAATAGATGTGTTGGATGTCTACTTAACAACTTGTTTAATTATTTTAATCACTTGTATTTACAATTTTATTTTATGTTTTCACTAAGTTGTTGCTGTTATTTATATTTACATTTCTCTTTATAAATATACATATTTGTTTTATTCAATTATTTCGTTTGTTTTTTACAACTCCCTTAGCACTGATTAAAAAATTTCACTTTCTCTTATTGATTTTGTGATGCCTCAAAGATAATTATGTATTGCCTTTATAACAACTAGTTGAATACAAAAACATATTCTGGGTAAATATTTTGAATCTCCTGTAAGAGAATTGGGCAGACTCCAACGGCTTGTGATAAGTCAACTTAGTAGGAGTGAAATATGAAACCAGATTGCTATAATAGGCAGAAAAGTGTAACTGCATGATATCGTTATTCAAACCAAACCAGGTGAAAAAAGTTGCGTAAAAGAGGAATTCTATTAGGCCCTATTTATCATTTGAAAACAATTTCTGGCATGTCCACGTTCAGACTCATACATCTTTTTTACAAATGTTGTCATGGTGCTGAAAGCGTTATACTCTCTCTTGTATATCCTGGTCTGTAAAAAGTTCTTCTAAGGATGAACTGCTACAAGTCCTTCCATATAAGGTCTGTAAAATGCCTCACAATTAATGTTTTTTTTTTTCCTTTTATGATTTTCTTTTTCATAGCTAATCAAAAAAAAAAAAAAATTTGGAAATCTCCTGATAAGTTTGTTGAGGACTAACGGATAACCTATTTATAGAGATGCTTGTCTCCATAGGCAACTTATTCATTTAATTCGTATGTTTACTAGATATATGTAAATAAATATTTCATATAAATATTTTATTAATAAATTAATTCAAGAAAGTAGCTTCGTATTACAAAGCATGATTAAAATAAAATCTATTGAGACAAAGAAAAACCAAATTAATACAGTTTATCTTCCTTGGAAGATGTATGTAGATAGGTCAAATGGCTAGGTAAAACTAGCACAAGGTGCCATTTTAAAACCATTACAGGAACAAACTGAAATCACCCAAAATAGGAAAAGAAATACAGCCAACAACAGCAGTATAAAGTAGAGTAAAGCAAGGGATCTAGGTTCGCACATTGCGTAAAGCTATCGAAAAAAGCATCTCAAAAAAAATTCAGACGTCTGACTACCAGACCTGGGCAATCACAAAGAAAATGATATAGTCTCCCTTTCAGAAGTATTCCTGCAGCTTCTGCAGTGCAGATTAAAGGGCAGACCCAATCTCTCTACGTGTTTACCGATCAGCCAGTGACCCGTATTCACCACTATAAGTCTGTACAAGGACTGACGAGGAATCCCCAAGATTCCTCGAGTCTTCTCCCGTTTATATTGAGGCCAAAGTGTCCTAGAAACAGCACATGAAGTGATTGAATCGCTCCTAGCAGGTTCATCCTCCTTCTCATTTCCCATGATATTCCTATGACCCGGAACCCAGACTAAGGTTATACCACAAGCATCCCCAAGGAGCTCCTGATATCGGCCTGGCTATCAGAAAAAACCCTAATTTCACCCTCGATGCATCGTTCCCTCAGTAACCTCAAAGCTTGTATAATCGCAAATACCTCAGCCTGAAAAACTCTGCACGTGATCTGCAATCTAAAGGACTCTGCCAATTTGGTAGACTCGGAGAAGACACCAGCTCCCACGCCGAATTCCATCTTAGAACCATCCCTTAAAACTAAAACACCGGGACCCATACAAATTCTTCCCGATGCTCATTCTTCTTCACTGGGGTCTTTGGAAGATAGGTTAAAATAAAAATTTGTCTTAAATATCGGGATCAGAAGGCCTTCAAAAAGACCTTTCCATGTTTATCACTGTAAATTTGTCACTCCCTCTCGCTATAGAACAAAAAAACATAATGAACACAATTGTTCTACGCTTCTTCTACTAATTAACTTGTTTATTGGATTTACAAAAACTACCATTTATATTTATGTGTTTTAATCAAAAAGTTAATTGTATTAAATAAAAAATTAATTGGGAATTCTAAGTTATACGAATTAAATTTTCCGGTAAATATATTCCTTTTGTGGAATAATTTTTTTATAAATACTAAAAAATTTAATTATCTACACTTTTACGAGATGTGTAAAAATTGTTCCCCATTAGCATCCCTAAAAGTTATTGATAAAAACAATATTAGGAATACCAACAAATTGGATTTTATCAATAAATTAGATAAAATTATTTAAAAAATATGGCATTTCTTTAAAGATGGTGCCGAAAATAAAAATATGGATGAGATTAATGTATTCACAATACAATGCCTACAAGTTTAATCCAGGAATGCCTACCGCAGTTTAACGAGTTTTCTCTTATATTCCATTGCTTTAAGTGATCATTTCGTTTTGAAAATTTATTAAAAAGAACTTGATTGACAAAACTATAAAATAAAATTGTATTAAATCGGAATTTCTGACTATAATTTTATGCCTTTATTTAATATCTTATGGTGACATTTTGCGAAAATGATGGCGAATTCAACTTTACAGAACTGCATTTGTAGCAAATAACCGTTACACACCAACTTTATGCATTTTTAGAAATGATGTATTAGCTTTACAAAATTACAGAATTCGGCTGCAGGAAAAATCTTTCTGTGTATTTCTAATTAACATTTTTTTCTCTTTGTTTTATTTTTTATTATTATTTGTTTGCCAAGATGATGGATATTTGCATTCTATGAAACAGACAACAAACAGGAAATAATAACGAAGAAGAACATACAACAAAAAACCATAAAACTATAAATAACCATAATACTATAATAACCTTTTAACTAAAACCGCAGAAATAAAATATTTTTCATTTAATATTCTTTGGTTTAGAATTCAATCAATAGTTAATATGTCTATGCAAGTATGAAAGTAGGCAGAAATGATGATTCACAAAATGCTTTACAAGTTGCCTTCTCTGTCTCTGAAATTCAGTGTTGTCGTATTGTTTAAAGTTTTATACCGGATTTTGAATTTCTCATTCCAAAACATACCTAATCCTCGAAAATGCCCACAGAGAAAACCGCTTTAATTTTGTAGAGTTTTTTTGTACTCATCCTTGGTACGTAAAAATGGGAGTATACTTATACCAATGCATACATATTTACATATTTTGAAAAAATGTTTTTACATATTTGCTTACGAATTTTCTCTTTCATTCAAATCATTTTCATATTCTTTTGTATGTATGAAAAGTATTATATAAAGCAATAAAACTGGATGACAAAATTTAAGTTGTTCCAAAATGGTAGTCAATCAGTTATTACTTAAATTTAATTATTAACAATTAATTGTTAGGTACGCTCTTTCTTTTGTGTTGACTGAAATTTGTTTAAAGAACAGGAAAACATAGATAGAGAAATATTTTTTGACAAAACCCAGCGGGAAATGGTAATCAATGAGAATCGAAAAGGTACTACAAGGAATGTATAATGTTGATTCCGGAAACCATTACTCTTAACACAGATTCAAAAAAAAGTTGTTGAACAGGCAAAATTAACAGATTTTAACAATATTTACGAATACATGATTTTTTAAGTTTTTATCTTGGAAAGTTTTGTGTTTTCCATGTTATTTACTCTATAATTGATATAAAATAGGAACAAACAAAAATATTAATCACGTTTTCTAATGTTTTTCGCTCATAAATATGCTAGATCATGGTATTTCAAGTATTTCATTGAACAGAACTGTATATATTTATATATATCAAATAAAACATATGTGCATACATGCAAACTTACTGATGCAGTTTCTGTTTTGGGTATTTTTGGGGATATGAATGTCGAAATCGGGGATACAAATTGAAAACTATCTGACAACGCTGTTGCCATGAACAAGCTCTCAAATCTTTCGTTCGGAGTTGACTTTAAACTATAGGCCCCGATACTCATGGATAAAAATTAACACACACAACATGGGTGCTGCGAGAAGCTAGGCCGTAACCCTGATCAATTACTTTTCTGACATGATAAATTTGTTTATGTTTTCCGTATTTGCAATATACATATAGTTTTTTCTTTTTGATCTAAATAAGGCGGTGTAAGACGAAATAAAATTAATAAAAAGTATGGGATTCAATCTCGGGTCTCCAAACCGTGCAGCTAGATTATTTTCTGTTTAATTTAAATATTGTGGTTTTAGTGTGATGAGCCACATATAACATTTTCTAAGACTTAAGCTCTTTTATGTTATATTTATAAATTATATCCTTAAAATAATATTACTTGACTTTAGAGGCACATTTTTTTTTTTTGTATCTTCTGCTGTAGACGGAAATACGTTATTTTACCTGTTGTGCTCTGTTCACTGGTTTTGCTCGTAACCTTTTTATTTTTCAAGTAAAATAGCTTTAATAATACTATACGAGTATTGCATAACATTTTAAAAGGTTTTCCAGTATGTACTACAGGTAGTATATTATTATGTATTGTTTTATAGTATTTTCTTATGTTTAAAAATCATTGTTGCTGGCAATCTTGATGTTGTTGATTTTATTTCTTGTTTTATTTGCTATTGTAAAGATTATTTTTATATTGTCTTCTCTTCTTCTTTATATGTTGATGACTAGTTACGATGACAACAGAGTTTTTTGGCCCACATTTAATCACGAACTGTTTGCAATTTTAGCTGGGTGCTGCTGCTACTGCCTGACACTTTTGTTATTTATATTTCCAAAACAATAAAAATAAAATAATTGCATATTTACTTGAATACTATAATATGGCATATGTATATGTATAAATATTATATGCATATGTATGCGTGTAAAGATACAACTACAAATATAGCTTAAATAATATGTTATACGAGCATACTGTTGCTTTTATCAATACAACAATATATGAACAGTAATCCCTCGAACTGCGCGGTAGATACGTTCCGAAAAAACAGCGCGCAATCCGAAATCGCACACTGTGAACCCTATTTTGTATGAAATTAGGGGGATACGTTCCAAATCCTAAAATTATCATGAAAATTTTAAATTTAAACCAAGTAGATAACTAAAAAAAAGACTATTTAATATTAACATAAAGTTAAAAATTAACATAAACAAAAAAGATAAAAACTATAAATTAATTCTCAAAAATTAAACAAATAAAATCGTGAAATCAGTTCATTGTACATAGTATGTACATAATTAAAATGTAAATATGTAATTAAAAAAAATTTTCAAATAAGTTAATTTTCATCTTCTGATGAATTTGTTCTATTTTCCTCCAATGGTTTCGTAAAAAAACTTGTTAATAGTGATTGCTTAATACTATCTCTTGAACTGTAAAGTTCTTTATACGGCACTAAAGCTTCCGTCAAACGTCTACGGAATTTTAAAGCATGCTCTATATCAGGGACTAGGTCAATAGCTTCTTCATCAAGTTGATTGCCACGCTTCAGAAATTCTGCCAGTGCTTTGCTATTAAATTTGTTTTTTTCAACAATTTCTACATCTTCACTATCGTCATTTTCATCATTATTATTATCTGCAAAATATGTTATCTCTTCAACAGAAAGATCTTCATATCATATCATATTTTGCACGAAATATGTAATATGTACGCAAAAAAAAAACAAAAAAAAAACCGCGCTGTTGCGAAACTTTTGCCGAGCAATGCGAAATTTTGGTGGTAAAAATAAA
Organism: Metopia argyrocephala; assembly: GCA_963576795.1. Lineage (NCBI taxonomy): Eukaryota > Metazoa > Arthropoda > Insecta > Diptera > Sarcophagidae > Metopia > Metopia argyrocephala. The sequence goes on from OY756208.1 coordinate 711,030, forward strand.
AACGCGCAAGTCCGAAACCGCGCAGTTCGAGGGATTACTGTATATATAACCGAATGCTATAAATATACATATATGCGTTCATATATATACATATACATTCGTACGCATTTATTATAGTCTTTGGTATTGCGAATCTGCATTTCTTGATTTTAAACTTTCTGTGTAGGACACTAAAGAGCCGATGACTTTTTGATATTTTATTAGAATCTTTTGTTATGTGCCTTAAAGCAATTTTTTATATCGTACAAAATGAAATCAAACAAGTTTATGAATACAATTAAAAATTAAAAAAATACTAAGAAAAAAATGTTATTTTTTGGTGCCCCACTTCCGAAACTGAAGCGCTTCTTTTTATCATACGAGTATACTCGTACATATGCACGTACATATCTGGATGAATGATATGGAATATGATTTTTTATTATTTAAAAGGGTTTTTAGATGCAGTTGTTTTTACTGAATTTTTCGGACTTTTTTGATATCCTGAGCCAGTTATTATTACTTTCAAACGAGGTGAGGTTGATATATCAAATAGTTAATTGTAATTTATTCTTATGTATAACAAAAGTAGTAAATAATTTAATGTGCTGAAGGCCCGAAGTTCGAGCCCCAGGAAAGGTCTGATCAATTTTTTTTATTTTTAAATTTTTGTTTCGTCAGAAACGCTTTAATTAGATCAAAGTTAACTGCAATAAATATTTTTGGTAATTAAAGGAAAAATGATGTCCGGGAAGGAATAGTACACTAGCCAAACTGAACAAGAAAATAATTTCAGTATGTGATTTCTTGAAAAGTATGAGTTAAATAGTTGATGTTTGGTCTTGAATGTACACAGAAGTAATTTTACATTTAAGAAATTGGCAGAGTTGTCAGATAGTTTTAAATTTTTATCCCCGATTTCGAAATTCATATCCCCAAAAATCCCCACAGAAACTGCTTCAATAATTTTGCATATACAGTGAAAGCTCCCATAGGCGGACACCGACCGTCGAAGCATTTCTGTCTGCCTACGGGAGATGTCCGTCCAGGGGATATTTCGTTAAAATACAATGTAATTGACGGAACTTATAAAATCGTCCGTCTATCGGATATGTCCGCCTATTAGAGCTGTCCGCCAGTGGAGCTTTCACTGTATATACCTATATTTTATTTTATATGTATGGATGTATATGGTGGTGTTTAATTAAATTGACTCACCATGATCCAGCAATTTTGCGACCGAAAAATATGTAAAAAGTAATTATTATTTTTGTTTGGTTCTATTTTATATCAATAACAAATTGTGAGGGAGTCTTATCAAGCCCTTTCAGATCGCTAGCATTTTTTCTTATTATATAATTTGGAGGACCTGAAAGGACATCATGCATGCATTGGCCTAGTAGGCACATACATACTTATTATACAAACATCTGTATGGATCAAAAAATTTGGGGGTGCACTTGTCCACTTGTCGTTTGAAATTTCCTGACGGCTTTGCGAAGCAAAAGCTTGTGAGAAAACCTGCTCTTGGTTATGGCTGTTTATTAACTGAGTGCTGGTCTAATATAGGTTAGAGTGAATTGAGGATTTTATATCCATGTGATAACTATACTTTTTCTCAAATGACCACAACATACATATGCAAGTGAAATGGGAATAGAACACAATATTTTTTGTAGCGAAATATAACCGAATGTGGACTAAGTGGATGAAGGTAAGAAAACTAATTGTGTGACGTTAATAGATTAATTTTATGAACGCAAGTATATACTCGTACATTTCAAACATAATTCTTCCGTTTTTTATCTTTTTTTTTTAACCAACTAAACTTTTTTCTCTTTTGTCTTCTCATTTGATTTTTATTTTTATTTTTTTATTGTTATTTTTGCTTTACAATAAATATCTTTTAAAATTAAGTTCATTTACTTGAAAGATCAGCTTTTAAAGATCTCCATTTGCGCAATTGTTAAGTACGATCGTTTTGTAACTTTTGTTTTGTTTTGTTTGTGTTGTATGTCTCTCTAAATAAAATTGTAATGTTGCTGTTGTTTAATTTTTGTTGATGCTGTTTTGTTTGTTTGTTTGTTTTTAATGTTGTTGTTGTCATTGTTATATTGTTTGTTTAAGTATAGTAAAAAGTGAATGTATTATAATAATTGTTGCATATACAACACATACATTCATACACACATCCAAACAGATATTCCGTAATACTTGCTTAATACATACATACTGACTACGAGCTCACTGAACTCGGGCCGCTCGCTATACATACTTACATACATACATACATATATACATGCATATAATGAAAGTAAGAGTCATTATTATTTTGCTATTGTTGATTGTGTTTTTGTCTTCTTTATAACTCATAGTCGCAGTTTATTTTTTTTCTTTTCTAAGTCGAACCTATCGTCTGGGTAGATAAATAAAGTTTGCTGGACTCAAAGGAAAACAAAAAAGAAAAATATAAGTTGTAATCGTATTTAAAATTGTATTCGAAGATCAGTTATGTGTGTGTGTATGAGTGTGTGTTTATTTGCAAATAAAATTGAAAGTTTGTTGACTTTATGTCATGATCGCCATTATGGCTGGATCGTTCGTTAGGTTTATTGATTTCATTGAATATTTATTAGGATTGCTCTTTTAATATTGTACGAGTACATACATATTACGAAATGTTATTTAATAAAAACTTATACTAAGTGATACATATGCACATACATCCATATGTACAGAATGACCACATTTATAATAATGGACATCGGGATATATTTTTCCATCAAACCAATCAATTTCTTTCTTATTTTATTATTTTGGAATTAATCGTGAATATTTTGTTTACTAATTTATAACAGGTTTATAAAAAACGAATTTTCATACAAGTTTTACGAGTAATAAAAAAAGTAGTCTTATGAAGGAGTGAAGTCTGTACAGGGAGACAAGAAGAAGTTTGGTCCAAATAGCTTTATGGTCATTACAAATATTCATCATCAATCAAAAAGTGAAGAGGGTGGCGTTTTGGAAGTGTCTCTCTCCATACTCAGTAGATATGGGTTTTTGCTTACCTCGAAAATGGCCAATTTAATCCGGAGCGAAACATGCCGGTGTTTGTCTCAATTATATGTAGGTAAAATAGTTTAGTTTTTTAGAAAAGCTTGTTCTTCAATAAACAGCAGAAAATCCCCTAGAATACACATTGGTTTTCTTTCTTCCTTCAACGGGCATACCTAAACATATGTATGTATGTTTGAAAAATTTTTTTTGGGATTTGGGCATTTTGTGTAATGTTTCCCTTGTTTTTTGAGCTCTATCTTCTAGCATGCAGTTTATAATTTATAAATAAAATAACAAATAAATAAATTAACATATAGGTACATACTTATTTTATTTTTTTAAAGAAGCAAGATATAAACTTACCAAAAACATAAATAAAGGAAACGGAAATGTAAAAAAAATTTAACAGTTGTTATTTTAATCAGTGCTGCCATAAGATATTTTACAATTTTCATTAAAATAAAATAAAAAAATAAGCGAATAATTAAAATTTATTTGTAGATATGTACGTATATCTATTTATCAAGCCATTAAATCAAATACAAAAGAAAAGAAAATTTTACAAAATTTGTAATTACGGTCAAATAGGCAAATGCAAAAAAAAAGAAAACTTTAAAATAATATTAAAGTATTAATAATACATATTTAAAATTTGTATTTTTTATTCTTCTTTTTTTCTCTCTACTTTTATCCATTAGACATGTGACATTTTTAAAGTTCCACGCAACTTAAGTTGCTTGCTACTTACCTATACAGTTATTCTTAAGATACATATATTTTGTTTTTATTTTTTATGTATAATAAACGAAGCGATTAAAAATAGAAATAAAAAACCGGATTACATTTTGGCAAGTAGTTCTCCTTGAAATTTGTAGCATATCCAGTATCTACTTGTGTACGTCTGTCTGTCTGTATGTCCACTCATGTCAGTCTACCTATCACGATTTCACGGTTTAGAATGAATGGCTGACTAACTGACTGGCTAGCCAGTGGTATACACACGCTCTTTAAAATTCGTAAAACTTTTCTTATTTGTTGTTGTTTTTTCATATACACTCTTATTCATTCATTTTGATTTATAAACATGAAAATAAATTACAATATTTCTTGTTCTATTGCGAATGTTCTGGTAAGATCGACGAATACCTCAATGGATAAATGGAACTGATGTTTAAATCCAAATCGTAGCAAAACCTATTTGTGTCACCGGCACACATACAAATGTTCTTCTCTAATTCCAGATTTTTCTTCCTGACGTCTTTTTTTTCTATCCTTTTATATGATTGTCTTGATCGTTGAATAGTTAAATGGATTAGAAAAAATACAAGAAAAAGATGTTGGAAATACAAAAACCAATTCTTTTACTTTTGCTTATACATATACGTACATTACATGCATACGTACATATTTACACAGTACAGAGAGCCGTTGGTTGTTCTACTAACTTAAATATCTTTGATTTTCTTTTTGAAGGTTACTAAACTAATATAAAGCCAAAGAAAACAACATGAAGCTTTTTGTCTTTAAAAGGAGTTTAAACGGCCTTCTTTATTTGTATATTTTTGTTTTTTATTCTTTTTTATCTTTCCTTCTCTTTGTTTTGTTCTTCTCTTAATCTTTTTTTTTTTTGTTTTTTTGTATATGTTCTTATATTTTATTTTTTTATAACTAAACGAGTTTTGCTTTATAAATTTTGTTCTGATTTTTTTCGTATAAAAAATTTATATTCTGATTGTTCAAACGCCTTTTTTATTCTTTTTTCGGTTAATACATGTGTTTAAGCGGCCGTTTATGTTTAAATTTCTGTTTCGTCTGTTTCATTTTAATATGTATTTCAACAGAGTTTTTTCTTTTATATTTTTTTTAGTATTCCATTCTATGTTTTTTTGAGCATATCTGTGCTGTTACTGACATCAATAAAGTGTTGAACTGTAACCATCGAGAGAAATTTTCAGAAAAGGTTTTTTATAACCGGCTTAAAACTCATTAAACACTAGTAATCCCATATTTAAAAAATAAAACTTGACTTTTTTTAAACATCTTGAAAAAAAAAAATATGAAAAAATTATTTCTCTCAGTAGCCTTCTGGCAAAAGCTCTGGGAGTAATTGATTGCCATGAAAAAGCTTCTCAAATCTGACGTTCGGAGTCGACTTCAAACTGTAACACACACAATATGAGTGCTGGGAGAAGCTAAGCCGTAACCCTGACACAGGGTTGTAATAGCCAATTATGTACCTATGTATGTATGAAAATGTTGGAATAATTATATTTTTTTATATATAAATTAAATCACACACTGATTATATAAAAAAAAGCAAAACTTGTATAATTTTTTTTAATTATTCTAATAGTAATTGTAATTAATTATTGTTCAATAAGTACGAAATTGTTATAAATATTGAGTAAAATAAAAATGCATCACTGTCATAAGTGTGTTTAGTGAACATATTAGAATTAAGTGAACAAATTTTGTTGATATTTGACAACTCACTGTCAATAAAAGGAAGTTTTAAAAATAAAAAATTTGAAATAAAATAAATTTTAATTTTTTTTTAATCGACCTAAAGTTTAATTAAAAGCTTATATATTAATCAATAATTAGGTCACCTAAACTTAGTGATACAATTAACTTTTACTTTAAATATGTACATAAATAGGTAAAAAAAAAACAAATAAAAGAGAATAGACTGGAGTGATGCTAGTAAGGCAGCACTGTTTGAAATATGACGAGCTGTTTTCTAGTTTCCAGCTGTCAAATTGAATGCGCTGAATTGCGAATGCCTGAACACTTAAAATAATTGTGCCATATAACCTAATATTAACTTAATAACAGTTTCGCCTCTAAATATAGTATAAGGAAAACATTGGTTAATTTTTAATTGTTTTAATTCTTATACCATATCTTGCATTCTTAAAAAAGTATATGAATCCATATAAACAAAAAAATATTAAAAACAGAAGGGAACTTTTGTCGGTTTATAAAGCTTTAACAATTTTTTTTTTTCAAATTCAATTTAAACGTTCGTTGAGAGTGCAGAAATAAATATAAAAAATTTTAAATTTACTATGACAATAAGCCGTCAAATCGGGCAGCTATGCATGTGAGCACTCCATCCCTAAACTCTAATTACTTTTCACGTAATACTGTAGATGAGTGGTTTAAAATCATTTACATTTATTAAGAACATCAACACTATATTTATTAATTTTTTTTAGTAAATCACTGAGGCGCCTTTTCAAGAACAAAATGCATTTAAAAAATTCATATTTAATAAAATGCAACAAATAATAATAATAACACTTCATACTGCCTAAATACTCGTGTACATACATATTTATATGTGTTTGTGCTGAAATTGAACTCAATTCAGGGTCAATACTTTATTGATGACTACAAATAAACACAGAAGTAGCCAGACAAACAAAATGCAAAATATGTGTGTATGTATGTATGAATAAAAAACAATAATAAAAATCATAAAACAACCATATAGGTATACATTGTAGGTATACGTATGGGTATTGAAAACGAAAATGGAGAATAAAAATTTTTTTCTAAAAGTTAACAACAAAAACAATTAAAAATTTTACAACATTCTGATTTTGTTGAAACCATTTACACCAACTGTAAAGAACCTTGATGAGCAATTTATGACAAAAAGTGTTGCCACAAGTATGATCTTGAACTGAACGTAGAAATCTATAAATTAAAACAATTTCCCTTTGTAAATTTATCAGTCATTTCAGAATGTAAACATAACGCTAATTTATTTATTTAAAGAAATCTTAAATATAATAATAAAAATAAAATACTAAATATTTTAATAAAAACAAATTATCTAGAATAATTACTGAAAGATAAGCAAAATATGTTAAAATATGTGAGCGTTGTTTATATCGTTGGTCTCAGGTAGAAAGGCCCTAACTCGCATTTTTTCAAAACTTACTTTTTTTTAGTAAATTCAATGAATTTTAGAAATATTCCGCTCCTCACAAAGAATGTTACAATATTATTAAAAATAACGTTATTACAAGCAATTGTACAGCATTTAATAAAAAGTTATATATTAATAATTACAGTATCTGTTGTATTTTTACCGCCTCCTGTAAATTTTAAATTATTTGAGTTAGGGCCTTTCTACCTGAGACCAACGATATGCGAGTATAATTTTAAAATAAATAGCGATAATTTCATTATTGTGCTGCAACTGTTGCTTATGTCAGCAGTATTCTCATTTGTACGTAAACATATAAATAATAGATTAAGACAAAAAAATACTGTCACTGCCACAGTTTTATTTAACCAGTAAAAAAATATTTCTTCTTATCAATAAAAATAGAAGAATTTCAAATAATTGTAAATAAAAAAAAATTAATAAATGCTTATGGATTTATGTTACAGTGGTATAATAAAACTTCTTTGTATTCAGTGCATATACATGCATGACAATCATCAGCTATTTACTCTTTTAGATAGAAATCATATATTGGAATTATATTTTTGCCCTACATACTTTGTAATGGGTTAGTCGTGGTCTTGTCACAATACATCACTATTTTCCTATTTTCGTATATCTCTCTTAATCCATTTATCCCCATTGACATCGACGATATGTATGAACATAGCCGAGGTGAGTTGATAATATCGCCAAATACAAACGATTAACAACTTTTATTGTTGACTAATATGGAAATTCGTCGCCGTGGTCTAGTGGTTAGTATGTTGGCTTACTAAGACAAGAACTCAGATTCAAACCCCAGCTCTGTCATCTCGAAAAAAAGAAATATGAAAAAACAATTCCAGCAAAATTTAACCATGATTTCTTTCTCTTTTCTGGACAATATACTAAAAATAGAAAAAATAGCTTCTTCTTTTGTTTTGTTACTCGTTCATTGATTAAAATTTGACAAACAAAGTAATTTCTACATAATATTGGTATACTTCATTACTAGACTGATGTGTAGTGCACCTAAAAGGAAATTTTTTTAATTTTAATATTTTATGCTATACCTACCAATAAGTAAAAAATAAAGAGTAGACGATATAAAAAATCTATAAGTAGAATGAATCAAGAATAACTAAATAAGTGGCATAGACAACTCATAGACTTTTTAATATTAAAAGCTGGTTGGGTTCTTTCTTGCCGTTATTACTTTATTACTATTATTTTTTATTTTTTGTTTTTTATATACTTAATTAAGCATAATTGTGTGTGTGTGTGGCTGTGTGTGTTTAAACATACATACATACATATGTAGGTTATACACCCAGCAAACGTGGAACCCTAAATTAAAGAAATCCTATATGTTGCGAGAAGCTAGGCCGTAACCCTGACACAGGGTTGTAATGGCCAATTATGTATGTATGTATACACCATATCTCTTTGAAAGTCTGTGTGTTTGTCAGTCAATCACACATAAACCACAAAACCGATTTTGTTAAAATTTGGAACATAGATTGCGTCAACCACCGAAAGTACAATAGTACAAAATTGGCCATAATCGGACAAGTAGGCTTGGTGTCTCCCATATGACCTAAATACTGATTTTTGTATATCTTGAGAAAGGTTAAGGTTCATTTTGTATGTAGAAAACTTCTTTTTTTTTGCTGGCAAAGCAGGCACAGGATCCCGATATAAGTACATATAATACTCGTAATGTTAACAGTGAAGTATTAGTTGATAAGTTTTCGGAAGTTTAAGCAATTTTTTAAGTGCTTACAAAAGAAAGAAAGAAAGAACTATCACCCTCTAGAATGCTTAGTACGTATAAGTGCATAGAAATACAGTATTTAATAAAGCAACTGCTACTGATTACCTTTTATACGACAAGTGTTCTCAAATTATGTACAAAGTTGTTGAGTTGGTGCAAGCTCTTTTTTGAGTAGGCAACACATGTTTGAATTTAAATTAAAGGCAAGCATTGGAGTAAGATTGTAGTCCTGTTTGCAAATACATTTCATAATATAAATTTCTAGTACTTATTAAGTTCTCTTCAATAAAGATATAAGAACAGAAAACCGTGTAAAAACGACACTAGGTGTACAAAGGAAATAAAATAAAAATTTTTTATACATACATATATGTATATATATGTAAAATGTATGTACACACATACACATGTATGTTCATATATAACTTGTTTGTATTGAGAATGTTTTTCTTAATATCAAAATATTTTTAATTTAAATCAAGCACATTTGTTTGCTGGGCACAGAAACAACAAGTAGTCAATACATAGATACACACACATATCTGCATGTGTAGAGTAGTACAAAAAATAAAAGCGTAGCTTTAAAATTGTAATTAACTTGAGTTTCTTAATATTTTTGTTTTTGTTTTTGATTTTTTTCTTGTTAGTTGCTGTTGTTGTTCTTTACTTCTCTTACTAATAAACTTAGTAGGTTCTTTCTTTTATAAGTATCACAAAAAAATAAAAACAGTTTATAACGTTCTTTTTCTTTCGAGTCGATCTTTGGCAGAGGATTAGCGTGAAAATTGTGCTGGCACCAAAAACAACAACAACTTTAAATACAAAAACAAAAGGCAGTAAGTGGTGGTACCTATGTAGTTAGTATGTTGCTTTGAAAATAAAATAAAAAACATTATGCAAATAAAGAAAAACAAAGTAATTCAAAAAAGCAACAGTCAGCAAAAACGTTATATAAAAAAATAAACTACAAACTCTAAATAACAATAAAGAAAAAAAAAATAACAAACAATATAGAGGAAAAATAATGAAAATAATACTAAAACAGAAATACTTATAAAATGAAGTACATCCATAAAGAAAAAAATGCTGTTAAAACTAACAAAAAGAAAAATATAATTTAATGTTTAACTGTTCGTTAAAACTTTATTATAAGATAAAGTAATTAAGTTAAGTTACATTGTACACTTGAATGCATACATACATATGTACATACATAAAAAAGCAACAAAATATGAGCACTGTAATATATACTACGTAGTACGTAGGCATACATATGTAGGTTTGTATGTATGTGCATAAGTGTACATGCATATATGTACATACACACTTACGTACTTACTTTAAAAATTTAAATAGTACCTATTTCTATTTGTTTCTCTTATTGGCCAAATTATTATTTTTTTTTTGTTTTTTTTTTAATTAAACAATTATTTAGAAATATTTTAATTATTTAACTTTTTCAACAAATTTCTTTCAATTTATACGCACTGTAGAAACAATTAAAATAAAAAAGCAATTGTTTTTAAAAACAACAATAACAACAATTACGAATTGCTTTGCATTATTTAATTTCAACAACAATAATCACGTTTTGAAAACAATTTTCAATTACGGATCCAACTTAGTGAATTTTTTTTTATTATATTTTCCAACACATTCGCTTTGTTTGTTTTTATTAAATAATTAATGAATATTCAACTCGTTTTTAATCAGTAGTAGTAGTCACAACACTAATAATTACGTTACACGTCAATCTTACGGCCGGCATAAAGCAACTGAAACAAATTCAGCTAAAGCACGAATATGAAATAACAAATTTTTCTTCAATTTAACATTTTATACTTTTCTCTCTTTTGGCTTGAACGTAATGATGCCAGATGTGGAAAAAGAAGCATGTTTTCTTTTTCGAATTTAATATCTTCTTACGGCCGTATGTATAATAAAAAATTAGTAACTCGTTAGTATATGGGACAAAAAACTGGCAGGTTTATCACCCGCTATAGACTGATATTATTAAAGCTTTCCATACCCTCTATTTGATAACTAGACAGATAATCCAAACAATTAAATACTTTGTATCTTTGAGTAAGTATTTCCATGTATTAGAATAACAAACTTAGCCACTGTGTACAACGACCTGCTAATTTTTTATTATACATAAGGCTGTTAATTTTTAATATAAAATTGGAAAAAAGAGTCGCCCTGAAACTAAAAAAAACAAAGGTTACGGTCTTTGCTTCTACAAGAGTGGAAAAATCTTTACCTGCTTCCATAGCGTATTTGAAGGCTTTTGACAATTTACTCTTCTCTCTTTTTATAACATCGCTTGAACTAAGAAAATCTAATTTTTGTCTCCAGAAGACCAAAAATCATCATATTTTAAGATCAGACAATAAGTGCCTAAGATGTACCGAAAAAATTAAAACCTTCTTGCAAAACTATTTTTTATTTCAGGCGGTAAGGGGAAACTTTGCTTTTTCTTTGTAATGTGGCAGGCTCTAATGTATATAAATATGTATGTTTGTGGATAATATTATATATTCGTTTTAAATAAATGAAAAACACTAAAAAATCAAAAATGTGTAGACCTTTTTACTAATTAACATAAAATCCCGAATCCCGGGATTTTTTGAAATCAATCCCATTCGTCATCTCTAATACTTATATATAAAGAATTATCCCAACCACATCAATATTTTTTGTTCATCATTTTTGAACATAATGACAGACTCAATTTAATTTTATTCAGTCTTGACAAGTAAGATAACAAAAATAAAAATTGGTATGAAATTAATAGGGAAGTAAAAATATAGTAAAAAGGTAAAAACATATATTAATGCTACATGCTTAATCAAAAGGAGGAGTACATGGATGACAGACATTAAAATTATATTGCTCAAGATATATACAAACAAAAGTTTATATTTACTAATAGTAAAAATAGCAATAATAATGTAAAACTTAAAACTAAACCATAATCTACGGCTATATGTACATAGATATATACAAAGGGAGTAAATAAACAATATTTGTATATAATCTTTTTCCATAGACCGCCCAGGGATTCCCAAAGTGCTACCCACAACACCTTTCACTAACATTTGGTTATAGGTGTAGCACTCCTCCAGGATACCCAGCTTGAGATAATAAGAACTTAGATCTCATTTGGAACTGAAATTAAATAAATTCAAAGTTCTGGAATATTTTTTATTTATTTTAAATAAAAATTTAACAACACCGTAATGACTTTTTTCCCACTTTTGACGAATTTGGAACTTCAAAATAAATTTGCTTTCCATGATATATAAAAAATATTATTATTAATTAAATTATTTGAGCTTAAAGTCGAATAAATATTTATGTTATTTATTTTACGATATTTCGCTACTTCCTTGCGTAGCATCATCAGGAATATATATTTGTATGTGACAAAACAATAACAAAATTAGAAAAAAAATACATGAAAAATAATGTCATACATTTTTTCAAATAAAAACATAATGAACATTTAAAAAAATTAATATAATAATTAACCAACAAACAACATTAATAAGAATAATAACAAGTAGGAACGATATGTGTGTAATAATTATATAATTGTTGTATAACCTAGTTCACACTTTATAATATTAAAAATTTCATGCAGTGGGTACAAAGCTTTAAAAGGGTACAACTCGTGAACGGTATAAGAAAATTTATTTTTTATTTCCGCTAACTTATTTAAAACTTAATAATCTTTTAATCTGCATCATTAGTTTTCTTAGTCTTTTTACAAATTTTAAAAGTTATAAGCCATTGTTTCCGATATTTGTTGAAAATTTAGGAAAAAAACTGTTATATAATGTATCAAAATGTGCAAAATCATTGCCGAAACTTATTATTTATGCACATGAAATTAAAAACCGGAATATTTTCTATAACAATATTGACTCAGAAGTCGAGAAAATATCGATTTTTTACCAATTCATAACCAAACACTAAATAGAGCTCAAAAAGCTCGATTTTTGATTAAAAATCAATTTGCGCGACCTCTAAACCACTTCCAAAAAATCTGAAAAAATTCTCAAAAATACTTTGCCTCATAATGGTCCAAAATAAACTTGATCCCCAAAAAAAAATTTTTTTTTGGGACACACTAGTGTGTATATATAAAAATAATAAAAATAAAAGTAACAAAAATTATCTGGTATGTGATGAAAAAGGTCAAGGAAAATAATACAAATATGTAAAAAAATTTTTTAAATAATTTATAAAATGTGTATTTTATTGTGTGCGTTGGCTTACCAGACGAGAGCTTCGGGTTTAAACGCCAGCTCTGACATCTTGAAAAAAAAAAGAAATATTGAAAAATATTCTGAGAGTAACTGATTGTCATGAACAAACTTCCTAAGTTCCAATTCGACATTAACTATTAGGCCCGGTACTTATGGAAAAAAATGACGCCCTAACTCTAAAAAGGATTGTAATGGCCAATTATGCACATATGCATATGTATGTATTTTATTGTCAAAATCATAATATAGAAATTGTTTGGCGATTTTGGCGATTTTTTAGGCTGAATTTGTCAAAAAGGTAAAACTCAATCTGACAGCTTTAATTGTCATGAAGAGTTTTTGTTGTTTGTTTTTTTATTATTTTTAGTAAGTTATAATAAATACTCAGTGTAGTTTACTCAGTGTTTATCTTTTTTGTTTTTTATTTTTAGTGATTTTTATTCTAAATGTTGGACACGAATAACTACTATTTGCATTGATATGCACATACAATATCGTTTGCTTTCAATGGAGATTTTTGTTCAAATGACAAATTCTTCAAAACGAATTACGAATGACGGAACAAAATGAAATAAGAGTACAAAAAATTATGTTCCCCTCCCATTTTTCTAACCTCTTCCATATTAAAACAGAAAACTTGAGTAATTTTTATTGTACATACTTACTGATATATGTATGTAAATACATATCCATATGTATGTGTGTAATAAACCTAAAGCCCTTAAACATTTTTTTATCTCTTTTCATTTTAAATTAAAATGCCATGCAGTTTGAATGAATAAATAAATAATTAAAAAATTATTATTATGTACTTATGCGATTTTTAAAAATGGGATAGAAATCCGTCCAATTTTCTTGTGAACGAATCGTACGGCTGTGTACGAGTATAATAGAGTATTACGGTTTTAAGCAGGTATTGCACGATCAAACTTAGGCTGACAGCACGGTTTGATGGGAATGAGTGTTTTGCTATTACACTATCCACCCAAATATGTGCATCATCAGTATACAAGCCACACATTGAAGTAAATTATCATAGACTTCAAAAAATATTTTAAAAAATTCGCGCCCTAATCAAATCATCTTTACTTTTCGCTTACAAAAGCAAAAACTATAGTTATACTGTGTTTGACAGACATGCTTTACATGCGTTTGATGACATGATGGCAAACACAAAATATCAAAAACAAGTTGACAAACACGAATTTTTCAATTTTACACAAGCTGTATGGCATTGTAGTCGCCTTGGTCTAGTGGTTAGTGTGTTGGCTTACTAAGACGAGAGCTCCGTTTCTGACATCTTTAAACAAAAAATATTTCTTTTGGAGACTATCTCTTAACAGACTTATGGCAAAAGCTCTGAGAGTAACTGATTGCCATGAAAAAGCTTCTCAAGTCGGTCGTTCGGAGTCGACAGTAAAGTGTAGGTCCCGGTACTCATGGATAAAAATTGACACACACAACATAAGTGGTGCGAGAAGCTAGGCCGTAACTCTGTAACACGGTTATAAGGGCCAATTATGTATGTATGTAGAAAGTAACAAAGTTACAAACCTTTCCTTTCTTTGAGGTATAAAAGCAAATAAAAATAGTTCTTAACCAAACTATTTAATAGCATAGACACATTAATATTTTCTCCTGTCTACAACATATTAAACTAAAAAATTTACGATTTTCCAATTAAAAAATAGCACAAAAATTTTTGTCGTTAGTTTACGATTCTGTTATACTCAGACTATACTGTTATATCGATAAACCTTTTAACTACTGCATAATGTGGCAGCTTAAAGTTAATCTGGATATATGTACAAAAAATGTTTCGTATATGCAGTTACTTAAAAACACAATTTAATAAATTCTTAAAACAAAATCCTACTATGTTTTAAAGACTACAAACAATAGGTCTGTTTGGGTATTTTTCTAAATCCAGTAAAAATTCTCTAGTATGAAATTTACAGAGTGTAAGACTAAATCTATTCTCAACCATCTAGTGAAGCACTGTCTATCTGTGAGAATTGTCATGTGCAAACAATATGTATGAGATCAATCCAAAGAGAATGGCGCCAACATTTTGCAATTTGTAAATTCGATTTGGGCAGTACTTAAACAGTGAAGTTGGTTGCAAAACTACTGCTATTATTTTCTTATAGTTAAAAATATTAAATATCAGAAAATATGGTTTGATCATATTATTAAATATTTAAATAAATACAGATAAAAACGAATAAATAAAATAATAGAAAAAAACCGTAATATGTAAAAATAAGAAAAAAAAAAAAACAAGGATCCACAATAGCCAGATGTCAATATTAATCAATTTAAACAAACAAATTTTCATGTATTTTCGCAAATGCTTTGTTTTTCACGCATGTGTTGCTCAATCAGCCGTTTTGTGTATACAACATAGATATTACCAATTCTAATTAGTAAAAATTTTAAAAACCAGAAAGCCTTCTTCCCACTTTACTGGTTTGTTCTCTCCCTTCTCCTTGGATATTTGTATAAACCAACATGGTCCAATAAAACTTTTTACAAATTTTTTTAGTTCGGAAACAGACTTAATATCTCTTCATTGTAAAATATATTCTTAACGCTGCAAAAATACTTTTAAATGAGTCATTACTAAAATACAAACAATGTAGCATTAGATTTTAAAAATCCAGTACATATAATCAATTCTTTTAGAGAATTAATACCCATTGAAATGAATATTTTAATGGATTTCTGATGAGTGTCTCTTGTATTATCGCAACCGTTCCCAGTTAATCCGGATAGAAAAACTGTGCATTTTACCACATGTCTATGTATCTTTTAGATATTTCTTACATTTGTCGTATGATTTCTCTAGCAACTCAAGTGGGTATTCACACAAAAATACACACATCCACACATAATTTGTAAGCGTTACCATCACATACACCCCTGTGGCGTCATCATCATCAATAAAAGGGATTTTAAGTGTAAAATGAAAAAATAAACAGAAAAACAAAAACAAAAAGACTGGAAATTTTTTTTAAAGATTGATTGTTAACAGGAAAATCTCACGCTACAGGTGATAATGATTTACAACATAAAAAAGCAAAAAGGTTTTAGAAATAATGTTTATGGTGTAAAAAATTTTGTCATGTATACTTCTCGCTATTGTGTAATGAAAAGGTCACCGTCTATTATCTAACCACATTCAAAGGAAAAACCAAAAATTATAAAAAAAAAGATTGAAAAATATAATCATTTATGTATTTGATTTCAACATCAATATCGAAAAAGTACTCGCGTGTATATTAAATTCTTATATTGATATTCTTCTAAAAATCTTCATTGTACAAATGCAAATTTCCTTAAAACTTCTCGTGTAATTAATTATAATTACATACATACATATATGATTGGTCATTACAACCCTGTTTCAGGCTTACGGCCCACACTGGTTCAAGAGCGGCATTAATTCATTTTTTTCAAGCCTTCTGATCTATCTGATTTTTTTTTACAGTTTATAATAAACAATCTAATTATCATGTACCAAAAATATTAGGCTTATATCTTTATTACTTTTTTGTCCAGAGACATTCAAAGTTGACCTAAGTGAATGCGTTTGAAATGACCGTATTATATATGCTACATTCTATTGCTTCATGCTTTTAAAATACTCTTGTAATGACACTAAAAAGATTTTTTTTTCATACAATTGGACGTTATTTATAATATATATGCAAATAAAAAAAACTTTCAAATTTCAAAAAAAAAAATTTTTACTACAAAAAATTGTCCAAAAATATATATTTTCTCCAACTTCTATGGATTGCATCTTCTGATCACCAACGAGCTCCTGCCAGAGACTCATATCAAATTAAAGCCTGAAGTCTCAGCTAATTATTTATTAAAAATTCAGCTGCCCGTTTTTGCCCCTAAGCAATTCCGGTTTAAGAAACTAAAAATAGTTAGGAAAAATTTGCTTCACAATCATGTAATTGCACATGCAATAACATCTTTTTTTTTGTTTCTTGTTTTGCTTGCTTGGTTATTTTGTATGAGAGGTAGGCGTGGTTCTTAACCGATTTTGGTAATTTTTTCACCATTGATTAATATTATCATAAAATTGCAATAAGCAAAAAATTGTGATTCTACAATGGTTTTTGACTTTATTATATGGGAAGTAGGCGTGGTTGTGCTCGGATTTTTTTCATATTTGCAGAATTTTTTTATTACAACCAAATATTAGCCTATACCAAATTTCAAGGCTCTACGAAGTTTCCTTATATTTAATACCACCAATCGTATGAAGCTGAACCAGTGTGCGGCCTAGCTTCACCGCAGCAACACCCATGTTGTGTGTGTCAATTTTTATCCATGAGTACCGGTACCTAAAGTTTACCGTCGACTCCGAACGACGGTTTTGAGAAATTTATTTATGACAATCAGTTGCTCTGAGAGCTTTTGCCAGAAGACTGCTAAGAGGTAGTCGCTGAAAGATTTTTTTTTTCATATTTGTTTATTTTTGAGATGTCAGAGCTGGAGTTTGAATCCGGAGCTCTAGTCTAGTAAGCCAACACAATAACCACTTACTACAGGCACTAGACTTTAGCAAAAAAGTGATTTAAATGAAAACTTTTAAAAGAATTTCTCTTGTGTAACCGAAATATTTTATTTTTCACACATTTTGCTTACATACTCGTAGTAGGTACAATAAGTATACATAGTACATATTAAACACCATAATTATCATTCATTCATTCAGGGTAATAAAAGTACTTCGACCTAAAGACTTACCCTACAGCTTTTAACTTAACTGAGATTTCTTTAGTATCTCTCTCAGTTTCATTGCTTTGACGAACTTTAAAATGTCATCCGGTGCCAACCTTGACAGTTCCCTATCTGTTAAGTATTTCATAACAACCAAAATGCCTCTTTCTGCTTTGTATCAATGCTGCAGAAGTGACGAGTAAGTGCTCTGATGACTCGATTGCTTCGATCCTAAAAAATCTTCTTTTTCGAATATAACATCTTATCCTGATTATGATATGTTTATGCGACTTTAAAGCCGTTAATCTATTTATTGATATGTTGTTACTGTGTACTCTAATATGGTTTTCTGGCAATATTTAAAGTATTCTATACAGATAGGGCCTTTCAACAGAGATTTTTGAATTTTAACAGTTGATAACGGCTATCTAGTTGAATATACATCTTTCAAATTAGTTTCCATTTATTTAGTTTGTTTGAAATGAGATCCAATAGCCTCTAATTTAGCCCATAATGTTACTGTTTAGTAGAATTTTTTGCTGGCGACGTCATAATTCCATTCGTCTATAGATCGCTATAGATCGATGCATACCAAACTCTGAAAACTGAAATTCAATTTAAATTAAAAACTAGAAGGCGCTTAATAAAAGATTCATTACATTGTTTCATTTTCAATATCTTCATCCGATCGTGTTTAAATAGATCTTTTTACACTAAAATGTAATAAGCATTTAGAAATATTTTTGAGAGCTCCTAAAAGTTGACCTATCCAATTTTTACACAGTTTATTACATTGCAGAAAAATGAATCGTGCCAATAATACAGCATATGGATATTGTTACATCTTTATTAAAATTCTGCTCCACCTATAGCAGTGATGTCCAAAAACCTCTTTCCCTATAACGCGTGATAGGAAAACAAATTCTGCTTGCGTCGAAGTCAAACACGTACATAATAAAAAGAAATATTGCTGCTCTTGCTCTTTTTACATTTTAGCTTCTCTCTAACATAGTGCAGGGATGGATCGTGCATATTTTTTGTATCATTTTTATTTAACTGAAATAATTATTCATTATTTCCTCCAAATCTGTGTGACCTCTGTACTCCTTTATTATTCGCTCACATATCTATCGGACAATCGATTACGAACTTTACTTACAGTTATGAAGAAAGAATTATGAAGATATAAAATGAAAGTAATTCGAACATTCCCATTTCTGGTAGAAGTAAGCAGAGTCTTTTCTCTGCTTCATATACAAGCGCAAGTGTGCTTATGGAGGAGTGGACATCAGTGATCTATAGCATATATCCGAAACGTTATATAAATAGCACACAACTAACCCTGCAGGCAATTCAGTTAACTTTCAATTAATTTAAAACTAACTATTTCTCAAGTAGTGGTTGTTGACACTTGGATTACTTTTATATGAAAACAACTAACTATTTTAACATTGCGATGCCCTAAGAAGTAGTCAATTGTCCGACTCTGCATTACTTTCAATTAACTTTAAAGTTAGTTACCTAACTTAAAGTTAACTTTTTGATTTTGGTAAGTTCTGGATTACAATGTAGTTAGCTTATAGTCAGCCCATAAAAGTGAATTATAAGTTAGTTTTATTTGTAGTCGACTACCAATTTGCTGGCAGGGAACGCTCAATAGAAAATATGTGATGAGTCTTCTTACATATGTATGTGTGTACATATTTTTTGTATATAAAGCCAGAGATATAAAGCATCTACATATATATGTATATATAGTACGTTAAATATGTATATGTATTTAATTAAAATAAAATGATAACTATGTGTGTACAAATTTACAGGTAGAATTTATGTGAAGAAAATGGTTTTTATTGCTTTTGTTTTATTAAATAAAATATTAACAAAAATTGTTTTCATAACAAAACGACATTGGTAGGTAGTGAAATAATTGTTGTACTTTTAAATTTTATGTTTTTATTTTTATTTTTTTTTTTTGTTTTTAAGTGGAATTATTCATTATTTTCGTTTTTAATCCCACGCATCTCTTTCTTTTAACTCTTCAATGAATGACAACAATTCTCTTTACACAAATGTATTTAAAAAAAAAAAAAAAACTACACCGTGGTAGATTTTGATTTTATAAGGATTTTGGATTTATTTGTAAATATAATTATTTCTTAATTTAGAGTACCCGTGAATACTGTCTAAATAAAAACGAGTTCAGTTGAGATTCTTGATTTGAATTTTGAAAAAAGAGTGGACGTCTAAAGCGTATGGTAAGACGTTTTAGTTTGATGACATCGTAATAAGAACAAAACGTTTTCTTCTCTACAATTTATTTTCCTTTGTTTTAGCCTGTTAACAAAATCTCAATATGAAAGTGACAATCGCTAAAATTAAAAAAAATATATATGTATATTTTTATTACGTGTACTAAAGAGATCAAAGCAATTTTGTACAGGTATTAAGATTTTGTTTTATTGCTTCTCTTTTTTAATGTTTTATTTTTTATTGATTTTTAATGACCTTTCTAAGCCATTGGTAAATGGTAGACACGAATTTAAAAACCTATTTTTAACTTTCTTTTTTTCAGCATTTTGTTTTTTTTTTTTAATTTTAAACCCTAAAGTTAGTCTGCAACTAAATATAATCATTTTTGAGAGGAAATGGTTTGTAATATTATTTTCTTTTAATATGTGTTTAAATATACTTACAAACATACATATGTATGTTTGTTATGTGTATATAAGATAAAAACAAAAAATATATTTAAATATGTAAATAATTGGTTGGTTTTAGATTTTTACAAATTACCTAAATTTAGACAAATTTTTTAAAAATCAATAACTTTAATTACATATGTACATATGTATTTCATATTATTTCTGCACTTTATAAAATTCTAAAAAAACAGCAAAAAATTCCTGCATCAAAATTAAAAAAAAAAACATACAAAATTCACTTTTTGTTCTATGCGTTAAAAAATTGTAAACACTCTTTTTAACATTACAACTTAGAAAGCTTTTCCATATAAAAAAAATACTAAATTTTTTTAAAGGTATAATGTAGAAATATGTATACTCCGTCATACTTACGGCTACGTTTGTCTGACTATGCTTTAAAGAATGGTTTAGACCAGGGATGAGCAACACGCGGCCCGCGGGCCGCTTGCGGCTCTTTCAACCTATTTATGCGGCCCGCCAAACAAATGTTGCTGTTTCTCTAAAATACACATAATATATAGACACATTAATTAACGAATTTCAATTACGAAGAAACTGAGAAGAGAGCAGTTTCCATGAAAATGTTTTCCTAACCATTAATTATCGTTGTGGATACAGTTCCCGAAGACTTTCAAAGGGAAGTGATGGACATGCAGAATAATACTGATGTAAAAAATGCATTTCTCTCAGTAAACATCGAGAATGTTTATAAATCCGACCACCGACCAATTACCACCGATCAAGACTGAGTAATGCACGATTAGAAACTTGTGTATGTGTACCTACCTCATCAATTCCGGCTGATATTGATCAGGTTGTATCGAAAAAACAGTGCCAAATTTCTCATTAAAAATTTCAAGCAAATACTTTTTTTTTGGCATTAAATTTTATATTTTTTTATTCTAATTTTTATTATAAATAGAGTTTGGAAATTATTAGTATTTATGTGCGGCCCGCCAAAAAAATTTAAAATTTATAAGTGGCCCGTTGATTAAAAAGGTTGCTCACCCCTGGTTTAGACTACCAACACAAATAGATGACACAAATAAAAACAGTTTTTATTTTATTTAAAACAGTAATAACAAAATACTTTGTTTAATTGGCGTTTTTATTTTGCTTTATTCTCATGTAAATACAAAATGAGTTGTCGTACGATTTGCATTCTTATTTTAAAAATCTTTTCGCATTTCATATACAAATATTCCTGTTCTATTTGATAGCACTGCTATATTTTTTGTTTTTATTTTTTACGTAAGTACAAATATATTGAAAAAAAGTATTAAAAAATGGCGAGTACTGAATTTTACTCTTCCTGTGCAAGTGTTGATGACGATCGAATAACAATAAGTATATACCGAAAGACTTTTCGTTCACAAAATAAAACTTCAAATTGTCCCTTCCGATTCCTTATTTTTTTATTTTTTTTTTCTATTAAAAACAAAAATTCGTTGAGTATTTCTAAGTGTCAGCAAACAATTTGACATCAGTTTTATTTCTCAATTTAAAATTTCATAAAAATTTTGCGATTTAATTATATTGGTCTTAAGATCCGTTAGGGAATATGTATAAACACTAGCGGAAAATTTTCAAATTCAACTATTGGTTGAAATTTTCAAATTCGTATCGGGGGTCGAAAACTAGTTCAGTTCCGCTAGTGTTTATGTACATATATTTAACTTAAGGGAGGTTGATTCTCATAAAGAATATCAGTTTTAGGATCTTAAGACCGAAATAATAATTATACAATAGATTTCCAAAATAAAGGTCAAATCAGTGACTCCAATTAGGATTTCAAGAAATAAAATGAATTTGAGATTTTTAATAACAATATTTGAACAATTGTAATAAGTTTAAAAAAAACAAAACAAAAAAATGGCGAAAACAGATAAATTGTCTCCCGAATCCGATGAGTATTTTATATTGTTGTTTATTTTTCAAACTTGTGGTACAATTTTATAAGTATGTATATACTAGTTTTTTTTATTTATTAAAAAACAGCTGGTATTTTGACACAGAACAACTAACTACATCAACTAAGAAATGGAATGGACCGCTTCTGCCAATTTGTCGTTTTTATTTTGTTTTCAAACGACAAAAGGAATAGAGCTGATTATTTTCTCAGGTTTTACATACTTAAAGTCGTAAAGTCTCAACTGCCCGTTATATAAACACATATAAGCAAATTTAAATTAAGTGATAAAGCATTTGATAGAAATTATTTTAAATATCAGTTTTACAATTTCATTCATAAATTCATCATTGTACCAGATCAAAGATTTAAGCTTTTATTGGTTCTATTGTTTTGTACAGATTTAAGACACAAACTTGTTAATGGAACAAAAGACTTAAGCAGCCAACCTTACGAAATAATGACTTGTATGTATGTATCTATGTGGGTGTGTATATCAATAAATAGTGAAGCAGTAAAAGAGTAAAAGAAAGAGTACGTTGATAAAACAACAATAGCAACAAAATATTCTCACGTTAAAATGTCATATTTCTTCTTAAAACACTCGTATCAAAAACATTATTTTGTATTTACACCTGAAATTCGACCAACGCAAACAAAACAAAAAAAAAAAAGGGAAAAAAGGTTGAAGAAGGTAGAACAACATGCAGACACAAAGTCAAACCAAACAAATAAACGAAAACTATACAGACGAAGTCATTAAAACTAATGATGTTGTTGATAGTCTGTAGTATTGTTTACAATTTGTTGTAAAAATATTTATTTCTGTGTACAACAAATACAGACACAATACAAAAAAAAAGTTAAATAAATATGTAGTATGTGTTAATAATGCATCTACGTACATGAAATATGTTTACAATTTTACATATTTAATAAAAACACACGTCGTTTATCTGTAAAATGTTTAACTAATAAAATAGTCACGAAAACATCGAAAAAAAAACATTATCTACCGTATTCATAAAAATAAAGTCGTTTTATTGAGGGCTAATTTGACAAATTTCTATATGTGCAGTACTTGTCTATTAAGCCCTAAATATGTACATATATAATATTTCTTTTGAATTCTATACTATATAAATTATATATATACATATATAAATTATACAGAAAAAAAAACTACAAACATACGTATGTACTTAAAACTCTCATTATAATATAATGTTATTACGAATTAAACCAGAGTAGGTACACTTTTCATAATTTCAGAAAAAATAAATAAACTTTCTATTCTTACTGTTGACGTCGTTGTACACATATTTGTAGCTTAACATGATAACTTCGCTGACAAACTCACAGGAGTTACGGCAATGCTCTACGTTGCCATTCTGGTAACACTATTTAATAGTAACTGAATGTAGGTCGTAACGTCAACTACAGCCTTACAAAATTGAGAGCAACTAATAAAAATTTTTAAAAAATAAAATTATATATATAAATTTATTAAGTTAAACTTTAAATAAAAAAGACGGAAGAAAACATAAAATAAAAGGTGTTTTTACATTTAATTGGGAGACAAAATTAATAGCCACACAACAGTATCACCAATTGAAATTACTGCCATCAATTAAAGGTAACCAGTATCCTTTCCGGCCAAGATAGCCAGTTAATTAAAAGAAATTTGTATTACTGTCAGCACTGTTTTAAAAAAAATGAAAATGTATAATGAAAACAACTTTGTATAAGAAAGTATAACAGCCCTGATAAATAAAATCATGATAATAATATTATGGTCATAGCTGCCAGATTTGATAACTTGTCGTTTTTATCCAATTTTGTTCTGAAGGAATTCTTTAAATGATATTTTTCTCTCTTTGTTGATGAGATAGCTAGATAGGTCACACGAGACATTCTTTCTCTGACATAGTGATGACGGTATAAACAGCTAAAAGCTTTATATAATGAACACATGTTAAACTTTATTTAGATCTGTCAAAAAAAAAAGCGCTTCAGTAATTTTTTTCCTAATGAAAAAATTATAAATTTGTGATTCGAAATAAATATTTACATAAGAAAGGTTCATTTGAAAAGAAATTCATAATGATATGGTGAATATGTTATTTTACAAGTTCTCCTTAGTAAGCAATATTAAAAAATATACAATTTATACAATTTATTCACGATTTTACTACCAGTTGTTCTTAATTTATGAGCAAGTGGTATTTTGTGCCGTTTGTTCTTATTTTGATTAAGCACTAAGCTTAATTTAATACCGAAAGTTAACGAAATTTTGTTTACTATTCATTCTTAATTTGACACCAATAGTTAACAATTTTGGAACCTCTGTATAAAGCAAAGTGTATCATCCACTTCAAGTGTCACCTCTAAATTGTAAACAGAATTCCCATAAAACTTTATAAATTTATGCCCGTATTCATAAAAAGTATTTTAGGTTTATTGAGGGTTTATTTGACAAGTATTGCATAGAAATATGTCAAATAAACCCTCAATAAACCTAAAATAATTTTTATGAATACGGGCATTAGTCTTTTCCTTGTTTATTTATCTTTTCCGTTTTTACTATTTTTACTATTCAACCTTATATAAGAATGAACAGCCATTAGTATACAATATATAAAAGTCTAAAACCATCCCTAAGCTTGTCCTTCACAAAATAAAAGTTGGATATCATCATCAAATGGGGCAAATATTATTAATCGCAAATACTTCGCTTATCAAACGTTTTTTTTCTACTAAAGGTGTACTATTTATTTTTTATGTATATATATATATATTTTTTTTTTGTTTACTGCTAATATTCGAAATTTTTGTGTAGGATTAATTAAAAATATACACAGAAAAAATTATTGCTGGAATATTTTCAAGCAAACGCTTGTTCAATTTTTATTTCGTTTTCAAATAAAGTTTTGTTTGATTCTATTAATAATTTTGTTTGAATGTATTTTAAAAGTATCAATGTTGATAAAACATGATATAATAAAAACGCGGCTTTTAATTTAACATTATTCTGCTTTCTTTATGTACAAAATTTCCGCACATTTACATTGTTAAAGCTTTTATAATTCTTTTAAAATAGTAAGCAACACTTATTTATGCTCACACATTTAATAAAAAAAATAAATTAAATAAAATAGAACAGAAAAATAGACTCTGAATTTTTTGAAAAACAGAAATGTATTGCTTTGAAAATACTTTTGTTTGGTTTTTATATATTAAATGGGATATGATTCGCATTTAGTCTATAACTATTTTAACATAAGTATTTATAGTTTTGAATAACACCTTTGGGAAAAAGTCTCCTGACGAGTCTCTTAAGCAGAGACGAAATGGTCATAGAGACATGCTTATCCCCAAAAGCATACATTTCATATTACATTAAAATAAATAATATAATAATATTAATAATACTATTAATAATAATAAAATATAAAAATAATTTATTACAAAAAATCTAAATTTGTAAAAAAATTATTTGAATTTTCTGTCAAATTTCTGAACATTATTTTGTTGCCTCGAATAATTATTTGTTCAATTTTGCATTCATTTTTAAACATTTTATTTTTTTAATTGGCAACTTTTTTCTCTAAAAACAATTTTTTTTTTCAAAAAATATATTAATTGGTTTGACAAAATTTTTGTTTGCTTAGAACCGTAATATTCAATAAAACTTTTATCTACTTCTATTATTATACCTTTTTGTGACTCCAATAAAAATGTTTATTGAATATCGTCACATTTTTATTGAAAATATCTCAATTTTTTTTTTTCAAACAAAAAATTACAAATTTGTTGTTCGAATTCACAAATTTCTTTGTAGGACCGAAATTAAAAAAAAATTTATTAACTCAGTGAATTTCGTGTCTGAATCAAAAAAATAATTTTTTCTGTGTATGTGAAAAGACAACAATTACTCATAACATTGTGAGAAACAAAAATTTTTGTGCCACATGCCATATACTATGTTGAATGCAATCCCAGCTAGATGAATAGATGTATGAAACGGTCAATTGAATACCAAAGTAATGATGACAAATAAAAATAATTGTTATTAGAAGATAGAATTAATAAATAATTGTGAATATCATGAAAATGCATAAAATTGTTAATTATAGAATTGAAATAATTATTTATGCAAAGCTTCTTTAACAATACTTATACTACCTCTTCAATAGAACACTCGCTAAAAAAATAATAAATATTTAATTATAATGTTGAATGAAATTATGTTTACAACTGTGTAAGTTACAACCTTAACCCTAACCGTACTGATAGCATTTTTATACGTAGACTACTGATAAGGGTGCCCGGGTACCCGTAAGAGTTTCTCCTTTATTTAAATTACTAAATAATTTAAATTTGTGTTTAAGTATTTAAATTGTTATTTAAATGTAAATTACAAATTGATTGTATGTTTCCCGTTTTGAAATTTTTTTTCTATAATCCGTTCTGGTCTGGCACACGATAAAATACATATGCATACATACTCGTACTACAAGACTGTATAGCTTCCCCAACAGATATCAAACGCTAAGACTAGAATAA
This sequence comes from Metopia argyrocephala, assembly GCA_963576795.1. Taxonomy (NCBI): domain Eukaryota; kingdom Metazoa; phylum Arthropoda; class Insecta; order Diptera; family Sarcophagidae; genus Metopia; species Metopia argyrocephala. The sequence continues at coordinate 737,974 of OY756208.1, forward strand.
GTTGATGAAATTTAAACAAATAAGATATCGTACGGATGAAAATGTGATACTGGCCTAGCATCTATTTTCATATAATCATCCCAATCGATATACCAATAATCAATATAATCCTTCAAAACTTGTGGCTATCGCCATACTAGTATAAGAGAAAATATTGTTTGTACTGTTGTTGTTGATGTTTACAAATAATCTGGAATAAATTTCATAAAATATTATTTTTGACTTCAAGTCTCGTCGTTATCCAAAAGAACTACGACCAAAGCATATGGTTAATATATGTACTTATATAAGTACACCCTGCTATCGTATTAACCAAAACGATTAATGGTGTGTACTCTCAACAATGCACTATAGTCGAGAATAGATAACTTTGACAGTATATTATTGAACCATATAATACCCAAATACAGCTCTTAAAGCAACAGCAAAATGGCTAATGGTCATCTATTATACCTATACATTAGCCAAATTTTATAACACAATTCACAACAATCTTAGCGGTAAAAAATTTTAACTCTTGTGGAAGATTACTTGGCGTAGAGATGACAATTAAAAACATACCCAAATAGGCACTCATTAGCTTATACAACATAAATATTTCGAAGAATGCTAATTTGTAGGCGAAATAGACGATGGGTAAAGAAGCGCGATCATTCTTTATTGTACTGGCTATACGCTTTATTTTCTCATTCATAATTGCACATATGTGTGCACAAAAGTATTTCTATCATATATGGCGTCAAAAATATGACTGTATTGTATTGTATTGTGAACGCCCATGATAGTTTAAAAAAGAATAAGCTAAAATCTTAAACTTAAGTCTCTCGTGTGAACACATGCTAAATACATTTTGAACAGCATAGTTCAGGCTTATAAAAATATCTGAGAGGGAAAAAACTTGTGGTTTTCTTCTAAAGGGTTCTTTCAATTTCTTTGTAACTGATGATGTCAGTTCTAGGCGAAAAACACGAAAATTACATATATGTTGGGTATAATAGAATAGAATAGAATAATTTTATAAAGCCAAATCATTATTACGTTAAGGCAAATGGCTTCAGAAAAACTTAATATAAGTAGTTCTTTTAGTGATTGTTCTTAAATAAGTTTTTTTCTTTGCTTTTCATATTTCACAACTTTGGCAATTATTGCCGTTTGTTATTTACAATTGTTCATCAGTCTTTAGTTTTATTTTATATAAGTATTTACAAACATACTCATACATACATTCATATACATATGTACATTTGTACATATTTATTGTTTATTTTTGTCTTATTGTACTGGCTACGAATAATTATTTAATTAAGAAAATAAATATATTTCAGAAGATAACTGAGAATATCATAAAATATGTATATCCATAAATAACTGTGGCCTTGACCTACTTATACTGTCCCATATCAATCATAAAAAAAATTAAACAATTCAAATTAATCATAAAATTAATATCGTAATTATTTACTATTGCAGTTGCACACTACTTGAGACTTTATGTCTGTTGGATAGCAACTTAAAAAGTAATAAAAAACAAAAATAATAATTAATTAAAGTTAACAATAAGCAATAAAACATTTCATTAATTAAATTGAGGTGAATTCATGTATAAGTACATAAATTATTAATAAATAAATAAAACTATCATTACCAAAATGAAAAAGTCCATTGAAAATGTATAACAAAGCAATTTCAGTATTAATAAGGTTTTAGTTAAGCAGTTCCCCGTGCACAATAAATCTCTATCTAATTGACACGTTTTCCTAGAAATCATATACTTATTGAAACTATATTTTTCTCTATATATATTACAGTGAATCAGTCTAAGTCTTGTCGCAACATATTCTATTATTTTCCCCTTTTCTCTTCATCAATGCATTTTTGTAATTTTCAGCTTATTTGAACGAATCAGAATTACAAGTTTTTCTTGTTTCTTGTTTTCCGTTTTTTGGGTAAAATCCCGTAATCTGACAATGCTGAAGTCGTGATGGAAATGCTTTTCGAATAGAAAACAAATTTTCGATAGTTCGAAAAATTTTAATTTTGTTACTCGAAACGAAACGAAACGAATCGAGTTAATGTCTTGCTGTTGAAAAACAAAATATAAATATTATTTAAATTTTTTTAATTATTAATTAATACTTTATAACTAGAAAAGAGAATACCTCATATTCAACTCATAATCATCTATATTACGTTGTAACAAAATGCCAACAACAAAACAAAATTAAATTTATATCATTTTAATAGAATTTTGTATGAATCGTGTTCAATTAAATTAATGAACTGTTGGAATATTTTAAAATACGCATGAAAAATCGTATTACAATTACGATTTCTTTTTCTTTAAACTTTAGATAAATGAATGCTAACACTTATTAATTTAATGTCTACACTCAGTTAAAATGTAAAAAAAAGTTGGCCTCATGGCAACTTTAAAAAATCAATACAGTAATTGAACACATTTTTGTTAGTATATAAAGTTGAGTTTAGCACAAAAATCTCAGATGTATGTAAATGTGGTAGCAAATCGTTTGTTTGAAATTACATGCTACGTATTTACCACCATTGCCACTGCAATGCCAATTGAACCAACCCAAGGTAGTTTTATTATGGAACGATTATCTAAACAGATGTTTGGTAGATGGAATTTAAATTTGAAAAAAATACAATTTTTCAACCGCAAATTGCTGTTGAAAATCTTTAAGGGTTTATTGGCAAAGCGAATTGGAAATTGTTAATAAGACAGTGTAATGAAATCTGAAAAATTTTTGTTGCCGACTTCAATAATAAAAAAAATATTCAAACTACTACAAAAAAGTGCCAAAACTAACTTTTAGTATTTATTTATACTTATACATATACACCCATGTCATGGAACTCATTTTCCATCAAAAGTAGTTTCAATTCCGAAATTTTAATTTTTAGAAATTTCAAATAAAATCACCAAATGAACGATCAAACCGGTATTTATTTCCGATTATCACTTTCAAAGTCAACTGTGGTGTCGTTTCGAAAGATGTACCGTTTTCAAAAAACAGAATTTTCGGAATTTAACAACTTCCCATAGGAATTGAGTTCTATAACATGGCTGATAATTATAAAAACTAAGCACAGCACACATTTATTTATTTATTTAAATTTATACTATTCGTTTTAAACTACAGATATGTCTGTGAAAATATAATGAATTAAGATTTTATTGCATTTTTTGTAAAGCAACGTAGGAATTGAAAAACCAAAAAACACTGTTTCAACTTTTAGCATTACAAAGGAAACTTATTTATTTTTGTTTCGTCATAAAGCACCATAATTAGATCAGGGGGTGTGTAGCATAGTGGTTATGAGCACTTGCATACAACTCCAAACAGCCCAGGTTCAAACACAAGCAAAGGAGAAAAATTAAGAGATTTATTTATTTGTCGAGATTTAAATTTAAAAATTCAGATTTAAAATCTATTTGGAATGAAACGATTTTAAAGGGGCTTACATATATTTCAATAGAGTTGCATCAACAGCATCATTTCTGAAAGAACATTTTATTAACGTTTTTGATGATACTACACTTGCAACAAATTTAAAAAGAAAAAATGTTACTTATAATTATATTGAGTACAACCAAAACAAATTTCAAATAATGAGATAAAGAAATCTAAAAGAAAAGTCTAAATGTAATTCTGACACAACGAAATTAAAATTAAAATCAAAAATGCTAAATGTTGCTGCAAAAATACATAAATGGCCACACTGTGTTCTAAGTAACAAGCAAACAAACAAAATAAGAAGAAAAAAAATAGAAATAAATAATATTTTTTGAAACTAAAACAAACAACACATTCACAACAATTTCAAAAATAATAAGTTTTGACTCTGGACTTACGTCTGCTGATAAAAAAAATTTCTTGTTCATAACTTTTTTTGTTTAATTTATTTTTTTTTTTTTTTTGTGTATAATTTTTCATTTATTTAGTTTTATTTTTTATTTTTATTTCATTACAGAATAACAACACCTTAGTTATTACATTCATACATAATGGGGTTTTTATAGATAAAATATAAAACTAAAGAAAAAAATATAGATATACAGTGCACTCGCGGTAACGTGAACTAATTAAAATCAATATATTGCGATTATCGGATTTCATGACAAAAGTAAAAAATTTTACAATATAAGCCTGTGTTTTACATGCTTGAAAGTGAAATTATTTTGTTATTTGAATTATTAAAATAAAAAACTAAAACTAAACGAGTTCACGAGAATATAATGGTAGTGATTTAATTTTTGTTTGCCAAATATCATGGATTTCAGTTATGCCATCAACACAAGAAACATTGAAAGCTAAGCACACCATAAAAGTTAGCAAAACAATGCTTTAATCGTGTTATCAGAGTCATATGCAATAAAAAATGATTCACGTTATAGAGTTTGTTAACGTTACAGAGTAGTCAACTTTTTCACGTTAAGCGACGTTCAGGTTAGACGGTGTTGATGTTATCGCGAGTGAACTGTACATAAGTATATATAAATACATATGTCTATGCATGTTTTGTAAGTGTGAAAATAGTTTTCATCTGAAAATGCCATAAATCATTAAGTAAACTGCAATAAATTTCGAAATTGACATTTCGATTTATTTGCTGAAAAACTGTTTTTTTTTTCTTTCTTAGACTGAAAATGTAAATTTTTTACGTTTTTTATTTTCTTTTTTGTTTAATATTAAGATTTGCCTCAAAATACTAAAAAGAATTGATATTTGATTAAGAAATTAATGTCATATAATCACTTTTTAAGTTTGAACTGAACTTCAGAACAAACTTTTGCTAGCTATCAAATTATTGCACCAATTCTATAAATATTGAAAAAAAATCCATTAAGTTGCGAGTACTTATTTTATTTTTTTTTTAATTTTTTTAAAAAATAAAGTTTTATGGCAGTATTTATAAAAAAAATGTTGTGAGTATATTAAGGGTTTATTTGACTAATTTCTATAAAACTATAATATGTTTTATGAATACGGGTATTACTTTATAAAACTATACTGAAGCCAGTCTGGACGTATGCTATCCAACTTTAGGGTACAGCTAGTAAAAGTAATATTATTTTTTGCAAAGTTATTAGTCTAAGACTCTTAGATCAATTACTAATGCTTCATTGTATATGACCAATGAAAATATTCATAAAAATTTAAATATTCTTACAATCAGAGATGAGATAAATAATTTTATTTTGTGATATATTCAACGATTAAGCAATCACTCTGACGTACTTGCTAAATGAGAGCTATGAAATCCTATCTTATAGAAAATAAATTTTTAAATATTTATACGTACAAGTAAACAATTATAACGTAAATAATTAAGATTAAGACGACTATAGTTTAGAAATGTGTATTATTTATTTATATGAACGTGACTCTAAATTGAGCTGTAAAATTTACAGGGGATCTAAGGCAGATAATTTTTAAATTTTGACAATAGACAATTTCTTACACAAATATTAAAAACTATTAAATTACATGATTAATCTACTTGTTGCAATTGCAATTAAAGTAGCTTGTATCTATTGTTGCAAACAAAATTGAAAACAACTGAGATTAGTTTACCATTCTGTACTTTTTTTTCAACTCGAAATACAGCATATATTCGTGCCATATAAGTTCAAATGTATCTTGTAGCATACATATGTACAGCAAGATACATACAATATACATACTTATATAATAATAAACCTAACAGTCAGTTTTTATTCGCAAAAATTATAAATGTATATTCATTAGGGTGGCTAAAAAAATTTCAAAATAAAACTACACCCCGGGGCACCCACTATTTTTTTACTTCAGTTAATAGTAGTAACGTGACAAAATTTCACTATCCTAGGCAGAGTGGTAGACGGGGATCAACGTCTTCGAAGTATTAAAAAATTTATTTATTTTCTTAAGCCCGTATTCATAAAAAATATTTTAGGTTTATTAAGGGTTTATTTAACAAGTATTGCATAGAAATATGTCAAATAAGCCTTCAATAAACCTAAAATAATTTTTATGAATACGGGCATTAATTTTTTAATATTAGTTTCTATGCATAATTTTTTTTTTTTTTTTTTTGAAGATTGTTTCAGCAAAAGTTGTTGTTTTGATTCTTTTTACGAAAATATGGCTCCATCATCAACACGTCCAGTGGGCACTGTATTCTTAATAGGAGTAAGAGATTTAGAACCGTTATTTAGATTTAATCAGTTACAAACTCTAAGTCAAATTATTTTAAGATTCCCCATTCATCAACAAGAAAAAAAGTCTGTTCGAAATACTAGTTAGAGCACTGTAGAAGAACTAAGTTTAGTGTAGCAAAGGGCCGCTTTTCCGATTAGACTTTCAAAACATTGTATTGATAAGCTCGAACAAGTACACTCCGAATGGTTTTTGATAAACAAAATTAACGAAGAAACTCTACTATCCAAAAGAGACGTAAAACGCTATTTCAAGAGCAACTAGAATCAAAATAAACTTAGTTCCTACTTCTTGGCTAGTTGTACTTAATTTTAAATAAAATTAATATTTATCGTTGTGATTTTCATGATATATAACTCTTTTTTCTCTTGTAATAAAACTATGTTTACAAGAAGATATAAAAACATGATATTTTTGTTGTTGTTAAATTTTTATGAGCTTTAAAAGAGCAAACATTTTGAAATTTTTTATGCATTTTTTTTCTTTTTTCGATGCTAGTTTCCGAATACCTCCAAACTGTTGGACGTAGCAAAAAAGTATGTTAAAATTATTTAAATGTAAGCTTATACAGTATCTTTCGTCGTTTAATTTTTTTAAATCCGATAAACAGGTGTCGGATTATGATGTAATATAAGAGTGTAGTTGCCTCATTAAAGGGGGAAAAATTGCCACCCCCATTATAAGAAATCTCTACCTGATGTAAACAAACTGAAAATTCTGTTTTCTCAGGACATTAAATTCTTTACAATTTTACTATATTTGTTCTTTTGACTTTTTTTTTTGTCGAGCTGTGTTATCAACTACTGAAAAAACAAATCGTTTGCCATCTGGTAAGAAGAAGTTGCGTGGAATGCCAAAACATGTAATTGGTGCTGGCGCAAACGCAGCGAATGCAGTTGATAGCGCACTAACTGCAAAATAAACCAAGTCCCTACTTCTTAGGTAGTCGAAATTCATTTAAAATCATCCTCGAAATGCACTATTCTTCAAATGTTGAGCACAGTCTTCCAGTTGGAATATTATATTCTAACTTGATCAGTATACATATTTTATTACGAGTAAAAAATTAAGGAGTGTCCCGTTATGTAATCTTATTTTGAAATTTTTAGTGTATAATATGGGCCACCCTTATGTATATGTATGTATGTGTAAATACAAAATTGTATGCAAGTAGTATTAACTTGAAATGTGTTGTTAGATAATGTGGTCCCCAGTCAATTTATGATATGTTGTAACGGTTGTTTCTAAATGTTTTTTGAAGTAAATTGCAAAATTTTTGTTGTATTTCCTAAACATTTAATTTAATTTTTATAGTCAATAAATCGAATATATATTATACATATATATTTTAATGGTCTTACTCAAATGACCGACACATGTTTGTATGTTTGTCTGGGCATAAGGTATGCTTGCGTTTAAAGCATTGAACGAATATATAGGTATGTATTTCTGTTTTTTACCGAATTACCTTGACAAGGCCGTTTTTTTACATTTAATTACTATGAACAGCTGCAAAGTATGCATATACATACTTATGTTATGCACACACACGTTATGTCTAAATACATAAATTACAAATAAATACATATGTAGTTAGACAGATATAAAATGATTTTGTATTTGCTACATTTCTCAAATATTTTTTATCTGAATTATGATTTTTTGGTAAGACAATACACACTGTACACATTAACTTCAGCACTTCCTACTAAAGATATAAAGTGTTTTGCCCATATTTAAAGACGTTAGCCAAAATTTATATGGGAAATAAAGATTTCAAGTCTACATACTTTATCTTTTTTTTATATGGTCGTTTGTATTTACCACCGCACTTTCATGCTGGCCAGAAGCAGGGAAAGAGCACATGGAATGAAAAGTACTTAGGATTTTGTGATGAATTCACATGATCCACATACTTGCCCGATCAATGATTGTATAAAAATATATTTTTGATATTACAACTAATTTCCAAATAGATGGGAATTTCTATAACATCTTTACATATTAAATATGTAACTAATTGTCACACTGTGAATACACTCTTTTTTTCTTTTTTTTTATAAAAGGTCAAAGACTCTATTCGAAACACAAACATAATACATAAAATGCTGGCATACTGTAAAGAAATAAATACTACCGTACTAGAAGTTTATAAAGTGACAGTCCATTAATAACATTGTAGGGGTTCTATTTTTATTCATTTAATATATGTGTATACATACGTTCGTACAAATATATACAGTAAAATTCAAAAGAAACTGTAAGGTGATATTAATTTAACTTTTATGTCTTTCTTTCACTGGCCCGTAATCATGGAAAAACACTAAAGTCGATTCTTTTTAAGAAAAACCTGACACATAGAAATAGGTTTTTAAAATATATTGTACCTGTAGTGAAAATTGGAGAAATAATTTCCCACAATTTTCAACTAAACACCTGCAAGTGACATCGCTGAACAACTGATACTGAAAATAATAATAAAAAAACGCAATTTGACAAAAAATTCAAAACATTTTATAGATAAAGGAAAAAATAAAAGCATTTCTATAAAAACCAATTTATGATGAAAGAACGTAATGTTAACGTGCCCAATGTTTCGTCCAGTACTGTATTTATTTACATTTCGAATCACTAGTGTTTTTTGTCTCCTTTGTGTCTGTCATATTAAAAATCATTTCCGTAACGAAATACAAAATTGGCAATGTATTTTAAATTGAAATATGTACATAAAAGTATTCTATAATCAGAAGTTTTGTTTAAATTATATTAAAAGAAAAACAAAAGCTGACAACTTCAACGCTTCAGTAAATTTTTCTGAATGGATTATTAAACATATCGTCATATAGAATACAAAAGAATTAATATTGAAAACAGCGAATTATAAAGTATGGTATCTCTTAAAAAATGATTGTAGATGGGGGCCCCAGTCAATAACGAAGCCTCTTGAGAACCAGGTCGAACCTGGAGTTGTCAGCAACAAAACTCGGACAAGATTCAGAGTGGAACATTGTCAGTGGAAGCAAGTAATAACCCACTTAAAAGAAGTGTTCAACAACCACACCCAAATCGAATAGCAAATTTGGTTAAGGTCCATCAAACAAAAGGTTGTTAGACATTGACTACAAGGACAATGATTATATCTAACCTGAGCATGATATTAATCTAAGAACACTGGTAACATGGATAAAAATTAACACACACAGCATGAGTACGGAGAGAAGCTAGGCCGTAACTCCGAAACATTGTGGTAATGGCCAGTTATGTATGTATGTAGTTAGGTAAGCTGACTAAAGTACAACTGCGACAATAAGAGCGGACTGGGATATTGTGAGTGTTTTAACGGGACTTCTAACCGGACACTGCAGACTAATGAGAATAAATAAAATTGCCATTATTTCGACTAGATTGTGCAGGTTCTGTGATGAGGCTAGTGAGCCATCAGTGCACCTTGGCGATTATCAAATATCAGATAGGGAACTCTAAAGTTTATATACATTTACATATAATTATGCAGAATTTAAGTAACCGATTGGACAGCACAATCTCCAGTCTTAAAGGCCTATTAGACGGGCATACTTGTCTGCATACATGTACGATGGCATACCAAAACTCACTGTCTAATAGCATGTATTTCGAGTATGTCAGACATGTACGTTGGTTTCAAAAATTTTTGATTTTCTGAGTCTGTCGCATACCAACATACTCGTCTAATAACGTGTCCGTCGTACTTTATATAAAAAAAAAATTCAGTTTGCTTGTTGTCGCTGCTGTGTGTACGTCGGAAATTTAAAAACATATTTCATTTATAACTAAAGCCGCTACAACCTTCCTTTTCATTGACATGTTTTCCCTTCGAAAATTTTTGTGTACTGAAGTACGACGGCAGCGTTCAATAGTGTAATAACAAAACCCAAAGTATGCCATCGTACATGTATGCAGACAAGTATGCCCGTCTAATAGGCCTTTTAGATTCGAAACAGAATCCTAATGTAAAGTTAGAAACCAAGATTTGGAATGCATCTTTTTCTATTGAATAAGAGCTCATGAATTGGCTAAAATCCGGGTGGAAGTGAATTTCAACAAAAGTACTAAAATATCTGATACCATACTATCGCTGCCAATAAAATCTCAAACTATTATTAGAAATAAATTATGTTATGAGAAATATTAAACGTTACTTAAGTGTACAAAGTTATTATTTTTGTTAATTTCTTAATTTACGTAAAAGTGCACAATATCTTCTACAGACATATAAGAATTCGATCAAAATTTAATAGATTTGAATAAGATTTCCCATACATACAAAAAAAAATTTACTTTGCTACAAGATTGCGTTGAAATCTGCTACTAAAAATACAACACTGTAAAAAATGTCGTTTAAATTTGAAAACAAAGCGGAACAATATTCGATGATAGAAATTGGAGGAGCACAAGACCGAGGCGCTTGGAACTCTTCTGAATAAGGCTAAAGATCCTAGTATTGTGATATAGCCATATACGCTAAGGATAAGGAAAAGAACAAAATTAAATTAACTTCTTGAAAAAAAATCACAGAATAAATAAAATACACTAAACAAATAATATTAAAAGCGCAAATTAAGTGCAAAATTTTAATAAAAAGTAGTAAAAGCTGTTTTTGTTATTAAAGCGAAATATCGGTAAATGCCATTTAATGTAAACGCTATAGATTTTGACCAAGAAATCTAATTGATGAGGTTTTGTGCATATGTATTTACATACAAACAAACAAAATTAAACTTTTGTTGTTGATATTAGAAGGTCAGCACCGTAGTATATCCCCTATTCTTAGTCAAACATTAAAGTCAGTTCTTTTTAAAGACAACCTTAAGAATATGAAATTATATGCGATATTAATTAATCGCCATCCATATCGCAGAATAACCCAATATTATGACATCCAAAACATGGATTGCCATTCAAAAATGGGTATAAAAGGTAACGTAACAGTTCCCTAAGGAAATCCACTACAGCATAAAACAAAAATTATTATTTTTTTAATGTCATTGCTGTTATACACTCTATCAAATAACTATTGTACAGTGTGCTTGCGCTTAGTGGCTTTACAACACTTTTTGTTTGTGCTATAGTTGTTCTGTTCGACAGAATGTATTATTCTTCAACTTATCTCACTGTGATAAAGACTCGATGGGTTTTTATTTTATGATTTTTGGTTTCTTTTTTGTATTTTTCAAGTCTCGCAAAAATTTAAATATGCAAACAAATACATATTGCTTGTTATTGTTTGTGTGTTTTTATTTATTTATTTTTTTTTTTTTTTTCAATTTAACATTTTGATGTTTATTGTTTTACCAATTCCAAATGAGCAAAAACAAGCAACGGTGATTGTATTATTGAGGTGTTTGTCTGAGAGATTTTTTTTTTATAAAACAATAATATACAGATTAACCCATTTTTTTATAAAAACTGGGACTTTCTTAATCATTTTCTCCGATCGTTACCATTCGGCCTAAATAAAGACAATTAATAAATTAACAAAAAATAATAATACTTATAAATATGTGATATATTTCGATTCTTATTCTAAAGATTTCTTTAATTGATTTATTTTCTCCTCACACATGCAAAGAAGAAATTTTACAATTTGCATAAATACAAAAGAAATTTAGTGAAACAACTCTTGTTTTGAAGAAGAAAGAAACGCATGAAATATCCAAAACCACATCATAAATCACTTACAAAAAAGTGTTTGAATTTTGCAATGAAAAATGTAGTCAACCGTAACGCATTGCGTTTGTATGCAGACTTAATCCGTCTGTTATATTCGGGTTTTTAGTATCTGCAACTTTCTGCATTGAAATGGAAAGTGCTACAACTTGTCTAAGTCAAGAAAACTGAAAAAAAATGTTTTAAACAAAGAAAAAAAGTCACGCACAGACTCTATTAAAATAAATCACAGTTAAGTTTTATTTTATAATTTTATGAAATAAACTTGTTTAGTACGGCATTTCATTTATTTTTTTTTTTTATTTATTATTAATTTTTAGTTCTTCCCAACTGACATTTGAAAGATTGTTTGACGAACTCGGTTATTTTTGCATTTTAAGGATTATTAGAAAAAATTTTTCACGACTGACATTTAAATATTTCGACATTTATTTTATTGATTTGTCTTTAAAAAGTTGGACGATTATTTTTTTGTGAGACTCAAAAATTTTAGTTCTCTGAGAGCTGTTATATGCTGGGATTTTATACACAATTAACTAAGATTTACAAACACATCAAATTGTCACCAGCTACCAGCTGATATTTTATTCTTTTCAAAAATACTAAATCTCTTTTAAAGATAGTGAAATATAAGCAAAACTCTGGGAAAAAACCAAGCAACCTTGCAAATGTGTATCTTGTTTTGGAAATAAAAAAGAAAGTGTGACTTTTCTTTATTATAAGTATTATTTTTTCCCTGGTTAACATCAATCAGTACCAATAGACGATTTGTGTTTGGTGTGACCAGATTATCGATCATTAAGCGCTTTTTACCTTTAAATTTGAATAAAGCAAAGTGTGTGTAAGATGTCATTGGCATTTTTATTTAAAAAGCCTATGAATGCCATCGTTGAAATGTCCGTCCGACACGGCTGCTGTTGGTCGAGCCCGTCGAAAATGTACAAATTTCCATAACTCTGGCGCATAAATTAGTCTTAACTTGACCGATTGCAGGCCCAGTAATGTGCCTCATCGCTGAAGATGGCCAATATCAACAGTCAAAATTCGGAAGTCTCCGTTGGAACACCCATTTTAAGCGGTAATTTGAGGCCAGCATATTTGTAAACCTTTTTTGGTTATTCTTTGTTGATTTGACAAAAATCCTCAATATTTTTTTCCAAAAACTCGTATTTTAGGCTCACACTGAACAAAAATCGTTGGTACTTTTAGAGTTTCTAAAAGTACTCTCGAATATTTGAAAAAATTTTTTTTAATTACTCAAATAAAAATTCAGTTCTCAACGATTTTTGTTCGGTGATTTTAAAAGTTTTATTTGCAGGATTTTGGTAAAAATAATAAGTTTTGCAAAAAATTGTTTTACAATTGAAATGCTAGCTGGGTTTTTGAAAATGTTAAGTTTTTCATTTTATTTTTGTTATGAAAACATATTAAAACTTATTTTGTCAAAGTAATTTTTATTGATTTTCTTCCTGCCTTTTTTGGACAACTTTAAAATCACATTTATGTGATTCGCAATTTCCTTTTCCTGATAAATAAATCTGATCAGATGAACATATTCCGGGCACAATGATTTATAAATTTTAATTAAATATTTTCAAATACTTGTATTTCCATACTCAATGAATATTACGGGTATTAAAAGAAAAAGTAATTCACTATTTTTAAATTTCAATGTAATGTAATAGCAAATGCATTGTTTGTGGTAAAATTTAATGCAAAATACGTTCTTATTTTCAATCACTTTAAGGTTTCCTTAAAATATTTTTTTTTTTATAAATCATAAAGTCCTCTTGGATAACTCAACAGCATCAGTATTATTACCTGTACTATTATTAAGAACGAACGTCAACCACAAGAATAAAACGTATGTATATATGGATGGGTATATGTATGTATGCATTATGTCATTAAAATAGAATAACAAAATGAAAAACGTATTTACCTACATACGAGTACATATGTACAAAAATCTGTCATTAGCAATATTATATCTGCACAAATATACATACATATGTATGTATGTATTTATATCACATGCAATGAAGCGAATCTTTTGGTAAGTAAATGAGTCTAAAGTCAAATGACCAGATGGAAAGCAATTTAATCTTTAAAGGCAACATCAAAAGAAAACACGTCAAAATATCAGCAACACATTCAACCGACAAGTATTATATGAATAATGCTCATATTTACAAGAGTAGTGTCAATCATTTTAATTTCATTGCCTTACTTCAAAAATTTCAATACATTGTACATACTTATGTATATAGATATATGTATGTATATAGGAATATATAAAATGTGAAATGTGAATACCCAAAATTAAATAAATAGTTACTCCACAATAATTCGAATTAGTATTTGAAATATTTATTAAGGTTTTTGTAATTTATAATATAGAAAACAGCGAAAACTTGAAAAATATAATATAAATAGTATAATGAAATATTATTCAAAATAAGTCAAATTGAATGTAGCAATTTAATTAATCAACTTTGCCACTTGCTGTAGTTTCTTGTATTTTGAAATCATTTGATTTGACTATTGAATATTTAAAACGTCATACGTTAATGTGCTCTTTTCCGTATTTTTCAGTATTAGCTTTTGATTTTTGAATAACATTTAATATTCTAAAGTACAGTAAGGGACAAAATTGTTCACAAAATTACAAAAATTTATAATAAATCCAAAAAAGTATGTTTTATTCAAATATATTTTAATTTTTTTTACCTATATAGAATAATGTACATCTAAAAAACTTAAAAAGAACAAAATTTTAAAAGAATGTGTGTTAAGAGTAAAAAAAATAAATATTAATTTAAAAATTCACATGTGAACAATTATGACCGTTGTTGAATATTGCATTGATTTTAGGTCCCAATCTTTGGTATGTCTACCGTTTGCTTTTTTAACTGCCTTAATTCTTTTTGGCATACTTTTCACTAAATTCGTCAAGACATTAGGGTCAATACTTTCCCAAGCTTCAACAGCACGCTCCCAGAGTTCGTCTACGGTCTTTGGAGGGTATTTTTGAGCAAAAATTTACTCTTTAATATGGACTACAGGTGTTCTATCGGGTTTAGATCAGGCGACTGAGGAGGCCAATCTAAAAGCTTGATCCCATTTTCTTCAAACCAACGTTTTGTTATCTTCGCGGTATGCTTAGGATCGTTGTCCTGCATAAAGATGCTATTCTGTCCCGGATCTAAACCAAATATGTCGAGACTTGGAATGTATGAGTCTTCTAAAATGTCTATATAATCTTTAGCACACATTTTGCCTCTAATTCGGCGAAGTACTCCAAGTTGATTCCCGCGAAAACAGCCCCAAGCCATTAATGAGCCACCTCCAAATTTAAGTGTTTGGCAAATATTTCTTTCTTTGACACCAACAGTTTTATCCACCCATGTCCATTGTCGTCCTTCTGACCCGATTCTATTAATTTTTGTTTCATCGGACCATCTTACACTCATCCAGTCTTCAAAAGTGAATATTACATATTTTTTCGCGAACTCTAGGCGTCTCAAATTAAATTTGGAGTTGGCTCATTAATGGCTTGGGGCTGTTTTCGCGGGAATCAACTTGGAGTACTTCGCCGAATTAGAGGCAAAATGTGTGCTAAAGATTATATAGACATTTTAGAAGACTCATACATTCCAAGTCTCGACATATTTGGTTTAGATCCGGGACAGAATAGCATCTTTATGCAGGACAACGATCCTAAGCATACCGCGAAGATAACAAAACGTTGTTTGGAAGAAAATGGGATCAAGCTTTTGGATTGGCCTCCTCAGTCGCCGGATCTAAACCCGATAGAACACCTGTGGTCCATATTAAAGAGAAAAATTTTTGCTCAAAAAGACCCTCCAAAGACCGTAGACGAACTCTGGGAACGTGCTGTTGAAGCTTGGGAAAGTATTGACCCTAATGTCTTGACAAATTTAGTGAAAAGTATGCCAAAAAGAATTAAGGCAGTTAAAAAAGCAAATGGTGTACATACCAAATATTAGGAACTAAAATCAAGGCAATATTCAACAACGGTCATAATTGTTCACATGTGAATTTTTAAATTAATATTTATTTTTTTTACTCTTAACACACATTCTTTTAAAATTTTGTTATTTTTAAGTTTTTTAGATGTACATTATTCTATATAGGTAAAAAAAATTAAAATATATTTGAATAAAACATACTTTTTTGGATATATTATAAATTTTAGTATTTTTGTGAACAATTTTGTCCCTTACTGTATATACATATCTACAATGTAATATTAGGGGAAGTCGTTTAATCTGCTAAATGTCTTTTATGCTTCTTAGGCCTATTACTACACATGTTTTTTTTTTTTTTTTTGAGACAAAATTAGTTTTGGAGCAAAACAAGAACAAAACATGTTTTGCCAAACATTTTTCATGTTTGTACAATAAAATTGTCCAAAAATCAAAAATGTATAGTGTAAAACGAAATATTGTGTAATTTGTGCACACAAAAAGTGACATTTAGTTGCTAAAAAAATAAATAAACCAAATTAAAAAAAAAATTTATTAAAAATGTATTAAAAAAAAGTTGTATATATAATCTTACAAAAATATTTTAGCTTTTTTTTAAAGATAAGTTTAAATTACGAAAAACACATATTTTTAGTTTATTCCTATTAATGAAAGTTAACTTTTACTATAGGCAAGTTTTTATAATAGGCATAAAAGGTACGAGTATAAAAGGCATTTAGAAGGTTAAGCGAATACTCCAATTATATCTTGTGACCTGTTTTTGAATAATTTTTTAAAAAAAATTTACATAAAAGGAAATTTTACATAAACTTTTTCTATAAAATAAACGTTATGCACTTCTCTTTTCTTCTAATAGAAAGAAGCTGCTTCAAATTCGCGTTTTGTAGTAGGAAAGTACTTAAAATTTGAGTTTGAGAGAATTTTGAAGCCAGTTTGATTTGGGGCCGGGCCAATACTTCAAACTTCATTTTTATCTAGACTTCTTAGCGACAACACATACATTTTTTAAAACGTTGTTAGAAATATAGATAAAAAAATTTCATTCCTGAATTTATTAAAGTTTATCCCGATTTGACTGCTTTATAGCAAGTAAAATCTAAGAGCCATCCCTAAATAAAAGCGGCAAGCGGAACGTTTTCCAACGCTCAGCGCTTACTCTGAACCGCCATCCCTAAATAAGAGCGGCAACGTTTTGTCAAGACATTAAAAACAGGGTAATACAAAAACATGTGCTTATATAACAATTCTATTTTAATAATAAACTGCATTCCTCTATTGGTATTTGTAACATAAACTAAATTTTATTGTACTATTTTATTTATTTTTATTTACATATTTATTTTATATTAATATTTATTATCTTCTATTTTGTTTATTTTTTTCCTTTACGAATAAAACATGGTTATGCAAATAACATATTTTTATATCACAACCCTGTTTTTTCCCTATTTGTTTACATTTTAAGTGCCTTCTGCGACCAACTTTACTAATTGGATTTTTCAATTGGAAAGCGTTGCCGCCGCGTTATTTTGGGATGCTCCATACAAATTGTATGGGCATGAGAAATTTTGACAGCTAGAAAACGCTTGCCGCTTTAATTTAGGGATGGCAGTAAAGAATACAGGAATAGAAATTTACAGTATGTCATATTGCTGGAAAAATACAAAAAAAAAAAATATCCAGTAACGAACTGTCTATAGGAAGGAGTTATCACTAATTGCTAAATTAGAGAAAAGCGGCGTCGGAGCAGACCACGTGGCAGAACCAAATTTATTTTATTTTAATGCGATAAATTTCCTCATGTGATGCGGTTTCTTTTATTTTTTTATTTTAATTGCTCGCGCCAGTGCTACAGCCTTGTAACAATCATCAAGTTCGTTATATTTTCGAATAAAACCATTACATTTCAAAGAAAAGAAATTTAATGAAACAAAAGAAAATTTAGAAGAAAAAATTTGGCGACTGAAAATCAAACCTCTGATATGAAGTTTGGATTAAATATTACCAACACATTCGCAAAATTTGAAGCCCCAGTGTGATGTGCGGCCATGCCACTTTAGACAGCACTTAACAGTTTGTCGGTGTTGAAAAACAATTTGAATTTTGGTTGGTTACAATTTTCTAAAATTTTTGTCTTCTTTCTTTTAATTTATTGTAATTTAACTTTTAATATATATTTAAACACAAGTCTGTTGAACAAGATATGGTGTATCAGAAATTGTAAATAATTTTTTTTTATTTAAACAAAATTGCACTAAAAAATATATATTTTCTTTTATTCAAATTTTTTATATTGTTTATTCATTTTAAACTTAATAAATTTGTGATAAGTTTCATAAAAACACCAAATAATTAAATATAAACTACTAAACAAACTACTCAACCTGGTCGATTATTCTCCTATTACTACTGATTAAATACAGCAATCCAAATCTGTTATTGCAAAGTGCTTATGTGTGTAAAGATTTAGCTAAACTATTAAGTAAGAATTTAGATGGTATTCGAATTTTACGTCCTCTTTAAAAGAAAGAAGAGAAAGAAAATATCATTACTTGATATGTGACCCAAATTTATACACACTTTTGCTATCTGTCATGGCATTTACTTTCTATTCTAGACAAAGATTGTGAGTAAACAGTCAACTGTCAAACCAGTGTCTTAACCCACAAAATAAGAAAATACGAGTAGCTCTAAAAAATTCCTATTCCAATGACTTCAATTATGTTTTGAAATAAATCTTCCTAAATGCATACATATAGTATGTACATACATATGTATGTATACCGCCTAACAAGCAATACTGATAAAAACGACCAAATACAATGTTTATCAAAGAGTTAGATATTGATTTAACTGACCGACATTAACAACTTTAGCAGCACTATCATTATGCATTGTCAGTATGTATCTTGCAATGTACGAATTCTCTCCATACTAAACAAAACCAGAAGATGTAAATCGTCAACTGCATTACAACAAATAAACAAAAAATAATTTTACCAGTCTTATCTACTAACAAGTAAACATACATATGTTTGTATGGATGTACATATCTGTAGCACTGTTTTTAAATGTGGCACAATTATTATTTATATATTATTATTAATTGTAGTTGCCGTGGTTAGTGTGTTGACTTACTAAGGCCATAGCGTCGAGTTCAATTCTCAGCTCTGACATCTTGAAAAAAAGAAATATGAAAAAATTATTTCTTTCGGCGACTACCTCTCAGCAGTCTTCTGGCAAAAGCTCTGGGAGTAATTGATTGCCATGAAAAAGCTTCTCAAATCTGTCTCTCGGAGACGACTTTAAACTGTAGTGCCCGGAACTCATATATAAAAATTAATACACACAACATGAGGGCTGCGAGAAGCTAGACCGTAATCCTTACACAGGGTTGTAATGGCCAATTATGTATATATGTATAACGCAAAAACAGAGGTGTGTACTGACTTTATTATGGTGTGTAAAAAATTAAGAATTTGTTAAATAGCTTAATTGACTCATATAAACTTACATCTGTGCAATGGTAAATTACATTTTTTGACCTGGAAATGTCTTTTAGACAACTGCCCCAACCAAAATTATTCTCATGTTCAAACATTAAAAATTATATCAAATTTAGATCTAATAATATATCAAATTTAGATCCATTACTAAAGGAAGATCAAAAAGGCAAGAAAATGTGTATTTTGTGCGATACAACCAAGCCGAAACTATACCACCGAGATATCGATACTTTTCTAGTGATATCGATGAAAGTAAAAGTTTCGATAATTTTATTTTCTATATTTCGCTACCACTGTTAAGCTTCGTCTGGAATTATATGTTTTTATCAAAATATGAAAATACAATAATTGAAAATAAATAATTATAATTAAGAGATCTTGAACTCAATAAATTTGTTAAAATTTGTATAATGAATATTAAAGAGACTACTCAAAAATTAATGAAAAGATTAAAACAAAATGAAAGCTATTGTGAAATCGCGCTCAAACATATAAGTATATATACTTGATTTTTAGACTGCAAAAATATTACAAACTGATTCAAGTAAATTAAGTTTCAAAGACTTGTAATAAATCAAATAGTAAAATTTGAAAAAGAATAATGTAATTGTAATATATTTTTAATTTAATTTGGTTTTTATATGCATACCAAAAAATTTATATTTATTCATTCCTAAAGAAGTTTTCATACTCGTATTAGTCAAAAAATTATTTGCTCTTTAATCAAATTTATTGTTGTACCCTAATAAACTTGTATTTTGTGTTCATAGATGTGCAATTATGTTTAAATGACTTTGCATGAGTTTTATCATAAAAGGAAATGGAAAATGGAAAATGGCACACGTAATAATTTATTGAAAAAATTTCTAATTCTAACTCACTGAAAGCCTGTAAACTACAAAATTTCATAGGTAATCAATGAGTTTGATTAGAATTTTTTTTGTTGTACAAAGATTATATATTAACATATATATATACATATGTATGTATGCACCTTTAATAATAAGAAAGTGTAAATAAAGTAAGTTGTTAAGAAGAAAAAAAATAAAAAAATATTTGTGTACACACAAGTTTATAATATTTTACTATTATTAAATTATTTCAAAAATTATCAATATCTAGAAAAAGATATCATTGAACAAATCGGCAACTAAAATCGGCAAAAAATTTTAAAGCTCGATCATCGTTCATTCACATATGCCGCTCCAAATTTGCTTTGAACGCAAAAAATTTATAAAACCTACTACAACAGGAATATTTAATATATATTTTGTTTAACAATTTATTGCAAACAAATCTTATAACTAAAATTATAAAAATTTATTTTATTTGGTTATACATTTTGCTTAAGTCTTTTTGTGATATCTTTGTTTCTTTTCTCACATCAAAAATTTATTGAAATTATTTCTGTCGTTTTATATGATGAATCCTATACAAATAGACCTAAAAAACCGGGTGTTCGATAACAAAATAACTGTTTCTTCGACATTCTCAAAGTGAAGATTTTAAACAAACCCAAACTGACAAACCCATTTTTGTAACTTCAGTCCTTTTTTTATATGTATAATACGTATGTATGTGTGTACATGTGTATATGTTTATATATATATTCTTACATATTTACATACATATAAAGACTTGTATTTACATATATTTTTTTTTTAATTTTTTAAATTCAAGGAATTTTAAATAGTAGTAAAAACAAAGAAGTATATTCCTTTTAGTTTTCTTTAGATTATTATAAAATTTTCTCACATTTTTTATTTAATAATTTACTTTTATTTTTGAGTTCAAACTTTCTAAACCATAAAAATTAAAATGCATTTTAGATACTGTACAAAATAAGTTGTAATTGTATAACTAAAAAAACATAAAGAAAGCAATAAAAAAACAACTACGGTAAATTAAAGGTTTATTTTATGTCAAAATTCAAATTGTCAAGAGGCAAGCGATGAACTTCATTTCATTGTTTATGTGTTAAATACATATATCTAAACATAAATTTTATATTACTTTTTTATTTTATTTAAATAAAGTTTTTTTTCTTAGTTATTATGTATTTTTTATTATTACTACGAGTATTTTATTCTCTTTCCTCTTTTTCCTTCTTCTTTTTCTTTTGTTTTTCTTCGGTACACACTATCGGACATAACTGACAGTTTTGCTCAAATTTTTCTTGATCTTCAGTTATCAGTCAAACACAAATAATTTGTGGGATATGATTTTCTAGTTACTATCCCCTGCTCTGTCCACTTAGTTTTCAATTTTTTATTTTTCATAATTTCTCGTCAAATTTTCGTAGTTCGCTAATTCAGGTCCATCATTGAAAAATGATGAATTTTAAACTGTCACAGAAGTTTGATAGTGTGTACCGTACTTAAAACTAGGAATGGCTATCAATTAAGCTAAATTTTTTAACAATTTTTAACAATTAACGATTTCACGAAAATAATTAATAATGTTGTATGCCCAGATAGTTATAAACTGTAATGAAGTTCAAAGGCTTAGTCGGCATTTACAATGTAGAAATTGAAAGGTAGAAATTGAAAGGCAGACATTTGTCAATTATTTTTTGCTCTTGCTTAAAACTTTTACAATGTCGAACTTAGAAGACAAACAGAATTAGCAAAAATTACGAAAAGTAGTAAAGAAAAACTACATTCTTCACAGTTTCTTCCCCATTTCTACAAACTTCGTTCACCTGTCTTTCAATTTCTTAGTTGTAAATCCAGGCCTACAAACAAAAAATAATTTTTTTTCAAAATTGTAATAATTTGTACTGCATTTTAGTGCGAAAAATATGGAATATTTTCGCTTAAAAGTGATTTATCTTCTTATGTGTCTTAAGTTTTTGCCAATGATTTCTATTCTGCAAAATTCAAAATGCAAAGACAAAATTCTTAGGTGTTTACTTTATCTAGATATTTTGATGGCGAAGCACAGCGTGGTTTGACAATTCGAAATTGTCAAGTGTTTTAAAAATGCACAACAATATGTGCAAAATAGCTTCCTTGTTGTAAACCATTCGTAAGTGAAAAAATGTGCAAACTTGCATTATTCTGATAATGCACTTTGACGGATTTATTACTGATCATATTATAGATTAAAATAATTTCATATAATTTGAAAATTTGTATTCATTCAATTGAAATATTAGTCCCGGAATCAGTGGCTTTCTCCACATCCACTAGTCAGGCACCAGTAAAAAATTCTACAATATATATGTACACACATATTAAAATATATGTAGATGTATGTATATTAGGGTGTCCCAAATAAATTTGGATACTCATAAGGAAAAGTATTTTTGAGGTCGCGCAAATTGATTTTTAATCAAAAATCGAGCTTTTTGGGCTCTATTTAAATTTTGGTTATGAATTCGTAAAAAATCGATATTTTCTCGACTTTTGAGTCAATATTGTTGAAGAAAATATTCCGATCTTTAATTTTATGTGCATAAATAATAAGTTTCGGCAATGATTTTGCACATTTTGATACATTATATAACAGTTTTTCCTAAATTTTCAATAAATATCGAAAACAATGGTTTATAAATTTTAAAATTTGTATAAAGACTACGCACAAACAGGGAGCAAGATTTATAGCTCGAGTCATACATTCCATTCTTTACTGCAACATCCTCAGGACTACCAGAATTGTACCCTCCTAAACCCTCATAATCCAAAAAAATCTGCTCTTATTTATTGATTTTATTATTTCCAAAAAAAATAAATATATTTCCTATGTATGTAAACAGATAACTTTTCAAAAAAAAAATATATGTTTCTCTTATTAGAAAAAAATACAGTGCATCTGGCTTTTTAGTAAGTTTTTGATTAATTACATGATTTACAGACTTTTGTAGAAGTTCTTTTTTATAAGACCTTTTGTCAAGACCTTAACAGCAATGACATACATACATACATATTTGGCCATTACAACCCTGTGTCAGGATTACGGCCTAGCTTCTCGCAGCACTCATGTTGTGTGTGTTAATTTTTTCCCATGAGTACCGGGACCTACAGTTTAAAGTCGACTCCGAACGACAGATTTGAGAAGCTTTTTCATGGCAATTAATTACTCCCAGAGCTTTTACCAGAAGACTGCTGAGAGGTAGTCGCCGAAAGAAATAATTGTTTCATATTTCTTTTTTTTAAAGATGTCGGAGCTGAGATTTGAACCCAGCACTATCGTCTTCGTAAGCCACACACAATGACAACCTGTGTAAAAAAAATGAGTCTGGAATGGGACATGCAGAACTTGTGTCTGATAAATAAGGCCATATAGATGGTGTCTCTCACGCCACTTATAACCGTTAAAAATACACATTTGTTTTATTTAAAATTTTTTATTCTATTTTGCGATTTTGTTTTTATAAAATAATTGATGAGATACTAATGACACCAACACAATTAATATACTCGTACATCATTAATTCTAAATAAGTGATAATAAGTTTTGTGCAATATTTAACAAAATTCCCAAAAATAGAACACACACACACACTAAATTTATAGAACAATTTATTAGTGATTACTTCTAAAATTTAACAAATTACTTTAAAAATATTTAAAACCATTAATGTTTCTAAGTATATGGTCATGAAAAGATAACATTAAATGTTAAATAAGTGCTTCCCAATGACTCATACAATAAGGATTCACCTATTGACCAAAATATCTATTATTGTAACAAACAAAATAAGTTTTTATGATAACAAGTACTAAATGAACAATTTATCTATTTCTCTAATCAGTGAAAATAAAAACAATATACGAACGTATTATCAAGCAAACTGATAATAAGATATACTCGTACATACTCTTTTATTTTTCAAATGTTGTACAAGGTAAAGGCAAAGAACTGCCATTAAATTCAGTCACTTTACTGTTTTGACCATGAGAAGGTGTTTAGTTTTGAATTAAAATTAATTTGAAAAATTTTATAAATATTAAATTGACAAATGTCACAAGCCACAAACAGCGTACCAATCACGGTATATGCCTCATATGGCACATCACAGCAGCGACCAAAAAGTATATTAAAATGGCGTAATCAACCTCAATTAAATTCTTTAGCTGCCGGTAAGTTAAAAATCTAAAATTGTTTTTAAAACAAGTTTTTATTGATTACTAATTACACTGTAAATATGTAGATGATGATATAAATGATACATGAAAGCGCCGAGACAGATAAAATGAATTTTGAAATTATTAGTAATTAAGAGCTATTTCACTACTCAATTTTGATTAACTTTTAAGCGATTATGTGTTACTTTCTAGTACTTACACAGTAGAAATTTCAATTAAACAAAAAATTTCAGTTGAACAGTCAATTGAAATCATTTAGGTTTTACAGATGACATGGATAATGTTGGATTTGAGGACCGCTTGTCGCGTATTCGCATGCATCTACAACTTAAGAAAATGTCCTACGGGTTCAAATCATCTCCATATAATATGACCATGACTTCAAATCGCTCGTGCAGAATATCCAATGTGGCATCAGCTGTGTGTTATGTAGAACTAAATGTCGTTTGTGGCCAAATGATTTAATTCAGTCCAAAAGAAGTTGGTAGTAAATGACGGCCGTTGAGAGTCGCGGCCAGGCTAACGCCATTCTAAGCGAAATATTAATCGATTATTTACACCACACATTATGTTTTTGAATGGCATATCCGTCTTTGGTGACTTGGTAAAACAGAATAAATAAATAAATAAAAACTATGTAATTTAAAAGATATAGCTTTAACAAAACTAGCATTATAAACTGTCAAATTTCTAAAGTCCCTGTTAGAAGACATTATATTTCCTTTCTTTGCTGTGCAATGCATATCGATTAAGGTGATGTTAATTCTACAACAACTACTATTTTTCCAAAAACCACAAGCATTATTTCTGTCCAATTTGTATGTAAAATATCAAATACGTAATTCAACATAAAAAATTCAATACGTTTGAGAGTTTTTATCTAGTAATACATTAGTGGAAGTAGTGTTTGTGGACATTTAATTTGAATCTGTTCATATCGTAAGTGTGGCTAAAGAACGCGTTCTCTCCATAATGCATTGTGCAATTCATTGAACAATCAACTGCAAAAGGATGTACTCTGTGACAGGAACATGTTGTACGTAAGAATATATGATTATTCGGAATCTAGGCCTTTATTTCATCAGAGCACTTCCCGTGGTAATACCGATAGAACAGTGAAACACACGCCACATTGTGCCGATGCTCCAACGAATCGATAGAGCTAGATGCTCTACCGTCGTTTATAACCACCCTTTCCTGTACACGGTCGAGAAGCCCCAAGATAGTCTTTGACGCACCGACCCATACATAAGAGTTGTATTCCATCTTAGGTCAGATATAGGTCTTGTAAATATTAAGAAGGTCAGATGGAGTGAAAAATGTGATCATTCCAACGAAGAACACAGTTTATTCTCATGCCGAGAACATCAAGAGCGTCCGCCTCCTCAATATTTACTTTATCCATAGTCACAGATGACAAGATTGCATTATCAGCACCAGGCCTATCGGTGATAAAACAACATTGAGTCTTGTTTCTGTGTGTGTTATATAAACCATCATTAAACATTTTCTAAATAAAATATATTTTTGTATTATCAGGTGGTCTAATTTTTATGTCGGCAGGATTAAATTTAGCCCAAGGCCTTGGCTGGAATCAAGGCAGTTTGGTTGGACATACAGAACATTTTAAATGTTCTTGGTTTATTGGAGTTATTATTGGCGCTGTTTTGGCTTCACCAATTGCAAACCTATTCCCTAAAAGGTTTATGATGGTATGTAATGCTTTATTGTTATAAAAATATGTACATATGTATCTTGTTTTTTAAATCTTATAGTAGATATTTATTTTATATTATTCAATTTATTTTGTTTTATTTCATTTGCAGGGTTTCTCAACGCTTCTAATACTAATTGAAGGTATTATTTTTACGAGCGTTCCTAACGAGTACAATGCACTACTGGCAGGTCGATACATAAATGGCATTGCAGTAGGATTTGTTTCAATATTGTTTTTTATACACGCAAGTGAAATAGCGGTCAACACATATCGGGGCACATGTTTAGCTGTGGAACAATATGGCATATGTTTCGGTATAGCAATACAGGTTATTTATGCTTCCCAGTGGGGATCAACAGATTTTCCTGCAAATCGTCTACACGGTATTTTAGATATAATATTTGCAGTTTTAGCCACGAGCTCCCTTTTCTATTTTATTGAATCACCAGTATTTTTTATACGTAGAGGAGAAGAAAATGCTGCTTTAGACTCTTTAAGTGACTTGCAAAGACCTAGAGGTATAACAACTACCAAAACTGCTCACTTAGAAGAGCTGAAAAATTATGTGCTCGAACATGAGAACTACACTCTTTTTCAAAATATAAAATACGGTCTATTACCACAAGTGAAAATTATACTTTTCCGTAGTATGATTGTAGCATTCTCTTTTTCTCTTGCACTAAGCACCGCTCTTCAGTATAGCTTAATAGTCAATTTCATTACATGGCCACCAATTGTTGCAGGATGTTTACGTTTATTTGGTGCATTTATCACTCTAGGATTAATTGATGGTTTGCCACGCAAAATAATCTCTTTAATATGGATTTTAATAATGGGAGCTCTCATAGTTGCCGTTGGTGCTATGTTTGGTAATTTTTTTAATGTTTTAAACACACATTACATGTCGGCGGCCATATCACTCTCATTATTAATTCAATTCTTTGCCGGACTTTTTGCTCCATTCACATCTGTATACTTGGGCGAAGCTTTTCCCTTGGTAATAAAACCGTACTTTTTAGCTTTTAGTATCATTATCGAACAACTGATACATATAATTATAATTTGTACGTTTACACCTTATGTAAGTAGTATTTATGATTGTTTATTAGCGCAAGGTATTACCATAATTATTATCACCATTTTACTCGGTGTCACCATGCCAGAGACATGTAAGACTTCTTTAAAAGAAGCACAAAATCGTTTCAGACATTTTTTAAATTTAAAAATGTATTAAATTGAGCCCAATTGTCAAATGTGTTGTAGTGTGCAAGGTAGTATGCTATTCCAATAGTAGCATGTATGTTTGATGCCCACCGAAAACTTTAATCTAGAGTCTTTGAGAAACAATAGTACAAGGTCCCAAAGATCTAAGATCTATCTTACAATAATATTACCTCTGAATGTATAAGAATATCGAAAACATGTACATACTTACTACATATATATAAATATTTAGGTTTATAAAATAAAATTGTGTTCATAGTATTTAAAAAAAGAAGAAATTCAATAAAAGATAGAAACTCATTTAAATATAAATTCTTATGATTTTGACTTAAGAAAAAACTTGAGATAAAGAAGAAATATATAATACTGTTCACGAGCAATACGTAAATATGTTGTATCACAGCTTTTAGATACAGATTAATTCGTATAGGGTAAATTCGGGTAATGTGGACTACCATTTTGTATTTTTGATATTGTAACTCCAATGCAATAAAGAATTGTCTTCTCATTAATTGGTACATCTGTTGCCTAAATATACTTCTATTCAAAAACAGTATATGGTTACGTAGAAAACTTGTATGTCCGAAATTTCTAAAGCACTTCAAATAATGTAACAAAAAAACTTGGCTAGTATTGTGGAACACCTTAGACAAATTACAGTTTTTTTAATGAAACACTATTTTAATTTTAAATCTAACTCTATTTTAACTCACCAATTGAACCCAAAAAAATGTACGTGTTTTTTGTAGCATTTAGAGGACCAATAAAATATATTAATTCTATATATGTATGTATATAGATATCTACGTAGGTATATATCTTTCTGTAACATATTTATAAAAAATATCTTTTGTTATATTATTAATTATATTAATTATATTAATTCTCAGCAATCATTGTTTTGCTTTTTTTGTTTTGCCAATTAGGTCAGATAAAATAGCGATAAATATTGATGGAAATTAGAGGTGATAACAAATTTTTCGAGGTTCGCAAAACGATTAAAATTTTGAATGGCAAATCTACTTGTTTCAAACAAGATTCGGCCACGAACCGCAAATGAGAGAGCAAACTTCGATAATTGCTATTCGTGTGACCATGGTATAAGTATTACGGGTTTACAAAAAAAAAAAAAACGGTACGGTACGTAAGTTGTTGAGTAAGAATTTCTCGTATTGAAAACTTTCCTAATCCTAATACGGGGACAATATAGCAGCCAGAGTGTCAAAATATATTACATATGTATTGAATTAAATTATGATTTCATCTTATTCAATATTAATTTTTCTTCTTAAAATTCTTCAAACTCAGGTATAAGATTTAAATAGTATATATGGGCAATTTCAAAAATTTTCAACATTTGTTGAAACTGAGTACAGATGCTTATTATTTCTTCAGTTTTTCGAATTGACCAAAACGGTCAAAAGGGAATGGTAGGCCACACTAGAAAACTGAGAAATTCAAAATTTCAGACCATCAGTTCTTTATTTTTAAAAGTTATGGGCACTCAAACATCGAAAAACTCAAAAAATGGCTTGAAATTTACAAGAGTTTTTTCATATTTCATCACTTTTCTACTTTTAGTTTTAAACTTCCGATGCCGACTGATATAAAATAAAGTCACTAGACTTTGTAGATATTTACACTATAAAAGTTATGCCAATACTACTATTTGGGAAAAAGTTGTACAGCGGTTCATTTTTGAAACCAAAATTTTCCGATTTTTGAATTTTCGCAGTTTTTTCTATAGCGTTTTTGTGCCGTTCAAGGAAATTGCATTTCGTCAACAGTATTTAAAAGATGGTATAATTTGCTAAAATTTGCGCCATATCACGTCGATGTCAGGCTGCTAGTTGCTGAGAACGATGACCTCAAACTTTTATAGAATTGGCGTAAATTTGTCAAAAATGACAGTTTTTCGCGTCTGACATTTGCAATCTTTTTTAAAACTGGTTTATGTATTGCGTGATCTAAAATTCTTAGTAAATGGCACCTCAACGTCAAGAAGGCGTTAAAATATTTTAAAACGCAAAAATTTTATAAAGAAAATAAAAATTTTGCCAAATTTCATGATTTTGTTTCGCGTTTTTTTAATTAATCCGTGGTTTAAAATCAATGTAAAGTATTGGAAATGAAGTGCGGCGGTGAACTAAAGATCATATATAAATACGGTTGAATTCGGTCCATATTTAGAGGGTACAGTGGCATTTTTCTTCAAACACATTTTGCTTTGTGACATCTGAAGTTATGTATAGATTCTGCCGCGATTAACAGCAAATGAAAGGTTTTTTAAGCTTGATAATAAAACCGAATAGGCATTAAAAAATTTTCATGATTTTAAATTTTACAGATCAAAAAAAAAAAAAAATCCTAACCTCAAAAATAATTCTTATATAATTTCTTTTATTTTTTAAATTTGCAAGTCAAAACATTGTTTTTCTGTAAATTAGTTATGCGTTATATAAACACATATTATAACAATCGGTGAAACATTCACATTTTTGCAAAAATTCGCGTTTTTTAATGTTAAGGAAATTTAATTATAATTGATATTTTTTTGTGTATTTTATCAGTGCATTGATGAATTTTGACTGCACTGATGAATTTGGAATGAGTTTCATGCATCCATACAACATTTAGTAAAATAAACCAATAAATTTAACTTTAAATTTTTTTTAAAGAGATTTTAACTTAAAACCTCCATAACTTTCGCGCCGTTTGCAATAAATGATTAACGCGAACTGTTTTGGTGTGCTAAAATATCACCTTTCACGTGACCAAAGCGTCATTCGTGTCATCCAAAAAAAAAATTTATATAAATTATACAAACTTTCGGCTTGAGGTTCTTAAAAACACAAAAGAAAAGGTGTTAAACTTTTTAATTTATATATAAGAACCTCAAGCCGAAAGTTTGTATAATTTATATAAATAAAGAAAAGGTTCACAACATATAGAATTTACACACAAAAAAAAAATTTCGAAAAAAAAAATATCAAAATGTCGAAAATTTTTGAAATTGCCCATATGTACTATAAATGGTATTTTTAATATTTATGTATATAAAAAAGAAAATTATATCCAAACTTATTTAAACATAATTCAAAACCAATTTTGAATTCTGATGATACTTTGTATGATTAATGCTACAATATGTACTTTAAAGCTACGTTTACTACTCATATATGTATTCCTATGCATGCACATATATCGCATACTTTAGTTTGGCATGCTAATTAGTGCATTTACAAATTAACTTTTAAATAGTTTGTAGTTTTTGAAGTGCAGCGATTTACTTCACAAACTTGTTTGATTTTAAAGTTAAGGAAGTGTTCATCGAAAATTGTTGAAAAACCAAAAACTATTCCAATTAAATTACAACGTTATTAAAAGTTATTAGAGCTGCAAAATATGTTTAGCATGACGTCGAACACTTTTATATAAACTCAGTCAGTATCCCCCTATTTTTGTTATGAACGAGTAGCAACCATATATTAAATTGATAATTCTATTTTATCAAATACATTCAAACCCCGGTATAACGAATCATATAAAGTTAGATATATTCACTAAACTGAGAGATTTTTTATATGTATATCGAACAGTTAGTTTTTAAGTAGAAATGAGCTAAGCATATTAAAGATTATATATTACACCGCGTTACAAAAACGAGATTTTGTTCTGTCCTATGAACCAAATACTTATACTTTTTCGTAAAGGAGAGATATTATAAAAGAACACGTGTATCGGCGATTTTCATGTACAAAAAAAATTCAGGAAAATCTGAGAATTGATAAAAATATATTTTTTACAAAATTTTACGTGATACAGACATTTCCACAAGTCTGCCTGCAAAAATTCAGCTCGATTGGATCACGCAAAAAGGGTTAAAAATTGATCCAAAGCCTTTCACACAGACACACAGACAGACGGATATTACGAGCTTTATACTTTATACATAAAAAAAATTCTGACGTGTACATGAAAATAGCCGATACACGTGTATTTTTATTTTTTCTTCCCTTGCCGAAAAAGTATATTTGGTTCATAGGACAGAATTTGTGTAACGCGGTGTTATAAACCTGGTATGCCAGTTTGCTTGTGCTTACGATTCCTGCTTGCAACACTTAGTCTTACAACTTGTCCCCTTAAGGATAATAGAATAAAAGAATAAATAGTTGTGACATGCCACTTTAATTGTGGTACATAGTAGTAATGTTGAAAACAAAATTATTCAGAAACTTCATTACCCCTCGTGAATTTTTTTTTCTTTATTCTTTATTCTTATATGATAATTTTACGTGTGATGACGAAGTCTCTCAAAATAATAATTTTATGTGTTTACCTATTAGATATGTACATTCCAACATATTTATATTGAGATACTTACATATATAAAAACCTGTGTTGAATGGTTGCTTTTATGGAGTTGGTACAACTAAACCTCTATTAACCGGCTAGAACGGAATGGAGTTTAAAATGGTTAACCATTAAAAAAAATTACAAGAATATTAATATATACATATTTTTAAGTTATAAAACTAAAGAACGCTCACACAAAATCTCAAACGACCGAGGTTTAAATCCCAGCAAAGAAGGAAAATTAAAAAAATTATATATGCTGTTTTTAAAAATTCTAATTTAAATATAAGATACCCCCCCCCCCCCCCCCCCCCACTCCAAGAAGGTCATCTTCAATAAACCACTCTCTGATATCTCCAGTCTATTCCACCAGAAACTAATGATCAAAAGTACAGCGCAAACTTCTGCGAAGATAACAGCTAACCCTCTTAGTGAAGACGCTCACAACCAACATCCACCGACAAATGGGGCAATTGCTGTTGAAGGTATAACACTGATAGGTGAAAGTATTACACTGGCTTTTGTGTGGTCAATTTGAAGCAACTTGTCTGATCAACAAAATTTCTATACAATGCTGCACACACAGCATGAGTAGGGGTTTACCTCTGAGTATTGGTCTTGACAAAAAAAAGTACTAAAAGATTCAATTCCATGTACCTTCACATATATAATATAGAAACAGTAGGCTGAGAAAAATATAGCAATGCCCAAATTCGAAAGCTCTTGGCATGTGATTTTATTAATGCATTTTTTTCACGAGAAGTGAAAACAACAAACCCGAAGATATATTTCAAGATCCACTGTTGGCTTTAATCATTAGAAGGTAAAAAAGAGTTCAAGTTCAAGTAAAGTCTCTAAATAACTTATTTTAAGTATCAACACATTTTACCTTCAAAATAAACATTTCGAAACCCCTTTTTGGAGTAGAAATACTATTTTTTCTGACAGTAATGAAGTGACCGTTTTTAATGTAAGCTAGACTATGAGAAAATTGTGTACTTAATTATATCAAACTTTCATTAATATGAGAAATTAGTATTTGTTAAACCGGAATTCTACTGTAATTACAAATTCTCTTTCAGCTTTTTTACAAAAATCAAAATATTATTTTTACTGTTATTACATATATGTATGTATGTATGTATTGTCATAGTTTTACTTACTGAATGTAACAACATTGGGAAATTGTTTTAACGGGCTACAACCCAAAAAAAAGTTACATTGAATGTTAAAAGGAATACGAACTATTTCATATTTAACAATTTCACACCATTTTAGCATAAATTAATAGGTTTTAAAACTAAGACGTCCGCATTATTTAATTAACGCATATGTAACAACTTTCTTTTCCTTACATATCTCTACATGTATGCAGTGCTGTGCAAAAGCAAATTTCCAAATATTAGTGAAAAAAGTAATGACTCAATAGAATAATGTGTACTATGCTAGTCTACTTGTATGAGGTCCGTGAATTTGATTTTAGTGTGTTATACCTACATATGTATAGGTACCTCTGGGGCGCTAGCATATAGTCCTTGTCAATATACTCATAACAAGTGTGCAATTCCATATTGTACTGTACTGGAAGAATAAATATATATATAAGAGTATTTATTATATGAATGTGAAAAAAGGTTTTAAAGTCGCAACGTACTTCTTGAAACTTTAAACTAGTTTTAGTGGAAGTATGTAAGTAGTTTAATTTCGCTTTTATTTATGTTTTTATTTCTCGAAAATATTGTTTTGTTGAAAATTGTATTTTAGAAACATGACATCAATTATGTTTAGGAACGTGATTGCGTTTATTTGAACAACACTGTATTCATTTTTATAAGTTTAATAAAAACTACACTTATTACACTATAAATTGCATCATGGTGTGGCCTAATGAATTGCGTGCCGAAAAAAAATTCACGACAATTTACAAATCTTTTAAACTTGAACAATAAGGAAATCAAAAGTCTATTACATATAAATTTGTATGTTGTTTTTTAATTATTACGAGGGTTACTTTTATATTGGGCAAAATGGCATTACATACCTTCCGTTTGGAAGATATTCGTAATTAAAAAAATTAGAAAATCAAAATGAATTTAATTAATGTAATGATTTCAAAGCCACAAAAACAATATTCTTCTTAAACCACTTCAATTTATTTTGCTGGGAATATAAGCATATGTACGAGTATATGTATTTGCATATGGGATATTCCAAGTCAAATCAACCAATGGTTGTTTTAAACTATATATAAATATAAACTTTGTACTGGAGCCCCTTAGGGAGTGGTGATAGGGGTAAGGTATGTAAGTAGGGGTTAGGAAGGGGTAGGTATTTACCCCCAACATTTTTTTCCAACATACCCAATCCCCATCCCCACTCCCTACAGTGGTAGGTGCTAATTTTATTAACTTTGAACTGGAGCCCCCTTAGGGAGTGGAGATAGGGGGTAGGTATGTTCGGAAAAAAGTTGGGGGGTAAAATATTAGTAAGGGTCGGTCTTACATTTTATCCCTCTAGGGGCTACTCTAGGGCAGTTGTGGAGCTTTTTGTGGACTTTTACTCCTTCAACCCAACCATTGACCCCGATGAAGATCCATTTGCACCCATCCCACATCCCTTCTTTTTCACTTATGTATTTTTTTTATTGAAACTTACAAAATAAGCGGTTCTAGCTAATCGAAATCGAAAAATCGTATACCATCCCACCACTATTAGACTAGCTTTAATCTCATTCTTTTGCGATTTGATTTTTATTTCTTGATCCAAAAATACCTCCACTCTAAAATTTTTCACAACTGTAGAGAACAAAACTATCTTTGGCATAATTTTTTTTCAAATTTTTAAAAAGGTCGCTTTCGGAGATATAGACTTCCGACTAATAGATAAAGAAAATTGACCTTTGACTTTTTCAAAGAAAAAATCATGTTGCATATTAAATCAAAGGTAATTTAATACCCTTCCAAATGCGACTTTGACGAGATTCATAGCTATAATACTTTTCAAGAAAATTGCAATTAAGTAAGTATAACTTTGTGCATTTTTGTACTGTTTCCCGATTTTCAAGACCTCATATTTCCGGATCCAGAAGTGTCAGTGCCCTTTAATTTTATATTTGTCTTAGTGTTATGATATACTTTATTCGTACCAAAAATCAGCCAATTCGGAAACAGTCATTTCAAAAACGGCATATTTTAGGTTGAGTTGAGATGGTTTAACCCATATTCATAAGGAGAAAATTATTTGGAAAACAATAATGTCCATGCATAAGGTTGACTGAATTTTACAAAAATACAACCACATAAAAACGCAAATACTCATCTGCTTTAAGAGATTTTAGTAAAAGGAACAACAAAGGCCTATAACGGAATAACGAAGATATGTAGGGTGTGTAATAGAAGGCAAATATGGTTGGTGTTTATCTAATGGTTACTTAACAAAACCAAAAACAAAGGAGTTTAGCAAAATTCAGTAGTAATATGATTAATTTGTAACAAAATGGTCTACTTATATAATCTAAAGTTATAAATATTTAATTTTTAGATTTTCAAATTATATTACACTACAGCTTTATATGTTTAATTTAATAAGTTAGTAATTAAAAGCAAATCATACATTTTTTCCGTCTGCATCTTAAAAATACATATTTCATTTATTTATGTACACACACGTACATATCTATGTACTTGTATGTGCATACACAGTTTCTTTAACAACATTAGGCGCAGTTGTCTACGCAACAATTACTTGATTTAGTATTTTGGTTCAGACTAGTTTTGGTTAAAAATAATTATTTATTATTTATTTTTTTTTTACTATGATGTGGCCAATAGCATTTTAAGGAAACGAGCGTGTTTGGGCATATGAAAAATACTGCTAAATGTCGATTTAGTTGGTATTGTTTCCTCATATAGTTATTGAAGAGTGTCGTTTAACTTTCGCTTAATAAAACATGTTTCTTTGGCACAATCACAGGTAAAAGAAATGCGCTCCATTTAATGCAATCACAATATCTCACATGGTGAATTAAAGAAAACTGTTTACAACGCATTTAATTAAATAAATAACAGCAGTTAATTAACATACCTTTAGAACCCTGTAAATGTTTAAAAAATTTAATAAATCATATTTAGGACCATTGGTATAGCTTTCCAATAAGGTGTCCGAGATAAAAAGTTAATGTTTACTTATAATAATAAAAAGCAATTTATCCGGCCGATGAAATCCTGCCTTTTACTATAGGTAACTGTTAAAAATGACCCTTATAATATATGTAGATGTATAATAATAATAAACTCACATATGCACGTTACTTGAACTCCCCTCTGGACTGAAAACGAAAAACTGCAACAACAAAAATAATCCAATACTTGCATTTAAAGACAAACAAAAATTCTTCTACAGAAATTTTAGCCCAAATTATTGAAAACTGTTTACGCACTTCCATAGTGTTTGTACGTAAGATAATATTATTGCTCTAATTTAAATCGTGATTTTTTTCAAATATAGACTCTTCTGCGTATTTAGAAAAAAAATTATAAAATCCGCTCATATGGTTTAAAAGATATGATAGAATAAAATTCTTTCTATAATGTGCCGTGATTGCAAATTTCTTTGGAAGAAAAAAACGGTTGCTCGGTCGTGCTAGGTTCTCCCACTATAATAAAATGAAAGGTAAGACTCCATACTATCAATTGAGAAAAAAAAACTTTAAATAATTAATAATCTTTTATAAGATCATAAAATTTGTCTCCAAATTCATAAAATTTTTAATTAAAAAAATTAAAATATTAAAATTAAAATTTAATTAGTTTTGGTAATAAATAAAAAGTTGTGGGAAAAAATATGATATGGGTTAAATGGGCAGTTAGTGGTTGGCGTTATTTGAGGTAATAAAGGCTCTGTGCTAAATTTCAAAAACTTTGTGCCAAAAATTAATTTGTGTAGTGGGCGTGGCCAATTTTTATGAAACTTTATGTTTTTCTTAATTGAGCTAACCAAAGGCTCAGAAAAAATTTCAACATTCAACGAGCACTCCAAACATTGTATGAACAAATCCCACTGTGGGACGTAACTTTAAGTGCGTGTATTTCTAAATGCAATAATACATATGTATGTATGTATGCATTTAAATACTGAAAAAAAGTAAACAAATTCGTTTAAAAAATAATTAAAACGGCAACACTGACCGGAACATAAAATACTGTCGCAAACTGTAGTTATGATGTACTATCGGAATGATGATGCAGAATTGGTGTGTACCTTTAGGAATATTTGATTCCACTGACTATAAATTTGTTTTTTTTTTTTTTTTGCATAAATAAAACGTTTTTTACAATTTATAGAAATGTAAAATTTATAAATAAAATATGTATTAAAATAAAACGTTCAAGTCTTCATCCATAAGTAAGAACATGCATAGTAAAAAATTTATTAATAACTTACTCCATAATGAATACATATTCGTTTTATTAATTGAAATTACAAGAAACATTATTATATTTTATAATAGAATATACAAGCAATTTTTACACAATGACTGACCACGACAATTTTTTTTTCTATGGTTATTTTAAAATTTCACTGTGATAAATAGTAATTTTGTTGTTGAAGTATATAAGACGAAAACATACAAAAGAAAAACCGCCAATTTAGTGTAAACACGTCCTAATACTTTTTTCTTTTGAACACTTCCCAACATCTGACAGATTTAAAAAATGTTATTATTGTTTACTTGCAATCAATTGTCCATAGCAAAGAATAATAATAAAATAATATTAGTGGGTGGTTCATAGTGTAATTTATGTTTTAATTTTATTCCAAAATGTGTGAAATAGATGAAAACAGTTTTGAGATGTTTTTAAAAAATTTACAAAAACAATTCTTATGCTGCTATCCATTGCATTGCATCGAATGGGAGGTATATATGTATTTAATCGGTAAATTTAATATAATTAAAGCACGTTGCCCACTAAGCTCCAAAAATAATCGTAACTCAAAAATGTTTTGGAAAACAAGACACGCGGAAGACATATAATCAACCACATAGAGGATTCTAACCGAAATAAAACGAATTTTTAGCATGTTTACAAACTAATAATGTTTATGAGAAGTGCTTCGTAACATTACTAAAAATTGAAACCTTAACCCAGATAGGTTTGTTACTAGGACTTGAGGAACCCGCACATCTTTTGGATCATACCACAGCGGGTCAGTATAGGTTATTGATCCTGGTAGAAGACTTGATCCACTGGCAAATTTATTTATTTCCATTCATAATGTAGTACATCTGGCCAATTGGTCATTATAATGAAGTCATGAAGTTTTTCAGTTACTGCAACTTTTTCATTTTCCATTGATCAAAAATAAACTGTTGATAAACTTATGCTTCTTAAAAATCAGACAGTCGCAGTTAATCCAACGCCAAAAAGTGCAGCAACACAAAAACTGAAAAACTTTAACTGTGGACATGTTAGACAGTTTTTTATTGTACTGACTTTAACTTCAAGTTGATTTCGAAGTTAGAGCGTTAACAGATATATCTGTTAACATAACAACTTCGAATAGAAATAAATCAAGTACAGAACAACCACTAGTTAGATAAATGCTCGCAATAAGCCTACGTAATATCATTGGAAGCGATCAGGTCCATTCATTTAGTTCGTTACTTAACAACATTGTAATTGAAATGAAATTTTCGACAAGTTTTTGTATATTTTGAGTTGCAACTATTTTTGGCTTATGGCACGTTTTGTAATATCCTAGTATATAAATAATTTACATATATGCATAAGTGTGTATTTTTACATATTTAATAGAATTTTCCAAAAAATTTAAGATGGGAACAACAAAAATCATTAATAGATTTCACTTGCATCTCTTCGCTCAATAAGGAATTTCCGATCAAATTCAGTTATCAATTAAACTTTTTGAAAAGACTGTTAGTGTTTTTGGAAAGGAATTATTCTGAAGTTCATGATGCTGTCTATGAAAGTTATTGTTATGTGCAACAGCATTTAGCTAAAGACTGTACAGAAAAGTATGCATTTAAACATTATATTCTAAACTCGGAGGTGCACATTAGTTTAAGAGAATCAAAAAGTTTTGTAGCGGAAGGTACGACAGGTCTATGCAGTTGGCAGGCGTCATTAGCATTAGCAGATTTTTTGTTAATGTATCCGTATATTACAAAAGGCAAAACTATTTTAGAATTGGGAGCAGGAACAGGATTGTGTGGATTTTTATTGCTGAAAATGTGTGAACCTAAGTATTTACTTCTTAGCGATGGCAGTGACGCATGTATTGAGCTTATGTGCGAAAACATAAAGAGAAATTTTCCTCAAGTCTCACAGGCAGCTAATAACAGATTTAAAATCGATACACAGACAATAGAATGTTTAGTTATTCCCTGGAAGTCAATAGACGAAATAAATGTGGTTTCTTCATTAAAACCTGATATCATATTGGCTGCAGATGTGGTTTATGATGATTCATGCTTTAAAGACTTATCCTATGCAATAGATTATGTTTTTAAGTTAAAAGACAATTGTGTTGAAATGTACCTGGCAGCTACAGTTCGTAACGAGCTTACACTGAATGGATTTTTAGAATTGATGAGTAAGTTCAGTTTTCAGATATTAAATAAACATTTCATTTCAAACTAGTTTTACTTTCAGATTCTATGCAATTTATTATAAGTGAACAAGAAGTTGTATCTATGAAAGAAAGTTCCCTATTCTGGGATCGCACAACACCTGTTAAAATTTTTAAAATTCAGAGACAATAAAAAAACAGTGTTCGAAAATAAACTGTACATATGTAAATATCTATATGTACATACATATGTATATTCTTGGGGTGGGGAATTCACAAAATAAGCTATTATAATATCATATTATCATAAATTTGTATTTTTTTTAATAAGAAATTGTTCTTACTAATAAAAAAATTACAAATTTATAACAATAAAATCTTTGTGAATAGCCCAATAGTATGTAGATATGTATGTATGTATGTACATAATATAAAAATTTAAATACATAGTTTCAAAAAACTTTATAACTTCTAAGTTGGTTAGTATTTGTTTATTTATTTTAATATAATATCTCTCTTATTAATTAATTTAAATATATGTACATATGTATATGTTTACTAAATAGACAATTAATACTAAGATGGCCTACTTATCGTCGGAATAGTACCATCATTTAAGCACCGCACATTTAGTTGTTCAATTTGATGTTTCTGGAATATAATACCAAGCAACTCATATTGAATTTCAAATAGAGACGTTTTATGTGTACGAGGAACTTTCATGCCCACCACTAAAGCCAACAAAGAGCCAATGATAATATAAACAAATCCTTGAGACATTAATGTACTTATATCCGTTGAATAGAAGTATGAATTTTTTGTATTCGATACAAAGTAGTAATAGACAATGGATGTTGTCAATAATTTACAGGCATACGATGCATAAATCAATATTTCCAAATACATAAAATGTGCAACTTCAACCAGCAATATTTGTAAATTCGAAAATGACATACCAAAAAAAAACAATATTATCCAAAACGGCACTGTAGTCTTCACAGAATTACAAATAATCATGCTTAATATTGTTAGCAAAATTAAGCACAACTGATTTGCTACAAAAGTTACTTTAGCTGAGCATAATATAAGGCACACTGTGCTTATAGCAGTTCCCGCATATACCATCCAAAACATAGAATCTATTTCAGACACTTCTGTTAACCTTACGGCAGAATTAAGAGAAAACCAAAACGTAAAATAGATAAACAATGAAAATTGTATGGCTTCAACAAATATTAAAAGTATTGTAACGTTCCACTGTTGATTTTTAGTTACGTAAAAAAATTCAATTCTTTTTATAATATCATCTCTCTTATCAAACACACTGCCATTTGAATTAGCAATGCGGAATTCATTATCCATACTGTTTTCGCAATCAACTGTTCCTAAATAGCTAAGCACTTTTATTCCAATTAAAAGGGCTAGAACTACTATCGACAAAGTGAGATATACTGCTGCAAAGTCCACATAAATTCCATGGGTTAAGTCTTCACTTTTGACAACACGGTTCTCTATGCTTTTTTTATTGTACGAAGTTCCAATCAAACTAATGGCGGCTGCCATACCCAATATGTAAAAACTAAAGCATAAAGATAAAAATAAAGCTCGACTAGCTTTTCCACACATAGAATGTATAAAACTCAGACCAGCCAAATACGTTAAGCTATGCCCCAGATATGATATAAATGCTCCAACATTATCTGAAAACAAAGAACAATGGAATAATTAAGTAAGTATGTAACTAAATATTAAGAGGTTTTAAAAAATTAAACTCGCCTTTAACAACTAAATAAATAATTATTAATTTTAGAATAATTTTAAAAATTTATGGTTTTAAAATAAAGAAATTTATGTACATTTTTTTTCTTTAAATGAATAAAAGGGCGACAGACGAATAAAGAGTTTGTTTTACTTACCAAAGTTGTCAGCAAAATAGAAACAACTGGATATTAAATGAAAAGCCGCAGCAACTAAAAGTATGTGTACGTGCCAAAATATTATCCGAGAACGGAAAACTTTCACCATTAGCATAACTGAAGCGGCAACAAGTCCCATACAAGCACCTAAAATCATTGGTCCATATACGATTACACCTGTGCTCACATTCCTTTCGGCAACAAATGACGAAATTGTATATCCAAATACCAAACCCGATGTCAAGAAACTTAGGCACACTTTTGATATTGTATTTATATACGAAAACAAACATACATACAGTATGTACGCATGTATAAAAAAAATAAAGAAAGAAAATCACAAAGTAATTCATCTGAACTAAATAGGAATATATACATCAATGTAGATATTATATGTTTATAAAAGTTTTGATGTTTTCCAAGAAAGCCAAAGAGTCATAGAAACTTTTTTTCTTTGCTTTTCTGGGAAAAATATTTAAATATGTAGTACTACTGCCTTTTGCATGATGTTCTTGTTTTTCAGCGGATAATTAAAAAAAACCCACCTACAAAACTGGGAGCATATTGAAATACTTTGTACGTAATTTTTTCCCAAACTGTTACCATTTTGATGTAATTTATTTAGACTAAGCGACGCAACATTCCATTAATATTTATTTTAAGAAAATTTTTAAATGTTTCTTTGCTATTGTAGGTACTTATTATAAAAATTTTGTTTAAAAAGTTCCATGCGATTAAGTTTATTGTTTCGTTTGCCACTTTACTAACCAATGTACTAACTGTTTTATGCTGTTAAATTGTATCTGTTACATACATACATACATATGTACATGTGTATGTACATTTATATGTATATTTTTGTAGAATTAAAAAAATTTTTTCTGATAAAATACATGCATATGCACCAGATAAGATAAAATAATACGTATTTATTGACTGGAATACAAAATAATGAAAATGGCAGTTCCACTGGTATCAAAAATAAAATAATTCAAAACTCTTAATATTTCTCTACCTATACATACATATGTGAATACATATTTTTCTATTATTTTCTTAGTTAAACCGTGGTCAGGCTGATTAATGTTTCTCTTTTTAGTTCTTGTTCAGATTCTTTGTCGGGATTTTAATAGCCAAATCAGGCTAAAATTGCATTTTAACCACACATTGAATTTTAAACTGACTTTTTTTTAATTAACTCAAACCATATTTTGAGATACGGAAGCGTTACAAGAATTATAATTTATAAAACGAGCCCTAGACATAACTAACGTATTTAATAATTTTATAAATTTTAAGAAAATTGTAAGTTGATCAAGAATTAATAAAGATCACTTGGGTTTCCGACCCTCTTCTTTAAGATCCAACTCTCAGTCTAACTTGTAAAAAGTTATTTTTTATTGATTGGATAATTTGAAAACAGATCGTCAAATAAATTTGTTATTATAATTTTGTAATATGAAAGATTTTTAAGTTATTTATTATATCTGTGGAATTTTGAAAAAAACGTCTTCTCTCGAAATAAGACAATTTTCCAAGATTTTTATAGTAAATATAGAATTTCCTTGTCCTTCTTTTGCTCTAATCCCCGTATTTCTACGACCTTTGGAACGCAAGATATGCAGTTGACTAATAGACCTCTTTCAGTCTTTTCCCCAATTTCAATTTGACAAAACGACTTCTTTCAGAGAATTAAGAATAATTTGAAAAATTGAATGTCTATAGAAAATTTTATTTAATTTTTATTATTATTTTTTAATTATTTGCATATTGTAGCGAAAAATTGAAGTATTTT
The DNA here is from genome assembly GCA_963576795.1 of Metopia argyrocephala. Taxonomy (NCBI): domain Eukaryota; kingdom Metazoa; phylum Arthropoda; class Insecta; order Diptera; family Sarcophagidae; genus Metopia; species Metopia argyrocephala. The sequence continues at coordinate 781,105 of OY756208.1, forward strand.
TTTTTTAATAAAACCGATATATTTTTTCCAGATCAACTTCTTTCAACCTTTCTTTCATATTCCATTTTAACAAAACAACTTGTCTTGACTAAAGCGATTGAAATAATTTCCAAATTTAATCACAAAAATATTGACAAAACGACTTGTATGGTAGAAGCAAATTTTTTTCTTTAAAATCTATTTAACAAAAAGTCTTATATTTAATAGCCTATATTATTTAGGCTATTAAATTTCATACAATAAGTATAATAAAGATCCATTAAAAATATATTCGAATTTAATTCGAAAATGTATAATAATTAAAAAGTCTTAAATTAATTTTTTGTCGTTTTAAAGAAAACTATTGCTTCTAGAGGGACAAAAAAGGTCGCATAATGTTCGTTAAGTATTTGTGTATAATATCCAAGTTCAAAATTTCTTTAATTTTCTAAGCAATAACTTCTATTAGCCTTTTTAACTGTTTTTTTTTTTTTTTTTTTTTGCTCTACTGAAAAGTTGTTGATTTTGAAAGAAGACGTTTTGTCAAATGCCCACAGATATATAAACATATGTACACATGTACTCGTATGTACATCTATATTTTAAAAAATGAGTTGGTTGCCTGTTGAGATAAGCCTGTCCCTATATCTATTTCGTTCGTGCTGAATAAAGTCATCAGAATTTTTTTAAATCTTATACACTTGATCAACAAGAGGATATTAACTAAAAATTTTTAAAATTTACTTTTTGCAAAAAATCGACTAACAACATTGCTATTTATCTGCTGCTGTGAAAGTTTTAACGTATTCCGACCACTTTTTGATGTCTAAAATTACATTTAAAACCAATTTCGTGTTAATGTAGTAACTACCTTCTTATCAACAAGACGGTATTATAAACAAAAGAGAAAATGACGTCCGTAAAGTAATTCTACACAAGCCGAACAGAACATGTTTTCGACCCCAGCTACGGTAGTCACATCAGACTTCTTTGGGGAGATATTGTTTAACTCACACTTTTTATAGAAATCGTATATTGGAGTTTCATATACATATGTAGATATGTCTCTATATATATTTTTTCTATATGCTTGTAAAGTGTGAATCGAAGTATATACATATATACATACTTTTAAAACTATCTTATTATGTACATTAAGAGATTAGAGAAAATCATAACTAAAATTCCTACTGGGTACCTTATATGTATGTATATATACCTAAGTACATACATACATACATATGTACATAAATACATATGTTGTATATTGAGTAATATTAACCCGGCATTACTAACCTTAAATCATGTCGCATGGTTACTAACCATGGATCTTATCGACCCTGAATTGTATTATCCATTGAAATCGTCTCAACTTATAAATTGATACAACGTATACTTCTTTTGGTAGATTTTAGACTTTTATTGTTTAATTTTAGTATACAATGGTGTAAATTTAAAAAAAAATATTTAAATTAAAATTAAGTATGAATTCATTACAACATAGCTAAAAAAAAGTTATCCAGCCGAATTGCGCATAAAATTATGAGTTTTTAAGATATTGACGTCAAATAAAGTGCATTTGAAACCTGAAATATAATAGTAAAATCTTAGAAAGAGAAATTGGTACGGCTAAAGCAAAAATTTTTCAGTTATGTACTGTAAATGTTACCTTTTATTCGGAATTTTCATCATCGAACATATCATCAAAAATGGATTTCTCTTGTGCAGAAGCAATGCAATTTGAGCACAGTGCTTCTGGCAAATATATTTTCCACATTTAGAGCACGTGGTTTTGGTTTTGCGTTTTAATTTACTACAATGCGAATAAATGATCATATATTTTTTGTATAACGGTATAACTAACCTGGGTCTAATCGACCCATAATCTTTGTTACATTATTGCTAACTATGGGTCTAGTTGACCCATAATCTTTGTTACATTATTGCTAACTATGGGTATAATCGACCCAGGCTGTTTTTTAAAATAATTTTATATGCATAATATCGTAAATTTTCCTTATGTTTATTATTTATAAACGTTTAAATATAAACAAATTTAGATTACACATATATCCTGAGTTAAAATATCGTCATGTTTTTTTTTAATTTAAAAAATTTGCGCGTCTGGGTCGATTCGAAACAGAGGTTAGTAATGGAGGGTTAAATTAAACTGAGAAAAATTTATTTTATTAATTTTTAATACCTCATACCGTTCACACATGTGTGTATGTATGTACATATATACGTATAAATATATCTGTGGACCACAGACTGTGGTAATATAAAAGGATAGCTGAAGTCGAGATAAGGTCGAATTAATTTTCTATGTTAGAAACTTCATAGAGTTTAAATTAGTGTTACAATGTAAAGCCCTGTAGCGTAAATTTGTTGTATAATAAATCTGTTATTAATATACAATATAATTAAAAATTTTTTGCAAGAAATAATTGTAGTAAAATTTACCAAAATTTGAAAGTATTTCACAATTTTATTCGAACATTCGCTAAAACGAAAAATTCTCGAAAGTAAAATGTTCGCGAAAATCCCTTTTATCAGAAAATTTTCGAATATATTTTATATATTCTAGAAAGCATGCCAACAAAAATGTTTCGAAATTAATATCTCGAATATATCGAAGCTGTTTTCTGGATGTTTTTTCTAATGCATGCTAAAGTAGCTAAAGCGCCTAACTATGAATCGAAAGGAGCCAAGTAAAAACCCACCAGAGGACGGAAATATAACATAAATAAATATAAAGTGTGACATAAAAAATAAAATAATAAACCAAAAAGAGTAAATAAAATATATAAAAAAAAACTTTTAATAATAGATTCACAAAACAAATGAAATTATATGTTTGTGTCCCTTTTTTCGACGAATTGTAAGCAAAATAGAGTTTAAAAAGGCAAGTGATTTGATATCGACTGATTTCAAATCACAAAATCTTAAACGATTTTGGTGTCAGAACACCTTTTCTGTGATTTGAAATCACTTTCACAAAAAGTGATTTTCAGAATATACCTGAAAGTCGCCGTAGTCTAGTGATTTGTGTGCTGGATTACTAGACAAGAGCTCCGGGTTCAAACTCCAGCTCTGACATCTTAAAAGAAAGAAATATGAAAAAAATATTTTTTTCGGCGGCTACCCCTTTCCAATCTTCTGGCAAAAGCTCTGAGACTAACTAATTGCCATAGAGGAGGTTCTCAAGTCTATCGTTGGAAGTCGACGTTAAGCTGTAGATCCCGGTATTCATGGAATAAAATAATTGGCACAAACGTGGGTGCTGCTAGAAGCTGGGTCGTAATCCTGAAACAGGGTAGAAATGGCCAACTATTTATGTATGTACATATGTATGTATATAATAGTTCGTTGTGGTTAGCTCTGGTTTCAAATCTAACCTCTAACATCTTGAAAGAACGAAATATGAAAACAAAAATCTTTCGACGACTACCTCTCAGCAGTCGTCTGGCAAAAGCTCTGAGAGTAACTAATTGCCATGGAGAAGCGACGTTAAGGCACAAACGTGGGTGGTGGCTGTAAGCATGAAACAGGGTTGTAAGGGCCAATATGTATGCATGTAATAGTTCGTTACTAATATCTTTAACGAACCTCTAAGATCGAAATATTTGCTGCCACAAGTGAGCCAAACGTTAGAAGATATTATTATCAAATGTCATCGTCAAGCAGGTTAAGCTATTCTTCCCTACCGACACTGATATGCAATTGCGTGGAATACCGTGGAATTGAAAGTAAACAATTAACATGAAATAAGTAATAATTGCTTGAGTATAATGTTTACAACTATAAATGTAAATCGGAAGTGTAGATTCTTTCTATCTTATCTGTATGTATGTACTTACACATCATATATTTAGATTTCCAATTTCATATGTATGTATGTATGTATATTGAAAACAACATTTAATAAGATATCGCAATATTTATTATACTTATAGCATATATAGTATGTAGGTATGGATATCATACATACATTTTATCTAAAATTGTAATGATTCAATATTGTATTGAATCTTAAAATAAAAATCTAAAAATCAAAGAAACTGAGAGAGTACTAGTTAATGAAATATGAAAACAAATTCGTTTAAATAGTATTGTATTGAATCACAAACATTAAAGAGGAAATGTATTTTTTCTGCGATTTTTTAAGTAAGTTCTCTAAAAAGTTTAAAAGAAAAGAGTTTTTTATTTAATTGATTGAATTGATTTTTTTTAAGTCTTTGGCTGTTTATTTGTAAGTGGCTACCATTTTGGATACTATTGTAAATATACATATATTTACAATAATTTATGGATCAATTGGTTTGTTGTGTTGGCAATACTGATAGGCTTGATTTTAGCTGGAGGCTGGACTTTAAGAAAATACAAAAAAGGAAAATATTTGTACGAGAATTTTTATATAATATTTTATGGTTTAATATGCAGTATTATTAGTGCAGTATTTCTTATAACAGAGAATACAGGCAAGTTAAATGATAATTACACGTTATTGTTTTATTTTTATTTATAAATACATAATTATTATTTTCTTATTTAGATATATCGTTTTATTTTATCTTTATGTCCATGGTAATAATATATTTGCCATGCTATAATTTCATCTCACTGCGATGTGATTCACGCGGGTCAAGACCGTCTAGAGTTGCATTCGGTAATGCTTCATATTTTGCTGGGCTAACTGCGGGCTATACGATATTTAATGAATTGGAGCTGAGAACCAGTGCTTGGGTACTCTTTGGAATGTCGTTGTTCGCCATTATTTGTATTATTATTAATGAAATTTTGCAACAATATCATATTCAAGATTACAAATGTTCCTGTGACCTTGTTTTTAATCTACTCAATGAAGAGAAATTAATTTATGCACCCAGAAAATCAATATTAGCCCTGTTTGTAGGAAGAGATGACTATTATTTTAAGCGTAATATTCAATGGTTGGTAGTAGGAGCAGCAGTTATTTTGACAATAGAACGATGTGGCATCTATTCAATGACGTACCTTAAACTGATGAATCGTTCACTTAATGGTAATACGCAAAGTAATCTGTTTTATTTACCATTTCTTTTATATACCAGCGGCTGTACTACGGGTTCCCTGCTTATGTTGCGCTACAAACCTAAACTTATTTATTTAATGTTTGGTCTTATAAAAGTCACAATAGCAGCTGCTATATTGGGTGTCTTTAATGATGATTTTCCAGAGAATTGTTTTACTTTCTTATGCTTTTATTATATTACCATGGGAGTTTATTCAAGTATCGGACTACAAATGCTAGTCGAATATACACCGTTCCTTTATACTGAATTAGCTTTAACCGTCTCATATTCACTTGAATTAATTCTAATGGAAATTTCTAAACTGGAAGTATTGAATGAAGATGAAAGTGAAAAAAGTGACTGGTTAATGTTGGTCATCATAACTGCGACAACAATATGTTTAACTATTTGTGGTATTTTCTTAACGCAATTCCTTTTAATTGATTCAATGGGTCTTGTTGAAATTCGAAATCGTTTGCTGGGAATACATAGATTACCAATAAAATTTTATGAAAATAAACTTTATAAAAATAATTTTTTCTTACAAATGGAATTACCGGCTAATATGAAAAGCATTACACTAGAAAAAAATCGCATTTTTCAACAATATCCAGCAGAGGAGGAAAATAAAGTAAAATATTAAAAGAATATAAACTATTTAATAATAATAATAAATTAATAGTTAGTTATTACTTATATTAACGATATAACAATAAAATTGCACTTTTATTTCAAAATTTTACTTTATTGAATATGATTTCATGTCTTACAGACTATTTTTTTTAATTACTACAATTAGGCATGGTACATATCAATCATATGTGTTACTCTTAAGTAGTTAAAAACCAAAATATATAAAGAACTATTAGCAGACCTGATAAAAGATAAAATGAATTATGTACACACATACGTATATACATACATATATGTTTATGGCAGGGACCGCAAATAACAGTTATTGCTTAAAAATTAAACTAAAAAAGTCGTGGTGTTAGAGTCGACAAACATATATGATGTTATACGCCAAATTATTCGTCTTGGAGTGCTCCCACAGAATCTAGGGTGATCTTGCAAAAATGATCATTAATCGAATTTCAACAGTTACTTATCACTGAAAAAATTAAATGTTGGATAAAATTTAAAAAAAAGAGTTTTAGTTTTTCGTCATTTTGTGAGTTTAATTTTTCAGTCAGAAAATAACAGTTGTTTTTCGAATTTTATTTTTCCATCAAAAATTAAAACTCTATTTTTTCTGTCATAAAATAAAATTCGTTTTTAATACAGACTTTATTTTTATAGCTGAATACCTAAAATCTCAAGTTGAACGAGTTTTAGAGAGCTTTAATATTAATAAAAGGCAAATTTACACAATTACAACCGTAAATGGCGAAAACTTGCTAAAAATGGTACAAATATTTGACGAGGAGGAAGGAAGCGGGCTGGACGTTCTGCAAACAATGAAATATGATAGAAATGATATTTGTAATAATTTGCAGAAGATAATGTGTAAAATCAGGATTAAGTGTTAAATCAGATCTTATATAACAACGAGTTTTTTTTTTTAATTCATGATTGGGTTTCATTTTCAACTGATGGTTGGTTATATTATATTATCAGCCCAAATATACATAGTCGTATACATGCATACATATGTATGTGTGTAAATACGAATAAGTATACGTTTTGTTAACAATCATACGCCACATATATTTTTATAATTTAAAGAACTTTATAATTTATAGAATCTTAAAAGGGTAAATAAAATTATGTATTTTGTCGTTAAGATTTTTCGCTTCCTAATACCTATAAAAAATCATTTAAAATGAAAAGCATTTTATTTATTTTAAAGACAAATGATCAAATTGTGTATTGCTTTCGAAAATGAAAATTTATTCTTCATGAACACTTGAAGGCCGGCAATGTACTAAATCCCAATAAAATATTTTATGAATGAAAAGTAATACATATGTACATATTCAACATTTTCTCCCCAAGTGAAAAAACTCAAAAGAGATGTTTTTGGCTCATGTCAACACATGGATTTTTTTCATATCCGTTCTGTCAAATTTTTAACACACACTCTCAGTATAGACACATCTATCCATGTGGTTGTTGACATGTATGTAATTGAAAAAGTACAAAAACGAACAATACAATAATTTTCAAATATATATGTATGTATGTAGTGATGTTGCGTATTATTCCCTTATTTTAGGTATTCGCTTTCGAATATTTAAATAAAAAAAAACTTAAATCTGGTAACAAAATTTTAAAAATATAAGAAAAATTAATATATTTTGAAATAAAAATTGACATTGAGAACTCCTTAAATGGAGGTATCCATCAGAAACGCATACGGTTTCTGAGTAAAAGTAATTTCGTTGCAGAAAAATTAAGTCAAAATTGAAATTGGCTGTCATCTGTCACTTGTCTACACCGTACACGAAAAAAAAATCGTAAAAATATTATCTATACATACATAAGCTTTGCTCCATGATATTGCTTTTGCGCAATCTTCAATATGGTCACTCGAGTTTTATATTCGAGAAGTTGGAAATTATGGCATACATTTATCGACCGTTATTTTAAATAAGAACCTAAACGAAAGTATTGAATTAAAATTTAAACATTTAATAACGTTTATTTGTGCCAAAACGGTGCATTGTGCCAAAAATGGCACTATTGACCAACACCAACACTGCTTTGTTCTCGCACCTCGCTTTGTTTTGTCATTCACATACAAAATCTAGCAAGAATTTAAAAATTGCTCTCTGTACAGTGTACACATATGATGCATACGTATGTATGGATGTATGGTTGTGTTTGATCCCAAACTTATTTTTTGTTTGCGATAGAATATTTATGTATTTCCGTGTGTGTGTATGTGTGTGTGTCTGTTTTTTGTTATGTTTTGCGTGAACAAACAGCTAACGGCATTTTTTACTATATTCCGTTTATTTTATCAACTTATTCTTTTTTAACCACTGCTTTTGTTGATTTTACATTCATTAAATGTGTTTGTGTGACCAGTTTAAAACAAGAGTCGAGTTTCCCTTGTTTTGTTTTTGTTTTCAGTTCAATAGATTTCATGGAATAAAAAAGGGAGTGTAAAAAGGACAAAATGTAATTTTTATTTCATTAAAATAGAAACGAAAAAAAAAACAACAAAGGCAGGAAAGAGTGCTCAAGTAAAATGAAGTTGAGTGGCAAAATTAAAATTAAATGAATTAAAAAAAAAGAGACAAATGAAAGGAAGTTGATTAATTTAATTAAATTAAACAATTTATTACGAAAATCAAAATGTTTATAAATTGGTTTAATAACTTAAGTAATCGCAGTCTTGTGATTACCATATTGATTTGCATATCCTTAATATACGTATCGTATACATATAATTCATGTCTTATAACCAGTCTTGGGCGCACCTTAAAGAATGTAAAAGCATGTCAAATAAAATAATTAAAGGAATTTAAATAAATTTGTTACTTATGTATACATATTTTTATTTGTTTAGAATCCTTTGAGTAATTTTTTTACGTCGACTTCCCTGGGGTCAACTATAAGAAATGACAAATTAACCAATTTAACACTACAGATGAACAACGAAACAATTCATAAAGAAAAACTAGTCAATACAAAAACATCAACAGTGTATGGTGTGATATTAGATACTTTGAGTAATAAAACAATAACACATATATTAGATGGCTCCCCAAAATATAGACTTTTGCGGCAACAAGGCTCAAGGCCTTCTCGTCACTTACCCGATACCCTTATTATAGGCGTTAAAAAATCTGGAACAAGAGCTTTATTGGAGTTTATAAGATTGCATCCTGATGTACGTGCAGCCGGATGTGAAGTGCATTTTTTTGATCGTCATTATCAAAAAGGCTTACACTGGTATCGTCATCATATGCCCTATACGATTGAAGGACAAATAACAATGGAGAAGACTCCCAGTTATTTTGTAACTAAAGAAGTGCCCTTAAGAGTCCATCATATGAATCCGAATATCAAGTAAGTGAACATGATTTCTTATAATTAGTATCTAAATTTTTTAATGCCATATACAACCTATGTATATACATCCATATGTATATGTACATACATATGCATATGTATAGGTTTCAAAATCTTGGCAGATTAAGAAATTAAAGTTATTTTAAAATTCACATATAAACCTTAATTGTGCAATTAAAGCCTTAACTGAGCTCAATTTAAAATAATAAAATAATCAAATAATGTATTGCACAAGTAGTACTCAAATGTACCACTAATTATGTTAAATACGTTCAATCGTAGGGGTCGCCTTTTAGTTTTTTCGTTATATCTTAGGCATTGACAGTCCGATCTTAAAGTATGATATATCAATGCTTTTGTCCCGAGTAGACCCATGGTTTTTTCCTTAGGGATCATTGAACTCACTAACTCGTTCTAGTAATTATCCATCAGATCTCAATTAGTACCACCCTAATGTCAGGAAATTAAAGCTCGCAGCTTGTGCTACGGAAGTAATTCGATAATTCCACCAGAAACATTTTTTAATTTAATTAAAAAATTAAAGTTTGCTAAGATATAACGAAAAAACTAAAAAACGACCCCTACCCTACGTTCGGCAAAAAATAAAAAAAAAATTTTTCAAAACCTCCTTGCAAAAATATTTTATATTAGACGCGTTACGTGAAAACTTTATTTTGACATGTACCTATATGTACGTGTATAAGTATATGCATAGATATAAATTTAAATTAATAAAATTTAGTATTTTGTTAACTAAAAATTAGTCGACTTTCTTTCGTAGACTTCTTGTAGTGGTTCGAGACCCAGTTACCAGAGCCATATCTGATTATACACAAGCAGCAAGTAAAAAAGTCGATATGAAACGCTTTGAAGAACTGGCATTTATAAATGGCAGTTATGCTGTAGTCGATACCAATTGGGGTCCAGTAAAAATTGGTGTTTACGCTCGATTCCTAGAAAAATGGTTGCAGTTCTTTCAACTCTCTCAACTACTGTTCATTAGTGGTGAACGTTTAATTATGGATCCCGCGTATGAAATTGGTAGAGTCCAGGATTTTTTAGGCTTAAAAAGGGTCGTAACTGAGAAGCATTTTTATTTTAATGCCACCAAAGGATTTCCTTGCCTTTTTAAATCAGAAGCTCGTTCAACGCCACACTGTTTGGGTAAAACGAAGGGACGTAATCATCCTCATATTGAAGCAGCAGCTATCGAAAGACTACGTGATTTTTATAGACCGTTTAATAATAAATTTTATGAAATGACCGGTATTAATTTTGCTTGGCTCTAGATATTGTATAACACAACATGTGAAAACTACATTAAAAATCAATTATAAGACTTATGGTTGTAATAACGCACAAAATTAGTTTAAAATTAAAAAAAAAATTAAGAACATATGCATTTAGTTGAAATTGAAAACAACTTCTAAGAAATGAAATGCATTTACAATAGCGCTCAATACGACTTAAGACGCAATTAAAATGAAATATTTAAACTTTGAAATAATAATATTAACACGGTGTGACAAAATAAAATACCTGAGATGTGATATTATTTTTCTGATATGTATTGTCGAGTATAACACTTAAACAAACGGGATTTCCGTTTTTTTTTTTTTTGTTTTTTTTTTTTTTCATTGGCAATAACTCTGCCCTATATTGACCGATTTTAAGACTAATTTAGATAGTCAGAAAGAGGAGTATGAGACTTTTCGAACAATATACAATATGTAGAAATTTAGAAATCTTTGTGTATTTCTATAACGATATGTTTTCATATTCCGACATGTGTTTATGCAATATTTATATAAAGAATCATCAAATTGTTGTATGAATTAAAAAGACGTATTTTAATGGGATTAAAATTAGATTTCATTTTTAAAAATGTGCTAGAAAACGAATGAATTTGTATTAAAAGTTTTGTAAAAGCTCCTATTAAAAAAAGAAAATTTTTGTAACTTTTGAAAAAAAACTATCGCATTCCACCAGGTACACATTTCTGTTTCATTATTTTTTGTCACACTGTGTAAAACATATATAATATGAAACCGATATCTATTTATGTACTTATGTACTTTTATATACATACTTATGTACATATAGTATATACTATATAATCAACTTTCATACAATTTGGTAGAAAAAATTTTTTCATTTTTCTTAACACCTACATACATAATATGTACAATGTACATTGTACAAACATACATATGTATATAATATAAAGTAGCTTTATCTTAAAAAATAAAAAAATAAAAATAGTTCCTTAAAATAAATAAAAATAATAAAGACGAAAAAACTTTAATATTTTACAATGATTTAACAAAAGTGTGAATTTTAATAAATAAATAGTTTACTCGTATAAGGAGGTTTAAGAAGATGAACAAAATTTTTATTATGAAACCATTAGCAGTTGCATATACTTGACTTAAGCTATTCTTCAATAATACTTCCATATTATTTAAAAAGAATATGTTCTTCTAAATATGTATATGTACATATAAGTACAATAAAAATAATAATATTTGTTCAGTAGAATTTTACTTATGCCTAAACATTTTTGTGGATTTTTGACAAAACAACCCCAGTGAAATTGCAAATAAAGACGATGAATTGATAAGATATTTTTAAGAATTTTGGTCAGGAGATTAACACAAAAAAAAACTGAAGTTTTTGGTTTTTACTAGAAAAATTTTGAAATTTAGAATTTGCAAGTTAAATAAAAAATAATTGATAGAGATACATATGTATATACTACATGAAAAACAAAACATATAAGTACATGGAAATTTGGTTATTATATTGATCGATTTTATATTGGGCTGTTGTGGATCGCTAATTTGAAAAAAAAAATATTTAATCGTAAATTTCTTTCCCTGTTACGTTCTTATTTTTAAATTTATTTATCAATTTATTAATATGATCAAAACAATGTTCCAAAAATGATTGATGGAACTGAAATCGCACATTTATATATTTATATCCATTATTTTATTGGGACTAAATTTTATCTAATTTTCTGTAAATTTCTTACTAAGTAATTTTTAGTGGATTTCACTAGAAAAGTAGCCAAACAAACCTTATGTATGTTTTTTTTTTTTTTTTGTTTTCTTTTCTACAGCCAACTGTTGTTTGACAGAAACGATGGTGAACAACAATAAAAATGCCCTGTTGTTTTTTGTGTTGTAGATGTGCGACTACCTTATAATAATTGTACCATGATTCTTCTCTATCATTTTTGAAAAAAAAAATAATTTTTTAGATTTTCATAACAACTTTGAGAACTTTCAATATTTTTTTTAAATTTTTATTCTCATACTTTAATTTTTGTTTGTTTGCACATTTAATTTTGTACATATCCCAACTTTTCCTTTTCGGGACACCAACTTTCCTTGTTTTACCGCGATATCATTCGGTATTTCAATAAAAGTTTTTTTTATTACGCTTTTTAGATTTGCCACAGTATTGCCATTTAGATTTATTTTAACACATCGTACACTCTCGTCCACTCATTTTAGTCTTCGGGTTGTGCTTTTAGTGAAACCTTGGTAGATAATTATCTTGTTTCACTTTTTGTCCCTGATTTTACTTATCTTTTTTGTCTGGCAGCGGAGTATGTCTAGGCCCAACACTAGACAGAGTAACACTTCGAAAACTTCCCCTCGCAGTAAGATTAACACTAATCTAATTGATTTATCAGGAAGTAAGAGTCAAATCCCAGGGTTCATCGTTCGTCCAGAACAGAGGTAGAAGCACGACTCCAATAGGCAAAAGATCATTTGGTGCCGGCGATAGGGCATTAAGAACATCACCTGTTTCTCAGTCACTTGAATCGCGTCAATTCGCTAGAACGGAGGAAAACTTTGATAACTTTGCGCAGGAGATACTTTCGAAATCCCTGACGGTAGATAATACAGAGCCCTCGCGGACTAACATTTCGAGTACAGCAGTCACCAGTTAAGACAACCTGGACTTTATAGAAGAAATGGCGACTGGCGGAAGTAATAATGAAGGCGGCAACCAAACGCCAAGTGACAGGCCATGAGGAGAACCCAGGATGAATACAGAAGAGAACTGGAAGCGATTAGAGAAACCATCGGCGCCACAGCCACTAATAGAACGGATTCACCGACACCAGCTTCCAATATGCAGCTATCTGGATCAGGCAAATTCATCGTACGTTAGTTTTAACCCCGGATTTAAACTTAAAGACTGGAAAATTTCGTATAACGGCGAAGGCAGCGTGTCGGACTTTTTATTTAAATTGGACACCCTAGTGGAACACTCGCAATGTCCTTACGATCACCGGATGTCTAATTTTCACATCTTTCTCACTGATAAGGAGGAGACTTTTTACTTTGACTATATAAGGCATTTCCAAAGAGCAACGTACCCGATGTTGAGAGCAGCTCTTCCTCGCGAATTCGGTTCAAGGGAAAGCAACCACGAAATCCTGCTTAAGATTTCGACGCGAAAACAACTGCCGAAGGAGAGCTACGACGACTACCACTCTTTTATAGTTCGCTGGAACCTATGCCTAACCAGCTCGTTAACGTATGATGCCCTTGTCGAAATCATTAAGAAGAACGCGCATGCAGATCTTAAGGCCATGTTATTCACAGTAAATCCAACGGACTTAGGAAATCTCCGGGATTTAGCAAGGAAAGCCGAGAAAGGAGATTACTCTAAAATAGAATGCTGGAATTGCTCGAAACTTGGGCATAGCTACATTTACTGTCCTGACGAAACACGACAGTTGTCTAACAACTAATGAGGATGGAAGACCGTACGCAAAAATCAAGATCTAGGATGAGGAATTATTATGCCTGCTGGACTCATGGCAAATGTATCAATATTGGGCAAAGGAAGTAAAGACTTTGTAAGCAGAAAGGGCATTGAACTGAAAAATTTTAGGGCAGAAATTTCAACTGCGATTGGTTCCCGAAATGAGGTAGCAGGTTATTGCAGACTGCCAGTGACTTTTAAGGGTGTGACGAAATCGATCGCTTTTTATATTGTACCCGGCATTTCACAAATTGGTTACCTTGGAGTAGACTTTTGAAAAGCTTTTTCTCTCGACCCAAAAATTTTCCCAAATTCTCGTGCTCCGAAGATATTAAGGAACCTAGCCCGAACTTCCATGACTTGACCCCAGACCAAAATTTACGTCTTGAGGGCGCTATCTCTCATTTCCCATCGTACGAAAAATTTGGCTTGGGAAGAACACATCTCCTCGAGCATCATATAGACACGGAAGATGCAGTGCCCGTAAAACAGAAGCATTATCCGCTCTCGCCTCCTAGGCAAACAGAAGTATACGAAGAGTTGGATAGGTTGTTAGCCCACGGAGTGATAGAGGAGTCGAATTCACCTTGGTGTAGCCCTATAGTAACAGTCCGCAAACCTGGTAAGATCAGACTTTGTTTAGATTGTAGGAAACTTAACTCCCTGACGAAAAAGGATTCTTACCCCTTGCCTCATATCAACGGTCTTCTGAGTCGGCTAAAGGACACGCACTTCATCAGTGGTATAGATTTAAAGAACGCCTTCTTTCATATTGGATTATCGGACTCTTCAAAAGAAAAAACCACGCTTGCCGTGCCAGGGAGATCGCTGTACCAGTACAAAGTGATGCCGTTCGGCGTCTGCAACGGTCCCCAAACTATGGGCCGGCTAATGGAAAAGGCAATTACTGCGAGATTGAGAGAGAATGTTTACGTATAATTGGACGATCTACTAGTGTGCAGCCGTGATTTTGTTACCCATATAGAGCTACTGCTGGAGGTTGCGCGATGTTCAAGATTAGCAGGTTTGACAATCGACGTGGGGAAGAGCAAATTTTGCCAACGCGAAATCAAGTACCTCGGATACATTATAGGAGGTGGAGAATTGAAAGTAGACCCTCAAAAGGTTGAGGCTATTACCAAATTTCCTGTTCCCCGAACACCTCGTCAGGTAAGACGATTTATTGGGATGACGAACTGGTATCGATCTTTCATTAGTAATTTCTCCGACCCTGCTGGAGCACTCACTGACTGTTTAAAAAAGTCCAACAGACCGTTTCGGTTATTGTCTCAAGCCATCGAGTCATTCGGGAAATTGTAATCCGCATTATCAGATGCACCAGTACTAGCGCAGCCAGATTTCTCTAGGGGATTTATAATCCAGTGCGATGCGTCCCGCGTTGGAGTAAGTGGAGTCCTATACCAATTGGACGATGCAGGTAAGGAGCAGCCTATCGCATTCGTATCTCAAAAATTAAACAAGGCCCAGAGGAATTACACCGTTACGGAGATAGAATGCTTAGCAGCGATAGTATGAATTAAGCCCTTCAGGCAGTATATTAAAATATAAATGAATATATATAAATATAAAATGATCACGGATCACCCAAATCTCCGCTGGCTTATGAGCCAAAAAGATTTAAGGTGGTGGGTTGGCTCGGTGGAGTTTAAAACTCCAACATTTTGACTTCGTCAAGGAACACCGAAAGGGTTCCTTAAACATTGTACCTGACACGCACAAAATTGCACATGAAAAATTATGTCACGGAGGAATAGACAAAACCCTTTTCCGAATTAGGCAGAAATACTTCTGGCCACAAATGACACGAGATGTAAAGTCTTATATTGCTCAGTGCGAAGTTTGTAAGTCTATAAAACCAACAAATTAAGTATTACGCCCCCCTATGGGAAACCAGATCTTGACAACTCGACCCTTCCAAAGATTATACTGCGATTTCCTAGGACCTTACCCCTGTACTAGTACAAAGAACTGTCAGCTTCTCATTGTAATGGATCGCTTAACTAAATTTCTGTTTTTGAAGCCCCTAAAGTCAGCAACATCCACCAACGTCATCGATTTTCTCCACAGTTCACCTCAAAGAAAATGCTGGATTTTTTTTTTCAGTCTATGGCATTACCCATATCACAACAGGGTTCTACTCACAACATGCGAACGCCTCAGAAAGAGCAAATAGGGAGATAATCACTAAGCTGCGATATTTTCTGATATTACGAAGCGACTTCCATTCAGGCATTAAGTGTTCGCCTTATTTCGCCGTCTTTGTTCACAATATGATTTTGAATGGATCAAGTTATCAGATTTAAGTCAACTTAATATGCTTGAGGATGACACGGTGGTTCAACGTGTCGATAAGCTCCAACTTATGTTCCATTCCGACATCAAATAACATATGCGAGATTTTAGCCATTTTAAAACAAATAATATTTCTTTGTGGTATAGTCGTTTCAAAATGGGGAATATCAACATATTTTCAAAGTATGTATGTATGTCGATAACGCCAAAATTTATGAGAATATGGCCGAATAAAACATTTTTGTTAACGTGTTAAGTTTGCATTTATTTATTTATTTATTTTTTTTTTTTTTTTTGTATAATAAATTATAGATTTCATGTTTAGGATTACTTCCTATAGATATAAACTATTTTAATGATTTATGATGATATTAATAATAAAAACTAAACAATAAGACGTATATTTATCGTCATAATACATTTTATTTTGCTTTTTGTTAATAAAATTATATAAAAATGTACAAATATTTAATGACTTTCATATTAATATTCTTTCCTATTTAAATATCTAACTTTTTCACAAACTAAAGAAAATTTCTTATTGTTTACATTAATTTTTATTAGCTTTGAAATTAGATTATACATATTTCTTAAATATATATATATGCTATATGTATGTAAATAAAAAAAAAAGAGATTTAATACGAAAATACTAAAAATTAATAGGTAACATATTCAGTTGATGTTGTAAATTTAATAGGAAACTAGCATTTGAAAATGTGATCTTTATCGACTTACGAAAATGTATGCGAATGTCTTTCTACCTCTAGCTCTACATACCTCCTTTTCGTTTGTCATATTTTGTTCTATAAAACAATTGCAGCGGTTATAAACGTTAATAACAATCATAGGAGTATGTATGTATATACTATATAATAGTTTTCAGCTATTTAAGACGACGAAAATATTCGCCTAAAACTTTTTTGCCATCAGATTTTTTAGATTACCGTGCATACACATGTCACTCTGTTTATACAGTTTTATAACTTATTTTGTAGACTTTTATAATCGATACAAAAAAAAATTAAGGTATTATTTTTAATTAGTTTTATGTTATTCGATTAATATTATTTTATAAATTTCAATCTTTCAGTCATTTATCGCGATATAAACTATATTTGAAAATGTCAAATTACATTTTTTTTTTTGTAAAAAAAAATCTTGAACAATATATATTGATCTTAAAACTTAAAGGATACAAAACCTTTTAATACACATTTTTAATGTATATAAATGTATACGAATATGTATTTTTTTTTTTTTTTATATGTATATATTTTTATATCTCTATTATAAAATAAATATTAAATTTATGTATATGTATGTATTATATACATAAATGATATACAAAAATAATAATAAAATTTTATGCTTTTGAAAAATAATTGGGGTATTCACAATTTTCGCTATTATGTCTAATTCTCATAAAGTTGTAACTTTTTTATTAGTAAGAAATAATTTTAATAAATTTATGATAATATGACATAATAATAGCACACTTCGGTTTTTTGTTTTACAATAATAAGACAAACCTTCCAATTTATACGATATCTTTTAAAACATGTTTTTTTTTATTTGCTTTTTAAACTCAAAGACATGTTTTAACGAACATCGTATAAATTGAGGGAAAGTTTGCAGAATGTCTTTTTAATAAGTACGAAAAATTTCGAAAAGTTTATATTATATTCTAACAAATGTTCGACTTTTGGAGGTAATAAGAAATTCAAATCATTTTATATTGTTGACGTAAAAGAAATGTATTTAATGGAGCATAAATATAAATATTTAAAGGTACCGCAGATTAGCTGTTGCAACATTCATATTCATATATAAATGTCCGTTATTTTGTTTTGTTTTTTGTTTTTTTATTTATTTATATATTTATTTATTTATTTATTTCTTTAATATTACATAATTCGCGTTAATTAAAGCAATTACTTTGGCAAATTATTATTTGAATTTAACAACATATAACAATTGAATTCATACAAAATTGCTTCTGTTACATAATTTGTATACATTCTGGTATGAGATGAAAAACGTTTTTGAACGAAATTGAAATCGTCTGTATATTCAAAGTGATATAAAACTTGTCTGTTTCAAATAAATAATAAAATTTAAATAATCTCAGAAGTAGTTTTATTAGTAATTTTAGTAGCGAGTGAAAAAAGAATTATAGCAACTTGAAATTTCAGTTGATATCAATTTCAATCAAAATCAATCGTTTTTCATCACATACCAGATTGTTTTAATAATTGATTACTTTACTTTTTTAACCAGAAAATAAAATATACATATACATACATATATATTCATTTAAAAATCTGATTCTGTTTCTTATTTTGACTACATATGTATGTCTTAAAGTTTAATGTCCAGATTGTAATTTCTATGATAATAAATATATCATATAGGAGAAATCACATTTTCCTATACTGAAATTGGAATTTAATACTGCATATGGTGTTAATTTAAAGTGCTTTTAAATTTCTAGACAACATGCAACTTGGTTTTGGTTTTTTTCTTATTGGAGACTATCATAATGTAAATGTAGTCTTTTAATTTCTACATACATACATATATGATTACAAATGACAAGTTTGTGAAGTAAAAATATATAAAATTATGATGGATAAATGATTCTTAAAATTATGAAATATTTACTCATTTCTTTTCAAATATGTAAATACATTTCTGTCTAAACCAAATTTACAGTACAAAGGCGAATTGATTATAAGATATGGGCAAATTTGCAACAAACACGACAGCAGAGTTGTAAACGAATCATTCATTTTTGAATTAATTCGTGAATCATTCATGCAATGAATTGGAAAAATTTTGAATTAATTCTTTTCTCCAAAAAACGAATTGAATTAAATTTGAATCAATTCATTTGAATTAAGCGAACATGAATTGCAATTCATTTTCAATTCAAATGAATTGGTAAAAAGAATTGCAATTCATTTCCAATTCATTTGAATTGAATTGATTTTGAATTAATATAAATGAGTTAGAAAAAATGAATTGCAATTCATTCCCAATTCATTTGAATTGATTTTGAATTAATTCAAATGAGTTAAAATATGAATTGCAATTCATTTTACCAATTCATTTGAATTAACTCGAAAAATGATTTTGTTATACATTTCCAATTTACTTGAATTGAATTGATTCTGAAAAAAAGACTGTAATACAAAAGCATCACCCTTTTTCCAAGTACTTCTATTCTGTACTTTATAATAAAAATATATCCATATGAAAGTGAACGATGCATTCTGATTTAATCTAATTAGCATTTATTTTATGATTAAAATAATAGAAAAATTAGTTGATGCCAATAACTCTTCCTAATTTCATCTTTATTTGTAAAATATTACATATTGTTAAATAAATATTACTTAAATATTAAACAAATATTACATACATAAGTATTACTAAAGTGTTTGTCCTTTAATGTTCGTGCGTCACAAAATTTCATAAATTATTAATAGGTTTTAAATACTGAATGTCTTGTTATTCAGCGTATATCAAAAGCGACATAAGTAGTACTTGAAGGACCAAACTCCAAACACCAAGTTTACTTCAATTGAATGCAATTCATTTTTGATTTGATAAATTTGAATTACAAGTTACTTTTCTAATTCATTTGAATTAATTCCAAATCATTTTAATTCAAATGAATTAGAAATGAATTGCGATTCTTTTTACCAATTCTTTTGAATTAAAAAATGAATTGCAATTCATTTTGCCTAATTCAAATGAATTGCAACTCATTTTGCCCAATTCATTTGAATTGGAAATGAATTGCAATTCATGTTCTCTAAATTCAAATGAATTGATTCAAATTTAATTCAATTCTTTTTTTTGTTGAAAAGAATTAATTCAAAATTTAGCTAATTCAAATGAATTGAAATCAAAAATGAATGATTCATTTACAACTCTGCACGACAGTGAAATACGTTTTGACACATCCACCTGCAATACATTCTGACAGTGACAACCACAATGTGTACTGTCACGAAACTCCAAAAAAGAGAAAGAACAATGGTAGTAAAATTCATAAAACCTGACTGTATACACTGTGGTTTCAACCAGCAACGATGAATAGTCAACTGATTGATTAATTTCACCTTATAATCCATTTACTACTTGCCCTGTGATTTCCGTACTAAAATAACAAACAAACAAAAAAAAGTTGAAAAATAGAAGTTATGTACTTATACAAAAAATGACGCATATGTTTGTATGTATGAATAATTATGTAAAAATTATGATTGCTTTTGATGTTTATCATCAGCAACTGATGCAGGGCCTGAAATTGAACTAACGTTTGTAAATATTGTCGGTTGAACCGTATTAGAATCATTGGGTACAGCGTTAGTGTTAATTGTTTTTGATGTTGACTGCAAAGAATTTGAGTTAACCGGAATTAGAGAAGGATTCTGTACTAATACTGCTTCCGATTTAGAAGATTGTAGACGCTTCTCGCAATATAAAGTTCCAAAAGGTTGTGCAAGAGATGAGGCTAAACTTTTTGTTATTAAATACTTTGGATTATTTTCGCTCGATGAAGAGCTATTAATTGTATGAGTCAAAGTTGTCATAGTAGTTGTTGTTGTTAGTGTGGACAAAGGTGTTAGTCCAGGTGTATATGATAAACGTGAAATAGGTAGTTTATAGTTGGAGGATGACTCTGAACCCAATGAGTGCTGTCTGAGTAATGTCACATTCGTTGTAACTAACTTAGTTGGCGAAGTTATAGGAAACGAAGAAGTTGTTGCCGCATAATTATCGGTTATTTTATTTTTGGTACCTATAGCTAGGGTATTTGTTTTTGTTCTATCAGTTATAGGAAACTTATTTTTTGTACAACTTAAATCCAACTCTAAAGTGTAAAAGCGACCCCTGCGAAATTTGGTGTTTTCATTTTCTATTGGTTTAGATAAGGGTGGCGAAGTAAGTGCCGTTGAATTAAGTCGACTTTTGTTATTTGTATTTAAAGGGTGATGACTTATAGTGCACAAACTGCTGCGGTTACTGGTAGTTGTTTGATCACTACATGTACTACTGCTAATGGGAGTGCTAACACTACCTCCACCACCACTCTGTAAGTAATTATAATGTGATGAGGCAATAGCTGTCGAATGAATGGGATACGTTGTATTTGTGGAAAAGGCAGGATTCAGACTGTTGACTGATGAGGATGAACGAATTGGGTTTCCATCTACCTCATCATAAGTTGAGTGCTTTTGTCTTTGAGGAGATCGTCGGTAACCGCGACTTACTAAATGTTCTTCATCAGTATTATTATTGTGATTATTTTCGTCGTTGTCATCATCGTCCGATGTAATTCTCAGTTCAGTATTGTATTCATGCAAAGGTGGTGGAGCTGCTGGCGGTGGTGCAATTGTAAAGTTTTTACACATTTGTTTTGAGATTAACGTTTTATCTGAAATCGATGTATTTGTAATAGGGGGTGAGGAATCTAAATGTAAATTTTCACAACTTGCTTCATACACACTAGCTAAAAGTTGGGATTTTATTTGATTTTTTAAAGCTTGAGGACCAATTACAGCATTGTTGCCTGTGGCTGTGTTTACTTGGCTTGTATCTACCTTAGAAACTATAGTATTGCTATCAAGTCGGTTGCCAGAAGAATTTAAATCTTTTTTCATTCTTTCCTTTAATAATGACAAATTCTCTACACCAGTAGCTCTATCCTTAAATTCAAGGCTTTTCAAGTTCTCTCTTTCTTTTTTACTAATAATCTCCTGGGGTTCGTTGTAAAACGAATCGAAATCCACGTCCTGAAACAATTCTTGCAAAAATCGTCTCGCCTTTATTCGATAACAATTGCGTCCTAACGTTCTGCAAACTTCAGAATATAAGCATATGTCTTTAAATGAAGTAGTATGTTTATTTTTAAGCTCTAGTAATGCCAATTTGGATTGTTTTGCACTAACAGGGTTTGCTAAACGTTGTACATTGTAAAGAATATTTGCTGTTAGTTTATCTGGAACACTTTCTTCACTTAAAATACTTTCAGGTGAATTAAATTGTAATTCCGACAATTGAATAGACGATGTGTTAAGTTGCTGTTGTTGTTGCAAAATTTGTTGATTCTGTTGCAAATGTGATTTATTAGTTGATCCTCCAACACTTCCGCTAGATACTTTTCGTGACAAAACAGCTGAAGTATGCGTATACATTTCACATAAGATTGATGACGATAAATCTCCTGATCCACCGTCTAAATGTGAGTAGTTTTGAAATCTCTGTAGCTTACGTAAACGACAACATAGCAAACAGTTACTGCGTCCATGTTTAGCTCCAATCCATTTTGAACGTTTGCTTACGGATGAAACATCAGAAAGGGATGATATGACGGACGATTCGTCTCCACCTTCATTATTTAAAGAATCATTTAAATACTGTTGTTTAGTTGTCAGCAAGTTAATATCTATCAAATCTTGCTCTTGAACCGATTGGGAAACATATGTTCGTGAAAGATTTCGTGTTGGAAACATATCTAGAAGATTTTTGGGCAAACTTATTCCTAGATGGAAAAACAAAATTTAAAGCATCAAATATTGTTTTTATTAAAATAAAGAAAAAAAAAACAATATAAAAATCGGACTAACCAGTATAGCAGGGTCCCTTTGAGTCATTTTGGGATAGAAATTTTGGTGTATTTAATGTTGGTAACGGAACTTGTAATTCTTGTGAATCCAAGTGACTGAATGTTAGAAACGTCGAGAAATTTAATTTATTAACAAATTCAAATTTTAGAATATTAGCATAAAACTTACGCAAACATTCTTAAAGATGTTTGACGATCTAAACTTCGAACTTTCATTTTACGCTGCGAATCTCCAAACGATGACTTTCGAGGTCGAAAAGAAGCAAACGATAACAGTTCCATACGATCCACTATATCATAAAGTTCTGCTGCCGATTCAGACAAAACGGGTCGACAATGCCTTCGTAAAGAACGTAACTGTGCATAACCCTTTATATCGAGAGGGCTTATGGGATTTTGCAAAAACGAAGTTCCTAACAATGATGTACGCCGCAGATATGATCGTCGTAAGGGTATTTCGGATAGATTTGATAAACTTGGTATTGGACTTAATGGAAACTGTTGAATTTCACTGAATATTTATAAAGTAAATATTATAATTATTTGATTACTATAATAGAAATAGTATAAATATCTCACCCCATTGCTGCAGCTCTACCTGTAACTGATTCACAACTGCTTACACCAGATGTATTAGAATCAGTACAAGAATTGTAACGAGTACGATGCGAATGATAAAAACCTGATCCAGACGTTGGAGCAATACCTCCAGCACCAGTGCCTGTACCAGTACTGATTAGACTAATTACATCTGTTGTTTTTGATTCAGATAAGGAACGTTGATGTTTACCTAGCCTTAAGTACGTACCTTCCGGTAATGTTTTTGATTTGGTTGATGCGGTTAGAGGATTCCCACTACCACTTACACTTGTGCCACTTACTCCTACCTGCTTAGAAGAGGACATCTTCTCTAATTGATAGCGTGGCGAACTAAATTTATTTGGTTGTGAGATATTATCTCCACTAACCTCTTCTCCTGATGTTTTTATACTATCCGTAGTGGTATTAGCATCTTGGGCTTCTGAACTAGCGCTGACCACACCAACAGCATCACGATAAGTGCTGGTGCTAGTACTACTTAAAGGTAGATTCCAGTAGCTTCCGTAATTTTGATTATCTAGCTCTGCATAGTTATAAGGAGACATGTCTTCGTAATGATGTCTTACGGAAATCCAGTCTTCTGGTTGATGAACGGGCCATGTAATGTTGCGATCATGACGAACACTTAACCATTCTATTAAATAAATTGTGCATCTGATAAGTTATCATACACATATATTTGGTAAATATTTTTACAACTTACTTAAATCAAATAAAAGATTAGCTCCAGCCTTAGTGCTCCCTATCAGACCCAGGCAGTTAAAACACGTAGCACGTATTGAATAAACCTCACATTTCGTTGCCAACGAAACAAATTTTTCGTATATACTAAAAACAATAAAAACAAAAACCTTCCATTTAACAAATAAAAGTATAATAAATAAGACACTCAGCTTTACCTAGGCTTTTGATCCTTAAAATATTCAATACCATTCGTGTGAACGGAAGCATGAGCAATAGCCCACAAAGCTGACTTCAACTCCAAACATTCTGCTTCGTCTGAGCATTTGGCACTGCATACGATATTTATTAATTGTGGAAGATCGCCAAACGTACATAGAGCAGTCGTCCCTTGTTCGGTTTGCACCATTTGACCATATAAATGTGCAGGAATATTGGGCGGTATAATTATTGGCCGAGTGTTGCAATTGCGTCGACTGTAGTACCCATCCTCATTACGAACATGTAATGTTAAACTGGAATGTGTATCTGCTTCAACCAACAGCACATATCTGTTGTACAAAATTAATTGAAAAAAGGAAGAAGAAAATAAAAAAAGAATGCATTAAAAATATTTTGTCTATATTAAGTTATACAAAAGGATGGGTATGCAATAAACATCCTTTTATATAAACTTCTTTAAGGGATTTCACGCTCGCCTCTTATTATAACCACTTTTCCAGTATTCAATTTCTTCTTCAATCTGTGCTCTAACACTATTGAGACCACGTGGAAGAGAATAGTAACGGGCCATTACTATACGACCAACATCACCAAGAGACTTTAAATTTGGCCACAATCTTACTATCTCTTCAAGATAATACTGAAATTGCAAAAGCGAGAGAGATTAATGGTAAATGAATGAGACTTTTTCATGCTTCATTGATATTACCCTTTCGTGACAAGCCTCTTCAAGAACATCCATTGCTGCGAGAATAATACTGCGGTCGGGATCCTTAGTTTGTTGAATAATCAATGGTATGCCCCAAACTTCAAACGTTGGTATACGAGAACGAAGTAGCACAACTAAGAATTGCGTCGCATACAAACGACCATTCCGAGTTTTGGCTGAAGTTAAAGCATTTTTTAATACAGTGCGCGTCTCTTTTGAATCCAGTGTATAATCCAAACCCGAAACTATTAACTTTACATAACAAACATGAACTGTATTGAGTACCAAGTTGTTAAGACTGATAAAAACAAAAACAAACAAGCATTATATGACCTCTATGATAAAATTTGTGTTTTACTTTTTGAGCTTACTTTTCAAATACATCTGTGTTCTTTAGTATGTTTACGCCCTTCTGAGAACGACACATACGACCAATAAATATAAAATATTGCTGGCACATGGTATTATTCATATGTTGTGGACTAAATAGACAATCGTGTGCACGATTTGATTTTGTAACAGCTAACAACTGTGTGGCTACATCATCAAAGAAGTCAGTCAATAAACGTACACTTTCAAAGGGACTAAATGCCAATAACCAATCAATTAAATCTAAGCCTACTTTTACATACGCTGGCAATGATTTTCCATGTACTAATTCTTGATGTGAAAAATGATTATTACTTGGTTTAAAGTAACCTATTAAATTTTTTAAGAATTGAAGACACGGTTCTTCTGGTCTCCGTATTAAGTTACACTGCAATAAGTTGTAAAATAAGTTAAATTAAATTTACATTTTATAGTACTCGTGATTTTATCTCTTACTCTTATAATAGTTGAAATAATTTCCCAATCCCATCCAGATCCATCTTTAGAAGTTAAAACACTTGATTCTTTTATCAATCGATTGACCTTGATATTTTCTAAAAAGGGTAAAAATTTGCATTTTAGACGAAAACTGGATCTTCTTGTCGACGATGACTGTGAATTTGACTCATCACTCGATGATACAGAATCCAAACGTGTTCTCTCTAATGAGCCACCTAATGCTTGTGGCTGTGATTGTATTGCACCGGCATTCAGTTCTGTGGCAGGTGGAGATTGTAAATTGCCAGTTGAAAAAGGCAAAGCATTTATTTCACGTCTAAAAAGTCTCGTGTGTATAAGAGCTGCAAAAACAAAAGAAATTAAATTAAAAAACAAACGCAACATCAACAAAAATCACTTAACACGTTCGCGGACGTGAATGCTATAGCATTCAAGTTTTAAAGCCAATTTTTATTCATTTGATTTTATACAATCTTAAGTTTTTGTAATTAATATACATTTCAAAATAATGACCAATTGATTCATTAGGTACTTTCATATTATTTTATCTTTTCTCCGTGTATTTACAAATTTATAATATATGTACGTCTAATCAAATTTCGGATATACAACTAGTTTCAATAATAATTGCCTGTATGCTTTTGCAGCTACCTGTAACTTCAGGCGTCCGTGAACGTGTTAATAAATACTTACAGCCACCCTGTATAATACTATCTAAAAACAAGCTACTCGAAGCAGGACGATTTCTTAATAGCTTTTGGTAGTATTGCAATGCAGATATCGCAGCACTGGCATGTTGGTTTCCTTGTGTCGCATGTGTTAACAAAGTCGGCAATGCAGCACTGGTACTACAAATATCAGCTGGCAGATGTGTGTGCATTAAATGTAAAATTCTACCAATTAAAACAGTGGCAGCGACAGATACCGCTATTTCTGTAGAGACAATCACCTCTACTAAGGCATTTAAAAGACCAGTCTCAAGAAAACAGTACAATTGCAATGCCAAATGCTGTTCGCATATGTTTGGAGTTCGAGCAGCCAAACTTGGCAAAATGCTGCGACCCTCAGCAGCAACAAAACCGTTACTAAGAAGCCAATTATCTTGAAAATCGGACGGGTCTACAGCTTGTAAAGCCACAATATAATCATCAGTCCATGTTGGTTGCGGAAGACCTAACAGTTCATACAACAATTCCAGTATTGCTTTCTACAATCAAACAACACATTCAATTATTATTTCATTATCATACTAAATAAGTTACAAACAAATACATACTCTTATTTCTATTTGGTTTAAATATAAAGCATCAACTATTGCTTTTAAACCAGAAGGTTTACTTGGATCACAGAATTCAATAGTACCAGTCCAGCTGCGTAAAACTGACAATAAAGCCAGCCGACAACTAGTGTGACGTAATTCACGAGCATCTCTAAAATTAAAGGTTTAAAAATGAATCATTTATCATTCACAGTCCAAGTTAAAAACTTCATCATCACTCACTTATTTTTATCCATAATCCCTAAACGATATGTGAAGTCACAATAGGGGGCTGCTAAACAATCTAAACGTACACCCGAAATTTTGCGAGTTTGTGGCCACTCCAATAAGTACAATAACACACCACTTAAACTTTCAGCGATTCGTGGATTATGGCACTCTAGTACATTGCGTGTTATCGACGTTACACCTCCACAGCAAATAAGTAGTGTTGGATTCAATACAGCACACTCACACAATGTCGCTAAACAAGCTCTTAGCATGTTATCGCTTTCTTTAAGCAATTTCTCGCTTTCCCTTAGCATTTTATCAGTTTCTCTTAGTATTCTATCGCTTTCTTCTATGTCAGTATCTGCCAATGACACCAGACAACGCACCAAAACAGGACTAATAATTTCGGCAGATATTGCAAGCATTTTTCTTATCTAAATTGAGTTTAATTTTAAATTTAAAAATTTTAATTAATTAATAATCCTTATCATAACTTTTTATATTTTATGCTTTCAAATTAAGATTCAAATTAAATTTCAAATTAACACTTACCAATTTCAAAGCTTGCACACGTTCATCATCGTTTTTAAGCTTCAAATCAATTGATCGACAAAGTAAATACGGCAACTGCATAGAATTAAACACTTCAACATCTGCCGTAGTGGTTAAGACATAACGAATCGTACGTAAAGCTGCAGCTCGCACTTGCGTAAATGTGTGTATAAGGGAAGCACTCAAGCTTAAAAAATTGTTAAGAGAAAAAAAAAATATATACATAACTTCTCTTTTTTAACCTTACCTTAAAATGAAAGTGGTTCAAAAAGTTTCATTTTCACCCGTTAATCTTAATCGTAATTTTTTGAAGTTATGAAAATTAGCATGAAAATGGAGCTATCAAATCAGGCGCATTGCAAAGATATTCAATGAAAACGAATTAAAATTCGTCTCATCAATATATGAAAAAACGTCTTTGAATCAAGCATTATGCATTGGTTCGATTCGTTCATTTTGGATGAGTTGAATTTCTCTAAATTCAAGCACAACACATGGTTTTTAATGACAAGCAAATGTTAAATTCATGCATGTTTCGTCTGAATTAAACCACTCCATGTGTTTAACCTGTGATTTCATTGCTATTTTGTCATATAATTATAAGAGCAGACATGAAAACATCTTTTTTTAAGCAAATGAATGGAATTTTGAATAGGAAAAAGGATTAATACAAACAAATAATTTCCCATGGCTGGCCACACAGCAAATAAACTCCCAGCGGGAAATGGTAATCAATGAGAACCGAGAAGGTAATACAAGGAATGTATAATCTATTAATTCCGGAAACCATTACCCTTAACACAGATCATGTCCTCCGAAAGTAATAAATTCTTTTACTTGCAGCCCGTAATAAGTATTAGAAGGCATTCTTTGTAACGCATAAAGTTATTATTTACTAATAATTTGAAGGAATAAATTCTATGATGCATTATTTGTAATGCATTATATTATTAATGTATTTATAATATATTACATTATTAATAATACATTTAAATTAATTTCCCCCACTAGAAATAAAATAATAGGAGCTAATCGGTAATACTCGTTTCACTATTTACCATTTTATTTTACCTGTAATTGAGTTCTTGTTTTTTTTAATATAAAAGAGATACGAAAAGCTATAGGTAACAAAAATGGTGAACTATCAAACAAGTATTCCCGACTAGCTACTAATATACATATTAATAAATCTTAAACATTAATGTGGTGTCTGCACTTCTGCGCATTTAAACACAAACTGCATTTTTAATAAAATACATTTCTTTTTGCGTAAAAAAACGGATTTTTTAACTATGAAAAAAAAAACGAAAAAAAACCTAAACAAATATACGCAGAAACAATAACTTCTTTATTCTATACGAGCCCTAACCACTATTAATTCATACACTAAGCCATTTTTGTATATGTGATTTATATATTTATTTTTAGATCTTTCCTTTAACAATAACTAAATACTAATTCACATTTTTTTAAAGGCACTTCGTTGCCTTATTGATATTTAGTAAAAAAACAAAAATTGATTCAATGTAGGTAGAGAAATTCTTAACTTAGTGTATATATTATTTCTTCAGTGAAGGTAAATAAGACCACTATTAATTCATACAGTTTAAATAAATTCATTTTTGTACACTTTAATACTGTGTTACATCTCCTTTGTTCTTTATTACAGCAGTTAAACGCTTGTTCATCGTATTTATTAAGTTTTGGCACTCTTCTGGTGTTATTGAGGACCAAATATCACGTATTTTATCTTTTAAACCCTGTAAAGTTCGTTGGGGTTCATTACGCAACCGTCTCTTCATAAGTGCCCAAAGGTTTTCTATTGGATTGAGGTCGGGACTTGAAGAAGGCCAGTCCAAAACATCAATCTCGTTATCTTGAAACCATTTTTTTGTTATTTTTGCAGTATGGCACGAAGCTCCGTCCTGCTGAAAAATGAATTCATCAAAAGTGGTTAACATGGGTACCGATGTTAGCAGGTGTTCCTCCAAAATTTGAATGTATTTTGGTGCATTTACAGTACCCTCTATAAAATGCAGCTGCCCTACACCCTTTGCCAAAAAACATTCCCACACCATAACACTTGCTGGAAACTTTACTGTCCGCTTAAGGCAGTCCTTGTGATATGCTTCATCTTTCTTACGAATAACCCGTTTCCTGGTATCACCAACACAAACGTCAAATTTCGATTCATCGCTAAAAATAACTGAATCCCATTGTCGTTGAGTCCAAGAGCTCCTATCCTTCGCCCAGGCCAGTCGTTTTTTCTTCTGCACCGCAGTTAACAGAGGCTTTTCCTTGGCCTAGTAGTTAAATAATGCTCCAGTAAATAAGCTGTAATAAAATGTATACAATAATTCGTACCTTGTAGAAACCATATCCTATTTTTTTTAAGTGCTGCCTGGTCCATTCTCGTCCTATGGTCTTCCCAACAGCTTGAGACCATTCCGTTGCTACATTCCTGACCGTAGCCCGACGATCCCGTTTGATTATTGATGCTAATGCTCTGGTGTCGCGCTTGGTAATTTTGGAAACACGGCCACGATTGCTTTCTCGAGTAGCGACATTACCATTTTTTTTATAATTTGCCACTATAGATTGAATAGTTGCTCTTGATAAACCTAAATCTTTAGCAATTTTTGCATAGCTTTCCTTTAAAGTGGATTTTTTAATGATCAACTCTCGAATTTCTGCGACTACCGGTTTGCCACGTGTCATTTTGAAAACTACATCTTAATAGGACAAATTTATTGATTACATGTTCTCTCCTTATTTGTAGATAACGGTTTAAACCGGTTTTTGATTATTTACTTTGCTACTCTTAATAAATCTGCACTTTGTCTCATAGTGTAAAGAATGTATGAATTAATAGTGGTCATTTTTATATACACTAAAAAAATAATGTTTAAACAAAATCGCAAAAACAAAATAGAAAATATGTAAATTGATTTTTTTTTCATTATTAAAACAAAATCAGAACAAAATTTGCTTCGCAAATATATGAATTAATAGATAAATATTCGCAAAACAAGGGACTTAAAATAATCAATTACATTTCATTTGTTTAAATAGATGCACTGTATGAATTAATAGTGGTTAGGGCTCGTATATGTGGGAATGTACATGGTAATCGATATGTAAAATAGAAAACACCAAATTACGGTTCTTTTCAATTAAATATACAAAAAAGACAAAAACCAACAAACAATAACTTCTTTCTTCTATAGATGTGGAAATACAAATGGTAATCAATATTTATTTTTGTGCCACATGAAATTACCTTCTCGATTCCAAAAGTAATATATTCTGAAATATACAATATATTATTTAATTGATTATAAAATAAGGTAATCAATCTTTTCCCGCTGGGCTGTTTTTTTTATTCTCTCTTTGCCAAGCATTGCCCTAGATCAGGCCTGTGCAATCTTAAAAATGTAGTTGAGTTGGCGAGAAAGTGAGAATTACACTGCTGAACATTTTAGTATTAGCATCTGTGTGGATTTATTTTCGGTTAAAAATTGTATGTAATAATATTTCATTTAATAACACAGTGCAACAGCAAAAAAATGCACGGAATCCACAGTATAGGTTCGATTGTACTACTAAAACTTAGTAAAACCCTGTACTCAGTACGGTCAGATTGGCTACCAATTTTTTTATGGACCTCGAAAGATTTTAAAAATCACCTGATAAACCTGATAAACCTGATAAAATTTATAACGGCGTGGTTACCAGTGACTTTCTTATTTAATAAAAATATACAACCGCGTGCTTTTAGGTTAAGATAGTAAGTAAGTGTTTTATTAAGTTAATTAAAGTTGTTTAATAAAGTATTTACATGGTTGAAATAAAGTTACAAAAACATAGTTGCCAATTAGTTTAAAATTTTACTCCCATATTTCAACATCATATTACATGGTTGAAATAAAGTTACAAAAACATAGTTGCCAATTAGTTTAAAATTTTACTCCCATATTTCAACATCCTCACTAAAATATTAAACTATTCCTAGGTCCCGAACACAATTAGAAAACTTCATCCTAACTAGGGGTTTAGTCAGAACATCCGCAATCATTTTCTCTGAGGGAATCTTGTGCAATTTTACTTTTTTATGAATTAAGCAATCTCGTATGAAATGATGACGAACATCTATATGCTTCGTTCTCGGGTGGTAGGATTCATTGGTGGCTAGTTCTACTGCAGCGTGATTGTCGCAAAATAATTTTATTGGCTCTGATCGCTTTCCAAACAGCTCCTCTTCAAAACTTTTTAGCCATATAGCCTCTTGAACTGCTACGCCCATTGATATATATTCAGCTTCACATGTTGATAACGCCGTTGTTGTTTGTTTTTTCGATGCCCAACTAATAGCTGCTCCTTGTTTCATAAACACAAAACCGCTAACAGATTTTCTTTCATCCAAGTCACCTGCATAATCAGCATCACAATAGCCTTCTAAATTTCTATTCTTGGTTTTCTTAAAAATGATTTTGTAATTAATAGTTCCCTTCAAGTATCGCAGAATTCTTTTCGCTGCTTGCCAATGCTGTATGCCATAATTGTTGTTAAAACGACTCAAAAAATTTACCGCATAACATATATCCGGCCTTGTCAACTGTGCTGCGAATAACAAACTTCCAATGAGTTCTTGATACGGGTATTTTAACATTTTCAATTTTTCGTTTTCGTTATTAGAACATTCCTTTTTACTTAGTTTTATATTTATGTCCATCGGAGTGGATACTGGGTTGCTTGCTGACATTGAAAAACGCTCAAGAATTTTTTGAATGTACGCTGTTTGGTCTATTGCCAAATAGTCATCTGTTCTTTCAATACGTAATCCCAGAAATGATTTCGCGTTTCCCAAATTTCTAAGTTTAAATCTTCTTTTCATTTTTTCAATCAACAAATTTTTCTTTTTTTCATTATTCCAAAAAATTATAATGTCATCAACATAAATCGCTAATATAAAAATATCTTCATTTTCTATTTTATAATAAATACATTGGTCAGTCTTTAACTGCCTAAGACCAAGATTGTTTAGAGTTTCACTCAGTTTTATATTCCACATTCTGGAAGATTGTTTTAAGCCATATATTGGTCTATTCAATTTTAATATTTTACCATTAGGAACTTCGAAGCCTTCTGGTACATTAATGAAAATATCTTCCTTCAAATCGCCTTGTAGAAACGCTGTACAGACATCCAAATGATCCATTTTTAAATTAAATTCAACTGCTAACGAAAATAAGTATCTTAATGAGGTGTATCTTATAACTGGTGAATATGTTTCATTATAGTCTATATTATGTCTTTGCGCACAACCTCGTACTACGAGTCTTGCCTTATAGCGATTGATTTTACCATTTCCATCATACTTTAATTTGAATACCCACTTCGTTGAAAGTTTTCTTTCATTTCCGGTACAATCTATGACTGTCCAAGTTTCATTCTCTTTCAATGAGTTAATTTCATCATCAATCGCTTTCTTCCAAAAATCTTTTTCACTACAGTTCATTGCCTCCAAAAATTCTGTGGTTCTACTATTTTACCAACAACAGCATATGTTATATTATTATTTAAATTATCATTTAAATTAGATGAACACCGTGTTCTTGAAGAACGCCGAATATTTTGAACTTCATTGTCCTCACTATCTTCATTAATTTCATCTGATGTAAAACCCAGAAAATCTTCATCATATTCGGACATATTTTGTAGATCCTCGTTATAATGTTGTTCATCTTTATCATTATTGTTATGATTGAAATTTTCTTCTAATTCAATCCTCACTAAATTTCTATCATCCAAGAAATTGTTCTCATTCGTTGAATGATTATTATTATTTTCCCCTTTATAATACATTTGGTCTTCAATAAATACAACGTTTCTACTTATGTGCATTTTCTTTAATACTGGATCATACAATCGATATGCTTTCGAAAGTTCGCAATATCCAATCATGACGCATTTCAACGACCTGGGGTCCCACTTTTTTCTGAATTGTTTTGGCGTCATCACCATTGCTATGCAACCAAACACTTTCAAGTGCGATAAATTTTGTTCACGACCACTCCATATTTCCTCAGGTGATTTTCCCCTTAGAATTTTTTGTGGTGTTCTGTTTAATAAATACACTGCTGTGTTTACAGCTTCAGCCCAATAACGCTTTTCTAAACCAGCACCATAAAGCATAGATCGTGCCTTTTCTACTATTGTCCTATTCATCCTCTCAGCCTTTCCATTTTGTTGCGGAGTGTACGGTGCTGATGTTTGGTGAAGGATACCACTAGCTTCGCATATTTGTTTCATATTTTTGTTGCAGAACTCTAAACCGTTGTCAGAACGTAATATCTTTATTCTTTTGCCTGTCTGATTTTCTACTAATTCTTTAAAGCATTTAAATTTTGCGGTAACTTCCGATTTATGTTTCAATATGTAAATAAATACCTTATTTGAGTAATCATCCAAAAATAATAGAAAATATAAGCCTCCGCCTATCGATGATTTCTCCATTGGCCCGCAAACATCGGAATGTATCAGCTGAAGTACGTCGTTTGTCTTTGTAGTCGATGGTTTAAATCGCAAACTAGTTTGCTTTCCTTGAAGACATGAAATACATTTTTCGTTTTTTTGACGTTGTTTCAAATCACCCTGAAATTGGCTACCGATATTTACAGCATGGCCTAATCTTTTATGTAATATCTCTTTTGTTGTACCAGCAAAATTGTTATGTGACAGATCGACATCTAATTTATAGATTTCCCTATAAAGAGTAGCAGAAGCTATTATTTCTTGGGCACGTTTAATAGTACAGCCTCTATGCGTAAACTGAATTTTATAGCCTTTTTTAACTAGTTGACTCACCGAAATCAAATTTGTACATATCTGTGGCACATATAGCACGTACTCTATAATAGTATCAATCGATCTATTGCTTACCCTTAGTTTAATCATGATTTCGCCTCTACCTAACACTTTCAGACTAGTGTTATTTGCAACCACCACATTTTCATCTACTGAAGACTCGAAAAAATTTCTAAAGTGTTCTTTACTGTTTGTCATGTGGTTTGTAGCACCGGAATCTATTAACCAAGAATTTTCACTATAAGCATATTGTGAGTTAAACGCAGCGGTCAATGTGACGGCATTTGTGTTTCTCTGATAATTGTGTTTTTTGTTTCTGCAATTCTTCGCAATGTGACCTTCATTTTTGCACTTGAAACAAACAATTTTCTTCTTCTTACTAAATTCTTTAGCATATAACGCAGTATCAGTGGGCACTGTAGAACTAGATGCATTATTATACCCATCAAAATCTTGTAGAAGTTTTGTCTTTATTGCATCAGCTGTAATGGCGATATTGCTGCTCTCTATTGCCATAATCATCGGCGTAAAATGTTCTGGCAAACCACTCAACAGCAAACTGCCTACCCACTCATCACTTACCACCATCCCAATCTCGTTCAACTTCTGTGCTGTAGCTATTATGGTGTCTACATATTCACTTATGTTTTCACAATTCACCAACCGAGTAGTTGTCAGCTTTCTTAATAAGCCACATCGTCTTGTCAGACCAGAGTCGTCATACGTTGATTTCAACTTCTCCCACATCTCTTGAACATTGGAAATTCCCTGGATGTGAATATACAAATTCGGTGAAATGTATAAGACAAGTCTTGACATTGCCTTTTCTTGAACCTCAGGTTTTACTTCCGCGCCAATAACTGCCTTCCAATAGCCCTGCAGTTTCATCGCATGTTCTGCCGCAAACCTCCATCTATGATAGTTGTCCCTGCCCGTTAACTTTTCTATTTCGATGACCTTTTCCATTGTAGCGCATCTGGGCCCATAACCTGATGATAAAATTTATAATGGCGTGGTTACCAGTGACTTTCTTATTTAATAAAAATATACAACCGCGTGCTTTTAGGTTAAGATAGTAAGTAAGTGTTTTATTAAGTTAATTAAAGTTGTTTAATAAAGTATTTACATGGTTGAAATAAAGTTACAAAAACATAGTTGCCAATTAGTTTAAAATTTTACTTCCATATTTCAACATCCTCACTAAAATATTAAACTATTCCTAGGTCCCGAATACAATTAGAAAACTTCATCCTAACTAGGGGTTTAGTCAGAACATCCGCAATCATTTTCTCTGAGGGAATCTTGTGCAATTTTACTTTTTTATTAATTAAGCAATCTCGTATGAAATGATGACGAACATCTATATGCTTCGTTCTCGGGTGGTAGGATTCATTGGTGGCTAGTTCTACTGCAGCGTGATTGTCCCAAAATAATTTTATTGGCTCTGATCGCTTTCCAAACAGCTCCTCTTCAAAACTTTTTAGCCATATAGCCTCTTGAACTGCTACGCCCATTGATATATATTCAGCTTCACATGTTGATAATGCCGTTGTTGTTTGTTTTTTCGATGCCCAACTAATAGCTGCTCCTTGTTTCATAAACACAAAACCGCTAACAGATTTTCTTTCATCCAAGTCACCTGCATAATCAGCATCACAATAGCCTTCTAAATTTCTATTCTTGGTTTTCTTAAAAATGATTTTGTAATTAATAGTTCCCTTCAAGTATCGCAGAATTCTTTTCGCTGCTTGCCAATGCTGTATGCCATAATTGTTGTTAAAACGACTCAAAAAATTTACCGCATAACATATATCCGGCCTTGTCAACTGTGCTGCGAATAACAAACTTCCAATGAGTTCTTGATACGGGTATTTTAACATTTTCAATTTTTCGTTTTCGTTATTAGAACATTCCTTTTTACTTAGTTTTATATTTATGTCCATCGGAGTGGATACTGGGTTGCTTGCTGACATTGAAAAACGCTCAAGAATTTTTTGAATGTACGCTGTTTGGTCTATTGCCAAATAGTCATCTGTTCTTTCAATACGTAATCCCAGAAATGATTTCGCGTTTCCCAAATTTCTAAATTTAAATCTTCTTTTCATTTTTTCAATCAACAAATTTTTCTTTTTTTCATTATTCCAAAAAATTATAATGTCATCAACATAAATCGCTAATATAAAAATATCTTCATTTTCTATTTTATAATAAATACATTGGTCAGTCTTTAACTGCCTAAGACCAAGATTGTTTAGAGTTTCACTCAGTTTTATATTCCACATTCTGGAAGATTGTTTTAAGCCATATATTGGTCTATTCAATTTTAATATTTTACCATTAGGAACTTCGAAGCCTTCTGGTACATTAATGAAAATATCTTCCTTCAAATCGCCTTGTAGAAACGCTGTACAGACATCCAAATGATCCATTTTTAAATTAAATTCAACTGCTAACGAAAATAAGTATCTTAATGAGGTGTATCTTATAACTGGTGAATATGTTTCATTATAGTCTATATTATGTCTTTGCGCACAACCTCGTACTACGAGTCTTGCCTTATAGCGATTGATTTTACCATTTCCATCATACTTTAATTTGAATACCCACTTCGTTGAAAGTTTTCTTTCATTTCCGGTACAATCTATGACTGTCCAAGTTTCATTCTCTTTCAATGAGTTAATTTCATCATCAATCGCTTTCTTCCAAAAATCTTTTTCACTACAGTTCATTGCCTCCAAAAAATTCTGTGGTTCTACTATTTTACCAACAACAGCATATGTTATATTATTATTTAAATTATCATTTAAATTAGATGAACACCGTGTTCTTGAAGAACGCCGAATATTTTGAACTTCATTGTCCTCACTATCTTCATTAATTTCATCTGATGTAAAACCCAGAAAATCTTCATCATATTCGGACATATTTTGTAGATCCTCGTTATAATGTTGTTCACCTTTATCATTATTGTTATGATTGAAATTTTCTTCTAATTCAATCCTCACTAAATTTCTATCATCCAAGAAATTGTTCTCATTCGTTGAATGATAATTATTATTTTCCCCTTTAAAATACATTTGGTCTTCAATAAATACAACGTTTCTACTTATGTGCATTTTTTTTAATACTGGATCATACAATCGATATGCTTTCGAAAGTTCGCAATATCCAATCATGACGCATTTCAACGACCTGGGGTCCCACTTTTTTCTGAATTGTTTTGGCGTCATCACCATTGCTATGCAACCAAACACTTTCAAGTGCGATAAATTTTGTTCACGACCACTCCATATTTCCTCAGGTGATTTTCCCCTTAGAATTTTTTGTGGTGTTCTGTTTAATAAATACACTGCTGTGTTTACAGCTTCAGCCCAATAACGCTTTTCTAAACCAGCACCATAAAGCATAGATCGTGCCTTTTCTACTATTGTCCTATTCATCCTCTCAGCCTTTCCATTTTGTTGCGGAGTGTACGGTGCTGATGTTTGGTGAAGGATACCACTAGCTTCGCATATCTGTTTCATATTTTTGTTGCAGAACTCTAAACCGTTGTCAGAACGTAATATCTTTATTCTTTTGCCTGTCTGATTTTCTACTAATTCTTTAAAGCATTTAAATTTTGCGGTAACTTCCGATTTATGTTTCAATATGTAAATAAATACCTTATTTGAGTAATCATCCAAAAATAATAGAAAATATAAGCCTCCGCCTATCGATGATTTCTCCATTGGCCCGCAAACATCGGAATGTATCAGCTGAAGTACGTCGTTTGTCTTTGTAGTCGATGGTTTAAATCGCAAACTAGTTTGCTTTCCTTGAAGACATGAAATACATTTTTCGTTTTTTTGACGTTGTTTCAAATCACCCTGAAATTGGCTATCGATATTTACAGCATGGCCTAATCTTTTATGTAATATCTCTTTTGTTGTACCAGCAAAATTGTTATGTGACAGATCGACATCTAATTTATAGATTTCCCTATAAAGAGTAGCAGAAGCTATTATTTCTTGGGCACGTTTAATAGTACAGCCTCTATGCGTAAACTGAATTTTATAGCCTTTTTTAACTAGTTGACTCACCGAAATCAAATTTGTACATATCTGTGGCACATATAGCACGTTCTCTATAATAGTATCAATCGATCTATTGCTTACCCTTAGTTTAATCATGATTTCGCCTCTACCTAACACTTTCAGACTAGTGTTATTTGCAACCACCACATTTTCATCTACTGAAGACTCGAAAAAATTTCTAAAGTGTTCCTTACTGTTTGTCATGTGGTTTGTAGCACCGGAATCTATTAACCAAGAATTTTCACTATAAGCATATTGTGAGTTAAACGCAGCGGTCAATGTGACGGCATTTGTGTTTCTCTGATAATTGTGTTTTTTGTTTCTGCAATTCTTCGCAATGTGACCTTCATTTTTGCACTTGAAACAAACAATTTTCTTCTTCTTACTAAATTCTTTAGCATATAACGCAGTATCAGTGGGCACTGTAGAACTAGATGCATTATTATACCCATCAAAATCTTGTAGAAGTTTTGTCTTTATTGCATCAGCTGTAATGGCGATATTGCTGCTTTCTATTGCCATAATCATCGGCGTAAAATGTTCTGGCAAACCACTCAACAGCAAACTGCCTACCCACTCATCACTTACCACCATCCCAATCTCGTTCAACTTCTGTGCTGTAGCTATTATGGTGTCTACATATTCACTTATGTTTTCACAATTCACCAACCGAGTAGTTGTCAGCTTTCTTAATAAGCCACATCGTCTTGTCAGACCAGAGTCGTCATACGTTGATTTCAACTTCTCCCACATCTCTTGAACATTGGAAATTCCCTGGATGTGAATATACAAATTCGGTGAAATGTATAAGACAAGTCTTGACATTGCCTTTTCTTGAACCTCAGGTTTTACTTCCGCGCCAATAACTGCCTTCCAATAGCCCTGCAGTTTCATCGCATGTTCTGCCGCAAACCTCCATCTATGATAGTTGTCCCTGCCCGTTAACTTTTCTATTTCGATGACCTTTTCCATTGTAGCGCATCTGGGCCCATAACCTGATAAAATTTATAATGGCGTGGTTACCAGTGACTTTCTTATTTAATAAAAATATACAACCGCGTGCTTTTAGGTTAAGATAGTAAGTAAGTGTTTTATTAAGTTAATTAAAGTTGTTTAATAAAGTATTTACATGGTTGAAATAAAGTTACAAAAACATAGTTGCCAATTAGTTTAAAATTTTACTTCCATATTTCAACAAGTTTTTTTCCAGCAGCTAACTCAAACTTAAAGATACTGCTTAATTATGTTCGGCAATAATGTAGTGAAGACTCTACTGAACAAATTTTAAAATATTTTTTTTGCAAAAAATTATTTTTTCTTGCACTTTTTTTGCAAATATGTACGAAAAAAATTTTACCTTTTTTAGCATAACTTAAAAGGACTCGTAATTTTGCACTAACAGTATATGACAATATTGTAGCCATTGTAAATCTGAGCAACTTCGTGAACATATCAATACAATCTGAACGTGTCTAGGCATCCAAAATAGCTTACATAGACCAATTTGTACCCTAAAAATTTTATTTCTCACTATCTTTTAAAAATTAAAAAAAAAAATATTTTTTAATTAAAAAAATTTTTATTTTAAAAAATAGTGAAAAATAAAATTTTTTGGGTAAAAAAAAATAAAAGGTTCCCCCCACTAAAAAGTTCTTCTTCACAAAACCGCTCCCTGACATTTCCAGTCTATTCCACCAAGAAACGAATGATCAAGAGTAAGTACAGCACCACCATGCTAATTACTCGTATTCAACATCCAGATGGGGCAATTGCTGTTGATCATTCAAAGGTGAAGGTATAACACTGGCCTTTGAGTGATCAAATTCACAGCAATTTGTCCCATTGACATAGGGCGCTTCACATCTATCTATCTATCTATATCTATATATTCAACATTCCAATACAAAGCACTGCATTTAGTAGGGGTTTACCCCTGAGTGTTGGTCTTAAATAAAAAAAAAATAAAAACATATCTATGGCCTTATTAATATCGCTTGATGTATTTGTAATTCTAACGTGTAAGCTTTCAACAGCAATTTAATTTATATTTGGTTTAATTATAGGAAACACATTTGTAAATTCAATTCCAACAAAAGCCAATTCCAACGAGAGTCATTCTAAATTGGCATATATGTATGTATTTATGTATATATGTATGTAGATATGCATATTTGTATGTATACTTACCAATAAAGCAACTCTTCCGTTGAAAAACCTAAACTATATCTAGATGCGCTTACAATCCCTATGGTGGAATGTGTTGCACCTGAATTTGTTCCTCTTGACGGTAAATTTTGTGTTTTATTCTGTTGCTCTTGCTGTTGCTGCTGGCATAAAGTAGTCAATCCGTTAAGAAGAAAGAGACGCTTAGTATCGCGTGTCTCACGACAGCATAACGCTGTATATATATCAAAGCAATTCTCTGCAGCAGATTTTTTTGAATCCAATCGATAATAATCATCTGAGTCTTGTGAAACTAAAAAGAAGAATGAAATAAAAGAAATATTTGAATCAAATCATAAATAAAATGAAAACTAAAATATGTTTAAGATTGCATACTTTTAAATTTTAAACCAATTGCAATATGAAATCAATCATCATCAATAAATTGGCTAAACCGCTTTATTTAAAGATAAAAGTAGTTTACTTTAAAAACAGATTTAATAAATAATTATTACTTATTTGAATTTTTA
The DNA here is from genome assembly GCA_963576795.1 of Metopia argyrocephala. Taxonomy (NCBI): domain Eukaryota; kingdom Metazoa; phylum Arthropoda; class Insecta; order Diptera; family Sarcophagidae; genus Metopia; species Metopia argyrocephala. Next base: position 822,610 of record OY756208.1, read on the forward strand.
TTAAATTTATTTTACATTTTTATTAAAATTAGAAGAAATCATGATCACAATTAAACCCATTGATGAACATGAATAAAACGGATATTATTAATGAGTTGATAAACGCAAAGGTCGAGATATAATTTATTATACATACTTTTATGAAAAAAAAAAACAAAATAAAATTGCAATAATTCGTAATTTCGTTTTTCAGGAATTCTTACATCAATTCTCGAGTTTTAAGCGAAAATTTAAAAAATACTTGGTGTGAGTGAGTCAGCACCTGGGCAGGTCGCACATTAGAAAAAATTTCTTTGCACACTTATGTGTATGTTTTTGAGAAGGAAAATGCATACGGGGTAGAGAACAGACTTTAACGTACTCTCAAAGTTACTTTGTTTGGAATATGCCAAAGAAAACTTTCCCAATGTAAAACCGATCTCAGTAAAGGAAAACTACGTTTTATGCATTTACAATATACATATTATCATGGGACTCTGTCAGTGCAACTTTCAAGAAACCGGAATTACGAATATAAGTACATAAATACATACATATATATATTTATATAAAGTTACAACTTTAAATAGTAGGAAATCATTATTTCCGTATGACGAAAATGAAGTGGGGAACAGATTTACAGCTTTAGACTGCAAAAGATTAAAAGCATTTAATTTAAAAATAATAAGTACTAATTCAATCACTTTTTGAGTTGGTTTTCCTAATAAAAACTTATATGTAAACTGGTTGTAAAAAATTGATCACACGTTTGCTGGGGCTTAAACCCGACCTTCAGCATCTAATAAAAATAATTTCAATTATTACACTCTTTCATATTAATTTGGGTTCTAGAAAGAACTATCTCTCATAAAATAAATGAAAAACTACTTGTTCATTCTGATCTCTAAAATGTTACGTCGCCAATTTCATTTTTGCGTCGACATAACATCCTTCAATATATACGTAAGACCTAAATTTTTCATCAAATCAATTTAGACTTGTTGTAATGAATGAGAAATCATCCGTGAAGGAATTGTAATCTAGCATAACTGAATTTATTTAAATTTTAGCTACGGTAGTCTCAGAATTCTTTGTGCTTTATACATACATATATTTAGGATAATTATCAACTATTTAACTCGCACATTTCCATAGATGTCATATATTTGAAATATATATTTTTTTACATACTTTGGGGTAGACGACACCTTGTCATACACATCACGTTTGTTTTACATTCTGCTTTTACTGATTGAATGAGAAATCATTAGAAGAAAATCTAACTAAGGCATTTTTTGACGAGATAAAACTTATTTACAAAACAATTCACCAATCTAACTAGAATTCTAAATCCGATTTACAGAGCATTTAACAAAAAAATAATAAAATTGCACATGCAATTTCGTGAAATTATGGAGTGGTATATGTATTGTATGTACTTTTCGTTATTTATATAAATATTTAACGCTTTTTCTTAATTTTTTTTAATCTAATAACTTATGAATATACATAAATAGACATGCACAAATTATTAAAAAAAAAGTGAGTTGAGCTGATCAAAACCTATTGTTATGAAATTATATATATATATTATAGGAAATAAAAATGTTTAAATATTTATGTACTTATGAATTTATAATAAAAAATAAATATATAAAGCTAATGCTGAGAGTTTTGTAAATTCGCGATTTGGTTTATGTATATACATACATTATAAGTATATGGTTAAAATGATAAGTACATAAATATTTCTTTCAATTAATCGTCTACATTTTATATTGCATTTACAAAGACACAAAAAAATATGACACCAAAGCGAACGTTCCACATCGGAACGACCCAGGAAGGCTTTCAACGCTTTTAAAATCACAAGGTGTATATCATACTTTAGAGAAGACGCTATAATAAGTACATATATAGAAATATTTATAATATTTGTATTATTAATTAAGTTTAAATGCATTTTGAATAAAAATTTTATGGTTCGAGTCCTTGTACTCGAGAAAATTAAGAACTAATATTTGTGGGGCAATTCGAAGTTTTAATTTAAAAAAATATAAGAGGTTCCCTTCCACCTCTAAGAAGTTCATACTTAAGAAATCCAACTCCTGCTATACCAACCTGTGGGAAGTAATAGACAGAACCAAGCAAGAATTAAGACCTACAATTCAAGTTAGCCAAGATCCTCACCACTTCACAAAAGGAAAAGAACAGATGGTGCAATTGCTCTTTAATATTTCAATGAGTGATCAGTCAACAGCAACTTGTCCCATTGACATATGGCCCTACCAATGTACGGCATGGGTAGGGTAAACCCCTGAGTATTGGTTTAAAAAAATATATATTTATCTCACAAGCCAATCATAAAACCACAAATTATTCTTTCATATTTTTTAAAAAATTTTTATTTGCAAGAAATAAAATCACATTTATACACGTATTATTGTTTTTATTTTTTTAAGTCATTCAGTTGTCAACGCTTGTAAAAGTTAAAAGTTGCACAACTCTCTCTCGTGTTAGCAGTGTTGCATACTTTGCTTGTAACTTACTTTATGTAAATACATTATTTCAAATTTTTTTTACATAAATTCGCAACATACGATGGTCGGAACGCTTGTTATGTACTTCCACCTTGGGTCTTTACAAAAGTAAATTACAAATAATTTAACATGAATAAATAATATGAAAAATATTTGTACATACATTTATGTATGATATTTTAAAGCGTTTCTAATAATACAGCAAGTAGTGATAATAATAAAATGTTACACTTTTTGCCATAAGAAACCCGAGTACTGATCGCTAAAATAAATTAATATGTGTCATCCAGAGAACTTTTTCTGATTCAAGAATTGTTTAAAATATGAATGTTTTTTATAGTTCATTTCTTTTTTATCATATTTTGTTCGTCTAGAAGTTTGCAAAATGGTTGGTTGAAAATAGATGGCTTAATAACATAGAGACGTTTAAATTGTGCTCACTTGTTTATGATCACATTTTGAGTAGATAGATGATCAAATACTGTTTATAACGATTAATAATATAGAAACTCACGTAGAATAAATAAGAGTTAAAGTTTTACGCGTAAGTAAGCGTATTTCGGCAGGGTGGTGTACTTATTATTTTTACCCCATAGTTATAAAAATATATTTGATTTTTAAAAGTCTGCTCTAAATCAAAAATATATGTATATGAAATCGGCATGTATGTATATAACCTATGTAAATATATTTTTATTTTTCTTCTTTTTAAGTTCTAACAAATGAAAATATGTAAATGAACATATAAATATGTAACATACATACTATGTATTACATTACAGCAAAACAAAAGAAGAATTAAAAAAATATCTAAAACTTAAGTGATATTCCACTAACCTTTATGAAATAATAAAAAACCATACCGATTTCTTATTACTTTCAAAAATTCAGGTTCATTTTCTATAAAAAAATTACAGAGAAGGGAAACAACAAATAATATCATGTAATTAATAATAATAGATTTGTAATACACGTTTTGAAATATTTGTGGTAATAAGATTAAATGCCAATTTCAATATAATATTTTTTAACAAAATGCATAAGCGGCGTAACAAAAAAAATATATGTACGTTATGTAGGAACCCAGCCATGTTTTAATAACTAGGAAGTATATTTTATCGGGATTACAATAAGATTTTATTTTGTTTGGTTTCGGCTAGCCCATAAGGTGTAATAACAAGAAAAACATTTGAATAAAAGCTTTATGGGGTAAAATATCTCTCGTCTATTTATAGTCCTTATACGAATTAATAAATAATAGATTTTAAATTATTATAAACAATAATTAATTAACTAATGAGGATATATTTGTTTTATACTGACATTAATGTAGTTAAACGTTTTAAAGTATTAATATCGCGTCAGTTTTGACAATATGTAGAAATCAAGAAATATACTTCTGCTTACGATCGAAGCGCTAAATATTCAATCTTACATCAGATTCACGCACGCAAGTTTCAATTGATCTTCATACATATTTAATTACGAAATACTCGCACCTCTCATAGAGCGCATCATTTTGTAGTTGATTGCCAATGCCCAGTAAATCGCACAATGCATTATAGAAAGAATTATTTCTTTAGCCGTACTGTTCGCTTTTGGAACAATCTTCCCCTGAAAAACAAATGTCCGCAAACACTACCTGTCTTTCTTCCCCTCCCATAACATATGTATATTACTTGACAAGCACAAAATAACAACAAAAAATATATATTTAATTTATTTAATTAGTTTGTCTGTAACTATGCAAACGTAAAATTATTTTACAAAAATTTAAAAAACTTTTAATTATAACTTACCTTTGGCTCGATATTTATTTCGTTTGCCGTAGCGCCAACTTGACGCCATTGCTGCATTAATATTTGAAGTATGTACTTCGGTTGTTAATTTTGTGAATAATTTTTCCCCGCGATATTGAATGAGTATTTTATGAGGAACGTTTTGAATTGAAACAGGAACACAACACCAACAAATATTTTTATTCGACGTAATAAATTTTTATCCAAAATTTTGAAATTTTCAGTTTTCTTTCACTTATTTGATTAAAATAACTAAACTGAATTTATAACCAATATTTTCAATTTGAATATTGTTCTATTATACTTTAACAATATTTTCATTTTATATATTGCTTATCTAGTTAAAGCTGAGACCTTTAACGAGTTTTATTAAAAAAATCCTTTTAATTGATAATCATTACTTTGTCTAAAAAAAATTAAATTTAACACCAGATTTACCGCACCAGTCAAAATGACTGGTTTTGCTTTATTTACCACAAATATTGAATTTGTGTAAATATTTTTTCCCAAAACTAGTATATGATTTTTATAACGACAACAATATACAATAAATTTGATAACTTGTTTCGATTTTGTGTCCACAGAAAAAAAATTAATTTTATTTTTTTATACTTGTACCGGTACCAGTCATTTTGACTGGTGTGTTTTTCCATATCATCAATCGATTTTAATTTAGATTTAGGATATACTACAACTTTTTTCGTGTTGCCAACGAGAAATATAATGGAAAAGGAGGTAAGCAGTGGCTTCTTACTATTGATAGACCATCATATATTAGACTATATAAGAACTCGCACCGAATTAGAAGCTTCCAGAGTTTTGGGGAAAAAGTGAACACTTTCACAAGAAAAATTGAACGCCTTCATTGGAATTTTGTATGCACGTGTTGCATACGAAGCAAAAAGTTTAAAACTATCGTATGTGTGGAACAAAAAATTGGGTCCTGAATTTTTTTCCAAAAGTATGAATAGGCATAGGTTTACAGAAATTTTACGGTTCATGCGATTCGATAAAAGAAATGAAAGAAGTCAATGCTTACATAATGATAAATTTGAGTTAGTGTCGACTGTTTGGGATAAATTTATTGCCAACAGTCAAAACCGTTTCAAACCGGGACCATATATTACAGTCGATGAGCAATTGTTTCCTACGAAAGCCAGATGTAGATTCACACAGCATATGCCAAACAAACCACACAAGTTTGTGATCAAATTCTGGCTGGCGTCCGATGTTGAAACAAAGTATGTAGTAAATGGTTTTCCTTTTCTTGGAGAGGACGAGACACGAGATTTGCCAACACCTCTCAGCGAATTTGTAGTAATCATACTAATGCAGCCGTATACCATGAAAGGTAGGACTGTTAAAACGGACAACTTTTTTACCAGTCTTTCTTTACCGTCCAAATTATTAGAAAATAATACTACGTTGGTGGGTACAGTACGTTGTAACAAACGGGAACTGCCAAAAATTTGTAAAGATAAGAAAGATGGCATGGCTCGTTTTTCAACATTACTATATGCAACAAATGAATGTACATTAACAGTTTATAAGAGTAAGCCCAACAAAAAAGTCGTTTTATTGAGTCTAAGCACAAAGGCGTCAAAATTGATACAGACAACAGCTGAAGAGCTTACTTTTGACTTCCAGTCTTCAACCCAAGATATAGCAAGTGAAGCTGATCAATTTTCCAATCCAACACCCAATCTTCAAAAAAAAAAAAAAAAAAACCCGTCCAATACGTAAATGGTGCCAAGTTGGGTTCTGTAATAACAATAGGACTACAATAAATTGCGATGTCTGCAAAAAATATGTGTGCGGAAAATGCACAGAAAAAAAGTTTATATATGTAAAAAATATGAAAATCCATAATTATTTTGAATAATAACTAAAATACAGCTCCTGACTTCTTATTTATTCTATATTTTATTAGTTCTGTTAATTAATTTATTATTTTTAATAGCAGATACAAATTCTACACATTGAAAACACTTATTTTTCAATTCCAGTCAAAATGACTGGTGTTGGTATAAATAGGTATACAAATTTGTTAGTAAATCTAGTGTTAATACCGAGTTGGTAGAATTAATAAATATACCATGCATACATATGTATTGTATGTACATTAGTGTGTCCCACTAAAAAAAAATTTTTGGATTTAGCTTATTTTGGACCACTATAAGGTAAAATATTTTTATTCGCTCAAATTGATTTTTAATCAAAAATCGTGCTTTTTGTGCTCTACTTAAATTTTTGTTATGCATTGGAAAAAATCGATATTTTCTCGACTTCTGCAAATACTGCAAAAATTTTTTAAACTGCATTTAGTGGAAAAGTGCACTATTTCCAAAAGCGCCTGAATAATAGCCAAGAATTTCAAAGAATTGTGGAATCCAAATGTGGAACTATGCAACATTTCTACTGTTTTTTTACAAACGGATCCAGAAAAATGAGAAAACAACAAAGCATTTCAAGTTGTTAATGAGGTCGCAGAACGTGGTGCCGCCTTGGTCTGAAACAAACTTTCAGAATTTACTGCAGGACTTATAGCAGCATCGCAAGAACCCCAAATGAATGATTTATAACAAATCTATTTTTTTTGTTGTTGTTTATATAATGGTTGTAAATTTAATTCCGGTGCAAATGTAGTTCACAATTTATAGTAGGTATTAAAAATTTCATACATCAACAAACCGAGTAGACATTTTGAAGAAGATTAAGCCTGTATTGTCAGAAATGCCTTAGATTAAAAACCACAAAGGACTAACAACCTGATACCGAATAATGGGGGAAATAGAGGAAATTAAAATCCTTTTTTGTTTGAAACGGTAAATTTTAATAAAAGCCCTACTGCTTTATTCATAAAAGAAAACATTAAAGGACTTATATTTAACAAGTCTTCCACAGAAAGTTGTCAAATATGTCCTTTATAAAACTTCAATATTTTTTATGAATAAATCAGGTAGGTACTATTTTGTTAATCACAAATTTAGTTTAATTTTTTAAATCTGTTAAATGAAATTTAATTGAAATGCCAGAAACATTGGTATATCATACCTTAAAATCGCACTATAAATGCCTAAGATATTACGAAAAAAAAAACTAAAAAAGCGACTCCCAAGTTCTGCCAAATATATATGATATAGGTATCAACGTTTTTTGACTCGAAAATATCAACGTTGATGTCAGTGGTGCCTACGGGTAAAACATTGGTCTTGTCGAGAAGTTTTAAAGCATATTAAAAAACTAATCATGGGTTTGTCTTCACGTTGTTGGTTTTACATGTCTATGTACAATGGACAAGTAGTTCGAAGTGTTAAAATGGCTTACGATACGAGAAATTATAACATAGTGAATGCTTTTGTTATATTTTCTTCACTGATTCACTCTTAACAAAATCACAAATTATTTTTCTTTTAAAGCCACTAAATAATTATTTCGAGCATTATTTTCTTAAATTATATTATAAAATAAACTTTCCTTTCAAAGGCACACAAAATACTGAATGAACGTAGGTAGGTTTTTTTTCCCTTCCTTAAAATAGCAACATTTAAAATAGTATTTATTGTCAATAATTTCGTACAAAATGACACGACCAAGGTTCAATTCCAGCGAAGGACAAAATTATAAAAATAAATATTTGCGGTTTTCTAAAATTACAATTTAAATTAAAAATTAAATTTAAATGAAATAAGAGGTTCCCCCCCCCTCCCTCCAGCAAGACCATCTGCAAGAAACCGCCCCCTGACATTTCTAATCTATTCCACCAGAAACCAATGATCAGGAGTACAGCGCCACCTTCTGGGAATATAACAGCTAATATACTGAAGACGCTCACCATTCACATTTAAACATCCACCGACAGATGAGGCCATTGCTGTTTGATCATTTGAGGGTGAAGGTATAACACTGGCTCTTGAGTGGACAAATTGACAGCAATTTGTTTCATCAACAAATAAAGGCGCAAAATATACAAAAATCTATGAAAAAAAAGAAAAAAAAAACCTTCTATCAACCATCTTCACATTCCAATACAATGCACACTGCATGAGTAGGGGTTTACCACTGAGTATTGGTCTTAAAAAAAAAAAAAAAATAACAGTAAATATTCAAGGTAGCGTGCTTTAGTTATGTCGATGCACTAATTTACTAATTGAAAAATAAAAAAGAATTAAACTGCAACAGCAATAAATGTTTCCTTCTTATTTTTTAAAAGTAAACTTGGTAGGTATTATAAATAAAATACAAATAATAGTTATGATATGAGCCACTACTATATTCTGTTATTATATAATTTGCAATCATGCAGGAATCCGTGATTTAGTTTTGTCCAATATTGTAAATGGACGTACAGCATATATGTAAGAATAAAGCAGATATTTATAGTAGCCCGGTTTCCAGTGCGTATTTCCGTATCTGTTGTCATTTCTTACATAAATTGTTTTACGTCTGCTTATTTTATAAAAAAATATACACATGTATAAAATTCATTTTCCCTAATACTCTTTTTATTATTATATGTTAAGTATAATTAATTGATTGAAACAATTATATTACATATTTTTATTATTTTATTTTATGATGGATGTATGTGCATACGTTTTTAATTTTGTGAAATTTCTTTTGTTTATTTTTTACATGTATGTTAAATACATTAATAATCACGATATGGCAACACAATTTTGCCGCTTTTAGTGTCCTCTTCAATTTCATTTGGCTTCATATTCGTAGTATTTTCATTTCTTTTTAAAGGTATTTCATACATCCTATTTTGTTTTTCTTTTTTTTTTTTTTTTTGTATCGTTGTCATCATCATTGCCATGATGTTTTTTATTGCTTTTGCAGTTTTTTTTACTAGATTTTTATCATATTTTTAAAATTTTGATATATTTTAATTGCAAAATGTGGATAAAATTTTAATATTCATACGTGTATGTATATACTATTTATGGCATATTTATATAAATTCATAAACAGTTCTTCACTTATTTTAGTTTCACAAAATAAACACATAAAAGAATCAAAAATACCGTATATGTACTTTCTACAAAAAAAAAATATCGTTACGCATTCATTGCTCCATATTTGGTGAAAATTTCCTGTTTTTTAATTAAACTATTTATTATTTTTTATTTTATTTTTCGTTTTAAAATTTTCCCGACAATAACAAAGCGGAGTTGAAAACCAGACATATATTGAGAAGACAGACTGCTGGGTCGTAATCTTTAAGGAAATGCTTTTATTCAAGCACAAATTATATCATATGAATTAAATAATAAAAGCACTTGATAATTTACACATATTACTCCCAATATATTCGCACGCATTTAAATTCCATATTTAATTCTTTTTATTTTTTCACAATTTTTTTTTCTTCTAAGAATTACTTTCGTGTCGACTTGTGTAAAATATTGCGCGTGTAGACTTTCTGAATTTGTTTAGATTGACATTTATCATTTTAGTTTGATCTACAGGGTTGCTTTTTGTTGTCCAATAAGCGTTTTTTTTTTAATTTTCATAAAGTAAAATATAAATACTGCCAAACTCTTGCTTTTTTATTTTTTTTTCTGTTTGCTTGGGAGCTAAATGGACTTCGGATATTTTATTCTTTTTTATTGCATTAATATTTGTTCTAGTCATATTTTTATTTTATAATGAATTGTTTTCTATCATTATTATCTTTTCTATATTAAGTATATGAATCTACTGATTGTGAACTGAGGGCTATATGTTATCTTGTAATATAGTTTAATTGGCCTGATTGGCTTATATATTACTTTGTGAATAAAAAAATAAATAAATACCTATAAAAATTTGGGTGATTTTGGGTTTTACGTACGTTACCGCATCACACTTAAAGGCGTGAACCGATTTCGACCAAACTTATGAAGATGGTAAGTACTGGGATATATATGGTTTATAATAATGTTTGGTTAAAATCTGAAGTCGTATGTGTGCAATAAGTAAACCCCAAATCGCCTTTAATTTGTCCTTGATTGTTCTATGTTTTGTAGTCGCCGTGGTCTAGTGGTTAGTGTGTTGGCTTACGAAGACGATAGTGCTGGGTTCAAATCTCAGCTCCGACATCTTTAAAAAAAAAAAATATGAAACAATTATCTCTTTCGGCGACTACCTCTCAGCAGTCTTCTGGCAAAAAGCGCTGGGAGTAATTACTTGCCATGAAAAAGCTTCTCAAATCTGTCGTTCGGAGTCGACTTTAAACTGTAGGTTCCGGTACTCATGGGAAAAAATTAACACACACAACATGAGTGCTGCGAGAAGCTAGGCCGTAATCCTGACACAGGGTTGTAATGGCCAATTATGTATGTATGTATGTTCTATGTTTTAAGCTCGGTTAAAGATAGCGTTTCCGAATTTAGTTCGAATTAGATTAGATAATAATGGCCAATGAAAATCACCACTTAAAACTCAAGCGTAATAATACAATTGGGCGTGGTACTTTCCATACATATTAAATACTTATTTTTGCGTATCTGGAGAACTGTTTCTGAATTTTGCTGAATGACTTTACAATCAAGAAAAATTTTCAGTAAGAAAGTAGGCGAAATTATACATGTGGGCGTGATACCTCCAATACAAACTAAATATTGCTTTTTGTATATCTTGAGAATGGTTAAATGCATTTCTTATTTTATTTTACATATCAAAGCAGGTACAGGATCCGCTTGTAGTTAAATGTAAAAAATCCACATTATTTAAAAAAATAGACATTGAAGACGATAAAGCATATTATATGTTCTAAGTCAATTCAATTCCAAATACATTCATATATGCAACGTACTCTCTTATTATTATTATTGCTATGGTACATAATCATGCATATCTCACCGCACATATATTTTATACATACAAACCGTATTTAGCATATTAATTTAACAAATTTCATGAAATATTATTGGGCAAAAATAATATATTTTTATCATTTTACATATTATATGAATAGCTTGTGCCCTTCCATCTTGAAAGTTTTTTTTTAATAATTTCGTTTTTATTATTCGAACCTCATACATGTTAATATATATTCGAATACAAAAGAGTATTGGGTTAAAAGATTTTCAACTCTTGTAAGATAAGTATATAAAAATTCAATGAAAAAATTATTGTTTATTGAAATGTAATGTCTATTTGGCACCCTAACTTTGATACTCTTTGTATAAAGTTCTTTTAGAATTGTTTTTTGTAGTGTGGCAGCATTATATTGAAAGGAATTTGCCAAAACAATAGAAACATCTCCAGCAACATATTTCGTTCTTATGTATTTTATTAAGCATGAATCGATTAAAGAGTAACAGATAAAAAAAGTTAACTATAAGAAATATTAATTTAGTTTTGTTAAATAAATCAAGAAAATCTTCCCAGTGCCAAATAATAAAATAAAAATTGCATATACAAATATAAAACTATACCGTAAACCAAAAATTAAATGATAATATTATATGACCGTCTAAAGAAATTAACTTTGCAAACGCTTAATATTTATCAAAATAACCAATAAGACAAAAGTAGCGAAAGGATATACATACAAACAGTAGTAATGACAAGGAGTAGTGCAATATCTTTTATCAGCACTTGTGAAACAAGAACAAAGAACAATAGTGATTTAAGTCAAAGACAATATATATTTGGCATCAGATACATAGAACTCTAGGCCTATTCTGTAGTAAAATTGGAAATCAACATAAGAATGGAAAATATAGACGTGAATTATGGCCAACAGCTTAATACGAGACATCAAGTTTTATCCAAGTACAGCACTGCGCTGAAACAGATGCGTTTGTTTGCTGAAAAATCATATGAACTACGCCCTTTTGTTTTTGACAATTTTGTACTTTTTCAATACTTCCATAATGGCAATGATATTTCAGAAAGTTTGTTAGTAGCTTCAAATGAAAATGGTGGATATTTGAGCTTTTCGCCAATGACGTTTTTGAAAATAGAGCTGCTTAATCATATATTGGATAGGAGAAGACAAATTTTATATTGGCTATTTTATTTACTTTTGGCTGTACTTTGTCTCTTCGTTTATCGTCATGAAACATCTGCTTCTGTTGCAGAGAGAAGCGTACGTTCTATGGTTTATCCTGGTATGCGTATGTGGCGTCGTATGACTTTGCCATTAATAGAGAGATTTCCCCGTCTTACGGAGCTCTATGATGAGTCGTGTCTTATGGGTAATCCTTTTTTTCAAGTGGATGATATAAGCTGTTCGCATTGTAGCAAGGTTGACACTGTATTAGATTTAACCACATATATTGAAAATGAAGAAGCTGGGAAAGGTGATAAGAGAAAATTCAAATTACCTATAGAGAATGTGCCTTTTGTATTTAAAGTAAGTGTAATATGTTTTTAATTTTGAGTTGACACAACTTAAAAAAAAAGAATTCTCTAAATCAAAATAGTGATAAACTGTATGATATAATATACTAAATACGATTAGATAAATTTTTTTGAACATATTGAGATTATATCTATTATAGTTATGAACATAAATATTACTTTATGACAGTCAGAAAAGTTTTATTTTCATAACGTTTTAATTATTAATAGAATTCGAATTAATTCGCTATAATAACATATCACAAAAATAAGTATCTGAAAGAAATATAGCGCAGTTAAATTTTATCCAAGACACACTGTCATCGGGAAGATGCTAGTACCGCTTCTTGGGCGGAATTCAAAAAATGGGCGTCGTACTTCCCATAGAAGTTAAATATTGATTTGTTTATATCTTGAGAAGTGTTGAAGCTAAAGTTTCTGAATTTGGTATAATTGAATTCGTAGTCACTAAATAGGCAATGGTAGGTGTAGCGAAGCACACCGGGTTTAGGCAAGTACTAAAATAAAACAAAATTGTAGATTTCTTTGAAAAATAAAATTAAAACTATTTTGCCATTCAACAATTTCTAATATCACAAAAAAAAATGTTTCAGGCGATTATTTTAGTCCCTTCAAATCACAGCAATGCGATGATATTTTGAAGAACAGGTCTACTGAATAGAAATTAGCTTTAAATATGTTCAATCAATTTTTAACTGACTTTAGTTCAGCATCTTTGAGAAGGCCAAACTAAACATTTCACATTGTCCTTAAAACATTTTATTGTCTTTGAGAATGCCTTCCAAAAATTTAGTGTAGTGCACGCTATCTAGATAGGGATAACGAAAAACGTTGTCTTTCTTTCATTATTCTCCAAATTTGTCGAAGGTATTTATGCTTTTTAGTATTAAAAAATCCTCACTCCAAATGTTTTTTTAACATTGAGAGATTTTATGCCCACCTTTATGATATTTATTTTCATTTGTTACAAAAATAAATAATAAAATTGTAATCGTCTTGTTTTAGATTCACCAAGATCGCATAGAATTGCAAGATGTTTACAATATGTACATCAATAATCAAGATATCTTTGAGCGCGACGCATATCGTGTATACTCAACTAATAAAGATGTGGGCAATTTAGAGGACCTATTCAATCAGTTTAATCAAACTATAAAAACAGAAACGCATAATCTATGGCGCTGTAATCGTATGCTACCAGCTCGTCTTTTTCGAAAACTTATTGCACGCCCTACAAGTTTACCAAATAGTTTAGCTTTGGAACGTTATATGACAATTGATACACCACAAGCACAATCTTATACACTCCCAGACACAGAGTGTCCCTATGTTTACATACAACAGGTACTTGGCAGTAGGTTTATTATGTTGAGGCCGATTAGTGAATGCCGTCACCGATGTCGTACATTATCTATGCGTTTACCTCATTCCTACGCATGTGAGTAATTTAACTTGAAATATTTTTCGAATATTATCAATCCTTTTTGAATTTTTCTTTTTAGTGAGTTACAATTCGTGGTACTGGAAACCAATCTCAGCTCCCGATCCGGTGTCAGATACAATATCGATTAGTATTATTGGGTCCTATTGTTAGTGAAGTAAGAAATGTCAACCAATTGTTATGAAAACAGAATATATGAATAAAATTTTACACATGCATATTTTTATATTAAGTAGATTTTAAAATAATTTTGCAGCTCTTTGAAGCATTATATATATTCTTATTTTTGTACGAAACATATAAAAGCTTTTAAATATGCACTATACTCTTAAAATACAATATTTCTCATGAAATTGTTCTGGTACTAACGTATAACATTCTATCATGTTTACTTTGTTTTGAAGGCATTTAAATATTTTTAGTGTTATATACTACATAGGTATTTTTTTATTCAAATCAAAATAATTAAATTATTAAATAGTTAGAACATGTTCACAACAATTTAAAAAAAACATAACTTTAAATTAATTTTACTTTATGTTAATTTTGAGATCTGTTATGCATATACATCAAAGATGGGTTTATTCTATTAGATTTAATTTTCAACTGAATTTAGTGGTAGTGGAATAAAAAGTGCAATAAATAAATAAATTTCCACTACCACTAAATTTATTTTATTTAATGCATTAAATTTCCACTACCACTAAAATCGTTTCATTTAGTGGTTAATTACTTCCATCAACATTTGGTGGTGGCTACAATATTGCTGCATTAATACTAAGTCGTTTAGTAGTAGTGGAAACGATGATGCATTAAACCCAACTCTGATATATGTACATACATATATTCTTTTTATTTATAAACAGAACTCAAACTTGACATAAAAACTATATCTATAATACAATCATTTCAAATTCTTAACTTAAATGTTTTTAGAATTTTAGACATAAATGAAGTAGATAATGGTGGTATTAGTAAAGAGTTTATATACATATGTTTTCAATATTTATATGATGATTTATGCATTGTAATAAGAAATATTAAATTATAAATATTGTTTAATTACAAATGAAAATAATTATTGCGTAATCTATTTAAAATCATTTTGTAATTATTTCTGAACATAAAAGAATATTAACATGTAAATTGATTTTTATTTTATATAAATTATTTTGTCTTATGCACTTGATCGCTTGTGCTCCGTAATTGGTTACTTTTGGGTTGCAGACAGTGTGACCATTTTGGCTATTTTAAAGCTAAATTTAGCTTATTTTTTTTTTGGAGTTTAGCTTGAAGAATTTTCATTTAGCTGTTAGCTTTCTTTTTCGCTTTTTTTATATTTTTTTTTTTTATTATTATTATTAGTATTCAAAATACTTAAAATATACTATTGAAATACAATATACATATATCACAAATTATTATTAAATAGTACAAAGTTAATACATTTTCTCCTAAAAATATTTTCATTTAACTCATTTAATGTATCTCGGTAATAAATTAAACAATTGTAGACCCTTGTAAAACAGCGTTTTCTGCATTTGTGTTGACATCACTCTTTGGATTCGGAAGTCATCTGCATTTCTCAGATTGTAAGGTTGGCTGTCTCCTACGTATCTTATCTGTTCACAAAGATATTTCGGCGCGTCACCATGTTTTAATTTTCTGATAAACAGAGTACTGAATTGAATTCTTTGTTTCACGTTCATCCATTTTAGATTCAGTAGCATCGTATTTATATGGGTATACCGGTTACATTTTAATATTACTCTCTTAGCCTTGTTTTGTAGTTTTTGCATCCTTGTCAATTGAATTGTGTTACTGTGTGTATACAAAATACTTTATCCATATTCGAAATGAGGTCTTATTAGTATGTTATATACAGTTTTTGCTGTCGATTTTCATATGTTGTTTCTTATTCTTTTAAGAAAACCAATTTCTTTGCATATGTACTCTATATGTTCGTTGAAATTTAATTTTCTATCAATAATAAATACAAGATATTTTATATGTTCTACCTTTTCTATTACTAAGTCATTTATTTTAAAAACTTTATCTGAGTTTATGTTTATCTCCATTATTTTTGTTTAATTTCATTAAGTTTAAGCTTATTCATTTTAAGCCATTTCTCTATTTTCTGTGTATCAGCATTTGGCATTTTGAGCGTTTTCTGTTTCTGCAATATATTAAAATCAAATGGTAAATTTGAATTAATTTTAATTTAAAATTTAACTCATACGTGGTAACCATATAATAATACAAATCATGGTATAATCATCATAAGGTAGTCCCAGTTTGAAATAGCACAGAACCCTGTAGTTTTGCAACCCTGTTGCTCTTAGAATTGTCAAATAAAAGCAACACTGTAGTTGGCCGTTATACACAAATAAATATATTATTGTAAACAAGTTCTTCCTCTTCTTTTTTTTATTTTGCAGAAAATTTTTTTAAAAAGTTTTAAAAATTTTACTTCTGTTCTGTGTGAAAATAGTTTATAAACATTCGCCCGTTGTAAAATATAATTATCCAGAGGCTACCTCATGGCGCATTGGATGGTTGCATCAACAGTAGCCCTGAATGAATAGATAAATTTTATTGTAAAAATTTATATTTTATTAAATATGCAACTTGTATTAAAAAAATCATTTGTATTGAGTATATGTGTGTGTATGTCGAAAAATATAAATAAATAAATATAAACGTGTTGTAATTTATATTGAAAACAAAAATAAAAAGCTAAATTTGGTATTGATAATTTGGGATTGGGTTGTCAAAGAAAAAAATTTAATTTCAAATTTGCTTAACGTCAAAATAAATAACAATCATTGTCAATGATTGTACCATGAAAAAGGAGAAGAATAAGATTTTGACAATTCCAAGTAAGCAGCTGTAATTGTTTTGGTAAAGCGGGACTACCTTATGATGATTACACCATGGCTCTGACCTAAAAAAAAAAATATGAAAAAATTATTTCTTTCGGCGACTACATCTCAGCAGTCTTCTGTCAAAAGCTCTGAGAGTAACTGATTGCCATGAAAAAGTTGCTAGAGCCTGTCATTCGGGATCGACCTTAAACTGTAGGTTTTATAATGGATAAAAACTGACACACACAACATGAGTGCTACGAGAAGCTAGGCCGTAACTCTGGAACAGGGTGGTAATGGCCAATTACGTATGTATGTATATATACATAGACTTCAATAAAAAAATGTCTTAATAAATATATTATTGAAATAAATTTGTTGATTTTTTATATAGGTACATGTTTTTCTATGTATAAAAATAAAATATTTTCTGATATATACCTTAAACAAATCGGATTTATTTAATAAAAAAGTTATAACGTTCTATTTAGATCATAAATACAGTCTTCCTTAATATTTTTTGAAAAAGAATCATAGGCATATTTATTTCGGTAGCTCTCATACAAAATGTATGGGCATGAAACAATTTTGACAAAAATATTATTCAGGTACGACCCTAAAAATTGTGTTTAAGACAGAATTTTGTTTTGACCGTCAAAATTAAAATTTTTCACTCAACTTCAAAGAAAAAATAAAACTCTTAAAGTATTGAGCAACCAAAAATTAGTACAAACAGTCGGTACCCATTACTCAATACTTTGCCAGCACTAGTACAGAATAATAAATGTAATATGGCAACCCAACTGCTTATGTTGTGTAAAAAGATTTTTTGGCAACTTGTTTTTTACGAAGAATGTATTAAGTAAGAGTATTAATGAAATTATATTTATAAAAGTAAAAAAGCAATTTCTTACTGCATATACCAATAGAGCTTTTTCTATGTAGTGAACAAGAAAATAAGTTAATTAAAACTACTTAAACAGGTTGAATCGAGAGTACACAGACACCTCTACACAAAAGGGTAAATCTTTTGACAAAGTTTTCCTTCAATATGCTTCCAAAAACGAAGATAAACAGAATAATGAGTGGTCACACATGCATGTGTATAACAATAAATGTTTACGTCGTTTAAATCAATATGCAGACAATGTATACCTTAACTCCAAAATAGTGTTAACTGCATAACATGTGTTCCTGAAATGCTATAGATTTAATACTCTGAGAGTTAAACACTTAAGCCTGTATTCATAAAAATTATAGGTTTATTTGACGAGTATTCCATAGAAAATTTTCAAAAAAATCCGCACATAATTCAGCTGTGAAATAATTTGCTTTGAATGTTGAGCTTGGACACCGGAAAATTTTCACACAAAAAATCCCAATGCAAATATCAGAGAGCTAATGATGTTGAACAGCTGGATTTTAAAATCTACATTTCCACCAACGATGGTATATTGTACTCCTCAATTATAAAAATTGTATGCAATGTAATTTTAATTACATATGTATATAGTAGGTATTTAATAATTACATAAAGTTAGGATCTTGATAAAAATAGAAGGCATGTTGAATTTACACAAGGTTTATTTATTTCATTCAATCTTTAGTATTATTCACTAAAAAGAATTCCTCCGAATACTTCTAACGCAGGTTTTGTTCTCTGTTTCCGATGTTTAGAGAAATGGAGTGTAATTACGTGAACGCAAAATAATTAACATTAAGAAATGTACATTCCTGTATAAGAGATGGAATATTTTTTTTTTTACTTTTTTATTGGCAGAATATCTGACTTGTTGTTTTTCTTGTTTTCTTACAGATAATGAAAGTATATAGCTCGACTTTAAAAAGGATACTGAACTTTATACCGGGTAAAAAGCGTTTTGGATTGTATCGATTTTTGCCAATATTTTTTTGTTTGGGTGCTGCATTGGAGTTTTCTATGATAAACTGGACAGTAGGAGAGACTAATTTCTGTAAAACATTAAAAATTTTAAAATGTTTTATTTTTAAAAACATTTTGTTTTATTTCAGATCGTACTTTTAAGAAACGTCAAGCAAAGAATTACGTCGAAGAAAAAGTTCAACACAATATAGCATCATCTAGGACAGTACAAAATTCATAATTATACTGTCACTATGCCTGCTGGTGTATCATGGGGTGGATATCTAAAATTTATGTCCTGTGCTTTACTGTCTATGATGGCTGGATCACAATTGGTCCATATGTACTATAAACCTCTTCAAGATTTAGACTCCTACATAGAGCACGAAATGAAAATCGCGCAAAAAACTGCACATTCAGATGATGAAACACAGAGTAAATCTTGAAGGAACATACAAGTTTGATATTTGCTATTTAACGATCAGGAAATAAAAATTTGTTCCGAAAACATTAATAGTATTATCAGACTATTTATTTTATTATTAGTATGCGTAAATTAATTTTAAACTAAATTTTCCCCACTATTAATCAGAGTGCCTTCATTGTTTTGTACAAAGCTATTTAAAAAGCTGCGATTAGCTGCTACAGACGTTGCTGCATCATTTGCATCGAGTTTATTGTGAATTTTACGATGATTTTTTAAGCAAGTCGGTTGACGATAAGCCTGTCCACAAATATCGCATACATAAGGTTTCTCACCTGTATGTATGTAAATGTGGTGACGTAATGTCTTGCGGGAAGCAAAACTTTCACTACAATGCGGGCATTGAAAAGGTTTCAGCTTTTGATGTACCGCTCTTATATGCGCTTCCACTTGATATTTGCGTACAAATTCCCGACCACAAAATTTACAAGCTAGTTTTTGATCAGAATGCACTAGCATATGCGAGTCCAACATAAACTGTTTGGCAACCCTACGACCACATATTTTGCATTCGAACTTTTTCTCGTCAGCATGAACACGGAGCTTGTGATACTTAAGAGTATATTGAGAGTGAAATGATTTTCTACACTCTTCACACTCCAGGCGTTCTTTTGGCGTAAGTTCTTTCCTCTTTAGATCTTCTTCGGTAGGATGACGAGTTTTCATATGATAGCGTAGATTAGAGCTCTGCTTAAATGTAGCGCCACATTGTTCACAGACATATAGATGTGTAGTTTCCATATTAAGATGTTTAAAACGAACATGTCTTTGTAAAGTCATTAAATTACTATACTTTTTATCACATCCTGGTACACTGCAATCATACGAGTCCTGTTTACGTTCGTGAACGTCTCGAATATGTGTAGACAGACCACCAATAAAAGAGTATGCCTTATCACACATCTGACATTTAAATGCTTTTTTTTGTCCTTCATGCACTTTGCGTATGTGTGCTTCCAAGGTTAGTTTATGTCCAAATTTGTGCTGGCATTGGTCACACTTGTATCTATTGGATAAACCTTTTTTACGACCACTATTTAAAATGCAATGTCTTTTTTTCTTTTCTGGTTTTATTGTTTTAATATTTGTTTCGGTTTTTGCACAAATAAGCAGATCACTATCGCTAGATTGTCCATCAGATTCGTGCTCTGATTTAATATTATCCGTGGGTTCTTTCTCTATTTGCGAGTTGATTTTTTCTGATACTTTGTTTCGCTTACTCTCATCTTCTGTGTCAATATTATGAATATAAAATTCATTGTCACTTTTCAACACTTCTTTTCTACATTTTCTTTCCTTAACTATTCTTTTGGAATGTAAAACTTTAATACTTAGTACTTCGTTATCAGATGAGTTGTCACCATTGTCTTTAAACGTACTATCATGCCAATCACTAACTTCCTCTTCATCATATATTTTCTTTGCTATTTCTGTTTTATTCTCGACGTTATGAATTCCATTATCTACTAAACTTTTATCATTTCTTTTAGATTTCCGAATAATGCTTTCATTGTTGGTCAAAGAGTCCATTTTCTTTTTTTTTCCCCTTCGAACTTTTGTCTTCTTCCTATTTGTCTCCTGTTTTTGTGTGCTTTGAAACGGATCTGGATCGATATTATCAAAATCGTTGTTTAAATCCGGCTCTCCGAGCAAAACAGCTTCAGTTTCCATTAAGGAATCTTTAAGCTAAGGTAAATTTTTTATATTTATAAGACATTATCTACAAAATAAACAATAGTCAGTGTATTCAAATTGTTTACTTACAAATAGGTTAAAAATATCCTCGTCTTTAACATTTCCTTTTAGTTGAGCATCCAAGTTATTTTTATACTCGAATCCATCATCGTCTACTTCAAACTTATGAACAGACAATTCCTCACTGAAAACTTCTAGCAGTATTCTGGTACTTTCCAAAGCTTTATTACGAAATGTTTCAAACTTTTGTAAGTGCTTTAAGCAGTCCAAGCATATATATTGTGGATACAAGTCTTCTTGTAATAAATCGGTTTCGTTCTCTAGGTAAACGTACCTCTTTAACATTTCCTGCAGTTCCTTATTACTTTTGATATCTATGAATCTAGAATGGAACGGCATCATTTCATTGACCTCGACCAGGGAATTGTTTTCGTTCTTTATCAGTTTACACAAACAAGTACGGCATCTTTCGTTCGCGTTGCTCTTTGTTAACGTTATCATTTTGATCAAATTACATACGTTTTCATATCCTTAAAGAATACTTTGGAAAACAAATAAAAATCGGAAATAAATAAATCGTTCTTATTTGTTTACAAACTTTGAAACGAAATGTAAACGTCAAAAAATAGATTATTTTGCAAAGAGAAGACAAACAATAAAAACAATACATAAGAGAAATGCAAAAGTGGAACGGCTGTGAATTGAACACCTATTTAACCCTTTAACGAAATATATAAATTGAAGGCATATTTGATTTTGCAAATCACAAAATTTTGTATAAAAATAAGGAAAATTACATTTTTTATTTTTAAAGTTTAGTAAGTAACAAAATTTTATATAAAAGCGATGACAATAAACATATATCCCATTTGTTTGTTTTTCTTCAAATCATTGTCTTTAGATTTAGCCAGCTAATAGCAGTGTACTTATGCAGGAATCCTGGGTGTCTAGTGGGTATTGCACTAGATTACTAGTGAGAAGGTTGGTGGGTTCGATTCACACCCAAAGCTCTGGCCTGTAATGGTCATAGTCACTTTACTCGCAACAATTATAATATAATATTGTATTGTAAAACTGTACATAATTGGGCATTACAGCCCTTTATTAGAGTTACGGCCTAGCTTCTCACAGCACCGATATTGTGTGCGTTAATTTTCATCCATGAGTAGCGGGACCTACAGTTTGGCATCGATTCCGAACGAGAGGTTTGAGAAGCAAAAATAAAATAATTTTTGTTGTTTTAAAGAATGCCATGTATAGAGGCATATTATTTGTTTTTTTTTATGTATTTACTAAACTTAAATTAACTTCGGTTAAATTATTTATTACATCATGACTATTTGATTCTTTTCCGAAATGAGTTTTTCGATGTGTTTTCATAGCTGTTCTTTGCCGGAAACCTTGCCCGCAAACATTACATTTATAAGGCTTTTCACCGGTATGAATAAATCGGTGATGACGCAGGGTTTGCATAGCACCAAATGCTTCCCCACAGAAATCGCATATGTGTTGTTTAACTTTTAGATGCACCAACCTCATATGATGCGTTTTGTCACCACGCTTAACAAAGCGTACCTCACAGCCCTCAAAATCACATTTTATACGTTCGGTGTATGTAAGATGTGTACGCTTATGTTGATTTAATAGGGTTTTCCGTGTAAAACCCATTTGACATTCAGAACATTTAAATGGTTTAATATTTAAAGGATTATGATTGCCCAATATGTGATACTTCAATGAATATCTTGTTTTGAAAACTTTTGGACATTGATCGCACTTTATTTGGTCTGTTTCGGTATGTTTGTTTAAAATGTGTCGTGCCAAAGAATACTGATGTGCCGCAATAAAACCGCATTGGTCACAAATTGAGCGCATTGCCTCTTTTTGTTCAGAGTGCTTATTTGTGACATGTTGCTTGAGAATAATTGCAGTCTTAAATACTTTATCACATTGATCGCACTTAAACGTTTCTTGTGATTTTTCACTGTGATACTCTCGTTTGTGCTGCATAAGAGTTTTGTAGAGATTATATGCTTTATCACATTGGTTGCATTGGAAGGGTCGTTTTATGCCTTCATGGATTAGTTTCATGTGGCCTTCAAATCTTTTTTTCTCCCAAAAATATTTTTTACACTCTTCACACTGATAACGAATTTTTCTCAATGCATTTTCATCCTCATTTGCATTTAACTGTGGTCTAGGTATTTCACTTTCTACAGATGACTTCAAGTTAGATTTTCTAGTTTTGTATTTTTTTCTTAGTACACATTTGGATGTGGTTGTATTTCTGTTTCCTTTTGTCCGTTTTTTGTTTTTATTGGAGTAACTTTTTTCATCTAAGCAAGAGCTACCACTACTACTATTAAACATGTCATTATTTCGCTGATCATCACTCCCCTCTTCTAAATCTGGATTCTTGTTTTCCGCAAAAGGCATTATTTCTCTGTTTATCTCGTTTGGTATTTGATTATTCAGTTTACTCTCTGTGAAAAGTTGCGTTGATGCTGCACATATTTCCATTTCACGTATATCGACCAAATCTTCAGTATCTAGGAAGTACTTGTCCTAAAATTCGAAATTTTATTTTCATCTTCCCATCGCATAATTTGTACGCTATAACTTACATATTTATACTCTTCGTATATTGTTTGCTGATTCTCATCTTTATCTTCTATATCGTTTTTAAGAACTTCTTTTTCCAAGATCTTCCTAATCTTATCATCACTTTCAACAGCCAATTGGTAAAGCTTTACAAAATCCAACCATTTACTGTAACATGAACGACACAGGAACGGTACGTATACACAAAGACTATCATCGCCAGCTGTTGCTTTTGTCAGACAGACTTGTATTAAATGCTCGATCTCTGGGTTTTTCTTTGTAGCTATAGATTTTCCTGAACCATCGTCATGAGAACTTTCCAATTTCACAAGACAGGTTCGGCAATAATGTTGTAAATCTTTCATTGACAACATCACCCAGTTATAAATCCTTACGAAATCCTCAATTAATGTCAGCAACACAAAACAAATGCAAAATGATACCAAAACAAAATTGTCAAATTTCTATTTTAATTGTTCCGTTCCGTTTCAGTTATTCTATTACTTTATCCACAATGTTTTTATTTTAATACGTCTCTCTCTTAGTAGGTTGTTTGGTTTGGTTGGTGTTTGAGTGGAAAAACCATGAATTTTCTTTTCAATATTAATGTTTGCAGAGTTTGTATGCAAAATGAACAAAGTAATGACTTATTACGCGATAAATTACTATTGGAAGAGTTTGAATTTACAACGCGTTTAGCGGTAAGTTGTGCAATATTTTTTATCTCTATTTAAAATAGTTGCGAATCTATTACAACATTTAATAAATATTTTTGTACAATATACAGAACAGTGTTACCAGATCTTTAAAATGTCAATACATGACACAAAATTCAATATTAGGTGTGTTTCTTTACTTTTTGGGTAAAGTTCGGTAAATAGAGAGTAAACATTAATTTCGGTCTATAAGAGAGAAAAATGCCCAAAAGTACGGGAACGCGAAAAACCAAATATTTTCCACAAAAAAAGATTGTTTTATATATAACATATCCCAGTTGGCTCTGTCTTAAAGACATTCTCGAGGATGGGTACACGACAATAGGCTATCCTGCACGATGCATACAAATGTAAAAATCGTAGACGATTGGCTAAACGACAATGTCACTGAGGTTGTCGTCAACCGCACATTGTATGAACAAAAACAGTTAAATATAATATACCTGAAATTGAAAAATATTCGAAAATGTCACATATTTCGACACTAAAAAACCGGGTTAAACCGGTAACTCGAAAACCGCCACTTTTTTAAAACCGGTTTAAAAGTAACCGGAAAAATAAGAAAAACCGGATTTTCGAATAATACGAAAACCGGTCATGAGATCTCTAGCTCTGCAAAAATGGTTTTTAAGATACCTTCTTCCGACATTTTGTTAATTCTGCCAACAATAGAAAATAAAATAAGCACGTATGTGTTTAAAATAAATATTCGTTTTTTATCAGTTATTATTTGTCCATCACAACTTTTAAATCCTTTAATAAATTTATAAAAAATTGTTGTCTAAAAATAATATCATTTTGGTTTGTTATTGTTTACCTTTCAAACAGCTGATAATTTGGCAATTTATTCAATTTACCAGAAGAAAAAGTACGAGCTGTTTCGTGTATAAAAAAGAAGAATGTTATTCTCTCTTTTATCCGAATTTTGTGTAGTGGAACGCTTTTTGGTAAAATTGGAATCCCTCGGGCGCCCAATATAGAGTAAAAAACACCTATTTTTGTAATAAATTTCTCTTAGATTAGGCTTGCCGGATATACATTTTTCAACACTACACATTAGGGTGGATCAATTTGTTCGGGACCCAAAAACATGACAAAGCGTATAGCAAGGACGTTATCTACGGGAAATTCTAAGAACTTTTCCCAAAGAAACCATGGTTCTAAAATCAAAATCGAGCTTTCGGTTTTTTAAGAGAAAATTTGGTGCTCAGGTCATTCGAAAATAATGATATTTTTTGGAAGTATTCATTGCAATTGGTGAATAGTTGACCTGTAATGCTGGAAGAGGGGTTATTTTAAAGGAAATTTTCTCAGCCTTCTATATCTGTCCTCATTTATAAAAAATTATTTACCCAAATAATGGTTTTGGAGGTTTATGTCAAAATAATAATAGTTTTAGGTTTTTGACAGTTTGACTATTATTATTTTGATATAAACCTCCAAAATGTCAAATTTTCCGAACATCGATATATAATTTTAAATATATACATATGTATATCAGAAGGCGAAATTTAATATAATCCTTAAATAAAAAATTCTATATTCTATAATACCCAGACATCTGAGACTACCAACAACACAATCTGAGCCAGAAATTCTATAGGTAAAATTCAATTCTCCGTCACCATTATGCCCAAAAAGTAAAACCTTAGTCTTATCAAGGTTAATGAGATCATTTAATCAATGACGACTGCTTGTTCATCAATAACAGTAGATTCAAATACTGTATAATAATGTGTAGGTCAAGTCCATAGCAATTGTATGTCATTTGCCTTACAGTTGCATACATACATAATTGGTCATTACAACCCTTTTTCAGAGTTACGGCCTAGCTTCTCACAGCACCCATATTGTGTGTGTCAATTTTTATCCATGATTACCGGGGCCTGCAGTTTGACGTTGAATTTGTACGACAAACTTGAGAAGCTTGTTACATAGAACTAAATGATAGAATAAGTCGTTGAGAAAGATGGTGGACCAAGCTCCAAACCCTGCAGAAACTCAAATCTAGAAGATTTTAGGCACTTTAGAATAGTGACATTTCTGGATGTTTATTATGACAGTATGAAATTTGTAATGCACTGCAATGAAATAATAAAAACTCGAAATTTATCAAAAACAACTTTATTTAATTAATTTATTCTTTATCTTGCAACGATTCAGCCAACCATTTCATATATGGGAAATTGCCAGTTTCAATTGGAAGTGTTATAACTTCCGCAACACTGTATGGATGGTTATCGCGTACCCATTTCGTCATCTCCTCCAAACGGCTAGTACGTGTTTTAATCATCATTAAATATTCGCTGTCCTCATTAATTTTGCCCTCCCACAAATATACTGATTGTATATTTGGAATTATGTTTACACAGGCAGCCAATTTCCTCTCAACCAATTCTCTTGATAATTTCTTGGCAATTTTATCATCAGGAACGGTCACAAACGCAACTGAACTTGTACCAGGCTCATATGCATAATTCTGGTCATTCATATTGCGACGAATTGCTGAGTTGCAAGAGGGTGATGATTTTTTACACACTGAATGATTTTTTGTAAAAACCGGATAGTACAGGTGATGTGCCAATAAAAGACAAGAAGTGGAATAAAGCAATTTACTCACAGAAATCATTAACAAATGCAGTTAAAATAACAATAAAAAGTTCTTTTTGTTTTGAAGATTTTGCAGCCACAACAACAAAACAATAATTAAGTGATAACCTGAGAACGGGAAGATGTCATTTAATAATGCACGGCGCACTTATCATATAATAAGGTGCCTTTGAGATTACAACAAGTAAAACAGTAACAAAAACAACATGGCTCTTTGATGTTAATCAGGGTAAAGAACTGTAAAAAAAAAACCAAAGCAAAAAGTATGAAAACAAAAACAATTTATATAAAACAAAGAAAAAATTGACAACTCTCTTCACAAATTGGCTAAAAAAGTAGCTCAGCTGGTATGTCAAATTAATACGCCATTATACTATAGAAATGTAATACAGGAGTGCAAAATTTAGTACTTTTACCAAAGGCGGTTTTTATGTCAGGGTACTAAATATAAAAGTTATAAATGCAAGATAACACAAACCCGATGAATGGATTTTTATGTTCACACTTACAATAAAAAAAAAATAATTTCAGAAAAACTGCCTTGCTATTGCAGAGATCCTTACTTTGGCTACTATATCTTCCTACAATGGCAGTTATAGAAGTGTATTTTGCCGAACAGAGGTGAAATATTTTTTTTGTTTCAAGCACATTAAACTAGAAATTGGGGAAGCATTCCATGCTTTATCTTTTAAACCCCCTGTTTAATTTTTCTTCTAGAGTATTATTTGGTTACAAAGTTTTGTGCTTGTATACAAGAGATTTGATTGATTTGATTTACTATCTGCTGTTTCATTAGCTTGGCTATTTTTGTGCTCATATACTTTTATTAAAAGCATGAATAAAAAATAATAAAGAGAGATAACTAATATAAACAATTGTAAACATTATTTGAAATATTATTATGCAAAACTAACATTTCGATATTGCAATCACTTAATCTATTTCTTAGAGGAGAGTCTACCCATCCGCTTAAGGGAAATAAATTCTCAACTGGATCAAAAGATGGCGTGTTGAATAAAAACAAATTCTGATTAGCAAGTATTTATTAAGATCAGTCTCCAATTACAACAGATCTAGTTTCTTGCGTATACTCTCGTTGTTTTCAAATGCTTATTCTAATTTAACTTTATTAGTTTTATGAACACTAATTTGGTTTTTGATTGCTGTTAAAAGTGTTGCAAATAATGTGTGATTGAAAACTTTTTAAAGCAAATTGTTTTTGTTGCAATTGCACAAACTAGCAATGCTAATAAATTTTTTTTGATTGCAATTAAAATTTTTAGGATTATATTCGTATTTATGTATGTATATTTAATAACTTAACTGTCTGTAACGATTTCTGGATAAACTACTCACCAATGGAAATCTAAGATTCTTAGCATATATAAATTTTCCACTATAACCCAACATTTCTAGTTCAAGTCTAGATAATTTAATATATAATTATATATTTCTTCAATTTCAGATTTTAGAAACAGACAATCTGCCTAAATCGTTATGCTCAAAATGCTCTACTCGTTTGAAAGTTGCGTATACATTTATTAAAACGGCACATGAATCAGAGAATAATTTAAAAGAATTTATAAAGAAAATAAACACTGACTTTAAGGAAGTATCACAGGGAAAGAAATCTATTAAAAAAGAAATAATTGAACAAAATCTCACAGAAGATGAACTTTTGTCTCTTATGGATTATGATAATTCTCAAAATGATGTCGATGATGCTGAAATAAAAGATGTACGCAAATCAACTCCAAATTTGGAACACAAAGACAAAAAATACAAAATAGATAGCGAAGACAGCATCGGTAAAATTTCTAAAATTGCCAAAAGTGTATTAAAGTCAAAAGAAAATAATATTGATCACTTAAAAAATCAAAGTGTTTATCGTCTAACCGATGATATTTTGCTTATAAGCGATAGTCGTAATGAAATTGATAATGAATTTGAAAGCACTACCGATTTTATGAAAATTTCTCATTCGGGTGAAGAAGAAAATGAAACGAGTCATTTTACTAATGGGGTGCAGGATGATGTTACAAATCAAGATAAAACTGAATCTGGTGTAGCTGCATTAGCTCTGAATGAGGAAATAGAAAGTCAATCACAATCAAGAGACTTGGGTGTGGAAGACTCTGAAGAAAATCCAGATTATGAACAGTTGATTAATAGTCAAGTTGATAATTTAAATTTTCCAAGCATTTATACGGATGAAAACTCTACAGAAGAAATTAATAATAAAGAGGACACATATTATATAACTAATATAAACGAAGATGTGAATGAAAATGCAGAAGAAAAGTCACCTTTAAAAGGATCAGCTCCGGAAGAACGAGAAGAAACTGTCACAAAACTATCGTATAAAAAGCAAAACTATGGCCATCGCTTTTATTGTGAGAAATGTAATTGTGATTTTAGCACTAAAACAAATCTTAACCGTCATATGCAGTCTCATGAGGGCAATAAACGTTTTTCCTGTACTGAATGCGACAAAAGCTTCACACAAAAGTCTACTTTAAAACAGCATATGTATACACATACTGGAGAAAGACCTTATGTATGTGAAGTTTGTAACCGCGGGTTTACGCAATGCAAAAGTTTAATATTTCATGTCCGTAGGCACACGGGAGAAAAACCTTTTCATTGTGAATATTGTTTGATAACATTCCGACAAAAGGATGCACTAAGGGTATGCTTTGAATTTTCTATGTTCATATGATAAAATCCTAACATTTTTGTTACATATCCCTTTTTTCAAGAATCATATAATAAAACATCATGTAATTGTGGAACAGACTGGTGATGGCATAAATATTTTTACTTGCATAATATGCCAACGAAAATTTGATACAAAGGATGCATTTAAAACTCACATGAAAGTTCATACGGCATCAGCCGAAATAGATAGAGTTGTAAATTTTATAGCAGATGATCGCGTAGAATGTTCAACGAAGAAAATAATACAGAATGGAAATTCTGATTTGTTAACACCAATTGATACTGAATGCATTGATGTTGCTGTTGTTGATGTATCTTCTTCTTCGGCTGCTGAACCAAGTCGCGCGAAAAAGTTTCAGTGCCGTAAATGCTTTAAATGTTTTGCACTAAAGTAAGTTATTTTACTGATTCTTTTTTTTTTTAATTTACTGTATAATTATTACATTATACTTATATAAGTATATCGCATTTGATCAACAAAAGGGTATTTACTCAAAATTTGTAAAATTTCACTTATTGCGAAAAATCAAATAACAACATCGATATCTATGTATCTACTGTGAAAATTTCAACGGATTACTCTTCCATCTCTAAAACCACATTTCAGACCATTTTCTTGATAGTGTATTGACCACCTTTATTTAAAAAAAAAGCATTAGATTTAATTTTTCACTAAATTTAGTGGTAGTTGAAAAAATAGTGCATTATCGCCTCTAATATTTAATGCTAGTGGAACTTTAGTGCACTAAATATATCGATTTTAGTGGTAATGGAAATTTAGTGCATTAAATAAAACGAATTCTTGTGGACTACACGTACCTTTCTCAGAGCATATCTTTTTGTAGTTGATTGTACAATGAATCGAACAACGCATTATAGAAAGAATACGATCTTTAGGCGCACTTTTCGTTTATGGAACAATATTCCTGCGAATATTTTTCCTGTCAGTTACGATATAAATAATAAAGGCGGGTTTAGACGGTACTATAAGTCGAACGTAAAATCAAAGAGAAAATATTATGAAATTTCATCCGTATTTTAAAAATGAGAGTAAAAAAATGCTTTCAGCAGATATTTTTTGCGTTTACATAAACAAACAAAAACATAAAAATGCATTCCTGATCTAATGAAATGTGATGGTTTTTTAAAAATTTCAAAAAACAAAGAGCTGTACGACTGTCAAGTTTTCATTCGTATTTTCTCTCAATGTCGTACGCTCTCATTACATATCAAGTTTATACGATACCATGGTACAATTATTAGGTGTGTTCATTTACTTTACTTGCAAAAACTAGTAACGAGAGAGTAAAAAGAAGTTTTGCTTAATTTCTCTCAAAAATTCTAAAAAGTAAATGAACACTTTACCAGTAAAAACTTGCAAGCAAAAAAGTGTTGTAATACATAGGAATACGAGTACATGAGTGCTTAATAACTACTGCTAGGAAAATTGTATACATTGCTATAAAAATAATGCGATTTTACGCTTTTAAAGTTGTTTAGTTTTAATAAAGTTAATGAAGAATTTGATAAGAAACAGAAAAGCTTTTGAATATATATTAAAAGTATAAATTCCTTAAGATAAAAGTTCACACCACCACTTTGAACGTTAGAGGTTTGATAATTCTGTTAAAAAAAAGTTGGAACAGTATATTTTCGTAAAGCGGGTTACACAAATAAAGTTTGCAACGCCTCTAAAGCGCAAAAACAAAATTTATTGAAAAGGTTAAAAAGATAAAGACATAAAATGTTAGATATTAAATTATTTTGAACGCTAGCCTCAAAAGTGTGGTGTGTAACTAGGGTTTTTAAAGTGTTCCAAGTATCAAACGCCTAACGTTCAAGACGCGTGTTACGTACTTCTATCTTCATTCGTAAAAAGACTCTGATTCATAAAAAATGCTTCTGTTTTTTTTAACAGAATTTAATACACAGTGTTAATTCAGAAATATATTGGCAAAATTTTATTCAAGGTGCTAATTCAGAAATGTATTAAAAAAATATAAATTATATAAATCTACATCTACAAACAAATACTGATTTTCTATAGAATAAATACGTTATATCTGTTTAAAAATTTACATTTATTTACAATTTCTTAAATTTCATAAAATATTTCTTTATTTTCAGCTTTTTTTTCAAATGATTTGTAAACATAAACAGAAAACAGCTGTTTGAAAAATTCTTACAAGTAAAAATTTTACTAGTAACAATTTGCAAGAATTGTTTTCTCTCTCAATTTCTTACTCTCTTTCGACGCTCTCTCGTTGCAAATTTTTGGAGTTAATGAACACTTTCCAGTAACAATTGTTACAAATTTGTAACAATTTTAACTTCTTGAACACACCTATTATTAGGTAGTCGCACATCTACAACACAAAAAACAACAGGGCATTTTCATTGTCGTTTCTGTCAAACAACAGTTGGCTGTAGAAAAGAAAATAAAAAAAAAACATTATATATACATAAGGTCTGTTTGGCCACTTTTCTAGTGAAATCTACTAAAAATTACTCGGTAAAAAATTTACAGAAAATTGGATAAAATTTACTCCCCAAAATAAAAAATAATACAATAATGAAAATAGTTGATTGTGAAAATAAAAATAAACAAATAAATGAAGTTAAAATATAAATGAGCGATTTCTCTGCCATTAATAATTTTTGGAACATTGTTTTGATCATAATATTAAATTGTTTAATAAATTACAAATAAAAACGTAACATGTAACAGACGAAGAAATTTACGATTAGATATTCTTTTCTCAAATTAGCGATCCACAACAGCACAATATGAAAATCGATCAATATAATAACCAAATTTCCATGCATGTACATATATTTCCATAAATGTTTTGTTTTTCATATAGAATATATGTACATATCTATCTCTAAAAATTATTTTTTATTTAACTAGCAAATTTCAAAATTTTTCAAATAAAAACCAGAAACTTCTGTTTTTTCTCTACTTACTGACAATTTATATTAACAAACACGGTCAAATAAAAACTTCTATAAATTAAAAAAATGTTTGAGTACGCAAACAGACCTATTGTAAAAAACTCCTAAAAAATTTTTTCCTAGAAAAAAAAATATAAAAAAACATACATATTTATTATGAATAAACAGAACAAAACAAACACAAAAAATATTAGTAAAACACAAACAACTTTGACAGAACCGATAGCCAAAATAAAACTATCAGCTGACGATGAAAGAGTACCTAATAATCATAGTACCATGTACGATACTTTTCATTCTCCTCTACACAAAAATTTGACATGTCGTACGGCTTCTTTTACCGTCTAAACCCCCCTTAATTTAATATCAAATGTCCACAAACACTACCCACTCTTTCCCTCCTTCCCATAATATATTTTCCTAGGTCGACACAATGTACTGCATGAGTAGGGGTCGTCCGCTGAGTGTTGGCCTTAATAACAAAAAAAATTTAAAAATTATATATTTTCATATATCGATATGTTTTATAAATATGCTATTAACTCGAAAAATAATTTTTTTATTCAATAATTAAAAAAAGAAGGAAAGACAATGTAAATATATTTTCAAATTTTCTTAAAATGTAACCACAAATAGTTTTTGGCCCCTACTAAAATTTTAAATATGTTGAGTTAATACCCTCTTGTTGAACAAGATACATATGTATAATTAAAATTATTTAATTGCAGGAAGAGTTTAGTACGACATATGCGTCTACATTTTGCGAATAACACAAATGAACTTTTTGAATGCTTAGAATGCGATTTACAATTTTCTACATATGAAATATATCAGGAACATCTCGCGGAATATCACCAATATGCCTGTTCCTTTTGTTCAGGAATAATTTTTAAAACAATAGAAGATTTAAAGAGTCATATGTTGGAACATGATTTAGATCAGCAAGAATGATAAAATGAATAAAAACTGAAGTTGAACATATTTTTAATAAAACTATAGCGATACCCACTCTTCGTTGCAAACGTAGCAAACCATGTCAAACAATAACAAACTGTAGGCATACATATGTGCTACAATTGCTTGTCTGAAAGGGCGTTTGCAACGAAAAGTGATTACCGCTTATAATATAACTTAAGCAAAACAATATTAACTTATTCTTATTATACAAATTTGCTGATATTGGAGGTAAGACTTATTTTTAAGGTGAGTAGAATTAATCAATTACACACACAAATAAGGGCAAGGAAAAGAGCGCATGAAGTTTAGATTCAAAAAGGAAATTTTTTTGATAAGAAAATATTTTTACATACACTGTAATATATAAAACTCATCTTGGGTTTTGGGACTCTTTTTGGCAGTACTTTTTTTTTAGATAAAACTTAAAATTGTCAGTTTGGTTATACAACAATCAGTCTTACTGTGTTCTCTTTGTGATTCGGGTCGTTATCTTGATAAAACATAAACATTAGTTCATTACATACATACATACATAACTGGCCCCTACAACCCTGTGTCAGGATTACGGCCTAGCTTCTCGCAGCACTCATGTTGTGTGTGTCAATTTTTATCCATGAGTACCGGGACCTACAGTTTAATGTCGACTCCGAACGACAGACTTGAGAAGCTTGTTCATGGCAATTAGTTACTCTCAGAGCTTTTGCCAGAAGACTGCTGAGAGGTAGTCGCCGAAAGAAATATTTTTTTCATATTTCTTTTTTTTGAAGATGCCAGAGCCTGGAGTCGAACCATGTCTTAAGGCACCCTTACACGACATGATTTTTACACGTGTTTTTTTGGTTTAAAATACATAAGTTTTTCTTTGTGTATGTCAAAATTAGTCAATTTACATAAGGTTTATAATTTTTACCCACAAACGTACATATATGTACAATTGCATATGTAAATAAATAATAAAATTTTAGACAGACAATTTATATAAAAAAAACCTATTTTACATATAATTCATCGCCGACTAATGTTTGTGCAGGCATATGTGTGCACATACGAAATTAGAGCATGCTCTAATTGAAATTTTGTCATAAGACTTTCCTTTTGTTTTTTACACAAGCAATGTTTTAGAAGTCACACACGACATGTAACTGTTTACTCATGTTAAAGTTGACATTAACAGTGTAAAAAACATGTCGTGTAAGGGTGCCTTTAATAATAAACATACATACATATTTATATTTAGAATATTATTTTCTAAATTATACTACATACATGCCATTAGTGTAAATTATTATTATTATTTCAATGGCATGATATGATATTCCAATTTATACGAAAAATTTCTTATATAATGTATTCCAAAAATAATAAAGAAAATAGTGTGAAAAATACGATATATATTTTTTTATTATTATATATTATTTAAAAAATGTTTTAAGTAATTCTATAATCAAAATAATAATGTTTTTT
Organism: Metopia argyrocephala; assembly: GCA_963576795.1. Classification (NCBI taxonomy): domain Eukaryota; kingdom Metazoa; phylum Arthropoda; class Insecta; order Diptera; family Sarcophagidae; genus Metopia; species Metopia argyrocephala. The sequence continues at coordinate 857,670 of OY756208.1, forward strand.
GTCTCTTTATATTTAGAACAAATGTTCCTGTAGATTAAAAAAAAAGTAAAAACAATTTAATAATAGTACGTATTTCCACATTTAAGAAAAAATCGTCAATTTTAGTTAAAAATTAACAAAATGGCAATACTGACAATATGATATAAAAAAAGCGACAAAATAAATGTTTAACGAACGACCATAACAAAGAAAAAACAAATTTAGATTAAACGGCAGAATGACCACGTCAAAGAAAAAACAAATTTAGATTGGACGAATGAACGAACAAAACAAAGAAAACACAAATTTAGATTGAACGAACTAACGACCAAAACAAAGAAAAAAGAAGTATAGATTGAACGAACGAACGACTGATCCACTTCGTTCAATTGATTGATTCGTTCAATTTAACCCGTTCGTTCGTGACCGACACAGCTCTATTCGTAAGATACTGCAACATCATTTTCTTTCTGAATTTTTTCATGTTCCTTTATTTTCTCAGTATTCAGCTTTATGGACTGCCGGATATTTTGCATGGAAGACTAGTTATGCGCATCTGTTTAAAAACATAAAATATACACATAAGCTAAATTAAATTTCATTAAAATGTTAACGCACTTTTATAAACGACGGTATTAATTTTAAACCCGAACCCTGACTTTTGTTTTCAAACAATTGTGAATGACTGCAAACTCAATCAGCTGGTTATTATACCAAAAGTACACCACCGAATAAACAATAAATTCAAATATATTTCTTACAAAGGCTTAATCATATAGTAAAACATAAACAAATTAAAAATTATTCAAAATGGATCTAAATGTCTGTAGAATCTGTGGTGGCATCGAAAATTTAAAAAATATTATAGAGCATGAACCTGAAATAATCGAAAAATTATCCAAGTGCGCCAATGTTAATGTAAGTGTTCCTTGACAATCATTGCCTTAAATTATATGGAAATAAATTATAAATATACGTACATATGTGTCTACTCCTTACTCGTATAGATAGATCCTTCAGATTCACTGCCGAAACTTATTTGTGAGCAATGCACTCACAATTTGGAAATATCTTATCGATTGAGAAAACAAAGTGAGAAGACCCAAGAACTTTTAAGACAGAAATTAGAAATGACTGAAAATCAACAATCAAATAAAGAACTTGTATCGATTCCGGAATCTCTGCATGTAGATCGCAAAGCAATAGAAAATGAGGAGGTTGTTGAAAGTTTTATTACATTAAGCGATGAAGAAAAAATGGAAGAACTAGTTGAAGAGCAAATCATAAGTACGAAAATTCTTCATATACAGAACTTAGGATTTGATACTGAAAACCCAAGTAACTTATTTATAGATGACAATGAAAGTAATATTGATAGCAAGCAACCTAATGAAAGTATAATGGCAGAATGTACAATAGACTTACTGAGCTCACCCTCTAGATCTGAAAAAAATTATGATAGAAATGATGTAACTAAAAATGGCTCAAGTCCTAAATATTCTCATGTATGTGATACTTGTCAAAACAGTTTTCCTTCGAGAAAAGAATATAATAGACACATTAAAGAACATGGAACAGAAAGATATCAGTGTATACAATGTTGCAAGTTCTTTCCAACTCAATATCGCTTAAAGCGGCATGAGGAAATTCATTCTGATGATCATAATTATCAATGTCCGCATTGTGAGCGAACCTATCGAGGTCAGAACAACCTTCACAGACATATAAAAACCGTGCATTTGGATGGACAAAGTTTTGATTGTAACGTTTGCTATGTGTCGTTTTCACGTAAAGATGCATTAAAACGTCATATGTTGCTGCATTCTGACGAAGACCACGTCTGCCCCATATGTCATCAAAGGTAAGCATTATATTGTATATACATATATTGTTGAATAAACAAATCTTAAATAATTTGTAAGATATGCTTAATTTCAATATACAGTCTGTTTATAATGAGCTTGTTAAATACCTTTTCTTTTCGTAATTTAAATGTAATTTTTACTATATACACATATGTATGTACATACATACATACATACATAAATGGCCTTTACAACCCTGTGTCAGGATTACGGCCTAGCTTCTCGCAGCACTCATGTTGTGTGTGTCAATTTTTATCCATGAGTACCGGGACCTACAGTTTAATGTCGACTCCGAACGACAGACTTGAGAAGCTTGTTCACGGCAATTAGTTACTCTCAGAGCTTTTGCCAGAAGACTGCTGAGAGGTAGTCGCCGAAAGAAATATTTTTTTCATATTTATTTTTTGAAGATGTCGGAGCCTGGAGTCGAACCCAGGGCCCATGTCTTAGTAAGCCAACACACTAACCACTAGACCACGGCGACTACAATACTTATCAATTTCAATTATACAAAAATTTTCTGGAGAGACTATAACTTCCAACTTTTTTTATCGCACATTTTATTTTGACTTCATTTACATATTTGGATATTTTTTGACTTCCTTTCCGTTTGTTTATATATTTATTTATATATAGTATACATCATGGTACAATTATAAAAAGCAGTCAGCTGACGATGAGAGAGTACCTAATAATTATAGTACCATGGTATACATTATATAGTATATAGTAGATAGATATATATAATTTTTTTCTCTGGACATTTTTTACCGAGATCCCAAACAGACCTAATGGCGTTTTCTTTTCTAAATGTGTAACATTTTATTTTAAAAACACATCGATCGTTGTGTAACAGCCGAATACAATAAAATAGGGGACTCAAAATATTATAATTGTACGTCAAATATTTGTAATAGTGTTGGTGCAAAACATGAAAAACTCTTCCGATTTCTCGTTTTTTTTTTGCTTGCTTGCTTGAAGTATAAACAATATGTCAGCATACTTTGATAACTTAACAAACAACAAACTCCGTTTAACTAATTTTATTTTTAAGATTATTTTTTGAAATTAAGCATGAAAAACGTAAATAATGACTACTTTTTTATTTTTAGCTTTAAAACGAAATATTATATGAACGCCCACTACAAAAGTCGACATGAAAATAATGGAAATAGGTGTAAAAGAAACAAGCAAAAAATATCAAATGATAAAAAAAAATATCAGTGTGGTTACTGTGGTAAACTTTTTAAATCTTCATTTCCTTATACAAATCATATACGTATTCACAAAAATGAAAAGCCACATGAATGCGAAGGCTGTGGAAAAAAATTTCGCACAATCGCAGCTCTTTCAATTCATCAACGAATCCATGACGATTACCGACCATATCAATGCGATGTTTGCTTAAAAAGTTTCAAGCAAAGTTCCCACTTAAACGAACACAAACTTTTGCATTTAGAAAATGTTCCACAACATACCTGCTCCGTATGTCAATCGTCATTTACTAAGAAAAGTAATTTAAAGGCACATATGCTAATTCATGCAACGGAAAAACCATTTAAGTGTGCGGAATGTACTGCTGAATTTACTTTTATGCATTTGCTTCAACAGCATGCAAATAAGGTTCACAATAGAGTAATAAGTAAAGAATACGATTTATCTGATACAATTGATCTCGTAGGAGCAGATGAAAATAGCAACATTTGTGATGAAACTTTGAAAGAGGATATCATACATTTTATAAATTCGGATACTGAGTTTGAGGGCGATGGTGAACAATATCTTAGCGAAGATCTAAAAACTGATGTCGAAAAACAACAAAATTCTAATGAGGAATATCAGGATTCCTTTATAGATTGTATTCACATAGATTCTTCAAATTCTAACCACTCATTGGCCATTAATGAAATGCATAACATTGAAAGCATTTGTAGAGAAGAAATTCATATTACAGAACATAAGGTTGAAGTCTTCGTAAACGAAGAAACAAAAATTACAAATACTGGATATGACGTTCATCATATAATATAAGGTAAAATAAAAAAGATATATATGTATATATATATGTATATATACAATGTAATATGTATATAAAGATACATACATACATATTTTTTCTAAAAATAAACTGGGGAAAATTCAAAGTTTTTTTTTAAGAAAATATAAATACAAATTGTAGATTTTTATGTAAAATACTATGAAAAGCATAGAGTCAAATTGAATTAATAAATTTAAACTCTACGGGCCACTTTTGGCTTTGAGACTAAACTCAAGTTTAGGATTTATTCAACCATTCTAAGAATTAAGTTACTTAGCGTTTAGAAATGCCACTAACAGTTCGAAAAACTCTATACGTTCAATTTTTTTTACCATATTGGACACTTTCACCTGTTAAAAATTCAATGCAAATTTACTGGATTACTGCAAGTGTAATCAAAATTATAAAATTTTAAATTCAACTATAATGAATTTTGTAAGTGCCTAAAAACCACAAGTTTTTTTTTAATTGTAGAACATTTATATTATTAAAATAATACCCTTAATTATAAATAATAAGCATTTCTTCAAAAATATGATTAAATGATCAGCTCGATAACTCTTTTTTTCTCCCAACGATTTTTAATTTGAGAAGTAAACAAATCTGACCAAGTTTTTCCTTTCGACGGCATTTTAAAAATAAACTCTTAAGGCCATTTTTGAGTTTGAGTTTAGCCATTAAATTAACTTTAATCTTGGCGAATATTCCGTTAAGAAATTTTGAAAATTTTGATAGAAATGAAGAGATTTTAGTGATACGTTGAAATGATAATTCAATTGTCAATATCATATCTAACCGTAGTTGAATCAATGTAAATTATAAAAGATATTGTCGAAAGCAAACAACAAAGGCAATTCAGGAATATAACCAAGGTATGAGAGGCCTGCATGATAACGCTGTGGCCAATTATCGTATACATATAAGGGGAAAAATTGTGGTTGCCCTTGTGGACAAACGAGTTGGATAATGCAATGGTCAATGTATGAAAAATTCATTGCTTGTTGTCAAGAATTCAAAAAACAAGTCCGATGCCACAAATTTATTTTCGATCTGAAGTAGCAAGACATCTTTTAACATATGACGAGGAGAAGCTTGGTGATGAAGTTGGTCAAGATGAACCTGATGATTTAGAAACCCCACGATTCTTCGCCTGCAAAAGATACATGCAGTGATTAAAGCTATGAAAATAAATACCGTAGCTGCAAATTATTCAGAAAGCATACAATCTTTAAAATTGTAAAAATTGTAATATTTATTTGCATACCAAATGTTTTATAAATACTATAAAAATAATAAAATAAAACAAAATTTTAATTTGTATTCTTCACTACTTTATTTAAAACAGGTTTTTTTAAATAAAATCCGTTTATATAAACTAGATATTGTTTTTTTATTATAAAATATTGTGTGTTTATATATAGTACTGCCTGTATTCATAAAAACTATTTTAGGTTTATTGAGGACTTATTTGACAAATTTCTATGCAATACTTGTCAAATAAACCCTCAATAAACCTAAAATAGTTTTTATGAATACGGTCATACATGTGTAGGTTGTAAATTGACTGGTTTTAGCCAATGGTTGATTTTCCGACCAGTCCATAACGGCCAAGTGGCAACTCTGAACATTGTTTTTTAATTTTCTTAATTAGGATCCTAAAAGTATCCCCTCAAATGGATTTCCAAAATTTTTATGATTTCTAGTAGCGGCCGGAAATGGGTTAATAAATTTTTTTCACTCTATAGTTTACTTCATACATACATAACTGTCCTTTACAACCCTGTGTCAGGATTACGACCTAGCTTCACTATAAGTAAAATTTGATGTGCACGTTTAGCTTCTTAACTTTTTATATTAAATATTTTTTGGTCAATTTTGGAAGACCACTTTTTTATAAATTTTTTTAGTTCTTACTTTACTCAAAAATATTTGGCGGAATTATCTTTTCATTAATAACAAAAAAAAAGTGTTGTGAAAATGCAGATGTATGCTATGCAGAAGTAGAATGTTGTGAAAATATATTTTACATTTGCAAAAAAGAAGATGCTATTTTTCTTAATGAGTATGGTAATACTAATACTCAAAAACACAAAACACAATTTATATCGGATTAAATTAATTAATTAATTCTTAGATTAGTTGACTACATCCCAAACTCAAACTCAAAAAGTAGCCCTTATACGAAAAATTTTTCGTTAATAATACGTATACAACAATGGCATGCCAATAGAGCCATGTCTAAAGGTAAAAATTTTGTTTAATAGTTTTGACGGAGAGTTTAAACCTATTAGTATTACCATGCTATATAAGAGAAATAGCAACTTTTTTCAGTAAATATCATATATTTTCACAACAGTCTGCTTTTGTTATCAAAGAAAAGATAAATACGCAAAATATTTGATTAATAAATTAAAACAAATTAATCAGGTATTTTTAATTTCGAAAATTCGGTTTCTTGAAAATGGTAAAGTTTTCGAAATGAAACCTATGCTAACTTTGAAAGTAATACCGTTATATTCATAACAAAACTATGCATTAAAAATATCAGTTTGATCATTTAAGGTGATTTTAAAATCACATTACCAGAGGCACTTTAATGTTTCTTTCGACACTTGAAAAATGTGATAATTTCAGCCAATATCACAGTTGATTCCCATGCCCAAAAACATCAACAGCGAGCGCATTCTTGTCCTCTATATTTATCATTAAAGCAAGTCTTATCATTAGGAAACTGGGCCGACTATTGTTATTATTTAGTACAAAGTTTAAAGAAGTTCGTCTCGTATCTTTAATTGAGATATGAGTAGATCAATAAGTGTCTCATATTTAAACCAAAAGCCGTATATTCATTTGGGAAGTTTTACTTTTAAGTTTGAGAATAATAAATAATATTTCGTCTCTGCTTAAGAGATTTTTTTCTAAAGATTTTTTTTTTTTTTTTTTTTTTTTTTTAAGACCAATACTCAGGGGTAAACCCCTACTCATGCAGTGTGCATTGTATTGGAATGTGAAGATGGTTGATAGAAGTTTTTTTTTTTTTTTTTTTCATAGATTTGTATTTTCTGCGCCTTTATTTGTTGATGAAACAAGTTGCTGGTAATTTGTCCACTCAAGAGCCAGTGTTATACCTTCACCCTCAAATGATCAAACAGCAATGGCCTCATCTATCGGTGGATGTTTACATGTGAATGGTGAGCGTCTTCAGTAGATTAGCTGTTATCTTCCCAGAAGGTGGCGCTGTACTCCTGATCATTGGTTTCTGGTAGAATAGATTAGAAAAGTCAGGGGGCGGTTTTCTTGCAGATGGTCTTGCTGGAGGGGGGGGGGAACCTCTTATTTCATTTAAATTTAATTTTTAATTTAAATTGTAATTTTAGAAAACCGCAAATATTTATTTTTATAATTTTGTCCTTCGCTGGAATTGAACCTTGGTCGTGTGAGTTTCTTTGCAAGCGCTCTACCAGTATGTTATTATAATTTATAGTTTTAAATTCCTATGTTTAAAATGTTACATTCTAAATGAGAATTATCCCATTTAGTATATAAAATCACAAACAGAAGAATTAAAAGTTTCTAAGCAATTTTAAATTGCGTATATCGACCTACTCGCATATACATACATACTCACATCACACTCATTATCCATGTAGTCTGTAAAAACTTTGTTTTGCCATTTTACTCAATTTGATAGGACAAGATAATAATCAAATGTTTTTTGCGATATTTTGTTACAAAAAATTTAAGGTTGTGATACGACAGAACTAAGCAAGGATTAAAACCTAATATTAAACTTAGCAAAGATCGTCACCACTTTACAACATATAAAGAAATAACATCAACAGACGGGGCAATTGCTGTTAATCAACTACCGCAACTTTTCCCATTGACATAAGGTGCTTAAATGGAAATATATAAACTATATCTTTCAGATTCCAATACAATGCACAGCATGAGTAGGGGTGTATACCACTGAGTCTTAAAAAAAACAAGTTTCTGTTTCTGTACGTCTTGTGGAAAAATTGGGTTAACTTAATTGTAAAATATTTTTTTTTATTAATTTTCTTTTAATTTTCAAAAATTTGCGCCAATAATTGTAATTGTAGTATTATACAACATACATACAATATAAGTATGTTATTTTAGCGCATGTGCTCTTCTTGTTTATTCCATGTGTAGTCAAAGCAGCTGAATAATTATTGTTTTGGGTTCAAATTATTATTATTTTGGGAATTTTTCTTTCCTAGTACTTTATTAACTGAGGAATTTTTGCTTGCTTCTTTAAATAATAAAAGTGCGTGCACATTGCATTTGGCGCTTAGTTAGAAACGGGAGTTCAAATTAAACACATGAATTTATTGTTAGAGTGCATTTAATAAAGGAATTACGTTTCTCTCTTTTAAAATAAAAATAAGAATACAAAATAAGAAAGTGAATATTTAGAAACTTTTTGTTACTTTTGTATTTATTTTAATGAAACAAATTAGCTTTATATCCCATTAAAAAACAAACAGAAAAAATGGTTTCGTTGTTGCAGTACAAATAAAAAGAAAACATATGCTTAAGTGAAATGTAAGAAAAAAACAAAAGAAAAAGAAAATAATAATATATGTACATTAGGGTGGGTCAATTTGTTCGGGACCGAAAAACTTGACAAAGCGTATAGCAAGGTCATAATCTACGAGAAATTCTAAGAACTTTTCCCAAAGAAACCATGGTTCTAAAATCAAAATCGAGCTTCCGGTTTTTTAAGAGAAAATTTGGTGTTTAGGTCATCCAAAAATAATGCTATTTTTTGGAAGTATTCATTGCAATTGGTGAATAGTTGACCTGTAACGCTGGAAAAGGTCTTATTTTAAAGGAAATTATCTCACCTTTCTATATCTGTGCTCATTTATAGAAAATTGTTTACCCAAATAATGGTTTTGGAGGTTTATGTCACAATAATAATAGTTTTAGGTTTTTAACAGTTTTACTATTATTATTTCGACATAAACCTCCAAAACCATTATTTGGGTAAACAATTTTCTATAAATGAGCACAGATACGGAAAGCTGAGAAAATTTCCTTTAAAATAAGCCCTCTTTCTGCGTTACAGGTCAACTATTCACCAATTGCAATGAATACTTCCAAAAAAATAGCATTATTTTCAGATGACCTGAACACCAAATTTTCTCGTAAAAAACCGGAAGCTCGATTTTGATTTTAGAACCATGGTTTCTTTGGGAAAAGTTCTTAGAATTTCTCTTAGATTACGACCTTGCTATACGCTTAGTAGGCAAAAAAATTGACCCACCCTAATGTACATAAAGTCCTATAAACGAGTATAACTTTCAGTAAAAAAAAGAAATAAAATAATTTTTTTTGTTTTAAAAACTTCTATATTTAATTGTATATTTTTGTCTTTTTCACTAAATATTAAAAATAAAAAAAATAATGATCTAAAAATGATAAATTTTTACTTCTTTTGTTGTTCCAATTCAGCCATATGCTTATAACACTCTCTGACGATCAAGAAACTGGATTATAATCCAACAAAATTATTATTAATTTATGCTGTTTTGTTTTCATCTGTACTTGTTAATTAATTTAAAGGTAAGTGTTTAACAATAAATATTATTTATGATTCAAATATCTATTAAAAATGATAAGTGCGATTACAAGGTCTTAACGTAACTTCTACTCGTATGTATAGGGTAAAAGTGAAGTGATAATATTTTTCTATTAGGGTCTTAGTCCCAACACCTTCGCATACTTGAGTTATGGATAAAATACCGGTCCCTAGTTTAATTTTTGCACTTAATGGTATTATCTTAGTTAAATTTCAATGATTTTGATATTAAGGCCATTCGAATGAAAAATCTGTATGAATTTCTTTGGTAAACACAATTGTTTTACGTGTTTTTTCGCAAATGTTTTAATAAACCGATATTATTGTTTTTTTTTTTAACAAACTCTGATATAATTTGTTAAAAAAGTATGTTTAATTATGATTATTGTAGACTACGGATGCTCAAAAAAAAAAAAAAAAAAAAAATAACATGGATGTTTTTTCCGATGCGATGCATCGTGACCTTGCATCTATGTTTTGCTATGTATCGAATTAAAACATCGACGTTTTCGATACATCGTATACAATTTTTATATAATAGCAAAACAAACCAAAAATATACGAATTTCAATAAAAATAAATGTTTTGTTTTACCAAAATTTAGTATAATTTAATAAGTCCCATTATTTTTTGTCTAGAGTTTTTAAAAATAATAATTTATTAACTCTTTTAGCCTGCACTATACTTTGCTGTGCCAAATCTGATGAAAAAACTTTTCGAATGGCATGGAAATAGCAACCATCCTTAAGTGTTTTTACGCTAAATTGTATATACTTCTAAAGGGTTCTCATTAAATCGACTTACAGGACTACGTAAATACACAAAGAGCTCTTCAGACAGGCTTTCTTCCGGACTAACGAACTATTTACAACTATACATATTTGTATCTGCATAAACTGTTACCACTTTGTACAATTTGTTTGTGATTTGCAAAAAGTATCGATAACTAGAAATTCTTATTGTGACTTAGTACTATAAAATGGGATATGGCAAAATTGTCCACTTATGTACATTTGCAAATAAATCATGGATATAATACACAATTATAAGCAGCGTTAAAGCAGGGCTGTCGGGTGAAAACACCATCGAAAAAATACATTGATTCATCGAATGATATCGTATCATCCGATGTATCGATATTTTAATGACGTATATTAATTATGTACATATGTATGTATGCATTTCTAATAAATTGAATATATTAAACATATGATTGATAATTTACAGATTTTTGTTATTTTTTTGACTGAGTGACATATACATGCGAGAAGCTAGGCCGTAATCCTGACACAGGGTTGTAAAGGCCAGTTATGTATGTTATGTACATATACATATGTATGTATGTGTAAAATATAAATACATTACTCATTGCCTTATTTTTCCATTTATTAAATAAATAAAAAATGTAAAAACTTCTCATGTCTGTGGTTCGGAGCGGACATTAAACTGTTGGTCCCGGTACTCATGGATAAAACTTAATACAGACAACATGAGGGTTGTAAATACCAGTTATGTATATATGTATGTATGTATGTATGTATGTATGTATGTATGTATGTAATAAACAATGATTAACAATCTTACTGCGAATTGAACTGAAAATTCAAGATCATTAACGAAAAACTATAAAACAAAATACAAAACCACTATCAAACTATCAAACACATTTTTTTCAAATAATAAAATCCTTGCTTTGATGCGAATTACTTTCATATTCATTAATGTACAGTAGTGAAATTTTAGTTTCTAGTGTACGCATACGTATCAGGAAAGTTGATTAAAAATATTTTATGTCATAAAATCATGAATCTTAATTTTTTATTGCACCATATGAAAGTCAATGGAATAATTTAATGCTTTTACTGTCAACGAGACATAAAAGAATTCCTGTATTTTCAATATATCTTTGAAATATAAGTAAACGTGGAATAGGATAATTGTGCAAAAAGACCTCAATAAAGTTAATTATTTGTCACTTATGTGGCTCTAAGCAATAATGCCACTGTTTTTCATATTTAAAGCTTCACAAACTCAAGTCTACTATTTCTTTCGTATTACTCGTATTTTTGTGTTGTTCTCTATGGTACGTATATATATTACATATACACAAAAACAATAATACTCGTATAATGATTTAATAAGACCCCAGGCGAAATGTCAAAAACAATATACATACATACAAAAAAAGAAATATATATATGTATATACATATGTACACTCTTTGATACATATGTATGTATGTACAGTCGAATTCGGTTATAAGCACATCCTTTAAATGAAAAATCGCAATAATTGCAAAATAAATGTATTTACGTTTGTTTTCTATAAAACTCAAAGGTATTTAACATCGTTTAAAAGAAAATCCGTTTTAAAGAAAAACCGCTTCAAAGGAAAAAAGATTTTGCGTTAAAAAGCACAAAATTGTATAAAAAGAACTCCACTTAATTGCAAATACGAGCATTAAAAATTTATCGACAACAAAAAAATTTTAGCACCGGCTCACTTTTTTTCTATTTTGTGCATACATTACATTCTCAAAAGTTCTTTTTATTGGAAAATGTGCATTTATTGCTAAAATTGTAACTCTGTTAACATTGTATTTGTCAGAATCTGAATTTATTTAAAAAATATTGATTTGTTTTTTATTTATTAATTCAATAATATTTTTAAGGTTCGTTTAAACGAAAAAATTTTACATTTACCCGAAGTCCTTTTAAAGTAAAATTCCGCTTAAAAGAAATACAAATACAATATGCACAAAATTTTTTTAAAGTTCAAGAAAATTTGAGAATTGATAAAAATATATTTTTTAAAAAATTTGACGTGATACAGACATTTTCACGAGACTGCCTGCAAAAATTCAGCTCGATTGGATCACGGAAAAAGGGTTAAAAATTGATCCAAAGCCTTTCACACAGGCAGACAGACGGATACTACGAGCTTTATAATTTATACATAAAAAAAATCTGAGGTGTGTATGAAAATCGCTGATACACGTGTATTTTTATTTTTTTCGCCTTTCCGAAAAAGTATATTTGGTTCATAGGACAGAATGTGTGTAACGCAGTGTAATGGACCGTGGTCTAGTGGTTAGTGTATAGCCTTACTAAGACAAGAGTCTCGGGTTCAAACCCCAGCTCTGACATCTTAAAAAAAAAGAAATATGAAAAAAAATATTTTTTTCTAAGAGTAACTAATTGCCATGAACAAGCTTCTCAAGTCTGTCGTTCAGAGTCGACATTAGACTGTGGGTCATGGTACTCATGGATAAAAATTGACACACACTACATAAGTGCTGCAAGAAACTAGGCCCGTAACTCTGACACAGAGTGGTAATGGCCAATTATGTATTTATGTAATGGACCTCGACAATGCATTTTAACCTTTTCCTATGCTTCATGCGTGGGACTGCTAAAAAAACATATATTTTGTAATTTATTTAGATTTTATTATTTTTTAACTTTTCCCAACAATAAGACCAACCGTTTTAAATTTGTTATGATTTTGATTCAAATTTTCATGTTTCTTTTATAAAATAAAATACCAAACGCTTAATGTTCATTAACTTATTGTTTATATTTGAAATTAATTAATATCTTTATTTTCTGCAAATTCCTTTAAATGTGTGTAGGAGGATTGATTATAAAATGAACGTATTTGACACATAAAAATTAAAAAAAAAATGTGTCGATTAAAATTTTCCAGAAATGCGAATTAAAATACAAACAATTAGTGAACAATTTTTAATATATTTTTAGGGGAAAAAATTATAAGTACATTAAGCAGTTATTAGATTGAAATTTAAATAAATAAAAGAAAATACAAATTTATTATATGTTTGTACGTTTTATTTCAATGAGTGGTACTACTTATTATTGCGGTTTTAATAAAAGAGTTTTCTAAATTGTATCCAAATGTTAAAAATTTAGTTGGTAATTGATGCATTAATGATTAGAAATACTTTAATCCGAGTAATGTTTCAATGATAATGCAAATATTAGTTCACAAAGTCAAATTTTCAATCGTTATTGTATCCTTCTTATCTATCCGATTAAGTTCAAATAGCTTTTATTATACTTGACTTAATGACAATTGTTGTTAAAATAGGCTTTTTAACACTAATCTACTAATTACGATTAGGGATGCCAAACAGAATCGCCAGAATTCGCCAATCTCGGGATTCGGGATTTTGAAAATTCCAAATCAGAAATCCCGCGATTTTTCGGGATTTCAGGATTTTTTGAAAAATAAAAAATTAAAACTTTTTTTTATAATTTTTATAAATATTTATTGAAATTGTTATAAAAAAAATCTTTAAAAAAAAATTAAAGCAACAAAAGCTTTTAAAGTTGCAAATATGTATATTATTAAAGTATTGGTATTCCAAAATTATCACTAATATTTAAAGTTTTACTGCTTACCACTTAGACAACAACAGCGTTGTCAACTGGAATAAGACGGGCTATATTTTTATTAAAGGCTTTTTTGACAAATATTGCATCTAAAATGTAAATATATATCATACAACTTGATCAACGAAATTGCCATAGAGACAAACATGAGAAAAATATTTTTTGTTTTTTTTTATAAAAAATATAAAACTAAAAATTTATCATGCATATACATATGTATTTATACATATTTTCTGGATTTTGGGATCACTATTTTTAAATATAAGTTGATGTTTGTGTTTGCACAATGAGTATTTTAAGTGATTAGGTTGTTGTATATGTTTAGGAAATTACTAACTGTAAATATTTGTAATAGATTTAATATTAATTATGATGTTCGGCGTGACGCCATCTTTAGTATATCGATAGCGCCAATTTTGTAACCACATCATTTTATTACAAGTTGACTTAACGTGGTGATTGTCAGTCCGGAGAATCATCCTGATCAATATTTTTTAAAATTTAATTCTAGTGGGTTCCATACAAAAAAGTAAGTTGAGATATTTTCATATGAATTGTAAAATTAATCCTAATAAATTTGAATTGTTATAGGAATTTAAATATAAAAAACCTTTTGAAATAAATCAAATAAATTGGTTCTTCTTCATTCATTCAAAATCCCCCCGTGGGAATCACTGGCGAGACAACCTCCTCTTCCACCAACATTTTAGAATAAATTAACTTTAATTTTTCAATTAAAGTAAATTTTCCTTATGTACTCTTCTAAAAATTGAAATTGCCAACAAATTCGATTTTTTAAATTAAAACATTTTATTTTTTTTTTTACACCTTTTATAAAAAAAAAAATCACAAAATAAACATATCTCAGTGGGTTAAAAATCGTAAACAATTTTTATTTTTTTCCAATATTTATATCTTAAATTATGTATATTAAATATGTGTGTATATGTTAAATTTAAACATGCAAGATAAAGGAAAATTAAGTTTTTTTTAATATTGCATTTTTTAAATAAACTTTATTATCACCAAAGACTATTATAGTATATGTGATGTTACACTGTCATAAATTTAGTTGTCATATCTCATACGAAAATTATAGATGTGGGTTTGTTAGCACTTTTGAATGTTCGCTCTTGTTAGCACTTTGTTCCAGAGTGGGCAAACAAACAAAACATTTCGCAAAAGTTACAACAAAGTCATACACTTTTCAAAATTTTTTTAATGGTATTGTACATGAGCAAAACCAAAACAAATACTATCTAAACGAGAAAGAGCGCAAATGAAACAATTAGCTTTTCACTCTTGTGCTTGCTTTGTTTTTTGTTGTTTTTTCTTTTCTTCTTTTCTTTTTCTCTTCTTCTATCCTTTTTCTTTTCATTAATTTTTTGTTGTACCTACGCACATTTGAGAGTGTATTTGTAGTACTCAAAACAAAAACAATATACAAAGTTAAATGGGACAATCTTTCTCACTGTTTCTGTTTTATTTTTGTTTTACTCATTGTAAAGAATACAACAAAATGAGATCAAACGTTCAGTTTTGTTTATTTTCCTACTCTGCTTTGTTCGTATCAAAAATGAATATAGAACTAAAATGATTAAAACATCACGCACACAACATGTGAATTTTCTGCGCATCCAGGTGAAGTGATGTCTCGAAAAAGATAAATGTGGACACATAAGAGTGAGGCAATTTTTTTTTCTTTTTATTTAAACATATGGCAATCTATGCCATCTATGATACTTCAAATCAACTGATACGTTTTTAAAATAATAAAAAGAAAATAAAGAATTAACATATTTTAGAGACTCACCCTTTAAGTGTATGTTGTTAAGGAAATTTTGTTGTTCATTATTTTCCAAAACATCACATTTCCATCTTTAGTTGTAAAATGTATTTGTTATGCATCCATGTATACTATATGTATGTATGTATGTATCTACGGCGTACATACAACCTCATTTATTTTTTGTTTTTGTTTTTAAATGACCACCGGCAATTTTTCTGTACGAGTACATAATATATGTACAAACATACATACATAAAAAAAATTATTCTAAACAAATTCTATTTCGTTTTTTATTTTTATTTTAAATTCAGCAAACATTTGTGTTGTTGCATAATTAGATGTGTACAGAGCATAGTTAACCAAAACTCTTAATAAATGAAATGCGTCTGTAGCACAATTGTGTACAGAAATTGAAGATTTGGATTACATTGGTACAAAATTACACTTTGATTTCTTTTAAAGTTTTCTGACGAAATTAAAATGTGCTCGTACGCAAGATACAGAAATATTTGCGTTCAGAGTTTAATCTTAAAAATTATTATAAAAGTGTAATATGTTCGAACTACTTCATAAACTCTTTAATTATCTTAAGTATTGTTTGGGCACTCATTCTTTTTCTATTTTCGAGTGTTATTTTCAGCAAAATAAAACTGATTTTTATTTTTCTTTCGCAAAATACTTAGGGATTAAGATGTCATCAAGTTTCAATCATTAAAATGGTCATGTTCACCCGCATATTGTAGTATTCGAGTGTCATTTTATAAACACATTATCCCTTTCTATCATAAACTTAAATGAGTTGAGTATTTTATGTCTTTTATATCCAGTTTATGACTTTCATTAAATTATTTTAATTAAATGCTTCTTCTTTTGTACATCTTTAGTTCCATTATTGTCGTCAATGATATTAATTTTATATTATCCTTATTAAAGAAAGACTTATTTTTCGTTTTTTCCTTTACTTAAATGCAAAATTTTTATTATTGTACCATATGGCTTTATACCACTTCTATTAAATTAAAAGCATTAAATTTTAATTGTTGAATTTATCATGTATTTAAAAATCATATCGTGCGGTTTTCAAATAATGTCATCATTTAAGCTCCCAAGCCTCTTTGATATAATATGTTAGCATAACCATTTTTTTTATTGATGTTGAAAGCTCTAATAGTCGTTGTATTAATTTTAAATGATTTGTTGCTGAGATTCTATTTTTCTAGAAATTTAAGAATAATTCGGATGCAGTTTAAGATAAAAAATTATAAAAAAAACTAATTTTTTTAATCAACTTAGGACAACAAAGAAAAATTTTAAGTGCTGAAGGCTCTGGGTTCGAGCCCCAGGAAAGGTGTGATCAATTTAATTTTAATTTTTGTTTCTTCAGAAACGCTTTAATAAGATCAAAGTTAACTGCAATGAATATTTTTTGGTAATTAAAGAAGAAATGATGTCCGTGAAGGAATAGTACACTAGCCAAACTGAACAATTGTTTTCGACTCCAGCTACGGTAGTCTCATCAGAGTTCTTTGTGTCCTGTGTATATTCGAGACCAAACATCAACTATTTAACTCATACTTTTTAGGAAATCGCATACTGAAATTATAATCGTAGCCGTGGTCTAGTGGTTAGTGTGTTGGCTTACTAAGACATGGGCCCTGGGTTCGACTTCAGGCTCTGACATCTTCAAAAAAATAAATATGAAAAAAATATTTCTTTCGGCGAATACCTCTCAGCAGTCCTCTGGCAAAAGCTCTGAGAGTAACTAATTGCCATGAACAAGCTTCTCAAGTCTGTCGTTCGGAGTCGACATTAAACTGTAGGTCCCGGTACTCATGGATAAAAATTGACACACACAACATGAGTGCTGCGAGAAGCTAGACCGTAATCCTGTAGTATGTACATATTACTAAAAATATGAGCAAAAATAAAATGTATACACCACTAAGTGCAAAAAAATTTTAAGTAAAATCTACAAAAAAAAAAAAAGGAATAAAAATGTAAAAACAGTATTACAGCTGTTTTGAATATCGGTTTTGTTTATTTCAACAAAAAAAAAAGGCAAAACCGATACGATTTCATGACATCAAACATGGTTTTTTCTCCATTTTTTTTTAAAGATCAACCAATGAAGTAGTCTTGGAATATTTTTAAATAAAAATTCTTAAAGAAACTGCTCTATTTACCTATTTTAGTAATATATGGCAAAAGGTAATCAAATAATAAGTTTGTTTACAAATGATTTCAACAAAGCAAAATTATTTCTTTGTTAAAAATGGGATAACGACTATACATATGTATTATTATAGAAAAATATGAAATATTCAGTATAAAGTGCTATCAGTTATAATTAAATTTTTTTTAACAATAAGAGGCTAAAAAATAAAACTTCTCTTTGTAAATTGTAACAAAAATAAAATATATACACATACATATATAAAAAGGATAAACAAATAAACAACCTTTTAAATTTTTGCGCACTAAGACGTATTCAGTAAAGTGAAAGCGAACAAAATTAAGATAACGGACTTCAAGTAACCACAAAGACTTTGACAATTCACACAATAAACCCACCCCTCCTATTAAGCACTCAAACAATTCCGTTTTTATTATCATTTCTTTCTTTATTCATTTTTTCTTTGCTCAACGCATCATTTACTTATTTCATTAAATTTTTCTTGTCACTTTTTTTATTTTTCATTGTTTGTTTATCTAAATGATTTTGGTTTTTTTTTTCTCAGCAATAGGCCATTTTCTTTTCTTTATCTAACATTTTGTATAGACCTTTGAAATACTTTTTTTGTTTATATAAAAAAACATTTTTGAGACATTTAAAGTCAAAGCACAAGCTCTGTTTTAAATATTCGTACTTTTACAAATAAAAATTAATTTAAAACCACAAAAAATAGTTTTTGCAACCAAAAAAAAAAGTTTGTTAAACACTGAAAACCATTAATTAAATGTTATAGTGATGGTTTCAAAGTTTCATTTTTTTTTAATTGACGGAGATGTTGACTAAAGAGTATAATTTCTAACTTGTACTCAGCGAGTCTTTAACCGATTCAAAATTGTTAAGGGGTTTTAGAAAAATGACATAGGGTAAGTACACCAGTAGTTCACAGTTTAAGGACATTTTTTCTTTGTAACTATAGCCCTTGCCTGTGTGAATTAGATATTAATTTGATTCATTAATTTGTATTCTTTTCGATTTCTTAAGAAAAATTTAGTTATTTTATTTACTGATTTTATAAAAAAGGGCATATATACACTCCGGTTCACTTATTTAATAGCACAAAAAATACCATATTCAGGAGCCGGTATTTTTTGCAACCGATTCCAGAATTTTAAAATAGAAATGGAAGCTAGACATCTTGAGATATAAACAAAATCATGACAATGGTGGTTTCTTAACTAAGGAACCTTTTTTTGAGGAATTTATAAAAAAATCTAAAAATGTGGTATTTTTGTTGGTTCACTTGAATAATGGCACTTTAACAAACTTTAATGAAAAACAGCTTTTCTTGTTTTTTAATTTATTATTACTTTATTTGCTTTATTAAAGAACTATTAGTAATGGGTACAACCCCCTTTGTTTTTAATAACTTCAAATATACGGGTTTTCATTTTCCTGAAGAAACTCGAATTCTTTTTTTATTTTTAACAAATTTTAACAAATAATAGAGCAATACACAGTGGTGGTCTAGGAATATATATTATGGGAAGAGGAAAAGACGGAGTAGTGCTTGTGAGCATTTGATTTAAACTTTATTAATATCGTAATTGACAGAAAAATTACTCGCGGGAAGGATATTCCATAAACAAACCGTGCGGCTAAACAAGAAATTCTCTCTATAATGCATTATGCGATTCACTCGACAATTCAACTACAAAAGGAAGTACTCTGAGAGCATAACAACTATTAAAGATTTATAAATAAATACAGCAATAAATTTTGTAATAAAATGTTTAAATTAGAAATTATGTTCATTATACGAGTACATACCTACATATGTACATACATAACTGTGTCCCAAAAAAAAAATTTTTTTTTTTGGATCAAGCTTATTTTGGACCATTATGAGGCAAAGTACTTTTGAGAATCGAGCAGCTATAACGTTTTAAAATATACATTAGTTTTTAAGGATTTTATCTATTCTTTAAGGTTACGACAGTGGTTTCTGTTCTTTAATATCTTTTGTTGATTTTAATTAACAGTGTTACAAAAACTGCTTTAATACTATCTAAGAATTTGAAAGTTTCGAATTTCAAATTGTGTGGCTGAAAAGGACATGTTTTTGAACCACTACGAGTATTTAATGGTTTTTTTTTATGTTACATCTCAGGAACAAACAGTTTTTATATAAAAAAGTTTTATGTTTATTGTGATGTCTTAAAATAAATAATGAGAAAATTTAAAAATTATTCTAAAGTTTTTACCATCAGTTTTTCTAGCTCTCTCGATATGCACAACTCCTCGATTAGTGCAGCCAGCAAATTGTTGTCTAGTCAACACGCAACTTAAAATCGATCTCAGTTTGCAATTTTTTTTCTCAAAAAATGTTTTTAATGTAACTGCTACCCAAAACTTTTGCTTTTGAAACAGGCCTGTGCAAAAGTAAAAATGTGGTTGGGTTGGTGAGAAAATGAGAATTACACTGCTGAACGTGTAAATGGCAGTATCAGCAACTGTATGAATTTTTCTAATTAAAATTTATATGTAATATTTCATTTAAAACTTTATTTACTTCAAGAACAATTTATAAATACTACTCTACTGTAAAGAAATAAAAAGTACTTTTCATTTTTTAACAAAAAAATATTTTTGAAGTTTTGTTTTTTTTTCATTCAATTTATTAACAATTTTATAAAAATAATGAAAATGTCGCTGAAAAACTTTTAAACTATATTTTTAAATGTTCTATGATAAATAAGGTATTGGATTTACAAGTGCATTTATAATAAAAAACATTTGTATGCATTGCTATTAATTTTGTTCTCACTGCAAACAGTAAGTCGTCGCTGTTTCAGTGACGACTGAAAGCAAGAAATTTTTATTTTTGCACAGGCCTGGTTTGAAACATCCTCTTGAATTACCGCTATTCCAAAGGTACACGACTTGCACTTATTTTTTTCAGTTCTTTATTCTGTATTTACTCAGATGAAAGAATCTCTTTATAAAATGTTTCCCATTTTTTTATAAAATGTCGATGACTAAAAAAGTCATAATAAATCATAATAAAAGTGCACAAATTGTTGATTCCAGAATAAAAAATGAAGCCCAATTATTTTTATTTTATTTATATAAATTTTTTTATATTTTTTTTTATAAAATTAATGAAATCATTAATTTATTTCAAATCTTAAAATAAATTTGTTAAGTGTATAAGTCTAGCTGCGTTGAGGAAGGTTATACTGTATTTTAATATAAAATTAATTCCTTTAATATCACATTTCTAATTCTTTTGAAAAGCTACATTGAATAAATCCATGTATTTACACACTACATATTTAGTGTGGTTAACTATTTGCTTAGTTTTTAAAATCTTCGATCATTAATATTTCTTTGAAAAAGAGTAATCAAATAGGCCAATATTTATAATGTAGTTTTAATTGCTGTACCATTATTATGTTTAGTCTTCTGTTAACCAATAAATCTTTTTAACTTTAATAATACGAGTAAATAAATAACTTTACCTGTAATTTTTTATCAGTCAAAGAAAATTCAACGAAATGTCAAATGATTATAAATTTATATGAGAACTTTTACCATATGTTTAGTATTTCGATTATTCAAGACACTTCAAAAACAGTAACAAATTTATACATATAGTACATACATTTAAATATTTAAAAATATACTCTACACACGCATACATATGTACGTACATATGTAAATTGTATATCGAAAAATACAATATTTGTAAATATCGTAAAAACATAACACTAAATGTATGTGTAACTTAATATGAACATACACATAAATATATACTTATGTATGTGTGTAAAAACATACCCAGCCAACATTTCTTGGAATTTTCTTGATAAAATTCATGTCTTTCTTGAACCTTCTGTGTGATTAAAAAGCCAAAAAATGTATTCGTAATGGTGGATTAACATGGTCGCTCTACAGAAGAGTCAATTAACATCATGCCGCGTCGTTTACAAAATACCAAAATGTACCTTACATTCAGTTTGATTTGACTTGATTGAGGTATTTGAGGATGTTCCCGGATCAATACCGAATATCTCCACGATATTCTGTATTAACCCCATACCAAGACCATCATGACGACGTCTAAAGAGATTCGGACAACGGTTTCCTCCTCCTCTGAATCACCGCAGTTGCGACAGTGATCTTTTTATACCGAATACCCATCCGCCGAGCATGGTTTCCAATCATTTTCAAGTTCTTTTTTAAACGTTAACCAACCAACTAACTCGTATTCCAAATACTAGTTAGGTATACTCAATGAAGGCAGAAGTAAAAACAAAAGAAAAGAATTAAATTTAAATTCAACTTTAAATTACATACATACATATATATAAGTATATACATAAGTAGTATATTGGTTTTACGTGGGAGTTAATTTTATGCTACAAAAGCAACAAACAATTATATTTATATGGGCGTATGTACCTGTTTGTCTGTCTGGCTGTGTTTGTTTCTAGTGAAAGTAAATTTAAGAAACATATAATCACGCACATACGCACATATTTACCCAATAACATATACATATAACATTTGAAGGACATACTGATATGAAAAAGTAAAGGAAAAGTGTGAAAAACTTTGTCACATAAATGCGAATGAATCTTTTTTTCGTAAAAATTTATATAAAATTTCTTTTTGCAATATTTCTTACTATTTTAGTTTTTTAAGATTGTTCTTCCTTTGTTATTTTATATTAAACAAAGAAGGAATCTAAATATGTTTTGAAAATCTGGTCACGTTTAATTTCGTATATGGGCATTTCCACAGAAAGGTCAACCAAGTTTGAAAAATAATATGTTGACAATAATCACCTTTTATTGTTAATAATTATAAAAAAGGGTCTATATTTTTATAATAGAATGATTTCATGGCATATCTCTGGTATTTACTTGAGGAAATTGGACCGGAAATTGGAAAATATTTTATTTTCTTTTTAAGCTACTTCTAAAGACATTTTTATATTTAATTATTTTACATGCAAAAAATATGTTATGTTTGCACTCTTTATCCAAAACCTCTCTTTTCAAATTAATTAATAAGGAAAATGTGTATGGAGTACAAAAAAAGTTCGATTAACGGTTAATTTTTAATTTGTATCTTATCTAAGTTTTATTCGTACGTTCGCGACCGAAAACATCATTTTATTGTAATTGCTTTGCATCAAACGTCCACAGGGGTCGGACAAAACATATTTTAATTAAGTTTGGTGTCGCTAATTTGTACATGAAAAAAAAACTTCAGTGTTATAATTAAATAAACTTTTTTTTTACTTGCAAAGTTTCGTACGTTCGCGACCCTAAGTAAATTTTTTCATAAACAATATATATATTTATTTTCTTTACACGATAGATGGGCAAAACGTGTGATAAATCGCAAAATGAAAAACAAAATCAAAAGCGATACACAAAAACTAAACATTTCACGGGAAAAATCTGCTGAGAGGATGCGAAAACGACGGTTAGCTAAAATAAATAAAAAGGTTATAGAACAAATGCAAAATCGATGTGTACTTTTTTATAACGAAGATTATTGAAGAAATTATAAATCAACATGGCAAATTTCAAAACATATTGATTTTCTCGGACGGAAGTAGCTCTCAATTCCAAAATAAATTTATTTTTTGGAGCTTACCCGACTTAATGGCTAAATTTGCTTTTAAAACACTTGAGTGGCATTTCTTTGCAACATAACATGCAAAAGGTGCCAACGTAGGCATTGGAACGATTGTAAAGAGAAAGGATTTTCAAATAACCACAACAGAAAACATTACTTTAACTGATGCTTTGGCTTTTTACAACTGTGCCCATCACCACATTACTGGAATTAATATAATATATATTGGAGCTGATAAAATTTGTAAGATGTTCCCCACTTTTCTGGGAAAATGGAATGATGTACCGAATGTTCCAGGTATCAGAATGATTCATTCGATTTTCTGTGACTAGGTATTTGAATAAAGTATGGCTCTAACAGCCAATTCAAAAAAAAAAAAAAAACAAAAATATCATAAATATTGTTAAAATTTCATTATTTCATATTAAATAAATTGGTACATTTCTTGTTATGAGTGTTACTATACGCTATAAATTGAGTGTTTAGTTTTTATTAATGACATTTGAAGATATTTATTGGAAAATGCATCGTGGTAATAGTAAAAAAAACATATGGAAATATCGTACGTTCGCGACCCGTACGTTCGCGACCGATACTTAAGCCAATTAAACAAAAACCAATAAAGATATTTTATTGTGAAAACACTGGATAGAGACCTACATTAGTATGCTTTAAAAATAAATTAATCGCTTTTAAATATTCCGTTCCATTTCGCAGAATTTTACATTTCACTACTGCCAGCCAAAGTTGACTTCTATTTTGCGTACGTTCGTGACCATGTGTTTTTAACTATTATTATGAAAACTTCAACTCAAATAAATCCATCTTTTGCACTACACATAGAGCTTCCAAAATGCTATTTAATAGCAAAAAAATATGCTAGAAAAAGTTTTTTTTCCATGTTCTTTGTACATCAAAAGCGTACGAACGTACGTTCGCGACCCCAGGAAATGCCCATATACGATTATAAGCCTTTTTATAAGTAAAATGTAGTGAAACTTATATTACTAATTATTAATGTTTTAATTTTCTCAAAGATTTAAATACTTTTTAATTATTTTTTTATATCGTTTGTGGTGTAATCTTGGTTTACGTCATAGGCACACTTTTTTGTTTTTGTCAAAATTTGTCAGTATCAATTGTGTCGAAGTTTATTATCTATTTTATGTTTTTTTATTCTTACATTTAATGGCTCTCATTTATACTCGTTTTAGTGTGTACTCGTATATTAGAATTTACACTTCACCCATTTTAAAGTGTGAAAATGATTTATTATTATTTGATTGTTTGCGCGTAAAACAAACAAACAAACAAACATAGATAGGTATATACACGAGAGTAAGGGTGTTTTTATTTTACTGTTACTCAAGTTTTAATCAGAATAATACAAAGAAATATATTATAAATATCTATGAAACGAGCTTTATTGGATAGAAAATTTTATGACATTAACACGATGCTACGAGTACAAAAATTAATGAACCTAAAATACCTGCGAAGTGATAAGTGTGTAGTATAACAAGAATCTGAGTGACAAGAATCTGAGTGACACCAAAATTTTAACAATCTGCAACCCGTTTTTGGCTATTTATGTCCGAAACTGGACGATATATCCGAAAACGGATCGCAGATTTGAAAAATTTGGGGTCGAAAACCTAAAGTGGCATCATTAACTCGAGATATATAAAAATAAGAAATGGCGGATAGAGCATATAAACTCCGCATGAGGATTGCTCTTTTTATTTTTTGTTTGTTTTTGTATACTTTATAAAAAAAGTACCCAATTTATATCAACCAAAAAGAAATATTAAATGTCTATAAGCCATTCGAATTCTTTATTGTCACCATTTGAATATTTACATACATACATATATTTTGTACATATATTAGACGTCTTTTATGTTTGCAAGTCTTTAATTCTGATGTTCACAGATTAAAGAAAAATTTTGCATTAGCAAAATATTTATATTTCATTCAGCATTTAATGAAAAGGAGGTCATTTTAAAAAAATACGCATATATGCATATATTCATAGTCATATTCATATTCATTCACAAGTATAAGATAGATCAATGATTTTATCTGCCAAAATATTAAAATTTAAATAAATTCTTAATTGAAAGCGTCATGACTCGAGGCAATTAATCAAAAAACGAATGATTTTAAGTTTTTAGTTTTTTATTTTTGTGGTTGACGATTTTAATAGACTACGAGCTGACAAATAAATTTAATTCAAAATTAATTAAAATGTAGAAACAAGACATGCTGCCGTATTCATAAACACTTCCAATTTCTATTCAATACTTGCCGTATAAACCTTTAGTAAACGTATTCTATATTTTTATGATTACAAGAAACAAAGTTCTGTAATTAATAATTATATAAGTAGTTAAATCCGAGTATTAGGTTACTTTTATTTAACAAAAAACTTTGTAATTATAGCATTAAACACATAGACGACAGTAAGCAGCAGGCAGCAGAATACACATGAAAACGATTTTAAATTTATTTTGGTATCCCACATTGTTGTTTAAAATAAATGAATAATGTGATGGGAAATGCGATAAAGTGAATGAATGCAAAACAAACAACTAAATACGTTATGTCTTATAAAAAATATGGAAATATGTGATGCACCGAAATATCTTCGGGATCAGGCGATTTATGTGGGAAATATGCAGCCGTACCACTTGAGGAATACACAGCATTTCAGAATTCAACGGGCAACATCAGCGGTGTTGCAAAATTCATTATTTCCAAGGATTTTATACACATTGCCAAATAATTTGGGATTAGAGCAATATTTTAATTTTTTTAAAAGAGTATGTGTAAAATTAGAAAAAATATGTACATATGTATATTAGGGTAATAACTTTTTGCATTTTTTGCAAATATCAAATCTCCCCAGACAAAATCGTGTACGGCATAGACAAATTTTAAGAACTGCGTTTTTAGTTTTTCGCTGTCGTTAAAAAAGGTTACGCACCAAACGCGTTAAAGTTTTGAATCAAACAAAGTTAAAAAAAAAACTTTTTTTGATGCCTTAACGTCTGAGCATCACATCTATATAATTAAGACATGCTGATTTCAATAGTAAAGGCCGTTTTCGAGTCAATAGAATAGTTTTCTTCCAAATTTGCTTTTAATTTCCGCTATTTTTTTGCAGTTTTTTATATAAAAAAATCTGTTTTCACATATTATATTTCATTTTATTTAATAAAAATTCTGGCAATTCTTGCATTTTCATATATTGGTTGTAATTTAAAACAAAAAATTAAATCGGTTTGGTAAAAATGAATTATAAGAAAAGCAAACTAAGTGTTGAAAAAAAGTCCAAGATTTGGACCAAAAATTAATTAAATTTCATGATCGCGTGCTTCGAACCTAAAGTTTATATCTTACAATACCTACTTTTAATCATTTATTGTTATTATTTGTTTACATACTTACATATGTATAAACCATATTTTAAAAAATTTGTTATTAAAAAAAATTAAAGAAAAATATATTAAAGGCATTTTAGAAATCGCTGTCGGTGCGTAAGGTTTTTTTTACCAAATTGAACTGAAATAGTTTTTTTTATCATTAATACAATATTTGCCATTAGAAAACCCCTGGGGAGAATATTGTCCAAAAAAAGTTATCACCCTAATGTATATCTTATTAACGAGTTTTGTAAAGTGCTTTGATACTATAATATACAAATTAAAATAAAAAAATATATCGTCAATGGAATTAAAGAACGCTGTAACTGACAAAAAATCGAAAATACGTTTTTTGCATCATTTTTATCAGAAAAAAAAAATACGCGTCGATTGGTCCAAGTCCCAGATTTCTACGATGAAAATAAATTCACTTACGCCGTCTGCGAAATGAAAAATACAAGTGTATTTGTTCTACTTTTATAAAAGTTTTTTGGCTCTGGTGAACATTTAAGGTTTTGTCAGCTACAGCGTTCTTTAATTCCATCGACGATATATTCACATCTCAAACAAGCGATTTTATTTTTTCGGTTTCGTACACTTGAAAGTGGTATCACTGAAATAAACATTTTTAACAACAAACACATGTTCATTATTTTATTTGATTTTTTATTGTTTTGCTGTTGCTGCCTTCGATAGCATGGGAGCAAATATTTTCGGCTGCATTTGCTGTCATGCTGCTTGCTGTTGTCTATGTGTTTAATACTTCTATGTATTGTTAATTTGTTTTAAACAAATATACTAAAATATACATAAGTACAATACATATAGAGGAAATATTTAAAAAAATGATGTTTATAATAAAATGCTTAATAATTAAGTTGAATAACTATTTACTATTTATTGCAAGTGAATTATATACAATGTAACCAAATTGGATTATACGAGTATTTTAGTGTATTATTATTCTTTTTATATCAGGTAAGTCATTTCTGCTTTATACATACATACATACATATGTATATATGTATACTCATATGTATGTATATCCTTTAAAATGTAAGTCATGCTATATAATATTATAAGACTTCATAAATATAGTGATTGTATATGTTTCCTCTTAACGAAATCCAATTGCTATAAATTTACTTATTTAAGTGGCGTATTATAACCCTTTTGAGTTCTTACGCGTAAAATATACTTTTTTCTATTATCTTTTCTTTCATTGTATTTATTTATTATTGAGAATTGGATTACAATACAAAATCTTTTGCAAGAATCGAATTTAGAACTCTTACACTACTTATTAGACTAGCACACTATCCGCTAGCTTACTGCGAGCACTGTAGTTACAAATTTTTATACAAAAAGTAGAAAGGAGTAAAGCACTGGCAAAGTTCTCTTTTGTGTTTTTCCTTTAACTTTACGATTAAAAAAGGTAAATTTTAAGTGGCAAATAACTTTCCTTTTTGTGTCTTTGTTTCCATTTTTTATTTCCTTTTAAGACAAAAAGTGTTGAAATAAATACAATTTTGTATAACAAAAAACCTTTTGCCTGATAACTATTTAAATTTAAGTATATAATTGGTCTACTTTTGTAATGCTTACTTATCTCACAAAAAGAAATAAATTATCATGTATCACATGATACAAAAAGGTATGCCATAAAAAAAAAAAAACAAAAAATATGTACATATTTTATTAATGGCGATTTTTTTTTTGCAACAAAATTGTCAAGCATTTTATTATTCTACTTAAGCCACAACGTGTTTCACTACTCTTATTTGAATTAAAAGAATAGTTTATTAAAACAAGTATGAAGAGAACAACGTCTGAAAAACCAATATCGTTCACTTTTTATTGGTGATGTA
Organism: Metopia argyrocephala; assembly: GCA_963576795.1. Taxonomy (NCBI): domain Eukaryota; kingdom Metazoa; phylum Arthropoda; class Insecta; order Diptera; family Sarcophagidae; genus Metopia; species Metopia argyrocephala. The sequence goes on from OY756208.1 coordinate 886,476, forward strand.
TACTGGCAAATAAGTTTCTTGTACCAAATTTTGAACCTTTACTATTTACATTCTCAAGACAGATACATATACATATAAAAAATGAACATTTACTTTTTATGGGAGAACTACGCCCATTTAATAACCGATGATTCGTATAAACGATAATTTTATTTGGATTAAATTTAAGGATTCTTGCTGTTATTACTTTGAAGATATAGATATCGCAACGCTTTGTTAGATTTTTTTTATTGTTTATATAACCTTTAGTTCCTCCCAGACATTATTTCTGTCTAATTCTACTACTTTTCATTACTCGATAGTATTGAGTACTTCCATTTGGGTACTCAGTATGTACTTGTCAATACTTTTAACGGATTTTGTCTTTAAGAAAAAACAAATTCATATGGTATTGTGTTTTTAGACAGAATTTAGTTTTGGCCGTTAAAATTTAAATATTCCATACAACTTCGAAGAAAAAATAGAACTCTTAAAGTATTAAATAGCTACTTCTAAGTATTGAGTACACAAAAATTAGTACAATTACTTGATACTCGGTACCCATTACTTAATACTTTGCCAGCACTACCAGTCATACAGAGAGATGCTGTGAAAATTTCATTAAAATTAGTTTAGCCGCTTAGCTGTCTAAAGAGTTCAAGCAGCCAAATAAACATATATATTTGGGGGATGCAAATGGTGTTCTATTCAACCACTTACTTACTTACTTATTTTTTTAAATTTATTGTTAACACTTTTCGAGCCATGCTTAACATTTTGGCATAAATTGGCAGTAAAATGCTAAGTTGAATGGCTAAAGCTATTTAAGGTGTGCGTCACTATAAACTGTAACACATCAAAAGTCAAATAAAAACTGACTGGAGTAAGCTAGAGTTAAAAATAAAACAGTTTTATTTTGCATTTTTATTACAGATTTATATTCTGTATTATTTTATTTAAAAATTAATTTAATTTTATAAAATTTTTTATTTTATTCATTATGCCATCCATAAGCAATGTTATAGTGTTTTCGGTGATTTTTTTGGTACCAGCTGTCCATTTATATCGAAAACTAGTAATGGTTTTGGGAACCGGTGTACTCTTCTTTAGTTCTCTTTTGACCAGAGCCCAATATCTTTCAATAGGCCGCAGCTCTGGGCAGTTTGGTGGGTTAGCCTCTTTTGGAACAAAAATAACATTATTTTTAGTATACCAGTCTATTGCGCTTTTACTGTAGTGATATGTTGCCAAATCTGGCCAGAAGAATGTTGTATGTTGTGCTGTCTTAGAAATGGGGGCAACCTCTTTTGAAGACACTCTTTGATATAAATATCTGAGTTTATTGATCCCAATGTAACAAACGATGCACTTCTGTTGCCGCAGCTACAAATAGCCTGCCAAACTAGGAACTTTTTGGGAAATTTTGATAGTTTTTTAGTTCGGAACTCTTCAGAAACATTGCCTCTACTATCCGCTACATAAAACTCTTGGCCAGGAAGCTGCGCAAAGTCTGCAAAAACGTAAGTTTCATCATCCATTACACAACATTCGAACTTTTGAAAAAATTCTTTTTTGAGGAGTTTTGCTCTTTTTTGTGCTTCAATATTCTTCTTAGCATTTCTATCCGGAACTTTTTGGACTTTAAATGTTTTAAGGCCAGCTTTAGCTTTAACTCGGCGCACAAAACTTTCCGAACATTGCACGCGCCGGGCCACTTCGCGACCAGAAATGTTTGGAAGAGCCAGCAAAAGCTTCTCAACCTTTTTGGCTTTCGCGTCGTTCGTTACCAGTTTTGCTTTACCTGTTCCAGGCTTTCTTTCAATGTTTAGGTCTTTGTTGAACTTTTTGAGCACTCTGGAAACACATTGCCTGGTCACGTGGACTTCCCTAGCAACTTTTGTATAACTCCAATATGGTTTTTTTGAATTATTTGAATAATTTTTGTATGCACTTGTCTTTGATTACCCATTGTGAACTAACTAACAAGTCAAATTTGACAAACTGATACATTTTAAAATCTGACATATTTTTCAAAGATATTGTGATTAAGAAAAATAATTTTGATTAAAGGTGAAAAAAGTTATTAAGAAAAATGGGTGTTACACTTTATAGTGACGCACACCTTAGTTAGCCGGCGATAATATTTACAAACCGCCGTCGAAATATACCAAGCGTAAAAGGATGGTAAAAGAATTTTCACACTCTTATGTCCTTAAACTGAATTACTTTTTAAAAAATTTCAAAGAAAAATGCTTTTATAAATATACATATATTTGTACATTCAAGTGAGTATATTTTGGTTTTATAATTCATTCGATTGGCAGCCACTGACCGCTTATCCACTAATCTCGCCGTTGGAAATATGAATTACTTTTTTTATAACATACATACATACATACATAATTGGCCATTACAACCCTGTGTCAGGATTACGGCCTAGCTTCTCGCAGCACTCATGTTGTGTGTGTTAATTTTTTCCCATGAGTACCGGGACCTACAGTTTAAAGTCGACTCCGAACGACAGATTTGAGAAGCTTTTTCATGGCAATTAATTACTCCCAGAGCTTTTGCCAGAAGACTGCTGAGAGGTAGTCGCCGAAAGAAATAATTGTTTCATATTTCTTTTTTTTTAAGATGTCGGAGCTGAGATTTGAACCCAGCACTATCGTCTTCGTAAGCCAACACACTAACCACTAGACCACGGCGACTACTTTTTTTATAACAGCTGACTAAAATGAAAAATAACATACTGAACTATGACGGGTTGTACACAGAAATCAAATTTTTTCGTGTTATTGTTTTACGATATACAATGTATGTATGTACATATGACTTCAAAACGACCATTTGAATTCCCAAATATAAGGTGTGCGTCACTATAAACTGTAACACATCAAAAGTCAAATAAAAACTGACTGGAGTAAGCTAGAGTTAAAAATAAAACAGTTTTATTTTGCATTTTTATTACAGATTTATATTCTGTATTATTTTATTTAAAAAATAATTTAATTTTATAAAATTTTTTATTTTATTCATTATGCCATCCATAAGCAATGTTATAGTGTTTTCGGTGATTTTTTTGGTACCAGCTGTCCATTTATATCGAAAACTAGTAATGGTTTTGGGAACAGATGTACTCTTCTTTAGTTCTCTTTTGACCAGAGCCCAATATCTTTCCATAGGCCGCAGCTCTGGGCAGTTTGGTGGGTTAGCCTCTTTTGGAACAAAAATAACGTTATTTTTATTATACCAGTCTATTGCGCTTTTACTGTAGTGACATGTTGCCAAATCTGGCCAGAAGAATGTTGATATGTTGTGCTGTCTTAGAAATGGGAGCAACCTCTTTTGAAGACACTCTTTGATATAAATATCTGAGTTTATTGATCCCAATGTAACAAACGATGCACTTCTGTTGCCGCAGCTACAAATAGCCTGCCAAACTAGGAACTTTTTGGGAAATTTTGATAGTTTTTTAGTTCGGAACTCTTCAGAAACATTGCCTCTAATATCCGCTACATAAAACTCTTGGCCATGAAGCTGCGCAAAGTCTACAAAAACGTAAGTTTCATCACCCATTACACAACATTCGAATTTTTAAAAAAATTATTTTTTGAGGAGTTTTGCTCTTTTTTTTTGCTTCAATATTCTACTTAGCATTCCTATCCGGAACTTTTTGGACTTTAAATGTTTTAAGGCCAGCTTTAGCTTTAACTCGGCGCACAAAACTTTCCGAACATTGCACGCGCCGGGCCACTTCGCGACCAGAAATGTTTGGAAGAGCCAGCAAAAGCTTCTCAACCTTTTTGGCTTTCGCGTCGTTCGTTACCAGTTTTGCTTTACCTGTTCCAGGCTTTCTTTCAATTTTTAGGTCTTTGTTTAACTTTTTGACCACTCTGGAAACACATTGCCTGGTCACGTGGACTTCCCTAGCAACTTTTGTATAACTCCAATATGGTTTTTTTGAATTATTTGAACAATTTTTGTATGCACTTGTCTTTGATTATCCATTGTGAACTAACTAACAAGTCAAATTTGACAAACTGATACATTTTAAAATCTGACACATTTTTCAAAGATATTGTGATTAAGAAAAATAATTTTGATTAAAGGTGAAAAAAGTTATTAAGAAAAATGGGTGTTACATTTTATAGTGACGCACACCTTAAATGTATTATTTTTTTATAATCTTATTTCAATTCTTTTTTTAAGGGCATATTATAAAGGATAATATTAAATTATTTAATATTTTGACAATAAATAAAAAAATTAAAAACGCAACATTTTTTTCTGCAGAAAATAAAAGACCATAAATTTTTTTCTTTTAAATTTATACATTTTTTGCGCATTACATACATACATATATGTGGATCTATTTTATTGAACACCAATACATACATATCAAATAAAACATATGTACATATGTACATGCAAAATTATTGATGCAGTTTATGTAGGGATTTTTTGGTATAAACTAATCAAGGTTTTGGGGATATGAATGTCGGAATTGGGTATTAAAATTTAAAACTATCTGACAACCCTGATTAACTTTTTCTATAATTACTATTTTGAATGAGATATCTCGTATGAAATAAATTTACGTGCAACATGCATACATATTTATGTTTAGAATCAGTATACCTATACATACATATCGTCATATTAAATGCAAAGGGACGTAACTACACTTTTTGTTTTTTTACAGGAGAAGCAAAAAACCTTAAAATCAAAAATTTTTTAAATCCTCAAAATCATATAATTTTCAGGATCGAGATATAAGGATTCGCTTCAATATATACAGCAAATGAGTTTGTATGTAAGATTCTCATATAAATACGTATGTAGTTATGTTTTCTTGCATTTTGATAAATCGAACCATAATTAATAAAAAATCCAATTTCGAAATTTTGTGTAGTTACATCCGTTTGCATTTAATATGACGATATGTTTGTATGTATGCTTGTACATAAACTTTTTGAAATATGCTCTGAATACTTAAAAATAAAGTAACACCCAGATGAATATAACAAAAACTTCGGTTAACAGTCTGCCAGTATTCTTAAACGTCAACAAAGTTCTTTCCAATTTTCGTTTTTCTGTATATGACAAAAATATCAAAGTAAACTTCATCGCAAATACGAATCTATTTTTATGCCCCTCTACATACATACATATGTATGTATGTGTTTATGTACATATAGCTTAAATATTATATACACATGCACCATGCCGCCACGTTTCATAAAAAGTCATGTCTTGAACGACTACAAAAAATGCGTCATGACAGAACGTATAATTATGTCAATATATCTACAATAAGTTTTATTATTTGCATATTGACTGAATGAACATGCATGCAAAAATAGGTAAATGTTTTTATTTATGAATAAGTAAATAAAAGACTTAAAAACAGGGACCGAAAATAACAGTTATTTTTAAAATTTAAAATCAAAAAGTCAGGTGGATATAATTTGTCTATCAGATATTTGAATACAGCATATTGATGCTGTTATGCTAAGGAATAATAAACTTAATAAACAAATTTTAACTTTAATTTTTGACTTAAAAAATAAAAGTAAAATTTTAACTTTTATATTTTACTTAAAAAATAAAAGTCAGATTTTAACTTTTATTTTTGACTTAAAAAATAAAAGTCAAATTTTAACTTTTATTTCTGACCGAAAAAATAAAAGTAAAAAAATAACTATGATAAAGTGATTTTTTTGAAAAAAGTCGTAACTGTTATGGTCCCTGCTTAAAAAATATATCTTTATGAGTATCAGTCGTTTAATTCTCTCACTACTTCCGGTTGTTGTGATCCAAAAAAAAAAAATGTTGACCATAATTGTAAAAAACAACAACATGAAGCAACAAACAAAAGTGCCAAAAATTTAAATTTCAAATTTACAGCTTAATGCCCGTATTCATAAAAACTATTTTATGTTTATTGAGGGTTTATTTGACAAGTATTGCATAGAAATTTGTCAAATAAGTCCTTAATAAACCTAAAATAGTTTTTATGAATACGGGCATAAATGTCTACATTTCATAATTAAAGAGCAATTTGAATATGTATTTCTAATTTTTTGGTTTGCAATTAACTCCGTGGTCTAGTGGTTAGTGTGTTGGCTTACTAAGACGATAGCTCCGGGTTCAAACCTCATCTCTGACATCTTGAAAAAAAAGAAATATAGAAAAAATATTTCTTTCGGCCACTACCTGATTGCCATGAAGAAGCTTCTCAAGTCTGTCTATTCGGAATCGACTTTAAACTGTAGGTCCCTGTACTCAGGGATAAAATTTGACACACAGAACTTGAGTGCTGAGAGAAGCTAGGCCGTAGCTCTAAAGCAGTAATGGCCACTTATGTATGTAATAAACATAAGTATTATAATTGCCCATTTCTATGCAGAAAATAAGAATTTTCTATGACCAAAGAAAACGAATTAAGATTTATTGCAGAATGGCTGTACGAAAATGAACAGAAGCAAAAGCCTTATAAAAGGCTATAATAGAAACATGTTAAATACTTTACTTTAGAAAACAGGTCCACCACTATTTTATGAAACTTATTATTATTCGCTAAAAAAAATTAAAAGAAATGTTTACATAAAACGAAACTTTTGCATAAAATATTTGAAATAAAAAAAAATTGTGGTTACGTGTGTAAAAATAAAGTAACAATATTCTTTTAACGTACATACATTTTAATAAAATGCTTTATTCTTTAAATTTATAGCCAGAAGTCGATATTAGTAATCGTTAATGCATAATGAATTTTTTAGTTTTAAGAATATTCCAGTAACTATATCATTTGTTATACCGGGACTTAATTGTAATTTAAAACGTTAATCTAAAAGGAAACGGAACAAATCAAAATATACTTCCAAACCTGGGTGGTAGACGAATTAGGCAAGACGGGCTGTACAGTTAGAACAAATAAAAAACACTCATTTTTGTATTTTGTAAATTAGTTCTTATTTTTCAGAATATAAGCGTATATTCCTGTGTGTTTGTTTTAATAAAATCCCGTAGTCGAAAAATTAATATTAAAATTCAGTATAATATCGTATTTATACACATTCTCCCACTGAAACCCTTAATATATATGCTTACAAATATTTACATACATATGTATATATTTACATACATACATACCGATGAGTATATTATATACATAATTTTATTTATTTTCATAGTTCATATGGTTTATATGTTCAAATTACAAACAAAAGACAACACGTACTGGATAATTGTGTTAAAGAACTATTCATACAGACATATATTCATTCTTACAATATCATGTAGAGTTAACTTAACACAAACATCATCATTTTTATATATTCTAAAGACCAAAAATTACAAGGAAACTAAAGGCGACAATACTAAAAATAATAATTGGTAGAAAAAAAATATACATACCCGGGAAAAATACCAAATCAATTTTAATTTTTACTACGAGTTTCAATGTAATTGTTTAATAGTTATGATGTTACGCATACATTACGAGTTGGTGTTATGTCGGACTCACTCATCTCGAATAGAGACAATCTTCTTGTCTTTCACCACTGCAAACCAATCAACTCCGGAACCACTTCATCTGTTCTGCTGCCTGTGTTCAGCAGCTCTATGGCTATTGGACATCATTAGGAACATTTTAGTAATTCTCTTGTTATTTTACATATAAAGAGCCGATCGTCTGAAAACAATCATCTTCTAGAAACAGGCGGCAAATTTAAGAAATTAAAGAGTTTTTTTTTAACCTTTTTTGTTTTATAAAAATGAGCACACATTTTTGGAGCATAAAGATTTTATGTGATAAAAAGGAATGGATCGGTATTTTCATATACGAAATCAATAATTAATAACAAAGCTACACAACAGAATAGCATACTATCGATAAATTACACTGTGCTTCATTAGTATAGAACCAGTATATTTAAAATTAAAAACACTTTATAAATTGCAAATACAGAGAACTTTTATGTATCAAAAAGTTTAAATAAAAATAAAAAAAATTCGCTTTGCAGAAAAATAATTGATTCTTAAGTTGACAAATTGAACAGAAAAACTTTAATGGAAATGCCTTAAAATAAGTCAAGTAAGTAAGTAAAATTCGTCATTAATATGTTGGTTCAACAGAATAGAAACACAAGCATTTGTAACATAAATCAATAAGTGGTTGTAATAAAGCCACATACATACATATAAGTAAAATGAGGGATAATAGGTAAAAAAAAAGTGCTGTGAATTCTCTGAAAATGGCCAAATCGACAGAAAAATCGGACGAATTCATAATGTGGTAATGATTTATATAACATTTTGTGAAACATTTAAAAATTAAAAATGAAGCATTCACACAGTGAAATATTTAATATATGTATGTAAAGCATTTAGCCGGAGTAAATCAACCACTTGTCGCGCTATTTTAAGTAATAAACATTAACAGCTGCGAAAATTGAAGAAAACACTTATACCGTAGACAGATGACAACGTTAATTTGCATTAAGAACCTACTAATGGAAATTTAAATTTTACCCTGACACACGACAGTTTCTGTATTTATAGCGTAGACAGACGACAACGTTAGTTTGTTTGTGAACTACTTTTATTTGCTTTTATACCCATAGAAATGAGAGGTTTGTAACTTTGCTTACTTTGTATCCATTTTAATTACCAATAGTAAACAATAAACAATTAGCCAAACACTGACTGATTTTATGCTATGCCATATTAAAAAAGCTTAATGCAGTATAAATTCAGTTTAGCTTTGTGCATTTATATTGGAGATAATGCGCAAGATAATTTGAATTAACTTAACTAATCCACATTAACGCCGTCGTCTGTCTACAGTATTTAATTGCAAATAATTGGTGAAAAGTAAATTTTTTTGATGCAAATACATGTAATTTGGATGGTATCGTTGGTTACAACTTTTACTTTTACAATATCCATAAAGAGAAAAAATTCTAAGCCGCCTTTACAACAAAGAGAGTATATGCTACAGTTTCATACTACGGCACTATTGATCTTGTTGTTCAAAACAGCCGTATGACCGGAAATAAATACAAAAATCTATCAGAACTGATCATCCTCAAAATGAAAGATATTTTTGAATCACTAGAGTGGATTCATACATACGGTACGGTACGGATATATATATATATATATAGCCAGCCAAAATATTGAAAGTTTAAAACATTAAGTATCAAATCCAAAAAAAAAAAAAAAGCACACATCTGTTTGATTTATAGAACATTGAAAAGGTGGTTCTATTGTGTTGAATAATAATAAATAATTGAATTAATGAACAGTTTTAAAAATGAGTGCTTGGTTTTTATTTTATTAATTTCCTACTACGAGTATTAAATAAGTTACACTTGTATGAAAAGAAACATAATATATAGCACATCTTGTGAATACCCCAAATATGTTTTTATTTTAAAGTAATTTAAATTACAAATATATTACTGAAAGTTGAAATGTTTCTGTCTTTTTATTGTTAATTTTACTTTCGAGTGTTTCAGTGTAAATTATCGAATCAATGAGACAGACCTGGTTTTGCACGTTTTCTTTGACAGAAATATTGAATTATGTATGAATATAATTTCTATTATAATGATCTCAAATTCAAAATTTATTTGTTTATTGGAGTACTTTGTAAAAATTTCAATAAAACCCCTGCAGTGCGTTGGACCGGTCCCAAATTGGTACTTTCACCTATCACTAAGGGACACTGTTAGTCTTTTTACCGGTAAAACGACCGGAGATTTTAACATGTGGTAGTCGTAGAAACAGTCAATTGACCCCCCTATAGATAACTATGGGACAGTCTGTTTACCGGTGCCACAGTATCAATCCCGTGGTTGATGCCGTCGTACCAGTAAATTAACTGGTGAATACGGTCAGGTTAAATAAATAGTTCCAAAGTACTTTACATCTTATTTTCCCTGATAAGCCAGTGATTACTTATAAGCATGTAATTACTTATAAACAGAACAATAACTGAAGCATATATTATATGCACAACTCACCAAATAAATGAATAACGAATTATTTTTCTGCATACACATTTACCTCACATAGCAACAAAATTCAACTTTCATTGACAATGCTTCTGAGTACAGGCATAACTTCAAATTAACACGGCTTCGATAACAAAGGGACAGAAAAATGTGAATTAAAACTTCTTCGATAACAAAGGGACAGAAAAATGTGAATTAAAACATCTTCGATAACAAAGGGACAGAAAAGTGGGAATTGAAATCTCTTCGATAACAAAGGGACAGAAAAGTGTGAATTGAAACCTCTTCGATAACAAAGGGACAGAAAAGTGTGAATTGACACTTATTCGATAACAAAGGGACAGAAAAGTGTGATCTGACATCGCGAAAGACAACGTTGAGTCAGAAAAATAACCGAAAAATGGGTCAATTGACATAATAAAACTGCAGGGACATTATTATTTATACATACATATGTATATACTTACATATACACTTGAATTAAATTACTTCTATTCACTTGATAACAAATGTTGTCACCATTGAAACGCATGTTTTTATGCAAACCAGAGTAGGAAAACAAACAAAACTGAACGTTTGATCTCATTTTGTTGTATTTTTTACAATGAGTAAAACAAAAATAAAACAGAAACAGTGAGAAAGATTGTCCCATTTAATGTTGCATATTGTTTTTGTATTGAGTACTACAAATACACTAACTCAAATGTGCGTAGGTACAACAAAAAATGAATGAGAAGAAAAAGGATAGAAGAAGATAAAAAGAGAAGAAGAAGAGAAAAAACAACAAAAAACAAAGCAAGCACAAGAGCGAAAAGCTAATTGCTTCATTTGCGCTGTTTCTCATTTAGAAAGTATTTGTTTTTGTTTTGCTCATGTACAATACCATTAAAAAAATTTTGAAAAGTGTATGACTTTGTTGAAACTTTGGCGAAATGTTTTGTTTGTTTGCCCACTCTAATGCAAACAAATATGGTGTTCACTTGTAAAGATATATAATTTTCCCTTATTTAATAATAATTCATACAGGTTTGCCTTTATTATGTTTACATGATTTATTTGTATTCGGATACAGTATATCCATACCCATAGTTAAGAAGGTTTACATAATGAAATCAAAGTAGTGATGGACATTAAGAAAACATCGATGTTTTTGCCTATCCCATGCATTGCAAAGAAGTTTAATTTTTTAAGTTTAAATTAAAGTTATTTATTGGGCCTTTTAATAAAAACAAAAATTAATTCTAAATCTCATTGGCAAACTTTATAAAAAGCCAAAATCGAATGGTATCTATATGTTGAGTGGTTTTTCTTCACTCTATATAAAAAAATCAATAGATTTTGTGGTTTGGCTCTTAAAATGATGAACATTTGTTTGTTCACCAGTTGATTTTCAGTTCGATTAAAGTTTTCCAAAATACAATAATTCTATGGCTCTAATTAAAATTATTGATTTTTTTTTAATCGCACATATACCTCTGTACATGCCAATACATACGATACATAAATACATACATAAGTGCGTATACATACATACCTATATAAATAAATATGTATATGTATTTTAATATCGATTTATTTATGAATGCTTGTATAAAGGGGTAATAACCAAATACTACTACATATACAAATATATGCAAAATAAAAATTTATTTATTTTAATTTTAGTTTATTCATTCATTAAATATTGAATCTGAAAACGGTTATTTTCCAAGGTTTCGGAAATATTGACAAAAGTTTGTCTTTAAGGGATAAGTCTGAAAGGAGTACATAATTATTTTTCGGGGTTTTGACTTATCGACTTTTATTCTTTAGAATATTGCATATTCTTTATATATACGTGCATTTATAAAGATATAGAACGAGCTGGATAAAGACAAGATTGTTAAGATTAACTTATTATCAAAGAGTTACAAAATACACCATCTCTAGGAATATGGTACGAATATGATGAAGAAAAAAAAATTAATAAAATTTTTTTGGTTTCTTTTATTTATTTTATTGCTTCAAATTCGATATACAGTTCTCGATTTGTAATTTAATACAAAGGTCTTATTCAGCGGAAACAGTTTTCCACACACATTTCAAGAAATCTCTATCTGATCTCGGAAAACTTAGTTCTGTAGTTTTATTTGTACAATAATTTTGTAGTTTTTTCTTGTGCATAAAAATATAAAAATTAAATAATGGATTATGAATTTCAATTTTAATTTTTATAACTAAAATGTATAATCAAAAGCTGAATATTCTCTTTCTCAAAAAAGCATTAGCGCGCTTTTTATTTGTTTTTATTTCCGAAATAATGTGGATTATTGTCTGTATTGTCTGACGTTAATATTCCACTTTGAAATGTAATCGTTATTGTTTATTCGTGTTAAAATTAAAAAAAAAATAAAATAAAAAAAAAACATTTCTTAATTGCATTTCTACGTATTTAAACAATTTCTAAATTAAATCACGTTTAAACACTGGCGTCTGTTTGTTATATTCTTATACTGGTATATAAAAAGAATTGTAGTTTATCCATTGGTAAGACTTTCTGTCTTGTATGTCAATTTGTCGGTGAGATGTTGGCATTGATATTGATTGCAAGAGTTTGAATTGTTAATGAAGTGTATAAATAAGTTTTTGAAACTGTTGTGTCCTTACACACTGCACTATACCACAAAACAAATCGAATATTAAAAGTCAGTAAAAGAGAAAACCGGAGCCATACTTTATGTTGGTATGGCCTGTGTCCTTTTCAAACAACACAAACAATGTAATTATAATTTCTTATTCCATTCCACTTTCTTTACTTCACCTACATAAGTACATAAATATCATATTGTTGTTGAAATTGGCCACATACATACATATAAGGAATATGCACAGAAAGAGAAAGAGGCAGTTGTTGTAACAAGTTAGAGTTTAAAGGCCGACGACATTTAAAATGATTTTTATTATATATTGTCTGTAGATGTTAAATGCTTTGAAAGTAATAATAAAATGACAAAATTTATAACATTTTCGTTTTCATTTTCGTTTTAATACGAGTAATAATTAAAATATGTACAAGAAAATTAAGGATAATTTATTTAATGGTTCTCAATATTACTAACGAGTATAATATTTATTAATCAGACAATAACAAGTTCTATATTATATAGGCTAATCACACTTTGCTGAATGTGTTTTTTCTTTTGTTTTTGTTAATACCTTGTCAAAAATAAGATTTTTGGGTATTTGTTTGTGAGATGATTTCATCGTTAGAGTCAAATCTGTTTTCATATAGCCATTTGTTTAAATTCGAAGAATGGGTTGGATATATCTGATTCATAGATTTTTCTTCTGAAAGCTATATACTTGTATATATCATCATATTAAATGCAAATGGACGTAACTAGACTTTTTGTTTTTTTACAGGAGAAGCAAAAAACCTTAAAATCAAAAATTTTGTAAATCCTAAAAATCATATAATTTTTAGGATCCAGAAATAAGAATTGGCATCCCTATATACAGGGTGTTTTTTTAGAGGTATAGAACTTCGAATTGAAATAAAACACAAGAAAATCGTTTTAATGTCCATCAATTTGGCTTTATTGGAAGGATAATTTTATGCCATTAATGTTTCAATATGATTTCGGGCATGTGGCCGCCGCTGCTAGCTTGAATAAAGCCAATTCTACAGGTCCAATTTTCAACCACTTTTTCGAGCATATGGGGCCGTATGTTGGCAATAACGCCACGAATGCTGGCTTCCAAGTCCCCTAACGTTTCTGGTTTGATGGCGTAGACGAGCGACTTCACATATCCCCAAAGAAAATAATCCAATGGTGTCAAATCACACGATCTTGGTGGCCAATTGACAGGTCCATTCCGCGAAATTATGCGCTCATCGAATGTTTCCTTCAATAAATCGATTGTGACGTGCGCTGTGTGGCATGTAGCGCCGTCTTGTTGGAACCACAACTCATCCACATTCATGCCATCCAATTCGGGAACAAAACAGTCGGTTATCATGGCTCTATACCGGTCTCCGTTAACGGTAACTGACTCTCCAGCATTATTTCGGAAGAAGTATGGCCCAATGACTCCACCAGCCCATAGAGCACACCAAACAGTCCGTTTTTGTGGATGTAATGGCGTCTCAAGGGTCTCATATGGATTCTCTTCACTCCAAATGCGGCAATTTTGCTTGTTGACGTAGCCATTCAACCAAAAATGAGCCTCATCACTGAACAAAATTTTGCGATGAAAATCAGCATCGAGATCAATCTCATTTTCGGCCCATACACCAAAATCACGACGCATTGCATGGTCTCGCGGCTTTAATTCTTGCACAAGCTGGATCTTGTAAGGTCGCAAGCCAAGATCTTTGCGCAAAATCTTCCATAAAGTTGATGGACAAAGCTCCAATTGCTGTGCACGGTGGGGAATCGATTCATTCGGGTTCTCTTCAACACTTTGCTCTACAGCGGCAATTGTTTCTTCGGTGCGCACTGTTCGACGTCTCTGCGGATGCGTATTATCACATAGAGTAAACGTAGTGCGAAAACGATCCATGGTTAACCGAATTAATTGCTCTGATGGACGATTATGTCGACCATAAAATGGACGGAGCTGCGGTAAACTTCGCGAACTGAACCATTATTTTCGAAATAAATTTGCACGATTTGCAAGCGTTGTTCTTTTGTCAACCTGTTCATGATGAAATGGCAAACCAAACTAAATATTAATCACTTGACAGCTGACAAAATGGCCGCCAGTTAAAAAAGTGATGCCAACTTAAAGTTCTTTACCTCAATAAAAAACACCCTATACAACAAATAAGTTTGTATTTAAGGTTTTCATATTAACATGTATGTAGTTATGTTTTCTTACATTTAGAAATACACGCACTTGTAGTTACGCCCGTTTGAATTTCGTTAATAAAATCGCCATTTTTGATCGTAGGAATCTAAAATTTTGAACCAACATGTATTATTAATAAAAAACCCAATTTCGAAATTTTGTGTAGTTACGTCCGTTTGCATTTAATATGACGATATGTATGTACAATGTTCATATGTGGTTGTGGTAGATTGCAAGAAAATGCAACGTCCCTCTAACAAAAACTTTTTCATACTTAACTGATAACACAAAATTAAAATCACTTAACAACAAACAAGAAAAATAGGATGCCAAAGGAATTTTATAAATCGTGCTATGTGTATGCAAATTTTACACATTTCTTGTAAAACTTTAGGAACATATTGCACACTACACCAAAAACTATCACAACATAAAATTTTTAAAAATCTGTTTTATTTTTACATTAACCATTAACTTTTTAATTTAATTTTCTTATTTATTGCAGGAATGAACAGGATACTAAGTGTTTTTGTTTGTAAAATCCATTTCAGGCTATTTGATGGTTTTGTGGCTAAAAAAATTTCAAGTTTATTTACCAACATCGAAATAAGTCGATAGTTAACATGTAAAAATTTTAATTGAAAATACCACATGCAGAAATTCCAGGATGAAAAAGTGTAATATTTTACAAAATTTAAAAAAAAAAATTAAAGTTTATTGCTTGGTATAAAAATGAAAAGAATATAAAAAGTTTCACTTATTTTACATTTCATATTATACTTTTCCTAAGAATGATTTAAATTATAAACAATTTTTTGCACCGAGTACTGTTTGCTTTTTTAAAGCCATTGAAAAATTATCAAACTTAAATTGTAGTCGCCGTGGTCTAGTGGTTAGTGTGTTGGCTTACTAAGACATGGGCCCTGGGTTCGACTCCAGGCTCTGACATCTTCAAAAAAAAGAAATATGAAAAAAAATATTTCTTTCGGCGACTACCTCTCAGCAGTCTTCTGGCAAAAGCTCTGAGAGTAACTAATTGCCATGAACAAGCTTCTCAAGTCTGTCGTTTGGAGTCGACATTAAAACTGTAGGTCCCGGTACTCATGGATAAAAATTGACACACACAACATGAGTGCTGCGAGAAGCTAGGCCGTAATCCTGACACAGGGTTGTAAAGGCCAGTTATGTATGTATGTATGTATGTAAATTGCGAATGATTGCTTTCATAAATAAAATTCATTTATAGAATATGGAAAACGAAAACAAGTCACCAAACTTGCAAAAAATTTAAAATTTTAAAATTGACTGTCCTAATCCTACTAAAATGATAACTTTTTATTCGAATTTTTTTTTAATAAATCAGATATTTTTACTGATATTTATTTATTTTTAATAGGTTATAACGCCAAAATTAAATAAATAAATATTTATTTTGTATGGGCATGTCACCTTCAAGTTGGAATATTTGAAATTTACAATATATAGCCTATAATTCCTTCCAGACATACAGTGAAATATAAAAGAACACTAAAATTGGTTACTAATATTAGTGTTAACGTTTTATATAACTTAATTACAAATTTAATTAAAACAAAAAATTAAAATTAGAACTACATACGTAGTTGGTTGGGTGGATTTGAATCAGGCAGTGGAAAATTTATTTATTTTTGTTTTTGTTTTTTTTGTTTTTGAGAAAAACCTGTATCTTCATAAAACAGCTGTAATTTATGGTGTTCATTTTTCACATAGACACATGATGGTATGAAAAACTGAAATTATTCATACCATGCATGCATCTTTACTGCTTAAATTTTATGTTTATTTAAGACCAATGCTCAATGGTAAAGCTCTAGTGCATTGTATTGGAATTTGATGTGATTTGACGGTATTTTTAAATTATAATTTTCGAAAAACCGCAAATTTAATTTTTTAATTTTTTCTCCTTCGCTGAGATTTGTAAATCGGTCTATTGAGTTTCTTTGCGAGGACTCTAACCACTATACCAAGAATAAAAAAAAAACAGTTCTCCGCAGTATAAAATGACCAAAAAGGTAAACCAAGCATTTAAATTTTGTACATAAAAACGAAATACAAAATTTGGAGAAAAAAGCAGATGCCATAGAAAACCCAAATGGACTATAAAACTCTTTTTGCTAAAAATATACAAAGAGGAAGTAATCTCCCGTATACATATACCTCCGTATACATATACCTCCCGTATACATATACCTATAAAGCTGTGTGTACTTAAGCCGACAATGTGTTTTAAATTTATGTTTAAAAAAAGAATAAAAAAATTATTTATCTATTCTTTGTTTGGCAAAAAATTCGTTCTATTTTAATAGATAAATTATTTCTATCGTTTAATCGCAAATTTGTTTTTGTTGTTCTTTTTTTATTTCCTTCAGTTTTAGCGTTACATATTAAATGAACTTGAAGTTTCAAAAGTGAATTCGATGTCCTGACTGACACTCTAACTTTTTGGTTATTTATTCTTGTTTTTCACTTTTTTTTTTACTTTCCATTTTACTTAACAGGACCTTGTCCTACTTAAAATTTGTCTATTGCATTTGTAACATATATTATTGTAGTTTTAAAAAGGGCAATAGAGGAACTAGTAATAATACCACAGAATTATTGTGCATAGATTGACACACTTAAAAAAATAATAACACTGTGTGCCAAAAAAAATTTAAATACTTTCAAAATCTTGAGTTGTGAGTGCAAAATCGATTACATATCGATCGACTGATATTAAAAGGAGCAAAGTTATTAGATCTTTCCAATGATATACACATACACATTTTCTCAATTTTATTTGAGTAAAATATAAAAATATATAAATATATATATATATATATATATATATATATATATATATATATATATATATATATATATAATATAAAAATAAAATATTTAGCAAAAATAACAAAAAAAAAATAGTTTCAGCCACTTCACTGGCCATCAAACAACTTGAAGCAAAGAATTTCGATAAAATGCGGTAAATAAAAATCTTGAATTTTTTTTTTCTCTACAGAAACATCAAACATACTTTTTTTATTGCTTAAGAAATCTTTAAAATGGTCTTGGAGAGTGAATATAGTACTGCAATTAATTTTTTTTCTGGAACTACAAACCGCTATGTGCACTTATTGATATATTTTTATATTATTGATTTCGTTCCAATTGTATTAAATGTTAAATATGTATGTAAATGACCTGACAACAGATATATAAAAAAAAAAATTTAAGCACTGAAAATATTAATCTTTTAACAGATAAACCTGTTTTTATGCGGTGAATAGAGACCGCATAAAACCAATCGCATAAAAAAATTACACAAAACTTCACCAAACGCTATAAAAAATAGTTTTCACAACATAAATAAACATAATTTTTTTATGTGATAAATAGTTATCGCATAAAAAAGTTACGCGTCGAAAATAACCCTAAACTTTTTTACTTCATTCAATTAAGTAGACATGTAGATATTTTTAAATATTTTTTTTAACATTTCTACTTGTTTAATATACGATTATAAAAATCAACTTAAATCATTATCCCTCACAATGGCTTGCATCACTAAAGATACCAACTCGCTTGCCATTTTTGAGACACGCGGTTCGCTGCATAGCTCTGTCATAAAAATTTTGGGAGAAAACCAACTTTTTCATTTTTAATCATATTGCGAACCAATTAAAACTAAACCCTCGTGTGAACCGTGTGATTCCCAATCGTGGTTCAGGGAGTAAACCAAGTAGTTCATATTATGTGTGAGTATTGCATTACATATTGGGACCAAACACATATTAATAATCGATATAATGAAAAGTAATCCATATTTTCTCAACATGTATTCCTTTTACCAACACTGCAGCTAAA
Source organism: Metopia argyrocephala (assembly GCA_963576795.1). Taxonomy (NCBI): domain Eukaryota; kingdom Metazoa; phylum Arthropoda; class Insecta; order Diptera; family Sarcophagidae; genus Metopia; species Metopia argyrocephala. Next base: position 905,192 of record OY756208.1, read on the forward strand.
TATGTTTATAATGTTTAATTTTCATATAGCGACCAGAAACTATCGCAAAACTAAACATCACACAAAAAAAAACCGCATAAAATAAAAGCGCTCCAAAATAGATCGCATAAAAACAGGTTCTCCTTTATATCTTTTATTTTTCATTTTATTACGTTTTTTTAAGTTTAAAACAGAAGTCCGTGAATTTCTTTTTTATCTAGTGAAGTAATTTATTTTAAAATTTTATAATTTTATATTTAATTTTTAATTCTGGTTTTTCGACCTTTATTATTTAATGTAATGAAATTCTCAAGCTCAAGGTCTCTTTTTTAAATAAAAACTTTTATTTAATTATCAATATTTCGCTACTCCTGCGTGTAGCGTCTTCAGGATATATTTATGAAGACGCCACGCGCAGGAGTAGCGAAATATTGATAATTAAATAAAAGTTTTTAATAAAAAAAAAAGACCTTGAGCTTGAGAATTTCATTACATTTTATATTCAAAATATATTTCGTTATATAAAGAACATTTGTTTCAGTTTATAATTTAAAATTGAAATAGATTTTTTTTATATTTTTATAGGAAATTGTGTTTGTAAAAGGCTTCAGTTTTTTTATATCTTGATCACAGTCTTTTCCCTATAAAATTCAACCACAATTTCACGACTTTTATAGGAATTTGTTGTTAGAAGATGTTTACAAGGCTGTGAAGTAACTGATTCTATATGAGTCTACATAAGAGAAAGCTTTTTAAGTTGGAATGTGTGGTCTAAATATACTGATGTTGCCAGAATTTTTAAAATAAAACCTGTAAAATTTATCAATTGATCGCAAAAAAAGGCCACAAATGCACTTTTTAATTGGAGGTACATACTCGCAAAAAACAAAATATCCCACAAATCTGCAACAGTGATTACATGTATCTTAAGTTCACGTAAGTATAAGTACATTAAGGTACGTAAAAGTCTTCTTTAATATACTTATGCTTTTGACAGACTTTTCGTTGCTTAAGCTAAGACATGCAGATTATGGTTGGGCCTTTAATCTTTGTGAAGGGAATTTAGTTGCCCTCCCTTACAACACTGCTTACCAATAAGGTCCAACTTTTGCTACATAATATTATTACTATTAATTCAAGCATCACGTTTTCGGCTCTCCAAAACACTGGCAGGAACAGATCTGATCCAAATCGGATTCGTCCGTTTGGCCTGGCTCACTCAGCAAGGGAATATATAAGAAAAAAGTCCTATCAAATGATGGTATTTTAAAAGATTTGCATTTTAAGGAAATAATCTTCAAATATTCACTTCGTCTTTTTAGAGGAACAAAATCTGAACTTCTGGAAACACTCAATTGCAAACAATGAAAAGGAAAAACAAAAAGTTTTTATCCTCATACACATGCATACATAAAAGAAAAAAAGAGAAACTGATGTTTTTGTGTTGGTTTGTAGTTGAGTGTTGAGTATACGGTTGATTTCGTTTTATTTAATTTTTTTTCTTTTGATTTTATATGTTTGTTTTGACCATAAGAGAAAACAAAAAACAAATCAAGTAATTTATAGAGAAACTTGAGAGTTATTTAAAAGTTGCTCTATAAAGAAATAATAATAAAGTAATTTAATTTAAAATTGAAGAGTTAATATTGTTACTTTTGTTTCCTTGTTGATGTTTTTCTAGTATGTATACCGGTTATTATACAATTTTTTGTAACATTGGGAAGTAAATATTTCGATGAAACTGTTAAATTGTCTACTTGCGGCCAATGATTTAGTATACATACATATGTACATATGTGTATACATATACATACATATGTATACGTTTTATTGCAAATAATATAAGGTGTAGATTTGCATGCTTCCATGCTGACAGATAAAGTTATTACCTTAAGGTTAAAGTTTACTTGTAATAACAAAAAACAATTTATCTGCCTGATAAAGTCCTGCCTTTAACTATCGGCAAGTTGTAATAATGAGCCTTAGTATATAGAAAACAAACAAGAGCATTTGTTCTTCAAATTTATATTCTTCTATATATATTTTTTTTGCTCAAACCGTTATCTGTTTATTCGATTCATGATTATTAATTAATAAATACATATAATAATTTTGTGTTTTATGATGAATTTAATATTTTTTACAAAACTTAAACTGTGTTAACGAAATTTTGTTACCGTTGACCGTTTGTTCCACAATTTATTGAAAAATAAGAATATTTTTAAAGTTTTTTTTTCTTTACTTTCTTTTTTTTTAATAAAATTGCACACGATGTTAATAGCAATAAAGCGTTATCGGATCAAAACATTTTAGCAAACAAACATTACGAAATTAAAATCCAAAACAGTCAAACACATGACACTCACACATATTTATTACATGATGAGTTTACTTGATCTCCTTTATATAACAATAACACATTTGTAACGGTCATGATTCTGCATAGCCGGAAACTCATACATATGTATGTATGTATGTATGTATATGTACAATCATAATACGTACGCATAGCAGTGCTTTAGATTAAAAGAGCTGTTTTTTATTATATTTTTAATATTGTATGTAATTAGGTTGACGCACAATTATAATTAATTGAACACGTACGCTTATAAGCAAGTATTCATTATTCTTGAGCTTGACCAACCGTTTGTTTGAGTTTGACGATCCATTTTCTATTTGCAAATTTATATGGGTGTCAGAATAAAATTTCAAGGCTAAAAAAATGATTATTGTTAAATAGTTAAATAAAAGAAAAAAGGTCATTACTAAAACACGATTGTGTGTAATTTTTCAAAATTGAAAAAAAAAAATAAAATTGAAATATAATAAGAAAAAAGACACAATAAGATTTTTTTATGAATTTTTTACATTTATTTTATTTTACATATGTATGTATGTACATATGTATTTCTTAAAGAACAATTATTTTAATATTAATATAACAACTTTATTGACTTTTTTTTACAAATAATAATAACAAAGACTTAAAGTCTTCTTATATTAAGTGTTTATTTATTTTCAATATTTCACTGCTCCTTCATGTAGCGTCTTCAGGAATTATAATTATTTTTTTTATTTATTAAAATAATAATTCCTGTTAAAATGTTTAAAGCTTTCAGTTTTCAGCATATGTACATAGAGTGTATTGGCCGAAAGCTCCTTGTTTGCAGCATCTTTACAGATGAAATGAGGAAACATGCGAAACAATTTCGTAACGTGGCGAAACTTTAACGGTGATCTTTAAGTTCTGCAGATTAAAATTTGTCGTTGTAGTATGGGTTATAATCCCAGAGTGGTACATTTAATTCTTGGTAAAATATCACTTTTCTTTCAGTTGCATTACCTTGACAAATGTCCAATTTACCGCTTATGCCTGCCTCCCCTATTTTGTCTAAATAGGTGAAAGCAGGAAAATACGAAGGACTAAAGTTGCCAGCTATGGCTTCTGGAATATCGCCAACATTATGTAGAATATATGTGGGAGTACTTTGTAAATAATTGGCCCATATTTGATAAGAATTTGATGGCGTTGAAGCCATTGCTATACCATCAAATGTATCTCTACGTTGTAGAAGAGGTGATGAAGTCTTGGGCATCAAAGCAGGAGATGTTGCCATCATATACATTTCCATATCCAAGTTCTTTCGTAACTTTATTATGTTCGATGATGATTCTGTACGCCTTAAGCATAAACTGCTTTCGTTTGATATAGTTTCTGAATAATAGCCAAAGGATTTGTTTTTATGTTGTTTGATATCAGCTGCTTCCCCAAAATCATCACATATCGACATCATTTCAAACGCAGTTCGATAATTTTTGCGTGACATTGTAAGATTACGAGTTTTAGGTTCTGGAATTAAAGTCTCAATCTTTGATATTGATGAAGGTGGGCTACTACTTGAAGAACTCTGTCGTGTGGGTGTTGTACATGTACTCGAAGCAACTGAACAATATTCTGCACTTAATTTGTTGGTGGTACGTTTTAGTCTAGGGACACGTCTATATTCCGTAGTAGCAACATAATAGGCATTTAAACTTTCATTTAATATATCACTTTGACAGGAGAATATTCTTAAACAGCAACCCATTTTAAATAATTTTTTACTCTACCAAATAGGATGTTACCTTCACCATTGATGATTACTGACTGAGCGTAATGATGTTCATCTACTGTTTTACAAGTTATTATACGTTTATAATATTCGTTTATTTTTTCGCGACAGTTCAAAGAAAGATACAGGTAATAAATGGCAAATTTTTCGTTGATTTATATCTATTCTCAGGGTTAAAATGTATTAGAGCGTACCTGATTGCATGCAGGTAATCCAATATGCTCATGAAATGCATTTCTAATGGAAAATTTGTTTAATCCCTGTTTTTAGGATTTTAATATGTAGTGTCTGGGGTTCGCTGGAAATTTTATGTTTGGAATTTGCAAAGTTTTTTTTTTTTTTGTAAATTTAGTGTCAACAGTACTATTTAGGTAGTGAAGTATGACAGAAAATAGTTATATAGACATATTCTAAAAATAATATAAATAATTTTCCTTTTCTAACATATTACTAACAATTTCTTGTTTATACAAGTGCGTATGGGATGTGTAATGTAAATGTACCGTTTTTAAAACTACAATATATTTAATTATTTTCTACTTCCTGTCTTCTATTAAATTTCATGACATTTGGTAATTCCGATTAAAAATATATATACATATGTATGCATGTTTGCATATAAGCTTACATATTTCTATATGTAGGGGTTGCTGTTTTGTAAAAATACAGCTCTGATCAAATGAAATATCGAATTGTTTAGAACTATTTCTATATACATATATTTCTGTCATATTTTTATGCGTATTTTTTTAGCATATTGTGTTTGTAGTCGCCGTGGTCTAGTGGTTAGTGTGTTGGCTTACTAAGACATGGGTCCCGGGTTCGACTCCGGGCTCCGACATCTTCAAAAAAAAAAAGAAATATGAAAAAAATATTTCTTTCGGCGACTACCTCTCAGCAGTCTTCTGGCAAAAGCTCTGAGAGTAACTAATTGCCATGAACAAGCTTCTCAAGTCTGTCGTTCGGAGTCGATATTAAACTGTAGGTCCCGGTACTCATGGATAAAAAATTGACACATACAACATGAGTACTGCGAGAAGCTAGGCCGTAATCCTGACACAGGGTTGTAAAGGCCAGTTATGTATGTATGTGTGTTTACCCTTCAATTGGTCGTAATTATCCTAGAAGTGTCGTTGCCTGGATATACTTATATGTATATAGTTTTCCAACCAAGGTTTTGAAGTTACGATTATTCATCAACATATAGATCAGTATATCAATAAAAAAAAGAGTTTTTTAAAACAAGAAACACAAAAAAAAATTGCAAAATTTTTTACAAATATTTCATTGAAAATATTTTTATACATTCGAAATTTGACAGCATATCTTTCGAAATTTCGAACACAGTACACCTGGCTTAAAAGAAAATTTCAACAACAATATCGTACGCAAAATTATAATACATACTTTGAAAAGGAAATTCATAAATTTGTATTGTTTCGGCAAAATAAAATATTTGAATTTGCACCTTTATTCCTATAAATTCCAACTCAAGCAACAATCAAAGCTGGCTGACCATTCACAATCCCCTATTGTATGTATTCTGATTGTGTGCTGAGACAACAGACCCAGATAGTGATTGTGGAATAATCATAGCATCTCGAAAAAATTACTGTTTGGTGTTGTTTGCGGTCTGGAGATGTCATTGCGTCGTATTAATACTCAGAAAGCTATGGACGTATTGTATGATTACCAAAATTTTAATCTGTAATTGAAGATTATTAACTGCACAAGATATGGTTTCAAAAAGACTGCGCTGCAAGTCAAACAACATGATTGAAATTTCCCGGTTGCGTAATTTCTTGATTTGACCACCAATATTTGAGTATTTATTTATTTAGTCTTTTTTTTTTGTGAGGCTACGCCAAAGACCGTATCTATGCGACAATGCGTGATGGTGGTCTTTTTAAATTACATTGTATTTCGAGTGTAATGGCAAAACCCCTATATATGTATTAGGATTACTTAAATTATAATCTATTTTTTTACTATTAATTTATTAGCACAATATATTCGAAATATAGTATATGGAATAGTAGTGATGTAAAAAGCGGTTACTTTTGACTACTCGATTCTTTTAAAATTGAGTACTCAATACTACTCAATACTTTAATGTGTTTTATTTTTTTGTATTTGAAAGAAAAAAAATTGTAAGCTGCACCAAATTGCAGGTTTTATAGCTGCTAAAATGTTTGCGACATTATCGGAGACTACGAATGATTTTGTCTTCTTTTTGAAGCAGGTAGAAAATGAGATCTAAGGTTCTAATCAGTGTCAACAATGCGTCTGTTGTTACACAAACATGTTTTACACTAGCGGGGCATTTTTTAAATCTCTGAAATTATCTTCAAATTCCGAATGTACATTCATTACTTTTATCTGTGTATGTCTAAGAAACCATCCAACAAAATTATATTATCGAGTTGAAGGTCATTTGTCATTGATGCCTTGCATTCAGTTACTTTTGTATTTATTGTAAGTTTGTTATGATGAAAGAAAAATTAGTAAATATGAGCTGCAGTATCTACTCTTTTGTAGTCTCTTTAGTACAAGAAAACTCACATGGTCTTTGCAAGCAAGTAATTGTTGTAAAGAGCAGCGTGACGCCGATAAATGTGTCAAAACAAAAAAAAAAAAAAAAAAACAAAAACAGATGATTGGGCTTATATATGTATTCATACAAATGTTTTTGTTGTGTATTTACATAGAACGATATTTTATGGCTTTATTCTGAATTACAATTTTTTCTGTTTAAATTCCAAATGTTTTTGTATTTTCGCTATGTTTTGACAAATGCTGAAAATTAAAATTGGTTTTTGTTAGTAGGAAAATATGTCTAGATCAGCATATTGAAATGTTTTTAATTTTTAAAGTAAACAATTGGTTCTGCTACTTTTTTTAAATTTAATTTTCGAATATCGTCAAGAGATAAAAGTTAAAATGATCCAAAAATTTGTAAAATAAGTTTGTGTGTTCTTCTGTGGGGGCAAATACAAATGTAAGAAATGTTTAGATTTTAAGCAAATACACTTCATTAATTTAACTTGAATTTCCAAGCAATCGTAAAATGTCCCGCTTGACCACGAATTTTAAAATATTTTCTTTAAATGGTTTGCGAATATTTCTCAGGCAAAATATTCAAAAACACCTATCCTTTTCAACTCGAGAAAGAAACTAGAAACTAACCTGTGGGCCATTTTCATTAATTAATAACCAACTAAGTATTAGCAATATGAAAATTAAATCATAAAATATGTATTTAGTGAATCTTTATCAATATGAATTTCGTAAAATATTTTTTAATACAAAAAGATGTTAAAACTAATACTTTATAAAAACATAAATATGAATTTATTAAACCATGCACCTGATATCTAAAAGATTAAAAATAAATATTTATTTTCGACGACTCATAAAAAGAAATGAAATTATTTATTGGAAGCTCTCTATTCTTTTTTATTTGTTTTCGTAAATGAGTTGTATCGCTTTTCTTGAAACATTTTCAAGAGATGTCATTTGATTATTCATCCTTCTCTGCTACCAACTTGAAAAATCTTTTTGTTTATTAAATAGGAGTAATATTTTACTATCAAGTGTTTTCGTTTTGCAAACAAATTTATTTTGAATGTATGTTTTATGCCCAAATACGTATATTTCTATGAATTGGAATATTTCTCTTTTATTGAAAGCTACCACCTGTGTTTACTTAATAACTTAAAAATATTTAATTAAACTTACATTATGTCTCTTTAATCATCATTCAAATATTGCAGTCTCTTTTTTTAATAAAGTTTTGTTGTAAATCTGTATTCTTTACCTCTTTAAATATTCAATTATTTCACTATGATTGTTTTTTGTTCTGCATATATTGAAAAAGTTTAGTGAAAAAATCTAAAACAAAACCGGGTTTTTAGCCGTGACTCAAGATTTTTGAGGTATTTCGCACATTTCAAACCCAGATTCTTGTCATAATCGGCAGTACCTATCAGACATCGTGTAATGTAAGTATTAATGATAGTAATATCGAATCAAATTAATTGAAAGCATAAAGTATCTCAGGAGGAATGTTTTATTAACTTAATCTTGATGAATATATGAAATTTAATCTGAAATTGGAATTAGTTGGAAAAGAACGGAATAAATTAAAAGTTATTGGAAAGTTAATTTGTTCTCTTAACTATTTATAAACCTTTTTCTTCTATAAGTAATTTTTATCAATAAACTGCAAAATCAAGTGAAAAAATATTGAATAAAAATAAAAATCAAATAATACAATATGACAGCGATAATCGATTGCTTCACTTATTGTTAACAAGGTCAAAAGTAATTACTCCCACTGTCTCATCTACTTTGTGTTGCTGTTTTTGTAAGAAATTGATGACTTACTATGTGTGTTTGTATATATATATGTATATACATATATATGTATGTACCTATGTAGATATGTATGTATGTGTATGTTGACATATAGTACATACATACATGCATAAATATAATTTAGGGTAGTTCATAGACAATATTTTTTAATAAAAAAAGTTATATGCATGTGCATGTGGGAGGTTGGAGTCTGATTCTACCAATGTGTGTTAAAATTGACCGTTAATGTAGAATTTTCTGGATGTTGTATGATATTTTTTTTTAAGACCAATACTCAGGGGTAAACCCCTACTCATGCAATGTATTGTATTGGAATGTGAAGATGGTTGATAGGTTTTTTTTTCATAGATGTTTGTATATATTGCGCCTTTTATTGTTGATGAAACAAGTTGCTGAAAATTTTTCCACTCAAGAGCCAGTGTTATACCTTCACCCTCGAATGATCAAACAGCAATTGCCTCATCTGTCGGTGGATGTTTTTTTTAAATGTGAATGGTGAGCGTCTTCAGTAGATTAACTGTTGACTTCCCAGAAAGTGGCGCTGTACTCCTGATCATTGGTTTCTGGTGGAACGGATTAGAAATGTCAGGGGGCTGTTTTTTGCAGATGGTCTGGGGGGGGGGAACCTCTTATTTTTCTTTAAATTTAATTTTTTAATTTAAATGGTAATTTTTAGAATGGGATTGAACCTTGGTCGTGTGAGTTGCTGTGCGAGCGCTCTACCACTATGCCATGATATTTTGAAACAGACAGATATTTTATCGTCCTTTGTGGACTATCATTTGGAAGACGAGGAAAGACATACTTTTATCGACGAATAGTTAGACTTGACAAAAAAACGAGTAACGTGTAGATTATATGTTAAAAATAGACGAATTTTTTCCTTCGGGAATATAGTTGGTTTTAAGTTGTTTAGAAGTTGTTAAGGTGAAATTGAAGTTGTTTAAAGTTGAAATCCCGCGGCAATCATAATAGTCTTTAATAAATTTTATTCGGTGTAATAATATTATTTAAAATACTGTTGAAGACGTAAATAATAAATTAAATATTGTAAACTCTAAATTAAACTTAAACTTATAATTAATCTTATTTATTTCTTGTAACAAATCATGGAAATTACCTTAAATTTAATAAAAGTTATACTATTAAGTCTTCATCGCACTTTAAAACAAATAATAATAAAAATAAATAAACATTGGCCACCTTAAGAGGCGATGTGCCACGCCTCTACCTAATCCGAAGCCCATAATTTTTTACTCTCTCACTTAAAAAATAAATTCTTCCATGCTTCTAAAGACCACCCCTAATATACAAACAAAACACATGTATACACACATATGAATGTATAACATGAATATGTTTGTATGTATGCATGTATGTATATGTTTCTTTGACATCATTATCTTTTACACCAACAGAAAAATAAAACATTTAAAAGTAGGAGTATATGCATGTTTTCTATTACATTCCACAATGTAGGTGAATGGTTAAGTGTTTACAGTTCACAGAGTAGAACGACTTCCTCTTGTTTTTCCTGTTATATATGATTTTATTGTTATAAATGTTTTTCTCCACACACACAAACAACAATTTAATAATTCTCGTAACCAGTTGTTCACAAAATATATTTCCATTCTCAGTGATGTTGTTTCTAAAATAGCAGAGCTTTTTCATATCCTGTATCTTTTACATTTACAAAGAAGAATAATAAGAAACCACTTTTCCTTTTGTTGGCTTTCATTTCAAATTGCTGACTATCTTCCTATTTCGGTCATAGCAATTCTCAGTATACAAGTAAGTGGTAAAATCAGTGTTGCCATTTTTAATACGAACAAAAGCGTCATGAGTATAGAAAAATTACGAAAAGGTGTGTATTAAAGCGCCTAGAAAAACACTTTAAATTTTATTAAAAATTTTGAAAATGTGTTGTTTCAAAAATATAAATTTAACACTTAAATAAGAGTAAAATAAATTATTCCAAATTGTTATATTATCATAAATTTGTTGGTTTTTGTTAACAAAAAATTATTTTTACACCTTTATGACGATTAATAACAAATAATAAATCCTTAAAAACTCGTATACAACCAATTATCTTAGTTTTAGCTTATATTCCATTTAGAACATGATTGTAAGTTAGTTTTGATAATATGCAATAAACGGAACAACAAATAGCACAATACTCTATGAATACCACAATTATATTTATTAATATGTATTATTAATTAATAATAATTTCTGTGAAATCTCTGAAAATAATAGACAAATTTACAAATTGGTATTCTCTATCGCCTAAAATTTAATTATCTCCCAGATATTTAAATAAAAAAAAGGTGATTCTACTTGAAATATATATTTGTCGTTGTCCTTAACTTTCTCATGTAGAATATATCTATATATTAGGCACAAACAGAACTTTGATTTAAAAAAAAATTTGAGGATATGAAAAAGAACTAAAAGTGTCATGAAAAAGCAAAAAAATGGCAACACTGGACAGAATCATAAAATTAGCTTAAAGTTATTAAAGTTGAAGGCAAAATGTTAACGAATTTATATTCGAACGTAATAAATAAAATTTTTCTTTTACTTATTTTTGCTCCCAATAAAAACAACATTGTTTGCTTAATGATTATGATAATGAACCCCTAAATTAAAGCTATTAATTTAAATAATAGACCAAAAGTATTTTTATTACCATTAGCATCTATAACAGCATCATCTCGTTATCCTTAACTTTCTCACATAGAACACACAAATTTAAGTGACCTCATGAAAATCAGTGTGTTTGCGGTAGTTATAAAATACTTAGTTTTAGGATAAATTCTATTTTATTTGAATACAAATTATAGTTGGGTACACAATAAATTTTATTTATAAATACAGAAAAAGAAAAAATACGAATAGCTTAATCATTTAATAGATTTGTTACTCTGATTTTTGTGTAGATTGTGTTAAATTTAATTGAATGAAATGTAAATCATTCTTTCGTAAGAACATTTATTCCGTTATTATTTAGCACAATGAAATAAAAAATCTTATAAATGTCAGTGGTACTGACAAAATATTTGATATTTTCATGAGTTTTTGGCTATAAAATTTAATCCTCATCTAACCCTTATATAAAACTTATGTTATTTATTCCTTTGTATGTATATCTACGTACTTTATTTTAAAATATAGCAACTTTAGCCCTAATCTCTCCCTTGTGTGGAAAACCAAAACACAAGAATTTTTAATACAAGTTTAAAAAAAAATTTGTTTATGAAATTTCTTGACGTTTTCTGCAGCATCAATTTAACCCATTAATGCCCAAATGAAAACCAAGAACAATTTTTAATATTCAATATTTATAACTAGATTTAAACAATATTTTTTACAGTACAGTAAAAGAAAAACACCAAAAAAAATATTCTGAGTTGTGTTTTTTCAGGTGTACTAAGCTTAGTACAGCAGCACTTAATATGCTATAGCTTAAAAAATTCTATACGAACTAAACCGTTTTATATTGCTTTTAGTTGAATGTGATGTTATAAAGTAAATAAACTGCTATTTAACGTTCTTCAAAGTTAACTGATGTAACCATGTAACTACATAACCATTCAAAATCTCACAAGAAATAAATCACTAGCCAAAATGGAGATTCCCATAATTGATATTTTTCAACTATGATGTACAACAGCTACGTGGATGTTGCATGTGCTCTTATTGACTAGTAAAAAGCGTTTCCCGAGTAAAAATACTGCATTTTATATTTTTACTTGAATTTTAAGTTGTGTACTATATATAGTACAGCGGGCGGAAATGGGTTAATATAGAAAATTTTTTATAAAAAAAATTTTTGTTTCTGGTACATATGTGTGGACTTTTTTTCGACTACATTCTCGGATACCGAATTTACCAATACAATTATTTTGTATTATTTATTAGCCATGAAAAACGTTAAATCATCTTTTAATAGTAGACCTGCTGTATGTTAAAATATTGGAAAAATTAAAAATTACTCATTATCTACATAGTATATAGTTTAACAAACTTGAGTCATAAATAAATATAACCTGTTACATCGTTACATTATGCACACAAAACATTCATAGACATGGTATTCAACACAACGAGCTAAAGCCGATTTGCAATAACATGCTTAGATACTATTATGACTTGGCCGGACATTGTATAAGTATCAACTTTAATGTTCCTATTACATCGGCAAGGAGTTTTTTACCTCTTCATCATAAGTGTCACCAAACAAATTACGCTAATGAACACCCATTAAGAAGATTATGAAAGAGCTGTAATGTTTTTCACAGTTCTACAGATTTTTCTTTAAACGCCAATATCATAAAAGGCAAATTTTAAAAGCTAGTTAATAATTTATTTCATGTTTTGATGTTCTATACTTTATGTTTGGTAAATAGTCTGTAAGGATTTAAATCCAAAGACCTTAATTAAATAAATAAATAAATGAAACCACACTCCAGAATAAACAACATTATTTTTAAAATGTTTGGTTGTAAAAAAAGTATTAAATTGATGCTTGAGAACAAGTCAAGAAATTTCATGAACTTCACTTTAATTTTTTTCCTTCTAAATTCATAAAAAAAAACTAATTTTGTGTGGTTTTCCACACAATTGTGAGATGAGGCTTAAATATAATTTAATTTGTAAAACATTAAATAGGATAAACAATAGAAAGTTTCTAAATGAGATTAATTACTTAGAAATTGTGGATAAAAAACGAATGCTTTTTATTTCGAATGGTTGCTTTCACAACCAGTTTTTTTTGTAATTTCTGGTCTATTTTTCTATCGCAAATCGCAAAATTTTACATATAACTGAGGAGAATCAACATATTTTCCAAATTCCCTTTTTTCATTTTTTTTATAGATCATAAGATCTAATATGTGTATAACAAAACTCAACCGAAACTGCTTGACAGATTGAAATTGAAATTTTGTGAGTATATTCATTAGGTCTAAGACCTTGAGGGCAAAACTCCTCGAGAATCCACGTGTGTATTTCATTGTAGAAAATTAAATGAAAAACGACTTAAACTGATGAAACATTGTCATTATAATTTCTTTATTATAAGTTTCTAATTCTGTATAAAAGATTATACATAAAAATCATTTTAATATGCATATGTTTTGTTTTTTTTTTTATAAAGTTTTATAAAAAGTGTTGTCATCCATTCTTACAGTACTTAGGTTTTTGTATATAAATTAATATGTACCTGTATTTACTTTTGTCTGCTAAGCTTATATTATATTGTACATATAAATACTCTATAAATGTTTATATAAAATGTTTTAAAAATGATTCCTTAAAAATGTTTATTTTCAGTTTTCAAACTGGAGAAAATATTACCGGGTGTAAAGTCATCGCCAGAAGTTTCAGAAGGTGATTTTATAATGTTTTGATATGTAAATGTATTATTTTTAAAGCTGCTTTATGTATTATAATAAATTCTTAAATAAACTACACACAGGAGTAGCGAAATATTCATAAATTTATTATTATCATGCTTAATCAATTTATTATATTTTTTTACTGTAGAATGGGGCTCTGGCTGGAGAGGTACAAATTTCATAGTGGAAATCGAAGAGACTGCTTCTATATCTGCAGTAAATTCCGATTACTTAAACAGCCTCGAAGATATTTCCAGTACAGTGACAATAAATACTACAAATATGGTTACACAAGGTAAAAATTATAATTTTTTATAATTTATCATTTAATAGGAAAAATTGTATGTAATAAAGGTGATTAGGAAGCCTTTTAATTGCTATATCGAATTACTTCCAAAAGGCAGACTAATGTATTCATAAAAATACAGTACATTTCTTAGAAGCTTATAAGATAACTTTCTGTAAAAGTTTATATGAGTACTGCAGAGAGACTTTAAAGGAGTTAAAGATCTTAGTCGCTCAATATATTTAAATTAAAGGAAGGTATAAAATAACTAATAAATACCCACGCTATTGTAAGTGAAATTAGTAAACTTTAAGAAAAATCGTGGATATACTGGTGACCCTTTGGCATTGTTTCTAGAGAGGATTTGTTGAAAACAAGATTATCGATGTAGCTATCTCGAAGGCATCTGATACAATCTGGTGCAAGGCTCTCATTTACAAACTTGCTGTTCTCGTTGTCGGTAATCATTTCTGTTAATTCAGATCGGGCTTTCTCTGAGACCGCGCTATAAATGTGGTTTCTTACCGATCTTCTCTTTTTGATTTCACATTCCATCCACTTTTTCGTAGATGACTAACATTTCTCACTCATATTAATTTCATCATAGGCCGAGTATTTAAGAGATTGTGGTGAAAGGCAAAAATATAAGTGACACGCTCACTAACCACCTGTTGATAGCCTCTAAATGTGATCGAATTTAATGCCCGCAAAACTCAATGTTGTTTTCTGAGGCAGAGTCGTGAAGGTGATGATGGGGTCTTATCGTCTGTGTCTATGGGAAATGTAAATATTGAGGAGACGGCCATTTTAGATATTCTGTGCAAGAAAACTGATTTAATGTTCTCCTGAACGATTACATATTTCGAGTGTCGAAAGTAGCCAAACCGGCACATTAAATTCTTCATTCCATCTGACCATCATAAAATTTACAACGATTTTATTCGAGCTAAGATAGAAAACAACTCTCATGTATGCTCCAAAGTCTCTTTTTAAGTGCAGGAAAGGGCGAAGGTGCTTATCAATGACTGTAGGGTATATAACTCTATCGACCCATTTGAATAGGAATACAATGTGGTGTGTGGCACTGTTCGTTACATATGTATCTGTAAACACTACCTTCTCCTTTCCCCTCCCATAGCCTATTTTCCTAAACTAGCACAATACAAAGCATGGTTTGGGATTGTTCCTGCGTGCTGACCTCATCGAAAACAAAAATTTAAATATTACTAAACATCTGCTTAATCTTGGCTTTTGGATCGTGGCAGGCCCTCACAATGCTTTTGAACGCATGTACAGTCTATCTATGCAAAAGAGCGAAAACCATGCATTTAACATTGTTCACAGTTTCACAAAAAATGTGATCCCACTCGTGTATTGAATTTTGCTTTTTTCACGAACAAATATTCGATGAAATCTAGTCAGTGTTATTCAATTTAAACAAAATATATTTGTATTAAAAAATACAAATTAAAACGGGAAAACAAAAACAAAAATATTTTAGTAACTCTGTTCGGCTACTATGGCTTAAAAGCCATATTGAGATTGACTTTAATATGCTGGCGTTTCTTTTTTTACGAATTTTAAGACGATAAAAGCGTTTAGAGACAATATGAGATAAAACAAACATAAGATTTTTGATTAAAAAATACAAAACATCAAAAGCTTCTTTTTACAATAAATCATCAAAGATTTATTGATATTTCTCTTCTTTTCCCTAAAGGAAAAATGGTCGCATATTTATCACGTGGAAAATATTCATTTGCTTGCTTTCTTTTATAATGCCGTGGTTTTTTTTACAATCGGTTCACTTTTTTTCAAATATCCCTGATGCTTAAAAACTTAAAAAAATTTTGTATGTACATATGTATGTATGTATGTGTATATATATGTATGTATATATTTTTAAGTTTGATTGGTAAATAAGTGTAGTCTGTGCTTTTTTTATTTTTCCTTATAAAAGGACCAAAAATTATTGTGCGAACAGAGGAGATTCTAATTGTTGGTTTAGTGCTAATGCTATGGGTTGGCGCTATCGTGTTATTCTTTAACCGTTGGGGTAAAATACGCATGCTGGAGCCCTATCAACCGAAATTTCAACAACAACATCGAGCTTCCTGCCCCCTGTCAGATATTGATCCCATTCCTCATCAGGTAAATATCATACTTTAAAACTTTTAATCTTAAATCACTATTTTCTTTTCCATTGAGTTTTTATCTGTTTTTTTTTTTAACCACATTTTTCATTTTAGCGTTCCTCTGTTTCCCGTATGTCAATGGGTTTTGTTAACAATGTAAATATGCCCACATGTCAATTTGCTGCCTATAATCCAACGATATACTCAAAAGGTAAAAGCTTTAATTTCATTAAATGATATGCTTGTGATTGAAGAGCTTAAAAATGTTGCTGTTTATTTTGGCCCACACACATACATACATATCTGTGCCCAAAATAATAATGGTTTAAGTTGAAATTTGGTGTTTTGAGATGCTAAGCGGCGTTCTGTCTAAATTGAACTGTGTTTGGGTTTGTTGAAGTTAAACTATAAATGCGTATGGTATTAACGATAGATCTTGAAGAAGAGAATATAAATTGCAAAAAAACTTATGTCAACTTAAGCTATTATTAGTATTTAATGTCACAGATACATACATATATATATTTTATTTTCTCTCTACAGGCACGAAACGGCTATTGTTTGAGATTCACTTTATTTCAGTATTTATTTTTTCTCTTTTTTTAGAATAAAAGGAATAAATTGTAGAAAATTAACACTGTTAGGGAATTCTAAATTGTTGCCATTTTCACTGCGAGACAATATTTCGTCGTGCGGTAGTTTATGTGCTCTATCCGCCATTTCATATTTTTTATATATCTCGAGTTAATGATGCCACTTTAGGTTTTCGACCCTAAAATTTTCAACTCTTTTTTTTAATATCTCGACCAGTTTCGGAGATAAATAGCCTAAAACGGATTGCAGATTTTTAAAATGTTGGTGTCAAAAACCTAAAGTGGCATCATTAACTTGAGATATATAAAATGGTGGATAGAGCACATAAACTCCCGCTCTATGTTATGTGCCAGGAACAGTTACAACTCAGACTGCAACAATTTTTAAAATAAAAATGTTCTATTTTCAACTAAACTCAGACAAAAAAAAAAAAAAAATTAAAATTAAATTAGATTTGTAATTAAACTGAGTGCACTTCTGATATAAAACTCAGATGAGAACTTAGATGGTGTAAATATATATTAAACTTTAAACAATAGCTGAACTTTTAATGTGTATGCACTTGTATTGTTAAAACTATAATTCTATTTATTATACAGATATATTTTATAGCATATTGTGTTTATTCTATTATACTGTAGACAGATTTGAGAAGTTTTTCATGGCAATCAATTACTTCCAGAGCTTCTGCCAGAAAACTGCTAAGAGGAAGTCGCCGAAAGAAATAATTTTTCCATATTTTTTTTTTCAAGATGTCAGAGCTGAGATTTGAACCCGGCGCTATCGTCTTAGTAAGCTAACTCACTAACCACTAGATCACGGCCTCTTATTCCAATTTATTCACATGAGCCAACATCGATGACAAACAATCTAAATTCTAATTAGACTATAATTCTGGGGGCAAATTACGGCATACGATATCGAACGAAATTTCATAAAATTTGAAAACAATTTTCATAGAAATTTCGTTTGATATCGAATGCCGTGGCATAGTGGTAGAGCGCTCGAACAGAAACTCACACGACCAAGGTTCAATCCCAAACAATTTTTTTCTATTTTCTAAAATTACAATTTAAATTAAATTTTAAAAAATAAGAGGTTCCCCCCTCCCCCCACCAGCAAGACCATCTGCAAAAAACCGCCCTCAGACACTTGTAATCCATTCCACCAGAAACCAATGATCAGGAGTACAGCGCCACCTTCTGAGAAGATAACAGCTAATCTACTGAAGACGCTCACCATTCACATATAAACATCCACCGACAGATGAGGCAATTGCTGTTTGATCATTCGAGGGTGAAGGTATAATACTGGCTCTTGACTGGACAAATTGACAGCCACTTGTTTCATCAACAAAAAAAGGCGTATAATATACAAATATCTAAAAAAAAAATAAAAAAAAAACAAACAAAAAAAAAAACAAAACTATCTATCAACCCCCTCCGCATTCCATTCCCTGAGTATTGGAATTTGTCCCCTGATCTAATGAAAGCGTTTCTGATGAAACAAAAGTTATAAAAAACATCATCGAACTTACTAGGGTTCGAACTCGGATTTCCAGAGAGCTTAATAAATTATTTACATAGTGTTTCTATGGGTAACCTAAGTAGTAATTTTGTGAGTAGTGTGTTTATTGATTTACACTACTACTTATTTTGTTCTTACTTTGCCAGTTCTGTACATAAATATAAAACTCTATTTTATATTTTCTTAAAGAAACTATTCTTAAAGAATTATCGGAATAAAAAAGTAATAATTTAATTTAAATTTTTTAATTTACTTCGCTCTACCGCAAAAATCTCTTAATTCAAAGAGAATTTGTTTGTAAAACATTGTAGTCTGTGTTTGTTATCTTCTTTAAGAGTGTACATACAATATCTAAGAATAAAAAGTTAATTTAAGTGAAACCGTTTTTTGCTTACTCGAATTTCATTCTATTAAAACAACTCCTGCTGAAACGATAAACAATTGCTGTAATTTCCTATTATCGCTTAACAGAATTCGGCAATATTTTTCTAATGACGCAAAATAGGATTTGCATAATTTTGTAATTGAATACACTACCGTTCAGTTAATTACATCCGCAAGAAATTTATGAAGAAAATGCCGTCGCAATTTACTGTAAATAAGGAGATGCTTTTGTGCTCAACTAAATACAGTAAAACTCGGTTATAACGAACTCCATGGGACCAACGAAAACAGTTCGTTATAAGGAAAGTTCGTTATAAGCATAGTGATTTGCGAGAGAATAATAAACAACATTCATCAATTTTTAAATTTTCATATTCAGTGTTACACACACACCATATAACTTATGTATGTATATGGATTAATTTATTTAAAACAAATCATATTTGGACAAAAGCGATGGTAATCTAACAGTTGCACAATCGGTTGTCATTTCTTGTCGTACACTATTAGATTCTCCACAAATTTTTTTAAAAACTATTTCGTGTCTGGCTTTAATGCGATCTAACCCGCCATTTGTTGCCATAAACTCAACGTTAAGTTCTTTTGCAAATTGGTTCACCTTTTCTGCCATCAATGGGCCAGAAACCGGTAAGTTTTAGCTCGAACCTGTTCAAACCAGAGCAGTAGGACCCTTTCCAGCATATGGTGCTTTGAGCCACGAAATTTCTTTATTGATGACTTCAGATTTTTTGTGTAAAATGTTTCAAACTTTTTCTGTTTTTTAAAATGGTGGATAATGTTGACTTTGCAATATTATTTTACTCACAAATTTCTGTTTTTGTTTTGATATTTGTGTCTACTTTATTTATAATTTTTATTTTTTGATTCACAGACAAAGAAATTAATTTTTTCTCCGACATTTTAAATTCGTTTGTATTATTTGAACCGGCCGTCTTTGTTAACATGTACATACATACATATGTATCAGTTGATCAGAAATGTTGCCATAGAATAAAAATATAAGCGCAAAAAACGTTGTTGTCATAGATTTGTGCAAATGTTTTTGAGTTCGTTATAAAAAAACTCAAAATGTATGAAATTTAATTGTAGGGACCATGGAAAGTTGTTCGCTACAACCGAGAATTCGTTATAACCGAGTTTTACTGTATGTATCTGGAGTGCCGAATAACAAATTATATGGGAATCTCATCAAATAAACAAGAGTACAAGTGCTGAAACTAATTTGTAAAAAAACTAGTGTTTAAATGCATGTTTTTTGGTCTTTTTTTTAACTACTTACAATTATGATGATTTCATTGTTGCATGTTGCAACCACATTATCAACAGATGTTACAAAATTATAAATTGTTTGTTACGCGTATTTAACGAGTACATTTTTTTGGCTTAAATTAGTATAAAGAGAGGTAAAACAAACAAAAACAGTTTTATTTAGAAAATATAATTTACTATAAAAGAAACGACATTATAATTAAAATTAGAATTGAAATATGTTTTTGTAGATTCTCAGTAAAATATTACATGCAAAAAATGTCGTTGTTTAATGGCTTCAAGGGATAATTCATTAGTTCATTCATTGAAGGTCATGTCTTTGTGCGAGAATTTAAAGTAATTGAATTCATTTGAAAATAAATGTATCAATGCTATGCATTAAGCCTGAATCAAATAAATTTTTTTCATTGTTTAATGAAAACAATTTCAATTTTGTTTTTATTAAATACCATTGCAAATCTTATAATTTAAAAGCTTGTTTTTTATGATTTCAAAAAATGAATGAAGAAATGCATTTGAAATGAATTTAATTAATGTGAATTATTTAGAAGGCATGAAAATTACATTCTTTCTAAGCCACTTGCGTTTGAAATCGGTATCCTGATTAAAACTGTGCAAGTCTGTTATGTGCAGATTTTTTCTATTTTTGTTTTTTTTTTATTTAATTCCTGTTTCAAAATTAAGCTTTCTTTGCCTGCTAATATTGAAACGAAATGGTAATTTAAGTACGAATTAACAACTCTTATCAAGGTTTAAGTGCAAGTGTGCAAATCTATCACAAAATATTTATAACTAACCCTTTAACATTTAAAGATTATATTCATTTAATAATAGATTGTTTTTAACTTAATTTTTTTTTAAATAAATGCGTTGAATCGAGTAACCCTCTCATCATTTCAATGAATTGAATGATGAGAACAGTGATTTTCATTGTAATTTAAAGTTAATAAGATAAACTACTGATATATACAAATACATGTATACATATGTATGTATACATATACATATGTATTAACTACCTAGTACATCTGTATGTATGTTCATCAGCACAAGTATTTGCCATTTTGAGAAAAACTACAACACATGTGAGCGTAGATGGCTTTGTGCTAGAGATTCTATTTTTTTTAGAAATCACAACCATCGACAATGACAAACATTAAAACAATTAATTTTAATTCATCAGTAAAAGAAAAGTGCTTTTCCTAAATCCATTCCATTTACTGTCTTCAGTCTTCTTTTTGCAATAGAGATTAATATGAACTTAAGCATGAACATCATTTTAATGCTTGTAACGAGAAAAATAAGATAATGCTGTTAAAGTAACTGGCTCTCATTATATCTAAAACATATTGTATACACACAGTAAAATACCAGCAAACAATTTTTATTTAATAAAAATCTACTATAATGAAATTCAATTTTTTCCTATCAACGCGCATTTAATAAGGTGATGTTAATTCAGGTAATATTTTTCCAAAAACAACAGTCATTGTAAAAACTCAATATAAAAGCAACTCAAACTTGATATAAAAAAATTTTTTAGGTTAGTAATACAATATTTTGTTTAAAATATTAAAATACAAAACAAAGATATAATATACTTATGTATCTTAAAATATATATATATTTTTAAGCATATTTTCATTTAGAGTGATTATTTTAACGTTCACTAATAAAAAACTACTTAAGTTGTCGCTATTTAAGTAGTTTGCTTTTATTGTTTAAGAAAGTATAAAATTAAATTAAGAAAGGGTAGACAGTTAAAAATTTAATATCACATTATATAATTGGGTGCTGTGAGAAGCTAGGTCGTAACTCTGAAAAAGGGGTTGTAATGGCATATTATGTATGTATGTATGTATTATGTACATGCTTCATCTTCCTTAGAATGTAAAATTTATAGGTATTCAAAATTTTACATTGAAATCAACTTGCTCTATTAAATAATTGTTCCGTAAGTTAAAACAATTTTGTTATTTTTTGAATGTGCAATTGTTTGTTGGTATACTGGTAAAAAAATATCTCTATAAAATAATTTTTCATACATTAGGGTTCAACAAATCATTAGAGAAACTTTGCAATTAATTTTAAGAAAGTTAAATGTAATTATTTTTATCGGAGGGAAAATAAATAAATAATAAGTATTTATTTTTGTGTTATTATTGTCGCCAGAATTATAGTTCAAATTTTTACCCAATAAATTATTTGTTGGAAAAGACATGTATACTATTAAGCTGATTACTCTTCGGCTGTTGAGCTCCCACATGGCAAGCCAAAATTAAAAAAAAATCAATTCTTTAATCCTTTAGTATCAAAGACAATTTATCATGAAAACATGTTACTAACAGTATGTATATACTAAGTATATGCACGTTAAAAATCACTTATATTATTATTATAAAGTTATTAGAAAAGAAAACTGAAGAAAACTGAACAAACGATATCAAAGTAAGATGGATCCCTATTGACAAGGAATATGTATTGTTTGAAATCCGTTTTCATTAAATTCTAGCATTAGTTTAAGATTGCTGGTACAAAAATTAACAAAAAGAACTTAATCACAAGGTTGTAATTAGAAAAAATACATTTCAAATATCTCTCAAAAATGATAAAATTTATATTCCGTATTAGATTTATTATAATCAGTATAAAATTTAACATTAAATATTAAAAGCTACTGCTACGCCACTTACATTTTATACACAAAAAAAAACAAGACAAATTGAAATTTTGTATAAACTGTATTTGAAAATTAAAACGGAACAACTAGAAATTAAAACATTTAAGCGACTCTCCCGAAGATTGTATTATTTTTTAGATTATAAAATAATTGAGTGATACGTAAAGAAGACATACAGAAGTTCAGCCAAAGCATTCTTAATTATGTGCATTCACATACAGATACTAGTTCAGTTCTGCTAGTGTTGTTACACATATTCCTTAACGGATGTTACTTCTCAATAATAATACCAGATCTTGAAAACTATCATTACAATTTGGATTTATAGAGGCAATACAATATAGACAAATATAAGAAATACATATTTCCAGCAATACAAGAATGAAAAATGTATAAGTACATACATATATATATATGTATTTATGTATATATAATGTATGTCGATACTAATAAAATTAAAATTAAAAACTACTTATATAACATACATATGTTATATAATAATATGTATATATATTCAAATATATTTATGTACATATATTTTAAGTGATTTATGTCCAACGATTCTAGATTTTTAGTTTATTAGTAATATAGTATATATCGTCATATTAAATGCAAACGGACGTAACTAGATTTTTTGTTTTTTACAGGGGAAACAAAAAACCATAAAATCAAAAATTTTGTAAATCCTGAAAATCATATAATTTTGGCATCCCTATATACAACAAATGAGTTTCATATAACTATGTATGTATTATGTCTTCTTGCATTTAGAAATACACGCACTTGTAGGGGGGCGATTTCTTGCAGATGATCTTGCTGGAGGGGGGGGAACCTCTTATTTTTCTTAAATTTAATTTTTAATTTAAATTGTATCTTTTAGAAGTCGCAAATTTTTATTTTTATAATTTCGTCCTTCGCTGGGATTGAACCTTGGTCGTGTGAGTTTCTGTGCGAGCGCTCTACCTCTATGCCACGACCCCCCCTTCTTTAATAAAATCGCTATTTTTGATCGTAGGAATCTAAAATTTTGCACGAACATGTATTTTGATAAAACGAACCATAATTAATAAAAAAAACTCAATATCGAAATTTTGCGTAGTTACGTCAATTTGCATTTAATATGACGATATATATGTATGTATATAATTACGTGGTCAAAATAAATAGTTTACTACTATACTGTAATCTTTAACATATAGGCTTTAAGAAATATTCATTAAGAGATATTTGCTTTTCAATCATTTCAGGTTATTCAGCACATTCAAGACCGCGACAGAATTCTGTGTTCGTTGGTCCCAGTCCAAATCAATTTTTGATGCCAAAACCACCACGAAAAACACGATCTGCTATGGATCTACATTCTATGATTTTAGATGAAACTGCAGAGCAGGTCTAAAAATATACATACATAGACGTATATACATACATATATGCATGTGTATGTACATATAAAGGTATTGTTTTGAAGTGATTTATTAACAAGAAACAAAAAGAAAACTCACAAGGGAGCACTGTTGATAATATTAAGATACATATTCTAATTTATAATTAAAGAATGTCTTACCATATAAAAGGTAAAAACAAAAATTTATTTTAATTTAAAATGCTCAATTAATTCTTGTCTCTATATACATATATCTTATATTTACTAGATTTATTACTCTCCATTTTTCTATTAACTTTTTAATACACAGTTTTAATTACATACCACACATACATATGTTACATGCACAGTGTATGAAATGTTAAAAAAAGGCTAGTTTACATTACTCTACAGGTCTTAACATTTTTATTGGATCTCGTAATACGAGTAAAGAAGATCTAACGATTTTTCGTTGATTGTGAAGAAATCAAATGAAAATTTTCTCACTATAATTTGTGTTTACAGCAATGAAATCCAAATCTTCATTTTCTGTACACAATTGTCCTACAGACGCATTTCATTTATTGAGAGTTTTGGTTAAATATGGTTTACAGTATCATATTTCAAACAAAATGGTAACTCTTTGTAGTTAATTAACAGCTCTAGTTATTCTCTTTAGAGAAGGAAAGGTTCACACAATCGAACGTTTACATACGTTTTTTCATACTTTGTACTGTTTTCAATTATTTTTTACGTATTTGGAATTTTTTTTTTTTTTTCATTAGAAAGACATTTTTTAAAATGTAACTTTATTTTTATTATTTTGTATTTTTCTTGGAAATAATTGGGCTGGCTAAAAATGATATTTAATAAGCAAGAACGGAGAAAAGAATGGTTGCCGTTAAGTTTCAACTGACTTCACACTCTCTCATATATACTCGTATACATATATTTACTACGGCAGATCGATTTATAGGGGCGCAAAGACATCGCCCAAGTGACATGGAAAATCGTACTCTAGAGATCAAAATAAGAAACTTTTCTCAAGGAACCATACCTCTAAAAATAAATTAATTCTGATTTATTTTTTTTTAAATCTCACTTTGACCCAATTAAAGTGTTCCAATCGAGTCTAAATGTATGACCGATTGCTCTCCTTTACTCAATTTCCAATACAAATAACGCTTTTTGGTAAAGTTCGGTCAAATAGAGTTATCGTGTTTACACTATTTATTATGTAAGAACTTTCTATATTCTTTTGTTGTTTTGTTGTTTTTTGACATGTCGTCATACACAGTATGTATTATAATTCAAACTGGCGCTTAACACGAGTAATATGAATTATCTGTATACATATCGCACACTTAGTTCAAAAGTGATACAACTCAAAAATTTTTTTTATTTATATGCTTAAACTATGCAGAATGCACTTGTTTATTCGTAAAA
Organism: Metopia argyrocephala; assembly: GCA_963576795.1. NCBI lineage: Eukaryota > Metazoa > Arthropoda > Insecta > Diptera > Sarcophagidae > Metopia > Metopia argyrocephala. The sequence goes on from OY756208.1 coordinate 930,770, forward strand.
AAAAATAAAGCAAAAAAAAAAAAATTTGTTTTGAGTTGTGACACTTTTGAACTAGGTGTGCGATATATAAAGATACATTTAAATACCGCTACTACCTATCAACAACCCCTAAAATAAATATTTTTTAATTTAATTCTATGGAATAATTACGAGTATCATATCGGTTTTAAGATTCTAAAACTGGTATGGTCAAGGAATATTTATAACACTATCGGAACTCAACTAGTTTTTACATATTCCTTAATGGATGTTAATTCTCATAAGAATACCAGATTTAGGATCTTAAGACCGAAATAATAATTATACAAAAGATCTGCAATAAGTGATTCCAATTAGGAATTCAGAAATAAATAATTCTATTTTAAATAAATAAATCTATATTTTTTATTTGTTAATTTTTTTTAATGTTATTTTTTATAATATCTTAGAAAATTTCTTAGAAAGATTTTGTAGCTGTTTTTTTAACTGTTGTCTTTAAAAAAAAAAGCATACATACATACATACATATTTTATTATTAAGACAAACGATATTATAAGAAAAATGAATTAAACGTGAATATAAAAACGATACATATTTATTGATCAATTTTTTTATATATTAAAAAATGAAATAGCTTTTCCCATATGTAAACTCATATAAATACATAATAAATTATAGCTTTTTACTAAATATAGTATAAAACTTGAGGATCAATTGTTAGTTCAACACATTTATATACATATTAAACACATACCGTATGCGTATGTATAATACCAAGAAAAACCAAAAAAAAAACTTAATTACAAATACATTATATAATTAACTATACAAACATATGTACGAGTATATTTTATACAATTATTTTTTTTACATTGTATGTATTCATAATAATAATGTATACATATATATATATATATATATATATATATGTATATGTATATATATATAGCTTTTATATAAACTTATTTATAACTAAAACATTTCTTTTCTTTTGATTAAAACAAAAATTTTAACTTAAACGTAATGGTTTTTCCAAATTTTTAATAAAATCTCAATATTTATTAATAAAAATGCCTATAAAGTTTCAAAGAAGTTGAAATTCTGATTCATCGTGCAATTGATGGTGGGAACAGGAGAATACGATACAATGTAGTGTGTGCACATATAGAAAAGGAAACATTTAATTCCAGTATATGTTTTCTATAAAAAGTGTGAGTTAAATAATTAATGTTTAGTCATGAATATGTACAGAACACGAAAAACTCTGATGAGACTACCGTATCTGGGGTCGAAAATATATTCAGTTTTTCTTGTGTTCTATTCTTTCTCTCACAGACATCATATTCTTCTTTGCTTATCAAAAAAATCCAAATTTTTAACAGTATTCAACTTTAATCTAATGAAAGCAATTCGGACGCAACAAAATTAAATTAAAGAATGGCTACTCTTACTGGGATTCGAACTCGGATTGCCAGACCATATATAAGTAACAACAATCAAAAGAAATTATATTTTTTTAATTTAAGCTCTCATTTTGTGAAACCAGTAGTGCCATAAATTGAGCTACATATTTCTAATATTTTTTTTTTACCTCAGTTATCACAACTTTTTTCTTAAAGAAATCAATTTGTTTTTATTTTTGTAATTGTAACTGCCAAATAAAGATATTTCAAAACTACTAAAATTTGCAACTTGTTCCTGTTTCTCTTTTTATATTTACTCAGTTGAAGAAATCCCTTTTCGAGTATCGTTAATTAAAAACTTTCCATAAAATAAAAAGAGTGATATTCCTAATAAAAGTGATTTGTGATGAATATAAAGTGCACAAACCAACAACATTAATTTTTTTTTATTTATTTATTGTTTTGTATGTTGTTTGTAACAAAATTAATTAAATCATTTTAAAATAAATATTTTATTTTTTTTTAAAATTTAAACAATAAAATACAAGTTTTGTCCTAAAATATTGGGACTCGGTTGTCACAACACCCTCAATTATTGAAACATCCAAAATATCTATTAGTTGATTATTTGAATTTAAAAAGAAAATTGCTCTATGATGATGGGGATGAGAAATGTACACTGATTTTTATCATTATTCAGATCAAAAATCTTATTGTTGATGACCATCAAGTGCTGCAAATATGTACTTTAATTGACAAAAATAATGTTTGAAAAACTTTAAAGATTTATATTCCTATATATTCATTTGAAAAATTTAAAATTACGAGTATATATGTATGTTCACAACGGGCCGCTATGCGTGCTCAAGTGTGCCTTGTAATTACGAGGCTGCCACTTCCTCCTCCTATGTATGTACTTACATGCATACATATATAATTTGCAGATATACTACTTACATATAAACCTAATAATTAACTGGAAAAAGACTTACATAAAATAGCCATTTATTTATGAAACCAAATTGCTAAAAATATTTAAAAACACATACATACATACATAGATTAAAATTAAACAAAATAATTTATGTATTTTTAAAAAGAATTATTAAATAAACACAGCACTGTTTTGGTAAAATGTTATATTTTTTAATTATTTTTTTTTTCATGATGGAACAGTGCTGCAGGCAATGGCAAAAAGCTTTACTATTAATATACGAATAATACATAAATATACAACTTTTAATAATAAATACGAGTACATATTTAATAAAAACTAATCAAATTAAAAAATATACAAAATTACATACATAAATATATAGTACATATGTATACCATGTACATACAATGTTGCACAAAACATACACACATACATACATACATTAACAATTTCGGTTTTAATTAAAGTGTTAACATTATTTTTTATTGTATAATTTATTTATAAAAATATTATATATTTAAATAATAATCAAAATCAAAACGGATATTGTTCCAAAGTCAACTGTATGTACTGGTATCTAAATTACACCATTTTTATTGAATTTTTCAATTAAAATATATATTTGTAACTCTATATTCTATTAAGGTACAATACATATATACAATATAATAAAAGATATCGAATATATAATTTACATAGTTGTGTAGTGTACATTCTTTATAAAATAAGCATTATTGTTAAAAAAAAAAACAAAAAAAAAAAAAAAAATTAAAATGAAAACAATTGTTCAAAACTATATAATAATTATATTACAAATTATTAATATATTATCAATTACATGAAAATAAATAATTGTAAAACTATTATTATAGATTCAAAAATGTTTGAATTAAAATTCGATTAAGGTAAGATTCATATTTTTTCAAAATACAAGTTTTCGCTAAAATTCCACCCAAATTTGTTTTTTTGCAACATACGCTCGCTCATAAGGGCGCACGAGGCATCTGTACATGGCAATTTCTAAATTTGCTACTAATTGACAAATTTTTCTATTTCGTAGCCAAAAATTTTAAAAATTATTATTTCTTATTTAGGTATATAATAAGCAAATATTTAAAAACATACAACACAGGAATATATGTACATACGTGGGAAATTATCAAAGAAACGAATGAAGTGAAACAAAAGTGACATACAGCTTTAAAAAAAAAATTATCGCTATAAATGACGAAGTAAACAGATAATTTGAGGTGAATTGAATAAATTAAAATCTATACAGAAAGTTTTGTATTCATTCATTCAAAGCTGACATTAAAAACAATCAAAATAAATGCAAAAATAATACAAGTTATTTGGAGGAAGCTACCATGCCTATTTGTATAATACCGGCCCTTTTTCGACTGATGACTTGTATTGACAATGAAGTTTATTGATTGAAGATTAAAGGGAAAGTCACAGAGAATCCGTCATACGTTATGTTTTGCCTTTTTCAATTCGTTTTAGATAACAATTGTTTGAAGATTGACAAAATTCTAAATGAAATGTTTAAGAATATTACTTTTTTTGGTTTTCTGTTTTTTTTTTCTAATTTTTTCAATAAATAAATAGAATAATTAATTCGTTACTCAATTTTGTGATGTTTTATTGTTAATATATAAGAATCTATTAAAACAATCTCCATGTTTAATGGCGTTTGTCTATATTGCTTTTTAAGGGAACATTCCTTCTTGTTAAATTTATAGTAAGCGTTAAAAAAAATAAAATATCACCCTTTTCTGCAAGAGAGAAAATACCATAAGAATCACGTATAAAACAAAAGTTGTAATTGTTAAAATGTGAATATACAGGCCTGTCACAGATTCCGATCGGAATGGTTTTCATTTCGTATTTTCAATTCCGATCGGTTTTGTTTTAGCTACTTCAAATTCCGATTTTCCTATTTTACTCTTAAAAAATGGCAACGTAATGTATACCAAAACAAAAATAATGTGTTTTAAGCGAATCAGAGCAAAACAAATTGAAAAAATTGTAACAAAGTGCATAAAAAAGTTATACATATTAAAATAATTAATAATAAAAGAAAAATGCCGGGAATAGAAATATTTCTTTTTATTTTGGTTTTGATGTTCCTATTGCCAGAATATAAACTTTTTGAAAGCTTTTAATTTTTGTTGAAAAAAAAATTTGTGGTTTAAGAGATAGCTTCTTTCAGAAACAATTACAAAAATGTGTATATTTTTAAGAAAATAAATGTTAAAAAAATTATTTTTCAATAAAATAAATCAAAAACAATATTTGTTTCCCATTAAAAGTGCTTTTAATTCATTTTTTTAATTTAAGTCACTGAAAATATCAATTCCACTTAGGAAACTAAAAGTGGTTTAATTCCGCAAAAAATTTTCGTTTTACGTTTTCTAGAGAAGCAAAATACGGAATTCATTCCACTTTCGATCGGAATGGATTTCTGTGACAGGCCTGATAATTTTTTTTACGTCTTCTTGATTGTATGTACTATGCATGTATATTCCGTTGGAAAGGTTTCAGTCTCATCATTCGAAATTCGATGGAAATCTAATTTAAAATCGATTGTATTTACACATATTTTATTACCTACTAGCTAAAACCCGGCCCGCTACGCTACACTACCACACCACATTTTTGCAGTGATGATTTTAGCAATTTAGCTGTAACCGATCTAAAGAAATAACAGAATTCATATTTAACTTGTATGGGAGGTGCCACTCCCACGTGTCAAATTCTGCCCACTCTCTGGCTGATGATTTGCCTTGGCCAGGAAGTCATTTACACCCAATTCCGAAATTTTAGCTTTAACCGTTCTCAAGATTTGTATTAAGTTTGTATGGGAGGTACCACGCCCAGGTTCAATTTAGAAAAAAGAAACATACCCTATTGCACTTTCGGTAGCTGAGCCTATCTATGTTCTAAATTTAAAAAAATCGGTTCAGTCGATTAGGCGTGATTGACCGACAAACAAACGGACTTACAAAGAGATTTATAATATATGTATATACATACATACATACATATGTATAGATTAAATGCGAAACCAGGGTTTTTTAGAACCGCAACTTAAGTCTTAGGAAACAGTTGAACTTAATAGTTTTTCTGTTATTTTTGTTATTTCTTTGCCATTTTTCTTTGTAAATTGTATGCCACGCATACTACGAAGAAAATGCTTCTTGGCAAAATCAAAGCCATAAACCTCATCATTAATAACGAAAAAGAAAACAACAAAACAAAACATAAAACAAGCGTTTTTTAACGATCAAAAACAGACATCATAAAAAATTAACATTTAACTTATAAAGTGTTTAATGTATTATCATAAAAAATATAATGTATATATACATACATACATATATATGTATACATATCTACTTGTACTCGTATATAGATTTGTGTTATAAAAATGTTGAAAAAACATTTTTAAAAGAGCCCATCTATCCTGATATGTTTGTATAAATAACTAAAACATACAAAATTATGTTTTTTTTTCTCTTTTTTTATCAAGCAATAAAAGATATTTATTTTCTTATCTACAAAAAAAAATTAACAAGAGAATATGTAATATTTCTATTTTCTTTTTTACTACAATTGCTTAAAGAAATACAAAAATAAATTTTAACTTTAAGTCTAGATTTAGTTCTTTTTTTTTCTATTTTACAAATAGATTTACAAATACAAATATTTTTAGTTCTAATTTTACAAAAGAAATCGCTTAAATTTTTTTGGTCTTTTGTGTGTATATGTATATGTTTTGTTTATTTTTTATTTTTTATTTAATACAAGAATAAAAGTAAAAAACAAACTTTTTAAATTTTCACTTCAATTATATTTCACTTTAAAGACTTAAATTTGTTATTCCAAAAATTTCCGTCATAAGGCAACTAATATCTGAAGTAACAAATATTATAAGAAGTTCTCATAAATAAATAATAACGTTTAAATGTTGTTAATAAGTCAATTATCCAAATGCATATAGAATTAATTTTTTGTTTAAATAAAAATGAATGTTTTTAATTACTATTTGTTACGAAAACCCGTGCAAGTAATGCAAATGTAACAAATCTAGCATGTCCGTCTGATTTTGACGTTGTTAAAAATGAGGTAGGATTACCGCTAATATATCATACTGCATATATGTATATGTATACATATGTATGTATAAAATATTAAAATACAAGTTAAGAACTTTTACACTCTGGTTCATAATAACTTAATAATAATAATAATAGTAATAATAACTTAAAAAACAAGAAAAGCTGTTTTTCATTAAAGTTAATTAAAGTGCCTTTATTCAAGTGAACCAAAAAAAAAAAAAAACACATTTTTAGATTTTTTTATAAATTCCTCAAAAAAAGGTTTCTTAGTTAAGAAACCACCATTGTCATGATTTTGTTTATATCTCAAGATGTCTAGCTTCCATTTCTATTTTAAAATTCTGGAATCGGTTAAAAATTGCAAAAGATGCCGGCTCCTGAATATGGGATTTTTTGTGCCTTTAAATAAGTGAACCGGAGTGTATGTGTTTAAAATATAACCATAAACAATAATAAATTGAACATAATTTAAATGCCAATATTATCTGTTTGCAATCAATTAAGTTTCAATTTCCGAATAGACGAAAAAAATATGATGGAAAATACATCACATTTTAAACACCTGGATAATCAATACATACAATACAATTCATGCAATATGTTACTCTATTAAGATTAAATGCTACTGACTGAGTCGAATTTCTTAAGTTGTGAATGTGATCACCAAAAGAACTCGAAAAATATGCACTTAGCGAGATGAGTTTGAAATAGCAATCTTTCGTTAATCTACGTTTTTAGAACATAGCAAGCCTAACATACGAGTCTCAGTGTATATTCTGTTTTTGTTTGACATGAATTTTGCAACGCAAAATGGTGATAAATATCTTTTGGTATTTATTTTCCAGTTAAAGTTTCAGTTTTTCTTTTTATTTAAATATTATTTCAGAAAAAGGGTCAAAGCAATTTTAAATTAACGATGGATACCCTTTGGAATATATTTACATACATATGCGCACTAAATTGTATAGAGCAAAGTCAATAAACAATTTACTTAACAAATGCGTTTTATTACAAATAAGTGTATGAAAGGGTGTATGAAAGGGTAAACTAAAGGCTGTAAAGGAAATATCCAAATGCGAAATGCTTACAAAGCTCATAAAAAGAATTGTAATTTAAAATGTGCAAAACAGAAGCCCTATCTGTAAGTAATATATTGGAGATATTTTCAAAGTGGATGTTTTTTTTTTTTGCAAATATGTAAATCAGTATAGAAATAAATATATTATATAAATACATACATACATACTATGATGACGGATGAAGAACGGGATTGATTTTAAAAAATTCTACCGTCCCTAATATAAAGTATTTTTGCAAGGAGTTTAAAAAAAAATAAAGGGGTCGCCCCTAAAGATAGTTTAACTAAAAAATCGAGTCACTCGGATATGAAGAAAACTTTCTTTGAGGTGAATTAAAAGTCCTTTTGTTGATCCGCCATATGCCTTTAAAACCCATTAAAACACATTTTACATTTTGCTTGTGGTCGTCCTTTTTAGTTTACTAAAGACTAACACCACACAGAACTTTTATTGCATTTTTTTGGTTTGTGTTCTTCAAAGGTCATCATTTTTTGCACATTTAATTTTTTTTTTTTGATTATTTTTTACTTTATACTCGTATGTTGCGTTTGCTTGTATTCAAATTTACTAAAATAATAGTGCTTCTTTTAATCAGCGTTGCTTACTTAAACGATTTATCCAGGCTACCACATATGTATATTATTAAACTATGCTTGTGTGATACTCTAAAAAAGGGACGAAGTGTGATTCCAACCAAAATATGCATCTAAAATTGTGAATGAAAATACTAAAATATGTATGTATGTTTCTTTAAAGAATTATAAGTATACCTATGTAAATTCATAATCCCAAAAATACCGGGATTACGGGATTCGGGATATTCCGATCGTCATCCCTAACACATTCATACATATGCAGGTAGTTAAACATTTCAAAATATATAACAAATGTACGAGAATATTGTGGTGCAAGTTATAACCATTTGTTTTTTACATGACAATATGTGTAAATAATACTTGTTAATTTATTATTTCCTATAGAGCATTTTATCTTAAGGGCATTTAATTTATCTTCCAGTCAATATAAATAAATTTATTGAATGAATTAAGTAAATAAAAATTATACCACAGTTGTAATTCTCGTTCAACTGTATAAACTAGAATACTATTATTAGTGTTGAAATTAAAAAGTTAACCTTAAACAAGTTACGCAAAAAATTTTCAACTTGTTTTGGGACATCAAATGAAAATTTTACTTAATTTGTTTGGTATACTTATCTTGTTTTTACACAGTTAATTTATGTTAGACGGTGGAGAAAATTCAATTTGTCTTTTCTTGTGACAAGTGCTGCCCTATCCTTCAAGCAATTGTCTAGATTAAAAAAAAAATTGATTTAATTAAATTTTCTATATTTCACGGAATTGTATTCTCTTCTTAGGTCTTTAGAACCACGAAACAGCATTATGTGTATTATTGTTTGCAAAAAGTTATTTTTTGTATAAAATTAGCATATCCTTAGACGTTTTTAAAAATATTTTTTTTTATCTTTGTACAGCTTAATTAATAATTTCACTACAAGTGTAAAAAAAATTCATTTGAAACTCATTAATTTTTTAGCGATTTTTAATAGCGATTCAAAATTTGAACTAGATATACCATTGCTTATTATATATCGAAGCATACTATTTTTAATAAAAAAATTTATCGTTTACGAATTATTCTTCATAAATATACATATTATTTATTAAAAAATCTTTCTGAGGCAACGTTGGCCGCCTAACCATTAACTTTCTTAAGAAATAACAAAATTATCCAATCATTAGCAAAACAAATATTGTATTAAAGAAAAAGTAAAATGTTTTTGCGACATCACTAACAAAAAAATATCCAAAAAGAGACATGTATTGTGAATAAGAATTTTCCCCACCCAGTGACCCGAAAAGGTCCATTGTAGTTACCTCCAACAGAGGAAGCGGAAGCAGCATATGTCTATATCAAGAGCCAATGTTTTAAATATGTAGTTAAATTGATAAGATGCTGCTTTTGATCGCATTTTTCTCAAACAATATTTTTTTTTTTTAACCTTTAATGTATCAAGCTTCCAAAAATTTAATGGCCCTATTTTTATTTTCTAATAATTGTAGATATAATAGATTTACATAATGAAGATCCAATAGTGATTCCAATTTGGAACTAGGAAAATTTATAACAATTCATATATAATATCCATTTGTACAGAAATTTGTATGAAAAATTTGATTTAAAATATTTTTGGAACCTGTTTTATTTTTAATAAATACAGAATTCAGTGTATATCTAGTGTTGAAATTAATGTTTTTATTAAAAATAATAAATTATAGAGAGGGATTCCTTAATTGTAAATTAATAAGAAAAAATTGATGTAAGTATGTACTATGTTGCTCTTATGGCACCCTGAAAAATGGCCCCAAAGAAAAATGACCCCAACCCGAAAATGAAAAATGACCCCAAAAATTTTAATGGAGCACAACAACACGAAATTTTGGGGTTATTTTTCTATTTTTTTGGGGTCATTTTTTATTTCTTGCTTTGGGGCTATTTTAGATTATGAAAAATGGAACCAAATTTTAATAATATTGCAAAATAATTTAAAATTATTTTGGGGTCATTTTTCATAAAATAAGTAAAATATAAAAAGGTACAAGAAACCTTACGGAATTCGTTGTTCTCTTAGTGGTTTTTTGTAAATAAAATTAAAATTTTGTTTTTGTATTCATTCGTTAAGAAAATATAATTAATGTACGTATAAGGCCCATTATTACAACTTGCCGTTAGTTAAAGGTAGAATTTTATCAGACAGATAATTTGCTTCTTGTTGTTACAAGTAAACTTGTAAAAATGAAAAAATGAAAATTTTTAAATTAAAATAAAATAAAAGGAAAATAAAATAAAACTCGTTACAAAATATGTATTTTTTTTTACAAAATAACAACTTTAACGACTTTTATACTTTTGTTATTTAATTTGAATATTTTTTACAAAAGAAAAAAAATCTGTTTTTACTTTATTGCCTGGATTAAAATACATATTTTAGTATTCGCATTGAATTAAGTGAATTTTTCTAAATTAATGACTTTCATTCATTAAAAAAAAATAATAAGACACACTTTGTCTGAATACCACACACAAAAAGGAAATATTTAAAATTTCTGGCACGTTTTCCCTAAAATACTTGCAAAACATTTAATTTTCTTTAGAAAATCTTTATAAAAATGTTTCATCATGACAAAAATAAAAATATATTTGAGAGCATAAATGACAACGTCTAAGTGAGTTGGACAATTTTATGTATTCCTTAATGTGCGGGTAAATTACTTAAACGATAAGTGTTCTTTAACTTTTTTTCTTTTCATTTTACAAATTTAGGTCCTCTTCACTTATGGTACTTGATATTATTCCTTTTTGTTAAGATTTTAGTGTGAAAATATATTTACAGAGAAAAAAGAAGAAAAAAAAAGAACTATACTTTAACAGATGACAAATGGCTTTATCATCAGGACAGGAAAAGCAATAATTTTAATGAAAATTTGTATAAAAAACGTTCATTAATGAGGGCGAACAATTGTTATGTTACAAAATTAATACGAGTATTCTTAAATGAGAAGCCATAATTTTATTTATAAATCTCTTTAGTAGTTAAATAAATATTTAATATAACGTCAATGGAATTAAAGAACGCTGTAACTGACAAAAAATCGAAAATACGTTTTTTGCATCATTTTTATTAGAAAAAAATACGCATCGATTGGTCCAGGTCCCAGATTTCTACGATGAAAATAAATTCACTTACGTCGTCTGCGAAATGAAAAATACTAGTGTATTTTTTCTACTTTTATGACAGTTTTTTGGCTCTGATGAACATTTAAGGTTTTGTCAGTTACAGCGTTCTTTAATTCCATCGACGATATTTGTATGATATGGCTGTTGATTAAGGTTAAATGGTTTTGTTAAAAGCTTTATGTTTTCAATATATTAATATCAGTGGTGGATTTACGCCTAGGCCCGTTAGGCCGCATGATGTGAAGGGCCCTAAAATTTAAAGATAAAAGAATGCAATTATTGCCTCAAACGAATAAGACAGTTCTGTAAGTAATATGAAGTAAATCAATTGTTGAATTAGTTTTTAATTATTGACTCAGTATTTTGGTCTTATTGGATTTAATACTTGATATTGCACATGGTGGTTAGCTTGCTGTAATTATTAAGTGCGTGAAAATGTTAAAACCGTCGACAAATTTTGTGAATTTCTGCAAAATACTGGTCGCAGATCCAAAAATGTTCAAATTAAAACAATCTTTTAGCAGATCACGCGCCTTGGGCTGCCAATTCTATAAATTTAGTTGAGACTATACAGGAAACCGTAGACATTTTTGTCATGTTGCAAGGATTTTATGATTTTTTTGTAAAACTTGGTGTTCGTTGCAAAAACTTGGGGCAGCTGGCATTTTCAGGCTTTAGAATAATGATAATGCATGATAGCTAATGCACTATACTTCACTGCAGAAAACAACATCGAAAATAAATCTATTGGTGTGCAAAGAAACAATTACTGTGTTCCCTACTTGGAATGTAATTATATATTTTTTAAAGCTTCTACTAACGAACTGCAGGAATCTTACACTGCTTTCCTAATTGTTCTCCAAATTTATGGTTATCAGAAATCCACAAGATTAGAATAAGTATGTATGAGCATATGTAAATTTAAAAAAAAACTATATAAATACATAATTCCTTAATTTAAAAAAATAATTTGTTTTTATATTAGCATCCATATATTTTAAAAGGGAATCTTAAATCCGTCACTGATTGATATGAAAATAGTTTTAAAGATATGCATGCAGTTGCTGAAAATAAATAATACCATTTGGATTATCAATCTTTATAGCTGCAACTGATTTCGCGAACGACTCTCAATACGTGCAACATAAATTCTGTTATTTCTTTCCAATACATCTCTCGTTTTTTATTTCTTTTTCAGACATTAAATTTTATCAATGTGACAATATTTAGACAAAAATACTTTTTTTCTACATAATATGTGGTCTGCTAACAGCTTACTTGTGATATTTTCTTTAGGCCAAGGTTGCTTAAGCAAGATCATCTTTTTTTCAAAATAATGATTTTTGTTTTAATAACTAATTTCGTTATGAAAAATATACCGTGAGTCGATTTTAATTAAAAGAAAAAATGGAAAATAAATAACTGCAACTCTTCGAAAAGTGTAAAAGAGCAGATTTTTTCAAGTTGAGAAAATCGCAATGTATTCACTTTTTAATTGAAAATATTCTCCATTTATTAATTGCAATATTTTTGTTTTTCAGATACGGTTCGTATGATTAATGAATTTATTAATCATACGTAACCTGATTCAAGTATTTTCATAAAAAGCGCCACTTACAAAAAAACCAAACAAATAGAAAAAGAGAATATGCATGTATTAGTTGTAAAAAAAGTTGTTACTCCCCTGCAGTTTTATTCTGTCAATTGACCCATTTTTCGGTTATTTTTCTGACTCAACGTTGTCTTTCGCGATGTCAATTCACACTTTTCTGACCCTTTGTTATCGAAGAGGTTTCAATTCACACTTTTCTGTCCCTTTATTATCGAAGAGGTTTAAATTCACACTTTTCTGTCCCTTTGTTATCAAAGAGGTGTTAATTTGAAGTTATGCCTGTACTCAGAAGCATTGTCAATGAAAGTTGAATTTTGTTGCTATGTGAGGGAAATGTGTATGGTTCAATTGTGTATTATTCTTACACGTTTATAAGTAATCACTGGCTGATCAGGGAAAATAAGATGTAAAGTACTTTGGAACTATATATTTAACCTGATCGTATTCACCAGTTAATTAACTGGTACGACGACAGCAACCACGGGATTGATACTGTGGCACCGGTAAACAGAATGTCCCATAGTTATTTATAGGGGGGTCAATTGACTGTTTCTACGACTACCACATGCTAAAATCTCCGGTCGTTTCACCGGTAAAAAGACTAATAGTGTCCCTTAGTGATAGGTGAAAGTACCACTTTGTGACCGGTCCAGCGCACTGCAGGGTCGTACATACACATTTACATATGTATGTGTCATAAATGTGTACATATATCACAGATGGACATTTCATAGCTCAATTGAGCTGAGAGAGTTCACATGTTTTCTTACACTCTTTCATTTTGTCCTTAACCCGGCATTACTAACCTTAAAAAATGTCGCATGGTTACTAACCATGGGTCTTATCGACCCTGAATTGTATTATCCATTGAAATCGTCTCAACTTATAAATTGATACAACGTATACTTCTTTTGGCAGATTTTAGTCTTTTATTGTTTAATTTTAGTATACAATGGTGTAAATTAAAACAAAAATATTTAAATTAAAATTAAGTATCAATTCATTACAACATAGCTAAAAAAAGTGAAAAAAAAATTATTCAGCCGAATTTCGCATAAAATTAAGAGTTTTTAAGATATTGACGTCAAATAAAGTGCATTTAAAACCTGAAATATAATAGTAAAATGTTAGAATTTTTCAGTTATGTACTGTAAATGTTACCTTTTATTCGGAATTTTCATCATCGAACATATCATCAAAAATGGATTTCTCTTGTGCAGAAGCAATGCAATTTGAGCACAGTGCTTCTGGCAAATATATTTTCCACATTTAGAGCACGTGGTTTTGGTTTTGCGTTTTAATTTATTACAATGCGAATAAATGAACATATATATTTTGTATAACGGTATAACTAACCTGGGTCTAATCGACCCATAATCATTGTTACATTATTGCTAACTATGGGTCTAGTCGACCCAGGCTGTTTTTTAAAATAATTTTATATGCATAATATCATAAATTTTCCTTATGTTTATTATTTATAAACGTTTAAATATAAACAAATTTAGATTACACATATATCTTGAGTTAAAATATCGTCATGTTTTTTTTTAATTTAAAAAATTTGCGCGTCTGGGTCGATTCGAACCAGAGGTTAGTAATGGAGGGTTAAAGAAATGTGTCGTTTTACGAGACAAATGTTGTTTTATGTTTTATTCGTCAATGGACTGCTGACGAGTGCACATGTGTATCGGACGTTTTATTTATTTTATATGAAAAATAAATTTATTTTTCAGATTAATTAAACAACTTTATGAAATTATAAAATATATATGTATATTAGATTTAATTTAAGACATTTGAGTGAATTTTTTTTATGTCTCCTTCAGCAGTAAAAGAAAGTTGGGAGTACCTGACCAGTGATATGTAGGTTAATAACATACATATTTATTAATTCACGCATTTTTTGTTCAGTGGAGTTCTCTTTCATGCTCACTAACACAATTATTGTACAAATCAATTTTGCCCATCTATGGTGTATATTCGTAATCTATTGAAATTAGATTAGGGGATTAACATATATTATTTGTTTTTCTTTCGAATGAAATTCTCACCAGTTTTTTGTGTTGAATTATTATTATTATAATTTTTTTTTAATTTATCTGCTCAAAATTTGATCATAAATAACATATGATCACAGCTAACATATGAAACAGCTAAATGCTTTTAGTTTAATCAAACAGTCTTCAATCTCCTAGACGAACAAAATATAATAAAAAAAAAACGGACTAATCATTCATATTTTAAACACCTAGATAATAACTTTATGTTTTCTATACCATTCTAAACATTCGTGTTCGACTTCCTTTTTAAAGGTGTAGGTGATTAACCACTTTTGATCACGAAAAATACTCGAAGAAGACTCAGCGTAGTGACAGGAATCTTCAAAATATTAGTTGGCATAATTTTTTTATTTTTAAGTAATTTTTTATATTTATATGAAGATGTATACTTTTTGAAAACAATATTTTTGTGATACTAAACTTTTTACTGTTTTTGTTCGTCATAATCGACTCTGTTTCTTCTTAAAATTAAATTACATACTGCTCGTATTAAGGGTCGCAGCTTTTTTTATTCCAAAAAATATACATATTTTTACAAATAAATTAAAAAACATAGATACGTAAGTAAATAGAAAAGTCAATTGTTGAGAATTATTATTATTAAATCACTTATGAATATATTCATACTCGTATGTACATACATATGTACATGAGTACATACATAAAACAAATTGACGGACGGGCTTTATAAAAAAGATTTTGAATAATTTAGAAAACATGAAATGGAATTATATTTTTCTCATATCAGTAGGCACAAAGTCATATTTACTATACTTGCATGTATTATTTTTAATATTGTTAGTAATTTTCTACTTGCATATACATACATACATACATATTACACATCCATATATACACATGTATGTATGTAATATATGTATGAATGAATATCTTCTGTGAAAGGCATATCATGTGTGTAAATAATAATGATAAATATTATTATCAGTCCTTTCACAATGCTACTATTTTTAATATACATATGTATGTACAGATGGATGTATGTAAGCAGGGGAGACATACATACTCCCCTGCTTACTTCATAAATATACGTTGTATTTATGTTTGTATGTATGTACATATGTATTATTTTGTGGTTTTAAAGATTTTGTTCCTCCTTTTCATTGTTTATTTGGTTTGATTAATAGGATTTGTATGGTGTCAAATTATTTAAATATGTATGCATATGTGTATGTACTGTATATACAGATTAAGTGTGGAAATTAACACCGACTACTACATATTTCATTTCTAAACAAACGTACATACATATTTATGTACATATGTACGTATGCATAACAAACAACTAAAAAGAGCATCCATTCATCCTATTAAAAATACGATTGAATGTCATCAACGTTTACTGTTTTAGGGAATAAAATATAGCAGTATTGTCAGATTAGGGGATTTATTTCCAAAGCAAAAAACTTTACTAGCCCTGTTGAGAAAAATATAATGAAACAATTAATACACATCAGTGATGCAAAATGTGACACAATTGTGCCATTTTTGGCACTTTTGACTACTTGATGGCCCAGATCGAACCTATTTTGGCCCTCTTATCTTCATATAACTATTTTTTTTTTTGCATTTTTCACCCTGTTTAAAAACCGCCTTTATTTCTCATCATTGCTTTTTTTGTCAAAGGAAAAACTACTACTTTTATTCGCAATACTGACTATATCAAGTAAAAACAAAAAAAAAAAAAAAAAAAAAGAAGAGAAAGAAAACAAAGTAAACTGCCAAAAAATGATAAAAATTCTTAATAAATAAAATTTAATAATAATTATAATTATTTTATAAAATCTAACTGCTGTATTTATAAAAAATATTGTAGGTTTATTAAGGGTTTATTTGATAAATTTGTTTGGAATAGTTTTTTCTAAAATCTAATTCCTTTAAAAATCAAATATATATGCATATGTATGTACATTTATTTAAAATAAATTTTAATCAAAGGTATTTTGGCTCTTTGAAATCGTATATTTTTCGTCCTCTCACTAATAAAATGCATCTATTAATCCGCTTCAATTATATTAAAAGAATCATTAAAAATGTGCACTTTATTACCGACAAACATTTTAATAAACACTGCACTATCAGGTTTGTGTCTGCGATAATTTAAATTGTACTGCAAAATAAAAATAAACACTTGAATAATTGCGTTAAGATATTATTCTACCATAAGGTGAGATAATTTATTCGCCCTAAGAGTTGCCAGACAATGAGGCATGTGAACAAAAAAATATACTGTGTAGTAATTGCATAGTATGTACATAAAAAGTACTAGCACTAGATGTAGATAATTTATACTAGACTCATTAGAGAGTTCATACTACAAAAAGTTTGAATATCTTTTTTCTATTGTTACATACGTAGTACTGAAGAGTAGTAGCAAACAATGAAAAATAAATCAGCTGTCAGAAATTGTTTAGAAATCGCCAATTGCTATAAGCTTTATGCATTTCCAGATTTGGAATTTTAATTTATTTTAACGCGTTGATATTTTTAGTTAGACATGGCTTTTCTAAGCACACACCTTTACATGCATACACACATATATATACTATTAAATTTCAACACTATTTATTTTTCTTTTACTTTGCAGCACCTACTTTGTACGCCTAAAAACATTGTGTATACAGTATCGAAAACCCAACAAAAGTAACAAGAATAACACAAATATTTTACTAACATTAAGAGAATAGCAAAAATAGCTATATTTGTTGTTGTTAAGTGGTAGTAAAATTAATAACAGCTAATATTTACTTTTGGAACTGTTATTTTAAGCATTCACTAGGTGTTACACTTCTTTTAAGTTAACACTGAAATAACTAGTTTTTCCTTGCTATTCAGCATAAATAATCTTCTTCACCTCAAAGATAATTTAATCTTAAAATAGGGCAGCATAAGCTTTAGTTACTCTTTTATTCAAACGTCCCTTTAACACGAATAGTGCATGTCAAAAAATTTTGTAGTGTAGACCTGGTCTTATTTAAAAGCAACTTGTATTTTGGATTCGGTTACTTTATTTGTTGACTCAAAAAATTTTCTCAAATTATGGCAATGCCGGCAATAATGTTTCTAGAGCTTATGTCAAAGTAATAATTGCAAGCACGCTTCCATCTAGAAAGAAAAAGGGAAAGATTTTCCAAATTTTTAAGAGAATAAAGAAAAGTAATTATTTTAATATATAAGAATTATTGCCAAAACACCATTAATCACGTTTAGTATTTAAACAAAAGAGGAAGAGAAAAATTAAACCTGAAGTTTCTGCACAACGAACAACACCGTCAGTCTAATAAGCAAAAAACGCAGCGCAAAATGCCAAGTGATACAATTGCTAAAGTATGTTGTGATGTCGTCAATTAAATAATTTTGTTTAATTTAAATTTTGCTATTGCCTATGTTCCATTTTAGGTTCAGGATTATAAAGATTCGTTAATCAAGAAAGCTGAGCAACTGATTATTCAAGGTTTCCCTGAAAAAATTGTTGAACTAAATGAGCTGTTGGATACTCCCATGTTTAGTGAACGTAATTTTACGGAAGTTCACCAAGATTTAAACATTCCGATACCAGACCCTGTTGTTGTTAGTAATAATGGGGCTAATAAAGCAGCTGCTGCAGATGGTGGTGGTGATGCTGACGAGCCATTGGCCAAGAGGCCACGTACCGACAATCCGTTAACTTCTGGCACTAAAGTCATGTATTTGCCAAGTGGAAGCGTTCCCTGCAATGAACCTCTTTGCGAAATGATTAAAATCGTTAAGCCCATCATACGCAAACTAGTAGAGGATTGTATGTTAGAGAACGATATTAAATATAAACAGTGCAAAAGGATTAATACTTTTTGTTTCTTATATTTTCAGCAAATCTCCTTAAGATGTGGATTTCATTTATGATTCCAAAAATTGAAGATGGTAATAACTTTGGAGTTTCTATTCAGGAGGATACACTGGCCGAAATTCAAACCGTAGAATCGGAAGCGGCAGCCTTTTTTGATCAAATATCCCGCTATTTTCTATCAAGAGCAAAAGTTGTGTCTAAAGTGGCCAAATATCCTCATATTGACGACTACAGACGAGCTGTTATTGAGTTGGACGAAAAGGAATACTTAAGTCTTTGGCTGGTCGTGTGTGAAGTTCGAAATCGTTATTCGTCCCTTCATGATATTGTTATTAAGAATATGGAAAAACTGAAGAAACCACGTTCCTCAAACGCTGAAAGTCTTTACTAATATAACGAATAAAATATGTACTTTTATAGATGCTTGTAAAAACATTCTTTAAAATTTTATATCACAAATGATGACAGAAAACGTTCATTCATGTGTGAGTTGAAGACCCTAAAAGAACATATAAATATACAGTTGAATACAACTTCTGTCTACTTATTCTCTTCTGTATTAAATATCTCAACTTCCCGATACGAAAAATAAATTAAAAATTTACATTTAGATTGTTCTTTACAGAAATGAATGCTGTTTGTAATTTTTTTAAGCTAATTTAACATTTATAATATAATTATTACAGTAATTAAACAATTTTTTTTTTATTTAAAATTTTATACCCTTAAAATTATGCAAAGTGGGTAGTCGTGAATGTATGTGTGTGATATGGATGGATTAAGGATGACAACCGTAGTTTACATGTATTGCCAGATAGCGCTAACAAATTTCCATTTGATGGGAAAATATTTCTTACAAGTTCTAAAGTGTTGGGTGGTGTCTGCAGTTGCATTTATGCCAACTTCATTAAAGTTCGATCGCCATACGTATTATGTTCACATAAATAACTATAAATAAAATAGGAGTGTAAATTTTTTATCAATATTATTATTTTTTTTTTTAATTTTGTACCATATGTGATATGACGACCAATAAGATCTCTAAAAATTTTATCAGATAAAAAAAGGCGAAGTAGGCAAACTAATGGATTAAAATATATTCATACAATAATCAATTCAATCAACATCCTACAAACTTTCCTTTATATTCAAATAATCAAACTTGATTATGTGGAAATATTCACTGCCTGAATTTATTCTTCCTCTTTGTATCGGCCTATGAATTTATAAAGGTTTGAAATTTTATTCGAATTCAATTTCATTCGATTTCGGTTTATTGAACATAACCGATTATTTTGGTACATTGGTTGAAATAAAAATTCGTCGTATTGTTTCGTAAAAAAGGTATTATTTTTATTCAAGCCTTTATTCAAGTTAAAAATAAAAATTTTTTTATTCGAACTTGATTGTATTTTGAAAAACAAAAAAAAAAAACAATAAATAAAAAAAAAGATGCATAGATTTATTTTTTTTTTTTTGACTAATTGCAAAAACATTCTTATGTATGTAAATATATTCTGAAAAGGAAGTTGCTTATTATGATGTATTCGGATTTTTAAATTTTCTTAATGTGTAACCACAAATAGTTTTTGGCCTCTACTGAAATTTTAAAAATTTTGAGTTGATACCCTCTTTTTGATCTAGTGCGATATGTATCTTTCTTCTTCTGAACTTTTATTATACTTATACGTATATGATGAGTTTTATTTAAAACTAGCTTATACCTGGCATGCTTCGCTACACCTACCACTATCATTTTTCCTTTTTTTAGACTGATGATTTTTAGTGACTACGAAGTAATTTAGGCCAAATTCAAAAACTTTAACTGTTATTGATTTCAAGAAATACTGAACCCAATGCCTGAAAGCTACCACGTCTATTTGTCCGCCCTTTTTTCTACTGATAATTTTCAACGACTACGAAATCAATCACACCAAATTCAGAAACTTTAGCTTGAACACTTCTAAACATACGTATGTAAAAAGAAATCAAATTTCAACTTGTATGGGAGGGGTCACGCTCACTTGTCCAATTTCACCCACTTTCAGACTGATGATTTGCCTTGCCCATGAAGTCATTCAGATCTACTGAAACTTTAGCTGTAACCGTCCTGAAGATATTCAAAAATCAGTATTTAGAGATAAATAGTGAAAAGTGGCAGTAAAAGTGGGCGTGGAAAATTTTTCTCTCCATGAAAACTTAAAATGGATTAATAAAAACATTTGAATGAAAAATTAGTCAAATCGATGGAGCCGTTTTCTGATTTTAGGTAAATCAAAAAAGTGGGAGGGGAAAAATTTTCTTTCCGAAAAACCTAAGTTGGGTCACGACGATCATTAGAAGAAAAAAATCGTCAAAATCTGTTCAGCCGTTCTCAACTGATGCGATGACCAACGAACAACATTGATTTTTATTTACATATATATAGATATAAATCAATTCAAAGAATTTTAAGTATATTTGAGGTCCTAGTATGATTCTATTACTTTAGCTTTAAGTTTTTAAAAATACAGAATACCAAAGAGAGAAAAAACAAATGCTAGAACCATACACAACTGTCAAGAATCAGTCATCATTCGATTATAGGTTATCGACTTGCTACAAATAATAATCGTACGAAAGGTCGATTAATTAATGTTCCATTTTTTGTTTGTTTTTTGTTTTTTTGATTTTACTTTTATTTCACACTTTCTGTTCAAAGGCCAACAACAACTAATAGGTTACTGATGCATTAAAAAATAAAAAAACGTATAATATTGCCGTTCATTAAGACGTTTTTGTTGGCATTTTGTAACAATAATCTTAAAATAAAGAAATAAAATTAATTCCAACATTGTTCGTACGATACCTTAATTCACACAAGAGATAATTTTCCGCCGTTATTTTTAATCGACGTAAACAACACCTTATGTAATAGGACGTATTGTTTTCTTATGTGATACAGAAAACTAACACCAGGGGGCAAATTACGGCATTCGATATCAAACGAAATTTATATGAAAACTGGGGGCTAATTCTGGCAGTCGTGATCGAAATAACATTCGAATAGAGAATAATTTCGATAACGAACAATTTTCTAATTCTGTCATTCGATACTATACGAATCGAATTTTTGTTTAGTGTTGTAAAACATGCAAAAAAAGTCATTTTACAATACTGACAAAAATTCAACAAATAGTAAACAAAAAACATATGTATGTACATATATACATACATACATATGTAAAAGAAATTAAAAAAGGAAAAAAATTTAAATCAAATTAAAAAAAAAAATAAAGCAAGTATACAATGAATCCATCATTATTTTTTACTCATCATCTTCCGATACTGATGAGAATTTAAATGTGGATCTTGTTCGGCAAAAAATGCGGAGTACCACTGATCCCTTAAGACTGCCAAGCAATGCGTAAATCTTGATATATGTATGTAAGCATTTTGAATATGTATTATGTATCTTCAAAGTTCCTCATTACGAGAATGTATATCAAACAGAAATAATAAATTAAACAGAGTATGAAGCTGAAACCAACACAATAAATAGGTATTGGAAAAAAAATCCGCGAAAATATTAAAATAAGTTTATGTAGGAACTGAAAATTGATTTAAATTCATATTTTTTATTTAAATTCGTATTGGTGGACTAGAAGCATTCAATTTTAACGCTATTTGTTCCCAAAGATGGTAAAGTCTTGCCTTTCCTTGCTAAGTATTCGGCAATATGTTCTTTGCCAAGTCCGTAAGTTTTACCATGAAATTACCTAGAATTTCTTTGTGCATAATTTATTTTTGACCTGAAATATATTTTATAATTTGAAGAAATTAAAAAAATTTAACTTATATATTTATTTTTTGTCTTTACTTACATATGTATATATATATAGAAAAACGTTAATTCGAATGGCTTTTTGTTAGCGAGTAAAAACTCGCAAGACAAACATTCGTTATCGAATGGCATCATTAGAAATTTCGATACATGTTATTCGATAACGACTAATAGAATCCCAAAAGTAAAAAAATTCGTACGTACGCGTAAGAATTCGATCGTAATCGAATGACAGAATTAGCCCCCTGTTTTTTAAATTTGTATGAAATTTCGCTCGATATGGAATGATGTAATTTGCCCCCAGTAATATTCACTAAAGACGCATGGAAAGTATCATGGAAATTGGAAAGATTGAAACGAAACAAAAATTTCTGTTAAGTTCACCTTTTAAAGGTAAAGTACACATAAAAATATTTCTGGCGTTTTTTTTTCTAGAAAAAGAAAATGTTGCCTTTTGTAGTTCATTTTTTTTCTCTCCCACCTTGCCAAAATTTTGCTTTGTTTTAAATTACCATATACATACTTATGTATATATAGTATCCATAAAAAACAGATTATAATAAAACGAGATCTGAAAAGTATATATAAAATGCTACATTTTTTTATAGAAAAGAAAAGGCCATTATTCAGTGATTTTGTGTTTTTATTTTATTATGTAATTTATTTACTTTTGTTTTATTTTTACTTTGTAAAAACATTTGCTTATACATATACAATTACGTATGCATGTATTTTGTATATTACAATTTAATCAGTGCTTAATTAAATTTAAAAAAATATATATATGTATATATAAGTATATATTTTAAAATTTACATTCAACTTATTAAGTTATTTTATTTATTTATTTAATTATGTCTATGGATAATAGTTCCTTACAGACTATCATATCAAAGTTGACTGAAACAGCAACAAATAAGGCGTCTCTTTATTAAGTAAACTAATTATTTTAAATAAATTACTAATTAGAAGCTAAAACTTAAAACTACTATATACAAAAAGCCTATTAAATTAATATAACACTTTACTAATTTATATACCAATATGTATATACATATGTATGTATATATGTGGATATATATGTATATACACTATATATATGTAGGTATATTAAGTTAATGCTGTTAAAAGAGAATCCTGTTCCATTGAATTTGTTTTTATTTGGTATCGTACCTGAATTAAAGTGTACGGCGTGCGTACATTTTTTGTCAAAATTGTTTTATGCCCAATATATATTGTATGAGAGCTACCGAAATATGTCGCGTATGTACATTATGAAATTCAAAAATCCAAGTTTGACAGTGTGTACAAAGAGAAAATAAAAATAAGAATCAAAAACATAATAAATAATAATATTTGTTTGAAACAAAAGTAAAAACTTGACAAAACAATATTTATGTTTTTCTTTATTTTCCTTTCTTTTATTTATTGCGTATTTCGGTAATATGGACGAATACAAATTATACTTTTTATTTGTCGTACGTTGTACGCTTTAATTCAGGTACGACCCTTAGTTAGAAACCTTTTTTTTATAAAAATATTTTTTTCATAATTTGTATTTGTACAAATTGGAATACATACATAATATAAAACAATTTATGTACATACACCTAATCCAATTTTTACACGGTGGTTGTGTTCAATAAAAAAAAATTGTTTAACAAATCGTGTAGGAAATATATTGAATATATAACAATAAATTGGATGGATGAAAGTGGTGTTTTTCTCGAACCAAATAAAAATATTCAAAAATAAATTTCAATTTCATTGTATTTTTTAAATTTCATCCAATTACTTATATATGGCAAAGGGAAAAAAGGAAAGGCAACGTGCAAAAACAGAAAAAGTTCACTGTTGTCAACGGCGTCTAAACAGGACTGGGTGTACTACATACAAATGCATGTGCTTATTATTTAGCAGTAATTGTAACAGTTTAATTATTTAACTAAGAAATCGGACCTATTCCATTAGGCGTTGTAGTTTTAATTATCCTTTCTATGTCGATGTCGTTTCGTTCCTGAATTGGTATTTTTAAAATACATCGAAACGAGGACAACAAGTTAACGAAAAATAAATATTTTTTTTATGTTAGCAGCACTGAAATATTTGATGTTTATTTTTACACCATTGCACATTTTTGAATAATTTTTGGATTTAAAAAATGGCGACTACTGCCTTATATTTTAACAGTTCAAATGATGATAATGAAATAATCTAGATTAATATGTGCCCATAATTATGAAAGTGGTCTAAGTCATATATTTCATGTTTCGAGATATTTAATGATTTACATTTGAATAAATTAAAAAATGTTTTTACATTATATGACATTTTAATTAATAATTTTATTAGTCTTAATTAATGGAAATTTATTACGAATATGAAATTTTGTGTGAATTTAATTCGATAATATTGTTTTCAAAGTTTGAATTGACTTAGACCATTTTGAAAATTAACTGTATGTCCTATAAATGACTTAAAGCAATAAAGAACTTTGAGTTTTATTTAAAACAATAATTTAACTGAACATTTGTTAATTATTTTTCAACAATAATCCATTTTCATCAATATTGCGAGTATTTAAGATTCTTAAAATGTTTCTGAAAAACTGGAAAGATGTACGGTAGTAAACTCAAAATATCTTTATGTTTTTTTTCCGATACTGGTATAATGATGCTGTATAATGGAAGTAATTTAATATTTCCGTATGTTTTTGGTCATTCGGCAGAAAGGAATGATCCGATACCAAAAATTTGTGGTCTAATTTTTGACTTAGACCACTTTCATAATTAACACTAAATGAATTTCATATAATGTTGAAATTAGAAACACTATCTAATGGTTAATTTTTGACAATTTCGTAAAAATTACATTGAATAAATTTAGTTTAAAATAATGTGGCATGAAATAACTAATAAACTAATTTTTTTAAAATTTTGACTTAGACCACTTTCATAATTATGGGCACATATGTATGTATGTACTATGAAAACTTATACATCGGAAGTTTTTACGTCAGAATTTAGGAACTAAATCAAATCGTTATTCTGCCGTTATTTTCATTTTTATTTTTGTATTGTAGTTTCTACTTTGTTGCTAAAAATGATGTGACAGAGAAAGAATGCTACTTTGACGTTCTTGTAGTCTTTTCAATATAGAGAATATCAATCTATTTTCGATAATGCTAAAGGTAATGGCAATTCTGCCGTTGCTATTTCGTTTTCAAAAGACAACGCCAAATGGAATAGGGCTGATTATTTTTTTTTTTATTTAATGCATACTAATATTTACTCTTTTTTTTAATTTTTAAAACCAAAAGTTTCTTTACTAGAATATAAGAATTTTAATTTAATTTGTTCTGCTTTTTAAATGATAATTTACATATTCTAAGGGATCACAAGATAATAACAAATAAACATTTACAATCTAATATAGTGATCAAAGACATGATTTTTTAGGAAATCGAATTATGTTCGTTTAGTAATTCTTAAAAATACCTAAAATAATAACATACTTAAATACTTTCATTCGATCTGTGCGTTTAATAAATTTTAAATTTCTCTTTAGGCAGTATTTTTTCTAATTCTTATAAATTTACAAAAATAAATTGTATATAATTTTAATAAGAGCTCCGGGCTCAAACTCCAGTTCAGACATCTTGAGAAGAAAGAAAAAAGAAATATGAAAAAATATTTCTTTCGGCGACCACCTCTTAGCAGTCTTCTGGCAAAAGCTCTGAGAGAAACTGATTGCCATGAACAAGCTTCTCAAATCTGTCGTTCGAAGATGACTTTAAAATATAGGTCCTGGTACTCATGGAAAAAAAATTGACACACACAGCGTGGAAACCTCAAACAGGTTTGTAGTGGCCAATTATGTACATATGTATGAATGTAATTTTTAATAAACTATTTTAAGGTCGCAAAAAGAATTGTACAGTGAATCAGAAAAATTTTATTCGAAATCGGAATATTCTAAATTTCTTAGCTGCTCTATATACCATTTCCGAATATGTTTTCTTCGTTTTATAACGTGTGGGAGAAAATGTTAGTGGAATCAACACAAACCATGTTTTTCTTTTGTTTTTTAATTAAACTTCTTTGAAGTGTTAAAATAAACATAAACCATAAAACACAATTCGAAAAGTTTTCTTCTATTTTGAATATTGTTTGCACAACTCTTCGAACAAAATCTATTATAAATTATAAACTTAAAATTTGTATATGATAGACTACTTTCTGAATTTTTTTAATTTCGAATAAGTTTATAATTTCGTACGAGTTGATTCCACTCTGAATACAGAATAGGGACGGTAATATGATGCCGAATATCTTATGCCTACAATTTTAGAGTTTTTAGCTGCCATTCAGAAGATGGTTTGGATATATGCATTATATGTAAATAAAACATAAAAATCTTAGAATATGTAAGTATATGTACAAATTTCAACTTAATTTTAAGCTACATTGTATAAGTATACATAATAATTACAAAACAATCATCTAGACTAAATAAAAATAAAAAAATTAATAACATATGTATGTATGTATATATATAACATGGCACTGAAATGAATGATTTTGTGTGTGTTGAATTTCCTTTTTATAATAAATAATTCATGTGTTGTGTAACTTAAATAATTTAACGCAAAGTACCCCAATCAATTATGCAAGTTTCACCAACAATATTTGTATTCGAAACATTATAATTATTGTTATTATTAGTGTGGGTGTTGTTGTTATTTTGATTAGAAGTATTATCGTAATCATAAGTATCACTAGTAGTTGTAGTTTTGCCAAAGCATTTTTTGGGTGGCTTAGGCGTTGAGTGTTTTTGTTGTTGTATAAGATCCCACCCAACAGTCCCTTGTTGTTAGAAAACACGTTGATTATTTTTAGAATTTAAAAAAGGTTTTTCTTCATTCATTTTTTCTAAATTGCCACTTAACGTTGGATCGGGTCTTCTTCTCTTAAAGAATCCACATTTCCACATGGCATATGTGAATAGGGCTAAGACCAGCAGTCCACCTATTATGGCTAAAATAATTATCCATAAAGGAAGAGAAGTATCTCGTTGTTGATCAATCAATTCGGGATACGCTCTTGTTTCCACCTAAAAAAACGACACACACACAAAATTATTATAAAATTTAAATTCTTTAAAACAGTTGCGCTCAAGCATACACATACATATCGCACACCTAGTTCAAAAGTGACACAACTCAAAAATTTTTTTGTTTATTTATGTGCTTAAACTATGTAGAATGCACTTGTTTATTCGTAAAAATAATAAAGCAAAAAAAAATTTTTTTTTGGGTTGTGTCACTTTTGAACTAGGTGTGCTATATACTCTGATATCTTCATTTGTGATAAATAGTTTTGAAATCTCTTACAATTTTACATTGATCGTTTTTTTCTTTGCAAAGTATGTAGTAAACATTGTTGTGTTGAACATTGTGCAAATGTCTTGCACGCAACTGCTTTAGAAATTAATATTTGCTTGCTTTTTTTGATTTTTTTGTTTGTTTTACTTACCAAAAGTGGTTCAGTACTCTGTGTTTGTTCCACTCTAAATTCCAAAGGAATTTGTACTTGAGCCGTTGATATTATTCTTACCGCATCTGCTCTGGGATGTTCAGAGACAAGAGTGGAATTCCAAAGTCTAGCTTTAACATAAACATAGACTTCCGTTTCCGGCAGCATATTGTAAATTTCACACTGTATTTTAATGCAATTTGCTGTTGCTTTATTACAATCCAATTCGACGATATCCCTTTTTTTATTTTTATGATCTCGTATGTCCATAAATCTTTCCGGTCTTATGATTCTGGTCAAAGTATCTCTTCTAAGACGATTTAAAGCCGATGTTTCCTCATTGTTGACTTGTTTGCTATACGTTGATTTTTCCATGTATGTTCGGTGGCTAAAGTGAGATTTATTCATTGGTCTCATCATATATGGTGCAGGTCCCAAAAGAAGATCATCCACAATGAGATTGGATTTTGATTTTGTAGTTAATTTAAGAGGATTAATATACTCGGATGGCACAAAACATTCTCCCTGTCGAACATTTTCAATAAATGGCATTTCTTCCAAATAGAGCAGCCATTTATCACGTTTATCTCTTTCACTATAAACTTGGTATGGCCAATAAATAGTCAATTGTACTTTTGGAGCCTTCCAAGGACCTTCATTATATATCTAAACGCAAAACAAAAAAAAAAAAAAAAAACAAAAAACAAAAATAGTTGCAAATTCCGTTTTATAACAAAAAAAAAAGAAAAATCTCACCTGATATGTATGAATTAATTGTGAACCAACATCTTCCATTTGCATCATAGAGTTATCAAGTCTTACTTCACCGCTATAGAAACTCTGCTCTGGCCTAGCCCATCCTTGTATGCTTAGTTCAGCCCTCTTTATGACATGCACATCTAATTTAGCTTCTGGTTTATGTTCACCAATAAGTTTCGAAGTCGTATTTGCAAAGATATTAAACGTTAACTGACGCTCGTCTAGTTCCAAACCGCTCGGATCAAAACGTATCGATACTTGTGCTGATGTACCTCGGCGCATTGGATTACCAAGACTACAGGCAACAACTGTTTCATTGTAAGGATTACAGATGGCGGTACTCTAGACGATATAAAAGTAGTAGTAGTAGTATTCATTTACGAGAGAGAGAGAGAGAGAGTAAGAGTATACAGGCTTTGAAAAAATTATATGGTACAAATATTTCTATCAGAATTTTTCTATGTTATATTAATATATAAGTATTATTATGTATTTAGAGAAAATTTATTTTATGACATCCTGTTTTATAGTAATTTAGGCAAAAACTTATTAATTTGTAGGCTACTTTCTAAAAAATGTACAAATATTGAATATTTAAATGGTACATTCATTATAAAAGCAACGTTTAAAAAACTAGCGACTCAACTATATTTCTAATCAGTACTAATTAATTATTAGTATGTTAATATGAAATATTATTATGGGTTTTTCTTAGCTGTCTTGTATTCCATTATCGATTTTTGTTTTAATAAAACTTTCTTGAACTTTGACTGTTATCCATAATTCGAAGTTTTTCTTTCGGCGAGTACCTCTTTCTTCTCGCAAAGGCTCTGGGAGTAACTATTTGCCATGAACAAGCTTCTCAAGTCTGTCGTTAGGAGTCGACTTTAAACTGTAGGTCTTGGTACTCATGGATAAAAAAATGACACACATAACCTGCGTGCTGCGAGAAGCTAGACTGTTACCCTGGCACAGGGTTGTAATGGCCAATTATATATGTATGTATGTATGTCACCAAACTCTATCAAAACATTATACAAAAAATCTACACCTACTCTTTGCATTCATTTTATGATTCGAGTATATAAAACAAATTGGCAAATCAATTCACAAGTGAACCTCTTCGAAATAATACCAAATGTCCAATAACGCACTTTTTATATATATTTAAACTTACCGTTTTTAAAGCTGCTATGTATGAAACACTTTTTTGATGGACTATAAATACATTGGTTTCATAAGCGGAATCTGCTGAATTGGAAACATTTATATTGACGCGAATTTCTTCTTGTTCTCCCAAGATCAGTGCATAGTTTTCATCTAAAAATAATATGAAATTAATTGTAGGCATTGAATGAATTGTATATTCTTATTAGGACAACTTAAACTCACTTTCCATATTTAAATCTAATTCCGCATTGAGCCGTAAATTACTTTCACAAATGTCATCCTCTCCGCAATCCTTTTGGAATGTTCCTTCAAATTCAATATTCGCTTGTGTTTGATCTAATATGGGATTTAAGGACTTTAATGCAGAATCTGGTAGTTTTGATTCTACTAAAGTATAGTTTAATTTAAATTTAAGTGGACTTTGAATATCTCGCGTATTTTCTTTAATATAACCAGTAACTCTCTGACACGATAGGCGACCATCCGTTCGAACTGTAACTTCTCGTTTGATAACATTACTCCTCTTGTTGTCACGATCAAAAAAGACACGAGAAAATTTCTTATTGGGCACAAACGTTTCGGCTTCTACGGTATACATTAATTTGAGATCCTTATTTGCAGAAGACTCCTCGTATGGATCAATTGAACAGCAAGCTTCAAATGTAAAACATGTTAAATTGGTAAAAGCGTCTGTAATACAGCCGGAGCTTGTGGGATCTATATTTTTCATTTCACTACTTCTCCATTTTGTTTGGATGCTGATAATTGGTCGCGAAAGCAAGGCAATCACTGCTGAGGAATTATATGCGCCAATTACAACATCCAAATATGAATTTCCATCTAAATCGGTGCCGCCTGTAATGGAACTACCAAATGTTTTTATAGGTTTCGACAATAAGCCCAAATCGGACGACTGTATACGTTGAGATGGTTTCCTATTTAAACCATTTCGGCTGCCTAAATAAATATATACAACACCGTCATCTTCATAAGGTGCCCCAATTGCCAAATCTTCACAATTATCTTTATTGATGTCACCAACATTTGCTAAAGCCAAACCAAATCTACTCTCAAACGAGCCAGTCAGCTTAAGCGTGGGCTTATATGGCAGACTATCCTTTGCATTTTGATAGACATACACAGCACCGCCTTCACTTTTATTAAAGTAAAAAGGAGCCGCCACTATAAGGTCTGGCTTTTGGTCACCGTTTACATCAGCTGTAGTTAATTCGTAGCCAAAACTAGAAGCAAATTGCTCGCCTTCTATAATCATATGCACTGGTATTGGATTTCTATTATCCTTATCAAATATGATCACTTGACCGTGACCATTTGAGCGTGGAGCTCCTGCCGCATACGACATGCGTTCACCAAAATAACGACCACCCGTTACTGCCATACCTAAATAACTGTATTTGTCAACAGGCGAAGAAGTATCTGAATGATCACCATAATACATATTTTTATCACGTTCTAAATATTCTCCACCAATTTCAGTTACGAACACAGTGCCTCGCCATGTGAATGGACCTGGTGTACCCAAAACCATTGTGTTGTCATCAAGCAATACACCCGAAGTACCAACTTGACAAAATCCATAGTCTTCATGAGCTCTGAAAAAAAAAATAAAAAAATTGTTAAATTAAAAATAATAAAATTTTAATATTATGTGTATACATACACGTATATAATTAATAACTAATGCAAAAGTATTCATTAAATTACGATTATTTTCAGTTTTTTATGATTATTAATCAATTACGATTAAAAATAATCAAAAAATAATTACCATTACTTGAGATTACAAAAAATAATCATAAAAATAATGTGATTATTATTTTTTTTGTACGAGTATTTATTACATTTGATTATTTTCGAAATGTAACCGTAATTTCTCCAATATTGTATTTCCACAAAGGTCTGCAAATCAGAACATTTATATTCCAAGTAAGAAACCTCACAAATTAATGCATTAATTGCTCTTATATAATATCATAATGTTACTCGTTTATAGGTATTAATAGAGATCGTGTAGAAAAAAATCTTGGAATCAGTTCAAAACAAGACAGAAATACAATAAAAAGAATTTTTCTCGTACTGCATTCTACATTTCCCGTAAACTCTTTGCACAAAAATGACTTGTTTCTCTTGATGTTAATAAACTCTTAAAAATTGTAGTTTTTACTCGTACAGCTAAATGGCGATTTACCGTTATAATTGAAGCAAATATTTCATAACTATGGCTTTTTTAATTAATTTGCGCTGTAGTTTTGTACCACACACCTTGTAAATTTACAATATTTGGAATTTTATAAATGCTGGGAAAAAGATTATCTTATAATACGAGTACATACTATTTAATTGATTTATAATGCTTATCTGTTTTTCGAATTACAAATACTGTTTCAATGTATGTAAATATCTTAAAATTCGAAGGTGTTCTTAGTTAATCACACATACTTATACATATAAAGTATAACCATACAAATTGTATATAAATTCTTATCACAATTAAATAATAATAATAAAACCAAAAATTAAAAAAGAAAACATAAAAATACAAACCTTTGTACTGTACGGCCTTTACATGGTTCGTAAACTTCGTCATAACCCAATTCGTTGGTTAAAACGTAACACAGGCCTTGGCCATAACGATTTTCGCGTACTTTTGTTATATAACGATGAGCGCAAACCAAAACCTGGTAAAAAAATTTAAAATTATTTAATTATTAAAAGCTACTATTAAAAGAACAATAGATAAAAAGTAAAAAGTAAAACAAAACAATTGGTTATATTCTGTCAAACGAATTCGAATGAGATTGAAATGTGAAAATCTTTTAGTACTTTTTTTTATTCATACACCTTTTAACTATTATTATAAGTTCTTTGAATATCAATGCTATAAAATAATTTGGGCAATTAAGTTTTATTTGTTTTCGAAAAAAAAACACTCGATTTTAATTTTAGTCGAATTTGTTTTTAAAAAAATCTAGAATGTTATGTTTTACAATTAAGAGACTAAAACTACATAACGTCTATCTGTATATATAAATTACCATCATGGCAGAAAACTGTTGCATTTGTTTGAAACAACTTAGAAGGAATTTAATGGCATAAAAGAAAAGTCGGATAATTTCAGTACCTTATTTTTATATGAACAAACCAAGTGAATATTACAGAGAAGCCGAAAGGTTAACTTGGACTGAAATTTAAACGCCATTTTGAAACACATTGTATATAATAATTTTTAAAAATACAATACATATTGCAAAAATTAAAAGAGAATTCGGGTACATGTATCAAAAACCACAAATAATCTCTCAAGGAGCAGCATGTGACGCCCAAGCTGCAGGCGGACTCCCTATTATATCATACATATGTATGTATGTAATATATTTGCATGATTCACAAACAGCATCGTATTGTTGTATCAATGTGTGTATGTACATATGTGCCCATAATTATGAAAGTGGTCTAAGTCATATATTTCATGTTTCGAGATATTTAATGATTTACATTTGAATAAATTAAAAAATGTTTTTACATTATATGACATTTTAATTAATAATTTTATTAGTCTTAATTAATGGAAATTTATTACGAATATGAAATTTTGTGTGAATTTAATTCGATAATATTGTTTTCAAAGTTTGAATTGACTTAGACCATTTTGAAAATTAACAAAATTAACCTATAAATGACTCAAAGTAATAAAGAACTTTGAGTTTTATTTAAAACAATAATTTAACTGAACATTTGTTAATTATTTTTCTACAGTAATCCATTTTTATCAATATTGCGAGTATTTATGCTTCTTAAAATGTTCCTGAAAAACTGGAAAGATGTACGGTAGTAAACTCAAAATATCTTTATGTTTTTTTTTCCGATACTGGTCTGGTATAATGGAAGTAATTCAACATTTCCGTATGTTTTTGGTCTTCCTCTTATAGGAGAAAGATCCAAAACGTGAAATTTAGAATCATCTAAAGAATTTTTGACTTAGACCACTTTCATAATCAACACTAAATGAATTCCATATAATGTTGAAATTACAACCACTATCTAATGGTTCATTTTTGACAATTTCGTAAAAATTACATTGCACAAATTTAGTTTAAAATAATGTGTTATGATATAACTGATTAACTAATTTTTTTTAAATTTTGACTTAGACCAGTTTCATAATTATGGGCACATATGTGTGTGATAATATTTTTAAATAGATTTGAATTTGCTTGAAATATACTTTTATGTTACAACATATTACGATACGACGAGTGATGTGAGTTGGTTTATTATATTTACGTATGTAGTATCCCTGTGGGAAATTCAAAGACAATGAAACTGAACTTAGTTATCCGAAGACTTGTGAAAATGTAAATGTAACCACTGAAAAGAATAAATAAAATTTAACTGGTTTGAAGACATTACAAAGGGAACCCATTAAAATTTATTAAATTTTTCGTTAACAGGTTCTGAAAAGGAAATTAAAACTACATCTATTATATAATTTTTAAAAGATTCATAATAACGGCAAGTTTTATTTCAAATGAGGGTGAATTAATTACTTTAAGGTTAGGTTAGATGTAAAATCTAATAAAAATGTTTACCAAACAATTGTCGTTAAAACTTCTTAATGAATCGCAGTACTGTTCAACTATTGTGTGTAGAATTTTACGACTAAGTGTATGTATCTACATATAATATTGAATTAATAATAGAAATACACAATCCTTTATAGGGCACTCTTACTCGTTCAATATTGCGATTGGATATGGATCGCGATCCATGAAAATTGTATGTATTTTTGAAGGATAACGATCCAAATATCACAATATGTATTGAATGTGTAACCGTGCTCATATTAATTATAAATTAAAGAAAGAAGGCCTTAATAAACCATACCTTGCCACCTAAACCTTGGCTCCGTACTGTGACGCCCAACCATTGGTCCTCTTTAATTTCATCGTCTGAAGGTGCTGTCAATTCTTCAATATCATCCGTATCGTAAGCTGTTTGCAAGACGAGAAATAAATGAAATTTAAACAAAAAATATTCGAATCAAATTTTATTGGTGAAAATAATAATGAAAAAAGTTAATAATTTAATGAATTTATTACAACGATCAAAATAAATTTACACAACAATGATGGGGAGAAAAAAATTAAGAAAATTAAAATAAAATAAAAAAAAAATTAAACATTTGTGTCAATAATACATTTACAAGTATCATACAATAGTAACAAGACATATTTTTTTGTTTGTTTTGTTTTAATTACAACAAATTATTATAATTTTAATCTTTGGTGTAGTGTATGTTGTGTGCGTGTGGTGCATGTACATAATACGTAAAACGAGTATGTTCTGTGTATATGTGTGTGTTGCTTAATGTGCAGTATTTTATTTTTTGATTATTAAATTTCGTTAAAAATTAAAACACATTTGCAAATAAAACATACGAATACATTAAGTTTGCTTCCTATTTCGATTAAAAAATGCATCATCATAAACAAGTGATATATGGAAAAAGATTTATAAATGAAAATAATTACATGTATGTATAGGTACATAATAAATAAATACAAAGTAGTCGTAAATAGAGAAATATTAATCAAATTTTTACATAAACCATGCAAGTATGTATAGAGTTTTTTTTTCAATCAATGGTTATTTTATTGTATAAATAGTAAAAATGTACGTGTTTTAATCACTATTTTTTTGTTTTAAAATATACAGGCATGTGATGAAAACCGAAGGATCTTTTTTTCAACAAATTTACATTTGTTTAGGCCCTGTTACGTATATTTGGTATGGATATCAGTCGAAAAGTTGTTGCCGAAGTACCAAACAAGATTTATTTACGAAGGTGTATTCCTAGCAGAAGAGAAGATTGAAGGCATTTTAAAGGACATATGCGGTCTTATAAAAAAATTGTGATTTAAAGTTTACTTAATTTTTTTTTTTTACATATGGGCAATGGAGTTTTATTAAACGCGTGTTGTAATAATATTTGGCGGTTCAGGTAACAGTGTAAATCAGTGGACAAATACAAATCAGATCAAAGAGGAAAGCATTTGCAAACCTCGAATAAAAATGTATCTGTAATTTTATCTTCTCTAGTTTTGTGAACTAAAACTGTATACAAACTTTGTTGTTATATGTTCTGAAAGTCAGCCTGCTTGCTCCCATAGTGATAGTAAATAAGCTCAAAAGTAATTTAATGCGAAAATTTAATTTGTTATATTCAAATAAATGTAAAAGTACATGTGTTCAATTTTTTTCACTTCTACGAGTATTCAATATGAAAGAAGTCATATTTCGGTTAAAAGCCTACAGTGTGGCAAATATCAATGATTACAAGCATTTGATAAAGAACTTGAAAAAAAAAGAAAACATTTAGTCAAGATACACAAATATATTGTTGAACTATGGTAACAATGGTCCATAAAGTTTTTTAAATTTACAAATAAAATAATTTCAACACATAATTGCTTTAAATATTGCTTGGTTTTAAAACGTGTCCTGCCTAATTACTAACATGATTAGAGTTAAAATTTGCCCGTCATGGTTATATTGAAAGAGGCGTTTGGCAGTTCAAAAACAGTATGCATGTACGTACTATAAAAATAACCCAACCCAAGCAATAAATTATATACATATGTACATATAGTTATATATTTTTTTCTGTTAAATATATTAACCAAACAATTTCATGAAAGATGACACCCAAAGCAAGAGCAGCATTTATGTATAATTATATGCAGACATACATACATATGTACATACATATACGTGTACAGAGTCATAAATATAAAGAAATATGTATGTAAATTTTTTGTATTACTTTTAGTATAAATAAAAACTTCGCTCTAAAAAACACAGTTTTTTTTTTATTTTTTTACAAACAAATATGCACATACTCATTATATATGTATGTAGAGTATATACATGCATATGTATATTTTGTTTGAGTTCCTTTTCGCCTTTTTCATTTCAACTTAAATATCTGTTTTGCTTTGTTCAATGTCAAGGCAGTGAGACGGGAAAGCAGATTACTGAAGTACTATATAAAAAATAACTTGAAATATATTGTCTGTTTAACGCATGATCACTACGTTGTCATTTAAACGAAATTACAATATTTTCTTTAACTTTTTTTTGTTTTTTTTTTTTTTTGTCAGTCCATTCACTTTTATTGGCGTGAAATTTTATTTACAAGAATTTAAATTTCATTTCATTCGATTTTTAGTTGAATTTTCAAATAAAATCGACTTAATAAATATTAAATTATATTCATATATACACTCTGGTTCATCAGAATAGAGTCAAAATATAAAAAAAATTCTCTAAATTACAAATATAAAAAAATTAATACAAATATTTAAGTCAACTTTGCAGAAAAAAAATAACTAACTCTTGATGTACATAAAAATTTAAATAATAAAAATTTTATGTTTGTAGTCAATTGCAGCACAACCTCCCTAATCTGGACACTTCTACTTACAATTTCTCATATGAAGATATAGTCCAATCACTAACTGATAACCAAATTATGGAAGAACATGACAGCTCTTTGGAGGAATCTCAAAATGCTCAAAACAAAGAACTAATTCCAAAAACTATTTTATAAGCTAAACGAAACGAAACATCAGAAAAGGATATACTGTTTTAGAAAGAATTCAAGGAGCCGACAAATTACTTGGTTACGTTAGTTTTTTTATGAATTCT
This sequence comes from Metopia argyrocephala, assembly GCA_963576795.1. NCBI lineage: Eukaryota > Metazoa > Arthropoda > Insecta > Diptera > Sarcophagidae > Metopia > Metopia argyrocephala. Next base: position 968,582 of record OY756208.1, read on the forward strand.
TAAGTGCACTTAGTTTTTTTAGTTAATAAATATAAATTATATACAACTTTTATTCTCACGATATCCATAAAGAGGAAAAAATTACTGTATCGCCATCACAACATTAATTAATATAATTAATTAAGTATATATTAATGAAGATACTATTGGAAGAAATTTTCTCTAAGATAACAGATATTTCTGGACTACTAGAATTGATTTACCAACATGATACCGCACCTACACATACGGCGCGTGTAGTAAAATCATGTATAGCCAATCAAAATCGTGAGACCTTTCTGATTTTTAAGGTACACGCAATAGGATAGCAGTAGGAAATCAAAGAAGAGCTAATTGATGGCGTAAAAATACCTCGACTATTTAAATTCTCTCTACGAATGAATTAAAAGTATAATTTATGAAGGTATTGGGAATAACGGTAAATTCACGAATTATTAAATTAATATTTAAAGTATATAATTACAATGAAATAAATCAATGAGTACAAAAAAGCATATCTGTTTAACCTATAAAACAACAAAAAGGTGGTTCTAGTCTGTTGAACCAACGAATTAATGGAAGATTTTACACTTGACTTCAAATACAGATGAAGAATGCATTTTCATATTATTTTTTGTGTTTAAATAGTCATTTGAATAATCAATTATTTTTCTGAAAAGCAATTTTTAAATTTTTTTTTTGTTTTGTATTGGCGGTTTACAATTTTTTTTTTTTGTAATTTTAAATTTGCTGGTTTTATTCTGATAAACGACAGTGTATTTATTTATCTAGATTCTAGAATAAAAAATATTGATATACTCGTAGTACCAACATATTTGCATTAAGGTGAAGCAGTTTCTTTTTTACAAAACATAGTACATACCAAGAACTAAATTACGAACTAAAATATTAATTGAATTCCCGTTCCGCACGAAAGTGAACTCTGTTACATGGCTTGTTGGTTTATAGGACAAAATTTTATATAATTCTTTGTAAAATTATTTTCCCTTTACGATTTTCAAATTCCTTAGCCTCTGTACAAATCTATGCACCCTAATATGCAATATATGCATATTTATATATACATTATTTATATCTATAAAACGTTATTCAAAATGAGTGCCATTAGTGGAAAAAATAAAAATAAAATATTCCTAAAATGCAATTATTCAAATATACAGTAGCACGCAAATGTATAGATGTTTAGATTATTATAAACTAGCGATAGACTCAAGTGGTTGTGACAAAAACCTGATTTTGTATGAGAGTCGGGTTATGTTGTGTTGATTAAAATTTACAAAAAAAAAAAAAAAAAAAAAAAAACAGAAAACAATTTCAAAAGTAAAATACTCATTTATTTTGTTCTTAAACAAAAAATATTACTTTTTCTTGCTCTTCTTCTTTTTAGATCTAATGTAAATTGTGTTTTCAGTTTTCGACAGTTTATTTTAATTCGGATCCAGTTCTAAATTCCTAATGTTTTAGTAATCCTGAGTAGTGGTTGTTATTTGAAGGTAGTGAGAGTGACTATTTTTTTATTTGCTAAATATTTTCAAATGTTTTTGTTCGAGATGTTGACTAGTGCTGTCAAATTCTGCTACTTTTCGTTACTCGATAGTACTGAGTACTTTCATTTGGGTACCCAATACTACTCAATAGCTTTAACGGATTTTATTTTTAAGAGAAAACAATTTCATAAAGTATTGTTTTTTTATACAGAAATTTGTTTTGGCCATTAAAATTTAAATTTTCCGTACAACTTTCAAGAAAAACTACAACTCTTATAGTATTGAGTAGTTACTTTTAAGTATTGAGTACCCAAAAATTAGTACAAATACTCGATACTCGGTACCCATTACTCAATACAAACTACTTAAACGTGCAAAAGTGGATATTTTTTCTTTAATAAAATTTTTAAAATTAAACTATTAATATCTCTAGACTTTATATGGTTTTTCTAAATTAAGAGTTTTATTTCAATTCTAACACTTTGATCTTTTTTTTTAATAATTTATGGGAGTTTTACTCTCCACTGTACATTTTTGTAGTCTGCTTATGTATATTATAGCGCTGTTGTTGAATTTGTTTTGCATATCAATTTAAGTGCTGATACAGCAAAATATTTACGCTGCAAATGTATTCGGTATATATTTTAATGGTAAATAAATCTAAGCGAAAACAGATAACTGTCACTACTGTTCGTTTGTCAAATTCTTTTAAGCTACTGTTACACTATTCTACAAGTCTAAGATATTCATAGGATTTTGTCGAAACAAAATCTAATGATTTGTAGCCTGATTGCCAAAAAATCAAATAAAATGAAAACAACAGCTGTTTGTGTTTTTATTTTTCTCCAAAAATGGGCTGGTGATACGGCAATATTTTTTTTATTAAAATAAAGATTAAAATTAAGATGTAGCTTCTCACAACATCCATATTGTGTGCGAATGACAGACTTGAGAAGTTAATGGCAATCGGTTACTCTCTAAGCTTTTGCTAGAATACTGCTAAGAAGTGTTCGTCGAAAAAAATGTTTTGTTATATTTCTTTCCTTCAAGATGTCAGAGATTGGATGTGAACCCTGAGTTGTCGTATTAGTAAGCCAACACAATGCATACTAGACTACTGCGACCACTAAAATTTTAAATATATTTCTAAATATGATGAGAGCCACACGTCTGCCATATTTTCCATACGTATTTTTTGACATTTCATTGCATATTTTTTTTAAACTATTGTACTTTTTCATTTTATCTGAGCTTTTGAATGTCGTTTTAATCAGTGGGGTAGTGTAAAGCAGGTTTACAAACACTTGCAATGTTTTAAAAATGGTCTTATATGCAAACAAGAATAATATGTTTGAATTTTTTGCAAAATTAAAAAGAATTTCGTGGTCAAACAATATACGATATTATTAACTTATAAATTATATTTTTAAATACGAGTACATTAGTTATGGTTCCATTATTTCTATCGAGTAAATGTTAACTTTCATTTGAAGTCATTTCAAAAATTAACACATGTGCCTGGTAGCTGGTATTGAATGATTATCTCAAAAACAAATATTTAAAGGCAAAAAATAATAATAAAAAAATTCGTTTTACAATAAATGAATTTAAAATCAAGCACATATCGTTACAAACAGTTGGGAAAAAATAATACCTCAACAAAAAACAAATATAAATAAAATTAGGGAAAATGTCTGCTGATGAGTTGCTTTAGCATCAACGAAATATGCCTTATCTCTCTCTACTCGTATATCTATGTATGTATGCATGTCACATATTAAATTTGTAAATTATTCTTAAAATTAAACACAAATAATCCGAATCCGGTAAAGTGAGTTAGGCCACATTCAAATTAAACGGCTCATATCTTTATAAGTTTTACATTTTTATGTATGTTTATATTTACTTCTGTGGTAGTGTTTTGTAATTCTTGTTGAACATATTTTCGAATTTCTACAAGAAATATAAAAAAGTTGGTGTTAAAGAATTAGAGCAAAAATGTGCAATACATACTTGCAATTTTATAAATACAGTGCTATAAAATTATATATTATTATATACATATGTATGTACAATATTTGGCATCATTCCACAAAAATGTGACAAACTAAAATACATACACTTTTAAAAATTAGAAATATGTTTACAACTTCTGTTTGTGCATATCAAGTCGTATATCTTATCTCATAACGTAATATAAGTACATATAGTATGTATAGTATGTATGGTATGTTATTTACAATAATTTTAGTGACAAAAAAAAATAAATTATTAACATTATTTAAAAAAAGCCACTACTTTATAAAAAAAATATTGTTTTAATGTTAAAAAAAATAAAAATATTAACGCTTATGAATCATCATGCTCGTTTAAATATTCAATTAGTTCATAAAATTAAGCAAAATTAAAAAGAAGAAAAAAATGTGTCAATAAATGTGCAAAAATAATAAAAATATAAAAAAAAAATAAAATAAATGCTGTTTCTGAATTTGTTAAGGTATTCGAACATGAAAAGACAAATAAAGCACCCATACCACTTACTAGGTTCATAGACTCCTTCAGGCGCTACGAAATATTTTTTAGATTAAATATTAGAGCACATTTTTTTACGTTTTTTTTTTGTTTGTTCATATTTAACACGATTGAGTTTTGTATAGTAATTTTAGTTAATTTGTAGCAATTTGTTTGTAATTAATTGTATATGAAGAGATCCATTAAGTACCAAGTTTTTGTATGTAGAAGTTTTCATAAAAAATTTTTATAACAAAAAATTAAAAAAAAAAAAGAAAAATAAATAAAAAACCGAAAAAAGAAAAAAAAAAATAAATAAAATTAACATAAATAAGCTTATAAAATATATATTATAGTATAGTATAATAAATGTTTTAAGAAACATAAAATAAAATCGCAGAATTTTGTTTAGCAAAAATTTCAGCTTTAAGATTAATTATTTTATTTAAACTTTTACAGCCAATTGCCAACATAATATAAATATTTAGTAATTTAGAAAACTGTTAGATTTTGTTGCTAAAATTCGTTTCAAATATTATCAGCGAGTAAATATTCGTATCACTTGTAATTTATTTTCTTTCATATTGTTTGCATACAAAATACCAATATTTTTTATTGTATATAAGTTTAAATTTAAATATTAATAATATATATCGTCATATTAAAAGCAAACGGATGTAACAACACTTTTTGTTTTTTTTTTTTTTACAGGGGAAGCAAAAAACCTAAAAATCAAAAATTTTGTAAATCCTGAAAATCATATAATATGTGTAGTTACGTTCGTTTACATTTAATATGACGATATGTAGATACAAATACATATATACGTATTTGTTTTTTTTTTATTCTTGCTTTTAAAATTTAGTCACAATTGTTATACATATTTACTAACATAAATATTTGTTTGTATACATAAGTATCAATATTAAGTTTTCACATACATTTCTTTTGTTTTTATATACTCTATGTATGTATATAAGATATAAACGTTTAACTATAGCAAATAAAAAAGTAAAAAAAAAAAATAATTAAATTTCTAACTACTTATCGACAATAAAAAATTGCAAATTTTTCTACGTCATTTATTAGGGGGAACATAAAAAAGATTATTTACAAAACCTTTTTAACATAAAACAGAATATAATTTCTATTACTAAGTTTTAGTCTATTTAAGTAATATATGTATGTATCTACTAAATAATGTATTTATAATTAGATATGTATGTACGTATTTACGAGTATTAAAATAAGGATTTTTTTTAACTTCATTCATATCGTATTTAAATGTAAAATAAAAAAAAAAACTATAAATTTAATTTCGAAAAATAAAAATACAATATAATAATTATTAAACCTTCACCGGTTAATAATTTTTTATTTTTTTTTTGCTTAATTTTAATGTTTTATAGTTTGAAACGAGAAGACTGATGCCAGAACACCAAACGAATAGATTAAATGAATATTTTATAATAGTGCACAGGTGACAGAACATATGTTTACAAATGAGACAATTATATGTGTGTATATACCTATTTATTTATATATGAATTTATTTTAAATACAAAATTATTTTGTTATAAACTTTTTAACGTATTTTAATTAGAACTATTTGACTTTTATTAAAAGAAATTGCGAATTTTTTACCATTTAACGATTTTTTATAATCTTTGCAATATTTAATTTTTTTTTAAAAATTGTTGGTCTATTGTATATAAAATAATAATTGTAAAATTTACTATATTGAATTGTGTTCTAAAAAAAATCAATAAAGTTATACTTATAAAAATTAACAGCCGTATTCAATAAATAAATCTCATGTCAACTATAATCATTAGCTAATGAACAGTTTAAAGTTTGCAAATATTTATTAATAAATCTTACTCTTTCGTTGTAAAGTCCTTCAAACGTAGCAAGCCAAGTAAAACAAAAATAAAATGTAGGCAAATATACTAGAATTGCTAGGTTTGCAAGGCTTGCAAGGCCGTTTGCAACGAAGAGTGATTCCCGCTATTGTAAATTTTTATTTTAACTTATGAAATGTCATATAGAATTTTATCACTTTTAATATTACTGCTTATTTAAACCAGAGTGGGCAAACAAACAAAACATTTCGCAAAAGTTACAACAAAGTCATACACTTTACAAAATTTTTTTAATGGTATTGTACATGAGCAAAATCAAAACAAATACTTTCTAAATGCGAAAGAGCGCAAATGAAACAATTAGCTTTTCGCTCTTGTGCTTGCTTTGTTTTTTGTTGTTTTTTCTCTTCTTCTTTTCTTTTTCTCTTCTTCTATCCTTTTTCTTCTCATTCATTTTTTGTTGTACCTACGCACTTTTGAGTTAGTGATTTGTAGTACTCAAAACAAAAACAATATACAAAATTAAATGGGACAATCTTTCTCACTGCTTCTGTTTTATTTTTGTTTTACTCATTGTAAAGAATAAAACAAAATGAGATCAAACGTTCAGTTTTGTTTATTTTCCTATTCTGATTTAAACGCATATAGGCAGAAATTCGTATGGAATGCTTATATTCGGCTCAAAAAAAAAAAAAAATCCTCCACTATTGAAACATAAATAAGCTTCAAAATTTATGTATTTTATTACTACTCGTATAATTTTAGAAATGGTTCAGTTAGATATAATTAGGTAGCTGAATATAACACAGAAAAAATCAAAACCACTAATGAAAGAATTAATCAAGAAATTAAATTATTATCAATTAATTTTTAAATTAAATAATAATTCTTTTAAACAAAAAAACAATTATCTTAGAGTATTTAAAAAAAAAATTCAATCAACTTTTTTTTAAGTGTTGCAGCAAATTTCGTTCATCGGAGGAATTAAAAAAAAAGTAATTAAATTTGTTATTTTCTTATTTAAAATGAGTTTTTGAGTTTTTTCTGTGTAAATATGAAATCCGTCTTTTATCACCATCTCTCCTTTTTCAGATTAGTTTTTTTGTTCAAGTGTAAATTGCTTTTCTGCTGATCGCAGTTAACTAAAATCAATAAATTAAATAATTTGGCACCATAAAAGCTTTGGCATTGTCTGTGTGTACTTATAGTTTGAGGAAACCCGGTGAACAATACATGGACAATTCGAAGCTGCACAGTAATCCAGATGATTACTTCTGTAGAAATTTGTCATATTAGCTCTTAGTAATAAAATTATAGTAAAAATTTTTGCTTTATAAAGTTTTTTTTTAAGTTTTTTCTTGAATACGGCTGTAAATATATTTTCCTACTTCAAATTGAATGAAACTTGCTTTTGAACTGCAAGAATTTTTAATTATTCTTATTTTTTCTATAGATAAAATATCTATGAAATTTTTTACCATTTCTAATTAAAAAAAAAAGACTAAACCTTACAATTAACCTAAAGCATCTTAAAAATAATTTTTAAAGTTTTATTAATAAGCGTAACTTACATCTCCTTCCATCGGTAATGATTTGCTCACAATCATCAAATTTTTGAGTTATAGGGCATTTATATAACGCACCGGAATGATTTGTGCCAGGCTGTAAGTTTTTATCCAAAGGAGCACCAACCAAAAGCCTAAAAATATATTGAGAAAAAATAAAATATTACAAATAAGTATAAATATTTAATATTTTTTTTCGTTCTTTGTTTTTTGTAAATATTACATATTTATTAAAAAAAAACATAAGAGCATTTTAATTACACGCATTCTACCCTCCTCTGTTGAATGTACTTAAACAAAAAAGGCAAAAAAAAACCCACTTGAAGCTATTAAGATAAAAAGAGCCAAGAAAATGGAAATAAGTCCAATTGATATATTTATTTCATACAAGTTATTTTTATTTTTTTTATATCTTAAGAACCCAAAATGAAAAACACTTGCGTAAACGAGTTTGAATTGTTTGTACACAAATGTATGCATGTATGTATGTGGGGATTTGACTTGGGCGTATGGAGTACTTGTAAGTTGTATACTCTTATTATGGCACATTATTTACTTATATATATACATATGTATATAAATACTATGTATGTACATATGAATATAGAAATGGCCAATGCACTTTTGACAGTTGCCAAACAACATTGAACGTATGCCACTCAAACGTCAAAGCGAAATTAAAAAGGGAACACTCGTATTATACTCGTAGCATACCAGGCAATTCATTTAAAATGAATCAAAACCAATTTAAGATACACAAATAAGCGTGTGTACATTTATAACCATAAATAATAATAACAATACAAAAAAAAAAATTCGAAAATTATTTTATTTAATTGAGTCGAAATTTAAAGAAAAAAAAAATTGGGAATTACTTTTACTCTTTTCTTCTTTTACCAAAATCATTCAAATTTAAAAGAAATCTTAGTATATGCTGCTGCATTTCAAGTTCCGTTGTGTAAAAACTATTGCTTTCATATGAAATAGAATCACTTAATCGGGAAAACAAACGCAGTGACGGCAATGTTTTCAGATTATAAAAAATATTTAAATAATTATTCTCTTAAGTTTCGCATATTCTGCAAACCATAGCTATGACTGGGAGGTGCGAATTTCTCAGAAGGCGGCTGAGAGGTAAAGAAATATTTTTCTATACATATACACGTAAAGTAAAACAATTGTTTGTTGATATTTTTAACAGAGCCTATGTTTTGAAGAATTTGAATGGTTTGGTATAAGCCCCAACGAAATAGAGACAGAGACAACCTTAATTTATTTATTTTTTATTTAAATTTAATTCTAAATAATTATATTTATTTATTTACTAAATAACAATACAATATTAAATTGAATACTAATTAATTATAAAGAGCAGAGTGACAAAGACCATAAGCTCGGGGTAGTCTCGCAGACTCTCACACAAGGAGTCTAGCACATTACCAACTAGACCACTGGGGCACCCAATATGTTAAACTAATTAAATGTTAACACCGAAAGCGGTACACACGAAGCCTCATTTGTACGCCAAGCTGTTTTTTGAATTTAAAATGTTTTCATCGAAAATTTTTTTTATTTCAATTATCCAATACGAAATAAATTTAATTTTTTATTGTCCTTTTAATATCTATAATTATGAAAATAATATACTTTCTTTCAAAAACAAGAAAAAAATATGTATTCTATATAGAAAATTGTTAAAGTGGTTACAGTGCGCCGAAAATGGTACACGTGGCCTAAAAATGACACTGTCTCATTTACAACTTGGCAGGGAACGTGTTAATAAATAAATTCTGGAGCTTTGCAAAAATTGCAAGTTTTACTCTATTTTAATATATTCCTAAAATATATTTAAAAATATGAATATTTTATAAAGTACATACTAAGTGCCTCTCCTAAAGATGTATGAAAATTTGGGAGTTTAAGAGATGTAAAAAGCATTTAACAAAATAATCGAATATCCCTTATGTATGAGTTTAAACAAAACACAGAAATAAATTGCAATTTGTAAGACTGTCATTATAATTGTGGCATAATTTAATTTGCAACATTAACTTTTTATTAAACGAATGACGACAATGATTTTTTAGATGGAGATGCAATCATAATAAACTAAAATTTAATGCAACACTTTTTAGTACAAAGAATCACGTTTTATAATCATTATTTTACATCAGGCAAGAGCAGCATTACAATAAACCAACGCAAACACTAAAACTGATTAAAACAAACGTGACACGACGAGCTGAACTTTTTAAAAAGTACGAATGCAGAAAAAAAATACCATAAATCATAATGAATTTCTAAAGATTTGCTACAGATTGGACTGGCCTAATGATGTTATTGGTAAATTGGTTGAAATACAAAAGACTTTAAAAGAAAATGATTTAAAAAGAAGTCCATTTGCAAATGATATTCTATTGTCACGGCGACCTTAAGGGCAGAATTAGTTTTTCGTTATTCTATTTGTACGAATAAGCTTAAACGGTTATTCTTTAAACATTAAAAAAAGAAACTATTAGGACTGACATTGAACATTTAGGAGTATCATCGACTAACTCCAAACACTAACAAAACATTCTTCGTTTAACAAAAGTAAATAAAACGTGGGCTTTTGTTTTTTTACTGGTACCTGGAAACCTTAACTCACCTTAAGTTTTTTAAAGAAGACGATGGATGGCATAAAAATCAGTAGGTGCAGAACAATGCATATTTATTGACCTGTAGGTCTTTAACATTTACAAATCGTAGTTTAGTTAAAACATGTTTTAGACAACCAATCATGCTTTCTAGCAAATCTTTGGCCATCATTAAATCAAGTTTGCCTACTTCAGTAACACTTTAAAGCTTTTGTCTGTTGCTGTTTGATTTGTTTGATTTAAAGAAAAAAAAAAACATTTTTTTGGTGTTGTAAGAAATCAACTTCTGGTTTTATTTTAATAATTAAAGACAAAATAAACGAATTAAATTCATGCCGCTTTATAGTCCATAAATATCTATGTGTGTAAATATTTTTTTATACAATAAGAAAATAGGTTTTTGTATGAAAAGAAGAAAAAAAAATTATATTTTCATATGAATTTTTAATTATTTTCACCATGTCATGCTTTAGACACTGCGTAGGTGCCACCCACCATCTAAGTAGATAGAAATTCAGAAACAGATTTGCACACAAATTTTCTTATAACAGTTATATGTATAAAGTTTGGAAATAAATTATTTTTTAAGTGCAGCGAATACCGCTTTACTTGAAGTTCGTTGAACTCTTAAATTTCGAAAATTTTCCAGGTGTGTTTTTACAATATGAGCAATGCCTTGCCTTGTCGGCAGAAGCTAAATTCGCACACTTTTAGTTGAGCAAAAAAAGATATGAAGAGATACGATATGTATTTTTTTTTGTTTTATATCAATAGGATTTATAGGAATAATAATATGTTTAAGGAAAATGTTGGTTGGAACAAATACTATACAGAAAATATACAAACAAATAATAGTGCAAAATGGTAAATTATTAATTAACCTTTAATATGTATAGAGAAATATAACAATAATACAAAGTTAACTTCAAGTCAAATGTTAATTTCAAAAAATATGTATATCAAAATAACTTGAAATTTAGAATTGATTTTAGATCAGCTTATCACTGATAATCCCAAACCAAAATACCATACTAAGAGTTTTTAGGCCGCTCACGTTACTAAAAATTCTTCTAAAGATTCAAAACCATGACATGACATGATAAAAATACGTATTTTTCTTTCTCTCTCTCTCTCTCTCTCTCTAATAAATATTTTTAATGTTTGAACATTTTTTAAAATTTTTTCTTTTAACAAAATTTTGCCTTTTTTCAATATCATTTTTTTTCACCATAAGCACTTGTTTTTATTGACTTTTTTTGGAATTAGCTACATCAGTTTTTTGTTTTTAAACCCTAAGTGATTCGAATTTAGTGATATAATTGAAAACGGGCTCTTGTTAACTTTAACTCTATTTTTAACGTTTTAGTTTATTTGTTTCTTAGAAATCTTATAGAAGGTGCACATTTGGAAAAACATAAATTGAAACTTTTCATATATTCTTTTTTCCAGACACGAATTTGATTATTGGGTGAAGAAAAACAGGTTCAGGAAAGCTCTTTTTGTACAAATTATATTTTGACTGCTGTATATATTCATAAAAAATATTTTAAATTTAATAAGGCGGGTTTATTTGATGAGTATTGTATAGAAATTTTTCAAAGCAACCTTACATAACCTTATGAATATGGCAGTCATTATTTTTACTTAATTTATATTGCTATTTTACATACTTATACATATAAAGTAAGTACGTGATTTATAGATTTTACCTGTTGAACTTTAAAAGAATTATATTCTTAAGGTTTTAATTAAGAAAAAATTAATAATTATAATTAATTCGCATAAGATGATATTTATTTTTTTATTAAATTACGACCTGTTACATTTTTATTACAAAGCATTCAATGCCATCAGAATATTTTTTGAATAGAATCTTGTTCTTGTAGAAACTGCATGATTACTAATTGATTGCAAATACAAAAAATAATTAAAAAAGAAATGTGATTATCGTTTGGATTAATTTTATTTGCTTTTGATTATTTAAAAAATTTAACACCTTATTTCTTTCTTTGCCAATGAGAATAGTTGTCTGAACAAAAATTGGAGCTTTGTAAGAGAGAGAAGGTAAAATCTCCTTAACAAGCCTTATTGTTGCAATCCACGTTAGGTATAACTGTAAGCAGTTAAATTAAGTTTTCATAGTAAGTTAATACATCAGTTGCTAACTTCTTTTTGAGCTTCTAAAAGTATTAAATATTTTTTCTGGGTATACATATTTGTAGTCGCCGTGGTCTAGTGGTTAGTGTGTTGGCTTACTAAGATATGGGCCCTGGGTTCGACACCAGGCTCTGACATTTTCAAAAAATGAAATATGAAAAAAATATTTCTTTTGGCGACTACCTCTCAGCAGTCTTCTGGCAAAAGCTCTGAGAGTAACTAATTGCCATGAACAAGCTTCTCAAGTCTGTCGTTCGGAGTCGACATTAAACTGTAGGTCCCGGTACTTTGGATAAAAAAAAAAAACATAAAACATTTTTTCAGAATTTCTAAAATTTAAGAACGTGTAATCGTAATCGAAATCAATTTATAATCATGAAATACTAAAAATAAACATAATTTAAGTATTACGTTTTTTTTTTGGACAAAATAATCAAATAATTACTAATTATTAATATTTCTAATAACTACTTAACAGGGAGAGACTAAAATTATAAGCTGGGTGTAGTGTTGCAAACAAGAGTTTCTGGTTTTTTCTAGCACACTACTAGACCGTGATATTTTCTTGAAACTTTTTAGTCAGATTTATACGAGTACATTAAATTTTTAATGCAATTTTTAATGTCTGTTAATATTCTTTCAAAATTAACACATTTCCTTCAACCAAGTATTGTACAATACAATTATAAGTTAAGTTTGAAGGTTATTTCTTAGACAATATATGTATGCACGTACGTACATATAAAACATTTAATTTACGCCATCGTGCTAATTGAATTCACAATAAGTATATGTATGTAAATAAAATATTATAGGTGATGATATTAATGCATAGGGGATTTTCGTATATATTGAAGAATTAATACTCGTATATGCAAATGCTGTGAGCCTTTACAGTTTATAATTTTGTTGTGTACTATCTTGTACATTTTAATATACATACTTTCGTAATGACAAAGCAAAAATATTGAAAATTGGTTTGTAATAATCATAAATATTTATTCATTTGGCAAACTTTACCAACGAAACCAACTTAAAATGTCAAGGATTATACTCATAATGAAACATGAGTATTTAAAAGGAAATGAGTACAAAATTTTTACAAAATGCTTGTTAGTTTACAAATAGGAAACGGCTTTCATTTTTTTATTTATAATTTTTATTTGTATATGTACTTATTTTGTTCGTCACTGTTATTTTAACACATATTTACATACACGCTATAATATTTATTTGTTATTCCTTAAAGGCAAAGTTCCGACAATAAATTTATTTGTTTATTCCACTTTTTTTTGTTTGTTTTTTTCTTTGGTTTGGTTGCCTATTTTGTTTCTTTAGAATCCCACACTACTTTTTTTTACATTTGTTATGCAGTCATATATTATTGTGCAAATTTAATATGCCGCCCTTAAACTGAAACACTCGTAAGCGAATGTGTTTTAAACGCATCATATACAAAGTGTACCCTTTGTTTTGTTGCAGTTACATGTTACATGGAGTTGCTAATAAAACCAATGGTGTAAATCGTGCCTAAATGATTAGCCATATTTCCATAAAATTGTGAAAGAATAATTCTCATACTGATGAATAATGATCTTACAGTTGATGCAAATTCATTAACATGGTGGTACCTTTATGTAAACATATTATATCTATAAAGGGGAATGTGAAATGAATTTATAATAGGTTTTTTAATATCTACATTTAGAGTTACTCACATTAAGAAAAATACAGTACAATCGCGATAATATTGATACTTCCAAAATAGAAGCCTTGTGCTAAAGCTTTAAAATATTAAATTCTTTTTTAAATGCATAATAACAGTTTCAGTCACATCGCAGAAGTAAAATTGGGGAATTACTCTTTTTTTTTTTTTTGTTTGCTTTTAATAGACAAATTTCAATAATGTCTCACATATAAGCTCCACATGAAAAGGAATAAAAATTAATAAATAAAAACTAGTATTTCCAGAATTTTACTGCCCTGTTCATTATCGACATTCTAAATCATAAGGACACAAACTGTGGGAAGAAGCAAAATACGATGGTTAAAGTCAGGAAAGCTTTTGACATTTTCAATATTGTATTGGTTTGGCTTAAACGTCTTGAATAAAAGAAATATCAAAAAATATAACCCGTTTTCTTCGAACATTAGGTTTAACTCTTTATAATTATTGTGTTTATATGAAAACATAGGTGCGCATTCGGTTGCTGCAAACAAATTTAATGAAAAATTCAATTCTTTTATTATTTTTTTTAAGTAAAAGAAAAATTCTAATTCAAAATAAAGTCTCATATACATACATACATACATAATTGGCCTTTACAAACATTTTTCAGAGTTACGGCCTAGCACCCATTCTGTGTGTGCTAATTTTTCATCCATAAGACTTGAGAAACTTATTCATGGCAATCAGTTACTCTCATGGCTTTTGCCACAAGACTTCTATAGTTCTTTCTGTCAAGATGTCTGGCTGAGGTATGAACCCGGAGATCTCGTTTAGTAAGCCAACACATTCTCTATTAGACTACGGCGACAACTGTCATATACACAGGAAGAAACTTTACGTACTAACTAAATTATTATTTCCAGTAGAGTTCTAATCCATTTGCAAATATTGACGATATAAATACGCTTTGTTTTAAAATGTTCTTATTATCGAGAGTGCACTGTAATTACACAATTCTTTTACAAGCAAATTATATAGATATGTTTGTTCAAAATTTGCAAATTTTACTTTTATATAATTAAATTTTTTAAGAAGAATAAGAATAAATATTTAATAAAGATTCTCTCTGATATATAATCCTATTAAAAATTTTTAATGTTCCTACGAATTAATTTATTTAGTCATATACTACGTTTATACGTCCGACTTATTTGCAAATAAGAGTAAAAAATGTTGCCATATAATTGTTTTATTGCAACTTACTAACTCACGATAACAAGTCGTGAATAACGACACTATTTGCAAATAAAAGTGTAAAATCTTGCCACTTGTTTACATTTTACATGTTTTTACTGTTTTCAATCTGGTAGGCTTATATAAATATGGCGAAAAAGAAATATAAAAACATAAAATATTGAACTTAAAGCATAAATTAAAAAAAAAGTATTCTGTAAAAAAAGTTTAAATATTAAAATAAAAAAAATTTCATATTGAATATTTTTTCACACATTATTGTAAACAATGTTATAATTTTTAGGTGTTACCATACAATTTACTGACAGCAAATTTGTTTCCAAGTACTTTTACATATAAACAGTGAGTTAGGTATATTGCAAATAACTTTATTTGCAAATAGGACGTGCGTATAAACGTAGTAATAGACAATGAATGCATTTATAAGAAATTGCTATTCAAAGATCATTCGGGCTATCTGTTTAAATGAATTTGAATTGTTAATTTTTTATTTACTGAATTATATACATATATGTACGTACATATGGAAATATATTTAAAATTTTTATTTGAAATGCTAGAAACTTATGTACATATATGTGTAGGTGTGATTATTGGACAGGTATTGCATAGAAATTTGTCAAACAAGCCCTTATATTTTAGCAAAACAAATACTATTCAGATCTTTGGATCACTTTCGTTCCACAACAACAATAGGTTAAATTTATTTATGTTTCACCAAAAAATAGAACTGCTTCGACTAATATCTACATCAATAATTCCTCTAATGTTTTTACTGGGTTACGAATACAAATTTAATTTAATAAAAAAACAAGCTTAAATACTTTTCATGACCATGACCATTATCAATCCAAATCAAACTGTTGTAATGCAATTGTTATTTGGTTAATAAAAAATAAAAGTTTTTTCAAGTAGCTGAAATCAAATAAAATTTCAGTAATAAAAACAACAAAAAAAAAAAAAACACACACATAACAAGGAATGACAAAATTGCAATAACTCTATACCAAAATTTACTGAATGAATATCTACTACTGAATATTGGACAGACTGATGTTGTTTTGAATTAAAAAAAAGAAAAAAATAAATATAAAAATATGCATTGATAACACTGGTCAACACAACTCTTGTTTCCTATTTTTTTCTATTATTGGCTACCTTTGTGGCCCTGATTAAGCAAAAAATACAAGGAGATTGCCAAGAGCTCTACTTTTTGAAATATGGTTTAAACCACCTTAAGTCAACTTAAAATATGCCGTTTTTGAAATGACTGTTTCCGAACTGGCTGATATTTGTTACGAATAAAGTATATCATAACACTAAGAAAAATATAAAATTAAAGGGCGCTGACACTTCTGGATCTTTGAAAAGCCAAAGGTCAATCAATTTCTTTACCTATAAGTCGAAAGCCTATATCTCTGAAAGCGACGTTTTTAAAAATTTGAAAAAAAAATTATGCCAAAGATAGTTTCGTTCTCTACAGTTATGAAAAATTTCAGAGTGGAGGTCTTTTTGGATCAAGAAATAAAAATCAAATCGCAAAAAATGAGATTAAAACTAGTCTAATAGTGGTGGGATAGTATACGATTTTTCGTTTTCGATTAGCTAGAACCGTTTATTTTGTAAGTTTCTACAAAAATACATGAGTCAAAAACGAGGGATGTGGGATGGGGGCAAATGGCTCTTCATCGGGATCAAAGGTTGGGTTAAAGAAGTAAAGGTCCACAAAAAGCACCACAACTGCCCTGGAGTAGCCACTAGAGGGATGAAATGTAAGATCGACTCTTACTAATATTTTAGCTCCACTCCCTAAGGGGGCTCTAGTACAAAGTTTATAAAATTTGCTCCTACCACACTAGGGAGTGGGGATAGGGGTTAGGTATGTTCGGAAAAAAAGTTTTGGGTAAATACCTACCCCCTACCCACCCCCTATCACCACTCCCTAAGCAAGCTCAACATGGTCGTCAGATTTATTTTTGCCTAGGACGTTACTCGTAACCAAAACAAATGAATGCCAATCTCTAGATTTGACTTCTATCATTTATTTGACAAAACCAGGATCTTTCACAAGTTCCCTAATCTGCGGCCCAAAAATACCAGCTTTCAAAATTTCTGTACTTTATCCTGGAAACTTTCGTGAAAGAAAATTTAAATATTCGCCACTGGTCAAAAAAAAAAAAATCGCAGAAAACAACGAATTTTTGTTGTTTTGTTGACTAGTGTAATACATATGTACATATCCACATATGTATGTAAGTATGAATATGTACATATGTATACCATAAAATGCATACGGGTATAATATTTATGTGCTGGTATTTTTAAGTTTTTTTGTTTATATTTTATTGGTAAAAGACTTTGGTTGAATATTGGTTGTCCATACTATTGGTGTGGTGTTTAAGTCAAGTCAATCACTTACTTACCTATTGTATTAGGTTTAGGAGTACATACATACAGACATACATATGTACATATAAACACCTCGGAAGCAACTAAAACAACATGAAACTATCTCGAACATACATAGTACATATACATACATATGTACTTACCCAGTCAGCATTTTTGGTCAATTATGAGTCTTTTTTGACTCCTCTGGGCGATTAAAATAATCACTTATGAGCTCATTTTTGAGTCGAAAATGAATGTTTTGTCGGGAGAAAAATGTACCCTTGCCGCGACTCCTCTGAACGAGTCATTTATGACTCCCCTGAACGAGTCATTTGTGACTCCCCTGAACGAGTCATTTGTTTCTCCGCACACTAAACGAGTTTTACTTATCTTTTTATTATCTTTACAATAATAAAAATATTGTATTTTGTTTAAAAATGTAAAAAAAAAACAAAAAAAAATAAATTCATCAAGCTCAACTGAAGGAATTCTTTTTTTATATGTATATTATGCGCCTTTTTATTGATGAGACAAGTTGCTGGTGGAATAGACTGGAATGTAAGGAGCAGTTTCTTGAAGATGGACTTCTTCTTATTTTTTTAAATCATAATTTAGAAATACCTTAAATTTTATTTTATAATTTTGCCCTTTGCTGGGATTGAACCTCGGTCGTTTGAATTTCTGTGCGAGCGTCTGACCACTATACCACGACATCACAATAATTGCATAACTCTTATTCTTTCAAATAAGATAAATCCCATTGTAACGAAATGCAGAAGAAAACAATAAAATACGACGCAAAATAATTATAAAAGCAGTCGTATTTCGAACGTCTGCATGATTAATTTATGATTCCGCACATTTAATCAGTTTTTGATCACCTAAGGGAGTCTTAAAAGACTCATTTTGGTGATTTATGAGTAAGCAATCTTCCAATTGCTGACAGGGTATATGTACATATATTTAAAACAAGAAAAAAAACCTCACGCATACGTATGTATGTACGAGTACATTCATTGAAAGATATCACAATGGTTGTCAACACTTTTTTATGTTTGTAATAAAGTTCTGTCTTGACTATGAATTGCATTCAATTGTTGTAGTCTTCTTACTTAGTAAATCTTAAAAATATGTACATATTGTTATTGTGATTGTTGTTGCTTTATTTGCAGTTTTAAAGAGTTTGTCATGCGGATTGTATTTCTTGCCATTGCATTTATTATTTCAGCAAAGAAGTTTTAGTTTCTTTTGTAGGCACACTCCTATTCAATCAATAAGTGATTCCAAAATGAGAGGACTTACACAAGCACACCCTCTCATACATACATATGTTACATGAGTTGGGGATTGTTGATAAACCAAATGCATATTTCAATATCTCCTCTATTTGATTGAGTCTATTGACAATCAGTTAAGGTTCCATAATGTCTGCGGTTGCCATGTTTTTATTTATTTTATTTTTTTTCATTTACTCTATCAAATGTTTTATGGATGCTCTAGTCCTCTACAGTTATTTATTTATCCACAACTTTTATCGATTGTCTCAATTTCATTTTGAGTTCATTTAAAATTGTTTTGGCTTCTTAAGTGACATTTCTTAATTAACTGTTATTTGTGTTGTACATACGCACACACTCACAATTAATATGTATAAAGAATATCAAAAATTATTTCCAATAAATCGTACATTTGTGTATGCAAACGCTTCCGGTTAATAACACAGTTTTGCGAAAATTAATAAATTTGAAATGCCTGGGAAGTGATGCTATTTTTCTACACAAGAATATGTCTTTGGAGTTTGCGGAGCACCCTCAAAATCTGCATCCAAATCGTCGTAAGCGGATATACACGATCAAGCTTCGCCCGACAGCATGGTCTGATGACATTCCATCCAGAGATAATCTTTACTTTTTTTGTATATGTGTTTTGAAAACTACCTTTTAAATACAACCTTTACGATGTTACAGGAAGAATCCAAAACAGAACCTCGTCCACGCTTACTTAAAAGAGTAAGTTAATAAAGTTAAGAAACGATTGCTTCGAACAGTTACTGCAGCGTATATTTCTCTGTCTAATAGTCATGGACCTGAAAATATGGTAAGCTCTAAACTTTAAACCTCACGTTAAAAGTTAAAGGTAAGGCAATCTTCCCAATAACTTTGTTGGTCACTTTTAGCTTAAAGTTTGGTTGTAATAACCCAAAGCAATTTATCTGTCCGATAACATCATATCTTTAACTAAAGTCAAGTTGAAATAATGGGCCTAAGAAGATACAATATAAAAAAATGGTCGTCTGTTTCTCAAAACTGCGTTGTATAAACAAATTATAATTAATATAATTGTTACTAGAAAACAAAAAAAAAATTATTAAAGTGCATCACATCACCATTATTAGCTGCTGTTGCCAAGAGAATTGCAGTTACCTTGACTAAATACGTTCAAGTAATATCAGTGGAAGCATTTATAATGTTACTGAGAATGTTAATTCGTTGCATCTTTATTTGTTTTCAACGTTGACTATGAATAAATAAAATCTGAATAATTAAATCAAAGCACAGTTATTTTTTATGGTTTTATTATTTTTTTCTCCTTCGTTTATCTTAATTTTTGGGGGCGTTTTATGTGATATTCAGTTGTTTCAAGGAAAGTATGCTTAACAGATGCATGCAACAGCAGAACTAAATGGAATCAGAAACCGGGTCATCATTTGTTTATAACACTTAATTATAAAAATACTGCTTTACACTCGGTTTGTAAAAAACATCACACCGCCACAGCCATTACCAACACTACTGCAAGAAAATCTGCAGCTGGGGTATGCCAAGGCTTTATCATTAAGCGAAAACTTGCAGTTGAGCTACAATGTGTAGCACGAACTTCACTTCTTTATTTGAATGTTATTAAAAATTAAAATAAATTTTACTAATCATTAGCAAATATGTTTTTTCATTAACAGATTTAAATACTAAAACATATTAAAATAAAACAGGAAAAAAATTATTGATAATTAAATAAAAGTTTTTATTAAAAAAAAAGACCTTGAGCTTGAGAATTTCATTACATTTAAATATTTGGCAATATCATGTTATAAAATTAGAAAATTTTAAAATCAAGGTAAGTTGGGAAAAATTAAAAATGTTTAAATTAAATATATAAATAAATAGAACTTGCCTTTCAAAGCATCACCATTAATATGGGCTGCATCAATATGAACACAAACTCAACCAAAAGAAGCAAAGATAAAAAATGTAATACTTTCTAGTAATAGATATTACGTATATATTTAAAATACTTGGTATTGAGAAAATGTTTGGTTAGATATCAGTTATATCTAATTTTAACCACGTCTATAGGCACTTGGCCATAATATATTGTCAGCATAATACAAGATTTTGTGCACAGGGACAATTTACACAAGAAAAATTAAAAAAAAAAAAACAACTATAGAAAAGACTAGATGTGAAACTTTTAAATATTTTATAAATAATGAATTTAACAAATCAATAAGAAGAAAGGTAAAGAAGCTTTTCGGTGTCCAGCTAGTTGACCCCAGTATTCAAGGAATGACCACTCAAGCATTCGATTTGAACCTGTTCATATTATAATCAACAAGAAGCTAAAGGAACAATTCTCTCTATAATGCATTGTAAGATTCATTGCAATTTTAACAGTAATTCAAAATTTTCGAGATGTTTCGCATATTTCAAATCCAGATTCATGTTATACTCAGCAATATCTATAAGTTTTATACACTTTTTACTTTAGTCCGTTCAACGAGAATTATTAGTGTCCCTTTCATATTTTTGTGATTCCAAGACGTTGTACGAGCACAAAAGCTATTTTTTAAAATGCATTAATAAAATAAGTATTTTTGGACAAAGTACATACATATGTATAAGAGCAAAATGTTAAAGACACATGCATTTCAGTTAATTCCATCATCGTGGCATAGTGGTAGAGCGCTCACACGACCAAGGTTCAATCCCAGTGAAGAACAAAATTATAAAAAAAAATAAAAATTTGCAGTTTTCTAAAAATTACAAATTAATAAAATTAAAAAAAAAAAATAAATAATAAGAGGTACCACCCCCCCTCCCGGGACCATCTGTAAGAAACCGCTCCCTGACATTTCTAATCTATCCCACCAGAAACCAATGATCAGGATTACAGCGCCACCTTCTATCGACCATCTTCACATTCCAATACAATGCTCTGCATGAGTAGGGGTTTACCACCTGAGAATTGGTCTTAAAAAAAAAATTAAGCAATTTGTAATTTTTTATCTCTTACGGCCTTTTGTATTCTAGGTGACGATAGATTACAATATATGTGATATTTCAGACTTTCTTCTTTTCCAGCGATTTATTCATTTTTTGAAAACAGAATAATAAAAATAAAAGTATTATTACAAACTACAAATAAAATTTCTATTTTCATAAAATCCAAATGTCTGATGTAAAAGCCAAGAGACGATTTAAAGATGCATTATCTGTACATATGCAAGCTTTTAAACGAATGAATATGTATTAGTAAATGAATTTATGTGTGGGTTGACTGGAAACGGGTATAATAGGTTAGTATATTATATTAAAAAAAAGGAAAACATAAATAAGATTTATTATGGAATTTTGATTGAATATTCAAAAATAAATCACTAAAAAAATTAAATTTTTTTAACATTAAGTTTTCCTAAAATTGTCTTAAATTTTCTTAAAAATAAGGTTCAATTTAAGTCAAATTAAAATAAGAAACATTTGAAAAGATTTAAAAATATATATACATACATATGTATATTGTAAAAATATAAGAGAGCAAGTATAATAAGAACATTAACAAAAGTGTCAACATTATTTTTTGAAAATCAAAAATGTTTTAAGAAACAAAAATATTCAATAATTCAGTCAATTAGGGTGTTAAAAAAGCAATATTTTAAATATTATGAATGTAGATATTGCAGAAAAATTAGCTAAACAAATCCTTGAAGAACGTATTCTTTTGAATACGGCAGTATCAATTTTTTTAAATTAAAATTTTTAATTTTACTTGAATTCGTGTGTCACTGTTTTTGTTTACTCAATCAAATAAGTTTATTGGGTGTTACTAGTACTGCATTTTATTTTTGTACCTTTTGTTTAGGATGGAGAGTTTTTAAATTTTTTGTTTTTTTTTTCACATGATTTGTTTTTAAAGTTATTTTCAAATGTTTTATGTTACCGTTGTGTGCGTTTGAGAATTACTTGTAAGCATTAATGCAGTGCAGTTAAATACTTTCCAAAATCTTGTTATAAATTTGCGTGGGTTTTCCTGTATTTAAGGCGAGAATTACGAAGTTATCCAAGAGAAAGCTGTTACTGTTAACCGCAGCTGCAGCTGTAGTTTTCTTAACACATCATTAGCGTTTACCATTAGCTTTAGCAGTACCACACTGGTTTTAACATTTAAATTTCCCAGTTGTGTGAATGACATACATTTAAATGGTCTCGTTACTATTTTTTGTTGGTTATTATTTATTCTTAATACACGTAAGTATAAACATAATTTTATTGTTTATAAAAAATTATAAAACTTTTATTAATAATGACTTTAGTTGTCAATTGCTTCTGAATTTCCATAAAATGATTCAGTTTCGGTTGAACGCATTTTAAACATTTCTCAACATGTTTTTTTAGGGATTTTATTTTAAGGTGAGGTTTTAATTTCAGGGTGTTTCCATTAATCATTAAAAAGCAAGAAAATTAATTAAAAATTATTGAACTTTTTAAATGTGCCCGTACGATAATTAAACAAACTCAATATTCTAAGCATTTTAGATCTTTTCAAATAGAATTCTATTTTGAATTGTAAGTGACTGATTGATAAAACTGAAATTAATTCGTCGCCAATTAGAAAAAGCCTATTATTTATTTTGAATAAGTTGTTTATTTATTGAATTTGTGAAAATAAAATCAAACAAAATATTCTATTAATGAATTGAGTGTTTGTTTATAATCAATATTCAATTTCATTTGATTTCGTTTAATTTGAAAACTGCCGGAAAAAAGTGAATCAGTTTTGGTGGTGGCCATTGTCCTATAACTTAAACAAGAGCCAAAAATGAATTTATTTAAACAAACAAAAGTAAAAATACTTAAGTTTTCGTTGTTTATTTTGAAAAAAAAAACGAAAAATATACAGATAAACAGACATATCTGTCTATATTTATTCGAAATACTAAAATATTGACCATCTATCTATTTATCTATCTTTTGGCCATGTGATCCATTCATTCATCTGTTTGTACATTTGTATGTACGACTCCTTATACATATGCTACTCGTACCTCCGTTTGTTTATTATTTCTATTTGTTTAGTACAGTTTTATTGATTTTATTGAAAAGTGTGCTTTTTATTTTTAATTCATCATTCTCTGTGATTATTTTGTATACTTATACAGTAAAACACGGTTATAACGAACTCGAAGGGACCGCCCAATTTAGTTCGTTATAGATGAAGTTCACTAAATCCATAATAAAAGAAAAAAATGTTACTATACGTTTAAGTACGTAGTTATTTGCATATACATACCACATATTATATTATGATTTTATATATTTACCCCTGTATTCATAAAAATTATTACATGTTTAGTAAGTGCATATTTCACAATTATTTCATAGAAATATGTCAAATTATTAATTAACCAATCAATTCATTTAATAAAAAAAAAACAAAAAGTTATTTATACATAAGTACATAATCTAAAAATCAAAATAATCCAAGGTACATGGCTACAGAATTGCAAAATTAGTTAATTGCGAATCTATGTGCAAAACTAGTTAATTGAAGAAATCAATTATTTTCTTTTGTATGTAATTTACATGAAAATTCAGTGAAGAGTACAGAAAAAAATTTTCGCTATTAGCAAAGTTTGCTATAATCGTGTTCGTTATAAACCTAGTAATTTCTATGAAAAACCAATGGGTCATGGTTGGGACTGTCAAAAACTGTTCACTATCAGCAAAGTTCATTATAACCGTGTTCGCCATAAACGTGTTTTACTGTACATTCAAACTGAATAGGCTAAAAAAAAGAAATAAATTAATATCTCCTATTTGCTTTTTTTTCATTTTTTAAGAACAAAATAATAATTTAATCTATAGTGTTTTAATTTTTTTTCATTTGTGAACACTCTAATTTTTAAAAATACCATTTAGTACTTCTGAGATTTAGTACTAGTGAGATCACTGAATAAAATATACAGAAATGAAATAAGAAACATATTCACACGGAGGCCAACTTTGTTTCAAAAGTATATTTTTAAAGTCTTAAAACTGTTGCATATTTTGGTGCTAAATATCCATAAATTCATAATAATGGCACTTGGAAAAGTACCGAAATAAAATAAGAAACATATTAATAATAGTATTAACATTTAGGTTGATAGTCGCTTTACAAGAAAATTCTCAATTTTTAATGCAGTACATTGAAGTAAGAAGAATATAATACATTTGTAAGGTTCAAAAGTGCATACATATGTTTTATTAGAGATGACAGAATAATAATCAAAATTTGTTATATTTATAGTGATGATACTAAAAGATAAAACAAACTGAAAGATGGTAATATTTTACTCCATTTAGTTCTTATGTAAAAATGTTAACATCCTAGATGTTAGGTGAGTGAAAAAAGGGTATAAAACTATAACGCCAAATGGAATTCTGTAGAAAAGAATACTTCATTAATTTATAAGAATAAAAAATAATGCAAAACTCACTTAACTTAATGCCCTGAGGACAGTATATAAATTATTTTCCAGCAGTCACAACAAATAATGAATTTCAAAGATATTATGAATCCGGTTTTAAAACAGAATAATATCAATTTTAAAAATAAATACGAAAAAAATCAATGGCACTGATTACAACTTTAAAGTACATCGTACATATGTACGTATTTTTAACAACTAGAAATCACCGAATAGAAAATGAATGTTTTGAAATGGATTACTTGCAGCTGATGCTCATATATTTGTTTATGATATACAATCAATGATCTGTCTTTAGTAAATCCCTTTTTCATACGAGTACATGTATGTACATTGGGTTGTATATTTTCTTTTTAAAGTTGGGGTTCACGAAAGAGAAGTGCTAAGTTTCTTACTAGTCGTTGCAAAATGCAGCATAAAAAGCACACACAAAAATACCAACTAATCAAACAGTCAACAGCTAAAATATAAAAGAATATACTACATCGTACACAAAATAAAATAAAAGATTTAAGCCAAAGAATACGTTTCAGTTAATTGCATAAATTACAATAATTTGTAAAGAGCAATAAGTTCCAACAAAATTGCTTTAGGCAACTCATATACGCTTTGCTGTATATCAAGTAGATTAAACTGAAAAAGTTTCAAGTAAAAATATGAAAAAAAAACAAATATAGTAACTACCCTGTCAGGACTTTAGTTAACTTAAAGTCAGAGCTGACACAAAAATTAACCCATTTGCCGGGAACAGGTTCAGTTGATTTTGAAACATGTTGTCGTATGAGCTGAATGATAAACATTTTCTTTGTTGGTTGGTACTGGTGTTGTCAAATTTCACGCTAGATGTGGCCTTTCTCAACGCCATTTGGTAAAAGCAAAACCAATTTAGCACGTGTTTCTTAGGATTTTGCCAAAAAAATAGCTAAAAAGTAAAAAAAAACATCAAAGTATATAGGAATAAACAGCTTCTAACTTAAGCGGTGTGAGGTCCATACAAAAATGTTTCACTAACTAAAACAGAAGAATAGATACGCAATTGTTCTGAATTTAAATACGACAGTTCACGAAATCACTAATGTAAGCAATTACGGTGTTTCGAGAAATTCATTACTGAAAAGACACGAAGGCTTAAGCCTCTCGAAAATAAACTTAGTGTTTGAACAAAATATATTAACACATGAAATAAATTTGTTGATTGAAAGAAATGTGACGTTGCAAACAGCCAATAAAAAGAAACTATTATAGGGGACACTACAATCTCAAACTTAAAGCCACGAACCTTTAAAAGAAATAGAAAAAAAGAAAAGGGAGAACTGCTTAAAGATCAAACTAATATACAGAAAAAATTAGCTTCGAACATCGCATCTTCTCTAGAAACAATAAAAGAACAAAATAAGGAAAATTATAAAGTTATAGAAGAGAGCCATATATACATTAAACGATGGATATAAGAAGCAAACCAAAATCTTTGAACATACATACATACATAACTGGCCTTTACAACCCTGTGTCAGGATTACGGCCTAGCTTCTCGCAGCACTCATGTTGTGTGTGTCAATTTTTATCCATGAGTACCGGGACCTACAGTTTAATGTCGACTCCGAACGACAAACTTGTAAAGCTTGTTCATGGCAATTAGTTACTCTCAGAGCTTTTGCCAGAAGACTGCTGAAGGGTGTCGCCGAAAGAAATATTTTTTTTCATATTTCTTTTTTTGAAGATGTCAGAGCCTGGAGCGAACCCAGGGCCTATGTCTTAGTAAGCCAACACACTAACCACTAGACCACGGCGACTAGTCTTTGAACGGCAGGTGGAAGAGGTTCAACAAATAAATTTAGAAATCGTTAATGAAAAAAATTGCTCTTATAATTTGACCATTATAATCCTTCTCGACACTATTGCCTTCTTTAAAAAACCTCAAACAAGAAGAATGTTTATACTTTTTAGAAAGTGCTTCCTGACAACCGCTTCCAGAGCTTGCAGGCTCATGATCAGATAAAATATATTTAAACGCTGCCTTATTTAAACTTACTCTCTATCTTTTATTTATTTAGTAGATCTCTTCTTCTTCAAAAAAGGCAATTTTTTACTTTTAAAATTATAAATTGTTTTTGTTTTAAATGTCTTTTAATCGACAGGTGACACAAAATTAGCTCTTCATTAACTAAATCAGGGATGTATTTTTATGTGCTGGACCCCGAAATTCGAGCCCCAGAAAAAGTGTGATCAATTTTTTTATTTCATTCATATCACGAAAAACTTATATCACATGGATGAATAATTACAATTTGCATAGCAATCGATTATTTTTTCTTTATCTTTTCTTTTGTTTTTCAAAGTGCATTATCCAAAATAATTTATCTGATTCCGTTTACAAAATAAATTTCATCAGAAGTTTTTAAACATTTTTTAAAGGACGCGAACATATTTGGGATTTTTACAAAGTGTGCTATTATGTCTTATTTTAAAATTTGCCACAGTTTCGAGTAAGTTTTAAGCTAGTTATTAGTAAGTTGGTTTATAAAAGTCCGACAGGGTACAGGGTATTCGTATGTAGATAATACTCTAAATGAAGGAATCCAGTTGTTACAATATACTTATGTAAAAAAAACTTAAGAGGGGGCAAACAAAAGAATTATATTGTGTCCGATTAGTAATTTTCATGTTGGCAATGACATGACATTTCTTACAAATGTTGTCTGTTTATAATAACAATCTGCAAATAACACGCACATCTTCTACTCAATTTAAAGGAAAAAAAAAACTACCAATAATTGAAAGAAAAAAAATTATTTTTTTCCAACAATTACTTTAAAATAATAAAAACTTCAAATGAAATATTTTTTTTAAAGTTATTTTTTCTCATCCGTGAGAAGACCTTCGCATATATTGAACTAGTGTTATGAAAACCGGTTATTGGAATAAGTAAAATGGGAGTAGTGCTTGCAACAAACAACATTTGCAGGAAGATTGTGCCTTAAACCATCCGTGCAGTTAAAAATAAAAATAAATAAAATTTTACTTCGCCGAAAAATAATCATTTCTTCAAATAAAAATCTAAATACAAAACTATTCATGAAAACGGTTGTTTTCTCTTTTTGTTTGTAGTCAATTAGAAAACTCTTAATTTATTTGTTGATTCTACAGAATAGAACCACCAGATCTAATTTTACTTAAATCAGTAGGTGGGTGTATTAAAGCCAAATAAAATTAAAACCAAGAAAAGTGGGTTAAAAAACTGCTTTAAATTGTTCGGAAATTGCAAAAATTTATGTTACCAAAAATATTCTTATCGCAAAATCACCAGAAAAATCAGACGAAGTCATAATGTAGTAATGAATAACCTTCAATATTAAAAAACATATAATAAAAATTACATGGAGGAACTTGCACAGAGCTAATGCTACAGAACAAGAGAATAATTTTTCCTTCCCATACACTTAAATTAGTTGTATTAAAAAAAAAATCACGCTTATCATCAATGCAACAGATATTACCCATAATGTAGCAAAAACTTTTTTCTACAAAACTAATTGAAAATATGCAAACTAACAGAAATGGAATAATAATAAATAAAAAAGTTTCAGAAGACAAATAGCTTCGAGTAAAACAAATAAACATTTGAGCGAAGAACCGTTTACGGCTGCAGTTTGAACATCCAAAGATAATGACAATGTATATGTTGACGACACTGATGCATCAGTTGCTTCTGCTGCTGTAGATGCCAAAGAAACAACAACCGTTTTGCCGCAGAGAATTTCTTATAACCAATAGAGCCAGTGGTAAACCATTGTACGCACCCATTAAAAATGTATGTATACGAATGTGTGTATTTATGTGTACACAAGCTATTTGCAAAAAATCCAAAGTCATACTAATCAATGCAGAGTTAACAACTGTGCATAACAATTATGTAAATTAGGAATTAATTTTTTGTTGAAAGAAATTTTTCAGAAAAATTGGTTTATATTTTAGTCGAGAGAGTTATTACAATCAGATGGATTTTAAATATAACAGAATTCCTTATTTCATACAATTCATAATAAAATTGGTATATGGCAGCCCTTTTTGAATAGCTTTCATATTCAAACAGAGATACGACAACACAGAAAATTTTTTGTATTTTCAAATGCATGCAAGCAAATAAATGCATCATACATATTGCTTTCAAAGGGTAAACAAAGATCGCTGAAGATACACTTTAATCATATAAAAGAAAAATCATAATTGAAATAGATGGGAATGCAAAGAGGCAACTGATACTGGAGTATACGATGGCACAATACAATCGTTTCTTATTGAAGTGGGTATAAAAGCACATAAAAGTCATAAAAAGATGGAAATCACAACAGATTCCAGATTCTCTCTGGAAAATCAGTCATAAATTGCCAATATCGCAAAATTCTACTCAGCGATGACGTTCATGTTTGCCTTAAAAAGTTTGTTAATAAAAAATTGCCGCATATGAAGTGAAAGCAGTTTCTATAGATATCCACAGAAAAAAATGTGTAGTGAAAATTAATAACCAAATAGAAATAGTTCTGCAACTTCAAAAAAATAATGCTGTAAGCCCATAATTGAAGCGACATTAGCAACTTCGAATACTTTAAACTTTTTTTGTTTTTTTTTTCTTGCATAAAAACAACAAAAACATATGCTTCTGTTTACAAAATGTCAACTTATAATTGAGAGCGTAGGAAGAAATATTGTCAAAATAAAATAGATTCTACATGAACTACATTTTGTATGGATGCACACGTATTTACGACTCAAATGTGTTGTGTTTGATCATTTGCATGCTGTTGTCGTAATTAGCCTTAATTTCTTCAAAAATTAAGAAGAATAATCACTGAATTTCTGATCCGGACGAGGCGTATATGTACATATTTTGTACATCATAATAAAAAAAAGTGTTCTTATTGCCAAAATAGCTTCTCTAAAAATATTACTGACTTTGCGTTTTCATTGTCATAGAAAAGGCAAAAAATAAAAAATAGGTGTAACATTTCCTATGAAATATGAATACGATTATTTTATTTAAAATCAGACCATATAACGTGATTAGAATGAGTTGAAAGACCGTATACGTCTTTTATAGTTTATTTTTTATCATCTTCTGCATACGAAAGCATATCTTAAAAAAAAGATTTTATTTGTCATTTTAAATTCACATCTTACATGCAGTATGTATGTGTGTATGTATTTACAAGTAAGAACAGGATGTTAATTCTGCAGCACCGATGTAATGAGACGACTATCTTAAAAAACAAGTTTTTATGCCACATTTATGCCAACAACAATACCACTGCTTCGATCACAATATAAAGTATTTACATGAGAAATGTGAACGAACAAATTATTACAAAATGACAGACACACAATATTTCTAAAAATTATATTGAACTTCAAATTACAATGATTTCCTTTTTTTTTTCTTTTGTCTACTGGGAACAACCAGATATTTGATAAAATTTAATTGAAAACAAATTATAAATATACTCGTATGTATGTATGCATTCTATACGAAAACAAAAAGGTGTGTAATATCTACTAAATTATACCTGTAATATGAATTGTCTCAAATGTTAACAATTTTTAAATTTAAAAACAAACCAACCACCGCATGCATACTTATAGTTTAAATAAAAAATTATGCAAACTTAACAACTAATAACATTTGACACAAATATGTCACTGACTTGTTATTAAAAACAAAAATAAATAAATATACTCGTATGAAAATAGACAACAGCAGTAATAACAACAACACTAAAGAACTAAGTATGAGTATTTAAGAAAAATATGGCCACCAATAAAATCGTTCTGTTAGTTTAAAATAACAAATATATTGCATATGGTTTTAAGCTAAACAAAAACAACATTTCACACATGCATACACACAATGACAAAATATAAAGTGCCAGTTTCAAAGTAGCCACTTAAACTCAAGCCAACATCCAACACGATTATTATATGTGTTGATTTGTGTTAAAGTAAAATAACAATAACATTAAGCTACTTCGTTAAAAAATATGCGTTTAGATTTAGGGTTTCAAATCCTGTTACGTTACATAGCAATAGTTTAACTTACTTTTTATTTATTGTATTATTTAATAAAATTTGTGAATGCCACCCACAAACATGTAAGTAAATCGCATAAAATTGTGAATTTTTCTGAATGCAATGAACTCTGTTGCGGTTTGATTTGTTCATTAATAAACCCTTTAAGCCCAATGATCCTCATAGCTGAACACTATTTTGTGATTTTACTTATTGAAAAGTGAATGCAGTATGACAGTTAAGCTTTTAATTAACCAAAGCAACAAAGCTTAGTTTACTATATAGGTATTTACAAATTTATTATTAGCAAGTAGTTGATAAGGGAGCTTAACATAGTCGCAGTATTCAATAAAAACATATCTAGTTTCTTGAGTATACTCTCGTTTTGAACTAGTTTTGAAGGCCCTATTTTTCAACTTTTGATTATTTTAATTAATAAACTTCAATGGTGTTATGAAAATTAATTTTAATATTTGTAGCCGCCGTGGTCTAGTGGTTAGTGTGTTGGCTTACTAAGACATGGGCCCTGGGTTGGACTCCAGGCTCTGACATCTTCAAAAAAAGAAATATGAAAAAATATTTCTTTCGGCGACTACCTCTCAGCAGTCTTCTGACAAAAGCTCTGAGAGTAACTAATTGCCATGAACAAGCTTCTCAAGTCTGTCGTTCGGAGTCGACATTAAAAACTGTAGGTCCCGGTACTCATGGATAAAAATTGACACACACAACATGAGTGCTGCGAGAAGCTAGGCCGTAATCCTGACACAGGGTTGTAAAGGCCAGTTATGTATGTATGTATTTGTCGCAATAAATGAGAAAGAATGCTACTGCAATCTTAATATAGAAAATTGAGTTGGTTGCGATTAAATTGATTTGATTACAAACGAGCCTCTTTTTTGCATCAATTACCTCTTCAACTTTATATCTTTTATGCAATTAATTTAGAACAAATATTGTAATCGCAATCGTGAGAACTTAATTTTATTGCAATTGCCATTGAAAATATAATTACAGTCGAACTTCTTTTTTCTAGGTATTTACTATTTGGCCACAATTTTATGTAAATATAATCGAGGTAAAAAAGTTCAGTTTCATTAGTTTCTGGTTATATTTTGGACCATATCTTAAAGTAATTATCATGTGATATGTCTTGATATTAATAATTTTTCAATTTGCTGTAAGCTATGTAATTATTTCTACTTCTCCAGTATTAGATATATATTTGAAGCTAAACGAACGGCTAGCGAAATATCCATAAATTAATAAAGAATTTTTAATTAAAATAAGTAAAATAAGTAAAATAATTATTTACGCTAGTTAATACAGGGAGGAAAACCAATTTAAAAAAAATTTAACTAATTTGAAAAGTGTACTTTATACAAATCAAGCAAAAAAGAAAATATTAAAAACTTAATACCGAATTTTTGGCATTTCAATTTAATTAGTTTAACATGTTACGGACAGAATTGTCAAAGTTTCGCTTACCTTCTCGCTTACGGAAATAATAAATATAATATGGTGAGCTTACAGCAATGTAATCCAAATCTTCATTTTCTTTACACAAATGTGCTACAGACGCATTTCATTTAGTGAGAGTTTTGGTTAACTATGGTTTACAGTCTGTAGCAATACGTTTTTAAATTTGTTGTAGTTTCAGATATTCTCTAATATTTTCGCTGAAAAACACATGAATGTGCGCTTACTTTTTGAAATATATCATTAATGTTTCGGAAAATAATTGGATTTTATATTGGGAACTGTCACTCTAATACTTTTAGTATGAATATAAAATATTTAGTTAAACTTTAAGACAAAATATTTACCCAAAGCTTATCGTAATGCAAAAATTATTTTTTTTTTGGTATTCATACACACAATTATGTACATACTTGATATATTACGAGCGAGTATAAAATTATGCACTCATTTCAGTTTGTAACGATAACAACATGGTTGTGTTAACGCACTAATTGCGTTTTTCCTATATATGTATGTATGTAATATATTTTTTATTCATAGTATTTAAATTTAAAACACATTTAGAATTCGTTGTAGTACAGATCATTTTTACAATATATATGTACGTACATACATACATATATACATATTTTTTTTTATGTAAGTTACATACATGCTTATAAAGTAAAGCATAATTGGGCTTTGACTTGAGTTATTGACGATTCTTTGACAAACTTCTCATTAAAAGTTATTTTAAATTTCAACTGAACAAAAGAATTGTTCAACTTAAATCACATTTATTTTAGCGATGATAGAACTTAACTTCACATGTATGTGGGAGCTAAGAATCTTTAGTACTCTATCTTATATACATATGTTTGTATCTATTATATATATAAAAAGTGTGGCAAACTGGAATTGTTAATACAGTATGTTTGTACGGATCCAGCATATTTATGAACGTACGGTACGAGTATCACGAGTATCTTTACTTTCGGTTTACCATTGTCAATGTCATCATCATTGTGGTCTTCTATGATCTCGAAACATTTGTTATTATTGTATTTGTTGTTATTGTCTCATTAGTTTTTCAGTTTTACTGTTTTTCCTTTTATTTCATTCTGAAATCGCGCTTTAATGCTTTCATACCATAAATGGTATTTTTTGCCAATTAGTGAAGGAAAAGGTAAAAATGTATACAAAGTAGAGTTTTAAAATGAAATTCTTATCCAGTAACGTTCGATTTGATGTGGATATACAATATGTAGGTTCATATACATAAGTGTATACCCATATATCGCTCCCTTATTACAACGTACTCATATTTCAAACGAAAAAGACAAAAAAAAAAAAATTTAGAAATGCTTAAAATATTTTGGAATTTATAGAAATTTATTTTGTTATAAATTGGTTTAAAATTAAATCGAAATACACTTAATGTAGGCAGACATCCCACCAATTAAACATACTTGAAATTTCTTCAATACTGCATCATGTCCAATATCTCTTAGATTGTTAGTATTGAGGCTTTGAAATATTGTAGTTACCTCATCAAATTATTACAAACTTCTTTTTGAAGAAGGCAGAAAAAATTTAAACAACAAATATTTATTTCTAATATGTTTTAAGAAACAAAGGTATACACGCAATACGTATCCTTCCAAAATTTCACTCAACAATGTTTAAAGTACAAAATAATTATAACCCGAATCTTTGGGTCTTTACTTCAAATTTAAAAGTTTTCTATTACTGCTGCGTCTCTCATTTTAAAATTTTTTTGTATAAACAAAGAAGTTCTTTAGAAATAGAGTTCTTCTTCAGCAACTACAACATTTTTCTTCATTTTGAAATATGACTACATTGCAAAAAAGGAGCGATATTGTATGTTGCAATACCCACACATTCATACCTACATGTCGATATTGAAAGCAAGGAAGTGTTTTATTTTTTTGCTTTCAGTTTGAAATACAAAGAAAAGCCTTCTCAAAAATTTTGTTTATTTTAAACCACATTTATACGAGTAGTTACAGAAATCCCTTTAAAGTTTGACAATATAATTTAAGTATGGCAATATGATTTATACACTCATTGTGTAAAAAATTCGTTCATAAACGTTTGAAATTTCGGAGCAGTTGGTACATATTTAAACGGGAAAATATATTTTATTAGTATTTGATTTTAATTAAACATTTCATTGATATTAATCTCAATATCAATTATTTTATTTAGTTGATTCATTTAAAAATCTAATCAAGCAAAAATTCGTTTTGTTGTTTAAAATAGCGTTTTTAGTAAGAGTTGAGAGGAAATGTACGAACCGCTTATGTGCAAGTAACCACGGGAATAATAACTCGACGTTATTAAATTTGATTCCATTTTTCTGTAGTATTTTACACTAACTGCCATACATACTTACATACATAACTGGCCTTTACAACCCTGTGTCAGGATTACGGCCTAGCTTCTCGCAGCACTCATGTTGTGTGTTAGTTTTTATCAGGGACTGAAACCCTAAAAAAATTGGGTTCGGGTGCAGGTTCGGGTTAATCAAAATAAAAATTTTAGGTTCAGGTTCGGTCCAGGGTTCAGGTTCGGGTTCAAGATTTAGAAAAAAATGTACAATATCATTTATTTATATGTAAAAAAATTTTTATTTAATTTAATAATTAAAATATTTTTTAAATTTTCTTCTTTTAAATTTGATCTTTGTGGTGATAAAATAAATTTCAAAGCTGAAAAAGCCCTTTCTACGCTTAGTTGCGTTGCAGGAACTGCGAAGATGATCTGGGCCACCTGATATAATGGTGTTTCCATTTTATGTTGCTTCCAAAATCCTAAAATATTTTTTTCTTTTGCCAGACTTGGATAATTTTCGTATATTTTCATCTCATTTTTAACTGAACTATCAATTGAAGATATATTTGACGAATTAATTTGAGAAACCTTTTCTTTCTTCTTTAAAACCTATTCAAGAATATCCTCATCTTCTCCTGAAGAACTAGAAAATTCTGTTCTTATAAAATTTTCTTCTACTCTCTCCAGTACACAGAATATTTTTATGTGCAAAAATAATTTTTTGAAATTTATGAACCCGAATCTGGATGAGTTTTGGGGTTCAACGGGGTTCGAGTTCATGGTTATAAAAGCAGTTTAATGTCGACTCCGAACGACAGACTTGAGAAGCTTGTTCATGGCAATTAATTACTCTCAGAGCTTTTGCCAAAAGACTGCTGAGAGGTAGTCGCCGAAAGAAATATTTTTTTCATATTTCTTTTTTTGAAGATGTCAGAGCCTGATGTCGAACCCAGGGCCCATGTCTTAGTAAGCCAACACACTAACCACTAGACCACGGCGACTACATACTACTACTAACTGCCATAACTCATCTTAATATTTAATATTCCATTACTAGACCATCAAATTAAAATTTCCTAATTTCCGTAGGAACCAAGGTTATGTCCGTTGCCCCAGAGCCCAAAAAATAAAATGTTTCTGAACGAAGTATTCATCACACCCATAAGAACGCTTAAGATATATGTATTTTATAAAACACACATACATACATACATAATTGGTCATTACAACCCTGTGTCAGGGTTAACGACCTAGCTTCTTGCAGCGCCCATGTTATGTGTGTCTTAATTTTTATCAATGAGTACCGGGACCTACAGTTTAAAGTCGACTCCGAACAACAGATTTAAGAAGCTTTCTCATGGCAATCAATTACTCCCAGAGCGTTTGCCAGAAGACTGCTGAGAGGTAGTCGCCGAAAGAAATAATTTTTCATATTTCTTTTTTTTTTCAAGATGTCAGAGATTTGTATTTTCAGGATTATAAATATTTTTTTTTTGGTTGTTTGTTTGTTTGTTTTAGTAAATTAACGTACATTTAATATTCGTTGGTTAAAGCGCATATTGCGTAGGGAATCCTGTTCTCAATAATAAAACTGAAAGACAACTTAAATAAAGATAGTTTTAAACATTGCATTCTTTTTCATACAATTTGGTCTGGTTTAAAATAAACAAAATGCTTCAGCTATTAGGGTCGTACAAAATCAATTAGAAAGAAAAGAATAACAAAAGTCATTCGCGAAATCTGCAACAAAATAATATTTGATTTCCAAATAATAAAACGTGCTTTGTAGTTTATCGAAATTACATAAGTCTGTGCATCCTTAATGTGGTTTCACATACATATATAGAGATAAAATATTTTATTGTCTTTCAGTTTTCTTATTTGGGTATTTTAATGACATTTTTTAACGCCTTCAAGTAAGTTAATCAATCTGTCCTAAACAGGGACTTCTTGCAAGCGTTTCTGTTCTCTTTCGCTGAACTTTTATTTCAGAGTTGTTAACAATGTAGCCACTAATGGTGGTACTCGAAACGTGTAAATTTATTATGTGCCACAAAACAAAACATTTCGTACAATTTCATTACAACAACCTTAAATGGTAATTTTTGTTTAATTAAGAGCCTCCTTAAAAGGATGCGGATGCAGCAATTAATAATAACGAATTGTTAAATTTAAAGATGGAAATGTTAAAAATTTTAATGAATGAAATGAGTATTTCTACTGTAATTGCAATTGTAATTGTTACTTAATTTTTTTAATAATTTTGCAAAAATAAACATAAATTTGAAAATATTATTGAAAAGTAAAAGAGAAACTACAAAGGCAGTTTACCGCTGCAATAATATTTAAAAAACAAAACTTGTAATTTAATATAGAGTTATGGAAACTCAATAAATAAACATTCATTTAAAGCCATTTTGCACAAAACAAGTGTTCATTGAATATGAAATGTACAATTATGTCTATCCATAAGTCCGCCTGTATATTTACTAGTCCGACATGGTCTATTAGGCATCAATCTTTGCACCTGATTGCACAAAATGTACGATTACAATACCTAATACCAGAAAGCTTAGTTTATAGCGGCAAACAAGTTTCATTTAACGCTGATTGATTGAATTTTAAAATATTTTTCAAAATAATTAAATATGTTGAACAAATAACAAAATTTATGTATTTCACCGTCAATATTTATATTTATTTTCATCATTTACAATGCAGAAAAAAAGTATTTTTACAATTGGCAAGATGTCCATGTGTAATCCATAATAGGGTGATAAATACAACATTTTTTTTATCATTAATGACAATTTGATCATTAAGGAACACAGACAGTAATGTATTTTAAAATATATATTCTTAGGTATACATATATAAAAAAATTGTCAATTAGTGTCATTTTCTATTAACGTACATGTATACATACATTCATATGTACATATGTATTTACAAATGTCTTAGTCAAGTCAAAATTTAACAAAACAATTCCTGTAATTGCTCCCCCAAAAAGAGCAATGAAGGCAGACTTTGAAACGTAAAATGTATAAAAAAAAATAATTCCTTTTGATTTTGTTTAAATCTTGTTTATAATAAAATTTTATGTTGAATATTGTTGTATGCTGCATATATATAGGGTGTTTATGTAAACTCGATAGAATTTTAAATTGTACAAATAAAAAACGACAACAAGAAAATCTCATTTAAATTTCAATTAAGTGCTTTAATTGCTACAATTAAATGTTTAACTGATTAATGAGCTCTATTCGAAGTATGATTACAATTGTTACAAATCAAGCAAAGGTACTTATTGAAACTTTTAGTTCAATAAAATATTTTATTACTGTTTTTTTATATATTTTCAATTAAAATTTTTAATCGAGTCGATTAAAATTATGATTAATTTATGATTTTAATTACAATAATTTTTTTTTACATAATTAATTAAAATTTGTAACTGATTTTTTATTTTATTAAACTTTTTAATTTGTATTTATAAAAAGTTGATTAAAAACATTTTTAATTAAATTTTTTTATAGATATAATCAAACCATTTTTCAAATTTTTATTTCATTTTTTTGTGCAAATCAGTGGTCCTTACAAAGAGAGACAAACGTGGCTTGAAAGGATATAATCGAAAGTAGCTAATTGCTATAATATCGAAATCAATCGAAATTTTTTAATTCAATGAGTCAAATTCAAAAATTTTATATTTAATAGTTAAATCGGATCAAATTCATCAAATGGTACAGTTTATTCATTCTAGATTTGTTTTGGTTTGATTTTAAAACTGAACGTGACTGCTGAATAATATTTTGCGATATCGTGATTTGATAACTGATTTTCATACCATAAAAGTTAATAAGTGAGCACAATTGATATTCTCTGTTGCACTTGAGAAAACACCATCCACATACTACGAGTACATATACAAAATTGATTGTAATGATGCACCACATCAAAATATTGGAATTGATTTTTAAAATTATGGCATTTTTATGGAGTATTTAAGTATTTCTAGGTTTGCAGTTTAATATTCTATAACACCTCTTTCTTTGGAAAACGAACTCTATGCCGGTGTTTGAACCACTACCTTTCTATGACAAACACATGTTAAATTTATTTCTGATTTACCAAAAATATTACTACTTGAGGTTGATTTCATCAGTGATTTTTCTAAGAATTAGAATTTTATTTTTTTCGAAGGGATTGCATACTGAAAAGTTGTTTGCTTCTCTTATAAAGTTTAGCCAATGCAACTTAGGGCTATTATGAATAATTATTATGATGGTATACATACATTTTTGTGACATAATTAAGTCGGAATACTAAACTAATGTTTTTGTACCAGCAACGATACAGTGAAGAGCAATATTTCCATCTTTTATATTCAAACCATTACTGTTATTAGTATTGTTCATAAAAACAAAAAACTTAAAAATTTTTTACAACCAATAACTTGATTTCGATTTGGAATCCAGCTCATGAATTTACTGCTGTAGATGTTGGACAACAGTACAACACGGTGTTTTAAAAATAAACACATACCACTATCAACACATCATTACACAACTCAAATAAAAATTTAAAAAAAAGTAAGTAATAAATATAATAGGCGTTACTTAGAAGTTATTTAATTCAAAATTGAAATTAAAACACTGTACAAAATATAAATAACAGTTGTTTTAAAACTTTAAATGATTTCAATTTGTAGATAAGGCCTTTAGAAAACAATGGCCAGCTGCTTCAAAGAGTCTTATAGAATTACAATAAATACCTGAGTGCATGCAGAAACACCCTCAAAAATAGAAATTTATTTTGTTATTTTAAACTGACCTACATACTCGTACAGAAATACGAGTATGTACGAATGTATGTATAAATCTACGAATGTGTACCATCCATTTACTGGTTTGTATTCTTTTTAGGATTTTTTGCATGCACATGCTTATTTACAAATGCCTTTTTAATTTCTAGGCCTCGTACATATTAGCCGATATGTACACAATGAATTGGTATAATTTGGATTCTACTGTTTATTTGTGTTGTAAATAAAATAATTTTTATGGCATTTGGTCAATAATTGCATTTGTGCGGATTTAAAATAAAATTCTTCTCTTTTGCTTATTTGTTGATTTAAAAATTCGCTGGGAAATCGATGCCGAGACAAACTGTTGAGAACGATTAACATGGTTGAGTTACCTTCTGTCCACACCAATAAATGTGCAATTCTATATTCGATTTAATGCATTTGTTTTAACTAAATGGTAAAGAGAATAAATATGTATGTAATACAATATGATATTTTATAAGTGTATGGGAAGAATTAAATAATTTTTTTTCCTCGACATAATGACCTCCACACTTAAAATATGCTGTAATATCTCGAATGACTCAATTTAGTTTACAAATTCAATATTTGCCTACTACTCGTAAGCATTTTCGGACATTTGGTTAATGTGGCGTAATTCCAAGCGAATTAAATTCATTCCAATTACCATTGAGAGTAGAATTGGAATTATTGTGTTGGTCCCGTTTTTTGGTTTTTTATTTTTTTGCTTTTGTCAAGAGCGAGCTTAAAATAAAATGCAAATAAAGAATTAAATATGTAGACGTGATATGCTATAAATTTTGTCACTTAATGGAATATGTATACACATATTTACGAATTTTTAAAATGTTTTTTTTTCTTCTTGTTCTTGGCTCATTTATTTTTACCAAAATGTACTTGTGCATGATATGCATATTGTCACCTTACGCGCAAAACAACATGATCGAAATTAAAAAACAAAATTTGTTTAAGTCGCTCTGTTAAAGACAAAGTCAACAAAGTTGATAAATCGGTGTAAAGTGAACAGAATCGGCAGCAGATACAAAATAATGAATATGAATTTTATGCCAGAAACTCAACTGCGGCCGACTGCTTTGAGACACTCCAGAGGAAACATTCATTTGTTTTAGGTGTAGGATTTTTAATTTTTATCTGTTGAGTTCTATCAGAGACATAAGATGTTTTATATTTTGCTGCACGCTTATTTACCTCAATTTCTGTAGCTCCATATTTTTCTTACCATTTTCTAATTTAATTCCACGGTTAATTAACTTTAGCTTAATTGCCCAATCGCTTAATTACCTCAAATATATTTTTCCGAAAGAAAATTTTCCCTTAAAATTTCCTCATTTAATTACCTAAAATAATTATTTTCTAAAAAGTGCAACTTAACTCAACTATATTTATATAGGCATAAAATGTCCGTTAAATTTACTTTCAGACTACTTTTTTGATGCAACCTTACAACCAAGTTTATGCAATTAATTTATTTGGACATTTTTGTCAAGGCAATTATCCGTGGAATACCGTAGTTAGATTATTTATGGTTTTATTTCTTAAGTTTTTAATAAACAACTGTTTTATAATTTTAAAATATTAAAGACTATTACAGTTTTATGAATAATTCATATATGTATAAATGTACAAAAATATAAGTGTAAATATTCATGTGAATAGATGAACCAGAGCGCATTGAATAAAAATAATTTTAAAGAAATTGGTTTCGTTGCGAAAGTTAAGACTTTTCAGTTTTTAAATATATCCAATGAATAAATTGTGTGCATAATCCATAGTTAAAAATTGCAAATGATATCATAGGAAAATAGAGCAAATACTTAAATTACGACTTATTCGAAACTGAGGAAGAATATTTTTTACTATAATAAAAACAACAAACTCCTTAAACTCATATCTTATATTGAGAAAAATTGTTATAAATTTTAGCATTATTTTTTAGCACTCTGATTCTTTTTTTGAATTGCTTTTAACCCAACATTTGCTCTTTTCTATTCACAAACCCTACGCCTGCCTATATCAGAGTCTTGGGTAAGAATCGACCCAAAACCAGCGTAGCCCATTACACATCGGGTTATAAAGGCATCCCGGTTTAAATTATGCCATCAAGAATTTTATCGTTAAATGAAATCCGCCCCCTGACGTTCCACTCTATAAACTTGTAATCTATCTTTCAAGTGAATGATCACGAGAAAACGCCACCTACTAGGAAGGCATAGGCAGAACCAAGCAAGGATCAAAAAATTAACCACCAACAACTTAGCAATGATCTTCACCACTTCCCAACAAAAAATTAAAATGGACATCAACAGATGGAGCAATTGCTGTTGATGGCTCCCTGAAAAATGGCCCCAATCCGAAAAAGAAAAATTGCCATAAAAATTTTAATGAAGCACAATAACACTTTAGTTTGAAGCCAAATTTCATAATGATCATTGGGGCGATTTTTCATTTTATGCGTTCGGGTGAAGGTGAACACTGTCCTCTGAGTGATCAACAAATAGCAACATGTCCCATTGATATAAGGCGCTTAATTGAAAAAAATTTATAATGCACTGAGTGTTTGTCTAAAAAAAAATTCAATGAATTTTTTAATAAGATTTGGTTTCTTTTCTACTAAAACAGATTTTTTATTTAAATTTAAAATAGTTTATTGAAAACTGCGTATTAGTTGTGTAAGAAAAATACATATTTATAATTTTATTATCAATTAAAAAAAAATCGTATAATTATTTGTTATAATAAATTATTTTATTTACTCAAACCATAATGATAATTAAACAATAACGTACTTATATAAGTAATTTGCTAATGTTGATTTCTACTAGTAGTAATGTAATGAAGCAGTTATGAATAAAATGCGAAATAGAAGGTGCGCCACAACTTTGAAATTTAAATATTTTCCACATTTTTTTGTGGGTTTTTATAAAACAGACAAAATCAACAATAGAAAAATTATGACTGATGGTTAGTTATGGTATACATACTTGGCTTAAGGTAGTAGAATAAAATGCTGACCCTTTTTACACCTGAACCTCACCTTTTAAAGATTATCTTTTTTTATTTAAAAAGTTTTAATAATTTTTAAAAGCGATTGTTTTGTTCTTCTTATTACAAAATAATTATTTAATTGCAAAAAGAGCTCTATTGGATATTTCACATAAAAAAACATTGATTTTTTGTATCTTTCATGTTATTAAATAAGT
Organism: Metopia argyrocephala; assembly: GCA_963576795.1. NCBI lineage: Eukaryota > Metazoa > Arthropoda > Insecta > Diptera > Sarcophagidae > Metopia > Metopia argyrocephala. The sequence goes on from OY756208.1 coordinate 1,011,780, forward strand.
ATATACATACATATGTATGTATGTATGTATAGTTTTTAATTGAAAGACCAACAAAGAATAATATTTTTTTCTTCACCATGAAACCAACCAACATGAGAAAAATCAAATAAAAACTTAATAAATGTTTATTAATATTAAAAAATAATCATATAATATGTATGTATGTATGTGTTCACATACATAGTAAGTTTCGCATTCAAAATAATAATATTCAAAATAAATTTAATGAAAAACTAAAAGTAACACACACAATAACACATTATGTAAGTACGTTTTTGGTCATTTATTTTTATTTTTTGCATTTTTAAAGCTGCCATGTAGAGTTACTTAGTTGTGTGCCCATTTTGGCATGCATGGCAGATGCCAAATGTAGATAAGTGCGAAAATTGTCAGCTTACAAAATGTTTATAATTCAAACTTCACTTAAAAAGGAGTTAATTAGACAGGACTATAGCGGTACAAGCGTGCAGTAGCAATCACAACGGCAATAATAACAATTTAATAATTCACATTTTGGTGATTGAGAAAATAAATAAAAATTTATTTAAAAATATAAAATTTCTATAGATATACTCGTTAATAGAAAAAATTTGTTACATCTTACTAGCCGACACGGCAAACGTTTTTTTGCCTTTAAATTTAATTTCTTGTCGTAATTTCTGAGTATTCTAACCTTCTTACACGGCTCTGGTTTCCTGAGATTTTTTGTTTAACCAAATTTAATTCCAAACCCTAATTGGTTGTTGCGTCCGCTATTTTCAATTTGAACAATTTTACTTCAGATTCGATATCAGTCATGGTCATTTTACCCGTAGTGAACACGTCTTCACAACACAACATGGAATAACTGTCAAAAGCTTATGCACACAACGCCATCTACTGGCAACACCTAAACCAACACTTGATTGAAATAATGTTCGTTTTTAATGTGTTATACTCGTATATTTAATTAGATCTGAACTGAATTCTATTAAATGAATTTATATTGTTTTTGTATTCAATTCTCAGAGAAAATGACATCCGTGAAGGATGAATATGGTTTCGACTCCAGCTACGATAGTTTCGTCAGAGTACTTTGTGTTCTGTACGTACATACATTCATAATTTTTTCTAAAAATCGTTTATTGGATTTATATTTTTTACAAGCTTTGTAATGAATTAGTCATTGCATATTTTTAATTGTTATTTGGCTGACCATAGAATTACAACAGTTTTTGCAGCATTCTTTTGTCATTTAACACCGTCAGGCGACATTCATGACATGTATAACCACAGTCGAAGTTACTAGATAGATTCGCCAGAGTCTGCAATAAATATTTTTTTCTTAAATGATATACAAAACGAAGTCTAAATCCCAGTTTGACTGGTGATAATTTTTTAACTAGTTCTGTTTTGTGATGAAACGCCTAATGAGGCGTCATTTGTGCTAACCTACTGATCACCACTGTATATACATATTAATGGCATATACATTTGTAAATATGTTTAAAGATATTTCTAAAAATAAATTCCAAGACCAGACAACTGGCTATATACATACATATGTGTTTACGTGTATTAATTATTACTAGAAATGATGTATGATTTTCTCGACTCTATAATTTCCATTAAGTAATGTTTCATAAAAAAAACCAAAGAAACAACAACTAATTTAGCCTGTCTGAGCATTCAATCCAAAATTATTAGCTTTGCAACAGCAAACTCTTTAAATATAATTTCCATAATATTTTATGAGATATTTTGATATATGTGAAGACACATAAAAAAGACTTTGTCATCTATAGAAAATATCCTTATTTTATAATAAATTTATGGAGACGCTCTACACTTAATACTCACATATGAAGGCTACAAAAGTATAGAGAAAGCAAAAAATATATAAAATAAAAAAACTGGTATTTATGATTTATGATGTTCTACAGAAAACAAATTCTAAACGTTCTTTCTATTCTTATGACTATACTTGTTCATAAAATTTTAAAATATTTGAAATATTTTACATTTCAACTGTAAGTTTGTTTATAGATTTGCATACAATTATCAAACTTCTAAAATTGTTCTGTTTTTTAAAAACCATAATTTTTTTTATACGGAATTTTTAATAAAAAACAGACATTTCCAAAAAATAGATTAAAACTTTTTCTCTTCTATTTTTCTTTTATGTGCAAAAAGAATTTAATTGATGTTTTTATGAGTTCTTTTAAAATACGAGGAGGGATCTAAAAGTTACATTTTGAATTTACTGAAAGGGAGAAACGCCTATTATCACAACAGGCATCTATCTATCAGTTAACTAATTTTAAAATTTATTATAAAACGAAAAAGGTCAATAAAATTATTTAATTGTGAATCAGAATTTTTGATTTTTAAGAAATGTAAGATTTTACAAAAAATTTACTTACTTTGAATAAATTGTATCAAAAAACACTGGAACTTACCTAAAATAAATATAAAAAATAAATATTATTGTTAGAAGAAAATAACTTTAGCTGTAATCACTCTTCGCTGCAAACTTTTTTGCAAGTGTTGCAAACATAGCTAACCATGCAAAACAATAACAAAATAAAGGTATATGTGCTACGATTGCTTGTTTGAAACGAAGAGTGATACCGCTATTTATTTAAAATCTCGTTAAAATATTTAGTAGATATATATGTTGTTTTAACTGAAAATTGCTTGAATAATCATAACTGAGTATAAAAAAATTTATGAACAAAATTATCTTTTACTCATAAAAAGTAAGGGTTTACCAATATTATATAATCAAATAGAAATGAGCCATAACACAGACAGATTGTTATTATTAAAATAAATTTTTTTCTTTAATGTTTTTAATCACAAACTTTATAAACTGAAGGTGATAAATTCTATATGTTAATTATGCAATACTTACATATTTCAAAATAAATAACGTAAAAATTAAGTAAATACTCTGTGAAACTAAAACAGTTGAGTGTTTTATTAGTTGGCAAACATTAATAGAGTTGCGTAAAATTGTATAACAAAATATTACAAAAAAAAAAAAATATAGATAATAATATACTGCGTAGCTATATGTTGTAAATACTCTGGGCACATACACGCAGTTTCTACATCATTAAACATAGAAAAAATTTAAAATTATTCAAAAATTCAGCAAAAAGTGCTTAAAAAAAGGCCGACCATTTGGCTTAAAATATCAATAAATCACTGTGAAACATTTTTTCGTTGCAAATAAGCGATACAAATTACAAAATTAACCCAAACGTACTCTTACGCACATCTATCTATCCATCCAGCCATCAAATTCATTGTGAGTCTGTCCATCAATGCGTCTATTATGAACACTGTTGATATTATTTTTCAAACAACATCATGCAACATCAATATATTCGTGCTACTAATGGTGTTACATTTAAATATAAAAAAAAACCAAAAATTTGTTATTACATATAAATCTTCTATATCTGCCATATACTAAGCCGTTTCCATATCGTTACATAAAATGCAAACCATTGTAACTCACCACAACTTAACAAAAAAAAAGTATAAATTTAAAACTACATACTTTAAAAAATATTGTTTTTTCAATGCATCTGGGACAGTCCTCCTTTCCTTTTTTGCAAGTTTTTGGTTTTTTCACTCTTCTCCCTAACTTTTTTTTATTGTTTCTAATGTTTTCAATTATTGGCCTCATTAAATTTGTTTTCAGTCAAGCAAGGCGAACACTTAAAATTATAAAAAAAAACCTTTAAAAAGGCGTATATTTCGAGTAAGGAAGTACAAAAAACATTAAGTTGGCTTCACCACTAATCAGCTGTTTTGTGTACAAAAGCTCGCTTTCCGAAAAAAAAGAAGTTAATTATTTAAGCTTAATTGCAGTGCAGAAATTCATATTTTTTTAATTTCAGAATGCTGAGACGCAAGTTCATGTTTAATAAAGAGCTGAAACAAAATTTATCTGGATCAAAAGGGGAATGTGGATTCGATACTCAATTGCTTACTCTGTAATTTTACAATGTCTATTGTAAATAAAGGAGTACAAGACATCACCAGCTACGTTATGGAAACGTAGAAACATTTATAGGGTTTCTCCTACCATGATTGTACCAATCAAATCAACAAAAAAAACTACTGTCAAAAATGGGCTTTGAGCCGTTGAGGGTTGAGGTTACATCGCTTACCACACAATGTTTCATTTTGAATAAATTTTTTCGTCATTGAATAAATTACTTTTCACATTAGGCAAATATGTAAAGAAAAAATCAGCAAATATTAAACATTTTGTATCAACATTTTGTAATTTGTTTAAAAACAAAATATCCTGGGTTTGACCCTTTGACCCTTATTACCAATTGTGGTGGCATTCACAAGATGACTGTGTTTTTTATTTTTTATTAAACATGCTGTCTTCTATGTTCTATTTTTACTTACCGGCATATGTATACATATGTACGTTACCAAAGTTGAAAGTATATTTTCTATAATCAAGACGCAGTGATGGCCAGAAAGAAATAAATTAAATCTTGAAACTACATTGTATATCTGATATTATTAGAGTTAAATATAATTTTCATGTGATTCTCAAAAGTTTTATGAGCTTTCATAAATTTTTATAATATTTTATATAAAATGCATATGCATATGTATGTGTGTGTTCACTTCTTCTCAAAAAAAGAAATGACAACCCTGAATTGTAGCACTATGATGATTTAGTTTTTAGGTGAACATATGTACTCTATGTTCCTCTACACAGGAAAAAAAAAAAGCTCTGAGAAGATTTTTGCCTTTGTCTTTGAATTTATTTTATTCATGATGTGTCAACAAACATATTTGTTTTTATTATGAGTAGAGCAGTAACAATAGGTCCAAAGGTTTTGTGTTCGCCATGACAACCTTAACAAATTTCCTTAAGACAAAGAACAAAGACAACACAAGTGTATTTGAGGTCAATCGTTGGCTACAATGACAATACTCGTAAAATTATAAAAATTGAATACAAAGAATAGGAATTTAATGAAGTTATTGCTATCACATCTGAGTGCCCGAATGGCGGCATATGTTAGGTTAGGAAACAAAAAAAAAAACATAAAGAAAAAATTATATACATAAGTATTTTTAGAGTTGTTGTAATTGTTGTAGGGGCAGCATCAGTATTTGATACGAGTAGCTGTACAAATTATTACGTTGTATTACGTTTATACTGAAACGGAAATAGAATTCAACACACTTTAATACTCGTACATATATAATTTCAAAAAACAATACAAAACAAAAAATAATTATTAAACAATGAATAAAAACTATTAAATATTTATAAATTAATGAGTGCGTGAATGTCTATGTCGTTCTTTATTGCATTCAGGGTTATTTAGTTTTTTAACTATAAACATTTTTAATAACTTGCGATAAGCCCTAGTATGATCGACAGGCATCAAATGTTGGTAAACGGAAATTAACGTTGCAATTTATAAGCAAAAGCTACAGTTTTTAGCTTTTTATTTCAATTTAAAACATGTGTTTCATTTAAACTTTTGTATTTTAAAATGTTTTCAAATAATCTACTTTTAATAAAAAACACATGTTAATTTCACAAAATTCCTTCAAATGCTTAAATGAATATTCAGTCTATCGTGAATACTAACAGCATGGAAAAAACAATGAAATTATTTTTTTTTATTGCTCATAGAACGTGTATACATATGTATGTACCGTCTAAAGTTTAATTTTACGATAAAAATATTTTCTGGAAATATATATTTAAAACTATATCTCAATGTATTACAAATACAAAATTCAAGAACACAAAAACATGTTAGAAAAAATTAAAAAGCCAACACTTGTTCGAATACTAAATACTTCATTAAATAATTTTTTGCAATCACTTCTTAGCTGGCTGAGGACTCATTCTTCCATTAGTTTACCAGCGAATTCCTCGTTGACGGCTATTTTGTTTGTTATGGTTTTGATATGCGCTTAGTTCAGGTTGAGAAAGTCCTGTCATCAATTGGTGTGACCAATTGGAGAAGGCACGCCCTACGTAAATGCGCCTGGAGACTATTGTTGAGGCTAGACGAAACCCGTTACAGGGTTGTTATGCCCTGCTAAGTAAGTAATCTCTTAGTCGTTATCTCATAGAACGTATCGAAGTTTTATTGATTTCAGACCATATAAAGTGAACATTTTACGAATTCTCAATCGAAAGGAAATACTCAATCGAAAAATCTTTTATAGACAAAAGTACGTATGAATTTACGGGATGTTTAGGTGAAGCACAAACTGTAAACAGACTAACAAATCATTTAATGTTTTCCTAATCGGAATATAATTGGTTTGATTTACAAAGTTTTTTGTGGAAATACGATATTAAAGAAATTTGGGTTAAATTTTTAATATAATCAAAATAATTTAATAAATAATCGCATTACTTTCTTTATAATTTTCCATAATTTCAAGTAATCCTAATTACTTTTTAATTTTTTCCAATCGTAATCAATTAGTATTTATAAGAAACTAGCTGAACCCGGTGTGCTTCGCTACCCCTTGTTATATAATAAAATTAACGACGGTGACGTGGTTCATAGTTATATGGCGACGTTAACAGTATTAAGAGCAATATACTATCAAATAAAAAAAAATCTGTTGGAAGGAACAAATTTATACAGAGAACAAAATGTTGAAAACTTTCAAATAAAATTTTGCGTGAGAGGGGGCGTGGCGTAAGAAATGTTTATTTATACCTCGCCTGGAGTATAATGTGTATACAATCTGTTAAAAACTATATGGGAGCAATTACATAATTTTAAAAAAGTGGGCGTAAAAGTGGGCGTGGAAAAAAAAGTACACTAATAATCATGTCAGAGTCTAAGTTAAATGCTGTGAAAATTTCAGAAAGATCGGTCTAGAGGTTTGGTCTCCTATAAGGTACAAACAAACAAACAAACAAACAAACAAATAAACAAACACACATTCAATTTTATATATTTAGATTGAAAATAATTGCACAAAATAATCAAGTAATCTTTTAATATAAAAAGAAGTTATGCTGTATGACTTAAAATATAAAACTCATAACAAAATAAGATCAAAGAGAAAATCATAAAAAAGGAATATTATTTTTCCATCATACAATATCTATTATTTTTAAAGGCTAATCCTAAAATGAGTTTTATTGCATTCCAACTTTATATTTTTTTTTACGAACAATTACAGTTAAAATGCGATTGACGATTGTGTTTTTCAATATCACGACCAATTCAGTAACAGCATTCTCATACAAGTCATTTACTGACGGAACTCTGTTGTTTATATTTTGCAGATAAAATTGCGAACGTACGAAATCGTTCGTTTTACAAAAACATGCCATAAAAATAATAAAATTGTTTTTTGCTAAGGCTGTTAAAAAAATTGATCCAAAAAAATTCAAATATATTTTAAATTATTTGCAAATATTAAACAAAAAGCAACAACAATAGCAACATAAATATTTCAGCCACTACACAAACAACCTACACAATTATTTCCATTACAAATTTAATAAATTTATAGAAAAAAAAAATTAAAAAATAAAAAAAACAGCTCTAAAACACACTTTGCAATCAGTAAAGGAGACAAATCTAAAAGCGAAACCTGTTACATGAACAATTTTTCATAAAAAACAAGAAGCGGTCCCAGAATAAGAAAAATAAAATAAAAAAAAAATAAAAAAAAAATATGTTGACCAAGAAGAAAGGCGTCTGAATAACACAAAAAAGACCTGCATTAAGTCTGTTTAGTTATCCAGTGTTTGTGTCCAAATTTACAAATATGGAGAGAAAAATAAGAATTATAATTATAAAGTTGTTATTAAACATTGGCTGTAAAAAATACAAAATGCAATAAAAAAACAATAAACAATTATGCCGATATTTGGCATTTTTTGAACAGTTTAAATAGAAAGTAAACGTGTCATGGTTTCAAGAAAAATTAGGAACAGATGTTATTTAACTGTTAATTTAAAATAATACTAATAATTTAAATTTGCCACCCTATAAAGATTGCTTTTCTTCATTCACCTCCTATTTACAATAAGATAACATTGTGTAACAAAATAAATAAAAAATGGATCAAATACATAAAAAGTGTTAATGATTTTTAGATATATTTGTCAAAAACTTTCTAAATTTTTAATTACGAATAAGAAGCCATTTTAACAGTTTCTTAGCAGATTCTAAAGTTTAATATTTCATTATCTATGAAATATAAAAAGAAAAAAAAGAGGAAAAGGCGGATTTATAACTTAGATTTTTGAAATTATTACCAAAATTAAAAAACAGCTTCTTGTTATACACGATAAAACTATTACAAAAATTGAATTCCATTTCAAGTAATTTTTTTTCTTGTTACCCCGCATTATTATTGATTAATTGCTAGCAATTTGCATGTTTATTTCAAAGATTTGTTTTCATAAGAAGCTTCCCCTTCAAAAATATGTAAACAAAAGCAAAAAACATAATAGATAAATAATAATAAACGAATAATTTTTATTAAATAAAGATTTTAAACCAAAGACTTATTTCTGAGTGCTTTGTTCCATAATTTATGTTTTTTTTTTTTTTTCTGTTCAACATATTTCATTGCTACTTTAAAGTGCAAACCAACTTTTAAAGAACGTTTGATTTAAAATATTTTATTTCATATACTTCTTCATTCCATTGAATTCCTAATGCATACATAAGAATTATTTATAAAAATTTATTGATTTTTAATGTAAAAAATCAAATCAACAATAATTAAGAAAAATATTAAAAAACAAAAGTTATACATTTTACAGTCTGTGTATACAGACAAAAAACTTACTCAAAAATATTAAAAATCAATTTTTTTTATTTTAAAATTCTTGTGCCAAATATGCGGGTGTGTTTCGGCACACAAATATGTGAACGCGTGTTATTTATAAATTTATCGATATCCGTCCGTCAGCATAATTGACTGTCCGTGCAGTTGTAAAGAACTGTAAAAATATTCTTGTTAAGCGTGAGTGTTTCACATACACAGTAAAGTGCAGTTTATTTAAATGGCATTACTTATGGCGTATATAAGTACAGTGTAAAGCATAAATCAAGGTACTTTAAATTCACGACTTTACAACCAATATTTTATTAATTAATGTTTTCCTCATTAATTTCTGCATAATTTCATATCTTTGTAGGAAAAAAAATTATATACATATATAAAAAAAACTACCAACAAATGGAGCACAAGTTTGTAATTTTAAAATCAAAACACTTTTTGTGTAAAGAGTTAACTTTGAAAAACGTTTAGCACAACTGAATCAGAGTACTCGAGAAATGTTTAGTTAGCATAGGGGAATTTTTTTTATTATAATATAGAAATAAATAAAATAAATAAATCTGTAAGACTTGTGACATATTTTTTGCTAAAACTTCCTACCTAATTTCCTAATTTTATCAATGCTTTACATATACAGTGTAAAAAATACAAATTAATATAAATTGACTAATACCATTAATAAATAACAAATTGTGCCATTTTAGTGATAACTTTAATATGTTTTGTACTTTGAGATTGAATTTTTAATCGAAACTAATTTTAACTTCAATTGTATATGGATTTTGGTAATACTTTTTTCGGACGGTTTTTTTTATTGAAAATATTTAGAGTTTTTTCATCTTATACGATTTTTTTATTCTCAAATTTACCATATGCCTCATGTATTATTTATACCGTAAAAATTTTTACCTTGTAAAGTAAGAATTGGGTGTACTTTTTATGCAAAAATCCGTATAGATTTCCAATTCTTTCTGTTTGCAGACTTTTTTCATTGGAAATGGAGAGTGCCAAAGAAAAAATAAAAATATTTTTTTTTTTTTGTATAAAGCAAGTGTTTAGCTGGACCTTTGTATGTATGTATAGGTATGTATGTACAAGTATAAATATGTTCATATGATTAAATTTTCTTGAGTATTTTTCTTGTTTGCCATTAAAAATTTTTTTAATAGCCCACCATATGATTTTTTTTTAATTACTTTGTTGTGATTTACTTGTCATTTTATTGTTATTGTTTTTAGTTCTACAAACCATAATATTTCGTAATAAAATTTACTAAGAAGTCATTTACAATTTTATTTATTTTTTTACAAATCAATTCAATTTCATTTCATGTTAAAATCACGTTTTAAATATTATTAGTTTTTTTTTAAGTACAATTCATTTTAGGAGTTTTAGAAAAAAAATAAAAAAGAAAACTTTGCTTTTATTCAAGTAGTTTGTGCATTATTTTTGTCTATAAAACTGTAATATTTATGACGCAGTAGCACGTGTAAGCCATAATAAAATCACTTAAAAAATGAACGAAACCGAAACACTTGTAGATAAAATAAGAAATATGTGTGTATTTAGAAATTCCATCATTTATATTTTTTACTGTCTAAAGGATATATTGGTTCCGGCGCATAAAAAAAGCCAATCATATTATTGTATTTTATTAAGAAACGATATGAAAAGCATTTATAAATACCCAGCAAACACAAAGTTTTAATTGAAAATTAGGAACATATGGAAGAAATTCTGTAGGTTTTTCAAGTGGTACACGCTTAACAACAAGCTAAAAATTAATAAATTATAAATAAGTAACTCTTAAGTTATTTTCAATTGTGGATGTGAATAAATGTAATGTTGGAATATGTATAAATAGGTAGTTGTTCTGTTTAACTTTGCAATTTTTATCTTTATCTCTTCTTTATTTCACTTATAGTTTTAATTTTGCTTTATTTTACTTATAAACTGATTTTTTTTTTCTTATTAAATAATGCCCGTATTCATAAAAACTATTTTAGGTTTATTGAGGACTTATTTGACAAATTTCTATGCAATACTAGTCAAATAAACCTTCAATAAACCTTAAATAGTTTTTATGAATACGGGCATAAATTTATAATGAATGTTATTTTGCAAAATATTATAAATGAACTTTAATGTTTAAGAATGACATCTGCATATAAATTGTGATCAAACAATCAGGGTTTTCTACGTCTTGACTCGGAAAATAGTGAAATTTGTATGAAAAATGTTAAACACATTTGAAACTTATTTTTGTTTGTTTAATAAATACATACGTTTAAAAGTAAATGCCCCATAATTGTCAAGAAAAAGTGTATTTTAAGGTGAATTATAGACAAGCAAAAACCTACTTTAAACGTAGAAGCGTAGTTTTAAGTTAAAATAAACTGAAGTTGTTATTGACTTATACAGTAAGGGACAAAATTGTTCACAAAATTACAAAAATTTATAATAAATCCAAAAAAGTATGTTTTATTCAAATATATTTTAATTTTTTTTACCTATATAGAATAATGTACATCTAAAAAACGTAAAAAGAACAAAATTTTAAAAGAATGTGTGTTAAGAGTAAAAAAAGTAAATATTAATTTAAAAATTCACATGTGAACAATTATGACCGTTGTTGAATATTGCATTGATTTTAGGTCCTAATATTTGGTATGTCTACCGTTTGCTTTTTTAACTGCCTTAATTCTTTTTGGCATACTTTTCACTAAATTCGTCAAGACATTAGGGTCAATACTTTCCCAAGCTTCAACAGCACGCTCCCAGAGTTCGTCTACGGTCTTTGGAGGGTCTTTTTGAGCAAAAATTTTTCTCTTTAATATGGACCACAGGTGTTCTATCGGGTTTAGATCCGGCGACTGAGGAGGCCAATCCAAAAGCTTGATCCCATTTTCTTCAAACCAACGTTTTGTTATCTTCGCAGTATGCTTAGGATCGTTGTCCTGCATAAAGATGCTATTCTGTCCCGGATCTAAACCAAATATGTCGAGACTTGGAATGTATGAGTCTTCTAAAATGTCTATATAATCTTTAGCACACATTTTGCCTCTAATTCGGCGAAGTACTCCAAGTTGATTCACGCGAAAACAGCCCCAAGCCATTAATGAGCCACCTCCAAATTTAATTTAAGACGCCTAGAGTTCGCGAAAAAATATGAAAAATTCACTTTGGAAGTCTGGATGAGTGTAACATGGTCCGATGAAACAAAAATTAATAGAATCGGGTCAGACGGACGACAATGGACATGGGTGGATAAAAGTGTTGGTGTAAAAGAAAGAAATATTTGCCAAACACTTAAATTTGGAGGTGGCTTATTAATGGCTTGGGGCTGTTTTCGCGGGAATCAACTTGAAGTACTTCGCCGAATTAGAGGCAAAATGTGTGCTAAAGATTATATAGACATTTTAGAAGACTCATACATTCCAAGTCTCGACATATTTGGTTTAGATCCGGGACAGAATAGCATCTTTATGCAGGACAACGATCCTAAGCATACCGCGAAGATAACAAAACGTTGGTTTGAAGAAAATGGGATCAAGCTTTTGGATTGGCCTCCTCAGTCGCCGGATCTAAACCCATTAGAACACCTGTGGTCCATATTAAAGAGAAAAATTTTTGCTCAAAAAGACCCTCCAAAGACCGTAGACGAACTCTGGGAGCGTGCTGTTGAAGCTTGGGAAAGTATTGACCCTAATGTCTTGACGAATTTAGTGAAAAGTATGCCAAAAAGTATTAAGGCAGTTAAAAAAGCAAATGGTGTACATACCAAATATTAGGACCTAAAATCAATGGAATATTCAACAACGGTCATAATTGTTCACATGTGAATTTTTAAATTAATATTTACTTTTTTACTCTTAACACACATTCTTTTAAAATTTTGTTCTTTTTACGTTTTTTAGATGTACATTATTCTATATAGGTAAAAAAAATTAAAATATATTTGAATAAAACATACTTTTTTGGATTTATTATAAATTTTAGTAATTTTGTGAACAATTTTGTCCCTTACTGTATATCTAAAGTCATCTTTAATTGAAACAGCTGTTAACTGTTTACATAAAAAGTTATCAAACAAAAATATATTAAAAAACAATAAATAAACAAATTAGTTTTTGTTATAAAAATCAATTGACTTGTTGATGCCTTTGGGATTCATGGTTTTCACGTGCATATTTTTGCAGTCTAGCAAATAATTTTCATCTGCATCGGTTCACGTATTACAGAGATTATTGATTAGATTTATAATAGTACAAATATGTATAAGACAAAATTGAAAATAAACGATCGAGTTCGACAAGTTACAGTAAAATAGGTATAAAAAATAAAAACTGATTGTCAATAATGAATTACAATAGTTATAAATTTAGGAAAATTAAATTTTGTTGCATTTTGAGGTGGATCCACTTACTTTTTTTAAACATAACATTTTAACAGATTTTTAATTTAAAGTTATTTTTAAAAAGAACTGACTTGAGCGTTTGGCCAGTTTCCTCATACATACATACATACATAACTGGCCTTTACAACCCTGTGTCAGGATTACGGCCTAGCTTCTCGCAGCACTCACGTTGTGTGTGTCAATTTTTATCCATGAGTACCGGGACCTACAGTTTAGTGTCGACTCCGAACGACAGACTTGAGAAGCTTGTTCATGGCAATTAGTTACTCTCAGAGCTTTTGCCAGAAGACTGCTGAGAGGTAGTCGCCGAAAGAAATATTTTTTTTATATTTCTTTTTTTGAAGATGTCGGAGCCTGGAGTCGAACCCAGGGCCCATGTCTTAGTAAGCCAACACACTAACCACTAGACCACGGCGACTACAGTTTCCTCATTTTTAAAAACTTTCGTATAAAAAAAATTTGTTTTTATTTTTATGGAGTGAGAAATTGCTAAAAAAAAAATAAAATTCCGCTTTATATACAAGTACTATTAAATTATCGTTTACTTTGAACCTGCAATTTTATGCTACTTTTAATTAACTTTGTTTTTTATTAATTATTTGTACATTTAATTTGCAAACTATAGTAGATGATAATTGATAATAAAAAAGTACTTAAAGAGAGCGTTTGAATTAATTGTATGAACTAAGAAGTCAAAAGGCTTTAAATGTGGATTTAATGTCAACTTATAAAAGAATCTGGACATCGTGTTTGCTAGGTAATTATCTGTGTAATTAGGTGATAGGGAAATAACGTAAAGAAAAAATTTGGAGATGAAGAAGCAAATTTGCATATAGAACGTAATAACATTACATTTATCCAATCTACTTATTGCTGCTTTTGTTCTTCCGCTAGTATGTTGTGGTGGATCCACGTTTAGTTCATGTTTACGAAGAGGTGCTAAACGTCAATAGTACCTTAGAAACGAATGTCGATAACTAGAGGATCACTAGTAGATAGAAAAAGGTTTTTAGTAACGCTTTTTTATAAATATTTTTTTTATAAATTCTTTACACAGTTGTTGATGCTCAAATAAATATTGTTTTAAAACAATTTTATTTTGAGTTGAGAATTTAACAACGCTAGTAAGCAATCACAGTTTTAGTTGGTGCGCTCAGAAAACAAACATCTTGCAAACACCTAAACACATATAAAACTGCCTCTGCGGATTTAATATTGACAACCATTCAAGATTCTTATTTTAAACTCAAAATATACCTTTAATGTATTAAATGCAGGTATTATGGTAATAAAATACATACATATGTATGTACACATATGTACTAGACTAACACCAACACAAATAAATTTATGAATCCTTTTTTATGTGGAAGAAACAAAAACATGTACACAACATGGAGTAGGTAGAATGTAGATTTTAGATATGAATACTAATGTATGAAATGATTATGCCTGTTTTGTTTTGTTTTGTTTTTCTTCTTTTGCTTTGTATATTCCTTATTCTTTTTACCTGTATATTTTGTTTTGTTTTTTTTTTGTGTCTTTCTTTTCTTATTGTTGATATTATTGTGATATGATACTTCTTTAACATTTTTAGTTTTGAATTCAATCCATTATTTATTTATTCATATTTAAATCACAACATGTGTGGCAGAGACACACAAGTATTTCTGAAGGTTTTTCTTTTATTCCACACAAATAAATTCAGCCGCTGATAGATAAATTCATAAACATCACTATTGTTTTACGTGTTTGGTTTATTCTTTTTTAAGTGGCATTTAAATATCTACAATTTACTAAGAATGCGTTGTAATTCAGTAAAACTATAGCTAAAATACGAGAAGGAAAAAAAAATACCTAAAATTGTTATTTAAATTAAGGGTCTCATATTATTTATTTTATTCTCTATTTTTCATTTTACCTGTCATTGCAACAACAACCAAGACAAGAATATCATCAACAATATCACTCACATATTGATTGTCACCATTATTGTGAATATAAGATATACTCATATGAGAGTTATATAATATTTATAAAATTTAATGGGAAAACATTTTAGATATTTATTCAAATATGTAAATAAACAAAAAAAGATATGGATGAACTCCTTCCTAACTGCAGAAGAAACAGAATATTTACCTTCCAATTCAGAAAACATATTTTTGATTTATTTAGAACATTTTTTTTTAGAACTTTAAAAAGAAGTTCTATAAAAATTATATTTCATAAATTTTTTATACATTAAAAAGAAACATGGTTTCTTGTTAAATGAAAGAAAAAAACTGAGTGTTACATTCATTTTTGTTTTAGTTTTAACATAAAATTGAAATCTAAACAACTATTTGGAAAATCATTCTTTATTGGCATAGTCGTAGTAGTACAATATGCGATGGCATCAACTACTTAAAAACAAAAGACAAGCAAATATTTAACAGTACAGTAAACAGTAATAGTAGTTGGAGTTTTTAAAAAATTGCTTAAATAAAGTATTTTCAATTATTATAACATTTAAATTGTTTTTTTTTTACTAAAATGTTATTATCATAACTGACTTCTAACAAATTTGTTTTCTGTGTATACATATAAATGTATTGAAGTAATTGTTTCTTACAAAATAGGCCCTAATTTATTCATATTTATTAAGATAATTTGCCATTGCTTGTGTCATATTTTGCTTTGGCTTAGTCACTTCTATAAATTATTAATTATTTACTCGTACCACCAAAAAGACAAAAAAACAACAACTCATAAAGATTAAATGCTTTTTCAATTATTTGAAAAATTGTTTTAATGATTAAGAACAAATGTTTTG
This sequence comes from Metopia argyrocephala, assembly GCA_963576795.1. Classification (NCBI taxonomy): domain Eukaryota; kingdom Metazoa; phylum Arthropoda; class Insecta; order Diptera; family Sarcophagidae; genus Metopia; species Metopia argyrocephala. Next base: position 1,027,823 of record OY756208.1, read on the forward strand.
TGTTGTAATACAAGCATTGAATGTGTCGAAATAAAATTCGGTTTACTTAATGTCAACTTTGGCCTCAAAATAAAAAACCAAATAAAAAATATAAAAAAAAAAAAAAATTCTGAAACCATTACAAAAGTGTATGTAAAACAATGATAGCCAAAGAGAGAATAAGAGACTGTTTTTTCATTCGACTATGAACTGTTATATGAAAATCCGATTACACTTTGGGGCTTAAGCGCCCACATGACCAGCCACGATGTACAGTCTTTCTGATTAAAACACACATGCTTTTGTATTCAACTTGAAAATTTGATGGCTCATTGATTAAGTAGTTTGTCTCATCAGCATCATTAAAAAAAAATACAAAATAATCATTATTATCATCATCAATGCAATGACGAACGATTATTTTGAATTGTAGCTTATAATGCTACCAAAAGTATAAATATTGTGTTTAATTTAACCGATTTTGTACCCATAATAAGACAAGAAAAAATATTAAAAAAAAAATTAGCAATACATACTTGTAACTTTTTAAACCCATCATTTCATGTTCACATACTTTAATAAATGCACCTGAACGCAAATAAAAAGCGAATTTTTATAAAATTTTTTAAATTAAGATTAAAATTTAATATTAATAGACTATTACACAATGTTGAAAGAAAATCGTTTTCAATTTCATAATAAAATCTATTAAAGAGAAATTCAAAACTATTTTCTTATGCTTAGAAAGCGAACAAAAGTATTCTTTCGACAGTGTCTTTCGGCAATATCCCAGCAAAATACTTATCTTTAGATAAAAAATGAATAAAAAAAAACAAAATCACTACAATTATTCCATGACATTAGTTGATATTGATCGCAAGTAATATAATTCCAATATATGATTTCTCTACAGAAATGTCGTGAACGTCATGAATGTTACAGAACACACCGTAGCCACAGTGTATACAGTGACGAAACTCCAACAACTATAACAAGAACAACACACGAGCATGATAGCCACAACAAAATTTTTGCACACACAATATCACAGTGTATAACAAGATAGCCACAACAAAAATGCACAACAGTGTATATTAAGATAGTCACAATAAAACACAGCTGATTTTAAACTTTTGAATCTGTTATTTCCTTCATCACTGTATGCACTGTGCCATAGCTGGAGTCGAATACATGTTCAGCTCAGCTGGTGTATAATTCTTTAATGGATGTTATTCTACTTTGATTGAGAAATTATTGCAAAATGAATTTAATAGAATTTAATTCTGATCTAATTAAAGCGTTTTATGACGAAACGAAATAAATTCACAAAAATTATCAATAATCTTTCATTTTGCAAATGAAGTAATAAAAGACTGACTACAGAAATGATCCTGTGAAGTATAGTCTTCATGGATACTCATGGATAAAAATTAACACACACAGTATGTGTGCCGCGAGAAGCTAGACCGTAACCCTAACACAGGGTTGCAATGGCCAATTATGTATGTATGTATGTATCATTAATCTAACTCAGATTCGAACTCTGATTTCCAAATCATTCACAAAAAAATATTTAAACTGCATACGTATATTAAATGTGTTTTAAGCAAAAAAATTTAAAGATAAACGCTTTTAATTAAAAATATTTTTTAAGGCAATTCAAATAAAATATTCCGCTGGGATATAATAATTTTTGAACTGGTAACTCTAACTTATTCGCAGTAATATTGTAAATGAATTTTTTTACTATTTGTCTATAACTATACTAGCCATGTTTAAGGCTTGGCCAAGTCTTTATATTTCCCATAAGTTATTATAACGTTCACAATATTCATCACAATGTTATGATTGAACATATTAGTTTAGCATTTAAACAAATTATAATGAGAAAAGGTGATGAATTTTTTATATATAATTTTTTAACATATTTCACATTCAGACAATCTTTTACACAAACAAACCACCAAGCATGATGTAGAAAAGACTGTCTATTTTATTTTTACGAGTATTTAATAATGAATGCAATATGTTGTAGTTTAAAATACGTACAGTGTAAAGCATAAATCAAGGTATTCTAATTGAATTTTACCATGCAAATAGAAAGTTTTTTATATGAATTTTATTGTAAGATATAATTCTTATAAATAAACACTACACAACCGATAAAAAGAAGTAAATATTTCGGGTAACTCTACATTTTTGCACCATGGATCTTCAAATCCAATAAAAATTATTGTAACATAAAATATTATAAAATAATTAAGTATGAGTAAGTTCAAGTAGTAATGAGTACATTGATTCCGAATAAAAATGTTATTCCTTCATTCAAAAGGCTTACGTTCACTAAGTTCTACTGATATCTATAAACATGATAGTTGTGGCGAATATAATTTTTGTCCGAAATTAAGATTTCTCTATATAAAAATTCTACGAGTATCATCTGTATCTGTATTATCCCTAAGCTGAACTTTTTTTACAAACTTTTCATTCAGCATTGATTATTTATTCAACTTTATTGTAATAACGGCAAACAGCTGTTCCTTTTTTTAAATTTTATAAATTATTTTAATATTTTTTAAACAAAATTATATCAATAAAGTTTTATATTTTTAGACGGTTTTGTTTTGGTCGGCACCATTTACATTTTTTTATTAAAAATGTGTACTTTGATTTATGCTCTACACTGCATATAGAAGCAGGCATGTAAACTTTTACCAGACAAATGTTAAATACCTTCTCCAATTACTTCGTACATCATATAAAATTTGTTTCACTTTAGAAAACTTTGGAATTTGTTTGTGGTTATAATTTGTTATGGGAAACTTTCTTAATGCGTTTCTTTTGTGTGTCTGTAGATTTACTTATAAGTTTTTTTTTTTTTTAATTTCAAATTTTTTGTTAAAGAAAACATTATTTCACTAAAAAAATTTCGTTAAATAGCTACCTATAGGTCTAATCAATATTGAAATAAATTTATTGGTTCTTTATTTTTTTTACAAACTTTTAACGTTAAAAAAATACCTTCATTGTATTTTCTGCGTAATAAGATCTTAAATTCCATGTAAGAGTTTCCATCTGTTTCCTTTTTTTTTTCTTGATTTTTTTTTATTATAATAATTTTAATTTAATTACGTTTTTAGCAAACGTGTTTTAAATATCAAAATTCATCCATATGTTATTTAAAAAGAAAAATGCGCTTGTCATTTAATTGCATTTTTGATGATTCAATGAACATTTGTGTCAATAAACGCACAATGCAACGTTTGTCATTCTTTCACCTTTGTTTTTTATCCTCAATATAAAAGAATTTTTTAAAACTTTTTTTACACCCTATAACTCTACATCATGTAAATTTGGGTATGTTAAGTTTTTACTGTGCTACAAATAAATAAATAATAAATAAAAATTCCCCGGGAGTTTTTTCCCTCTCCCATTCTGCCCATATAAATTCAATTGTAAAAATAGGAAAGGGAAAAAATTTCTCGGGGAATTTTTATTCAGAATTGGGCTGATATTGAAAAATAAATTAATTTTAAAAATTGTTTACTTACGCTATAAACACATTCAAGGCTACCGACCACCCGACAGCAAAAGAAGCCAAGTAACTAACTTAATTATTAACAACTAAACAAATGGGCATGAGATTAAACCTTTTCTATGGTGCTACCAAAAACTTGTTTCGCGTTTTTAATAGTTAGTTTTAATGTGTTTCGCTTTTATAACCTCTATTCATGTATCTTATTATGAGTATAGTGACAGCACTATCTATGTTGAAAACAAAAATATGTTAGCCGGTAGTCGTAGCCGTGTTGCCGCAAAAATCTATGGTAGTTGATGGTCGGTACTCTTTATTGTGCTTATAGCATTAAAGTGACAATATTCCTGTAATAAACTGCGGTTATTCAAAAATTATAATTTAAAAAATAAGAGGGCTCCCTGACATTTGCAGTCTATTCCACAAAGAAACGGATGATCAGGAGTACAGCGCCACTTTCTGGGAAGATAACAACTAATGTACAATAAAGATGATCACCACTCACATTCAACATTCAGATAGAGCAATTCTGTTGATCATTCAGAGATGAAGGTATAACACTGGCTTTTGAATGATCAAAATGACAGCAATTTGTCCCATTGACATAAGGGGCTTAACATCTATCTATCAATATCTATGTATATATTCAACATTCCAATACAATGCACTGCTTTTAGTATGGGTTTACCCCTGAGTATTGGTCTTAAATAAAAAAAAATAATAATGCACTGCTTTTAGTATGGGTTTACCCCTGAGTATTGGTCTTAAATAAAAAAAAATAATAAATAAATTGGACATAATTTAAGTAATTCGGCACAAATTAATATAACTATCTCTTATTTCGAAAAAGAGACCCTATTTCTGATTCACTCGTTGATATTTTCACACATCTCGTGAGCTTGTATTTGAGGTCATGGAACTAAAATTTATACGAAAAAAATTATTTAGTTTGAAGTTTATAAAGATCAATTTTATTATAATTATACCCGAATGTAAATTTTATTATAATTATACCCGAATGTAAATTTTATTAATTTCGAATTTGATCGCATACAAGCATACGTTATTTAGATAAATGAAGTTATGTTGCAAGCGGTTTGTAGTGTAGGTTATTAAATGTTCGGGGTTGATCGAACACTATTATTTCTTATTTGTTTTTATTAAATTCTTTCTTTAATGGATACAAAAAACTCCAATTAAAATGATATTAACTCAGCCATGAAAAAAAGGGTAAAAAACAACAAATTATTTTCAATGCTAGTAAAGAAAAATTAAATATTCATTCATTGGATGGTATACTCACTCATGGAGGTATTCTATCGCTTCTAATTTAAATTTATTGTCATTATTCTAAATAATAATTACGTCATCAAATTTGTTTTTATACAGCAGAGAGTGGTGAAATGCATGATAACTGACCTGCAGGCAATAGCCAAGTCAATTCACTTAATTTTTGTTAATTTTATTGATAAGACGAAAAATTAATTGATTCTTAAACTATGTATATAAAAATGATCTTCCTAACACTTAAAAATTAGTTTCATTGCATTTTGAAAATTGTTTTTTGAATAGAGTGCAAGTGTACATAGTATATGTACATATTTATGAACATGAATAGAGGGTTTTAGGATTTTATAAAAAAATTAATTAGTTAAACCTACAAGCAAAAAAAAAACTCTATTTAAAAAACAATTTAAACTACATTAAGTATCTTAAAAACGAGCAAACGCAGTTATTTTGAAAATATTTCATTTGTATGCTTAAAGATATTTTAAAGTAAAAATGAGAAATTCATAAATTAAATGAATTACATTTCAGGCAAAAGCTCTGGGTGTAAGTGATTGCCATGAAAAAGCTCTCAAATCTGTCGTTCGGAATCGACTTTAAACTGTAGGTCACGGTACTCATGGATAAAAATTTACACACACAACATGAGTGCTGCGAGAAGCTAGGCCGTAATCCTGACACAGGGTTGTAATGGCCAATTATGTGTAATTTTAAATATTTATCAAACACAAAAATAAACAACCACATAAACTTTAATACTTAAATTTGTCAAATTAAATTTTTATTCAATAACTAATTAATGATAAATATAAGCAAATTTTATAAATGATTTCCATATTCACAAGTTTTAGCGGCATTTGTTAAAAAAATGACTTCATTTGTTTGTTAATATTAAATAGAAGAAAACATTATTTGGTTGATTTACACACATAAACATATTCGCTAAAATATGTACATAATTATGTATATATACAGCTTTGATTAAAAATTTTTATATAACCAATATACGAGTATTTTTTATAGTTTTTCAAAATAAAAACCAATTAATCATCAATGTTTTGTATATACAAACACTCATTCATACATAAGTATGTACATGATGCAAATCTCTAATAACCATTTATTTAATTTTTTTTAATTATTTATATATTCATGACACATATGTATGTAAATACGATGATGTTCACGAAAAGAAAAAATTAACTGCTAATTTTTTATACTAGAAATACAGTTGAGACTAGATAAACGACATAGAACGGTTAACAGGTGTTGTATAAAATAAAAACAATAGAAAACGTATCTACATAGTTTACACTTTAAAGAGCCATCAAACAAAAAATATAATGGGTGCGCCATTAAACACCGGTTATTTCGAATCTGACAATGCTTATGTCAATCTATTCATTGTTTAGAATTCATTATATTTCTCCCCTGAACGAAATGAATCGATTTACACTTGGGTAACGTTGGGATTTATTTGAAATTTATTTCCAAAACGATGGCCACGGACAAGGACCGATAATGCTGGGTATACGCAAGTTTATTGCTAAAGTTCGCGAAACTAGTTTAATTGTTGATGCGCCCAGACATGGGTGTGCTTGTACACACGAAAATATCGAAGCTTTGCCAGAGAGTGTGTGTGAAAATCCATCAACAACAATTCGTTATCGTTCTCAAGAATTATACATTTGACGAAAGAGTTGAACATTTTCCAAAAATTGGTTCGATCGAATAAGATACTGTGAAGCCAGCCGCGGCGGCCAAATAAATGAAATACGAATAATAGTTCATATCTAACGGGAACAATTGTAATTCACAACAAACAAATAAATTTGGCAAAATTTTAAACTTTTAAACGTCCCATCTTATATTTAAATTTCAAATATTTATAAGTATATTGAAGAAGAAGGTTGAGGTTAAAACGGTAATCCTCAAAGTCGATGTAGTGATGTATAAAAAAGCAAAAAATAAAATTTTTTATACCGAGAACAGAAATAAAGCACCATTAATTGAGGTTCCACTGTACTATTTTTGTTTTCTTAATTTTAATTAACTTCTCTACTATTTATCAAAGTCAATATCAAAGGCTTTTGTTTTTAGCAACAACTGTTATTTTTAATAGAAAATAAAGACTTTAAATCCTGATTTATTTTCTAAAAATATTTTAAATATTATTTTTAGTTGTTAATTATTTGAAATATTGTATGTCATTGAAAAACTACAGAACAATAAAAAATCATTAATTATGGAATTTAAAAACAAAGTACATATTCATATACCAGTATTTTTCCTTCAAATTGTTTAACAAAAACTAAGATTTTTGAAGTTTTTTTATAGGTGAAAATAATTAAGAAAGTCTTTTCACGTGCAAAATATAAGAATAATTAATGAAATTAATTCGGTATATTATTAGGATCATTAAGATATGAAACTAAGCCTGAAGTGTTTAACCCTTAATTGCATGAATTTTTTTTATTTTTCTAAAATAAGCCCCTGATAAAAATCATGCTCTATTTTAAGGAAAAATATTTAAAAATATTTTATTATAAGTATCTAAAACTACAGTCCAATGGGTATAATCTAATGTCGAAATATTTCAGCAGCGACCAATTTACACTAAAGTTTTTGTACATTTCTTTTCTTTTTCTTCAAAAAAATTTATGATGGAAATTTCCATCATAATGCAATTAAGGGTTAAAAATGTTAATACGAATATTTTACTATTTATATAAGTAAATAATAGATGAGTTTTTTAATCACTTTTTTAGGTATATGGACAATTAATCCTTACAGACCGATATCACAATGTTCCATATTCAGATATATGTAGAATGAATAGTTTTCCATTTTCCAATATTTTACTCTCAGAGAATGAACGAAAAAGATGATAACAATTATTAAAGTTTATACAACTACGTCGAATTTATTTATAGCGGTAAAAAAGTCTGTGGTGTTGTAAACTTATCAGTTGTAAATGTCCTAAGGATCTGAATAAACGGAATTATTCGGTTTACCAAGCAAGAATTCTGAATCTACACCTCCATAAATGAGTACCGGAAGATTTATCGCGATTTTCTAAAACATCATCAGGTATGCCGTAAGTTTCAAGAGGATTTTAACGATTTCAAATTTGAAATTGAAAAATCGGCAAAAATATTACACATTACAGTCATTATTCTCTTCAATTGAACGTTTCTACTACTATTCCCTTATCCCTATAAATTTGTTTAAAATGTTGCAGTTTTTAAACCCTATTAGAAGGTATTTTTAATGTTGCTTGCAATTGTTGTTGTAGTCGCCGTGGTCTAGTGTTGGCTTACTAAGACGATAGCGACGGGTTTAAATCTCAGCTCTGCCATCTTGAAAAAAAGATATATGAAAAAATTATTTCTTTCGACGACTACCTCTCAGCAGTCTTCTGGCAAATGCTCTGGGAGTAATTGATTGACATGAAAAAGCTTTTAAAATCTGTTGTTGGGAGTCGACTTTAAAGTGTAGGTCCCGGTACTCATGGATAAAAATTAACACACACAACATGAGTGCTGCGAAAAGCTAGGCCGTAGCTCTGACACAGGGTTGTAATGAACAATTGTGTATGTATGTATGCAATTGTTGTTTAAAATATTTCTGAATTATTAAATAAATATGGAATTTTGTAAAGTAATATAATTATATATGACTTTTAATTTAAACCTCACATCTCCTTTATTGTCAAAAGGCAATATAAGGATATTCCGGAATTTGAATTATAGTGAACTTGCAATCGAATGAAAAGTAAAATTGTTATAATTCTCAAACCTGCCAGGATTTTCTTTTTCTTCGAATTATAAAAACTTTAAAATATTTTTAAAATTTACGGTTTTTTTTTAGAAAAAATAGCTTACAAATAATAATATTGAAATACATTAACGTACGTATATAAAAACATATTTATTTATTAGACAACTTAAAACGTAAAACTTTGTTTCCCTATTAAACACCAAATTAACCAAAAAAATTTACTGGTAATACTAATTAAGCCACAAATCTATTTAATTTTATTATGAATTGTTAAGAGTTAAGGACTAAAAGTACCATATAAAGTAAACAAAAGTAAGATACGTTTGAAAATATTTTAAGTTATAAGAGAAAACTTAATTTACAAAATAATTTTCATGTTTTATTGTACACACGCCATTAAATTGTCGTAAATCAATAAGTCATGCAGTAACAAAAAACCAAAAATAGCAACAACAAAAAATCAATATTTTTGAGGAATTAGATAAAAAACTTTTCTAAACAACATTTGTGATTGTCTAGACTTGCTGGAAACTGGTAAATAATAAAATTTATTTAAAAAAAAAACAAACTAGAGCTCATAAATTATATTTATCATCCCATTCAATTTAATTGATACGCCAGTAAAACGAATTTCAAACTTTTTAAAGCTAAAGAAAAAACTCTTTTAGGAAGATAAAAATTTTTACCAGAAATTTAAAATATCACCAGTCCTCTCAATAACCAAAAGTAAAACAGTGACTCACGAGATGTTAAATTTCTCTATTCCAAGCTGTGTAAAGTCGTTAAGCATTTGAGTTTAAATAACAAATAAAAACATTTTAATTTTAATCGACCGTAGGGTTACGTTGACGTATTTTAAGAGCCTGTACTCTATCGTAGAAAATTTCCCAATGCTTTAAATGTATAAAAATTAGAAAAATGCAATATTGCAAGAGTACCAAATATACATTTTATTATTGTTATATGGTCTGGTTTGGAATGAACCAGAATTACAATGATTTCTTTTTTTACCTTCTTATTATATTTAATCCACATTAGTCAACATGTATGACCGTCAAAGCAAGCATACAATATAGTTGTTATATGATCTGGAAATCTGAGTTCGAATTCCATAATGAGTGGTCATTTTTTCAATTAATTTACTTCTGTTTGTTTATAGTTTGCAATATATATTATATACATATTCTAGTATGTACTTACATATACACTTTTAAAGAAGCTGTTTTTATTTCAATTAATTTTAAGTTTATTTAAGCCAGAGGCTATTTTTAAGTTAAAAAGAGGTATTAGGTTTAATTTTAATTTATTTTAATTAGAATTTATAATAACTTGGTTGGTTTTATTTATTTAAATTACAAATTAGGATTTATTTAGTTTTATATTCTTACGTTCACTAAATGTTATACCGCATTCTGGTTTGTCACTTCTTATTACCGAACTTTTAATCCTTCAATGTTCGTGTGTGACAGCTTTTTTGACAAGTGTGTCCGATTTTATAACTTTTTGAAATTTTTCATAAAATAATATTTTCTATGCGATCAGAGCTGATTTTTTAAGGTAAAAATTTTCAATTCATTTCACAAATTACATTTTTTTATAATTTGTTGATGTTTATAAACTCAAAACAAAAATTAATTTTTGTAATAGGTATTTACTATACATGGCATACTACATTAATAAATATTGCATTAAAAATTTGAAATTTACTGCTTACTGAAAAAAATTGCAGTAACCAGTAAAATTTTAATCATTACTGCATTTTTTTTTGTAATCGGTAAAGTTTTACTGCTTACTGCAAAATTTTAGAAACGAGTAAAAATCCACTAGCAAATGGAAACGATTTTGAAAATATTTCCAGCAATTAAAGTGAAATTTTTCGTAAACTAAAGCGATTGTTAGAGAGCGATACTGATTAAAAATTGACTTCTGGCTTTTTAAATAAACTAATTTTTTTTGTTAATATTTTATTCAATAATCACTCTTCTATTGTTTTTTTGTTTAAAAAAATACATAAGTGCATGAACACAACACAAATTTAAATTACTTATTATTACGTGGAAACAATCCCCTATTTTTTTACGTGATTTTCTTTTACGCGAGTTTTCGAGGAACGATCTATCGTGTAAAAACAGAATTATGTGTATTGCATTAATCATTGAAATTTCATTTTTCTGTTACAACAAAATATATCCCATAATAAGAGATTTTTTTCACAACAACAACAAAATCGTTTCCATTTGCTAGTGGATTTTTACTCGTTTCTAAAATATTGCAGTAAGCAGTAAAATTTTACTGATTACTGAAAAAAATTGCAGTAATAATTAAAATTTTACTGGTTACTGGAATTGTTTTCAGTAACGAGTAAAATTTTACTGCTTACTGCTTTTTTTTTCAGTAACGAGTAAAATTTTACTGCTTACTGCTTTTTTTTCAGTAACGAGTAAAATTTTACTGCCTACTGCTTCAAATACTGCATTAAAAATATAATGCAGTGTGCCCATGTATGGTATTTACTTTGGAATAAAAATATAATTTTGAATCATTTTTATATGACAGTGTAGAGCTCCATCACACTTTTTTAAACGATTTTAATTTGTAGGACAGAAATTCATCAGATTTTTTTGACATAAACGCACGACTTTGTAAGACAGTCAGTAGCGGACTTAACTAACATCACGAGACTTCATATGTCCGTTATCCTAAGTAAATAAGAAATTAGAAACTAGACAAAAACGAATTAGTTCGGTACAATACATGTATACAAATGTGCAAATTACTTCTAACTTAAACAAAAATATTGTCACATCAAACCCTAGACGTCTACAGACACTGATTCATGTTAACTATTTATTGAAAAATAATAATAAAAAAGGGTTTTGTAAAGACACACATGTAAGTACCTCGTTCTTTCGAAGAAAAATATTTTCGTTTTCTTTAAAAGGGAATTAATAATTTCGAAGCTGTTTGCAGAATAAATTATCAGCTGGTGGTTGATAAAAAGAACGCGAGAAACAGATCATTGAATGTATGCTAATATAGAGAACGAAAAAAATACAAAATTATAAAATAGATTAATGGGTGTGTAGTAGAGCTGCAAAACAATCGATAGTACTATCGATAGTATCGATAGTTTTATTTTTGGCCGACTATCGATGGTTTCACTATCGGTAGCGATACTATCGGAAAATTTTAAAAGTAAACTTTTTCAACGCAGGTTTTTTGCCGCCGGTAAATTTTTGAATGTATGTTCTAATTTTTCAATAAAAACAATATATTTGCATTTATTTAATGTAAAATAAAATAGAGTCAATATTTCAAAAAAGTGTTATCCTATTAAACTCCTTAGGGTAATTAATTTCATTTAAACTTAATTATTTTTATTCAGCGGCAACAAAAAAAAGAAAGAATAAAGAATACCTTAATAGCGACAACGGCGAATTATTGACGGCAACGTAACTGGCTTCTTTTTCTATATATACTTACAAGACGCTGCAATTTTTAGAAGTGCATAAACACAAAAATAATACAAAGAAGTTTTAAAGTAGAAGTTTCTGGTATTATTAATAGTATTTCTAAAAGAATAAAGAATATGAATTTAAATAAAAAACAGTTTTAAAAAATGGAGAGGTTCCTACAATTAGCAGAAAGTAAGTATTATTACAATACTATTTAAATGTATGTACATATGTGTCCATTGGACACATCCATAGGAGTGTGTATGTCTGTCTGTGTTTAATAGAAAATGGCAGCGAAAACATTGAGGTAGACAACGATGATGAAGAGGGTATTCCAAAAAAGATACGTAGAACGTATTTAGATGTTTGGACTTATTTTGAAATAACCAAAGATAAAAATTGTGCTAAATGCCATTTATGTGGCAAATATTATAAAACTAGCGGCAATACTACAAATTTATTAGATCATCTTAAACGTTCGCACCCTAGTTTCAGAGAAGCGGAAAAGTCAATTAGGACCATCGACCAAAAACGGTCGATAAACTTTTGTTCATTAACAAAAATTATTGGGTAAACCTGGTATAACTTATAAATACCTAAATTTAAAGCTTTTACCGTTAACGTCAATTTAAAAAAAATTATCTCAAATTAACAGCTTCAATTAATTTTTTTTTTTTTTTGGCAAATAATTTGCGTTTTTTTTTTTTTGTTATTTTGTAATAAAATTGAAATTTATGTTACAATAGTATACATACGTATGTCTTTTATTTAAATTAATACATTTATTATGAAGGACAGTTAAAAGCGAATAATAACCCATATACATATGTACATAGTACTTGCTATATTTTAATAGAGTTTTACTTACTGGACTTAAGATACAAATTGAATTCTACTTCTCCACTAGATTTTAGAAGAACCTGGTAAAAAAATATATCAAAAAATTCGTATTGTGATTCTAATTTTCTCAGAAAAATAGAAAACCGATAGTATCGATAGTATCGATAGTGTGTGTAGTGTCAGGGTCGTAGGTTCGATTCCCACAAGAGACTCTGGTGTGTTGAATTACACCGAGCAATATGTACATCGTAACTCCGTTCGTTATTTAAATACATAATACGAAAAAAAAATTAACAAATATACATATGCATATAGAGATTTGCCAGCAACATCAAAAATTACGAAACAAAAAAGGGGCGAAACATGTATGAGGAGAGTATCAGTATTTGCTTAAGTCAAATTGTGTTTAAAAAAAATTTTCTTTTCCATCACTACTCTGCATGGCATTAAAAACTACTTTATTTTGTTAAACAATACAAGCATAACAATATTTAATCAAAAACCTTTTAAAATTTTTTAGTATTAAAAGGTGTCTGTAATGTAATGAATTAATGTTCGAGGAACATAAAATTTTCCAAATTACATGGAATTCTTGTTAAAGTAAATTATAGATATCTGGCGTTCGTTTATCTATAAAGTTCAATATTCTACACTTAATGAAAAATAAGAGAAAACGCAAAAACATATATGTATGTACATACTCGTATATACTATACTATATATATAAAAAAATATTATTTACAAGATGATAATAAAAGTTAAATTATGTTATCTAAGCGATAAGAGATTCGAGTTTTCCCTTCATACATACATATCTGTAAACACATTTATATTGGTTCTGTAGTGTTCTGTTCTGTTCTGTTGTGTTTAACAACGAATCTTCAGTTTTTGCTAAAATATTTATACAATTCTGAAAGCTTTTAAAATAGGAAATAAATAAAATTAATTTTATGGATATGAATTACGTCATTGCATTAAAAAAAATTAAAGGGTTAAACAGCAACAACAACAACATTAATAGAAATTTAGATATGCTAAGTTATAGGTAGTAAATAATCATATACACGAATATCTGAAAACATTTTGTGTTCTGTGTAATATAGTATGTATAGTACGAGTATGTATGTATGTAAGTATAGAGTATTGTTATCTTATAATTCCTCAACATATTTTCTGTTTTGTTATTAGAAATTAAGCCATAAAATATTAGAGCAAAAAAAAAAAAAACCACGAGAAATATACGCCCTAAACAATAAACAAATGGATAAAATAAAAAAAATAAAAAATTATAATACATATGAACATATCTATACAGAAAAGAAAATTGCATGTTATTAACTTAGAAATTAAGAAGAAGAACTATTTTCGTTTTTAATTGATTGGTGGTGTTTTATTGATATTAAAATATTCGAGGTGTGCTTTTTATACAAATTTTGTTTTCTTTCGAGTATTAATAAAGGAAAGCAGAGGTCATTTACATAAAAACGCTTTAACGTATTAATAAAGTTTTCTTAGAATATGTCTAAACATAAATACTACTGGTATGTATGTACAATAATATTTCTCAAAAAGAAATATTTACGACTTACAAACATATATTTTTTTTTTACTATAAAATATGTATGTACATACATTTCCTGTTAAACTACAACTTCCTTTAATTTTATGGCCAAAACGAAAAGAAGAAAAGGCAAATCTCCATAATTCTCCTATGTTTGTTAGGCAAGAGTATATACATTTGTATGTATATGTAAGTGTATAAGAAAGTTCTTTCTCCACTCAAATTTCAGTTCTTATTTAGAAGTTTAATACATTTCTTATAACTCTTATCTTATTAAATCTTAGAAATCTTTAATGTTGTTTTCTTTTTTTTTTTTTTTCTTCTTTTTTTGCTACTTATTTTGTAACTGACATCTTGTACGCAATTATACGATGAGACTATCTTCTACGTAAGTTGTAAAAAGGATATCATTTTTATTTGGGATTTTTATTACAATTTTCTTTCCTGTTTACCTGTCTTGTTATAGTTATTTAAGATATCGATAATAGATAAGAAATTCAAAAAATCTTCAAGTAAATTTATGTTCAGATGTTTACGAATATGTATTTTTATGCTCATATTTCAAATTGACTCATGTACACCTTTAAAAAATATGCTACAAATAATTAAAAGTACACATAAAAATTCATTTTGATTGTATAAAAAAAAACTCAAAGCAAATGGCAAATACATTATAAAATATTGCTACTTTTACGAAATGAAATCAAAATGGGTTGTAAATGAAAATAAAAGTATCAAACTAAATTACATGCTTTATATATAAATAAAGTCCTTATGGAACGACATCTTTTTTGTATTGAAATGTAGACATACATACATACATACATACATACATAACTGGCCTTTACAACCCTGTGTCAGGATTACGGCCTAGCTTCTCGCAGCACTCATGTTGTGTGTGTAAATTTTTATGCATGAGTACCGGGACCTACAGTTTAATGTCGACTCCGAACGACAGACTTAAGAAGCTTGTTCATGGCAATTAATTACTCTCAGAGCTTTTGCCAGAAGACTGCTGAGAGGTAGTCGCCGAAAGAAATATTTTTTTCATATTTCTTTTTTTAAGATGTCGGAGCTGGATGTCGAACCCAGGTCTCATGTCTTAGTAAGCCTACACACTAGACCACGGCGACTACAATGTAGTAGATGAAATGTAGAGTTCAACTATATTCAGATCAACAGAAAATTGTCAAAATATTTACACTGGTGTTATCGTTAAAAAAATAGATTCTGCATGAAACACATCAAAATATTTTACATTTAAATTTACATTTAGAACCTAAATTACCACAATGCCGCTAACTTTATTGTGACGACAAAGTAACCAAAAATGCCATGAAAATGCAAAAAACAAACATGTAACTACATATTTTAAAAACAATTAAAATTTTCTAAAATTTAAAAGTGGAAAGGAAGGACAGATTTTGTGATTCAAATTATTCAAATGCCAATGTTTCCTGTTCGATTGATAGAAAAAGGAAAAAAAAAATTACTATTCTGGGACCAACATAAAACGGCTCAAATTATAAGTAATTACAGTAAGTAAGCGTTAAGAGGACCTTTTTAGCATTGAAATTTATTTTATCGTCACAAGGACAAAATTTTAGAGGAGAAGAAAGCTTGAAAAATATATTACTAAACGAAGATTACTTTGAAAAATAAATTAATTTCATAACAATAAAGCACTTGCTCTTTTTAAAAATTTTAACCCAATACAAACTCTGAACCGAACCCGAACCAGAATTTTTAAATTAATTTAACCCGATCTCGAGCCTGAACTCAGTTTTTCCGGAATTTCAATATCTGGTAAATATTTACTTAATTTACATTTGTTATATTCCACTCTTTCTAGTATTCGTCATTTCTTTCTTTCAGTGTAATTAGGGCTTAAGTATATTCTGTATGAAAACAAACTAACGAATAATGGACAGTTTAAAATATAATATCTTGAAAACGAAAGGTGAAAGAATTAAAATAAAATAGAATGTGTAAGCAAAGTATATATCTTGTGAAACGTTAAAAAAAACTTAAGTAATTATATTACTATTCTAACCATATTTTACTATATTACATGTATATGAAATGGGGATAAGTATGTCTCTATGGTCATTTCGAAAATTATTTTTTGTTGTTTCATATTTTACTATAATAAAAATCAAAATAATAATTCTATAAATTATATATTAACGAAATAATTAAATTTGGTCTCTATAAAATTAAAATGTAAATTTTAAAAATTTAATTTTACTTATTTTACTAAGCAATTAATTTTAAATTGGTAAGATCTCATTCATATAAACTAAACAAAAAATATTACTTTATCAGCATTTTTAGATATTTTGTTTAAAAATTCAAAGAGAGTTTATAAGAGATTCTTCAAGTATTATATAAACTGTTAATAAAATATAAGTAAGACAATATTCTTTTTTGTTTTCATAAAGGAAAAATAAATGTCTGTATTTATTTACTGATAGAACAACAGTTCTACTTATAAGAGAAAAAATAAACTAAAAAAATACGAAATAAAAATACTTAAAGAATAATTAAAAATATTTAAAGGTTTTATAACATTTTAATAGCCATAAACAAACTAACTAAGTAGCCTTGGCGTAATCTGTGAAAATATAAATATAGCCTTTGGCAATGAAAACTTAATAACGTTCAAACTGATAATTTAAGCGAATAATTATTATAGAATTTTGACAAATAAACGACTATCGTACAGGGTTATCCATTTTTTGGTTTCAAACTTTAAGCTAAATAAAACACACATAAATCTATGATTTCGATAAAACTTTAATTTAATAATGCTGGGGCCTTGCCATTATCTAAGATATGCAATGTTATTTAAATAACATTGTTTGTAGCCGTCAAACGATTAGAGGTAGTTTGCAACCACTTTTTCTCAACGATAACTTTAGGAATATTGGTTTTGAAATACTCCAAGAATAGGAGATCATCCACGTAGACACAGTTTTTAACGTAACCCTACAAAAGTCAGCCTTGACTGAAATATCCATCATGAATGATTAGTAAGCAATGACTATTTTTTATATTATATTTTATAAGTAAGCAGCAGAAGTGAGAAGTACAGATAAGATACATGTTATATAGACAACATAATTTACTTGTTAAAATAGTATACAATATCATATGTACACAAGAATTTCTATAATTTTTTTCATACTGCGCTGAAGAAAATCATTGCAATCATTTATTCGAATATGCGACAATTTTGCGTGTTGAAGTATATATCAAGAAAGGAATAAGATTAGTAGTTGATATAACTTGACTTCCAAAACTCAGCATTGAAAGTCTATTGCTTAGCAAGTAACCAAAGAATTGAAAGCGTTGTTATTGGCCAGGGAAGTTTAGTTGTTGCGTGAGTTTGACTTTGTATGGATGAAGGAGCAAATCAAAATGCAAAATATGTCATAATGAGCCGTAGAAAACGTCCAATTGCTGAGAATTCCTTAAAATCGACAAATTCGGATTATGTGCCACATTTTCAATTACAAAAGCAATATTTTCGGTATACACAACCCTGAATGCATTTTTAAAGCTAATAGTTTTTTACAATTTTTTTAATAATCTTAGTAATTATGACAACTATAATCAGCCCGTAATTGGGAATTACGTCATGGTAATGTTCGAATCACCACTTTTGTAGTAAGTGTTAACTATTTTTACCCGTCTTTCGGCTGTTAAATGACCCATATTCATAAATGGCAAATAAATATGTAACAGTTTATAGTAGACTTGTGCCTAATAGTTCATTTATGTGAAGGCTCTTTTTAGTTCAAAGAGCAAAAATGAACTAGTTTAATCTTCTAGTTTAACTGCTTCTTGATGTCATATAGTTTAAAAATATGTATAAAATTTGGTATGTTAGAAATATTTATTTAATTCATTAATAATTAGAAAAAAAGCTCAAGCTATCTCGATAACTCGATACTAATAGAACAAATAGAATTCGAAACAAGTTTTAACATAAGATATTAAACTTTTTCTTATTTTTTTTTTTCTTTTTTTGTTATGTTTTAGTTCCTTTTGAAATTGCAAAAAAGAAGAATAAATAAATAAATCGTACTAAATTAAACAACAAATAAAACGTTGCTAATTATTATTAATACGAGTTGTTGACTTAAATATGTACGAGTATATACTTTTAAAGCGGAAATTATTGAAGCATAAATCAGTATTTTTTTTTTTCTTTTTGCATTTATTTTAAAAATCAATATTTGTTTAAAATATATACGAGTACAGGAGTTGTAGATACATACATACATACATATGGCATGACTACATATTCAATTAAGTATTATTTTAAATTTAGTTTTATTCTTTTTTTTTTCTTAAATTCAATTAATTTTAATTAAATAATTTACCAAAATTTTCATTAAATTAGTAAATGAAACATACGTATGTAAGTATGTATGTATGTATGTACACTTGATATATAAAAATGAGCAATTAGTGGATTGATTGTCACATTTTATGGATATTCTTAGTCATCAAAATAAGCAAAGAAATATGAATAATTATTGATTGGTGTTGCTGCAGTTATTGTTGAGAAGATATTTATTTTTTTATTTAATTAAAGAAAATCTTGTTTATTACTTACCATTTTGTATTATTTGGCCAATTGTATTCACCAACTGTATGAGTCGCTACAGAGTAACCAAAATAAGATGTTGGATTTGCATTGAACTTAACAATAGGCAGTCGATTTTCTAAATTGAAGGGGTTCACTAAATACAGATGTTGCAGTATTATGATAAATGTAAGCGGGTATATCCGAACGGAGGTAAAATGTAAATGCATTTTGTCGTATATATTTTATTATTTTAACGAATTTATATATTTTTTTCTTTTTGTTATGAAATACAAACTAATTCATTCACTGGTTCTTCATAGTTAAAAAAAGAATATTTTTCTTGTGATTTATTTCGTTGGAAAAATGGGGCGCTAAAGTGATTGAAGATTTGCGTTTTGTTTTATGTTTTGGTGTATTATTTTTTTTGAGCCTTTATATTTAGGCCCTAATGAATATGTATTTACATACATACATACATTTCATATGTTTGTATATACATACATACATATATTTATTTATACATATGTACATAGGAATGTATTTAAATTTCAAATAAACTTTGGCAAAAACCGATAGACGAGAGAATCAAACAAAAGTATGTATGTATGTATGAAATAAGCGCAAAAACCGGTCAGTTGTCACGTTGTTGTTTAGGTAAATATTTCTATTATTTTATTGTTGTTATTTTATTTTTTATTGTTACTTTTATGTTATTTTTTTTTTTTTTATTTATAGTCTCTAATTTTCTCTAATGAATAATAGTTCTCTCACTCTCGTGTTCAACGAAACGTGCTTTTTTTTGTGTTAAAGAAAAATGATATCAACACGATATAACAACAAAACAAAACAAAATTAAATGCAACAACAAACTCAAAAACAACACATATTCATAGATTTGTTTATTGTTATGAGTGAATTCAAATATACTCGTAAATACCTATTCATACTTCTTTTTCAGCTATTTTATTAGATTTTTTTTGTCTTTTTTAAGTTGTATGAAGTTTAAGATAACCATGGTTAGTTTTGTGTTCTTTTTTTTTTTTGTTTTGTTCTCTTTATTTTTAATGTTGGTGTTGGGCTTTCGTTCATCGAAAACAAAACACAACACCAAAAATATAAACTTCACCAAGTTGTTAAAGATGAATAACTAACTAGATATGTATACAGATGTATGTATGTACGAGAGTAGGTATATAAAAAGTTAAAATGGAAAAGAATTTTTTAGTAGTTCAAGTTAATGTTGTTTGTGTTGCTGGTATTTGGCATTGACATACACGCTTAAAGCATTTCGTGGTATTTTGCATTTTACTTGGAAACAACATACACAACACGACCAACAAGATTGAGATCATTTTAAGAGATGAGTTAACTTTTAGCGCAATACCTATGTATACGGACAGAATAACTTTAATATTCTTTCTTCTTCTTTCTATTCTATATTCTAAAATTTTCCTCAGCCATGATTGTACAAGTACTTTAGAGATTGTACATACATATGTATGTACATGGTATGTATGTAAATATGGTAAAAACATTTTAAACAAAAAATTTTCTTTTCTTCATTTTTAAACCGTGTCTAACAGTTAACCTTGTTTAGAAATACATACGTTTAACACCTTCATTATAGCAGGTATGTTTGTTCACTCACACACTTATTCGTTATTTACACACTAACTCACTTGTTACTACAGGAAAAACAAAGCACTGTTTTTTTAATAAATTTTGTAAAATTTTACATCACTGGTAAATGCACTTGTGTTTCTCATTAATACTTAAGAGGAGTAGAGAAAATTATAAAATTGAGAATATTTTCTATTAACAAACAAACACAAAAAAAAAATAAATAAATAACACCACACACTCACTCACTCTTATCGATCAACTCATTTTCAATTTGAATTTGATTTTATAGGTACAAAAAGTAAAAATTGTTGCTTCACACAAATTTATTCAGGTGAACTACGCTTTGCAATGAAGAAAAAAATACTTTTTTATAATAAACGATTTAAAATACATTTTTATTAATACTTTCTTGTTCTCTATTTTTTAAATACAATATTATTATTTTCACGTGGTCGGAAATTACTTTTTTTTATTAATAATTTTTAAAAATTAATTTTTGGGCTTTAATCTTTTTTATCACTTCACTAACCCGTATAGGTTTTATAATAAACATAAAGTAGCAGCTAAAAAAAGAGCGAAAGTGGCTAAAATACCGATGTATGCATATACATATGTATGTACTCGTAAATATGTTTGCTTGTTATCTTTCTTTATTTTTATTTTATTTATAAAATACACACTTTTCTTTTGGTCACTTAGAAATCAGTATATTTAAAAATATATTTTTCTTAAGTAATTAATTCTTGCTTTTGTTAAACAATATATGTAATTATATACATATGTATCCATCAAATACTTTCACATTCGTACTTTTCATGCGCGTTTTAACGTTAAACGTCTAAATGCTGGTATGAAACTGAAGTTTATTACGTTTAATTTTGTCGATGCAACATGATGTTGGTTCGATTTTGTTTTATTTATTTTTTATTGTATGTCAGACTGAGTTTGAACATGTATAGTGTTGCCAGATGTGAAGATTTTCATATATTTTCCAGATTTTCATTTCAATAAATAATCATGAATAATTTTTTTAAGTTTGAAAATGTTTACTCTAGACAGATAGATTTTTTTTCTAATCTAATATAGTAATTAACGATTATTGCGTTATTTCTAAACAAAATTAATTTTTTTCTACAGTGTGTACATGTATGCATATGAGGATAATTATTTTAGTAGCAACGCGACTACTGACTACACAACTACTGTTGTAGCCTGAAGCCAACTTCGGCTAATTTCTATTTTTGTTGGCGATAATGTACAAGTTAGTGCTGTCAATATAATAACAAGCAGGTAATAGAGATTTAAAAAACACTACATCTGAAAAATAACTATTTAAAGTGCGGCAACCTATAGTCTTGAATGTGTTTAAAGCATAATGATGGAACATATTGTTTGTTTATAATTCTCATTGAGTTAATCTGACTGAATAGAGAAGCAGTTCTGCTCACGAATTATTCACTTTTATAGAAATTAAATTCACATTTACAATGTAAAATCTAAAAGGCAGACATTTTCTGAATACTCCTTTGCACTCGTTTAAAGAACACAGATAAAAAGGTTTATCATTTTTTTCCTTAATATACAGCAGTATTAAAATGACTATGAATTAAAAAAAGATATAAAGAAATAAGCAAAAATTACGAAAAGTGGACAAGAGAAACAAAATTTGTGTACAACATCCTACACTTCTTCTCCCCCTTTAAAACAAGCTTCATCTGACTGGCTTTCCATATCTACTTTGTGGATAAGGACTAATAAAACACAATTATTATTCATATAAAAATTTTCCCTCCAAATGTTTATTATATTTAAATGTAATTGAATATAAAGCCTTTCAAAATTTCCTTGTATTCGCTGTTAAATTCTACTTTGTAATGAAAAATATCCGAATATAAGGCCTTTCAATTTCGTATTTTACTGTGGACAAACTCCTTCTTTCGGCTAATTTGCAGCTAACGAGGCTCCATTATATGTTCCACAAAAATTGTAATAGAATAGAATATGTAACAATACTGTTATTTTATCTAAAAAAATCTGAATAATTGTTTTAAAATTACATCCTTAGGGTCATTCTTCATATGCAGGCCAAACAATTAAATATATTGAAAAGAAAATATATGTATAATTGTTATAAAAAATATATCATTTTAACCAAAATTTTTTATATACTTTTAAATACTTAAGTTATAATTTTTTTTAATTAACAATGAATTTGGCGAGATCAGTAGATACATTTCGCTCATGAATTACATATATTTTTTTTTTTTCTTTTTATATTCTTTATATAAAAACAAGGGTTCAAAAAAGAAAACGTAAATAGAATAATACAGTGCAATTATTACTACATATTCATGTAGAGAAGTGATAATCTGTCCTATTAGTTCTTTTAATCTCTTAAAGTGGAAATATATAAGAAAATCATTACATATAGTAATCCATTTAAGGTGTAAAAGCTTTTTTTAAAAAACAAATTTGATCAGTAGACTTGTTATTTTTTTTTTTTATTTAAAAACTGTGCTTCCTACTTACGAATAGTAATGCTCAATCAATCAAATAAATCTCAATCATATAACTTTAAATGTTACTCGTACACCCACACCACAAATAAGTGGCACACGTGAAAGTTATAAATGTAAATTATTAAATGCACATAATGGCAAGATGTACCATCACCATGACACGATTTATAAGTACAAAATTAGGTACAAAACTTTTCCAGTTATAAATACATAATTACAAGTATTTTCCAAAAAATTTTTAGTAATAAAAAAAAATTTATTTATGGAAAACCCAATATTATTTAATGAAGTATTATACGTACGTACAGTGTAGAATATAAATCAAGTTATTCTAATTGAACAAATTAATGGATTTATATTTATATTATGTAAGTAATATAGTAAAATAACTATTAATGTATAAAACAAAATTAACACTAAAAACCAACTAAAACTTTCAAATCCCATATTTTTAAGTTACAATTAAAAACGAAAAAAATTTATAGTATATTAAAAATTAGATGGTTCAATGTTATATACAAATACTTATTTGGATCTTAAGTTTTAGTATATTATTTAAATCAGTGCTGGCCAAAGATAGAATGAAAGGGACTTTGTAGATATACACAAACATCAAAATGCCCATTTTTAGGATTAAGAAGAACGTTCAGCACAACTTTTGTTTTGATTAATTATCAAAGAGAGTGTTGTGATGCTCGTCTATATTGGCAGAAATGCTATGGAAATGTTTAATTCAATCAATATATATTCATAATATGTATATAATAATTCAATGGCCGTGAAAATTTTGGAAACGGTGGACGTGGTACCTGTCATAGAAGTTAAATTTTAATTTATATATATATGTATCTTGAGAATGGTTTAAGCTAGTGTCCGAATTTGATACGAATGCCTTCTTTGTCAAGGAAAGTCAACAATCAGAAACTGGGCAGAATTGGAAGGGTGGGCGTGGTACATTTCATACAAACTAAATACTGATTTTTGTATTTTTTGAGAATGTGTAAAACTAAAGGTCAAGGCAAATTATCAGTAAGAAAGTGGACATGGTATCTCTCCTAAACACAGAAAATATTGATCATCATATTACAAGTAAGCGATATTGGATTTTTAGAACGGGCTCTCTCCATACTTATTTATATTAAACTCTTTATTTAACTCAAACACGTGTAGCGAAGCACACCGGAGTTTTCTAGTTACTTTAAACAGGAGTTAGTCACTTTACAACTCTAATGTCCAGCAGCTATTGATAACAATTGGCCGAATATTACAGACACAAAATTTTAAACACACATTTATATGCAAACATATGAATAAAAATAATTATAGAAATAAATTATAAAAACAAATGAAAATAAAAAAGTTGGTCAAAATATTTATATTAATTACAGTACTTTGATTTATGTTTCACACTGTACAAGTATATATGCACACATATTTTCCATATGCTTTCCTTATTTATTGTTGAAGAATTTTTTTAATATCCAATGGCTGGTGATGCAAAAATTGTTGCCTCATTCAAAGTGTTTTTACTGTTGTCATTGTTGTTGTTTTGTATGATTAAAAACTGTGTACCCCTCGTTTAATTTGACGCAGTATCGTTAAGATAAACATAAAAATAAAAATTGCATTTTAAAAAGCGCGGGCGCAGTTGTTTAAACGGAAAAGAAGAAAAGGCACAACAAACAAAAAAAAAACTAGTAACTAACGGCAAAAGAAGTATGGGTTAAGAAATACATATGCATATACACACATACTTGCATATGTATGAATATAAAAATTTCAAAATCAACCGAAAATGGATGTCATTAACTCGTAAACAAACTGGTATTTTTATTTTCTTTTTTTTTAATAATGAAAATAACAATTCCCTGAATATACATTTAAAACCTAAACAAAAATCAATAAATAAATATTTAAATGATCAAATGGAACTGAACCACAATAACAATATGATCATTCCATATGTGGACATGTATGTATGCATTTCCTTAATAACAAACAAATGCAAACAAAATGTTCATTCTGATGATGCCCTCATTCCCCTGCATTTAAACAGAAAGCATTTTAATATGCGATTTAATGCGTTCGCATTTTAGGGTCCCAAGAATTTAAAGAAGCAGCATATTCGTGGAAGTCAATATTGAATTGTAAAGACCGGTTATAAAAAAGTTTTAAAGTGCCTTTAACTAATTTGACATGCGACCAATTCTGTCATCGACGATAAAATATATCCTGAAGTTTATTAAAACGTTCTCACTTAGTCAGCCATCACTCGTCAAATGTCGTAAGTCGCCAGCGACTTTGATCGTACTCAAAAATTGAAGTATTTTTTATTTTTTTTTTTTCAAAATAATAATAATTAAGTGTGTGGGAGCTGTAACTACAGATTTTGTATGATTTTTGGTAAATTTTACAATATTCATATTTACGTTAAGCAACATAGACGGACATTCAGTCAGTCAGTAAGCCGCTTGTAAACACAAATTATTCAACTTGGAGTTAAATTGTATGGTCGTTATTTCTTTTTTGTGACACTTTTCCCAAAAAGTCTGACATAAATTTTATTTGGATCAACAAAACACTATTGGCTAGTAGCAGTTGGCTGAACATTACAGAGAAATACAATTTAAGTTACAAAAATTAAAATGCGCATTTAAATTTGATGCTACGAAAGTATACACATGTGTTTGAAATAAAAGTGAACAAGTATATAAAAAAAAGAACAACTTTAATACCAAAATATTTCTCTAGGCGGCCACATCTCCGCAGTCTTCTGCTAAAATCGTTGTATGTTAAAGCTGTAAGAAAGCAGTAACTCTGAAAAGGGTTGTAATGAATATTATGAATGCATGTGTATTAGACTGGTCGCCAAAAATGTCCTTCTTTAATTGGTATATTCCCACGGTCTAAAAAATTACTTTTGTTGTCATGCCTACTAGGGCCCAAATTCCCTGATATTAAAAAACACAAATGTTATCTTATTATTGCTTTTTATATGTAAATATTAAGTAGAAAAACATAATTCATTTGATGAAATACAATTTTAAATATCTAATAATTATTTTTACTCAAATTATTTTCAAAGCTTTAAGTCTGCGTTTACATTAGGAAAGTTTTCTTTACAGCAATCAAAAAAATGAAAAATGCAATCAGCAATTACTTGTAACTACAAATACTTATTACAACTTGTTTTGACGGCTTGAACTCTCTGACCGGAGCTGATATTCAGGCCGTCCTAAAGTTCGTTGGAGCATTTCAATAGTTGAGGGACGTTAAACCATCCTTGCGAAGATTACCTCTTAGATACTCTACCCACTCCACTTCTCTTATGTTTTACTTCCCGTGTTAAATAATTTTTTTCTAGAACGAACACAATATGCCCAATGATGTGGAACTGCACTGTGCTTAGTTACCATTTTAATTATTAACAAATTAATTTAACACATTTTGCAATTTGCTTATATTTTATATACATATTTACTTATGTATTTAACAATAAAAATTAAATTTATTAAATAATACATACATACATAACTGGCCTTTAAATAATAATAATAATAATTTTGTGTTTTGTTTTTATTTTTGTTATCAACCACCACTTGTATTAAGAAATATAAAAAATTCTTTTTTTTTATATTTTTGTAAATAATTTTACTTTCTATAAAGTTTAAAATATTCTCTCAAATAACTTTCGACATTAAACATGCACACATACATATGTGTATTTTTGTACACGTACATGTTTCATACTCCAGCAGACTTTAGCACAATCTTGACCAGTGTTGCCACTGAAAAAATTTAAATTCTACCAAAATATCTTTCAAAATCCACCAAAATTGATCAAAATCTACCAAAACCCATTTTTATTTAAAAACCATTTAAGAACACATTTTTGAGATGGAAAACAATTTTTATTAATACCTTTACATGTACATATAAATAACCAAAAATAAAAAATATAACAAAAAGAATTCAGTTTTTCGAAAATACATATAACAAAAAATACATATATAACAAAAAAAAATCAATTTCTAAACAATAATCCAAATTACATTAATAAATACAAGAAATTTAAAGAAAACAATTCTATTTTTAAAAAATAATCTAAATGGATATGTACATAGGTATAAAAATTTAAATTTTTGCTAACCACACATAGTGATCTTCATTAGCTTTTGTAAGCTCATTACAGAGCATTATATTATTAATTGTATTTATTTAGAGTTTGTTTCTCAATTTGGTTTTGATTAAGGAAAGTGTTGACAATTTGCGTTCAGCTGCTGAAGAACTATGCGGAAGAGAAAGTAAATTAAAAAGAAGGTTGTTTAATTCACCAAAACTTTTCTCATTTAAACGGTTTCTAATTGAACTAACTTTAGCCCAAAATAATTAAATGTTTAATTCCGTTGAAAGATTTGTTTCTCTTAATCGCAACATAATAATATCAGGATCACAGTCTATAAGATCAGAAAATTTTAAAGCAAGAGACAATATAAGCAAGTCTTCTTTTGACAATACTTTCTCAGTAGCAATTATTTGTAACAATTTAATATCTTCTCGATTAAAATCAAATCTGGCTTTGATTTGGTTTAGTAATTCAATGTAAAATTGCAAAATCTCATGTTTAGCATCAAAAACTTCTTCCGAGTTAAGATTTTTAGTAGTAAACATTTCCGCTTTTGTACCATTAAAAAATTTTGAAACATCAATCAATTAGTATTTTTAAAATCAGTTTCAGTGTTGTGTATTACTTAAATATGTTTTGATAAAATTGCTTAATATAAGCAAAAAGTTAGATTTTATGCTTCAATATAAATACGCCAATCTTTAACTTTCCGACTTAAATTCCTTATGAAATTTTTTTTAGCTTCTGCTAAAATCTACCAAAATCATATTCAGCCTACCATCCTACCAAACGAAAAATTTTCTGCCAGTTTTGGTAGAATTCTACCAATAGTGGCAACGCTGATCTTGACAAAGTATTAACAATAATGATCAATAAATTATTTGTATTGAGATTCATTACAACTCTGATCCACAATAATGACAGCAGTTATTTCAAAAACCGAAAACCTTTTTATAATTGAGCTTAAAGTGTCAATTCGGTAGATATTATCTTGCCGCAATAACTGCCATACTTATGTACGATGTACATATATGCACATATTAACGTAAACTGCCTTTGAAATATCACAAATATAATCGATAACAAACAAATGTAATTCATAGAGAATAATTGAAAAAATCACAGAAAACTAGGGTTTCATTTTTGCAAACGACAAAAGAAAATTTAAAATGTTTTACGATGTTATTGTGGTCTGTCTAAACAAAAGATAATTTTTTTATTTAAAAAAAAATAGTTTTTAAGTTATAAATAAATTGTGTAGCTAATTTGAGGTTTTTAGCTAAAGTTACAATAGATTCTGATTGGGTATACCGAACTACGAGTGCTGACACCCAAAACAAATACTTCGATAATATCCCAACAAAATAAAATTCAAGTGATTCAAGCAGATTTGACATTTTCATGACTTCAAAATTTTTATACAAAGTGAGTGCGTTTTAAATGCATTTCTCAGTTATC
Organism: Metopia argyrocephala; assembly: GCA_963576795.1. NCBI lineage: Eukaryota > Metazoa > Arthropoda > Insecta > Diptera > Sarcophagidae > Metopia > Metopia argyrocephala. The sequence goes on from OY756208.1 coordinate 1,056,583, forward strand.
ATACATTTTTTTTATAGTCATAAAAATTAGCATGAAAAACAAGCTCTCAAATCAGATAATTTTCAGTGAAAACGAATTAAAATTGTTTTATCAACATATGAAAATATGTCTTCATATCATGTTTTATGCATTGATTTGATTTTATAGTTTCAATTAAGTCCAATATCTCTAAACTTGCGCACAATGATATCATCTTCACTGACAAATTAAATGATTTAGTGCGCTCACCATCATTTGAACTCATGAAACATCCTCTTTTTTTGCATGGAATATTTTGCTGGGATATTAACTCAATTAACAAAATCAGATATGCCTACACCAAAGGTACAAATGAACGAATATGTACATACGTATGATATTAATGAATTTAGTAATTATTATTGACATATTGCAACACCATATGCTTTACAATCATGCCTCATTAGGTTTAACTTAATACATGTGTATATAAATTTGTTGTAAAACAACTAAATAATAAATTTGTTCAGAAAGTTTAAATAATGAATTCATTAAAAAGTGTATATACATATGTATGTATGAATGTATATGGATAGTTTTTCTAAGCGCTAGAAGATCTACTTAAATGAGAAATTTTCCATTCATGTAATTTTTCGATTTGGCAACGTGAATTAGCCATCAAGATGATACGATTTGCGATGTTAAGACTTTCTTTGTAAGGGTACGTTATAGACTTTGTTTTAGGCGGATAGTCCCCTTAAATTGGACATTTCAACACAAACGTTCGGCAAGTTATTGCCGATGTACCGCCTGAAATGTGCTAAAACGTATTTAAAAACTATCTCAAAAGGATCTTCTGCATTAACCAATCCAGAAGCGGACATATAAATTATATTGTATAACGTCCTTAAGGGTTAGGCTTAAGCATCATATACGAATAAAAGCTTTATCGAACTAGTAGCTGTATATTTGTTTTATTAATCTTTACTCTTGAAAAGGAAAAATATATAACCTTGTATTACTTATTATTTTTATTCGTTTAAGATTTCTAAAAAACGATAAAAATTAGAGGTTACACTGACTTGTAATTAGTTCACAAAGTAATTCAAATCATAATTCGGCATAAAATTATACGTTGATGTTTAATATAAAAGCCGAGTCATCTATTTGGAAAATAAATTAATTGAAATGGTAAATAAGGTTAACATCTGAAGTAAAATGAAATTCTGATGTTTAATTAAATTGCTTTATAGTGGCATATTTCAGTTTTTAATTTATTTTTCTAGATTTACCAAAAACAGCTGATGTATTGATATTGATGATGCTCAATAAATAATTATATAGAGTATCGGAACGGCAGGTAACGTCAGCGGAATGTATAAGTAAAGTCTGATGAGTGCTTTAGATCCATAAATTTTGTGTATACAAAAACAAAATTTAAGTCATTTCCAAATTCTGTTTATACACGGTTTCTTTTGCACAAATTTGACAAAAAAAAAAAAAACGTTTATTTTTCTTTTACACTGACAAGTCATACCGTATAGAATTCAATTCAAACAATTTATACAACTTGTCTAAATTATGGGAAACTTGTATTTTATATGGTGTAATTAATTGAATACGACTTTATTGTATGGTCTTCCCTGAGACGTATACATATACTCTGTAAAAACAGGATCAGGTGTAGAAGTATTATTAATCCAATATTAATATACATATGAACGTATTTGGTAGTAGCCGGGAACTCTTCTATGAGATGATCCCTATAGAGGAATGACGTTATTGAATGACAAATTAAATATCTAATTGATTTCAGACACAGTAGTTTATCAAGGTATTTAAAAAATGAAATTAGTCTTTTTAATTAATGCGGCGAACAAACCTTAAAATGAAAAAAAAGACTCACAATCACATCACAATACTATACATATGTCTGTACATATATTGAGACTGTTTCTCTATACTAACATTTACAAATATGTACATACGAGTACATATTTACATTTTAGCTTAAGAAAAGAAAAGAAAAAATTTAAAAATTAACTCAAGTTAATAGGCGCCACTAGGGCGTAATTACTACTCATAAGCACACCAAAACAGAAATACGAACCTAAAACCAAAATAAATAAAATAAAACATCTCAAGATATTGTTTGCTTGTTTGTTAATTCAATTTTTCGTTTAAATTATTTGCTAGTTGTTCATTTCTAATGGCAACAAAAGCAATAGCTGACAGCATTGATGAAAATTGCAACCAGTAGTAGCAGACAAACCATTTTAAAGTCAAATGTCAATTCTATGCGTTTCTATCCATCCATACATTGTGTTTTTTTTTTTCAAATTTGTAGTATGGAATATACAAACATATGTATGTATGTAAGTATGGTGCCAATGAAGCGTATCAAGTTATTATTTTCAACACCCAATGCCTCTGTAATATTCTCCTTCCTTTCTTCTTTCCTTCCTTCTGGCATTTTACACACGCAATTGTTTTAAAACAATGATCTCTTTTTGTGTCAAGCATTTAAGTAATACGATCAGATCAATACACTCGAGACATTTGTACTCGTATGGGGCATGACTTTAAAAGAAAATTAAAATTATTGGATTTTGTAGAATAAAAAATAATACGAGTATTAAAAAAGGTAAAAAAGGAAAACTACTCAACTAAGATATAAAAACCAATTGATTAGACAATCAGGCAAACCGTCACTCTAGCCCAGGTGTAAACTTCAATAATACAATTTACTTTGTCGTTTATACATAAATATACATACACATACAATGTATGTATGTAAGTATGTATGTATGTTCCATCAGCATTATTTTATTTCTTGTTGTACCAAAATATACTCCTCCTCTATAATCCATTTAATACTTATTTAGGTAGCATTTTAAGGCAACTATAAAAATGCTGTCAATAAATGGTCTTTTAATTGTTAACACCAATCAATTAATAAAACAATAATACGATGATGGCTGCTATAAACTTATTTTATTTTTATTGAAAATATTTGATGAATACAAATTTGAAGTAAAAGAGTATTCATATTAATGCATTCCATACTACATACAGACATACATAAATGTGACTTAGTGATTAAACACCCACTAAAATCCTAATTATACTCTGGAAAACAGAACCAAAAATAAATCTGTGACAAAAAAAAAACTCTACAAATATTTTAACACCATTATTGTTGTTGTTGTTGCTGTGGTAAAATTAAATACACATCAAAGCCAACTATAAGAAAATTTATGAAAATTTTCCACTACACATGCCGCATTGTTACGGGTATCTTCGGCAAGAACGTGCTAAAATCGTAGTCATGCTTAACGAAATAAAAATAACAGCATTCTCATGGACCATAAAAATATGTACATACATATAGCCAGGCAGACCATGAAGAGGGCGGGCGTTCTTTCCAAGTGTGGCGTTTTTTTATTAACATAATGTCAAAATACAATACATATACAACAGTTTTAGCATTAAAGATCTTTTCGCATTTTCATACAATTTCAATATAAGAAAATTACAAAAAAACATTCAAAATCCTTTAGTTATATTCTCTTTATTTCGTCTTAAATTTTAAGGCTTTTTTATTTAAACATTACTGTACACAAATAATTTAGAAAATATTGTGGCGTTTTCAAAATAATTTACTTTATCTTCATATAATCGATAGACAATATTTATAAACCATCACTCAAATTCTGTGTTCTCCTTTTATAACCATTGTTTATGGTTTAGTGATTTGCATTTTATTGTTGTTTTTCTACGTTTGCTAGGCTTTCAAGGCCATTTGTAACAAAGATTTATTTCCGTCATTGATATAATCTAAGAACTTACTTTCATTTTCTTACATACTTCCGATTTAATATAAATGTCGTTGAATAGTAAAGTGCAAAATTGGCTTAGGACATATTGTAATATTATAATGCCCGTATTCATAAAAAATAAAATTGGTTTATAGACTGCTTATTTGACACATTTCTATGGAGTAATTGTCAAATAAGCAGCTAATAAAACTGTTTTATTTTTTATGAATACGGGCATAAGTATATAAATTATAGAAATTTTAATTGGAATAATATCTATAATAATAATAATAATAATAAATTTCATGTTTATTAAAATATTCTTAAATCACTAAATGATTGAAATACAGAAAATGATATCGCCACCTAAAATGTGAAATAATGTTGCCCTGAAGGCCTTTTACCTGTTATTATGAAGGATACGGAAACTTATTTGCCTCGGTGTAACTGAAACCGGAAAGCATGTCCAACAGTGTCATTGAAAACATTGACAAATTTTAACACTATTCCACACATATTTGATACGTGCGCGACGCTAGAGTTTGAATATTTCTTCTTTAAAAAAGAAAAAGTTTTTCTGTAAACATATGGGGAATTTACATATTAATCTATGGGAAGAAATGACAACGGATAAAGACATTAAATATAATGAAGGAAAGAAAAGACAAAAAATTGATCGAAAGTAACACTATTTAATATTCAAGAAATAAGCAGAAACGCTTTGGGTGGTCCTTTAAAAAAAAAGGGTGATGATAATAAGGAAAAGTTATTTATGACGCTGACGTGTATAAAGTAAAACTTCTTTTCATATTGTAAAATTATTCTTACCTACCGGTAAATACTAAAGTACTGTTTAGTATTCAAGTAAATACTTTTTTAGCATTATAATTTAAATAATAAGACATTTATGAATAAGATAATCAGAATAAAAGAAAACAATATTATTAATATTGTAAATTACTTACGAATATGAATTATGTTTTAATATTTTAAAAACACATGCCTTCATACAGCTTTAGAACTTCATTTTCATTAAACCTTACTTAAATTTTTCTATAATTTTTATGTGTGTGTGAAAATCTATGTATACAAAGATGTTTTGAAACATTTTGCTTAACTAAAGCTACGGTCACATTGGGTAAATATTTGACGAAAAAAACGTAACCACTATTTTATGAAAATACAAATTTTTTAATTTTTCATTTCTTAAAGTTTAATTAATTATACATATATCAAAATAATTTTGCTGAATATCGTTTTTAAAAATTTTTTGGAGAAACGTTTACATAAAAAGAAATATTTGCATAATATATTTTCAAAAAAAATAGTGGTTACGTTTTTTTCGTCAAATATTTACCCAATGTGACCGTAGCTTAATAAAATTTTTATTTCAAATAATTAGAAAATGTGTTTCAAAAATTTTAATAATAAAATCACTATCTTAAGATATACTACAAAAGTCACTGATCTGTAGTAATACTCAGACCTAAACTAAAGTTACAAAACCCAAAAAATAGAAAAAATGCGTTTAACACCTGAAAACAAAAAATAATCGTCTTCAAATATTTGCTGGCATGCTTAGGTACGTACAGTTAGGAATTAAAGTCTTCACACGTAGTCCAAAATTTAGAAAATTTATAAGTTTTAATGCCTAACACAGCAAAAAATAAAAATTAATTTCATTGAAAATATTTGTAATATCAATAAAATTTTTATTTGGCTTCAAACCACCACCACCCGTATTTATTATCACAATTAAAAGATTTTAATTGAAAATATTTATAGTTCATTATTTAGAATAAAAAGGTTTAACTAAAGATATCTATTAAAAATGTTATTTTAATTAAACAATTTAATTAAAATTAAATCACGAATTAATTAAAATTTGGAATAAGATATGCAATAAAATCGCGATTATGAAAAAGAAGAATTTGTTTTGATGTGTGGCAATTGCCATAATTCTTTTAATATAGCTCATTAATCAAATAAACAGACGAGTGTATGGGCATTTACAGAATCTAGAACGGGTCAATCGCCGACATTATTGGCAATCAGTCTAATGTCTGATTGAAATATCTGTGTTGCCACCATTTTACCAATGTTTGATATATTTTAGCACGGGACATTTGTAGTCTAAAATTGTTTAATTTCTTTTTTCGCTTTTACAATTAGTCTTGAGAACAAAGCTTTGGCGTGAAGTTAAACAATCAATACTTTATAAAGTGGCCTTAATATTTGGTATAAAGGTCATGTTTGGAAATCCAATTCTAGTTAGGAACTTAAAATATTAATTGATGCTTTCTGTAATATTGGTCATTAATACAATCTTAAAACAGCTCCCCAAAAACACTTAAATAAAGGCTTTGATTTGTTTTATTTATTTTATAATACTCCACATAACACTGACATTATACACATTTGTACTAAGTTTCTTAATTATTTACTCTATCTTTCATTACTTTTCTAAGTAAACAGATGTTTTTGTTATTATACAGAATAAAATGGAATTGCCTTCCTCAGCCTTTTTGTTAAATATTCTTTGTAAATTTTTAAAATTTTTTGTTAGATATGAAGACTTTAGTTCTTAACTGTATATGTCCATAGTAAAAGATAAAATCCATAACTTATAAAAACTGGACAAAAAAAAAACAAAATTTTACATAAAATTCGATGTACACTGCCGATCACTTGAATAGGTTTAGTAACTTTTGCTCTTATATTTTAATTTTTCTTCATATAAACTTTAGGAGAATAATTTTTTTTTCACTTAAATTAAGAGATATTATGAATAATCATATTTTAGGAAAAAAAGAATAACGGTACAATAAATAAAAATTTGTTATTTTTTGATTTTACTTCAAAATGCTGCGAAAACAGGTGTAGATTTTGGGTCACTTGAATAGGTTTAATAGGAATAAAATTAGTTTGCTTTTGACCATCGACAGTATAATTTAAATTTTAAATATTTGTGAGTTACTGCAATAATATTTTATATATTTTACGTAAAATGGGGCGTAGCAAGGGATTAACTGAAGAAGGAAGAGGTAAAATTAAAGCATTCAATGAAACTGGCTTAAGCCATAGGAATATCGACAAAAAAATTGATCGCAGCCAGAATGTTGTAAGTAATTTTTTAAGAAATCTGTCCGATTAGTATAAAAACATGAAAGGGCTGACGAAAAAAGCCACAACAGAAGCGGACAGAAGAGTTAATGTAAGAGCTGCCTCAAATTCGAGCGATTTTGCTGCAAAAATTAGACAAAAATTGGGTATCACAGCTATCATAGGCACTGTAAGATGTGTTATTCGACGTTCTAAACATTTAAGGAGATTAAAAATTAAAAAAAAACATCTTTTATTGCTGCTCGTAAAGCGACACGGTCTCATTTTTCACGAGAACACATGAACGATAAAAATGAGTGGTATCGTGTTGCCTTCTCAGACGAAAAAAATGTTTAACTTGGAAGGTCCGGATGGATACAACTACTATTTCCACGACCAACATAAGGAGGAACGCTACCTTAGTCGTTTCGTCTCTGTGAGGGAAGTGTAATGGTGTGGGGGGCGATTTCATATTATGGTACATTTGTGCTTCAATTCCTCACATCAAAAATGAACGCGAATAATTACAAAACAGTACTTGAGAAGGTGTTTCCATATTTTTCTACTATTTTTAGACCAATTCTTTGGATATTTAAACAAAATAATGCCCCGATACCCAATGCCAGGTTTGTAAAAGTGTGGATTTAAAGCCAAAATGTCGATATGTTGATGGGGCCACTATATTCCCCTGACTTAAATATTATAGAAAATGTATGGGGCTTGCTATCTCGTAGAGTCTACGAGTCCGGCAGACAATAAGAAACCAAATAGGCTTTCATTGGAAGAATTAAAAAAGCTTGGTCCAAAAATTTTGTTATCATTAATTGAAAACCTTTATAGCTCCCTCCCAAATGGTATTCTTGAAGTTATATCGAATAAAGGAGGATATACTCCTTAAAAAATCATCAAGCATTGTAAGAAATCTTAAAAAATTAAAAAAGGTTTACAAAAAAATTATTTTTTTATTTAATTTTTTAAATTAATGATAGTAAACCTATTCAAATGACCCAAAAAATTGTGCTGAAAATCATAATCTTTTTGGAAAAAAATTACTAAAATTCAGTTATTAATTATTGAAACAATTTTTTTTATTGTAAACACACATAATCCAATATTTTACCATTTTAGAAAATAATATAACTAAAAACTTAATTACTTTTAGAAAAAAATTAATTTGAATGTAATGAAAATAGTAAACCTATTCAAGTGAGCGGCAGTGTATTATTATGTAACAAACAATAATCCACACATTCACATACTGGTAGACACAGTCGTATCCATACGGACATGAATGCGATAAGATTATTAAGGAAATAAAAATAAACTCATATGTTGGACAGAGTGAAAAGGGATAATTCAGACGAACAAAACGTTCGATTTTTTTTTGCTCGTATTGTAAAAATAATAATTTGTATGATGTTTAGTGTAATTTTTTTTAATTTATAACTATTTTTAATTTAATAATATGTTACTACGAACCCTTTTATATAAATTAATTCTGTACTGTAATTATGAGAAATTTTCTTGTTGTGCAGAAATTCGTTAAATAAATATGTAAATATATAAATAAATAAATAAATAAATAAATAAATAAATAAAATAATACTCAGAAAGAGGTTGGTTTTGACAGTCGTGACATACAAAATGTTCGAATTGTCAATCGCCAAATAATTTTTACCTCATAATTTTTACACACGGGGTGACTATTAATACCTTTTATACAGAAAAAAAATACCTATCAACCATCTTCACATTCCAAAACAATGCACTGCATGAGTAGGAGTTTACCCCTGAGTATTGGTCTTAAAAAAAAAAAAAAAAAAAAAAGAATGTATACTACATGTTAAAAAAAATGTTTGTTAACACTTGTTTTTAATTAATTAGAATTCGTGAACCGATTCCGAAAAAACATGTTGTTTAGATGTGCTTTTGATAACTTATTAATGTTTCTTACTTTACAAATTTAATAACGCTTTAATTTTGAAAATGAGTTCTTATCAGAGGAAAAGTCCATCAAAATACTACTTCTTTCCGAAGGTGGTGTTTTAATTGCTGTTTCCAGTCATCTTTCATCTAAAGCTTAATTGTGAAATCTTCTCAATACACCGATTTCGCAAACATAAATTTGTTTATACGTATGTATACTGCATAATTAGTTTTAAAACCGCCACGTTTGGGGAAAATCGCCAGATCTGACAACCCTGGTGTAAATAAGTCCAGTTTACAAAAGAGAGGGTGAAAGAGTGGTAAAAATGCATGTGGAGCTCACTAAAGCGTGTTGTAATATAATTAACGCCGAAGTAATGCGCACTTAAGTATTAAATAAAGCGTAACTTAATCGAAATGAAATAATAAGTAAAATTACAGTTTTGACATTAAAATATAGCTAAAACAGCATCACAATAACATAAGCCATGTAGTTAAATTAAAACCAACTTTACATTCTAACGCATTGTCAATATCAGATTTGACGAGATTGACGTCGTGACTCTTGGTTTGCTTTATATAAGTACAATTTGTAAGAGCCTGAGAATTTTTGAGAGATAGACAACGCTCAACACTTTAATTTGGGTTTGTGTGTAAGATAGAAAACTTACAAGAAAATAAATTGATTTCCTTCACCTTTCTTTCGTTCGAAGCGATATCCTTTCGACAACGTGAAATAAGTTAAATCCAACCCTCTTAGTACTTTCCAATGAGAGAAAAACGCTTTATCTTATTTAATTCTTTAAATATCAGTTTAAGTACAAAAATAAAAAAAATAAAAAACTATTTGTGTCCGAATTTATTTTAGTCACTAAATAAATTAACCAACTGCCCACGCAGTATTATCATACAAAACGCAATATGTACATATTATTGTTCATACGTAAGTACGATTTGAAATTTAACAAAAAAGAAAATTCACAAAAAAACTAGTTTGCAATACAAATTCACTCCTAACATGACCTTTTGTAGGTGTGATTTACTCGTCATACTCGTATTACCAATAAAATATATTGTTAACAAAAAGTTAATAAAAGGCCAGAATTTAAAAATAAGTAAATGCCTATTCATTTGAAGATTAATACTCTTTATACAAAAATGTACTTTTCAATATATGTACGTACTTGCATATGTATATAAACTATAAATTTTTTCTTTTGAAAAAAACTACAAACTTATTACGTTTCCAACAGATACATTGTATGTATGTACTTTATACTTCAATTTATTTTGAATAAAAAGAATAAATTGATAGTGTTTTGTATTTTAGGTGGCGATATGCATCAAATATTTTGCAATTCCAAAACAAACAAAAAATCCATTCGAAATAACAAACAAAACAATTATTTACTTCATACAAAGGGTTAATATTTAAATGTTTATTGCATTCGACAATAATGACTCACAATTCAATTATAATATTCTTGCATTAAATAAATTATGCGCCATTTGTAAACCACAATGCCAGACAACTAGACAGCGGAATACATTTCAATTTATTGTGCATTCTTGGACTTGTGAACTCGTATTTAAAATATTCTGCGAAGATTTATTAACATCTTTAGCTTTTGTTTTTTAAACATATACTTAAAATGTATTTACTTAAGAAAGCCGAATGAATACCAAGGCATGAATTATAAAATGTGCGCGCAAGCGCATATTACTTTACACATTTTAACACCCAAACAATGTCGCAGACGATTGCTTTCTCCCTCTCGCTCTCTCTCTCTTTCTTTTACACTCAATGCCGTGAGAGTATATTTTAAAACGATTTCTTTTATACAAATTAAACGACACATAATGAATGCATTTACAATAATAACCAGTGTTGCCACTGAAAAAATTTTAATTCTACCAAAATTTCTTTCAAAACCTACCAAAATTAATCAAAATCTACCAAAAACCATTTCAGAATACATTTTTGGGATGGAAAACAATTTTTATTAACACCTTTACATGTATTGGTACATATAAATAGGAAGTGGATAGGAGGAAGTGGCAGCCTCGTAATTACAAGGCACACTTGAGCACGCATAGCGGCCCGTTGTGATAGGTACATATAAATAACCAAAAATAAAAAATATAACGAAGAGAATTCAGTTCTTCGAAAATACATATAACAAAAAATAAACATATAACAAAAACAATTCAATTTCTTAACAATACATAATTAAATAATTAATACGCATAAGTAAAAAGGATTTGAAACCTTGTCAGATTTGCAAATTTTAGCTGTTTAAAATTTCAGTCGATTTCGAATTTGTTTCTCAATTTGATTAAGGAAAGTGTTAAAAATTTTCGTTCAGCTGCTGCAGAACTATGCGGAAAATAAATTAAATTAAAAACAAAGTTAAAAACAAACTTTTCTCATTTAAACCGTTTCTAATTGAACTAACTTTACCCCAAAATAATTAAATGTTTAATTGCGTTGAAAGATTTGTTTCTGTTAATCGCAACAGATTCCACTGTGTGATAATAATATCTGGATCACAGTCTTATAGATTAGAACATTTTAAAACAATTTAGATAGGAAAGTCTTCTATTGACAATACTTACTTAGCAGTAATTATTTGTAACAATTTAATATCTTCTCGATTAAAATCAAATCTAGCATTGATTTGGTTTAGTAATTCAATGTAAAATTGCAAAATCTCATATTTATCATCAAAAACTTCTTCCGGGTTAAGATTTTGAGTAGTATACATTTCGGCTTTTGTACCGATAAAAAATTTTTAAACATCAGTGTGAATATTAGTATTTTTAAAATCTGTTTCAGTGTTGTGTATTAAATCTTTTTTGATAAAATTGCATAATATGAGCAAAAAATTATGCTTAAATATAATTACGGCAATCTTGAACTTTCCGACTGAAATTCCTTATTAAGATTGTTTAAAATGGGCAATACATTTCTTTTTAGCTTCTGCTAAAATCTACCAAAATCATATTCAGCCTACTATCCTACCAAACAAAAAATTTTCTACCAGTTTTGGTAGAATTCTACCAATTGTGGCAACGCTGATAATAACAACAGCAGCAAAAAAATTTTACAAGTTGTATTCAGTCCACTTTACACATGAGCGAGAAATGACAATAAAGATGATGATGACAACTATTTGAATGCACTTGAACGGAAAGCAGTCAACTGATATTACATTATAAACAAACTCGTCTTTAAATAGAAAGTTAATAAAGATAAAAACAAACTTGCCCGAAACAAGTGCACATGCTTGACTACTTAATAAATCCATTTCTATTGAATAAAGAAAAACATCACAGCATAATACTCGTAATGTCAGCAGTAGCAGAGGCAGGCAAGTTCTTCATTTTTATCTACTTTTATAGACATTTACTTTTTTCAGTTAATTCCTATTTGAACTTTATTTGATCGCCTGACATAGTTTTTATATTTAGAAAAAAAAAATATATATATACTATATCTGCAAGAATATATTCCATGTACGTATATACATATGTACATATGTATGTATTTATTAATGTGTGTTTAGAGCAAAAAGTGCAGTGCCAAGTGTATAAAAATAATGGTGTTTTTAGATTTTTATCTATTTTTGGTTTATTTATGTGTTATATCTTCCGTTTTTTTTTATTTTTATTATTTTATTATTTATTTTTATTTTTTTTTTTTATATTCCGAACTTACTATTTAATTTAAAATCCATTGAATGGATTTGTGCATACTAATGACCAAAATAATAAGTAAGTTTTACCTTTTTTATAATAAAATATATGTATACTTATAGATAATATTTTTAGTTTTTTATTTTTTTGCCAGAAAAAAAAACATCATTGTTGTTTTATACTTGACTCTGGTTTTATTAATAATTGTTTATATGATATGTTCATTACAACGATGTCTTACAAGCTAAATTACTTACAGTCTAAAATTATTGTATTTAAATTAATACACTTAGCGCATTTCCAGCCAGTGTACTTATATAATAACCATAAGAACACAAAAGACATTCTTTCTTCCTTTTTGTTTCGACAAAAGCTTATGAATTGTCGTCAATCAAAATGCGATAATTCTGATAATCTACCTAATCAACCAAAAATGGGTAAAATCAAGTTAAACTTTCTCCCATTTGCCAAATTGACTACATCCTTCGAAAAATGGTACATAAAATGGAAGTTACTGAGTACAAAAGCGGTGGTCCAAAAACAAGCCCTTCAAATGTTAATATCGCTACAGTTTGTAATAGTATTGGGAAAATTTCAAGAAGCCTCAACAAAAGTATCCACAGCGTGTCACTCTTTGGCGAAACTTTGAGCAGGAGGTATTATTAGTTTTTTTTTTTTAAATGAGTCTGGTCAATCAACAACTGCTACTGAGCCCAAAATTGTGACATGATAACACGTTCTTTCTGTCGAAATTGGGTGCCATATCCCAGCATAAAATGTTTAAGATTTGGAAGCAATAATTAAAATTGTAAGCAATAATGGAAGGTATTATTTTTGATTTTTTTGTACTATTTGCTTACTGATTTGCATTTTAGCGGCTCATTTCATTCATTCATTGATGTGCACGCGTAAGTGATTGTTTACAATTTCTCCCTTACAAAACTACTAGCTGGTAAGCACTATTTTCTGCTGGGATGCCATAGAGCCAATGAAACAATTCAACTACTGTCCCATCATTTCCTGGTCGTGTACTCTCACCTTATGTTTATCAGAATTATCCACCTAGGCAATGGTGGCCAAATCACCGTTATTATTCTTTGAAATCTAAGCGGAGCCATAAATGACGCTTTATAACTCAATGAAAATATAAAAATCTAAAGGTTGAAAACTGACTTTTATATTTAATTTAAATTTAATTACTTGAATTTAATTTTGAGACACCCCTTATAAAACACAACAAATTGTTGCACAAATACAATTTCACTAAATTTTCCCACATAAATCACTAAAACAAAAACAAATACTTACAAAATCAACATCTACAGGATGAATGTGTTTTCTCATTTGTTAAATTTAATTTTAAAATCAAATTGATTGCTGTCAGAGTGTGATTTTTATCACAAACTTTAGTTTTTCATCGAACTCACTTCTACTTCCACTACTTTAGGTTTTTTTTTGTCTTACATTTGCTTCTATTTTATGGAAATTGTCACGTAATTTATGCAAAATCAAAGGATAGAACTGTTGAAACTGATTTGTATTTTTTAAAAAGCAAAATATACTTCCCAGAAGGGACAACAAAACAAAGCACCAGAACCAACATCTTAACATGGCCAGAAGCACCAATTGGCATAGCACATATCTTACACATGTACATATGTATATGTTTAGTATATGCAATAGCAATCAGTTTACATGGAACGAACGTGAATATAAACAAAAGTGTTTATGTCACGTTTGTAAGAAGCAAAAAAAAAACAACAAATTAAATGCTTATAAAATATTCAAATTGAACATAAAACATTCATTTGCATATCGACAACGATTTAAACAGTGGAAAATAAAATTAAAAATAATGAAAAACCTTAATGATGTGCTACAAAACAGTCACTAAATAAAGATTTAAAAATTCATTCACATCAAAGTTATTAAAAAAGGATAAAAATCGCCGCCAAAAGTCAATAAAGGTTTATATTTCTTTATTAAAACCAAATTAGGGATTTTCAACGCACGCATAAAATCCACTTTATTATATGACAGCGGAACTGGGCTAATTACAAATACGACCATATTAGGTATTGAGTAAAATTTTTTTAACCACTTTCGTTATTGTTACACGTTTTATACGCGGCAGCACAAATTGAGTTGTTGACACAAAAATAACAAAAAAAATTTATTTTCTTTATTACAAAGTTAAAAGAATATCTTGAATTTACTTAATAAATTAATTAATAGGATATTTAATGGACGCACACAGTTCATTGATAGTTATCACAAAAGTAATTAAGAATATCTCTACTCACACATAAAAATGTATTTCAAAAATATTTTTTTTATAAATACGAGTATTACAAAATCAAGTGAATAGTTTTAAAATGTGTAAGAAAGCTGACTTGATGTAAAGTTTTTCGAGTATTTTTTCCTTTCGATCTTGTAGAGATGACACTGGATTTATACTTTTACAAACAGCGTTAAAAAGAAGTTACTGCAGATAATATAACCGGCTTTAAATTTTAATAGAAAACAAATACTAAATTGTCTCATAAATTAATACCTTAATTAGTTCAGAATAAAATAAAAAAATATTCTAAATTTAAATTCATTTAGTAGAGCTTAGTGCTAAACTAACTAACACGTTTAATGACGATACAAAATAACTAATAAATATTGATCAAGGATCTTACATATCAAAATACTGTTGTAATATACAATTATCCAGAAAGGATGGCAATTGCAAAATAACTGCAATAATGTAGGGAAAAGCAGAATATGTATAACAGAAAAGAACGTGATGTGCCTGACAAGACTTTGACTAACTTATCGCCGAGTCTACCGTAGCTGGAGTCTTGAATATGCTTAATCAAATTTAAATGATTAAAAATCGACAGAAAAAATATTTTTCACTATTAAAACAGAGAATATTTAAAAATTCAACAATATTTAAAATAACAGTGTCGAACATAAAGAATACGCTTATTTTTATATCATTTTTATTATTCATTCTATTACAAAGCATGTACATACATATGTATGTAATGATTTTAGTAAGAATACTTTATATGATTATTACTCGTACCTCTAAGTAAATTGTGGAACAACAGATCGCAAATAGCCTTAAAATTAAAAGTTAAGCTAATAAGCTTCGCTCATTGGATCTTCTGTCCTCGAATAATTAAAACTGTAAATTCTCCCAAAATAACTTTCACATCAATATAACTGTTTTATCATCGTTTTCGTGGTTGATGTTGTTATTGGTTTTGTAAACAAGTCCTTTGTATAATAAATATTTTGGGGTTTGGTAGTGTCATATAAATCATATGAAATTAAATTTATGTACTGACACACCAATACATACTATGTAAATATTAATTTTATTGTTTATTTTCACTCAAAATATTGGCTTCCTGTTGTGTATTAAAATTATCTAAAAGTAGGCTGCAACATGCAAAAAAAGCAACAAAACAAGAAAAAAAAACAGTTTCAAAAATGAAATGAAATGACAGGCATATGTTGGCAGCTTTTGGTAGGCGTATCGTCGTACCAAAAAGTTCAAAAAACAATAGTAAAAAAACTGGAGGAATAAATAATAAATAAGTATCTACGAGTATGTATGTAAGTAATACAAGTAAAAAATTATAAAGAGACAATTACACAGTTTATAGTATTTGTTGTTTAATACTTTATGGAAAATATATATATAAATTGATATATACATATAAAACACATGTTTGAAATTGATGATAAAAAATAGTCGTTAGCCTTTTATAAATTTAAGTTTAATTTAAAAAACAAAGTAAATATGACCCATGAGATAATTTTAAAAGATAAACAAGTTATTAAATAACTGCTACATATGAGTTCGTACAAATTGTTCTGTATTTTACAGGTTTTCTAAGCTGGCCGCTTGCGGCTGTTTCAACCTATTTATGCGGCCCGCCATTAATTATCGATGTGGATACAGTTCCCGAAGACTTTCAAAGTGAAGTGATGGACATGCAGAATAATACTGATGTAAAAAATGTATTTCTCTCAGTAAACATCGAGAATGTTTATAAATCCGACCACCGACCAATTACCACCGATCAAGACTGAGTAATGCACGATTAGAAACTTGTGTATGTGTACCTACCTCATCAATTCCGGCTGATATTGATCAGGTTGTATCGAAAAAACAGTGCCAAATTTCTCATTAAAAATTTCAAGCAAATACTTTTTTTTTTTTTTGCATTAAATTTTAAATTTTTTTATTCTAATTTTTATTATAAATAGAGTTTTGTAAATTATTAGTATTTATGTGCGGCCCGCCAAAAAATTTTAAAATTTATAAGTGGCCCGTTGATTAAAAAGGTTGCTCACCCCTGTTCTAGAATGTTTTTTCTTAACTCATGCAGAACTTGTCACAAAACTGTTCTGTTGTTTCTCCGGGCCTGCCGACTGTGCAGAATCCTTTAGATTTCCAGACGCGAGTGGTCTTTTTCAGACTGAGGTATTTGCAATTAAGCAAGCTATGAGAAGGAAGAGGAAACGGGGGTCTGTTATAGTGATAGACATCGGAAAACCAACGAAGTTTACATTTAAAAAATTAAAAAAATATTTGCATATTCCAGAGTGCCATCTAATCGATCAGATGAACAGAATATACATGTATATATTGGTTTTTTCACATAAATGTGAAATAATTTATATAATTTTCAAGTGTAGCTTTTAACTTCAAAATAAAACTTTTTACTTTAAAAATTTTTTTTAAAAAATGGTGGTAACGCAAGATCCTTCTACTTAAAATAAAAAACAATATATATATCTTCAATATATTATTCTTTTATAGTGCATCATCTAAAGAAAGAAATAAATAGCACGTCTTTGATTAATTAACAATTGCTTGATTATACCCAGATTTAAGACTTATAAACTTTTGTCCACAAACATTCTTATTGAAGTGTCAATCAATGTCAAACGACTTAAAAAAGGACGGGTTTAGTTAAAGTAACATATTCATTAGAAATCCATAAAGTACGAACAATTGAATCCACACAGAAACAAAAAATTGAATGAAAAGAAAATCAAAAAAAAAAAGAAACTTTGGCTTTAGTTTTATTATTGTATGGCAATATTTTTACATTAATGCGGTTCAATTGGATGTATATAGTGTAAAAAAAATGAACACCTTCAATATTCGTCACATAAAATAGCTTTTGTATATCATACACACTCGTACATACATACAAACTCACATGCATACATATTCATACATACATATGTACACACATACGAGTATATCAAAATTATACACTCCTATAAGTGCTAACGGCCGTATGTATAATGAAAAATTAGCAACTCGTTAGTATATGGGACAAAAAACTAGCAAGTTTATCACCCTCTATTTGACAACTAATCAGATAATCCAAAAAATTAAATACCTTGTACCTTTGACTAAGAATTTCCACGTATTGGAACGACAAATTTAGACACTGTGTACAACGAGCTGCTAATTTTTTATAAAATACATAAGGCTGTAAATTCTTAGTACTTATCTATATTCAGACAATGTTCCAATAAAGAAAATAATATACATTCTTCTTATTTTATCAGTCTGTTAAAATTTTATGTGTTATTGGTTTTTTGAACCACCCTAATTTATTGTTGTTTTCATAACATTACCAAATAAAAGCGTATAATTATTCAAAATGCAATTGTAAAATTAAACTGTAAACATGACATTTACTAGTTTTTATATACAACATGTATAAAAGTCAAATCAACGATTATGTTGTTCTTTAAATTTGAAAGCATGCAATCTGTCAGTAATACAATTTTTGTTTGTTTGTTTTAATTTCCATAAATATTTAAAAAGGAAAAAATACATCAGCACTTCCGCTGACAACATTTGCAAACAATATCAAAGCGTACCTATTTGATGTCCATGATCACACATATTAGTTAGAAGAGAAACAAAGAGAGAGAGAGAGAGAGAGCTAGAGACGTTTCAAAAGATTTAGCAATTTAATACCACCGACATTAACGCTTGCGCGTGGTTGACACGCGACTAAGTTTACTGACTACTGACTGGTAGGAAACAAAAAGAAAATAATTCAATTTAAAAAGTACAATACAAATCACTTGGAATAATTTACTAAAACAAAAGGTACCTACAAGTAATTCGTATTTTAAATAAAAATATGAAGTTATTTTTGTAGTCAAACAATGACATGACTTGCTGTCATGACATACGGCCGTTTAAATCAATGAATGCTGTTTCTTACGTCACTGTTCGTATTAAGCAGTAATTTGATATATAATATTTTTTTTTTCATATTTTTATTCTTTTTTTTTTTAATTTATTTATTTATGTGTGACAAATGGAGTATGAAAATCTTTGTATGCATGATCGCAGAACAATAACAAAAATAAAGAACCAACAGTAGATGCATTACTAGAAAATATTTAAATTTTTATGTCACAGTAAATTAGTTGTGTAGCCAAATTTTAGAGTTAGAAATGAGAAAGCCAATACCTACAAGTTGAAATACCTTTTATTCTTCCTAATATAGAACATATAGACCATTTTCCTAATACATATTAGACTTTTTTTTTTGCTACATATTAGACTTTTTATGCTAAAATTAAATTAAGTTTTGAATTAAAATTTCATGTTGGTCAGACCATTGTCTCCTAAATGCAGGACAATCGCAAATAATTTACTCTTAACTCTCAGTATCATTTTCACAAAAGCGACAGAAGTTATTCTCTGAGAGAAATTTTCCTGTCAAAAACGCTATCCGGCATAATTACGCCAGTGACCTCGTTCTAAGGATTCCACTTTTTTCGCCTTTTATAATTGATACAATTTTGTCCTTCGCTGTACCACATTTATTTTATTATTGTTATTATGTTGTTATTACTTGTATGTTAGTTATACTATTTGCAGAATTAAATTTTTATTTATAGCGATAATCACTCTTCGTAGCAAACGCCCTTGCAAGTCATGCAAACGTAACAAACAATGTCAAACAATAACAAAATATAGGCATATATGCTACGATTGCTACCTTTGCAAGACTTTTAAGGACGTTAGCAGCGAAGAGTGATTACCGCTATAATCTTTCATTTATTTTATTAAAATTAAAAGACATATGTACATAAAACTAATTCCTTATAAGGAAAATAAGGTTGTGTGCTTTTATCATTTTTTTTTAAGTTTTACCTTTACTATTCCCTTCTTATGTGTTTACCGTGCTTTTGGTAATGCGTTGAGTTAGCAAGACTATAAGCCTAACAATTGAAATGAATGTCCAGAAATACAGTCCGGCATTCAAACCACAAATTCCATCAAAGTACCCTGTACAAGCAAAAATACAACCAATTAATGAAAAATTGTTAAGCAATGATATAATTAAAAAATCTGTAGCACTAAATGTTTTTTTTTTTATTGATTTTCGAATAATTAAGAAACTAAAAACTCTTTATGACAACTATTATTGGAGAATTATTTTTAATTTCTTAATTAATTGTTCTTCCATTCGTTGTTTTTAGGGGATGGAATTATTACCGAATAAAATTTGAAAATCATATTCCTTGATTTATAAACAACAATACAGGAAATACAGTAGTTCTTATGTTATGAGACATTTTTCTAATAGACCACAAAAAACACAAATATTTTTATTTTTTTGGTAAGTATGGAGTGCATATGTATTTAAATATATGAAACTATTTGAATACGTTATGCTACTCTTATGGAACTCTTAAAATTGAAAATTATTTTTGTTTTCTTACTTGAATCTTTATTTAACCACTACATTATTGAATACAAACCCCCTAGAGAGAGTATTTAAAATTGATAGTTTGTTGTTCATTTTACAGATAGTATATAAGAATATAAGTATGAGTGCACATAATTCTCTTTTTACACGATAGATATAGTATTACATTCTTCTTACAAATTTTAATTCGTTAAATACGTTAAAAAAATCAAATATATTATACTGTACTCTATGAGATTCAAGAAAAATTCATAAAATATTCAAAACAGTGTTAAAACAAAGCAATTGGTGTAAAAAGAGCATTAGGTGTATAATAAAAATAACGTATCCTTTGTTTAGAATTACAATACAATACAATACAAATCTAAGTACACACTAAAATATAATTTTTAATTAGAATTAGAATTTTGTTGAGTATTTAAGTAGGAAAAAATTATAAATATTTTCAATGAACACCTTTAAAAAACAACAACTAAAAAGAATTGAAAATGTTAAACAGAAAAATATATATATAAAGAAAACTCTTTAAAAAAAATGCCCGTAAGACTGATGGAAGAAATAAATGCGAAAACAACCCTTATTTATCTGCATTAAATAGCAAGAATTAAAAGGATGCCTTTAAGGCAAATGATTTAAACAATGAGCACGTGTACATTTCATTTTAATTATTTTTGCTAAGACAATAACGCAAAATTTCTTAATAATTAGACATGTATTTTGTTTAAATGAATACTGAAAGCGAAACAAAGATCTGGACATCACAATTGGAGCACTATGGTATTCTGCCAGACAAAGAATATCTTGACCACAGTTGTTTTATGCAGTGAATAACCTCCCTGCCGATTGTCGTCCTAGATAAAACAAAGATATATTCCTCACAAATATTTTAGTTTGAACGTCTATGTAAACGATAAAAGTGAGCACGGAATACATTTTTAACTGCATACGCAAACATACCTATGAATTTTTGGATAAATTCATGATTTATTTAATTTCATTCTCTCTCAGTGATGATAAGGAAACATATGTTTTGACACCTGCCTTTTGACAACCAATGGTAATTTCGTCCGCATCGCCGGTTTTCGGTATTTTGATAATCACAATAAATGTTCTTAAAAATATTTACATTTATTTATTTATTTAGTTTCAAGAGCAATATGATACTTATCAAAAAGAATTCATTAATTTTTTGTTTTTTTTAAGTAATGTTACAAGAATAGAATTTAAAGTGTTTAAAATGCCATAAATAAATCACTTGAATTCTTTAATGCGTATGTATGTATAAGTATTATAAAAAAAAACTCTAAAGAAGTTAAAGAAATAAGGGCTCGTGGGTCAATCATATCATTAATGATTTAATTGGTTTAGGAAAACCCTTTAATTAAGCATAGAATGATGACAAATTCTCATAGACTGTACCCGTATATTTTATCTAAACCCGAATATTTGAAAAAAAAACAGATTTCTTTTATTTTATAATAACTTATATTTTTTTATGATAAAATTTAATTAAAAAATTAAATTAATGGGATATAATCATGGAATACTATATTTCATATTTTTGAAAACTTGCATAGAAAGTAGAAATATCGGACTTTTCAAAAGTATTGTTATCGCTTATATATTTAGCATCAGAGATTAATAAATTTACATTTTCCATATATGTATGTGTATGCACATTTGTATAAATATCTCTTGATTTTAAAAAATTCAATAGCAAACAATTAAAGACTGCAATTCCAAAGGGAATTTATTAGAAGATGGTCTTGCTTTGAGAAAGGTTACAACACTGTAAAACATAGCTGGTCATATTGATGCTCAAGCGCCATATTGTGTATATATAGGAGTAGTATACAACCGAACGAAAACCAGTCTCTTTTAATCATACATTACATACAATCTTGGTTATACATATAGACCCGATTGGGGCACTTTAAACGGGTCAAGTGGAATTTTGCAAAATTTGACCTTTGGCTCAAAATAAGGAATATCAGAATTTATTTATTATGGTTCATTGGGCAAAGTTTTTTTTTTTTATCCCTAGAATACAATTTTCCTTCTCACTTGGGCGCATTTTCTGCGTCTCTACAAATCGACCCACACTAATATGTATATACGTACATACATGTTTTTTTAAAAAAAATGTAAATGTAAATGTAATTTAAAAAAAATTTGCCCAACACGGAAACACAGACAAAATTATTAAATACTTTTTTTTCTTCTACCAATTAAAGAATTGTTGAAATTTCAAATTATAATATAGTTGTTGCATTACAATAAATGTTTGGAATTCATATTGTAATTAAATGATTCTGTGTATATTTCCAATAAAATTTTAAAATAGCAGTGAATTAAAAATATAACTGCAAAACTGTTCCATACTGCTCATACGGCAACATTGTCAAAGTATGATGGTCGTTTGAAACCAACATGTTCCGTCAAACCAACAAAAATTCATTCCAACTCTATGATTAGGGTAGTCAGTGTTGTCAGATTTGGGGATTTATCCCAAGAATTGGGATTTTTTTCCGAAATGAGAATCGAATAATCGAAAAATTTTCCTTCTAATAAGGAACAGTTGTGGAAATTTGTTAAAGATGTGTGTAAGAACATTACTTCCAATCGATATGTTTTAAAGTCTTGTGGACTAAATGCCAAAGCGCTGCTTGGACCTTATTAAAAATAAGGGTAATTCCACTAAGTACATAGGTAAATAATCGGTAATTGAAAGGAATAATTTGGTTTAATTAATGAAAAAAATATATTTCTTTTAGGCCATCAAATTTGGTGAATCTATATTTTTGAACAGCAAGATTATTTGATTTTAACAATATTTTTGAGTACTTGATTTTTTGTTTTTCATATTAATTACTTTATAATAGATATAAAATAAAAACAAACAAAAATATTAATCACGTTTTTCTAATGTTTTTCAGTCTCAAATATGCTTGATCATGGTGAATCTATTTTACTTAACACCACTTTTACACGTAATTATGATCACAATCATTCCCAAAATATAGCATTTTCACTCCAAATTTAGTGTATTGTCATCTTATTTCTTATAATAAATTACCACGGAGTGCATTTTTCTTTAGAATAAAATAATTGTAAGAATATTAATTTGATCCTCATACATTTCTGTCTTTACATAATAAATTATTTCAAAAATTTACAAATTATGTGCCCAAGAAGGTTATAATAATATTAAAGAATTCCAAAGAGATACAATACATTAGAAAAAAAATATCACTACAATAAAATGAATGAAATTGTCGCAGCGAAGTAGTATTTCTCTTGCAATAATTAAAAAAGTACTCTCATATATGTAAAGCCCTTAATGTTTTTGTTGAGGAAAAAAATACAAACCAAAATACCTGATTATTTTAAGTAAAATTTTAATCAAACAAAAAATAGGCTCCTTATAATGAAGTTTCTATATAGTGGAAGGTTTGACTGTAGTGAATATTTAGATCTATATTTTAAGTGATTTCACTTAGTTATATAAGATTTCGAGTCTTAATATGAGTTGATTTCGACATTCAATTGTAGACGAAAGAGTAAATCAAATGAATGTTCATTTGAAGAGGTTTTGATATCTAAACAGGTAATTTATTTACATAGCTTTAACTCTTATAATAAATTTTATGTAATAATATTACCAGTAATTATTTAAGTTTAATGCAATACTTCTAGTTTTTAGCAATCATGGAAACTGCATTTTAAAAATGAATCCAAATATCATAGAGATTTTTTTCGTTTTTTAACAATTTAAAAAGTTTAAATATTTTAGTATGGCGCCCCTGTATTCTAGTGAGTTGTTTGCTATAATGCAAGAATATGGTCTTAGTCATTTCACTCGTAATAATAATTTGGATATAAATTAATATTGTAATGTAATTCAGTAAATCATTTGATGATTTTTGGCATTTAAATTGATAAAGAAAAAATATAAAAATCTAACAACAAAAGAGCGTTGATTTTTCTTATGTTTCACTTTCACTGTTAATTATACATACATATGTATGTACTCGTATATTAATTCCTGTGTGTCCTTTTTGTATATATATTTTTTTTGTGCTCAGCACGCTTTTACCATACAGTAATTATATCCTCATGTAAACACTCTTAAAATCACTTAACCTTTCCCACCATAATAAATATGAACCTTTGACGTGTAGAGTTCTCTTCTTAGTCGCCTTACAGCGATATTACTCGTACATTTATCAGATGATACAAAAATAAAATAGTAAATATGTTAATATCCAAATACAATACAAAAAATTCATGTAGGAGTATATCGAAATTAAAGAGGACGACGGCTTCTTAAATCATTTCTAATTTCATACTTTAAAAAAGAAATTTGTAAACAAATTAGTTTCCCTTCACTTTCTTTATATTGTTTTACTGCAGAAGAGTATTTTTAAAATCGATATCACTAAAACAAAATAAAATAAAAGATATTTTATTTTGTGTTCTTTTTTTTTCATAATGGACACACAATGCGATAAAAAGTGCGTTACAATTTTATTACTTATTTTAAATAAAAGAAAGAACATTTTTAGGACAATAACACACACGAGTGTGTCTCAAAGACTTTGAAATGAAATTCTAATGAACACACCTTTATTTTATGAAAAATTCAAAACAAAAACGGCAAACAAACAAAAAAGAAGACAAAATATGTTTTTAAATGAAGTAGAAACACAACTACAGCAGGAACAAAATTATTATGAAAGAAAATGACAAATGCCACACCTCATACGAGTTTTAAAAAAAATTAAAGTGCCGAGTCTTTTGTTTTTTTTTTTTTTTTCTTTTATTATTGCCTTGGCATAAATTTTACTTAAATTATGATTAAAGAATTAAAATTTAAGGATAAAAAATAGGTATGTTTATGAATATATCTCGGTATGTACATATGCATGTATAGATATGTATTTGTACAACGTA
Source organism: Metopia argyrocephala (assembly GCA_963576795.1). Lineage (NCBI taxonomy): Eukaryota > Metazoa > Arthropoda > Insecta > Diptera > Sarcophagidae > Metopia > Metopia argyrocephala. The sequence continues at coordinate 1,081,796 of OY756208.1, forward strand.
TGTATGTACATATTACAATATTTATATATTAAAATTCATGATAAATTTATTTTTATTTTATATTTATATTTGAAAATTCATACAAAAGGTAAACAACTGCCAAAAGACCCATAAAATAAGAAAACAAAAAATAACGACTTTTTATGTAAAATTAGGACACAATCTGCGATAATTTTGGTCGTTAAGAAAAACGCCATTAATAACGCTGCTCTAATATCGTTGCTACGATATTGAGTTCGTGACACGTTTGTGTAAATCAGTTAATTTTCTTTTATTTTACCAACAATACTTATATATAGACAAAAACTGATAATTTGTGCATGACTGCCAACCATTTTTAAATTAAGATGAAGGTATTGGAATAATTTTATTATTTATTGTACAAATTTTCATCCTTTTTTGTTAATTCAAATAAGAATTGAATCTTGAGCCTGATGTTAAATTTGTTTGTTAAATAAAATTAATTACAATTGCAATTAATTAATTTTTAAGGGTTATTTTACAAATATCTATGCAATACTTTTCAAATAAGCCTGTAATAAATTCAAAATAGTTTTTTATGAATACGTACGACGAATTGACAAATTTACCACAGATGACTTTATTTTGCAATCAACGGCTGATATTTACTTTACTTTTTTTTTTTTTGAAAAACAATTAAATTTTGAAGAATTTATTAAATACATAAATGAATGTGGGTAAAACAGTTTAATTAGTTGGTGAGGTCGTGGCAATGGTTTTTTGGGATTACACAAATCAAATAATATTTCTTTGAGACGGGATAGCAACACACAAAAGTGTTTTAACAATGGCAAAATTCGAAGTGAATTACTTGACAACCCACTTTATGATTTAATTCCCTCTGAATTCTATCTATCTATTCTATCTATCTATGGGTTTACCTCGAATGAGTGTACTACAGTTTCAGGAGATTATATTAAGAAATAAAGTAATTTTAATCATCTAGCACTTGTCTTACATTCATCGAACTGCCCTCGTAACACAACATTTGATATACTGCATACATAACTGAACAAAAGTTAGCAAAATTAAACAGATTTTTATTTTTCTTGTTTATTTCAATCATCTGCTAAATGCTTGACACTACACGTATTGATTTAACCCATATTTTTTCCGAATTTTTAAATGTATTATAATGTTTAACTAAGGTCAAACTCTAGATCACTATCTCTGATAAGAACCACAACCAAAACCGTCAAAGTAGCACACAATTAAAACAAATATTTATCCTAAAACCTTATAAAGGATTTGCGTTAACCCTAAACCTAAATCTTATGCATTCTCCTTAGTAGTTGACTTTTTATTAAAACATATCCATACAATATTATCATGTAGCTAAAATATTGCAACATGTGTTGCATTAAATAATATTAAAGCTTATTCAATGAACACGATTTAAAAAAAGATGCCTTAATTGGAGTAATAATCTCTGAAACGATTATCTATAATAATCTAATCAATAAAAATAATAATCTTCTATACCTATACAATTTATGTAACAAGAAAGTTTTTTTAATAAACTCTCAAAAAAAAACATATGAGCTTTGTAATTACATTGTATGAACGCATCAACACGAAACATTAATTTTAAGTGAATACTTCAAGTTTTCTTCATACCAACTTAACAAACAGTCACCATTTTAATACAAACACTGAACTGGAAAAAGTAATCAGATCACTACTGATATCGCAAACTTTTTAAACATTTACTACATAATGTTATGCTGTACATACGCAAATCTTTTGATACTGGCTGTGAGTAGTAGAACAATATTAACCCATATACGAGTAGACACAATTTTCTTACTAGTAATCGGAAAAATTTAAAAACGAGAAATATTCTCCTGAATTCAGCTCCAACACAGATGCGTTTTCTGCAACATTCTAAATCTAAGTATTGAATATAATTGTAATATTTTTCTAAATTTAAATCAACCAGAAATAAATAAAATCTCATTAATTGTTTTAGTGGTTAAACAAAATATAAAATGGTATTTGTTGCCATTTAAATAAGAATTGAAAGAAAAAGGCGCCCACTGACTGCTAAAGGCATTTTAAATAATTTTTTTTTTAGATGCACACTTTATGATTAGAAAACAACGAGTAAATAAAAGGCATTCCATTATCCCAGCAAAATATTAAAAGAGAGAAATTTTTTTGTATCATGATCTTAATTGTAGCATTTGTGATTTCAAAATGACCACTAAAAGATCAAGTGTTTACATACATTTTTAATAAAATTGCGTTCCATTCCAATTTAAAATAAATACATAAAATAATTTAAGAATATACTGCCGTATTCTCAAAAATTATTAAGGGTTTATAAAGGGCCTATTTGACAAATTTCTATGCAATACAACTTTAATATTTTTTATGAATACAACGAATAGTATTGTATGTATATTGAACCATTCCATAAGTTCTGGTTTTAAAGCTTTAGGGTTATTTTATGAATTCGTTCAAATTTACCAATTTCCGGAAAATGTTTATATAAATTATTATCGTTTTTCGGAATGGAATTTTTTTTTAGAAAGCATTTTCGATTCGAATCGAAAGTCAAAATAACCCTCCTGATTTTAATTTAATTTTAAGGAAATTCAAATCGTCCAAAAACATTACATTCATTTCATTTCAAAAGTAATGGATTTTAAAAGAGTTTTTAAAATTAATAAAACTTCTCGTAATGACACAAATACGTGAAGTGGACAATCTTTTGCAATATTTACTTCAATTTTTTTTTCTTTTATTTTGCTGGGATGAAATTTGTTTAGACAATAATAGCAGGCACTTCAATGTAAAAAGAAATTGTGAAGAAGAACCTCAAGAGTAACAGTAAATACAATATAAGAGAAACTAAATCATTGCGTGTTTGCACAACATTTTTGTATTAAAAAATTTTAAACAAATAACATTATAAGCCAATTGCGGTCAAATGAATTTAGACGATTGCAAAAAAAAAAAGAATTTTTATTTCTTATTCCGTTTGTGCAAATGTTTAAAATATTTCTACATAAATATTTTCAGTACATTAAGGGCTATCAGCCATCTACACTCAACATCATAACAAAAAAATATTAAAAGCATAATTTTGAAGTGTTATAGATTGATAAAATGTTCCATTAAAATATTTAAAACATCAAAATTATAAAAAAAACTAATGAAAATAGAAGATACATATAATATACAGTGGTAGACATAAGTTTATCACAATTTGTGTAAGTTGTACTAAAAGCATTATATTTTTAAATTCCTACTGTTAGTTCACAAACTCTATATACAATAATGGTATTCACACCGAACTTGTAATTTTTTACTCGGTAGTTTGTTAATTTGTTAAAGTTAGTAACTGTGAACGACCCCCTTTTTCAAACTTTGTTAGTCTGGTAACTTTCTTAGTAAACCTCTTGGTTATCCACTATAAGAACAGTTTATGATTTATTAAAATAAAAAATCATTTAATTAACATGCTTACTCTCAATATACACGAAAATTGCCAAAACACAAATATTTTTTTTAGAAATGTATCACAAATGACTTTTATTATTTAGAAACTGTAACAGCTGTTTGTGAGTTACCAACTAACAACTATTTTATCAAGAATGCCGTGTCGTTAATTTGTTAAATTTTAATCCGGTAGTGCGATAAATATACAAAAACAAAATACGTGTAAAAAAGTAACTATTAACGACTAACAAACTAACAAGCTCGGTGTGAATACCGCTAATATTTTGTTTAAATGTTCAATCGTTAATAAAATCCTTTCTATTCATCCGATCGAGTTCAAATTAATTTCAGAATGTCTAAAAATATGCTAATTTTAAACACAAAAAAGACTATAAATTCATGCCTAAGAGCGGTAATCACTCTTCGTTGCAAGCGCCCTTGCAAGCAATCGTAGCGATCGTAGGGTAGCGTAGTGTAGTTGTTAGATTGCTCGCTTACAACACCAAGCAGCCCAGGTTCGAGTTTCAGTACTGAGGAAATTTAAGAACAAAAAATTTGTGTGCGGCATTTTGGAGTTTTAATTTAAAAAAATATAAGAGGTTCTCCCCACCTCTAAAAATTCCATTCTTAAGAAAACCGCGCCCTGAAATTCCACCCTATCCACCTTGAATTATCCAACGAATGATCAGGAACAAGCGCCACATACTGGAAATTAATAGGCATAACGAAGCAAGAACTAAAAAAAATACCATTCAACTTAGTACAGATACTCACCACTTTACAACAAAGAATCAAAGTATTTTATCCCAATTCTAAAAAGGAATTTATTGCCTCATTTAATCATTGTCGAATAAAACAATCTTTTTATTTCATTTCATTTCTTCAAAAATTTATAAATAAGTATTAACTAAAAAATTATAAACTAAAACTAAACAGTGAATTTTATATTCCTCTAAGTCTTAATAAAACAAAAAGTAAAAAAAAAAAAAAAAAAATATTCTATAAAATAAGTATTTTTTTATTACTGTTTATGTAAATTCTGTAATTTCTTTATTAATTTACATCTTGAAATGATTACATTTAATTGAATATTCAATGAATTCCTTTCATCAGATTCTTTTTTTTTTAATTTCTTTATTATTTATTAAAAAAAAATACACCTGCACGTAAGTATTTATTTGTGGGTTGTTTTTCTACATCAAACGAAAATAAAAAACAAAGCAAATTTACTTACGTATACGTTATTGCATTATGTATTATACTTTTTGAGTAACTTAATTAAGTATTCCCGATTTGTTCGAACAATTATCATGTAACAACGTAATACCAGTTTTCTCATAGGCTCTATAGAACATTTTATTGTTTTCGTTTTTTGTTGTCTCTTTTGCTATGCTGGGAAATGTAAAAATATAGTTGGTAAATAATTTATAATTTATAGGCTTATTTTATAAAAAAAAAAACTTTTGCAAACGTTTGATTTTTTACATACTAAACAAACAAAAATTTCGTTTTTTATTTCTATTTTAAATATAAATTTCAAAACGTTTATAAACGAATTTCTTAAAGAATGGAGTCATTAATTTCTAAATATAACAGAAAAAATTATGACTCCTAAATGTCTAGTATAGTAGTTATATGAAAAATTATTCCCGCTTTATCAAGTTTTCCACTTGTCAAACAAAACAATTTTAAATGCAGACTATACATATTTTTATTTCAAATAAATTCTAAATTAAAACAAAACAAAAAATAAAAAAAGATATTTGTAGGTACTACTTAATTATTTTTTAATTAATTTGTAATTGGTTACTAGCGAAACCATACATACGTACATATTAGTGCAGTCATATTCTACTACTTTTTATTACTCGATAGTATTGAGTGCTTCCATTTGGGTACTCAATACTACTCAATACTTTTAACGGATTTTATTTTTAAGAGAAAACAATTTCATAAAGTATTGAATTTTTAAAAAGAATTTTGTTTTGACCGTTAAATTTAAAATTTTCCATTAAACTTCTAAGGAAAAATTCAACTCTTAAAGTATTGAGTAGTTACTTTTAAGTATTGAGTACCCAAAAATTAGTACAAATACTCGATACTCGATACCCATTACTCAATACTTTGCCAGCACTAGTACATATGTACATAATTTTTAGAGTTACGGCCAATCTTGAACCCAGAGCTCTCGTCTAGTAAGCCAACACACTACACACTAAACTACTGCGACACCGAAATATTAAAATAAAAAACATACATTAATTTCCACTCGGTCAACACTTAGAAGACAATTCATTCGAGTCTATTCATATCATAATTGACAAGTAAAGCTCTGGCGATAAAATTATTTGATAAACTTAGATTGCGACTAATGAACGAATTCCCTCCATAATGCACTGGACAATAAACTACAAGCGGATGTGCTCTGTCAGAAATACTGAAACCACGTAAAAATATGAGATTAATGGACCCTATTCAGTTACAAATAGGTAAGAGTTTGGGCTTTTATATTGTAATATATTAGTTCATATTTCAACCGTCTTATGTTATGTTGCGCACACATCGATGTATTGTATTTTGATTTGTTTAATTTTTTCACACAGAATATTACAGTACAAACTCGATTACTGCAACTAATAGAAAATGGGGCAGTTGCGATAACCGCGGTAGTTGCGTTAACCGAGTCATAAATTTTAATCTTGTGCAAACCAGATGCGTTGGTGCAGGCTAAAAATGTAATGCGTTCCTTGCTTACTTTTCGAATACCATGAGGTTTTTTAAAATTTGTGCACCATCCGTTGCCTGCATGAAAATCATCACGACTTTCATTAATTTTGTTATGTAGCTGAATAGCTTTTGACTTTAAGATTTCAGACGAAATAGGCAAATTTAATTCTCTTTGTTTTAAAAACCATTTACACAGAGCTTTTTTCATTACTGGTTGCTCACAGACTCTAATTACTATACGCTTTCCTGGGCCGGATTCAGCATTTGTAACAAATTTAATTAATTTTGATTTTTTTTGCTTAATTCTGGTTATTGTTGATTCATGAACATTGTATTCCTGGCATAATGCTTTGACCGATATATTTCTTTCAAGTATATTCAAAATTTCACTCTTTTGTTGAATTGTTAACTTACTGCACTTTGTCACCTTCACCATTTTTATGCGTTTTTAATACTGTGACTGATCGCGAAAATCTTTTTACCAAACTGATAAAAAACATCAGACACGTGCTGCTTGTCTGTTTTTATGAAAACTATTCCAAGAAATAACTGTAAAATAATACAAAAACTATCTAGAGGACAAAAAAATAGAGTTAAAACAAATAGTTGCGTTTAATGAGGTAAATTTTTTAAAAAGTTGCGTTGACTGAGTCTACAATGCATTTGATTCAGGTGTTGCGTTAATCGAGTTGTTGCGCATAACGAGAGTTTCAGTAATCGAGTTCGCACTGTATTATGTATTTTGAACACAAAAAATATAAACAAAAAATATTAATTTTTGTTTCGTCAGAAACGCTTTAATAAGATCAAAGTTAACGGCAATGAATATTTTTGGTAATTAAAGAAGAAATGATGTCCGTGAAGGAATAGTACACTAACCAAACTGAACAATTGTTTTCGACTCCAGCTACGGTAGTCTCATCAGAGTTCTTTGTGTCCTGTGCATATTCAAGACCAAACATCAACTATTTAACTCACACTTTTTTGGAAATCGCATACTGAAATTATATTCTTTCATATGTATGCACATACACTTGTATGAGTTAGTCGAAGTAAAGTCACACAACAGTTTTTATCATATTCTCCTTTTCTTACCATCATTGCTGTTCTTGTAATTGTCTTCTTATTTGGATGAAACAGAATTACAATTTTTATTTTGTTTTTGCCCTCTTATTCCATTTAATCCACATTAGTCGGCATCGACGACATGTACGACTGTAGCCGTGGTGGTTAGAGTGCAGCGCTAGAAGCATGCGCATTATAACTTAATGTGTTTGAGGCTCTAGGTTCGAGCCCCAGGAAAGTTCTGATCAATATTTAAGATTAAGAAAAGGAGAATATGATAAAAACTGTTGTGTGACTTTACTTCGACTAACTCATACAAGTGTATGTGCATACATATGAAAGAATATAATTTCAGTATGCGATTTCCAAAAAAGTGTGAGTTAAATAGTTGATGTTTGGTCTTGAATATGCACAGGACACAAAGAACTCTGATGAGACTACCGTAGCTGGAGTCGAAAACAATTGTTCAGTTTGGCTAGTGTACTATTCCTTCACGGACATCATTTCTTCTTTAATTACCAAAAATATTCATTGCCGTTAACTTTGATCTTATTAAAGCGTTTCTGACGAAACAAAAATTAAATTATAAAAAATATTGATCAGAACTTTCCTGGGGCTCGAACCTAGAGCCTCAAACACATTAAAATATTAATAATTTAACAGCATAAATTAAACAGCTGTTTTATTAATACAAATTTTTTAAATCTGGTCATTAGGGTGGGTCAATTTTTTTGCCTACTAAGCGTATAGCAAAATCGAAATCTACGGGAAATTCTAAGAACTTTTCCCAAAGAAACCATGGTTCTAAAATCAAAATCGAGCTTCCGGTTTTTTAAGAGAAAATTTGGTATTCAGGTCATTCGAAAATAATGCTATTTGTTTGGAAGTATTCATTGCAATTGGTGAATAGTTGACCTGTAACGCTGGAACAGGGCTTATTTTAAAGGAAATTTTCTCAGCTTTCTATATCTGTCCTCATGTATAAAAAATTATGTACCCAAATAATGGTTTTGGAGGTTTATGTCAAAATAATAATAGTTTTAGGTTTTTAACAGTTTGACTATTATTATTTTGATATAAACCTCCAAAACCATTATTTGGGTACATAATTTTTTATACATGAGGACAGATATAGAAAGCTGAGAAAATTTCCTTTAAAATAAGCCCTGTTCCAGCGTTACAGGTCAACTATTCACCAATTGCAATGAATACTTCCAAACAAATAGCATTATTTTCGGATGACCTGAACACCAAATTTTCCCTTAAAAAACCGGAAGCTCGATTTTGATTTTAGAACCATGGTTTCTTTGGGAAAAGTTCTTAGAATTTCTCGTAGATTACGACCTTACTATACGCTTTGTCATGTTTTTCGGTCCCGAACAAATTGACCCACCCTACTGGTCATGCTTCATGACGCTTGAGCGCGCAAAATACATAATAATGAGCGCTCATTGAAAACACTTTTTTGTAAGAAAATTAAATATTGTTTATAAAGTGGCATACTTTTCGGCAGTATGCATTATACAGTACATTTCCTATTAACTGTTAATACTTAGCCGTAAAAACTATTAATAATTTAAAAAATTATGGAAAATTAGTGATCGACTTGCACCAAACAGTATTCTGTGCTTTTAACGGTTTTTATCATTTTAGAAACGTTTTGATTATCAAATTAAAATATGTAAAATAATTGGTTTTCCTTTGTTTCCTATATTAAAAAATGTTAATCAACATAACAGTAACAGCACATTCAAGGATTCTTACTAATAATACACTCACATTTTTTCAACTGTCCGCACTGCTATCTTGCAAATAATAAAGACAGTAATTTTAGACAGTGAAATTAGTTAGAAATTTTTTCTTTGAAATAAAAGTATGCGAGGAAGATCATTTGATATGTAATTCTTTATGTTTTCGTAAACTAAACGTAACTTCTATGATTTGCAAAGTCTTCTATTGAAAAATACTGATGAAAAAATTAATATAGAAATTAAATTAAGACTAAAATGTTTAAAAATATCAATCAAATATAACCTCGGAAATATGTAATTCTATTATTTTTTATAATTTCTCATAATAGTATATACATCCGAAGTAGTCCAGATTATTTTTTTAATATTTCTGAACGTAATTTAAAATTTTTTAAATTTGTACAGTTTTACCAAAGCGATTAGACAATCAGATGTCTATTTGATTTTTACTAGTTGAAGCCATCCCAGCTGACAAAACGTATTTCATTTTTGCGTTTGTTGCATGATAAAATAATAAAGGTGGTGGCACGATACAATATTACAAAAACAAAAGGACATTTCTATGGCGGTAAATGTCTAAAGTAGACGTAGGAAATACAAATAAACAAAAGGAAAAATAAGGAAAATCTAATATTTAGGAAAAAAAATTTCAATTTTTTCTCTGAAAATTTTACAATTTATAATATATTAACTTTATTGACCCCTTTTTTAAATAATAATAAATCTCTTTTTTTTTTGAGTTTAATGTCTTTTTATATTAAATTAAATTTTTTATTTATTTTCTTTTATATTAATATTAATTATTTATTTATTTTCAATTTTGTAATTGTTTGTGTAAACTGGGCCACACCTTATAATCAATTCGCCTTGTTTTTAAAATATCACAATTTCAGTTTGGCGTTACAAAAAAAAATTAAGAACATTAAAAAATGGGAGCTCAAAATTCTACACCACAAACCGTTCGATTAGATAATCCTGAAATTAATTTAGCCATTCAAGTTACACCATCAGTAGTGTCGAGATTAGTAACAAAAGAAGATCAATCGGAGAAGAAAGCAGAATGTTCAAAATGTATCGAACATCAGAAACAAAGTGCACAACAACAAATACAACCGCAATACGCTCATGAAATTGTACAACAGACATCATCTCCTAATTGGACACAGGCTCAAGATGTTTTCGAAAAGAAATATAACGAATTGGAAGAATATCAATTTGATAAAACAGTTGAAAAAGTTGAAGCTCTTATTGGGAAACCATTGGCATGGGTGGATAACATATATGATAATATTGCAGTTTTAAGACAAGATTTAATTAAATGCTATAGAGATAGTCCAGGGCAAACCTTAAACTGTGCAGATGTCGCAAAGCAATATCAGCAATTTGTTCAAAGGGAGCAAATCAAATTTATTCTAAATTCTAATGAACTTACCCAAAATGAAGTGCCATCAAATACTAATACAACAACACAGTAAATAGGTATTTGGTTTATTAATATTTTAAACACCACTTTTTTAGTTAATTTAATAATATACACTCATATTTATTGTATTACATATAAATAATATACCACCAATAAATACAGGAATTAACACTACACCTTTTTTATCACAGAACACACTTTTTGATGTTTTAATATTTCAGTGATTTGAAACAACTGAATAGTGATGCCAATTAGAGTTGTGTAGACATGAAAAGGTACCTTTGAGGTTACAACAAGTAAGTAAATCTGTAACAAAAACAACATGGCTTTTTATAGTTGGTTAGTATAAAGAGCTGTCATAAAAGCCAAAGCAAAAACTGTGAAAACAAAACAATTTTTATAAAACAAAAAAAATTGAAAACAATTTGTCTAAAAAAAGTAGTTCAGCTGGCTATGTCAAATGCACCTTATCATTCGACATGGAACTACTCACTTAATTGAACTAACAGAGCCGGTACTAAGATTGGCTGGTATTTTTTTTTTAAGGAACAATGAGTTATGTTGAGACACTTTTAACCCATCTGCTGAAATGCTACATCATTGTAACTCAAAAATTATGTATCATTAAATTTTTAATAGAAAAGCCAAATTTCTAATTTTTTTTATGAAATTATATTTTTATATATAAAAATTAATATGGGGAATCTCAGGAATAAGAATTCCTAAATTGGGGATAAATATTCTAAATAATCTGTTAATCCTGCACAACATAAATTTGTAAAGAGCTAGCAGTGTTGCCACTAAAAAAATTTTAATTCTACCATAATTTCTTTCAAAATCTACCAAAAACCATTTTTATTTAAAAATCATTTAAGAACACATTGTTGAGATGGGAAACAATTTTAATTAACACCATTACATGTACATATAAATAACCAAAAATAAAAAATATAACGAAAAGAATTCAGTTCTTCGAAAATACATATAACAAAAAATACAAATATAACAAAAATAATTCAATTTCTAAACAATTAAATCGAAAATACATTTATAAATACAAGAAATTAAAAAAAAAACAATTTGATTTTTTTTAAATAATCTAAATGGATATATAAATAAGTATAAAAATTTAAATTTTTGCTGAACACACATAGTGACCATCATTAGCTTTTACAAGATCTTTACAGAGAATTATATTATTAATTGTATTTATTTCGAGTTTGTTTCTAAATTTGGTTTTGATTAAGGAAAGTGTTGACAATTTGCGTTCAGCTGCTGAAGAACTATGCGGAAGAGAAAGTAAGTTAAAAACAAACCGTTAAACCGTTTCTAATTGAACTAACTTCAGCCCAAAAAAATTCAATGTTTAAGTCCGTTGTAAGATTTGTTTCTCTTAATCGGAACATAATAATTTCAGGCTCACAGTCTATAAGATTAGAAAATTTTAAAACAAAGGACAATATAAGCAAGTCTTCTTTTGACAATGCTTTCTCAGAAGCAATTATTTGTAACAATTTAATATCTTTTCGATTAAAATCAAATCTAGCATTGATTTGGTTTAGTAATTCAATGTAAAATTGTAAAATTCCATGTTTAACATCAAAAACTTCTTCGTGGCTAAGATTTTTAGTAGTATACATTTTGGCTTTTGTACCGATAAAAATTTTTGAAACGTCAATCAATTTGTATTTTTAAAATCAGTTTCAGTGTTGTGTATTAAATATTTTTTGATAAAATTGCTTAATATGAGCTAAAAGTTAGATTTTATGCTTGAATATAAATACGCCAATCTTGAACTTTCCGACTGAAATTCCTTATGAAGTTTCTTTTTAGTTTCTGCTAAAATCTACCAAAACCATATTCAGCCTACCATCCTACCAAAAGAAAAATTTTCTCACCTGTTTTGGTAGAATTTTACCAATAGTGGCAACGCTGAGTGCTAGACTAATTTACTATACTATGAAAAAGAGCTTTCTGTTAGCGATACCAACTTTTTAGAAGCAAAAAGAGCTAAAAGCACATTACAAAAGGCCTAAAAAATAAGTAAACTTAGATTTAACGTTTTTTAAATTAAATTTATTTGTACTTTCAGAGGGCAAATTACGGCATTCGATATCGAACGAAATTTTATACAATTTTAAAACAATTTACATAGAAATTTCGTTCGATATCGAATGCCGTAATTTGCCCCCAGGTTTTACAAGTTTTTCAACTCATTTAGTTTTTTTTTTCTTAACAAATTCATTTATAAATTTTTTAAATACTGCGGGAGAAAATATTTGTTACACTAAATGCAGAAATGCTTTTCAATATGTATTTTAAAATTTGTGGGTAATTTCGGTTTTATTTCATATATTAAACTTCTAGAAAATTTCTCAAGTTCTCCTTAATTAATTTCTTTTCTGAGTACGACATTTTCGATTCTGCACAGTTTGCATCTATATTATTCGCAAAAACGGGCTAAAGGTGCTAAAAATTAAGTAAACAAAAGCCATTGAAATTTATTTAAAAATCTAAATGAAAAAGAAAAAAAAAACGCACTAAGCTAAAAGAGATAGAAGCTGCGCAAAAACTGCTAAGTGAGCATCGATGTGTTTTGTAACGACTTCAGGCATGAACAGGGCTGTCAAATTGCAAAATGTATCTGTTTTAAGTTTTTTTTTCGAAAAAAGGAATATATTAAATTCATGAAGATATAAGACTAATCCGGATCGTATTTTATGTCAATTTTTTATTTGGTATAATAGTATACAATCGAATTTGTTTCAATTTGTAATAGCTTTCTGTCTTGCATACTGCTGAATTATATGTAAATGGGTTGTAAAAACATAATACTGAATGTCATTTGTCTTCGTGTGGGTAATGGTGTTGCAGATTTTGTACAATTCATAAAGACACTCTGGCAACACTGATATGAAACTAATTCACTCAACATTAAATGAAAAGCTTTCCTATGTTATTTGAGAATAAATTTAGTGCGAATTTAAGATTTAATCGACAACAACGTGAGGGGTTTGCTTGCGTTTTAATGTAATAATGTGATATTAATTAATTAGGAGAATTTAAATAAATGTACAAATATGTTTTAATTTTTATAAATCCTAATAAGAATATATAAAATGTAAGTGGTTTAATTTAAAAGAAACATATGCAATTTGTGAACAAACTGTCCAACACGAAAAGTACCCCAGACATAAATTATGATATAATTTCATAATTGCGTTATCTAACAAATTACTTATTTTGCTTGTTAAGTGAATGAAAAAAAAAAATATTTAAAAATCAATATTGTATGAATTTATTGGTGATCAATCTACATATGGAAATAGAATGTAAGCAGACGTGCACTATGTAAACAAACAAACACACGTACACTCATATTTCACGGAAATATTTTTACAACAGAACAGCTGTTGTAACATGCGTCTTGGTTTTTTGTTGTTTATAATGACGTGTATACATGCATATACACTACATACACATATAAACCGTTCTTTTATGCGCCAAATTTTCGTTTTTAAATTAATAGCCAATTTTCATTTATATGATCATAATTTTTGGCAAAAAACAAAAAAAAAAAAAAATAAATTAAAACTTATTTGAAGAGTTTTATATTTTGTAAAACCACAATTTTAAAATCTAACAAAATGCAAATTTTGAATGTTATAATAAAAATTAAAAAAAGTTGTTTATCAGCCATGTCATAGAACTCAATTCCGCTCGAGAGTGGTTTCAATTCCGAAAATTTTATTTTTAGACAATTACAAATATGTATCTTTCGAAATAAAATCACGTTAAACGATCAAACTGGTATTTTTACATATGCGTACGATTTTTGTTATGTATATAACGATATTACTTTCAAAGTTAACAAAAAAATTATTCAAAAAAATTTATCTTTTTCAAAAAACTCTACTTTCGGATTTAAAATCATTTCCGATCGGAATTGAGTTCCATGACAGGCTGTATATGTAACTCATACAGTGAAAGGCATAAATCAATAAACCCTACTTATAAATGTAAATTATGCTCAAGAGTGTGTAATGAATCTTATATATTTTATTATTACATATTGGACACCCTGTGTTCTTCAAATTATTTGTGCAGAAAATTTTTACTAAAAATACCTGTTTCGGTATGATTCTAACTAACATTTTGCTAAAGGAAATAAAAAGGGGAACAAACTTATTAGGAAGTGAAATAGGGAACGTCTAACGTCTGGATTTCGATTAAAGTTTTTCTGATCCGGAATACAAAACAGTACTGTACATAAAATTGGTTTTATTCTTTAAACAGTTTTGGCATTTTAGTTTTATTATACATATACATACGCTACACTCTTAATCATAATTGTCTAAAATAATTTCAAGTTCATAACAATTTTTCCGTTAAACAAAATATTCAAATGATATTTTTTTCTCTTACTTCTACAAAAAAGAAACTGAAAAAATTATTGAAACAATTTAATGACGTTGTTGCATGCTGAACGATATTTTGAGAATTTTTTTTTTTTACTTTTGTGTAAAATTTACAGAAATTCGTCGAAATGCAATTTAGTAGACGCTCAACCATTTGAGCATTTAGATCAGTGTTTTCTAGTTCTTATTGATCAACATTTTTTATATATAAATAAATATTTTGTATAAAAAAATTAAACTTAAAAAAACTACTATACATACATACATATGTATATACATAGGTTTGCATAGTATGTATAAGAATGTAGATTTAAAAAAAAAGCTCAAACTAAATTTTTAAGGTAATTAATTGATTTGATGTGAACAATAAGGGAAATTATTGAAAATTGTAATAGCATATTAAATATTGACCTTGTTCTAAACATTGACCTTGCTTGAATCAGAGACTGTGGCCTTGAACTTGAAAAACAAAAAAATTTAGTTGAATTCTATTTATTTTTGGTGTATTTGTCGTTTTTTTTTTTTTGAATGTGAATTAAAATAATTTAAAAACAAAAAAGTGGCGTCTATTAGTCTAGTGTTTATAAAGTGGTATTCTATCAACAAATCCAGTATGAAAGTTTTTTAAATAATTAAAAAAAAACATTATATAACCATAAAGTGATTGATAAAAAGGAGACCGTTTCATTTGAATATAAAAAACTCCATAAGCGTTCACAAATTGTAGTTGTTTTTTTTTTTTTTTTGTGATATAATTGTTTTGGAAATGGTATGTAATTTTTATATTTATTAGAATGATGCCTTTTACTTTTAAATTTATAAAAACTCAATGGA
This sequence comes from Metopia argyrocephala, assembly GCA_963576795.1. Classification (NCBI taxonomy): domain Eukaryota; kingdom Metazoa; phylum Arthropoda; class Insecta; order Diptera; family Sarcophagidae; genus Metopia; species Metopia argyrocephala. The sequence goes on from OY756208.1 coordinate 1,097,479, forward strand.
GGGCTTTTGTCACAGTCCATCCTTTGATCAGGGGTTCAATAACATATGCTATATTATGGCCCACCAGCAGTATAATACAGCAAACTTTAGAGGGTAAAAATTTTGGTAAATACACATTTCGTAATTAAAAATTAAACGTTAATAATGAGTGTTATTAAAATATCTTAAAGGAACCTATGATTATAAGCGCGCTTTAAGATTTTGTCTGTATGGATCTCTGTACGTTGCTCCAACCTTATATGGATGGGTGCGCTTATCTTCTGCCATGTGGCCAGAAATGACTTTAAAAGTTGGTCTGATAAAAGTAAGTGGTTTATTTTGCAATTATATATGTTTTAATATTTTTTGTTTTATTTTTATATAATAATTATAAGGCTGCAACTGAACAAATTTCATACGGTCCATTTGCTTGCAGCAGCTTTTTTCTGATTATGTCTTTATTAGAAGGTAAAAGTATGTCAGAAGCGATTGAAGAAGTGAAAAATAAATTCCTACCCACCTTCAAGGTAAATTTAAGTAAACATGAATGATTTTTATGACTTTAGAGAAATTGAACTTATTGGAAAAGAATAATTCGAATTAATGCATAATTAGTGATTAAAAGTCATAGTTTTGATAGCTTGCATTTAAAAAACATTCAATTCCTATAATGATTTAAAAATCGTTAAAATAGCATACCTCTTGGACTACTTCCTTTTACTTGGCCAGCTACTTATTAACTTTTATACTATTTCAGGTTGGCATTTGCGTATGGCCGATATTACAGACAATAAATTTCTCTATGGTACCTGAAAAACATCGTCTTGTATTTGTTAGCATGTGCAGTTTAGTATGGACCACATTTTTAGCGATTATGAAAAGAAGAGAACTCACCGATCAATACTATAAAACAGAGCAGGAGAATTCAATTAAACAATAATTCTTGTACTATATGCATAAAAACATATATATGTGTGTACATACATATTTAGAATAGTTAGAAAAATTTATATATATATTTTTTTAGTGTCTAAGTATTTTAAAATGTAATATTGTTATGTGTTGTATGTATATTAAAGGGTGCATTTACTTCTTTTGTTGTAAATTTAATTAATTAATCATTATTCTATTCTACTATTATCTTTAACCACTTCAAATAGTATGAAACATTTGTAAAAACTCCTGGTTTAGTAGCACATGGTTTTAAACTCCATGAAACAATGCCAATTTGTTTGTTGTCATATACAAGAGGACCACCAGAATCACCTGAACACTGACCTTTTCGATTTTCACCGGCACATAAACTCGAATTGGGTATAAACGATTTAAGTTGACGGCGACACTCATTAAGTGTTAATATTTGTAAATTAACCTTTTGCAATCGATTTGTAAGTACTCCATCAGTCTTAAAATAAAAGCATTTTAGTTTATGGTCTTAAATTATAATTTTGAAGCGTAAATAAAAGTACATATGTGTGTACCTGATTTAAACCCCAACCTAGCAGAGTCGCTGTTATATTTTCATAGCTCTTATTAATTTTATTTGGCAGTTTTACTGCTTGTAAATCAATATGACGTTTAAGTTGAATTAAAGCTATATCATGTATTGCTGTTGTTGGATTGTATCCTTCATGTATAATTACTTGTAATGCTGCAAAAATTCGTGGCTCATTGTCTTTTAGATAAATTGAATTATATTGTACCATAAATTCTGAGGCAGTTTTAATATAAGTAAAGCAATGGGCCGCTGTTAAAATCCACTTAGAGTTGAATATGGTACCAGCACAAAAATGCGTTTTCTTTTCTGTTCTTCTTAAAGAGACCTAAAAGAAAATATAGGCATTTGTTTATTATATACACGTACAATACATACCAGACATATTATGTAAATAACCCCTAATAAAGTAATTTTTTATTATTATAATCACCACTGTTCTAAAGCTTAAATAAGAGATTTAAGAAAAAAAAAAACAATTTTCTTAATATTTTATTGGAATATATTGACGAAATAATTTAAAAATTCAAACTATTCAAACTCTGGAATTCCAAAATAGAAATGTCAAACGAAGCTTGTAGTCTAGTTATTTTTACTTAAAGGATGTTTAGCACGAACTATTATTAAATTTCCACTCAATATTTGTTCAAGCCCTTCGGTATTTTCATCGTCATCATCTTCAGCATCCAGAATAGTTTCCAAAATCCAGCCTACATAGCCTGATACTTCCGTAAACACACCTGGATATGGAGGTTTTGTACAAGGCTTGCGAGACCATGAAACAATACCAACTTGAGTGTTATTAAAAAGTAAAGGACCTCCAGAATCACCACTACATTGCCCTTTACCACCCTCCGGCACACCAGCACAAATAGTGGTTAAATGCATTTGTAATCCATGTCTCGTGCTACATTCCTCATCATCGAATATTTCCAAATCGACCTTTTGCAAATATTTTTGTACCACACCACCAGTCTAGTATGAAAGAAATTAATAAATATCAATTAAAAGTAAGACTTTTGAATATGTTGTAAATCGAATAACTTTTTACCGCATTCAAGCCCCAGCCAATTAAAGTAACAGGAGTTTTACTATCAGTAATGGCATTTAATTCCGGCAATCTAACGCCTACAAAATCTTTTTCTATATTAACCGGTTTTCCTAATCTCAACAAAGCAATATCGTGTATATATTGATTTGCTGGTTCATACATGGACATATATTTTCGAAACATTTGCTAAATCTGTAGAGTTCTTATCTATCTCTAAGCTACCATATTGTATATTAATTTGATTGGGATGAGCTTTAGCCACACAATGAGCAGCTGTTAAAACCCAAACACGATTTAAAAGCGATGCACCGCAGGCATGACGTCCGGACGATGCCCGCCTTAAGGAGACCTTTGAAATTATTGATAAAGAATTTCAAATAGAGCATAAATGCTAGCTTTAACTATCTTACCATAAAAGGAAATTCACCTGGAAGAGCTGCTGAACCATTGACAATTTTACTATCAAATGCTGTTGTACAATCAATAGTCACACACAAAACGAAAGTTGAAAGCAACCACCAACACTTATTGTATTCCAACATGTTTCCAATTACAAATTTACTACAGTTTTAATTATTTTCTACAAACTAACAATGGTTTTTATAAAAACTGTGAATTAGCTCTATCAAAACACATGGCCTACATATTGGAGGTTTGATTATAAAAGTTAAGTGTATCCGTATTTTTTTTTTTTTATTGTTATTTTTTAAACTTTAAATCAAGGTCAATGTTTGTGAAAAAGTGCTGGAGTTTTAATTATTGTAATTGTTAATAATAAGGGTTTTTATTAAAACATTACCTAATTTCCTTATTGTAGCTTTTTATTATTGGAATATTGAAAAATGTCTGTATTCATGGAAAAATTTAAATTATTAATAACAAAATACCCAATTGTTAGAGGTATGATTTCGTATAGCCTCATATGGCCTACGAGCAGCGTAATACAACAGACCTTTGAGGGAAAACATTGGGGCAAGTTTTTTAAAATGTAAACAGAAATATTTCTTTTATTAATTGTGGCTTTGTGATTTTGTTTTTAGGCAATTACGATTGGTGGCGTGTTTTACGTTTTAGCATATATGGTGGCCTTTTTGTGGCACCTACAATATATGGCTGGTTTAAGGTAAATATACTACTTAATAAAATGTAAATAGTTTTTGTGTCATACATCGCAAAATCATGTTTCTTAAAAATGCCTACAAATTTACATTAATTTTTTATTAAATTCAATTTTACATTTATGTATATTTCTATAGATTTCTTCTGCTATGTGGCCTCAAACAACTTTTAAGACAGCCGTAATGAAAGCAGCTGTTGAAACAATATCATATACTCCTGCTGCAATGACTTGTTTTTACTTTTTTATGAGCCTATTAGAGTTAAAAACTCTTGAAGAGGCTGCCGCTGAAGTCAGCAAAAAATTTCTTCCCACTTATAAAGTAAGTAATTCGCTATAAAATTGTTGAAATCCGTCTAGTATAATACTCATCATATATACAATTTGTATGATTAAAGGTTGGTGCATCTATCTGGCCCATTGTAGCCACAATTAATTTTTATCTTATACCTGAACGTAACAGAGTGCCTTTCATTAGTGTGTGTAGTTTAATATGGACTTGTTTCTTGGCATATATGAAACATTTAGAACATCATCAAGTGGATGACGAAGGAAATTTTTTTATTAAAAACAAATTTGAAACTTAAGGCACCCTTACACGACATGTTTTTTACACTGTTACTGTCAACTTTTACATGAGTAAACATTTACATGTAGTGTGTGACTTTTAAAACATTGCTTGTGTAAAAAACATAAGGAAAGCCTTATGACAAAATTTTAATTAGAGCATGCTCTAATTTCGTATGTACACACATATGATATTAAATTTCTATGTCTGCACAAACATTAGTCGGCAATGAATTATTTGTAAAATAGTTTTTTTTTATAAATTGTGTGCCTAAAAATTTATTATTTATTTACATATGTAATTGTACATATACGTTTGTGAGTAAAAATTATAAACCTTATGTAAATTGACTAATTTTGACATACACAACAAAAAACTTATGTATTTTAAATTTAAAAAACACGTGTAAAAAACATATCGTGTAAGGGTGCCTTTAGTAATAAAATAACAAAATTACTTAGATACTCTTATTAATATACATATACTTATACATACATATAATAAAATTTGCCATTGTAATTTAAATTAGTATTATAGTTAAGAAGATTAAAAATACTTATTCAGTGTTACAATTTTTATTTTTTGTTTTTATTTAAATAAATGACTGTCCAAAAAGTTGCACCATCTGCATTCTCATTTTAATATGTTCCCTTCAATTTTAGGCCAGATGGGTGATTAACAAGTTGATTAATTTACATAACAGAAAAAGGACACGAAGGCATTTCTAAGAAAAACAAAAACAAAAAAGACGAAAAGCATTTTACCACAAAACTTAGCATATCTCTTAAATTTTTAATTCGATTTTTATGTACTTACGTGTTTTCAAAAGCTATTTTAGCACGCTTTTTTACAAACGTAATAAAAAAAATATTCTGCTTCACGGCCAACTTAGAACGTGAATAAAATGAAAATTTATTGAAAAAGTATGTTTTATTTAAAGTTAAACGACCGTAACTCAGCCATTTTCCAACAGATTTTCAAAAACATTGTTCTGATTAAAAAGTAAACAAGAAACGTATGTCTTTTTCAAGTTGTGATTTCGTGATTAGGGGTATTTCAGTATGTTTGCTATCAACAAAGACATTTATAAACAAAGTGATCGAAAAAACTAAAACCCTTTCAGTACTCTATGGGCTTCAACAAAACTCAATTGCTATATCAGAACCCCTGCATATTTTTGGTGTAGAACAGTGTAATTATTGTTATCGTTATACATTCATATGTATGTATTCCATGGCATTTTATATAGCAATGATGTAAATATGAGTTGAAGTAATACATATAATATTATATTTTTAGTTTTTGGTGGGTTAAATATTTAAAGTTTTTATTATTCGAACCTGACAGCAACTCCAATGTTGAAATTCCGCAAATTTTGGAAACGGAAACACTTCAAATGGCAACATTTGCAAAGAATTATTAACACATAATTTCAAGATGGATATTACCCTGCCATTACACATGAAAGTACTTTCATGAAAATTTTAAAACACTCACAATTTTTTACTAATGCATACAATTTTTTTTTTTCATTTTTGTTTTTATATTTTTGTTTTTTTATTTTTTATTTATAACACGTATACGGAACTTTCATGAAAGTACTTTCATGTGTAATGGCAGGGTTAATAGATTCAGTTCCAACTGCATATGTATGTACCTTAATCGACTTAAGGTACCCATACATTTGCAATAATATTTAGCAATTGTGCAAAACGAAATATTGTGCAAAGTGTTGACAACATTGTGTACAATAACTATTTCCCTACAAAATAGAGCACAATAGCTGGTATTAAAATGCAATGTGCAGCATTCATATGCTTTTTATTATGTAAATCTAAATCCGGTGGTTCCCCTTTTTTTTTGATTTTGCATTCTCTCTGAAGATTTGTATATTTTGCATAAAAATATGTGGTATATTTAAATCTGTAGTTACATAAATCGAATGTTTAAATAAAAAAATGTCTGTATAATTTAATATAACCTCTATTAACCGTGTATTTCGTTTATCACTGTTGATGCCGGTCACACGAGAGCCGATAATCGAGGTTTAAATAATAGTTAAAGAATTCAAACAAATAAGCGTTGCAAATGTTAAATTTTCAAAAATCGTCAAATGATATTTTTGTGTCGCAAAATCGTCAAAATGATGATAAATGGTCAAATCTGGCAGCTATATGCGCAGTCTTAAATGAGTTGGTAACTCTGTTGAAGGGTGTTGTTTCTTTTAGTGACGTTTTGTTAACGCTGCTTATTTTTTGTTGGCAAACGAAATAATTATTGTTTTTGTTTAAATATATTCTAAAATAAATTTTTAAATAGAAAACAAGAATCGTTAAAAGAAATGCACAATTTTCGAAAGGAACCATCTGCTGATACAACAGATAATGGCGTGGAGAAAAATGATTATCCACGGGCCACAAGTGAGTGAAACGAAATGAAAAAATTCAATTGGAAAACAATTGATGTGCAACTCGACTGACAACACCTACAATTGTCCGTCCACTAAGGCTTAATAGTCATTTGATACATATTTGCTGCTTTCAATTTGAATCCATCTATATTAAAAATTTTATTTTAAATTTTTTGTTTAGATGGTGTGGTCTTTGGGGCTATTGTTACCTTTTTGGGTTATTTTTTCATGATGATGTCGTTCTGCTCTCCATATTGGATTGAATCTTATGAGGAAACACGCAGCAGCTTTAAAAATATGGGTCTATGGCAATATTGCTTTAAAGATTTTACTTATCCCAACTATCAATACAAACGCAAATTTACTGGGTGTCACAATATTTTCAGTCACGTAAGTTTATATTTATAAGTATATATGTATGTTATTGCATATATTTTTTTTTACATGCCTATATATACAAGAATATTTCTTGGATTTATTTATAATATTTAATTGTATGAAGAAAATTTTAGGCACTGTTAGTTACTTTAATAGGCCGTTAAGATATAGTAGTTGTAATTGACAGATTATTTTCATGAAATTCTTTAATAGGTAAAATGCCTTGGGTAATCGATTTACTTTTCAACATTTTACATGATCAACGTTCAAAGACTAAAGATCATTAGTACATTTGGTTTCGGTTTGCATGTGACATTTGATACTGTCCTGTTTAAACCACATGTCAGTGATAAACTTTTCTTTAATATAGGCCCAAATTAAATGTGTAAAAAAAATTTCCAAGGATTCTATTACATACTAACTAGGAAGTAAAATGTTAAAACTATCCTTTTATTCCAATATTCTGGTTTTAGAAAGCAAGGTTTTTCTCGCTAAAACAAGAACATAGTTTTTTTTTAACTATTTTTGAAATTTTTTCTTATACACAAACACACAAAATCTAACATCCAAAACTTGCCCACATCGTATAAATCAATCACCTTGATTTTTATTAAGAGTCGATAAAATTATTTAATTATTAATTTTTGCATTTGAAAAGATGTTCTATATTTGCTTGCTATAATTTTAGTTGACTTTTGATAAAAACTATTATGCAATAGAAAATTTTTATTAATTTCTTTTTTGTTCTTGCAGGAATATTATGTTATACGAGAATGGCTTTTACCTGGTTGGTTGATGTCCGTACAGGCATTTGTTACTTTATCGTTTATACTTATTTTTATTGTTTTGGTTATATTGGCACTAACCATTATACGATTACCCTTAAAAGCCGTTTTGCAATACGAATGGTTGCTAATACGTATTTCATATTTATGCACAGCTGTATCCTGTAAGTTTTACAATACTCTTTTGTATCTATTCTACAAATTGGAATAATAATTATATTTCTTTTAAGCTCTTTTTATGTTTTTGGCCGTATGTATTTTTGGTGGTTGTGCCTATCGACGTGATTGGCTTATGTATCCAAGATTCAATGTTTTGGGGTGGTCGTATGCTTTAGCCGTTGTAACATTTATTTTATTGGGTTTGGCTGCTTTTATTCTACATCGTGAGGCTCGTGAAGCATATGAAATGAGAGGTGAACAAAAAAATTTAGTCATGCAAATGGAAATGCAAGAGCCAGGTTATCAACCACCCAGACACCACCATAGCCAATCTAGAAGCTTACATGGTTACATTTAGGGATCCAGCATAAATTGAAATCCCGTACAAAATGAAGCATTCCATTTAACTTACCTTTTTCTACTACATATACATATATATTAACTTAAGAAGGAATCTCAAACCTGATTATATAAAGTGAAAGGTCTTTTTTAATGTATTTTATTCTTAACTTGCTCATTGTATGTTGAAATTTTTTTAGTAAACGCATAAAGTGCCTTAGAATGATAGTTAAAATTGTATTAAATTTAATGCATTTATTTGTTTAAATACATATCGTTGTATTGTTTAGTATTTTATAATGTAATATTCAGTATGGCATTGCCAAACATTATCCGTCCATTTATATGCTCTTGAACATTTTTATACAATTTATATAAACCTTTTTATAAATAAATTTACAAGAAATTTTAAATAAAAAAATAGTAATAAAAAATTGCGATTGTTTTTTGTATTTTTATTATTTTATATACATATTTAAATATTATTTACGCTATTATTCATGTAGGATTTATAGTGTTCAACACTCGGGTAAGAAAGTATAAAAACGTAACCATTAATTAAGGGAAACATATTTTTTAAAAAATATTTTTCGCTCTCTTTTTTTATTGGGGTTTTTTGCACAATATTGATAAGAGTTCATATCACAAATCAATAATATGAATTCTTTATCAATATTATCTTTTTTTAATTTCCCACAAACAACTAATTGTTTTGCAACTGATTAGTTATTAATTTATCGATATTGTTGCTCAAAAATAAGTATCAATGTGTTTACTAAACTTGATAGGAACCACATCAGTTTTAGTTTAAACAAAATTATTGAAAGAAGAAGTTACTTCGAAATACATAAAATAGAATTTAAAAATACGAATTTAATTAAGTAAACAGAAAACAAAACAGCAAAATGTGGAAAAGTTTGATTCTTACAAGTAAGTGAAGTTAGTGCTTTTATTCATAATTTATAATATATGTAAGTATATCTGTATATGAAAAATAAATTATAAAACAGCAGTCATATTAATGTCCTCCTAACGAACAAGAATATCAAGTAATAAAAACTTAATTACACAATATAATACATATTACTTTGTAAGAATAATAATAGAAAAACCTTTTTTAATAGAATTACTAAAACTATTAACATAATCAGTGCTGTTCTGTATTCCCAATCAGAAAAATGTTATTCGATTAATTTATACATACATACATATTATGTATACATTATAAGTATAAAAATTTGATAAAAAAAAATAAACGTTTTATCAATTCTTGTTTACTGTTATGTGATTCATAAATTTAAATTCGTTTAAAATGGAACTACAACTTCAAATATTTTGTTTTAACAGAATAATATAAGCAAACATACTAATTAAGTGTTTCGAAGTGTGAATGACATGTCAAATACATAAAATTCGTTATTACTTCTTTAGTAATGTCTGTTGTGATTTATCTTCATGTCGATCTAATATGAAAGTTTTAAATTAATTTTTGTCTGCAAAAATTGGAAGAACCTTATATATTCTAAAAAATATTTTAAATCTGTTCATTTCTAATTCATGTTCATTTTATTATGTTTTTTTTTAGTTTATTTTTTTAATTGAAATAACAACAGCAATATTTGAGATTGTAAATTAATGAATCATTTATAAAATTAAAATGAATATTTTCTATCTCTATCGTAGTATGCCTCATAATTACACCGTCATTAGCGGGATCACCTTTACCACGTATTATTAATGGAACTGAAGCTTTAATAACAAATACAAAATTTCAAGTATCTATAAGACTGAAACGCTACGATAACACTTTTGGTAATGGCCATATATGCGGTGGATCTCTAATTGGGCCCAATAAAGTTTTAACAGCCGCCCACTGTCTTTACAAGTAATACAGTTTTGTCAACTAATTAATGATTTCATTTCCATTTCTTGCCCTTATTTTTGTTTGTTAATTTTTTTATGTATAAGTACATATGTATGTTCATACTTATTTATATATATATTTATATATGTATATACCTACTCGTATTATTCTTTTCTTATAGTGCTGATAAAAAACGTTACCGTAAAGCCAATGAATTTGTTGTTGTTATGGGTACCTTGAATCGTTATCAGCGTGTTAACGGCACACTTATATCCAATGTTAAGTCTATCGCATACATGAACTCTTTTAGCATGGATACAATGCGCGATGATATCGGGCTTATGTTTCTTAAAACAGGTTTACCAAAAAATAAAACTCATCTAACAATTGAACCAATAGAGTTGACGAGTAAAAATATACCCGCAGGAGTAACTTGTCAAGTATCTGGATGGGGTAAAACTGAAAAGGTAAAAGTAAAATTAATTATATTTGTATATGTGTGTACATATCAATTTGCTTTCTGTTTACAGGGTTCTTTATCGCCTACTCTGCGTGTTGCTAACGTAACGACAATATCCAAAAACCTGTGTTCTCTTTCATATGGTAAAGGTATTTTAAATGGCATGATTTGTGCGGGTTACCTATTAGGAGGTACCGACTCATGCCAAGGTGACTCAGGTGGACCATTAGTTTATAACAACTCTTTAGTCGGTGTGGTTTCCTGGGGAACAGGTTGTGCCCAGCCCGGTTTTCCTGGTAAGCTGATTGTTAAATAGTTTTCTTTACAGATGTATTTCACATTAATTTTATTAACTAGGCGTCTATGCTGATGTTAATTACTATCGCAAATGGATTATGGAACGCAATTCAGCTTTTGGAAAATTATCCTTAGACTCTGCATTAGTTATAACATTAGTTTTACTATACCTATATCAAGTCTATCTTTAATTTTATATAGTACAAATAAAATAACTTATTTTTTAATCTACTTATTTTTATGTACATATTGTATGTTTATATGGATGTACATTAGGGCGGGTCGATTTGTAGGGACACAAAAAATTCGTCCAAGTGACAAGGAAATTCGTATTCTAGAGATCAAAATAAGAAACTTTGACCAAGGAACCATACCTCCAAAATGAATTCTGATGTTCCTTATTTTGACCCAAAGGTCAAATTTTGAAAAATCCCACTTTGACCAATTTAAAGTGTCCCAATGGAGTCTAAATTATGACCGACCTCCAGGAACTTTGAAATATACAACATTTCATGCGTAAAAAACAGTTAAAAGTCTTATTAAATTAAATGTTTTGAATTTGTCTTTTTGCCAAAAGTCCGCCGACATTGTTAACAGAAAAAAATAAGAGGGCGTATGCTTCATATTTATTTCATAATAAAACAAATATAGCTCATACGCATTGGTGTAATTTTGGATATTTGATATACATACATATGCAACAATTTCATATATATTATTAATTGCGTATTTTGTTGATGTTATAAACTCGTCATTTTTCATAGGTTTTTTTTGTTTGTTAAAAAATTACATTTTAAACTAGGTTGTAGGATCGGCGATGATTTTAGCAAGGAAATCTTGTAGCCTAACCACCTCATAGTAAACATTATTTTAGAGAGGAGTGCATCTATAGTGACATAGCCAATGTCACTTAAGTACCTGAACTCTGTGTTCGTTAACATATTAACGACGAGGGAATGATATTTGTTACTAAAGGTGATGGCAGAATATATCGTCCTCAGAATCATATGGTTACTAGGTCACAGCTTAGACCACCAGGTACGATGACACAGATTTAATGTAACTTTGTTCTCTGTATCTATCACCTAACAGGCAAAGGCGCTGTCGGTAACTGTAAAAGTAGGGAACATCGCCTGTGGTGGGAATATTCTTCAGCTTATCTTCAACTATTGCTTGGAAAAAGAAAAAGTAATATCGAGGCAATAGCTTTAGGAATACCCGTCACATTTGGAACTTGTGATAGCATCTTTGAATCGTACCTTTAATTTCAGTAAGCTATGTTGATGGCTACATAGTCAAAGCCAACTGGAACATTAACGGTAAAATATACTGCAATTATTATTAGTTATTATCTTTTGCGTCATTTCAATAGGCCTATTTTTGGATTGGCAACTGATTTTCATATAAGTTTCTACATATCATACATACATATCGTCGCAAGAATTAAAGAACGCTGTAACTAACAAAAAATCGAAAATACGTTTTTTTGCATCATTTTTATCAGAAAAAAAATAATACGCGTCGATTGGTCCTGGTCCCAGATTTCTACGATGATAATAAATTCACTTACGCCGTCTGCGTTTTGAAAAATACCAGTGTCTTTGTTGGCTCTGGTGAACATTTAAGGTTTTGTCAGTTACAGCGTTCTTTAATTTCATCGACGATATGTATGTATTTCAAAAAAGCTCTAAGTTACAAAAAATTTAAAATTTTTTTAACTGCTTACGGTGCACACCTTATCAAAATACATGTTCCCGCAAAATTTTTCACTCCTACAATCAAAAACTAAGCCATTATGACAAAAATTTGGGTAACATTTCTATGTGAAAGGATTTTTAATTGTTTTACTATTCTTGTAAAATTTTTTGTACGGTATATACGTACGGGCTTTCAAATAATTGAATTCTTCTGTCTGTGCCTTATTTCTTCCTGGTTTTATATTTATGGAACAAATGGCGCTAATTTCAAAATAATAAAAAACGATCCAGGAATGTAGAAACTTCAGCGTCTATTTGGATCTTCTACCCATTATGAACTTTTAATTTTAATAGAATATGAAACGTATTGCTTATGGAGATAAGCATGTCTCTATGGCCATTTCGTGTCTGCTTAAGAGACTCGTCACTTTAATAAAGTTTTAGCGACAGCATTTAAGAAATTAAATGACCTATACTAATGGGCTTTGGACATAGTGAATATCATAGTGAAAATCGGTAATACAGTGTGTGAAGTGTAAAGTCGATAAGCGCAAGGAGTAGTCAACAAAAGAGTTGCTTAAACGTCCAGATTAGTAAAATTTAATTGCCGTGAAAGTCGAACAAAATTTGCAATTTTCGAAAAGAAAAAACTTAATAAATAAATTTTTAAATTATTATTTTGTATAATTTGATTTATAATAATTGTTCCCATCGAAAAGGTTTATAGAAATAAAACGATTAAAAATTTTATATATATTTATATATGTATATATTTGTTTTTTATTTATAAATCTATTAACAATTAACATTTACAAAAACACACATTCATGATAAAAATGTTATTATAAAATAATTAGTAACAAGCAACTGGAATGACTTTACATATGTATGTACATATTATTAGCTAAAATATTTATTATAAATTTATTAGTTTTTTTTTTTTTTGTTTCCCGTAACGGAAAAGCACAACACATTGAAACTGAGTAAATTTATTGCATTAAACAGCAGCATTAATAGTATTATATGTATAATTAAGTTATTTATTAATCGGTTAAAACCGATCTGGTTTACATAAAACCGAATAATTTATCCGAATACAGACATGGAAATAATTATATAGTACAAATTAATCATATGTGTTACTTTCCATAGTAGTTTTCTTTTGGAATGTATTATGGCACAAATTTAAAACTTGAAAAAATTTTCGTTTATAAGTAAAAAATAAGTAGGCCTAAACATTATCTATAATTATGTATAAAATTTGTAAGATATTACAAAATTTTATATAAATAATTTATCGTTATATGGTCTGGCAATCCAAATTCAAATCCCAGCAGAGAAAAACGAAACTTTAAAAGAAGTTGGATTGCAAAACCCAATTAATTCTATGCCTATTCCAGTAAAAGTCGCTACTTTTAATCAAGAAGGATGTACACGGTTCTAAAGAAAGGTATTTTTGGTTTTTTTTTGTCTAAAAATTTAACAAAAATTGCCAACTTACTTTAAAAACGTATTTTAATATTAATTTTATGGAAGATATTAGAAATATATATATAATTTGGGTATTCACAAAGTGTACTATTATATCTTATTGCCATAAAGTAGTAACTTTTTTATTAGCAAGGAATTTTTAATTTTTTATTAATAGAAAAACATCAAATATGTAAATGACAACAATATGACACAACAGTACACTTTGTGAATCCCCCAAATATAATAATTAGGAATTATTCTTATAGAAAAATTTGTACCATATATGTAACTTTTTCCATGTCTCTACATGCTTACTTACTTAGTACATATACCGCTAATGGACATTAATAATGTCATAACTCAAAAAAACGACTTGTTTTAACGTATGCAGAAATATTTTTAATATCATAGTCGATATTGTGTATAAAATTCATAAATGCATACTTTTTTTAATTATGCTATTTGGTTATTAGTGCCAAATGCAGATACTAAAAGTTTCTGTTATTATCAAAAATATGTTTTTTCTTACCAGTGGTTTCAGCAGTCACAATTTCTTTTTGCCTTTACCTCATGAGTAAACTCTTCATCTTTCTGTAGTGCCAATTTTAGCGTTTGGAGACTAGATAAACGAGTCTGAGTCATTAATCGAGTCAGTTCAGAATTTTCTACAGAATTTTCCATACGATCCATTACTCGTCCAATGAGTAAATCAACAGCCTGTCGAATGTTAAAGCCTGTGCTTGCACTTGTTTCAATGTATGGTAGATTGTAACGTTCGGCAAATGACATGACCTGTTGTTCAGATACTGCACGAAACGTTTCTAAATCACATTTGTTACCACATAATACAACATCTGGATCTTCCGAATATGCATGCATGCGTAATTGTTCCAACCAATTTGTAATTTCTAAAAATGATTTTTCATTTGTTAAATCGAAAATCAGTAAAAATCCCATGGCGTCTCTATAAAACGCTGTTGTAAGTGAACGAAATCTCTCCTGGCCGGCTGTATCCCAAAGTTGTAAGTGAACGCGATGATTGCGACCTCTACATGTGTATAACTAAGACAAAAAATTAAACAAATATATAACTTATACAATTAATTCAAATTGCTGTTTTAATCAGCGTTTAAAAAACTTCTAAAATATTTAATTAAAATCAAATCAAGAGCAAAAACTGCAGCAAAACTTCAACTAACTTTAATTTCAACGTGATTCAGAAGGTTAAAGCAGAAGTAATAAACAAAAAAACTGCAGAACTTCAAAGTAGCAAAGACTGCAGTTTTTTAATCACTGGTTTTAATTAGTCTTTCAAATCTGAAAAGTGTATTTTAGTACGAAATTTAGAAAAAAGCACATATCAATAGATACACCCTTTAAAACTGACAATTATAATTTGAAATTAAGAAAATTTGGAATAATATGTACATATGTATCGTATATGTAAATTTGTACTATATTTTTTTTTTAATTTTTAAAAAAACGAAAATATCAGTAAAAGAAAATGTTAACCAGTTTATTGTGTAAGGCATCAAAAAATTCTTCAAGTCCCTTCCATAATTCGTTTGGTCATTCTACTAACATCAAGGTACTAATAGCAAGAAATATAAACCGGTTATACAGTTCTAAAACTTGCCCTCCCGATAAAAAAGACTCTTCCACATTAAAAACGCAAACTTCTCCACCTGGAACGCCGCCACCTCAAACAAAAACAAAATTTGGGCCGTTAAGTGATTCAGATCGCATATTTACGAACCTGTATGGACGTCACGATTGGCGCTTGTGCGGGGCTTTTAAAAGGGGTGATTGGTACAAAACGAAGGAGATTTTGCTTAAAGGACCAGATTGGCTTATTAATGAAATCAAAACGTCAGGACTACGTGGTCGTGGTGGTGCAGGATTTCCTAGCGGCTTAAAATGGTCTTTTATGAACAAGCCTCCTGACGGGCGACCCAAATTTCTCGTTGTTAACGCTGACGAAGGAGAACCGGGAACCTGTAAAGATCGTGAAATTTTAAGGCATGAACCTCACAAATTGGTTGAGGGCTGCTTGATTGTGAGCCGAATGATGGGAGCTCAAACAGCATTTATTTATGTTAGAGGAGAGTTTTATAATGAAGCTTGTAATTTACAAATGGCTGTTGCTGAGGCGTACAATGCCGGACTTATTGGTCATAATGCATGTGAATCCGGTTTTGATTTTGATCTGTTTGTTCATCGTGGCGCAGGAGCGTATATATGTGGAGAAGAAACTGCCCTTATAGAGTCCTTGGAAGGAAAACAAGGTAAGCCGAGACTGAAGCCTCCTTTTCCAGCTGATATAGGTCTGTTTGGTTGCCCTACAACTGTAACTAATGTTGAAACTGTAGCTGTAGCTCCAACCATATGCAGGCGTGGAAGCTCTTGGTATGCCAGTTTTGGACGTACACGTAACTCGGGTACAAAGCTATTCAATATAAACGGTCACGTTAATAAGCCTTGCACTGTTGAAGAAGAGCTTTCAATGCCTTTGCGTGAAATTATAGAAAGACATGCTGGTGGTGTACGTGGAGGTTGGGATAATCTTTTAGGCATTATACCGGGTGGCTCTTCAACTCCAATAATAACCCAACAATTGTGCAAGGATGCAATAATGGACTATGATGGTTTAATTGCTGTACGTTCGTCACTGGGAACAGCAGCGATAATAGTTATAGACAAATCAACTGATATTATTAAAGCTATTAGCCGTTTAAGCGACTTTTACAAGCATGAAAGTTGTGGTCAATGTACCCCATGTCGAGAAGGTGTTACATGGATAGCAAAAGTCATGAAGCGATTTGTTATTGGCAATGCCAAACCTGAAGAAATCGACATGTTATTTGAAATTTCTAAACAAATTGAAGGTCATACTATATGTGCTTTAGGCGATGCTGCCGCTTGGCCCGTGCAAGCTTTAATACGCCACTTTAGACCCACAATTGAAGAGCGAATAAAAAAATTCATGTACAAAAACAATTTAAATAAAAAGCACAATAAAAAATGTTAAATTTAATAACTTAATTTTACTTACCACTCTTTTTTCCCGGAAATCAATACCCACTGTAGAGATGAATTGAGAATGAAACTGTCCATCCGTATATTGATACAGAAAACTTGTCTTTCCCACACCCGAGTCGCCTAATGCCAGAAATTTCATTAAATAATCATAATCAATATTATTCACCAATGACATAATGATGATTATGATGTTGATATGTATTGATATTGAATGACCACAGTATGGTAGGCTTTTTTAACTGTGCCCAACGCCACCTCCTTTTATATTTAATATGTTCAGAACTTTTTTTTAGACATTGAGATATAGAAACCAAGCAATGATAAACCTAAAATTGAAAAAAATAAAACCTTTACATTTATTTTAACCAACGGGCCATTTATATTACTTTTGGAATTAAATAAATAAAGTAAATGAATAAATAAGTTACAGGAAGCATTTATGTGTACATGAAGAAGCATATGAACATACTATGCCGGAAAAGGAATGAAATTGGTCATTTATACACTGACAAATATTTAACTAAGAGCCGTAAATATACAGTTTTCAATTCTTTTAATGCAATTAAATTGTTTCTATGAACAGTCGTACAAAGATACATTGATGCAATTAAGTTTGGATAAAGGAAGTTTATTGCACTAAAGCTACGATCACATTAGGCAAATATTTTTTTTTATTTTTATTTTAAAGGCCAGCACTCAGAGGACGGCCCCTACTCATGCAGTACATTGTGCTGGTCTACGAAAATATGAATTTGGCCGTAGCTTAACAAAACTAACTCATGTTCTTCTTAAAATAAGCCAAGTAATAGCTGAAATAGTGCAATATAAATACTTATCTATGTAAAATAATAGTGGTCATGCTTTTTTCGTCACATATTTGCTAAACGCTAGGTTCAGTAGCGTTAGTTTATATCTTGATTCAAAAGTTAAAATCATTGCTAGGAACTTCAATTAAATACTTATTGCAAAGTTCCAAGAACTAGTAATCACAAGCGAATAGGGGTTATTGTAAGAATGTATGTATGTATATCAATTTGTTCTATTTTCAATTCAATAATATTTTAAGAGTTCGTTTAAACGAAATAATTTTGCATTTTTCCAAAGTCTTTTTTAAAGAAAAATTCCTCTTATAAGAAAAACAAATGGTGTCTTTTACATTTTCTTATTACCGAATTCGACTGTATTTATATTTTTAATAAATGTTTGTGTTTTTGCATACTTTTTGACCAGTACGCATACTTTTTCTGATTAATGTACTTTTTTCTGCATAACAACTAAAAAAGTACGCTAATGTAGTTTTTTTTATTTTTAATTTTGTACTTTGTTTTGGAAAACTTGAAATTAACATATTAAATAACGTTTCCCACCAAGAAATAATAATTTTAAAAAGCTATCTGTTTTCAATCTCAATTCAAAAGTTTCAATCATAATTCTACAGAAGTTACTGAATCATTAATTATCAAGAACATTTACTTGGATGGATGTATTGTTGTACCTATTTATTTAAAATCATTTATTGTATAGTTTTTATTAGTCTGAAGATCCTAATACACATATGTAATAAGATACATCCAATAAAGATCTATATTTGGAATTCGAAAAAATATGTGTATTTATGTTAATATACCGCATTCAAAACGGCAATTGAAAGAATAAATAGAAAGGAAAGGAAAAACTTTTAATACAAAATTTCAAATGTGAATTGATGATTAAAATACGAGTAATTTTGAACAAACTTCTACCGAGTTTTACAATTTGCTAAAAACTGGCATTGCCAAAAATGATAAGTATTTGTAAAAGTTTTTCAAATACTCGCACATAAATGTATAAAATACAGGTGTGTATAGATTTATTTGATAATTACGTAAAGAAAATATTAAATATATATGTATTTTTATACTTATACCTACTGACTAATTTTGAAGTATGTTTTACTTTGTTGGAAACACTGCTCACGATTACATTTTTATCAATTTTTTATTATTATTTGTTATGTATTGTTAATTAATTAATTTTAAAGATTTTTTCAATAAAGCACAATTTACCTTTTTTACTTACATAAATGTACTCTTTTTTTCCTTAATGTACTTATTTTTCTCAATTTAATGTCTGGATACCCTATCTTAATTTTTCTTATTGTTGGGCATAATTTATCTCCGTTTTATCCTTTCTATTCTCTTAATCAAAATATATGTCACTTTTCTCTGCAAACACATTCCCAAGGCATACGATTTGTTGTTGTGTCTTATTACAACTTTTAATTTAATTACTTCTTTAGTTTTAATTTTTTAAGATGGGCATTTCACTTTACTTAAGGTTTTGTCAATCAAAAAGGGCAATAAATTAGACAAAAATCACAACGGTAAATATCTGCAAATGTTGAATGACAACAAAACAAATGCAAAATTAATATGTATGTACATACAAACATAAGTACTTAAACAGGACTCAAACCATTAAAAAAATACTACGAGACGTCTTTAAAACAAGGGTGGTTTCTTTATTGTTTAAAATCACAGAAACACTTTTAGCCAGACTTTGTTAATGTTTGTTTTGTGTCGCTTTAGATATTGTTATGCAGACCACCTACTTCCTATATTATTTATTTTAAGACCTGTTGCGATTGACGGTAGTAAAAACACTAAATTTAAACTCAGCTGTTGTATATGTATATTGTTATTATTTTTCACGTTCTTTCGAATTCCCTGCGGTTATTTTAGAAACGAGCAGAAATATCTATCTATACAAAAATTGTTTCTGTTTTTATTGCTGAAGGTTGTTAAGCTTTTAAAATAGAGCTTTTGCTTTGCAGGAAAATTATACGGCCTATTGCTTTAACAAATTCCCGCCAAAATCCTTGGTATGGATTTTAGTATTCGTATTATATATGTTTTGTTATATTATATACATATGTACATACTACATACCTTACACAATATATTTGTTAATACAGAAAACATATGTATGTATTATACATACATATATGTATGTAGTCCATACATAAAAACTTTATTGCAAAATATAGCCGTTTTTTCGTTTTTTAAACACTAAAAAATGTTAAATTTCTTTTTTAATTTTTAAAAGGTTCAAGGTAGGGAAATTGAAGTTTAAGTTTTATTGAGCCTTTACATTAAACATGACAATTTTAAAGAGTACATAAGGAAAAAAAAACTTAGGACTAAAATGTAATATCCTAAATAAAATGAATCAATCTGGTATGTGATGGAAATCGATTTCGATCGAAATTGAAATCCAATAATATTTCAAGTTGCTATAACTTCCAAAGCCTTTTATGTTTGGAATTCCTTTTTTACTCATTACATTACTGACTATTTTCACTACATCCTTGTTTATTAAAACTTAAAAACAATTAAAAAAGATAAGTTTTATATAACTTTGAAAATACAAACGATTTCAATTTCGATCGAAATCGTTTTTCATCACATACCCGTATACAGTAACTAGCTTACATCAAAGATCCATTAAAAAAATATTCGAATTTAATTCGAAAATGTATAATAATTAAAAAAATAAATAATAAAAGTAAAAAAGTTTTAAACCTATTGTTTACATTCTGAGTAAAAACGAAAGAGATTCCATTGATTTAAGTAATTCAATCAAATTAGTACGAGTAATAATTCAAAATAAGAAACTTAAAGAGTACTCATGAAGGGCCTTGCAAACTGTGCAAACGATGCAAAAAAGTGTGTAAAAATACATCAATTTTTTTCTCTGCAACAACAAATAATATACATTTGAAGTTTTCATTAATTGCACTGAAAACCCCTTAAGTAAATTGTCTGTGTATTTTTGCTTAAAAATTTTACCATTTCTACAGCCATATATTTACGAATGAGAAGATAACAACTAAAACAAAAAAATTATACATATTACTTCATATATAAATACTAAACACGTACTTTCTTTTTTAGTTATTGTCTTTATTTATTAAAATATCTGTTATTTTTTTCCTTTTCGCTGCTGTTAAGCATTTTTATTTGTAATACGCTTTTTTTTCTAAAGAATACTCGGTGTTTTTGGCATTTTAGTAAAAACTTGCTTTTTTTATTTGAAAATCTTACTGCTACATATCGACGATGGAATTAAAGAACGCTGTAACTGACAAAAAATCGAAAATACTTTTTTGCATCATTTTTATCAGCAGAAAAATACGCGTCGATTGGTCCAAGTCCCAGATTTCTACGATGAAAATAAATTCACCAGTGTATTTGTTCTACATTTATGAAAGTTTTTTGGCTCTGGTGAACATTTAAGGTTTTGTCAGTTACAGCGTTCTTTAATTCTATCGTCGATATGCTAAATTGTTTTTGCGATAATCTACATTGATTTAAAAAGTACATACTGTCTGCTGTAACCACATAGGATAACTAAATTAAAATTAAATTAATTACTAAACCCTGTTTTAAAACCAGACGTTCCGAAAAAGTTTATGAGTCACAGTGAAAGAAATTGCCTTTTGTTAGTTGGTTGGAATATATTGTCAAAGATTCATATTCTAGCATTAGCCCATTTTGGTCAAATATTTTTTTCCTATTCCTATTAAGATGTCTCAGTACCAAAGCCGTTTAAAGAATTAGCGGAACTAGTACGGAATATACTTAATGGGGATTTTCGGCTCTACAAAATTAAAAATTTTGTTTATTTTATATATTTATTTATTTTTTATTTTATTTTATTAACTTAAATGTTTTTTTTATAATTATTTATAAAACAAACAATTAATTTGTTTCAGAATATATTTTTGGGGAATTTTGGGGATAAAAAAATTTTATTTACGGTTAAACACAGAAAAAACTGACAGCAGTGGTGCTACCATTTGTACAGTGTTACTATAGGTGTGTTTCTTTACTCTTTGGGTAAAGTTCGGTAAATAGAGAGTAAGCAAAAATGTCTCTCAATAAGAGACAAATTTACCCAAAAGTACGGGAACGCAAAAAAGCAAATATTTTACCCATTCACATAAAAATATGAAAAAACACAATTTTATGTTAAACATGTACTTTCGCAAAAAATAAACGACAATATTTCGAATTATACATGTTAACTAAGACAAAAAAAACGTTTTTATATAAATATTGAATTAAATTATAGTATATACGTCTTTCATTGCAGGCTTATAAATATTTTTTAATTCAACTTTTAAACTTTTTTTTTAGTTTTCTGAACCTTTCATTTTTCTATTATTTTTTAAACAGCTGATGTTTTGTTTACTTGCACAAACTAGCCCGAAGAAAAAGTACGGGCTATTTCGTGTATGAAGAAGAGGAATGTTACTCTCTCAAAACTTCTCTCATTTACCCAAATTTTGTGTACGGGAACGCTTTTTGGTAAAATTGGGATCCCGCGGGCGCCCAATGTTAAGTAAAGAAACAGACTTTATTTGTGTCAGCCTATGCAGCTGTTATGTTTACTATCAGGGCTACAAAAACTGGTAGAACCTATTTCGTTTGGCAAAATGGTGAGCCAAATTTAATTTTGGTAATTTTATTATGCAAAATGGCTTTTAAATAGTTATTGTAAGAGTTATGGAATAATAGAATGTTTCGAAAATTGATTTTTTTCTTACTTAAGGGCAGTTTAGAAGATAATACTTTACGTACATAAAATCAAAGACAAAATATTATGAAATTCCATCCGTATTTTAAAAATAAAGGTAGAATTAGCCACACGTACTGTAACGTATCTTAACGTTGATGAGTCATACTGATCATTTATTTACATACAAAATAATATAATGTATTCTTATTCTACCTTTACATTACCTATAAAAGGTGTGATACTGTTGGCTCAAAGCAATTTCATAATGGCTTTTACCAGACCTATGATTTACATTATATGTTTATTTTTTTATTGAAATTTGTTTACAAAAATAAACATCGTGGCAACGCTAAAAATTAATTATTTATTTATTGGCAACTCATGCAGGTAATCTTTTACATTCATATTGGCATATATCTATCTCCTTTTACCTAATTTTATTCAGGCCTACGAAATTGATGCTCTTCTGATATTCGTAATTGTTTTTTGTTTTCACTGCGTTCTATTTCCAACTGAATTTTCAAAAACTGCCGCGCATCATATAATACACATATGATCTTTTTTTGTATACAAATTTTCCCAAAATTATTAAACACAATTTTCTTTTCTATAAAAGTAATAAGTTTTCTAAGTGATAATAGAATAAGATATGGCTTTCTTAGATTATAAAATGCAGCAGGAACCCCGTACATTTAATTGGGATGACATTAATGTGGGCAACAATCAACTTGACAATTCACAAAATTTCTTTTGTGAGTATCCAAAATAAGAAAAAAGCAAATACAATATGGAATTAATGTTAAAATTTTGTAATAAACCGTTATTTTTTATATTTCTATTTGTTTTCAGCAAAGAAGCATTACGAGCATGAACGTTTGGATGATATGGAATTTTTGAGACAAAAAATTGGTGAGAAATGGTTTCATTTTCATTAAAAAATGTGTTAATTGTTTATTTTTTTTTTTAAGTCATGAGTGAAGTTAAAGAAGTGACAGAGCAAGTAGACTTACTTAATTCTGACAAAGAAAATAGTACACAAAACGTGTCACAAGAGCAGCACGAACTGAAGGCAAAACTTGATAATTTGACAATAAATACTTCATCGGTTAAAACAGAATCACCGGCTGATGAGAGTATAAAAAGTCAAGATGGTAAAGGGCAAGTGAAGAAAATTGCACCCAATTTAGCTTGTGAATGGTCAACCAAAAAAATTATTAATACAGCCGCTACGGTGTCAAAAGGTGCCATTTCTAAAGTAATGCCGCCTCCACCACAGGCGTACTTAATAAAAGATTTATATCAAAGAAAACGCGAAGAGGCCGAACGCCGACGTGCTGAAGATGAGCGTAAAAAAAGGGAGTTTCATTCAAGACCAGCACCCAAATTCGATGTTCTTCATGAACAGTTCAAGAAACGGAAACCTCTTCATGCTATTACTACGGCTATTACTCCACAAGTTTTGAAAAAGTCGCGGGAATTCGAAGAAAAACGCAAAAAAAGGGCAAGTTGACAAGTTTTAAATGTCGGTAGAAGAACAATAGTTTTAAAAATATATTTTATCTGTAGTTGGAAGAATGGAAGCTTAAAAATCAACCCTTAAAATTTGAACCTCGATCACCCACTGTTTTGAAGGAAAAACCATTTGTGCCCGAGAAAAAACCAACAGTAGTACAACTGTGTCCATTTAATTTGCATATAGAAAAACGTCTTCAGGAGCGTAAACACTACGATGAGTTGAAACAAAAGGCATTGGAAGAAAAACAAAAACAGGTAGAAATTGTAAGCATATTAACATTTTGCGACTTTTTGCACCATCCACGATATGTTTGTGTGCTTTTTATTTAAATTTAATCCTTTAATCAACTTCAGTGAATGGGAAAATTCTGTATATTGTTCTTGAAAGTAGTGGCAAAGTTTAAGAAAAGTCTATTAAGAACCCGAAATCAAGCAAATGTTTAAAAAGTTACAAAATCATTTTAGAACTACATACCTCTTAATATTCACATTTAGAGAGAGAGATTAAAATAGTGTTTTAATTAAAAAAAAACTAATTAGTTGGGGATCCACAATCCCCTTTTAAACATTTCGGATAAAATTAAAAATATCAAACTGTGTTTTCCATCGCTATTCGATTCAACACGACGAAGTGGTTTAATTTTAATTTAATCAGTCATGCAATGGTTTAAGGATTTGTTTAAGAGTTAACGAAATTAAATTCGTATTTATTGAACATCAATTCAAATCACATGATTTGATATGACTTCAAAAACAGACGAATTTGTAGAATACATTTAGAATGAATTCATGTAAATTTAGAAGTCGTGAGAAGGGCATTTCCCTTTAACCACTTTCATTTTATTTATTTTAATATCTGTTGATATATACATATTTACTAGATATTTAAGCATTTAGATTTAAAATGGTAAGGCTGCGTTTACATTCATACATAGTTGGCCATTACAAGCCTTTTTTAGAGTGACGTCTAAGCTTCTCACAGCACCTATATTGTGTGGTCAATTTTTATCCATGAGTACAGGGATCTGCAGTTTAGCGTCGACTCCGAAACAAAGGCTTGAGAGAAGCTTGTTCGTGATAATCAGTTACTAACAGATGTTTTACCAGAAGAAATTTTTTTATATTTCGAATATGATTTATATTTTTTCTTATATTTCTTTCACTCAAGAAGTCAGAGCTGATGTTTGAACCCTGAGCTCTCGTCTAGTAAGCCAACACAGTACATTATAGACTACGGCGACGACTTAGTGAATAGTGCGGATTTGCAATGCAAAAATTAAAAACAGACAGGCAAAACTTATTATTTATTTATTTATTAATTTAATATCAATACATAGAAAGCCCAAAGGGCCAATTATACTTATTACAAATGGGCGAAGAAGTGAAGCGTAATAGTACAGGGTAGGTTGTACCGATAATTTTTCGTTTCTACTTTTCGTAATTTTTTACTTATTAACATAGAAATATATTTATAATAGACAAAGAATTTGTATTTTTTAATCGTTTTTTCTCTACAGTAGCGCTTTTTGAAAGTTTATTGCTGATTATTTTATTGAGAGATTTTCATGTTTGGTATTTGCATCACTTTTCACTAATCCATACACGGCACAATCGTGTTCTTTACAATCTAAAATTACAAAACATTTAACAAGATTTCATTTTTAAACTTGGGCAAAATTGTATGACCAATTGTAGCGTGTGTGGGATGTATAATACAACAATTTGATGATTAATATTGAATTAAATTTGCTTCAGTCTGTTGCTCGTGCCTTTTTCAGTTGTTTCGTCTGTAGATTTTTTTTCTATAATTAGCTTAAACCTTTTATTTTTTTGTTTAAGTTTTTTTATTGCATTGCAAAAGTTATTAATAAAAGTAATGGAATGTGCATACAATTAATGAAAATTTAATCAATGATAAAAACCATCAGTTTCATTTAATTCCCTTGCTCTCTGCAATAATCGTACTTGTCATCATAAGTTACTATAAAAAAGTGTTGCAAAATGTTTTAATAAAAAAACGTTTATTGATATTAAAAGTACTGATATTCCTAGTACTCTTTTTCGTACGAGAAAACAATTTAAAATACTTTAGTCAATTAAATCTATCCTCATTTTGCCACCGTTAAAAAGTTTATTGAAAATATTTTTATATTTATGTTGTGTTTTTACGCTTTCCAACACTGCTGCAGCTACCATTTGACAATCAACAGACTCTCCCCATTTCTTGAGTGACTGTTGTTTTCATTTTATACTGCACAGAATAGTTTACAAAGCGTAATATATTTATTTAGTTTGCAAAAAATTATTAAAAACACACAGTAATATAATTTAATGTAATTTTTTTTACTATAAAAGCGTGTAATTTACTTAAGTATTCAAAGTATTTTTGAAATATTAAAATAAAGACGAGAAAACTTGTAATCACTTCCGTTTGAGCGAACGAAAATAAAAAGAAAGACAAAAAAAGACAAAAGTGTATATGCACGTATATACATATATACTTTAAATATTTTCTTTTTATTAACATTTTTATGTATATTATTAATAAAAAAGATATTGGCTTTCTCTGCTGCTGATCTTGGAAGAAACGTAAAACGCCTACAAATATATATAGAAAATAGTGACAATTAGAAGCACCTGAAAGAAAGAAAAAAATTAATTAGACCAAAATAAAAAAAGGTAAAATAAAATGGTAGATCGTTTGGTAAATTCAGAAGCCAACTCAAGGCGCATTGCAATGGTAGAAAATTGCTTTGGCAGCTCGGGTGTGCCTTTGGCTATACCGGGACGGGTACTTGTGGGAGAAGGTGTTCTAACAAAAATGTGCCGTAAACGTCCAAAGTCAAGACAATTTTTTCTATTCAACGATATCTTGGTTTATGGTAATATTGTCATAGGAAAAAAGAAATACAATAAACAGCATATAATGCCCCTAGAGGAGGTATCATTAGAAAATATTGACGATTGCTTGCAATACCGGAACGGCTGGTTAATACGCACAACTACGAAATCCTTTGTCGTTTGCGCTGCAACGGCAACAGAGAAACAAGAGTGGATGGCTCATATCAACAAGTGTGTGGAAGATTTACTACGAAAATCTGGTAAGAAGCCAGTAGAAAATCATGCAGCCGTTTGGGTGCCGGATGCTGAGGCAACTGTTTGCATGCATTGTAAAAAGACTCAATTTACAATGATCGTAAGACGTCATCATTGTCGTAACTGTGGAGCGGTAGTATGTGGACCGTGCTCTTCGAAGAAGTTTTTGTTGCCACAACAGAGTTCAAAACCACAACGCGTTTGCACTTCATGTTATGAACGCCTTAGCAAAGCTGTTAAGCAGGAGTCGTCTAAAATTCATTCTGCTGGCATCAATCAAATTCATAATGACTCACATCCCAATGCCAATGAATCTTCGGGCGATGACGATTCAGATGAAGAGACGAACGGTGCTGGCACCGAACAACATGATGAACCAAAGTTTTATGGTGATACAAGCATCTTATCAGCCAACGATTCAACAAAACAGGAAACTTCAATGACATCAAGCAACCAACTGAATTCTAGTCACACACCCATTAATTGATATTTGCATAAATTGGAAGAAGGTTGGGTGTGGGTGTTTAAGAAGTCTAAATGATAAAGGATCATTGTGAAAATGTTTTTATTAATTAATGCAGTTGTTGTTATAGCAGTTAATCACCATATTTCTCTTTTTTAATTTTATAATATGATTTTATATTAACTTTGCCGTACATATTTAAAATCTTCATTCATAAACGACAATGAATTTTAATACACTATACTACCTAACCCTCGTTTGGTAAGCAAAATTATATTTTAACATTTCTCCCTTTTTCTAGTTTATATAAATCTTCTTTTAAGCATTTAATGTGTTGAGAAAAAGTTATCAGTGAAAGCATGTAATCTTAATTATGATTTAGTTGAATTGCAAGTTTTTGCTAATCCTTATCATTTGATGATGCTTTTGACATATGCATGTATGTATTATACAGTGCTGGACAATTTAATTAAAAACTAAAAAAATATTGTCTTTTTTTTTTGTTTTTAAGAAAATTAAAAATTATTTAACGGTCATTATACCTACGCGCCTATTGAATAAAATAAAGGGCAATACAACGTATTACCTAAAACAAATTGGCAGTATGTATGTATGTATTTACATTTTCGATTATAAAATAACAAAACCTTATATTTAATAAATTTGCTGGACAAAAAAGTCTAAGTAACCCATTAGAATATAAAAAAGTAAAGTAATATAGTTATCAATATTCTATTGCCTTTCCTTAATTTTGAATATCTTCTCTAAGACCCATTGGACATGTTAAAAAAACATGTTTAATACTTTCTGGAGATAGCCTCTATTCGGGTTCAATTCTTCACCAAAATTTATTAACATTTTTCTATACAGAACAGCATCTTTTATGATTTGAAATCACTCTCACAGTGAATGATGATGCTCAGAACACGGCTAAAACTTTTACAGCTTTATGTATAATACAAAATTAGCAGATCGTTGTACACAGTGGCTATGTTTGTCATTCCAATACGTGGAAATTCTTACTCAAAGGTACAATGTATTTAATTTTTTGGATTATCTGGCTAGTTATCAAATAGTGGGTATGGAAAGTTTTAATAAAATCAGTCTATAGCGGGTGATAAACTTGCCAGTTTTTTGGCCCATATACTAACGAGTTGCTAATTTTTCATTATACATACGGCCGTTAAAGTTTAAATTAAATTGTCCAACACTGTGTCTCTGTTCGTACACACGTTAAGAAATCTGTACTTTTACATACTACAACGACGATACCTATAGCTAATCATGAACCAACCAACAACAAAAAAGCAATTTTCTTCTCTTAGTTTTATTATATTTTTTTTATTTATTTATTATTTCTGTTTGTTTGTTTTGATATTTTTTTAGTTGCTTATTCATTGAAGAAGGAGAGAAAATACAATTTGTCATCATTTAAATGCAAATTAACCCATTAAGCGCATATACTATACATATTTGTCTCAATTCATATTTATATAATTATTATTGTTTACTTCTGTAGACTTTATTGATCTTCATAAGTATGGCGCATTGATTACAAGGTACATTTGACTTACCATTCAAATTGTAAAGACTGTCAATTTTTCTTTTATTTCTTTAACATAGATCTGTTGCAAATTGTTTTTGTTGTTATACTTTCTCTTGGGTTTTATCTAAGCTTCTTACTTGTACTTACAATTAAAAAGATATGTTGTAAATGGTGTGTAACGGCATCTTGGTATGAATATTTTAGTTTTAAACAGTATGCTTAACGGTCTATAATTTCAGACATTTGATTTTCCCAATATATGTTAGAAAATATGTGCCTAAATAGGTACATATTTACACATACTGAGTTTTTTTAATTAAAATATCGGTTACATATGCATACACATACATACATATATAGTTTAAAGATGAGTCAAAAAGTTTTTTTTTTTGTAATATACAGTGCGATCTCTATGTTTGCAATTTGGAAAAAATCCTCCCATTGGCCATTGCTTTTTATACATACTTGAAATCACCAAATTTTTTTATCAACAAACTATCTACATACATATGTATATCATACGACCTATTTTTTACATACAAATTATTTATTAAATATTATTCAGTTTACGGGCCTGAGCACCTAGGGGGGCCACATTTTCGTTGTTACCGCTAAAAGATTTTTAAGATGATATCTGTGTAGATTTAAAGCAACTTTTCGTTCCCATTAAGTACAAAAACAAAAATTGGTGATTCATTCAGTTTCCTCATTGTTTTAAATTTCAAGACCAGGGAAAGGCATTTAGTCGGTTTATGGTTAATTTCATTTCAATACGTCGGATATTGTAGTTTTTAATCATAAATACACGTTACAACATGCAGTGAAATGCATCATAAATACTCGTATATTAAAAATATTATTTTGTTTTTACGCATTTGCTTTTTAAGCTTTGATTTTAGAAGTTTATACTGAAGTGATATTAAAAAGTATGTATGTATTGGTGTGGTGTGATAATGTATGGCTTGTAAGTTTGATGTTGTTTAGCCTTTTGTGGCATTTCTACAATTTTTTACATTGTGACGTGTCATAATTTTTTAAAAGGGCAAATAAACTTCATCTTTAATGATATATGGCTATATATAGAAAAATAAACTAAACTTGAAGCCTTTATTTGCCATAGATATTTTGAAATTTTAAAGTCTACTTTAATTTTTCTTTTTGCATACGGACATATTATGCATGTTTCTACATTTTTTGCTTTTTTGTTTTGTATTTCTGTGACTTGCCCAGAAATCATGATTGATAACCCAAACAACTTATGCTTCATTTTCGGTTCCACTTCTCTGACAGTCACTTTGGAAATGTTGATATACATTTATTAATTAATTTGTTGTTTTTGCTTTTATCAATAAAAAAGAAAAGTTAGTTATTTATTAAGCATACATACACCGCAATAAGACAAATTTGTTTTTCTACTTATTATTTTTATATGTACTTTTATTTTTTTATTTTTCAGGAGGAAGAAGAGCGTAAAAAGCGTGAAGAAGAACGTATCAAAGAACTAAGAAAGGCGACAACCTTTAAAGCTCGGCCAAATCCCTTTAAAAACTAAAATATTTTTGTATAAAAAAAAAAAAACTTAAACGTAAACGTAAAAAACAAGAATAGTTAGTTATTCGATACTTTTTTACTTTTAAACAAGTCTAATTTGTATTTAATTTTTATTTAGATTTTGTGAAATACACTACAAACAAAATGTAAACCAAACAAACAAAAGCTTCTGTCGTTTTGTTATTAAACATTTTTTCGTTAATATAAAAAAAAATCTGCAACTAAAAAAATATTAAATCAAATAATTATTTAACCGATAAGAGATTAAACACATGAGTACAGAAATACCTACACAACAATATAAAAAAATAATATTACAAGCCTAAAATAACACCTGTAGTTTCATTTTTTTACTATTAATATATATACATACTCTTTTTTTATAATTATTATTAATATATTTGTATTATTTTCCTTGACCTTTTTATTAATTTTATTATTAGATAAATTATTTGAGCTTAAGGTCGAATAAATATTTATATTATTTATTTTACGATATTTCGCTACTTCCTGATGATGCTACTCAAGGAAGTAGCGAAATATCGTAAAATAAATAATATAAATATTTATTCGACCTTAAGCTCAAATAATTTATCTAATAATAAAATTATTATTAATTTTAATACTAACACTTTTAAAATTATAAAAACAAAAAAAAAATATTTTTTCTTTGGTATTAAAATATTTTAATTGTTTTATTTTATATATCGTCATATTAAATGTAAACGGTCGTAACTACACTTTTTGTTTTTTTTTTTACAGGAGAAGCAAAAAAACCTTAAAATCAAAAATTTTATAAATCCTGAAAATTATATGATACATATATCGAGATATTGGCATCCCTGTATACAACAAATGAGTTTGCATGTAAAGTTTTCATATAAACATGTATGTAGTTATGTCTTCTTGCATTTAGAAATATGTATATGTACTTGTAGTTACGTCTGCTTGAATTTCTTTAATAAAATCGCCATTTTTGATCGTAGGAATTTAAAATTTGCACGAACATGTATTTTGATAAAACGAACCATACTTTAATGACAAACTCAATTTCGAAATTTTGTGTAGTTATGTCCGTTCGCATTTAATATAACGATATATATGTCTGTATGTACTTTTTATATTTTCTTAACATAATTTAATGTTTTTATATATATTTTTTTAATAAACCCTACGTCCGTAATAAAATTAAAAACAAACACATATTTACTTTTTTAATATTATGAATAATATATACAAAAGTTTATTCAAATACATACTTTTATATACATGTATAAATAATCCTTTTTTAGAAATAGAAAATATTCATTTTCAAAACTTTGTTAAATTTATCATTAATTAAAAATATTTTCATTTAATATCAAATCTGTTTTCTTTTTATTATTATTTTCTAGAATTCTAGTGTTCATATTGATTGCCTTGATATGTACGTAGTGTAAGAATGCATAACATTTTTAAAATTGATTCAATTAAAATTTTATAGAATACTAAAATCGTTTTAAATATCTTAACAATAGGAAAAATGTATACAAATTTTGAAATATACATACATACTACATCCACATATACATATATATAGTATGTATACATATATATTAAAAATTATTACCTAGTTATTAACAAAATAAATTATTTTTATAGAATCCAAAGGAAGTGTGTTCAATTTTTTCATAAAGTGAATAGTGTCTGGAGTATATCGACATTTTTGTTCTTAATTAAAACATGGTTGTCTTTCATGTCCTCACAAATGTTCCGAAATGCAACAGTGCTATATGTATTGGTTTCATAATTTATAGCAGAGTAGGAAAATAAACAAAACGAAACGTTTGATCTCATTTTGTTTTGTTCTTTACAATGAGTAAAACAAAAACAAAACGAAAACAGTGAGAGCGATTGTCCCATTTAGTTTTGTATATTGTTTTGAGCACTACAAATACAGTAACTCAAACGTAGGTAGACTAAAAAATGAATGAGAAGAAAAAAGAGAATATTATACGAATGTAACGGAATAACAAATCAAGCAACAGAGTGAAAAGCGAATTGTTTCGCTCTTTCCCCATTTAGAAAGTATTTGTTTTGCTCATGTACAATACGATTAAAAAAATATTTGAAAAGTTTATGATTTTGTGGTAACGTTTGCGAAATGTTTTGTTTGTTTGCCCACTCTGATTTATAGTAATTATTTTGTTAGAAGATGCTTTAAATAAATATTTACTTATATGTAGATATTTTAACACGTAATGAAAGTTTTCCGAGTACTAAAAAAACTTGATTTGGTTTGGAACCACTAACTTATTCTTACACGAAATAACACGAAAAGAATTTTTAGAGAATGGAATACTAAACAGTTACGAAAGTCAGAATATTCCGATTTCGAATAAAATGTATTTGATTTGAAATACAGAACTGGATGTGGATGTATTTACTAGCGCTTGAATAAAAACACCTCGATTTGTGTCTTTAATATTTTCTGTGATTTAGAATTGCATTATTTTAATTTGTTTTGTAAATATCAAATAGTTTTTCGAATAAAATAGAACAAATAATGTTTACTAAACGAAAAAGAATGAAAATCGTTCTATATAATGCATTTATTCAGGAGGTACTAAAGTATTTCGACTTGTAGATCTATTGTACAGCCCACAAATTAACTAGGGTTTTATAGCATTTCTCCCAGTTCCGTCGCCTTGACGAACTTCAAAATATCGGCCGGTGCCAACTCATACATAATCAGTGAGGTATCTGTTTCTACTGTGCATCAATGCTGCACAGTTGCCTAGTATGTGCTCTGATGACTCGTCCGATTCGAATTTAATGCACGACTCATATGCGGGAGTTGGGGAGTCACAGAATTTCACTCTATTAAAAACTCTTATATAATGCATACAAGAGATGTAAGGTAACTTCTTAAAAAATCAATAACTTCCCAAATCAAATAGTGAACATTATTCAAGATTTAGACAATTCATGCACAAATATAACTTTACATACAGTTAACCTTTTACATGATTTTACATTTAAAGTTTTCCCGTATGTGCTGAAAAACAATTTCTTTCAAAATTGAAATCGTCTGTATTTTCAAATACTTATCTGTTTTAGTAGTTGCAATGCTCATAAAAATGATAAGTAAAATAATCCAAATCTTCTCAGATTTGGCAGGTACAGCAACTTGAAATTTCAGTCGATTTGATCGAAATTGATATCCATCACATCCCAGCAGCTTGTTTTACATTTTTTAAAAATAATTCATTAAAAAAGACTTAGGGCCATTATTACAACTTGCCGTTAGTTAAAGGTAGGATTTTATCAGACCGATAAATTGGTTTCTGTTATTACAAGTTAACTTTAACCTAAAGGTAAGGCAATCTTCCCAATAACTTTATCGGTCACTTTAGTTTAAAATTTATTTTTAATAACAAGTCAATTTATCGGTCTGATAAAATCCTACCTTTAACTAACGGCAAGTTGTAATAATGGCCCTTAAAAATGTTTTTTAATGTTCTTTTCTAAAAAATTACTTCAAAAAGGTTGCATAGGTGTCGAAAAACTGTCTTGCGCTTTGTATAAATCGAAGGTTTTAAATGCCCTCAAAGACAGCCGACTGAATTTTGCCATTGTTAAAATACATACATAATTGGACATTACAACTCTGTCAGAGTTACGACGTAGCTTCTGGCAGCACCATGTTTGTGCATTCGACTCCGAATGATAGACTTTAGAAGCTTGTTCATGACAAACAGTAACTTACTTACCAGAAGACTGCTAAGAGGTAGTCGCCGAAAGATAGTATATTTTTTTCAAGATGTCAGAGCTGGGGTTTGAACCCTGGGCTCATGTCTTGGTAAGCCATCCATCCACTAACGGGATGGTAGGTTTTCTGAATTAGGGGCCAAGTTATCGCAAACGTGATATAAATAATGCACAACTTACGTATGCAATTGCACTGACGCACTACCGAACGTACCTCTCTTTTCAATACGAATTCAATTTAGTAACGTGCCGCATGAACAGATTAAAATCCAATAAAATACAAGCGAAGTAAAATCAAGTTTTAGCAACAATTGGTTAATTTTTCCAAACTTCTAGCATATTGTTGAAGACTTGATGTGAATGAGAAAGTCTAATTTGCAAAACGATTACAATCGTATAGAGTAAAATAAAAACAGATTCTGGTATGTGATGGAAATTGATTTCGATCGAAATTGAAATCGAATGAATTTTCAAGTTGTTACAACTTCCAAGCTCTATCATATTTGGAATTCTTTTCTTACTCATAACCTTACTGACTATTGCCACTATGTCCTTGATTATTAAAATTTTAAAATAAATACCACAGATAAATTCTATATGACTTTGAAAATACAAACGATTTCAATTTCGATCGAAATCGTTTTTCATCACATGCCGGAATATATAAATTTCAGCTCCCACAAAGTAAACACAAAGCAAGACGTGAAAATTTAATTATTGTAGAAATAAAAACTGTTTTATTTCGATTAATATTTTGAGTAAATCAGTATAAAACTTCTTAGAAGTTGGCGTCATTACCCCATGAGGATTTGACATTGTCGTCATTCCAGTCTTCAGCACCGGCAACTGCTTCAGCAGCAACTTCTTCAGCCCAGTTGGTGGCTTCCTCGACAGGGTGGTCGACAACTTCATCCATTTTTGGTGCTGGCATAAGTTCTTTAGCAGCAGCTTCTTCCTTTTCAGCTTCCTCGGGATCACGATAGAAGAATAAATCAACTACGATTGGCCATTCAACGCTACGTGAGATGGTGCCACGAAGACGGAGAACTTCACGAGACAACAACCACCACATCAAACCAATAGAATGGGGAGATTTGTTGTTGCATGGAATAGCAATATCGATGTAACGAAGAGGAGAATCGGTATTGGTAAAGGCAATAACAGGGATATTAACATATGAAGCTTCCATGATGGGTTGATGATCAGTCAAGGGATCGGTGACAACCAACAAACGGGGTTCACGGAATGCTGATTGAATTTGATTGGTGAAAGCACCAGGTGTGAAACGGCCAGCAATTGGTGTGGTATCGGTGTATTTTGCGAATTTCAATACAGCACGTTGACCAATTGGACGGGAAGAGATAACGAAAACCTAATAAAAAAAAAAAATAACTACATTAGTCAGATGGTATATAAAGTGAGATTATCTAATAGTTATTAAAATAAATTCAGCATAAAAGTTGTCTTCATTAAATTTCAGACCCGAAAGATTAGTAGAATAATCATCAAAAAATATTTTTTTATAAAATAACTTTTTTTTTTCATTTAAAGAACTTACATCTTGGGGATGTTCAATAGCGGCGATGGCACGAGCAGCCAAAACTAATTTCTCCCAGGTTTTGCCCAAGTTGATAATGTTGACACCATCAGGGCGGCGCTTATAAACGTATTGTTCCATTTGGAAGTTGACATTTTCAGAACCCAAATGGGTGGTAGCTACCAACATCTTGGTAATGTCTTCCTCTTTGAGGGACAAAATATCTAAGCCTCCCGACATTTTAACGTGTTATGAGTTACGGTACCTGAAAAATAAAATATGGAATACAATTTTTAACTGGCTGAGACATAACCTCATATATGTTGTACACCAGAGCACGTGTCAATGCAAATCCGGTAGTTTTTTGCTTTTGATAAAATTTTCATTTTTATTCACGCACACATGCAATTTGATTTTTATTTACATTTAATTGGACACATTTTTATAAGTATAATTGCTTTAAATTTACTGTATAATGAAAATATAAGTAAAATTATTAATTAAAAGAACAAACTTACGTTGTGGATGCCACTAGGAGCGATAACAAAATGGACGAGTTATCATTTCTCTGGTATAGCGAAACCATTCGTTAAATCGTGTTTTCAGCCATGGTTGTATAAATTAAGGGTTGCAAATTAATGGTCTAAATTTTTTTTTTACAAAAATATATACATTTAGTGAAAATTTTAACATTTATGCTTACAATAAATAACACATACCTTAAGAAATATCTAAATTTTATCAATTATTATATAAAAAATGTGTAACCTAAACAATAATATTTCAAAAATTAATTAACCACTATATTAAAAAATTAAGACCAATTTTTGCAATGCTGCAGCAACGCTATTATCAAAAGCAGCGTTGCAATAGATGAAATTTTTGCCTACCAAAAAATTTCAAATAACCTACCAAAATTCTCTGCTGCTTACCAAAGCACAATTATTTAAAAAATTTTAAAATAATAATAATAATTTCAGTAGCAGCTCTTAATAAAATTTTTTAAGTCACCAACATCTCCAGCCATAACATTAACCTCATCTGTGGCCAGGCCTGATAACATTGTGTGGCCAGAGTCTGGATAACAATCAGCAGTTAATTCAATAACATAAACGTTACGTTGTGGGCATTTTGATGATTTTTAAGATTTTAAATGCAACGCAAAAAGAACAACAATCCTTTTCGTGGAGCCAAAAACATATAGCCACTCGGCTTTAAATTCTATTTTGTTAAATTCTATTTTTCATCACTGAAAGTAGAATATTATGTAGAAACTTTTAGAAACAAACTGGAATTGTTTGTTTGTACCTGGTTGTCGGAATATCTTCCTCTAAACTTTTAATTTCTTTCGACTTCTGTGTTTTTGTCCTTACTTTTGATTTTTTTCTTATTTTAAATTTCATTATATTTATTGCTTGTTTTTAAAACAGAGATGATTAAGATCATATTACAAATTAATTGCATTTAAAGGTAGAAGTAAGTTACGTCGTTAACAGCGGTTACTAACGACTGGGCAAGTCAACTGTCCAACTATCAACGAATCTAACATTTAAAAATTGTTCAACTTCTATACATTAAATAATTTGCCAATTTTGCCAGTAATTTGCTTTCTGAAAATTAACTATTTCAACGTTTTTTTGACAGCAGTGCAAAACACACAATTGGTACAATGTATGGTATGTATACCTGTACCTCTATCTTAAATCATCCCTATGTAATAGAACAGAGTTGTTTTATACATAGCTGCTACTTTTGTAAAAATTCTTAATTAGTCGTACCTGAATAAAGCGTACGGAAAAACGGATTACAAAAGAAAAATTAACACAAACATAAATATATACATATATATAATATTTGTTTGAAGTTTTTTTTTTAATACAAACAAAAGTAAAAACTTGACCATTTTATTTTTTCTTTTTATTGTTTAATTTGTATATATCGGTAATACAGACGTATACAAATTAAACTTTTTATACGTCGTACGTTGTCTGATTTTATTCAGGTACGACCCTTAACAGCAATGCAAATTGTTTACTGGAAAAAACGTTTTTTTTCTTACTCAAAAAATTTAAATAGTATTTTCAAAAACTACCAATTTTGGTCCGATTGGACCAAAACGGCAACACTGATCAAAAGACTAACGTCTTCTGCACGTCGTTAATTTGTAGTAGATCGGTTTAATTTTACTATTTCCGCGTTGCAAAAAATAATTTTGTTAAGAACTATACAAGAAAATCGAGTTCTTTTTCTTTTTAATAAATTTAATAGTGTTATTAGTTTTATTGTTTTACAAACAAATTATTGTTGTGCTTTCGAGTTCTACAAACGAAATAAAACGACAAAGTTCAAGTTAAATTTGTGATCATGCCGTTTGGCTGTTCGTTAACATAAGTTCAATGAAAATTTAATGTAAAATGCATGTTTGCACGCAACTAAATAACATAAAATCAGCAATAAAATAATATGGGTACGTTTTAATTTAACGTTTTAAGAATCTGTTAAGCTTAAGTAGAATATATACATATGTATATAAATACTAGTGCTGTCAAATACTGCTACTTTCTATTTACTCAATACTTTGCCAGCACAAATACAAGGTAATCAAGGTAAATATATCTGTCGATATTGTGGTAAAATTTGAGACAAAAGGGCGGCTGTTTTTGTTTTTTTTTTATTTTCCTACTAGTTTGTGACAGACTTTTACTGTTGCCAATGGTAAAAATGAAAAAAATGATTAGCCGCTACAAGAAATTCATTTCCGTTTTTCTATTGCCTTCCGCACACACACAAATGTCTTTGCTATTGTGTGCATATACATCAGTGGTCTTCACCAGTATTACTCAGGTAAATAAATTGTTCGGATATTTTTTTAGTTTTTCTTACTCTCTTCGTGAATATTACAACCAGGGTTGCTTAATTCCACAAAAATTCTGGCAAACAGCTTCTTAAAATATACCAAAACTACCCGTATCGTTAATTCTTATTATATTTGTTTACAATTAAATGTATTGTACTTTATTAACAGATATCACTTTTAGAATTCCTGGAAACCAGTTTTTGTTTTATTTTCCTATGAAAAACTTAATTAATTATAAAAAAATTTGCAATGTTAAAAATCTTTCATAAAAAAAAATCCATACGCTTTGTTTTCATCATGTTAAACGACAACCACAATTATTACAAAAACATGTGTGTGAGACAAAAATTGCGTATGTGTTTGTGTTTTATTAGTTTTCAAGAGAGCTAAATTTGTTTGTCAGACACTGAGAAGTTATGATAAAAAGCTAAATAAACTTATTAATATTTATATTTCTTATAACTGCATTTCAATTTGTTTATAGCATTTAAAAACAATTTATTTTATGTATAATTTTAATAAATTAGTTTAAATTTTAAAATTAAAGGTTTTTAAAACAAAAATTTTCACAAATTTTAATTCAAGTTGTTAAAAACAATACAAATAAAGAAACCAATCTCATCTCTCAGTGTATTTTTGTGTGACTCTCTTTGTGAAGACCACTGATATACATACATATATGCATATGTATGTATAATATTTTAATGCCATATGATATTGTATTTGATCTTATGCTAGGAACACAATTGGGGCAAACGACGAATTTTTGGTCGCCAATATTCGTCGCTGAAAATAAAACATATTTGTGTATATAAAAATGCTCACAATCATGGCGTACGGCGAAATTCGCTGTAAGCGACATACTCAAATTAAATTTAATTTTAATTCATTCGCTGGCGAACAACGAACTAATCAGTTCAGGGTGACCTTGTTTTCAATTAATTTTTAGGTTTTGTAGTAAATAAAGTTATTTTTTAATGCCATACTTGTTTTTTTTTTTGCTAATTTTAAGTCATGCAAAATTTATTTAATTTGTGAAGTAAAATTATTTTTAAGATTCCAATTAGACCGTCCCGTAACTTTCATTTATTATATTTAAAATATCGCCGTACTGTATATGCCAACAATGACTCCCTTCGTCAAATATGTTTGAAGTTTAATAATCTTTATCATTTAATTGATCTTTCTGAGAGTAATGATTCTTTGAAGAGAAAAATTATTTTGTATTTAAATCATTAATTAGTAAATACATATTTACTTATATATTGTTTGTAAATTTTACTTTAGTCTGTAAGGAACTATTATCCATAGACATAAATAAATAAATAAATATACAATAAAAAACAAAAAATATTTTTCGCCTTATTGGCAAAATACATTCAATATAAATTGAAATGTATGCTTTTGGGGATAAGCATGTCTCTATGGCCATTTCGTCTCTGCTTAAGAGACTCGTCAGGAGACTTTTTCCCAAAATATTTTTTGTTTTTTAATAAAAAAACTTTTTGTTTTTCTATTCATTTGCTACAGACATTATGCACAACCGTAGGTTGGCTTGCTGTGGTGGAACAGAGAAATAGAATTTAAATTTTTTGAAAAACAGAAATGTATTGCTTTG
This sequence comes from Metopia argyrocephala, assembly GCA_963576795.1. Lineage (NCBI taxonomy): Eukaryota > Metazoa > Arthropoda > Insecta > Diptera > Sarcophagidae > Metopia > Metopia argyrocephala. The sequence continues at coordinate 1,138,082 of OY756208.1, forward strand.
TAAATACTTTTGTTTGGTTGTTGTATACTAAATGGGATATGATTCGCATTTAGTCTATAACTATTTTAACATAAGTATTTATAGTTTTGAATAACACCTTTGGGAAAAAGTCTCCTGACGAGTCTCTTAAGCAGAGACGAAATGGCCATAGAGACATGCTTATCCCAAAAAGCATACATTTCAATTTATATTAAATATACAATATTTAATTATTAAAATTGTTTTATTAATAATTTATTTTTAAGTATTATTTTTGTTTTATGGTCACCCTATCAGTTGTTATTGAAAAACAAAAAAGAATATCTGTGAGTAGAGGCAATTTACAAGTTTATTTAGAGTTTTAAATAAATAAATATTTAAATTGTGAAAAGTGAAATAATAATTGAAATTGTAGTAAATTAATAACAGCTGATTTTTACTTTTAAAGCTTCGTTGAAAAAGAAGGAAAATAATGCCAGAAATTACAAATTACTTACGTGTTGTTTGCCAAATAAATTCATTTACACATATTTTTACATTTTAAAATATTTATGTATACATTTATTGCATTTTTTATTTATTTATTTTTTTTTAATTTTTTTTAATTTATTTTTGTTTTATTTTTTGCTTCAGTATCTACTACAACAATTTTTTTTTGCAATTTTTTCCATTTTTAAATTTGTTTTTTTTTCTTTTTCATTTTCATTGGTTTAGCATGAATGTTTTTATTTAATTATTTGACTTTTTTTTCTTTTTTCTTTAATAAAAGTGAGACATTTTTTATTAGTTTGTTGTGGAACAATGATTTACATTTACATTTAAATTTAATTTTTATATTTTTGTTGGTTTGTTTGTGTTAATTTGTAGTGTTTGTAGTTTTTTTTTCGTTACATAATAACAATGATTTTTTAAATTGGTAATGAGGTTTTTTGTTTAATTAAAAAAATTATCAAATCATTCATGTACTACATACATATGTATGTACATACAGTATGTGAACATTTTTTTTTTTGGTTATTTAAGATTTTCATATTGGCAATATACATACGTACATACATACAAGGTATGTACATATGTATGTAAAGATCTTTTAGTTTTGTTAAGGTGTGTTTGTTTTTAATTTAATATGCATACATACATTCATACATATGTAAATACATATGTAGCTACATATGTATGTATGTAAGCATTTAATTTATTTTTTGTTTGTTTATTTGTTTAATTCATGTCTGCAATATATAAAGTTTATAACGAAATTTATAAGGAATCTTTAGGTGAAATTATTCTTTTACTATTTAATCTATTATTTATTTCGTTATAATCTTTATATGTATTTATTTTTATATTTTGTTTTATTAATAAAAATTATTATTTATACAGAACACATTTATTAAAATAAGTTTTTGTTTTTAGTTTTCTTTTTATTAGTTTTTGTGTTGATTTGTTTTTTGCATGTTTTGCTTTTGGCAAATTTGTATCTTAAATTTAAATTTTAGTTTTAATGATAATTTTTAATAATTTTCATTATTCAATTTTTGGTATTGTTTCTTTAATGTTTAATGTTAAATTTTATGTATATTAACTTTTAAAATTACTAACTACTTATATCATGTAATGTTAACTTGTTTTGCTTTTTCTCTTCATTTTTTCACCTCAACAATCTTCATTCTTATTTTTATAGGTAAATTTTAAATAAATATATAAATAAAAATTAAACAAAAATATTATTTTAATAAACAAATATTCTCACATTTAAATATACATATGTATATAAAAAATTTTAATATTAAATGTTTATTATGAGCTTATTTGATAAATAATAATAAATTTTGAAGTATAATATTTTTTATAAATATGACAATTAATGACTGTAGTGAAACAGATAAATAGAATTTAAATTTGAAAAACAGGAATGTATTGCCGTTTCTTATATACTAAATTTGATATAATTCTCATTTAGTGTATAAAATTTTTAACATACATAATAGTATATAGTTTTAATACCATCTTTGGGAAAAGGTCTCTCCCCAAAACCAATACTTTCCATAATTAATATTTCGTATAGAAATAATATTAGCAAAAATGGTTTGTTGATTAACTCTTAAACAAAGAGATAATGTGCTTGTGCAATGTAAATTAAGTTGATACACCACATTTTGCGGGATCAGCTCCTCAGTCTACACGCACTATAACAAGTTAGAGTTTTATTTAAAAAAGTTGTGTTGTTTTTTTAATATTTATGAGCTTTGCTGAGTTCATGGCCGCATGTGTTAAGCATATAGCAGAATTTGCTTGCAACTGCATGTCTTGGCATGACGGCTCGGATTTATTATCTGTATATACTTATACACTGTGCTTCCTCAGGATAGAATCAGCATATTTCAAATTACAAAACTTTAAACGACATAATATCTCTGGACTATGTAAATTTTACTAATCAAGAATAAGAGAAGAGAAAAAATTAGTATTTATGTAGTTATTGTGTGATGTTATGACCCTAAAAATTAATTAAGAAATTTACATTTGACAAACAAAGTAAGAAACGGATCTTAATTTTCATAAGATATTTTATGTTAAAATTGTCATTTGAAGAATCATTTATTGTTTTGTATTTCTATCCTGATGATGAACTACAGCGTAGGTGCCAACATTCATTCTTATTATTTAAAAAGTTTTATTTGCAAAGAAATAATTTTTAAATTCTTTTAAACCATTTTAAGAAATTTTCTGGAGTATTTCACTACAGTTTTTTTATGTAAAATTCAAATAAAACTTAATTGCAGAGTCTCTTTAAAGGTAGAAATTAAAAATTATGAATTTAAAAATATAAATTGTACGAATGTATTAAAGATTTATTTATATATTTAATGAACATGTGTATATGGGCATTTCCATGGAATAATATGTTAATAAACAAATGATTTCTTATAACAATTCTTATATATTAAAAAGAACTAAAACTTTTATAAAATCATGTTTTCAGCTTGTCTCTTTTATAAGTACGATGGAAGTGGCCTTTAATATGACTATCGATCGCCTCATTCTAGATCCCATGAAATGCCCATATACCTACATATGAATGTGTTTATGAATTTGTATTTATGAATTTTTCCTTTTGTCTTTTACATGGTTTTTAATTTTAAATGGTAACATTGGTGCATATTTTTAATTAGTTCAAGGTGTAGTTGAAAAGGAAAAAAAAAAAATAATAAATAAAAACAAAAAATTAATCCACCCCATACGCAAATCTGCAATCTTGTAATTATTGTAATAAAATAAAACTTTCAACATATTTAATTTTTTATATTAAATGACATTTACATATACATACATATGTTTTTAAACTTTTTCTTAATTTTTTTATTAAAAAAAAAAATCTTTTTTAAATTTTATCATCGATTGTTAAACTCAAAAAATAATTTCTTTTTTGCTTTTATTTAACGCTTTTAAAATTTACAAAAAATAAATACTTTTTTTTATCAATTTTTAATTTAATTTTTGTTTTTTTTTCTACACATAAAACATTTTCTTTTTTTCTTGTCAAAATTAACATAAAAATTCTAATTAAGACAATTTTCTAAACAATGGCACTCACAAAAAGCATTAAAGGTATATTTTTTATCAACGTATTTATGTTTTCTTTTTTTTTTCCTTTTTTAATTAAATTTACATTTAAACATTGATTTCTTTTTTATTATTATTCTTTTTTGTTTTTGGTTTTTAATAAAAACAAATCTCTCGATGTATCAAAAAATAAATATTGTTGTACATGTGTTTGTAAAATTTCAAATCTATAATAATTTTTTCACTAAAAAATTCATCACATAAAAATATATTTAAAACCCTGCTTTTTTAAATATAAAATGTTTTAACTAAACTGTTATATTATTCATATAAAAATAAATTTTTACTATTAAAAGATATAATAAATTTGAACTAAATTGTGGAAAATTGTTTGGTTTTAAAAACAACTATTCGATTATGTACCCCTGTACTGTTAAAAATTGAAATTGAAGAGATTAAAAAAAGTAGCACTATTTTTAACTGTAAATTTTAGTTAAGACCAATTTACACGATTCTACGATGTATTACGGTAACCAAAATAATATAAATGTACTGATAATGGTTAAAAATTACCAAGTGTAGATAAAGGGCATTTTTGCGTAACCTTTTCCTCAGAAAAAATAAATAACAATTATTTCCGGTCCCTGATTAAGAGAATTCAATGTTTTTTGTCTGATTGTCAAAAAATCAAATAGAAAATTTTCTCATTAATTGTTGTATTTCAAATAGTATAGAAAATCTTTGCAGTATATAAACAGCTGTTTTAATTATTTTCTTCAGGGATAGGAAAGCTAATACCATCGTACTTTTTTTAAATTTTTTTGTTGCACTCTGAAATTTTAATTCGGTTTTTATTATTTATGAAAAAAGAAATAGTAAATTATCCGAAACAAATTTAAATTTTCCATCTCTTGTTTTCTGCTGATGCTCTTTGCAAGAGTACAGCTTTGATAAGCTAAAAAATTGAGCTACTTAGAAAAATTAAAAAAAAAAAAATATATATAAAAACCATACGACCACACGGCCTAAATATTTCTAAACGTATTATTTTGACCTTTATAACATATCTGACGAATTCTTCTGTATCGTTGTATGCTGTATTGAAAGCAGTTTTCGTTAACTTGCTTGTGAACACCTAGTGTACCATTGTATTCATGTACGTTGTATTGAAAACGTCAATAATCAAACAAGAAGAAGAAAAGCACTATTCACAAATAAATAAATGTATCTTCAATTTATATTTTTATCAAATTAATTTCATTTCTATATTTATGCACTTCGTTATTTTTCTTTTCAATAAATTTGTTGCTGCAAATAAATAATTTTTTTTGTTATTTTATGCTTCTTTTTAATAATTGGCATTCACTTTGCAGTAATAGCTAAAAAACCAATACAACCTTTTAAAACACATGAAAAACAACTGTATGAGTGTATTGAATTTTACCAACAAAAATCATACACTGTTGTAGTTACAAGCAACGATACAATGATACAAGGGTCTTATGAATTCAGCAATTGTGTTTGTACTATTACACTTTGTATTTCATTTAGACTTTTTCACACGTCGTTATACACAGTATTTTAGTATAAACTGGCCTTTAGAAGAACATTAAAATGCACCGGGTACAATATAGTGAAACTACAGATAAGTAAATGAAAGTGTGATTTTAAAGATGGTACGGAGTTATAATTGCGATTTCTTCTCTTTAATTAAATAAAAAATTTTAAAAATATTTTTAAAGAAATTCCCTGTTTATTAAACTTATTGATCCTCCAAAAATCGTTAAAATAGTTTCTTTACTATCGTCAAGTCCATCAATTAATAAAATTGAAATTGAATGTGTGCAAAAGTTTTTTATCAAGATGATCACAATGGAGAAAAAGGGTTTATTTATATAGAAGAAGACTTTAATTCAGGCTTTGTCTCAATTATGAATTCATGATTTAGAAAAGATTTAACAAATCTTTCGTAGAAATTTGTCAAATAAAAATATTTTTTTATAAATTTTTTGGAATGTGTTGATCATTGATTATTGCAAACAACAACAAATACTCGTACAACTTTTTCCGTTCATACGGGTATGATTAAAACTATTTAACCAATTTTATTGATATATTTTTAGAAATCTTAGTAGTGAGTATCAGCTACCATGTTTACAATAGCATCAAATTTAGGGGCTTAAAATAGTCCAAAGAAATGTTACTACAGTGATACTTAATGGCTTAAAATAGTAGAGTCAACTTTTTCGCATGACTATGAAAAGGAGCCGTTGTTTTTTTCTTTGATTTTTGAAAGAGCCCTTTAAAGTGCTATTTCATCAAGTCGTAGTGTTGCTGTTATTCTTTTTGTAATCTTAAGATTACAAACATCTATTTAAAACAGAAATTAATTAATTAATAAATTAATAAAAAAAACTAAAAATAAAACTGTCAGTACAATCTATTTTTTCCAGCTCTATTACAATTTATTTCGAGTTAAAGGTCTTTTAAATAAAATTAAAAAAATGTAAGGAGACACTCCTCTACATTCAGAAAGCTTACTTTAAAAATTTATTTCAAGTTCTTTTTTAAACTTATGGTAATTATCAACAAATTTTGATCATTTTAGTCAATAAAACAATTATCCATCCGGATAACGATGTATGTACAATGTACATTGTACATATACCAGTAAAAAGATATTTCGTTTAATATTTTAGGGATTACTCATTAACACTTTTTTGAAATTAATATTTACATAAAATCTTAATTTTACTAAAATTCAGGTTAAGAAAGTGGATATTAAGTTTAATTTATTTTTATGAAATAAAAAAAAAGATAAAAAAATTTCTGGCGTTTTCTCTTCTACAAAAAGTATAGCATTTTATTATAATATTTTATAAATAAAATAGGGATATTCACAAGCTATGCTAAGCTTATTTAGATACGTACCTATATCTAAATGTCATTAAGTTGCAACATTTTCATTTGGAAGAAAAGAAAGAAACAACAACTTTATGACAATCTGACATAAATACTCCCAATATATTATATATTATCTCTTGATCTTGTTTTATTGTAATGTCTGTTTTTTTGTAGGGGATAGTTTAAAAAGAGTGTAATATATTATTAAGGTTAGATAGAGAACACAAATAAAAAGGGTAACATTGCTTGGTAGAAAAGAAAACGCCAATAATGTTCGTTAAGAGAGATTTTTTTTTTATATATCAACTACAATTTTTTAAAGCAGAAATAAATAAAATATGTATTTGAAGCATAGATTTTTATAACTGATTTTATTTTAATTGCAAGTAAATACTTGTTTAAAATGATCACAATACTTATTAATAAAAATTAATTTCTAACAACAATTAGTTCATTATGATTGCAAAAAAAAAATGCATTTTAAAATTAAAAAAACATTATGAACATGTATGTTTGTATGCACATATGTTTGTATGCATGTGCATACATATGTATGCAAGTGTATAAAGTTATGAAATTACTTCTTTTTTTTGTTTTTGTGTTTTCTAAACATTTATAATTTTTTTTAATTTGTTTAGCTTTTCCTTTATTTTAATTACAAAGAAAAAATTTAAATTTTGAGCAATACAAATTTTAATTAAATAGTATTTTTTAAATATATTTAAGGAGAAGCTTTAAAGTTTTTAAGTTATTTTGTACAATAAAATAAAAAAAAATGTTTCTATTGTGTCTCTCTCCCTTACTCTTTGTGTATATACACTGTAATGTGTGCATGTAAAATTTATTTCTTTCTGAAGCGTTGCCAACTTTTAGAAAAAAAAAAAAGTACTGAATTTCAATTCGTGATTCTTTTACTTTTAAAGAGAAATCCAAAATTATTATAATTTTATATGAGAAACAAGGAATATTATAGAATAAAATGTATGTATTTCAGATATTAAATTAAATGGTTAAATAATGTCTAAAAACAGAACAACGGATTGCTTTCAGAAAAAAAAAAGAAATTCCACGAAATATGTATGTTTACTTTCTCTTTTGCATTTGCGTTTTCTGAAACATATGATATGATACAAAATTAAAATAAAATACGCTATTAAATTACCAGCAAACTAAATACCTCCCTTGCTATTAAAAAATGTCTATTTAATAGTACTCTAGGTAAAAAATTTTGAAAATTTGTAATACTTGTCTATTTCGTGGTGGATCACTGGATAGAAATGAGATAATTTGACATACGTGCATTAATATTGTAGACAAATAGGGCTCAAATGTAATGTAGGTTTCTGGTAAACCTTTAATGAAAATACTAAATGTCAACAAGAGTATAACTCGTTTTCGATGCTCGAATTCCGTCGCACGAGAGAGGTCTCTGCTACCTGTTGGCCAGTATGATACTTCGTTTGATCTCCTGTCTGTCAAACAAAACTCATTAATACAATTTTAATAAAGGAATAGATACTGAACCTTACTTTTAAACTTTAATATCTTTTTAAAATATTTTGCATAGAATTTATAAAATATAAATTTTTTATTAAGCTACAGAGCAATGAAAATAATAATTATAACTGAATTAATTGATATAATTATTATCTTAATTGACCTGCAGATTATTCAACAATTAGATCAACGAAACTTATTGATACAAAGTAGAAATTAAAAAATTTGTTTAGTTTCTTATGTTTGTTACTTTATTAATTATACAAAATTATTATACTTTTATGCAAAATTAATTTAAAAAAATTCTAAATAAAAAATTCTTGGTGTGTCTTTTTCTATATGGCCCGAATTTTTCTCCATTTAGGTGCGATTTGAAATTTAAAAGCTGACAATGCTGCAACACAGCCAATACTTCTTTCTGACGAAATAAAATAAATTTATGGAGTTACATTGGATGTTTGAATTTTTAGGGGCGCTTTTTTTAATTTTTATATACAAAATGCATGGTATACCATTATAATTTCGACTTCCTTCACAGCAGCTAGACTGTTAAGGATTGAATAAGGTCTAAAAAGAGAGTTGAAAACATAATATTCTAAGCCACAAATGAAAGTTAAATTAGTTCTTGTCATAAGCAAAAAAAAAAAATTATTTTGTTGAACTGTGTTATTTGTTGCGTCACCTACACGTAACACCTACATGCTTTTAGGGATGATTGCTGCATGTCAAATTTTTCGTATGAAAAAACCAATATGTCTAAAGTTTTTTTACAAAAATAAAAACACAATACCAGGCTTAAATAATAAAAAAAAAATTTTCGCATTGAAAAAAGCCCTCTAAGTTGACAACGCTGTTCTTTTGTCTCCGAATATATCCCCTTAACTTACAGAGATTCTTTTGGGTGTTGCGATTTTTGCTATTTACACAATGAATAACCGAACAATGAATAATAATCTTTTAACACATTTATAGGCATTTGTTATATGGTAGTAGCATTCCCATTGAATATGGCGAAAAATGTATTCAAATTATGTAATGAATGGGTAAGTGGTACAAATGCAAGTACATACTATACTTTATAAATACATATCGCACACCTAGTTCAAAAGTAACACACTCAAAAAATTTTTTTTATTTATGTGCTTAAACTATGCAGAATGCACTTGTTTATTCGTAAAAATAATAAAGCAAAAAAAAATTTTTTTTGAGTTGTGTCACTTTTGAACTAGGTGTGCGATATATATATATGCACTCGCGCATATGTACATATGGATGTATGTAAACACTCTTTCAATTAATTTTAAATCGTAAATACTTACTTACGAGTGAGCATGTACATTTTACAATATGCCATAATAACTAAAAAGCATTTTTATAATGAAAATATTTTTATAATTAAACAGTATTTGGAAAGCTAATAGTTTTTTTTTTAATAAATAATATTCAAAGTAAACTGATACAAATATAATATACGTACATACTTACATATCTAGATATGCATGTATGTACATATATTATATTTAGTGAAAATCTATGGAAGCTACAAAAAATATCATTTTTCTTTTAATTATTAATTTGTTTTTTGTTTTTTAGTTTGAATTGTTTATCTTCTATTGTTTAAATATTCACTTATTAAGTGTTTTGGGGTTTTGTTTCATTGTTTGTTAACTTATATATATGGCACACAAAATGTAGTTTAAATTTAATTTTGTTTTTGTATTCTTCTATATATGTTTGTATGTATATGTTTGTATATTTTTTCTTTTTTGTTTTATACAATTTTATCTTGTTGTTAATATTTAAAACTTTACATTCTTAAGTTTCTTTTGTTTTAAAAAACAGGTTGTTTAGCTCGTTTTCATTTGTTGTTGCTTGTTAAACATATATATTCTATACACCAACCGATCTATGATTGTTGAATTTTTTTTTCTTTTTAGGAATTTTTTTTATAATTTCTAGTTTACAGCACTGTTTCCATTTCCGCTATTTCCGTTTTATAGGACCTATACAGTTGTTGTTTTAAAACAAAATAAAATAAAAATATATATATTTTAATACCATTTAATATATTATATACTGTATGGTTTAAATATTGTTTTTTGTGTAATGTACTTATGGTATATATGTAATAAAATTTAGTATAACCATTTATGTATATGATTAATGATTTATGAGACGTACATACATAATTTTTGAACTGCTATTTCCTTTAACTATTGCCTAGGCTTAAACTAATCACTATATTCCATCATATTATTTATCTATTTATTTCCATCAATCAATTTCATTATTTGTATGTACATGTTTACATACAAATTTAAATCGAATAATAAAAAGTTCTTTTTATAAAATTTTTAAATTTAAGTACGAGTTTTTTAAAATTATAATATGGAAACTGTTCCGAAATATTGATAAAAATATTTAAGTTTTTAACAAGAAAAAAAATCTAAATTAAATTAAATAATAAAAGTTTTACAAAAGCAATCAGATATTTCGTTCTGCATATTCAAAACTGAAAAGATTTGTAATTTATCTGGCATGTGATGAACAACGAACTCGTTCAAAATAAAATCGTCTGAATTTTTAAAGCCATATAATATTTATCTGTTTTAATTATTTGAAAATTACATTATTCTAAGAAGTTCTGGCAATATATATATATATTCAAATATATTTAGATTGCAAGTTATAACAACTTAATATTGTAATTTGGATTGAAATCGATGTCAATAACATACCGGTGTATTACTAATTAGCGTATTAACTTGATGATACTATTTAAAGCCCATTCATAATACACCATTGCAGACATATTTCTGCACATTTAAGCACATATTACATAAGCAAACTTGACTTGACAACACGGCCTGATGACATGACATCCAGCTCGTATAATAGATATGATGAATTTATAATTTTTTTTGGATATTTTGTGTTTGCAGTGCTTTCTAACGCAAAATATACTCATATTTTAATATTTAAGTGGCTTTCTCTTAAATTATATAGAAATTTAATAGAAGTAAATGGCAAAAACTCTGCGAGTAACTGATAACCATAAATAAACTTCTTAAGTCTGTCATTCGAAGTCGATCTTATTCTGTAGGTTCCGGTACTCACGGATAAAAATTGGTACACACAATATGAGGGCTGCGAGAAGCTAGGTCGTAAGCCTAAAACAGAGTTGTAATGGCCAATTATGTATGTACATATGTATGCTTATATCCAAAGGCGAATATTATTGACCGAAAAAAAAAATCTTTTTATACAATTTGTGGTCCATATATCCATGAATGTGAAATCATTACTGAATTTATTTCATATTCTTTCACCAAGAAAAACCTTAAGTGAAAGAAAATAAGAGAAATACGAATTTATTTAAAACATTAATTTTTATAGGTTTTCTTGTTAATTACTGAAAGTAAAATAAATTACGAGACGTTGAAAATACCAAAATTTCCAATTCAACCAATTAGTTAGCAAGTGCTTGTATTTTTTTTCTTCTTGCCCACATATTCGTTGTATGAGATTTTTTTTTTAATATTTTTTTCAAATATTAAACGTTTAAAGTCTTCTTGTTTGACTGCAATTATGTATGTAGTACATGTACGCATATGAGATACTCGTATGTTATATTTTACAAGCTTTTGTTCCTATTTTACATTTTGTATAATCAAAAGGCAATTAAAACAATTTCCAGCGAAAAAAAGTAAAAGAAAAAGAAAAATTTACATTAACAAGAAGCTTTTGTTAGAGAAAACAAAGCAGAACCCTTAAACACATAGAAAAGAGACAAAATACAAGCACAAGAATTTATTACAGTACGAGAACATGTTTCCTTCCTTTTAATTGTGTACAGTTCAGTCAGTATTTTTTACTGTAGTGTTTTCTAAACTTATTTACAAAACGTTTAATTTAGTAACACAGCTAGCATTTAGAATTGATTTTTAAGAATTATATCGCTGAGTGTTTTTCGAGTACTCTTGGTAATAAAAAGCTGATTGAGAATTTTAAAAAATTTAATTGAAAACGAGTGCAGCTTATGTTTAAAAATTGTTTAATTGAAAATACAATAACAACTTATATAGTAATCGTAAATGGATCATGTAGGTGGATAAAATGTGAGTGTTTACTCCGTGTTTAATGAAATTTTAAACGTCTAAGGGATATATGAATTTTGCTCAATTGTCACACATTTTGAACAGATAGAATAATAAATGTTACATACATATTTGGTCGTTACAAACCTATTTGAGAGTTACGGCCTAGATACTCTTGCAAAACCCAACTTCTTTCGGCGACTACCTCTTAGCAGTCTTCTGGTATAAGCTCTGAGAATATCTGATTGCCATAAACAAGCTTCGCAAGTCTCGATAAAAACTGATGCACACAATATGGGTGCTATGAGAACCTAGCCCCTAACCATGAAACAGGGTTGTAAAGAACAATTATGTATCCATTAAAGACAATTATTAATGAAATGCATACATATGGTGGTCAGATTTCAAGTATTCTAATGTACATACATATGTATACAAGCATACAAATTTTTTTTTATGTTCATTCTGTGTTCCTGTTAGAAAACGCTTAAGGAAAATGGTTAAAAAATTTTACTAAATAGCAAAATAAACGTATTTTGCCTTTTTAGATATTTTAAATCACACAACTGACTAAAGCGCACTACCGAAATATGCCACTTTTTTAGTTATGCCATTATTAAAGTGAATGAATGACATGTTTTTATGCATGTATGTATGTATGCATGTATGTATTTGCTAGATGTAATATTTTGCGCGCATTAATAATTGCAATTCTATATCAGTAAGCGGATGAATGGAATGATAACGACAATAAAGTTTATTGTTTATTCATAAACAATTAGAATTCGCGTGGTAAAAAAGAAATTAATTTTTTAACAAATAAAGTCATTAATTATATATTCAGACAATTTAAATGAAATGTTTTTCCTTTAGTTTATGTTCCATCAAAAATATGAAAATTTCTTTAATTTTCCTATACCAACAAAAAATTGACAAATTTTTTAAAACGAGACCAACTTAAAAAACATTTGTAATATTCCAATATTACTGAATGGGTAATAAATGATAAATTTCTAGTAAAAAGAGAAATTAGATTTTAAAATACTTAAATGCATACATTCATATGTACATACATACATACATACGTACATATCCATGTGTGTATATATACACATATGTAATGAAATTAATAAAAAATGTGAAGAAAAAGAATTACTATACATATGTATGTATGTACATACACATTGTATGTGTATATCTAGACTTATTTACTTATTTATATACATACATATGTATGTATATATTTAAATATATATATAAAACAATAATTAAATGAATGAGCAAAATGAAAAGATAATTACAAATGAATTTATTCAGATACTTGCTTGGATATTTTTGGTGGGCTGGCTTAAAACAATAAACATGTGAATTGACGGAAGGTTTGTGAATGTGATTTTGTGCCGAAATTCATAAATAAATTCAAATCGAAATCAAGATAAAAATCAATTAATATTTATCATTAACATTGCTCTTATAATAACCATTAACTTTATTATTAATAAATCAATTAGTAGTAATATTACAACACATAAAATTATATTATTGGTAAACTATTTATATACATACGTATGTATAGGTATTTCTACACAACAAGCATAGGATCATATTAAAAAGGATAAACTTATTTGATGACAACAATAGGATTTACAATTTATTATATGTATGCACAGATATTGTAGGAACAAGTACAATAAAACACAGTTATAACGAACTGATGGAAACACTATAATATATGTAGATCGTTCTAAATAAAGTTCACTATACATATAGTAAACAAAAAATTAAGATATTTTTTTATTATTATTACAAACTTAATTTCTTTAAATATTAATTAATTAATTACGCAGTATTAAACATTTACGAATATTTCAGGGACGCCTTTCATATATGACTTCAACCAAACACGTAATTACTTTTAATTTAAATTTTAATTAATTGTGTTAACTGACTCTATTATGTCATTATTGGTTATCAGATAAAATCGTGTTTGTACTTTTATGAAGTATTTAAAATTTTAATTAATTTGTTATTTAAAATGAATAAAGTTGATTAAAAAATATTTTGATTAATTCTTTTTTTGTAATTTATTCAATTAAAATTTTTAATTTATTATAGATTTTATTTTTAATTAAATTTTTTATATTGTTTTCTGTAGAATTTTGTAATTGAAATAATCAAATATTTTTCTTAGTTAATTGAATTGATATTATTAAATAATTAACTACAAATATTTTCAATTAAAATCTTTTAGGTGAATTGGTGAGTTCGGCTATTAGACTGAAATCAAAATTTAATGGATATCACGAAGACTTCATTTTAAATTCATTTATATTTTTTTCTCTGTAAACGTTTTCAAAGAGTAAACCAATAATTTGAAGGTTCGTTATAATATAATATTACAAAAAATAAGAGTAATAAAAATTAATTAAGCGGTATTGAAAAAATATTGTCACTATAACCGTGTCCATTATAAACGTGTTTGACTGTACATATATGTATGCATATGCATACATAAAATGATGGATTAACACTCTGTGGAATATTTATAGAGTCATTAATAAGTTTTTAAAAATAAATGTTTTTGTATTTACAAAAGATGTTTTAAATAACAACTTTACTTTTATACGATTCTATAAAAACACTTAGTTTTTAAATTTGATAGGAAAATCTATGAAAACTTTGAACATCTCTTCAAGTAAAATTTTAACTAATGCTTCACAATTTTATTTCTCAGGAACGAAAAAGTAAACTATGCTTCAAAAAATTATTCAAAAAGTTAACAAAAAAGTTTTCACAATTTTATAAAAATAATAAAAATTTTAACATAAATGAATTTAAGCCTTTATAACACCTGCTATTTTTTACATTTTGTTTTTGTTTTTCTTCTCCCGTTCATATTACGCATCTAAATTGGTGGCTTTTATTAGCTCCTCTTTATTACTTTTTAAATTGTCTTTATTTCCTCTTCCATTTAACGCCACAGTAAGAGAGAAACGAGTAAAAAATCAAAAGGAAAGTACAAAAAACGCAGTGAAAACAGAATTCTACTTCATTCATCAACAAACAAAAGACCTCAGTGAACATTAAAAAATACATGAAAAAAGTAACAAACATGTATATAAGTATGTATGTAAGTAAGAGTCTGAATCCTGTGAAATATATTTTTAATAATTTTTTCAATTTTGTCCCTTTTCATTTTGCAAAAGTCGCTATGTTGGAAATAAGATAATTTTTTTTAATTACAAAACTTAAAAAATAAAAGCTCTGATTTGCACAAAATCTACTATCTAGTTTTGAGATTAAGGTCTATGAGACTTTCTCTAAATGCAATTGAAGTTTAGATCTTAAAATGCAACTCTGTTTCCTATGGTAAAAGCATACTTTTTAAAATAACTTACATACATACATAACTGGCCTTTACAACCCTGTGTCAGGATTACGGCCTAGCTTCTCGCAGCACACATGTTGTGTGTGTCAATTTTTATCCACGAGTACCGGGACCTACAGTTTTAATGTCGACTCCGAACGACAGACTTGAGGAGCTTGTTCATGGCAATTAATTACTCTCAGAGCTTTTGCCAGAAGACTGCTGAGAGGTAGTCGCCGAAAGAAATATTTTTTTCATATTTCTTTTAAGATGTCGGAGCCTGGTGTCGAACCCAGGGCTCATGTCTTAGTAAGCCAACACACTAACCACTAGACCACGGCGACTACAAAATAACTTGCTGGAGGGAAATTACAGATTAAATAAATTAATAAATAAAATGACTCAAACAAATACGAGTAATATGAAATGCAAATTTTCTATAAAAAAATAGTGGTGTATGAAAACAAAATCACAGTACATGTCAAAAAGTGTACATGTTGAACGGTGTTTCAAATATAATTAACAAGATTTTGTTTAGATATAAAAGCATTATGTTTCTTTTCTTTAGCGATAATGTCTTTAGACATTTTTTATTCTTCAAAAGTAAAAAAAGCAAGTGTCATAAGCTGTTTAATGAAAAAAGGAACTTAAATTAAAAATATTTTGTTTTCACATTTAGAGTGTCTCTATAAATATTACACTGAATGTGTATACAGAATACATACATACAATATGTATATCGATATGTTTATATGTACGTATATAAGAAGACAATAGATAAATTGAAAGGGCGTAGATGTTATCGAGTGTAAATATTTACATGCGTATTTTAAGGAAATATTTTTGTTAACATGGTAATATTAAATTGGTATTCAGTAAGGATAATAGATAAACACACGTTCAACAAAATATTCTTTATTATCACACACGAATATTTAGTATGTGTGCGAGTATTTACATATGTATGTACAAATAAATTTGCAATATATTGTATAGATATGTACATATAGTGAGCTAGAAAAGTTTGATACAAACGACAAAAAAGTTGAGAAACATGACATGTCACCAAGTGTTAATTTAACTTAACCCGTTGTCTAAAAATTTCTTAATTTAAAAATTAATTTACTTAAATTGCACTATGCGACAAATCAAGACTTTTGGAAAATTGCACGAACTCCACAGTATAGGTTCGATTGTACTACCAAAAGTTAGTAAAACGCTGTATTCGGTTTAATCAGTTTGACTACCAATTTTTTTTTATGGACCTCAAAAGATTTTGAAAATGGCTTCATCACTCAAAAAAATAGGTGTCCTCAGTTTTTGGCCAACAGCTAACTGAAACTTGAAGATACTGCTAAACTATGTTTAGCAATAATATAGTGAAAACTCTACTAAAAAATTTTAAAATACTTATTGTGCAAAAAATTATTTTTTTCTTACACATTTTTTGCAAAAATGTACTAAAAATTGTTTAATTTTTCACTAACAATACGAGTATATGACAACTTTGTAGCCATTGTAAATCTGAACAACTTTTGTGAACATATCAATACAATCTTAACATGTCTAGGCATCCAAAATAGCTTACAAAAACCAATTTGTACCATAAAAATTTTATTTTTCACTATTTGTTTAAATAATTTTTTTTTATTTATTTAAAAACAGGAAAAATATAATTTCAATTTAAAAAAACAGAAATGTATTGCTTTGTAAATACTTTTATTTGGTTTTTATATACTAATTGTGATTCTCATTTAGTTTATAAATATTTGAATATAAGTATTTGTATTTTTGCTTATCACCTTTGGGAAAAAGTCTCCTGACGAGTCTCTTAAGCAGAGACGAAATGGTCATAGAGACATGCTTATCCCCATGCTTATCATATGTTATGTATATTATGTTTTTTTAATTATTAATAATATAGAAATATTGTTATAAAAACATTTGTACATTTAATTTTTTCCATGCCTGTTCCCTTTCTTTGCACACATACACACACATACATATGTACATACATAAGTACATATATACATAAGTATATATATTTTAAAGAATATTTTAATTATAAAATATTTGAAAATTTTAACTTGAGAAAGGAATGTTTAGATAGTGAAGTTTTGGTTTCTTGAAACATCTCGTTATTAGTTTTTGGAAAAAGTTTTATAATTCAATAAGGAAATAGGTTTAATGGTTTTAAATGAAGAGAATAATTAAAGCCTAATAAATACTTTGCTAATCTCTAGGGGAAGAGTAACGGGGCTCTAAGCAATCATGCCAAGATGTAAGAGATGCGAGAGTATTTAATAGTGACTCAAAATAAAACCACTTTATATTTTATATGCACTTAGTTCAGCATCAAATTTTCTTGCATTTTTTTTATTAACAAAAGCAATGGTTTTAATATTGAGTCACTACAAATATTTTGGTGTTACTAAGTGATTAGTTGGGTGTCTTGTGGAGTGGTTGCCAAATTGAGGGATAATAAGTGACTTGGTAGCATGCGTTATGGGATTGGTAAAACAAAAAACTTACCACCTGTATAAATCTTGTGCACTCGCTGCTAAACTTAAATTGCCCATCAGAGGAGGTCGTTCTTTTAAATGATGATGATTCAGTAAATCAGAAGAGGAAGCAAGTCTAAAAAAATTATCGAACAGTTTAATATAGAAAATTTATACTTACCCTAGACCATATTACTAAAGGCAATCTTACATTATTCTATAAGTTTTGATTGGATTTTGTAAGGAGAAAATTCAATGGTTTTCCGTTTGATTAATTAACTTTTCTTGTAACTAAAATTGATCATTTTCGGAACACGCAATTTGATCACATTAAATGTTTGAATAAGTTTCAAGATTATCTGCTGTATTCATAAAAAATATTACAGACTTATTTCACAAGTATTGCATAGAAATTAATGATGAAATCATTCCTTTTCCAAAACAATGATAGACAAAAATTGAGTCCAGCAAAAGTCCATTGGTTTGTGACTTTATTCCATTCTTTCTCTCTCCTTACCAAGTAAAGAAACACGATCTAGTAAAAACAGACATCGGGTAATTTTTCAAAGTAAATATTTGTCTTACTCTGCGTCAATTTTTTACTGAGTGATTTTGATTTTAATTTGAAATTTCATAGGGTAATGAGACAATTTTCTCTTTGGTTTTTTGAAAATCAGACGAAAAACCATTGGATTCTCTTCTTACGAAATCCAGTGAAAATCTTAAGGCATGTAGAATAGTGTAAAAAGGACTTTATTGTCATATGAATTCATAAAAGGTAAAGTTAGAATGAAAAAAATTTGTCATCAGAACATAATTTTGCAAAAATATATTCGTATATTTTGATAGGATGCATCAGGCTCAATCATAAATTGGATTATGCATTTTTTTTTTAAATTAAGACTTTTTTGAAATCATATGACGATATACATATAAGCATGCACGTTTGTGTGAATTAATTTTTACCTTAGTTGAGGAGGTTTAATACCGTGCTTATCCATAGTTTTTTCCAACTGTCTAACCCGTAATCGAGTCATGTCTAATTCATGTTTAACTTTCCACAAGTGCGTGTCACAAATGGGATCATTGCAACGATGTTTCTTAAGTATTTCAGTTGCTTCATAAACCGCACCCCGAAATGTTAATGATTTGCCCATGGAGAGGGAGATTAGAGCACAACAATGCCCACCATCTTTTTTCGCAATACGTTTGCGTATGTATTTAAAGTAGACATGTTCGAGCAGCAATAATAAGGCCGCTAATAAAATTCCAGCCATCAACAGTAAAAATGCTGACAAGAATTGCTCCAAGGCGAGCGGATCAGATGACTTGTGCTCTTGTTTGCCAGGTCTACATGTACCAGTCATCCAATAACGACGTAATCGTTCCAAGTCACCGTTTGCACGAAACTCCAGCAAACGTTTATTAAACATTTGGACGTATTTAGAATTACGGCTGAAAGCTAAGCCATAACCTGTATATAAAATGGCAAAATTAATAAATGAACGTACGGAAAAACAAACGAATATTGATTAAAAACCATAAATTGAGAAAATTGTTAACATGGTTCATAAATTTGCAAAATTTTACCGACTCATTACCTGTCATGGCATACCAACTGCCTACAGTCATTAAGCGACAGTCCTCATCTTGTGCCACTAGATAATCCAAAACAGTGCCATCATAAATGAAACAGTCTAAATTACCATTTAAAACGGCTGCCACGCCATCTGCCACACTTGATTTGTTATATCTGAATGTGATATGCCAGAGACGGAATGTTCACGTCGTCGATAACCCACAGAATGAAAATAAAATAAAGAACAGATGAAAGAAAAAGAAACAAAAATTAAAAGTTTTAGTTTATTTTTATTGTTTTTATATATTTTTATATAAACGCTTTTTATTGTTGTTGCTGGTCATGCATGAAAAGTAATAAAAGATTAGAAAAGTGATGAGTGATGACCTACTGTCTCATGTAGTAGTGCATTTCCTTGTAGTATTTATTGATTGTGGAGTCTGTGTGACTGTAAGGAATTGTGCCGAATTTAAAGGATGGCTTGTGCGAATAGGGATGTACCAAACGACTATCATTCAAACCACTGAACTCATGGAACTCCTCCCTAAGATATGCAGGAAATATAAGACAATAATAGCATACATTAGGGCAAATTAAAAAAAGAAAAGGATTTCTTGTAAGAACATGTTAATATAGAATACCTCGTTATCATGAAAGCAGCCAAGTTGGCAGTGTAAATGGCAAGAAACACTACAGCAAACAGAGCCCATACATTTGTCATAAAGCGGGAAGTAAAACCTCTAGGAGAGTCTACGTGTACAGCAGCTTGAAACAGTACAGCCCATACTAGCCAGTATGTACGGAATAGTGAGAAACGGTAGGGTGTAACATTTGTATTTTGAAGATAGAGTTTCATATCGTAGCCACTGGGCGAAAGCCATTCGAATAGGAATATCATAAAAGTAGCTGCCTGTATAGCGACAATGCCTACCAACATCCAGGAGGCTGTATCAAACGGTTCCAAAAAGGCTGTGGGTGAAATAATACCGGTACGTTTGGCGACTACAATAGCTATTCCTGTTTCCATAAAGGGTTCGCTGAAATCCACCACAGCTTCACGCTCTGTATTGATCATTAGCGAAGTCAATACCATGTCGGTTTTGCGGTTTACCAATTCGGCAATTAAACCATTCCATTTACCATTCTCAAGTGTACCCCATTTACCATCTTCGACTCGAACCAATTCATATGTGAACCCGAGTTCTTCGGCAAATTTCTCTAAAAGATCAATGCAAAAACCACTACAGCACTGGTAGAACGATTCGTTGCGATGAGCCTGTCCCACATCGATGTCAGCCATCTCATGATCAGCTGCCACACGACAGAGGACACCACGATCCATAAGACATTTGCCACTAACTGGGTCCGCAGGTGAGAGATTGATATAGGGTGCTTCTTCGAGGAATGTTATTTTTAAATGGAATTTTTCGGGAACACCCTGTGGTGGAGCATGTGAATTACCCGGCCATGCTATATCTCGTATATCAAGTTTTTGTGTTTCCCATGACTTCCAAACACCGATCTGTATGAAAATTACAACAATTACATAAGTCGTGATTAAAAATCTGGAAAAAATTATTTTAACAAATAAATCTTACCTCCTCCCATACCAAATTTTTATTATTAGCACCAGGACGTAAATTCATTATTTTCAATTCTGCTGATTTCAGATCTCCATCAGCTGTAAACTCTATATTGGGTTTATTCAAGTCTCCTTCGATAGATACATTCCGCAAATATTTAAAAAACCTTTTTATAAACAAATAATTTAAAGTTTAATAACTTAAACGAGATAAGAAAAAAATAAAATATAAACTTTTATACTCACAACTCTCCATTGTCCCAGCGACCTCTACCATCATCCTCACATGAAAGTGATTGTGTATTTAACTTCTTGCCATGATTTGCTGGATCTGAAACGTATGCTTCTACGCCATAACCATAGATCTTGATCGCATTTGATATCTCATTCATTAAGGCAGCACTACTCGTATCAAAATGCACTCCCAACATACCAACTGGAAATTGCGGATGGGCATCTTTCTTTTCGATCACCGATTGACTCACGACCCATACATAGTTTTCTCCCGTTAACTTCAGATCTTCAGCAGCTCTAAGAATAGTTATTGCTTCACTTTGCGTGGCATAGAGGAGCATCACTCTTGCCTCGCTATTAACAAGTTCCATCAAGTCACTAGTACGTGTTACAACAATCGAATTGAGGATGGTAAATTTGAAATGATCCTGCATTTCAGCTACACGCTCCCTTACAGCTTGAACAAAATCATCATGACCGGCTATCTGGGAGGTGACTACCGAAAACTGATGCCATTTGTAACGTTCTAATATGCTCAACATAGCAGCACTTTGATGTTCTATACTTGGAGCTAACTGAAGTTGAAGTGTTGATTGTGAAGCACGCCTCTCCAAACCAGAATTATCAGCATTCCACGATATCACCGGTATACCCAAATAACCGGCTAATTGTAAAAAATATTGCGCTGATGCCGTACTGTGTCCAAACTGTTCATTATTCATCATATACAAAATAGCCGAAACATTAAATTGTAGAAATTCCTTACACAGTGTACTTAGAATTGCTAAAATTTTGAAAGAAATAAATAAAAAAGAAAAGAAAAACACATGAACAGGAAGTAAACAAAAATAATAAAGAGACATGTAAATATTTTGTGGAATTCTTTTCACTATATTGTGCGTATCTTCATGTCAATATGGAAAAGAAGTTTAAGTCAAAAATTTATGTATTCAAAAATATGTATAACTTTTATAATAAATACTTTTTGCAAAAATGTACACTATAAACCTACTTTATCCTTTTCTTGACTTAAGCTGTTCTTCCACATCGACACAGATATGTACATGGTATTTATTAAATATAAGCCTAATAACTACATATATATAAGTAGATATCTGTAGCAATAAGTAATACGATGTAACAAATCAACTCGAAATTTTGTGGTTTTGTCTAAAATAAATTGTATTTGGTTGTGTTTAAGTTAGAATATGAATGCGTATAGTTTTATTGAAATTTAGCTAAGTAAAAGATGGTCGTGGAGAAGAGGAAAAGAATGTGCAATGTAATTGCTGATTATCACAGATATGCATATCTAGTCTCTTCGAGATTAGAACCCGAATATCCAGGTATTTAGCTTAAAGCTCGGTTAAACTATGTTATAGAAAATTTAGTGAACAAATATATTCCATAGTAAAGTGTAGTGAATTCTGTAGCAAATTTGATAGTAAGTTTGTTTACAAGAATAAACGAATATTTATATCTTATTTATATATATTTATATTGTTTTTTTTTAGAGGTATAGAACTTCAAATTGAAATAAAACACAAGAAAATCGTTTTAATGTCCATCAATTTGGCTTTATTGGAAGGATAATTTTATGCCATTAATGCTTAAATATGATTTCGGGCATGTGGCCGCCGCGGCTAGCTCGAATAAAGCCAATTCTACAGGTCCAATTTTCAACCACTTTTTCGAGCATATGGGGCCGTATGTTGGCAATAACGCGACGAATGTTGGCTTCCAAGTCCCCTAACGTTTCTGATTTGTTAGCGTAGACGAGCAACTTCACATATCCCCAAAGAAAATAATCCAATGGTGTCAAATCACACGATCTTGGTGGCCAATTGACAGGTCCATTCCGCGATATTATGCGCTCATCGAATGTTTCCTTCAATAAATCGATTGTGAAGTGCGCTGTGTGGCATGTAGCGCCGTCTTGTTGGAACCACAACTCATCCACATTCATGCCATCCAATTCGGGAACAAAATAGTCGGTTATCATGGCTCTATATCGGTCTCCATTAACGGTAACTGACTCTCCAGCATTATTTGGGAAGAAGTATGGCCCAATGACTCCATCAGCCCATAGAGCACACCAAACAGTCAGTTTTTGTAGATGTAATGGCGTCTCAAGGGTCTCATGTGGATTCTCTTCACTCCAAATGCGGCAATTTTGCTTGTTGACGTAGCCATTCAACCAAAAATGAGCCTCATCACTGAACAAAATTTTGCGATGAAAATCAGCATCGAGATCAATCTCATTTTCGGCCCATACACCAAAATCACGACGCATTGCATGGTCTCGCGGCTTTAATTCTTGCACAAGCTGGATTTTGTAAGGTCGCAAGTCAAGATCTTTGCGCAAAATCTTCCATAAAGTTGATGGACAAAGCTCCAATTGCTGTGCACGGTGGCGAATCGATTCATTCGGGTTCTCTTCAACACTTTGCTCTACAGCGGCAATTGTTTCTTCGGTGCGCACTGTTCGACGTCTCTGCGGATGCGTATTATCACATAGAGTAAACGTAGTGCGAAAACGATCCATGGTTAACCGAATTAATTACTCTGATGGACGATTATGTCGACCATAAAATGGACGGAGCTTGCGGTAAACTTCGCGAACTAAACCTTTATTTTCGAAATAAATTTGCACGATTTGCAAGCGTTGTTCTTTTGTCAACCTGTTCATGATGAAATGGCAAACCAAACTAAATATTAATCGCTTGACAGCTGACAAAATGGCCGCCAGTTAAAAAAGTGATGCCAACTTAAAGTTCTATACCTCAATAAAAAACACACTATATAAAAATATATATTTTTGTAACATTAAAAAACATTAATCCAAATGAGGGTGCGTGGTATAGTGGTTAGAGTTATAATTTAAAAAAAAGAGTTATAATGATAAAATTTAAAAAAATAATTTCTATCTCCATTTACAATTTCCAGTACAATGCACAGCATGAGTAGGGGTTTACTTCTCTGAATACTGGTCGTTTCAATAAATAAAAGAGTAAGAAATTACTATCACTGTAATTTTCAATTACAAGAAAATAATAGAAAAGGTTGTTTAGGTTGTAGAATGACTGATGATATCTTTCCCAGCCGATAAAAATCTTTGTTAAGTATTCTTTAGTCGTATGGCTTTATTAGAAAGATTTTAATTATTATAATGTAAGGGTACGGACCAGGAACTGGAAAATATATCAGACGGACTTAGTAGGTTGTGTGGCGACAAAGGAGAGAAGGAGCATCACCTCCGCGGTTGCCTGCCCTTTGTTCTATCGAGGTGGAGTACACCTTACAAAGGATTCTTTGACCTATTGGAATCTCTGTCGGGAGCTCGTTGTGGGGCTGCAATGGTTAAGGTATGTAAATCTATCCATGCAAAGTTAAACCATTCTGCTTTTCCAACCCTCCTTTTACTCTCCTCGTATATTTATACTCTATATACAATATAATTTTTATATTCATTTGTTTTTAAAAGATAAATTATTGTTATTTGATTGTGGTTTTAAATCACTTTTCATAGTTGGCAAACTTTTAATTGCTAAAAATATAAGAGACAAATATGTCGTTTTGTTGTACATTTTTGTCTTTTCTGTTTTTTATAATTTTATGTACATTGTGCATATAAATGTATGTATGCATGTATAAGTATATACATACATCAGTGATGGAAAATGAGATTTTCTTTTCAATATGAAAAATGGAATTTGGTAGTACTTTTTTTAGTATCATGTGTACCATAAACACAGTTGAGTTTTTGTTAATCTAATTCCCTTGTGCAAGTTTGGAACATTTCAAAAAAAAAATTTACGTTTTGTTGAAATAAAAAGAAATATTATTTTTAAGAACCACATACACGTTTTATTCCCATTGGCAACTGAGTCGGTTGTTGTGCAAATTAAGGCGTGTATGACTAGTTTGGCAGCAGCAATTTAAAAGATTTTGATTTTTTGAGCTGGCTAGTAATTCTTGCAAATTGCTGTCAAACTTTACATAAGCTTATAGTTTTTTTTTTTTGCAAAGAAAGGTATAATTAGATATATAATTTTAAATAAAAATTAACAGATGACATGGCTCTATTGTTTTCCCTCATTAAATTTCGTTTTAATTATTTTTTTCTTGTTACTCAACTATTCTTTTGATCACATATTTTTGCCGCTTTTCTGTTTTTTAAGCAATTATTTTTCTTTCTTCAACCATTGCAATAAAAGTTTTTAATTTTTAAATTTGTAATTGTAAAAAATATAAATTTGACAGTTGCTTGAAAATCTAACAATTCAGTTTATGAAGTGTGTGGCCAAAACTCAATTCAATTATTAATACCAAATTGACAATTTAGTTGAAAGGTGTATGGGGTGCTTTACAAATATATATATGAGCTGGACTCAAATTACTTTCACTATCACTTTGTATGACGGTAATTTTTGGGCATCGTATGAGTATGTTAAATTTCATTTAGATCTGGCAACCCATTTGCACAGTAACAGGTGCCCGTACTTCCTTATCATTAACGGAAAATTAATAATTTTAAATAACTTTGAAGAATGAATAACTAGCTGGGTGCTGGATGATATATATACAGGCCTATGAAAGAAATCCATTCCGATCAAAAGTGGAATGAATTCCGTATTTTGCTTCTTCAGAAAACGTAAAGCAAAAATTTTTTGCCGAATTAAACCACTTTCAGTTTCCTAAGTTTACATTCTGGCAATACGAAGACCAAAACCAAAATTAGAAAATATTCCAGGATTTTTCTTTTATTATTAATTATTTTAATTTATATGTATAATTTTTTTTTACTCTCTTGTTTGAATTTTTTCAATTTTTTTTTTGCTCTTAATCGCTTAAAACATATCACTTAACATTATTATTTTTTTTTAAGACCAATACTCAGGGGTAAACCCCTACTCATGCAGTGCATTGTATAGGAATGTGAAGTTGGTTCAGAGAAGTTTTTTTTTTTTTTATAGATGTTTCAGTTTGCCCACTCAAGAGCCAGTGTTATACCTTTACCCTTGAATGATCAAACATCAATTCCCTCATCTGTCGGTGAATGTTTGAATGTGAATGTTGAGCGTCTTCAGTAGATTAGCTGTTATCTTCCCAGAAGGTGGCGCTGTACTTCTGATCATTGGTTTCTGGTGGAATGGATTAGAAAGGTCAGGGAGCGGTTTCTTGCAGATGGCCTTGCTAGAGGGGGGGGGGGGGGAACCTCTTATTTTTTAAATTTAACGTTTTAATTTAAATTGTAATTTTAGAAAACCGCAAATTTTTATTTTTATAATTTTGTCCTTCGCTGGGATTGAACCTTGGTCCTGTGAGTTTCTGTGCGAGCGCTCTACCACTATGCCACGACCCCCCAAACATGTAAAGGCTCGAAGCCCATATTTGAAAATTTTACAGGAGAGACAAAAAACAATCAAACTTTTTTTTTGCGTAAACATTTTTGAATTCTGTAAACGTATTTTTTTATATTTCTTTGTTTTCTATGTGCGTAGAAGTATAATGAAGAAGTAAGTATTTGCAATTTGAGAGAAATGGACTTAGAGCTTTTTCTTGTAATAAATTGGACTTAGCGCTTTTGCTCATCACTACAAAACAACAACAAAAAATGAGATAACTGTAATTTTTTCTTTGTAAACAATGTATTTTTACTTATTGCACATTACTGCATTAAAATCTCAATTTCTTAAAAAAGTGGACTTAGAGCCTTTACATGTGAAGCCAGCGATATGAGTTTTGTTTTGGTTTATATTATGCTGCCACATTTTAAGTGAAAAAGAGAAAAAACTGGAATTTACTAAATCGATCGGAATATAAAGAAGCTAAAATAAAACCGATCGGAATTTAAAATACGAAATAAAAACCATTCCGATCGGAATCTGTGACAGGCCTGTTACATACATACATAACTGGCCTTTGCAACCCTGTGTCAGGATTGTGGCCTAGCTTCTCGCAGCACTCATGTTGTGTGTGTCAATTTTTATCCTTGAGTACCGGGACCTACAGTTTAATATCGACTCCGAACGACAGACTTGAGAAGCTTGTTCATGGCAATTAGTTACTCTCAGAGCTTTTGCCAGAAGACTGCTGAGAGGTAGTCGCCGAAAGAAATATTTTTTTCATATTTTTTTTTTGAAGATGTCAGAGCCTGAGCCAGAGCCCATGTCTTAGTAAGCCAACACACTAACCACTAGACCACGGCGACAGGCCTGTTAAAGCAGAGAAAAAAGCATCAAATGTGTCACAAAAGTGCCATGGTATTTTTGAGTAAAATACTATAAAAAAAGTACTATAGTATCAACATTGCTGATAGAAAGTTTGCTTGAAGCTAAAATATTTAACTTTATTAAATATAAACACTTTTGTACAAAAAGTAGAAGAATGAAGAAAAAAGAAATGTAAAAATTATAAAGAAAAATTTAATTAGCTGTTTTTTTAACAGTAAGTTTGAAATTAATTATAAAATTAAATGAAATTTTACTGAGTCAGTCGTTTTTTCAAAGCTTTTTTATTTTATGCTTCTTATATTCCCGTTTTGCTACTGAAGTGTGTATGTGTGTATGTGTTTCGAAATTCAAGACATAACATGACGAAGCAAAGAAAGGCAAGACATGTCGACGATGTTGCCTTTCGTAATCAACAATGTAAGACATCTTTACAATTGGCTCGATTAAATTAAATACATAAATACAGATCCACAGATAGAGAGATAGACAGATATACTAAAAATCGTTTAAATGTATGTACTTTGAGTATTTTTTCGTTTAATGTACGAGTGTGTATAATGATGGTTGTTGGGAGAAACGAAAACAGAAGATTTAAAGCAGGAAGAGACACAACTGTTCTTGACGCTTTTAAGTGAGAGATGATTAAGTGGCATAATTATATTTTATAGCAGGTATAAAAAATAGATGGCAATTAACGTTTCTGCTCGTCTGTTTCGATAATTGTTTAACACTACAATCTTGGCTTTGCTTTGTTTTGTTTTCCTACATAAATTGTAGTTAAAAGACAGTTTTGCAAATATTAGCAAATGAAACAGACAAAAAACAAAAAAAGCAATATAAGCACGAATAAAACTGACAGACACTCTATGATAAAATAATAAAATAAGAAATTAAGTTCGATATTTTTGGTTGAACTTTCAGATTTGACTGTTGTTGTCGCCTATTCAACAAAAAATGTATAGTAAATAATATATAGTGATAGAGAGGAAGAGAGATAGAGAGATAGAGAGAGAGAGAGAGAGCTACATTTGTTCTTTATTCCTTTCTGTATAAGTTAATGGAAGTGCTTTTAGTATTAAAGTGACATCTCCTCTTTAACATCCATTAATTTTATTTAGAAATATTGTATACATACTAGTAAATGTATTCGATACATATATACAAATATTCACACACTTACACACGCATTTGCTATTCAATTGCTTTTATTTTAAAATGTTATCACAACTTTGTCACCAACTTTGAAAAGTGCGCATAAGTTTGTTTGTGAATTTATGTTGCGAGTAAATGTGTGCTAAAATAAGAATTTCTTAACTCCTTTACCTAATACACTATCTTCGGGTTATACATACAAGTTTCTATACACTCTTCTGTGTAATGACAATATATTAAAAAAAAGTTTTTCATTTTTTTTTTATCATTCGCCAGTATTTTTTTATATTTGATTTCGGGTTTTCTTTTTGTTCACCCCATGCCATCATATAATCACATAACGTAAATAGAGCTCAAACACTCATCCAAAGTATTAACAAATTGAACCAATATAAACAGTTGTGGGCAATGATTTAGCAGGTTTATAATATATGAATTATATAAATAATGATGATTATATAGATAGATAGATAAGCGAGTTATGTCAATGGGACAAATTGCTGGCAATTTGATCACTCAAAGGCCAGTGTTATACCTTCACCTTTGAATGATCAACAGTAAATTGTCTCATCTGGATGTTGAATGTGAGTGGTGGCATCTTTTTTAAGTTGGTTAGCTGTTATTTTGCCAGAAGGTGGAGCTGTACTTCTGACCTGATCGGACTATAAATTCAAGTTACAAATCGTTACCTTAAATGCAAAATAACATATTTTAAGAAAATTAGAAATTGTCTTTTTTTATTAATTACCCTTCATTACATCATAACACATACTCGTACATATGTATATGTATATGTGTGTTAAGTTTTAAACGTCTAATATAAAACACCACAAATTTTGTTCCAATATTGCCAGTTGTTTGTAACATTTTTTTCTTCTTCTGTAAACTTTTAAGAAGTGATAATATGTTGTTTTGCATTTTAGGTGACGAAATTAATTTTTTAATTTTTTTAAAGGGAAAAGTAGGCGTGTCCAAAGTAGATGGCTTCGGCTCAATGGACTTTTAAATCGAAGCTGCTTATTTCTGAAATAAATAATATTTTTTATTGTTGATCCATTATCCATTTTAAAAGGAAGTGATTGGAAAAAACCAAATAACATACATAATTGGCCATTACAACTCTCCTACAGGGTTATGGCCTAGCTTCTCGCAGCATCCATGTTGAGTCCGTAAATTTTTAGCCATGACTATCGGGATCTACCATTTAACGTTGTTTCCGCACAACAGACTTATGGACTTTTTTATTGCAAACTGTTACTCTTAGACCTTTTACCAGAAGACTGCTAAGAAGTAGTCGTCGTCATACTAATAATTTTCTCTCCACTGCACATAGGGCTCGCTAGAACAAATATTTGGCCAATATTATTTTTAAGCGATATTTATACTTTTTTTTTAAGAAACAGCATTTACAATCAAGCTTACGCTTATCTTTTTAAGTTTGGATCAATTACTAAGGTTTAAAACCGTTTAACCCTTTCATGCATATGTTGTATATATACAAAAAATTTTTTTTCGTAAAATTTAATTTTCTAACGCTATGTTTATAAAAACGAAGTGTGTCAAAAGCCATTATATGAGTTTTGTGTCCAGCTTAAGCCTGAGTAAACAAAAATTTAAAAGAAATGGGTACACAAAAAAAATCCAAAATAAAAAAAAAAAATTTTTTTGTGGTTTTTTTTTCTTATTAGAGCCTAATATAGTCCGAAAAAATCCGAAAAGCAATCTTTTTTTAAATCTAATTCAGATGTTTCACCGAATGATCAAGAAAAACAGTTTAATTTTAATAGAAATCCTAGTTTCCTTATATTTTATGAACTTCATATTTTCAATGCGTAATAATTTTAAAATAACTTTATATTATAATTCACTTTCTTCTTTGTTTGTGTGTTTTATCCACATTTGAAAAATCTCGACATATTTAAAGTTGAGTTTATCTAAAACAAGAATCACAAAAAAAGAATTTCGGAAAATATGCCTTATAAGTACTAAAAAAAATTTAAATTTTTTTTAAATTATAAAAAATTTTTATAAAAATTTAAAAATATTTTTAAATTTAAAAAATAAATTGGTAAAATTTGTGCAAGTTATTCACGTATACACTGGCTACATTTTTGTAGAATACTAGTAGCAAGAAATTTTGATTCCCTGCAAGGTATTCTCAAAAAGTTAAAAAAAAGACGATTTGTGAGGCACAAAGTCATTTTCGTGCGCCTAGACAGGCTCAGATTGTATCACTATGTTCACAAAAGTTATTCGCCTATGCCGTGGCTTCATTTTTGTAGAACATTGTTAGTACACAATTTGGACATATTTAACCGAAATCAGAAAAAAAAAAAACGGATGTGCTATGACCCTCGATCAAAAGTTGCTTCAAGAGCACCGTGTACGGCATATAAAAATAAGAATATCTCAAAAAGTGCAAATTTTCGCAATTCAAGCTGAGTTGAAATGAAAAATATACATCAATATCTTCTTTTTTTTTTTAGTCGTATGCCAGCCGAACTTAGCCGAAATTTTAAAACTCTACGTAAATTTAAGAATCGTAAAAAATTCATAAATTTTATAATACTCCAACATATTGATATTTATTCACGTCACCTTAAATATTTTAAATTTTTTTTAATGTTTTGAATAAACTATATACCTTCAGCTTTATTTTCCATTTTAAACTTTAAAAATTAAAATTTTTTTAAAAAAACTAGAAAATATTTAAAAATGTTAAAAAAACACCTGCCCCCAACAATTTTTTCAAGTGGACTGAAGTTTATGAACTTTAGTGCTGCAATGTTAAACGGTAAATTGCAATTTATAAAAATAAAATGCATTTTTGGTTGCTCTGATGTGTTTTCTATTAGATTGGAACAACAAAATTATAATCATAGCCCATGTAAAATATTTAGTTTTGGCCAAAAATTTGAATTTTGGGACCATTGTGCACTGTATAAAAGCATATACATATACATACATATATATTTATGCACTAAAATGTAGGTTTGTGTTATTGTGGGTTTTTTTTTCTACATATTTGTATACAAATAGTGAGCGCATTAAGAAAGGAAAGCCAAAATAAAATACACATCAATAAATATCTAGTGTTGGTGGATAAAACCACATTTATAAATATTGAATTTTATTTATAATAACAATACAAAAAGATTTAGGTGGTCAGAACGAATATCGGGTACCCTTTTAAGAGAATACATAAACAAATTGTTATGCATATGCAAGTAATAAAATCATATTTATGGGCATTTTATTAGGCCAAATGCCTATTGTAAGGTGTATTGATTAATTTTGGAAGCTAATAGAGTAAAGTTTTCACCCACATCCATCTTAAATTATTTTCCATTTGTGGCCAATTACTTCATCATCAATCTTTTATGTCATTTCAAGTTGATTTAGATTTAGATTTACAACAGGGCACATTGTGTGTAGAACAATAACATAAATGAAGTGCTTTTGTGTGAAAAAGTTTTTTATTTCAATTGCCGCGGGGCACAAGTGAATGTAGCGTTTTAATATCCCAAACAAACAAAACTTGCCAAAGAAAATAGTTTTTGGGCTATTACTTATATCAAACTGGATATAAAATATATGTATTTTCATTTAATCCTTGATACCGATTTACAAAAAAAAAAAAATAATCAGTAAGGCCCTAATTTATAAGGCCTTCCATAGAATTTAATTGAAATGAATTGAAATAGTTGATAAATTCATTTTATTTTAATCTTGACTTAAGCAAATTTCATAATTATGGGCACAATTGACTAGTTTTTATAGATTTATTTTTATTCTTAAAAAAAAGCATTTTATCAAAGATTTGGATAATTTACTTAAACTTATACAAGTACTTATACAATGATTGGCTTGTTTTTCAGTTTTAATTCTGGAATCTTTGTTTGCTTTGGTTGTGGGTAATACACATACACACATATGTGCCCATAATTATGAAAGTGGTCTAAGTCATATATTTCTTTTTTCAAGATATTTAATGAATTGCATTTGAATAAAATAAAAAATATTTTTACCTTATGCGACATTTTAATTTATAATTTTATTGGTCTTAATTGATGGAAATTTATTATGAATATGAAATTTCGTGTGAATTTCATACAATAATATTGTTTTTAAAGTTTGAATTGACGTGTTGTATAATCAAAGTAATTTAGTATTTCCGTATATTTTGGGTCTTCCTCTTTTAGGTGAAAGATCCAAAACGTGAAATTTAGAATCATCTAAAGAATTTTTGACTTAGACCACTTTCATAATTAACACTAAATGAATTCCAAATAATATTGAAATTAGAAACACTATCTAATGGTTCATTTTTGACAATTTCGTAAAAATTACATTGAATAAATTTAGTTTAAAATAATGTGTTATGATATAACTGATAAACTATTTTTTTTTAAATTTTGACTTAGACCAGTTTCATAATTATGGGCACACATGTAAATTAATTTTTGAAACAACGTAGCTCTACAAGTTCTGAAAAAAGAAATTTTCTATTTTATTAACTGAATAACGATTGGGATTATTTTAAAGTCTGTGTTACTGTTTAGTGTTATTGAAATAGGTATTTTTTATCCAAATTTTAATCTGGAAGAAAACAGTATAATCGGGAGCGTCATAGAATCCAATGTTATTGGAATTGGATTTAAAACCAATAAAAAAATTGATTTGGTGTCACAGAAACCAATGTTATTGGTTTTCGTATTGGAAATAAAACAAGCAGCTGATTGCTAACAGAATTATTTTGCGTGCTTTTAATGTTTTTTTAATCTTGGTTTTTTTATAAAACAATTTAAGTAAATTATATTATTTTTTGGAAAAAATATGTGCAATTTAATAATTTATTGAAAAACAGGGGTGAACATAAAAATAGAACGCAAAACTCTATTATCATAGAGTTTATGGAAAAGTATCCCGATTTGGCTAAAGGCTTCACCAAACGAGATAAACCAACTGTTGGTTCCCTTTGGCAACAATTGATTGAATCCCTAAATAGTGCTGGTCCTCTCCAAAAAGATGTTAATGGGTGGAAAAAGGTATATATACGCAACTTTTTTACAAAAGAAAATATACATTGTTTACAAATGCAACGCTCGAGAGCCCTAATAACATCACCGAAAATTGTCGAAATGGTACTTCTTGCCAAACTTATAGTGGAGTCTTTTCCAACAGATCGCTGATAGGATCCTTCAGCTAAAAACCTTAGCCCAGCGGCTAACTGGAGCAATGGTGAAAATTTTGATTGTGAAAGTTGCCCTTCAATGGTGTTGAGTATGTCAAGAAAAGCCTCTTTATTATGCCTATAATATGCTTGGAAGCTGCAAGGTAACTTTAAATTTGTGTAAATATATGTACATACTCGTATGTTACGACATACAAATTTACTTACGCAGTCTGCGGAACTTCAAGTGGATTACTGCAGACCCTTAAAAATTTTATAGTCACCTTCTTTATGTTTTATTCTTCAAGTAACCAAAAAACTGCAACGGCGGAAGACATTTTCTGTTTTTTTATGTAACTTACTTTATTATTTACGTTACAAATCTTTTTATTGAAAAAAAAAACACGTTTTACACAAAATTTTATCAGAAGTACCACAATTTACTAACAATTTTATTAAAAAATTACATTAAAAATATAAACATCGACAACCACGCAAAACAGCTGATTCGATTATTGGTTTTATTTTTGTTCGAAAAAAGCTAAACCAAGACGTTTTCATAACACCAAATGAAACCAATATTGGATTTCAATTCCAATAAAAAGCAAAACGGACTTGGATTCTATGACACCCCCGGATATTACAATCGTTTGGAATAGCCACTACTAATAGGCCACTGGCAGGGCCAGTTTAATTTAAATATTTTATAATTTAATATGTTAAATTGATTTTTAGAAATACACTTTTAATAATCGTATGTATTCGGTTGAGTAAAAGTGTTTTAGGTTTTAGACACAGTTGTGACTTTTAAACCAATGTTTTTGCAATAAATCAAATAGCAGAAAAGAAACCTTTAAAAAGTTTTTCATTCAAGTATGAGTATGTGTGTATGTGTTAACATATATACATATGTATGTATAAGTAAAAATATGTATGTTAAAGAGACAAACTAACAAGTCAAAAAGTGAAAAACAAAGAGTAAAAAGTAAACTTACAAAATACTTGAATAAACTTATGTATTTTGTTGACATAAATTGTAGTCCTGCAGTTTTTGTGCTAAAAACTTTGTTTCAGTTCATTATTACTTAATAATAATACATATGTATGTATGCATGTTTGTATGTGTTTTTGTAAATTAATATTTATATTAATGTTAATGTTAATGTCAAACTTTAACAATTTCACAATTAATGTGAATGATTCTTTTAGAGAATGTACATACATACATATGTATGTGTTTGTTAAGGATATGCATACATGGCTCTGTGTTATATTTATAGGATATTTAGTTGAGTCAAGTCAAGTCTTAAATTTTGATTGAAAAACTTATTAAACTTTTAAATATCAAGACTTTATATTAGTTATGCTATATTAAATGCAAACGGACGTAACTACACAAAATTTCGAAATTGAGTTTTTTATTAATTATGGTTCCTTTTATCAAAATACATGTTTGTGCAAAATTTTAGATTCCTACGATTGAAAATGGCGATTTTATTAACGAAATTCAAACGGACATAACTACAAGTGCGTGCATTTTTAAATGCAAGAGAACATAACTACATACATATTTATATGAACACATTACACACAAACTCATTTGTTGTATATAGAGATGCCAATCCTTATATCTCGATCCTGAAAATTATATGATTTTTAGGATTTACAGAATATTTGATTTTAAGATTTTTTGCTTCTCCTGTAAAAAAACAAAAAGTGTATTTACGTCCGTTTGCATTTAATATGACGATATGTATGTATGTATATGTAAATTAGGGTCCGCCTTATTTTTAGAAATGAAATATTACCCTATAATTTTTCCCATATACACGTCGTGAAGAATTTTACGCACATTGCATCAGGGAGAGACACACCATCTCCTGTGCGGAGTTACAGTGCAATTTTTTATTTTTGAAAATAAGGCACACCTTAATGTAAACTTATGTATGTATGTATGTATGTATATATGTATGTATATACATGTTTATATACAAATGTATAAGTAAAGAAACAAAAAGTAAAAGAATTTAAAAGAAAATAGTTTTAAAAGAAAATTATAAAATTTTAAGTTGAAAAGATTATTAATTAGATTTTTTCTATGGTAAAATATTAAGAAAGATGTTGGTTAATTGCTAATGAAAACATTATCACCTTATAAGTGAATAATAAAACAATTAAATTAAATATTAAAAAAATAATTGGTTTCATAATTGAGTTTTACTTAAAGTAGATATTATAAAACATGTCTGTGGTTAGTTTGTTAAATTGTGTTTTTATGTACTCGTACATACATACATACATACATACATACATACATACATATATTGCTAGTATGTGTGTGAAAAAGGAAGCAAATTTCTTTGAATTAAAAGTCTTTTTTCAACTCGTGCTATTAGTTTTCAGTTTTCTTTTTCATCGTTAATTAAATAATTGCTATTCATCTAATTAAGTTCTAATAGATGTTTTTGTTTTTTTTTTAACTTATAGTGAATGACACTTGATATTAAATTATTTTTTTTTATCAAATATTAATTGATTAATTAAATTTAATTATTTTTGATTTTTGAATTTTATATCAGAAGAAAAAGAAATATAAAAGAAAATACCTTAAAATATGCAAATTATTTATTTAATTTATAATATTTTTTACAAACAATAATAGAAAAGTAACTAAACTTATATTTTCTTTAATGAACTAAGTAAGTAGGAATTAACTTTAGGATTTTATTTATTATGATATGAATGCGAACTTATATTGTTGATATGCTTAAGTAACGACTAAAGGTTTATTTACATTTGACAAATATTTTACGAAAAAGAAAACATTATTTTATTAAAATTGTTAGTGATCTCGAAATCTGCATTGTTTGCAGTTGTCATCTGTTTTTTCTTGCCCTTTCTTCCATATGTCTACATTAGTCGACATTAACGACATAGACGATTAGTGCCGTAGTGGTTAGAGCTTCGCACGAGACTACCACAAATAAGTTTTTTTATAGCGATCTGGAAATACGAGGTCGAATCCCAGTAAGGTTGTCGATCATTTTCATTACTAATAAATTTAGATTTCCTCATTAAAACGTTTTAATACGAGTAGACTAAAACTAATTTTTATTAAATGAATTTAGATTATATACGCAATGATTTCTCAATTAAAGGAGAAAAATGACACAATGACATGTACCACACAAATGTACAACTGAACAGTTTTCGACTCTAACTGCCGAAGTCCGTCCTCACTAGAGTTCCATGTTTTCTGTATATATGCATGATAATCAAATCAATTAACTATTTACCTTACATTTTTCTATAGAAATCATATATTTAGACAATAATGTTTTTACCATGAGTTAATAAAAGTCTTCTCAAAAACATTAAATATTCTTCTGATCAATTAAGACATTTGTTTTAACGACAAAACCGAAATTAATTAAGCTCTTATTAACTTTCTTAAACATGTTTACATAAAACGAAACGAAAAAAAGCATTTTCTTCTGTAATTTAATTAAAAAGCTTTCAAATAAACAACACAAAATGTATTTTTTTCTTTTTTGTGAGATAAACCAAAATAATTTCTTTTTCAATTACACAATTTTAAAGAATAATTATATGGTAAATATGTAAATACATTGGAAAAGATTAACATCTTAATTGTTAATTAATTTTTCTAAAATAAAATTTAAACTTTATTTAATAGAAATTTTGCTTGGTGTTTAAATCTTTAAACACAGATAAAAAAAAGTATAATAAAATCGGGCAATGACAGATAATAAATCACCATACATACACATACATACATAATTGGCCATTACAACGCTGCTTCTCATAATATACAAATTTTAATATCTGTATTAAAATTAAATTACCATATATGTATTAAAAAAGAAATACATACATATATGTACAGTATGTATGTGTATGGTTGTGTATGTATATGTAAAAATATATGTCTACAGACAATTTTTCCTTAAATATCACAATAAGTAAGTTTTATTTTGCCATTTCTTTGTTAACATTTTTTAAAAGCCTAGTGTGTCATATAAATTTACTACCTTATTCAATCCGTACTGGGTCGTAATTTGTGCCCATAATTATGAAAGTGGTCTAAGTCAAAATTTAAAAAAAATGAGTTTATCAGTTATTTCATACCACATTAGTTTAAACTAAATGTATTCAATGTAATTTTTACGAAATTGTCAAAAATGAACCATTAGATAGTGGTTGTTATTTCAACATTATATGGAATTCATTTAGTGTTAATTATGAAAGTGGTCTAAGTCAAAAATTAGACCATACATTTTTGGTATCGGGTCATTCCTTTCTTCCCAATGACTGTGATTTTGGGTATAGATAGAAAATAAAAAAGCAAGTTACTTATACAACCCTGAGCATTATTATTAATTGATAGAAAAGTGCAAAAGAAGAAATACATTTTCGATAAAGCGAATGTCGCAGCCGGATTTTATTTCAACGAAATCACTTGAAGAATCAATAACAAGAAGAGTAAAAAATACCGCGGGCGAATCTACAACCTTGGCTACAAATTCAATGGATGAGATTCTTGAAAAATGAACCTTATAAAATGTTTTATAAAACTTCTTCAGATGATTCTAAATTTCACGTTTTGGAATTTTCACCTAAAAGAGGAAGACCAAAAACATACGGAAATATTAAATTACTTCCATTATACACCATCATTAGACCAGTATCGGAAAAAAACATAAAGGTATTTTGAGTTTACTACCGTACATCCCTCCAGTTTTTCAGGAACATTTTAAGAATCTTAAATACTCGAAATAATGATAAAAATGGATTACTGTTTAAAAATAATTAATAAATGCTCACGAATTATTTCAATAAAATTATTGTTTCAAATAAAACTCAAAGTTCTTTAATGCTTTAAGTCATTTATAGGACATTCAGTTAATTTTGAAAATGGTCTAAGTCAATTCAAACTTTAAAAACAATATTATCGTATGAAATTCACACAAAATTTCATATTCATAATAAATTTCCATTAATTAAGACTAATAAAATTAAAAATTAAAATGTCGCATAATGTAAAAATATTTTTTAATTTATTCAAATGCAATTCATTAAATATCTCGAAACAAGAAATATATGACTTAGACCACTTTCATAATTATGGGCAAATTTATATATGTGATCGAAGAATTTTTGAGAATAATACTCAGGGGTAAATTCCTACTAAATGCTGTGCATTGTATTGGAATTTTTGTTTAAAGGACAGTACATTATGACAACAGAACATATATTTTGTTTTCTTATATTATTAAGAGCCTTAGGAATGAAACAAATTGCTGTGAATTGATCATTCAAAGGTCAGTGTTATACCTTCAGACTTAAATGATCAACAGCAATTGCCCCATCTGGATGTTGAATGTAAGTATTATTTAATCCAGTATTTTTTCATATTTGTTTGTTTTTGTGTTTTGCGAATTTTTGTTAGTCTGTTGGATTTCCAAAGCATATATTGTAGCCGCTGTGGTCTAGTGGTTAGTGTGTTGGCTTACTAAGACTATAGCGCCGTGTTCAAATCTCAGCTCTGACATCTTGAAAAAAAAAGAAATATGTAAAAATTATTTTTTTCGGTGACTACCTCTCAGCAGTCTTCTGGCAAAAGCTCTGGGAGTAATTGATTGCCATGAAAAAGATTCGCAAATCTGTCGTTCGGAATTGACTTTAAACTGTAGGTCCCGGTACTCATGGATAAAAATTAACACACACAACATGAGTGCTCCAAGAAGCTAGGCCGTAATCCTGACACAGGGTTGTAATGGTCAATTATGTATGTATTTATTATTTAATATTTGTGAAAAAGGATGTATTCATAGAAAAAAAGAAAAGTGTTCTTAAATATAATTCAAATAATTACTTGAATTAATTTAATACAAGTTATATGTATGAATTTTAAAATTTTTTAAATTTCGAAGAATACAAGTTTCAACTCTAACGTCGTAGTTATAAGCATATGCTTAATTTATATATTTTTATACATATACATGTACATATGTATATTATATTACTAAATATACATACATACTCGTATCTATGTATGTATGTGTAACCAACAATATATGTAAATATAAATTATATCCTGACCAATTTCCGTTATCACAACCTTATCTTGATTTGTTTGTTTTTCATAACTTCAGTGCTTTTCAAATTCGTATTCTTTTGGTTCCTTCCAAATGTCTATCTTCTTGTAGTGCAAAAAATAATTATGATTTTGTCATCAATGTTAGCTATGGATGGATATGTCTTTTATGATTGTATGTGTTATTTGAAATGAAACTTATGATTTAAATATAAATGTATGGTTGTGGTTTAATATGAGAGTGTAAGTGTGTGCTTAAATATGTTCTTTAAAATTCCCATACAATATGTAAATATTTATTTTATTTTGTATTTCATTTCGAATTCTGGTATTTTTATCTCCATCTGTTTTGTTATTGTTTCCTGACACATTCTTAACAAAGAATATAAATGTGGATTCTCTTTACAGAGATTTTAAGACAACCGATAATCCAATTTCAATATGCTGATAATATTATTCTTAACTTAATATTATTTTAAATGGTTTTCACACGTGAGTTGTTTTCTCATGATCTTGAGTATTATAGGAAATATGTATTTATTTTGGCATCCTTTACTAAATATATGTACACATACATTTGTAGGTACTTTAATAACCTTTTGCCTGAAACGTTATTTAAAAATATTATTCTTAAGCACGCTGAATTATTTTTCCACTTGGAGTAAAATATATCCAAAATTTTTGAACTCAAAATGTTATATTCTTAAGAAATATTATAAGTTAACTATGGTTTTCTTAGGCAGATTCGTTTATGTTTTTGTAGTTACAATTTGTGTTCATACAGATATAACAAAAGTTAAAATTTTATTTCGAAATTTAAAAAAATGTGCAAGGAAAATTCTAAAATATTATAAAAAATATTAAGAGTTGAGAAACAGGTAATAAAAATAAAAAAGTGCTGTGAGTATTTGTTATGTTGCCCGCAGGAAAACATGGGTTAAAGTGTGTTGCCTTAGATTTTTCTGTAGTGAAATTATTATCTTATTATTAGAACTAAAAAAAGGAATTTATCTTGCTTTATAAATAATTGTCGTTTAAAAATATTTGAAGCATATTCAGAAATGTACACTAAGTACACGTCAAGTGAATCACATATTGTTACTTTTAGTATGAAAAGTTTGCAATTTCTTGTTATAATGATGGGTGAAGCTGTAACCAATTGCCAAATAGCCAACACATTCAAAGAGCAGTTGATTGAATCCATTTTACATTTCATACTCTATTTAAAATGATAACAAAGTGATGAATATGAAGAAATTAATATATAATCTATTGAATAATTTTATTTTTGCATGACCTTATTTTAAATGATGTACAAACAATATAATATAGTTGAATAGCCGTCTTACAAATGGGGAAAATTTACCAAGTTTTTCAAACCATCTTAATTTATTTATTTTGTACTATGAAACATTTACTGCCAAACAATTTTAAATTTTCTTTTGAAATTGCCATCCTGTTCAAACATAAATTGTTTTATTTTGCAGCTTGATTATATTTAATAGCTCTATTCCCTCTTTATTTTCCTTTTTTTTTATTTTCTCGAAATATTTGTGTAAACAAACCTAT
Organism: Metopia argyrocephala; assembly: GCA_963576795.1. Classification (NCBI taxonomy): domain Eukaryota; kingdom Metazoa; phylum Arthropoda; class Insecta; order Diptera; family Sarcophagidae; genus Metopia; species Metopia argyrocephala. The sequence continues at coordinate 1,179,634 of OY756208.1, forward strand.
CGTTACTAAATCCAAAGTTTCGTAAGCGTTAAAAAATTAAAAATTGGCACATTACTTATATTGTAATTGATTAAGATTAATTTAATCAAAACACATATTTCTGTAAAACTTTATGCATCTTGACAAAATATTAATAAGGAAACTTTGTTGATGTTTTTCTTGTACTATATTTCTATTAATCGTGTTTTAAATATATTATTCCCACAAACATTTAGTATTACTCATTTTGATACATCACATTCAAACATTTTTTAAATTAAGAGATTTGTTTTTTACCTCAACGTACTTTCTTGATTTTACAAATAAAATTTGATGGTCTGGTAATTATTTTGTTTGACAACATTTTAAAATAGTTATTTTCTTGTGTTTTTGTAGTGCATTAGTTCAATTTGTTTTTCCATTATTCGTGCTAGTATCGCTCAAATTCGCATTGATTTTTTAAGGTTAACTTTAAAATTTGTATGCCAAAATTCAGCAATTTTGAATTTATAAAGCTTTTTATCTCTCCACTATAAATATAAAATATGTATTCACGACCTTTTGGAATTTTAGGTGTCGATATATATAAATATATAAAAAAACAAGAACTTTATGTAAGTAAATAAAACAAGTATTTTTTAGCACTCATCTCTCTTCTTTCGTCAACAAAAGCAAATGTGTCTCAGCAAATGTTTTACACTATGGAAGGAAAATAATTTGAATTTCCTAATAATGAAATTAAAGGAACACATTTAAATCAGACTCAAATTTTATCTTATAGGATATGCATATATTAAAATAATTGAAAGTTATTTAACTTTGAAAAAAGAAAATTAAACAGCCGATTATAAGTGTATTCTCACAGGGGATCTTTTAATTGCCAGAAAAAATTTTTTCTGCAATCCAGCTGTGTTTAAATGTATTTCATTTCATAACCTTTTAAAGATTTGTATAATTAAAAAATTTTTATGTGCAAAATTAGTTATCGTGGTAACACGCTGCGTATAATTAATATGAAAATGAAAAAAAAAATTATTATAAATTTTTCTATTCTGTTATTTACGCGGCTAAATTTAAGAAATATCTTACAATAACAATATTTACTAACCTAAGTGAGAATAAATAATAAAATTAAAAAAAAAAAATGAAATAAAAATGTATCTCGTATATCTCTTAACCTTGTTGAAGACCATATTCTCGCTATTTAAGCCAACTGCATAGAAAGTAAACCAGCGCTTTAAAGATTCTCTTTTGAAGTTGTTGTTGTTGTTGCTGTTATTTTTATTGCTGTTGGCTAAATGCTTTTAGTTTTGCTGGTGTAAAATGGTTTTGGTTAAAGCTTTTGTGGTTCATAAGTCTGCTTGACTTTAAAAATGAACATAAAGAAGGTGTCAGGCGTTTATTAAGTCGGTTATGCGTTTACTAACTCGATGGTTATAAAAAGCAGGTGTTTAGCTTTAAATGTGGAAAATGAAAAAAAAAATTATATTTTTTCTTATTATTTTTTTTTTATGTCGTTACTTTGGTTTCAATTTTTTACATAATTTTTTTTAATATATATATATATATATATTTTTTAAAGTTAAATGTAATATTCATGACAACGAAATTTTTGATCTCACTAAAAAATAATTATAATTATTATTGTTGTTTTCGCAGTTGTTATGACTATGCTGTTGATGCTGTTGTTGCTGTTGTTGGTATTTTGTGTTCTTTTTTATTCCAATAATTCCATTTACTTAACATAGTTAACTGTTTCTCATTAACACGTTTTAGTCCATTGACATACATAGGTATGTTCATGTATACACATACATATATATGTGTGTATGTGTGTAGGTGTTGACATATTGTATGTTCATATGTATGTATGTATGTATGTATCTTAACAATAGCTGCTGCTTTAACTTTTGTGTCTTGCATGTCTGAATAGATGGCTGGATATTTTGTGGCCTGTATTTGTTAATGTTTTCAAGAGTAGGAGCATATGTACATATGTATATGTATGAGTGCCTACTTACTGTTACCTTGGCCATTGTGACTACATATTAATGAATGTGTCGATGGCCTTGTGATTTTTATAAGTGTGCCTCTTTATTCAAAAGTAAATATGTTCGTGTACTTGTATTTGTGTTTGTGTGAGTTTGTGTTTTTTTTTTTTTTTGTAGATAATTTTTATTTGTGTTTAAGGCCTTAAGAACGTTGTTTTCAAGATTTTTATGAACGTGATGTTTCCAGAGTTGTCAATAGCCATCATCATACAATAAATTCTAGTTTTGCAAAAATAGTTTTAAGACTTTAGTATACTCAGATTAGTCTTTACAATTGTGTATCGATCGGTTCTAAACATTTATGCATACAATAGAGAATTTATGAACAAATTAAAATTAAAAAACTCAGGGGTTCTTCGAAAGACAATCAGACTGTCAGATTAGGTGATTTTAAAATTTGTTTGACATCCTAATTTTAAATATATTTAATACATACATACTTACATATATAAATTACTATAAATATTAAAAATGTATACATAAATTAGAAAATATACTACATGACTGATTAATAGAAAAACATGTTATTTATTTTCGATAAGAAGTTTGATTCAACTCTTCTAAAACACTAGAATTAGCGAAATATGAAAAAGAGAACCTTGTAAGAAAACTTGTAATATTTTCATACCAATGCACTGTGGTCGGAAATTTCATTTCGTTGGCCAAAAGTCAAAATGTTTACACTCATGAAATATGTTTTTGTTTTTGAAATCTAGTAGTCAACACTCCAAAACAACCAAAAATTAATTTTGTTGTTGTAATATGCAATTCACCGTTATTCGGTGAGTCATCGAAGTTGAATTGTTTGCTTCATTTGTAAACAGAATTGCGTTTGGTGTTTTATAGTGCTTACTTCAATTGTTTGTTAAATCTGAAAACAAAGCGTGTTAAATAAATGTTTAAATGGAAAACGAAGGTGATGGTAAGTTTATTAATTTTGTAAAATATAATAATTAAAAATTGGATACTCTAAAAAATAAAATAACTTTTTCCAAAAGTCTTTAACATTTTGGAATTTATTTTTTTTAAGTTTGAGTAAGCTTAACACATTTTGTTTAGGAGTGTTAAGCATAAGATTAAAAACCAAATTACTTTGAAGTGTTTAGTTTTTGAAAATGAAAGAAAGGAAAAAAAAAATATTAATATTTTTGTAAATACGTATGTAAATCATATTTTTAATTTCCAGAAACACCATATTTACTCGTAAGTATCGTATATTTTCTCATTTAGAATTAAAAAAAAATAAAAACTCAGAAAGAAAAGAAAAAAAATTTATGCAAAAATTTTTTTTTTTAAATTTTAACTCTAAGTGTTGATAATTAAAAAAAAAATAATTATTTTATACAAAACACTTAAAATATACTGCAAATTAAAATTCCAGTTAAAAATTCCGTTATTTTAAATTTTAATAGTTTTGGCCAAGAAAAGTGATGTTTCCGACCATAGTGCAATGTTTTTATTAAAAATAGGCGTAATAACAAATCTCAATAGACGAAACCCCGTTCGGCTCTTTTCCTGCACGAATTTCTTAAAAACTGATCAAAAACACGTTCGCTCAAAGTTGTTTTTTCTATATGTATCTACAAGTAATTACACGAAAAACAACTAAAAATATGAGTCTTCATAAAAGTATTCGTATCTCTAATGATAATAGTGTAGTAAAAGTTCTTAAATAAATTTTTTCCCGATTCCAGGAAGTTTAAAAAGATGAAGATGATAATGGCAACTATCTTGATAATAAAGTTCTGTAAAAATATTAGAACTTACTGGTAAACAGTTTTGTAAAGGAGAGAAGCTGAATTCTCTATACAATGCTTATGGCGGGAGATATGATTTTTATGTGACAAGTTCTCGCTTGGAAACATTACATTTTGCAAAACTAACTTACGAGTATCTTAATATTTTTTAAATGCTTCGAGTACAACCTCTTTCTACAACTGCAAGCAAGCTAATTTAGTTTCACTCACAATAATCATAAAATCATTTAAATAGTGTGAGTTTCTTCTCAGTAAGACTTCACAGTATGCAAATATATCGGCAATTAATTTAATTTTTTGAGCTTACAAAACCATGAAATATTTTTGCAAGATAATATAATGTTGCTTATTCCATTACTTAATAAAAGCAGCCATTGTGCTCTTAATGTGTTCAGTAAAAATGTTCGAAATTTTGAACATAAAAATTGAATAAAATGGTGATTTTTTTCAGATTTAGCGATCTTTAGAGTTTCGAAATAACTTTAGTATTCAGGATATTTAAAAAATATTTTTAGGGATTTGAAAATTTTTTACTTCATTGTCAAAATCCTGGTATGCAGTAGTTTGTTTGTGTATTTTTTAATCTGCCAATACAGTACGATAAGTTTCTGATTTGTTGCAAAAAAAAAAATCTTAGAATTATATTCAATATCTCTTTACGTTTAAAAATATATGGCTTACAGAAACTTTTTGTAATTAAACTGCCCCTAAACTAAAATATATTGACTTTGGCAACTCTTTAAATACCATTTGCCAATTAATGCGTTCATAAATGATACTTTTAGCGTAAAAGATTGACTCGTTTTCTTGTTTTTTTTTTTATTATTAATTAATTCATTTAACCGTTTATTACTTTTATTTTTAGCAATGCTAGACGTTATAATTGAATTTTCATCATGTTAAAATAAGATTAGCTGGACTTATTGTAGTGACAGTATGTGGTTTCAGGCTGATGTCTTTTATTTTGTGAATATTTCCTGACTTAACTGTGTTGTGTTTGTTTGGGAGTGCGGTAAGCATGGATTTCATATTTTATAACGGATATTGTATTTCTTTTAAAAAGGACATCCCTATTTTATACGTCAATAAGCTTGTAAAGCTAATAGGATCCTTTCTTTTGTTCCCTTTTATCGAAGAAGTAGTCTGTTGTCTGCTTGACATTAAGGATTGATGTGACAAAGCCGTCACCATCAAATAGTTTTTAGTTTTAGTTTTGCCCTTATTTTTCTAGTTAAAATTCAAAGCATAGAGTTTTATGTAAATAATAAATACGATGAGGTTAGCAATTCAATTCATTTGCAGAGCCTGATGCGGTTGCTTTTCATTTATGACTTTTAAATATTATCTTCTACTTCATTGTATGTATGTATATGTATGATTGTATGTATGTAGGTTGTTGTATTGCCACCTTGATTTCTTTAGTATGCTGTTGGCTAAATGACATCTTCAACTGTTTGGGTTTTCTTTCTAGATTTATATTGTACTCGTACATACAAAGCAATAAAATAGCGAAACAAAGAAAAGTGAAAGAAAAGAGTCCGAAAATAAATTTAAAACATTAAAAAATTAGAAAAGTATAGTGTTTTATATATTCGATTCACTTTTAAGAAATATTTTAAATAATTGAAAGCTGGTGGGCCTACAAGAATGGTCAGTTTTATGCGTATCTCTTCAGACTAACTGGTAACCATTTACTTTTCAGACAAATGACACCTTATGACATGACCATGTTCATGCATGTTAAATCAAACTCTTGAACATTCATATACTCATGTATAGGTATATGGTTTCCATTGCTACCAATTTTACATGCATTCTTCAAAAAAAAAAAAAAAAAAAAATAATACAACAGTACTCAACTCTTTGACGTTGTCCTTGTCATTCTGGCAAACAGATAACAAAAATAATATACGAGTACTTGCTAGAATATAATGGTTCTGATGTTTTGTTGATCTCAGCTTGACTACAGTAAAGTAAAAAGAAGTTAAACTGCAAAATATTTTAATTGGTTTTTTATCCTCCTTCATGGTAAGAGTTTAATTCGCTTCTGGTGCTGTTAATTTTAGAAAATACAGTTTTTATTTCTTAAATACTGGGTAAATATTTATTTATTTAAATTATTAGTAGAATTTTGGAAAAACATCTCCTGATGATTTGTTTTAAGCAGTAATGAAATGGGTATAGAGACAAGCTTGTCCCGATAACTAGTTTGCTTGTCATATTGATTATAAGGTGCAGTCGACCTACCAGCTTTGTTTTTTAGACAATTTGTGAAGAGAGTTGTCAATTTTTTCTTTCGTTTATATAAATTGTTTTCGTTTTCATAATTTGGCAAGTGTATGCTTGTTGTTGGTAATTTTCATGAACAAATTCGATACACTTATACAGATATTTGTCATGCGTTTTTTTTTAAATGTAAATTTTTAAATGTAAAGTGTATGCCTGTTAGTGATAAAAAGAACAAAAATGCAAACAAATTTATTTATGGTCAGTAGTAAATTTATTTAGAAAAAGGTAACGAAGTACATAAATATAAAAGTGAAATTAATGTTGATAAAGTGATAAAAATATAAACTAAAGATTAGAGTTGTGTCGGTCATGAACGGACGGGTTAAATTGAACAAATCAATCAATTGAACGATAGCTCAGCTCTGACATCTTGAAAAAGAAAGATATATATGAAAAAATTATTTCAGCAGTCTTCTGGCAAAAGCTCTGGGAGTAATTGACTGCCATGAAAAGCTTCTAAAATCTGTCGTTCGGAGTCGACTTTGATAAAAATTAACACACAGAACATGAGGACTGCGGAAAGCTAGGCCGTAACCCTGACACAGGGTTGTAATGGCCAATTATATATGTATGCATATAATCAATTGAACAAACTGACCGAATTGACAGTGATTTTGGATGAGTCAGTCGTTCAGGCGGGTTTACACGGTAATACAACTCGTACGACACGTCAAATTTTTGTGCAGTAGAGAACGAATAGTAAAACTTGATATGTAAATAAAGCAGTTATTATATTATTACTAGTTGACCGGCAAACGTTGTTTTGCCACATAAATTTGCTCTAGGAAACATTTTTTTTAGATCAAATATATTTGATAATCTTCACCGAACTGCAAAAGTCAATCTTGATATGAGCAATCAATCTCTGCGTTACTAATAATTTTAATAAATGATTATCCGCCATTTTCTGTACTTAAGTTTGATAGTTGGCAATAGGGAGATATATCCCCTGTATAGCTCCCTCTGAGTACCACTTAATAAAAAAACCTAAACCATAGTGTTCTACGGTAAGCAGATATATATTATCTAGCTTAAAATTTAATCAATTCTGTACTTTATTTAGATGAGACATAAATTTCCCCTTATGGCGGGTACCTTTACATTTAGGGGTACCATATATGCTCTACGGTACGCTGATCTATCTAGTTTTAAATTTCAACGAAGTCAGCACGTTATTTAGGTGAGACATAAATTTTCCCTTGGCGCGGGTCAGCTTAAAATTTAAGGGTATGAAAAATAGATGTTGACCGATTCTCAGACCTAGCCGATATGCACACAAAATTTCATGAAAATCGGTCGAGTAATTTAGGAGGAGTTTGGCAACAAACACGGCGACACGAGAATTTTATATATTAATTTAATCAATTTACCAACCCAACTGATTGAACCAGGTGAACAATGGAACGAAAGGAATTTGGCAAATGCTTTAAAAAATAAGTGAAAACTTAGCACACCTTTATTTTATTCAAAATGGGAATTAATAATTTTAATAATTTTTTTTTTTAATTTTAATTACAAGTTATTTGCCATATTTATTTTTGAAGACTTTATCTGAGAAAAATAAATCTGTTTAAAATCTAAATATATAAAATTGAATGTGTGTTTGTTTATTTGTTTGTTTGTTTGTTTGTACCTTATAGGAGACCAAACCTCTAGACCGATCTTCCTGAAATTTTTACAGCATTTAACTGGGACTCTGACATGATTAATAGGGTACTTTTTTTTCGACCACGCCCACTTTTTTAAAATTATGTAATTGCTCCCTTATAGTTTTTAACAGATTTACTTCAAATTGTATACACATTATACTCCAGGCGAGGTATAAATAAACATTTCTTACGCCACGCCCCCTTTCACGCAAAATTTTATTTGAAAGTTTTAAACATTTTGTTCTCTATATAAATTTGTTCCTTCCAACGGATTTTTTTTATTTGGTAGTATATTGCTCTTAATACTGTTAACATCGCCATATAACTATGAACCGTGTCACCGCCGTTAATGTTATTATATAACGAGGGGGTAGCGAAGCACACCGGGTTCAGCTAGTATTTTATAAAATAAAAAAAAATTAAAAAAAAATGTTGCTCAAATGTAAATCCTTTTAATAGTTTTGTTGTTCATAAAATGGTCGGTTTATTTTGTTGTAGAACCTCAACTAAATTTCAGAAATAAACGTTAAATTGTCGTAAAATCCTGTTGGGGTTTGGTTGAAATTGTAAAGTGGCAACAGCTGCATTCTGTTCGAAAGTAGGAAAGGAGAAGACAAAAATATGTTTTGTAGTGGGATTTGTATGTATGCAAGCGCTTTTACCCTATTCAGAAAACAAAAAAAAAATGGTTTAAACAACAATTTTGAAATACATTCCTTTATCGTCCCTTAACAGGATTTAAAAAAAAAGAATGAAGCTCACTGGTTAACAACAACATATACTATTACATCTTTATGATTTTTTTTAATTGCACTTCATCGATTACAGGGAGGGGTTAATGGATGTATTTTTAAAACATCCATTCAATATTACTGGTTTGGTTTACCTGTTTTGCTCTGAGCAATTGAAATGGCGCTGTTGTAGCTGCTGTTGTAACTGTTATATTATGATTATCTGTCTGCATAAAGTCTATAGTGAAATCTTTATTTAAAAAAAATTTTTGACATTTTTATGATGTCAATATTTTTTCTCTCTATTTTCTTAGGTAAAGCCATTGTTAATGGCATAGTTACTTAAAAAAAATATTTTTCTATAGAATGTTATTTACTTTATACATACATACATATATATGTATATATAAATATATTGTGTTTTTTTTTAATCATAAACAAAGGTTTCAGACTAACAAAAGCATTTTTCATTTCCAATCGACCACTAGGTTTCAACTATGAAAGTCAATATCAATGATTTTTTGATAATATTAAAAAAAAGAAAAAAATAAAAAAATGCTTAATCTCTAAATCACGTAGGGATGAAGACGAATAAAGAAAAGGCTTTTTTCTAAGTAAGCGATTAAATTTCTCAAAATACTTAACAATGTAAGGGTCAAAAAATATTTATTGTAAACTGTTTAATGCTCTATAGTATTTTATTTGTTTTTAATTTTAAATCTTGTTAAAATTATATCCTTTGATGTGTAGAAAACTACGCTGATAAGTTAAAACATGTTACGATATCTGTATAAGTGAGTTTTATAGTCCGTTTCATCCTAAACCAAAACAATTTATTTTGCACGAAACACGTTAATGCTTTAATAGTTGTTGTTTTCGAATTTCGAATGTAGTTTGACAGTAACATATACATTTGTATATATGGGCAATTTCAAAAATTATCGACATTTTGATATTTTTTTTCCAAATTTTTTTTGGATGACACGATTGACGCTTTGGTCACGTGAAGGGTGATATTTTAGCATACCAAAACAGATCCGTTAATCATTTATTGCAAACGGCGCGAAAGTTATGGAGGTTTTAAGTTAAAATTTCTTTAAAAAAATTTTAAGTTAAATTTATTGGTTTATTTTTATAAATGTTGTATGTATCAACCGAATTGAACCGTATTTATATATGATCTTTAGTTCACAGCCGCACTTCATTTCCAATACTTTACATTGATTTTAAACCACTGATTAACTAAAAAAACCCGAAACAAAATCATGAAATTTCGCAAAAGTTTTATTTTCTTTATAAAATTTTTGCGTTTCAAAATATTTTAACGCCTTCTTGACGTTGAGGTGCCATTTATTAAGAAGTTTAGATCACGCAATACATAAAGCAGTTTTAAATATGATTGCAAATGTCAGGCGCGAAAAACTGTAATTTTTGAGAAATTTACGCCAATTCTATAAAAGTTTGAGGTCATCGTTCTCAGCAACTAGCAGCCTGACATCGACATGATATGGCGCAAATTTTAGCAAATTACTTACTTACAAATTAATTTTGGTTTCAAAAATGAACCGCTGTACAACTTTTTCCCAAATAGTACTATTGGTATAACTTTTATAGTGTAAATATCTACAAAGTCTAGTGACTTTATTTTATATCAGTGAGCATCGGAAGTTTAAAAGTAAAAGTAGAAAAGTGATGAAATATGAAAAAACTCTTGTAAATTTCAAGCCTTTTTTTGAGTTTTTCGATATTTGAGTGCCCACAACTTTTAAAAATAAAGAACTGATGGTCTGACATTTTGAATTTCCCAGTTTTCTAGTGTGGCCTACCATTCCCTTTTGACCGTTTTGGTCAATTCGAAAAACTGGAGAAATAATCAGCATCTGAACTCAGTTTCAACAAATGTTGAAAATTATTGAAATTGCCCATATGTGTGTTTGTGGAATTGAATGAAGCTTATAGACAGATACACGCCTTTATGTTTGTAGAGAACTGAATGCTATCTACATATATTTTAAAAATTCCAACTTCAAAATCGTAGCAGTAAAGGTCTTTAAATTTGGCTGATGTAGGCAACATAAATCATCAGGCAAAAAGTGCGCGAAATTGGACATATTGACTTATTTATGAATATTAGGGTGGGTCAATTTGTTCGGGGCCGAAAAACATGACAAAGCGTATAGCAAGGTCGTAATCTACGAGAAATTCTAAGAACTTTTCCCAAAGAAACCATGGTTCTAAAATCAAAATCGAGCTTCCGGTTTTTTACGAGAAAATTTGGTGTTTAGGTCATCCGAAAATAATGCTATTTTTTAGAAGTATTCATTGCAATTGGTGAATAGTTGACCTGTAACGCTGGAAGAGGACTTATTTTAAAGGAAATTATCTCAGCTTTCTATATCTGTCCTCATTTATAGAAAATTGTTTACCAAAATAATGGTTTTGGAGGTTTATGTCAAAATAATAATAGCAAAGCTGTTAAAAACCTAAAACTATTATTATTGTGACATAAACCTCCAAAACCATTATATTGGTAAAAATTTTTCTATAAATGAGGACAGATATAGAAAGCTGAGATAATTTCCTTTAAAATAAGCCCTCTTCCAGCGTTATAGGTCAACTATTCACCAATTGCAATGAATACTTCCAAAAAAAATAGCATTATTTTCGGATGACCTGAACACCAAATTTTCTCGTTAAAAACCGGAAGCTCGATTTTGATTTTAGAACCATGGTTTCTTTGGGAAAAGTTCTTAGAATTTCTCGTAGATAACGATTTTGGTATACGCTTAGTAGGCAAAAAAATTGACCCACCCTAATGAATATATTGAGTAGTACAATTACAATACAAATCATCACTCAAAAAGTGGACGGGCATGTCAGATAAATATTGGCTTTTGTATTTCTTGAGAACAGTTAAAAGAAGTTTTTACCTTTTATCCCAATACCTTCATCCTAAATACAAATCATCAGTTGAATATATAATGATATGATATCTCTCACATGAAGTAAATATTGAATTTTTTATATCTTAAGAACGGTTAAAACAAAGCTTGAGAATTTGACATAAAAAACTTCGACCCAAACATTCATACATCATGAGGAAAAAAATTTATTTATACTTATATTAAACTTTTTATTCAATTCAAATAGTAGATGTAGAGCAGCACGCTGGGCTTTAGCTAGTATTAGATAAAACGATATGAAACAAAGTCAATAGAGCTGAAAATTGTCACTTATTTTTTCTTTCAGGTTAACCCAAACATTTATCTTTAAATCTGTTATCCCTTACTAATACATACTACAACATATTACATGGTAATTTACAAGAAACATTTTACGCATCTTTGTCCTTAAACGATACCCAATTTCCGCTTACATTTCCTCTATTTGGTGTTTTCATTAAAAACTTGACATTTTCATCCTTTTGTTTACAGAACAAATAACAAATAAGTTTAAAAACAAAAACGAAACAAAAATACATTAATTCTCAAAGAAAAGTAAATAGTTTTTAAACAGGTTTTTTCAATGTCTGGTTACTAAAAAGCGCTGTTGTTTTTTCATAATCATAATAGAATTTCAAAAATGAGAATGAGAATTTTTATTTTTTTCCCTTTTACTCATTTTACAAATTTAAATTCTTTCTTTTTGTCTTTTAAGTAAAACTAAAAAATGAGATAAGAAAGAAGGAAATGACAATGTTGAAGAGAAACTACCAATAATAGAAAAAGAAAATTAGAAAACATTTATCCATTAAAAGTTGGCACTTAAAAACAACTTAACAAACTCCTACATTAATACTGTATGGATGTGTGTGTATATATGTATGGGTGTATATTAAAAAGAGACAGACAAAGAGTGAAGAGTATGAAACGAACAAAATTACAATTGAAAGAAATAAAACAAATAGCATTCAAAATGCTGATATCTTTGAATTAAAATTTTTTATAAGTATTTTTTTATATTTGTAAACGACCAATCGTTCTACCTGAATCAAGGCGATGTTAGTTTTCTGAATTCATACACTTTTGTTTTAATTTAGCAGAATAGTGTTTGTCAGCAGTTTAAAAGTTTGTCTGCATAGCACTAGTGGGAATACACTTTTTCACTTTTCTTTCTCCTATGTGTTTTTTTTTGTATCAATTTTCTTATAAATTTTTTAATCTATTCGGCAAAAGAAAAAGTTAACACGATGATGAGATATTTTATTGGTTTATAAAATATCTCTGCTGGATATCATATTGGCCAAAGGAAAACAAAATTTCTTTTCTTTTTGCCAAGGAATATAAGTCGAACATTTAATAAAAAATAAACAACTCTGAACAACTCTTTCTTTTTTATAAGAATCATGTTACATAACATATAAAGAAAAGTTTGAATTACTAAGATAATGGCTGTTAGAATACTACACATATATGTATGAATGTACATACATATCGCTCCTTAAATACAAAAGTCACACATTTCAAAAAATATCAAAAATTATTTTTTTGCATAAAATGCTTCTTAAACGATGAAACTTTCATGTTTCGCTAAAACAGCTATTATTTTATGATCGAAAACACCCGTAAACCCAAAACCGTTAGTTTTGTTTTGTACCGTTTCTGTAACTGAGTTCAGTGCAAAAGTACCACATTTTCAGTTGTCAACAGTGATTCGCCAAGAGCACACGAATTTTTTGTGAAAAACTACCACATTCCAAAGTACTACCTGTGTTGCAGATCGCATACACGTAAGTATCTTATAATTTTTATGTGCAATAGTACAATATTTCGAAATAGGTTAGTTTTGCATTTATAAATTTGATATTTTCTCTTATTTTTGTTTAGAATACTACCATATTTTGAATTAAGTTATTGAAGAGTTTATGAATCTTTTTATGCTAATCTCTAAATTAGTTCATAAATTACTGTTGGGAACAGATTATTAATGTTTTAGTTTAAGTTTTTTTATACCTTTACGAGCAATACGCTCAGTGTAGTTTTAAGTAAATGTTTTATAAAAATATTTTTGTTTAAAATAAAACTCAAATTTTCCCATTTATGGTTGTTTAGTTTTTAAAATTTTAATGTTCTCGAAGTCAAAGTTTATATACAAAACTAACTTATTTGCATTTTTTCGAGAACCCATTCGAGGTATGTTTAAGATTGCTTTATTGAAAAATAGGCCATTTAATAACGCACATTTTGATACCAAAAAAATCTATGTAACACACATAGTTATTACAAAAATCATAAAATAATTAAAATTATTTTTAAAAATTACCCTCCTGTATAATTTGCTTATTTTGACTTGTGGTGCTTTTGTATTTAAGGAGCGATATCTGTGGAATTTTGAAAAAACGTCTTCTCTCGAAATAAGACAATTTTTTAAGATTTTTATAGTAAATATAGAATTTCCTTGTAATTCTTTTGCTCTAATCCCCGTATTTCTACGACCTTTGGAACGCAAGATATGCAGTTGACTAATCGACCTCCTTTAGACTTTCCCCTAATTTCAATTTGACAAAACGACTTCTTTCAGAGAATTACCAATAATTAGAAAAATTGAATGTTTATAAAAAATTTTATTTAATGTTTATTATTATATTTTTAATTATTTGCATATTGTAGAGAAAAATAGAAGTATATTTTTAATAAAACCGAAATATATTTTCCAAATCAATTTCTTTCATCCTTTTTTTTCATATCCCATTTTAACAAAACAACTTGTCTTGACTTATGCGATAAAAATAATTTTCAAATTTATGGAAGCTAATTTTTTTCTTTAAAATCTATTTAACAAAAAGTCTTAAATTAATTTTTTGTCGTTTTGAAGAAAACTATTGCTTCTAGAAGGAAAAAAAAGGTCGCATAATGTTCGTTAAGTGTTTGTGCATAATATCCAAGTTCAAAATTTCTTTAATTTTCTAAGCAATAACTTCTATTAGCCTTTTTAACTGTTTTTTTGCTCTACTGAAAAGTTGTTGATTTAGAGAGAAGACGTTTTGTCAAATGTCCACAGATATGTATAGCGTCAACAAGGTGGGAAGAAAAAAAAAACATCTGGGAAGTGATACTATTTTGGAGATAAGTATTGTGTGGAATATAAGAAACTTCTTCATAATCTTAAATTAAGATTAAAAACTCGGTGTTTCAGGTCTGTCATACTCTTTTAAAACAACTTTAAAATCAAGTCCATCTTCAAAGTAAACGCTCCCTGACGTTCCACTCTATTTCACCTTAACCTTTGACAACGAAAAACGAATGATCAGAAGAAAAGCGCCATCTAAGGGGAAGTAGCAGATAACAGCTAAATACCTACTTAGCGAAGGCACTCACCGCAATCAACATGCAACGATGGGGCAATTGCTGTTGATCATTCAAGGGTGGTCTTTGAATGATCGATTTACAACAATTTTTTACAATTTACAACATTTCTAAGGCGCTTAATAATATAAGAAAACAAAATATATGTTCTGTTGTCATAATATACTGTCCTTTATACAAAAATTCCAATACAACGCATAGCATTTAATAGGGGTTTACCCCTGAGTATTGGTTTCAATAAAAAAAATTGTGATTCAATAAGAGTGCAAAAAAATTTATTTAAAGTCGAAGGTACGAGTATGAATGGAACATATTATAAGAATGATTGAAATTTGGACCGAGATGTTTATTAAATATATGTGTATCCATATGTCAATACAACAATATAGTTCTTGAACACATAGTAGAAATTAAAAAATAAAGTTGATAAATAACTATGGAAATGAATAAGAAAGAAATATTTTTCTTCTCTAATATAAAAATGTATATACAATACGCGTATTTTTGATTACAAAAATGGTTGTTTTCGTATTAGACACAGTAACAACGATTTCTAAGTACAACATTTAAAATGTAATTCCTGTATTTAATTCGAAACATTAAATTCCTTAGAAATGTTAAAATGAAAATAAAAAAGAAACAATTATAAAAGATAAATCCGACTGCTATAAAAGAACAAAATTGGTTGCCAAGACACAGCTCAAGAAATTCTGTTTCTGTAATTCAACTTATTTTTAAAATACCTTGTCTTTTGACATCTTTTTTTTTAATAACGATGACGATTAGAGAAAACAACCTGCCATGATAACGCAACAAAACGAAATAGTCTTGCAGAAAAAAAGCGTAGGAAGATATAAATATTCTTTTGAGCTTTTTCTTTTTCGTCATTGTCTACTTCCTGTTATCGAATGTAATGTGCTTTACTCAGAGTATTAGAATGATATGCAAAATGCTTTACCTTTGCTGTGAAGATTTTTTTCTTTTGTTCTTGCAAAGCTATGTAGACGAATACCAAAGAAAAGATAAGAATTTATTGATCTGTGGAGGAATTTGTGTGAGTAAGCAAGTAGTTAGTTTTGTATTTAATCAGTACATTTTGTAAAACTTAGTTTATGTAAAAAATTAAAAAAAAAAAAAAAACGCAATTCCATAAAGTGCACATGCATGACTTTTGATTGGAATTTACATTTCAGTTCCAGTCAGTTGATCTGTTAGTAGTGGTTTGGAACTTAAAATTGTGCAGCTCTTACTACATACTATGTTTCATACAATTTATGCAATAACAAGAAACTGAAGTTTTATATTAATAAAAACTGCGGTGTTAACAAAAATTTTTAATTTTTAGCTCTAGGTAAGAACTGTCCAATAGATAATCTATGGTGTACAAATGTTAAACAATGTCGTCTCTTTGCAGCCATTTTAATTCTCTGTTATTTTTACTTTTAACCTACTACCAAGCAGAAATTAATGAACTATTTTGTAAGGGAGTAATTGTAAACAATCACTTACTCGTGCGCATAAATAATGCATGATTTTATATGAAATGAGCCGGTAAAATGCAATAAAAACGCAAATTTATTGCAACCCGTAAGCAATTATTATACCAAATCAAAATAATACCTTATCCTATAGCATCTTTGTAAGCTTTAAGGTATGTATAAACAATATAATGCTACCATTATTGCTTACAATTTTATTTATTGCTTCCAAATTTGAAAAATTGTCTGCTGGGTACTTGATAGTGACCTATCATACACCGTTATCTTAAGCGTTTGTAGTTTAAAAATTTCAAAAACCAGATCTTTTACGCAAATAGTAATGTGATTTCTAAAAAATACATCGAATATGATATACAGATGATATACAAGGTGTTTTTTTTAGAGGTATAGAACTTCGAATTGAAATAAAACGCAAGAAACTCGTTTTAATGTCCATCAATTTGGCTTTATTAGAAGGATAATTTTATGCCATTAATGTTTAAATATGATTTCGGGCATGTGGCCCCCGCGGCTAGCTCGAATAAAGCCAATTCTACAGGTCCAATTTTCAACCACTTTTTCGAGCATATGGGGCCGTATGTTGGCAATAACGCCACGAATGTTGACTTCCAAGTCCCCTAACGATTCTGGTTTGTTGGCGTAGACGAGCGACTTCACATATCCCCAATAATCCAATGGTGTCAAATCACACGATCTTGGTGGCCAATTGACAGGTCCATTCCGCGAAATTATGCGCTCATCGAATGTTTCCTTCAATAAATTGAATGTGACGTGCGCTGTGTGGCATGTAGCGCCGACTTGTTGGAACCACAACTCATCCACATTCATGCCATCCAATTCGGTAACATAATAATCGGTTATCATGGCTCTATACCGGTCTCCATTAACGATAACTGACTCTCCAGCATTATTTCGGAAGAAGTATGGCCCAATGACTCCACCAGCCCATAAAGCACACTAAACAGTCAGATTTTGTGGATGTAATGGCGTCTCAAGGGTCTCATGTGGATTCTCTTCACTCCAAATGCGGCAATTTTGCTTGTTGACGTAGCCATTCAACCAAAAATGAGCCTCATCACTGAACAAAATTTTGCGATTAAAATCAGCATCGAGATCAATCTCATTTTCGGCCCATACACCAAAATCACGACGCATTGCATGGTCTCGCGGCTTTAATTCTTGCACAAGCTGGATTTTGTACGGTCGCAAGCCAAGATCTTTGCGCAAAATCTTCCATAAAGTTGATGGACAATGCTCCAATTGCTGTGCACGGTGGCGAATCGATTCATTCGGGTTCTCTTCAACACTTTGCTCTACAGCGGCAATTGTTTCTTCGGTGCGCACTGTTCGACGTCTCTGCGGATGCGTATTATCACATAGAGTAAACGTAGTGCGAAAACGATCCATGGTTAACCGAATTAATTGCTCTGATGGACGATTATGTCGACCATAAAATGGACGGAGCTTGCGGTAAACTTCGCGAACTGAACCATTATTTTCGAAATAAATTTGCACGATTTGCAAGCGTTGTTCTTTTGTCAACCTGTTCATGATGAAATGGCAAACCAAACTAAATATTAATCACTTGACAGCTGACAAAATGGCCACCAGTTAAAAAAGTGATGCCAACTTAAAGTTCTATACCTCAATAAAAAACACCCTATATGAATAATTTGGTTTTTCGACCTTTATTAATTAATGTAAAGAATTATTCAAGATGATGAATGATAGATGATATATGTTTATAAAGTTTATGTTTATACATTTGTTGGACAGTATTATACAAAGAGGAAAGTTTTTTCAAATCGAAATAGAAATTAAGATCCAAAAAAAAAAGAAAAAATAACATTTAAATTCTTTTTTTAAATAAAAAGAAATAAAATTTTAAAATAAAATCACTATTTGAAAACTGACTTCTACGAGTATACAATTAATAAATAAGAATAAGAATTTTATTCCAATATTTTTTCACTCCATTGTAGACTTCTTTGTTTTCAATAACTTTTAGAATTCTTTTCGGCGCTCTGCTAATAAATTTGCAGCAGATATCCCAAGAATTTTAATACAAAGTTTCTTCTTAACAAAACTTTAAATATGTTCTCTGTTTGAAATACAGAGTATGCTTCTACAAAAATGTGTAGTCCCTAGTGTATTAATAAGGATTATTTTATTTAAGTACATGCAAACAAGATATTATTGTTGTTGATTAGCTCTTGTACTGGGGCTTTACAATTTAATTTTTAACTACAATTTCCACACATCTGAAACTATAACAAGAATTTATAGAATAACTTTTATTTATGCTTTTAGAAGCATTACATCCCTAAATTTAAACTTCATAACATATTCTCAACTTTTTGCTTATCTACGTATTTATACTACAGCCATAATGTTTTAAATCAATTTAAATATTGTGCAACAGACCGTTTACGCAATTTAAATATTTTTTCTGACACATAAAGCGAAAATATGTGCTTATACGGCTGCCTATACATACATATGTACAATGTAAAAAAATACAAATGTACAAATAAACATACTATGTATATATGTACGATTTTTAAGCTACTGATTGTTAACATTCACTGGATACAGTCGACGTTAAAAAATTAGAACGCCTCGTAATTCAAATTTTCAGAAATTCAAATCAGTAGTTTAAGTAATATTTAAAACTATAATTTGCAAGAATTGGTATTTTCTTACCGTTGTGGGTTTCTTTTAATTAAAAATAAATTTAAATTAATTAAAAACAAATAGTCATCTTACAATTGAAGTTGTAATTGTTTGAGTTTTGAATCCAATCAAAATCTATAAAAAAAATAATGTTAACTAAGAACCATAAGAAGAATGATACTTTGTTCATTAATTTTCATATAATACAAAGCGTTTTGGGCAGCTGTGACGTACAATTATTTTGAAAACCTGAATGCATCATCTGTGTCTATTGCTTCATTGTGTACATGTTTTGAGTAATACAAGTTTTTTGGTATACTTAATCAATTTGAGTATTACACACAAGTCTGCGACTACAATTAACTCAAATGAGTAACCCAATTTGTTTCGATTAATAAAACTAAAAATAAATTATTTGAAACGAGTGGCTTGTGTGAGAAAATTGAAATCGAAAGATTACAAATATTAAGTAAAATAAAATAAAAATAAGAAACACAATAAGACCCCGCTCAACGCGGAGGAAACGTAATGCAAAACGACGCCAAACGATGTTATCTTAATGGATGGAAAATTGTTTAGGCATTAAATTTAATAATAATATATATATGTATATATATTTTTTTATTAAATTTCTTACAAAAACTAAAACAATATAAACGTATATACTTAAAAAAAAAAAGAAATAAATTCTCAGACAGATTAATCAGTCTATTTTGAGCTCCCAATTTTTTTTTTGTCAAGAAGGCATTTAATGTAGTTGCCGTTTCTTTAAAATATTCTATTTTGCTAAAGAGTATATAAGTATATGTTTGTATGTATATAAGCATATAACCTTTGTAACACAAGCATTACATCACCATACCAAACGATCAGCCAAGGTTACATACCATTTCGGTAGTGGTCAATAGTAAAGGCTTGTAACAAATTGCAGATCCATTAAATTGCTTACAGATTCCGGCCTACATAGTCTTTGGCTTCACTGTTACAGTGGTAGTCAAACAGATAAAATACATACTTAGATGTAAATGCTGTTTCCACAACCGAAAACAGTAGGAAGAGTCATCAACAAACTCTACGGTGTAACAGTTTACAAAATAAAAACTGATATTTGTAAAATAAAACAAGCGTTTATAAATAAAATAAATAAGTATGAGTATATATCGCCGTGGTCTAGTGGTTAGTGTGTTGGCTTACCAAAACGATAGCGCCGGGTTCAAATCTCAGTTCTGACATCTTGAAGAAAAGAAATATGACTTTCGGCGACTACCTCTCAGCTTTCTTCTGGCAAAAGCTCTGGGAGTAATTGATTGCAATGAAAAAGCTTTTCAAATCTGTCGTTCGGAGTAGACTTTAAACTATAGGTCCAGGTACTCATGCAAATAAATTAACACACACAACATGAGTGCTGCGAGAAGCTGGGCCGTAACCGAGAAAGTATTAGTTTTCTGCCCTCTATTGTCTCTAAAGATATTGCAATTAATCAAATTTTATTGTTAAATTTAAAGAAATTTATATTAAACTTTTATGGGAATAATACATTGAAATAAATATTATTTTTAGACTGTTTAAAACAGAGACCAAAAATAACAGTTATTTTATTTTCTGAGATAGAAAAAGTTGGCCATAAAATAATAAATAACTTTTACGTTGTTAAATAATAGTTATTCATAACAAAAACTTTTTTCCGTTGCTCATAACTTTTATTTTCGATTTATATTTTTTTACGTTGCCCTATAAGAGTTATTGTTAAGATAAATTTTTTTCTGTTGCTCATAACTTTTATTTTCGATTTATAAATTTTTAAGTTGCCCTGTAAAAGTTTTTCTTAAGAAACAAAATTTTTACATTGTTTATACCTTAAAAAAAATGCGGAAATCCCCGAAATTAAATTCTTTGTGAATAACACAAAAAAAAAAAAACAAATGAATTATTTTAGATAACTTTTATTTAAGTTTTTTTTAGACTTTACATGTAAAATGCAATATATGTACGTATGTAGCTAGCAATAAAATCCAAAAAATGCAATGAAAACTACTTTTTTTAAATTATAACAAAATATGAATCGAATTTAAAAGATATGAGAAACGTAAAAATTTTTGTGTTAAGAATAACTCTTATTGGGCAACGTAAAAAAATATAAATCCAAAATAAAAGTTATGAGCAACGCAAAAAAAAAAAATTATTATGAATAACAGTTACAGAAAACAAAAACTTTTAATAATTGAAAATAACTATTATTTAAAGAGAAAAAAATTAATTTTTCCAATATAACTGTTATGACACAATTTTTTAAATATATCTTATAACTGTTATGTCTCTGGTTTAAAACCTTAAAAAATTCATGAGATTCATTCCCTGTCTTGCACTGATTATGAAACACATAAACATTCTCATTATTCATATCATTGTATAAATTTACTCCGTCAAAAAATACTCTCTTGCTCTTATATATTATTCTATTTATTCAAAAAACAACGAGTGAATTAATAAAAGTACTGCACACTAAAGTAAGCATAATAATGTATTTAGCGAATGTACTTTCGTACATTTATGTATGTATAATAAAAATTTACTTAATTGTTCGGTTTTTTTATCTTGTTTCATATACTTTTTTTTATTTTCATATTAAATAAAAAATCCTTTCAGATATAAGAAAAAATTGTGAAATTCGCACATCGATTCTAATTAACGAGTGTCTACTGTAATAACGTTTTAGAAGAAGCCCCCAATACTGTCAGGAAAATAGTGAATGGCTGATAGAATGTTTGGTTAGATAATACGATTTTCTTGATTTATAACACTACAAGCTTCTTTTCTCTATGATTGTGTTCATCTTTTATTTTTTTTCAACGTAAATCAGACTAAATGTTCACAGATGATAGTGTGTTCGTGTATCATTCATTTAATAATGGCCTGTAACTGTATAATGTTATGCGTGTATAAAATATGTTGAATACCACATGGATATTTTATTTTATTTCGTTTTGTTTTTGCCTTATTTGGTTTTATTTAAATTTATATTCCGTTTTTTTTTTTTTATTTATTCGCTCTTCCACATTCCTGTAAATATTCCCTTATGAGAAGTATGGGGGCATTAAGTTTATATATGCATGAGTATGTATGAAAGAATGTTTTACTTGATGAAATCATGTTTAATTGAATGTTAAATTATAATCATTATTACCCATGTTTTGATGTCTTACCTTTGGCTAAATTTTTCACAAAAGTTTTCAGTAGTAGATCTGCATTAAAACATGCATGTTTTTTTGTTTTTTATTCTAAATAATTGTACTTTTGTTGCAAAAAACAAATTGAAGACAAACAAATATATTTCTACTTAAGTTCTAACAGATGGTTCTTCTTTGATTGAGTATTTATATTAATAAATTATTTTCACTTTTCCCTGAGTTCAAAGAATACAACAATAACGTGTAAATAAAAACTCATGTTAAATGTGATTTTTTATTTATTTCCTTTTTTATTAGTTTTATTTTTAACAACAACTAAGGAGAGTCCCTTGAAAGTGTACTACAAAATATGTAAATTTTACTTAAAAAAATATGTATTTAAAAACAATTTCATGAAAAAATAATTTTGATTCGAGGGTATATTTTTCTTAAAAAAAAAAAATATAATCGTTTTCTTGTAAAACGGCTGTTGGTGTGTTTACTAATAAAAAAAAAATATTGGCTATCATATGCTCACTTGCTTACAGCAGCATTTTAATTTGTTTCCTTGTAAACCAGTTAACAATTTATATCATTTATAAGCATTTTTCTTGCGAATTACAAGTACCTCTCTTAGAGCACATTCATTTGTAGTTGATTGTATAGTGAATCGCACTGTATATAGAAAATTATTTTTTTATCCGCACCGTTCGTTTGTGGAACAACCTTCCCGAGAACGTTTATCCTGTCATTTACGATATTAGTAAGTTTATATCAAATGTCCACAAGCAATTCTCCCTTTTCCTCCTTCCCATAACATATCTTCCTAGACCAGGACAATACACTGCATGAGTAGAGGTCATCCCCTGAGTGCTGGCCACAATAAAAAAGGGATACTATCAATAACCAACTATAGCGTGGTCTCTGACACAACTCGATTTATAACAACAGCTATAATTACTGCAAACAAATAGCCTCAAGCTAGCTTTGTCAAAGACATTGGAGATATCTAGAGCAACCACATTACTTTCAAGACACCCGTTAAGAAACACCCTCTACCTCTCTACATAGCAAGTAACTAGATTCTAAATATCACACGAATGTCATATTCCTCATAACTTTGCTATTTGGAGGTAATTTTCGAGGTTACTATCCTCAGATAAATATAAAAATGCCGGCACAAATTGCCGCACTCAAAGGGTTAGCCAATGAACACACTGTGTTTCAGGTAGAGTGCTGGTATACCATACGTCCCAGAAAGTTTATGTATTTTGAAGTCTGCAAGAACCGGGTTGACTGCAAGGGCCCGAAGCAAAGCCACTAGTACATAACATAACTGGCCTTTACAACCCTGTGTCAGGATTACTGCCTAGCTTCTCGCAGCACTCATGTTGTGTGTGTCAATTTTTATCCATGAGTACCGGGACCTACAGTTTAATGTCGACTCCGAACGACAGATTTGAGAAGCTTGTACATGGCAATTACTTAGTTACTCTCAGAGTTACTTAGTTACTCTGCTGAGAGGTAGTCGCCGAAAGAAATATTTTTTTCATATTTCTTTTTTTTTTGAAGATGTCAGAGCCTGGAGTCGAACCCACGCCCCATGTCTTAGTAAGCCAACACACTAACCACTAGACCACGGCGACTACAAGTCACTAGTACTCCATCTTATTTGGATAGTTGTTGAATGCTCTCCGGTAATAGTAGATTACTTGCAAATACTTAATTCAAATAATAGAAGGTCTGAATTTATTCTAATTTCAGATTAAAAATTATATATTAATTTTATCTAAATATATAAAATTTAATGTGTGCTTAGTGCTGAAGGCTCGGGTTCGAGCCCCAGGAAAGGTGTGATCAATTTAATTTTGTTTTTATCAGAAAACGCTTTAATTAGATCAAAGTTAACTGCAATGAATATTTTTTGGTAATTAAAGAAGAAATGATGTCCGTGAAGGAATAGTACACTAGCCAAACTGAACAATTGTTTTCGACTCCAGCTACGGTAGTCTCATCAGAGTTCTTTGTGTCCTGTGCATATTCAAGACCAAACATCAACTATTTAACTCACACTTTTTTGGAAATCGCATACTGAAATTATTACCGTATGTACATACACTTGTATGAGTTAGTCGAAGTAAAGTCACACAACAGTTTCTATCATATTCTCCTTTTCTTATCATCATTGCTGTTCTTGTAATTGTCATCTTATTTGGATGAAACAGAATTACAAATTTATTTTGTTTTTGCCCTTTATTCTACCTTATCCACATTAGTCGACATGAATGATATGTATGACGGTGGTCCTGGTGGTTAGAGCGCAGCGCCATAGCCGGGCGCAATTTATGTTAAGTGCTGAAGGCTCGGGTTCGAGCCTTTGTTTATTTGTTTGTTTGTTCGTTTATTTGTTTGTTTGTACCTTATAGGAGACCAAGCCTCTGGACCGATTTTCCTGAAATTTTCACAGCATTTAACTGGGACTCTGACATGATTATTAGGGTACTTTTTTCGACCACGCCTACTTTAACGCCCACTTTTTTAAATTATGTAATTGCCCCCATATAGTTTTTAAAAGATTTACTTCAAATTGTATACACATTATACTCCAGGCGAAGTATAAATAATAATTTATTACTCCACGCCCACTTTCACGCCCCTTTTCACGCCAAATTTTGTTTGAAAGTTTCAAACTTTTTGTTCTATGTAGAAAT
This sequence comes from Metopia argyrocephala, assembly GCA_963576795.1. Taxonomy (NCBI): domain Eukaryota; kingdom Metazoa; phylum Arthropoda; class Insecta; order Diptera; family Sarcophagidae; genus Metopia; species Metopia argyrocephala. The sequence goes on from OY756208.1 coordinate 1,204,445, forward strand.
TTGTATTTTTTTTTATTTGGTAATATAACTATGAACCACGCCAATTCACCGCCCCCTTCTCTTTTATTTTAGATACTTACTTACACCACTAATAATGTTTGCTATACAAAATACTTTTTTTGTAAGCACACCGGGTTCAGCTAGTTAATATATAAATTAAATATGAGACTAAAAACATACAGCAAACGAAATTTTTATGTTTCATTTTATTAAATAAATTCTTTAAAAATCACACTATTTTGGCTTTTTTCAAAGCATATATCTTAAATTGTTATATGAAATGATTGATATGTGACCATAGTTGTATTGATTCACAGACATTAATCAGCGTCTTTGTCAATATGAAAAATAAAAAAAGTCTATACATATATAACAAAAGGTCACAAATAGAATTTTTTTTTTTTGCATTTATTTTTTACCATATTTATCATCATCAAACTAGCAGAAGTCGACAAGGAGGAAAGAGAAACAGAACAAAATAATTCACCAAAATGCCGAATATAAATGTACTGGCATTATCATTAAGGGCTAGTGTTTTATTATATTACAGGATATTTTATCATCAATATTATTTCTTTTATTCTATTATTCTTTCATTATTTCTTTTCTTTTTTTTATAAAACTAAAAGTGTTGGTGGACTGGAAAAAAAGAACCCTTAATGTTTCGTTATTTATATGGATCAATGAAATTTTTTAATTTTTTTTTTTTGTACTTTGCGACAACTTTTAATGAACGTTACACACAACACACTACAGTTTGTAAAATATTTAAATGTGTTGTCAGCATTTTTTACTGTAAAAAACACGAAATGTGGAAAACGTTATCCCTTTACTCTGAGTACGTGTATATAGCCAAGCATGTGTACATGTGAAAAAGTTTTTTTTTATTTTTTCCTGTATATATCTATATATGTATTTCACGCGATGTATAATATTTGAAATTTTTTTATTGACTCTGTTCTATTTTTTAAAAATCCATTACCTTTACTTAAAAGAAAATCTCATACCTTTGTACTCTTTTTTAAATAAAAACGAATTAAAAAAAAAGAAAAAAAAGTAAGAAATCTAAATTCTCATTTCTTCTGCTCTAATAGAATTTTTAATTTTCACATACACGCTAATTGTACATTTTGTACTCTAACAAATGTTAAGCAAAATGATCCACATTAAGGAATTTAACTCTAATAGTTGCTTTTTCAGTTTTGCTACATGACTGCATATGTCGGCAAAAAAAAAAATAGGTCCGAGAAGGTCCCTATTTTAATAGTTATATTTTATGCATCTTACAGTATTGACAATACTAACGTGTTCATTAACAGAAAAAAAGACGTAAAAATTATAATTTTTATAAGTACAGATGTATTAATATATTGCAGTCGGTAGTACGGCTATTCGACGTGATCTAGTGGTTAGTCTGATGGCTCTGACACCTGGAAAAAAATATAATATGAACAAATTATTTCTTTCGCACCAGATTTGGCAAATTGCCATGAGCAAGCTTCTCAAGTCTGTCGTTCGAAGTCGACTTTAAACTGTAGACTCCGGTACTCATGGTTAAAAGTTAAGACACACAAGAGAAGTTAGGCCGCAACCCTGACACAGGGTTGTAATGGCCAATTATGTAGGTACGTAGTTGGTGGCACGGCTCATTTATCACAAAATACCTTTAAGTTACAAGAAAGTGTGAAAATAAAAGAATTTTGAAGTAAATATAGGCAACTCCCTTTGGGGGGGGGGGGGTCGTGGCATAGTGGTTAGAGCGTTCGCACAGAAACTCAAACGACCGAGGTTCAATCCCAGCGAAGGAAAAAAATTATAAAATTAAATTTGCGGTTTTTCTAAATTATAATTTAAAAAATAAGAGGTTTCCACCCCCCCTCGAAGTTGTCCATCTGCAAGAAAACCGCTCCCTGACATATCCAGTCTATTTCACCAGAAACGAATGATCAGGAGTACAGCGCCACCTTCTGGGAAGTTTATAGCTAACCTACATATAGAAAGACGCACACCACTCATATTCAACATCCAGATGAGGCAATTGCTATTGATCATTCAGAGGTGAAGGTATAACACTGGCCTTTGAGTGATCAAATTAACAGCAATTAGACCCATTGACATAATGCGCTTAACATCTTTACATCTATCTATATATTCAACATTCCGATACAATGCACTGCATTTAGTAGGGGTTTACTCCTGAGTATTGGTCTTAAATAAAAAAAAATAAATTGTGTAAGAAAAAGAAGCTTAGATGGCATGTCAAATAATAAGTACTCCATGGTTGGAGGCCATAGACTTATATCACAGTTACGCTTTCAAATTGCTTAAATTATTTTTATCAAAATATTCTTTTTATTAATGGAACTTACTCATATAAGATTGCAATAATCGTCTACTAGAATACCAGTAGACTGTTTTTGAACACGTTTCATTTCCATGATAATGTGAATTCTGTTAAAAGGGGCATTGTCGAAAACTCACATTAACCAATTAAAGGTGTGTTTGTCCACATTACGAAAGACTTTAAAATTACTTTAATTTAATAAATTAATTTAATTTTTTTTATTAATAAAAATTTTTTTTACTACACCTTCTGAATACCCGAAATAATAATATTGTATTGTAATTTCAATAAATAAATTTAGCACAACAGCTTTTTAAAACAGTACTGAAATAATTAGTCTACTATTTTTTAAAACCATTTAGAGTAATTTTTTTATGCGATCTAGCATTTCATTCTACAAATTACTGGAGTCTTTGCTGATAATGGAGAAAGCTAGCTAGAAATGATTAAAAATTTAATCTCTTTATTAGGTATTGGCAGAACACGTTAGATATTAATAATATGTTAGAAATTAATGGCATAAAATTATGTAGCGGTAGGTAGAAAGCCAATTTAGTTGATTTTAAAAATAGTTTCCTTTGCACTATTTGAATTTATAGTTTTATAGCTTTTAAAACAACACCCTTTATGTTCACTAATGTTTATGCTAATGCTGCTGCTGGTAATGATGTCAAAACAAAATCAATAACCCTGATGTTGGTGAGGATGATGGTACATTTTTTTCAATTTTTTCTCTACCAACAAAACTTATGAATAATGCTGGAATTTGACGCCGTCACCGTTTTATTGTTTTCAAATGTAAATTTGTTCTCTTTTAACACACACACACAAATATACAGTCTTACTTTAGATGTTTAAAAAAATTCACAAAAAGTATAAAAAAAATAAAAAATTACGAGTACATAAGTATGTACGAGTATATACTTTTTATATACATTTTTATATACTTGTATGTATCTCTTTATTTTATGTTTTTTTCTGTTTTAAATTTCCAGTATGGAATTAACATGCTTTTTTCATAAATTTTCTTTAGTTTGCGAAAATATTTGCCAACGATTTTATGTACTTGAGAACAATTTTTGAACTACGCCTCGCCTCGCATGTACTCAAAAATTAACACGTTTTGATTTGAAAGAAATCGCTTAAATTGGTTTGTTGACACAGTACTCTGACATCGCTGACGCTGTTTTCTGCTTCTTTTAATATTATATTGATAATTTAAAAACAACAATTTTCAAGAAAACGGTTGTAAAAAAAATAATTGCTCACGAAGCTGCACAAAGGAGTAGCGAAGTTTCGAAGTAAAAACATATGTATGTATAGGTATGTAGCAGACAAGCTCAATATAAATCAAAATGTATTTAAAAATATCTATTTCTAACATATAATTTTAAAACTTAATTGCAAAATTACTTTTATTTTTATTTATTTATTTATTTCTTAGCCAATGAATAACTTTTTACAGGCTTTATTTGCAATGTATATCTGTTGCATTTTGACAAAACACCTTAAGTCGAGATAAGATAGCACAAAGGTTTTTCAAAAAAAACTCGGGGAAAATATAACTTTTATTAAAAAATAAATTAAACCGAAATTAAAGAAAAATTTCTTCTATAATACAAAATTTTAAAAACATACAGAAAAATGTTTTTTGAAGAGAAATTCGTATCATTAACAACATTTTTTTCAACTTTTTAAATTTGACTTAAGATGTTTTGTGAAAATACTACAGATATATATAAGTTTAAAATAAACACATTAAATTATGTACTTAGTTATTAAAAAAATCAACAATTCATTTTCCTAATGGAAGAGTAATCAATAAGAGACAAATTATTGTTGAATTCGGACACATTTTTCGGAGTAAATCAAAGTTTGCATAGTTTGAACGGAAATATTGTAGTTTAAGAGGAAGGTAAAATCTAATCGGGTGGTTTCGAACTATGAATTCTAGTTTACTAAGTAAAACCTCGGAATCCATTGTTCAGCATATTAGATTATTTATAAATGAAATTTTCAAAAAAAATGTCTGCTTTTTAAAGTTGGAAACTTAATAAATGCTAAACGATTTTCATATGCTCATAAAGCTAAATTCGGACTCCATCGAAGTTTTCGGAGGCAAAAATGTAGAAACTGGGAAACGTGAACATCATACTGATGATCCCAGACCACGAAAACAAGTTCCAAGATAGGTCTAACTAGTGATGTATACAATTGCTTTGAAACATAGAGATCATCAAACTCTTTTCCCCACCTTATGATAAATCCTAAAACACCTCTTGCCTTATTTACAATTAGAGAAATAAACGCATGAGGATTGAAAAAGATCAAGTAAAATGATAAGATCAATGTGTACACATTTCAAAAGACACATATTATTTTTTCTAAAACCGTTTAAAAATTAAAATCGGATTAAAATCAACTGAGTTATGTGTTCATAAGTACTCGAACCTACCCGAAAATAGTTTTTTCGGAATAACTCCGAAATTTGAGGGTGTTTCCGAACTTTTAAAAATTAATTTATGATCTACTCAATAAGGCCTACAACATACACTAGGTCACTCTCCAAGTATATTTTCACTGTAGCACCGTGTTATTATTTAAGTTGAAATATTATTTAAGATTTCCAAGCAATTAAAAAGAAATAAAATTATAAGCTTATAATTTTAAATGCCACTTAAATTGCATAATTTTTTTTTTTAAATTCTTATTTAAATTTTTCATATTCATGCGGACACAGTGTACTTGACCAGAAAATAAATTTCTCGTTCAGGCAGCAATCTTTTATTTAAAAATCTTTATGCCACAATGATTTAGTAAATTATTTGTTTGTTTGTTTGTTAATTCACCAACCAACACATATGAATGAATTTTCTTCATTGGTTTCGATTAAATTGAAAAAAAAAATATTTATTGTATTTGTTTTAAGCAAACAAATGAAATATATCGGTTTTAGAAGAGAAACAAAAAAGAAAATAAAGAAAACTAAAGAAATAGTAATTTAAAGTTTTTTTCTTTTCAGCTTTCATATACAGGATATTGAAATAGAATGCAAAATAAAAGGCAAATATCCAGCTAAATGAATAGGCAATGTTTTTGTAGTTACTGAGTTCGTATAGAATTAAAAAAAATATTTTTGAAATGGTTGTTTAATTCCTCCAATTACATATGTACTAACTTATACATATATAATTTATAAGTTTGTTAAATTAAACTGTTATAAACAGATAATACGCTGTATTCTAGGATATCGCCTACCTAATTTGGTTCTTTATATCATCTCATCAAATGGAAAGACTGAAAATATTTGAACGCAATATTTTGAAAATTAGTTCGGGCTTAAGTGATATTAGACTTCCGGATGGCTCTTTGAAAAAGGTCTCAAATAACCATATACTATATACAATTGTAGTAGTGTTAACAATACACTTATATCAGATTATATAGGAACACTTTTTAGAATAACCTTTCACTTTGTAGATAAATATTTCTCACCAATATATTTGAAAGTTTTAGGCCCATTATTACAATTTGCGACCGATAAAGTTATTGGGAAAATTGCCTTACCTTTAGGCTAAAGTTTACTTGTAATAAGAAAAATCAATTTGTCTGTCTGATAAAAACTGCGGTTAATTATTGGCAAGTTGTAATAATGGGCCTTAGACAATAATAATTTAATTTTTAACAATTGTTTAACATTATTTTATCACAGAAGATTTAATTCTCTTGACACTGTCAAGATTTTTTTATTATTTAATTTTATTTTGTTATTCTTATTTAGTAGGTTTTTTACCCATATATTGAACATTTATAAACTTAACTTGTTTTTAATTCTCTACCTTATATATAATAATCCTACAAAAATACTTCTTTGATTAAGTTTTTTATTTTTGAAAATTTGTAAAATCATTTTGGCTTTAATAAAATTGAAATTAAATTTTAGTATTTAGTAAAATTTAAATTCTCAAAAAAATTTTCTTGAATAATTTAAAGTCGGTATAAATCTGTACATTCTTTTTAAATACCCCAACATTAGAGCTTTACGAACACAAACAGTCTCACATACTCTCTACTCGTTGTGTGCACTTATAAAATAAATCATTTAAATTTATTTATTTTTACTTTTATTCAATTGATATCATTACAGTAATACTGTAATGGATGATATGTGTTAAGATTTAGCTATCAATTTAACTTAAAATAATTGTGTTTGAAGAATGCAATTAAACTTCTACTTATTGTCGCATAATCTAATAAGTAGTTAATGGGGTGAAAATAGGTGTTGAAATCTGCAAAAATTCCTCTAAACGGGGTCAAAATTCGAGTAATTAGAGGGAAAATATTGTTTTTTTTAATGTATACACGTACCTGCCAATATCTGTGAAATTTGTCAGTTAAATTTTTAACCATAAGCAAAATTTTAAAATTAAGTCTCAAAATATTGATGGTAAACTACATTTCTTTTCTATACATACTGCAACTTTTCGTTCAATAATCTAATCCTAAGGCAGCTTAAAATCTAAAACGACAGCCACTCAGGTACTTTACTATGATGTTTTAGTGATATTAAGTAGTATGTTTAACACTTTTAAACTACATTTTATTTGAAAATATAACATCAATTTATGCATAAGCTTTATTTAACTTTCTTTATATAATTTGTACGTTGGAATTATTTTAATTTTTCACCTTAAATGGCATCATATTGATAAAGATTTAAAATTTTATAAAATAGTGATTTTTGTTTTTGGATTAATTGATAAACTCCATAGAGAAAAAATATTTTGCGGGAAAATCTCAATAAAAAGATTAATTTGTGTCATTTTATTTTTTCAATCAGTTTCTTAGTTAATAAAACTGTTTGTGTTTTTTTTACCAACTTAGAAGTGTTTGTGACTCTGACTTCCTCTCTTCCCCTACATGATATTATTAATATTGTTGCTAAGGGCAAGCAAGCAAAACAAGTAAACAAATTAATTGGCAGTACAATTGCAATACAAATTGTATTCGCAATTCAAATCCAGAAAAATAAAATCGTTGAGACACATAATATCCGAAAAAATGGGCACCATGAATAATGACCCCAAAGAAAAATGGCCCCAACGCAAAAAGTTAAATATGGCTCCATTTTTTGTTACTTGTAACAACAAGAAGCAAATTATCGTCTGATAAAATTCTACCTTTAACTATACGTACATTAATTATATTTTCTTAACGAATGAATACAAAAACAAAATTTTAATTTTATTTACAAAAAACCACTAACAGAGCAACGAATTCCGTAAGGTTTCTTGTACCTTTTTATATTTTACTCATTTTATGAAATTTTAATTTTAAATTATTTTGCAATAATATTAAAATTTTGAGCCATTTTTCATAATCCAAAATAGCCCCAAAGCAAGAAATGAAAAATGACCCCAAAAAAATAGAAAAATTACCCCAACATTTCGTGTTGTTGTGCTCCATTAAAATTTTTGGGGTCATTTTTCATTTTTCTTTGGGGCCATTTTTCAGGGTGCCAAAAAATGGCATCCGATTCACTATTTTTTTATATTATTTCTTACTGTAAGTATTTCTTTAAAATTTTACAATTTATCGTTGAGTCCAACAAGTCATATTATTTTTATATCTATGCTTTCGTAGAAATCTAATTACTAATTAAGGTTTGAAAATTCCTTGGCATTACAATATCATTACATTTTACGCATATGGCTCTTTCGCATTGGCTTTACTATAGCTTGGTAATACGTTTAATTTCTATTCCTTTTTACTAAAAAAAGTTAATCCTTTTATACTGATACAATTTGGCAAAAAAAAGCAAGAAATGTGATGTTTAAGGTAAATTTCAAATTTAGCTATTGGTTAAATAAATATTGTCTTAAGATTCCAGATGAGTTTGATTACTTTTAAAATGGCAACAAAAGTGTGAAACTTTGAATTCATATTTTTTAAATACTGAATACGTCCTGCCTTTTAAAAGCTTTTTCTAAGCAATTTAATACGTTTTTCTTCTTTTTAAAATAAATTGAAACGGTTTTCTTTTCTTTTTTATTACGTAGTTTTATTATTTTATAAAAATACAAAGTAGTTACAAGAAATTGTCAGTTACACATATTCTTGATTTTAAAATTATATTCCGCCATTATTAACTCTATTCTGCAATGTCCAAGAATTCAAAGAAAATGGCGGCAAATGTAACCAGTCCAATAAAGCGAATATCAAAATAATAATTATAATCAAAAGTAACCTTCCTCGAAGGTACGATAATAAACATATTAACAGTGTTGTACTCAGTAATAAATAACAGTTACAAATTGCAGAATTCAAAAAATAAGAAATTATTCTACAACAATAGCTTTTTCTGAGCAACACTAAGTTACGAGTAATGAGACTTCATTTAAACTAAATACATATATAGTTATTTATAAATAAGAAACAAAAAAGAAAACACATTGAAAAATTATTTCTTCCTATACCGGTACTACAAGAGAAAAAAAATATGCATATATTTTTAGTTTGGATAACAAAATAGCAAAATAGCAATTACAATTACAATAAAATTCTCAATTATAATTAAACAAAAATAAAAATTTAAATTAAAAACTGATTACAATTCTACTAATTGCCTCACGAACAAAGCAATACCATAATACGCTTCCCGGGGGGATTTCTATTTAAATGGACCACATGGTGTATGAGTAACACTGTATTATTTATTTATATAAAACATACGCACCGGTAAACATAATAAGCACACAAGCGTACATCATAAATATACAAATAAAATAAAATAATAGAGTATCAATGGCATACTCATTCATTCTACACATTCTAATATTATTATTTTTGGAATATACTGATTACACTTTTTCATTTTATTTTGTCTATTTTACCAATTTAATATTTTCATTTCTCTATTTTTTTTTCTTCCTAAAAAACGTGTGTTACTCGCACTGATGGTACGAGTATTACATCTAAGGCATAAATTCTTGGGCTTAATATTGCACATTTGTTGTTGTTGTTGTTTTTTTTTTTTTTTTTTCTTTAAACGTACGAGTTAAATTTCTGGGTGTGTAAGTGCTCCCTGCTAAAGTATGAATGAGTTGTGGAAATTGTTTATTTCTACTTAAGAATTCTTAGGGATTCAAGTTTTTCTTTTTTATGACTTTGTTGTAGTGTTTTAGTTGTTGTTTTTAAACTGACATCGAAGGTCAGGTTTCACATTTTTTATATCCAATTGCTTTTATGTACAACAACCATCATCTTTAAGTCACAGATAATGTATGTTTACGTTGTTTTGGGTCTTAAATTGATTTTGAAAATGTGTCAAATCATAATCTTTACTTCTATACGCCATCAACGTATATGTGTTTGTGTATGTACATATGTATTTAAGTGTGTTGATTTTTTTTATAGAAAAGGCCACGGCAAAAACATACATATTGTATATGAGATCGTGTTAAAATATTGGCACATGTACCAACGTATTTTGAAATATATTTCTATTAAAAGGGAGAGTTTCACTTTTAGAAAAATTCAAAGTCTGCTGTTAATGAATATAAAATTATAATATTTTTTTTTTGAATAGAAATAAGCTTATCAAGAAGAAAACAAAATAAATAGGCAGAAGAACATTTAAGAAATAAAATGTATAAGACAAAACAGAAAATATTTGTCAATTTTTACAACTCCATTTAAATAATCAGTTATTTTTCGGCAAAATTAATAGTTTTAATTTTTTCTGTATTTCCAATTTATATAGTTTTACTAGCTGATCCGGCAAACGTTGTTTTGCCCTGATATATTTTGATTTTGTCTCCAATTATTTCTTTTTTTATAAATTAAAAAATATATTGATAATTTTTTATTTTTGAATGCTCATTAAAGAAAAGGATACTTATTTTTGTTTAATAAATATGTTTTTTGAATTTGAGCCAAATCGTACCATAAGTAAAAAAAAATTAAATAAGTATTACGACAATAGCGCCACCTATCGTTGTTCAACTTAAGAGAAACCTGGCTTCTGACTAAACTTATATATTGTCCAAGTTTGGTGTCAATCGGTCCAGCGGTTCTTGAGTTTTTGTAACACGTACCCGGTACAAACGTTTTTATATATTAAGATTATGATAAACTACAGTGTACCTTCTTGATCACAATTAACTTCCTTAAAACAAATACAAAATTATTATTTTTTTATTATTTTGCAGATTTTCTCATCTATTAATATCTGTTTTTTTAATCTGAGCTTCTCTTTAATTCCATTAAATTATTTTTCTTTTGATTTTATTAAAATTAATTGTTGTTTTTTTTTTTTTTTTGACATAATTTGTATGTATTTTTATATACTTTTGTGTAATAAATCTACAATTATTATATCGGTCTTGAGATCCTAAAACTGTGAGCAGTATTAAAATTAAAATGTAATTTTATATTTGAGCGTTAAACTTCTTAATGCCAGAAATAAATCTTTTGTCTGTATTAATTTGACTCTCTATAAAAACCAAAAAAAAAAAAAAAACATAAAAAACTGCAAAATAATTTTTTTTTTGCTTTTCTTTATGACAAAATGCGACAGCTGTTATATGAGTGTGTAATTATAGAATCTTTCTCATCCCTTTCAACATTTAAGGGATTCCATTTCCAATTTATGTTAAACAGAATTTCGACACAAACATACAGAAAAGCATGTATGTTTTTGTAATGTTTATATGAAAAGGACATTAAAGTTTCCTTTTTTGTTTTTATTTTGACAGTCATATTACAAATTTACGAATGTGACTAAAGAAAAACACAAATAATGCGACACATATGAAATTACAGATTTTATTAAATAAAGTTTTAAAAACATGATTTGCTTACGAAATGTAAGTTTTTACTTTCTATAAATGATTTCTTTAAGAATGACAAATATTTTCCTCATTTTAATTGTTTTTGATCAGGGAACGAAATTGTGCAAGAGAGGGAAAAGAATTAAAATTGCTGTATGAGTTTTAAATTCAATAAACAGATCCCCAGTGGTTTAGTAAGTAGTGTGCTAGACCGCTATTGGGAGGGTTGTGGGTCAGATTCCCACCAGAGGCCATGATCTGCGTCACTACAGCATATTTTTTTTAGATAAGACCAATACTCGAGAAGCTACACCCCTACTCATGCTGTGCAGCATTGCATTGGAATGGAAGATAGATTAATAGATTCTTTTTTTCTATTAAGAACCTAATGTCAATGAGACAAGTTGCTGTCAATTGATCACTCAAATACCAGTGTTATACCTTCTACCATCTGTTGATATTAATTTGTATGTTTGTTGTGAAGTGCTGAGAATCTTGGCTAAGGTGTTGTTCATAGTCATAGGTGTTGTTTTGGTCCTTGCTTTTTAGTTCTGCCTGTGAACCCAGTAGGTGGCACTTTCTCCTAATCATTAATTTGATATCTCAAAGGAGGTTAGAATGGAATGTCAGGGGGCGGCTTTCTTTGGGATGAACTTCTTTTAAGGTGGGGTGGGAGAACCTCTTATATATTTTAATTAAATTTAAAGCTTTTAAAACAATCTACACAAATTTTTGTTTTTCATATTCCCTAGTGCTGGGTCTCGAACCTGGGCTGCCTGGTGTTGTAAGCGAGCGCTCTAACCTTTACACTACGCCATCCCCAAATATATCAAATATACTTTTATATAAATATAAACCAACTATATGTATATATACTAACAGCCGTATGTATAATGAAAAATTAGCAACCCGTTAGTATATGGGACAAAAAACTAGCTTGTTTATTACCCGCTATAGACTGATATTATTAAAACTTTCCATATCCTTTATTTGATAACTAGTCAGATAATCCAAAAAATTTCCACATATTAGAATGACAAACTTAGCCACTGTGTACAACGACCTGTTAATTTTTTATTATACATAAGGCTGTAAGAATATTTCTTTTACAAACACACAAATTAAAAAAAAAAAAAACAAACAATTTCAAAAACAAAAACTTTCAGAGATCACTTTCTATTCCTTAGATTGCGATTAAGCTTAAAACTTTTATTATTGAAGTGTATGTTTTATAAAAAAAATAAAACACCTTCTCTTTTTGTTGTTCAATAAATGACTGCTTTATTAATTGAAAAATAATTTCTTAAATACTAATACAAAAAAATGGTTTTTAGAAAACTGCAAGTTTGCATTTGCGAACTTGCATTTACAAAAGTTTAATTCAAAAGAAATATAATATAAAGTGTGTGTATGTGTGTAATTCTAAATAAATGTTTTCTGAAATAGTAATTGTAACTAAAGAATAACCGGAAATACAATAAATGTATTTTTGGAGAACTGCAAGTTTGCGTCTGCAAAGAATTGCAAACTTGCGTTTGTAAAAGGCTAAATTAATAAAAACAATTCCAAATAAATTTAATATATAAAAACAATAATAACGTGTGAATTTTATTATGATACTAAAAAAAGAATAAGTTGTTGATAAACACACATACACATGTTAGTATTTATTATGGTTATACAATGTCGTAACACCCCCACCGCTAGTTTGAGGCTCCGACGAAATAAATTACATACTTATATTTTTATATTATTTTTACAGGATTATTTATAGTTGTTTCATTTTTTAGTTGTACATTTGGAATATATACTTGTCTCTTTTTAAAGAGATATACAAAAATAGCTAGGATACATATTATTGCCATAATCGAGGCATCTATGCCAAAACTAACAATTTTAGAATTTTTGTCCTTATATAGTATTTGTTCAATTGTCTTTTCATATTCTATTTGTTTCAAGTATAAAGATTCAATTTTTATGTCAGCTAATGTTGTGTTACTATTCTCTTTGATTTTGGTTATAAGGTTTGGTAAGATAAATTTATCGTACAATTTTATTTTTATATTTGAAAAAGTTCTATTCAGTGCGTTTATTTCACAATTTTCAAATTTAATTAAGAAATTCCCATTTAACTTCAATTTAGCATTGTTACAATTATGGGATATAGTATCATTAAAATTTTTTAAAATTAGTATTCCTGGTATTATTTCAGTTATTTCTTTTTTATTAAGTATTTGCATTTTACAATTAGCCTCTTCAAAATTAAGTATATTAGTTAAACATTTGTCATTTATTATTCTTAGGTTTCTTTTTAGATTATCCTTAACATACGTATTATAAATGTTATTTCTTATATCTATAAGTACATTATAATTAGTTAACTCTATTGATTTGTTAATTTTATTAGGTATTGGTTCAAATGTCACCATTGACAGTGGGTCTTTTGAAAACTGAGGTATTAGAAGGATTATAATGATATTATTTTCATTAAGTGCTATGCTTACTTTGATATTTGTATAACTTTCAAAGTCTTGGATTAGGTCTAATTCAGTTTGGGTTAAGATGTCTGTAGGGATGACTCCTAATTTGCTAGAGAAAATAATTTGTCCAATATCGTCTATATGGTGGCGTAAAAGTGAAATGTCGTTATTGATCTGATATATGTGTTCTATAAATTTTATTTCGTCTTCTATGGTTGAAATTGCCTTTCCTATAGTGTTTTTGAATTTATTTAAATAGCTTTCTATTATATTTTGTTGGTAATTTATATGATTAGTAATATTTTGGATTTGGAGTTTCATTTGTGTGTTTACATATGTTAATTTATTCATTTTATTAACTAAGTTCTCGTCATTTTTGTATAGCGTTCTTAAAGTTGTATTTATTTGTTCCTCATCATCACTGTCCATGGTACCTGCTATGATTTTGAGACCTTTTCCTACAATGTTTAGTAGTGCACGTTTTCTTCGAGAATGTGGGTTAAGATTTTCTATTTTTGTCTTTAATAGTATAAAATTTTTATTTATTGTGTCTAATAATTTTCTTGTTTCCACACTTGATGTCTTCAGGGTATCAATATTAGTCTTGATTATTTGTATTGTTTGTTCGTATTCTGTCATATTTATTATATGTAGCACTTTAATGTAGTGGTCAATGGTTCTAATTTCTCCTGTTTTTATTGGTATGTATCCGTTATTGTTCGATAGGTCTTGTAAGTCGATAGTTTGAGTCCTGAATGTTGGAACAATTGTTACTATTATTATGATCCATTTAATCATCTGAAACAAAAATTTATTTAATTGTTGCTTTAATTTTGGGGTTATTTTTGTCTTGGTATTTTTTCTTGGGTCTAACGTGAGCTTTATAATATTTATGTCCAGTACCTATCGTCTGTATATGGTCATCGTCTATTTTTTCCGCGCTAACCTTTCTATATTTTCTGTGGTTTTTTCCACCTCGTATCTCTTTAATATAATTCGGTCCGTTTTCTAATTCAAAATCTTTTCTGTTTTTATTTAACTTCTGAATATACTTTTCTTTTTTTGCTTTTATAAGATCACGAATTTCTATATATCTATTCTCGTGTACTTTGCCATTTACAAAATCAATCGGTTTGATGCCTGTTGTGCTATGTGTTGTGTTATTGTAAAAACCTATTATTCTTATTATTTTATCTTCCATACTTTCGTCTTTGTTATCTTTATCATGTCTTAGCAAGCGTATATGTTCATTGATTGTGTTGTGTAGTCTCTCAATGTCGGCGTTAGACGTATGGTTACTATTTGAGGTATAATGGATATCTATATTCTCTTTCTTTAAAAATTCCTGCATCGGTATAGCCTTAAATCCTAATTCGTTATCTACAATAATTTTGTCTATTTTCCCGTAAGTGTTAATTATCAGCAATAGTTTCGTTTTGAATTCTGTCCAACTTCTACCGTTTATTTGAAATGCTAAAGCGAATTTTGAAAATTTATCGATTGCTGTCATAAAGAGTTTCTTATCCAGAGTATAAAATACATCTATATGTAGTATTTCGAGAGGTTTAGATGGGGTTTCCGTAATTTTATAAGGGATCTTTGGAGGTTTCCTGTCGTATTTTTCCAAGTTGCATATTTCACAATTATTAATGAACTGAGTTATCCTTTGCATCAATTTCGGATTGTAGATTCGTGTAATTAATTCTTTATATACCGCCTGAATTCCTCTATGGTTTTTGTCAAGATGTTCGTCTTTAATCATTTCAGTTAACCGATTTTCATCTTCTATGTCTTCTGTTATGAGTGTGCATCTAAGTACCTTAAAATTTGTGTTATTTGAAAACATTTCTTCATAAACATCTTTAAACATTGTGTAAAATTCGTCTTCGATAAAAATAGCGTTTAGTTGTGTTGGGTTAAAATGGTTCTTTAGTATTGTAATGGCTGTTTCCCTGTCCATTTCTTTCATAAAGATTATTTTCCTTTTATTGTTAAAAACACGTTTATTTTTTATTCTCAATGATCCGGAGGTTGTTTTCGTTATAACTATTTGATTTTTAAATATATTAATTGGTGAAGTAGTATTTTTTATTGTTACGTTGTCACATTCTAGTGTATTTATGCTGGGTTCAGTTTCAATCCTTGACAAAGCATCTGCATTGCTATTCTTTGTTCCTTTTTTATACCTAATTTCGTAATCGTATTCGGACAGTTTTAATCTCCACCTAACAAGTTTTGAGTTGGGTTCCTTTATAGAGAAGAGCCATGTTAGTGGTTTGTGATCTGTTTCTATTATAAACTTGCGACCAAAAAGGTAGGGCCTAAAATATTTTGTAGCCCATATGATAGCTAATAATTCTTTCTCTATTGTGCTGTAGTTTGTTTCGTGTGTATTAAGGGTTCGGCTTGCATAACATATTGGGTGGTTATTCTGTGAAAGCACTGCTCCTAAAGCGTAATTACTTGCATCTGTTGTCAATGTAAATGTTTTAGAAAAGTCCGGATATGTTAGTATAGGATCATGCGTAAGTAGAGTCTTGAGGGTGTTAAAACTTTTTTCGTATTCTGGATCATTTATGTTTATTTTTGAATCTTTCTTTAAGTATTTAGTCATTGGCTTAGCGATAGATGAGTAGTCTTTTATAAATTTTCTGTAATAGCCTGTAAGTCCTAGAAATTGTTTAATCTGTTTTGTCGTTTTGGGTATTGGAAAGTTAACTACGCATTCTATCTTTTTAGGATTGGGCTTGACTCCCTCCGTTGTAACTATGTGTCCAAGAAATTCTGTTTCCTTTTTTAAGAATTCTGATTTATCCAGTTGGACCTTAAGGTTTGCTTCTTGTAACCTTGCGAATATGAGTTTAAGTGAATTTATGTGTTCCTGTAAGGATGTTGAAAATATTATTATGTCGTCCAGGTATACCAGACAGATTTTGTTGATGTAATCTTGGAGTATATTATTCATTAGTCTCTGGAATGTTGCAGGAGCCGTTTTCAGTCCGAAAGGCATCCGCAGAAATTCATAGTGTCCTCCTTCAACACCAAATGCAGTTTTGTGAATATCTTCTTCCTCTATCTCAATCTGGTGAAAACCCTTCGCCAGATCGAGTGTGGTGAAATATTGGCTTCTTCCCAATTTTTCAAGTATCTCGTCTATATTCGGGATGGGAAACTTGTCATCGATCGTTACTTCGTTCAGTTTACGATAGTCGATTACGAGTCTCCACTTTGGTTTTCCACTGGCATCGGCCTTCTTTGGCACGATCCAAATTGGAGCTGAATATGGGGAATTGCTATTCCTAATTATTTTATTTTTCAACATTTCTTGGATTTGATCTGCAACTTCTTTTTTGTGTACGTATGGGTATCTGTATGATTTCGAAAATATGGGTATATTGTTCGTAGTTCTAATTTTGTGTTTTATCGCGGAAGTAAATGAAAGTCTATCATTTTCCTGATAAAAAATATTACGGTATTTATTTATCATTTGTAGTAATTGTGATCTTTCTTCTTGATTTAAGTGTCCTATTCTAATTTGGTCACCCAATGGTTTAAATTCTTTATCTTCGATTATGCTGAAATTTTCGTGATCTACCTTCTGCGTAGTCAAGCGACTGGTTTCAGATAATAAGTTTATCTCTACTTCTCCATTTTCCACGTTTAAAATACCTTCCTTTAGTATATATCCGCCGTTTTCTTCTTTATAATATATAAGGTCGGAATTGTCTGATGCTATTATTTTTTTTTTATTCAAATTTTCATTTTCGAAGTGCATTGGTAATTTCTTGTTACCGATGGTTATTTCTTCCTTTCCATAATCAATACAGGCTTTCAGTGGTCTCAATATATCATTACCTATTAGACCATCGTAAAAATTATGAAATTTTATTATATAAAATTCTAATGTTCTATTTGTCCCAATGTCGTTAAATTCTTCAAATATAGGTACTATGGCTTTCTCTTTTACGTAAATTTGATGCTGAAGAGTCTTAATTAAAAGTGGGTTAGTTGGATGAATTCTTTTCGGGTCGCAAATCCCTGGATTTAAAATTGAATTTGTTGCGCCTGTGTCTATTATAAGTTTTATAAAGCCTAACTTTGTTCTTATTGTTATAAATGGTAGTTTGTTTTTGAGGCTGATCCCTGAAAATTTTCAGCTACTTCTACTTTTCCTATGTCCATAGGTTCTGGTTGGTTTCTAAAATTTGATCTATAGAGTGGGGAATTTGGAGGATTAGGATTTTGTAGGTTTGCTTGTTGATGCGTGCGGTGTTGTTGGAATGGTTGTTGATAGTCTCTTCTGTTACTTTGGGGCATTGGTTGGAAGTTCCTTCGGTAATCTTGAAATGGTTGTTGGAATTGTTGTTGATAGTCTCTTCTGTTATTTTGGGGCATTGGTTGGAAGTTCCTTCGGTAGTCTTCAAATGGTTGTTGGAATTGTTGTTGATAGTCTCTTCGGTTATTTCGAGGCATTGGTTGGAAGTTCCTTCGGTAGTTTTCAGATGTTTGTTGGGAGTTCCTGTATTGTGTGCTATTCCTACTTCGACTACTATCCTTTTTATTGTATTCTGTGTTATTTCCATTATTGTTCTCGGTATGTGCGTACCCGGCTTGGAACAGTATGTCCATAGCCTGTTCCAAGTCTTCTGGGTTCCTACAGAATAAGATGGATTTCATTGGCTCAGGGATTTTGCTTTTAAAGATGTTGAGGGCGGTGCGTTTGTTATTCACCGCACTCTGTCTAGTTGCTTCGGTTTCTCCTAGGATAACTACTAATTTGTTATTCAATCTGTGTAACCTGTTCTTTACATCGTTATAAAAATCTAAAGCGTTCGTTCTAAAAGTCACGCTTCGTAGTTCGTCGAAAAGTTCCTCGCAGGAACGTCTGTCTCCGAAATTATTTTGTAGTATGTTCCTTATATCCACCCAAGAAACTGCATGGCAATTTATTTCTATAGCTTGTTTAGCTTTACCCTTAAGTTTAGACTTTATAACGTCTGAAAATAATTGTTGAGAAAGTTCGTCATATGTTCTTAAGTGTGGGTGAATCCTGTCTATAAGGGTTATGAAGGTCTGTAGATCCCTATTGTCTCCGTTGAAGTCAGGTAAGTTATTAAGGTATTTTAAGGGATTAATTACTAATCTATTTTGCTCTTGGTCTACCATGTTTAAAAGAAATTTCTAAGTTTTTGGAGGACTCGAGTGTAAACAAAATTTTATTTGTGTATTAAAAAAAGAAAAATATATATATTTATATATATATATATATATATATTTATTATTTTTTTTTTTTTATTACTTCCTTATATTCTAATATTTTTGACTCTTTTATTTTCTAGTTTCTTATACTTTTTCTTCGCGTGTTTTTTAATTAAGGTTATAATAGGTTTCTTTAATTTTTCAATATCTTCTTCTTTTGTACTGTACAGAATAATCCTTTCTTTTCCTTCTTCTTTTTCATATAATAAAATTTTCATTGATCTTATACATATACATATATATATAAAAAAAAAAATATTCTTACTTTAAAGTTGTTTGCTGGTGTTGAAAATTACACTGTTGAAGTTAAAGTTGATTAGGACGTATTTTCAAGGATGTATATTTGCTTTAAAGTTTCTTGACTATTAGGTTGAACCTTGTTGGTCTTCGTAAATTGATTGATGAACTGTTGTTGGCTGGTGTTGAAAATTATACTGTTGTCTGCTTGGTAAAAAATTTTTCCACTGTTGAGTTTAAAGTTGATTATTTTCAAAGATGTATATTTGCTTTAAAATTTCTTCACTATTTCGTTAAAATTTTCTCACTAACTTGGAATATGTTTTTGTATTCGTTTTCACTTTTGAGTTTTTAAGGATATGTCTTTATATATATCTTGGCTTTTGTATGAATTCGTTTTTCACTTTTGGGTTTTAAGGATATATCTTCATATCCTGGGTTTTGTATGAATTCGTTGTTCACTTTTGGGTTTTTAAGGATATATCTTTATATCCTGGGTTTTGTATGAATTCGTTGTTCACATTTGGGTTTTTAATTTTAATTCTTTATCGGCTTCTGCCCGAAAAAGGATATACTATCGCGATTAAACGTTAACACTTGAAATTTTAATTCTTTATCGGCTTCTGCCCGAAAAAGGATATACTATCGCGATTAAACGTTAATACGTTCACATTTGAAATTTTAATTCAAACGTGTCGCGATCCTACCGACTGCGCCACTTTTATTATTGAAGTGTATGTTTTATAAAAAAAATAAAACACCTTCTCTTTTTGTTGTTCAATAAATGACTGCTTTATTAATTGAAAAATAATTTCTTAAATACTAATACAAAAAAATGGTTTTTAGAAAACTGCAAGTTTGCATTTGCGAACTTGCATTTACAAAAGTTTAATTCAAAAGAAATATAATATAAAGTGTGTGTATGTGTGTAATTCTAAATAAATGTTTTCTGAAATAGTAATTGTAACTAAAGAATAACCGGAAATACAATAAATGTATTTTTGGAGAACTGCAAGTTTGCGTCTGCAAAGAATTGCAAACTTGCGTTTGTAAAAGGCTAAATTAATAAAAACAATTCCAAATAAATTTAATATATAAAAACAATAATAACGTGTGAATTTTATTATGATACTAAAAAAAGAATAAGTTGTTGATAAACACACATACACATGTTAGTATTTATTATGGTTATACAATGTCGTAACACTTAAACTTATGACCGTACTCACTGCGCTTGTAATAAAGAATTACAGTCTAATTCATAATAACTCCTTAATTTAGGTATTATCCGTACATTAGTTATGAGACTTTATCTGTCTTATAAGCTCAAAATAAAAAATCTTATTCATAAACCTTTCATATGAGCAAATTAACTAATAAACGATTTTAATGTCATGCTGGCAATACCATGATATTATTTCAGCATAGTGATACACAATAAAAACTATCGGTTACTTCGGTAATTTTTTAATAGTCATAAAAATAATGTAATGGTAACACAATTATACATAAAATAGATGTGATTGAAGTAATATTTACTGCTGTTAAAAAAATAACTAAAACAAATTGAAAAATTAAAAAAATGTTTCCTTTGCAACACATTTTTTTTAATTCATGTATAAAGTAATCGAATACTACCATTCTCTTTTTGGTTTGTGCATCACTATTCTGTTTACATTTTTTATATCAAAATTTGGTAAAATGGAACTGTACACTGGAGAGAAAGAGAAAGACAGATTTACATTCGTAATTTATACAGGCACTGATGACAGAGCCTGTAAAGGAAAGAGATGGCATATGTAATACAAAATAAAAACAATTTCTTGGCCATTTAGAAATTTAATTTTGTACAGAGACTGCAACCATTTGCTATTATACGAAAATTTTTAATTATATGAATTTAAATATGTATATACATAAGTACCTATTCTTGCAACTATATAAGTTTTATTCATTGTAATACTATATTATTCCATTTTTATTTATACAATATCCAATCTAACTCACAAATGTCGTCTTATTGTACGGATAAAGTAGGTAGAAACCTACAATAAAAATTTCACATTTATAAATGGTTTATGACGGCGTAAAAACATTGTTTGTTGTTTATGAATACAAAATTATGAGCTTTTGCTTATAACGCCCTTATAAGCAGGTTTTATTCCATTATGAATTAGACTGTTAGAATATAATTTAATATTCTGTTGTAATTTAGTACATAAAAGTACTAAAGTTACACTTATGGTCATCTGCTAATGAATTATAGTCTCTCATTAAACAGATATCAACCGTATCAGATGTTAATGTTAAAAGAAATCTTTATCATTAATTCAATTTTCAATTATAAATTATATTTAATTGTTAACAATTTCTCAAACTGGGTAACTAGTATCTATCAATAAAGTCAATTATTAGTTTAATTCCAGTAAAAAAGGATAATGAAAGTTGTTCGTAATATTTCGATTTTATGTCAATCATGTTCTAAATTCATTGGTGATTCATCAATGATTTTTTGCTCTTTCAATAATTCTATTTGACTGATTTTTCCTTTCCTCTGGGTATTTTAGTAACGAATATAGAATCCTGAAATTCCGATTAGTCCCTTTCGTCATCCCTACAGCATGCATACGGGTATGTCTCTTCGACCATCAACAACACATTTTTTTTTTTTTACAAAAATTTAAAATAAAAATTCTTACATTGATGCCAAACTACGAGTATTTGAATATGACACACTTTCAATATAAAATCTTAAGAAAATAAAATTGAAAAAAAAAAAATTCAATAAATTTATGTCGAAAAACATTGTAAACAGACTTTCTAAGTTTTCTTTCGGATATGCTGTCTATTGCTATTCCTTGAGTAAGAAAAAGTAAAACTAAAATATTCCAACTTTATTTTATTCTCCTTTTAAATAAAAGCGACAGTCCAAGAATAACAAACAGTAAATTATTTGATAATAAAATAAAAAAATCGAATAAAACAAATTAACTGAAAATGTGATTCGAGCCAACAAAAAACTGTTTCGAAGAGCACAAGGGAAACTATTAAGTTTATAAAGTTTGTGTTTTCTTATACATATTTTCTTTATGTATTTGTATAGTTTTTGTCCTTGTTCCTGTCTTAACGAATCAGAATCACTGTCATTAAGAAAATAAAACTTAAAAAAAAATTTTTTTTTGCTCATTTATTTTTTGTGCTTAAACTTGAGACATCATTAAAATTCAAACGCAAATAAAAAACAACAGCAGCTATTCAATAAAATAAAAACAGTAGAGGGTATTGCTGTCTTGTAGAAGATGAAAAGAAAGAGAGAAAAGCATGTGACAGAGTTTGTTATGGTTTTTAGAACTATTCCTAGAAACAATTGAAAATATTAGCCAGAATGTTGTTTTTGTCCAAAAATACATCCACTTTTGTCTAGCAAAACAGGATTAATCTCATTAAACAGGCCGATATATTTGTTCCTTTAACCCACTGAAAAAAAAACCGACGACTGGTAATAAACCACAAGCATAAGTAAAATATATTAATGATGTACGAGTAAAGTGGTAAAAAAATATACCACTTTGTGTTTTCTTGCGTTGTTTTCTTTCTGAAAAGTCGAAGTCCATATAGAACTTTGTGTTTAGAACGCAAAAAAAATTAACAATAAAATGAAAGAAAAACATGTCCTGTGTATAAGAACAATAGTAATATAGCTGAAGGCATCTGGTTTTCATTATTTTTATTTTTATTTTTCATTGTTTGTGTTCAAGGTCTTCTTACGTCATTCTAAATGTGTGTGCTTTGTGATATTAAACTCCCACACATACTCACTTTAAAATATAACTATTGCTTATAAACTAGTGTTGTCAGGTTAGAGGTTTTCTTCTAGAAACTATTTTTGTGTATTCTTGTTTTCAACTCCAGCTACGGTAGTCTCATCAGAGTTCTTTCTTCTCGAATATACACAGGACACAAAGAACTCTGATGAGACTACCGTAGATGGAGTCGAAAACAATTGTTCAGTTTGGCTAGTGTACTATTCCTTCACGGACATCATTTCTCCTTTAATTACCAAAAATATTCATTGCAGTTAACTTTGATCTAATTAAAGCGTTTCTGACGAAACCAAGAATTGTGGAAATTTGCTGAAAAAGGCTGGCGAGATATGAATACACACATTTAAATTTCCATGCAAGTTCGTGCCCCTAACAAAACTTTTGGTCTACTGAACTTATAAGAGTAGGTTATTATGTGAGACTACAAAACTACTCAATCATAATATCAAGAGTTGCAACAAGGACTCAACAAAAATAAAATTAAAGAATATACCATAAAACTAAGCACCTTGGGCTACACTTTCCACTTTATAGACAGCTCTGGTTGGCTGTAGTTATATTCTCTTCTTTTTCTACTTTTAGGTAACTTTAGTTTGGTCCTGCAATGGTATCAAAACGGCATCTTGTGCTAATTGTAGTTGATCGGAGTTTCGGATCAACTGGCCATTTGACCTACCTACCTACCTACCATAAAACTAAGCACCTTGGGCTACACTTTCCATTCTTGAAATATTTTAAAAATTAAATTTTTTTTTAGTTTTCTTGTTATACGATTACAAGACTGTAACACTATTTTAACACTTATTTAAGAACACCTCTGTTAGGCTTTCAATTTTGAGAGAATTGTTTCCCGCTAACCTCTTCGAATATATTTTCTTGATTGCTTGGAGTGTTGCCATTAAGAAAATAAATTTATTTTTAACAATATAAAAAGTATTAAAAAAATATATAGGATTTAAACAATAGTGTGCATTCCATTATACGCTGTTTATTCGGCTGTTTTTGAGTATATTATTTGTGTTTTGTGTACACACACACATACACACACACACAAACACCCAATAAAGAAACATTATTCATTTTAAACCAGAAACAATGAATATTTTGACAGTGTAAGGTTTTAAGAGTGTGAGAGAAAGAGGAGTTACTGAAGAGACAGAAAATCTGCCTGCAGTACTACAGTTATTTTATCCGTTCAATGTTGTTCGTTTATATTTCCTTAAAATATGTATTTTGATTTATTATGTAAATAATTATTATTCTGTAAAAATTATCTGGGCAACTTTTGTTTTTGTCGTGAAAAAATGAAAAGAAAAAAATATTGTAAATAAAATCCCTACATTATAAGATGGGCGATATGTTTAATAATAAAAATTACTGGGCGTAATATGTTGCAGGATGTTGTGGTCATGTCAGTACCAGTCATGGAAACACTTTCAATTTTTATTTTTTATTTTTTTTGTCTTTCATAATTGTCACGTAAATATTTTGCTGCGTTAAACGCACATTATTTTAAAATATAACTTCAAGAAAATTCAATTGTTAAATAAGCGAAAAATGCTTAGTGCAAAATTGTTTTTAAAATGAAAAAAATTATACAAAGATTTAAATGTCTGTTAGAAAATCATGAAAATAATTATAAGGTGTAAATATAATTTTTATTTTGCAGCACTTCAATAAAGGTATCGCCAATGGCATTTTCTTTTCTCTGATATAGTCTGTCAATAATGAATTCGCACATTAAAATTAGCCAGCATGTATTTACAATTATTTGTAATTTAGCGATATTTTTATTATTAAAAATTTATTTTAACTACATATGGGCAATTTCAAAAATTTTCAACATTTGTTGAAACTGAGTTCAGATGCTTATTATTTCTCCAGTTTTTCGAATTGACCAAAACGGTCAAGAGGGAATGGTAGGCCACACTAGAAAACTGGGAAATTCAAAATTTCAGACCATCAGTTCTTTATTTTTAAAAGTTATGGGCTCTCAAATATCGAAAAACTCAAAAAACGGCTTGAAATTTACAAGAATTACAATTTGGAAAAAAGTTGTACAGCGGTTAATTTTTGAAACCAAAATTTTCCGATTTTTTAATTTTCGCAGTTTTTTCTATAGCGTTTTTGCGCCGTTCAAGAAAATTGCATTTCGTCAACAGTATTTATTAGATGGTGTAATTTGCTAAAATTTGCGAGATATCACGTCGATGTCAGGCTGCTAGTTGCTGAGAACGATGACCTCAAACTTTTATAGAATTGGCGTAAATTTGTCAAAAATGACAGTTTTTCGCGCTTGACATTTGCAATCGTATTTAAAACTGATTTATGTATTGCGTGATCTAAACTTCTTAGTAAATGGCACCTCAACGTCAAGAAGGCGTTAAAATATTTTGAAACGCAAAAGTTTTATAAAGAAAATAAAACTTTTGCGAAATTTCATGATTTTGTTTCGCGTTTGTTTTACTTAGTTAATCAGTGGTTTAAAATCAATGTAAAGTATTGGAAATGAAGTGCGGCGGTGAACTAAAGATCATATATAAATACGGTTGAATTCGGTCCATATTTAGCGGGTACAGCGGCATTTTTCTTCAAACACATTTTGCTTTGTGACATCTGCAGTTATGTATAGATTCCGCAGCGATTGACACCAAATGAAAGGTTTTTTAAGCTTAATAATAAAACCGAATAGGCATTAAAAAATTTTCATGATTTTAAATTTTACAGATCAAAAAAAAAAAAAAAAAAAAAAAATCCTAACCTCAAAAATAATTCTTATATAATTTTTTTATTTTTTAAATTTGCAAGTCAAAACATTGTGTTTCTGTAAATTAGTTATTAAAATAAACCAATAAATTTAACTGTAAATTTTTTTAAAGAAATTTTAACTTAAAACCTCCATAACTTTCGCGCCGTTTGCAATAAATGATTAACGCGAACTGTTTTGGTATGCTAAAATATCACTCTTCACGTGACCAAAGCGTCATTCGTGACATCCAAAAAAAAAATTTCGAAAAAAAATATCAAAATGTCGATAATTTTTGAAATTGCCCATATATGTATACAAAATTTATGGGTATTTACAGGGATCGTGTGGAGAAAAATTTTGAAATCAGATTAAAACAAGGAAGAAATACAATAAAAACAACTTCATTCATACTTCATTCTACACTGTTAAAAACTCTTTGCACTACTACTATCGACGTTTTCTTGTAAATTAACTATTAGTTTATGATAAAAACTTTAAATTTAATTAAAATTGTCGTTTTGGTAATAAATAAATCAAAATATGAAATAAAACATTATCTACCAAAAATCCTACAAAAATAGCGAGTTAATGATGCCACTTTAGGTTCTTGATAACAAAATCTGCAATTCGTTCTCGGCTATATTTCTCCGAAACTGGAAGAAATATCCGAAAACGGATTGCAGATTTTAAAAACTTGTTGTCAAAAACCTGAATTTGTATCATTAACTTGAGATATATAAAAAATATGAAATGGCGGATAGAGCACATAAACTCCCGCACGACGGGTGTATATGATCATTTTTTGTTAATGATATGAAAATTCGAGTTCAAGATCATAGTAAGTTTGAGTTTGATTGAGATATCATTGCAAAATAATTTAAAGTTATTTAATAGAATTAAGTTGTGATCTAAAGAAGGTATTTGATAACGAAATAAAATTAATTAATAAATATTGATCAATAATCTTATTGGGAGTCAAAGTCAAAATTCCATATCATTGACAAAAATATATCAAATTTTTAAATATGTCTGGAATTTAAATATATCTAAATGATCTACTGTACCCGTATAGCCGTAATTTGCAATTTTTGTGCACTACTTGTTTACAGGTTGCAAATTCTCATTTTATATATGTACGTACTATGCCCAATAGACTAAACACACCAGAGACATTGGTCAGCAGCATTTAGTTAATCTAAAAGAACTTAATAATCTAAGAAAAAAAAATTTGTGATAAAGCACCATAGAATTGTATACGCATGAGTTGTATTGTGCAAAACTAATATGTATGTCCTCCCTTACTAAATGGTTTATAGGCAAGCACTCTATTCGATCCACTACATTACTCTTGTTTAACAACAACAAAAAATATAAAAAAATTAAACGATTTTTGGTAAAGGACAAAATAGACTGAAATGTTTATTTTTCATTTATTTTGTAATTTTCTCTTTCTTAACCTCAGACAGTATCATACGTACACAGCTGCTCAAAATAATAAGTACATATGTATCTATATATGGTTTATCTTTTGGGATAATAAAAAAACAAACATATACATAGAGTAATTAATTAATTAGAGTTAAAAAAATGACTAATTTCTGTTGAACTTTCTGATATAAAATGGAGAACCAATGACTTACGAACATTGTTGAAATAATAAATAATTTCAAATTCAGTGTATTTTTCTTTATTTTGAATAATCTTTTATATTATGAAATTAAAAAATAAGTATTTTGAGTTCGAGCCCCAAGAGTATTTTTGTTTTTTTTTTTTTTTTGAAACAAAGGAACCTTTTGCGTTGTTTCATTGAACACCAAGTAGATATTTCTAAAAGCTGAATATATTATTCTAAAACACCACTTTTATAGAAAAATTTATACTATTCTATCTTTGTATGACAACCGTCTTAAGACAAGCGCATGTGAAATTTATTGGCGATTTACCAAAAATAGAACTACTTGAGATTGATTTCATCACTAATGCATGAAAAGCTCTTTTTTGTTAGAGTACTTCTCATTTCAATCATCCATGAAATCAAAATCGAAACACAAAAGTTAAGTAAATATGTAGCTATCGTCACCTGAACTGTAAAATAACGTATTATCAAAATATTCGAAATTGACTTTTTATTATTGAATGTATGTACATTACGTTTTATACGTGTAGTGTAACATAACCGCTAAGTTAAATGCAAATAAAATTTTGTTCCAAAATTGAATGTAAGTACAGTGCGAGCTCGATTTTCGCAACTTGAGAAAATCTGGCCTGTTGCAATTACCGAAAAAGTTGCAATTATCGACCACTTTTTTTGTACCTGAAAATACCCCATTTTTAATAAAAAAAA
Source organism: Metopia argyrocephala (assembly GCA_963576795.1). NCBI lineage: Eukaryota > Metazoa > Arthropoda > Insecta > Diptera > Sarcophagidae > Metopia > Metopia argyrocephala. Next base: position 1,232,513 of record OY756208.1, read on the forward strand.
AACATTATTTGTAAAAAACAATTTTTAATTAAAAAAAAATAAAAAACTAACGTTAAAAAACAGTCTTCTTGTTGAGACATTGGCGTAGCGAGCAATTTTTTGTTTTAAAAAGTGAAATTATACAAATAAGTTAGCCTAGGCATCTGTGTAAACATACATACGCTGCTAAACAGAAAACTGATGCGTTTGTATTTGTGTTTTAAAACGTGTTTGGGACAGCACTAACGTGGAAGAAATGCTATTGAAATGGGATTCTTTGATTAAATATGATTACTTTTATAAAACTACATTTCTGAACAAGAAATACAAACAGAAATCATTGTAAATATATTAAAAAAAATAGTGTTGCACTTATTGAGACTAATTTTTGAAAATCGTTGCACTTGTAAAGGCTGTAATGTAAAAAATTTGCCTGTTGCGCTAATCGGGGTGTTGCGTTAATCGGGGGTTGCTAAAATCGAGCTCGCACTGTAGTTTACATTTATAACGTTTTCTGCTTCTCCTGTAAACTCTTGCCAATTGATGATACGTCGTTTTCCAAATCAAAATTGAAATCAACTCAAATTTTAAGTTCATATATAACTTAAAAATCTACAAAATTTTGGAATTCCTTTTCCACTCATTACTTAAAGGACTATTGAAACTACTTCCTTGGTTATTTTAAATTTAAAAAAAATTAAAAGAGATAAGTTTTGTATGACTTTAAAAATACAATGTACAGATGATTTCAAATTCGGTCGAAATCATTTTTCATCACATACCGGAAAGTTTATAGTCAAAATTTTAATTTTTGTTAAAAACTTTTTAAAGCAGAATATTTTGTATTCAGATTTCCTTTATTCAGTAAAATATTTTTTTTTTATTTTTGAAATTTTTTTTTAAGTACAATGTACTTTTATTTTTTGATACTTTTCGAAGTGTTGATATCAGCAGCGCATATAACCCTAAAGGGAAAGACATGATACCAACAGTAAGTCTTTTTTTTGTGGTGTTTTTAACCAGCAAAAGCATTTCTTTTTTTGATTCACTCTAAAAATTCCAACTAAAAAATTGCTGCCACATAAAAAAACGTAAACTCAGACAATTTAAGAACGATTATTACATGTTACAAGGGAAAAGGCAAACAACAGAAAAATATGTTTTTTTTTTTCTATGCTATCAGGTCAAGTTTATTTGTATCAACAACAAGATTTATTACCAGTGTTGATAAAACTTGAAAAATAATTCTAAATTTTTTTCAAATAGTGCTGGAAAAATTAAAAAAAAAGAATATAAAAAATGTATTAAAAATAAAGTAATGTGATGTACTTTTATCAACCTTTCATTGTATATAACTGATCATAACAAAAATTTAACTTAAAAAATATTTAATAAGATACTGAAAATATCAGTTTGATTTGATTTCATTTACATTCAAGTGAAATATTTACTATAAATGTTATACTAGGATTACTATTGAGAAACCTAGTCCCAAGAATATCAGTTGTTGTTTTCTGCAACATGTTTATATTCATTTTTTCAGTGATTTGTTTATTTTAAGCTATATTTACACCACACAAGTTCTCATCTGAGTTTTATATCAGAAGGGCACTCAGATAGTTTAATTAAAAATCTAATTTAATTTTTTTTGTTTTTGCTCAGTTGAAAATAGAACATTTTCTATTTTCAAACTGTTGTAACTGTTATAAGCTGTTATAATCAAATGAGAACTTAGGTGGTGTAAACATAGCTTTAAAAAACATATTTAAAGCAAAGTTCTATTTTCCTTGTTTTTAAAAATTCCATTACTTAAAAACAAATAATTCTATTTTCTTTTTTTTTATAGAGCGGGATTCAGATATTCCCAGGAAAGTAAGAAAAACAAGAAAACAGAGATATTTGCCTCTTAATCAGGAAACATGTAAACAGGTGAAATGAAACTCTAATGTTTGCATTTTTTATTTAAAAAAATTATTTTCAAAAGTAAAATTTTAGAAAAATTCAAATTATCCTGTCATAGTCATCTTTTAAATAACTTTCGTTCGATGTAATCAATTTTAAGAAAATTTGTCAGATTTTTTATTTCAAACAAAAAAATCAACACAGTTCTAAAATTCGAAGAGGGGAGGGGGTTCGTGGCATAGTGGTAGAGCGCTCGCACAGAAACTCACACGACCAAGTTTCAATCCCAGCGAAGGACAAAATTATAAAAATAAAAAAAAATTTGCGGTTTTCTAAAATTACAGTTTAAATTAAAATTAATGACAGTTTAAAAAAAAATTCCCCACCCCCTCCAGCAAGACCATCTGTTAAAAACCGCTCCCTGACATTTCTAATCTATTCCACCGGAAACCAATGATCAGGAGTACAGCGCCACCTTCTGGGAAGATAACAGCTAATCTACTGAAGACGCTCACCATTCACATTCAAATATCCACCGACAGATGAGGTAATTGCTGTTTCATCATTCGAGGGTGAAGGTATAACACTGGCGCTTGAGTGCGCAAATTGACAGCAACTTGTTTCATCAACAAAAAAAGGCGCAAAATATACAAACATCTAAGAAAAAAAAAATAAAAAACCTTCTATCAACCATCTTCACATACCAATACAATGCACTGCATGAGTAGGGGTTTACCCCTAAGTACTGGTCTTAAAAAAAAAAAAAATCAAATTAGCATATAGTAGACAGGTGCAGCCTTTGAATTTTGTGACAAATTCTTTCAGAAATGATAGGGTTGTTTTTAATTAGATTCGTAGCATTTTTATACTTTTATTTACCACATTATTCCTCAGATTATTTATTTGAAAAAGAATTTTGCTTTTGCAATAATTTCAAAAAGCTTTATTTAACTCGACTACTTCTTATGTTCATTCTCATAGATGTTTATATATTATGCGCCTTTTTTTATTGATGACCACTCAAGGGCCAGTGTTATACTTTCACCCTTGAATGATCAAACAGTAATTGCCCCATCTGTCGGGGATGTTCAATGTGAGTATGATGAGCGTCTTCGGTAGGTTAGCTTTTATCTTTCCAGAAAGTGGCGCTGTACTCCTGATCATTGGTTTCTGGTGGAATGGACTGGAAATGTCAGGGAGTGGTGTCTTGAAGATGATGGACTTCTTGAAACTTTTTGAAATTTTGGCGAACTTGTTCTTTTTAATTATCACTACACTTTCGTTAATCTCATTTTAAAACACTTCTTTTATTATATTCAATATTTCTTTTATTAAATTTAATATGAACATATTACAATTGTAGGGTCGTGGTATAGTGGTTAGAGCGCGTGCTCAGAAACTCAACGACCGAGTGTCAAATCCCAACAAAGAAGAAAAACAAAAAAAAAAAAAAAAACAAACAAAAAAAAATGGGGCTTTTCTAAAATTATAATTAAAAAAAATAAGATTATTATCACAAAAATTCATAAAAGCATTTGTTTAGACATTTTGAGAACTGCTAAAATATATGATATATGCTAGATCAGTTTTTATTTATTTTTAATTTTTGTTTTTGCCAAAAAGGCCAATATTAAAGTAGCCAATATTAAAAGTAGCATGAAAAAAGCTGCATTGGCAACACTAAGTGTTACTCAATGTTATTCCCAACTATACAGATACATATGTTTGTATGTATGTACATATATAAAATGAATGTAATGAATTATGGGTTGAACTTATGACGTAGTGTTTGAATTTTGATAAAATATACGTAATTAGAAGAACAATGGATGTTTCCTGCTTAGTATGACGATTTTTATGGGTAAAATTTAACTGAAATTTATAATATTTTCATAACATTTAATCAATTTAACTAATTTTTTTTTTGAATATGAAAGTATTTAAATTGAGTTCAATTAATGTAAAAATTACAATCTTCTATTTTTTTTCTGACTGCTATATAGAAAGCAGTATTAGGAAAAAAAAATTAAAATATTTTTAAAATAACGAATTTAAAATGTAATTATTATTCAAACAAAAAAAGTTTACTAGTATATTCCTGTTTTTATTATAGTTTGTTAGATACCACAATGGCAACATGTTACATAATAATTATTTTTATATTATAAACAGAAAATGTATTCAAAAAACTTTTTTTGTTTTTGCACTCTTGGTTTAATGGTCTTATGATATTTTGAGTATTTACATTTTGTTCATCACTTCTATTTTTAATTTTTTTATTTTTTAATATTATTTTCCCTTCCTGTGTTCTATGAAATTGCATGTTTTTACTTGCAACACATTTTTAAAGACATTTTTAACACGTCACGCAGAAAGGAGAAGACAAAAATATCTATCCACAAAATATGCATCCGCATTTCAACATTTAAAAACAAAAATAACATTTTGTATTAGAAACAAAGTAAAAAAAAAAAGAATAATTATACAAAAGTATTTACAATTAGGTATTACATGGAATTTTTTTCTGAATTCACAATTTGAATACACTATTGGATCTTTATTATTGGATTTTTATGTACGAACTTCACTCCAACAAAAGAAATCAGTTTAAAATTTCATAAGGCAATTCAGAAGTAAGTAGTCGCCGTGGTCTAGTGGTTAGTGTTTTGGATTATTAAGACGATAGCGCCGGGTTCAAATCTTAGCTCTGACATCTTGAAAAGAAATATGAAAAAATTATTTTTTTCCGCGACTACCTCTCAGCAGAGTTTTATCAAAAGCTCTGAGAGTAATTGCTTGCCATGAAAAAGCTTCTCAAATCTGTCGTTCAGAGACGACTTTAAACTGTAGGTCGGGGTACTCATGGATAGAAATAACACACACAACATGAGTGCTGCGAGAAGCTAGGCCGTAACTCTGACACAGGATTGCAATGGCCAATCATGTATGCATGTTTGTATGTATGTAACTAATTCTAATCGAAATTGAAAATTCATTGTATTGTATAATTTTTATTCTAACATTGATATAGTTATTAGATTACCATCGATTAAGGGAAATATATAGCACTAGCAGATGATTGTAGGAATTATACACTTTTTTTTGCCACTTCTTCAAGCCGTATTACAAAACATGAATGTATTTTGTAGTTAAATTTATTAAAGATTTACTTATAAGTGTATGCATGTATGTATGTTTACTTATAAGTGTACATACTATATTAAGATCATTTGGTTTAATTTAATTGCAAATTAACAACTAATTGTTGTTTAAATGTGACCATTAAATTGAGTTCTGACAGTTGAATTCTTAATTTTTATTTTGTCCTTATATTGTTTTCAACAGGCATTCCTTGTGAAACGTAGCAAAATTTCACGTTATTGCACTTCGTGTTGTAAAAAAACTTAAGCTACTGTATGTACTCACATACATATATACTGAAACCTTTTTGTTGGAAAACACATTGTGGAAGAATCGCTTTTTATGAGATATACATATGTACCTGCCTTTATAGAATTTTGTTTTAAATACCAAGCACAATTGAATATATCTGTGGCATTTTGACAAAACATCTTAAGTCAAATTTAAAAAGTTGCAAAAAATGTTGTTAATGATACGAATTTTTATTCAAAAAACATTTTTTTGTACTTTTTTAAAATTTTGTAATAAAGAAGAAATTTTTCTTTAATTTCGGTTTATTTTATTTTTTAATAAAAATAATTTTTTTCCCGAGTTTTTTTTTAAAACTTTTTTGCTATCTTATCTCGACTTAAGGTGTTTTGTCAAAATGCCACAGATATAATAATAACATCTCAATGAAATTATGTAAAATTGACACATTTTATCATTAAATTACATGATTGATTACCATTTTTTATTAATTTAGAAAAAAAAAACAACAGATTTTTATCCAGTTCATAAACGACTGAAAGTATGATTACTTAAATACTATATACAAATTATTTATGGTCGAAAAATTTGTGAATTTTAAATTGTTTTTATTTTCTTCAATTTATTAATGTTTCCTCCCTTTAGAAGTACATACGCAGTTATGAATTTAAATTAAGGCTCTGCAAATGATAAAAGTAATTTTCATAAAATGTGATAACTGAAGAAGAAGAAGTTTACACTGGTAGGAAGATTTTAAAATAAAATAAATATTTATCAAAATGTTACCAACAAAATATTGTTTAAGACACAAAAATTCATCAATTCTCAGCATCCAACTTTATTTGCAAAGTACATAGAAATGGCATTTTTTTCTCTTAATAATAAAACAAAAAATGTATAATAAATTAAGAAGAATACTTTATAATTTATTTCAGTTGTATTTAAATATTGTTTTGCTACAGACAAGCTATTAATAAAGAATTACAACGACAAGAGGTCATTTCAGCGTAAATAGGCCGCAAAATGAAAAATCCTAAAACAGAAAATTCTTTAAAAAGAAAATAAAAAAAAAGAATCTTGTTTTTGCATTAACAGGGGGTTGCTCTTAATGACACTGAGTAACTGTTTTTAAAATTGGCGTGACTATTTGCTCTAAATGTGAGAAACCAAAAGATCAGTGGAAAAAATTAGTCAATAATTATAATTGAAATTGAAAATACTCGTAGAGTAAAACTTTAAACTTCACTTTCGTACCACTAATATGCCATATAAACAAATGTTCTCTTTTGTTGATGCTGTTTTTTTATTTCTTAACGTAGTAAAGTAATAACCGGCCTCGTATAATAATTTATTACTTTTTTTTATGACAAAATAAAAACGAAATAAACTCGTTCAACTTTTAATTAACACCATAAACAGTGAAATGAAAAAGAATAAAACAACAATGAAGATTTTTTTTCTTGCAGCCTTCTACACCAGGGAAAAATACTGAAAAGTAAATCTTGTGCAACAGCAATACCCCAAACAATAGGATAAAATTGAAAATTTGTTGAAAATCAATTTAAATAAAACAAGAATAAGAAAAAAGTACTTCAAAAACGAACAAAAAATAGAACAACACTTGTTCAAAAGCCCAATTGTTTAATAAATGCAATTTACTGACATGGTCAATAACATTTAAGAGATATCGTTTCTTTACCTGCGTCTGCAATAAATATACAAAAGACAGACAAGCACCAGAAGGACATTCAGTTGATTTTTATAATAATAAAATATTTACCGAACTTACAAAATGCTATAGTTGTCGTAGATCGGTAGAAACTTTGACAAACTACAACTATTGCACATAATGTTGTTGGTAATTTCCATGTTAAAAACTACTACAACATGTACGACAATTTTTCCTATGTTCTACAGAAAACTTAATAGGTTTGTTAAAAATGAGGACAACAATAGAGTAATTTAACATGCCTACCCGTCCGTAGACCCACCACATGCTACCCAGTTGTATGGGTAGAAGTGAGAAACTATGCGTCTCACCTAGCGCCATCCAATGCCAGTGCCCTCAAATTTCGGTCATGCTGTAGCCAAGCCGCTCAAGAGAGAGCCCTAGGACAAGAAATTTGCAATCATGATACTGCTATTGCCTGCTTAGTAGCACCCCTCCTTGCTGAGGAGGTGCTCCCCGAAGGGCCGCACCCATGCCATCAGGCCGATTTACCTCACTCTTATACAGTATACATGTTTATTCAAAAAAAGAAAAATCAAACTTAAAGAAAAGCCAAATATTAAATACACTTATTCGTTAGAAGTGTACAACTAACGTGTAATGTAATAATTAATTAATATAATTAATATAGTTCGCACAAAATTGAAAATTTACTTAATTCAAGCTAAGAGTTATTCCAAAAAATCCAGTATGAATTTTGTCAGAACAAAAATGTTTGGAAACGATTTATATGTTTAAACAAAAAGTGTTCAATTTATTAATTTGGAATCATAGTCGCCGTGGTCTAGTGGTTAGTGTGTTGGCTTACTAAGACATGGGCCCTGGGTTCGACTCCAGGCTCTGACATCTTCAAAAAAGAAATATGAAAAAAATATTTCTTTCGGCGACTACCTCTCAGCAGTCTTCTGGCAAAAGCTCTGAGAATAACTAATTGCCATGAACAAGCTTCTCAAGTCTGTCGTTCGGAGTCGACATTAAACTGTAGGTCCCGCTACTCATGGATAAAAATTGACACACACAACATGAGTGCTGCGAGAAGCTAGGCCGTAATCCTGACACAGGGTTGTAAAGGCCAGTTATGTATGTTATGTATGGAATCATAAACCTACGCAAATAATCATTTCTATTTGGAAGATTAATAGAAATAGCAGATTAAACTTAAAAATATTATTTTGTATAATTTAAATTTGTATCAGCCTTAAAAAGACAACCTATATATGGAATGAAACTGCATTACACATAATTTTATGTCAAACTAATGAGCAAACGAATTAATGAATAATATTTTTTAAGTATTTGTTATTAAATATTTCAAATCCAACATAAAACCTTAAGCGTTTACGAATATAATAAAGCAATGCAGAGAATAAACATGTTGTCACATACATACATACCTATAAATACCAAAAAGCAATTAAATTTTTACACACTCAGCGCTATTAAAATACGGTTACAATATAAAGATGTAATAATTGAAATTCATATACGAGATAATTCACACACCGAACGATATGTTAAATTAATTTGACTTTAAGCTCATTATTTGATGAGTTCATTATTACTTAGGTTTAAAGGTCATATTACTTAGTTAGCTCGAAGTGAAATCGAGCTGAATTGGTATAAAAATGGCTTAAAAATGAACAATGAAGTCGGTGATGGAGTTCATGGACGATGGAATTAAAGAACGTCGATGGAATTAAAGAACGCTATAACTGGCAAAACCTTAAATGTTCACCAGAGTCAAAAAACCTATATGAAAGTAGAACAAAGACACTGCTATTTTTCAAAACGCAGACGGCGTAAATGAAATCTGTGACCGGGATTTTCTAATTTTTGTCAGTTACAGCGTTCTTTAATTCTTGCGACGATATGTGCTGAGATCAATCTTGGCAATGGATTCAATGGTAGAACAATTAATATTATTTCGGATATTCAAGCTGCTTCTAGGGCACTCGCCACATATGCAAACGACTTGTTGCAAAAATTACAGCTTAAAGATAGAGTCCTGAACACAGCAATGAAGCTGCGGATGCATTGGTTAGGATCCGTCACACTGTGTATTGGTCCGAAGCCCTACTGTGTAGCACCGCACAGTAGCACAGCTTCATATATTTTTGTGCAAAAAATATAAGGAGTCGACCTAGAATCTTAAAAGTTGGCACAGAGTATTATATTGACTGAATTAAGAAAATGGAAGAGTTTCATGAAAATCAGCCACTCCCATTGCCCACCGCCCATACAATCAAAATGGATATTTTCGCATAAAACCTTTCTTATAAAAGCAAAAGTCTTAAAATTTATTACATTTATTACATTACTTCTTAAAAAATTAAAATATGCATGCCAAGTTTCATTAAAATCTGCCACGCCCATCGCAGTGCACCGCTGTTTAATGTTATTATTCTGCTTTCAGCACTGGAACGGTTAAATTAGACTTAGACACACTATGTTTTTACAATATACAAGGCCAGACAAAAAATTGCGATCACAGATGTAGATGTTTGTAGATTGTGCTTACAAGCATCAGTAACAGCGGAACACATATTCTATGAATATGGACATGTTTAATCAGGCAAAAGACCTCTCTGAGGGACATATCCACCTAGTGGTGGAGATTTAGTAATTTTTACTGGGTCTAAATTTAGTAATAATATTATTATTATTATTTAATTTATTTGAGCTTAAGGTCGAATAAATATTTCTATTATTTATTTTACGATATTTCGCTCCTTCCTTTCTGATGATGCTACGCAAGGAAGTAGCGAAATATCGTAAAATAAATAATAGAAATATTTATTCGACCTTAAGCTCAAATAAATTAAATAATAATAAAATTAATAAAAAGGTCAAGGAAAATAATACACATATATTTAGTAATAATAATAAAATATTCTACTTTCTATGGGAGATGCTAAGCCAAAGTTTTTTGCTATCATTTTCTGAATACACCAAGTTAAATATAATCAATCAATCAGGTAATCAATATTTACTATAATATTTACACTACTCATAAAACTTTTAACGTTTTGGCTCCTTCCGTTTTCAAAGAACATTAAATTGAAATCTAATTTTATAAGCCAGAACCACGCCCATATATGGGATAAAGCCCACATTTAATTTCAACAATTCTACAAAATTTACTCACATAAAGTTTATTAACGCTGCATTCTTTCGTTTTTAAGATACACCAAATTTTGGTTAAATTTTGTATACCAGATGCGACGCCCTTGATTTTTTCTTTTCAAAAACGCTAAAAGGTTGAACTAGCCAACTTCAAAATCATATTACAAATCAATTCAGCTGTCACAATTCCGTCTAGGATTTATTTGACCGATTTTAACTAAAAACGTAAAACTACACAGAAAAAATTATTTTTTTGATTCAGACACGAAATTTACTGAGTTAATAATTTTTTTGTTTAATTTCGGTCCTACAAAGAAATTTGTGAATTCGAACAACAAATTTGTAATTTTTTGTTTCAAAAAAAAAAATTGCGATATTTTCAATAAAAATGTTGCGATATTCAATAAACATTTTTATTGGAGTCACAAAAAAGAATCAAACAAAAAATTTAATAGAAGTAGATAAAAGTTTTATTGAATATTACGGTTCTAAGCAAATAAAAATTTTGTCAAACCAATTAATATATTTAAAAAAAAAAATTTTGTTTTTAGAGAAAAAAGTTACCAATTAAAAAAATAAAATGTTTAAAAATTAATGCAAAATTTAACAAATAATTATTCGAGACAGCAAAATAATGTTCAGAAATTTTACAGAAAATTCAAATAATTTTTTACAAATTTAAATTTTTTGTGGTAAATTATTTTTATATTTTATTATTATTAATATTATTATTATATTATTTATTTTAATGTAATATGAAATGTATGCTTTTGGGGATAAGCATGTCTCTATGGCCATTTCGTCTCTGCTTAAGAGACTCGTCAGGAGACTTTTTCCCAAAGGTGTTATTCAAAACTATAAATACTTATGTTAAAATAGTTATAGACTAAATGCGAATCATATCCCATTTAATATATAAAAACCAAACAAAAGTATTTACAAAGCAATACATTTCTGTTTTTCAAAAAATTCAAATTCTATTTCTCTGTTCTATTTTATTTTATTTATTTTTTTATTAAATGTGTGAGCATAAATAAGTATTGCTTACTATTTTAAAAGAATTATAAAAGCTTTAACAATGTAAATGTGCGGAAATTTTGTACATAAAGAAAGCAGAATAATGTTGAATTAAAAGCCGCGTTTTTATTATATCATGTTTTATCAACATTGATACTTTTAGAATACATTCAAACAAAATTATTAATAGAATCAAACAAAACTTTATTTGAAAACGAAATAAAAATTGAACAAGCGTTTGTTTGAAAATATTCCAGCAATAATTTTTTCTGTGTAAAGAACACTGTAAATATGTTTAAAGATAAAATTTTTTATTTAGAGTCAGATATTTTTTTTTTACAATTAAAAATCTACTGCCAGACTATTGCTAACAAAACACTATAAATCATACTTAAAACTGCAAACATAACAAAAATTCTAAAAAATTTCAGCGATAAAAGTTACTCGAGAATTTTATAAACAATCCGACAAACACTTTAAATGTTAAACTAAACAACATTTCAAAAGTTTTAACCACAAATAATAAGAGAAATTTTCGTATTACAATACAAACAAACTTACAATGGTACTGTCGAGCGATTGTTGCACTTGCAACCCCTTTGAGTGTTGGTAACAAATATTCACTGCTGTGTTTTGTGCAAACCAAGTCAGTCAAATGCCAACGACAACAATAAAATTACAAATTTGGAAATTTGGATTTGGCGAAGCAAAAAAAAGAAACAAAAAACAGAATGAACACAAAAAAATTATTGAAAACAAACTAAGAATACTTTACATTAATAAAGGATTCTTTAATTATTAAAAAGAAAAACAGAAAATAATTGCACCTATTCTAAGAGGCAGTAGTATTTTTTTTTTAATTCACAAAGAAACAAACACTAAAATGCACAATAGAAACTGACGTAAATTAAAGAGAACAACAAACTCATTATGTACGATTGTATGAGAGTGTATTTTGTGTCATTTCCTTAACAGAGTACTTGTAAAATATAATGCCTGTTTGACTTCCTTCCTCTTAAAAAAGGAAGTAAGTAACTTTATAAAAGATAGCAGAGAAAGCCTATACAAATTGTTAAACGAGTACTCGTATTTCTAACAAAAATTATAAACATTTTGGTCTCATTTTAAGATTTTTCTTAATTTGCATTAAATTTAAAGTACTTACCAGTTGGACTGGGTGTCAGAGACATCATATCGAAGCGTATATTTCTCGGTTCAAATTGGTAGTCTTTAAAAAAGGTTAATTTTGCACCACGCGTTCTATTGAGTCCCGATACGGCAGTGTGTATGGCACGTAAATATTCTCTTTTGCCAAAATTTGTATGCGGCGCTATAAGACCGATATACAGTTGTTCCTTGTTGGCTGAGGAACTCTTGGTCATGCTATTGGATAAGCGAATGGCTTGGCCAAATGGACAAAAGCAGAGTATGAGCATAGTTATCGGTAAAATCATACAAAATATTGTAGTTGAAGACCATGTGGTTGTGGTGGTTGTGGTGGTACTAGTTGTAGTGTTTGCCAAAGTCGACTTTGCTCTTTGGCCATTATTTTCTAAATTATTGTGGTATAATAAGATGCGGGAGGTGGTTAATAATGATGGGGAGGTGTTTTCAAGTGCTGTTGTATGTAAAGAGGAGGTTGAATCGTTGTTGTCGGTTATGTTTTTATCGTTGGTTGTAGTTGTTGTTGGTTTTGTTTTTGTTGTTGTGAATAAGGCAGATTTCGCTGATAAATTTATGGTGTTATTCTTGGGTATTGTTGTTGTGGTTGTTTTATCTAAACTTGTAGAGTGTTGGTTTACATTCCAACTTAAGCATTTAGTTGTGCTCTTAAAACAATAATTGTTTTTATTGTTTTCCTTTGCTGTAGTTGTAGTTGTAGTTGTAGTGTCTATTATATTGGGGTTAGAGGTGATGCTGGTGTTGGTGTTAATTCTGTTTATTGTGCCTGTTCTTATGAAATGATGTAAGAAACTTTCAATACAATTGCTTCTGCTGCTGCTGCTACGTCTATCGAAGATATTGTTGACTAAAGTTTTGTTCTCACACTTTAAATTGGCAGTGTTTTTAGTGTTAAATTTGCATTTCGATTTCACATTTATTGCAAGCTCTTTCAGCGTCTCCCCACTTTGAAGTTTCCACCGATCATAGGGTGAATTCATATTCAATTTCTGTTCTATTTTACTTTTTAAATTTACTTCTATACCATCGCCATAATATTTTCGTTTTTCTTTTGCTTTTATCTGATGCTCTTGATGATGGTGTTGTTCGTTTTGTTGCTCCTGTTGTTGTTTTGCTTTAGAATTCCTATAGTTTTTTAATTTATGCCTGCTGTTTAATCCTTCTCTAGTGTGCGTATTTTTAAATCCTTTCATTTCTGTTGTATTATTTTTTGCCTTCTCTTTTATCTTTTCTCCCACACTTCTTCTGTAGAGTTGTTGTCGCTATTTTGTTCGGTTAAAATTAACAACAAATTTTTTTTCCGTTAAATAACCATTATGAGTTATACTCTGGTACACTACTACATATAAAAAAGGAATTTAAGTAAATGTAACAACTTTCAAACACTGCTTAGAATGGCTTCCTTTTATAACAGGCGTAAATTTGTACTAAAATTAAGCATTTCCAGGTTTTTGTTTTCAAATTTGTTTTTATCAAACCAACTTTGAATAGTAACAAAACTGCAAATATTTCTCTCTGTTTTTGGTTTAATTTGATTTATTTGTTTTCTTTGCCATATAGAGCATAGTAGAACGACATTTTGTCAGTGATTTTTTTAAATTTCATTACGTTAGTTCGTGTTTGCAATTTTCAGAGCAAAACATAAGAAAAATATGCATTATTTTAGTTTCAAATTTTATGCTGTTTGATTTAAAAGCTCTTTTTATTTTTTTTTTTAATTTGTTTTCGACTACTTCTTCTTCTGTTCTGTTTTGTTGTTGATTGGCGTTATTCTGTAATAAGACAGATGAATAGAGAATTAAAGGGTGTGGTTGGTTCATGATTAGTTTTGTTGAGATTATTAAAAGAAACTCTATTATAAAGAAACTCTATTATAAATTTCATAACACAAATATGTAACCATATTTTTTTATTTTTGTTTTTGCAACTTAATATTGTCTTATCGTTAGTTAAGGCGAATAGATGACTTATCATTAACCAAAATATTCTACAAAAATAGTTTATTATTACAGTGTTTGTTTCTTTTAATTATTGTTTATCGAAACGAAAGAAAATACTTTAAAAAAATGGAATTATAACCGTCTAAACGGAATCTTGTGAGATTTTAATTAAAGAAATACTATTTGCTTTTATTAAGAATAATGGGTTAAAAAAATAAATTTCATACAAGACAGTTAAAATAAATTTACAATTTAAATTTGAATTTAAATATTAACGGTAATTACTCTTTTTTGAAATACTCTTGCAAATCTTGCAAACCAATGTATTTGATTCTTCAAATGACAAACTTTGTTGTCAAATTTTTGGCTTATCCTAAGGTACAAAGGGGAACTTAACCCTTTGTACTTTTTTTTTATAATTCATTAACACATTATGAATTTGCCTGAATTTTCTGGCGATTTGGCTATAACAATATATTTTAGAAAATTTTCGCAATTTTCAACGAATTTAAAGCATCTTTATTAAACCCATGTCCTTTAATTTCATTTGTCTTTACTGTACTCGCCTACTAATTTAAATTACAAATGCTTGTGTTGTATTGACCAACATATTCGAGTATATTGATACCAACATATTCGAGTATATTCTGAAAAACATATTTGAGTAAAAGTGAAACAGAATGAAATTTTAAATTGTTTTATATGTCTCTGAAGAAACACTGGAATTCAACTGCACTCCAATTCGTTTTTCAGAACATACACGATTAATGAGGCATTTTTTGTATTTGCCTACAAACAATAAGAGAAGAGAACAGACAGCTATAATGTATTTTCATAATATTTTTTGTGTTTGTATTGTTCTTTGAAAAATAGATTATTTTTTTGCAAAACTACATTTTTTTATTATTTTTCGTATATAAAATTTATGGCGTTTTCTTAATTTTATATATCACGATGAACCACAGTGTATATTAAAATTTAAAAGAATAACAACATTTTATTAAATTTTTGTTGTAGCATGCATAGGAAAGTAGCAATTTATTTCAAATTTAAATGTAAATAAAATTTAAAGTTTAAAATAAAATACCAAACCACTCGCACATGAATTTTATCTTGGGGCATAAATTCCAGTGTTATTGTGTGCATACTATTATTTATTAGTTTTTTTTCCTATTTACTATTTATTACAGCATTTTTCATTTCTCATTAGAAAATTAACAGAAAACTAGAAATTTAATTTTATTTTAATTGAAAACATTCCAGATATTTATGTGATTTATTATTATGATTTACATATAGAATAAAAGTATATATGAATATTTGAAACACTATTTAAAAATTGAAAGTGTGTTTAAAAGAGAGCCTGAAATTGAATATATAATTGAGTATTGAATGTTTTTAGAAACCGAATATGTATATTGAAATTGTTTTTTTTTGTACACTTATCTAGGCCAACAACCACCTCTTGGCCATTTAAAGAGCGATTTTTGTATATGGGCATTTCCTCAAAATGGTAAACCAGGATCGAAAAAAAATATGTTGATAATCATAGTATTTTTTTGCTTATAATTATAAAAAAGAGTCTATATTTTTATAATAAATTGGATTCTTAACATATCTCAGCTGTTTTACTTGAGAAAATTGGGCTAGAAACTGAAATATTTAAAATTTCATTTTTAAACTACTTCTAAAGACATTTTTATATTTATTTTACATGCAAAAAAATGTGTTACGTTTGCACTCTTTCTTCAAAATCTTTCTATTACCAACAATTAATGTGTAGGGAGAAAAAAAGAAAGTTCGATAATATTGTTAAAATTTTATTACTTCATATTGAATAATGTTATTAATAAAACAAATATTAAAAAACAAAAAACTGTAAGTGCTTTACTGAAATCTATTTATCAGAAGGATTACGTTCTCGAGAGGTTTTCTTATTTTTTTATCAGTTTCTGTAAAGGAATAGTGGCATGCGCTAACTTAATTATATTACAAAAATATCATATGTATGTGTCATCATATAATATAATCTTAGTAAGTGAATTTTTGCAAAAATTTTTTATTTAGCTTATTGACCATTACTTTACTGTAATAAGTAACAACGTATTTTTAGACGGAGTTTTTTTTTGCTGGTTAAAATTTTAATTTTCCCCACAACTTTAATGTAAAAGTACAAGTACCCAAAAATTAGTAAAAATACTCGATACTTGGTACTCATTACTTAATACTTTGCCAGTGCTAGTTACCACACACTATAAATAGTGGATTAAGTTTTTGGTTAAGGAAATTTGATGATACTTATGGGATTAAGCATGGTGATAATATAAAAAAATCTATGGAAATATCGTACGTTCGCGACCCGTACGTTCGCGACCGAAACAATATATCGTCGTGTGGGAGTTTATGTGCTCTACCCGTCATTTTATATATGTATATCGAGTTAAAGACACCAAAATTTTTTAAATCTGCAATCCGTTTTCGGCTATTTATCTCCGAAACTTGACGAGATATCTGAAAACGAATTGCAGACTTGAAAAATTTGGGGTCGAAAACCTAAAGTGCATAAAACTTAAGAAATATTTAGTGTTCTCTATTCGAAAAGTTCATACTCGGTTATATTACTTGTAATTAAAATTAGCGGCAGGGCAATAATGGGTTAAAAATGTTTCAAATTGTAAATTATTTAATTTTAATGAGAAATCCCAAGTATTATAAGTTATTTCTAATTGTTTCATAAAACGATCATCATTTATTGAAAACAAAAATAACAGACAACTAAAATCAGCTTTCAATTTCAATTGAGTACAAAAGAAGTTGTAACAAATTGAAATCATTTATTTCCAATCACATAGCAATTTGATATTTAAACTGCTGTTGTTGTTTTTATTATTTATATTTAAAAAAGAAAATAATAAAATATATAAATTTAAAATACTCATAGAAAAGGAAAAAGAAAGAAATTTAATTTTTATTTTTTAATGTTTTCTTACATTTATTTCCTTTTTGTTATGCAAACAGTCAGTCAGTCAGTATTGGATGAGCAAACGAAGAGGCATCGAGGCGTATGATTAATGTTTTACTTGTAATGTTTTGTTAAATATGTATTGTTGTTGTTATTTTAGCAGCACACACACACACATTAATAGTTGTAGTTTCTGCTGTTGCTATTTTTTGTTTTGTTAGCTGGTATTTTATATGTAAATATTTTAAATTGCAAGAGTATTCGAACAAGAATGTTTATAGTTTTCTCAGGAATCGTTTCATATAAAATAATATTATGCAGGAATTTTCATAACGTTTCCAAGAAAATGTGATGAAAGAGAAGAAAGAGAAATTGTAGTGGAAAAGCCTTAAATGTCTTTAATTTTTTATTTTATTTTTTATTTTTTTTTTTTTGTGTTTTGTTGGCCGTCTACTTGACTCACTAACGGAGGGTGTTTGTCTCGTTTGGTTGGCAGACTAAATAATTTGGTTTGCTGAGTGTACTTGTGATGTTTGTTGTGTTTTATAGTTGTTTTTTTTTTCTTTACAAATATTAGTTTTCTTTTCTTTTATTTATTTTTATTTTTTTACTTTTTTATATTTTTTTTATACTTTTTTTATACTTTTTTTGTTTTAGTTAAGGACGGTCGTGTTATAATAAAATATATTTCTTTTACTTGCTTTTACTTTCTTCTTAACAATTTTTCATGGTTTATTTTATATATTTTTATTTTTATTATTATTGTTGTTTTTTATTTTAGTTTCCTTTTCTGTTGTTGTTGTTGTTTTTTTTGTTTTTTCCACTTTATTGTATTTACAAAAATATGTTTTTGTTATTTTTTTGTTTTTTGTTTTGTTTTGTGTTATAAGTCTCTAGTTGTTTGTTTTTGTTTCATTTTTATTTAAAAATGTGGGTTAATTTTGGGTGGGTTTGTTTTGCTGTTGTTGTTGTTGTTGTTGTTACTTTGTGGTTTGCAATAAACTCGACAAGATTTAGAAGAAGAAAAAGAATAACTAGAAAAATAGAATAGATAAAAATAAGGAAAAGAAATTGTAGTATAAACCAAAGAATCTCTTGCTATTTCTCCATTAAAATTTAAATTATTTTTAGCTAAAACTTGTTGTAATTATGTATCTGTCGAAATAATTTCCAATAATTACATTTTCCATGTGTTGTAACAAATATTTGGTAGTACCTGTCTTCCCACCCTTATACTACCAAGTTTTTGCTACAATTTAAATGTTATTTCAATATTTGTGTATGGTGGGTACAAATGCTTTACTGTTGCTATAAAGGAGCACTTTCACCTCACCCGTTAACCATATCATTATGATTTCGTTATCCCAATAAACCTTTCTTTTAACAGTGTTTAATCACACCACGAATTAATAATTTTTTTCAGATGGAAGTTTCCCTTAAACAATGCTTTTTTACTCTTTATATGAGCACCACTATGTCAGGCTAAGACCGTTTCGTACTGATCTCGTTTGTATGTATATGTGTATGTCAACTGTATTTTTTTCTATTATTAATTTTATTGTGTTTCTTTAAACATATGTAATTCTGAAAAATATTTAAATTTTTTTCTAGTTTTTTCCTAATCCCGGGATTTGTGGGAAGCATTCCCGATAGGCATGTGTAATCCGCACACATTTAGAAATTATATACATGTATACATATATTGTGTACATCGTTACATTGGTGATTGACACATTTTGATCGAACTTATGACACTTTGTCTTTTAAACTATTATTATGGACATCATCGATACAAGGTTTTATCAAATCACGCGTGAGACGGTTTGGTTCTGGTTTTGATTATAAATTTCTTTATTCTCTTTAATATTTTTATTTTTTATTGATCACACTTTCTACTGTTACAATATAATGAATTTTTATTACAATTTCTAAATTTAGATCTACTGTTTATAGAATTCTTCGTTTAACTTCTTGGTGTTGTCTTTTAATTTTATTTCATTTCTTTCTTTTTTTCCAGTTTTGTTACATATGTTGGGGTAAGTATGTACGTTGCAGTAAAATATTAAAAATTAACTACTTAAATATACATGGTGTTGGTGTAGACGGTAACACTGTTAACAATCAACACTGGCAGGATCTTCCATGCCAGAAAGACATTTGAAAAACAGTAACTAAGTACCTAAATTATTCCAGGGGCTGGATCAAGGGCAACAATAACAACATCATTTTCAAAATCATTGTCATCTTTTATTCCTCCCCTAATTTAAACTTTTCTGTGCGGAATTCTTCCTTTATCCTGCGACCTCTTCAACTTAGTCATGGGGAGTGGTTTGCGAAAGGCGGGTGTACATCGTAATGGCACTATTTTTAATAAAAGTGTCCAGCTGAGTAAGTAAAGTAAGTGCGGACTTCTAGGGGTTGATTGCCGTTAGATTATTTGGTGGTGAAGTTATAACACCGGCCATTGAATAATCAACCAACAGCACATTTTTAAAGTAGGAATTTTTCTTTTTCTGACTGATATCAGTTACGATATTAGTAAGTTTAAATCAAAGATCCACACACTCTTCCCCCTTCCCCTCATATTTTCCCAGACCAGCACAATGTACTGCACGATTAGAGGTCTTTTCCTGAGTGCTGGCCTCAGGAAAAACAAGAACAAAAATAATAAATTTGCATTTAAATAAGAATTTTAATTCATAAAAGAATCTTAGAACAAGTAAACAGTCATCCTCGTATTCATAAAAAATTAAAATAGATTTAAAATTTATTTTAGAAAAAAATTATATGGAAAATTTGACCTAAAACTCTTTTTATTTATTTTGTATTTAATTTTATTTTTATAAATCTTCTAATATATAAAATTCTCATGTCGCGGTGTTTGTTGCCAAACTCCTCCGAAATTACTCGACCGATTTTCATGAAATTTTGTGTGCATATCGTGTAGGTCTGAGAATCGGCTAACATCTATTTTTCATACCCGTAAATGATAAGCTGGCCCGCCCCAAGGGAAAATTTATGCCTCACCTAAATAACGTACTGATTTCGATGAAATTATAAACTAGATAGATCAGCGTACCGTAGAGCATATATGGTTTACGTTTTTTTTTTAAGTACTCAGAGGGGACGGCGCAAGGGCTACTTTTTCCTATCCCCAACTAACAAACTAATTTTGATAAAATTTTATTGGTGTCTTCACACAACTTTAAATTAACAAATGTAAATTTTCACATCCATTTTTTATATCCCTAAATGTAAAGATACCCGCCCCAAGGGGAAATTTATGCCTCACCTAAATAACGTACCGACGTCGATGAAATTTTAAGCTAGATAATATACATATATCTGCGTACCGTAGAACAGATATGGTTTAGGTTTTTTATTAAGTGGTACTCAGAGGGGGCAATACAGGGGATATTTCTCCCTACTATCTCCCTATTATTAAAATTATTAGTAACGCAGACATTGATTTCTCATATCAATGATGACTTTTGCAGTTCGGTGAATATCATCAAATATATTTGAAATAAAAAAATGTTTCCTACAGCAAATTTATATGGCAAAACAACGTTTGCCGGTCAACTAGTTTTTTTCTATAAATTTTAATTTTTTATTCTTTTATTTAGGGATGGGAGCGTTGATATGATCGTGTACACCTTTTTCGGGCTGTGTTTTTAATTTGTAATTTTTACAAAATATAACGACGATGGAATTAAAGAACGCTGTAACTGTCAAAAAATCGAAAATACGTTTTTTGCATCATTTTTATCAGCAAAAAAATACGCGTCGATTGGTCCAGGTCCCAGATTTTTACGATGAAAATAAATTCGGCGTCTGTGAAATGAAAAATACCAGTGTATTTGTTCTACATTTATGAAAGTTTTTTGGCTCTGGTGAACATTTAAAATTTTGTCAGTTACAGCGTTCTTTAATTCCATCGTCGATATGTGCAATTTATTTAATATTAGACTGATTCACTTGACATTTTAAGTTCATTTTCACAATTTTGTAATTAATTTAAAAAAGAAACGAATAGTAAAATTATTATTAATTTCAATTCTGCATTGCTGATTTTCTTCTTGTACTTTTGTAATAATATAACTATGATCAAATGAAAAATCCCTCTACATATTTCGAAAGGTTTCTAAAAATGATGAGTGAATATTCTTTTACATTTCGGGGTATAACACTGGCCTTTGAGTAATCAAATCGATAGCAACTTGTCTCATTAGCAAAAGGGCGCATAATAAAAAAATAAAATAAATTTATATATTTATCTTCAAATTCTGATACAATACACTGCATGAGTAGGGGTTTACCCCTGAGTATTGGTCTTAAAAAAAGAGGAAAAAACGATATTAATATTACGAGTATATGTATTATATCCGTACTTGTTCACGGCAATCAGATATTCTCAGAGCTTTTGCCAGAAGACTGCTAAGAGGTAGTCGACGAATGAAATATTTTTTCTTATATTTTTCTTTCAAGATGTCAGAGCTGGGATTTGAAACCGGCAGCTTTCGTCTTAGTAAGCCAACACACTACATACTAGACTACGGTCACCAATTAATAATTAATAGAATCACAGATAAATCATAAATATACTTGGTTTTAGGCAATTTTCGATTAATGTTATTCATACGTAAGGGACAATAGTTGTGAAAATGGTCTAAGTCATTTTTTCTTGTTTCGAAAATTGAATTTGAAAAAATTAAGAAATAGTATTTTTTCATTATGCGACATTATAGTGTATAATCTTCCAAGTTTTGATTAGAGAGCATCATACGAAAACGTGTTTTTTTAACCCTAAATTGCCTCTTAAACCATTTTTAAATTTAACTGAATGACTTATAATGACTTTTGGGGTTGCAGGGTATAGTGGTTAGAGCGAAAAACTCAAACGAACCAGGTTCTAATCACAGCAAAGGTGAAAAATGAATAAGCTAGTTTGTGGTTTTTTCAAAATTATAATTTAAAAATAAGATGTTCCCCATAGTTCTGTTACAAACGTACTGTGCTTTCCAAAAAAAAATCAAAATCCAATACAATGCACGTTATCAATAAGGGGTTACGCTTGAGTATTGGTTTCGATTAAAAAAATGGCTGAAGGCAATAAACTACTATGAGTTGTATTTGAAGTAATAACGTAAATAAGTAATTAATGAACATTTTTTAATTATTTTTAAACTATTAAGTTCTTGATTTAAAAAAGAATATGCTTAAAACTTGTCATTCATTATTGATTCCACTTGACCAATTTAAACAGTTAATTTTTTTCCTTTTCCCTTTTGAGGCTTTAAAAATGTTTCATTTTTTAACATTTTTTTTTATTTTAATCAAAAGACCCATCGAAACAATATGTTGTTAATAAAACTATAATTTATTGTTGTTGTTATAATATTGATAGTTTTAATATATTAAGAAACAACATATATACACACATACATACAGTCATGTATGACCATATACATACATATGTAAGTATGAATGTGTAGTGTAGTATATGCCATGGTTATATATTTCCAATACTTCAACAAACACCGTCACGAAAAAAGATAACAAAACAATGCCAAGGCTTTGAAGAACATATTGACAGGCCAGTTATAGTTATGGTTAAGGGAGTCTGAGATAAATAAAGAAATACGAAAAAAAGGCAAACAGACAAAAAAAAAGGGAATCATATAACGACAAAAAAGGTTCACTTTGGTCGTCGGTCTGTATATTGCTGATAGTCAGACTAATTTGATTTCTATATAAAAGCTCAATAAATTTACGCGATATTAAGCATTTGATGGAGTATTGAACGGCTGGCTAATGCTATCGGTGTTAAACGTTTAAAGCCATAATGCCTTCTAAGGTCTGTTTCATTTTGTTCTGTTCTGTTCGGTTCTGTTGACCCAAGGTTTTGTAATTGGGTGTTGCTACATAACAAAAAAAAAGAAAATATTAGAAAGCACAAAATAAGAGAAATAATATTTGTTGCTTAACAAGATATGAGATTTTTATGACGTTGTCATTGTAAATTCTTTCATGTTCAATCTTGTTAGTTTTATTATTTTGAGTGTTTTCTTATTTCTTTCATTTTTATTTTTATTATTATTACTGTTATTCTTCTACTAGTAAGTGTTATAGCAGTACCAGGCCATCTATGTACGAGTATGTATAAAAAAAGGAAAATTGGTAAAAAAAAAGACACAACAACCTCTGTTAAAGAAAAAAAGAGACACATTTCTACTGATGCAGTAATAAACTGTAATAATGATAATGGTTTTCATAAAATTAACCATTAGTTTTATTATATTTTATTATTATTATTTTTTTTTTTTTGTTGTATTTGTGTTGACAACAATTTAATGCCACACTTGCTTGTCACTTTGAGCATTTGCTTATAATCATATCAACACTTTTTCAATCTAATTTACATTGAAATGGTTATTCATGCTTTTATTTTTTAAACCAATTAAAGGTTTTTCTCTGCATTCATTAATATTTTTTGCTGTTTTCCAATTAGATTTCATGTTGAGTTGCTTTTGAAAGCATTTATTTTCTCATTTTATTTTTTTGTTTTTCTTATTATTTTGTTGTTGTTGTCTAATGTTTTGTAACACATATGTACATACATACACATTCAAATATATATACACACACAAACTTATAAAAGAAAATCACACATTTATATAGATTTAGTAACACACATTCTGGCATAAAACATTTCAAGGACTTTAACAGTGCAGCCAGCTACACATACACAAAATGTGAGAATAAATTTGATCAACATTTAATATTTTTTTTTTTTATTAATTTAATTTTATTTTTTATTAATTTTTTTATATAAAAATAATTTAAAATTTTTGTTAAAATATTTCTTTTGTTTTTTGTTAGCGGATGAAAATATAAAATGACAGCATTGGAGATAAAGTATCTCCCCGATTTAAGTGCTTTAAAGAAAAAGTCCACACCCAAAAAATTTATAGCATTTTTTCTTTTGCTGTTTTTTTTTCCAATTTTCGTTACGTTTTATATTGTTGTTGTCGTGGATGTTGTTTTTCGTTTTTTTTATTTTTTTTTATTTATGTTTTACGTCTATACATTTTTTACTTTTATACGCTCCCCCCTTTAACCGTATTATTCTAAAATATTTGTACGTTTCTAAAATGGAATCAGTAAGACAGGCCATTTAAAAAAATTATTTTTACATTACGCTGCACACTTTAATTTCGGATGTTGACGCTTTAAATGTAAAGAGAAGACTAAACGTATTCGCATATTATTTTTATCGAATTCACTGTCATAGTTATTGTAGTGGGTTTGTCGTTGTAATTGTCGTAGCATCATCGGCATCACTAGCATCACTATCGCCAGCCATACATGTATTGAAAAACTTACAGCTGCTAGGCTAGGCGCGTCTCGTAGCAATACCAATACAATTGCACATCCACATATACATAAAGATTTTTATTTTCTCTCTGTTTTGCATTATTTTGCTATTTTGCTTTTACATCATTCATGTCCTCTAGTTGCTCTCATAATTCTTGTTATAAAAATGTTTAAAGATACTTTGTTATTGCTTATAAATTGGTGTGGCTGTTTAGCAAGGCTTAAGTAATACATATACATACACACTTGAAAAAAATTTGAATTTCTATTATTATTTTTGCATTTGTTAAACATAACGTTGCTATACCGTTTTAAGCAGACTTTGCTACCGCCCGTTATAAGCAACTATTAAACACTGATTTTTATTTCGTTTCTTTATCTCAATTTCATAATAAAAATATTGGTACACCATGGTACCATTAACTTTGTTTACAAACAAGAAGAGAGTATGTAAGAAAACACCAGATAGCATAAATTCTCTCTTAAATTTATTAGCAAAGCTATTCAGCGTATCTTCACTGATATTTTTTGTACTAAAACCCTCATATGGTCCACCATTTTAAATCAGTTGCATAAGTTTGAAGTTTAAAGTTTGAAATTTTATTGAGCCTTTTTTTAATTTTCATTACAAAGAAAAATATACAAATAATTACAATAACAGAGACAGAGAGAGAACTTAAGACTATAATGTAATATCCTAATTTACTTAGAAATGAGTCCAGCACCAAGCTTTACAAAAATGGGAAAATTATTTAGAGTAATTACATAATATTGTAATAATAAACGCTTCTGCTCGCAAGGCTTTCTTTTTTGATATCAGAATATTTTATCATAATATTTTTGCATAAGAGAAAATAACTTTTTTTTAATTTTCACTTTTAGTTCTATAGTTAAAATCGAAATAGAATAAAACTTTATATTGTTCCAAATATTCTGACTCAAGGTAAACTGATCTTCTTTTGTTTCTATTGCTAAATGATCATAAATAAGCATAATAATGAAATACATTTGGACAACTCCAATCTCCTTAAACTGCAATACGGTTTGAAAGTTTCAGACTGCGATAAATAATTGGCCATTACAACCCTGTCTATTCTTTGTGTTAATATTCTCTTAATTTGCTGATTCACCAACATTGAAATTAGAAAATTTTTGAAGAAAAAAAAACGATACACCTACACGTAACGGGACGCCATTTCGAACAGTAATGAGTAAATTGTTCTCGTTGCCTATTTAGTTGTTTCTAGGCGTAACGATTGGGTGAGCTCGTTCAAACGTTAGGATGTCATGAAAGTACAATGTCCAATAACCTTTTCAAAATTACATTATTAAATTACTATACACTTTTAAGTGCATTGGCCGCATATTCATTTTCACATTTTGGCATTCCTTAATTATTTCATTTACACCTCAGGTTACGGTCAATGTTTTATACATTTCGAAATATCTTATGTTACCAATGCTTTCATGGCGCCACACCAGTAGTTGTAAGAAATTATAAATAAAACAGAAATTAGAAATAAAAGACAACAGAACCAATCTGGATATAATAATAAACACTACAGTAATAAAGAAATCATTAAACAAAAATAAAATTATTAGTTATTATTTATTACATGGCGACCGTGACTTATTACAATTAATTATTACACCATGTATAAAATTTTAAAATGGTGCGAATACAAAAGTTACAAATAAAAAAAAAACTGAGAATAACTGTAGATGTGAAATATTGTGAACTTCTTTCAAAACTTGTACTGAAAAACAAAAATTTTTTTTAAATTAATAAAAATGCTAAATTACAAAAAAAAAGACAAAAAAAAAAAATAGAAAAGAAAAATTTTAAATTAGAAGTGAAGAAGAAGCAATCCCCACGCCATGGGATGCAAGCTCTCCACGCCGAGGAGAAGCCAACAAATGCAGCTTCAGCAGTAACATCATCAGCAACATCATGGCAACTTCATCGGCAAAAACTGTAGCAAGAGCAATTTTTAATAATTTATTTCTTATTTATGGACCAGTCCATAAGATATTAACTGATATGGGTACAGAATTTAAGAATGAGATACTACAAGAGTTGTTAAAACTATTAAACATGGAATTGGTACATTCAACACCGTATCATCACGAAACAATAGGCACAGTTGAACGTTCACACCGAACATTCAATGAGTTTTTTAGATCATATGTCTCAAAGTCTCTTAACGATTGGGATCAATGGTTACCCTATTTCACTTATTGTTATAACACAACACCATCAACAACACACAACTATTGTCCTTTTGAATTAATATTTGGCAAAACTCCAGAAATTTTTTCCTTATTGAATTCAAAAACTATAGAACCCTTATATAATTTTGATGACTATGTTAAAGAAGTTAAATATCGACTTAAAATTGCCAACGAAAATGCAAAATCTGCTTTGGAAAATTTTAAACATTTAAAAAACTAAATTATGATAAAACTTCAAAACCAATTGAAATTAAGATAGATGATCATGTTTTTATAAAAAATGAGCAAAGTCATAAATTACAAAATGTGTATAAAGGTCCATATAAGGTAATACAAGTTGATGACAATAACAATTGTACTTTACTAAGTAATTGGTAAAAATAAAGAAATGAAGGTTCACAAAAATAGGCTCAAGTTAGCAAAATGAATAATATATAAATATACATATGAAAATAAAAATAAAGAAAAAACATGACCTGCCAGAAATAATGCAAAATTTTAACAAAAAAAAAATTAAGAAAATTATGTCAATAACCTTCACAAATGTGTACTATAATGAATGAATAATGAAATAAGATATAACACACCAGTAGTTGTAAGAAATTATAAATAAAACAGAAATTATAAATAAAAGACAACAGAACCAATCTGGATATAATAATAAACACTACAGTAATAAAGAAATCATTAAACAAAAATAAAATTATTAGTTATTATTTATTACAAGGAAACCGTTAGTGCATTTTTTTTATTATCCAAGCCAGCATTTAGGGGACGACCCCTACTCATGTGGTATACTGTGCTGATTTGGGAAAATATGTTATGGGAAGGAAGAAAAAGGGAGTAGTTCTTGTGGACATTTGATTGAAACTTACTGATATCGTAACTGGCAGGAAAACCATTCACTGGAAGATTAACGAACTGATGCGGTTAAAGAACGAATGCTTTCAATTTCTTCTTTCATTGTGCGGTTTGCTGGACAATCAACTCCAAATCGATGTGATGTGAAAATAGGCGATTATCCCTAATCAAATTCTTTATATCGTCAGAGAACCTCTAATGGTAGTACCAATAGAACAATGAAACGCACGCCACATTACGCCGATGCTCCAACCAATAGATAGAAATGGAGACCCCACCTTTCCCCTCTCCTTTGCGTGGTCGAGAAGCCCCAAAATATTATTCAAATTGGTGAGACCACAGTTGTCAAGTAATAAATTAAAATCAGTCTGTCAAGCATTTCATTTTCAAATACTAATAAAACGTCGCCGTGGTCTAGTGGTTAGTGTGTTGGCTTACTAAGACATGGGTCCTGGGTTCGATTCCAGGCTCCGACATCTTCAAAAAAGAAATATAAAAAAAAAATATTTCTTTCGGCGACTACCTCTCAGCAGTCTTCTGGCAAAAGCTCTGAGAGTAACTAATTGCCATGAACAAGCTTCTCAAGTCTGTCGTTCGGAGTCGACATTAAACTGTAGGTCCCGGTACTCATGGATAAAAATTGACACACACAACATGAGTGCTGCGAGAAGCTAGGCCGTAATCCTGACACAGGGTTGTAAAGGCCAGTTATGTATGTATGTAATAAAACGAATGATCAAATAAAATAATTTACGACAGCTAGCTGATCCTTTCCTTATGTTATAAGAGTAACTGTATTTTAAGTCTTTCTCTTTGCTTTCAATAGATGACATTTTTGTTTTGTAATATTAGCAAAATTTTCAAAACAATATTTATGTGTTTTCAACAAGCAACACACGCCCTCGCACAATAGAAAATATTTAAAAATAAATCGGTTTAGTTTTTCTCTTTTGTGTCTGTCAAAACAAAATTACGTACACAGCTAGACAATAATTTTCTTCTTCTATTGCTTCCTCATTGACTTGCCTTTGAGATAAAATTGAAAGAGGTAAAAGAGAACAAACCCAAATAGGAAAAGACAAAATGCTGAGACAACAAAAAAAAAAACCTAATAATTATTGTCTGTTTGTGTCAATTTTGACAGTTTATTCACTTTTCATGGTTCACATATATACACACACACAGGCACAACGAACCAAATGAACGCAGTGAAATTAAAGAAGAACAGGAAAATCTACGAGTACTTTAATACGCATGACATGCCATGCCTTTTTATCAGTTTTATTACACTTAAGAATAGTAGAAGTGAACCAACATTGTCTTGTTGTATTTTTGTTTTATCTATTTTGTATGTGTTTAACGCACTTACACATAGGCAATATAAACCGTTACTCATACTATAAGGTTATATAGCATGCAGACTTTTGTGAATTCCTTACTGATGATGTTTGCATATAATGATGATGATGATGATGAAGGATGAAACCACGTGTTGATATGTTTGGATCCTGCGCTTGTGTATAACCTTCAAATTTTTTTGTTTTATGTTTTTGATTTCTATTCATAAAATTTTCTCTTTCCCTTACTTTCTCTTACTCTCTCTATAATGAACTCTTTGTTTATATTTTAAAATAATACTGCGCAATTCTTTTGCCTGCTTTTGTTATTGCTTTTCAAATGTTCTTTTTCTTTGTAATCATAGCCTGCTCAATAATCTTTTCTTTAGAGAGTGCTAAAATCCTCAAATTCATATTTAAAAGCATAACACTTAAGAGGTAAAATACCGTAATCAAAACATGGTTAACCTATGTTGGCCTTTGACCCACTATCAAATGTAGTTAAAAAGTTACTCTCTTTTCTGTGTTTTATACTCTCGTTATGCCCTTTAATACTTATTTTACTCTTTTATCCTCACTGCCGCTGTCGCCCTTATCGTCATCATCATACTTTTTCTATGGAAATACTCATATCTGCTGTCATCTGTTCTCCATTTATTGCATGTTTTGTTTACTTTTACTTTTATTTTGTTGTTGTTGTTTTTTTCTTTCTTAAACTTCGAAATAACTTTAGCTGTTTGTGTGTAACATTGAAGTAATTTTCGTTTGACTTTTAATATGACTTTTCTTTTATTTACACTTCTTGTTGTCGGTATTTTTTTCTTTTTCTTTTTGTTGTTGTTCAATTTGTCATATTTAGCATTCTTATTCTTATTTTACAAGGTATAGGTCAGTCTAATATGCGTGGTTATTGTAATATTGTATTTTCTTGTTTTTAATGACAGCCGTAAGTGTGTCTGTTATTTCTGTGACGTAAATAATTAATTCTTAATAGCTATTTTGGAAAAATAAAAAAAAACTAAAATTAGCATAAAAAATTAAATAAAAATAAATATGTAAGATTATCTTAAAAAATGATAAAGCTTATTAAAAGCTTGTGGTCGCCGTGGTCTAGTGGTTAGTGTGTTGGCTTACTAAGACGATAGCGTTGGGTTCAAATCTCAGCTCTGATATCTTTGAAAAAGAAATATGAACAAATTATTTCTTTCGGCGCCTACCTCAGCAGTCTTCTGGCAAAAGCTCTGGGAGTAATTGATTGCCATGAAAAAGCTTCTCAAATCTGTCGTTCGGACTCGAAGTTAAACTGTAGGTGTCGTTATCCATGGATAAAAATTTCGCACACAACATGAGTGCTGCGAGAAGCTAGGCCGTAACCCTGATAATTGGCTGTAATTGCCAATTATGTATGTATTTTTTTTGCTTTTTTAAAAATATTTTAATGATTTGTGATAATATCTAATGATTAATTACTGTAATGATGCATAAAATAGACAAACATACATACATAACGGGCCATTATAACTTTTTTCAGAGTTACGGCCAAGCTTCTCACAGCACCCATATTGTGTCCGTAAATTTTTTTAATGAATACCGGTACCTACAGTTTAACGTTGAATTCGAACGAGAGACTTGAGAAGTTTCTTCATGGCGATCAGGTAATCTCAGAACTTTTGCTAGATGATTGGTAAGAGATGGTCGCCGAAAGAAATATTTTTTCATATTTCCCTTTTTTGTTCAAGATGTCAGAGCTGGGGTTTGAACCCTAAACTTTTGCCAACACATTAATCACTTGACTACTATTGCAGAAGTAAAAAGTGTGGAAACGATAATTACCCCTGGAACACTTTGGTTAACTTTTTCACCATTCTATTACAGTTTATTTTAATGGGTAGTTCGTTTCCCACCCGAGACTCTGACCTGTAACACTACACCAAGCAGTTATTAAAAAAATAAAATAAAATATTTACTTTTATTTTTCACTAAACTGCTGAGACGGTTATAAAAAAATATTTTATTACACTATGCGACACTGTTATCACTTATTTATGCTTATTAAGGTCTAATTGAATTTATTAATTATTTATTTACTTGCAAAAATGAATAATTCTTGGCGAATTTATGAAAATTATTGTAATGGAATTAAATGTGTAGTATTATTGGATAAATAAATGAATGAGTGATCACTTTTTTTCAGGGTCTTAAAATATTTTGAAAGGTATATATTACTTAGAATACAACAAACTTTTTTGATTTACCATAAACTAAATATTAAAAAAGAACTATTTTTAAAATCGTGTAAACACTTGCAGGCCGAAACCCGTTAACGGGTTGTTATGGCCAGCTAAGTAAGTAAGTAAGTAAACACTTGTGAATTGCACTTCAGGGAAATTTTGTGACTATTTGTTAGCCACTTTGAATGTTTGTATGTGAAAAAATGTAGATTTATTTCTTTTGATTTGTGTTTTTGGCTGTATTTGTTTGTTTTATAATAATTTATTTTACAAAATCCTGTTCAAGTTTCATACTCCATTTATATCAGTTCATTTATAAACAGAAATTTCTTTTTCATCTATTCCTTCTCCATTGGTTTTTTAAAGGCAAACCCATTAATGTAAATATGTTTACATTCAATCTTCATTCTATTGCTTTGTTTTGTTTTGTGTCGATTTTTATTATTTTTGTTCCCTTTTTTTTTGTCTTTTGCATGTTCATAATATCCTCATACGAGTACAAACACAAATATACTATTCATTCTCCTAGATGTATGCAATATTTGTGTGTTCATATTGATAAAGACAGATAATACGTGTGCACATACACCAACACACACACTGCGCTATATCGGTATTGTTTCTGTTTAGTCGACACACCCGGCCGCATTCATTTATTTCTGTGCTGTTTGTTTTTTATTTGAATTTGTGTGTATGAGTGGGTGTTTTTTTTTTGTTGTTGGTTTAACTTCCTTATCTTTTATGCATATTTGCGTTTTTTATCAGCGTACAGTACATTTATATTTTTTGTTTCGTGGGAATATTTATTTATATACAAGAGCTAATATTGTTGTTATATTACAAATGGAGTAGAAAAGAAAAATAATTAAGACAATTATTATATAACATTTTGTATTTATGTATTTTATTTTACTTGTATGTACGTCATTTAACTGATGAAAATTTATACTTATATGTTACTAGCTGAACCCGGTGTGCTTCGCTACCCCCTCGTTATATACATATTACAAAAAAAGTATTTTGTATAGCAAACATTATTAGTGGTGTAAGTAAGTATCTGAATTAAAAGAGAAGGGGGCGGTGAAGTGGTCGTGGTTCATAGTTATATGACAACGTTAACAGTATTAAGAGCAATATATTACCAAATAAAAAAAAAATAAAAATTTCTACATAGAACAAAACTTTGGCGTGAAAAGGGGCGTAAAAGAGGGCGTGGAATAATAAATTATTATTTATACTTCGCCTGGACTATAATGTGTATACAATTTGAAATAAATCTTTTAAAAACTATATGGGGGCAATTACATAATTAAAAAAAATTTGGCGTAAAAGTAGGCGTGGTCGAAAAAAAAGTACCCTATTAATCATGTCAGAGTCCCAGTTAAATGCTGTGAAAATTTCAGGAAGATCGGTCCAGAAGTTTGGTCGCCTATAAGGTACAAACAAACAAACAAACAAACAAACAAACAAATAAACAAACACACATTCAATTTTATATATTTAGATGGTCTGAACAAATTGCTATTTTTAAAGTTAATTAAGCATATGCATATGAACGAGTATTTGAATGATTTACTCAAATCGATTGTAATTTATTATTTCAAACCAAATCTTGGATCTTTTTCTCTAAATGTTGAATTTGTAACCCAATCTTACTGATGTCTGCTTTCTATGCCTCTAAAATTTTATGAATACAAATAAATCATTATTTCTTTGCTTTCTTTACGTTTATCATTGTTTCGTAGCTTAAGTACTATTTATCTGTAATTGTTTAATTATCTGTTTTCCCAAATATCTTAAAACAAAATTCTTCCTTAAATTCTCAACAATAATTCAAATTTACATAAAACGCACTCTTAATATAAAAAGCACTAAAATTTATTGGAATAAATTAAAGCAAATATATTTCTATTTTCTTAGATCTGATTTGGGATCTGTCCAGTTGTGGATTTACGCCTAGACCCGTTAGGCCCTGGGCGGCATAATTTAAAGGGCTCTAAAATTGAAAGGAAAAATAATTTAAGAGCAATTCAAATTAAACGTTCATTTGGCTAATTTTTACTTTAAGTGAATACGAAATTACTACTCCTAAATTATTGCACTTCCAAAGATATAGAAATGGCCGCGTTAAATTGTTTAAAACATCGCTTAATAAAAACAAATAATCTTCATTCAATAAAAATTTAATACACCCTTCTATAGTTGAATCTATATTCGAACCAGTCGATTTTTTTGTCATCTTGCAAGGACTATATAACTTTTAAGGAAAACTTGGTGTACATTGATAAAACTATGTGCAGCGGGCAAATATAAGGCTTTAGAAATAGCATTGATTTTTTTTCGCATTAGGCAACGCCGAGAATAAAGCTTTTGGATCGCAACAAAAACTAAAGCATCTACAAACAAGTACTACATTTCCATTAAGAAACTACTGGAATCTTATACTCATTTATTATATTTTATTAAAATTTATGATTATCTAGCTTTATTTCTTCAGAATATCTGGAATATTCAATCAAGTCTTTATCATTATGATACTCGACAGACAAAACTTCAGTTAGTTAAATTACGGTCAAATGAAAATATTTTCATACAAATATTAATTCCCCCATTTGAGACACTCTAACTGTATAAGTACAATTATTCGAAGATAAAAAAGCATACGAAAATCTTTTTGTAGACTTTAACTTGTTGATAAATTTTCTAAAATAGATACAAATGAGTTAAGAAGTCAAACAAATAATCTCACCAAAAAGTATTCTAGAAGAGACATTAGTCAAGTCGTAGAAACTTCAAGATGTTTATTCAAATGAATACATTGCTTTACGACAAATTAATAAAAAACTATACACAATACTTTTATTATTAACATATTAAGTATTTTTGCCATTCACATCCATATAATCAAAATGGGCGGCATATCGAAGAGTTCGTACGAAGGAAGCAATCCTAAATCCGCCACTGGAACTGTCAATGATAAGTTTACATGTGTTTTGATTAGGGTGTGAAAAACTGTTTACGTATTCATATATGTATGTATATGTCGTCATTTTAAATGCAAACGAACGTAACTACACTTTTTGTTTTTTACAGCAGAACCAAAAAACCTTAAAATCAAACATTGCTTAAATCCCGAAAATAGTATAATTTTCAGAATCGAGATATAGGGATTGGCATTCCTATATACAACAAATGAGTTTGAATGTAAGGTTTTCATATATGTAAATATGTATGTAGTTATGCCTTCTTTCATTTAGAAATACATACACGCTCTTGTAGTTACGTCCGCTTGAATTTCGTTAATAAAACCGCCATTTTTGATCGTAGGAATCTAAAATATTGCACGAATATGTACTTTAATAAAACAAACCATTTCTAAATTTTGTGTAGTTACGTCCGTTTTCATTTTATATGACGATATATATATGTCTGTATGTTTATATTTTTTGTACTTTTATGTAATTTTTTTTTTTTTTTGTTAAATATTATTTGTGCCCATAATTATGAAAGTGGTCTAAGTCATATACATATTTCATGTTTCGAGATATTTAATGATTTGTATTTGAATAAATTAAAAAATGTTTTTACATTATGCGACATTTTAATTTATAATTTTATTAGTCTTAATTAATAGAAATTTATTACAAATATGAAATTTTGTGTGAATTTCATACGATAATATTGTTTTTAAAGTTTGAATTGACTTAGACCATTTTCAAAATTAACTGAATGTGCTATAAATGACTTAAAGCAATAAAGAACTTTGAGTTTTATTTAAAACAATAATTTGACTGAACATTTATTAATTATTTTTCAACAATAATCCATTTTTATCAATATTGCGAGTATTTAAGATTCTTAAAATGTTCCTGAAAAACTGGAAGGATGTACGGTAGTAAACTCAAAATATCTTTATGTTTTTTTCCGATACTTGTCTAATGGTGGTGTATAATGGAAGTAATTTAATATTTTCGTATATTTTTGGTCTTCCTATTTTAGGAGAAAGATCCAAAACCCGATACCAAAAATTTGTGGTCTAATTTTTGACTTAGACCACTTTCATAATTAACACTATATGAATTTCATATAATGTTGAAATTACAACCACTATCTAATGGTTCATTTTTGACAATTTCCTAAAAATTACATTGAATAAATTTAGTTTAAAATAATGTGGTATGAAATAACTAATAAACTAATTTTTTTTAAAATTTTGACTTAGACCACTTTCATAATTATGGGCACATTTAAATATACATAAATTGCACAACACGCACTTGTTAGATTATCAAACACTTCCTTCATAAACCTTCTTATTTATTGACACAACCACACACACGCTAATTTTTGAAATATTTTTGAATTTTATTTGTTTTCATAGCTTTGAAAGGACTTTGAAACACTGAAATGGAAATCAAAAGTGAACAAAATTAGGACAAAACGGTATATAATACAATTAAATTGTCTAAAATTTATTTTGCGTTTGTCTATTAAATAAATTACGTTTTATTAGGCATATTTGATTTTTCAAAGAACATGAACCACACTGCTGTTGACGTTCATGCTGATAAATACTCAGTCATTTGCCACCACCATTGATAGATAGCTGACAAAGAAATACATGCTGATATTTGGCTGAGCGAATGGCTGGCAGGAATATTAATTAATTGAATTATTACTTGCCTGTAGTTATTCATTGAATGAATAAACAGTATAGACATAACAGGATAATTTATCAAGAAAAAAAAACAAAAACATTTATATTTATATTTATGTAAGATAATCTTGGACAAATTATAAGTTATTAGAAATATTTTTTTTTTTTCAAAATGTGATTGCTATCAAATCATGGTTTTATTTATTTTGTTATGTTATGATATCGAATTAAATCATATTATTTCTCTTAATATGATGTATTGGATTTATTAGTTTAAAGTTGGCTTCTAAAAGATGGCTTATTGATTATTAATTTTCTGAAAGTCATGAAATTTCACAAATTTTACGGTGTGCTTAACTAAGTATGTTGTACGTTTTCCTGTTTTTTATTTCTTTTTTTAAGAAATAAGTTTAAGGCCCCGATTATGGTTCACAACAGTTGTAAATTTGATGTTGTATTT
Source organism: Metopia argyrocephala (assembly GCA_963576795.1). Lineage (NCBI taxonomy): Eukaryota > Metazoa > Arthropoda > Insecta > Diptera > Sarcophagidae > Metopia > Metopia argyrocephala. The sequence goes on from OY756208.1 coordinate 1,268,892, forward strand.
CTAAAATTGAGATTATGATTTACAACACCTATGTGTTGTACTTTGAATATTGTTTACAACATTTATTTTTATATGTTGTAGCCAATACAACACAACATTTAGTTGTTGTGAACGATAATCAGGTCCTAAATTTAAGTCCCATAATTTCATAATCGAATAAAAAATTACTCACAGGAAGAATGTTCCATAAACGAACTTCTGTGTAATGTACGGGTACTTCGTAAGAATTATTTAGAATTTATGTTCTATTTAGAGCATCTCCTACAGTATAATTTCTAAAAAAAAGAGCAATGGATAGAGTATATACTCTACTATCATTAATGAGCAACATTAACTTTTCTTTTACGAGGTTGAAAATCTCTAAAATATACCTTGAAATACCGATCCATACATTAGACTCGTATTCCTACTTGGTCCGGTTGAAAAAAAACTCTTGTAAATATAAGGAATGTCAGATGGAATAAATGCTCTCTTATATTACAGTGATCCGTAAGAAAATCCGTTAGGATTTTCAGGTCTGGCCTTCTATACTTTAACACATCAGACTTACCCCCAAATCGTGGACGAATCACAGCCCTGGGGTGCGTTTCAGACCCGACTGTGCGTTTCAATGTTCAAAGCATTTGCCACTCTCCCACTCACCAATTTGATTGAGAATAGTAGAACGCGATGCTGCACAGCAGGGCTCCGGACCAATAAAAGGCGTTGCAGACTCCCTCCTAGCAAATGCATCCTCTTTCTCGTTTCGGCTTATACCACAGTGTGTCCAGGCACCCAGAACAGCTGCACTCTGTTTCCAAGCGATAATTTCTGCAACGTGTCGTAACAATATTTGACAAGTCTAGATATCATATGATGAGAGTCAAGCTCCTTCAAGGCAGCCTCACCAACTGAAAATATATTAATTGTCTTGCCTTTGAGCTCGATATCCAAGTTAATCTCAGCACATGCGGTCATGGCCAGGATTTCAGCCTGAAAAACACTCAACGACTTCCCTAGTGGAATTAACAGGTTTCGATTGGGTCCATTGACGCCCCTACTCTACTGTCCATTTTGGAGCCATCAGTATACCAGTTTAGATCCGACTCACTCCGAGCCAAGCCCCCAGTAGGCCAACATTCCCGGTCCGGTACCTCAATCTTAAATCTCCTGACAAAGCAAAATAGATAGGATTTAAGAGTAGATAGGATTTAAAAATAGAGTAGGAGACAGATAGAAGCCTTGCTATACTCTCGAATTTCAAAAGCTCTTACTGTCCCTAATAAAAGAGAAAGAGCTTTTGAATGAACACATTGCTCGTATAAAATCAAGAAAACAATGTTTGCAACCAAAATGCAAAAAAAAAAAAAAATAATTGAACTCATCCCAACACGCTTTTGTAGTTGAAAACAAAGCAGTTCGTAACCGAAGATGAAATCTCATTAAGTCTGTAGAATGAGACAGAGGCAGAGGTGTACAATGATCCGAACTAACAGCCTCAACTTTATAATTTTTAAGGTTTGAAGAAATAAAAAGTTAGAGTGTGTTAGAGTGATGCCTATCAACAGACGCACGATATGTAGGTCGGTTTATTTACAAGTTCGTAAAATGATCAACATATTGGATTTCTTTATTGCGATTTACTAAACATTTTAAGACTATTTCCTCTGTTTATCTAAAATTTAATTAATAAAATATTTAATAGTTTATTTAGTTCACATATACATCTTATTTATAATTTTTACAAAAATGAAAAACTTAGGCCCATTATTACAACTTGCCGTTAGTTAAAGGTAGGATTTTATCAGGCCGATAACTCGCTTTTTGTTGTTACAAGTAAACTTAAACTTAAAGCGATCGATGAAGTTATTGGGAAGATTGGCCTATCTTTAGGTTAGAGTTTAATTGTAATAACGAGAAGCAAGTTATCTGCCTGATAAAATCCTACCTTTAACTAACGGCAAATTGTAATAATGGGCCTTAAAATAATTTCTGAAAAACTATTACATTCAAACTTACAGTATGCGAAGCCTGTATTCATACATATTTTCAAAAATTGTTTTTTTTTAAATCAATGCATTTTATATAATAAATAAAATTAAAATAATATTTAAGAACATCAAATAAGCAAAAATATATTTAGAAATATAAAAAAATTCAATTGAATAGTTACAAAGGATGTAAGCAAAATAAGTTGGCACACTGTTTTCGCGTTAATTTCGTTATTCTTATAGAGCAGTGGTCTTCACCAGTATTACTCAGGTAACGAAATTGTTCGGATATTTTTTTAGTTTTTCTTACTCTCTTCGTGATTATTACAACCAGGGTTGCTTAATTCCACAAAAATTCTGGCAAACAGCTTCTTAAAATATACCAAAACTACCTGTATCGTTAATTCTTATTATATTAGTTTAAAATTAAATGTATTGTACTTTATTAACAAATATCACTTTTAGAATTCCTGGAAACCAGTTTTTGTTTTATTTTCCTATGAAAAACTTAATTAATTATAAAAAAATTTGCAATGTTAAAAATCTTTCATAAAAAGAAATCCATACACTTTGTTTTCATCATGCTAAACGACAACCACAATTATTACAAAAACATGTGTGTGAGACAAAAATTGCGTATGTGTTTTTATTTTATTAGTTTTCAAGAGAGCTAAATTTGTTTGTTAGACACTGAGAAGTTGTGATAATAAGCAACATAAACGTATTAATGTTTATATTTCTTATAACTACATTTCAATTTGTTTGCAACATTTAAAAACAATTTATTTTATGAATAATTTTAATAAATTAGTTTAAATTTTAAAATTAAAGGTTTTTAAAACGAAAATTTTCACTAATTTCATTCAAGTTGTTAAAAACAACACAAATGAAGAAACCAATCTCATCTCTCAGTGTATTTGTATGTGACTCTCTTTGTGAAGACCACTGTTATAGAGTTATTCGATCAGAATGATGAAGACAAGATTAATAAAGAATATTTAAATCACTAGCAATAATTGTTTAACTGTTCAGATAATTCACTAGGATACTTAAAATAGGTTCAGCAAGAGAGTCGAATTTCCTTTTTTTCTGTGTGTTGATTTCTTCTGTACAGTGGCAACATATTACGCACATACATATGAATGGTAATGTGCATTCACAAACATACATATATGTAAATGTCTAGATATCATGTCATATAACTAAAATATGTGTATTTCTAGTCATATAAGCCAATTTAAAAAAAAATAATTATTTCTCCAACACACTAATACACAAATAAATTGAGTCTAATGAAAAACGCGGAATTTTTGCACGCTTCTATTAGAAAATTTACATGTATAATAATGCATATGGGCAATTTCAAAAATTTTCGACATTTTGATATTTTTTTTTTCGAAATTTTTTTTTTGGATGACACGAATGACGCTTTGGTCACGTGAAGGGTGATATTTTAGCATACCATAACAGTTCGCGTTAATCATTTATTGCAAACGGCGCGAAAGTTATGGAGGTTTTAAGTTAAAATCTATTAAAAAAAATATTTAAAGTTAAATTTATTGGTTTATTTTAATAAATGTTGTATGGATGCATGAAACTCATTTCAAATTCATCAGTGCAGTCAAAATTCATCAATGCACTGATGAAATACATAAAAAATATCAATTATAATTAAAATTTCTTAACATTAAAAAAGGCGAATTTTTGCAAAAATGTGAATGTTTCACCGATTGTTATAATACGTGTTTATGTAACGCATAACTAATTTACAGAAAAACTATGTTTTGACTTGCAAATTTAAAAAATAAAAAAAATTATATAAGAATTATTTTTGAGGTTAGGATTTTTTTTTTTGATCTGTAAAATTTAAAATCATGAAAATTTTTTAATGCCTATTCGGTTTTATTATCAAGCTTAAAAAAACCTATCATTTGCTGTTAATCGCGGCGGAATCTATACATAACTGCAGATGTCACAAAGCAAAATGTGTTTGAAGAATAATGCCACTGTACCCTCTAAATATGGACCGAATTCAACCGTATTTATATATGATCTTTAGTTCACCGCCGCACTTCATTTCCAATACTTTACATTGATTTTAAACCACGGATTAATTAAAAAAAACGCGAAACAAAATCATGAAATTTCGCAAAATTTTTATTTTCTTTATAAAATTTTTGCGTTTCAAAATATTTTAACGCCTTCTTGACGTTGAGGTGCCATTTACTAAGAAGTTTAGATCACGCAATACCTAAACCAGTTTTAAATAAGATTGCAAATGTCAGGCGCGAAAAACTGTCATTTTTGAAAAATTTACGCCAATTCTATAAAAGTTTGAGGTCATCGTTCTCAGCAACTAGCAGCCTGACATCGACGTGATATGGCGCAAATTTTAGCAAATTATACCATCTTTTAAATACTGTTGACGAAATGCAATTTTCTTGAACGGCGCAAAAACGCTATAGAAAAAACTGCGAAAATTGAAAAATCGGAAAATTTTGGTTTCAAAAATGAACCGCTGTACAACTTTTTCCCAAATAGTAGTATGGGCATAACTTTTATAGTATAAATATCTACTAAGTCTAGTGACTTTATTTTATATCAGTGGGCATCGGAAGTTTAAAACTAAAAGTAGAAAAGTGATGAAATATGAAAAAACTCTTGTAAATTTCAAGCCCGTTTTTGAGTTTTTCAATATTTGAGTGCCAATAACTTTTAGAGATAAAGAACTGATGGTCTGAAATTTTGAATTTCCCAGTTTTCTAGTGTGGCCTACCATTCCCTTTTGACCGTTTTGGTCAATTCGAAAAACTGGAGAAATAATAAGCATCTGAACTCAGTTTCAACAAATGTTGAAAATTTTTGAAATTGCCCATATGTACTTTCAGACTGCTTTCTTTTTTCTTTTGTTTTCGTACCCTACACTCAGGCGAGTAAAATTATGCCAAAGAGAATTAATAAACTTCTTGATTTTTGTTACAGGAAAGTTATAATTGTAAAATAACCTTACCAATTCGCCGTTTAGGGGTGAATTGCAAACGGTAAAAGTTAAAAACACTATATTTTGCTTTGTAAAAAGTATCGGCCAAATTGAATTGGTTTATGTCAATGTTTGTTGGGTTGTGTTATATTATTCGGTTGCTTTGCAAAAGTTTAAGAACTCATACATTATTTTACATTTACCTACTTCAAAGCCATTGTATTTCAAGAAATTTCAATGATGTTGTTTCTGATAATGAAAACCTATCATGTTGGTTTTCTTCAAAATTCCTATTTATATGAACTCCACATTTCCATATGCAAGTAAGCAGTCAAACATAAGTATTCCTTTAAAGTTCTGTTGTTATTTTCATCCAAACTTTTTAATTCGAATACGTTGACTCTATTTACGAAAACCGTCATATCATTTCAGAAGCTCAGCAGATTTTCAAAGTAAAAAAATATTAAACTGAAAAAAGAAAATATTTACAATTTATGCATATACAATAGATTAATAATTTCGTATCATTTTATTTTGATTACTATATGTGAAATAGGACATTTTTTAAACGCTTTAACGACAAAAGATTAAAATGAACGTTTTTATAGAAACTAATAGTGAGAACCTAAAAGGCATGTTGAAAATGTGTTTTATTTCTATAAAATCTACTGCTGTAATAAAATTGAAAGGTGAATTTTTATTTTCTCCACTCGGTAATTTTTTCTCTCTGTAAGCTTTGTAAAAGTCGACGTTAATGTTTGAGACACATTTCGTTTTGTAGGCTAAAAGTTATTTTTGCGATTTCTACTATGACTTGGATTTGAATGACTTGGTAGCGTACATATATACATACATATATGTAAGAGGTGATATAATATGTATATACATACATATGTAAGTATATGAAATTGTTGTGCATTTCTAAAAAAAAAAAAAAATTTAAGTTTTTACATTAACTTACTGATCTCATCTCTCATGATATAAAATAGAAACCAAAACATAACAATCTTTATGCTTCGAAAGAAGCTTTTCAAGTATAAGTGTTTAACATTTAAATCTTGAGTTTTTAATTATTGACCATAGTCTGACACTACCAGCAGTTGTAGACAACATTTTTTTTTCTTTTGGAACTGTTTCTCTTTTTAAGCATGTAATGGTTTGAAATATAATGAATAGCAATAATATAAATAAATAAGTATAGATAAAACCGACTCATCTACATAAATGCTGAAGGAATTCATATACTATAAGCTTCCATTCTGTCCCTATTTTTTGTTGCTGTCAAATAAGCACTTTTCTATTTTTCTTTCCTTACAAGTTAAAATAGACATACAAAGTACCCAGTAAACACAAAACACAACGTTAAGCATTTAAGTCACGAAAATTTTAATTAATTTTTAGCAATTTCAATTTCAATTTATCAAAATATTTCCTCTTTTGAAATGATCGTGTTATTCCTTCCCTTCTGATGCGAAGTGTTTGTCCAGTTTGTACCTAAGGCTGAACATTGGTCAATGTTCTTGGCCAAACAATTTTTAGAACCCTGCAAAGGCAGCAGATTGCTTCGATATTGCCGCGAGCTGCATTCCAAGATACACATCACAACTGACTTCATACAGCTATTGAATATATTCAACTTGGTTTACCTGGAGATAAATTGGAAACTCCAAATATTTTCCAAATGGCCGTAATCTCATTTGGCCTTATTAACACGGCTAATAACATTCTCTTTAAAACATTCGGATGTTGTTATGTTACATTCGAGATTGCGAAAGATTGCATCACTAAAAATGCAGATTCCAAACTCTGTTAAAAAAGTGAAAAAAATTTACCACAAATTGGTAAAAAAAGTTAGATTTCAAGGTATCAAGAAAATATATATTAGAAATATTCAATATAGTTTGTATTTAACAACACTTTGTCTCAAAGATTCAGTTAAAGTGTAAACTTCTACCTGTTCCTTTAAAAAACCATGACTAGCAATCAGATTTAGTGGTTACTCGACATGTCAAAAATTGTATGTGTGTTTAGATAATGTGATAATGCGGATAATGCTCGATTTGCTAATCTTTTGAAAATTTTTGAAATTTTTGAAAATTTTCATAAAAGAATAGGTTTTGTGCGATCAGAGATGACACGAAAAATAGGTCTGTGATGAAATTTTTAATGACTCCAACTCCGCTTCGATATTAGATATATACCATATGGACGATAACAAACATATATATATTAGGGTGATAACTTTTTTTGGACAATATTTTCCTCAGGGGTTTTCTAATGGCAAATATTGTATTAATGATAAAGAAAACTATGTCAGTTCAATTTGGTAAAAAAAAACCTTACGCACCGACAGCGATTTCTAAAATGCCTTTTTTTAAATTTGTTTTTAATAACAATTTTTTTTAAAATAAGGTTTATACATATGTAAGTATGTAAACAAATAATAACAATAAATGATTAAAAGTAGGTATTGTAAGATATAAACTTTAGGTTCAAAGTATGCGATGTTTTACAAAGCGGATATACATCTTGTACTATTTTTATTTTTATATAAAAAACTGCAAAAAAATAGCGGAAATTAAAATCAAATTTGGAAGAAAACTATTCCATTGATTCGAAAACGAACTTTACTATTGAAATCAGCATGCTTTAATTATATAGATGTGATGGTCAGACGTTAAGGTATCAAAAAAAGTTTTTTTTTTTAACTTTGTTTGATTCAAAACTTTAACGCGTTTGGTGCGTAACGTTTTTTAACGATAGTGAAAAACTAAAAACGCAGTTCTTAATATTTGTCCAGGCTGTACACGATTTTGTCTGGGGAGATTTGATATTTGCAAAAAATGCAAAAAGTTATTACCCTAATATACATATTTCTAATTTAAATTCAGGGAAATGTTAGTACTGTACTTCTATTCAGGTAAGCGTTTTAAACTAACCAGAAACCTTTTCTATTCAACTGAATTAATAACCGATTGTAAGTTTTTCTAATATAATTGCCGGCCTTACTTGCATTCATAAATAAAATTCCAATATAGTTTAATTTAAAGTGTAGTGATGTATTAGAATATTAAGTTCAGGTCTGTTACTTCCAACTTTTGCTGGGTATCTCTTGTACTGATCTGTAAAATAGTACGTCGCCGATTTCGCAAAATGTTTATTTTGGAAAATATGTACAACATTTTTTCAAAATGTTCATGCTTCTTTAACCCATTAAAGCCCAAATGAAAACCAAGAACAATTTTTAATATTCAATATTTATAATTAGATTTAAACAACATTTTTTACAGCACAGTAAAAAAAATTATTAAAATGTGATGTTATCAAGTAAATAAACTGCTATTTAACGTTCTTCAAAGTTAACTGATGTAAAATAAACTACATGACCATTCACAATCTCACAAGAAATAAATCACCAAAATGGAGATTCCTAGATAACTAGCCAAAATGGGGATTCCCATAATTGATATTTTTCAACAACAGCTACGTGGATGTTGCATGTACTCTTATTGACTGATAAAAAGCGTTTCCCGGGTAAAAACTGCATTTTATAATTTTTACTTGAACTTTAAGTTGTGTACTCTATATAGTACAGCGGGCGGAAATGGGTTAAGTAAGCATGTTTAATACCAAATAAACAAATAGTGAAATCGGAGTCGCAAAATGTCTAGGTAGTCCGACTCCATACCTCTTACATAAATACACATTTTGTTGCATTTTTCTTTTGTATGACATACATATGTCCAATAGATTTTTTTTCGCACGACTTTGTAAGATAGTTAGTCATGGACTAAAGTGTTTACAGCTCGGCAAAACTATTGAGTTCATCATTATCCCTAAAATCTAGTCTACATTGCTAGCTGGTTTATATGTACGTATGTATGTATATGAGTGTGTGTGTGTGTGTGTATTTTGTTTTTGTACTTTCTGTCTCTCAGGTCCTTCAATAAAACTACAAGTATTTATTTTTTTTTTTCTTTTTATGTCTGCAAAAAATGTAAATGAATAAGAAAAAGTTTCTCTTGTCAAGTGCTGTAGGTGGATGCTTGTCAGTAAATGGGACCGTCATGTATGTGTTTCAACTAATGTTTTCTTATGAGGAATATGCGTAGATTTTTAATATTTTAGTATATTGAGTTTGTTTATAATGTAGGTATGTATGTAGTATGTGTCAGTCCATGTCTTAACATCTTTTTGGCTTGGTTTATTTTTATATATATATTTGTTTCTGTTTTTACAACAAGACAGAATGTTATCTTCTTGTTGTTGTTTACTTTTTTTCATGCTTCTTGTACTGCAGTTTTTACTACTGTTTGTCTTGTTTTACTCTTGTAATAAATACAACACAATCAAGCCTCTTTTAGAAAGCTTACGGGTTTTCTACAGTCTTAAGTTTAACACAATTTGGTGTATATGTGCATATATCTACATACCTACATATGCACATATACATATAAAATCACAAATATACACACAAACGCATACAATTCCCATTATCGCACACAAATTTACATATCCTTTTATACTCAGACTCTTGAGTACATGTACTCGTAGTTATACTTTTAAACTCAATCTTGCCTGTTTGAATTTTGTATCAAATTTGTTTGTTATTTTCATGCTGAAGTTGTTGTAGTACTTGTATGTGTTGCTTTGAAAATACTGTTTTAACCTTGAGGTTAAAAACCATATTTATGATAAATTAATAAAATAACAACACCAATAATAACAACAACAAAATATTCCAAAACAAAGAAGCATGTAAAATAACAAATATTTGGAAAATATTAAGGCATTTTTTTTGTATTTTTATTAAAATCTTCGTATTCACATCTTTCTTTATGGCATTTTTCTTTTTAGAAAGTTATCTAAAAATAAATGGAAATTAAATGTGCCAACAAAAATAGTCAATAGCCAGTAAGAATTTTGTTTGCAGAAAATTGGGAGAAATATTCAAACTCGTTTTGTGAATAAAAAACTATATTTCCTCTTATTTCCATAGTTTTCCAACTCATTCTTTATATTTTGAAAAACTTATTGGCTGGTAGGCAACAAGATGAGAGGGTATATTCACAAAATAAATTCAATGTAAGTAGTTGCTATTGAAACTGTAAAAACAATTTTTGTTAAGTAATAAGCCATTAGCAAATGGCTTTCTTTTATTATTTACGTGTATATACAGAAAATCCGTTGAGGATTTGAGTAGTAAACAGAAAAATAAAGCCTTTATACGAGTAACACTGTATATTTTTTATACCAGAGATACATAGATTTGAAGAACAGTGATAATAAGAAAGTAAAACTACTATAAAGAGTTATAGAGTAGATAGTACTACGAGTATATAGACATCAATAGAAATTATTAAAATATTAACTGATATTATCGAGAAAAAAATTTAGATCCTACAAAAAATAAAGAAAAAAGTTTTCATAAATTTCTTCGAATTATGTATGCACACTTCTATAACTAAAGAAAAGCAATTTCTCTTTTTTCGTCACAACCATTTCTCACTATTATTTTTATCATATTGTTGATTCCGCCAGACATTTTTTCTTAAACACTGTGGATATATACCATTGATGCCCAAGGTAGTAGTATTGGTGAGATAAAAAAATAAGACACCGAAGTTCTGCACAGGGTTGTCAGATAGTTTTCAATTTTTATCCCCAATTTCGAAATTCATATCCCCAAAAATCCCCAAAACCTTCATTAGTTCATCCCCAAATATCCCCACATAAACTGCATCAATAATTTTGGATGTATGTACATATTTTTTATTTGAAAAAAAATCTTGAACGACATTCTTTTTAAACCAACCTCTTGCTCGCTTCGATGTGTGCTTCAGGTCGTTATTTTGTTGAAATACTGATCGCTGTGCCACTTCATATTCAGCATAAGACATCATGATGTCGTTGGAAATATTTATATAGGATACGGCATCTATTTTACCTCAATTCTAAATAGATGTCCTGTGCTATATTGTGGAAAGCATTCCCATACCATAAAGTAAATATAAGTGGAGAAGTAATTGTGGTCGGACGAAACTAAAATTAGTTTGTTTATCTACGAAAGAATTCAGCTGTAAGAAGACCCTGTAATACTAAATTCCTCCGCAATAAAAACCATAAAAAAGGTGACGGAAACATAATGATATGGGGATGCTATTATTTATATGACAAAATAAATCAAACTAAAACCAAGGGCACACGTTGCAAAAATTTTATATGAAAGTATGAGTTTTAAACAAGTTTATAAACATATCTTGAAAATTTAATTTCTATTGAAATTCTTTCATCGTGTATTTCGAATGTAAGAAGTTTATAATATATAATTAAGCAAGCAAACAAATTTTAAAAATCGCCGAAAACTGGTCGATCATCCCCAATTAAATCCCCATCCCCAAATGAATTTTTTTATCCCCATTTCAGAAAAAATATCCCCATTTTGGGGATAAATCCCCTAATCTGACAACACTGGTTCTGCAAGTGTAGTTTGTCTCTCCCACTCAACATGCTGATTTCCTATTGGTTGATTGACGATCAAACAAAAGAGCGTAAGTATACGTGTGAGTTTAATTTGCTGATATCAGCATACTGGGCATCTTCGATATATACACATATATCGTATCTTTTCGTTCCGCTCTCGTTTTTGGCTCAACTAAAAGTCTGTGAATGTAGTTTTCGTCGCTATGGAATTGCCAATATATGTATATGAAAGTGTAATACTGTAGGTATGTTTGTATATCTTTCACTATATTGTACACAAGTTTCGCACATTTTTAGCTTAAAACTTTATATGATTAAGACATTGTTTATTATTTATGCACATACATATGTATGTACATGCATTGTTATTTTAAATATTTTAAATTTTCGCATAAAATGTTTCATTTAAAGCTATTCTATGCATATTGTTTCCATAAATTCATATAAGAAAAAACTAATTTTAAACTTTAGAGTTAATAATGCTTTTTACTATTTTTCTTTTATGCACAATTAAATAGGAATGTATGAGTGCTTGAGTGCAAATGGGTGTGTCTGTGTGCATATAAAAAAAAATTTTTAACTACTCTATACGACGATTTATATTCATTTAATAATCATAATAAAATTATTTATGATTCAAGTTAAATGATAAAAAAAAGTATGTACTAATGAAAACGTAATGTTTGGTGAAAGAGCGAAGAAAACATCCACTTCTACTATTAAAAATTTTGAAATATAAAAATTTGTTTACATATCTCTTAAGCCACATAATGGTTATAAGTTCAAGTAATATAGACAAGTACATAACCACTTTGGAAATGCTCTAGAAATTAATCAATACACTCATACCTCTTTAAATATCAAAAAATATTTATATTTCCAACGGCATTACTTATACTATAATTTTTCCCAAGAAGATTTGTCAGTACCAGGACAGTGACTTTCATGCATTAAAAAATTTAAAATATACACTATAAAATGAATAATATGCACTCAAATATGAACTTTTAACAGTAAATGCAATAAAATTAAAAAAAATCAGTTAAAATTTTTTAATTTTTTTGAATTTTATTTATTTAAAATTAAAGAATACATTCTGGATCAAATATTAAATTTAATAATATGCACTTAAAGGCAAAGTATGCAAAAAACAAATCGATGCCATTTTCATTCGGAAACGTATTTTATGAAAACCATTTTCGGCCACTGACTGCAAATATGCATTTATATAAATGTCGGTGCTCTGGTCATTATTCTTAATTATAACTTGCTCTAAAGCTCCTCATAGGTAATTGGCCTTGATAGGCTCGATAAGTAAAAATTTTTATATTTTTCAACTTGTACTTCTCGCACATTTTAAGTAGGTTATTATGTCCTAAAGCATAATTCATTAGTAATCTAAGCCTTTTTAAAATACTTTTTTGGAACAGGTAAATTTTTCTAGTCCAGCCCTTGAAGGGTCCTTGGCCTTTCGGACATATAAATCAATAACTCTTTCCCTGGACACTTTGTAACCAGGTACACTTTTTCAAATTTTTTATTAAATGTTCGTTTTGGCATTCGCTTCCAGTGCAGTCATGTGCCGCCTATATTAAAAATTTGTACAGAATAATACTCTCCAATACGAATGATATTGGCTTTAGTCGATTCTCACTTTAATTTAAATTTGAATTCAAGAAAATTGCTATAAAAATTACATTTTGAGGTTATTTATCTGTATTCATCTTCAGTAAATCAAATCAAAAACAACGGAGGAATATTTCACTGATTGTGAATCTCTATTCAAGTACCTAATAATCTTGCTAAGTGCTGCATTTCTTATGCATTTCTTAAGAAATTACACATATTAAGTCCAAAGCATATTATTCAAACTCGAAGCTAGGAATAGCTTAAGCTATAGCTTCTATACCTGTACATGGAAGAAAAATCAATTAATATTAAAAAATAAGGATATACAAATTTTATACAAAACATTTAATATGGCTGATAAATAGAAATTTATTATAATTTTTTTTTATTTTCTATTTCCTACAACGTTGTATAAATTTTCAAAATAAAATAAAAACAAGAAATGGAACAGAAAGTATTATTGTAGGGCATGGAACTGAAATGATGTACGCATTGAGTACGCAATTACAGCACATGTAAATATATCACATACATATGTATGTTTTTATTTGTGTTTGCGTATATATATGAACATACATACATACATACATATATTCACAAAAAATGTAATAAATTTAACGAACTTAGAAATGTGGAAAAGAAACAATGCCAGCAATACAAAACGTTACAAGTAATATTAACAAATGCTTGTACTAAAAAAACACTACACAATACCAAAAACATCACTGAAAAATTCAAGTACATATTAAAAAAAAGAAAAACAAAAATGACGAAACAAGACGGCAATATAAATAAATAACTACAATAAACTTGGCTAAATGACATTTCCTGTTAACAAGAAAAAAGCTAAAATTAAAAACAAAAAAACAAAAAAAAAACAAAAAAAAAGGAAACGCATGGGAAAAATAGGAAGAAGACAAAATGGTTTCAAGTAGTCGAAACAATATTTGAAAGTAAATTCCAAACAATAACAAACAAAAAAAAAACAATTTCTACAATAACGATAATGACGTGAAAATTGAAAGCGATTGAATGGAAACGGTTGACAATAAAGTTGTAAATAAATAGCAGACAAGAAATAGTTTTTCACTAAGTTACGAGTAGATAAATTCAGTTTCTATGAACACAACTGCTCATATTTTTGTTGTTATTTTATTTGTATATGCCAAAGAAAAGGTATGTACACACGTACTTATCTTGTTGCAGCATAAAAAAACGAGATATGATTGACACGAAACGGATGTGTCAACAAAAAATAATTTTTATTAAAAAGGGAAAAAAATTATGTTTTTTTTTTCACAAAACAACACAACTGTATAACAATTTATATAAACCAGTTAAACACCGGTGTGCTCTTCTGCCGCTATTTGTATATACAAAATAAAAAACTCAATATAAATATGTTTGGATATGGCAACTTCCGAAAACCACTTTTTGATTCACAATATACATACATACATACATATTTATGTACATATATAGGCAAAAAAAATTGCTTATCTCAAAACCATGGTATAATCATCATAAGGTAGTCCCGCTTTACCAAAAATATTACAGCTGCTTACTTGGGATTGTCAAAATCGTATTCTTCTTCTTTCTTATTTATTTTGACGTTAAGCAAATTTGAAATAAAAATTTTTTTTTTGACAACAAATTAGAATTTAAAATTAAAAGTTGTGAAATTCAATACCAAATTATCAATACCAAATTTAATTTTTATTTTTGTTTTCAATATAAATTGCAAAACGTTTATATTTTTATTTATTTATTTATATTTTTCGACATACACACACACACACATTCTCAATATAAATGATTTTTTTAATACAATTTGCATATTAATAAAATATAAATTTTTACAATAAAATTTATCTTTTCATTCAGAGAATTCATTGATGCAACCATCCAATGCGCTATGTGGTAGCCTCTGGATAATTATATTTTGCAACGGGCGAATGTTTTATATTGGTTATAAACTATTTTTTTACGAAACGAAAGTAAAATTTTCAACTTTTAAAAAAATTTTCCACAAAAAAAGAAGAAGAACTTGTTTACAATAATATATTTATTTGTGTACAACAGTCACCCACAGTGTTGCTTTTATTTGACAATTCTAAGAGCAGCAGGGTTGCAAAACCACAGGGTTCTATACTATTTCAAACTGGGACTACCTTATGATGATTATACCATGCTCAAAACCTTCAGTATTATCGTTCCCAAGATATATAAAAATTAAAATTGATCAATTTTGTATGGGAGTCTTCATGTGTACTTTTCGATTGATGATTTTTATAGGGTATAAAACTATTTGGACCAAATTCAGACACTCTTATTGTTACTATTTTGAAGGTATAGACAAATAAATATTTATTTTGCATGGGCGTGGCACCGCCCAATGGGAATTTTTTAAGTTTAAATATCATACAATTCTTTTTAAATATATACAGAGATAAAAAACCCCATTTTTTACAAATTACAAAAACAAGCACAGATAAAATCTAACGGAACTTTGTCGAGTGTTCTTTCTTTACACTCTTTTTCTCTATTGTCAAACCTTTAATAAAAAGTAAACTCTCTCCATGAATTATTTTGAGATTGCTAAAACACTGCGCACCTTTCATGTGGAACCCAATGTATATTATATTGGTGTACCGAAACACTAATATAAAAGTACAATATATAAAATTACAATGAATACTTAGTCATCTATCTCCTCAATAAGTATTTATATATTATTGTATTATTTATTTATTAAAATTACATACTTAAGTAAGTACTATATTATTATATTATATGACTATTATTTTTATTATAAACTTGAATATATCCAATATTAAGTAAAAGCCCGCTAAGCCAATAACTTGTCGGAAAGATCATAAACAATAACAAATTGAACATAATTCAACCGCCTATGCGGGGCTTTCCATAAAAATAGAGTAAATGTGAAAAAATTTTAAAAATATTCCTTGTATTTGATAGAAATCTATTGAAATTTCACATTGCTTAAAATGAAGAAGTTGCTGTGGTTAATGAGATTCGGGTTCAGACCACAGTTATGACATCTTGAAAAAAAAAAAGAAATTTGAAAAATATATTTTTTTTCGGCGACTACCTCTTAGCAGTAGTCTGGCAAAAGCTCAAACCTTCTCAAATCTGTCTTTCGAAGTCGATATTAAACTGTAATTCCCGGTACTCGTGGATAAAAATTGACACACAACATGTGTTCTGCGAGAAGCTAGGCCGTAACCCTGAATCAGGCCAATTATGTATGTATTACGTATGTATGTATGAAATGCAAATAATGCTGAAAAATTCTAGTGCTCAAATGTAATATTAAAAGCCTTGGGGGTTACTCTGTATTTCAATTCGAATCGAAAATGTTTTCGAAATAAATTTCCCATTCGAAAAATCAATAATAAATGAATTTTGTATTCATTCATATTTTTTCGAAAATTCGTAAATTTTTACGAATTCGTAAGATTTTCGATTCGAATCGAAATACAAAGTAACCCCACTTGTTTCTTTGAACTTTTTTACATACTCGTATGAAACAAATCAAATGAATGATAATTGTTTCCTTAATACATACATTGATTTCTGACATTTTTGTTTTTAATTAAAACATTTTTAAAATTTTATATTTCTTTACTGGTCCATAATTTCCATATTTAATAAATTTTTTGGATGAGTGACTTTTCATTAATATTTTATAATATTTTTCCTCTGCCCTCATCTCATCATGACTTTTGTAATTAAAAATCAAACATTTTTTGCTTATTTAACCAGGCATTTAATTAATTTTAAAATATTTAATTTTATTGCAACAATTGGAAACAAGCATGCCAAAAGAATATTTGCAGTGTAAAAAACAAATTATTTACATTTTGAATTTTTTTCAATACATTTATTTGTGTTCCTTGTTTTTATGGCAAGTAAAAGTCATCGTAAATTTAATTTTTCTATTCGTTGTTATTTTTAGTGGGTTTATCAGCCGTTATGATGCCCTTGACTTTGGCCTTTTCGTTGGCGTCATTATGTTTCTTTTTAACTGTAATACAATAAGAGAAAAAAAAATTATTATTAATTTCAATAAAAATTTATATGTAGGGTAAAAATAAAGTAAAAACGAATAGCATGTCTAACAGTTAAAACATTTTCTTATAATTTTAATCATTTGATATAAACGAAAAATTTGCAGAAATTCACAAAATTCATTTGGACATTTATTATATCGACAACCCACAATTAATTCTATATAAACAGCAATGTGTGACACTCTTGTTTATTTACTCGTATTTATTTTTTAAGACTTGAATGGTGTTACTAATTTCCAATACTTTTTTACTTTTTAATATGGTCATAGAAATCTTGTTTGTGTAGGTCGCAAATTGTTGTCTTATTGACACAATCGTCTAGAATCTCTGGCTCGTAAGTGGGCATCCGTCTAATGCGTGGCTGTTATTTTGTAAATTAATTTCGTTCAAAATGCGAATGAACTCATTTCCCATAAAATATAGAAAAAGAAAAGTTTGCTTTGGCTTTAATCTCGTCGTGATTAATTATTTCTTTTGTTGTTATCGCTTATAGTCAATGTTACATTATAATAATCAACTTTTATCTAAATAAAGTATTCCTCTTTGATTTATACTCGTGCTACTTTATGATTTAACAGTGACAACTTGAAATTTGCACGTTCATTAGCAATCAAATAAAATATTACAATTCTACTCGTGTACTTTATATTTTGTTAATAAAAAACATGTTAAATGTTGGCCATTAAAATAAAAACTATGTATTTAGTTGTAGAAATATTTATGCACTAATTAAGCTTTAGGACTGCCTTTTTCATATATTTAATCATAAAAAATTATAAAAAGATAAACAGCCCCTTTATAAATAGAAACATTTTTGTTATACAAAAGGTTTATTATACAAAATTTTTATGAAAAATAATGTTATAGGTCTGTTTGAAATCAAACATAGCCCTCAAAGCATAAGTAAAATTGTTTGTGTTGTATAACAGATTTGTACATAAAGTCCTCGTCCATACTATAAAACAATTGATGAAAGACAGGTGGGAAAGCAGTACTTTGTTTTATGTACGAGCACAGTTCTTGTTGAGTACGTTTTATTAATATCTGTGGCAATTTGAAAGAGTAGCTTAAGTCGACATAAGATAGAATTGAGTTAAGGCGTTTGGGGCATTACAGAAGCAAAGGCGCTTAAATGTGTTTAGTCCGTTTTGAAAAATTCTATTTTTTATCAATGTTATGTACGTTTACTTTTTAGCCTAAATTTTTTAAATCAATAATGCATTTAACAAAACAACTTATGTACACATAGATTTGTTTACATATTCAGATTTTCGATTTATCATATAACTTATATTTACATTAGTTTTTTTAATAAAATGTGATTCTTGTATACAGTTATCTTAAGTAAATGTAAGTTCTTGAATAAATCCTCTTATGTTTACTTAAAACTACACAAGACGTACTTTTTACTTCAACAGAAGCGCTTAAGTTACTTAAGGACCTGTCCAACGCAGATTTCAGTTTCGAAAAAGCGCTTAAGTAGAAAAGGCGTAAAATCTTCTAAAATCAACCATATTTTTTTAAAATATTCATCCTTCTTCTCTAATGAACATGTTACCAATATATTAACTCATAAATTATTCGCAAAAAACATACAAAATAAAAATTACACAAAATTGAAAATATCTCAAAACTTCAATTTTCGACTTAAGCTACTCTTCCATATTGCCATAGATACATATATTGTTTTCTTTTGGTTACAAAACATCGAATAGCATTAAAATACATATTTTACTTTTATATACAAGAGACAAAAAACTTAATAACATTCATTGTTATTGAAATCTTAGCAATCAAATTTCAGAACTGACCTTATAAAATAAATGTAAATTTTAATAAATATTTGCTAATAAATCGTCGTGCGGGAGTTTAAGTGCTCTATACGCCATTTCATATTTCTCGAGTTAATGATGCCCTTTTAGGTTTTTGAAACCAAAATTTTTAAAATATTCAATCCGCTTTTGGCTATTTAAATCTGAAACTGGACGAGATATCCGAAAACAAATTGCAGACTTGAAAAATTTGGGGTCGAAAGCCTAAAGTCGCATCATTAACTCGAGATATATAAAAAATATAGAATGGCGTATAGATCACTTACACTTCCGCACGACGAAATGATAAAATTAGGATGAAATATACCGATTTTCAGACTCATTTAACAGGCCGGCACTGCTACACAAAAGATCTTTTGTGTTCTACTCCACTATTATTCACGAAGGATGATCAATATGATCAGTTTTACTCAATCATTAGTAGTAAACCGATAGCAAAGCATACCTGCTTAACAATTATCGTCCACGAACACCATCCGGCTCAATTAAAGCCCCTATCTATATAAGTACATAATAAGCGAACCGAAAGTAATGCTCAAATAAGAACTTCACCGCTCACCGTTTTAAACCGAATAGATCGCCGACAGGAACAGATATAATTTCCTCCGAAACCATCTGGTCCCTGTAGCAGAGCTATAACATAGTTCTAGTTATGGCAACACAGCTACACAGTTATCTCTTTTTCAAGACAGAGTCTGCACTCAGTCTCATCCAGGAGTCATAACCTATTGGGATGGTATCTCCGAAAGTAGTATCCAGATAGGAAAACCACTATTCTACTAATAATCGACCTCCGTAGCCTATTAAGACCTGCTCTATACGAGAAAAGCTCTACCAACTGTTTGGTCTGGCGCATTGCCAGACTGTTTCTCTAATGCACGATCCTAAGAGAGTGTTCCGACTGATCCAACATCGAGCCAACTAAGCCCACAATAGAGTTTTGGACCAACTCTAAACTGTAAACAGTACTGTTTTTGAAATAAAAAAAAACTGAAATTCACTTTGTATGCATTTAAAAAAAACAAGATCATCGAAATTCAGCCAATTTCTTGCCATTTTCTCCTAGTTCTATTGTAGTAACACTTCTAGAAAAAAGCTTTAGATAAGACATTTTTGTAATTGATTTTCTAGAGTTCTCTACGCTACCACGTTTTTTTTTAACGTTCAAAGAAACTAATAAAAATTTTGTTGCTCATTCTACAATATTTTACAGAAACGATATTTTTAAGAAACATTGCCTTTTCTTAGAACCGAGTTTTACTATGCCAGTTGAACAATGTTCCAGATTAGTTTTCTATTTATTATTTTTTGGTCTTATTAATAGTTAGTAAAAAACAAAACAAAGTTTCTTTCATGTGTCTAAACATTTTTAATTTTGTTATTATTTGTTAAAATAATAATTTCTGTAGACGCTACACGAACCCAACAGAAAACTTTTAAGATTTGGAAGCAATAAATCAAATTGTAAGTGATAATGGAAGCATTCTATTGTTTTTTATACATTTAAGCTTCCAAATATGGTACAGGATAAGGTATTATTTTTTTATTTTTTGTATTATTTGCTTACTGGTTGCAATAAATTTACATTTCTATTGCATTTTAGCAGCTTATTTCATATAAAAATCATGCATTATTGATGCGCACGAGTAAGTGATTGTTTACATATTCTCCCTTACAAAATAACTTATGCACATATGTATATGCATATGCATACAAACATATATCTTTTATAAATAAATGGAAAAGTGTTTAAAATTTGAATATTAACTTTTAATATTTTACTTACTCGTTATTAAAGTATCAGGCTCTTCTTGAACTTCGTCACCGTTCTTTTCGTGTTGAACCTTTTTGCGCAATTTCTTTAAATACGCCTCCTTATATTCTTCACTCGGTTTACCACCCAGACCATAGCTGACTTCAAGAACTGTCAATGGTATAACCGTAGAAGATACTGGCACTAAGTCTAAATAAGATATATAAATGAAAAAAAAAAAACAAAAACCAAAATGTTAGAAGTCAATTCCTACTTAAGCTATATTTACACCACCAATGTTTTCATCTGATTATAACAGATTATAACAGTTACAACTCAAATGGCAATAATTTTGAAAATGTTCTATTTTTAACTGAGATCAGGCAAAAACAATAAAAATTACATTGGATTTGTAATTAAACTATTTCAGTCTATCTGAGTGCGCTTCTGATATAAAACTCAGATGAGAACTTAGGTGGTGTAAAATATAGCTTTATAAATACATATGTACATATGTATGTATGTATATAAAAAATATAATAAAATAAAAAATTTGAATCAAAATTTACAATTTCGTATATCTTACAATGTTTTTACATAGTTTTCTTTTGCACGGTTTTAATGTAATGTAAGTATGTATTATAATTCATTTTTTTATATTTTATAGATTAAAAAAATTTTTTTGAAGCCTCAGTAGGCTAGTAAATATTGTACTAGACTACTAATGCGATGATAGTGGGTTCGATTCCCACCAGTAAGGGTGGAATAAAGTTTCTACCAGCCTCAACCCCGCATCACCAGTACAACACAAATACATTCACAAAACAACACTAATACATATGCATTTATTTCATTTAATGCTGAAAAATATTTAGTTGAAATGTTCATTTAATGTGTACTGGCCAGAGTGGGCAAACAAACAAAACATTTCGCAAAAGTTTCAACAAAGTCATACACTTTTCAAATTTTTTGTAATGGTATTGTACTTGAGCAAAACAAAAATAAATACTTTCTAAATGAGGAAGAGCGCAAATGAAACAATTAGCTTTTCGCTCTTGTGCTTGCTTTGTTTTTTGTTATTTTTTTCTCTTCTTCTTTTCTTTTTCTCTTCTTCTATCCTTTTTCGTCTCATTCATTTTTTGTTGTACCTACGCACATTTGAGTTAGTGTATTTGTAGTAATCAAAACAAAAACAATATACAAAATTAAATGGGACAATCTTTCTCACTGTTTCTGTTTTATTTTTGTTTTACTCATTGTAAAGAACAAAACAAAA
Organism: Metopia argyrocephala; assembly: GCA_963576795.1. Lineage (NCBI taxonomy): Eukaryota > Metazoa > Arthropoda > Insecta > Diptera > Sarcophagidae > Metopia > Metopia argyrocephala. The sequence continues at coordinate 1,290,909 of OY756208.1, forward strand.
TGAGATCAAACGTTCAGTTTTGTTTATTTTCCTACTCTGGTATTGGCCCAATGACTATACAATTTGTTATTGTATTTTTTTAATAAAACACTTTTTAAATGTGTAGGCGATTAATCTGTTTATGAAGAAGCTTACAAATGCTAACTGGGATAAATCATACGAACAATTGTTTATCGTACTATGAATTGCGAAATTGCCTTAAGATGTTACACATTTTTGTTGTAGGCCAATAAGCACCTGTACCTGTACCTGTACTCTACAGCAAGTAGCAATCAATTAACATTAAGCGATTATTGTTTGTTACTCGACATTCAGGCATAATTTTTGATCGAAGCCAAAAGAAACGTAAAACAAAAATATTAATGAACCAACAAACCTCTTTCGTATATATCATCCGGATTACGTTTGTATAACATTGGAGTTGAGAGAACAAAATTGCACATCAATATGACAATAATGATGTTGGTAATTGCATTGTTACAAATACTTTTGATTTTATTCATGTTTGAAGGTTGTTGTTTTAAATAGTAATGGCTTACTGCTTCCAAATATTTATTTAATTTTTTTTTTTTTTTTTTTTAATATTTTTACACAAGCGAGAGAAAGAGAGGGCACTATAATTTTGTTGCAAGCGAATATTTAATTACAAAAACAATTTTTTTTGTTTTTTTTTTTTTTTGTTTTACAATTGTATGTAATGCTGCTGTTTTACCGACACAACGCAACCGTTTTATACATAAATTGCAATATTGTACGTCCAACTGGTTTAAAAGCTTTTTCTAAACTGAAATGCCTTTTAGTTTCTATGGTCTCTAACAAAAGTTTGTTTCTTTTCAAGCCCACAAAATATTGAAATACTATGTTAACGATTTGATCTTTAAGGGAGATTAAGAGGAATATTGTGAGAGGGAGAGGTAAGAAGCTGAGTGTGGATGGTTTAATTTATTTATTTTGGCTTTGAAGTCACTTGTTTATGTGGGTTTGATTATTTTGTTAAAATTATATCAAAAAGTATTATAGGAATTGTTGCTGTTGTTGTTTAAAGACAAATAAAATTGTAATTTTTATCCATTTTATATAAAATTTTATAGTCATAGTATGTATGTATAAACATACATACTTATGTATGTATAGATGAAATTATGTAGAAATTTATTGTTTCTGATTATTACATACATACATAGTATGTATGTATTTATTAATTAAATTAATTAATAGTTACTTGTATTACGTTTTTTTTTTCTTATTTAATCAAAACATAATTAATAGTTATGTAGTCCTCCCACTTTGGTTTAGGATATCAAAATTCTTTTTTAAATTTCACTTTATTGTCATATAAGGTTTTTTAAATTCAGAAGCATTTATCAGAAGAGACAAAGAGTATTGTAGAGTATTTGTTGATCAATTTCACTGGTTGACAAAAAAGTGGTTTTTTGAGTCACAAGAACAAACGATTAGTCACCGATATGTGAATAAAACCTATATTTGTTCCTTCATGAAAAATCTACATTCATTATATAAATATATTTGTAACAAAATTGTATTCACAAGTCGTCCTCAAACTTCAATATTTTTGCTTTTATTAAATTTTTATGAGCTTTAAAAGAAACAAATTTTAATAATATGTTTTTTTTTTTTGATATTATTTCTATAAAGATATGGTCACATTAGAAAAATATTTGATAAAAAAGCGTAACCACTATTTTATGGATTTTTTTTTTTTTTTTTTTTTTGTTCAAAAATGTTGTCCTTTACCAAAGTAATTTAAACAATTTTTAAAAACAGAATATATGAGGATATAATACTCAAGTTTTTTATTAATTAAATCTGAATTATAAGATAATAATAAAAATAAATTTTTCTACGCTTTTTTCATCAAATATTTTTCTAATGTGACCGTAGCTTAACTCTAACTCTATGTGGACATAGTAAAAAAGTATGTTAAAATTATTTAAAATAATTTTATGCAAGCAAGTTTTTTTGAAATCCGATAAGGGTGCAAAATTTACACCGTCCATTAAAGAATTCTCGACCATATGAAAAAAGGCTGAAAACTATGTATTGCTCAGACATTCAATTCTTTGTTCTTTTGATTTTTTTTTTTTTTGTACACAAATGTAATTATTTATTATGGTCTAGTAATTTCATAAATTCTTTGTTTTTGCCAGTTTGAAATTGAAAATTATTTATTTGCAATTATTACTTTCATTTTAGTTTGTAGGAGAAATAGTCTTAGTATGAATATTTTGTTGATAATTGTATGAAAAAGATAGTCTTTAAACAAATGCATTCATATGAATTGTGAGAAAATTTCATTTGAATTATATTTATAATCAATATAATTTGAAATGTATGCTTTTGGGGATAAGCATGTCTCTATGGCCATTTCGTCTCTGCTTAAGAGACTCGTCAGGAGACTTTTTCCCAAAGGTGTTATTCAAAAAGCATACATTTCAAATTATATTGAATGCATTTTGCCAATAAGGCGAAAAATATTTTTTGTTTTTTATATTTATAATCTTTCAACAGCAAATTAAATTTTTTTTTTTTGGTTTTCTATAAAACTCTTACAAATTATTTGTATTTCAAAATCATTTCTTTTTTGCTTACATGAATTTTATAACGTTTTTACTTTATTGTGTTGACTTAAGTGTTAATGTATTTTCTTTAATATTTCTTTTAGAATTTAATTTTTCCAAAATTCTTGCTCGAATTAGAAAAAACGTAATTAATTTACCTAAGTTTAAAAAAGTTTATATATTATTAAACATTTCTTATTAATTCTAAAACAATTTGTTGAAACTATATGTATATAGTATGTATGTATGTATATACATTTTATATACATATGTTTTATCAGTGTTGAACAAAACCATAACACTGCTCATATTGAAATCAATCAATATTACAGGTATTTAGTTTCATTTCAAAGAAATTCCGCTTTACTGCAAAAGTTTTTATCTGTAAATTTATTTACCTGCATTGAAACGAAACAGAGCGCTGGCTAATTTCATTTTATCTACATGAATATGTGTTAACCAACAAATTTATTACAGTTATTAGTAATTAAATAATTCTTAAGTAGTTTATTACATAGTTTTCATCCAAATGAAATTTAAATTATTTAAACTACCGCCTATTCTATGATTAATTATTTCCGCTATTTAAATAATTTCTTCTGGCAGCTCTGTATATGAAAATTTATTATTGGCAGTACTGTCACCTGATATTCGTTATTGTGAATTAGTACATTACCAACTTTATTGTGAACTATTACCGCTAATCCAATCATCTGGCCGAAAAATATAGTAATATAAAGATAAGGAAAGGTGTAGTAAAGAAGATTAAACATTAGCAATCAAAAGCAAATAGCAATTCAAAATGTCTAAACTGCAATGCGAGGAGATCTTGGAAGGCCATAAGGGTCGGATTTGGTGTGCATCATGGCATCCAAAGGGGGATGCTATTGCCTCATGTGGCGAAGATAGAATCATACGCATTTGGTCGTCATTTGGCAATAGTTGGTCTACAAAAACAATCCTCTCTGACGGACACAGAAGGACAATTCGGGAAGTGTCATGGTCAAAATGTGGCCAATATTTGGCATCCGCTAGCTTTGATTCTACCACTGCTATTTGGTCAAAAACTACAGGTTTTTAAAAAGAAATCTTAACTAGGGGATTCCATTAAAAACTATTTTTATTTTAAAGGTGAATTTGAGTGCAATGCTACCCTGGAAGGGCATGAGAATGAAGTCAAGAGCGTAAGTTGGTCAAGTTCTGGTTCGCTGTTGGCCACTTGTTCGCGTGATAAATCTGTTTGGATTTGGGTACTTACAGGTGATGATGAGTTCGAGTGTGCGGCTGCATTATGTCCACACTCTCAAGATGTTAAGCGTGTTGTTTGGCATCCAACGAAGGATATCCTAGTTTCTTGCTCTTATGACAATACTATAAAAATGTATGCAGAAAATGATTCAGACAATGATTGGTACTGTATTGCCACTTTGGTCGGTCACTCCAGTACAGTGTGGGCCATAGATTTTGATGCAGAAGGCGAAAGACTTGTATCAGTAAGTGATGATCGCACAATGAAAATATGGAGAGCTTATCACCCCGGTAATCCTGAAGGTATAGCTACACCGGATGATGAGGTTGTTTGGAAATGTGTGTGTACTATAGCTGGAGAGCATTCGCGAGCCATATACGATGTATCATGGTGTAAATTGACAGGTTTAATAGCTACAGCTTGCGGTGATGATTCCATTAGAATTTTTAAAGAAGATTTAGAGACGTCAACAAAAAATGAACCTGTTTTTGTGTTGGCAACATCGCAACCCAAAGCTCACCTACAAGACGCAAATAGGGTTTCATGGAATCCAGTTCATCCTAATCAATTGCTTTCATGCAGTGATGATGGTACCATAAAAATTTGGAAGTATACGGATAATTAATAGCAATCAAAATAAAAGTTTGTTTCCTTTTTTTATTTTTTCTAATAATAAATATATCATCATAAAAAAATTCTTTATTTTCCGACAAAAGGTTCTTGTAGTGTCGTATAAAGTTTTTTAGCTTTTCGTGGGCCCAAGCCTATGACCTGCGAAAGACGTTCTTCACTAGCATTGATAAGATTTTCCAAACTGCCAAAATTTTGTAGGAGGGTAGCTGCATCGGTTTTATTTACAGGCTTTATATTGGTCAATGCGGAGACCAACTGTAATTGAATTGGAAAAAATTATATAGAATTTTAAGAATTTATATATATTAAATTAAGCAATTACCTTTTGATAGGGATTGGATTCTATTCTTTCCATTATAAGGTCTGGTCCTCTTTTCTCAAACAACTTGTATGTTTCAATTATTTTACCAGCCTCTTCGGCATTCCAGGCCAACATTAATGTCATATCTGTCAAAAGACTTATTCTAGTCAGACTCTTTAAGGCATTATGAGGCTCTGGAGTATCTACTTGCACTAATAAAACCCTTAATTCATACTGCTTTCCCAGTTCTTTTAGACGCTGACATATATAATCGGGATTTAAATTATGATATTTTAGAGATAAAAACAACACACAACTTGTCCTTCCCACCACATAATCGGGTATAATGTCATTTCGAAACTCTAGTGGAACATTTTGTATTGACTTTAGTACCGGATTACCTCTTTGTTTCGGATGAACAAGAATACAATGAGGATTTGCCGCTGTTGATTTCACAGTTGGTTCCGATTTGTCCCTATTTTCCAGTACTTTATGGTCTGCTTTGGAAGTTATTGCGCTACACGTAGTTACATTGGAGATATCTGAACTTGTTTTGGCAATTTTAGCAGCCGATGGTAAATCCATGGTAGCCAGGGCCAGCTCAAATGAGTCTTCATGGTCATCTTCCATTTGAAAGCGATGTGGTTTTTATTATTTAATTTGCTTTATTACTTTTGTTCAAAAAATTTTAAAAGTACTTTTAGGATACTTTTTAGATTTTTGTATATTTTACCTACAGAATATCATTCACAATAGATTTCTTAACTGTAAACAATGTTTGTTGAATTATTCCTCCTTTTACTATTGGTATTCTTCGGCTACGAATGATGAACAAAGCAGCTTTGCAAGTCAGTCCCCATTCAAACAACTGGTCATTTGACCTACCTACCCCATTCAAACACATACCATTTTGTGCTTACATATTTGGTGTAGAACAATAAAATAAACATATTAGTTGAAAAAAAAAATATATATCCAAATTTTATTTATTATTGGGTTTAAATATTAATATACTTTGATATAAATATAAACAAAATATATATAAGAATATTTCTTCCACAAAAACAAACGGTTTTAAATAAATTTAAAAATTATTTTTTATTATTTCATATATACCTATATATTATTTTTAGAAACATAAATATTACTCAGGTCTAATGAAAATTCTTAATTTTTTTAAATTTTTCAGGCAACAGTGAGATGGAATACTTTGATTACATATTCTATTTAGACTACCACATAATTGCTTTCACTACAAATAAATTGGCATATCATACGCTTTGTTGGATAGTCTAAAGCCCCCTTAAGTATTTCTGAAGGAGTATATATCAATAAATGCATCCTGATTTTAACTTGACGAGTCCACAAATGCAAATTATACTGCTGGCGACATATTACCATTAAATGTCATTTATATTTAAAAAAAATTAATAATTATTATTTTTAATGGACATCAACGCTAAATTCATAATTAATTGACATTTGAAGTGGCTTTGCCACAGTGTATACAGTGATGACAGCTCAAAACGTTTAAAATCAGCTGTGTTTTGTTGTGGCTATCTTATTATACACTTTAATGTTGTGAGTATGCTAGAAATTTTGTTGTGGCTATCTTGCTGTGTGTTGTTCTTGTTATAGTTGTTGGAGTTTCGTCAGTGTATTCACTGTGACTTTGCTTTGTTCTATACTTGAACATCACGTAACATTAATTTGTTCATTACTGTCCATTAATTTCCATATTGTCAAAGGGGCTTAGCAAAAGGATAAACATTTTTTTCTTTTCTGTTTATGAGTTTTTTCACCGTTTTTGTTTTGTTCTCACAAATCAATAAAATAAAAGTTCCGAAGTTTTCTCTATACGTTGCCAATAAATTGAAAGAAAATTTTGTGATGTTGTTTTAAAAAGAATCTATTTAATTTTGATTAAAAAAATGAATGGATTGATTGTATTTAATAGTGCTAACGATGTCGTGTATCAGAAACTAAATGTAAAATTAAGGAATCACATCTATGAAAAAGCCTCTTCACAAGGACTGCTGCCAGATAATTTCAAAGATGGTTCAGCAAATCGGCAAGAACAAATTGACGCCAACATATTACTGCAGTTGTTTAGTCCTCTTATAAATTCGCAGAAAATAATGCATTGCCAGTTTGACAATTGCTATGCAGCCATACAATGTGAACATGACTTGAATCTGGTGTTTGGTGAAGTTTTGGGTTTTCAATTTTTGAAAATTTCTCAGGATAAATTGGAATATCTGCAGCGTCAAATGGGCGTTATTATGGCGTTAGCTAAGCATTTACATGGTCCTAATTTATTCGCCAGTGATGTACAGGAGGAGCTGTATACCAAATGCATAGATTGTTATGAAGAGGAGGTTTGGGATCACGATTTAATATTACAAGTGGAAGCTTTACCACGATTGCTTATTAACACTGAACTGAGAAGAGCTGTAAAAGGAAGTTTAGATAGAGCTTTAGACTCCTTAAGAGACAGCGGTCATTTAAGATGTCACGCGTTATTGTTCGTGGGTGTTAAATTTGTATCCAATAATTCATCTAAATCTGCTATGCAATTAAGTCCATCAGATCTTCTATTTCTTGCTCTATTAATTAGATCATTGCAAAAGGATTCTAGGGGTCTTAATAAGACAGTAGCAATTTTTCTTCAAGGCCTCAGCCAGGATCCACATTCGGGCTGCGTTCCCTGCATTGCCCATTTAAATAAATTAAACAAAGGTATAGTTCTGGTGCAGATTGTGGAATATGCACCTCTACCTGTGGCTTGCAGTTTGTACGATACCATGTTCGTATTACAGAAAATAATTTCAATACAAATGCAGGGTGATGCTGAAGCATTGAGACCTACTTACGAGACTTTAGAGTCGTTTGTTAGACAATCAATTGACGCTCTTAAGAAATCTAAACTTAAAGGTGATGATTTAGAGACTTGTCTTAAGAAATTTTCATCAAAATGGGAGAATTTGAAGAAAATATACATCGAATTTCTCAAAACTTACGAACGAGATTTGATTGTTCGTATAGAGTCGAATATTCCTTCATTCCAAGAAGATCTTCGTCAATTATTTACTATGGCATGCTGCGATTCCTCTTCAATTAACTTTCAGCAATTACCGGAAGTAGCCTCTGTGGTAGAAGGCAAGCTTTTGGAATTTGCCGAATTTCTTGCAGTTAAAGCTGAGAGAAATATATCTATCGAAGCCTATTTAGAAGATTTTCCTGGTCTCATTCATTTCATTTATATTAATCGATCGTCTGGCTTAATGATATCTCCCGATTTGAAGACTTCTACTCCTTTAATACAATGTGAAAAGCTTACAGAAATGTTGGAATTTTCTCGCAGACACTTAAAAAAGGGACATTCGTCTGTAATGTGGAAGGATAAATCGTTTAATTATGCTTACTTTTTGTGGTTTGAAGATCAAACAACTGGTTCCTCAAAAACCATAGATCTACAAAAACATTTTAATGCTTCACAACATTCCGCCAATGCATTTAAGCCAAATTTTGAACCCGGCTTATTAGCCGGTGACTATTATCATATGCTTACTGAAACTTGTTTTCCTAAGACACCAACAAACAAAATAAAATGCTATGAATTGTATTGCGTTCATTTGGGATTGGTTACCGCCACATGTGCCGTTGAACATGCCAGACGTTTGGTGGCAACAATAGCAGATATTGTGGGTGATGAAACATTTTAATACTTAACTTTTTAAATACTATAAAAATGCATATGCTTATCTCTCTTTGATAGTGCAGTTGTCTTAGCAAGAAAACATTTTTTAAATACTAGCCTATTACATTATAAATTTGGTTATTTTTTGTTAATAATTCGTTAAATTTAGTTTTAATTGAATTAATTTAATTTAATTTATTGGCAAAGTTTAATTTAAAATTACTACTTTTTTTGCTTTGTAAGCAAAATTCCTCCTTTTACATATTTATTAATTTTAATTCTTGTTTTTCGACCTTTATTAATTAATGTAAATAATTATTTAAGCCTAAGGTCTTATTAAAACTAAATATGTAATTCCTGAAGATTAATCGATTAATAAATAAGCTTTAAGCAGACCTTAAGCTTAATCATTTACATTACATATTTATTCTAGATGTATTTAAGTAAAGTTTTTACATTTGTAAAAATAATTAAAAATAAAGCCATATTGTACGTATGTGAAAATGCATACCTTTAACTTGATTTTGGTAATTTCTTTTCACACGAATTTAAAAATATTCTCTAAATGAAAAAATATATAGAACACAACACATATTTACATCCTAAAGCAAAGTAAAGTATTTTAATGCAATACATATTTAACCTATATTAAATTAAAAAATGCCAGTTATTTAATTTCATTTACTTTTGCCTTCATTGTTCACAATAGAGGATCTTATTAAATCAATTACAACAATATGATTCTTGGCGTTAGGTAGACGCCACCAACGACCCAATTTATGCTCTTGACCAATTGCGGCATAAAGTTTTGAGCCATTTGAATTAAAAGCTAAACAATTAACAAATCCTTCGACGGGTATTTTTAGTAGTGGTTTAAATTTACGGTAGTTTTCGGAGCATTGCCACAGGCGAATGTATCCATCGCAGGAACCTATTGAACAAATCAGTATTTTGATAAATATTTACATTACAATGGTAAATGAACATATTTATATTTATTATACCTGAAGCAATTAAGTCAGTATTGACAACACATGCTATAGCTGTTATCCAATTCGCATCACCATTAGCTTGCAGTCCATGTGTTAATGGCTCAGTATAGAGGGGTTTTTTCTTCAACGCCGTCCACAAACACAGTGAGCTAAAAAAAATAAAAATACAAATTATGAGCAATTAAAACAAAAATCAAATGGAACTACAATAAAATTTAATAAGTTGATTCTCAGCTTTCTTGGTAATCCCACCGTTGTAACTAAATATTCAAGTATGTGATGAAAATCAAAATTAAGTGAAATTGAGTACATCTTCAAATTGTTATAATTTTCTACTCTACCAATATCTATAGTTATCTTTTTTTTCTATTTATTAACTTAATGATTATTTAATGATAATTTCAAAAGTAAAATTGAGTGTTTCTTCAAAGGCAAATAAAACTTAAATGCGTATATTATTTTTTTATTTTTAATATTCAAAGGATGTCCATAGATTAACTTAAGTCAGAAATATAAAAAGAAATTTGGAATTTTTGAAAGGATAAAACAAACTTTCCTTTAAATATCGCTTTCTGAGGTCTAATGTTTGTAATTACGAATTATGTATAGTGTTTTAATGCACTTCTTTTTTTAACATTTTTGTTTTTTTTTTATAAAATAGAAAACAAATATTTTACATCAAACTTACCCATCCGTGCCGCATGAAACAAAATTTTCATCGTTTATAAATTTAACGCTTTCAATGCTATCACGGTGACCATTAAAAATAAGTTGAGACTCTTCGGTTATTTTCCAAATTCTCAAAGTACAATCAGGACCTCCAGAGGTTATAGCACGTTCCCGAGATAGAGCATCAATACCGGTAATAGCGGCCTGATGACCGAATCTAAAATTTAAACATTTCTTTATTACATACATATGTATAGGTATATATAAAAAAAACAATTATACTTACAGCGTTTCAATATAAGACATTTCATCCAAAGACCAAATCTTAACAGACCTGTCGCGAGATGCTGAATATAGTTCATGAGTATCCTTGCGAAATACCAAAGACGTAACAGCATCTCGATGACCATGGAATGTTTTCAAATGTTTTAATTCCTTAGGACACCATATTTGTATTGTATTTCCACCTTCAGCTAATGCTAGGAAACGAAAATCGTTTGACAAGCACATGGCAATTACATTTGATCTTCTTTTAATTTCCTGATTTTTATCTTCGTTGTGCTCCTGTACATTAAACGAACCTTCAACGCGACTTGTTTTTAAATTCCATTTTAAAACAAATTGCGTTTTGGCACCTGTAAACAAGTACTCCCCATCCGATGACAGCACCAATGAGCACATAGGCAAATGTTGTTTTTTATGTTTCAACTTTACCAAGTTTTCGGAATCATAACCTTCTATCGATGAGGCTATATTTTTTCTTAGTTTACCTACACTATCTAAGTATTCTGTTTGCAGTCTATGTGAAACCTGATCATGTAGTTGACGATCCTCTGCTTTTTCTGCTTCTTGTTTTTCAATCTCTTCCAGGTACTGTTTGGCTAAACGTAGTCTTTTATCCTGTGGTGTTTCTTCTTCTGCTTCATCGGAAGAAAAAACTAAATTGGCAGCTGTGTTGTCACCATCAATACCACTTTCATATTCTTCATCACTGGCAATTTCTTCATCATCTATTTGTGGTTTCTTCTTTGCAGGTGGTTCAATAGACTTCCCTTTATATTTTCCTTTAGCGCCAGCACCTATGACTGGTCCTTTTTGAAACTGAATATTTGAAAAATAGAAACATGAATGTGAGTGGTTTTATTCATCAGTTTCAATGCTATTTTTTACCGCCTATTACCTTTCGTTTTTTACTGTCTTTGGTTCCTTTTTTTAAGAAGAATGACGAAGACATTTTGTATATTTGATTTTTAAATAAGTTTTTAAGTCTCTTTAATAAAATTAGTACACAAAATTGTTATAACTTTCTTAGTTTTATTAAACAACTTAAAATATTCCTTCCAGCTACACGTGAAAGTATTTGACAGTTGATACTCAACAACTAATTAACTCTCATTTAAGGCTGTCATTCACAATGGAATGATAACAACATTTAACTACCCTGTAGGAAATTTTGTAATTGTGAAATTTTGGTTTTTAATGTAAAGAAATTCTCAAGCTCAATGTCTATTTTTAAAATAAAAACTTTTATTTAATTATCAATATTTCGCTACTCCTGCGTGTAGCGTCTTCAGGATATATTTATTTGTAAATTATTTTCAAATTTTATATACAGAAAATGTGTATTTATAAATTCAAAAAATTTTTTTGCCAAATGAAAAAATTTTTAAAAAATCAAAAAGTATTCTACCCAACAAACATAATAAAATCAATAATATATACATGTTTACAAAATCATGACATAAAGTATTTAAAATTTGAAAATAATTTACAAATAAATATATCCTGAGCACGAAAAACGCTGTTATTATTTTTTCCTAAGTACCGTTTTTTAGATAACAAAAAGGTGTTATCATTTAAAAATTTATTCTTTTTAACTTTTAGGTTCAAATATGACACCTATATTACACTCTTTATTCAGTCGTTTGAATATTTTCCCACGAACTTGGGCTCCGAAAGGGATGAACAACGTGAAATATTTCACCAGGAAATGGAAGAAATTGAGAGACGTTACAAAAGCTGGTGGTATGAACAAATGATGGCGGACATTGTTGGTTCCTCATTCGCGAAGATCCATCCGAAAAAAACGCAAAAGTTCAAGTCGCTCGTCGTTTTAATTTAAAGTTTTTGAACTTACCCCGAATATACTGCGTGAGCAATGAAAATAAAAATATTGTCGTTCCACAAAATCCTTAATAAAACTAGATTTTTCATCCAATTTTTTTCAAAATACGCTTAAAATATTGGTAATTAAGTAAACTATTTGGTGAAAAAATAAAACATTCCAGATTTGCAATATAACGTAGGAAAAAATTGAAATGAAAATGAAAAATTTTGAAAAAAAAACGTAAAAATGAGGCAAATTTCGAACTTTGAGGTGCTATATCTCAGCGATTTCTTATCAGATGGAATTTTTCAGCATATCGACGGAAAAGGCATTCAATTACCTTTCCATCGATATGCCACTTATCTCGATCGGACTTTTCGGTTGGACTCCAGAAGGGTTTAAGTGGGGCCCTACACCAAAAAACACAAAAGTACCGTTATCTAAAAAACGGTACCTAGGAAAAAATAATAACATCGTTTTTCGTGCTCAGGAGGTCCCAATTAACTTATCTAGGCATGTGGCGCTCGTTGTATTTTTCCAAATTAAAAATTTGTAAACCTGTGTTATGTAAGCGTTTATAGATATCGAAAAAAACATCACTAAAGTTATTTATTTAGATTACGTTTGTAAACTTAGTCTGTGTTCACACGATGAGAGTCTTATTTTTATGAATTCTTATTTATGGGCGTAGAGGGCTAGCGGTATATAAACTAGTACACTGTATCTTGTATTGGCGATACGCTTTACTCTTTCCTTCGAAATTGCACACATGCATACACTCAATTCTCCTGAAGATCGATACCATCCTGCAATTGAATTAATTATTGCCACACCATCCGACCGTATTGTACCATCATCAATTGTAACTGAGAAAGTCTTTTCCTTTGCCCATACCAATTACAGTGCTTTAAATGAATTAATTATAAATACGGACTGGATTAATATTTTTTCATCATTGTCAAATTCTCCCTTTGCAATGTGCAAAATATTCGACTTATTTTACGATAAAATGTATTCTTTTATGGCAACATCTATACCGAGACGAGTACAAAAATTATCTACTGGGCCCCCTTGGAACAATAAAGTATTAAGTAGTGCTAAGAATAGAAAGAACAAATACTATAGAAAATATAAACTTTCTGGGTCTTCTGTAGATTACGCTAGATATTCGATTTACAGGGCAGAATATACAAGATTAAATAAGTTTTATTACAAGCTTTATTTAACTAAAATCAAAAATAATTTCAACCGTAACCCGAGATCTTTTTATAAATTTATTAATTTAAAGCAGAAAACAGCTGGTTTTCGTAAAACGATGTCATTTCAACAGATTGAATCTAGTGATGATTTAACGATTTGTAATATGTTTGCCGACTTTTTTTCTGCAACATACTCAGATGCTAATTTTAATAAAGATACTGATTATCCTTATCCATTAAAGGGGCATCAATCAATAAATTTACCCGTATTGGATACTTATACAGTTGCTGCTCAATTGAAAAAATTAAAATTCTCGCACACTTTTGGACCTGACAGAATTCCTAACAGTATTTTAATTAATTGTGCCGATGCCTTAGCTATTCCTTTAACATTTTTATTTAATATATCCCTTAAATACGGTTATTTACCAAAAATATGGAAGGATTCATATATATTCCCTTTGTTCAAATCCGGCAAAAAATCTAATATCGAGAATTATAGGGGCATAGCAAAACTTAGTACTATACCTAAATTCTTTGAAAAAGTAATTACTGAACATATATATTACCAAGTTGTGAATATTATTTCTCCCTGCCAACATGGATTTCAAAAAGGATGTTCAACTACAACAAACCTTCTTCATCTTACAACTGTAATTAATCGTGGATTTTTTCAAGGAAAACAAACAGATGTCATCTACACTGATTTCAGTAAAGCTTTTGATAAGGTGAATCATGTGCTTCTGATAAAAAAACTACAGATGATAGGGTTTACAGACCCTGCTATTAATTGGATTAGATCTTATTTAATAAATAGAACCCAAACTGTTTACTTTAATAATTTATTTTCAAAGAGTATACATGCTCGTTCTGGTGTTCCACAGGGTAGCCACCTTGGCCCTCTGTTGTTTTCATTATACATTAACGATTTGCCTCAGATAATTAAGTTTTCGAAGATATTAATGTACGCAGATGATGTAAAAATTTTCATAACCCATTTGGATCAACATCAACATTATCTTCAAACTGACCTAAACTCATTTTATGAATGGTGTAAAACAAATTTAATGGAACTAAACGAAAAGAAATGTAAGATAATGCGCTTTTCGAGGATTACTCCAATATCCATAAATTATTTTTTGGGTAGTTATCAAGTCGAAGCTGTTGACCACTTTCTGGACCTTGGCATACTATTTGATTGTAAACTGAGTTTTAATTCGCATATTTCGAGTATAATAAATAAAGCTAGAGTGGTACTGGGATTTATAAAGCGGTGGTCTAAAGAGTTTAATGATCCATATATTACCAAAACATTATACATGTCACTTGTGCGTCCAATTTTAGAATATGGGTCAGTAATATGGGATCCCATTTATCAATTATATTCTAATGCAATTGAATCTGTTCAAAAACAGTTCCTTTTATTTTGCTTGCGTAGTCTACACTTTGACTCCCGAAATCTGCCTTCGTACTCTGCCCGACTAGCTCTTATTAAACTACCAACATTAAAAAGTCGAAGAGTTATGCTGAATGTAACATTCTTATTAAATGTTATTCGAGGAGATATATGTTCGGGATTTTTGATAAATGAAATAACATTCAACATACCTCAGCGAGTATCCCGTAATTTCGTCCCATTATCTGTAAGAACTTTTAGAGCTAACTATCCTGATGCTGATCCGCTTAGAAGAATGTGCAGCGCGTTTAATCAATTTTATAGATTCATTGACTATTCATTAAATCTAAATATAATAAAAAATTTAATCATTGTTTATTTAAATTCTTAATATGTCACTATTTTTATGTTATTTATATTCTTATACTTTTTATTTAATTTTTTGTTATTATATCCTTTGTAATTGTCTGTAAGGTGGAATCCATAGACATAAGTAAATAAATAAAAAAAAAAAAAAAAAAATAAAATAAAAAATAAAAATATAGGAAGTCAAAAATAAGCAGGGACCGTAAATAATGATTATTGTTCGTTTTTTTAAATCAAAAAATCAATCACTTAGAACAGACATAAAAAAAATTTTTTTGCACCATTATTATTATTTTTTAACAATCTTTGCATATCCGTCATGATTTTTAAATTTTTGATTTTTAAAGTTTTCTTCAATGGTAATGATTATTTTTGAGTAATATTAATAAAAATCAGCCATAATTATTATTTTTGAGCAAAAGAAAAAAAATCAAAAATAATCATTATTTATGATTTTTATTTTTTTCGCTCAAAATAAAATTCATTTTTAATTTACGACTTTATATATAATGTATAAAAAAAATTAATTATATAATTTTTGTGCAAGAAAATGATATTTTATATAACAAAATGAAAAAGCGTTTTTTAATATTTTTTCTTTTATTAGTTCTGACCAAATTTCTTAATGTAAAAAACCTCAAAAACAGTCATAAATTGAAAGTGAGTTTTATTTTGAGCGAAAAAAATAAAAATCATATATAATGATTATTTTTGATTTTTATTTCTTTTGCTCAAAAATAATGATTATGGCTGATTTTTATTAATATTACTCAAAAATAATCATTACCATTGAAGAAAATCTTTAAAACTCACAATATAATCATTATTGTGTAATTTTTATTATAAAACTCATAATGATTACGGTCCCTGAAAATAAGACTTGTATTGTGTGAACTCCGAAGATAGTTCAATGAAGAATAAACTAATGCCAGTATTCATAAAAAATAAAACAGTTTTATTAATTGCTTATTTGACAATTACTCCATAGATATATGCCAAATCAGCACTCTATAAAAGCAAGACTTTCATCGTGTGAAAATAGAATATAAATAAAGCAAAGCTAATGATAAATCGTAGCCAAGTGGCACAGTGTAGACAGTAATGAAACAAATGATAGCTTAAAAAGTTAAAATCTGCTGTGATTAATATAATTACCACCACATTGTGGTAGTGGGACACTGTTTCAAAAAAAGACAGTGACTGTTTTTCGGTCGCTTGAATTTTCTTTCTACATCGTGGGTCAGGTTTTTAATTGTATTGATAATGGCATGATGATTGATTAAAATACTTTAAAATAATAGTTTATTTTTGCTGTTGTTTTATTAATTGTATTAAATTTGTTATTGTTTTTATTTATTATTATTTTGTTTATGAACATTTTCTAATGAATTATAATTAAACAGTAGTATACACTCATGCTTATTCTTAATGTTTTTTTTTAATTATTATTAATAAAAATATGTATATAAATTGTTATATACATATAGGTAATATATTATGTATATACTAAATTTTTATGTACATATGTACGTACATATGTACATCTAAAGGAAGAATTAGTCTAAAAAATATTTCATTAAAAATAGGACTATCTTTAATATAATACATAAACAAAAATAAATAAATACTATACATACAAACAGACACTTCACACAAATACAATATAAAAATTAAATTTAAATAAAATTTTATTTCATAAAAAATGCATATATTTTTCTATAATAAGAGTAGGTACCTATATTATATACATACATACAATATATGTACATATGTATGCATGTACTATATAAATATAAAAACTTGTATTAAAAATACAGAATTTTCTATTTACTTAAAATTTAATACGTCTTTTGCTAATCCCCTTCTTTGAATAAAAAAAAATTCTGTACATAAATTTTTCTTTTGAAACCATATGTTGCTCTGTTATGTTTTTTGCCCGCTGATTTCAGACTGGCCGGATTTACATGTAAAGGTTTTAAAAAGATTTCAACTGTCTTGCATTACAAAGACTATGAGTATTATATTAAAACTTCTATGGAGAGGACTCATCTATCCGATTTAATGGGAACAGCCGTTACTGATAGTGATGACATGTTATTGAAATCAGTGTTTAGGGTGGCAGCAGATTCACTGATATCATTAACTGTCTCTTGCCCGGAGTTGTTTTTAAAACTTTCCGACACTTGAGTTTTGTTTGCAGTTTTCGCAGAATTTTGTGTGACTTCCGTACTATTGGTATGGAATAATTGAAATAGGCTGGAATGTTTAACTATTGGAGGGAATATTAAATTGCTCATTGCTTTTAAGGGACTAAATTTTTCATGAGGATGAGGTGTCCTCCGATAATGAGATGATGGGTAATGGTATGTGTAATAGTTAAGGTAGCTGTTATTTTGAGAGTTGGGTAGTTGCTGATTGGAAGCTGGCGAGAGATTGTGATTAGAAGTGTTTATTTGGGTGCTGGAAGAATTACTGCTGTTAGTATGTGTGGAATGTATTGAAAGTTTGAAATCTCTTTGTGGCGAAGTTGAATTCGAAGTGTCACTAGTACATGAGCAGGAGTGTGTTGAAGGTTTCGAATTTGTTGTCTTTGAAGCTTGAGAAGATTTACGAAACTTGGGTTTGTGTCCCGTTTGCAAAGGATTTGATTCAGCATTTATAATAAAAATGGAATTATTGCTTAAGCATCCATTTGAGTTAGGTATGTGAGATGACTTTTGGATTTCTTGTGACTTGAGTAGTTGTAGTTGTTTTGGTGTAAAAGGTGGTGTGTTAGATGAGGAGCAATCACTTTTTGATATTTCGTAATCGCTTTGAGAATTTGGAGTGCTCGTTGGTTTATTTTCAATATCCGAACTTAGTTTATCACGCATGACACATGCTATTAGAGATTGCGTAATAGCATTATGGTCTAGACCAGCCTCATTTTGACGATTTGGGAGGAAGACTTCTTCGAAATCATTATTGTCGGGGCTGGGTGTGTAGGTACGATTATCGTATGAGAACGAACTTTCACAACCTTCTATTTTAATATCGGAATTACGTTTATGCCTTCTTGGAGGAATTGGTACAGGTGAACCCGTTCCTTCCGAAAATATATAATTGACTTCTCCTAGCTCGGCACCGCTAGACGCTTCCATTATGTTCCACATTTCTCTTTCAATATCGGTTGTGACCGAAGCTACAGCAGCTACAGTTTGGTGTATATTGTTAAGACACGGTGGAACCACACCGCACTTGGAAACCAATTGTGAATTTTTTAAAGACTGCTGCTGTTGACGTAACCAAATAGGAGAATCTAAAAAAAATATTGATTAAAACCAATTACAAAATCTTCTTTAAAGCAATATTTTATTTTTACTCCAAACTCACCAATATAGATCCTAGTTTGTATTGGGTTTCTCATACTGACATCCATTGATTGTAAACGATGTTGGGAAGCTAGTGAATAACGATGTTGGGCTTCCAATGTTTGCTCGATTTCAACACCCATTATTTTCAGTATTAAATTCTTCAAAGCCAATCTAAAGTCCTTTAAATGATAGGCATATAATACTGGATTAACAGCCGAATTAAGGTGTGAGAGTATTATACAAAACAATGTCAGCTTAGGATGTATAGAACAATTTGGACAAAATGCCTTTATGCAGTTTATGGTATAAAGCGGAATCCAGCATATCATAAAAAACAACACAATAACTGATAAATTTTGGGTTGCTTTGACATCGCGTTTTCTAGCGGCACCCAGCACCCTTAGCATTGTACCGCCATGACAGGATCGTGTCCGATTGTCCATTTGTATTTGAGAAGCTGATGATCGTCTGCTATTATCACCCACTGGATTCATTGTAACAATTTGGCGTACTTGTTTAATTATTACTCTATATATGTGGGCATAAAATGCCAGCATTAATAGGGCGGGTGTTATAATGGTGGCAAAATATAAGAATACCAAATAATTATAATCCATGACTTGGACAAACAGGCAGGCCTGGTTATCATCTACAGCTGCATGCCAACCAAAAAGTGGTAGAAAACCCACAACGGTACCAGCAACCCAACACATAGATATAATCACTGAAATAAATAAAAAGAAAAAAAAAATAGTAATTTTAGTTTTTTTTTTTTAACTACATAAATATCTAGAATGGTAGGAGACTCCTTGATTATTAAAAAAATTGCAAATATTTTTGTTAAAAAAATAAAAACTAAAAGTCCAATAGATTATCATAGAATTTAGTTCGTTGTATGTTTGTCTGCTAGTGCGAGAATCATAGATCCGATTCCTGCTGGAAAATCTGCACTGTTTTCACATGGTCTCTCTAACTCGACTCGTAACTAGAATATATTTTATCATTGTATTATAATAATCCAATACATGAAAGAAATTAGAACTGGGAGAATACAATTCTCTTTAAAGTTACTTTAAAGCATGACTAGTTATAAGGAGAAACAAACACTTTCATTCTGTCTTTAGCCAGCACTGGTTTAAAGCAGAAAACAGCTGCTGTCAGATGCCTCTTATACTTTTATAACATTATAACTGGACAACTTTAATAGAGAGTTTTTGAAATTTCGGTGCGAAGTACTTTATATATAACAAACTTCATTTGAAAAAAAAAATGGATTTTAGAAGTACTTACATATATAATATAAACAAATGTTTAAAAATTCTAACAAAATTTAGTTATATAAACAAATGCAATTTATTTTTTCCCTTGAGTTAAATAAAAAAGTCATCTAGTTAATATTTTGTTAAGTTTTACTAACTTGAATGTGCATATTCGTATTTGCAAATTAATTTAAGAACCTTGACTTGAATTTCGCCACATCCATAAACAACTTGCATTTAATATGAAAACGAGCCGTTTCATTACTGCACTACTAACTGGCTTTCACTTCTTCACTTAATGTTGTGATAGATAACCAACAAATTTGACCACCACCCATCAATAAAATTACACAATTTTAATTAAAAAGAAAAAACAAAGAAAAAAAAAAAATCTGCTAATGCATACACATATCGCTCATTTGCAAGAAGAGTGGCATAACTCAAAAAACACAGTTTGTGAGTTAATAATATAGAAATATGAGGTGAATTGTAATTTAAATTATATCTAAAAATTGTGTTTTTATCTATTTTTTTCACTGAGTAGCAACTAAAAATGTCTTTTACTTTTCCTATACGTTAGGCTAAATTAAAATCTTTAAATGCAATTATTTCAGAATCGCTTTTTTTGAATTATTCTATTCTTCTCGCAAATGAGCGATATGATCTACACCAAACATTCATTCCGCTCGTTATTATTATATAGAATGTAGTTTAATATTGTAGTACCTACAGTTCAGTAAATAAATAATAGTTTTATTTTACACCGTTGTTGCCATAAACATACTACAATATACTTCCAATAACATCCACAAATTTTCTAAATTTTGAAGAACTCGTCATAACTAAGTATCTGTGTATATAATACATATCTATATACAGGGGGTCCGCCGTGAAAGACTACTACTTTGTTTTGCCACCATTTTGGTAAACATTAGTAGTGACAATTCATATTTGGTAGTCGTGAAGTAGAGACGTGGCAAATATGTATATAAAAATAAATTGCCCTATGTTTACCATCATTAGTAGTGACAATTCATATTTGGCAGTCGTGAAGTAGAGACGTGGCAAATATGTATATAAAAATAAATTGCCCTATGTCGTGATTTAATAACTCGAGGACCACTAAACCGATTTACAAACAAATATGTAAAGGTATAGCTTCACTTATTGTTTTTATATAAGTAGGCGGTGCCATCCTCATACACAATTTTTATTTATTTTTCTATATCTTTAAAATGGTACTAAATAGAGCTTCTCTATTTAGTTCAAAAAACTTTTCCAAAAATACAAACCATCAGTCAAAATGTGAATGGAATTGCGTAACTGGAAGTTAAACTACCCATACAAAGTAAATATTGATTTTTGTTTACCTAGAAAAATTGAAATAATAATAGTGAACATTTCTAAATTCAGTCCAAATAACTTTGTTATTATAATAAATCACCAATCAAAAAGTGGACTAAATTAAGTAAGTGGGAATGGCATCTCCTATAAGAAGTAATTAAAGTGTAAATTTGTTCTTTTTAAACTAAAAGAAAAAATTTAAAGTAAATAAATACTTTAGGCATGCTTATTACATACATACATACATACAGAATTGGCCATTACAACCCTGTGTCAGGGTTACGGCCTAGCTTCTCGCAGCACTCATATTGTGTGTGTTAATTTTTAGCCATCAGTACCGGGACCTACAGTTTAAAGTCGATTTCGAATGACAAATTTGAGAAGCTTTTTCATGGCAATCAATTACTCTCAGACTTTTGTCAGTAGAATGCTGAGAAGTAGTCGTCGAAGGAAATATTTTTTTATATTTCTTTTTTTTTTAAGATGTCAGAGCTGAGATTTGAACTCAGCGCTATTGCCTTAGGGGGGGTCGTGGCATACTGGTAGAGCGCTTGCACAGAAACTCACACGACCTAGGTTCAATCCCAGCGAAGGACAAAATTATAAAATAAATATTTGCGGTTTTCTAAAATTACAATTTAAATTAAAAATTAAATTTAAATAAAATAAGAGGTTCCCCCCCTCCAGCAAGACCATCTGCAAGAAACCGCCCCTGACATTTCTAATCTATTCCACCAGAAAACAATGATCAGGAGTACAGCGCCACCTTCTGGGAAGATAACAGCTAATCTACTGAAGACGCTCACCATTCACATTAAACATCCACCGACAGATGAGGCAGTCGCTGTTTGAACATTCGAGGGTGAAGGTATAACACTGGCTCTTGAGTGGACAAATTTACACCAACTTGTTTCAGCAACACTAAAAAAAGGCGCAAAAATATATAAACATCTATGAAAAAAAAAACCTATCAACCATCTTCACATTCCAATACAATGCACACTGCATGAGTAGGGGTTTACCCCTGAGTATTGGTCTTAAAAAAAAAAAAAAAAAAAAAAAAAAAAAAAGTAAGCCAACACACTAACCACTAGACTACGGCGACCACATCCGTGCTTATTGGTTGTCTTCAATATTGTTACCATAGTGAGCACTGAAGAAACTATTAAAATCTCAAAACTGCTTTTAAAATGCCAACTGATAAGGATGGTGAAAAACTTTTACAACTCTAAGAGCTTTTTGCATATTCACACAATAAAAAGAAGAATTAATTCAAAACACCGTACCAATTGTACTGGAGCAACACAAAAATCATACTTGCTTGAATGAAAGAGGAAAAAAGATTGAAGAAGAGGTAGTACACTATCCAAATTCATTTTTGAATTATTTTGATTTGTAAGTGTAAGTGAAAGCATCGGAACATAATAAGCTAAATATTTGCGATGAATTTCATTAAAAAGTAAAAAGAGAGAAGAGAGGTATATGACATGGAAAAACATTCGGTGTTTGACACAACTTCGAGTAACTTATTTCAGAGTATGTCGAAAAAATATGTTCCCAATATATGATGTCTATAGCGTTAAATAGTTGATACTTGTTATTACAGATCACAGGGGTCTCTGATGATTGAGAAATCATTGCAAAAATACTCGAAATCTAAATTTATTTAATAGAATTTAGTTCTTTTCAACTTTAGGGGTTTAATGACGAAATAGAACTAATCAAAAAAATTGATCGATAATCTTAAAAAAAGATTTCTGATGAAAATTTTTACTATATTTGGCGATTTATGAAAATAACAAACAGTTCACAATAACAAAATTTTTAAATTGTCTTGTATCTTATACATAAGAGAAATATTTTTTTTAAATATTTACAGTCCAATTCATAATGAGATAAAACGTGCTTATAAGAGCCTTATAAGCAAAATCTCTTAATTTTGTATTCATAATCAAGAAACAGTGTCATAACGCTCTCATAAACCATTTATAAATAAGAAATTTTTATTGTAGGTTTTTAGGTACTTTAACCGTATAATAACACGACATTTGTGAGTTAGATTGGATATTGTATAAATAAAAGTGGAATAATATAGTATTACAATGAATAAAACTTATATAGTTGCAAGTATAGATATATATGTACATATTTAAATTCATATAATTAAAAATTTTCGTTTAATAGCAAATGGTTGCAGTCTCTGTACAAAATTAAATTTCTAAATGGCCAAAAAATTGTTTTTATTTTGTATTACATATGCCATCTCTTTTCTTTTCAGGCTCTGTCAACAGTGCCTGTAGAAATTACGAATGTTAATCCCCCTTTCTCTTTCTCTCCAGTTTACAATTCCATTTTACCAAATTTTGATATAAAAAAATGTAAACAGAATAGTGATGCACAAACCAAAAAGAGAATGGTAGTATTCGATTACTTTATACATGAATTAAAAAAATGTGCTTGAAAGGAAGATTTTTTTTTATTTTTTCAGTTTATTTTAGTTTTTTTTTAGTTTTATTTTTAACAGCAGTAAATATTACTTCAATCAGATTTATTTTATGTATAATTGTGTTACTATTACATTATTTTTTGACTTTTAAAAAAATTACCGAAGTAACCAATAGCTTTTACTGTACATCACTATGCTGAAATAACATCATTTCATTAATTTGCTCATATGAAAGGTTTATGAATAAGATTTTTTCTTTTGAGCTTATAAGACAGATAACGTCTCATAACTAATGTATGGATAAAACCTAAATTAAGGAGTCATTATGAATTTGACTGTTATCCTATAAAATTGAATTTTAATTCACTATAAAATACAACAACAGCGACTTAACAATTTCAGATAATCTTGTTACTGATATTTCATATTAAAAATAAGATTTTAGAAGCACATTTTTGAATTGAAAACCTAAATTTTTTCGGTTGTTAAAAACTCCAACTTTTTTCAGTGTAAATGTAAACTCAATACTTCATGAGTTCTTTTTTATTTTTAAACGAAACTTAATGCATCACAATAGAAATGATGTTTCTTTATCAAAAGTTGAAAGGCAAACAATTAAATGAATTAAGAATTTTCTACGTCATTTCTGGATATGTAAAAATGCAAAATGGTGGTGGGACTACTTAGAAGTGAATCATTTTTCGTTATACTTTTCTTCCCATTATTTTGCTAAAGCTGACAATGGAACATTGATGACGATAATAATGAACATGCGGATGACCAACAAAGTTCCAATTTTATTTCATTTTACGCAATGTAAGAACATATCTTTGCAAAGAATGTGCACTTCGAGAGCAATAACCTAAATATTTATAATTGTAGCTATTGTTAATGATATAACAACTAAACATGCACATAAATTATCCCCATAATAAAATGTTATTTTTCATTTTCTCTGTTTGTAAGCAAATTTCAAATAAATGAAATAAAATTAAAAAAAAAGAGAAAACAAATAATAAAATCATTCTGATTGCAGTTGAACTCTGACAAGTGTTTTTAACCTTTAACTCCATGTTAATTAATTTTAAATTATGAGATAAGAATCTAATTAATAAATAATAATTTAAATAAATATACATACATACATAACTGGGCTTTACAACCCTGTGTCAGGATTACGGCCTAGCTTCTCGCAGCACTCATGTTGTGTTTGTCAATTTTTATCCATGAGTACCGGGACCTACAGTTTAACGAACGACAGACTTGAGAAGCTTGTTCATGGCAATTAGTTACTCTCAGAGCTTTTTCCAGAAAACTGCTGAGAGGTAGTCGCCGAAAGAAAAATATTTTTTTCATATATCTTTTTTTGAAGATGTCAGAGCCTGGAGTCGAACCCAGGGCCCATGTCTTAGTAAGCCAACACACTAACCACTAGACCACGGCGACTACTTTAAATACAAAAAACAAAACGTCGCAAGAATTAAAGAAAGCTGTAACTGACAAAAAATCGAAACTTCGTTTTTTGCATCATTTTTACCAGAAAAAACAAACACACGTCGATTGGTCCCAAGCTCAGATTTCTATGATGAAAAGAAATCACTTACACCGTTTTAAAAAATACCAGTGCCTTCTGGAATAAACGGCAATATAGTTTAGCAGCAGCACATATTACTATTTTTCTTCTAATTAGAGTTTCAAATTAATAGCGCATATTCATAAATCATAACTAAGGTCAAAGCTAACAAAACAGAAACTAAAGAATAGTTAATAGATGGTTATAGATCTTACTCATAATTCATAACTAACGAAGCATCTGCTCCCAACTAGTATATGAAATGCAACCGTATATAGTCGCATGTAGGGAAGATAAAAATGATTTTTTAATCAAAGGAGAAAATGTCATCCGTAAATGAAATTGTCCACCCGTCGAACTGAACATGATTTTGACTCCAGCTACGGAAGTCCCATCCCAGCGATACTGCTTTCTCAGTAATACATTTTAATTTAAATTTTAAACGAATTAGCAATTTTTGTTATTCTATACATAAAAGCAAAACCATGATCAACAAATGAGAGAAAAAATGTCGTTGGACAGCCAGTAAAAGTAAAAGTATTTAAAATTATATATTTATTTAAGCTATATTTTCACCACCTAAGTTTCTCATCTGAGTTTTATATCAGAAGCGCACTCAGATATACTCAGATAGTTTAATTACAAATCCAATGTAATTTTTATTGTTTCTGCCTGAGCTCAGTTGAAAACAGAACATTTTCTATTTTCAGGATTATTGTCGTCTGAGTTGTAACTGTTATAATTTGTTATAATCAGATGAGAAACTTAGGTAGTGTAAATATAGATTTATTTATTTTATTTATTGAGAACTTAAAAGTATCACGTAACATATGGTTAATTTGTACCGTATTATTATTGTATTTACATTCTTAAATATTTTAATATTTTATTATTTGAAATATACATTCAGGTCTTTTCAATACTCACCAATTGCTGTTTTAGTGCGAACATTTCTTGAATATGCCATTGGATATAATATGGCCCAATAGCGGTCCACTGATACAGCCACCAGGCAAAATATCGATATTGTACATAAAACAACAAGCAGCGATACTGTAAATAAGCAGGCATGCAAATTTGTTGGCAAACCAATAGAAGCTAAAATAGCAAATGGTACACCTAGAGAACCCACTAAAAAATCTGCTATGGCCAGTGATACAATGTAATAATTTGTGCGTCGCCTCAGTTTACGTTCACGTTGAAAGACGATTATAACCATAAGATTACCAATGACCGCACAAATAGCCACTAGTATTTCGAATACGGTATAGGGAACATTCAATTCATGGGATATTTCATCGGTTGTAGTTCTTTTGGTGGGTTGAAAGGGTGCTATAGGCAGTTGGAAGAAACTCAGTGAACGATTGTTATAAAATTCATAATCCGTAATAGCAAAAAAGCGAAATTCTGACATTGTTATTGTTGTTGTTGTTGCTGTTTTTTGAAATTTGAGTGCAAATAGTTGAAAAGTTTACCGTAAATGTTATTCAGTATTTGTTTAGGTTAAAGTTAAATGTTTTGTTTGTTTGTTTGTTTTTTTGCTTTTATTTTATTTTAATTTCAATTATTTTGTGTAAATTTGTGAAAATACTCGTAAGCAATTAAAATGTTTATTGACTCGTTTACCAATTGTAGTAATTGTTTATCACTTTTCGCTTTTAAATGTTTTTCTCTATTTATTCAGTCTGTTGCTTTTTTGTTTTTTTGTTTTTTTTTTTTTTGTACACACTTTATGATTTTCTCTTGTATTGTTTTTGCTTTTGCGATATTAAAAGGATGATCTTCCAGGTTAATTTATAGGCAGTATTATTGCTATTGCAGCATATTTTATTTGACATATTTGACTTTTGCTTATCCGTAAATATTCTTTGATTGGCCATTGCTTATGTTAAAGTATAACTGGCTGCTGATCTCCAATGTACATATGTTCGTGATTGAATGAGGAAATTTATTTGAAATTTATTTTTAAATGTTAATTTGATGTGACGGCATGTTCACAGCTGTTGTTTCATTTAATCCATTTCTATAATTAAAATCCCAGTTACACGTATTGTTATTATTTAGTGCTTTAATTATGGTATGTGCTGCTTTGTTCTTTATTTATTTAGAAATCTACAAAAGAGAAAGAGAGAGAGTGTGTGATAATAATTCAAATTCAAACTATAACTTATGAAATTTATAAATGTAACGATTTACAAATTGTGAAAAGAGTTAATATTACTGAAGGCGTATACTTTTTTTAAATGAGATATTACTCATACGTTTAGGTGTATAGGCTAATAATGTGTTCTATAAAAGTAAGTTAAATTTTTAGTAATACAGAATTGTTTAAATAATTTATAAATACGTATAATTTAAAAACTTTTTTTGCATCAACATGGACATCTTTGTGTGCAAAAATAATTTTTAAAGTTAGCGGTCGAATCCGGGATATGGTTGATCCGAAAACAGTTTTATAGTTCTTGTTTAATTTTCAAGTTAAAATTAAGCATACTTAACAACCATTAGGAACTTTTGTATTGAGGTCGGTGGAGGTGATCGTTTAGCTAATTTGTTGATACGAGAAATAAAAAAAATATCAAGTTTTAAAGACATTATAAAATGAATACGGAAAAAAACGGTAAGCATTTTAATACTAAAATGGTTAATAACACAGACTTTCATATATCATTTAATATCTTCAGCATTAAGGACAATTTCAAATAAGTGACATATAGCGACGTATTTGTTCAAATAACATTCCATTTTCATCAATGTCTTTAATAAAGATTTTCATAAACCCCAGTTTTAAAATAGTGAAGACAGTAAAACTTTTTAAATTGGAACATACCAGTGCAGTGTTCCAAGTCGTCAAGTACTTTTAACTTAAAATTCGGCCAAAATAAACACTGGCAAAATAAGAATATTTGATAAGTTTGAATTACTAAATTCTAAACATATTACTTTAAGGCAATTAGCATGAAAATATTAAAACACGAATATTTCAAAAATAAGTGTCAGCAACTTTTATAAGTAATTTAGCTTGCCTGAATTAGCATTAAGTTTTCGGCTAGCACGGAGTAATTTTTAAACATTTAATGAGGTTAGTGTGTAGCAATTTCAATATGCTTTAAAAATATTTACCATATGTACCTTAAAAGGCAAAATAAATAGTTAATATTTTAATATAATTAAGTAAACTATGATGATAAACTCATAAATCAATTATTTAACATCTACTAGTTAGCATTTATAGCTAAAAGGAAATCAGTTAATTAACTTTCCCACAAAATTTATACACTTCCATTGAAATGTGGTTAAATTTATGAAATGTTTAAATAAAATTCGCCTTCTCTGTCATTTAATTTATTCATGCTAAATGACATTGAGGGGTGCATGACACAGTCACGTATTAAATTTTTTTTTTTTGTAATTCAGGATTCAGCATTAAAAACCTTGAAAATTATTTATTTTTGGATTATCAATTTGTGTTTTAGAATTTTTGGGCCTTTAATTTTTATTTTTATTTTCAATTTTAATTTGAGAGATTTGAGAAGCTTTTTCATGGCAATCAATTACTCCCAGAGATTTTGCCAGAATACTGCTGAGAATTAGTCGCCGAAAGAAATAATTTTTTCATATATGTATGTTTTTTTCAAGATTTCAGAGCTGAGATTTGGACCTGGCGCTATCGTTTTAGTAAGCCAACAAACTAACCACTAGACCACGGCGACTACAATTCATATATGTTTCTAATTTATACAATCAACATATAGATTTATAAGTGCATTAAGCGGCTGCTTTTGATTTTAATTAAATTCATTGTTGTGTGAAATATTAAGTAGTTAAGTTTGCTTTAGTATTTTCTTTTAATGCAAAAGAAAAGATAGAATAACAATATCCTTTACAGTTTATTTAATTGCAAAGGTAAACTTAAGCCAATCAAGCAAAAACGCCTTTATAATTTCAAAGCACACAAAGTAATAAAATTTCTGCCTAACCATAGATTTATGTATTTCACGTACATATATCTCGTATGCTTAGAAATATATTACATAAAAAAATTCCCAAGAATTAACTCTAAAACCTCCAATTATAGTCGTAGACAGTTTGTAGACCATTTTTTGTTTTATTTGTTTTCTATTATTCTCATACTACGAGTACTCGTATTATTTTTGTACTGCTTTAAATACTCAGACCCTGTTGTTTTACTGGTACAAACAGAATCATGTTACATTGTTGGTATACATTTTTATTGTTATTGACATGCGGTGATATCGACAATGACTTTATTTGTTATTATTTGTAGGAGGATATTATTTCCTCTTATTCCGTTTTTACTTTATTTTTATGTTTTTATTGCTTGTTACCCTCGAGACCAGTTTCTTGAAGAAGACACAACATCTTGCTTTAACTTCGGAAATTGCATTAATTTCCCTCTTCCATATTATATTCAGTGTTGTGGTCATTTATCACTTTCTTCACATTTACGTTTTAGGAAACGCATAAAAACTTCAGTTATAAAAATACCAGAGATGGTAACTTTAAAAGGGAATTTAACATAGATTGTGAACAAAAAAAAAAAAAAAAACAGTAAAAAATATCATGAAATTTATTGATTTTTAAATTTCTTATTTAATTCACTAAATGCAAGCGACGAAATATGTTTGTTCCTTTTACAAGATCAAACCAGACTTTTATACTAAAAATAAGATGATTTGATAGTTTCAAATCAACCTCTTACTATCTATGCCAATTGTCATACAAATATTTTTACATATTAGTTGTATACATAGTTTTTATACCGCAGGATAAGCAGGTGTAATATGACACGAGTTATTTGTCTACCTACGAAATTGCCATACTGTTTCCACGGTAGAAATGAACCGAGAAACACACAATAGTCCATAGTGTGAAAAACAAAGCGTCAAGTGATCGCTGCTAGCGTGTAGACACATACCAAGTTCATTATAGTTATGATCAACAATATTGTACAAAATAGTTGCTACTTGTATCATTTGTAATTTTATATCCATTTTATTTCATCGATGGTTTGGTTATAAAAAGATTTCAGCTCAAAGTAGAAAAAATATAATCTAAGATATCTTGTACGAAAGAAATATGGAAAAATATTACTTTCTACGACCACCTCTAAGCAGTCTTCTTGCATAACCGACGTAAAACTGTAGGTCATGGATTAATAATTGACACACACGACATGGGTGCTGCGAGATGCTAGGCCGTAACCCTGAGTCTGGGTTGTATGGCCCGTTATGTATGTGTAGAATAAAAATACATACAGATGGATGTGAATTATTAATTCGTATTTTTTGCGTTCAACATCAATTTTCATGTGCTTAACCCAACCACTTCTACGGCATATAGCTGGTAATACTATTATTAACACGAATATTTTTTAACGAAATATTTATGATTCAAATAGCGTGCAAATAATTAGATTTTCCATTTTTTTAATAAATAAGTTAAAGTTTTTGTTACTATTTCACTTTAATAGTTGGAGTATCTCAAAAAAAAAAAAATAATGAGAACAACAATAACATGCAATATTTACACCCACATTCTGTAAACATTGCATTTGTTTTGAAATTTATATTGAAAATAGTGATGCCAAGTAGGAGTGGTTTTCGCCAATCCCGAGATTTTTCGAGAAGTAGAGATTTATTGAAGAATAAGAACCTTATAAACTTCTATAGATATTAATTAATTATTTATTTTTTTAATCTTATAATAGATGAAAAACAGAACTTTTAATTCCATCAATATAAAGAAAAACTTAAAATAAATTATTACCCTGCCATTATATACACCAGTACTTGTATGCAAGTAGCAAGTAGGCATTATCACTGAAAATGTAAAAAACATAATTTGAATTTAGGAATAACTCTTCAGAGTAATTTGTGTTGGGATGTGCATATCAGCAATATTAAAAAAAAGATAGCTCCAGTAATTGGAATTTTATATAAATTAAGGAACAGATTAGGAAAACAGTCAAAACTCAATCGTTAATTCAATCTCATTTAAATTATTTGGCAATTGTTTATGCTTACAATAAAAATAACACTCTACTTAGATCACTGCAATGTATGCAGAATAGGGCATTGAATATTGTGTACAATCTGCCATTGTTGTATTCGACTATTTCTTTATATAAAGACGTGAGTAAAACTATATTAACAATTTATGAGTTGCATGAATACCAAGTTTTGATATTTGTTTTTAAATGTGTTAATAACGTTGGGCACCATACTATACTATTCACTCAAAATCAGGTAAATTTTAATACGAAAAATAGAACAAATTTTAGAATCCCTAGATGTAGGTTAGAAACAACCAAACAGCGAATTGATTATATTGGTGGAACTAAAAACAACTGAAGGTTTCTTTTACTTTTAATGAAAGAGTTGCCAGAATATATGTACATAGCTAGGCAATATTTTTGGGGAAACATATGCTGGGGCCTTATTCTGCAATTCTCTTAAGTTAAAATGCAAAAATTTTGGGTTTTTGAAACAGGCTGGGCGTTAGAATATATAAAATTAAAATGTTTAGAGATAAAAGGCATGCAATTTTTCAGTTACATTAAGCGTTCAAGAATTCTATTCGTAGCCAAAAAGTCCTAAATCAAGTTTATAAATTTTTAGCGATAGAGTTTTAGCTTAGGAGAGTTACAGAATAAGGCCTCTGGAAAGCATTTTTTTAGCGATATTGATATTTGAGTAAGTCATAAATTATCTAGTGTATGTATAAATTAAAAAATAAATACAATTTTTTTAATTTTACATAAAAAATTATAAAAAGCTTGTATAAGCAACACTGTGTAACCATCTGTCATTTTAGTTGCTGCAAGTGCCGAAAATTACTTGCATCAAAATTATCTTTCCAGTTAACCCAGTCAGCATTTTTGGTCAATTATGAGTCTTTTTTGACTCCTCTGGGCGATTAAAATAGTCACTTATGAGCTCATTTACGAGTCGAAAATGAATGTTTTGTCGGGAGAAAAATGTACCCTTGCCGCGATTCCCCTGAACGAGTCATTTATGACTCCCCTGAACGAGTCATTTTTGACTCCCCTGAGCGAGTTATTTGTGACTCCGCACACTAAACGAGTTTTGCTTATCTTTTTTTATCTTTACAATAATAAAAATATTGTATTTTGTTTAAAAATGTAAAAAAACAAAAAAAAAAAAATTATTCATGCCTTTTTATTGATGAGACAAATTTCTGGTGGAATAGACTGGAATGTAAGGAGCGGTTTGTTGAAGATGAACTTCTTATTTTTTTAAATTATAAATTAGAAATACCTTAAATTTTATTTTATAATTTTTGCCCTTTGCTGGGATTGAACCTCGGTCGTTTGAATTTCTGTGCGAGCGTCTAACCACTATGCCACGACATCACAATAATTGCATAACTCTTATTCTTTCAAATAAAATAAATCCCATTGAAACGAAATGCAGAAGAAAACAATAAAATACGACGCAAAATAATTATAAAAGCAGTCGTATTTCGAACGTCTGCACGATTAATTTATGATTCCGCACATTTAATCAGTTTTTGATCACCTAAGGGAGTCGTAAATGACTCATTTTGGTGATTTATGAGCAAGCAATCTTCCAATTGCAAGTTCAACTTTTTGAAGCTATAAGATAAATATCTATGAAGAGTTTATAAAAAAAGAGTTTATAAATGTTCTTTGCCATTAAATTTCAAAATAAACTATTTCACTTTCTCTTTTATAAGATATAAAAAACTAAAAATTAAACATATATGTATGTATACATATGTATGTATAATTTGGGAATTTTTCGGGATTGGTATTTGGTATTTGTTTTTATTTTAAATATACATTTCCGAACGCTCTAAAAAGTTTGCTTTACAGAATAAGGATATTACTTTGTTGTTTGTGTGTTATAGCTGTTTAACTTCCATGTCCTTATAACATTTTCAAGGTTACCCAAACACCATATTGCTTCTATTTTTATTGCGATTGACTGTTTTTTCTGGTTTAAATTTAATTTTAATTTTTCATCTCGTTCTTGAAATAGTTTGAGAAGATTTTCCTTTTCTTTTTGTTCTAGGAAAATTCGTTATTCTCAATAACTTTCATAAACTCATGTTACAGATAAAATTCAAAAAAAAAAAAAACTTCTTTAACCATAAAGCATTGAAAAATCACAAGTAATTTAAAATAAAAATTAATAACAAAACAAAAACAGTTGGTTACAAAACTGACAGTCATTTTTATTAGATTTTGTTGAGAATCTGAAGGATAATGGAAAAGTTATGTATTTTGAAGATTTTTTGTTTACCTATTTGTTTTTGAATTGTTGAGCAAAACATAAAGTTATATAATACTTATATATTAAAGATGTTTTCTTCTTGAGCTTTTATTAAGACATCTTGACTAAAAATACTTACATATGTTTTTTCTGCATATCACTTTGCGAAATTCATTGATTTTTCTATAATTTCTCAGTACTGTTAATGAATTGTTCTAAAAAAACAATTAGAATTTTTCACGGGAAAACCTGAAATGTTTTATTTTTTTATAATTTTATCTAATTGCTTTCCTCTTATTTTTAAATCCAATGATCAGGAGAAAAGCTCTACCAATTGGGAAGTAGCAGATGACAGCAAAACCTAGTTAGCCAAGGCACGCATTACACAATTAACATACAACGATGAGACAATAGCTGTTGATTATTCAAGAGTGAAGGTATAACACTGGCCTTTGAATGATAAATTCATCGGAATTTGTTTCATTCCTAAGGCGGTTAATAGTAATATAAGAAAAACAAAATGTATGTTCCGCCATAAATGTACTATCCTTTCCAAAAATTCCAATACAATGCACTGTATTTAGTAGGAGTTTACCCTTGAGTATTGGTCTCAAATAAAAAAAAAAACAATATGTAAGCTTTTATACAAGAGCTTTGTACTTTCATACCGAGAAGAGTATAACAGCCACATGGTTACTGTTTACTTTTTGCAAAGAAGCAATGATCAGTCAATGTAAGAACTTTCGAAGCTGCTTACCACAAACGAATATAAGCACTTTTTAAGCACTTAAAATAACAATTAATTAGGGGCGTTACAGAATCTGATGTTGTCGAATTGGATTTAAAAACAACATATGTGCTCATAATTATGAAAGTGGTCTAAGTCATATATTTCATGTTTCGAGATATTTAATGATTTACATTTGAATAAATTAAAAAATGTTTTTACATTATATGACATTTTAATTTATAATTTTATTAGTCTTAATTAATGGAAATTTATTACGAATATGAAATTTTGTGTGAATTTCATACGATAATAATGTTTTTAAAGTTTGAATTGACTTAGACCATTTTCAAAATTAACTGAATGTCCTATAAATGACTCAAAGCAATAAAGAACTTTGAGTTTTATTTAAAACAATAATTTGACTGAACATTTATTAATTATTTTTCAACAATAATCCATTTTTATCAATATTGCGAGTATTTAAGGTTCTTAAAATGTTCCTGAAAAACTGGAAGGATGTACGGTAGTAAACTCAAAATATCTTTATGTTTCTTTCCGATACTGGTCTAATGATGGTGTATAATGGAAGTAATTAAATATTTCCGTATGTTTTTGGTCTTCCTCTTATGGGAAAAAGATCCAAAACATGATATTTAGAATCATCTAAGGAAGTTGTATAAAACATTTTATAAGGTTCATTTTTTAAGAATCTCATCCATTGAATTTGTAGCAAAGAGACAGATTCACCCGCGATATTTTTTACTCTTCTTGTTATTGATTCTGATTTCGTTGAAATAAAATCCGGCTGCGAAATTCGCTTTATCGAAAATTTATTTCTTCTTCTGCACTTTTCTATCAACTCAAAATAATGCTCAGGGTTGTATAAGTAATTTGCTTTTTTATTTTAATTTCTATCAACCCAAAATCACGGTCATTCGGTAGAAAGGAATGAGACGATACCAAAAATTTGTGGCCTAATTTTTGACTTAGACCACTTTCATAATTAACACTAAATGAATTCCAAATAATATTGAAATTAGAAACACTATCTAATGGTTAATTTTTGACAATTTCGTAAAAATTACATTGAATAAATTTAGTTTAAGATAATGTGGTATGAAATAACTGATAAACTCATTTTTTTTAAATTTTGACTTAGACCACTTTCATAATTATGGGCACATATGAAACATCGTTTATTGTCATAAAATCTAGTGATATGCAGTGATATCGGCTGGATACAGTTCGATGTCAAGCAAAAAGATTAACATTGGACTTTACCACACCAAAATAAGTTCTTCTTATAGTTTTGAAATTCCATCAATATTGGATTTTATGACATGGCATTCGTGCATATTTTTGTACAATGTATACTTCGAAAATTGTTCATGAAATAATTATAAGCTAGTTGGATACATGGGATATTATAGGTGCGTGATACATTCTCGTACATACATAGTTCGCAATTACAACCCCTTTTTAGTATTACGGACTAACTTCTAACGAATGAAAATATTTTAATTAAAACTGTGTC
Source organism: Metopia argyrocephala (assembly GCA_963576795.1). Classification (NCBI taxonomy): domain Eukaryota; kingdom Metazoa; phylum Arthropoda; class Insecta; order Diptera; family Sarcophagidae; genus Metopia; species Metopia argyrocephala. The sequence continues at coordinate 1,326,618 of OY756208.1, forward strand.
AACAAACAATTTTTTTTTGGTAATATAAGAAAAGTTTGATTAATACATTATAAATGATTTATAAGTATATTATAAACTGAAAGTACAATCATAAATGCAAATGAGTCAGAAAAGGCATATGAACGCTTTTATGGGTTTTAAATTAATAAACTATTTACTTAATTTGCTTTTCTTCTTTCATTTCATTATTTTATTCAACTTTTATTATTTCTAACCAATTAAAAAACGAAAAAAAAAAAACAGTTCAATAAAATAAATTTGAGAATCAAATAAAAATAATATATATGACAAACAAATGCCGGTAAGCGTTGTCATATTTCAGCAAATCATCGATAGTGTTATTTAAATTAATGAAGTGACAACAATGTCTAATATTTCTCTTGTAGTCTTAAAAAAAATTTTTATAGAAAACAAAATTCCAAGAACACAAACATAAAAATTAAAAATGTGTCTACAAAAACAGAAAATGTAAAATTCTAATTGAATCAACTCATACAAATCAAGTGATTTAATTTATTTTCATTTAATAGTATCTATTTTGTTCGTCTCTTCCTCTGTTACACTTCTTATGGATAATTTCTGTTTATACTGTCAATTTTCAATTGGACTATTAAAATGTCAAGTTGTTTCGCCTTTTCATACAATTTTAATTCTTTATGCAGATCACGTTTCAATATTTATAATATAACTACAATAACAATATAACAACAAGTACACATAAATAGAAGCAAAATTATGCACATCTACATACATATATGTATATACCTACGAATTAATATATACATACATATGGATATTTATAATTATAATTACGTATGTGTATACATACATTTTAATAATTTTATTGGCATTAAATTCTAGCCTATAATGGATGTATTAAATTTGATAAAAAAAAAAACTATAAATTTGTTACGAATTCTCTACGTACGTATGTATGTATGTATATTCACATACTTACATGCATGTGTTTAATTTAATTTAGAAATAGTGCTTTAAAGATGGAGGGCCAAATTAAATTGTTTATAAAAAATTCATTGATAAAAAAATGTATAAAAAGTTTAATGAACTTTGACAATGAATGTGGATTTGATTTAAATCCATTCATATTTAATAAATTTTTTTTTTAGTTTCATATAGAGTATTGGAATAAATTAAATACCAATAGAATTTTAATTTTAACTGTGAAAAAAGAGTAAGAAGAATATTCTTTGTTTTTTTTTTGTGGAAGAAATATCGTTTTGTTTACATTTATGTACTATATCATAGTAGTTCATCAGACTTCAGCTTTATATTCTTCGCTTTTTACTCTCATCTGCTTTGTCCTTTTTTAGATATCTGGACCTTCAAATATTTTTTTTATTCGCTAGCAAATTTCATCCTTTTCGGCATCCATCACTGCTTCACATCAAAGTTGGCGCTGTAAAATATTTTATAAAGCATCAATACACACTTATTGGCTTCCTTAATAGCAATAATTTCTCCCAACTTAAAATCTTTCCTATTTTCCCATGAATTATTCTGGTAATACTAATAAAGACTGTTTGTAAATGTTTACGGAATCCGAATCGTTCACTTCGTTCATTCTGGTCGAACGAAAGACCAAAACAAAGATAGGTTGAACGACCAAAACAAAGAAAAAACAAAGATAGGTTAAACCACCGAACGAACGACTGATCCAAAAGACCGAAAAAAACTAATTCGGTCATTTCGTTCATATGACTGATTCGTTCAATTTAACCCGTTCGTTCGTGACCGACACAGCTCTATTACGGATTAGTATATTTTTTTACAATTTCTGAAATATTTTTTTTTTTTTGAATGGCAGTCAAACTAGCCAAACCAAGTACAGGATTTTAATAAAGTTTGGTAGTACAATCGAAACTACACTGTCGAATCCATGCATTTTAACGCACAGTGTTATTAAGAAAAAATAAATAAAATTATAAGTATAAAAATAATTTTCAAGAATTTATGAAAAACCATCTGGATTTGGCGAGGGTTTTACAAGAAGAGATAAAGTAGACGTAGAAAATTTTTGGAAGAAAGGAAGCTATTGAACTTAACAGTATTTTTTCGTCAATAAACGATAAAGCCTGTGTACATAAAATTGAAATAAAAATTCAGAACAATGTGTACTCTGAAAATATTCAGGTGTATATTCTTATTTTGTTGTTTAACTATCAAGTTCATATCACAAAATTAAAGTTCTGTGTTGTAAGTTGTAAGATTAAAAAAAAAATGAATTGGACATAAAAAAGTAAAAATGAAAAGTGAAATATGAAATCGTTTGAAATTTATAAAAACTCAACCACAGTGCGATTAAACAAAAAAAAAAAAAACAAGTTTGTGGAAAGTAATTATCGAAACTGAAACTCTTAAGCCGTATGAGATGTTTATGGTAACAAAAATCATTTGGAATTTCAACTTTCGAATAGCCAGTATCAACTAGGCGTATCATCGCAGTCGTCTTGATTAGTGTGTTAGCTTACAAAGATGATAGTGCCGGGTTCAAATCTCAGCTCTGACATCTTGAAAAAAAAAAAATTGAAAAAATTATTTCTTTCGGCGTATACCTCTCAGCAGTCTTTTGGCAAAAACTCTGGGAGTAATTGATTGCCATGAAAAAGCTTCTCAAATCTGTCACTCGGTGTCGACTTTAAACTGTAGCTGTCGGTACTTATGGATACAAATTAACACACACAATATGAGTGCAGCGAGAAGCTAGTCCGTAACCCTGACACAGGGTTGTAATAGCAAATTATGTACGTTATGCATATACATATGTATGCAGTATCATCTGGACAATTTGTTTAAGTTATTTTGAGAACCCGACTAAGCATCCAGGACATTCGGCATATTCATTCTAAATATGTATAATTTTTTGTTATTAAAAAGCTTATTATAAAAATATTTGCACCAGATGATATAAAATATTCTTTTTCTCAAATATTTATCATGAGTTAAGTGTTACAAATTGTTTGCAATACTTAAAAATTAAAAAGAAATATGGAAAAATATTATACTTTGTCACGATAATGTACTTCTTTTTAAAAAAAAGGTGATTATTCAAGTTTAAGAGCCATGAAAACACTTTCTTTTCACAAGGATGTCAACATTTATCCAAAAAAATTACTTCGCATTTATTTGAATTTACCTTGAAAATTTTTTCGTTATGTAAATTCCTCACTGCACAGCAATTAAAATCTCGTACTGTATTTATAAAGAGATTTAATTTGTGAGGGTTGTGTCAACTAAACAGCAAATTACGGTAAAAAATCAAAACCCTTTTCTTTTTATTAAATTTACTTATAAATCATAATTATTTACGACTTTTTTAAACTTCCAAAGATGAAAGAAAACATTTGGAACTAAATTCAGTTCACTTTCCTATTTTTGCTTTATTAAATTAGAAATTTTCTATTTTTTTTTTTTTCTATTTTACTAACTGTGTTTACAATTACATTTTGTTGTAATTATTTGGTAAAAAGTAAAACGTAGCCATCAACGTGCACAAGCAACAGTCAAATCTCCTTTGAACATTTCATTTTAAATATACTCAAGGGTGAGAAAGCGTGTCTGCAATTAAATGTTTTTTCTTTTAAATACGAAGAATATAAAAGAAAATATTTCAAGTAAATGCGTAGGTAAATGCCAATTAAGGATGCTCTTTATAAAAATTTTACGAAATACGTATTTTATTACAGATTCTTCAGTTACCTGACCCACTTCTGAGGTAAACCAGCTATTTAAAATTTTTATTCAGTTTTACGTTTTAAAATTTGTTACAAATACTTTTGTTTATACTTGTAATTTAATATACACAACGTTTCTCCCTATTTAAAGCATTTGAAATACAACTACTTACCTTTAGAATATTTCTTATACTTTATTCTGGTATATGAGTATTTGGTAATTTGTACTTTTTTTTAATTATATCTCATATTTTTGAATTTCATTTTACTTATTTTTTTTTTTTTTTTTTGCTTCAATTAAATATATTTTCATGAGCCACAAGTGTGAGATTGGCATATAAATGGTTTTTTTTTTCTGTATATTTTTAAATTATTAGTGTTTTATTTTTAGAGTCTCTTAAACATTTAATGTCTTACGTTCTAAAATATATGTGTTTTACTCTCTACACTTTTCTTTTCTTTTTCAACAAAAATAAATTGTTTAGAAAATTGTTGGTGATAAAATTTAATTGCGCTATTAAAGTGCTCAATGGTATTTGCTTTTGAAAAGTTTTGCCCATTACATACATTACAAACACATATAAAAATCAAAAAATGACAATGATGACGCTGATATTTGAATTGTAAAGAAATAAATATTCTGATGGCAAATTTACTGAAATTAACTGATGCTAAAATGTTTTATAATTTTGTAATTATTTTCTTCTTAATGAAAATGAAAAAAAATATGAAGAAAAACAAAAAAAAAAAGGATAAATTACATCATGACGACAATGGTTACATTAATAAGAAAATATTAATTATATTTCATGATAATTAAATGTGAAATACATATCGAAAGTACTGAACACTGAAAGAGAAGTCCTTTATAGAAAAATATGTAGGCGTGCATTTGGATAAAAAATAATGTCTTGGTTACCAAATATTAGAGCTTGAACTGGAATGCAACCGCTACATATTTTATATACTAGGGTAGGTATAATATTATCATATAATGGTGATACGCTTACATTCTGTAAAGGATACATTCAAACATATAATTTGATGGCCCCTGGTATTGGTAGGAATTTCAAAGTACAAAGTATTCACGAATTGCCAAAACCAAAAATTAATAAAATTCGTCATATTGTTAAATTTTGTTCAGTGTTCACACAGTATTTACTGTAAAATATTGTAATAAATACTTTAAAGCTTTCATGGATTATATTTCACACATTTGTTAACATCCTGTTTTCTTAAGACAAGCAATTTTAAAATTTTGTATGAAAACCACTAAATTTTTCAAATAATTTTCATTGCTTTTCATATAAATTTTCAATCGTAAAAAATGTTTGAATTATGTAAACAGTTATATATCTAGAGTGCTATACCCTTAACCCTCTGGCCCGCAAGAGTGCCTCAAGGCACGCATTTCAAAACACCAATTAACTCAAAAAGTAATTATTAATTTTTAAAAATTTTAACGGTGACTTTAGTAACAGATCTGTTGACATTTCTCTCGAAAATTGAAATGCATTCTGACATTTGGTTTTTGTTCTGTCAGCTGTTTTGTGAAAGAAATAATAATTTTAGCACGTGCAATTTGGTTTGTAATTTTTTTTAATCAAAGTTATACTAACTTTTATGCTTTTGTAAATGTTAAAAAATTAAAAAACAGTGTTAAAAACGCTCTGAAGCACCCTTCACCTTTTTGCACCTAACTCCTAAACTTAATTTGCAAATTACTTTCTGATGGCTTTTTTGAGTTTATTGTGTCGTAATTACCCCGAAAAAAATTATTCAAAAACTTTTTTTTACCTTTTAAAAGTTTGCCGGTTAGAGGGTTAAACGTAAATAGACTTCTATTTCATTTTTTTTTGTTTTTCTGGAAATACATTGTACGAGAATTGAATTTATTCAAAAATTCGTATAAAAACTAAAAGAAAGATACAACTCTTAATGAGAAATAAATACTTGAAAATACTTTTTCAACACAAAAATGTTTTTACTACATCGACTTCAAAAGCCAGCAATTTCTTTCTAGACATACGAGTACAATAAACATGTTTTACAATCAACAGGTCTGACAACGCTGCATTCTATATGTAATCAAATTCTAGATAAGCAACTTTTTTTTATAATTAAATTAATGGCATTAGTAAGTGGAACTTCTGAAGCAAATTATGATTTATATATATCACACACAGTTTAGACGACTTGAGAAAGGCGACTGTTGAAATAGTAAAAGTTCCTGTATTATAAAAAATATATATTTTTTTTATTTTCTATAATGATAGGGAAAAAAAAAAGAAAACAACTGTTTGCATGTGTAATATTTCAATATAAAGCAACATTATCGGCAATAATTTTAAGCAATGGCATATTATTCAACATACAGTTAAACCTCGATTATTCGGTTTGTTAAAAAAATGGACTTAGCAGGGATAATCAAAAAATACGGTCAAAAGATAAAGTTTAATTTGTAATATAAAAAATGTAAGCAGAGGCATTAATAATTAATAGAGCAATAACCAAATAGAGCAATAACCATAGGGGTCAATTATAATATGTAAATAATGTTGGTAAATAGGTGCTGCCAGTTAATAGACAATAGCCCAAATAATCAAGATTCAACAGTATTTAAATATTCCTTTAGATAATTTCTGGTGGTGTTTGTTTTCAAACCATTAAATTTTTTATATGTTATTCTGAATCACCATCATTATCATTTTACAAATACAATATGACAAAACCAATGGCGTCATAATTAAAGTTTTTATACATGAATGCTTGTCTACATTTGTAATTGATACCATGGCTTGAAGAGAATGCCATGAGTTTAAAATTTTGAAATTTAAATCCTTTTAGTTTTTGGCTAAAAAACTTTTTCTTTAATCATGTAAAAATGAAAAGAATATTTCTACGCAATAGTAATGGATAATCTAGCACTAAATTTTCTTCATTACATAATATGAAAACAAGTATTCGAGAAATTTTTTTTATTTTACTTCCATTAAAAAGGGTGACGAAGTAATTTAGTTGGTAGGCTGCTAGGCTGTTAATGAGAGTTGTGTGTTCGATTCTTTGGTCTGTGGGATAATATCAAGCAATGGTTGTAGTCACTTCGTTCCTAACGATTAGAATATAATAAAAATATTGGTTTGTAATTAATTTAAATAATTACATTTTAAAAATCTCTTTCTAATTTAAAATGATAAACAACTTAAATAATTCTATTGTAGATTTACAATTATTAAAAACAAAAAATATCTTTCGTAATATAGGCAAATATATTTAATATACATAATTCATGAAATGTATTGCTTTGTAAATACTTTTGTTTGGTTTTTATATACTAAATGTGATTCGCATTTAGTTTATAACTATTTGAATATAAGTATTTGTATTTTTGGTTACCACCTTTGGGAAAAAGACTCCTGACGAGTCTCTTAAGCAGAGACGAAATGGCCATAGAGACATGCTTATCCCCAAAGCAACACATTTCATATATTATGTAAATTTACAATTTGAAAATACTTAGATCGAGTATGTATGCATATTTATAAGGTCTAAAGAAACAAATTAAAATTAAAATTATGTTACAGCCGATTTTTTTTTATTTGAGACCAATTCTCAGGGGTAAACCTCTGCTAATACGGTGCGGAATTTTTATAAGGGACAGTACATATACCTATATTTTTTTATATTATTATTAATCGTCGTAGGAATGAGGCAAATTGCTGTGAATTGATCATTCAAAGGCCAGTGTTATACCTTCATCCTTCAATGATCAACAGCAATTGCCTCATCGTTGCATGTTGATTGTGTGGTGAGTGTCTTTTCTAATTAGGTTTAGCTGTTATCTGCTACTTCCCATTACGTGGCTTTTTGGTTTTTTGTGCAATGTATCATTAAAATCAGAGTGAGACTTATTTACAACCCAAATCGTCAATTACTTAATTTCATAGGATTAGTCTCTATTTTACATTTTTCTATATACATGATTTTTCTATATACGACACTAATAGTGTTTTCCATTCTGATCAAAATGTTCCAAGTATTCCACCATTTCTGTGGGTTTATGTTCCATTCTAAAAATACATGCATGAATGTAAACAAATTTCATTTTCCATTCTAAATATGTTGCACAAATAAATTGTAAATATGTGCCATATTTTACCGTCAATTATATTTCAGTGTGTCATAATACCCTTTTTTACAATCGCGAAAGTTAAATACTTTTTTATAACATTGTTTTGTTTACATTGTTGCTAGTGTATTTTTATACTTAAAATTACTTTTATTTATTAAAAACTGATAAATAAATACTAATAAATTTATTAAACAATTCTTGTTATTAATAAAATCCATTTCTTTTACTTTATTTTAATTTTTATAATTGCGCCGCGAGATTTCACAATTTGATTGCTAAAAGTCAGTGTTGTCATTCTTACTGATGTTTATCACAAAATAGCGTTTTTAAACACAGAATTTGCTTTCAGTTTACGAAACGCTAAATATACATAAATGTTGATTGTAAAATCTTGCATATTTTTGTTCCATTGAAGTGGAAAAAAAGAGCCATTTTATGAGGATGCGTGTAACATAATAAAAGAATTACACATTTATTCGGTAGCATTTTTTTACAGAATGGAAAACACTATAAATAAGAAAATATATTAAAGTGTTGAAAAATATGCAAAAAACTTCCAATCGAACGGCTTCGATAATTTTTAAACAATTCCTAAATATAAATATTTCTCATTTCATCAGAGTTTTGATTTTGCACCGCCATAAGAAATAAAAATTGAAAATTGAAATTTTTGTTTTTGTTTTTTTTTTTATTCTTGCAAAATAATTATAACAATAACATTAAAAAAGTCCTCCTTAATACTCGTAATATAATAAATAATGAAGAACTTCCCTTCATTTTAGTCGCTCTCAATACTAAATTTTATGTAAAGTATGTTTACAAATGCCACATAAATTAGTTAGAAAATAATAATATGTGAAGGAAATACTGTTATTAGAAATTGTTAAATCGTCAAAGTGGTTTATTGAAATAGTCAAACAATCGTAAAAATTAAAAATACCACTTTTTTAAACAAAATATTAATTTTTATTGCTGTTAAACATAAAAAACTTCTTCACGGAAATTATTTATATTTTTGTAATACAACTCATTGAAATAAAATATATATTTATAAAACGTATTTTTATACATATTTTGAAAATACAGACACATAGTTCTGGTTTATGAATTTTTAAAAAAATTGTGTTAAATTTTTTGAAAATAAGAGAAAATATAATTTCAAAGTTTTAATTTATTTTTCAAAGTCAAATTCCAATGTTTGAAGTAAAATGTTCTTTTGATTTACTAAAACAAAAAATAAAAACAATTTTTTTTAATTTTTAAAAATCGTCAATATGCTATTTTTGGGGCACAAATAGTCAAAATGATGGTTAAAAAAAGAGAGAGAGTGAGAGAAGGAAATTTGAAAACATTAAATTTCTCTTAAAGATTGAAATGATTGATGATTTAAAACAATAAAATTTAATTACAATTCATTCGCAAAGCCTTTTGTTTTATGCCTTTTTTAAATAAAAAAATTGCTTTTCTTTGAACAGAGTAAAATATGGTACCCATCGAACACTAATAATAACTACATACTACAATAATGATTATAGAGGTACGCTTAATTGGTGTAAATTCATAAAATACCAGTATTTTGTTTAAATAATAGTCAAGCGTGCTATCGGGTTTGTTTCACTGCACCCAGCCTAATTGTCTTCGTAACCGAGTTCGTTCTTTAACTTCTGGCATGTCTACACCTTTTCCATTTGTAATTCAGAATACGTCAATTATAATTCAGCAGTCTTCTGGCAAAAGACTGAGTAATTGATTGCCATGAAAAAGCTTCTCAAATCTGACGTTTGGAGTCGACTTTAAATTTAGGTCCCGGTACTCATGGATAAAAATTAACACGCACAACATGAGTGCTGTGAGAACCTAGCCCGTAACCCTGACACAGGGTTGTAATGGCCAATTATGTATGTATGTATTTGGTAGTTTATGGCTTGACCAGTCGTATTTCTTCGATGTAATATGCGTAATATAATTAACAGTGGAAATACTCTTTTGTTTATTTTCTGAATAGAAAAAGTTGGTTGATTAAATAGGTTGATCCTTTGTAGACTGCATATTACTGGGCAAGAACTTCTTGTTTATTTTTACTGCACCAACTTATGTCACATTCCTAGAATTACATTTCTTAGCTAATTCGAAAATACAGTTCCTCCATCAATACTCTTTTGTTGAGTAAGACTTCGTTAAATAACAAGACTATGAAATCTTTATCTTAACAGGGAAGACGTTTATACATGTTGTATGATTTTTTTTAAATTTTGATATAACATGATCCAGATGTCTGGGTCTGGTGAGGAATTCAGTGTTTTGGTGCGTTCTGCAGGTGTGCTAGGTTTATCTACCCTGTGAAATAGGGATTAAGTATACTAATATTTAAACCTATAATTGGCATTTGAAATTATTGAATGAATAGAATGAAATTTATTAGTGATTGCAAATTTCAACTAAAAGTAGGATTTAAGTAATAAATTATAACTTTTATTTTCAAATTTAAGTTTTAAACATAAATTGAGATCAGTTGCAAGAAAAAAACAAAACTTACAAAACTTGAATAAAAATTAAAAACAGTTTGCTTAAGTAAACTTTAGATATCTGTATGTAAATGTCTCGTCAAAAAACAAAAATTGTAGTATTTTTTTGCGTTATTTTGCCGTTTGGGATAGTTTTCTATCATTCATTATTTACAGTATGAGCACGTTCATTGTTTTTTTCTTCTTCTTCATATGTATCTGCTGTTGTATTACTTCATTACCAAGTTTTAAATTCAGTCAAGAAAAAAGAATCAAATTGAAATTTAAGAAGAAATTGAAAAAGACTAAAAGGGAATTGAAAATAATTTGATTTTGCATTATGTATGAGTATTTTAAATGCAAAATTGTACCATTATGTATGAGTATTTTAAATGCAAAATTGTACCAATTGTACCAAACGAAGAAATTTAAACAGCTTCTTACTGTGAGTGTTTAGGAGACTCTTATTATTATTATTATCTGACCACATGAAATTTGAAAAACACACATGCTCTAAAAAATATTAGGGAATTTTTTAAAACAAATAAAAAATGATGACAAAATTAAAATTTGTACCAGCATCTGCACATAATAGCACAACAGAGATTTAAAAGCAATTTGTCAAAAGAGGAATGATTGATTTGTCGATAAGACTGTAAAATCTTACAGAGATCTAAAGATGAAAAATTATAAAACAAAACAAAAATCAAAAATAAGCCAAAAGGTTATACATTTTATGTCTGCTTTTTGGTCGTTTGAGAAATTCAATCAATTTTAATCTGCAAATTTGCACCCTCTGTGTTTTATGAATTTTTTTTTTATATTCTATACTTTTTGTGTGTGTGGGTGGGTGTGTGGAATGGGCATATCAATTGAAAACGTAACTAAAAGTTTTAAGTATACATATGTATTTTATTTTAAACATATGTATGTACATTAGGGGTATACCCAATTTTTTGGCATTGTACCATGAGGTCAGCCATGTCCTAGTAACCACGAAAATAAAATTTTTTTAATTTTTCTCAAAAAAGTTCACCCACCTATTGTATTTTCTAAACAGGTGTATAAAAAGTTATTTAAAAATTTATTACTATTTTTTAAACTACTCAAAGTTATATATAAATTTATGTATAACCAAAACAAGAAAAATTATGAGTTATGGAAACTTTTATTGAAGAACATTTTAGCACGGACTTGAACTAAAAAAAAAAATATAATTTTACATAATTTAAAATTATTTCGAGACCTTCTTAATAATTTTATACGGTGGTTTTTATTCATTAAAAAAGGTTAAAGATACATTTTAGTTTGCGGAAAAATCTCTTACCATCTCTAAATACATGGGCCCTGGGTTCAACTCCAGGCTCTGACATCTTCAAAAAAAAAGAAATATGAAAAAAAATATTTCTTTCGGCGACTACCTCTCAGCAGTCTTCTGGCAAAAGCTCTGAGAGTAACTAATTGCCATGAACAAGCTTCTCAAGTCTGTCGTTCGGAGTCGACATTAAACTGTAGGTCCCGGTACTCATGGATAAAAATTGACACACACAACATGAGTGTTGCGAGAAGCTAGGCCGTAATCCTGACACAGGGATGTAAAGGCCAGTTATGTATGTATGTAAACAAAAAATTAAAAATTTTCAAAACTTCATCGCGGTTGGTGAGTAAACTCTTTTCGCTTTAGCGGAAAAATAAATATACGTTTCCTTATAGACTTTTATGCTCTATCGGACAGTGCTATGTCATTATTTGATCGTTTGTTGGAATGTTATATCCCTAATGTACATACATGTGTGTGTACATTGTGAATGTTTTTGATATATGTATGTATAAAATACATTTTTGTTTACATTTGGAATACGCTGCGTATTAATAATTTTTATAATTATTATTAATAATGAAACTGTTTTCTTTTTTGAATTACAGTATACTTATGCATATAAAAACAATTCTTTTTTTAATTGTATTTTATTTAACTTAACTTTTTCGTTAAGTAATATTATTTGGTAATCTATAAATACAAAAATGTACACATCGTGGTCTAGTGGGTAGTGTGTTGGAATATTAAGACGATAGCGCTGGGATCAAATCTCACCTCTGACATCTTAAAAAAGAATATGAAAAAAATTTTTTTTCGGCTACTACCTCTCAAAAGTCTTCTGGCAAAAGCTCTGAGAGTAATTGATTGCCATGAAGAAGCTTCTCAAATCTGTTGTTCAGACACTCACTCATGTCCCAACTGAACATGTTTTCGACTCCGTATTATGTTAGGATATCTTTACAATTTATTTAAAATATTGAATATTTAAAAGTCAAAAAAGCAATAATAACTAAAAATAAAGAACAGAATATATTCACGTGTACCTATAGTGTAAATTTGATTTTTTTGAAATGACTAAAATTGGTCGAGTTCAAGCGCGGTCGGGTTGTATCATGTGTCATGATGAACATAAATAGGTACGATAAAATTTTAAGTATAAAATAAGTATGTATGCATTTATCGAGGGAAAATTATTAATAAAAATGTTGTTACAGGTCTACATGTAGCTATTTTATGTGCTTCACACAAGCAAAAATTTATTCAGAATTACCTATAATAGCTCTAAAATTATTGCGGTGTAGAGTACATGCAATTGCTTCCACATAATTTTAAAATTTTCAACCTCTGAATTTCTTTTTTAATTGTTATATGGTCTGGAATCCCAGTAAGAGTGATCCGTTTTAAATTAGTTTTATTTCGTCAGAAACGCTGTAATTAGATCAAAGGTAAATTTCATTAAGAATTTAGATCTTTTCGCAATAAATTTTCTTGATAGTCTTTACTACTTTCAACCGATACAGAGTTAATGTTCCAAATTGTTGTTTAAACATTGATTTTCTGGCAATATTAAAACGAAAAGATTTTGCAAAATTTAAAAAAAAAAAAAATATTAAGTGTTGATAGTCATAATTCGGTTGTTACACTGAAATCGTTTTTTCAGTGTACATACGTGTGCTGTTTTTTTTTTAGAGATCTGCTTAATACTCATGCTAAAACAATACATTAGTTTTCTTTACTAATGTAACAGACAAAATGACGATGACTATGTCGCAAACAGTTTTGTGGGCAATTAATTAAATTTATTACACACACCTCCTTTTAGATGTTCAATAATTTGTTAAACGACATTTGTTTTGGAGAGCTCTTCGTCTTGCTTTAATACTTTTTTATTTGTTTATTCAATTCATGCATTTTAGTGATGTGTCGTTAAAATTTATTGATTTTCTTTTACATTTTGAAAATATTTTAAGTTTGTTTATCTTTTTGTTTTGGCGTAATAAATTACTTACTCTGCTAAAATCCATCACTATAAGATTTCTTTTGTTCACGACGTTAAGAGCTTTTAAGTGCATTAATTTTCCATTACATACATATTAGTGCGTTACTTTGGCGACATAATGAAAAATAATTTCTTTTAAAATATTTGTGATTATGAATTATTACCACAAAAGAAAATGTTATAATCAATTATGTTACGCACACATCATAATTGAATAAAAGAAAACCAATAAAGTTTCAAAATTTAATGACGGAAAAAATTATGAATGATTTTAAAAAGATATCCATACGTACCGTATGTATGTACGAGTATATGCATGTACATACATACATATTATGTATGTGTATGTAAGTAGGTAGTTGAATATTAAAAATTTTAAATGATTTTATAGCATATGTATGAATTCCTCGTTTAAAGGAAAATGAAATGTTCAGAGGAAACCATTATGTGAATGAAAATTGAAAAATTTTAACGGCCATATTTATAAAAAATAGATTAAAAATTTGTTGTCAGTGTTGCCAGGTTTATTGGATATTAAACCGTTATATTGTGGAAAATCAACAAAACAATAAAAAATCGTTAAAACATAAAAAGGTTTATTTTTTGTAGGCTTTATGAACAAAAAAAAAAAAAAACAAACAAATACATTCCAGACTATACTTTTATTTTGTTTAAAAAAAAGTAACCATAGCATTTTAGGACAAATAATTTGTGAAAGTATAATATAATATTGTGACATCGTATTAGTTTCTTGAATTTCATAAAATTGCGAATGAAAATATTAAGTACTTTTGGAATCTGGAGTATTAACAAAATGTGTTATTGTTGTGTATTATTTTTTAATATTTTTTTTTAGTAATAAAAATTTTTTCTAACCACTAAGAAAGTTTATGACAACAACACATAATAGCACAGTTGGTGAATACCACAATTATTAAGGGTACTCACGAAGGTCCTTGCAAACTGTGCAAACGATGCAAAGTGTGTAAAAATACATCAAATTTTTCTCTGCAACAACAAAATATACGTATTTGAAATTTGCATTAATTGCACTGAAAAAAACTTAAGTAAATTGGCTGTGTATTTTTGCTTAAAACCTTTTAACATTTTTACAGCCATGTATTTACGAATGTGAAGATAACAACTGAAACCAAAAAATGATATTACTTCATATATACAAAACATGTGCTTTCTTTTTTAGTTATTGCCTTTATTTATTAAAAAATTAAATATTTTTTTCCTTTTCGCTGCATTTAAGCATTTTTATTTGTAATAAACTTATTTTTTTTTGTCATTTTAAGAATGAGATGCCAGATGTTTTTGAGTCTATAAATCCGGCAGCCCTAAGTCAAACAAATACTTCAAAAAGTACAATTAATTATAAGAGGACGCTCACGATCTATAGCCATTTGCACAGCAAATTTGCTTAGTTTTAGTTTGCACAGATTCAATCGTGAGTACCCTTATTATTACATACATTTCTAACAAATTTGCTTTAACTAGTGTAACGGAATACAATATTTTAGTTTTTAAATTTATGTTAGCAATCGAATATTTTTGCGATCAATTTTTTTATTTATACGACTAAATATTCAGACCACATTAGCAGAAGAATGGGGTAAAATTTAAATATTTCAACAAATATTTTTTAAATTGGAAATAAGTAACTAAAGTCATTTAAAGTCAAAAAGTTTACTAAATTTGTTTCGCTTTCATTGCCAATGCTTTTAGAATCTACTTATTCGAGCTTCCATAATTCGAACTTGTCCTTATATTCGTTATTTAAAAAATTGAATATTTGAAAATTTACAATATAGGACAATCATTTCGGTTTGCCCCTCAAAATTCAATTTTTGTATCAACCAACCAATCATTTCTATTATTGTTTCGTCAGAAATGCATTAATTAGATCAAAGTTAACTGCAATGAGTATTTTTGGTAATTAAAGGAGAAATGATGTCTGTGAAGGAATTTCTATTATTCCATTCGTTTCGTTGATCCACCTTTAACTGATTCAAGATTTTTAATAAAAAATTCAACATTTCACATATACATACACATTATCGAAATCCTTTTTGCCATTGTTGTTTGTTCAGTGTAGGGTTTTCTTCGGGGAAGTCTTGCCCCCCTAGGAGCTCGATAAGTCACACACATTATTCAGTTTTATAATGATTTCTTCTTTTCTTTTTTTATGAATTTTTTTTACAAAATTTTTATACATACACACATAATTGGCCATTAGAACCCAAACACTGGCTATTAAATTTTTAATATGTACTTGCTTTCAGTAACGAATATTTCTATTACATACTATATTTACATAATCACGCAGCCGCATTATTTGACAAATCATACGACTAGTTGTATAGTATCTATAAACCCCTCTTAAGGGGTTTTTAGAGTTAAAACTGTTTCTTAGTATAATATTTTATTTGGTTCTAGTAAACGGGGATGCTGCTTTTGGCATTATGAATTTTCCTTTCGTTTTATTTAAAGTTAAGCCTTTATAGGCTCCAAGAAACATATGCATGCATATGTATGTAGTAAATTATATAATTTCTCCCAAATCTATACTAAATAAATTATTTTATTACAGTTTTTTCATTATAGCCGATAGACTGTATACAACTATTTAATTTTATATGTCCGAAAAAAAAATTATATCTTTTTTTAACTATTAAATACCAAATAAAGTTTTTAATTTTTCTGTATTTTTGTTTTGTGTTAGCAACTAATAAGTTTTATATTGTTTTTACGAGTACTTTTTTATGATACAAATTTGTTCATTTGTTACTACATTGAGTTGATTTGAATAATAAATGTTTGGTAGCATAACGTAAATGAGATAATATTTGAAAAGACATACCAGATAACAAATCTATAACAGTTTTTTCTTTTTTTCTAATATTGATTCATCCATGTACGTACGTTTATGTTTTTTTTTTGTATTATTTTATAATTATTTAAATTTTCAAAATATTGGGCTTTAAAGAGTGAAGAATATTATTGCAGTATTCAAAAAATATTTTTAGTTTTAGTTTTTAAGACTTTATTGCATATAAACTTATCAAATAAGCTCTTAATAAACGTATTTTTTTCGAAACTATTAAAGTTTTTAGGAATTTCTAGTATTGTATTTAAGATATAGTACAAAATGCTGTCAGGTTACTTGGAAAAATATTTGGTATAAAATATTTGTGAAACAATGTTGCAAAAGTAGTACTTATGTTGTGAATAGGGTTGTCGAATTTATTTTGACCGAATCATTTTCATTTTAGCATTTTAAAGTTATTTAGAAGAGCTAAAATTAAATAAAAATAGGACTTTATTTTAGATTTTGAGGATTGTAGATCAAAGAAGCTATGACCTGTGACACTATACCCAGCACTTCTAAAACAAAAGGGAACAAAAAAATGTTACACACTTTCAGGAGTTATTGTTGCATGTTAAATTTTTCATATGTAACTAAACTCTTTTCACAAAACTGAATAGAATATCAGTGTTTTATTGTTAAATATAATTAATAAAAAAAAAAACAAATAAAAATAAAAGAAAACAGCTGGTCTGCTATCTTTCATATCTGAAAATTTTTATCAGTAAATAATACGTATGTATTTTGTCTGCTTCTTTACATTATTTGTATTTAATGATTGTTAAAAATAAAAACATTAAATTAGTAGCCACGATGAGTGTTCCTACAAATGTGAACTTTGAACTCATACCATAATTATATATGTATGTACTTCGCAATAAAGCTATAAAAAAAGAAGTTAAAATGGTAAAGATATATGTATGCCACTCAAAACCAAAATTAGTAATTAACGAATATGCAGTAAGTATTTTATCTATTGATCAAATTAATTTTCCTGTTGTTTGACATACACCATGAAATGTGATAGATTATATCGGCATTATAATAATCATTTTCCTGTTTTCCTTCGTCTAACAATTAAGGTCATTGTGTTGTGGTTTTATTTGTTTTCTTGAAATACATATATTACGATAATCGATTGCGGCCTAGTGCAATAGCTTAAATTTATGTACGTAAGACCACAAACACAAAGTGTTTTGGAGTTGTGAGGTAAAGGATGTAATCTCTAATGGATGGCTGAATATTTTCATAAAAAACAGGCTTTAAAAAATTTAATTTAATTAATATGAGTAAACGAGAAAAATATTTATTTCTATACACACATACCTACTACATACATACTATTTATGTATATTGTAACGTAATACTATGGATGATATTGGAAAAATTATTTATTTTTTGTTGTTGTTTTATTTTGTATACAAACAATTTTATATTCAGATGTTCTTTTGTACATCTTTTATTTTAAGCACCTGCTGCTCGCCCCTCAATCACTTTTTTTGGAGTCCATCCTTTATATCATAGATAGGCATGCTCTGCCTCCTTTATGTATATTAATAATTGGAATTGTTGAAACAGTAAATATTGTATTCACGTAATTATTAACAAGCAAACTTATGGCTGTAGAACAAACAGCACGTTTTTTAATTATCTACGATTATACATGATTTTCATGTTATTCTATTTATACCAGTACATAACAACAAACATACTCATATTTACTTAAATACTTATTGATAAACTGTGTTACATCGATGAAAATTCTAATATTTAAACTTATATGTAATATATAAGTATGTACATTTTAAATGTACAAGTATATGAATGCAAAAGAAATATGAAATATTTATGCTAAAAAAGTATTTCTATTTAAAATTACTTTTTAATAAACAGTTTGGAAAATTACAAATTTTTAAAATGTGAATGCAAATATAAACAACAAAACCAAAGATTTCTTTTGTTGTGTGAATTAAAACAATAGTTTTATGGAAAAAATTAACCCCTTTCATAAAAAAGAAAAAGAAGGATTTACCACAAACTACTGTTAACGATAATCAAAAATAGTTGTTGAAAAAAAAGAACAAAAAAATAAATTCTTTTTTTCTCATTCGAATCATTTTATCAAAAGATTATTTTAGTTTTTTGAATATTGTTACTAACATTATATACACACATATGTGCCCATGTACATACATATGAGTATATAAATGGCTCTATTTTTAGCATGTGTTTTTTTATTTTTGTTTGTTTTCATTTAATAACAGTAATAACTTTCACTAGCGGTCATCTTTAAATTGTTTCATTTTGGCAGCACAACGTAGTCTTGTAATACATATTCTTTAATCGATTTTAACGCAAATAATCGGGTGGCTTGTGTGTTGTAAAAACAAATCGAGAGAAGAAATTTAAAGTGTTTTTTCAAAGAAAAAAAAACCCAATAACACGATCTCATATACATACTTAAGTGGCCTTTACCACCCTGTTTCAGCGTTATGGCCTAGCTTCTCGCAGCACTCATCCATCACTTTATCAATAAGTACCGGGACCTACAGTTTAAAGTCGACTCCAAACGACAAATTTGAGAAGCTTTTTAATGGCAATCAATTACTCCCAGAGCTTTTGCCAGAAGACTGCTGAGAGGTAGTCGCCGAAAGAAATAATTTTTTCCTATTTCTTTTTTTTCAAGATGTCAGAGCAGAGATTTGAACCCAGCGCTATCGTCTTAGTAAGTCAACACACTAACCACTAGATCACAGAGACTATGACTACTAACACGGTCTTACAGTAAGAATATACTCCAAATGATTTATCGTAGATTGTAGGATTTATTGAATGAATCACTTTTGAATTTTCAGAATTTTGTATACAGCCTCAATATTTTAAGTTTTCCACGATTTCACGGATAAACATACATATTTTTAACTTACTTAGTTCTGAACCGATTTTAAATTTTGTAACCGTTTTGGAAATAATACGTAATACCCCCAGCAAAAAGATTTTTTTTTTAGAAAGCTTAAAAGGAACTAAAATGCCGAGAAGAAGGGCTAAAATGTCAAATTTTATTTTTTTTTAATTATTGTAAGCAAAACTAAATTAACTGTTAACAAAACAAAAAATATTTTTCGCCTTATTGGCAAATACATTCAATATATATATTATATTCAATAAGGAGAAATATATTTTTTGTTTTTTTTTAATAAAAAACCTTTTGTTTTTCTATTCATTTGCTACAGACATTATGCCAACCGCTGGATGGCTTGCTGTGGTAGAACAGAGTAATAGAATTTGAATTTTTTGAAAAACAGAAATGTATTGCTTTGTAAATGCTTTTGTTTGGTTTTTATATACTAAATAGGATGTGATTCGCATTTAATCTATAACTATTTTAATATAAGTATTTATAGTTTTGAATACCACCTTTGGAAAAAGTCTCCTGACGAGTCACTTAAGCAGAGACGAAATAGTCATAGAGACATGCTTATCCCCAAAAGCATATATTTCATTTTATATTAACTTTTAACAGTTATCCTTTACAACTAGGCGATATTTCATTAATATTGTATATAAATAATTATAAAACTTATTCTATTCCCTTACGTGGAATCAGATTATAATGCAAGGGCTGTTTTAAAGTGGGAACTCGTCATAAAAAAACCAAGACTTTCATAATAAGCTTTTTAAGACAGAATTTGGATGTTCTCCTTTACAAAACTAGTGAAAAATAAACTCCAATTATTGTTGAGCATTTTTACTGTCAACAAACCCTTGTGAAAACAAAATATTATGCAAACTATTTGGTGTTTGTATCATTTCCTCCTTCATTTTTTGTGTGTTCCAGAACCTATAATTTTCTGATTTTTATTCAAAAATATATTTAATGGTGACTTAATTGGCATATTGCTTTTAAAATCGGTTGGAAATTGTTAATGTTATATATATTTTTTGTAATTTAATATTATTAAAGGTTTAAGTTCTTGGATGTGCATGTGTTTTTTATACGGAGTTCGACATAAGTGGTGTTTTCTTCGAACCGAATATAAATATTCCATACAAATTTTTGTTTATAACCGCTTATATGAGCGGTTAATTTAAATGTTAATTTTAAATGTAAAAATGCTGCCAAGTTGGATTTTTTTTTATCTTGATGTTATCTTTTTAAAATTCTATGACATTTCATAAATTAAAAAGAATAAACGTTTTAAATATGGCTGAGGCGAAGGAAAGTAATTGTTTTTATATTGTTTGAATTTATTTTAAAAGAATAATTACATATTTTTTTATAAAAATTGTGAGTACATAATGCCTAATTTAATCTCTTAAGCACTTATGTCGTTTTTTCGACTTACGTAGTTTTAATGATCAGCTTTATATAGTCATAAGAATTCATAAAAATTGTTGTATTCTGTTCATTCAGAATGAATGTCAATAACAAAACAGAAAATACAATGATAAAAATGTGATGTGCTTAGTAAGCCTTTGACCAACTCATTACCGGGTATGAAGAAAAAATACAATTCCAATATAATATTTCTATAAAAAGTGTGAGTTCAATAGTTGATGATTTGCTTGAAATTATGTAGAGCAAAAATGCTTCTGTTGGGATTTTCATAGCTGGTGACGAAATTATATTGAGTTCGGTTGATTAAAAAAGTCATTGAAATAAAAAAACAATGACAATTCTTCATAGAACTTCGTTTTTGATATAATTACGGCGTTTTAAAGACGAAACAATATTAATAAAAAATGGATCACCACAATCTGTCTGGGATTCGATCTCGGGTTTCCAGACTATGTGGAAAAATTAATAATAATATTTTATTGAAATTTATTTAAAGGAAAATTTTTTATTTAGAAGAAAGCAAAACAAAAAAAAACCATATTATAATTGGATATCCTGCTGTTGTTTGGACATTAAATTCACATTAATTTTATATTCATGAATGGCAGTGTTTAGCGGAATAACACAATTTATTCCCATTACGTTCTCGTACAGTATAAACATAGAATAAGTCAAGCAGTAAATTTAAAGGTTTATTTAAATTAAATAGAATTAATTTGATGAAAGTTAATTAAATTAAAACTTCTTTTTACATTTTAAAAATACTCCTCTATTACATGCATGCATGTTTGTGTGTATATATAGTTGACAAATAAATTTAAACTCTTCATTATCATTCCTATAATTATATGGCTTTTTCTCTTAGAATCTCATCACGTTTACTATTAAACAATTCTGTTAATTTCAATTGTTTCGTTGTTCTTTTCTTTTCTCTTTTTCTCTTCGTATAATACAAAAACTATTATTTGAATTGCAAATTAATGTCGTAGACAATTGTCAATTGTTTATCTACAGCAAAACAATAGTAAAATATAAACAAATAAATACATGCATGCAACTGAATGTAAATATTCAAACACACACATACTACACTAATTTAGTCACCCATTTATTTATTTAAGAAATAAAAAAAAAGAAATGCAAACTCAAATATGTGTATGTAGTAGTAATAAGAGTGAAATTAAAAGAGCATTACAAAAAAAAAAAAAAGAAAAACTGATACAATTATACAGTAATTTGAGCCATTGGGAACCCCCATTGATGGGGCATCCGTATCACGAGATATTTTACTGTTTCCAAACATATAAAATGAAACTGACAATGGCGTTGACGGCCAAATTCTCTAGAAATAGAAATGTAACGAAATAAGAAAAAAAAAAAAAAAAAAAAAAAATAAAAAACTTTCAGAAAAATCAATATTTCATGTGGTTATTCGCTTTAAGGAAAAAGCATCATTTCCACTTAAATTTAATCAAAAAGGATTAATTCGAATGCAATAAAACATTTTGTTACTTGAACAAAAGGGATTTAAGAAGTATTAAAAGAAGTTAACAAACGAAGAACAAAAAAAAAATATTTATTTCCATTCCCAAAATCTATTAGCCTATTGACTTTTATTACTGAAAAGCACGCAAATACATACTTACTTATGCAAAATAATATGTAAGAAATTCACAGGCCTTATTTAAGAACTTTAATTCTGATGTCAACTTTTTGTTTTGCTTTAGTGCCTTAATCTCCTAACATGGCTATTTCTAAATGTTATGGCCTGAATAATATTATTTTACAAATGACGGCACATTTTCTCACAGGTCATTTATTTAAATATACTTATATGGTACATACATATATTTTCTAAGAACAAATGAACACCTTGGGGAGTCAGTTTCGGTGTTAACATTTGTATTTAACACATAATCAGTAACCATTAATCAAACAGAAGCGGAAAGAAATGTGCAAAAAAGTTAAAGGAGCTTAATAATGAAATTGCCAGACATAGTGACAGCCTTAACGTTTCTTCGTTTATGATCTCAATTATTGTTTTAAAACATATGCTTTAAATAAACCATAAAATTACTTTTATAACTATCATTTGCATTTGGTGACATGTAAAACAAAATTTGGAGGCCGTTTCGTTGGCACGTGAATTATTCTTTTTCTTTTTCAGAGAAAGTGACAAGAAAATTTTACTACAGAAAAAAAGTAACTGAAGATGTTATAGAACGACATGACAAATGAGTTTAAAGAAAAGCCTCTTTTCAAAATAATAACCCTTTTTTAATTGTTGGTATTTAGAGTGTGCATTAGACACACAACAAATGCTAAATTTGATAGATTAAATCTGGCTAGTAAAACAAGTTAAATTTTAAATCTTATATGACTTTTGATCCATAAATTCATTAGAATGGTATATACTTATATATAGAATATGCAAAAGATACCCGGAAAAAGAAACTAAAATAAGGTGAAATAAAATTTAATTTAAATTTAAAAACTAAGATATATGTTTCAGGTATGTGGTTTAGAAAAACAAAAATATCACGATTTTATATTAATATCAAAAACAAACAATATTTTTCTCCATATAGGCAAACACAATTCAATTTTTTAAAAACAGAAATGCATTGCTTTGTGAATACTTTTGTTTTGTTTTATATACTATATGTGATTCGCATTTAGTTTATAACTATTTGAATATAAGTATTTGTATTTTTGGTTATCACCTTTGGTAAAAAGTCTCCTGACGAGTCTCTTAAGCAGAGACGAAATGGCCATAGAGACATGCTTATCCCCAAAGCAATACATTTCATATATTATGGATTTTATATTAAAAAAAAAATTGAAATTATTATTAAAAGAACAAATGTGAGGCGATATAAATAAAATGTGTTTATTTATAGAGCTTCACAACTTCCAGGTAACATTGTTTTATTTGAAAGCCGATTTATCAGTTGATATTTACTTTTTGTTTTGATTGGTTTGACATTTCTTCACACCAGAGATATGCTTGCTAGTTGTTGAATTTTTTGTTTAAACAAGATAATGGTTCTCTTTGTTAAATTTATCATACAGTTCATCCGTGGCCTATATAAACGTGCAGTGCAGATTAATCGAATAACAATGTATTGTTTTTGGATAACATTTAATCTTACGCTCCCTTTAGATATGCCACTAGTGGAATGCCATTGTTGTGTACGTATTATCAACAAAAAATTGTTCGTAATAGTCGAATCTCCCTGCCACTTGCTTTTGTGTTTACTTATGCGATTGAGAATTCATTTTCAAAATTAGGCCGAAGAGTAAACTTGTTCAGATTTGTTTATTTCTCAAATTAAAAACAAAAATTTAAGAGAAAGTAAAATATTATCATATTTTTACTGAAAGGGTTATTATTTATTATAAATAGTATATATATTTTTTTATTTTTTTTCCTTTTATTATTACCACTATTATATTTTCTGATGAAAATGAGAATACAATAAAAATTTAACTCAATTCTAAAACATGCCGAGTCCATATTTACTTGGCGTGAGTTTGAACTTTTCTCGCTTATCCTTAGAAACCAATAACAATTCCATGGCTCTCTTCTCATAGAGAGCGTGACCAACAACTTCACGTTACAAATCGCGCATGAACGTGGTGTGTCGGGTTTGGATATTTTTTAAACGGGAGCCACGTAATCCTTAAACTTTCATATCGCCCGTGTATTTTACATTCCTGACTTTGGTGGTCTTATGTCCCGATACAGATTTCGTAGCGTACTGTCATTTTGGCTTAGCAGTTGTCAAAAATAATAATAATAAAAATGCTCTATAATTAAAAAAAACCTGCGATCTTTAGCTCACTTCCAAAATTGAACCATAGGAATACATTTGTGCCCATAATTATGAAAGTGGTCTAAGTCATATATTTCACGTTTCGAGATAAGTATTTAATGATTTACATTTGAATAAATTAAAAAATGTTTTTACATTATATGACATTTTAATTTATAATTTTATTAGTCTTAATTAATGGAAATTTATTACGAATATGAAATTTTGTGTGAATTTCATACGATAATATTGTTTTTAAAGTGTGAATTGACTTAGACCATTTTCAAAATTAACTGAATGCCCTATAAATGACTCAAAGCAATAAAGAACTTTGAGTTTTATTTAAAACAATAATTTGACTGAACATTTATTAATTATTTTTCAACAATAACCCATTTTTATCAATATTGCGAGTATTTAAGATTCTTAAAATGTTCCTGAAAAACTGGAACGATGTACGGTAGTAAACTCAAAATATCTTTATTTTTTATGCTCAGGGTTGTATAAGTAATTTGCTTTTTTATTTTAATTTCTATCAACCCAAAATCACGGTCATTCGGTAGAAAGGAATGACTCGATACCAAAAATTCGTGGTATAATTTTTGACTTAGACCACTTTCATAATTAACACTAAATGAATTCCATATAATGTTGAAATTACAACCACTATCTAATGGTTCATTTTTGACAATTTCGTAAAAATTACATTGCACAAATTTAGCTTAAAATAATGTGTTATAATATAACTGATAAACTAATTTTTTTTAAATTTTGATTTAGACCACTTTCATAATTATGGGCACATTTAACATCTTAAAACTGTATTTAAAATTTAGCAGCTGTTCATTTAAATTTGTAACAGGGTAACATTGAGAATTGTTTTGACATCTAGTGGCAATTTGATAATTTGATTTAAAACTTCTCTGTGGATATTTTAATTATTCAAAAAAGGAATAACAGTAATTAATCCAACAGCACATTCGGTTTTTAATTTTGTGTCAAATATATGACTTTAAAGACGTGGTCTAGTGGTTAGTGTGTTGACTTACTAAGACGAGAGCGCCGGTTCAAGCCCCGGCTCTGACATCTTGAAGCAAAGAAATATTAAAAAATATTTCTTTAGACTACTACTTTTTAGCAGACTTCTGGCAAAAGCTCTGAGAATAACTGATTTCCATGAACAAGCTTTTCAAGTCTGTCGTTCGGAGTCGACATTAAACTGTAGGCCCAGGTACTCATGGATAAAAATTAATATACACAACATAGGTGCTGCAAGAAGTCAGGCCGTAAGGCTGACACAGGGTTGTAAAGGCCAATTATGTATGTATATAACGATTCGTTTTTACTTGAAAATTACCTTGTAAATATTAAATTTAAATCACTTACATTCTTCTAAATTTCAATGTAATAAAAAAGTAAAATAAATTAAACAAAAAACAAATTTGTTATGTCGGTTTAAAGAAATGTAAAAGTTGACCTTAAGTGGTTAAAGAGTGCTTTAGTAATTCCCACGAATACAGATACATAGATAAGTACAAACATAACACACACACACATATCTTTTCCAACCTTTAAATTAAATAAAAATATAAATGCGTGCAACTAGAATGTCCTTTTGCGTGTTAGTAATTTTTTTTACAGTTTTTCACTTCTGTTTCAATTTTCTCTTTTTCCATGTACATACATACATGCATACATATAGAGTATATATGTATATGTAATGTATGCCTTGAGGAAACACTGAATGAATGAAATGAATAAATATGTTCATGACAGTATTAAATATTGATACAGTGCAAATGTTTTCTTGTTAAATGAAATCCATCTGTAAATACTTATTAGACTCAAGAGGTAAGCATCGTATTCGTTACTATACGGCGTGACTTGACTTTAAAATAAAATTGTTGTAGGGGGTTTATTACTTCATTAAATGTTACCAAAGAGGAATGTTGAACTTAAATAGACAATGAAATATTTTATTGGAGCAATAATTATATACAATGTTTCATTTTATTAAATTTTTTTTTATTTAAAATCGGAAACTAAAAGGCAGGCAACAAAACAACGTTTACACAATGACTTTATGCAGTCATATTAACTTCTTGCAATCTAAAGTCACTACTATATTTATTTGGTTAAAAATACCTTGAAAGTATAGATTTACTTTGTATAATAATAACATTAACCATTGTTTCGCTTTAAATTAATTATATATTTTTTATAAAATAATGTAAAGGCAGATTCATGCATTTATTTCCGCAACATTTTTTCTTTTTGTTTATCTCAGAGAAAGAAAAAAACTGATTTTGTTCGATGAACTCTCCACTTGAATTAAATTAATTTTAAATTTCGTGCCAAAAATAAGTGAGAATACCATTTGTTTTTCTCTCATTTTACAAGCAATTTTACAGCAATCCGCTTATTAAAGTTTGAAAAATGTTTTGTCAGTAGTTTTGCTCCGTTCACTTCAATGGCTAAGGAAAGTAGCAGATGATTTCTACTATTTTTTATGTCACGAAATGAAAGCTTTTTATTTTTGCAGAATAAATCGCTACAAATGTAATTTATTTTTTTTTATTTATGTTCCTTGTTTTTATATCCTTTCAAGCGAATATGACAGCACTTATTTTACCAAAAAAATTCTGAAATGTTCGATAAAAATTTTTAAAGAACAATGTTTGAGTCCGTGTTAAATATTGAGATGGCAAGTGCTTTTAATATTCTAGGAGCGAGTTAACTATGATGTCTGTTGGAGCGATCACATTTTTCAAGAGCCGAAGGTGTCACATTTAGTAGCGATCTTTTTAATAATGAAGCCATTATCCAACTCTAAATAGAAAACAGCTGTCATGTTTTTTCTTCAATGCATCGTTGTAGCAATGTGTTCTGATGGAACTGATTCTTGATAATCATACATACAAATATAGAAAATCTATTACAATGAAAATTTATACTACCAGTTAAGCCGTCAACTAATAGTTATGCCTTTAAAAATAGTATCAGTTAGTAAGATTTTTCAGCAAATAGAGTCAATTAAAATTGTATTTATTAGGTAGGTCAGATGGCTAGTCAACCAAAAACGTGATCAATTACAATTAGCACAAAGTGCCGTTTTGATACCATTTATTTAATTCAATTAAAGAAAAAAAAAATTAGATACTAAAGAATTTTTTGTTTCGTGCCGCCATTTAATTCTTATCTTAATATATAAAAACTTTTGTGCCGGGTACGTGTTACAAAAACTCAAGAACCGCTGGACCACCAAACTTGGACAATATATAAGTTTAGTCAGCAGCCAGGTTTCTCTTAAGTTTAACAACGATAGGTGGCGCTATTGTCGTAATATTTAATTTTTTTTTACTTATGGTACGATTTGGCTCAAATTCAGAAAATATATTTATTAAACAAAAATAAGTATTCTTTTCTTTTATAGGCATTCAAAAATAAACAAATTATTAATATATTAAAAATTATCTTAACACGTTCACGCCGGCACTGCAATTCAAGTTTCTTGCCCATAGGCGGTTGCACTGAAAGCTTTTCGTTCTATCGGGCGGGCGCGAAGTAAATGTTTCTGTGCGAGCCACCGGTGGTACGCGCCGCCCTATCAGGCAGACTTGTGCGAGGCACCGGTGGTACGCGCCGGCGTGAACGTGTTAAAACAATTTGTAAAAGAATTTAAGTTTCAATAAAAAATAATAATAATTCGAAATTCCGGAAAATCCTATTTGTTTTAAAATAATGTCGACCCGATCTAGAGGACGAAACGAAAGCAAATTCTACACATGATCAACATTTACAACCGAATATCGAGCTTGCAAACCGAGTACGTGTAATTCGTGCTGCTCAAACACCTGAA
Source organism: Metopia argyrocephala (assembly GCA_963576795.1). Classification (NCBI taxonomy): domain Eukaryota; kingdom Metazoa; phylum Arthropoda; class Insecta; order Diptera; family Sarcophagidae; genus Metopia; species Metopia argyrocephala. The sequence continues at coordinate 1,355,151 of OY756208.1, forward strand.
GAACGATATCAACATCTTGAGACCCGTAAAGTTATTGATAGACAACGCAATACCGATAATAATAAATAGATTAGCAAATCGCGAGAGAATGTGTATAACCCTATTCAGGGCAAAACAACGTTTGCCGGGTCAGCTAGTATATTTATAAATATTTACTTGTACATGTCAAATTTAAATAATATGTATTCCGCTAGAGGAGTCACAGACTTTTCTTTCTTATTGTATTTATTAGAAGAAAACTGGTTTCTTAACAGCAACTCAAGTATATTTCAAACTTAAATTTTGTCACACCATGTTATGTTTCCCTTAAATATTAAAATTATCTCCAAGTTTCTATTGCTTGCCGCTTTTTAGCTCAACTTTTTCAATAAAGTAATTAATTTTTTTGAACAATTAATCAAGATTAAATTGTACACTGTAATATTTAATCCATTTAATTAAATTTTAGTTCTAAAGTTTGTTAAATCTCTTTTATATTGATTGTCTATTTGCACACAAATTTTCAAATTAAAATAATTATTTTATGTTATTGTTAATTTATAAACAGTTTAGGGAAATAATCGGATTTATTATTTCGTACAAAACTCACAATGAAATATAAATTGCTGGAGATTTAAAGATAATAAAAAGAAAAGAAAAAATGTATCTAAAACAATTTCCTAAACATCAAATAAAGAAGAAAAAATTAAATAATGATGTTCACACTAGCGAATTTTAATGTTAACGACGCACACTGGGGATTTTTGTATGAAGGTGAGGAAAAAATATATGTATATGTCAAAAAATGTAATGATTTTATCATAAATTTAGTTTTATTTATATAATAATACACAAAAGTAATCAAAATAAAGAAAGTTCGAGAAATGTATATCGTTACCTATAATGTAAAAGGCCATAACTAACGAAAAAATTTCAATAATTTTTTTAATTTTTAATTTATTATTTATTTAAAATCTATTTTTAAATTATTATTCTAAAAGAGCTTATAACAGTATGCTTTTTCTGGCCAAATGCATTTTCTGGAGTGTCTAAGGCGATATTTTTGATAGTCTTTGTTACGACTTTCTTGAGCCTTTACTGACTTGGCCTCTAGGACTCTTTTAGCAGTATGATCCAACAGATTTTGCAGAGATATACTCCTCAAACGATTTACGTGGCCGACCAAGTGCAGAACTGGTAGGACATTCAGTTTCAGGAAACTTTATTGTAAATGTGCGTTCAAGCCAATTTTCATTTTTTTAATTTTGTTCTGTCTTTGTCAAACTCCAGAAGCTTCGAGCATAAAACCCCATGTGAAATAGAAAAACGTTCCATTGTCGTAAAAATCTTGGGCTTTAGTTTCAGTTATAATTAAAAAACCGGAGAAAAATCGCTTGTACGAGTACTTTTCCGATTATTCGGGACTTGTTGAATGATAATTAAAAAAGTGCACTTTCCAAATCTACAATCATAAAAATCAAATAATCTTTTGTTTACTACTTTTTTTTATAATTTTGAGAATCATAAAAAAAGTCATCAATGTTTTTCTAAAGAATTTTGTTCATATTTCGAGCAAATTTTTTAAATTCATACCTTTACTTAATTGTGAATAAAAGCGAAACGCGTTCATCGATTTTCATGATTTATATCTCATTTTGTTCATAGGTTATGCGACTTTACGAGAAAATATTAGAACTTGACACTTTTTTACCGTTTTGGATTTTTTATGAATAAAAAAAAAATTTATTTTTTAGGCAAAAAAAAATTGTTTTCCTTCATACATTTATTTATAACTGCGAATCTGTTGCTTATGTAGCGAAACGTTATATAAACAGATGAAAGTAATTGTAATTCTTGATTTTTCTATATTTATTTCAGCAAAATCCGACTAGTGGTTCTTGAGTTATGTTAAACAAAAGAGCCTTATCAGAATTGAATCGTGAATCAATCAGCTGAAAAATGTTGTACTGTGTAATGCAATAAATTGAAAGGTGGCACCTGGTGGCACTTGAAATTGATTAAAAATGTTAAAACACATATGAGACAATGTATTAATAGTGATGTCCAACTGTAGGAAAGTATTGCTAAAATTGCAGGTCCAAATGTTTGGAGAAAAAAGGGATTTTTGTTATATGTTCATAAAAATAAATAAACAAAAAAAAACTTAAATCTGTGCAGAGTTTATTTTGGTATACTGAAATATCCTACTTTAAATAAAAAATAAAAAGAAAACCGTTAGCTCACATAATAAAAGAATATTCGGTTTGAAATTCTTAGGTTTAAATTAAGTTGGTTCGGTATAACATACAAGTACTGAGTGTGAGACGGCTATAAAAAAAACTCGCAGTCAGATCGGAGTAATCCTTTTTGATTTGATTGTACCATTTAGTCTAAAATGTTAAAATATCACTGCATATTGCATGAAGAGTATGTTGAAAATTTGAGGTTTTTCCTCAAAACCACAAATGTGAGACGCGATAACTTTATAATGCAATTGAACTTAATTCTTGGCTAAATATTCATTTCCATTACAATTTGTATTTCCAGAACTGGTAGATAATTTTTCGATATTATTTTTTATTTTGTTAGAAACACTTTAATTAGATCAAAGTTAAATTCTATAAAGCTTGTATTTGTATTTTTTGCAATGAATATCTTAATAATCAAAGGAGAAAATGATGTCCGTGAAGGAATAGTACACTAACCAAACTGAACATATTTTTCGACTTCAGCTACGGTAGTCTCATCCGAGTTCTTGGTGTTCTGTACATACATATTCATAACCAAACATTATTATTTTTTTGTTTCTTTTTAAATTATATTATAATTGATAAGTTTTTGAAAATTTATACACTTTTTTAGGTGCTAAATGACGTAAAATATTAATGTACTGGTGGTACTGAAGAGAAATGGTTTTATTTCTTTATTTATTTTTTATTTTATTTGTTAACATTTATTTCTCACTAGATTCCAAGTACCGTACCATAGAAACACAATTAGCGTTCAATTAGATAAATTAAATGCTAATTTTTCTTTAAAAAAATTTTGCAGAAGGTTTAATCATCACAAGAAAAAAGCGTGTTTGTTTTTCTTTTTTTATAGACATTTTTGGTTTCTGTTTTTCTTTTAATAAAACAAAAATAAAGAAAGCGGAAAAATTCAGTTTAATTACTTTCAGTGTTGAGCATACTCGTAAAATAGAAACATAAATACTGAATAATGCGAAAATGTATACTCGTACGCAGCATTATTTTAACTCAGAATTCCAATGCAAACGAAATGACGAAAAAAAACCTCAACTCATGTTTTGACTGAAAATATTAAAAACGAATACGCAACAATAACAATAATAACAAACCTAGAAGGTGTGAAATCTCTTTTGATGTTGAGTCAAGATATAAAATTCACACAAATTTGTTTTTTATTTTTACTTTTGAGGGTAATTGAAATGGTATTTGGCATTTATCAGTTGAAAGTTTTGGTATTTTTCCATTTCTTCCTTGTCCCAAATTTGCTGGAGTGAAGAATTTTTAATTTTGATAGATTCAGGAATTAAAAGCGGAGTATTCTAATACGTTGATTAATTGTGCCCATAATTATGAAAGTGGTCTAAGTCAAAATTTTAAAAAAATTAGTTTATCAGTTATTTTATACCACATTATCTTAAACTAAATTTATTCAATGTAATTTTTACAAAATTGTCAAAAATGAACCATTAGATAGTGGTTGTAATTTCAACATTATATGGAATTCATTTAGTGTTAATTATGAAAGTGGTCTAAATCAAAAATTAGACCACAAATTTTTGGTATCGGGTTTTGGATCTTTCTCCTAAAATAGGAAGACCAAAAATATACGAAAATATTAAATTACTTCCATTATACACCACCATTAGACAAGTATCGGAAAAAAACATAAAGATATTTTGAGTTTACTACCGTACATCCTTCCAGTTTTTCAGGAACATTTTAAGAATCTTAAATACTCGCAATATTGATAAAAATGGATTATTGTTGAAAAATAATTAATAAATGTTCAGTAAAATTATTGTTTTAAATAAAACTCAAAGTTCTTTATTGCTTTGAGTCATTTATAGGACATTCAGTTAATTTTAAAAATGGTCTAAGTCAATTCAAACTTTAAAAACAATATTATCGTATGATAATATTCACACAAAATTTCATATTCATAATAAATTTCCATTAATTAAGACTAATAAAATTATAAATTAAAATGTCATAAAATGTAAAAACATTTTTTAATTTATTCAAATGTAAATCATTAAATATCTCGAAACATGAAATATATGACTTAGACCACTTTCATAATTATGGGCACAATTCATAGAAAGTTTAAATTTGAAACCAGGGCAGTTTAGACGGTATGACTTTACGAACCTAAAACCTGAGTGAAAATAAAACCTAATTAGATGCTGAAGAATCGGGTTTGAGCCCAAGGAAAATCAATTTTTTTTAATTAGTTTTTTGTTCCGTCAAAAACGCTTTAATTAGATCAAAGTTAACTGCAATGAATTTTTTTGGTAATTAAAGGAAAAATTACGTCCGTGAAGGGCAATTAAAAAGGTTGCAATGATTTTTGATTTCCTAAGAGACAATTTTTAACTCTGAGTAATTCATTCAATTAAAATAAAGAGTGTGTTGTTACTAATAATAATAGAAACGTACAGTTCTTTAAGTTTTAAACAAATTACTGCTGTAGTAAATGCATTTTTTCTTTTCTACAAATGACTCAACTTTTTCTAGATTAAATTAAAGAAATTTTGAAATTTATCTATGAAATTTGTTGATTTGTTGATAAATTATAATTGAATCCCGTGACATCTCACAGTGATATTATTCTTAAATATCGCCAAGCTGTACATTAACATTCATTCCTTTTATACAAGTTCTATCTTTCTTGCATTCATTTATAATATTTTCTACTGCAACTAATATCACTATAAAGTTAGCATTTTCTTTTGAGTTACGTTTCAAGTATTTTTTGTGTTTTTTTTTTTTTTTTTTTTTTTTTTGACAAGATGAATGCATCAAAGTCAATGTCAGAAAGTATATACGAAATGCAAACACGCCACATTCGAAGAAAATTTACTGAATGAAACGAACACTTTAAGCTCATGCTATGCCAAGCGATATTATTCTATGCCATTATTTCCCATTTTCTCGTTTACTTTTTAATATTTTACAGAGGAAAAGGGAAGATGTAAACTAAATATGACACAATTAAATGATTTACAGATAGACAGTAAGACAGCCGGTTGAAAAGACACACAAAGTCAGTCTGATTTCCAAATGATGTTTCTTTCTTTATCACTAAATTAATTAAATTAAAAGTTTCCTGTTAAAGCCTTAAAGGCAAAACTATTAAGAAAGCAAAAAAATGAATGCAACAACAATAGAGAACACACCTCTTTTTTATTGTCCAATAGTCAGACCACAATTCTATGCATTTTGTTTTTCGTAATTTTAATTCCATTATTCTATTCTGTGCCATAACTGTGTCGTTTTATGTAAAAAGGTGAGCTAAAAAATGTCATTTTTATTTGTTGCATGAATAAATCATCTCTGTGCATTTGAATTATTCTATTTGAAACTTTTTTTTTTTGTAAACTAACTGACAGACATAAAAGCTTTGGGGCTTCAAGACTAGCTGAATATGAGATTTGCCGTTTAAATTAATTTATGAAAATTAACAAAACGTTATAAAAAAAAAAATACTACAATCGGTAGAGGTGCATACACATATTTTAATTTTTAACTTTTGGACCAGTTTTCTTTTGTAAGAGTAAAGTTATTGTACACAGATTTAGGCCCATTATTACAACTTGCCTATAAAGTGTCCGATAGTAAAAGTTAACTTTCATTAATGGAAGGAATAATATGGCCTTTAAATGTTTTTCGTTATTACAACTTACCTTTAAAATAAAAGTTATAATAATTTTTAAAATACAGCAATAAAAGAACAAGAACTGATTACTTTCGGCATTGAATGAGTTTTAAAAAACCAAGTGGCAACAACACACATGTTTATATCATAGTAGGAAAATAAACAAAACTGGATGTTTGATCTCATTTGGTTGTGTTCTTTACAATGAGTAAAACAAAAATAAAACAGAAACAGTGAGAACGATTGTCCCATTTAATGTATATTGTTTTTGTTTTGAGTACTACAAATACAGTAACTCAAATGTGCGTAGGTATACCAAAAAAATGAATGAGAGGAAAAAGGATAGAAGAAGAGAAAAAAAAAGAAGAAGAGAAAAAAGAGCAAATTATACGAATGTGACGGAATAACAAATCAAGCACAAGAGCGAAAAGCTAATTGTTTCATTTGCGCTCTTTCTCATTTAGAGAGTATTTGTTTTGGTTTTATTCATGTACAATACCATTAAAAAATTTTTGAAAAGTGTATGACTTTGTTGTAACGTTTGCGAAATGTTTTGTTTATTTGCCCACTCTGGTTTATGTAAATAAACAAACAAATAAAATTTCATAAATTATGCCCTAAAAAAACATGAATTACTTTCCATTTTTAATTAATTTATTTCTTTGTTGATAAAATAAAAAAAAAATGTTTTTGTTCAAGAAAATATGGTAAGCTCAAACGTTTAAAGTTCACATTAAAAGTTAGAGAGAATCTTTCCAATAACTTTATTGGTCACTTTTAGGTTAAAGTTTACTTGTAATAAGAAAACGCAATTAATTTATCCGATAACATTCTATCACCAGATTGTAATAATGGGCCTTAAACTGCTAGAAAATATGTGACCATTTAATAACATTTACTCTGTTTTAAATATTTTATATTATTTGTCCGTTTCATAACATTTGGGTAATTCGCAGAGGGGTAATTTGCAGGTTTAAAGGATTTGTGTAAAGTTTAAATAGAAAGCAATGCATTAATATATGTGTGTATACGGGTACGTTCTCTAAACCGAAAACGAGAGAAGTTTAAATCGATGGAGATTTCAAATTGGTATGATTATACAATATGATCAAAATAGGTTATTCAAATTTTAAAGTAATTGGCATAATTAAGTTGTAGTTTTCTTTGAAAAAACATTCATTTTAAATTTAAAAAGTACGCAAAGCCGCATTGGACTAAGAAGCATTGATTATATAAATGCTTTTGTAGGTAGGTAGGTAGGTAGGTCAAATGGCCAGTTAGTCCGAAAACCTACAATGAGCACAAGGTGCCGTTTTGAAACCATTGCAGAACCAAACTGAGCTGTCTATAAAGTGCTTTTGTAATAGCACGGTTTTTATTTTATGAAAAGAGAATGCTGAATTGTGACATCCATTCACTTCTAAGCTTTTATTAGTTGCGGAGAATGTTTGTCTCTTATGTGCGTTCTAATTAAGAGAAGGCTAATGTAATCCAATTAAAAGTCCCGTTTTGGTACTGAAATATAATTATTGACTGAAAAGAGATTCAGATTAGATTTAATTCATTTCAAAAACACATTAGAACCGTAATACTGTTTTTTTTTTTAAAGTTCAAAGAGTGATACATTTGTAAAATATATTAATGCAGGGGAAAGCGCTCCTTATGGTGTGTGCATAAGAATCAACCATGATGCTTTCTGAAATAATCACATTTTTCGAGTGTTGAAAGAAGTATTAAAGTGTTTTGGTTTTTTAAAATCGTGCAAGTCCTTCTTGATATTTGCAATACCTTTATCCAAGCCAAGAATGTGTACAACTCTCATGTAAGGGATACTGATTGAAAGTTCATTTTCGAGCTTTTTTTTGTGTTTATTTGTCCCATTGGCGAATATTAATTGCTTTGATAACATGAAAAGATGTTGTAGTCGCCGTGGTCTAGTGGTTAGTGTGTTGGCTTACTAAGACATGGGCCCTGGGTTCGACTCCAGGCTCTGACAGAGATCCTGTTCTCTATTGACTTAATTAACTATTCACATTTCTGAAACATAGGCGGTTTACACGGTTTTAAATGAAAATACATTCAATCACCTTGAGTCATTATTCATTTCTGTAAATTCTTCTTTTATAATGTACCATTTAAATATTTCCTATTACAATTTCTAAACGCTAGTCTAAACATTTCATAAAAGTAGTCTACCTTAAAGAAAAATTGTTTTCATATTGATATATTTTGTAATAGACGTCATGAAATATAAATTTTTCAAAATAAATTTGGGATATTCACAAGGTGTACTATTTGTCTTATTGTGAGAAATTTGTAAGAAAATTATGTATTTTATTATTAAAAGGAAGAAGCAACTAAATTATGACCTAATAATGTACATTGTGAATGCCCCTTATATTATAACATTGAATAATTTTACAAAAAATTTGTGTGTCATATACATTTTTTCACGCCTATAATATAGTAACTGTTTCCTACTGAAAGATTTTTTTCTAATATATTTTGAGGGAGAAATTTTTTTTATTATATATACAAAAAAGTGAAATTACCAAATATATATATACTGTTTGTAGTATGTACGCATGTGATGAATTATTTATAATTAATTTTTTCTTTCAAATTCAATTCAAAAGGAGAAATGTTAGTTTTCTTTTTTTATTTTGATTCCTTCACACATTTTGTTTTAATTTTAATTAATTTAAATGGAATAGAAATATTATAGTTGTTGTTTAATTGTCGTATTCAATTGTATATATTTGGGTGAGTTAACAAATTGTTTTTTTTTTATAGGCATGATAATTAAATGGTCAGTAACTTACCACATCAAAATAAATAATAAAATATAAAAACAAAGTGTATATTTTTTTAATGTGTAGAGTAGTACATAGTTATTGTTGCAAATAATTATTATTATTATTATTATTATTATTGATGAATTGATATTGGTATTGTTATATGAATTTTAAATTCCATTTATTTTTGTCTAATATTTTCATATACTATATGTATTTATGTACCCACATATGTATGTACAATATTCTCTAGTGCTAATAAATAATTTTTTTTATTAACTTTTTTAAAGGTTGTTGTTACTCGTGTTAACTTATTAAAAAAAAAAATAATAATAAATAAACATGTAACACGCCAACAACAAATTGTATTTCGTTTTTCACTTTTTAATTTCCTTTTATTTTTTATTTAGTATTATTATTTAGTTTTTTTTTTAATTTCTCAAATGATTTACATCTACAATCTTTTTTATTGTGGCGACAATTATTATTTAAAATGATTTTTCTTTTCTATACAAAATCATTGTAATTAATTAACTTGTAAGGTTTGAATTTGTTTTCTGTTGTTTTCCATTTTTCATTTATTCTGTCACACTGATTCAATCACTTTATTCAGACGTTAAATGATTAATTCTTCACTTCAATTGTTTTTATAAATTTTGCTTAAAACAGGTGGTTTGTTTGAATTTGAATAGTAACGTTCTCTTTGATCGACTACAATTATGATTCTCACTTGATTGAATTTGATTGTGTTTTTGAAATTTTCCGTAACACGCTTTACCGATGTGTACTATTCAGTAGTATACTGAGGAATGCGAGCTTTGTTATTTGGCTAAAAAATCTTCATGTTCGCAATAACAAATACAGCAATTGAAAGAAAGCCGAGCAAAAGCAATTCAATCGCTCGTTAGTTTTCTCCCTGTAAGCAAATGCTCACCCATTAATAGAAACAATACCAACCACTCTATGACACCCTCACTCAACAACTATTGTTTTGTTTGTTTGTTTGCTTTTAGAAACATCAACCCCTTTTACACAGAATTTATGTGGCATTTAGTGTTGCCAGTAATAAAATATATTTTCCTCACAATTTTGTAAGCAAAACAAACTACCAAAATTCTTCAAAACCTCCTGATATAATGAAAGCTTATTTTAAACAATAATGCCTATTTGTTTAATAAGAAAAATAAAAAAAAATTAAATTTAGCGTATAAACAAAATTAATGAAATGTTAAACCCCAGTTGCATTTAGTTTTTAGTGTTTAAAATATTAAAATAAATATCAATACAAACAAGTTTTGTATTATTTATCAATTTCTTGTGCCGTAATTTCTTACCAGCATTTTAAAAACTACCCAAATTAATACCTAAATTAGAATTGACCTTGAGTAGGATGAAAATTTTTGTTAAGGAAAAGTCTAACATGGCATCTCTGGTCGCGTTTTTTTTTAAATTTGTGGTGAACTTATTACTTAAAAATGGTTTTAGTATATGATACAACACTCTAGTAGCTTTTTTCAGTTTTCAAAGTTTCTTACACTTTAAAAGGTTTGTAAGTTGATTACATAAAATCAAGTTGCCAGTTAATAAAAAAATGTATATATTACATATGACAACTGGCAATAACTGGCGGTAAGTTACAAAATATAATTTGTAAAGCATATACTACCCTAACAACTTGAGTTTCGTACCCAATGTTATTTTCGTTTATTATTTACTTATCTTTGATTGTATGGGCCCGATTAATATAAAAGGCTTGTTTTTTTAAACATAAATTAATTCTTTATTTAAACCACAAACATAAAACTTAGTTCAACTCTTAACTTATTTTAATAAAGTAAAAAAATGCAGGTACCTTAGTACAAATTTTGGCCATTATAGTTTCGCACTATTTTAAAAATTTAAATTAATATTGAGTAACATCACCTCTGGCATTGATAACTGCAACGACCTGTCTATGCATGGAGTCCATCAAGTCCAGGCATTCTTGAGGAATAATAGAATCCCATATTTCTTCTATTTTTTCTTTGAGACCTGACATGGTTGTTTGGGGATCTGCTCTGAGCCGTCTTTTCATAATAGCCCAAATTGACTCAATGGGATTCAAGTCTGGACTAGATGATGGCCAATCTAAAACATCGATGTTGTTTTCCTGAAACCATTTTTTTGTGGTTTTAGATGTGTGAGCTGGAGCGCCATCTGGCTGAAATATGTATTCGTCGAAAGTAACTAAACTTGCCACAGATGGCAACAGATAATTTTCTAAAATAGTTATGTACCGCGAAGCATTTACTGTCGATTCCATAAAACAAAGGTTTCCTAAGCCCTTTGCGGATATGCATCCCCATACCATAATACTCCCAGGAAAATTAACTGTACGTTTGAGGCAATCCCTCTGATATGCCTCGCTTCTGGTTCGAATTACTTTACTGCGAGTGTCTCCTACGGCCATCTCAAACTTAGATTCGTCGCTAAAAGTTATGGATTGCCACTGTCGTTGAGTCCAGCAGCCTAATTCTGTAAGTCGCTAAAGCTAAATTTCCATCGCTAAAAATGCATAAAATTGATTTAGCGATTTTTGGCAACATATTCAATTCTGTAACTTTTAATACTAAATTTGGCATACCGTTAAAACTGAATTCGCCGCAATTTGAGCGTGTATTTCTCTCATCGCTAAAATCCATTATTTTGTATTCTCTAACGTTAAATCAGCTTCAACGTCTCCAAAAATTATAAAATTTTAGCTACGAAAATTTTTAAGTGCCAAAAGGTAAGCTAAATATAAATTTTGTGTTAATTGATGTTGTGCAATGTATTTAAATATATATTTTTTAACTTTTGCAGAATAATGGAAGACACAACTAAAAGGGTTACAAAAGAGCAAAAAAACATGCTCATTCATTATTTGGAGGATTATAGAAAACTTGCACATGATAGGTAAAAAAGTCATTTATAATTTCTTTTATGCAAATATATTAATTTTTTTTTGATTTGTAAATTCAACGGGAGCAAAAAGCCTTGCTGAGCAATAGGAGCATTTAGCCGAGAAGCTTAACTTATTGGGAGGTGCATTCATAAGTGGAGAGGATTGGAAGAGTACTTAGACAAATATGCAGTAAGTTATAGTGCAAAACTTTTATGTCTAAGCATTTTATTCCATTTTTTTTTTCATTTAACAGAAGCAAGGCAAAACAAAAGTTCCAAGAGCATAAAAGCTCTTTAGAGTGAAGTGGTATAAATGGCTCTCAAAATTTAAAGTTAACTGAAATGGATGATCGCATAATTGCCATCATGAGGAATGAATCTTTGGTGGGACAAACAGAAGTCGGCGAACCTCTGGTAGGTTTTTACCAAATTTGTTTTATTAATTTTTGAATAAATAAATTTTTTTATTGTGTAGAGAGACGCAGAACTTACAGCAAATGTTTCTTTAACATCAGAATTTAATGATTCCACTCCATCTTGCTCTAATGGAACCGTAAGAAGACTTTACAATATTTATTAATTTAACGGTCTTTGGATTTTCTTAAAATTAGATAAATTATTAAAACCTTAAGTTATTTTATAAGAATTATATTCAAAACTAATACTAAACAATTTTTATAAAATAATTTCATACTTTCTTATTTTTTGAACTTGTAGGGAAAACAACACTCGGCATTTACCCAAAAGTAAATAAATTCTTCGTAGTGTTACCATCTTTCAACAAATAAAAAAATTCACATTTATAGTGGCGAAGTGCCTCACATAGATTATATTTTTAAATATCATTTATATATACATATGTATATGTATGTTGCAAAACTATAATACAATTTAGATAAATATTTTAAAAATATCATTAAAAATTCACGTTTGAATCCAAAATAAATTACAAAAAAAAAAAAATAAATAAAAATAAATAAATAAGCGTTTAAAAATAAATTTAGAGAAAAAAAAAATTTTAAACATAGGCAACTCTAATAAGAAATAACAATGAGAGAAGAGAATAGTATTGTGATAGCAAATAAGCTACGGCGAAAAATTTATATTTTGGCTAAGCTGTTAGACTTACAGAATACAAATTGAGAGACTTTGCTAAAATATTTGCCGTAAATTTATTTTAGCGTTTTAGCATTTTAGCGTAAGCTTTAGCTAAGAGAATTACAGAATTAGGCTGCAGGTTTGTCGCTCTCTTGCCCATAACAGTCGCTTTGTTTTCTGTGTTGCAGTTAAGTAAGGTTTTGCTTTTTCCTAAAATATGGGACACTTCCTTCACTTCTTTCTTATAAGAAAACCAAGTCATACTTACTTTGTAAAATCCGTAGTTCAGTTTTTTTTTAGATTTTTTCTGGTTGTTTCTCGTCCGATGGTCTTTCCAACTGCTGATGACCATTCAGCAGCCAGACTTCGAACGGTACTTCTTCTATTTTTCTTTATGATACTGTTTAATGACCGAATATCACGTTGTGTGATATTAGGCATTTTTCCACAGTTTTTATAATTCGTGTCTAATGAATTGTTTTTCTTATATGATTTGATAATGTACTGCACAGTAGATTTGGGCAAATTTAATTCTGTTCCAATATCATTATAAGATCGGCCATTATTCACTTTTTGAACGACCAATTCACGTATCTCTCTTGAAATAGCGTGTCCACGTGGCTTTTTATTTTCAAACTTTTATAACTAAACAATTCACTTTAATGTGTAAGAATCAATTGTACTCAGACTTAAGGCAACAAAAGAAATTTTAAGAAATAACGGAACTTTTTAAGGGTACGAAACTTAAGTGGTCATTCTTAGTAATACTCCTTTTAAAAGTACTTTAAAAAATCGTTGAAGTAGTAAAAATTTTAGTCGTAAAATTTTCACAGTTGCATATTAAAGTACTATTACACAGCTATATTAAAATATATAATAGAAAAAAAAAATACATCAACTACTTTCGAAATTACACCTGAAAAAAGGAGAAAAAAATCTGATATTACAGTAGTACGAAACTCAAGTTGTTAGGGTAGTATACCTAAACGTAGACATCTATTCCTAGATGTATTGTAAAAGTTTTAGCTGCGAACACAGCAATACTCTCTGTGGTAATTTTATTTATATTTTCTTTTTGCAAGGGATAAACCAGTGTTGTTTATTTTATATTGAGACATAAGTAAAAACGTATCGCTACAGTATTCATTTCAATGTTTTGAAATTTACATATATATACATACATACATACATACATACATACATACATACAAACTTGGCCATTACCACCCCGTTTCAGAGTTACAGCCTAGTTTCTCGCAGCACTCATGTTGTGTGTGTTAATTTTTAGCCATGAGTACCGTGACCTACAGTTGAAAGCCGACTCCGAATGACAGACTTGAGAAGGCTTTTAATAGCAACTAATTACTCTCAGAGCTTTCAGGAGAAGATTGCTAAGAGGTAGTCGCCGAAAGAGATATTTTTTCATATTTCTTTTTTTTTCAAAATGTCAGAGCTGAGCTTTGAACCCGGACCTATCGTCTTAGTAAGCCAACACACTAACCGCTAGACCACAGCGACTACATACACATACATATACGAGTATACTATAAAAAAACTTTTGTTTGTAGATAAAGGTTTTTTCGGTAACCGGATATTTTTATTTGGCAGGTGTCAAAAAAAAAATGAAACTCATCAAAACCATATTGGCCTTTCATTGTCACTTCATTGTCCACGGTTGTTTTTGTCTGTTACATAATTTCATTCTAAAGAACATCTAAAATTTATCATCAGCACCATCTACAGAGCTAAAATGCAACAGTTTACAACATCATTTTGGAAATGTTCTTAAATTATTATTCTTTATTCAACATTTCTTGTAAATTTTACTGTCAGCACTAAAATGACAACCCAGAAAATTCGATTATTTTTGTCTCACTACTAATAAAATCGCATTTAGTAAAAATGTCTGATGTGCACTGTGCACTTCTTGTCGAAAGTGATTTTTTTTTCATAAAGAATTTAATTTTTTCTTTCGCTTTCTCACTTTTTCTCACAGCTTAAAAATCATATTATGTTTTTTATTTTCACAATAAAAAACAGTTTTAATTGTTAACAATAAATTGTAGTACAAAAACTGTATTCTAGTCGTTATTTAAATTTAAAATCTTTCTTTTTTTCAACAAATCTATGCTCGATTGTTTAGAATTTGTTGATTTTATCTCTCTGTTACATGATATTTAATTGTTATTATCGTACTTTTGTTTTATAATTATCGTTAAATATTCATTCTTCGTGTTAATTTAATTGATTATTTAAATAACTGATGGCTATTTGGAATGATACGCTGAAATTGTAATAAATTAAATGACACGGAGAATATATTAAAAACCATATACATATTATTATTTATATAGTACGTCAAAAGGAAAAAAATATAGTTTAAATTTTTATTTAATATTTGATAAGAAAGTCTTTTGGGTATATCGCTTAGTACGACAAAATTATCAATCAAAGAATCAAGGAAAAAATATTTGAAAAATGTATTTCATTCAAGAGGTTGTTGACACAGAAATGGCAAATATTTTGAACATTTGTAAGTACTAATTTGGAGGTTGTTAGGCATTTAAAGTAAGCAAATACTAACACTTCCACATGCACATTCATATCTTTCCAAAATGCTTCGAATACGAATTCTTTTAAGTGTGTTAGTTTGTTAATACTCGTACAAATTTATTAATAAGCGACCTTGGAGACGTTTATTTTTGGGTTTGTTTTAAGTTATGGAAGTATTTGTAGACAAAAAACAGAATAAATATACTTATTTCACTAAACGATTTGTTTTTTAATTTTTTTTGTTTAATAAAAATAGAAATTTTTAGTTATTTGCCGATTTGTCATGTTGCATATAAAATTCCTACGATTTTCGTATTGTTTTCATTCAAACGAGCAATATTTATATTGAATCTTTAAAAAAAAAAATCTATTTATTTATCTTGGCACCATGAATAATGACCCCAAACAAAAATGGCCCCAACGATAAAATGAAAAATGGCCCCATTTTTGGGGTAATCTTTCAAAATGAAAAATCGCCCCAATAATTATTATGAAATTTGGCCCCAAACTAAAGTGAAAAATTACCCCAAAAATAAACAAAGTTTTAAAAAAGAAAATAACTTTAAACAAAGTAATTTTTTTAAAATGAAAAATAGCCCCAATTAACACAAAAGGCCTTAAATTTTTTTTTAATAATGTTTTTATTCCATGAAAAAAAGAAAAATATTTCATTAAACCCTTTTAGGACAATTATTACAACTTGCCGTTTGTTAAAGGTAGGATTTTATCAGACAGATATCTTGCTTTTTGTTGTTGCAAGTAAACTTTAACCTAAAGTGATCGATAAAGTTATTAGGAAGATTGCCTTACCTTTTGGTTAAAGTTTACTTGTAACAACAAAAAACAAGATATCTGTCTGATAAAATTCTACCTTTAACTAACGGCAAGTTGTAATAATGGGCCTTATACGTACATTAATTATATTTTCTTAACGAATGAATACATAAACAAAATTTTAATTTTATTTACAAAAAACCACTAACAGAACAACGAATTCCGTAAGGTTTCTTGTACCTTTTTATATTTTACTCATTTTATGAAAATGGACCCCAAAATAATTTTAAATTATTTTGTAATATTATTAAAATTTGGGGCCATTTTTCATAATCCAAAATAGCCCCAAAGCAAGAAATGAAAAATGACCCCAAAAAATACCCCAAAATTTCGTGTTGTTGTGCTTCATTAAAATTTTTGGGGTCATTTTTCATTTTCAGGTTGCGGTCATTTTTCTTTGGGGCCATTTTATAGGGTGCCATTTATCTTCAAATTCCAATACAATGCATTTCATGAGTAAGTTTTTAACTTGAGTATTATTGTTGTTAATAACAGAACAGTATAAAGAAAGACATATCCAGCTAACAGTAAGAATTTTTTTTAAATCACTTCACCAAGTCTGTCTTGGTGACCAAAAACTGACTTATTATCTACCCATTAAAAAGGAAATCGCTTATGTTAGCAAGAGTGTTTAAAAGCAAAATACAATTACAAATTTCGTCTAGAAAATTTAAAACTGCCCAACTTAAATTTGATTATATTTATGTTTGAATTATATAATAATAATAGTTGTAATGATTAATAAAATGGATACAATTTTTATTTAAAAATTAAAGCCCAATTCACAAATTTAGGGTTTAAATTCCACAAAAACCAATGGAATTACTTTCTGACTTCTACTCGACAAAGTAATTTTACTAAAAATCTCGCAGAGAATATACGATAAAGAAAAGCCAAATATTATTTTAAACCTACTGGAAAATCACTCGATAAATGACAGAAAATCAAATATCTAGAAAAAGTAGCTCATAAAGA
The DNA here is from genome assembly GCA_963576795.1 of Metopia argyrocephala. Classification (NCBI taxonomy): domain Eukaryota; kingdom Metazoa; phylum Arthropoda; class Insecta; order Diptera; family Sarcophagidae; genus Metopia; species Metopia argyrocephala. Next base: position 1,372,211 of record OY756208.1, read on the forward strand.
CAAACTCGGAATAATTATTTGGCGGCAATGAACAATAATACCGTCAGCATATACAATTGGTGTTGAATATATAGCGTAACCTAACCCCCAGTAGTATTTGCTGGAAATGTTATTACAATTCGAGTAGTAGTATTGTATGACTAAACAGGCAGAATAGGCGCTCATTTACATGTGACTGTTCCTGATGAATTGTTTAAAATCAGTTTTCTTGTTAATTTGGAGTCAAATTTTACCATTTTCCGATGTTATTTGTAGTCCTTTTTTATGTCATTTATCAGTCTTTTTCACTTCATTAGTGCTTATTTTTGAGTAAGTCCCATATGACACTTTTTAAATATGTTTTCTATAAAATAATCAATTACCTGGCTGATTTTATCGCTTAACATATCGTCGTGCGGGAGTTTAAGTGCTCTATACGCCATTTTTTAAATCTAGAGTTAATGATGCTAATTTAGGTTTTTGACACCAACATTTTTAAAATCTGCATTCCGTTTTCGGCTATATATCTCCGAAAATTGACAAGATATCCTAAAACGGATTACAAATTTGAAAAATTTAGGGTCGAAAACCTAAAGTGGCATCGTTAACTCGAGCTATATAAAATATAAAATGGCGGATAGAGCACTTAAACTCCCGCACGACTATATATTAATTACAAGAATATGACTAAATAAGGATAAAACACTCACATATGAAAGGATGATCAATTTGCGATTACTGTACAATTTAATATTGAATTTTGCTTTAAACAGTTTTGAAATAAAAATACGACTTGTTTTCGATCACCAAAGTACTCGAAAAAGTCTCAGCCAAGTGATTTTGAAAAAAAAAATAAAATCATTATTCTAAATGTTGACAGGGCAGGTATGTTATGGTGTTACCTTTACTGAAATTTTTATGTTTTATTTAGAAATTAATTTTCAACTTAATTTAAGAAAATCGAAAATGGACACACATTATTTCTAGTTTATTGTGGATATTTTATATTAAAATCTAATGAGTATGTGTGTATGCCAATTTGTGCAGTTTACTTTAGTCATTTGCATAATTAATGAGAATTTGTTTATTTTTTATTTCGAACAAAAGTAATCGTTGAATATTTAACAATAATATATGAAACATTTAAATCAAAAAGCAGCTAAAATTATGGCCACCACTTTAGCACAATTTGTGTACAAATGAATTAAATTGTTTACCAAGAAGTGTTTTCTATTGAGTGGTCCATATACTGCGCATTATAATATTCCTTTTAACTGCTGTTTGTTTTTATTTTTCATTATTATCAAGCTTCAAGTAACTGTCTTTGTACCCTAATTTAACAAATTTTTATAAATTTACTTTTCGTCTTTACTCTTTTATGTTTTCAAAAGAAAATTATTTTAAATCTTTTAGCCGAAAGCTATAAAGTTTGATTTTCTAGCTACGATTTACATTAATCCGAAGTTTACTAAGTTGGCCTATATGAGCAAACAAAAATCTTTGAATAATAATGTCAAGCAAGCACACAGGACGAAAACATATGTACTAGAGCAGGGGTGAGCAACCTTTCTAATCAACGGGCCACTTATAAATTTTTAAATTTTTTGGCGGGCCGCACATAAATACTAATAATTTACAAAACTCTATTTATAATAAAAATTAGAATAAAAAAATATAAAATTTAATGCCAAAAAAAAAGTATTTGCTTAAAATTTTTAATGAGAAATTTGGCACTGTTTTTTCGATACAACCTGATCAATATCAGCCGGAATTGATGAGGTAGGTACACATACACAAGTTTCTAATCGTGCATTACTCAGTCTTGATCGGTGGTAATTGGTCGGTGGTCGGATTTATAAACATTCTCGATGTTTACTGAGAGAAATACATTTTTTACATCAGTATTATTCTGCATGTCCATCACTTCCCTTTGAAAGTCTTCGGGAACTGTATCCACATCGATAATTAATGGTTAGGAAAACATTTTCATGGAAACTGCTCTCTTCTCAGTTTCTTCGTAATTGAAATTCGTTGATTAATGTGTCTATATATTATGTGTATTTTTGAGAAGCAGCAACATTTGTTTGGCGGGCCGCATAAATAGGTTGAAAGAGCCGCAAGAGGCCCGCGGGCCGCGTGTTGCTCATCCCTGTAACAGAGCTTTTTAATAGTCGATAAAACAGGTTTATTTTTTCCTTCTTAACCCACAATATAGAAAACTTCTTTGCCAAAGATAACTTTGAATCAATGGCTGGTATAAATAGCACCTGCCAAAAATATGACTGTAATTTTTAACAGGATATGCTTTTTTCAAGGCTGATTAAAGATTAAATTTGAAAATAAAAACTTACATACAAATTTGTTTGAGCTCGATTGCAAGTCTAACTGACAAGATTTTTTGCAGATTTAAATGCACCATAAAAAGAAAAAAAATATATAAAATTTACTACATCCTCTTTTTAGGTTCAATTGTTAGACAAATACATTCTTTACAAATTTTCTTGAAAAAATTTTACAAACTCAAGCAATTAGAAAACTAATTTTGATTCGAATTGATAAAAAAAATGGCAACAGTGGATACTATAACAAGATTATTTCTGTGGCAATTTGGAAGAGTAGCTTAAGTCGACATAAGAGAGAATTGAGTTAAGGCGTTTGGGGCATTACAGAAGCAAAGGCGCTTAAATGTGTTTAGTCCGTTTTGAAAAATTCTATTTTTTATCAATGTTATGTACGATTACTTTTTAGCCTAAGTTTTTTAAATTAATAATGCATTGAACAAAACAACTTATGTACACATAGATTTGTTTACATATTCAGATTTTCGATTTATCATATAACTTATATTTACATTAGTTTTTTTAATAAAATGTGATTCTTGTATACAGTTATCTTAAGTGAATGTAAGTTCTTTAAAAAATCCTCTTATGTTTACTTAAAACTACACAATACATATTTTTTATTTCAACAGAAGCGCTTAAGTTACTTAAGGAACTGTCCAATGCAGATTTCAGTTTCGAAAAAGCGCTTAAGTAGAAAAGGCGTAAAATCTTCTAAAATAAACCATATTTTTTTAAAATATTCATCCTTCTTCTCTAATGAACATGTTACCAATATATTAACTCATAAATTATTCGCAAAAAACATACAAAATAAAAATTACACAAAATTGATGATATCCCAAAACTTAAATTTTCGACTTAAGCTACTCTTCCATATTGCCACAGATTTATATATCGAACCGTTTGTGAAGATGTTTGTTTGTATGTTTATTTAAAAAATAAATAAATTTATTTATTTTTTTATTTCTTTTTTCTGTTAGCAAAAACATTCCTTTAATCTGGTTAATGAAAGGTTTGAATATTATAAAAGTTGAACACAGACAATAATTGTTGAAAATAATTTCTTCGAATTATTTGGTTTTTGTAAATTTATTTATTTATTTTTATTATTTTCAGTTTATTGTTGTTGTGTAAGTCATTATTCAAAATTTTGCCACCTTAGTTGTGTGCGCTTAAACAAATATTAGCAATAAATACGTGCCTCAGTTACAAATTATTAAATTTTTTAAAAACCGGTGTATTTCTTAAATTACAAAAAAAAACAAATTAACACTACGAAGTTAAATAGCAATATATAGTACATAACAATAACTGATTTATAAAGCTCAAATGATTTTTTAAGTTTTAATAAATTTCTATCAACTTATAGAGGAAAAGCTTTTAAATAACTACAGCTTTTCCAAAAATTATTTGGCGTTGCTTAGAGAAAGAAAAATAAGAACAGTTTTTTTTTTTATAGAAATCATTGATTAAACAAATGTTATGTTCTCATTTAAAGCTTTTACGTATTCTGTACAATAAAAAGAGAGATGTCGCTACTTTTTTGCTGTTAGAAATTTAATAACGGAGATTGAATTCAATTTTTTTTTGAATATATATTTATTTATTTAAATTAGAATACAACATTAATTTTTATGTTTAATTTATCCAAAACGAGTGTAGTGTAGTGCCACATCCCAGGGTCTCTGGTGGCAGTCTCATTGGCAGTATAGAACACTACCTACTAGACCACTGGGACACCCATTTATTTTGAATAAAATAAAATTGCTTTTTAAAAATTTCATAACTGGGCATTATCAAGTCATATTTTCATAAAATCAGAATAATTTAAAAACATTTTTTTCTATTTATTCGCTTAATAACCATTAATGTAACTTCCTTGAATACCAAAACTATAAAATAATTCGCACATTTACATTTTAGTTGCCTTTGAAAAAACTTTCGTTTTCAATTTCACTCGAATTCGTTTTTCAGAACATACAGGATTATTTTATGATATATGGCGATTTGAATCCTTCAAAAGTGTTTTTATTAATCAGAGCAAATTACAAAAGTACGATAATGTGGCTTGAGACTACGACAAATGCATTTTGCTATTGTCGAACATTTGTATTCATTAATTTTTTTTTCATCATTAAACGCCTTAATTAGATAAAAATACATATGATATATGTATATACGAGTACATATAAAATATTATACTGTTATATTTTCTTTTAAAATTTTAAAAAGTAATCGTAGTATTATTACGTCTATTTTTGATTTTTTTTTTCCAAATTATACTTATTTAGCCCATAAAATTAAATATTTAGGAGATTCAAATGGTCGTTTTAAAGTCATATATCATAAAACAATAACACGAAAAAGTATGATTGCTGTGAACCCATCATAGTTCAGTATGCTATTTTTTTTTTTTTTATTTAAGACCAATACTCAGGGGTAAACCCCTTCAAAATGCTGTGTATTGTATTGGAATTTTGTAAAGGACTGTACATATATTTTTAATATTAATTATATTATTATTAAGCGCGTTAGGAATGAGACAAATTGCTGTGAATTGATCATTCAAAGGCCAGTTTTATACCTTCACCCATGAATGATCAACAGCAATTGCCTCATCGTTGCATGTTGATTGTGTGGTGAGTGTGCGCTAAGTAGGTTTCAGTCAGCTGGTATAAAAAAGTAATTCCTATTTTGTAGTAGCCATTGCTTACTACGTTGCGGTTAGCTCTGACATCTTGAAAAAATATATACATATGTACATATAAAAAATATTTATTTCGGCGACTACCTCTGGCAAAAGCTCTATGAGTAAATGATTGCCATGAACAAGCTTCTCAAATCTGTCTTTCGGTGTCGGCCTTAAACTGTAGGCCCCGGTACTCATAGATAAAAATCGACACAAACAACATGAGTACTGCGAGAAAGTAGGCCGTAACCCTGAAACAGGGTTGTAATGGCCAATTATGTAAGTATGTAATTCATATTTCTAACGACGGCTAGTGGGAAAGAGTTCAATGGCTCCCTGTCAAATGAATTACAGAAACAAAATATTCTTACTTGCATGTAAAAATATATATTTTTGAAAAAGAAATTCAGTGCAAGGACATAGAGTTTGAAAATTCTTTTACCATCCTTCTAAGCTTCGTATATTTTGATGGCAGCTTGTAAATGTTATCACCGGCTAATTAAATAGCTTTAGTCATTGAACTCTGCATTTTATTGCCAATTTATGACAAATTTATAAACATAGCTTGAAAAGTCTTATTGTTTTATGACTCTTTTATTCACAGCCCAACAAGAATTTTTTTTTGAACTATTTTAAAATTTCATGATATTATGACAATATGGCTGAATAGGACACCGTTTTAATCTCCCAATGGAGAAAAACTTATTTTCACAAAAGACTTACTGCTATATTGATAAAAATATCTATAATAGGTTTATTAAGAGTTTATTTGACAAGTATTCCGTAGAAATTTGATAACCTATAATATTTTTTTTATGAATACAGCAGTTAAAATTTATTTTTCAAATATACCCGAGTATACGCAAACAATTAAATAATAACCAGACATATAAAATAATAGTTGTAAATTTTTATTCATTAAATAAATACTATATTATTTATTAAATCCTAATAAATATAAATTCAATAGTTATTATTATTAAATGTTTTTATAAAATTAAATATGTTTGTATGTATTACATATAGTATATGTATGCATGTGTAGTTGATAAAAACAGAAAATAAAACGAATTGTATTTCTTAAATTTAAATTTCAGTTTAAAATTTCTCTTCATGCCTTTAAATACTTAGGGTTGCCATATCTTTTTAAGAAAAGAACACTTTACATTAAAAAAGGACATTTGAAGAAAACTAATTTAAAATATGTTTACACAGTAAAACAAAGAAATAAAAAAAAAAATAATGAAAAAGTACGGACATTATTTAATTGATTACTTTTGATTGTTTTTTTTGAAGTTTCAGCATTAATTTCTTTAATATCGTATATCAATAAAGAAATTTATATATTGGTCCGATTAAAAAAACATCAATGAAAAACGTTTCCAAATTTTACAATATGGTTAACGATTAATTCTTTATGCTGTGTTATTTCGAAAATATCATACAAAATTACTGCTGTATTCATAGAAATTATTGTAAGTTGATCTACTAAAGGCTTATTTGAGAACTTTCTTTGAAAGATTTATAAAAATCCCTTAATAAGCCTGGAATATTTTATATAAACCCAGCAGTTAAAATATATAAATGATTTATCTTTTTTTTTTTTCAACCCCCATTGATTTATTCTACAGACTATTACGCTTACATTTAATTACTTTTCGGCTAAAATTACTTTTACTTACCAGTGCTCTAGTAAATCCAATGGATTGCTGTAAACCGTTAAAAAAAAAAAAACAAAAATCCGTTTAAAAATAATAAAAACAAAATTCCATTAATAACAATGCTGCCACATTAACCAAAATTTCTTTATCACTGAATTATTAAAATATTACTCAGAAATGCTAACAATCTTAAAATTTATATCCCACCAAATAACATCAAACGAAATGTAAACAAAAACTAAACAGCTGTTTCGAATATTGATATTAAATCCAAAAGATTTTAAGACACCAAAAACAATAATACTCGTATTTTTCACTGGGATTCTTTAAACACTTACAGCCTTATGTATAATAAAAAATTATCAGGTCGTTGTACACAGTGGCTAAGTTTGTCATTCCAATACGTTTAAATTCTTGCTCAAACGTACAAGGTATTTACTTTTTTAGATTCTCTGACTAGTTATCAAATAGATGGTATGGAAAAATTTAGTAATATCCGTCTATAGCGGGTGATAAACTTGCCAGTTTTTTGTCCCACATACTAACGAGTTGCTAATTTTTCATTATACATATGGCCGTTAATAATTTGTTATTTTATTTTATTTTTTTGAACGGAATTTATGAATTCTTTAATTCTTTTAGAATACAATACTGTGTACGTAGATTACATATTTCCAAACCTACCAATATTAAGCTTTTCCTACCATCCTACTAAATAAAAAATTTTCTACCAATTGTGATATTCCTAATGTACAGCTTCTAATTGAGGAAAAAATCATTTTGTTTTTAACTGTTGGTTTTCTCTAAACTTTTCTTAATTTATTAAATTATATGGCTTGTCTTCTTATTCCTTAAATAATACGAGTGTATATAAAACAGAAATTTAAAAATTTAACCAGAAGGCTTTATTTTTAGTTCGAAATGTGGCAGCATAAAAATATTTTTGTGTCCCATTTTATGTGTGATTTAGTAACTGTGTGTGTACATTTCCGTTTGGCTTTACTAAATATATAATAGTGTGTCCATTTCATATTTTATTGTAAATTTAAGGATATTTTCGTTAATATAACTATCCTTTAAAAAACTATTTATTACCACTTTTTTAATCCACACAATTATTTTCGTTTATTTTTTCTTTTTATTTCTTTATAATTTCAATAAACATTTAAAATATTTTATTCTTTAATGTTTTTTTCCTAATAAAATATTTCATACCACATACAGTTTTATTCTTAAATTCAATTAGAATATGAATTTAAAATTCAAAAATTTAATTTGAAAAGTAAACACCAACACAAGTATTTAATTTTGTTGGCTATTGTTTTTATTGTCAAGGAAACAAGCCACTACATAATAAGTATTTTCCATAATCTTATAATCTGGGAATTTTTATTTTGTGAATTTTAATATGTAATAAGAAATTGCTTGAAATCAAATACTACTTTGAACAGAACATGTTCTGTTCTCTTTATTGCCATAAAAAATATTTGTAATGAAATTTTAAAAGATTGTGGCTCTCTAAGACTGCCTTAAATAAGTTTAGCCGATTATGGTATATAATAGAGGCCACTGGTAACAAATTATGGCTGTACACTACTTAGAAAGTATTCGAAAGTTATTAATAAAAACATTTTATTTTGTTATTAAGAGCGAAATGTCGAAAAAATTGGTTAATAATCTTTTTTTACAATCTATTTTTAGAAATTTAACCAAAGCAATATTGTCACGGTGCATATATAATTGTAATGGCATCCAGCATTAAAATAGAAATTAATATTTACTGCCGTATTCATAAAAACCTCTTATTAAAGATTTATGGTTTAAACTTATTTAAAATTATAGGCTACCGAATTCAAGACTTTAAATAAAATGCCAACGAAAAATGCCATTAAGTAGTCAGCTACTTACATAATTGTTTTAAAGGCGGCAGCAACGAAATAAACATTTAACATGAACATGTCTTGCCAACTGTTTCTTAATACATTTTTTTGATTGCTTGCATTGTTGCCATTAAAAAATAAATTAACTTTTAACAAATTAAAACAAAAGATTTGTTAATTTAAAAAAAAAAATCGTTTTAGAACTATAGTGTTTGCAGTCTTCAAAAATTTAAAATCTGTCGAAATTTTACCACATAATTAACAATTACATACTTCTATATACTAAGACAATAACACCGGGTTCAAATCTCGGCTCAGACATCTTGAAGCAAAGAAATATGAAAAAATATTTCTTTCGGCGACTACCTCTCAGCAGTCTTCTGGCAAAAGCTCTGAGAGTAACTGATTGCCATAAGCAAGCTTCTCAAATCTGTCGTTCGGAGTCGACTTTAAACTGTAGGTCCCGGTACTCATGGATAAAAATTAACACACACAACATAAGTGCTGCGAGAAGCTAGGCCGTAACCCTGACATAGGGTTGTAATAGCCAATTATGTATGTAAGTATGTATGCAATTAACAATTTGTGACGTAGCACTTATGTTGCTACTTTACATACTAGATTGGATACTTTATTATATGGACATAATTGTGTCAACCATACACGGTACAGCATTTTTAGTTTTTATAATATAGATTTACTTTTACTGCAATAATTCCCATTGAGTTCATGATTAAATTTTAGGATTTTTAGACAACAGCAGCCAGAGTTGGTACAGACAGCAGTCTTCGCCAAGTGTATACGAAGCGAGTCGTGAGAGATTTGGACTTGGCTGTGCCAACTGGTAACACCTTACGAAAGGGTACTCCCGAAAGGGTACTCGTTACCTACTTATCCCGAAGGGGTACTTGTAACCTACTTATCCCGAAGGGGTACTCGTTACCTAATTCTCCCGAACGGGTTATCGCAACCTATTCCTTCCGAAGGGGAACTCGTTACTTACTTCTCCCGAAGGGGTCTTCCTGATCTACTTCTCTTTTATCTTATCTTATCATTCCAGATCGTATACTAGTCCGAATATGTAGTAACGACCGAGCTATACCGAACCCGAAGTGGTCGCTACTGAATCGTACCATACCGAAGGCGATACCCTACCGAATTAGCCGTAAGCCAATTATACCGAACCGAAGGTGAAGTAACGACCAAGCTATACTGAATCCAAAGTGATTGCTACTGAATCATACTGAAACGAAGAAGATATTTTACCGAACCAAGTAAAAGTCATCATATCCCGAAGACAAAAGGTAATACATCCAGCTAAAGATACCTACCGCCGCACCGAACCAACATAACCACCTGCCGTTGTACTAAACTTTGTTATTTTATTTACTATTTTATTAATAAAGAATTGATGTTACTATTGCCCACGAAGGGAACGAAATTGTAATTTCTTTTTATTCACTTAAGGTTCGTGGACCCGTAAGTAGACCCTGGACACCGTTGAGCGACCTCAGCCTACGACAAAACCACGTTACAAATTAACTGGAAAAACATTTTGGAGGTATTTCCAAAATTTATATTCTTATTAGACTCGGCAACATGGATCAGGTTTTTTTTGCCACTTCGTATTATTTTAAGTCAAATATTTGTTTGATATTTTTATATGAAATGTTATGCAATGTGTCAAACTTTTCTGTTAGTCAAAACGCCTAGGGATTATGATTTCTTTTTGTAGCAGCTTATTGTAAATGTATGAAATGATTAAAAAACGTATTGCATAGAAATTTATCAAATAAGCCTTTCATAAGCGTGTAATATATTTTATGAATACAGCAGTAAATCTATATTTGAAGTTTTACTGAAATTATGTGTAAAACCTTGGCAACTAAGAAAATCGATTCTTAAAACAAATACCCATGATACGAGTGTTCAGAGGCAAGGGCATGTTGAGTGGATTTCATGGTGGTTAGAAAAGGGTAATATCTGGAAAGTATGTACATAAATTCTTAAATCAATAACTTGTTTTTTGTATTACACTTTATTTATTTGTTTGTTTTGTATTTACACAAAAATTTAAAACGAATTATAAGGCCCTTGACACTTGCAGTAAAGTTTTTCAAATACACGTTACAATGCACAAATACTTTTTCTATATTACAAAATTATGTCTATGAATGCATACACATACATATGTATGTACACAAACATATGAACATATATACTTGTTTACATTTACAAATGCATTTCTGAGGTCAATGATTTTCTGTGTGTTCTTATTTCCCTATTATTTTACTATTTTGGATTGTTGTGTATTTGAATGATTTTGAAAATATTAAACAAAACAAAACATTTTATAATAAATTTTTATTGTAAATTTGTTTGTTTGTCTGCTATTTTAAATCCATTCAAAAATCAAAAAATTTTATGACATGAAAATTACAAGTTTACGTACATACACGGACAGTAAGTCATATATTTCCATTTAAAATTTTAAATATAAATTGGTATTTTAACACACATTTACACACATACATACAATCATATGTACATATATGTATATGGATGTGTGCATATGTATACATGCAATCATATTTTTCTACTATCATGGATGTATAAGTAAAGCAACGTGGTTATAGCTCATATTGATTTGTATGAAAAATGCAATTTGCTGTCAATGACAAAACAATTATTTAATTATTTTGACATTGATATACAATAAACATATTCACTCACACACACACTCATACATATGCACATACAAATGTAAGTTGTACTCATACTCTTCAATACAATTAAACTTTAACAAAATTTCTCTTATAGAGGGAAAAAAGTTTTATTTTGTAACATCAATAGCAGATATCCATCCAATTCCAATCCCCAAAGAGTAATCAAAACATTTATACAACAACCATTTAAACATGAAATAATAAATAAACATTAAACATTTCTAAATCCGCATTAACTTTTGTAGGGGTCATTCCACTATGAAAACTATAAAAATAAAATCTGTACAGGTTTCTAAACCCAACGCCTCTAATATATTTCGTGTGGAAATGAAAAGACCCAAACACATGTAACAGCTTTTGTTGTGTGGGGAAATGCGCGTACTCCATTGTAGAATTGTATGTATTTGTGAGTTATATATATACAGTTATGATGTATGACGTACATAGTACATATATGCATGTGTTTGTGGTATACAAAAGTTTTTATTTGTTGTTTAAAACATTTATCTTTTTCTCTCTCCCTTTTCGGTTACTTTATTTTTGTTCAAAATTATGATGAGCACTAAACTTTATGAAAAAGTTTTGAAACATCAACTTCATTAAGGAATATCGAAATCCAGCAACAGCAACAGCAACAATGTTAACAACTACCACAACAAGATCAACAGAAGCAGCAGGAAAGAATCAAAAAGATAAAACAATAAAAGGTTTAATTTAATTAAGTCCATAACAGGAAATAAAACTGTTTTTTTTTTTATTTACAAACAAACATAGAGAAAAACAATAAAATTTGTGTTAATAATATGGTATTTGGGTCAGAAAAATGAGAGTGAATCCCATCAAAGTCAATGTGCGTCAATTTTCATTAAAATTTAATATCGCAAACAGATAACACAAACAATGAAATAAAACATGCACACACACACACACACACAAAAGGCGCATACTTGTAATCATGTGATACGAAAATCCTTATTCGTATTGCTAACTGAAAATTTTGTATGTTTTTATAAATATGTTCTCAAAAAAAAAAAAAACTAAATTAATAAATAAATATTTGTGCAACATAAAAAAAAATTCGACTAAATTTTAGCATTTGAAATGATTTCAAAAGATATGTATAAAGCTAATCTGAAAATGACATGATAAAAGTAATTTAATGAACAAAGTCCTTAGGGGTGCTTCAACATAAAGCCGAAACAAATGTAATTGATGGTTTAATTTAAACGTATAATTTTATTTATTAAATAAAATAAAAACCAAGCAGTTGTTAAATAACATCAGTTTGTAAGACATTCAAATGTTACTCTTATTTGGGTTTTTAAACACGGGGACATAGCTGAGGCGGAGTTTACAACTAATTCTAATGAAAACACGCATGAGATTGGTATTCCTCTGCTCGAGGAAAAATACTAGATCTGGCACAGACTTACTTAACCATAGAGAAAATATTGGAAAAAATAGATAAATCGAACGAAAGTTGCGTTAAATCTAAACAGAGGCTATCTGAAAAAATTTGTAGCGCTAATAACGGAACACTTGTCACTAGACACTCACGCCCTTAGGCTGAAAATAGCTCACATATATGTACTTCTGCAGTCTATTCCACCAGAAACGAATGATCAGAAGTACAGCGCCAGCTTTTGGGAAGATAACACCTAACCTACTGAAGATGCTCGCCACTCACATTCAACATACCTTTTACCTATTCTACTATATGGATGTGAGAGAGATTTATGGGAACTGCTCCAGGAATGATTTTAATAAATTAAGGGGGGCTTATAATAACATTGCTAAGTGTTTATAACATACGTCCACGCGAATAAATTCCCCTTTTTCTTATCAGATTTACCATATGAATTTTGAGAAACTACTAAAATTCAGGAGCCTTATTTTTCTGCATCGAATATTTACTACTAGGGAACCGAATTATCTCTTTAAGTTCTTGAAAATTGGTAGATTTGAACGTGGAAGGAAATTTATTCAACACAGATACAGAAGAGCCTTCTCCGAACGTCAATTTTTCATTTACAGTACTTGTCTTTGGAACCAGCTTCCAAATCGAATTCAATTAATTGAAAACGCAAACCGGTTTAGAAATGAGCTTTTAAAATCTTTTAGCTAATATTTAATTTTTTTTTATTTTTTATAAATACATATATCTCTTTTTTTATTGGTTTTTTTATTTATTTTTAAATTTTTTAATATAATTTTCTTTTTAACTTTGTTGATATACTTATATTGAAACTATCAGACCTGTCACAGATTCCGATCGGAATGTTTGTCATTTCGTATTTTCAATACCGATCGGTTTTGTTTTAGCTTCTTCAGATTCCAATCGATTTAGCAAATTCCGATTTTTCTATTTTTCTCTTAAAATATGGCAACATAATGTATACCAAAACAAAAATAATGTGTTTTAAGCGAATAAGAGCAAAACAAATTGAAAAAATTGTAACAAACTGCATAAAAAAGTTATACAGATTAAAATAATTAATAATAAAAGAAAAATGCCGTGAATAGAAATATTTTTTTTTTATTTTGGGTTTGATGTTCTTATTGCCAGAATATAAACCTTTTGAAAATTTTTAATTTTTGTTAAAAAAAAAAATTTTTTTTTGGTTTAAAAGATAACTTCTTTCAGGAATAATTACAAAAATGTGTTTATTTTTAAGAAAATAAATATTAAAAAAATTATTTTTCAATAAAATAAATCAAAAACAATATTTTTTTCCCATTAAAAGTGCTTTTAATTAATTTTTTTAATTTAAGTCACTGAAAATATCAATTCCATTTAGAAAACTGAAAGTGGTATAATTCCGTAAAAAATTTTCGTTTTACATTTTCTGAAGAAGCAAAATACTGAATTCATTCCACTTTCGATCGGAATGGATTTCTGTGACAGGCCGGTATAGCTCTTACGTTTCTTAACTCTATACGTTTTAAATTATATCTGTTTTTAATTATCTATAATATGTTTGTTATTAAAATTTTTATTTGTTGTAATGTATGAATATTCTCATTAGCGCTTTAATATATAAGATTTTAATCTTGTTGCGCTAAGATCATTATATAAATAAATAAAAAATAAAAATAAATAAAAAAATAAAAATAAATATCCACCGACAGATGAGATAATTGCTGTTGATCATTCAAGGGCGAAGGTATAACACTGGCCCTTGAGTGATCAAATTGACAGCAACTTGTCTCATCAACAAATAGGAGCATAATATATACACTATGAAAAAAAAAAATCTCTTTATCTTTAAATTCCAATAAAATGCACAGCCTGAGTAGGATTTTAATTGGTGTGTATGAATATATTTGTTCCATCCTGTATTAGATGACTGTCAAAAATGGCAAAAACAAGCAAAACACCAAATTATACTAAGAAACTGCATTTGAAAGAGTTTAAATAAAATAGAAATAGTATGACCACCATAATTAATATTTTATCAAATTATCATAACCTTCTTAATACTTATGTAGCTTAAATTCGAAATTAAATTGTCTTCTTCTTTACGATTTCTAAATAAATTTAAAATATTCAACTTTGCAAATACAGTGAACTCGCGAAAACGTGAATACCCGGAAGTATGAAGGACTCGAAAACGTGAACACTTTTATGTTTGCATTGACTACTCTAAAACGTGAACAATTTTTTTAAATTGTTTATTAATTTTTTTTCGTTTTATTTCTTGAATTCGTTTAAATTTGGGGAATCCCAGCATAAGACAACATACGACATATTTAGCTATCTAAATAAATAAAAACACACATTAAAAAAAGATAAGTGATTTCTTCCAACTATTTAGAAAAAATCCGTCTTTTAAAAGGTGTTTATTGAAGACTGAATTCTTTTGCTGCACCCATATAAGTATTCCTAACCCTTTTTTGTATTATATATTTTTTTAATTATAGAAACTTTAGTAGTAGAAATCCTTATATGTACATACATATATGTATGTATACAATTCGTTTGAATTACAATTTTTGTTTGTTTCATATTCGAGAAAATGTAAAAAATTTCAAAAAAGTTTGAATAAAATTTTATATAATATTTTTTTAATAAAATTTCCAAATCTGATTAAGTTTTTAGCCAATATCTATTGCTAAAATGCATATTTTTGTTCTAAAATCTTACCGACCGAAAAGGTGAACAAATTTGAAAATGTGAACACCCTTGGTAAAAATTAGTTCACGTTTCCGCGAGTTCACTGTATCTCTTTAGGATCCCAATGCAGTAAAACGAAGTTATCATTGATTTAATTAATTTCTTGCAGGAATCAAAAAATACTCTTTTCTGCATAATTTGTTAATAGCAAAACAAAAGCCATTAATTGGTAGTAAAAATTAGAATTTGATAATTAAAAATAAAGTTTTTTTTATATAAACAAGTCTTGCACAATTTATTTTGATTTAATTTTATTAATGCCACACAATAATACAGAGTTTAAAAGAGTAAAAAATAATAGTAAAGAGAAGAGAAATACCAGAAAATATAAATTCGAAAATAATAAATTTCTAACTCGCCATCACTCATCAATATTTAAATAGAGTCTCTATTTTTAGCTGTCGTTTCATTTTGTTATGTTCTCTTTTGTTTCCTTTTCTCACGCTTTTTCTCTTTGTTGTTTTCCTTTATATGTATGTATGTGTAGTTGTTCAGTGTTTACAGCCATCACTGCTACATGTGCCAAATTTGTAAATTACTTCGTGGTTATAACATTCACCCGGATTTAAAATGATCGATGGGAAATTTGGCTACAAAAAATCACAATACAAAATGGGGGAAAAAAATTGAAGAACAAAAATTTAAATTTTGATTAAATTGAATTTTTTTAAATATATACATATGCCTGTAAACAAAAGAAGCACACAAAATCTATAAAAAAACATATATTTTTCTTTTCTTTAATATCGTAATGTATTTAGCAAGAGAATAATAATGATGATGAGAACGGGGAGGAGGAGGAGTAGTTGATACAAGGAAATATATTCAAATTTTTTGTAGATTATATATGCCTTTTCGTATGAATATAAATTCTGTGAGCTGCTTAAGCATATCAAAAACAAACAATTATAGGATTTACACTCTGTCAGACTATAAGTCAGTATTTGACAGCTAAAATAGACTTTAGCACCTCAGTATTAATGTTGTTGATATTGTTGTTCATGCCTAGTTTATACAAATTAAGTCTAGAAGAAGATACTAATACATGTAGCAATAAAAATACAAAAACAAAAACAAAAAACAGCAAAAGTATACTCAATATAAGGGGAGCAAATATGGATATGCAAAAGGCTAAACTGACTGTCTTTTGTTTCTTATTTTGTTGTGTGTGTTTGTGTTGTATTCTTTTCTTTGTTGTTGACATACACAATTTACTTAAATTGTCTCTTATTTAGACTTCTGGCTTCTTATGCTTTAAGGACAATGGTCAGTGATATTGAAAACTTACATGATTGACAGCATCCGGATATTTTTGTGTCTCTAAACAAAAGGCTCCTTGTTTAACATACTGTGAATGATTCTTTCCCTGCAGTGGTGTCTGAAAAACAATACATATATAAATAAACAAGTTAACAGTTATCCATTTTTCTATTCATTACATCCTCTTTTCTATTCACAAGAAAAAAAAAAATAACAAATTAATCGTAAAAATTTAATTTTTTGTAATTTTTGCAAATATATTAAATATCATTTAATAGTCGAATAGAGCATTAAAAGAGTATGTTATTTAATATGTTTGCTATGTTGTAAAATGGTATTCACAACAAACTTTTTAGAATCAGTTTTGTTAATTTTTTGTATAAAAAGTCTCACTACATTTGAATTGAAAATTTAAAATTTAAAAGATACTAATTGTGAATACCTTTATTATTTCTCTTGATATTGTTGTTATTCTTTATACAGAATGAATGAACTTGGACGGTTCTTTTTTTTGAAAATCTGTTTATGTTTCTGGCGAAAAACAAAATATTTTCAATGCCACATTAAACCCTTTTAATTTGTTGGTATTTTCCGATTTGCATAATCCAAAAAAAAAAAAAATTAAAAAAAAAAATAAAAAACACAGAAGGAAATTCAAATTTTATATTTCTTTTTTTTATTATTTAAATTATTATTATCGTGAAATTTTTATGTGTTTGATGAGCAAGTTTTCCTTAGCGAGTGTTTAAACAAAGCATAGGGCAGTTTAAGGCAATTATGAAAATAAAAACACACACACACACACCCATAGAATTCTCTGGCAACTCTCTATTATTTCATTATTATATATTAATTGTTGTTTCCTTTGTTTTTGTTGTTGTTGTTGTAGTCGATGTCTGAATAGCTGTATTGTAGCACAAAACCTTTAAACTTTTTATGCCAATTCACTGCCATTGTGGAAATGCAAGCACACAGACACTGACACACATACTATTGTTTTTAATGTTTATTGTTGTTACTTTATTTGTTGTTTGTATTGTTAATTTTATGTATTTGCTGTAGTTAGCTGCTGTTGTTGTATGTTTTATAAACTCTTCCCTTGTTGTTTGTTGTTATAGAGGCATTGTTGTTCTTGTTTTCCCTCTTGTTTTTTTTATCATGTTCAATTTCTTAAAGGCATACACTTTTGGCATTGCTATTGTTATTGTTATTGTTTTTATTTTTATTTGTATTTTGTAAAGCTTTGTATAGTCTACAAACAAAACAAAAAGAAATTAAAAAAAAAAACTCTTACCAATGCAAATTCATATACAATTTCTTTTTCCCTCAGTCTATACAAATTTGAACAAAGAATGCAGAGAGGCATTCAACGCTATTTGTTGCAGCATTAAACATTTGCAATGATAATGGTATTGAAATGTTTTCGAACATTATCAACAAAATTAAAAAGAAGAAAAAAAAAGTAAGAAGAGCAACAACAAACACTTTAATAAGTATAAAACATACAACACAAAGTACTGAAAATGGCATTTACAACAACAAGTTGTTCTTCTTATTTGTTATTGCTTTCATATTTGTTCTACTGTCGCATTTGTTTAACAACTTGTTTTTGCTGCTGCTCTGATGCAGCCCACCAATGAGATATAAAACATACATTTTGTTTTATGTACGTGAGCTGTATAAACCATGACCTGCCAATGTGCACACTAGTCAATCTTTACATGGTGCAAACAATAACGAAAATAAATAAAAAATATCCTAAAGGTCCAGGGCCAGACATTGGTGTACATACTGTACTAGAACCAGCTAGACAATATAAGTTATTGTTTTCTGTTTTTTCATTTTCTGTATTCAATTGCAACTTGTGGAATTGGTCAGGTCAGAAACTTGTTTATGTTAGTTGAATTTAATGCATATACAGTAGTGTATAAAATAATAGCCATGTCTTCCAACCAATAGTGATGTTAGTTTTCTTCGTTGCTTATTTAAAATTAAGACAAGAAAAATTTAGTTTAAAATTAATAAAAAACTAACAACGAATATTTATATATATTGTAAAATTGTTTTTGGTTGTCAAGCTATTTTAATACAGATTTTTGTTGTTTAACAAGACAGATGTTTTTTGGCTTTTTACCACAAATATTTAGCACTTTCTAGCATATTATAGTTTTCAGTTACCTTAAATGGGTAGAAAAATATTTAAATTGAAATTAAAGTTTTAAAACATATTATGGTTTTGGTGTGCGCTGCATTTAAGATTTGTTAACAAGAACAATATTGTTCGCAATATAGTGGTATTATTGCTGTTATTTTGTATACATACATACATAACTGGCCTTTACAACCCTGTGTCAGGATTACGGCCTAGCTTCTCGTTATTATTTTGTATAGCTTCTTGTTATAATTCCAACGGTTTATTTTATGTTCTCTATATATTGTATTGCTAGCAATATTTAAATATACAGCTCAGCCTCTTAAAAACGAGCGATATGGTACTTGAAAATACCAAGTCATACAAATAAGTATGAATTTTATACAATAAGGTCAGGTTAGGTTTCACATTTCATTAAACTATGTATGTTTTAGAAAAGTACCATTACAGCACAATACATACATACATAATTGGCCATTACAACTCTTTTTCAGAGTTACGGCGTAGCTTTTTACAGCACTCATATTGTCCATGACTGTCGGGACATACAGTTTAATGTCGACACCGAACTACAGATGTAAGAAACGTGTTCGCGGTCAGTTACTCTCAGTTACATCTCAAAGCTTGTCTCAGAAGACTTCTTAGAGGTGGTCGTCGAAAGAAATTTTTTTTCATATTTTTCTTTGAAAATATTAGGAAATTCATCCCGCAGCTCTCGTCTAGAAAGCCTACAAGACTACGGCGACCACTATCAAGTACTTATATATACATACATATATAAATTATTTATACAGGTATGACTATAAAATATAAGACTGTCTTTAAGCAAATGCTTATTGCGATAAAACGTGTTTTAAAAGGCTAAACTGTAATAGTTTATGAAACAGATAATACCTCAAAATATCCTGAATAAGGCTTAAAATGAATGATATGGAAAGCAAGGAAAACCTAAAAATGAGTACGTTGACACTTTATAAACCTTCGAGACGTATAACAACCGAAAAATGCAATAATGTAATGAGTTTCCTATCTTATATACCATTTACTTACATATATAAGTGTATTTCATGCTGGTATAAAGGTATAACATGAAATGGACTTCTATCACTTTCAAAAATAACACCTCAATTTTTTTGATTTTATTTTTTTGATTAAAAAAATTTTCTTTCTTACTTACATATCTTATTGTAAAAGCAGTTTCTACTTGCAATTTTACAAATACAGCACAACAGTTTTGTTTAAATAGATCAAATGAATAAAATGAAAATAAAATTGTTTTGTAATGAGTATCTGCAATTGCTTTTTAACCCATTAACGCCCAAATGAAAACCAAGAACAATTTTTAAAATTCAATATTTATTACTAGATTAAAACAACATTTTTTACGGTACAGTAAAAGAAAAAAACCAAAAAAAAATATTTTTCTGAGTTGTGTTTTTTCAGGTGCACTAAGCTTAGTACAGCAGCACTTAATATGCTATAGCTCAAAAAATTCTATACGAACTAAACCGTTTTATATTCACAATCTCATAAGAAATAAATCACTAAATTGGGGATTCCCATAATTGATATTTTTCAACTATGTTGCATGTACTCTTATTGACTGATAAAAAGCGTTTCCCGAGTGAAAAACTGCATTTTGTAATTTTTACTTGAACTTTAAGTTGTGTACTATATATAGTAGAGCGGGCGGAAATGTGTTAAAATACGAGTAACATTGCTATATTTATTCCTACCACTGTTGATTTTATTTATTTATTTTTTTTTGTGTTTGCCTTTCACTTTAAATAATAAAAAAAAAGAGAAAATATTTCAAACAGTTACTTGTTTACTTTTCTCGTCTTTATAAACAAATAGAGAAGAGACCGACTGATATGCATTTTCTCACGAGAAATCGTGTTACCCATGAACACCCAGTTGTATGAGTGATTTTTATTGCAATTGTTTTTTAAGAAAAAATCAAATTGTAAAATCCTCATACGTTATGTTGGGCACGTGAGTTTTATTCATTATTGTTTTTGCTTTGTATGTGCATATAGGTGTGTGTATGTGTGTTTGATTGGTAGAAAGAGTGAGAGTCATATTTGCTTGAATGTACATATTGTATGTGTGAGTGGTATAATGATTTCTGTTTATGATGACATTTTTCATATTGGATTTTCTGTGTTTGTGTTCGTAACTTGTATTTCTGCTGGCGTTTGTTGCTTTTAATAATGCAACTATTGTTTTATGTTTTATATTTTTGTTGTTATTGTACTCGTATCATTTGTTATTTTTGCAGATGATATTATATATGCTTTCCGCTATATGTTTACTTTATTTTGCCTCTATTTTTGCTATTGTTGCTATTATTTGCAATTGTATTTTGTATTATGTGCTCAGTCAGCAAATATAACTTATGAATAATTTAATTTCAGTTGAACGTTTATTTCTTCTTCCTATAAAAAAAATTTTATTCTTTATGCATGAATATCAGAAATGTGTGGTTTTTACCGTTTTTTTCATCTCATTTATGGTTCTTTAATGAAAACGTTAATTTGATTTTGGTTTTTATATCAACATCTACAATAGATATTACGATTTAGTTTGAGAACTGCCAGCAGAACAATGTATTGATGACTCATTGTTGCAAAAATTGTGATAATTTTTTTAGATAATTAATTTATGTTACTGTAGATCTATGGTAGATTTATGGTAGATTTCATCTTGTATAAATACTGCATAAGCAACCAATATCTTAAGTTCTAAAATCAAATCGTACTCATGACCATTTAAATGCTCAAGCTTAATAATATTCTGTTTATCAATAAATGCGATTCTAATTGAAATACATACTCGTAATTATTAAATTAAAAGTGTCTGCTTGAGGTGCTCTTTTATAAATTTTTACTCTTTTAATGTTGTTTTTCAATGCCTTCGTACATACATGTACCCCTGCAACATCAATGATTTTTATACCTATTTTTTTTTAATGGCAATCCGAACAGGATTACACTAATTAACCATAAAAAGTGTTTGAACGCCTCTTTTACATCATGCACACTCACACATTTATACTTACTTATATACACTAATAAACCTTGATGCTTTGGCATGTAATAACTGAAAACATGAGCAACAACAAATACAGCAAAAAAAAAAAAAAACAACATTTTGAAAACTTATTTAAGCGTGTATAAAATCGTTTATGGGTTTTTTTTCAAGTAAAATCGTGTAGAAAAAAAAGATTAAAAAAAAAAACAACTGCAACAAATATATGAGCAAATGTAAACTGAAGAAAAAGGCACTGAAGTTTTTAATTAAACGATTGAAAAAAAAAAGAAATTAACAACCATAAAAACAAGTGAATAGGGGGAAATTGTACGCAAATGTCCAAACGGACTTAAAGTTAGTGAAAAGCAGAAAAAACAACAACAATAACAATAAACATACAACAACAAAAAGAGAAACAGCAGAAAAATATGAGAAATCAAATGGGCTTCTAAAAATCAAAATACAATATAAACGAAAACAGAAAATGTAAAAAGTTAACGCTATTCAGGCATCATTGGCCAATAAATTGCTCTCATTTAAGCTTAACTTTATTTTTCTATAACTTTGGTTTTCCGCCGTATACACTGTACCAGTAGTAGTAGTACTTGTTGTTGTTGTTTTAACAAACTTTATTTATTTAGCCAATTTTATTATTGTTGTTTGTATACGATCTCTGCTTCTCTTTTCTTTTCGCACAAATATAAGCAAATATAGCCTTTTGTGGTTCAAGAAGAATAAAAATAAAAGAGAGCAAATAGGAAGCGAATATAAAAACGTGAGAGAGTGAGCAAGACAGTGAGAGTGAGTAGAAGGGATGTTGGTTAGTTTTAATTAATTTTATTTGATTGGAGTTTTTTAATCTGTGTGTCTATTTTTTTATTTTCATAAATACATGCATACATACATATGTATATGCATATGAAATCTATTTGACTATGAGCAGCATTTATATGCATGCTAGAGAGAGAGAGAGAGAGGGAGAGAGAGAATTATTCCAATATAAATTTTGAAAAAGTTTTCTTTTAGTTCAATGAGGGTTTCATGCTCAAATAAATAAATGAATGAATAACATTTTAATTTACATTTAAATATACAAACACACATACACTTGGTTATTGTCTCAAACACAACTTTTCTTTGAATATTGCATGTAAATGTATTTAAAAATGTAAATAAACCAACTTTATAAATTGTAATAAACTTTTTAAACGAAAAGACTTTTTAGCATTTACTATTCATTCAACATGCATACGATTTTGTTTTTTTTCTTTTTTCTTTTTGTTGTCTAAATGAAAACATAAACTGTTTTTTCTATTTGTTTAACTTAAATATCATTTATGTCTACAAGTATGTGTGTGTGTGTGTGTGAGTTTATTTAAAATAACGAAAAATTAAAAAAAAAAAGTTTAAGAAAAGTTTTCCTTTACTTTTTTTTCCTTTATTTGTAAAACTTACCTCGCCTTTTCTGATGTCGGGCATATAATTTGAGGTATAAAATTGCACGCCTGGTTGATTGCTGGCTATTTCCAACCATCTTCCGGTCTTTGCATGATAAGCCCTATTAGAATTCATAATAATTTAAGGTGATTAAATCTGTTCATACTTTATAATTAGAGAACTTACTTGGCTATTATGTTGACAGTAGCACTGTCATCAGTATAGCTGTCAATACAATAGTTGTCATCGTAACCATTCGTGGCAGGCAGTAATTTTTTTATTTGTTCACCCAAATTTTTTATTGTCCTAAAATCATACAAGGTGCCCTCAACACTTTTTAAATTACCTGTCGGTATGGAATCTGAATCAGTTTCGGTGAGTTTGCTAGCTTTAATCAAAATTGAATGTTCGTAAAGTGCTTCTGGGCCAGCATTCTAAAATTATAAAAATCATAAAAAATATGAAATTAAAACGTGGCATTGTATTTTCAATCAAAAATGTTGCCTTTTAATTTTTTCTTTTCTCTCGTTTGCCAAAATATTTCCCTTTTTGTAAGTTATATTATATACATATGTAGTGGTTGCCAGAAAAGAAGTTTGAAGTATATCGTACTAAATTTATTAAATATCATAATATAATGATTTACTTTGTTATAGAGAAGAAAATTCCATTAATTTCCTAATATTTGAATTAAAAAACTAATGGAAAAACGATTAAAAAAGTACTAATTGTCATCGCTAAACTTCTTTTCCGTTCTACTCACGAAATTTAAAAAGTTAATGAGTTATGTGACATGCAGTCTGTTGCAGCAAGAAATTAAAATAAAACACATTCTGCAATTAAAAAATTACTTCTGTTAACAGTTTGACAGAATTTTTGTAATTTCTTGATTCTTTAGTTTGTGATTACAAGGTGTAATGCAGTTTGTGTATGGGAGGAAAGTTTTACTGGAACCAAACAATAAAAAAGATGAGAAGAAGAAAATATAAGCGGTATTAAATTTTTGTTGCATACTCCCTTGTATATCTTGAAAACAAAGTAAACTGTAACGAAAAGGCGTTCGCAACGAATTGTGATTACCGCTATATTTTTTCTAACTCAGAAGGAACAAACTTTAAGGTTTTCCAAGGGTTGCTTGAATTTATATTTTGATATTGAGATCTCTATTTAAAATTATTCGGTCTGTGTTACAAATATATCATACTAGCTGAACCCGGTGTGCTTCGCTACCCCCTCGTTATATAATAAAATTAACGGCGGTGACGTGGGCAATATACTATCAAATAAAAAAATCCGTTGAAAGGAACAAATTTATACAGAGAACAAAAAATACAAATACAATTTAGCGTGAAAGGGGGCGTGGCGTAAGAAATGTTTATTTATACCTCGCCTATAGTATAATGTGTATACAATTTGGAGTAAACTATATGAGAGCAATTACATAATTTTAAAAAAGTGGGCGTAAAAATGGGCGTGGTCGAAAAAAGTACCCTATTAATCATGCCCGTGTCCCAGTTAAATGCTGTGAAAATTTCAGGAAGATCGGTCTAGAGGTTTGGTCTCCTATAGGGTACAAACAAACAAACAAATAAACAAACACACATTCAATTTTATATATTTAGATACAGTGAGACGTCGATAATTTAGTTAACAGACAAATCTGGAAAAATATTTAAAATCAGTAGTAGAAGCAATTAAATGTAATTTCGGGCGGTTAATTCTTTAATATTTCATAAAATAGTATATATTATAGAACCGTTCCATAACAAACGTATATTATATGTTTAAAATCATAACATAGCACAGTCTGGTGTTGAAGTGAGTATTAAAACCGTGCAATGGGTAATTTTCAGAGGAAAATATCTGATGCATCTAGAAATGATGAAAAAACCAACTCTCATTGATGCCCTCGAGTATCATGAATATCCCATGAAAAAATTTGAATTTAAAGCTTAGAAATAATTTTATTTATTAAAGATCTTCGCAAAGGATATCACAGAAAGAATTAGTATGTGAAAATACATAGAAATCTTGTGGGCTGCAATTTTTATTCAATACTAAGCACTATAATTACTGCAAAGATACTCTTCAAAATTTTTTTCTAAAATTTTTAAAAATTTTTAGGCATCTAACGAAGGTTGGTTTAGGTTTCTAGAAAACAGTATGATAATAAAAGAAAAAAAAAGAGAAAAAATATTGCTGCACGTCAATTACTCCGAATTTGGAATAGGCGCGACCATCACTTATCTGATCTTTAATATCTTTTGATTACTTAAAATTTTTGCTGACTCAAATTCTGAAGTCGGCTATACATAATGATGAAAATCCTTTTCGAAAATAAATTTAAACGATTTTCTTTTTTATATAAAAATAATAAAGTTTATTAAAGCAAACTATTTTCTATGAAGTTTAAAAGTTGTGTGAAAAATTTCTATTTTTTCTAATGTTTGACATAAAACAAATTTCATTGACTACTCGAAAATATAAATGTTGAATAAGTAAACTAGTTTTTGTTTTTTCTCTAACAAGTATAAAATGCATTTCTAATACATAATATTTTACATAATATTTTACAGCCAAATGAAAAAATGTTTCTTCAATCTATCTTTAGCCAGTATTGCTTTTGCTTGCCAAATTTATTAAGTATTTTCTAACTTTTTGTTCGATATTTTTTAAAATATATAAAAAAATAATATTAAAATGTTTATTTTGTTTATTACTGTAAAAATATTTTTGCCTGTGTATGTATGTATGTATGTATGTATGTACTTATAAGCATATAAGTAGGGTGTAATATTTATGAGGCAAGGAGTGTTATTTTTTATAATTGGTAACCTATAATAGCTTGCTATTAAGCGCTCAACATGTGTTTGCAATCATTATATTTTTTAATATTATATAAGTGCTTGATTTAGAATTTCGTTTTGCCAAAATACAGAAGAGTATGAAATCCATGTCACGACAAAAGTGTTAATTGCTACTGCATCTTCTAATTTTTAATCCTGTTGCTGTTTTTCTTTAGTCGTTCTTTTAAGCGTATTTTGTAATCAATTTATAAATCTTAATATCGTTACCTAACAAGTTTATTTCCTAAATTGATTTCTCTTACTTGTAACAATTTTTTTTATTATTGATTTATCATACTTTTTCTATAACGCAAACATTCGCAAACTCTCACGTAACCTAAAAAAAAGAAGGAACAGAAAAAGATTGTGATACCAACACATATTTTTTGTTGTTTTTTTTTGAAATAACACTCTAACATTTCCTTCCGACAATTTCAATATCATTTGAATTTTCCATTTCCTTTTGCAACATTTCACATTTTACAGCTGCAACCCTTTCCCTATGCTAAATTTAATCCTAAACTCAATCATTCTAAAGTACAATAGATAAAAGTAAATTCAGCAAAAAATAAAAGACAAAAAACAAAAAAAAAAGAGAAAAAACTCCAATAAACTAAACTAAGCAGATGAGAATAGAACATGTGTTACAAATTGTTACTTCAAGTAGAATAGCAGAGAGAGAAAAAAAAGAAAAATATGGTACGAGTTAATAAAAATGTTTTAAAAAATACTCACATGTCCGGCCAAATTGAAATACGAATGATTTGTCATATTGACAGCCGTAGTTTTGTTAGTCTCTGCTTGCATATGCACATGCAAACAATTGTCCTCAGTCAGAGTGAATTTGACCGTTGCGGTTACTTGGCCCGGATATCCTTCATGACCATCCGTTGAAAAGTGTTTGAGTGTTATGCCATCTTGGTGTATGGCTTCTAGTTGCCAGTGTACCTTGTCGAAGCCAATAAAACCACCGTGCAATTGATGTTTATTGTTGAAATTACGAGAGACTTGAATCTCCTGGCCTTTTAAGAGAAAACGACCATTTGCAATGCGATTACAAACTCGACCCACAGTGGCACCAAAATATGGATTACTGGTAGTTTGGTAACCTGAAAAGAAAACAACAATAAAACAAATGTCACACACATTCATACACACTCGCTTAAAAGTAAACCATAAAATAAAGAATTAAAAAAAAAAGAAACAAGACATACATACGGCACACACTAGTTGTATAGAAAAATCTATTTATACTTGAAGACACATTTACTTTACATGGTTTCTCTCTTTTTTTTCGTTTAAATAATTTTGTTCCCTGTGATTTTTTATTAAAGTTGTTTCAATAGTTTTTTTAAAAACGTGTTCAGTTGAGAAATGGACATATTCTTTTAACCCATTTAATCACCAATTGCAATTGTTGGCAAAAGGAGTACAACGGAAAAAATCAACGTATTTTATGACGTTTTTCTTACATATAAAATTAAAATAAACTGCAATCTTTCAATTTAATTAATAAATTAATATTTGAAACCAAGAAAAGCTATTTTAAACAAAAGTGTTATCCACTAAAGAGTTGTATCATTAAATGATGTATCATCGTCACCACTGACTATAAACAGAGGAGTACCTCAGGGGTCCATACTTGGCTCGAAATCTAAATGCCTTTTAAAACATAAGAGAACTGCCAGCCCCATAATTACTGACGATATTCTTCTGGACAACAACAAAATTTCAATCGTCACTACTGCAAACAACCTCGGTATTGTCTTCAATAATACACTGACCTGGAACAATTATATAAATTCTCTTGTTGCACAAGCATACGTAAAGCCTAGATCACTGTGGGCCACCCAAGCGTATACACCCTTAAGGGTGACATTACTTCTTGCTAAATCTTATATCATTCCAGGGGCCTTATTCTGTAATTCTCTTAAGCTAAAATGCTAAAATTTTACGTTTTTGAAAAAATCTGGGCGTTTTTAAATTACAATAAACGTTCAAGAATTGTTTTCGTAGCCAAAAAGTTCTAAATCAAGTTTATAAATTTTTAGCGATAGAGTTTTAGCTTAGGAGAGTTACAGAATAAGGCCTCTGGTCTACTCTATGGTTGTGAGATTTTCGGTAGCTGTGAGTCCTCCTGGCGCCGATTGAAAGTTGTTTTCAACAACATCACTAGATATGCCGACGGTCTGAGAAGATTTCATGCCACGTCTACCTTTTCTAGGCATTTATATGGAGTATCTTTTGAAAATCTGATTAAGATCAGGGTTCTGTTGTTTCTGCATAAAATAATTTACACACAGAGACCGAAATATCTGTTCGATACCATTACTTTTGCAACTTCACATACAGATACTTAGAAGACTGATACTTCCTATACACCATACCCTTGTCTCTGAATGGCAGTTCTCTATTTATTCTGTGCGTCTTTGCAATCAACTCCTATACTATTTGCAACTTGTTAGTAATGTAATGCACTTTAAAAAACAACCGTTTAAATTCTTTTCTACTTAGTCTAATTGTATCTTCTCTTTCTTCTCTTTCTTTCTTCTTATCTCGACTATCTCCTTTAATTATGTAAGTATATGTCTTTATTATCTTTATTATTACTGGAATATTGTAATTATGAGTAGATTCTTATTATTATTTTTCTCTCTATTTCCCCTGTTTAGTGTTAAGTTTACTATAAGTACTATAACTAAGGTTAAAAATATGTTACTACGAACCCTTTTATATAAATTAATTCTGTACTGTAGTTATAAGAAATTCTCTTGTTGTGCAGAAATTCGTTAAATAAATAAATAAATAAATAAAAATAAAAAGAATATCTGTAAATATGGACTTGAATTTGAATATACAAGTCTGATCAACAAACTCTATATATTTTCATACATTGTTCAGATAGTTTAGTTTATTTATTTATTTATTTTCCATATATGCATTTCAATGGATGAGTTAAGTACTTAATGTCTGAAATTTTTTACCCTCCAATCACTGATCTAATAGGTAGATTGGACAGAGTATTTTACGATTAAAAGAGAGAAAAGAAAAATCTCAATATGTTTTAAAGTAAATCTTAATAATAATTTTCGTTTTACTTTTTACTTTTTTTTATTTATTTTTGATTTTATTTTTATAACTGTAAGTGTTTCTTCTTGGATATTTCTTTCCTAATTTTCGTTATCTTTGATTTAAACTGCAAGCAACTCAGTCTTCATTTAAAAAAAACCACTTGGGAACCATGCCATGATAAATCTTAACCGTTTTTTTGTTTCCATTTTCTTCTTCTTCAAAAGAAACACTAAATGTTGAACCACGTTGCTGTTAAACGCACAACGTTTCGAATTTTTTGCTGTATTTCTTGCACAATAATTTTTTGTTTAGAGTTTTTATTCTACTCGACGGTTTGTTTCTTCTATTTCTTTTTTTTTTGTTCTTTCTAATTATTTGTTGGATTTGTTCTTCGATAAATATTCTACTGATGTTGCAAAATTTCAGAAGGCAACAAAACAAGTGGTTTTTAATGTAGCCGGGTTGTTGGCGTAACCGCAAATTTTTAACTGTATTGCAACGGAAGTGGTCATTGTAAAAACTTGGCGGCCATGGTGGTTGTTGGCCTGTTAGTACTTGTAGTTGTAACGATGATGGTTTCATTGGCTCAAGTGATGATGCTGGGATGTGGGCTGCTGGTATAAGTGGCGCTGGTAATAAATCGTAACGAAGTGCATAAAAAAAGCTTTTTGTTTTTGTTCTTACGCATTAAAAAGGTTGCCATTAATGGTTTGCTTTTGTTTGGTTTGACTTGACTTGGCTCAGTTTTAAATCGTTGTATCTGTTGGCTGTTTGTTGTCTTTAAACTGCTTTCCCATAAAAATAATTTTACTGATACAGAAACAAAGTAAAAAAGAAAACAAAAAGCAACAAAAAACAAGAAAATTAAGAAGTACAAACAACAATTTATTTTATGAATGTGTGTGTGTGCGCGCCTGTATTGAGCCGCACAAAAACAACAACTGGCCACCACTGGCATGTCTGCACTTTGATTGTTTGTCTGTGCTTGTAGGAAATGGCTTTTTTCATACTGTCCATCTCTATTATGTTTTTACGAATCTCTTTACCGCTCTGTCCGCACACAAGATCCACAAGTGGTTAGAGCCAAAAATTGACTCTTTGACATAATGTTTATCGTCATCATCCGACAGTTTCAGATAGCTGGCAAGCGTGTCTTCATTGCTGCCATTGCACTCACAAAGTGACACTTTATGTTTAGCCCTTAAGTGTACTTTTGTATTTAGAGTGACCTCCCACTTTCCTTTTTCTCTTTTTTCTTCTCTTAATTTTGACCATTTGTACAGATGGTTTCCAACATCATCAACCACAACAACAACTGACACACAAGTACACACACACACACACACACACACAAACATGTAAAATCTTACATGTACTCGTTTACCAGACCAAAAAAATCTAGGAAGTGCATGGATATAAACACAGTGCAAATTAGTCTTGCCATGTTGTTTCCCCCCTCATTTTTCTTCTCTTTCATTTTTTGTTTTATTCATTTGTTTGTTTGTTTGTTTTAGTGAAAAACTGATTGTTTTTTTGTCTACGAGTAAAATGAGAAGTGATAGAATAAGAGATGAAAAAGAGCAAACGCATACACACGTTTTCAGCAATACGTGCATACATACGAGTCTGTAGGTGTAAGCATCTCAGTGTTTGTGTGTAGGAGTGTGCGGGTGTTTGCTTTCTGTGTAATAAAAAAAATTGTTGGTTCAAGTATTTGTCGAAAAGATTTGTTCAAAAGATGAGTTCTGTTGTAAGTTAACTAAAGTACGAGTATTTTTTCTCCATTTTTTTTGTTGCTTTCGCTATTTTTTGATTTTATTTTTATTGTAACTGCTGTTATTATTGGCTTTTGTTGTTATTTTTGTTGTTTCTTTTTTTTTTTTTTGTTCTTTTATTTTTCCTTTAATTTGTTGTGCTGGTTTAGCCAAAGGGGCTATAGGGGTTGATAGATGATGGTTTGTCTGGTTGAAAAGGGAAGATTTCAGAATGCAGAAAAATGTAAATTTGAAAACATTAGCTCAAGATAAGCAAATTGGCTAAGTAGGGGGTCTGTATTTCAGCGAAAGATGAAAAAAAGTGCAAAAGTATATAGGAAAACTAACTTATAACAACGAAATAACAATAACAACGATGACAAGTCAACCAAATATTTTTTTATTTTTATACGCTGATTGCTTAAAGGATCATTAAACTTTAAGTAATTTAACATCATTTGGGGTTTCACGAAAATGTTCACTGTTTTTCTTTTCCTTTTAACGAAAATATGAAATGAATTTATTATGAGTTCTTAAGTTGACTATAAACTGCTGCATTTCACAGTAATTTTTGACATCTTCTTTGGTGTTTTTGTTTTTCTTTAAACATTTTTTCTCTCGTACTTTGTAAATCCATTAAGGCAACATATTGTTGCCAAGTGAATAATTGCACAATTTCTAAAATTTAAACCGACATTACATACACACACAGACATATACCAAAACCGAATCGAAAAGAAAAAACCAAAAAAGGATTGCAATTTTGGAAAATATATTTCTTTTTTAAAGGGTATCTTTTGATTTAGTTGCATGGCGAATTGGGTGTGCCGGTTTAAGCAGTTTAAGTTTTTCTATAAAACGCTCATATTTCATACATGATTGTGCAAATACGAGTATGTGTACTCGTTACTCATGTGAGTCACATCTAAACTTACAAAATCGGTAACATGCATACAAATATTGTTTATGTACAAATCCCTTTACAATTTTTCTTTTGCAACACTTACACAAATACAGTGGTGTGGTATTTGTTGATATCATTTCATTGTATTAAGGGGTGATGTTTTAAGGCTGATAGAACTTAAAAATTAACCAAATAATTCCAAACAATTTTTTTTTTGAGACCACTACTCAGGTTTAAACCCCTACTAAATGTAGCGCATTGTATTGGAGTTTTTGTAAATTTATGACAGAATATACATTTTTTGTTTTTTTTTATGTTACTATTAAGTGCTTTAGGAATTGAATTGAATTGCTGTGAATTCATCATTCAAAGGCCAGTGTTGTATCTTCACCTTTCAATGATCAACAGCAATTGCCTCATCGTTGCATGTTTATCGTGTGGTCATTGTCTTCGCTAAGTAGGTTTAACTGTTATCTGCTACTTCCCAATAGGTGGCGCTTTTCTCCTGATCATTCGTTTTTTGTTGACATTGGTTAAGTTGGAATAGAGTGGAATGTCGGGGAGCGGTTTCTTGTATATGGTCTTCTTGGAGGGGGGAGAGACCTCTTATTTTGAAATTATAATATGAAGAAACCGCAAACTCACTTTTTCATTTTTCACCTTTGCTGGGATTGGAACCTGGGCCGCTGGAGTTTTTGTGCGAGCCCTCTAACCGCAACAGCACGCACATTTTATGCGAAATTTGCCTTTTATTAGCAATACAGTTCCGTCGGGATAACGTCGGCAGTCGATTTCAGCTTCAAAATCTTTTTAACATTGTCTACATATGCTAACCTATGCTATGCACTAAGCCCTTAAACTAAATAAAGAATAAATAAAATAAAATTTTAGCTCTAGTAACATAAATAAATATGTTATTGAAATAATTAATCGGGTTCAGAACAGAGCTCAATGCTGGAATGTTGAGCAAAATTACATACATACATAACTGGCCTTTACAACCCTGTGTCAGGATTACGGCCTAGCTTCTCGCAGCACTCATGTTGTGTGTGTCAATTTTTATCCATGAGTATCGGGACCTACAGTTTAATGTCGACTCCGAACGACAGACTTGAGAAGCTTGTTCATGGCAATTAGTTACTCTCAGAGCTTTTGCCAGAAGACTGCTGAGAGGTAGTCGCCGAAAGAAATACTTTTTTCATATTTCTTTTTTTTTAAGATGTCAGAGCCTGGAGTCGAACCCAGGGCCCATGTCTTAGTAAGCCAACACACTAACCACTAGACCACGACGACTACAAAATTACTAAATTATTATATAAAAGAAAGCTGATTTCCAAGTATTTGAAAGGCAAAAAATAAGATTGTTGGTTTCATTTAGGTTGGAAAGCCATATGTTTATCTTCCTCGTTATTTTGTGGAACCGGAGATTCTTCAAGCTCACTGATGGGGCAGAAAGCTAAAATTTGGCATGCTTATAGTGGAGCATATCAAACCGGATCGTTAGCATCATTCATGTTTCTATATAAAACATTATTGATCATTGCAGAGCTAAAGATCTCCTCTGACTGCGAAGCGAGAAGGGTCTTAATTTTCAAAACTTCATTAAATTATTAAAATGCAAGTATGTACAATGAAATTGAATTATTTAAAAACAAAACAAATTATTAACTTTGTTAAATGACTTCATAAACGTGTAAATGGCACATAACAGTGTATTTTTCTGGATATAATGGTGTCTCTAGACTCTGCTTTTGTTTATTCACGAACCTATCAAACCGAAAAAATTGCTCATCGCTGCAAATATTATATCGTCGAGCGGTAGTTTATGTGCTCTATCCGCCATTTTATATATCTTGAGTTATTTATGCCACGTTAGGTTTTTGACAACAACATTTTTAAAATCTGCAATCCATTTTCGGCTATTTATCTCCTAAACTGGACAAGATATCCGAAAACGAATTGCAGGCTCGAAAATTTTTGGGTCGAAAACTTAAATATGAACTTAATATGAAATTTCGGATAG
This sequence comes from Metopia argyrocephala, assembly GCA_963576795.1. Classification (NCBI taxonomy): domain Eukaryota; kingdom Metazoa; phylum Arthropoda; class Insecta; order Diptera; family Sarcophagidae; genus Metopia; species Metopia argyrocephala. Next base: position 1,406,143 of record OY756208.1, read on the forward strand.
AGCACATAAACTCCCGCTCGACAATAAGTTGTAATTTAAGCGTCAATCTATTCATTATGTGTTGCCAGTTTAAAAAGCTGGTTGGATTCATTAAAATTCCCGATTATAATTTTTTTTATTAAAACAAATAAATAGAAAAGGTGTGTGTATGTTTCATTATAATAGTAAATGCAATTAAAATCTTAATTGATTTAATTAAATTTTTTGTCAAAAAACTTGACACTACTAATTAACTATTTGATATTATTAATATTGTTTGCAAAGAAAAAAAAACACCAAACAAATTATTTGACAGTATTTTTTTTTTTTTTTTTTGATATGCCGATATAAGTTCGAAGGAACTTAAAAAAACATTCTATACAGTGTGCTTATGTATAAATAAGTGATTGCGTGTGTGTGTGTGTATGTGTGTTCATGTAAATCAATAAAATTTGTGTATCATCATTTAAACTCAAATGATTTTAAGTAACTTTGTTGCTGTTGCTTCACTTTCTATTGCTGTAAAATAGCACTCTTGCATAGTTTGCTATTCGCATAATAACTGTAACAAGTACAAAAATGAGGTCAGTAAATCCTTATCAATCTGTTACCCTATAGGCGGTACATATTTCTGTTATTTGTTAACGATAACAAACTTTAAAAGGGATTCTATTATTACCGCATTTAAAGCCAAGAAATAAAAAGAAGAACATATTTAACTTTGATGTTTAGAAAATGCTGCAAAAACGTCTAACTGTGAAATTTATTAATTAAACTCGTGCATGATAAATTGAGCTCAATTCGCCCTATAAAAAAATACGAATCGTAGATATCGGAGCAGTTTGGTTTATAAATTAAAAAAAAAAAAACAAATGTACTCATAAACTACATTTGTGACTCTGTTATTTCAGTTTGTAGTACTTTGGCTGAAAATATTGAGTATGAAATCAAATGGACAAATTTGATTATTTTATCGCAAGAACTTTAGCTGACAATAGAATATCTACACAATAGAATATTCAATACATAAAATTTCACACATTAAACAACTACCCAATTCACAAAATGTTATATTGTTGTAGATTATAGTTAAGTGGCATTTCATTTTGTGAACACCTTGTCGTACATATTGTTGTAGATGTTATCCAATGTTATCAAATTTCTTGAATAAAAAATTTAAAAAGAAGAAGAGAATAAAAACATTTCAAACAATTTTTAAAATAGATTTGAAAAATAAAAAAAAAGTTTTCCAACTCTGATGTATTGATACGACATTTCGGAAACATAGGAAAAATTATCGTACATGTTGTAGTAGTTTTTGACATGGAAATTACCAACAACATTATGTACAATAGTTGTAGTTTGTCATAGTTTCTACCGATCTACGACAACTATAACGTTTCCTGAATTGGGTAAATATACAATATTTTTAACAAAGCGAGGGAATTAATAAAATTTTTTTAAAAGAAAATATTTTATTTGATTGATGTATGTATGTATGTAAACATACAAACTGAAACCTCCATTACCTATTTTAGCCCCCCCCCCCCCCCGGGGATACAAAAAAGGTTGCTGGTGAATTCCTCCATCAGTGACCAGTTTTCCCCGGGGAATATGGAGTTCAACCTAGCTCTGAGTGTCCTGGCACTTGCTATAGGTAGAGTATATGTTGGTGGTACATATACGCTGCGTATGCTATCGGAGACTCGGCTGACATCAGTCCAGGGGGCTGTCGCAACGGTGGCGATAGTTTGTTCCTGGTGGTGTTCGGCCTTGTTGATGTAAGTGTACGTGGCAGGCATTATCTGGTGTTCTCAAGGACTTACCAGAGATGCCTTAATCTGGTACTACGGGCATCAGGAAAGCCCCGACTTGCTGTGCTCCCTTATCATTCGGGGAGTGAGTAAGGCGGCCTGATGGATGGTGACGTCCTCCTCGGAGGTACACGTAGTGGCTTGGTATGCTGGGTAGTAGTTTAAACCTCCTAAACAAGGGGGGTTGCTACTATCCAGGAAATGGTAGTGGCGTAATTGTTAACTTAATGTCCATGGGCTCTCTTCTGACCGGCGTTACATTGTGATGTCCGAAATTAGAGGGTACCGGCTTTGGGTGGCGTTGGTTGGACGTCTGTAATTCAACTACCGCCCGGACATGGGCGGCGTGTGATATGTCTACGGACGGTGCGCACGATAAATCAACTCCTTCATTACCTATTTTAGTGTAGGGCATTTTCGAATTTAAAAAAATAAGAAAAAAAAGTAAGAAAACAAAAAAAGTTGAGTCGTAAAATAAAACACTAGATTTTGGACAAGCAAAAATATGGCTGTTCATCAAAAACTTGTATAAGAAACTGAGCACAGGAAGCATAAAAAACCGCCATAAGACCACCAGTAGGATACAATACGAATAACGAAAAAAATATTAAAAAAAAAACGAAAAACAAAAAACGAGTGAAAAAGTATAAAAAAAAAGAATTTATGAATGCATGATGGAGAAAGGAAAAACTATAATCATTCTTTACAGCATATTTCGTGACTAAGCGACTAAAAGTAATGGCAGTAAAACTTTTCATAACAAATTGTAACAAAAAGTTTTAGTTCTTCCCATTTTTTTGGCGTTTCTTACAATTCTTTTGGGCTACTTTTTCATTTTTTTTGTTGTCGAATATAAACAACAACACTGTTAACGTATAACGTCTTTGCTGGTTGCGGCGCACAGTAGTTGCCTGGAATGCTTATAATTTCTGATAATATTGTAATGATTAACAAAACTATTAAACTTATTAATAAATCACACTTTTTATACAAAAAAGAGAGGAGAGAAGAAAATGTAAAAAATATAACGAAATAAAAAAAAAATAATAATAATCCAGTTAATGATTAGCTAAAAATTAATGATCCGTATCTTATATAGCCATCAGAAAAGAATTAATTTTCAATGTGAAAAATATTGGAATTTTGCATTTATATGAGAAATAATTAAATAAAAATAATTTTTTTTTTTTGGTTCATTGAACACTTTGACAATTTTATAACATTTTATTTTTCAATGTTAACTACACTGATTTTAGTACAGCCGTTTGACAAAGTGAATCATGGGCTTCTGGTAAAAAAAAAACTTCTGCTATTAATTGAATTGGATCTTGCTTAATAAATAGAACCCAAAGTGTTTACTTTAATAATTTATCAAAGAGTAATCATTCTCGTTCTGATGTTCCACCTCGGCTATTTGTTGTTGTCATTATACATTAATGACTTGCCTCAATCACTTAAGTTTTCGAAGATTTTAATGTGTGCAGAGGAGGTCAAGATTTGCATAACTCATAAACGATTTTTGGATCAACAGAGTCTTCAAAGTGACTTAAACTCGTTTTCTGAATGGTTTAAAACACATTTAATTGAACTGAACGAAAAGAAATGTAAGGTAATGCGATTTTCGAGGATTACTTCAATATCAATAAATTATTTTTTGGGTATCAAGTTGAAGCTGTGGACCTTGTCATACTATTTTATTGCAAACTGAACTCTAATTCGCATATTACAAGTATAATAAATAAGGCTAAAGAGGTGGTCTAAAGAGTTTAATGATCCATATGTTACCAAAGCTTTATACATGTCACATGTGCATCCCATGTTAGAGTATGGGTCAATAGTATGGGATCCCATTTATCAAATATATTCCAATGCAATTGAATCAGTTCAAATACAGTTCTTTTTATTTTGCTTACGTAGTCTACACTTTGACTCCCTTTGTCATCAATAGCTGCACGTGGAAAATTGGCTACAGCATAAACCAAAGCTGTCTTAAGAGAATGAATGTTATGGGTAAGATACCATTGTGAGAGACCTTATCCTCTAAAACGGTCTACAATTTTTAATCCAAAGGATTCAAATCAGGGCTGCTAGATGGAAAATCTTCATTGCATTTAAAAGCTGGAACATTTTTTCGAAGTCCCGTCTGTGTTGTTTTAGCCTTATGAGCAGGTGCAGAATCTTATTGGAAAGTCCGAGGTTGGTTTTAAGCGGCTCCACAACTGTTTTCAAAATAGTTTCTTGGCAAACGTTGTCCGATGTTTTGACACCTTGTTCGCAGAAATGCAAGTTAGTCACTTCATCCTAAGAGACACCCCACAAAACCGTGACTGCAGCTGGATGATGAGTCTTTTCAACTTGTAGAATGAGTTATGATGCTTCTTTAGATGACTGGGCATAAAGCCTATCATTTTGTTTGTTGGAATTTTCATGTACGGTAGAAATATTTTCATCCGTAAACAAGATTTTTCTATGCAAGTTGTCAGCGTACTTCACCAAAAGACATTTGGATTTTTTATCCTATTTTTTCAAAAGTTTTAGTCAACAACTGCAAGAATCTAGGCCGTAATCCTGACACAGGGTTGTAAAGGCCAGTTATGTATGTATGTATGTATAGTCAACAAATGTCCTGTATGCCGTTTGAGAGCTCCAAGACCCAAGTTTTTTAATAATACGACTCATGAACTTTTGTGTGATTTTGATCTCATGGACCATGATTTTCTGTTTCCGAAGAGGATTTCGTTGCTATATCCTAACGGTACGTGGCCGGGCCGACCGGGGGCGCTCTTTTATATTTTCGGTCTCCTCGAATAATTATATTCCATTCCAGTTTTCATTTCATATTTTAGTCTATACATTTTAGTTATTTAGTTGATTTAATAAAATTTGATTTCACTTTCAGCAGTTTCATTGCACACAAAGTTTTCTAAATGCAGAATTGAATGTTTCAAAATACCTCTTTCTTAGCAGGGAATAGTACCTATTTTAGACCTTTGGATACTTTCATCTTTTGTGGTTTACAACTACCTGAGGTAGACTTCATCAATGATTTTGTTAATCATTGATAAGTTGTTTTCATTTAATGGGATTAAATATTTAATTTGTGTTCTTAATTTTAAATTTGGTTTGCTTTCTTCTCCTACTTAATTTACCAACTGTTGCATGGAGGGGGTGTATAGAATTATTAAAATTATTATTTCTTTTTTGTGATACAGTGTATAACCATATTTACTTATTATTCATATTCATATATTATAAATACTTTTAATCAAGAGCTTTACAAGTGATTGACAAAAAGAAAACTAATGAAATCGAAAAGTAACCACTGTGTGTAGTGGTGACATAAGCCACCAGGCATATATTTTTAAAAAATTTACTACTTTTAATAGTATGAGTGAGTTTTCATCTCTTTAACAATGTGATTTTTTGTTTGTTTTCTTGTTTTCCTTTTTTCTTTCCTTTGAAATACATGTCTTGTCACGCAACTTGTTGTTGATTTTTTATTAAATGTCATATATTAAGAAGCAGTAGTAGTAAAAGTAGCAGCATGTTGGTAAATGTAATACATACCTGCAACATCATCATAACCCAGCACGACATCGTCCACATGACCATTTATATCCGGCACTTGGATGCTGGTTATGGTGGCACCCAAAGTAATAACCTGATAATATTGTTTGTTGTTGTCATTCATTGTGATGATATTTAGATTTTATGTTACAGTTGATGTGCCAGGTAATAGATAGAAGGAACATTTTAAAAAATTTTGAAGTTGACCAACAACCCCAAACGCAAATGCCAACAAAATACCAACATGAATACCGGCATCATCATCGTCGTCATTATTTTCATCACAGTAATAATCGTTATCAGCAACCAGCATTATTTGTTAATGTTTCCAAATATATTCGAATTCGAAGATAAGCAGAAGCGAGGTGTGAATGTGCATCCGTAGCGTGTAAAGTTTTTGTATAAGCATAAAAGGAGATCATGAAAAAGAAAGTGAGAAACGAATTAAGTCTGTGAAACGTTGTTAAGAAGCCAAGTGTTGAATTTAAAGTAAAATATGTTTTTTATTTTTTATTTTTAATGAAAATCCATTAAATATTGTTACGAGTTGGTTTTTTCTTTTTTCTTAGAGAATTGAGTGCAACGAATAACAAAAAAAAAAAAAAACAGAAAAAAAAAAGAAAATAAAAGTGCATTAGGAAATGTTAAGGCAAAGATAGAATGAATGAATATTCTTGTTGTTGCGGTGTTCAGTGGTTAGAAAATTGGCTGCGGCTGCTGTGGATGTGGCTGCTAAAGCACTCAGTTTCTATTTTGTGTTCTGTTTGAATTTGTTTGTCTTTTGGGAGGTTGGAATTTATGACTTTGAAAATAAATTTAAAAAATTTAATTCCGCTCACCTACTCTAGAGAATCATAAGGAAATCATTATTTTATTTCGAATATTTTTTTTATAAGTAAATTCCGCTCTTCAGAGCACTTTGTAAACTTGTAAAAATAATAAAGAAATCCTGTGTAATAAACAGTTTTAAGGAAAACCATATACTACGACATACAAAAAAAAAAAAATGGAATGCTAGCATGTGTGTTATTTACAAAAATTTTTAAAATACAATATTAGGCAACTATGCATGTGTCTTGGAATTTTTCAAGTCATCATTAATATTAAGCGATGATATTACAAGATTTTTTTTTCGTTTTAAACATTTGCCAAAATGTCATTTCAACAATTTTTCAAACAATCAAAAGAATGTTTTTTCTTTTTTTTTGTAATTTTAAAATTAATACTTTCATTGTTTTTTGACTGATATGAAACATGATTTTTGTGAAATATTCTGTTCATAAATATGTCACGACAGCACACTATCAACTGCAACAAAAGGATACAGTATGTATTGCTTAAAGAAAATATAAAGGTTGTTAGACTTGAGCATATAATATATGAAACTATTTAAGACAACGAGGACATAAAGCCTGGTTTAATGTAGACAGAAAGCTTTAAGGAACGATATGTTGCAATATTGATGTGCTATGCAAATAGGCGAGATCATATTGTGTCGCAGTACTAAAATGTTATCGTTATACCAGCAGCGTATTCGTGCTTAAGATCATTGTTTTACTCGGGAAAGAAAGTCCTTTCAGTTTTTCGTTAGAAGAATAAAGAATAATCCTAGTTCGCTTCCAACTCTTATAACAAATGACTAAACACTCACGAACTCGGTTTGAAAAGCGAACATTTTAGTTGAACTATTTGTAAATAATTTACCAATAAATCAACCACTCCCCGGAGTTCAATAGAGTATTAGTGACCATGTCTAGTATATCTAGTTTCAAGATAGTGTTGTCAAAAGTATTCTTGTAGATATCAACTTACATAAATTTTTCAGTGTGTCATATCGTGCTAGTGTGTTTCCAAAGGATTCTAATCTCTAAAAAGGGTGAGGCTAGTAATTAAAAAAATTAGCGTCTAATAGCAGTATGTTAAACACTCTCCAAAGTTGTTGAGAGCATGATAAATCAACACCTTGTGAGGTATTTAGTGCCCAATAACTTGCTAGTTTTGGCAGTGGCCGCTCCACTAGTAACCTCTTGGCATTTATCTCCGAGAATTGGAATGGGTCTATTCACCGCTTTTTTTTATTTGAGACCAATACTCTGAGGTAAACCTCTACTAAATGCAGTGCATTGCATTGAAATTTTTGGAAAGGACAGTACATTTATGACAGAACATACATTTTTGTTTTGTTATATTATTAGTAAGCGCCTTAGGAATGAGACAAACTGCTGTGAATTTATCATTCAAAGGGAAGTGTTATACCTTAGCCCTTGAATGATCAACAGCAATTGCCTCATCGTTGAATGTTGATTGTGTGGTGAGTGTCTTCGCTGAGTAGGTTTAGCTGTTATCTACTACTTCCCAATAGGTTGCGCTTTTCGCCTGATCATTCGTTTTTTGTTGACATTGGTTAAGGTGGGATAGAGTGGAATGTCGGGGAGCGATTTCTTTGTTGATGGTCTTCCTGGAGGGGGGGGGGAACCTCTTCTTTTCATATTATAATTTTGAAAAAACCGCAATCTAACTTTTTCATTTTTCACCTTTGCTGGGATTTGAAACTGGGCCGTTGGAGTTTTTGTGCGAGCGCTCTAACCACTATACCACGCAAAAGTTGACTCTCTCGATATCTCCAAAGCATTTGACAGAGTCTGGCACGAGACCTCCATTTCTAAACTTGCTGTCTTGAGTTTCGGTAATCATTTTTGCCGTTTCATAACAAGCTTTCTTATGCACCATTCTATAAGAGTGATTATGGACGGTGTCTCATCAAACGAGTTCATGTCTCTCTGTCTCCTATTCTATTTTTAATCTTTCTTAATGATCGTTTCTTTAACTTCAAATCACATTTATTTTGTCACAGAAGACAGCAACATTTGCCGCTCAAATTCATTTGATCGTAAGCCAAGCCTTTCAGGGATGGGGTTGAACAATCAAAACATGAACGATAATATGAATAACCTGCAGATAATCTCTGAATAGGGTCGATCGAATAGGGTTGAATTTAATGGGCGAAAGACTTCACGTTGACTATTTGTAATGTAAATATTGAGGAGGTGGACGCCCTTTACGTTCTGGGCATGAAAATGTTCATGGGTATGTTCACATTTTTAAAGTACTTCGGGCTTTTAAAAGGGTTCAAAAAATAATTCTTTTTATTTTTTAATATCGTTTAAAATACAAAAAGCATTTTGGGATTTTTTGCATTGTCAACAGTTTGCATTCAAAATAATACTTTTGAGCCATTATTAATTTTTTAGTTTTGAGGGTTATATACTGGGATAGTTATTTCATGCACTCAAGCAGATTAAAAATATTCTTTCTTATCGTAAATTTTTTTTACGGAATATACAAAATGATATTGAAATAGTGACCTTTTATACTTCATTTCCAGTTCTAAATATGTAGTAGTAGATGGGTTAAAAAGTTGGCGTGATAGAAATTATTTACATTGAAAATTAATTTTTTAGTTAAAAATAAAATAAAAAGAGTATTTTCGATGCTCGTTTACATTTTATTGCTTATCAAACAGAGTTTGTTTAACCTTCCTTAGATTTGTTCCAAATTTGCAAAATGTTACCAAAAAGCATTATCAAAACATTGTTTGTGCAAATAAGGTAGTACTCGTAATTGAGAGCGTAGTTTTTTTTTTATTTCCTGCATAAATTTGGTCTCTCTTCTAAATAATCAGCTGTTTTTTATTTATATATGAAATTGAAAACCTGCCACCAAAAGAAAAAGTTTAGTTTTTGTTAAAAACTGTTTGAAAAATGATTAATAGAAATAAAGTGGTAAATACATTACTGCTTATATTCCCCTGTCCCTTTCAGATTACTAAATTACCTACAACATATGTAGATCTTAATTTGAAAAGTAAACACCATTAGTACAAAGAAATACAAAAGTTCCAAAAATTCTTGGTAAATTTAGCAATTAATTTTATTCTCTTTAGTCCGATCTTGTGGAGCACAGTTATTACCACGCTTTTGGTTGCCTTTTGCATGTTCAGATTTTTTTTTAATTATATTTTTTCAACTTCAGAAATCAAAAAATAATATATAACATATTATTTTTATATAATGTAGAAATAAAATAATGCGACACACTTTTGTAGATTACAAAACGCCATTCGTTACCTATTTGTTCATTTATTTATTAACTTTAACTTAAGTAGGTACTATAGTATATGCAGTTGATAGTTTTGTTTGCTCTTATCTAAAACAAATTTAATTTTAATATTTGATTTGTTTGTTTGATTTGAAATACTTGTTCTACTTACTTATTTTCAAGCATTCAACTAAATGTCAATAATTGTACATTAAATTCTAGAGATGTTTAGTTAACTGAATTGCAAAAGTAAGATAATTTAGGGCAGTACGAATAGATAAAAAAGAGAGAATTTTTAAATATCTACTTGTTAGACTAAAACTTGTCAAAGGATGAGCCATTACATTTAAATGCAGAAACACAAACATTTTTTGTTTGATTTTCTTTTCTAATTTTTAAACAAATTTATTTGGTATGGAAAAAAAAACGAAATATTTTTTTTTTTATACAGAACACAGGGGGCAACTGTGCATCAATAGACTTTATAATTTATTTATTATGGAAATAAATTTTTATTTATGCCCCTTTTTTTAATATCTTATTCTGATAATGCACCTTCACTGGTTTTTTTAACTCACCTGCACTTTCATTTGCATATCATTTTGTAGTGTGAAACGCTTTATCTCCTCCGATTGTTTGTTAAAGGGATTTACTGCTGTTCCAAATAAATCTTCAATAACACGCACCATTTTTTTATTGAGTTTTTTAATAAAATTAAAACAAAAAACTATTTTAATGAAAAAATATGTTTTTGCTGAAAAAAAAAAAATGTATTTAAAGAAAACTTTTCTTTTCTTTCCCTCTGTTTGTTTTCTTTTTATTAGTCTTCCTCTAAAATATTAAAAAAAAAATTATTAATAAATATTTATAGCGTGTTTAAACACTTGTTGCTTTTCGTAGAGCAAAAGTTTATAGAACAACTAAAATTCTAAAGCGAATGAGAAGCATTTTTTTATTTGAGTTGTTTTTATATTTTATGCCGTAAAATGTTATCAGCGGTTGAGCGTAATATTCGTATATACAGTGCGATAAAAAAAAAAATAAATTAAAAGAGAGAAATACAATGAAATTGGTTTCTCAATTGAGTGATTTTAGTATCGTTGTTAGTACGTTTTTTCATTATTATGATTCTTTGTTTTTGTTTTGATACTAAAAGATTGTAGGAAACAAATGATTTTCGGTACACACTCGTATCTAAGGCAGCGTTACCCTCTTTTAGTGCTCTTGTCAGTTTTTCAGACACTTTTTGAAATATATTTTTTATTTATTTTTAGTATTTTTAAAACCTAAGGTGGTTTTAATTTCAATAAGTTGCTTGCAGAACTTTACGGCATTTGTTTATTAAAGAACAATTTAAGTAAAATAGTCTGTTCAATACGACAAAATATAAAAGAAGAATTACACAGTATTACAGAAAAAAAACCTCGGAAGGAACACCTTACGATTACGTTCTTTAAATCTTGAGTTACGTTTACAAAAAACCAGGAGTTTGTTTTCGGTAAATAATAATATCGTCGATTGAATTAAAGAACGCTGTAACTGACAAAACCTTAAATGTTTACCAGAGCCAAAAAACCTGTACGAAAAAGTAGAAAAAATACACTGGTATTCTTCATTTCGCAGACGGCGTAAGTGAATTTATTTTCATCGTAGAAATCTGGGACCTGGACCAATCGACGCGTATTTTTTGCTGATTAAAATGATGCAAAAAACGTATTTTCGATTTTTTTTTTTCAGTTACAGCGTTCTTTAATTCCATCGACGATATAGGGGAAATACTGTGGCTACCTGCTCCCGTATTAACAAGTTGTTAACCTGAGACATAACCCAATTCCTTTTCTTTACACATCAGTGTAGTTGCCGTGGTCTAGTAGTTGGTGTGTTGACTTATTAAGACGATAGCTCTGGTTCAAGCCTCGGATCTGACATCTTGAAGCAAAGAAATATGAAAAATATTTCTTTCGGCGACTACCTCTTTGCAGACTTCTGGCAAAAGCTCCGAGAATAACAGATTGCCATGAACAAGCTTCTTAAGTCTCTCGCTCGGAGTGGACATTAAACTGTAGGTCTTGGTACTCATAGATAAAAATTGACACACACAACATAAGTGCTGCGAGGAGCTACGCCTTAATCCTGGCACAGGGTTATAAAGGTCAATTATGTATGTATGTATGTAAATGATAAAAAAATAAGCATTGTCCGAAAGGGAAGTGTATGTTATTTAAGTAAAATTTAGAAATCAATATACTATTTCACCAACGAATATAAGTATTTGTACTTTTTGTCACAATTTTTGAAATTCTAAACTGTTGTAATGGAAAATTTTGTACATACAAGCTTAGCTCTCATTTTTTCATTAGATTGAAAATATATTTTATAGTGATTAAAATAAGATTTAATTTTTAAAAATCTGTTGAAAATAATATGTGTTACAGACCAACCTAAATTAGAGCGTAAAGTGCAATGTAGTTTTGCGCTATGGGCATCAGAATTTTTGACAGAATGTTTTCGCTTTACGCTCCAATTTAGGTTGGGCTGTTATTAAGGTTTTATTTAAACAAAATTAAAAAAAAAATGTATTTTATTTCTGTACATTTTTTACGTGACAATAGCTATGAAACATTTTCAGTAATCAGTATCACGATTTGCTTATGTTACCGACATCTACGAACACAATACGGTTTCATTAACACAGCCTTAACGCGCTATCAAAATTGGATTTTTCAATTGCAAAGCCTTGACAGTGTTTGTCTCATACAATATATGTATATGGGCATGAGAATTGTTGTGCTAGGTTTGAGTGTTAAAGTTTTATTAAAAATTATGGAAAAAGCCTTTCGTTGGGCACCAGATCATCGGATCATGCATTTTCAGAAAGCAATCCCTTTCATTTGTAAATTTTTATTGAATCAACCGTAATTAATTTCCAGAAAACAAAAAATGGATGTTGTTCCAAAGGCATAGTATTTTCATTGAATATCAAGCATTTTAAAAAGCTACTAAATCATGTCTTTCTAAGCAAAATAAATACTATTCACTACTAAGCTGTTTGTTTTGCTAAATTTAAGTGTTTGTTTATTTAAATATATAAATTATTAACACAGTGTATGCATAAGTATATACATATATATGTAGAGATTAATAAAGACATAAGCATATTCGTTTAGTCTACTTAATGTCTCTTATAGCTCCTAAAGGCAGAAATATGTTTTAAAGTTAAGCATGAAACGTATTTAGGAAGTTTAAGGATTGCGCACCTGTTATAATTTATATTCTACATAATTTTTTTAAGAATTACATATTTTAAAGTACTGGTTTATTTCATTTACTTATGAATACAATATTAAATATTTGAGGTTTTTGCAAACACACACCGAATTTAATAATTAATAGAGGAGTCAGTGTTTGAAAATACGTTAATAAAAAGGGAAACAACAACAACAATAACAGAAAACAAATTTTTTTTTAATTTTCTTTGTGGTTTCTTGCGACCAGTATTTTCAGTCCGATTAAATAGTAATTTTGGTAAAATTTGATAAATAATTAATTTCACATTTTAAATAAATAGAAAAGAACATTAAACGAACCCCTATAATTGTCTGATAATGCAAACAAATATTAAAACCCCTTTGTATTTTGGTTTAAATAATAAATATGGACATACAACAGGGATGGATGTTATTATATTTATAAAAAATGTGTAATTAAAGACAATACATTTCTATCTATGTATATAGTGTTAAAACCACTATTTTTTGTGTCTGCAAGAAGTTGCAAAATTTTATGTTGATGTGGCTTTAAATACAAAGTTTGGTTATTAAGCCTTTCCCTTGAATTTCTCACCACAGTCTGCGGAACATTTTTTTGTAATTGTAATATTAAAAAAAACAAGTAAGTAACCTATAAACTAAATTTTTTGTTGTCACGTTCTGTAGTTTGGTCAGTATAAACTCACAGGCAACATTAACCAAAAATGGAAAAGAATGGGAGGAGAAAGCTAGATTTTGATTTTATGAAAGCATTTGAATATTTATTGTATAATATAACTAATGTGAATGAAATAAAAAGCATCCTTTATTACTGTTGCAGCAAAGATAAACACTATATTTAGAGTATTTGGATAATCGAATTCCATTTTTGCACTGTCTACAGCAAACCTTCTTGTCCCACATGACCTGGCTTTCAAAATATTTTTAAAACTTCCCTCTAAAATCACTGACATATCTTTCTCATCATCTCCTCCATCTTTATCAGTAAGGCTATTCCAATCACAGTTCCAAATTTCTTAAATTTTGTTTTTTGTCAAACCCTTTTCTTCTGGCTTCATGCCTGAAAAACAATTTATAAATAAGTAACACTGTTTTCTACAATTGCCTATATTGTTAAATTTGTAAATTTCGTAACTGGAATACAAATAGAGGAATACTATTATTATGGGTAATTGTTAAAGGTAGAATTGGTTGGACTATTATCAGACAGAGTAGTCGGCAAAGATTTTTCTGCATCTCAACACACTGGCTTCTTTGTTTCTAAATGAGAATGTTTTTATGAGAATGAGAGATTTTACAAATGTATGAAAATTTTGTGAGGCGTCAAGTGTCTCCTCTAAAGAGTAGGAGAAAGCTTATCCAAGTATCAAGTATTATGGTTATCGGTTACATGTGTTTTTGTATTAAATAGCATACTAATAAAAATTTATGAAACGTTTAGACAATATTTAATATTATTAAGTGATTTCTTTTAACAAATCAATAACAATTACAGATTGAATAAAAGGAGAACTCGTTTAAAGTCCTACAAGAGGCGTTTATCAGATGAAAGAAATACCTCTTAAAATATGTGTCAATTCACTAAAAATATGTAAATTGATTGACAGTATATTTAAATCAAACCATACTTTTTCTGCAAGCCTAAAGCTATAGTCACATTAGGCAAAAATTATACGAAAAAGGTGGAACCACTTTATTATGAATACAGTTTATGAAAAAATTTCGTTTTCACTAAACGTTTCGTTTAAGTAACAATTATTTAAAAACAAATAATAATAAAAAGTGTTGTTCAAAAATTTATAAAAACAAATTTTAAACAATAAATGAGATGTTCATTTTGAAAGTGACTTAAGTCCATTTATCTTTAATTTTGAAATACTTAAGGTTTTGCGTTTTTACAAAATTATAAATATACGTAAGATATATGGTTGACTTGCAATATTAAATCGCATTTAAGGGACTTAATTTTATACATCCTATTAAAATGTCGCTATTATTAAGTGTATATATATATACATATACCTTGCTTACCTTAAAAGGACTTAGGTCACTTTCAAAATAAAAATTTGTTTTTTTACAAAAAGTGAAAAAGCTGAAATCCGTTACATATAGTTTGAAAAATAGAAAAATAAAACATTTAAACTATATTTTTAGATAATAGAAATAAATTTAGTAACAAGTTATTCGTTAACATTCTCAGTATGCGGGAGTGATTTGAAGTAGTTATAGTGTTCCGGAGATATATACCGCAATAAGTCCATCACGTGTCGGTATTTTAGTGATGTGATGCTTCTTATAATTTTATATAACGATGGCAATACAATACATATTCCCAAATTTTTTAGAACTACCCCGACGTGGCAATATATCAAGAATTTTAAATTCTGCGTACTCATCCATGGTTGTTTTGTATAGAATTTTATATGGTTCATTTCTTAAAAATCGCATCTAGCATTATTTTTTCTCCGTACACTAAGGTCAATCTTGGCGTCAACAGTGGACTTAGGTCACTTTCAATATTAGGATTTTCAGTATTTATATGTACGTGATATAAAGTTTTCAAATGTATAAAGTATTATATTTCAATACCGATTTATTTTTTTGACAGTTCAGCATAAATTATAAATGTCACAAGTGCCAACTTGATAAAAAATGAAAATGGACTTAAGTCACTTTCAAAATAAACGGCCCAAATATTAAAAACAATAAATATTAATGCTACCACAGTAAACATTGTTGACTTTTATGTGTCAATTGAAAAAAAAACAATTAATAATTTTAAGATAGAAAATAGCAGGGAACCAATAAAATAAATGGTCCATAACATTAATGTTTCATTCGCAGAAAAAAATGCAGTTCTATGGCTTTATATAAAAAGGCGTAATCTGATTCCCTATTACGTTACGGGGAAATTTGAAAAAATTTAAGACTTTCAATATAGTTTTTACAAAATCTAATGCTTCTTTTAATTAAAAATTTCATAAAATTATCTGTAGAATAACAAAACTGTAAACCTTTTTTCTATTAACCCATTAATACGTAGTATTTAAATGCTCATTATTTACATTTCGTTTGAATATTTAAAGTATTATATTGCAATCGACAACAAGTGTGTTATTCTAAAATGTCTAGAAATTAAATTTTTAATAATTTTCTAATAAAGTGATATTAACTTGTATTCTCATTTAAAATCTAAAGTTTAATGTCTACTCAAAATTAACGGCATGTGAACGAAATTTCAATTTCAAATCCTTTTTCACTTTTTCAAATTCAATTGCAATGATAAAATATTCAATTTATTCTCCAATTCAGAAAATAAAGCCAAATATTTAAAATATTCTTTTTTCTTTCTTTTCAATCTAAAATTGGGTGTAGCGTTTTGTTGTCAATCGTATATTGTTGTTGAATTTTTTTCCCTCTTTTATCTGTCGAAAGTTCATGTTTACATCAATACGAAACGAAACCCCAATATTTTGTTGAGATTCCAATACAATTCAATATAAAAATTGAGTAACACACATGAGTGCAAAACACTATTCCCATCTCTGCTGCAAACAACTTGACAAACATTTATGCTTTTGTCCAAACCTCGAACTACATAACGTATGTAGGTGTATGAATGGTAATGTTTACTAATGCATGCATGCATGAATGTGCTTCCTTATGTTTGTGTGTTTGTTTTGATTCGTATTGTGTTTTCACTCTCACAAAAACAAAAAACAAAAAAAAAATTGATAGAGTGACAAACATTTATTTTGTGGTTCTCTTTGAGAATTTTGCATTTACAAGTTTTGTGATTTTGTTTTTAATTTTTTTTGTTATATCTGCTGCTGCTGTCACTGTCGATAATTCTTTTTATTTCAGTTCCCTTAAGTGTTGTCATCACAAAATTATTTTTTGTACCAAATTTTTTCTCATAAGCTACCAACTTTGAAAAATACAAGACCATTGGTCTTCTTGTTACTAGCCCAGGCTTTTGAATAAAGAATTTTAATTCCAAAAAATTTGTCAAGATCAACAGAATGTGTATTCATGTAAGAATTTCATAGTTAAAGTGCAATCTTTTTTTCGCCCAGCTATGCCCTCGTCTTTGGAAACAATGAAAAAAAAATCGAAGCTAAATCCGGACAGTAGGGATTATAAATAAGCAATTCGCATGTTTTGAATGCTTTTTCACCCTAATTTTCAAAAAAATTATCCCAATTACGTGTAATGTAGTGTATGTTGTATACACCGCCTGCATTTTAAAATCAACGTGATTTAACTGACTGGAATTCTTTAGGGCCGATTAATACCTTCAAATCCACAATTTTGATTGTTGTTTTTTCTCAAGTAAAATGGATTGCATCTACTTTTTATATACTGTTACGAAATGTAGCAAAACACGTCCATATTATGGTTAAAAAACTCCAAAACCTGCTGTGAAAAATTATGGTCAATTGTAAGCAAATACTTCACGCATGACGAACATGAATGAAGAATACTTTCTCATACTGTTTCTACTATTGAGACCTGATGATACAGAGTTCAATAGTATGGATTAAGCTTAATTTAAGCTGTTTAAATGATAAATGTTTTTCGTGGTATAGTGGTTAAAGCGTTCGCATAAAAAATTCAAACAACCGAAGTTAAAACCCCAGCGAAGGAGAAAACAAAATAAAATCTGCGGTTTCTAAAAAATTATAGTTTAAAAATAAGAGGTTTCCCCCCCTCCCAGTAGTCCCTGATATTTCCAGTCTATTCTACCAGAAACGAGTGATCAGGTGTACAGCGCCACCTTCTGGTAAGATAACAGCCAACCTGCTTAGTGAAAACGCTCACCACTCACAATCACCATCCACGGACAGATGGGGCAATTCCTGTTGATCATTCAAGGATGAAGGTATAACAGTGACCTTTGAATGCTAAGCAGATATCAACGTGTGTCATCAATAAAAAGGACTATCTATCTTCAAAAATTCCAATACAATGCACAACATGAGTAGGGGTTTAGTCTGAGAATTGGTTTAAAAAAAATAATTTTTAATGAGCACATGAGACTTATTTTTTTCTCAACCTTCTCCTCAAATCACGAGATTATCTATTATGAATAGCATTTAAGAACCAACTAAATAATACAACTTGTTTCATTTTGACAGAAGTCAACTAATAGATGACTTTTCAAGAGAAGATTTTGATAAAAGGCGGGAAAACGTACTAATCCACTCACATACCACAGTTACAAAAATTTATTTCGTTAGTTAGTTCGTTTTTTTTTTTTTTTTGGTCTGGTTGAATTAATTCGGCAACACTGGCTCACGTTGACGTCTTTATCGTTATTGGTTTTTGTTGTTATTCTTTCAGTGTTTTGTTGATTTGTTTATTTGAGGTATTTGTTGTGGAACTTTTTGAATTTTTATGCAAAAATAAAGTGATAAAGAAAATACCCAACAATACAAACAACATGAACTGTAGGAAAATATGGAAAAATTGTATAAAATACAAAATGATAGCGAAAAAGTTTATTTAGAGAAAATTATCAAAAAGTAAAGAGACAACAATTTTAAAACAATTTTTATTAAAAATAAAAAAAAGGAAAAGAAATGATAATGAAAAAAGGTCAGGAATAAAAGGTTCAGTTTATTATAAAAAACTTTTGTAGTTGAACAATATGTCTGCATAATACAGCGTTGCCAGATGAGGACATTTTATATATTGGAAAGCAGGTTTGTAGTTTTTTTTCTGGCATTAATATTCTAAGGAAAGCCCATTTGTCATAAAGGCTCTTTGGATTTGCAACAACTACAGATTAATTTATCTCTAAATATATAAAATTTGAATTAATTTTCGTCACACATTTGTTTTCTTTTTTGAAAATTTTTACTGCTTGTAGACGGCTGCGGCACGCTTTCCTCTATTGCCATTTTTTATATTTTAGTTTTTAGGTTGCAATCTGGGAATATTGACAATTTAAATTTCACATATTGAAGAATAAGACTCACCCTAATGTAGAGTTTATTGTCTTTACCCAGTGCTTTTTCCTTAAGAGAAATAAATATTAATTAGAAGAATAATTTTCAAATTTTTTTAATTTTTATTCAAATGACAAAAATGTAAGCCCTGAAACAAACATTTGAAACTTGTTAAGCCAAAGAACACAAAATATTTTTTTTAAAGATTTTCTTTGTAATCAATTTTGTATACGAAAACCCTCTGGCATCTTTTTCTTATCCAGTTCGTTTGTTACTCAGACCAGAGTAATAATGTTTCAACACACTCGTAGGTATACTGTTTATTAAAATTTACGAAATAAATCTGTTTATTTGAACATTTTTAAAAGTTTTTAAATTGTTTAGTATTTTGTTTCTTATCCATTTTGCTTTCTAATTTTTTGTTTTTTTATTTTTTTATTTTTATTTTATTGTCGTAATTATTTCAGTACAAATAAAATAGTAATTTCGAGTACTTTGTGAGAATGTGTGTCTGCAATATGTAGAGACAGATGACTTTATCTCATCATTGTAACTGTTTGAACAAAAATTATTTTTTATTAAACTTTGTTTGTTGCCATAGTTTGTTTCAGTTTAATACTGATTGTGTGTGTTTTGTTTTGTTTTTATTTTGTTTTATTAATTTAACTTAAAATATTTAAAACAAATCTTAAAATTATAATTAAAAAATAACAAAATAATTAAAAATTATTTTACCTTTTTTTATTTTTTTCAGTTATAAAAAGTTGAGCTTTAGCTTTTAATTTTAATGCCTTTAATAGGCAAAATTATTTTTTTTTAATAATAGAAAATTGAATACAATTTCAGCAGTTGGTTGAAAAATTAAAATTATTAAAAATGCTTTGGGAAGTTTCCTTTAAGTGGCATTTTTTCAATAAGTGAATCTCATCATACACTACTTAAAAAATATTTTTTAATTCAATATCTAAAGATCTGTATAAAATAGAATTATTGTGATAGCCAGCTTTATTGGTTTCATAAATTTTCTTGTAATTCGTATAATAAAATATATTTAAACGTCTGAGTTATAATCGTATACGCATCTGATTTAAGGGGCAGGTGTCAACTACTGGCGTAAACGCGTACATGTATGATTCATATTTTACCACAGACTTTTTATTTATTCATTATCTTTTCGTCACAAATTTGTTTTTTTTTCGAAACACTGCTTTTGTTTTTGAATAACTCAAAATTCAAATATCAAAAGAGAAATGTCAGAAAAGTGAATGCATTCATTTAATTGTTTATTTAAACAACATGTCAGCAGTATGAATTCATTTCAAATGAAAACTATTTTGATTTTGAATACTGCATTGGCTGTGCGACGAACTTATAAACAAAATTTACAAACACTTGCTTGTTATACAACTGCATGTAGTATATGCATGTGTATGTGTCTATGCACTCCCTTAAACATACAGAATTAATTTCATTCATGAATTTTTTATGCAAAATAAAATTCAAAATTTATGGGTTTTATATTTTGAATTAAATTACCTTCAATTTTTCTTACTCCGTAATATTATAATTGTCAACAATTTCAATTTCAGTCGAATATACTTACTTATATATGTACATTGTACATACGAGTATTAATAGCAATCAGTGTTAAAAATTAAAATAAAAAAAAGATAAATAAAAAAAAAAAAATAGTAATACTTTATTTGTCTGAAAGCTTAGATAGAATAAAACCAATAAAGAGGCGAATTCTGGGGAGTAATAAACGAAATTCGTTTTGAGTATAAAAAAAATAAAATTAAATAAATGTCTATTTCTTTCATACAAAAATTTGTATATTGAAACGGTGTAAATATTAATATATGTGTATATATATATATTAATATCAATATTTTTACCTCTAGTGTTCATCGCGATTGTTATTCTATATGTCATTCTAAGAAATATTGCCAGAGAAACCATAGGTCGAAAACGAATTTTAAACCTCCGTAATTTGCGCAGATGTTTTGTTTGAGTTTTAAAGCTTTTGAACGAAAAATTGCCTAAATTTGCTATCCCAAGTATAAATTTAATGGCAAGCTGTATTGGAAAGGTTTTCTACTGCACCAATTTCGTAAAGTCTCTAGAATTTTAGCTTTTTCCTATTAATTTATCATTTAAAAAAGTGGTAATTTTTTTAAAAAAGAAAAAAAGTTTCATTTTCAAATCTACCTTTCTAAGCTGTTTTAAGTAACAAATAAAAGTTTTTATGATGAGCACTTTAACATTTTTGGGCCCCAAACAAATTGACCCAAGCTAATAAGAAAAAGCATTACATTCTAAATATATCTCTTCTTTTGTCTAAATTATAAAATTTTTGACAAGTTTTAAGGTCGTTTTGGGCAAAATTGAACTCGAGTTTCCACTAACACTAACATTACATTGCAATTACAATGAAATTCAAGTTTAAGATTGTGAAACATTATCATTATTTTTATTTTTTTGTGTTTTATTAATTATTTTGTTAATAAATTTATTATTAAATTGAAATTTACTATTATTGCCATTATTATTTCACTATTGTAGCCTTTTCCTCATATTTTTTTCCGTGATTCTTGCCTATTTTAAGTAAATTGGGAAAACGATTTAGTACTTTTAACGTACCCTTCCTCAGTCAATCCAATAGAAATGGCAGCATCTATTAAATATTTCTTATAACTTTTGCTGTACTCAGGCTTCGCACTCTTTTTCTCCTCTGTTCTATTCCAGCATAACTTTTCCGCCAGTTCGTCCTCCAAGAACTTTCGCGAACAGTTTTTGATGAAGTACGGTGTTTTTGTTACAATTAGAAGCTCTTTTTCCAAACGAATTCAAAAAGTTCTTGTCTTCTTGTAATTTTTTTTTTTTCAAAATTTTTTAATTATTATTTTTTTAATTAAACAATTTTTTTCCCAACTTCACTTTTGAAAGAAAACAATATGCAGCCAATACAACCAAGACCATTATTTATATTTTGATTACCCATAAGTTACGCATTAAGTACTTAAAATCTCCCTTAAAATTTTGTACAAAAGTCATTGATGATTGTCTCAGCTATGCGATTGAGTTTCAACACCTTCCATTAGCTGATGAATGCTGTCCATTCCGAAACTTATTAATTTCTACAAATGCTATTCATTCTTTTATTTACTTTATCGTCGAGCGGGAGTTTATGTGCCCCATCCGCCATTTTATATATCTTGAGTTAATGATGCCACTTTCGGTTTCTGACACCAAAATTTTTAAAATCTGCAATCCGTTTTCGACTATTTATCTACGAAACTGGACGAGATATCCGAAAACGAATTGAAGACTTGAAAAATCTGGGGTCAGAAACCTAAAGTGGCAACATTAACTCGATATATATACAAAATATGAAATAGCGGATAGAGCACATAAACTCCCGCACAATGTTATGCCTTTCCCATTAAACATGACTGCACTGGCTTGTATACAAAAATTCTAAAATGCTTGAATCGTGCTGCAGAAAACTCTCAGTAAAATAAAAATCTTCAGCTGAAAGTTGTTCCGGAGGCAAATGAATGAAAATGCCTTAAATGCTCTAAAACCATATACAATTTTTAAATTAAGACCTACAGTTTTTAAGGAAACATTACTATGAATTTTGTGAAGATATTTATTTTTCTATACGCCTGCCTTGTTTGTTCCCATTCACATAAATTACTTTACTCTTGTAACCATAAATAGAAAATATGTGTATAAATTTATAAAAAAAAATTAGTGCACAAATTTCATTTATTTTTAAATAAATTTTCATGCTCACTTACTCTGAATTATTATTTTTTGCTTAAATAATAATTTTGTATTTCGTTTGCCGTCTTTTAGTGTAGTTTCTAGTATTTGAGTTGTAATTTAATTATTAACTTGTGTTCTACAATTTAAACTTTCCACATCCAAACTTGCCTATAAATATGTAATTAATTTAATCACTAGACTATAATGCATTTAATTTGGTTTATAATTTTAGATTAAATTTTAAATATTTGCATATTATCATCAAATTTAATATATAAATATCATCTGCATCTGTTTGTATGTTGGCATTTGGTGTTTTTTTTCCCCCTTTTTTTTAAAGCATAAGTATTTAAATTTCAGTGACTTTGTTTGCCATTTTTTTTAATTTTTGGTTTTAGTTCTCAATTTTAATTTGCCCATCCGCAAAATTCTACCATAATCATGCTGTAATTACTAATTTCTAATTATATTCCCTGATGTTTAGCTGTTTTCTTTTTGTTATTATTACAGTATTCCACGAATAATTGCTTCGACAAAAATGTCAAAATGAAATAAAAATGTTAACCGAATACGCTTAATTGCCTACATACACTGCCTTTATATTTATACTTAACCATAAACCTGGTAGACTTTAATTGCAAGGTTGTATCAAAAAAGCAGTTTGAAAGTAAACTTGATGGACATTTTATGTCTATGTAAACATAGTTGAGTTAAGCTTCAGTTTTTAGAAAATAATTATTTTGGGAATGAATTTTAAGTGAAATTTCTCTTTGCTGAAAATATATTTGAGGTAATTAAGTGAATAACGCAGTTAAGCGAATATTAATTAACCGTGAAATTTTATTAGAAAATACCAAGAAAAAAATATGGGGATTTAGAAATTGAGGTAAATAAGCTTGAAAGGTAATTAAGCGTGGTGCAATTATCCAGGGAATACTGTATTTTTTGTTAACTATTTGGTTGATATTGATGTGGTTGTTTTTTTTTTTTTTTTTTTTTTTTTTTTTTTGTACTCGTATTTGAATATATGAACGTTACTAATTAACCCTTTAAAGTGTAATTATTAAGAAAAAAAGGCATGAAACCGACTTTTATTTAATTTTAAAATAGTAGTCTTTTATAAATTTTATCGGTTACCCACAATCATACACCGGCACCATTCCTCTGATAGTGGTAAATTTTTCTTCCTGATATAAAAACGCCACAAATCAAACTCACGTCCCTGCCAAAATTGGAGCTTACTGGTAAGTAGCTAGAGAAGAAAGCGAGAGAAGCTGAATTGCCTCTTAACAAGTTTATTACGGAAGGCATGATTTCTATATGGCGTGAGGTGCCGCATGGAATTAGAAGCTTTTAAAATTATTAAGATTTTTTTATAATAAAATAAGTCCCAATAAGTATTTTTTTTTTTTTTTTTTTTTTTTTTTTTTTTTTTTAAGACCAATACTCAGGGGTCAACCCCTACTCATGCAGTGCATTGTATTGGAATTTGAAGATGGTTGATAGAAGGTTTTTTTTTTTTTTATAAATGTTTGTATATTTTGCGCCTTTATTTGTTGAGGAAACAAGTTGCTGTCAATTTGCCCACTCAAGAGCCAGTGTTATACCTTCACCCTCGAATGATCAAACAGCAATTGCCTTATCTGTCGGTGGATGTTTGAATGTGAATAGTTAGCGTCTTCAGTAGATTAGCTGTTATCTTCCCAGAAGGTGGCGCTGAACTCCTGATCATTGGTTTCTGGTGGAATAGGTTATAAATGTCAGGGAGCGGTTTCTTGCAGATGGTCTTGCTGGAGGGGGGGGGAACCTCTTATTTTTTTTTTTTTTAATTTAGTTTTTAATTTAAATTGTAATTTTAGAAAACCGCAAATTTTTATTTTATATTTTGTCCTTCGCTGGGATTGAAACTTGGTCGTGTGAGTTTCTTTGCGTGCGCTCTACCACTATGCCACGACCGCCCCATTGCAATTTAATTTTGTTTATTGATTTATAAAAAATCGGTTTTATAGGATTTCTTGTCTTTAGAACTCATTTAATGCCAAAGGTAATCGGTTCTTGCTCTGGTATTGCCATATTTAAAAAAAAATGTATTATTTTAAAGGTAAGTTGTAAAAAGGAAAAACATTTAGAGGTCATTTTAAAAGAAAGTTTAACTAAAAATTTCTAAGATGTTCAAGTATTGCTGCCATTATATTCCTAACACAGGCAGTTAATTAAGCCATTTACTTCTCTAACAAGAAGGACTCTCTCTGCGACTTGTCAACTTCAATTTTTATCCACTACTATGAACCGAAATTTCTACAAATCTTCTTTGTTTAATTTATATTTTGGAAATAATTTTGTTTAATTTATTAAAACAAATAAACAGTTTTGCCCATTTTTGTTTATCAATTAATACAAGTTCGCACACGTCATTAGCAAGTATGTAGATTTAGATTTGGAAGTGGTGGAAAATACACATCTTTCCATATTACAAGAATGTTTAAAATTTAACAACATCTGTGAATTCATTTATTTAAAGTTTAAATAATGGCGGTTTATCAAATTTTTTAGGTAAAAACAAAATGAGTAAATGTGTGCTTTAAACTTTTGATTTGTAAAACATTTTATGAACCCATAAAATGTCATTAAGTTACTAATAAAAACAGGATACATATTGTTATAGCTGTGGGTGGGAGGAAAAAAATGGTGGTCAAAATGGCGTGTTGTATACCTGCTGATGCTTGTTTTATACCACAAAAAATTGCTATTGAATTTAAATATTTTAAAGTAATCAGTTTATTTGGTTTTTGTGGGTTCTACTACATGAACCAGTTGTAACCAGGGTTGTCATTGATTTTTTTTTTTGAAAACTTTTATATTTAAAAACAGAAACTTTTTAGGAGAAAATTTTTTCCAATTTTATAAGTAAACTGCATAACTAAAACTGCATATATTTTTTGGTAAAATTTATTGAAGAAATATGATGAAGACACGAGTTCGAACACCAGAAAGAGTGATAATTTTTCTAAATTAATTTTGTTGCGTCTGAAACGCTTTAATAAAATCAAAGTTTAATTCTATAAAAAATTTACATTTTTCAATGTTTTCTACATTAATTTCAATAACTTTAACCGTTTCTATGTGCTTAAACGTTTTTTATGTGTCAATATTGTCAATCATACAATATTTCATGATGTGCTGGGGACCCTAGTTCGAGCCCCAGGAAGATATCATTTTACAGTCATATTTTATTGATTATTAATAATATATAAATGTTGAAAGAACTCGAAATTAGGTTTTAATTTATAAAATTAATAACTATCGGCCATATGTATAATGAAAAGTTAGAAACTCGTTAGCATATGGGACAAAAACTGGCAGGTTTATCACCTGCTATAGACTGATATTATTAAAATTTTCAATACCTTCTATTTGATAACTAGTCAGAGAATCCAAAAACTTAAAGAACTCGTACATTTGAGTGAGAATTGCAGCGTATAGGAATGATAAACTTTGCCTCTGTGTAAAACGATCTGCTAAATTTTTATTCTAAATAAGGCAGTATATGTACAATATATTCGTATGTACCTAAACGTATATTAGTTTTAAGAAATTAAAAAAAACTTTTTTGGAAAATTTTTTAATATATTTTGCATTTAAAAATAGAGATAAATCTTACAAGAGGACAACCTTGGTTGTACCCATAGAGAGATAGAGAGAGAGAGAGAGTATGACACACAAATTCTCGCATGTGGTTGACACTGTTTGTGCAGATAAGTACTAAAATTAAAGAAAAAACAAAATAATTATTTGATACATTGGCGGCAATGGTTTGTTGTTATTTTGGCTTTTAACATGTCACTTGACAGAAAAATTGTAATTTGTTTATGCCATTAATATAAGTTGACTATTGGCAGTCATATAAGTTTTGTATTTTGTTTAAAGAATAAATGGTTTTGGTAGAAAATTATTCCATTAATGTTGCTTTTTACCAATACGCAGATGAATTTGTAGTTAAAAAGTGTTTAAAGTAAATTATTATTTACTTTTATAACATACACAATATAAAAATTTATTTTGAATTTAAAGTTAAATGAAATCTCTTTGTATCCTACAATACGAGATGTAACGATGCAAATTGTAGGATAATGACAAAATTATTCGTTGAGCACATTTAGGCTATAATTTTAAAGTAAAATTCCATCCATTTTATATTATCTTTTAGTGGACAAATGACAAAAAATTTGAATTTTTTTATTCTTTACCTTCAGGTGGATATACTTACAGTATTGTTTTGTAAAACAAAAGATTTCGTCCTCGTTAAAATCAAACGGTGAACTTGTTTGGTCATACCAAAAATACTTCTTTATGGTTTTTAAATTTTTTTTTTAAAGTGGCTTTATTTCTTAAGTCTTAATGTTCTGTTCTTAAGACAAATATGATTAGAAAATGACGGAGTAAGTATAACATTAAAGAAATGTTCAAATAAATAGGGCACATTTTTTCTTTTTAGAAAAGAAAATACCATCTATATTGTATGTTAAACTAATTGTCCAATTTTTAACAGAATTTTCATAAAAGGAATTTATTGAACGGATGAGACTGCCGTAGCTGAGGTCGAAAACATATTCAGTTTGGCTTGAGTACTATTCCTTCACGGATATCATTTTCTTCTTTGATTATTAAATTCTCATTGCAAAAAACCCTAAATCTCTAACAGAATTTAATTTTGATCTAATTAAAGCGTTTTTGACGAAACAACAATTAATTTATATGTAAAAGTGGGATTTGAACGCACCAAAATCATTATTTAAAAATATTTTATTTGGTTTTTTAAATATTGTAAATTGATTGTCGAAAAAAACTCTGAATTGCTTTTTAAAGATACAGAAAAAGAAAAAAGCATTTCCGCCTATTCTCCTAAGTTCTTATTGATCCACAGTGATATTTCATCATTCAATCAACAATTTCATTGTTAAAGCACTCCTTTACAAGTAATTTTAGCCACAAGTAGATTACTGAAAAATATTGTTTTATCCACAATCATAACAAATAAGCCTAAACACAATCCACAAATTGAAATTTTCAATGCATTGCACAGTTTTGGTCAAGTTTAGTTATAAATAATAAAACCATCATTTGTCCACAGAGTTTCCTCATATAGTTGCTGTATAACTGGCTGATAATACATACATACATAACTAGCCTTTACAACCCTGTGTCAGGATTACGGCCTCATGTTGTGTGTGTCAATTTTTATCCATGAGTACCGGGACCTACAGTTTAATGTCGACTCCGAACGACAGACTTGAGAAGCTTGTTCATGGCAATTAGTTACTCTCAGAGCTTTTGCCAGAAGACTGCTGAGATGTAGTCGCCGAAAGAAATATTTTTTGCATATTTCTTTTTTTGAAGATGTCGGAGCCTGGAGTCGAACCCAGGGCTCATGTCTTAGTAAGCCAACACACTAACCACTAGACCACTGCGACTACAATAGCTGATAATAGAAATGCATTTTTTTAAAGCCAAAAATACTTATACTTCTACGAGAATAAAAAAATTAGCGCTTCTAATATTTAATAACTACTAAACAGTTAAAATGTAAAATTTTTTTTGGAGGCAGTTGAAATTATCCTTCTACACATATGTTGTCTACATTGAAATCGGTCGAATAATTCGGAGAAATACTCCAACCCCGCTTAGGTGTGCCAGATGTATTATTTTTAGCCGAACACGTACTGTTTGTTTTTTAAAATGTACAGTTTCATGCACAATACCCAAAATAGTACGCAAATTAATTTTAAGGCCCTTTTAATGCAAAAATAAAGTAAGGAAGAGATATTGCAGTTGGTAAAATAGCAACCATATGCAATACTTTGGTTTTGAGTGATTACCACAATTGTAATCTAATGGCCTGTAAGCATTTATGCTCTTTAAAAATCGTTTACAATGTTTGTTAGTTCTTCTATCTTCTTAATCGTTTGTAAGATTATTTTGTTTGCTTATTAAATAAATATTAAAAAAAAGGTTTTTGTTGCATAAATATGTAGTAATGCTTGTGTTAAAAGAATGTACTGTTTTGCTCGACATGTACTGTTTGTCCGAATATCAAATCTGGCTACCTAAAGCCTGATAGGCAAAACTTTTATTTTGCTGCAGACCACTCACTGTTAAGCCTCAACGACACTTTCACAAGATTTTTTTTCCTTCAATAACAGTTCAGTAAATTTCAAAGTACTTCTAAGAAAGTTTTTAAAATAATTGATTTTTTCCTCCTCCCACATTTCAAAATCGTTTATTTGTTTGTGAAACTTTATTAAATTGATTGTTCATTAAACGATTTTTTACGCTTATCATGTTTTTTTCCTGTATTTGTTTTTGTTTAAATGCAGACATACAGTTCCAGTTTCCATTTTCACTAATTTTATTTGTTTTTCTTTAAAGCATCATAAAATAAAATTGAATTGAAAAAAAAACATCCCTTGAGATTGATATCTTTTTTTTTCATATACGGTTTTATAATAAATATTTCTATAAGCAATCTGTGTGGTTGTGTGTGTCTGAATGAGAGAAAGAGTAGTATTTGTAATGGCATCTGTATTA
The DNA here is from genome assembly GCA_963576795.1 of Metopia argyrocephala. Taxonomy (NCBI): domain Eukaryota; kingdom Metazoa; phylum Arthropoda; class Insecta; order Diptera; family Sarcophagidae; genus Metopia; species Metopia argyrocephala. The sequence goes on from OY756208.1 coordinate 1,435,177, forward strand.
CTTTTCGTAACTTAAACTGATAATTTACATTATTATTGGTATTGTTTTTGTAATACATCGATTTATTATCTTTTATTCTCAATATCTTTCTTTTTTTTAAATCCTTTTTTATTTATTGACAGTTTTTGTTTTTTTAATGTTGTTTGTTTAACGGTTTTTTTATATCTCTTACATTTATTTTATTCTTTTTACAATTCCATTTTGAACACTTTTTAAATGTTGTTGGTGTTGTTGCTGTTGTTGTTGTTGTTTACGGTATTGTCAATACTTTAACGTTATTAAGGATCTGCAGGTGATGTTTACATTTGTCATTAAACAGAAAATTCTACAGAATATCTGTTGGATTTTGTGGTTTATAAAATATGTACAATGACGACAAACACTTGCACAAAACCACAAACGCTTTTGAACACACCTACACAAAACCCACAGTTAAACGAAAAGAAAGAAACAAAAAAAAAAAAAAACAAAAAAAAAACTAAATGGATGTTTACATTGACAATCACTGAAAGAACAAAAACTCTTTCTGAAACTGTTTTCAAGGAATTTGTTAAAATTATTTTATGGGAAAAAAAAGGAAACTTTTCAAATTATTTCAGCTCTTGGTTGGTTGATTTTTTCCAAAATAATTTTATAAAATTATGGTTATTGTTGTAGCCTTTAAAAATATAACTTCTTGTGGACTTGAACCATTCAATAGTAATAATTTTTATTGTTTGAAATTATTTGACACTTTTTATGTTATTTTCTATATTATTTTTTAAATTTTTTCGTTTTCGAACGTTATTTGTTGGTGTCAAATATTTAGTTGAGTGTAAATATTTTTTTGTTTAAGGCCATTAATTTTCAACGGCTGTTTAATTTTATTAATAAATTTGGAAATATTTTTTAAATGTTCAACAAAGAAAAGGAAAAAAAATCGTAAATTTTTTGTTAAAATACCATCTGTTAAAATTGTTTGCAATAAAAACAAAATTAATATAATGTTGGCGAAAAATGTCCAAATGAACTTTACAAGCAAGCCTGTTACCAGATTTCGTCTCTTCCTTGTGATTAGATAGCGCAAACAATGAATGTAATGGGAATGTTGTAATATTGTGTTTGTGGGCTCTGCTTTTATTATTTAACCCATTACTGCCCCGTAAGGGAAATAAATATTGAAATAAAAAACATAAAAATAATCCATATATGGGCAATTTCAAAAATTTTCCACATTTTGATATTTTTTTTTTCAATTTTTTTTTGGATGACACGAATGACGCTTTGTTCACGTGAAGGGTGATATTTTAGCATACCAAAACAGTTCGCGTTAATCATTTATTGCAAACAGCGCGAAAGTTATGGAGGTTTTAAGTTAAAATTTCTTTAAAAAAATTTAAAGTTAAATTTTTTGGTTTATTTTAATAAATGTTGTATGGATGCATGAAACTCATTTCAAATTCATCAGTGCAGTCCAAATTCATCAATGCACTGATAAAATACACAAAAAAATATCACATATAATTAAATTTCCTTAACTCTAAAAAAACGCGATTTTTTGCAAAAATATGAATGTTTCACCGATTGTTATAATATGTGTTTATATAACGCATAACTAATTTACAGAAAAACAATGTTTTAACTTGCAAATTTAAAAAATAAAAAAAATTATATAAGAATTATTTTTGAGGTTAGGATTTTTTTTTGATCTGTAAAATTTAAAATCATGAAAATTTTTTAATGCCTATTCGGTTTTATTATCAAGCTTAAAAAAACCTATCATTTGCTGTTAATCGCGGCGGAATCTATACATAACTGCAGATGTCACAAAGCAAAATGTGTTTAAAGAAAAATGCCGCTGTACCCGCTAAATATGGACCGAATTCAACCGTATTTATATATGATGTTTAGTTCACCGCCGCACTTCATTTCCAATACTTTACATTGATTTTAAACCACGGATTAATTAAAAGAAACGCGAAACAAAATCATGAAATTTCGCAAAAGTTTTATTTTCTTTATAAAATATTGGCGTTTCAAAATATTTTAACGCCTTCTTGACGCAATACATAAACCAGTTTTAAATATGATTGCAAATGTCAGGCGCGAAAAACTGTCATTTTTGACAAATTTACGCCAATTCTATAAAAGTTTGAGGTCATCGTTCTCAGCAACTAGCAGCCTGACATCGACGTGATATGGCGCAAATTTTAGCAAATTACACCATCTAATAAATACTGTTGACGAAATGCAATTTTCTTGAACGGCGCAAAAACTCTATAGAAAAAACTGCGAAAATTAAAAAATCGGAAAATTTTGGTTTCAAAAATGAACCGAAATAGTGTAAATATCTACAAAGTCTAGTGACATTATTTTATATCAATGGGCATCGGAAGTTTGAAACTAAAAGTAGAAAAGTGATGAAATATGAAAAAACTCTTGTAAATTTCAAGCCTTTTTTTGAGTTTTTCGATATTTGAGTGCCCATAACTTTTAGAGATAAAGAACTGATGATCTGAAATTTTGAATTTCCCAGTTTTCTAGTGTGGCCCACCATTCCCTTTTGACCGTTTTGGTCAATTCGAAAAACTGGAGAAATAATAAGCATCTGAACTCAGTTTCAACAAATGTTGAAAATTTTTGAAATTGCCCATATGCATATCGTCATATTAAATGCAAACGCACGTAACTATATAACTTATAATAAAAACTTATATAAACTTATATAACTTATATAAAATTTTCAAATATATTTCGATCCTGAAAACTATGATTTTCAGCATTTACAAAATTTTTGGTTTTAAGGTTTTTTGCTTCTCCTGTAAAAAGTCAAAAAGTGTAGTTACGCCTTTTTGCATTTAATATAAAATAACATATAAATATGACATACTTATAAAGAAATATTACAAATTTAAATTTAAAATGAATGAATGAAAAGTCAATTGTGGCATTATTTATTTGCTTTATGAATTGTAATTAAATAGAAATTTATTTTTATTTAAATTCTAACCATAATGAGTGTATTAAAGCTGTTGTATTTCATATGCAAATTTTATTTATTTATTTATTTAATTTCATTTTTATTTTTTTTTTATTTTTTATTTTCTCCCTTATGGTTACTTTTTTAATTTCAGATGAAAATTTTATTCATGATAACAAAAAAATGAGAAATTGTTGAAGGGTAAAAACCCTTTTATTTAGGGAATAATTAAATATTCTCTTACTATACATGTAAGTGTGTACGTATATTCTATTTGATGTTGTGTTGCAAGGTGAAATAGAAGGTAAAAATGTTAAAGTAAAAATTATTTTTCAAGTTTTTACAAAAATTATATACATGAACATACATATGTATGTACATAGAAAATGTAAGTATGGATATAAATGTTACAAAATATGTATGTATGTAGAAATAAATACAAGTAAACTGTACTGATTATAACATTGAAAAAAAGAATAATGCAGCCCGAGTTGTAATTTTCCATTTTAAATAACAAATTTAAGGTCAATTTTAATGCACGAGTAAGACCAAGAAACAGAAGAAAATAACACAAAACAACAAAACGATTAACAAAACATTTTTCCCTTTACATATGTACTTCTGTATATACAAGTAGGTATGAGCATGAATAAACCTGCATGCATAATTATAGACGTGCGTGCACCGCTTGTGTATGTCGGGGCATTAATTACACATTAGTTTTAAGCGCAACATGTGTGGCAAGGTCACAAACAAAAGAATACCCACATGTTGGTCTATGAATACAATAAATTTTACCAAAATCTCACAAATAATTATTAAAAAGCTTTCTTTAGTCATACGAATTCATTATTTGGCAAAAAATTCTATTGTTTTTTTGTTTTGTTTTGTTTTGTTTTTGGTGATTTTGTACCACCCTAATAATAGAACATAAACTTGAATGGTATTGTGTTTATTATTATGAATATAAATTAAATTAGAAATACACAGATATAGCAAATAATTTGTCTGCTTATACTAGTATTGTGCCACACACACACACATACACACACACACACCCAACAACTATCTAAAAATACTTTATTTTCGTTATAAATTAAAACTGCATTACAATGCCTGTCTCTGTCTCTGTCAATGCTTATATTGCTCCTCTATTTACTACCCGCCAGCTAGCCAGCAGCTATCTGTCTATGCCATTAAAATAATTTGAATATTTTTAATAAATTTATATTTTCCAGCCAGATTAAACTATACCAAGTATTCAATTTCCAAAAATTTTTATAAATAAAATAATTCACTTCTGTGCTTATGAATCACATTTATTTTTCTCTATTTTATAGTTTTTTTTTCTTCCAGTTTAGATTGGATTTTGAGTGTTCAGCATAAATCAATGTAAAATGTAAAATTCATTATTAAAAATGAAAAATATTGGAAATATTTAAAAATATTTATTTGGATTAAAAAGTGCACATTAAAGCTGTTCTGACATTTTTAACGGTAAAGTGAATGGGCAACTGCCACAACAACGTCTTTTATTATATGTATCTGCTATTTGTCAATTATTATTAACAAAAGCTTGTAATGAAAAACTAAATATTTTTCTTTTTTTAATAGTAGTTTTAACAATTTTTTTTGTGTTTTATAAAAAACAAATTAAACTGTGTTAGGTAAATAAAATTATAACATCTAATCCTGTTTTAACACAGACTATTTGTATGACTTTGTTTGATTTTTACACTCTGGTTTTTGTCGCCGTGTTCTAGTGGTTAGTGTGTTGACTTACTAATCTCAGCTCTAAGAACTTGAAAAAAAAAGAAATATGAAAAAACTATTTCTTTCGGCTACTACCTCTTAGAATTCTTCAGGCAAAAGCTCTAGGAGTAATTGATTGTCATTTTGAAAGCGTCTCAAATCTGTCGTTCCGAGTCGACTTTAAACTGTAGCTTCCGGTACTCGTGGATAAAAATTAACACGCACAACATGAGTGCTGCGAGAAGCTAGGCCGTAACCCTGACGCAGGGTTGTAATGGCCAATTATGTATGTATGTATGTATGTATGTATGTTTTTGTAAAAAATTTTAAGAAAAAACAACGTTTTTATTACGCACGAAAATAGAGACGAAATTAATTGAAAAAATTATCACTCTTGCTTGGATTCGAACCCACCACGGCTAACGGCGTACATGTGGTCGGTGTTGACTAATGAGCGTAAAATGGAATAAGAATGTTTACATGTTGAGATTCTTGTTTGTAAGATTTTGTTTTATTCTTCTTTGAACTATTTTCGGCGTTCAGACAATACAATTCTTTTCTGTCATGTATGTTATTTACAATTGTGTGTATGCATGTGTGCAATTACGAATGAAGGAGTAAAGCGTATTGTCAGTACAAGATAGATTAACATGCAATCTTAGTAATAAGAAACTCTACGTGTGAACACAGACTAATTCTGATTCATCCAAATAAGATGACAATTACAAAAAATGCATTGATGGTAAGAAAAGAAAAGTATAATAGAATATATTGTATTTGACAATACTCCGACTAACTTATTAGAAGTTTATGTTCATATAGAAAAGGAAAAATATAATATATGATTTCTACAAAAAAATGCGAGTTATATAATTGAGGTTTCTGGTGAATATGTACATAACACAAAGTACTCTGATGAGACTACTGTAGCTGGGGTCGAAAACATGGTCAGTTCCGTTTTGCTTGTGTACAATTTTTTTCAAGCTGTTATGCAAACAATCATTAAATTTTGAGGCATTTTTTTTTAAAAGCGAATACATAAATACAGTTGTAAACGAATCATTCATTTTTGAATTAATTCGTGAGTCAATCATGCACTGAATTGGTAAAATTTTAAATTAATTTTTTCCTCAAATGAATCGGAAATAAATTGCAACTCATGTTTGCTAAATTCAAAAGAATCAATTCAAATTTTATTCAATTCGTTTTTTGGCGAAAAGAATTAATTCCAAATTTAGCTAATTCGTAATGCAGTGAAATCAAAAAAGAATGATTCATTTACAACTCTGATACATAGCTATACATATATGTATAATTGGCCCTTACAACCCTTGTTGTGTGTGTCAATTTTATATCCATGAGTACCGGGACCTACAGTTTAAAGTCGACTCCGAACGACAGACTTGAGAAGCTTTTTCATGGCAATCAGTTACTCTCAGAGCTTTTGCCAGAAGACTGCTAAGAGGTAGTCCCCAAAGATGTCAGAGTTGTGTTTCAACCCATAACTCTTTTCTATTAAGCCAACACACTAACCACTAGACTACGGCGACTACAAAAACAAGTCAAAAAATGCCAAAAAGACAAAGCATATTTTGGTTGGAGTTTTCGTAAAAAATTCGATTATTCTAAAAATTACATTTTCGAATACATTGATAAAATAGGAAGTTTATTATATAAATTTTAAAATAATCACAATTATGAATGAAAAATTTAAAAAAACTACTACTTTAGTTCTTTTTCTTATTTTGGACCTAAACCTTTAAATTTTGACAAAATCTGTTAATTGGCTTTGCTGGTTTTCGAACAACTTTCTTAAAAGGCTAATTGTATCCAATGCTATGCCCGTGACCAGAAGATACATAGTTAATGAGTTTTATGTGTATAAATGTGTTCAACAATATAAAAATTAATGAAACACCATACCTGCACTTACACAATTATTAATGAAAAATTTCACGCACGCCATTATACGCTAATATTTCAATTGATCTTGTGGGTCAACACTTTGTGGAAATAGAATTTCACAAAATTTTGACCACATTTAGAATCAGTTTTGCAGATTCTTATTATGCAATAAAAAAAATAATGGTGTACATGCGTATACATTATTGTTTTATTGAACGGACGATCAGTATAAACATATATAAAACATATTAATGAAATGTAATAATAAAATATATTTATTTTTTTATTTTATCGTTTTTAATTTCGTAAGATTTTCTATTGGGGTTTAAGTACGTCAAAGCCTTTAATGTTTTTTTTTTAATTGAAATGCAATTTTTAAATTTTTTTGAAACAACATCAGTACATTCCATCATAGCCAATATAATGTTTTGTTAAAATATGAATATTCTATAGATCAGAAACTGAAAATGCCGGTAGCAAATCATCATTTAGAAAACAGAATTTTGTTAACTCTTATTATATGTTTTCTTTATACATAATACATATACGAGTACATACACACGTATGTATGTATGAACAAAAAACAAAATGTTAATCAAAAAGTTAACTCTTTTATTTAATACTGAAAAAAAATGGCATTTGAACGTTTGGGTAGCCATGTTATCAAGGTATTCGCAAGGGTTTACATTTCACAAAATGTTTTATAATTTAGTTTAAATAATTGTTATTCTAACTTCCGCTATTCTATTGTAATTTAATATGCAGCTGTTTTAGTTATTTATGTTTTAAAATAATAATATATAAATAAATAACTTTTATCAATTCTATGAAATAAAATTTTATTATTTTAACATTTGTTTAATGTTCTTTGTTATTATATTTTATATATAAGGATTTTAAAAATAAATATTAAATTTAATCCTACAAAAACTTACTAATAAAGTTGATAGATTTATCCAAATAGGTTGTGAGCAAATAAATTTTAAATATTATATTCTATGTGAGTATTATTTTGAGGAAGATATTCAAATTAAAATATTGAAGCTTCAATAATTTAATTTATTAAATTTCGAATTCTAATCACTTTTTGGTGCAAATGATCGTGGAAAACTATGTTGAACAATAGCAAAATAATGGCATGCATGCTACGATTGCTTTTTTGCAAGGGCTTTAGCAACAAATTGTGATCAGTGATATAAGTTTTCATTAGAAACCCAAACAGAGAAAAAAGAAGGTGTTTCGGAAGCATATCAATCATTTAATATCTATTCCATACATACATACATAATTTGCCATTACAACCCTGTGTCAGGGTTACGGCCTAGCTTCTCGCAGTACTCATGTTGTGTGTGTTGATTTTTATCCATGAGTGCCGGGACCTACATTTTAAAGACGACTCCGAACGACAGATTTGAGAAGGTTTTTCATGGCAATAAAGATATTGGATTATGTCTCAGGTTTACTACGAGAGCCAGGTAGTCACAGAACTTCTCTAATATCTATTCCACTGAAGCTAATATTCTAAAGCACCTCTTTCTAAATAAAACCAGAACTATTCAGGTTCTCCGATCACTTTCGTCCTATGACAACCTCATGTCGAAATAAAACAATTTGGGGTTAATTTCTTTATCATCACTAATGGTTTGTAGCCTCTATCTTGGTTGTTATGCGTAATAAAAAGATTCAGCATTGAAATAAATGTAAACACAAAAAAAAAAAAGGAAATATTTTCTTTAAATTTTTTATATTGAATCGTTTCTAACATTTATTGCTTCTTTCTTTAATTCTTTTTTTCAATTCTAAAACAATTCAATACAAAAAATGTGGTGTCATAAGGGCTTTAATAACAAAAATTATTGTTCTGAATCAACGAGTAATTCTATTTGTGGAATTATTTCCCAAACAAAATTTAATTTAATTATTTGAAAATTATTCGAGCAGCAACTGATTAGTGAAATAAATAATACACCTTGTTGTTACTTTAAACGACTAATACTACTACTACTACTACTACCCTGCAGGCAATTCAGTTAGCTTTCAATTAATTTAAAACTAAATATTTCTCAAGTAGTGGTGGTTGACACTTGGATTACTTTTATATGAAAACAACTAAATACTTTAACATTGCGATGTCCTAGGTAGTAGTCAATTGTCCGACTCTGCATTACTTTCAATTACTTTACTTCAATTACTTTCAGTTACTTTACGTTACCTAGCCGTTAACTTAAAGTTAACTTTTTGTAGCTAGCTATAAGCACTTTGATTTTGGTAAGTTCTGGATTGCAACGTAGTTAGCTTATAGTCAGCCCATAAAAGTGAATTATAAGTTAGCTTTATTTGTAGTCGACTACCAATTTGCTGGCAGGGTACTGCTACTACTACTACTACTACTACTTTTTGTCTAAAAATATTTTTACAAATTTTCATTTCATAAACCGCATACTCGTAATTTTGCAACTGAATTAGTGAAACAATGATTTTAACTGCTTTTCAATCAATGGCAGATAACAAACGTACTCGTATCTAAACAACAACAGAAATCATATATTTCATTTGAAATGTTTTAATAGCAGTAAAAAGTTGTTTTGATGTGCAATCATCTTGAATTTTATATTTTCATGGAATTTTGAAACCAATTTTTGTAAGAAAATTCAAGGAAATACAATATGGAAAAATATATATAGAAAATATATATGTATATTTTTAGTTTTAATTGACAACAAACGGATGGATTCCATAAATGGGTGGCATTGGGCTCAATGACAATAAAATGAGACTGAATTTAGTTTGTTATTTATTTCCTTAGAAATACTCACTCCTAGTAAGCCGAAACCAGCATTCTGACTACACACCTGAACGAAATGGGAAACATACATGCCCCGCAGCGAATAAGGGGATAAGAAATTAAAACGAACATTAATATTCATGACTTTCATAAGAAAATCAACAGAATAATATCTGTTTAAATCCATAATTGTATGATTAATTTGAGAAAAAACAGCAATAACAGTTGGAGGGTAACATAGGCATGAAATAACAAAACCAGATATAAAGCAATCAATTAAAAATATTTCAACTCAGACCCAAATACAAAATAAATATTTATTTATTTGTTTTTTCAAAATCTCAAAATTCGTTTCAAATAGCTGCAGAGTTAATATCCAAATCAGATGATATTCGTAGAATAGTAGAAATAAACCACAAAATTTTTGTATTGTTTTGATGCTCACAGTGCCTTGTTTTGCCATTTATTCAGTCTTCATTATCTCATTCGTAAATAATTTGGATTGGAGTATAAAATATAAAAGAAAAAATGTTTTACCAAATGAAACGCAGCAAATAATTAAAGGAAAGGGAATATAATTATGCAGAAAGAAAATCACATTTCAACTTTAGACATACAAATACGTATCTTAGACTCCCATACATACTTTTAAGTTTTAACATGAATACTTGTACACAAAAAAGTTAAAACAATTTCAGCGAAAACAAGAATGGATAACAAGACAAGAATGAAAGAAAAAAAAATCATCAAACCCTCTTTTAGAGCCGAAATAACATTTTTTCATGCATAATTAATTTTAAAATTGAATAAAAAAACAAATAAAATTATTTAAAACAATACAAAACATTTTGCATCATTAGAATTCAGAAAGATAAAAAAAGAAATGTTTCAAGCATTTCGCATCTTTTTTTTATTTATTTACGTTTTACAAACAGATAAAAAGTAAACGAAAAAAAAAAAATGTGAAAACAAATTAAACCATAAAATTAGGAGAAAAAAGTTATCCCCTCTCCGTGTTAACGAAACTAGAAATAAGTTTTCTTTTTTAAAACGATTTGGTGACAAAGTTTTTACAACCACCAAAACAAAGAAAAACAACAAGAGCGTGAAAAAAAGAACAAGAAAACGACGAAAAAAGAAGACAAATGTTGGATCATAAACTTTTCAAATCGTAAAGAGTGTAGGAACAGTATTATATATGTTTATATGCATACATACACATACACGTACAAATAAATATTGTACAAATGAAAAACAAAAACACATATGCAATATGTAAGAACACACCACACCGCATTGATTCAGACACTCATTTACGCCAACCATATTATTTTATGAGTATATTCTCTTGTATGGGCTTGTGTCTTTGCTCAAACCAGTATTTTCATATACGGAGGTATATGCGTGTGTGTCTGTGCGTATGTTTAAAATAAGATTTTAGTTTATTTTCTCTTTTATTATTAGACTTGACTTGTTTTGTTTGGTTGTTTTTGTTGTTGCCTGTGTGTCTACCACCATAAGACTTTTATGCTGTATGCTAATATTGTGCACACACACACACACACACACACATACAAACATATTCGAACAAAAGTAAAGTATTTAAAATCATAACAACATCCCCATCACCAAAAACAATGACAACATAAAGCAACCAAAATGTGGATTTGATAAAAAAAAGAGAAAATTAAAAAAACAAAAAGGAAAAACTTTAAGATGATGTTGAAGGCCAACAACAAATGTGGTGTCAAAAGATAAACAAATGATTCAAAACTTTTCATTTTGCTACTTGTCTTCTATGTTTTGTTGCTTGCCACCATATATTGAATTATGAATCAAATTTTATTTTGTTTTTTTGGTTTTTCCTCTGTCTTACTCTCGTCATGGTTTGCTTGTTAAGGGTAACCAAAGCAACAATAAACCCCAAGAAGATAATAAAAAATGAGCTCAAATTTTGCCCATTATTTTTTTTTTTTTTTGATTACCAACAAAAAACAACAGCAAGAAAAAAAAATAGAAGAACAGCAACAACAAAGAAGTAAAGATATAAAACAAATAAATGATACATACTTACATATATATTAGTTTAGTTTCTAAGGAAAAAGGACTATTTTCATTAGGATTTGTGTGTATGAAGAGGGTATGCATACGCACGCATGTGAACATTTGCATGGGAATTTCTTTTCTACTGTCACTTTATGCTGCTGTTGAATTATTTTCTTTTTGATTATGTCCAACACGGAGTCTTTATTAGTCACCCTATGTGTCATTATTTTAATTATTGAAAATTGTAAGCCACGCATTTACGTACTATATCTTAAAAAAAATATATAAATGAGATCATGAGCAACCTCAAGATGCTGACCTAAAGGATAAGAGGATTAATTTGGAGTCGTGCTGTTAGACTCGGAATTTACTCGAAAGATTTCTGCAGATGCTATAAATCTCAGGAATCAAAGAAGATTATCTTTTATCATCTTTAAATTGTCTCAGTATCCGACTCTTGCTATTAGAAGGCTGCCTTTGATTTATTGGTATTTGGGATTGAATTTTCTTGCGGATTTACTCTGTAGTCGGGATCGTTTCTCAAATAGGCCCCTGTACATGGTATTGGAATTTTTGGAAAGGACAGTACATATACTCATCTTTTTTCTTATATTATTATTAAACGTCTTAAGAAAGAGACAAATTGTTGTGAATTGATCATTCAAAGGCCTTATACCTTCACCCATGAATGATCAACAGTAATTGCCTCATGGTTGCATGTTGATTGTGTGGTACGTGCCTTCGCTAAGTAGGTTGATTAGTAGGTTTAGCTATTATCTACTACTTCCCAATGGGTGGCGCTTTTCTCCTGATAATTCATATTTTGTTGACATTGGTTAAGGTGGAATAGAGTGGAATGTCGGGGACCAGTTTCTTTGTAGATGGTCTTCTTGAAGAAGGGGGAGAGGGGAAACATCTAATTTTTAAATTATAATTTTGAAAAAAAACGCAACTAACTTTTTTATTTTTCACCTTTGCTGGGATTTGAACCTGGGCCGTTTGAGTTTTTGTACGAGCGCTCTAACCGCTATAGCACACACCCCCCTGGGCATACCCTCAGGCCTAACCAAACCTAATGTGAAACTTCTTTGGTTTTTGCAAACGCCTTGTATGTCACAAGCATTACATTACAATCACACAACCGTAATCAAGAAGACTGAAAGCAACAACAATTTAATTTATAAATAAGGAGATCATGAATTCATGCCTTGCCATTATCTAAGCGGATTTATCTGAGCCATCTTTCCTGCTGAAATGGTGATAAAAATTAAAACAGTTTTTTTTTTTTTTTTTTTTTTTTTTTTTTTTTTTTTTTTTTTTTTGAAGACCAATACTCAGGGGTAAACCCCTACTCATGCAGTGCATTGTATTGGAATGTGAAGATGGTTGACAGGTTTTTTTTTTTTTTTTTTTTTAATATATTCCGCCTTCTTGTTTTTGTTGATGAAACAAGTTGCTGAAAATTTGTCCACTCAAGAGCCAGTGTTATACCTTCACCCTCGAATGATCAAACAGCAATTGCCTCATCTGTCGGTGGATGTTTTAATGTGAATGGTGAGCGTCTTCAGTAGATTAGCTGTTGTCTTCCCAGAAGGTGGCGCTGTACTCCTGATCATTGGTTTCTGGTGGAATGGATTAGGAATGTCAGGGGGCGATTTCTTGCAGATGGTCTTGCTGGAGGGGGGGGAACCTCTTATTTTTCTTAAATTTAATTTTTAATTTAAATTGTAATTTTTAGAAAGTCGCAAATTTTTATTTTTATAATTTCGTCCTTCGCTGGGATTGAACCTTGGTCGTGTGAGTTTCTGTGCGAGCGCTCTACCTATGCCACGACCCCCCTCAAGTTGTTATGAAACGACAAATATCGGATAATATTTGATCAAAAAGTTTGAACAATTTAGAAATTACAAACAATTTAGTTTGAAATATTAGATCTCCGAAATGTTCTCTGGATTTGAACTTAAGGATACGAAAAGATGTTTACATAGATATGAATTTATTAGAAAAAATTATTCATATATAATGCGTTTATGACAATCCTTTAATTTCATTCGACTACTAATTTTATGGGAGTCACAAGCGTTTGGCTGAACTTTGCGTACTTCGTTTGTCGTTATTATCAAAAAATTTAACCGTTTTCATTTTTTGTCTTTCACTTTATCAGAACAGTGTCACAAGCTATAATAAAATTCTACCCTTTTTGTAGAAAAGAACACTCCATTAGAGTTTTAATCATCATCAAATATGTCACATTACATTTTGGTGTAGGTTATTAAATATTCATTGTACGTGTACTTATATAAGAAAGTATTCTTCACAGGATTTTAGTTTTTCATCCACTTGGATTTAAAATTAGAATTTTGTTGTGCCCGTGTGCACAGAATAACTTGTCGAAGTAAAACGTTTTCCAAAAGTAAAAAAAAAGAAATGTTTTTATTTTTCGACTATTGTTTCTCAAATGAAGGCCAATGAAAAAGTGACTGCTATGCTATGCCTTGGTAAACTAGCCATGCTTGTAAAGCACAATTAGGGTTCACTTGTAATTTAATGTTAAAAATTTTACAACAAGAGAAATGATTAAATATGAAAGTGATTAAAATAACAGAGAAAAAACAGAAAATAGGTGAATCAATAAATTCTTCTCTGTAGAAAGAAGTTTATAAACATTACGCAGATCTTAAGGGGGTTTAGACCATTGATGCCCAAGGTAGTAAGTACTTAGTATTGGTGAGATAAAAAAAAAAGACACAGCAGTTCTGTAAGTGTAGTTTGTCTCTCCCACTCAACATGCTGATTTTCTATTGGTTGATTGACGATCCAAGAAAAGAGCGTAAGTATACGTGTGAGTTTAATTTGCTGATATCAGCCACTACTGGGCATCTTTGGTTTAGACGGTCATACAAGTCGTACGACATGTCAAATTTTTGTGTAGAAGAGAATGAATAGTATCGTGTAGACTTGATATGTAATGAGACTGTAAGACATTGAGAAAAAATACAGATTCAAATTTGACAGTGGCACGGTTCTCTTTGTATTTTGGAATTTTTTAAAAAGCCATCACATTTCATTAGATTAGGGATGCATTTTTATGTTTTCTTTTGTTTGTTTATGTTAAATGTATTCACAATTGTAGTCGCCGTGGTCTTCTGGCCAAAGTTCTGAGAGTAACTGATTGCCATGAACAAGCTTCTCAAGTCTGTCTTTCGGAGTCGACTTTAAGCTGTATTACCCGGACAATCATGGGCAAAAATTAACACACACAATATGGGTGTTGTTAAAGGCTAGCCCATAACCCAGACACAGCGTTGTAATGGCCAATTATGTATGTATGTATGTATTCACATCCAGGTGCTACGCTGGCTCGGAAATATTGTTCGGATAGAAGAATCTGTTTAGCATTCGTTTAAGTTATATAACAATATAGAAGTAATTTAAACGAACATTTAAATTCATTCGGTAATCTTGCAATCATTTGCAACACACATAAATAATTGTTTCTTTCGAAAAGGTAAATGGAAGCAAAACGTGAGAAAGGGTCAGCATACGTTACAGAGTAAAAATCCTCTGCTGTAATTATAAGATTTATTGTATTTTTGTATTGAGATCGATTAAATGAAAACGTACAGTTTTGCTTTAAGTTAAAAAACAGTTGCTAGTTTGCTGCCCTACCCTAATATAAGTTTTTACATACAAATGTATGTATGTTTGTATATAAATGTATTTATTAATAGTAAAATATGTAGGACTAGACATTTAAGCTCATTATTATTAAGTAAAGTTCATTATATCCATTAGTTAATAAATATCTTTATAAGATTACGGTTAACGAAACTTTAATATTCACATGGTAGTAAATAGTAACAGGCAAACGGCAGACAAAAGGCTCCACTTTGTCCTTGACTTTACGGTACACATTTGAAAATGCATACTCGTACAATACTCGTAGCAGAACTTTATGGGACAACATGTTGATTTGAAAAGTTTTTATGTTGTTGGCCTTCAAGTCTGCTGGTATTTTATAGTTTATATTAAACTTAAATGTTAATTAGTTATTCTGTATTTAATAACACGTATTTATAAATAGAAAAGGTTTTAATTTAAATATTTTATTACACTCACTATGAAAGCATATTAATGTACTACTAAAAGTTGATAAATATTAAATTAAAGAGAGTTTTTTTTTATACAGAATGTATGGGTCGTATAAAGAATTTAAAAGTATTTAAAAAATACATCATTTGTATTTGTTATTGATATTTAAATAACTTTACAAAGTATTTATTTATTAAACGTTTAATTTTAACAATTTAAGATATTAAGTTTTTTATCCAGACGCCAAATTCACTACTTTAATAATATTTTCTGGTTAATTTTGGTCCTACAAGGCTATATATACTATAAATTGGAACATAAAATATGTATTGGAAAATCTGGATGATCGAAACATATAGAAGTATGGCCATACTGATATTTGTTATATGCAATTCATATCTTTTTATATGTTGTGAGTGCAGTACAAAAACCGACTGGCTTGGTAGCTTTTACTGGCCTGAAGTAAAACTGACGTGTGTCGACTTTTTTTTCATCGGAAAATCTGAAAAAATCATGATTTCTGATTAAGCAATCTTCTTTTCATTGAGAATTTATATTTATTTTCTTATCACTGGCTTCCGGCGGAATCAGAAATAAAAAATATTTTTATTTAAATCTCATTTTATTTTAGCAAACGTATGTGTGTAGCTCAGAGTCCTTTTCTAAATCGTTGAATAAAATGGAACAGCTGACTCAAACGTTACAGATGTGTAATGTTTTTATTTAATATTTTCGATAAATAAGCAACGTTGCTTTACTCTCAGAGAATACCAAATAAACAACTAATGAGATTTTTATTGATTTAAATTGGTGTTTTTTTAAAATTGCCTCTGTTGTCTTCGATGCCAATTAAATTAAGGGTGACAAATTTGATGTTAATATTTCTGTTTTTTTTTAAATTATTTTCTGAGAAATTAAACGATAAAATTAGGTTTTTTTTTAAAAAATGGACTATCATTGCTAATTTTTAGCTATAGCAAGAGGCTGCCAGATTTTTCAAGTCGGCAAAATCGAGCTCGGACTGTAGCATTTTCATTTATCAGCGTTGGGTTTATTGCATTAAATTTTTATAATGAATTCTCGTTTCCACAAACACTAAACGGTTTAGCATTAATGCAGCAATATTGAAGTCACCACTAGTGGTAAATGGAAAATTAACCACTACTTAAAAAATTTTAGTTTTAGTGGAAATTTAGTGCACTAAACGAAGCAATTTTAGTGGTTGTGGAAGTTTATTACAATGATTCGGGGGATCAAATCCCAGGAATTTGAAGAAATTATTTCTTTTGGCGACTACACCTTAGCAGTCTTCTGACAAAAATTGTAAGAATTTGCCGTTCGGAGTCGACTTTAAACTGTAGGTTCCATTACTCATGAATAAAATTTGAACACACAACATGAGTTCATCGAGCAGCTAGGCCGTAATCCTGAAACGGGGTTGTAATGGCCAATTATTTTCGTATGTATGAACTTGGAATTTCATCTGTTCTATAAAAATAAGAAAATTTTATGTTCCTTAAGTGCAGTAAATTGAGTATCCAAAAGTGGTCTTGATATAGACTGGTTCCTTGTTGTATTATAAGGGTATTCTCTGTTAACGCGTCGTCGTGCGCGAGTTTACCCAGCAGAAAATAGTGCTTAGTAGTAAGCTATTTTGTAAGGGAGAGCTTGAAAACAATCACTTACTCGTGCTCCTCAATAATGCATAAAGCAATAGAACTGCAAATTTATTGCAACCAGTTAGCAAATAGTACAAAAAATCAAAATAATACCCTAACCTGTAGCTTATTTGGAAGATTTAATGTATAAAAAATAATATAATGCTTTCATTATTTCTTAAAATTTTATTTATTGCTTCCAAATCTTGAAAATTGTCTGCTGGGTAAGTGCTTTTTATGTGCCAAAAATGCATTTTGAGAAAAACGATTTTAAAGTTTTATAATAATAATGGTTTGAAAGATATAGGACAGAACAGACAGTATTTATCGCAGACACTGGACGATATAGCCGAAAACGATTAGCAGATATGAAAAATTTGTGATCGAAAACCTAAAGTGGCATCATTAACACGAGATGTATAATTGGCGGATAGGGCACTTAAATTCCCGCACGACGACATGTTACTAATAATTGTGTTTTCACAAGATTTATTTTGTTGAAATGACATACATATATAGTTGAAGAAAAACCAGTTGAATTTTTCTTGAAGTTAAAAAGTTTATAAAACTTAAATTCGATTTAATTTTTATCAGAAAAAAAAAGTGTAATTATTTATACAACTGACGGAATATCCAAGATAATCAACAGTTGATCCAGAAATTTTATATTTTTTTATAACATTTGATTTTTCTATTGCATATATTATTCTTGCTTATGGCTGTTTAGCGGTTAGCGTGTTGGCTTGCTAAGACATGAGCCCTGGGTTCGACACCCAGCTCTGACATCTTAAAAAAAAAAAATAAAAAAATATGAAAAAAATATTTCTTTCGGCAACTACCTCTCAGAAGTCTTCTGGCAAAAGCTCTGAGAGTAATTAATTGCCATGAACACGCTTCTCAAGTCTGTCGTTCGGAGTCGACATTAAACTGTAGGTCCGGGTACTCATGGATAAAAATCGACACGCACAACATGAGTACTGCGAGAAGCTTGGCCGTAATCCTGACACAGGGTTGTAAAGGCCAGTTATGTATGTATGTTATATCTGTTTATTGTCAAATTAAAAAAAGAAAACTAAATTCCAAATTAAATCAGAAAAATATAAAAGTTCAGAAACTTTAATAACATTTTTCGCAATTGATTTTTATCTCGCTTGAATTTATGACTGTGTAGCAATAGAAGAACGTTATGATAACAGTCACAGGCATACATATGATATGATACCATGTATGCACATATAGAAAGATATTCCTTTCAACATGCCTTAAATGAGTACGTAAATATGTTGGGTGATGTAATTTTCTTAAGCTGTTAAAAAAATATGGGATTTTCTTTTAGGAAAATATGAAAATGTGCAAATTGTTATTGCGTTAAAGCCAAACTATACATATTCGTCTTCAATTTAAATCTTTTTATTTGGGTTTTATTGTAATAATATACACTCATACTGTACGTTTATTCTTCATATTTTTTTTTTCTTTTTTGGGGGCTTCTTTACAAAAAACTGTAGTCAGTAAATTTATGCAGCATAAAAATAAAATTCTTGAGAATATTTCAGTCCCAATTTTTTTCTTTTTTTACTATAATAAGTAGTCTTTGGAAAAGAAAGTACTCGTATATTAAGAGTATTAAAGGCAGTACCAACATCAGCATACTTTAACTGTCTTATGAACATTGTAAGTACCTGATTACACTGAGTGTGTGTATGTGTGTGTGTGTGTTAAAACTTTGATCTCAACATTTTGGATTCTATTGCACACTTTTTGCCTCAGTCCTATTCACAATCAGACACACTTTCAAATTTGAATTGTTCAAAGACTTAATTATTAACTGTTTTTTACTCTTTCCAAGTGGGTTAAGTATATAATTAAAAAAAAAAAAAAGATATAGATAATATACTGTATAAGAAACCTCATTAAAATTGATAAAAAAGAAATGTGTGAAGAAAAAAACACACACACGCACACAAGTTGTCACATAAAAACTGTACAATTTTGCAATTAATCATCTTGAGAAAAAGGCTCTCTTAAGTTAAGCTTTGTTCGCTTTGTAATGTTTCATGTTCTTAATAATTTTAAAACTTTTATTATTGTTTGCAACACACTTGTGCAACACAGTATTTTCTATATACATATAGAGTGACACGCACTTACAGAGCGAAAGAGGAAGAGAGAAAGCATTTAATTTAAGTTCAGTTTAGTTCACATAAATTACATGTTATATGGCTTCTTGACACATTCTCATTTTCATAGAAAAATATATTTATTTTCTACTTCTTGTTATTCTTGGTTTTCTATTTTTTCTATTTTTTTTTTATTTTTTATTTTTTTAATAATAAGGCACTACAGTCTTCTGTTTTTTGTTGTTTTTTCTTTACTTAAAAAGTAAAAATGGAAAAAAATATAGAAAAATCAGTTGCAACCATAGAAGAGAGTTCATTGATTTTATTATATTGGATTCAATCGTGGTCTGGTCTGAAAAAAGCTCATTGACACAAAGCCATATACCCGTACATGTCTTGCAATTTCTATCTAATAAATACGGCTGTTGCGGTCTTTGTTGCTATTTTGTCTTTCTACTTTAAAGTCTAAATCTACGTGCATGTAGTTTGCGAAATGAGTATCAGCCTTATGAGATTTTTCAGGCCTTTAACAAATTCTAATGCAACATATTGGGCCCTTTTGTAAAAGTTTGGTTTGAATCTGTTTTTCTGTTTTTTTTTGCTTTCAGCACCAGCATCACGTATTTAACAGCCAGACTCTTGTATTAATAGAAAATTTGAAATTTAATTTTTTTTCTGCTCTTATTGCCTCTTCTTACTGACTGTGTCTTGTAAAGTGCCTTCAATGATTTAAAAATCTTTACTTGTGAGTACAACATATTGGCTTATGTATTTGTCTACACTAAAATTACCAATTATATATTACACATGTTGGTTAAAATTTGTACATTTTTATATTGGGTAGGGGCAAAAGCTTTTACTTTCCTCTGTATCAAGATATTTACACTGTGTCTTGTCTTTTTAATAAAGAAATGCTTGTTTAATAATTCATTGCAAAATGACAATGGGTGTTTGTTATAGAGTGACACAAGTTTAAATCATAATAGAGCAATGAAGTATATTTTTAATATCAATATAACGGGCTTCATTTAAGAGAAAATTTTATAAAATTATTATTTAAATATAATGTCGGCCATGTGGCCGATACGGCTGGCGCGTAAAAAAGCAATCTGGTACACCAATTTTCAACAACTTTTCGCAGCAATGCCGGCTCAAAAATGACATACACATTCACCTGCATCGGAAAAAAATATTTTGAATGGAAATTCAAAATCAACCTCAATAGAATAGATCAATTATTTTGATGTTTTACATTCAACAATTTGCATGCGTTGCTTTGGTATAAGTCGATTCATATTGAAATTTCAAAGTAAGCTTAACAAAAAGCAACTATCAGCTGTTAAGTGGGTGGTCCAGTAAAGCAGTAATGCCAACTCAAAGTTGGCACCGCTTAAGAAAGAAAATAAATAAATTACAACTTATATATTTACGTTTACCATTAATATATTAATTTTTTTCTTTAGATTGTTTAATAAATTTAATTTTTAGGCTTTAATAATTTGGCTAACAATAGACCTTTAAATGCAAAACGAAAAGAATTTATTTTTTCTACCACCCATCAATATTGTCAAAAGAGTTCATGTGTAAGTGGTTGCAACACTGGTTTAGTACAAAGAAAGGGGAAAAGACCCATTAAGTAAACGTATTGAATGACAATTAAGAATCTAAGAATCTTTTTATTTATATTTTAGCATTTTTGTTATTTTTACATGCGCATATAACAAGCACAAGTATTCAATATTTTGCTTATAATCATATGTGTGCTCGAATACAATGTGTGGAGAACGCAATCAATGCTGGAATAAAAGACAGAAAAATAAAAAAATGAAAGAAACGTATGCAATGCTCGTATAAACAATAAGAACATTTTAGTAATTATACTTAATTTATAAGCAAACATAGAAACACCCATGTAATACTCGTATATAGACTTACTCTCTTGTATACAAAGTGACCTAAAGTAACTTCTAAAACCTCTTTTTTTTTGTGTGTGTCAACCAAAGATTAAATCACACACTACGTATGAGTGTTTTATAATTACGAGTACGTATACGCTCTATTATGACACTTATAGAACAACTAAACGACTGACTGGTTAAATGATTAAATGAACAATTTAAGAGCTGGATAGCTGATATACTGCTAATCAACATTGACTTTCCATAAGCCTGTCTGATTTTCATTATAATGGCAGCTGGTGTCTTCGTAATGGTTAGATTACAATCTTACTTTAAATTTCATTAAAAAATATTCGCTTTTCTTTCCACAAAAATTTATGTTCAATCTAAGTATTGTAACAAATTTTTATGTTAATCTGTTGATTAAATTCCGTGAATTTCTGAGCTGTTTCTAGAATACCCTGGCCGTGGTATAACCGGGGTAGAAATCTAGGAATATCGGGGAATTCTCGTCAGTCCCTGTTGAGACTTATAAGGTGGCTGATCGGTAAATATTCAGAGAGGTTTGTCCTTTAATCCGCACTGCAGAAGTTGCGGGAACACTTCTGAGAGTGAGATTGTAGTTCATTTCCTTTGTGATTACCCAGGTCTGGCAGCCAAACGATTGAAGTTTTTTTGGGTGCCTTTAGACCGCCTTGCTTTATTCCACTTTATAGGCAGCTCTGATTGGCTGTAGCTCTGTTCCTACTTTCTGTTTTTTTCTGATTCAGTTTGGTCCTGCAATGGTTTTAAAACGGCACTTTGTGCTAATTGTAGTTGATCAAGTCTTCGTTTAACTGGCCATTAGACCTAAAGTTATTTCTGTTTTTTCATATGTACATGCAGATATGTACACTGCGTTCCACATGAATAGGTGCGGAAATTTTTCGAGTGTTCTGTCTTCACACTCTTTTTCTCAATTGTCAAATCTTTAATAAAAAGTACAACAAAATTCTCTCCATGAATTATCTTGAGAGCAGCATCATTTGCAAAATCATTAATGAATGTGATTATCAGAGGACGGAAGTGACTCAAATACCTGAATAGTATTCCTTTTGCTCAAAAACAGGTGCTTTAGAATATTAAATTCAACTGTTTACTATTTAATTAAAGAACATGTGATTTTGGAATAACTTCCAAAGTAAGTAAGTAAGTAAGTAAGTAAGTAAGTAAGTAAGTAAGTAAGTAAGTAAGTAAGTAAGTAAGTAAGTAAGTAAGTAAGTAAGTAAGTAAGTAAGTAAGTAAGTAAGTAAGTAAGTAAGTAAGTAAGTAAGTAAGTAGGTAAGTAAGTAAGTAAGTAAGTAAGTAAGTAAGTAAGTAAGTAAGTAAGTAAGTAAGTAAGTAAGTAAGTAAGTAAGTAAGTAAGTAAGTAAGTAAGTAAGTAAGTAAGTAAGTAAGTAAGTGAGTAAGTAAGTAAGTAAGTAAGTAAGTAAGTAAGTAAGTAAGTAAGTAAGTAAGTAAGTAAGTAAGTAAGTAAGTGAGTAAGTA
The DNA here is from genome assembly GCA_963576795.1 of Metopia argyrocephala. Classification (NCBI taxonomy): domain Eukaryota; kingdom Metazoa; phylum Arthropoda; class Insecta; order Diptera; family Sarcophagidae; genus Metopia; species Metopia argyrocephala. The sequence goes on from OY756208.1 coordinate 1,457,919, forward strand.
AGTAAGTAAGTAAGTAAGTAAGTAAGTAAGTAAGTAAGTAAGTAAGTAAGTAAGTAATCCTTTTATACAAAATTTATTATTATTAAAAATAATTATTAAATAACCAATAACCAATCAAAATAGTAAATCAAGTATTTTAGAGTTTACTATTCAAAAGCTCTACAAACGATTTCGAATTTAAATATAAAATTATATTTCGTTTCAGAACACATACAAAATTAACCAAAAAAAATTTTTATTTTAAGGGGATTATCTCGCATAGGAGTAGATATTCTTTGGTACTTAGCCCAGCCATTTATAATTCCTTTTTGTTAATATTTTGTTTTTTAATAACTTATTAATTGCTAATGTTAGAGATCCTCACTAATCACTGTGAAAGAAATCTGGTTGAAACTATTTATTTTTGTGAGCAAAAGTTTGTGAGTTTAGGGAAAACCACAGATAAAGCTACGGATTAAAATACTTAAATTTTTATAAAAAATTATTTCAGTGTGTATTTTTGTGTTTTATTTTTAGAACAAATAAAAAGAAATATTGTGCCTCTTTTGGCAGTTGAATAAATTATTTTATTTGAAAAAAAAATAATTTTACACAATACATGTTACTTTCCGGTTTTTCAGGCACAACTTTGTCTTTGTAAACTTTACAAATCTTTTGTGCAGCCTGTAACGCATTCTTTGCTTACCTTTAAGGGTAGTACCTAAATTAGAGCGTACGGTGTAAATTTTTTTTGAAAATTGTTTCATGCCCATATATTTTGTATGGGATTTCAAAAATTCAAATGTAACAGTGCGTTCAAAGAAAAAATTTAAATAAAAACTAAAAAAAAAAAAATTATAATATTTGTTTGAAATTTTTTCTAATATAAACAAAAGGAAAATCTTGACAAAACAATATCTTTGTTTTTCTTAATGTTTTTCTTTCTTCTATTTATTGCGTATTTTTGTAATACGAACATATACAAATTATACTTTTTATTTGTCGTACATTGTACCCTTTAATACAGATACGACCCTAATAGACAAGAATAATACTTTGGTAATAATTCACATTTCCACTCACTTTTGAACGTAAAAAATTTTTCACAAAAATAAGGTTTTAAATAATGTCTTGCGTCACTTTTCAAATAAACACTACAGTATAGTGTTTTGTAATGAAATTAATAATCTGTTATGGAACTTTTTGAACATTAAATATATTAATTTTTTATTTAACATTGAGTTTATTTTCATACAGTATACTTTTTCAATTAACTTAATTTAAATTTATTCAATTAAAACAAAATTTTAAAGACTCACATTATTCAGTTTTATGTCGATGTCGGTTAATATCTACTAATTTCGCCTCCACAGGCAAACAAACCAATTCAAATTGACTCACACTGTGTTGCTTTTCAAACCAAATAACTGCAATAAATGCCAAATTCATAAAAGAGTCAAACAATTTGTAATCCAATGATTATGAAGCATATGAGAGAGGATTTTGATGATTATTCAGTAAACATGTTTCATTAAACAATTATTATAACAATTATAGCTTTTTGGTATTCAATTTAACAAATTATTTAAATTCTCTTTATTGGGCATTTTACGGATTATTGTCATTAAGAAAAAAATTTATAAAATGTTTAACAACTGCCTAAAACAATATACAATCGTCCACTACTATGAATGATTTATGAAAACGTTATTCATTAAAGCGATTAGTGGCACATACAAATATTTGTAAGCAATGCTGACTGAATGCTTCAAACATAATTCAAACATTTGAATTCCCTTAAAACCTATTCAACAATTCAGTGGAAGCCATCCCAAATACAAAATGATGTTTATTTTGAAATATAATTAAGATGACAACAATCAATTGGTAAAACACAATCGTTTGCAATTATATTGCTGCTAAGCACTCATGAAAAACATATGTTTTTAGGTTCAACAAACTTGTAATGATATTTAAACATCTAAATACATATTTATTTAATAAATTTAATTGTAATCCATGCTATTGTGTTGTATTGTGATAATACTCGTAAACAGAAAACAAAGAGTCTGATGCATAGAAACACAGGCCAGTTATATTTTGTTGTGATGAAATCAATTTTTATTAAAATATCATTTACAATTCAGGTATGTATTTGTGGAGTCAATATAAGTGTGAAAATACATCATATTTTTATTATTTCGTTTTAGTTTTATTAACACTTCCATTCATTTTGAACTATGGAATGCTTTAAGTAAAGGAGAACTATTTAAAGCAGGGATGAGCAACACGCGGTCCGCGGGCCGCTTGCGGCTCTTTCAACCTATTTATGCAGCCTGCCAAACAAATGTTGCTGCTCCTCAAAAATACACATAATATATAGACACATTAATCAACGAATTTCAATTACGAAGAAACTGAGAAGAGAGCAGTTTCCATGAAAATGTTTTCCTAACCATTAACTATCGATGTGGATACAGTTCCCGAAGACTTTCAAAGGGAAGTGATGGACATGCAGAATAATACTGATGTAAAAAATGTATTTCTCTCAGTAAACATCGAGAATGTTTATAAATCCGACCACCGACTAATTACCACCGATCAAGACTGAGTAATGCATGATTAGAAACTTGTGTATGTGTACCTACCTCATCAATTCCGGCTGATATTGATCAGGTTGTATCGAAAAAAACAGTGCCAAATTTCTCATTAAAAATTTCAAGCAAATATTTTTTTTTTGGCATTAAATTTTATATTTTTTTATTCTAATTTTTATTATAAATAGAGTTTTGTAAATTATTAGTATTTATGTGCGGCCCCCCAAAAAATTTTAAAATTTATAAGTGGCCCGTTGATTAAAAAGGTTGCTCACCCCTGATTTAAAGTATTTTTTAAGTAGATTATATTTGTAAAACTGTTAGTACATATACTGTGGTTTGTCGTAATGAAACCAGCGTTTTTTAAATAAAAAAGGAACCTCGTAAACGGTAAAATAAAAATAGAAAATAGATGACAATTTGAATATAAAAATTAGTATTAAAGTTCTTTTCTATATTTGTTGTTGTTGCGGTTAGTAATAAAGTTCTTTATTAATTTAGTCACCCAACAGAATAGAACCACAAGCGATTTTAATTTATTATAATAAAGCTAAATAAAATTAAAACTGGAGAAAATTAGTAAAAAGAAACCAGAGTTTGAAATGCCTTAGAAATAAAAAAACCAAAAATATATTGTGCCATATATGAAAATACATTCAATGTTATATATTGATATCTATTGGGGATAAGCATGTCTCTATATCAATTTCGTCTCTGCTCAAGAGACTCGTCAGAAGAATTTTTCCCAAAGAAGACATTACCGTTATAAACTCTTATGTTCTAAAAATTATACACTAAATGAGAATTATATTCCATTTAGTATATAAAAAACAAACAAAAGATATATAATGCTATAAACACAGTAAAGGCTACCGACCATCGACAACAAACTGTCAACTTAGGCTAATTCCTATCTTTCTTATCGACAATAAACAGTTTAGTACTGCCAATACACTAAGATGCATGAAAAAGGCTTTTAAAAAGCGCAATAATTAAAATATATAAAAAAAAATTGCGACAAAAATTTAGGTTGCACCACTGAAAAAAAATAATCATTTGTTTAGTTTTCATTTACATATTTCATTTATTATGCTTCAAAAAATTGTTCTTCATCTTTTCCCTTGAGCAGTTCAGTAAAATCCTCCTCCTCCTTCATCTCGAGTAACCATCTTCGGCCGGATCCACCATCTTCGGTTATTTCTATTGTGGTATTTATTATATACTTCCTACACTGAAGCAGTTGTTTGGACTCTTTTTGCAATAGTTGTTATAAAATTAAATAGTTTTCTTGGGTCATTTTTTGTTTCCTCACAATTCCACTTAAAAAAATAAGTTTGTTATGTTTTGATTAGGTTATGTTCAATGTATGAAAACAGATGTTTATTTTGAAGCTGTAGTCGTTATTATAATTAAGTAGCTGGCTACTCGGCGACTTTTATAGCCAGTGAATTTTGTAGTCGTGTGTTCGGTGGTCGATAGCCTTGAATGTGTTTATAGCATAAGCAATACATTTCATAATATGGTATAATATTCATTCGAAATTGCGTAAGTTGATGTTTACTATTCAGAAAAAAGGTTCTTATCACGAAATCGCCAGAAAAATTAGCCAAAGATTTTGGATAATGTCGTAATGAATTAAATTACATTACCCAGGGGGCACTTCTACACTCTAACTAACTAACACCACAGTACAAGAGCAAAATTCTTCGAATTGACTCAAACTAAGCCCCAAATACATACATTTTTACGTGATTTTTTATGATTAAATTGTCGCTTAAAGCATCTATTATTATTTTTTTTTTATTGCAAAGCTAAATTTTTAATTTATTTCTTTGACTTCGCAATTTATAGAGTGTTTTTTTGGTTTTAAATACACTGGTACTATTTTGATGAACACTAAAGATTTGATATAAAATGCGTTACTGCATATTTAGAAAAGAATTTCTTAAACAAATACGTTTTATCATATGTAAATACATACATACACAATTGTCGATTACAACCCTGTTTCAGGATTCCTTTCTGTTCTTATTGCAAACTGCAATAAACACAAACTTTTCCCAGTTTCGTTGTATGAACACACATTAGAAAACGACTCTAGACAGACTTGAGAAGCTTTTTTATGACAATCAGTTACTTTTAGAGCTTTAGCCAGAAGATTGATAAGAGGTAGTTGCCGAAAGAAATAGTTTTTCATATTTCTTTTCTTTAGGATGTCAGAGCTGAGGTTTGAACCTTATCTCTTGGGTTAGTAAGCAAAGACACTAACCACTAGACTACGGCGACTACAACATAGGTATGCATATGTAAATTTAAATTAAATATAAAACAAGATTTAATTTAAAAATTCTTTGATCATATGATGTACCACTCTCTTAAAACCTTTAGTGATATTATACGAATAATTTCTTAAACTGTAATAAAAAAAATATATAAAAAATTATGCAACTGAAAAAGCCAAATTAAAAAATAACTTTATTTGGTTTTTTATTTTTTTTTATTTTTTTGTTGCGGCCCAACAACGAAAGAATTTCTTAATTAAAATTTACTTAAAAAAATTTTTAGGAAAAAGAGAAACCGAATGAAACTCAACTCTTTTACTGGTCATTACAAAATGAACTTGTTGTGCTACAAATAAACGTGAAAACCTTCAGTAAGAAAATTACAAATATATTCGTACTTATACACCCACAATCATGAAGAGTGGTTGTTTATATACATGCACGTTGGCATTCACTAAATGCTGTAGATAATTTTAAAATGCAAATGGCAAAACAATGCAAAATCGTTGAAAACCGCACTGACAGAATGAACGCATTTCCATTACAAATGCAACAGAAACAAAAACAAAAACATCAATGAGAATATACAATAAAAAAAGAAATTATACAAATAAAAGCCAACAAAGTTTAAGTAAAAAAATAAAACTATCAAATACATAAACAAAATCTTACACACACCCACTCATACATAAACCTACACCTACATAAGCACACACAGAATTACACAACAACAGACATTTAGTTAAAAGCACAACATTAACACAATGTACCCACAATTGAAAAGATTTAATAAAAAAATTTTACAAAAAAAATTACAGAAAAAGCACAACAACAATAAAACAACAATTGAAAAAGGAGAGAGAAAAAAAACAGTTTTGTAACATTTGCAATTAAAATATTTTTTCACGATTTGCAACATAAGCCATGAATTGAAGTAAAAGAAAAAAATCATTTGTAGGCGGAGAAGGTCTACCGCACACACTCAGATAGAAATCATTATTAATTGCGATTTCAATGCGATCATCAATCCATTTTTGGACTTTGACTGGTGACTTTAAATATAAAAATGATTGCAATTTATTTAAAACAAATGTCAATCAAAACACTCATTCGAGTGTAACATGAAATTAATCTTAATTTAAATCAAAAGTTAAAATGAATCCCACATAAAGAAATTACGTCGCCTTGTCGTCCTGTAGAGGTTTACACCGCAAGAACTCAACTGGCTGAGGACTCTACTAGCTTTTCCCATGCCAGAGAGGCAGTTGAGGATCAGTTAAATTATGCCAGGGGCTGGAGCAGGGAGAACAACAACATCTCCAGTATCATTATGATATTTTATTCCTCCCCTAATTTAAACTTTACTGTGCAGGCTTCTTGAGGTTGATTGCTGTTGGATTATTTAGAGGTGAAGGTATAATACTGGCCATTGGATAATCAATCAAAAGCAACCGATTTCCGTGCGGTTCTCATTTTAAAGTAGGAACTTTGTTTTTTCCTAACTGATATCAGATATGATGTTAAAAAGCTTAAATCAAAGGTCGACACTCTTTTTCCCTCTTCCCCTCATATTTTCCTAGACTAGCACAATGTTCTGCATTAGTAGGGGTCATCTCCTGAGTGCCAGCCTCAAGAAAAAAAAAATACTTTGAATAAAATAATGATAAAAAAATATTCTTTTATCAAATGAAATATATTTCAAAAGAAAATTAATTAAATGTGCTGTCTTCGTAGTTGTCATCAACGTTTTGTTTTCACTGGATGGATTTCTATTATTTTTTCTCTGTCTAAAGCAATCATTCTATACTTACTTTTCTAAAAATATTTAAAGCTTCTTTTCAACACTATTGACATTCCAATCGAAATCTAAAAGTAGGACCTCAAAAAAAATTAATTTTTTTCTAAAAACAACCCTTTTAGTCTGGCCGTAAAGCAGAAGTACAAATTTTAAAGACAACTAGTGCCAAAGGTTGTCTATAGGCAACTTTTATAATTAAAAAACATTAACAATATAGACCCCAGTGCTGATTACAAATATACAGGTTTGTGATAAAAATCAATTTCGATCGAAATTGAAATCGACGAAAACTTCAAGTTGCTATAACTCTCAAAACTTAAAAAGTTTTTGTATCCGTTGTTTACTCATCACTTTAGTGGCCATTGTCACTACTTCCTTGATTATTTTTTTACAGAGTGGGCAAACAAACAAAACATTTCGCAAACGTTACCACAAAATCATAAACTTTTCAAATTTTTTTTAATCGTATTGTTCATGAGCAAAACCAAAACAAATACTTTCTAAATGAGAAAGAGCGCAAACGAAACAATTCGCTTTTCTCTCTTGTGCTTGCTTTGTTATTCCGTTACATTCGTATAATTTGCTCTTTTTCTCTTCTTTTTTTCTTTTTCTTCTCATTTATTTTTGTTCTACCTAAGAACATTTGAGTTAGTGTATTTGTAGTGCTCAAAACAAAAACAATATAGAAAACTAATTGGGACATTCGCTCTCACTGTTTTTGCTTTGTTTTTGTTTTACTCATTGTAAAGAACATAACAAAATGAGATTAAACGTTTCGTTTGGTTTATTTTCCTACTCTGTTTTTTATAGCTAATTTTAAAATAATTAAACAGTTACTTTATATATGATATCAATGTGGATAAAAATTATTTTTCATCACATATTTGTATTAAATTTCTTTATAAAAAAAAAATATTCAAACGCTTTTTTTAGCCGAATTAAAATTAAAGTCCTCTAATTGTACTTTATTTTATACAAATATATATACATACATACATACATAACTGGCCTTTACAACTCTGTGTCAGGATTACGGCCTAGCTTCTCGCAGCACTCATGTTGTGTGTGTAAATTTCTATCCATGAGTACCGGGACCTACAGTTTAATGTCGACTCCGAACGACAGACTTGAGAAGCTCTTTCATGGCAATTAATTACTCTCAGAGCTTTTGCCAGAAGACTGCTGAGAGGTAGTCGCCGAAAGAAATATTTTTTTCATATTTCTTTTTTCAAGATGTCGGTGCTGAGATTTGAACCCGGCACTATCGTCTTAGTAAGCCAACACACTAACCACTAGACCACGGCGACTACAACAACAAATATATATAATAGACAAAAAAAAATAAAGTTGCTCTCTGGCAACATACTGTCTCTAATGGTCCATTTTAATGACTTAGTTTTTAGACTTTCCGATGGTTAAGGTATTGGGTTTTTGTCATTTCTTGATCTCTTCTGTATTGCAGTAAACTCGCGTTATATCCATAATTGAAAAAAGTGAAGACTAAACATTTGAAGAAGTTGTTTTAAGTGCGCTTATGATTGGAATTACTTTTAAACATTAATAATTTAAGTGTATGTGGTGCCGTTTTTTTTTTTTGTTAAGTTCGCATCCCTTCCCACAGTTAATTAAAAATAAAAAAAAAAAATTAAATAAAATAATAAAAACAAAAAGAAAATTTTTATGGTTTATTTGAAGTTTCTTTATTTTTTTCACTGTACTTTTTATGTTCATTGGAAGCATTCAAATATATTCTGTTATTGCATTCTAAAAAATAGCAGAGAATCGTAATCGCAATGAATTGCACTTAATTTAAATACAAATCAAAACATTCTGCGATACGTAAATACGTATTTCGCCAGGAATTTTGTAAATTAATTTTCAACTGAAGTGAAATGATGAAAAATAAAAACTAAAAGTATTTGAATTTATTTTTCTTCACAATAATTGAGCAAAATAGCCTTCAATATTGTATATTTTCTTCAAATATTTGTAATATGATAACAATTGATTAATTGAATAAATACCAAATTAAATTGGTTTTATAATGGTTATCTTTGCAACGATTATTTCAATTTATTTTTGCGCATTTTTTATTTTTTGGTTCTTTTTTTTTTGTATAACTAAATTTTTAAATATTGAATTAAAATGAACGAAATAACAGTGAAGAAGTCATAGTGTAAAAAATTACAAATTTGGAATAAAGGGAAAAAAGTTAATAGTAAAATATAAACTTTTAGTAAAGCTTCAGGTCAATTAAAATTATTATTATTTCGGTATTTCCCTCCTTCTCAGCGTAGCTTCTTCTTCAACTAAACTAAGTGATACAAGTTAATAGTAAAAAAAGAACAATTACTTAGAAACATTCCGGTGAGTTCTGCAAAACTAAATCGGGTAAAATTGAAATCGAGTGTTTTTTCAAAGGCAATTGAGGTTTAATTGCGTCAATTATTTTAAATGTTTTGATAATCCTAGAAGTTATGTTAATGATTATTAAGGAAATAATTAAAAATTATATAAACAATTTGTCTTATTTTAAAATTATAAAGATTTGACATTTCATTCGATTTTAATTTCAATCGTTTTCGGTTTACAGAACATACCTGATTATTAATAAATTTTGTGCTTAAAAACTTTAATTCACGAAAAATTTTTTTTTAAAAAATAAATCAAAAATCAGAGAATATTAAAAGTTGTGTTCTAACAAAAGAATGTGTGTTCTAACAATTCAAGTAGAAAAAGAATTTTTATTGCTTTCTATTGTAATTCGTGTGTGTGTCGCTCATTTTTTTCCGAAACATTTTTCGTCTGGACAAATTTTTTATTACTGAGAGTATGCTGCAGCACGTTTCATCCATATTAGGAGTTTTGTTTGTAACATCAGTTCTGTAATATTTAATTGGAAATACACGTAAATTTTTACAATTAATAATATTGGTGTTTTTAAAAATAATTAAATAAAAATTGCAGCGAACTATAGTATTAAAGAAAAATAAAAATCTTTCGTTTCTAGACAGACAAAATTAATAAAAATCATCTGAAATTTTTATTAGCTTTTCAAGTATTTAAATAAAGCAAACCTACTTACAATATTTTTAGGCAAAAAAAAAAAAAAAAAAAACAATATAAAAGCCAACTGATATTTTCATTCAACAGTTGGTAGTGCATAAATTTTATCCGGTAACGCAAGTATATTTAATATTGCTCGCACCAAATTCAAAATTAACTCAGAATGTTGAGAATGGTTGAAACAAAATCAGTTCTCCTGCTATCTGAGGGTAACTTGAAATGAAATATAAAAAATACTTTTGTCCGAACAAAATATGCTTCAAAAACAAATGGGTGAATCTGCCTTAAAGAATTAAAATTTCATGAAATTTTGCTAGCTTGTGATAAGGACTTGTAATCACATTGACTCACTCTACTGTAAATATATTGCATTACAATTTGCTTTGCTAGAGAACAACGAACTCTATTTATCAATTGAAAAATGCCTTGAGAGCTGTCATCATTAAAAAAAAAAAAAAATTAAAACGAACAATTTTTCACACTTTACCTACATACTTATGTACGTCTACATATTACACTCAATCCTGTTTTTACATGGTTTTATTTTACTCGATTTTGTACTGTTTTTGCACTTTTTTTTTTTTGTTTCTACACAGAAAAAAGGTGTCATATTCAATAAAATCATCCACAATCTGTCTAAATTAAAAAAAAATATTTTATTTTGCTTTGTTTTGTTAGGGCTTTGTAAATTCCTTAATCGCTCTTAAAATAAATGTTAATTTTTTTTGCATTAACGTATCGATTGTAGTAGTGTTTTTTCTATCTCTATAGTCGCGTAAATAATCTCCTTCAAAATAAAGCTTAAAAAAATACAATTTAGCACTACTCACAATTGTTATAAAAAAATTTAAATTGTTTACTTATAAATAATTTAAAATATTGTATTCACAATAATAATGATATAATGCTTTCAGTTTTATAGATTTTTAATATCTCTACATGCTATGTATGTATGTAATGCCATATTGAATTTTACAAAGATAATATAATTTCCCAACGCCATTTTGAAAAGTGTGCACTGTTCGGCGAAGATTTTATTTGACAGTTATGACACGCGCGATCAATGAGCCCTAGAGCAATTGGATAATATATCTATAATTTTCTTATATAAAAACCGTCTTCAGAGTCACTTCTGAATGAATGAGTGCAACAACAAACACAATTGTCTTATTTAAAACGTTTAAAATAAAACGTTTAAAATAAAATCCAAAATAATATTGAAAAACATAATTCAGTTTAAATGATGAAACAGAATACGGCTACAACTTCAAGCAAAAACGACTCTCAAAGAAATCAGGCCCATAATTGAAATGACGGCTGCAGGTAATAATTCGTTAACGATGAGCGCTTTAGATCGATGATAATTTACACCGGCAAGGCTTAATTCAATTCACTGTTAATAAAAGTTTCTTATACCTTCCTTGCTCGGTACAATGATTATTGAGTACTTTTATATAAACCATAATATTTATATTCAGTTCCAAGAAAATACCACTCGCGTAAATACAGTGTGAGGTGTATTTTACTTTATTTTCTTTAACATTTTAGAGAATGTGATTTTAGAGAGATTTTTCAAAGTTCAATGATTTTATTTCTTTTAGGTTTCACAACAACAACAGCAGCAAATAGAAAAAAGAAACAATATTTTTCCTTCAGGCAGAGATAAAAATTTTGCATTTATTCATTGGTTTGAATATTTAATCTATCATTTATTTATTTATATAATTGTGCAAATATTTGTGATACAAATTTAAGAAATTCTACGATAGTACTACCCACTCGTATCTACTTAATCATTTTCATTTTCATTTTTTTTTCTTTTTACGAGTGCATTTTCTATTAAAAATATTATCTTTTGGGGCAAACATTAATAAATAAAAGTGTAATTATTTTTAATTAACAACGCAATTACATACCTCATTCAATGACCTCGAATACCAGTGACCTTAACTAAATAAGTTGGCGGTACAAAAAATATTTCTTCTTAGCAAAGAATAACACAAATACTCGAAATTTAAATGCAAAAAAATTATTGAAATAAATTGAATTGGCAGAAAGGAGCATAAAGATCTGTGAGAAAGGTTTGTTTTACGTTTCAGTTACTTTGAATGAAATAATATTCAGTGGTATCTTTGGCGAATACCAAATAATGATTTTTTAAATTCAAGCACTTTTTGTCTGTTGAAAAAAACATATTTTCATTTGTTGTATTTAAAGTACATATTGCTGTTGTTCTTGTTTTTATTACCTTTTGCAAAATCCACTCAATTTTTAAATTCAAAAATCCTTAATTATTCATTGAAAAGAAGAAAATGCTTTTCATAATTTTTCTGTATAATTTTCATTTCATTTTATTTTTTTTATTTTACATTTTTTGATAATTTATTACAGACAGAATTAAAAATGATTTTAGAAAAATAAATAATCCCAACTATACATTGCAGTTCTTCAGGATAGAACCAGTATTTAAAATAAAAAAGAAATCTCTAAATTGCAAGAACAGAAAAAAACAAAAAAAAAAAATGTTTAGTTTTGCTGATTCTTCAGATAAGAATTTAAACACAAAAATTTTATGAAGACGCATTGTAACCATCCTCCGTTTGTATGTTGTTTCAACATTCATTGTAATTTAAATCAGAATTAAAAACCCAAAAAAAAAAAATTAAAAGAAAATGAGTGAAATACTTAAGTGCTTTAAATTCATCAGAAATAGCGCAAATTTATGTTTATCATGCTGAAATATGTTCTTACAGTGGAATCCCCAGAAAAATCGGTCAAAGTCATAATGTGATAATGGATCACATAAAACATTGTGAAACGTAGAATAAAACTTACAAATGAGGTACTTACACAACGTAAAACTAAGGGATAAGTCAACAATTTTCCGAATTTTCTTAAATTCAGTTTAATGTACATCTCAAATCAAGCATTTAGCAGAAGTAAACTAAAGTACTAGTAAATCAGCCAATTGTCGAGCAATTCTACCCAGTTAACTCTTACAGCTTCGAAAACTGAAGAAAAAACCTTCATTAATTAAATACAATTCGTCCACAGAAACTTCTTTAATTTGTAAAAAATTATATGAAATGGGATGTTCAAAGGCAATTAAATGATAATCATTGGAGAAAAGTAATTTTTTTTGGAATGAAAAATGTTTAATATGGATGTTCCCAATGGCGAAAAATTTCCTTTTAACGATATTGGTAAAAACGACAAATTTCTGGGCCAATCTCACAGCAAAAAAACGTGCGTGGTATAGTGGTTAGAGCGCTCGCACAAAAACTCAAACGGCCCAGGTTTAAATCCCAGCAATTGTTTATTAAAAATTCTGTATACGGTTTTTTAAAATTATAATTTAAAAAAATAAGAAGTCTCTTAACAAAGAAACCGCTCCCCGATATTCCACTTTAAACCACCTTAACCATCAACAATAAAAACGAATGATCAGAAGATAAGCGACATCAATTGGGAATAGCAGATGACAGGTAAACCTACTTAGCCAAGGCACGCACCACACAATCAACATACAACGATGAGACAATTGCTGTTGATCATTCAAGGGTGAAGGTATAACACTGGTCTTTGAATGATCAATTCACAGCAAATTGTCTCATTCCTAAGGCTCTTAATAATAATACAAATTTATAAGAAAAAAAATATAAATGTACTGTCCTTTCCAAAAAATTCCAATACAATGCACAGCATTTAGTAGGGGTTTACCCCTGAGTATTGGTCTCAACAAAAGAAAAAAGGTTACGATATCAGCTGTAGGTTCATACTACGCTGCTTTTGACCTTATTGCTCAAAGTATACGGATGACCGGAAATAGTTTCAAAAACCTATTGGAACAATTTTTTTCCTAAAAAAAGATACCTTTGGATTCGTCTGACTTTAACAGGCAATAAGTAAAAAATCAAAGATGATCGAAAAGCCGTAAAGAGTGAAATATATCTCTCCCTATACTAATCAATAAAAAATAGCCATTATGAGGGATCTAAAGTAAATAATCACAATAAAGAGGAGTGTCTGTTTGATTTACACACCAAAGAATAGATGGTTTTCTTCTCAGAACGAACAAACAAAGACAGAAAAGAAGCCTTGTAATGCATTTTGATAAAATTTTTTGTGTTAAAATTGCTGAATTATGATTTATTTTTTGTTTTTAATTTTAAATATACTAGTTCTACCCTATTGAACCACAGTGTATACTACCTAAAGGAATATCAAAATACTAAAAAAAAACAATACAAAAATTTTTTTTTTGTACAAAAATAAATCCAAATCCAAAAATTTAAAGTTTTTAAATTGAAAATAAAATTTTTCGTAATATTTTTATATAAGTACAATATGCAAACATAGCAAACATAATATAGGTTTCTATGCTCTGATTGCTTGTTTGTAAGGCTTGCAAGGGCATTTGCAACGAAGAGTGATTACCTTTTATGTTTTAAACAATATTTAAGAAATATTTTTTGATTAATTTGTTACATAAAAATAGTATTATTTATTGTTTAATTATTTTCTACCAAAAATTTAATTTTAAATTTTTATAGTACAATATTTGGAAAATCTTTAAAAGTAAATAAATATTCTGCTACTAGAAAACAAAATTATCGGAAAGATTTCATGCAGCATTGCCATCTTTCTTTTGTGTATGGATTATGTAGCGCCAGTGTACATGTTTTGCTAAATTATAAGTGCAGGTTGTCACATTACGCTTTGTTACTGGAAAATGTTTACAATTTGGTGATTTTTATACGTGTTTCAATAAGAGAAATTCAATTTGTTATAAGAAAATAAAGTAGAATCTCGAGCAACGCTGGGTAGGTAAGTTGGCTAGCAAACATACTTATATTTTTATGAAAACTTTAGAAATTAATAATACTGATATTGTGAGATTACCAAAGAGAAGAAATCTACTCCGATCCAAATAGTTTTTTTTAAATAATTCGATTATAAAATTTATACCACTACGATAAGAACTTTTTTATATTTTATATTTTATTTTTCTACTTTATCGATTTTAAGAAATTAAATAAATATTCCAAAAAGTAAATAAAACTGAACAAAGAAAATAAGAAAACTTTTTACAACCCATACCTCAATTTTGAATGAAAACTGAAGTAAATGGGGAATAACATAGAAATTGGCTTATAAGACATCAATTCAACTTAAAAAAATTCGCATAAAAAACTTAAATAAAAGCTATTAAGAGGCAAATCAAAAGAGGGACAGGCAATGAAAATCAAAAATATAAAAGTAAAAGTGTTAAATGTGATTAGATATGTACGATACATGTGTAGATGTTATATATAGGTATGCATGTCCAATGTATAACATTTCTAACTGAATACACATTCTAAGAAACATACAAATTGTCTACAACACCGGTACTTGAAGTGTGTGTAGGTGAATGAATGCATAAATGTTTGTGTATGTTGGTTGTCTGTCTAAATCTTTTGACATACTTCTGCATAAAAACATAAAGATGGAAATATTCGTACACTGCAAAAAATCTGAATCTGAATCTGTCATTTACTTGTTTTGCTAAGAATTATTTCTCTTTTTTTCTGTTGCTTTGTTTGTTTTTTTGTTTTTAAATCTCTTTCAATCGGTTTTTGTTCATTTTTCATTGTTTTGCCATTAGACATTCCAGCATAATAGGGAATGTGTGCATGCATGTGTATGTTTATTGCAAAGTTAGTAAGTCATTTTATACTTGTATTGAGGGTACTTTTGTTGTTGTTGCTGCTGCTGTTTAAATCCCATTGTTTCATCATTAAATTTTTTTTTCAGTTTATTGACTTTTTGCCCTGTCATATGAAAAGTGTATGATGATTAACGACAATACCAACTTAAATTGACAAATGAGGGTCAATTTTAGTTTTTTTTACTCGTATTTTGTTTGTTTGTTTTGTTTTGTTTTTAACAACAAGAAATTAGAAGAAAAAGAAATAAATAAAAAGAGATATACTCGTACTAATACCTACACGAAACTAACACATAACACTCTTAAACTAATTTGATATTTTTTGGTTTCTCTTCGCTCCCCTTTGTTTATTCATATTTGCGTTTATGGGTCTTCTGTTTTTATTTATGTTGACTGGTGAACGTGTTGACAACTTTCATTTTTTGCCCCTATTGCATATGTGCTCACGCACACATATGAATACAATTTTTTTCTATATATTTTTCATTTCCAAGTCGACACATTGTCGTAAGAAATTATTGATAAGCTTTGTGTAGGATATTTCTTATCATCTACTTCCTCAAAATTGTCCACTATATAAAGAAATATTCTTACAAATTGGGACCAGCGAAATTGTCGTCCAAAACATGATGTCATTGAAGATCTGCCTTAAAGAATTATTACTTAGTTTTCGTATTCGATTCTATAAAGAGTCACCTGATTTGATTTTAATTTATTGAAAAGCGAAGAATTGCTTTGTTTTTCAGTTGCATGAAGCTACGATCACATTAAGCAAAAATGAAAATGTTTTATGCAAACCTATAGTTTAATGGAAGCACCGTCTTAAAAATTGCTTAAAAATGAAAAATAATAAGAAATAATATGAAAAACAAGAATAGGAAAAACAAGCTAGATAAAAAGGATAAAAGCTGTACATTTATAAAAAGCATACAATTCCTAATTACACCTCTTAAGCCTGAAGACTATAATCACTCCTCGATACAAATACTATCTTGCCCTTGCCAGTCTGACAAACGTAGCAAACCTTGTCAAATATAAACAAAACATGTCCAGGTAGTTAGGTAGGTCAGACAGCTAGTTAATCAAATCGTGATCAACTACAATCAACACAGGGTACCGTTTTGATACCATTACAGGACGGAACCGAACTCATCTAAGTTGGAAAAAGGACAACAGCCAACAAGAGCTGTCTATAAAGTAGAGTAAAATGAGGTGGTCCAGTCTTGAGCACTGTGCCAAGCTATGAAAAAAAGGTACCCCAAAAAACTTCAAATTTAAGGGCAGACCCAAGATTTTAGCGTATTTACTGATCACCCCATATACCCTGCTATAATCTATCCGAAAAAATCGTAATATCACCCTCAAAGCATCGAGCCCTCAGAATCCTCAAAGCTTGCATAATTGCAAATACCTCAGCCTAAAAAACACTACACGTGTCCGGCAATCAAAATGACTCTACTAATTTGACATACAGTGGAATCGCAATAGAGTGAATTAATTCATGCAAGGCCAGTTCACTCTATTGGAAATGTTCACTCTAAAGTGTCTATAAAAAACACTTTTTTATATAAAAAAAATCTATATTTATTAACTATTATTATTTAATATATTTGTATTATTTTCCTTGACCTTTTTATTAATTTTATTATTAAGTAGTTAAGTTATTTGAGCTTGAGGTCGAATAAATATTTATATTATTTATTTTACGATATTTCGCTACTTCCTTGGGTAGCATCATCAGGAATATATATTTGTATGTGACAAAACAATTATTAATTAATAATAATATTATTATTTAATTACAAAGAAATAAAGTAATTTTTTTGATAGTTCTTTAATTATTTCTTGCTTTATTCCAATAGAAAGAGAAATTTAACATTTATTAGAACTCATTTTATAACCTTTTGTCTGCACATAACACAAGGAGAAAACAAAAATCATTAAAGTAATCTAGCTCAAACTTTTGAAAAATTTTCAAAAAAAAAAAAAAAAAAGACAAGAAAACAAAAATGTTTGCAAATTCAACGGAAATCTAATGGTTTCTGAAAACAATATGTAACTTCTGTGCTTTATCAACGATAACTTTTGTGTCTTTGTCAATTTTGTATAAGAAAAACAAAAGTTCACTCTACTGAGTTGGGATTGTTCACTCTATAGAGTAACTAACAAAAAAAAAACGGGAGTTCGTAATATCGAGTAGTTTATATTACCAAGTGTTCACTCTATTGCGATTCCACTGTACTTGGAGAAAACACTAGGCTTCATGCCGGATTCCATCTTAGAACCATCCGTAAAGACCAGAAATTGTACAAGCACTGCCGACATCATAAGATTGTTACGGTTGCAACGAAGAGTGATTATATTTATTATTAGTGTTCTATTCTATTATACTCTCTTCTTTTCTCCTTCTGTTTATTTTCCGAACGAAGAACGAAATAGAACGAGAACAGAATTCAAAGAGTAGTTAGGAGTTTAAGACCAGTTATTATAACTGACCTTTTGCGAAAGGTAGGATGTTATCGGATAAATGAATTGCTTTTTCTTATTACAAGTAAACTTTAACCTAAGTATAAATAAGCTTTAACCGTTTGAAGTTACCATATTTTCGTAAAGTTGCCATATTTTTAGTTCATTGAATTAATAATAAAAATATTTGTTTATTTTACCAACAAAGAAAGAAATTAAATTGGAATTTTTTATTCACAATTCATGAAATTTTGTTTTTTTGTTTATTTATTTATACAGACATCCGTATTGTTGCAACTTGGAAACTTTAAAACTTATATAATGCCGCAAGTACTGGGCTCTGGTTCGGGTATGGTCGTATTTTAAAAAAATATAACTTTAATTTTAAAGGTAACTTGTAATAACGATAAATATTTAAAGGTCACTTTATTCCTCCCATTAATAAAATTCGCCGTGGTGTAGTTGTTAGTGTGTTGGCTTTCTAAGACGATAGCGCCAGGTTCAATTCTTAGGAAAAAAAGGAATATGAAAAAGATTATTTCTTTCGGCGTCTACCTCTCAGCAATCTTCTGGCAAAAGCTTTGGGAATAATTGATTGCCATGAAAAAGCTTCAGAAATCTGTCGTTCGGAATCGACTTTAAACTGTAGGTCCCGGTACTCATCGATGAAAATTAACATACACAACATGAGTGCTGCGAGAAGCTAGGTCGTAACCCTGACACAGGGTTGTAATGGACAATTATGTATGTGTATATGCATGTATGTATTAATGAAAGTTAACTTTTACTATCGTACACCTTATAACAAAGTTGTGAAAATAGGCCTAAGTGTCATTTTTATGTTGTTTGGAATGGTTTACTGTTTCATAGATATCGTTTAAGATGTCTTAAAGATTAGGCCAATTGGGTTTAATATACGACCAAGAGTAAGTATGTATGTATGAGTGTGTGTTTAGTAAACTTTAATTTTTTCTTTTCTTGAAATTTCATTTGAAATGGTTACGCACTGATTACTGAACAGACAAAATACCACAAAAAAATGTGTTGAGTTTATGAAATGATGAATACAGCACAACCGAAACAACATCCAAAATATCAAATTCTCAACAAGAACAACAATACCTTTTTATCTCGAAACACCTTTAAAAAAATATACTTTTTTATTATTGTTTTTGTGTTTGTATTTTAAAAAACAAATAAGAATTTTTCGTGCCAAAAATATAAACAAGTTTTTTTTTGGTTTGTGAAACAAACATTAAACCATGTCACAGACTTTAATTTCATTTCCGTAGTTTGGGTTTTTCGGAAAGCAAAAGATAAATTTAGAATAAAATCACTTTTATTTTCATAAACGAAATATCTTAGAGTGTAAATAAGTAGTAGAAAGTTAAGTTTTTGTTGTCTAAGTAATTAAACAAGAAGGTTTATTTTAAATAAATTTTATATGCAACATTTTAAAATATACTCGATTCAAATTATTAAAAAAATTTTTGTGAAAAACATTTTGTAAGGACTTGGAAGAATGTAGATGATGTGATGTGGTCACAGATATAGTGTGATATGACCCTTTTCTCTTGTGAGGTTTTCTTAAGTCGCAGCTGTATGCAAATAAGCCAAAACCTCTGTGGTCTTCAAAGCCAACATAAGTCATGTCATCGGTGGAACTGGGTCTGATTTATGCTTCAGAGTCATGGAAAATTACACATTTGAACGTTATTTTAGTCCTCGCATAATGGCATAAACATCATCATCGTAGAAAAATTTCGATTTCTCACAAGAAAGTATGTTGCTTTATTTAAATTTAAAAATAGGAAGCAGCCAATTGATATTAATTTTAATATTTTTTCTGTAGCATGTACTGACAACACTTTTGTTGTCTAATATTTTATGTATTTTTATATCGTTGATATAATTTTATGTTAAACAAAATTGTTCAATTTTTGTTTCATAAGATTTACTGCCCCAAACACAAACTTATACAAAAAGCATTAAAAAAGGGAAACTTTCTTATTTACTAGCAAAAAAAAAAAAAAGATTAAAAAACAAAGAATATTAGTTTATTTGATAGGTAAAAATTAGAAAAGTTGATTGCATATTAAAACTTTTTTTTTTAAATTTTGTTTCGTTACAAGTATTTCATATTTAGACCCTCACAATTCATAGAAATGTATGCCCGAACATGTTGCTGTTGTCACTTGTTGTTTTGATGGGATGTTTATGGCACTCCACAAGCAATAAAAAGCATAAAAAGTGACATTTTTAAACTACTCGTACACACACATACAAGTGTACACAATCAGCCATAATTCCCAAAGGTGTTGTTGTAACTTTGTTTTCATCTTTAAGTAACAAACTTTCTAGCATCCTTTTGAAAAGTGTCATCCTTTTTTTTTACAGATACATACTACAAGCACACAATACACACATACAAGTGCTCGTATTCAAATTAGTGATGGAAAGTGAGTATCGTAAACATTTCATGAGAGTACTTTTTCAACCCCATTAGTACCAAAAGTAAAGTATTTCGTAGTATTTAAAAAATATGTGTTTATATGAAATAATTTGACGAATAAAAAGTTTTACAAGAGTTCTTTTAAATTACTCCTTATATTACCTAAAATTTGGTCACAGTAAACCCAAGATGTCTACCAGCACTGAATGACTAATGTTCACGGGCGATTAAAAAATACTAATAACACAAGACAAGCTAGGCCGTAACTATGACACAGGGTTGTAATGGCCAATTATGTATGTATGTATGTAATAACACAAAAAAGTTTTAAACAAACTAACATACTTATTTGCGACGTGAAAATACTTTGTCTTTCGTTTATTATCAAAATTTGTTTGTACATACATACTTCGTTATTTCTTTGGAGGGATTTATTATTTTTCAAAAAGGTTACAGAATGAATTATTGTCTACTACTATATACGAACTTTAACTTATCGATACTATTGTACTCGTATTTAGGAATACAAACAATATATTGATATTTTGGGAAACAGAGACATCATTCTTTGTATACTAAGAACACATGTTTCTGTGCGTTATGGCTTTTTATTATTTTTATTTAATTTTTTGTTTTGTTTACTCGATAGTTGTGGTGTGATACACCCACCATGCTGTACTGTTTTTGTTTTAATTTCGTTTAAGAAAATCAAAACTTGATCCGACGAATTATAATTCTCGCAGTACCCATGTTGTGTGTGTCAATTTCTATCCATGAGTACCGGGACATACAGTTTAAGGTCGACTCTGAACGACAGAGTTGAGAAGCTTGTTCATAGCAAACAATTACTGCCAGAAGATTGCTAAGGGTAGTAGCATTTGAATTTGGGCTGTTTGAGTTGTTGTGCGAGCGATCTAAACACTATACAACGCAACCCCCAATACAATACAATTTGAATTTGAAAACTACTTAGCTAATGTTCTGTTATTATACTTCTCTGTTACATTCCCATGAAAATTTTAAAAATCGTTTAAACCGTTTTATTTTTATAATCATAACGAAGTTAATTATTCAATTCTACTTCCTGTTATACTGCAGTGTTATTGCCGTGGCACTAAATTAATGTATCTAGTCTTTTAGATGACTTAAAATGTTTCACTCTTAACGGGTTGTTATAGACAGCTAAGTATTTAAGTAATGATATGAATATAAACTACCGTCAAAACGTATATTTGTGTCGGTTCCATTAACAATATTTCTATGAACGAGCATATGGTGTTCGACACTGTGCTTAAAATATAATTTGGAATACAATGTTAGTACTTTATTGTAATACTTGAAAAAACTATTAATTAATTAATAATGAATCGATTAATTAAAAAAGAAAAAAGTTATGAAAAAGAGTATTAAAAAAATCTGAGGAGTACCACCGTATTTTTTTTTTATTCAAAGATCTAGTACCACCAAACTTTCCATCACTGTTTGTTCTGTTGTGTCTTGTATTTAAATTTTCTCTTTACAGTTTTCTTTTTTGGGTTTGATAAGTGTGGGTGAGTATAAAGAGAAAGTAAGTTGCTGTGTGTGTGTGATGATTTTTACATTACACTGAATTATATGTTTTGTTTCTGTTGCTGTTGTTATTGTTGTAACAACATTTACGTGCTAAAAATGGTCAATTGTGTTTAAACATGTAGTTTCTAAAGCTCTTTTTATTGTTGTTGTTATTTATTCTCACAGCTACTGTTGTTTTGTCTTTTAATACAACAGGAATGTAATACATTATGTCTGTATGCATGTGTCCAATTCTCGTATTACTATGTATTCTTGTTTTATGTCTGTGTGTATGTGTGTTTTTTTTTTAATGATGGTGATAATGATAAGTGTTGGGTAATAAACATGAAAATTATATGTTTTTTTAAAATGTTTGCCTGTGTATTCCGTTGTTTATTTCTACTCTGCATTTATATATTTATTTACATGCATATATTCACGTACATGTAAAAAAAACAACAAGAATCATTTTTTAACCATAAATAGATGGATCTGAAGAAAAAAGGAGTGTTAAAAATATTAACAAAAACATAAAAAAAACAAAAAAAAGGGGTTCACTTAAGGGCTTATTCGTTGTGTGTTATTGTCTTTATCATTAAGATTGTAAACACTGGTTATTTTTTGCAATTCTATGTTTTAATATCTGATGGGAATATTGAAATTTTTTCACAAACGAAACATTAATAAAAGAGACTAAAAAAAGGATAAATATATAACAAGAAATTAAAAAGAAAAATTACTTTCTTACTCGTAAGTAACGCAATAAAATATTTTCTAAAAAAAAAACAAAATAAATAAAAAATTTTGTTTCTTAAGTTGAGTTCAACAAAAAAAATTTTTTTTAAGCAACCACATTGAAACTTAACACACATACCCGGGTATGATTTTCATTTTCAAAGTCATATATTTTAAGCTGTAAATATTCTATCGGCCAAAAATTCTGAATATTTCTCTAAACTATTGTCTCTTACAAAACTTAAAAATTAGATTTTAAAATTTTTAATCTGGGAAAAATTTACAGGGAGTTTTAGTAATACACCCCATATACTCGTACCTACACCCGACATAGAAAAATATTTTTAAATTACATATTTTTTTTTTAAGACCAATACTCAGGGGTAAACCCTTACTAATGCAGTGAATTGAAATTTGAAGATAGAGAGATTTTATTTTTTTTTTTTATTATGCGCTTTTTTGTTGATGAGACAAGTTGCTGTCAATTTGACCCTCAAGGGCCGGTGTTATACCTTCACCCTTGAATGATCAACAGCAATTACATACATACATACATACATAACTGGCCTTTACAACCCTGTGTCAGGATTACGGCCTAGCTTCTCGCAGCACTCATGTTGTGTGTGTAAATTTTTATCCATGAGTACCGGGACCTACAGTTTAATATCGACTCCGAACGACAGACTTGAGAAGCTCTTTCATGGCAATTAATTACTCTCAGAGCTTTTGCCAGAAGACTGCTGAGAGGTAGTCCATGAAAGAAAAATTTTTTTTTATATTTTTTTTTTCAAGAAAAGAACAGATTACGCATATATCACAATTCGTCAGATTAAATGAATACTAAAGCAAAAATGTTCTTTTTGCATTCTTTGCAAGATTTTCACGTTGGCCGTGTTTTGTTACATAAATAGCAACTTCCTTTGTGTCTGCCAGAGTGTTCTAATATACATTCAATTTCACTTTATGATGGAAATTTCGTATTACTTGGGCGTTTTTGAAGTGAGAGTTCACTCAACTGTTGAAGGTTGTTGATTTTTTAAGTGTAGATTATTTTCCAAGCAAATCCAAATACTGCAAATGCAAAAAAAAATTCTGTTAGTTCTCCTTTTAGTTGAGTATTCAGCAAGACTGTTATCTACGTTGTTGACACCCCCTCTGCACTATTGTAGTCCGATATTATTACAGACTTATATTATTAAGCACCTTAGAAATAAGAAAAACTGCTGTGAATTGATCATTCAAAGGCTAGTGTTATACCTTCACCCTTGAATGATCAAATTGCCCCATCGTTGCAAGTTGATTGCGGTGAGTGCCTTCGCTAAGTAGGTTTTTAGTTGCTATCTGCTACTTCCCAATGGGTGGCGCTTTCTCCTGATCATTCATTTTTCGTTGTCAAAGGCTAAGGTGGAATAGAGTGGAACGTCAGGGAGCGGTAACTTTGTAGATGGAATTTATGGAATTTATTATTAAATTAAAATTTTGAAAAAAACCGCAAACTAATTTTTTCATTTTTCACCTTTGCTGGGATTCGAACCTGGGCCATATGACTTTTATGTGAGCGCTCTAATCACTTTACCACGCACCCCCGTTGGAATTTAAAAATTCATTCGGAAAAAATTTAAGTCTTTTATTTACAGTACCTAATACTGTCAATTAAAAAAAGAGCTTAATTGTAACTAGTAAACAAATTTTCTATTCTGATTCTAATTCTATTCAATGGGAGTCTGCTAAAATGAGTCTGAAGGTAAATGTTGTCGATGAGTCGGGACGTTGAACGTATCGGCTCCCAGTTTACAGCCGGAAACTATACATTCTATGTGGGCAAGGAGTTCATCTATCTTGGCACCGCCATTACCAGCAAGAATGATGACAGTCTGGAGATCAAGCGAAGAATGACACTGGCCAACAGGTGCTACTAATATCTCAGTAGACAGTTTAGTAACAGAGAGCTCTCTCGCACGACGAAATTAAGTCGCTTATTTTTCTGATTAGACAAAAAAAAATGCTTAATTGAATTCCTGAATCATTACTGTTGCATTAGTTAATTTTTATGAAAATATTAATCTTGTATAATAGCCTCTAAGAAGTTATTTCAACCCATGAAATAAAATAAATCAATAAAACAAAGCAAAATAAAAAATAATAATAAATGTCTGTGTATATTTGCTATTGTAATTGATTTCAATAATCAAACTGTATGTTATGTCGTTAAATCTTGATTTGATTATTTAGTTGTCCTCTATGGTAAGAAAGCATGGAAGCTGTCTTGTGCTGATGCAGCGGTCATCGGAGTGTTCGAAAGAAAAGCTCTTCGTAAGATCTTTGGTTCTCTAAGGCCATTGTCTATATGAGCTGCTCGGCGATGTAGGCATTGTTCACCGCAATAACATCCAGCGGCTACGTTGGCTCTGCCATATTGTTCGGATGGAAGAATTTGCTCCAGTGAGGAAAGTTTTCGAAGCGAAGAACACTGGACGTCGGCGTACAGATGGAAGAATTTTTGAATTTTACTTAAATAATATATGTATAGTTATATCGATCTAAGGATGTGTCAAATCGGTTCTTCATCGTAACTTAAGATTTTTGAAATGTTTCATAAATTTCAAATAGTGTTGTCTTGTTGTATTCCACAATACCTACTGAAAAAGAGTATTACATCCCATTAATTTCTGCTTCATTGTTTTTAGTCACACTGTGTTATTTGAACAAAATATTAGCTTTGGGGTGTCCTTTCTCCTAAATTGTGCCAAATTTCATAATCCTCTGTCAACGAGATTTGCATAAACGTGAATGAATTTGTTTCTTCAAGTGTTAATATTGTACAAATATTAATAAATATTAAAATTATTGACACTTTACATGTATATCTACAAATTTCCTTAATGAATCCTCAAGAATCTGTTCCTCTTTTAGATTTCAATAGGTTTTGGTACAATTTTCCTTAATTTGTCTTTGTTTGGATTTCATCTTAAATTCACTTGAAAATCTTATTTTTTCTTACTCTCTTTGAGGTGGACATTCGCATAAACTGCTTAAATAAATTGATGCTTTTTTATATATATTTTTTTCATCATTTCTTAAACAGAATTTTACATGTTGAAAAGAAAAGAAAATGAAAAGAAAAAAACCGGAAAGGAAAAAAGTTAACAAGAAAGCAGAACATAGAATTGAAATCATGATGACTATAATGATGATGAAGACCCATTGTTCGTTACGCCAGGGAATTAAAATAGCAAAAACAACAACAAAATACAAGAACATGAAAATATAAAAAGAAAACAAGAAGTGATGTATACATCCAAACAAATCCTGTTATTTAAAGCTGGAAATGAAGAAATTAAATATTTTTTTTTTAACTATAATGCCTCTTTATAGAGAAGCCTCTATTATTGTTGTAGTTACACAGGAGACATAGAAGTTCTATATCAGAAAAACAATAAAATTTGAATTTATTAACTTTTTTAGGCTATTTTAATAAATTCGATGTATTTTTCTCAATTTGCAATATGTTTTATATATCACTCAGCATTGCAGTTTTAATACTGTCGAGCAAAAATTGGTAGGTTTTCTTTGTTAAAATGCAATTTAATAGTTATTTTCTTACAATTTTGATAGATTTTTTTTTTAATTTAAAAAATTTAATTTAATAGAACACCTCTTTTTACGGTCATAATTAGGTTGCTTCAGGGGTTCTACGTAATACAAAGTGCCAAAATTTTAATATATTTCGTTCGTTCGAAGTGAATTGAACCACTATATGCTCGTGATCTGATGATGATTTTTTTCTTGCGAATAAATAAACGCTATTAACTAGTTTGTTTGTAAACCATTTTTGTGTGCTTTTATACCCAAACTAACTAGAGGTTTGTAACTTTGCTTACTTTCTATCCATTTTAATTACCAATTACCCAAAATCTGACTGATTTTATATGGTGTTGCCCTATTATTGTAACTTAAACATAAATAAAACTAGAGTTGTCGGCTGTCGCTAAAGTGTAGTTAGTGAATCAATACTGCAAACAATAAAAAATTGTCGACTTCTTTTGCTAATATCGTATTGTTAAAAGTTACTGAATCGCGGTACTGGTTTTGGCCCAAACTTTTTTAAGACAAGTTTTTATGGGTTTTATATTTTTGCGAAGCTAGTTTCCAAAAAATTCTAAATTTCAAACCAATTTTATGTATCACACTTTGCCGCTTTAGTGTATCAAATCCGATCAAATGTACTTACTTCTAAATTATTATTTAAAGGGGCAAAAATGCCACACCTATTAAAAGAAATGCTGGTCTGATAGAAAAAAAAAACTGAAAATGCAGTGTTGCTCAAAACATCAAATTTTTTATATTTTATAAGTTTTGTTTTTACGATTTCTTTTTGTGTTGTACAACAGTGTTTTGAATTATGAACTTGAAACTTGGGACTATTTCGAATAATTTTTACGTCTCAATAAGGATTTCTGTTGTTTTCAAATTTTTAACAGAATAGGAAAATAAACAAAACTGTACGTTTGATATCATTTTGTTTTGTTCTTTACAATGAGTAAAACAAAAACAAAACAGAAACAGTGAGAACGATTGTCCCATTCAATTTTGTATATTGTTTTTGTTTTGAGCACTACAAATATACTAACTCGAATGTGCCTAGGTACAACAAAAAATAAATGAGAAGAAAAAGAAAAGAACAAGAGAAAACAGAGCAAATTATACGAATGTAACGGAATAACAAAGCAAGCACAAGAGCGAAAAGCTAATTGTTTCGTTTGTTCTCTTTCTTATTTAGAAAGTATTTGTTTTGGGTTTGCTCATGACTTTGTGGTAACGTTTGCGAAATATTTTGTTTGTTTGCCCACTCTGATTTTTAATAACATCTTATTCTTCGTATTTCAATCGCTTGCCTTTGTGTTTGCTGGGTAGTTGCGGTGGTTGTACAAGTAGTAGTAGTAGTAGTCGTTGTCGTTATTATAGTAGTTAAATGCCAGTGTTGCCACTTTAACTTCTGACGGGAAACTTGAAAAACCATTAATTTTCATTACAAACAGCACAAAAAGAAAAAATTAAAAATCAGCACAAAAAAAAACAAAAAAAAAAAAAAAAAATACAAAAGTTAAGGTATCACTAAAGCAAACTTGAAAAAAAGAAACAAAAGTGAAAAATAAAAAAAAAACTTCAGCTATTGTGTATGGCAACAGAATGTTTGTTAATGCCTGCCTGTAACATTAAAATGTTCATGTACTCGTATGCCATAAGGGAAAGAAAAATTTTGGAGGAATAATTTTAGTTTTTTTTTTTTTGTTTTACTTTTAAGAAATTTCTACAAACAGTTTCTTATTTTATTTTATTCACTGCTACTCTTTAGTGGCGGTCAAGCAAGAAGAAGAAGAATAAGAAAAAAACCGCTGTTCAACACGCTACATTCCTTTAATTTAAATATTTAAAAAGAGAAAGGCAGCTGAAAATAAAAAGAAACCAACAAAAAATTTTACATTTTGTAGAGGTTTTTAGTCAAATTTACTCTTTTTGGAAATTTTCTTTTTCTTTTTTTCATTCTTCAGAATTTATTCTAATTCTTTCAGTTTTTCTTCCTGCAAATAAGACGATGTACAAATTCTAAAAGATTTTCTTTTGCAATATTTATTGTGTACACATTTGAATTGTAATTTATGTTGTCATTTTTATAAAATATTACCCGCTTTTAAAGCAAAGTTAAAATGTTACCAAAAAAACAAAAAAACAAAAAAAATATTTTAAAACCATGTAAAATAAAAGTTTTTACATACTTTTTATTTAAAAAATGGAATATTATTTATATTAGTGTGTATGTATGACTTTAGAAAGTTAGAACAATTGAAAGTTAGTTTTTTTTTGTAAAAACAAACTTTGCTTTTAATTTTCTTTTTATGCCTGTATTTTGAATTAACAAACGATATTGCAAGTTATGATCAGACGCAATTGATTTAAAAGTTTTGTACTTAAAAGCAAATACTGTACTCAGTACAGCTAAACATTTGCAAATACTTTAAAATATGACACTCGTATAAAGTTGGCGGAATAAACACAGATTTTCGTTTTTTTCAGCTTTGAATATATTTCTAAAATTTTTGGTATTTTACTTTGCTAAAAGTGAACATACTTCTTGAAAAAACTGAACAGTGTAACAGTGAAAAACATGCACAGAATGTTATTTCTCACTTTTTTTAAATAAATTTTTTTTAAATATTTTTTTTTTAAGTGATGCAGTGATTTTCAAAATCTTTTTAGGTCCATAAAAAAATTGGTAATCAATCTGACAAAACCGAGTACAGGGTCTTACTAACTTTTGGTAGTACTATAGAACCTATACTGTGGAGTTCATGCATTTTCCCAAAAGTCTTCCTTTGTCGCATAGTGTTATCAAGGAAAAAAAAAACAGTCTGTTGGTTACTTTTACAAGTTATTCGATTTCAAATGATACTGACTTAATTAAGTACAGCAGTAGAATCAATTCCATTTGTAGTAACTGCCGTGGCATAGTGGTAGAGCGCTTGCACAGAAACTCACACGACCAAGGTTCAATCCCAGCGAAGGACAAAATTATAAAAATAAAAATTTGCGGTTTTCTAAAATTACAATTTAAATTAAAACTTAAATTTAAATAAATTAAGAGGTTCCCCCCCTCCAGCTAGACCATCTGCAAAAAACCTCCCCCTGACATTTCTAATCTATTCCACCAGAGACCAATGATCAGGAGTACAGCGCCACCTTCTGGGAAGATAACAGCTAATCTACTGAAGACGCTCACCATTCACATTTAAAAAACATCCACCGACAGATGAGGCAATTGCTGTTTGATCATTTGAGGGTGAAGGTATAACACTGGCTCTTGAGTGGGCAAATTGACAGCAACTTGTTTCATCAACAAATAAAGGCGCAAAAATATACAAACATTTATAAAAACAAAAAAAAAACTTCTATCAACCATCTTCACATTCCAATACAATGCACTGCATGAGTAGGGGTTTACCCCTGTGTATTGGTCTTAAAAAAAAAAAAAATTTAGAGATATTTAAATTCCATATATTTTTTTTTATTGAGAATAATACTCAGGTGTAAACCCCCTACTAAATGCTGTGCATTGCATTGGAATTTTTGTGGAAAGGACAGTACATTATGACAACAGAACATATCGCTCATTTGCAGAAAGAGTGGCACAACTCAAAAAAAGTGATTCTGAGATAAATGCGATTAAAAATTTTAATTTAGCCAAACTGTTAGGAAAAGTACAAGACACTTTTGGTCGCCACTCAGTGAAAAAAAAAATATACAAATAAAATTTTTAGATGTATTTTAAATTACAGTTCGTCTCATATTTCTGTATTATTAATTCAAAAAACACTCTTCTCGCAAATGAGCGATATATTTTGTTTTTCTTAAGTTATTAAGCACTGTGAATTTATCATTCAAAGGCCAGTGTTATACCTTCACCTTTGAATGATCAACAGCAATTGCCCCATCGTTGCATGCTGATTGAGGTAAGTGCCTTCGTTAAGTAGGTTTTTAGCTGTTATCTGCTAATTCGCCTTAGGTGGCGCTTTTCTCCTGATCATTCGTTTTTCGTTGTCAAAGGTTAAGGTGGAATAGAGTGGAATGGTAGGGATCTGTTACCTTGTGTAATTTTGAAATAACCGCAAACTAACTTTTTTAATTTTTCGCCTTTGCTGGGATTCGAAATTGGGCCGTATGAGTTTTTGTGCGAGCGCTCTAACCACTATACCACGCACTCCCCCTTTAATTAAATTTTAAATAATGAGGATCAGAGTAAAGCGGAGGAATATTTGACTGAAAGGGTAATCCCCTTCCCTGAAATTTCATTTTTTACTGTTTTAAAACTATGTTGTTACATATATCAGGGGTTGCAGTAGGCTCCACACATTCAGAGAAGTAATAAATAAACTTTGTAAACGTAAAGCATTTGCGTAAGAGTTACTTCGAAGTGTAATTATCAGGCTAAAATATTGAATATTTTTAACTCTTTTCTTGAATGATTCTTATTTCTCGTAGCTGTCTTAAAAGGCTTTCAAAACTATTAACGTTTTTGCCACAAATGCTTCTTTTAACCCGTATTTCTCGAAAAAATGCCCCAGCTATTGTTTACACAGAAAGCTTTTTGTAAAATTTGAAATTTTCATTTGTGCAGTATCAATTCACATCTAACACTTAAGTAAGAATTGTCCTCAAAAAAAAAAAAAAAAAAAAATTCAAAAAATAAAAATAATAAAAAATTTTCAGAAAAATTCAATTTTGAAAACCAGTGTTTTATTAAAACAATATTGGCTATTTCTTGCCTTACTATCTCTATATAGTACTTGGGTGCCAATTATCAAATACATAAAAAACGCTTTTTTCATTTTCATTTTCGCGTTTTCGGTACTATTTTGTCGTCGTTGTAAAATAATATATTTCTTTTTCTTTTTTGTTGTACAATGCCAAGGCAATAATTCTATAATTTCAGTATCAAATTTTTTTTTCTGTCGTAATTTTTTTCGGTGCGAAAATCATTTCAAGCACAACTGCTAGAAGTAGCCCCTGCTTATAATTGATTTCACACTGTGTTTATCTGATTATTTTCTCTTTTGTTCAATTTAATACTAAAGTCATGTTTAAAATAAACACAAAATTTTAACAAGATATATGCAAACACATAAAATTTATTTTTGAAAGACCCCCCCTCATGAATCAAAACTATTTACTGAGCAATTTATGTTTTTCTCTATCAGCGAAATCTTATAAAACTTGTAAATTGAAAGGAACTTTTAACATAATAGTCATGAAAAAGTGGTTAAAAGCTCTTCCTTTGTTTATAAACAGCGAACTTGAGCTGTAAACTACGAGTACGAAATGTACGACGCTAAGTGCTCTAAAGCCAAAATATTTGTCTTTTTTTTCTACAACTTATATATGAATAAACATACATACATATGTACATACAAGCATACATATGATAATGTACAGATTTTTTATTTTTTTTTTTAATAATTATAATAATTAAATTTTCAAGAGCATAACTACTTGAACAGTGAAGAGCAACTGAGTTGACTTTAATGATGGATTTCCATTCATAAAATGAGAGAAAAAAAATGTAGAAATTTGTGCAAAAAATCGTAAATTTATTTATGACACACATATTCATGCCTTGCACATGTGCCACTTAGTAATGTGTTTGTGAATCTACATATGTATGTGTGTCGTGTTTTAAATATTGTGCAATGTGCAAATGCCTAAATTCGTTGACTATTAAATTAAATAATATGTAAAAAGGCTTGATATGAATATGAAATAAACATTATAAGAGTTTGCTTAAAATTGTTTATAATTTTTAATACTTAAATGTAATTGTATGTACATGTTTAAAATAGTTTTTAGATGCATGCATAACAAACACATATTCGTATGTATGTACAATGAATACACATACATATGTATGTATGTTTGTATTATATGTACTTATAATTATAAAGCATAAAATTATTAATCTTGTAGAGTCCTTGTTTCAATGAAGTTAATACAGTTTGAGTGTGGATTAAAATATTTTTATTATAGTATGTCTGTATAATTTACGAGCCTACATCCATAGGTGCATACATACTCAAGCCTGCATATGGGTGATTCCATGGCGACGAACACTATATTTGTACAGTTTTAGTTGAGCATTCCCCAGCAAGAAAGAGTACTACATTTAAGAAAAAGTTTAAACTGCATTAATTATACAGTTAAAAGTTATAAGTAAATAACATCGAAAAACGAACTCGACAAAAAAAGCGAAACTTTTGAAAACCAATATTTAGTCTAGATATGCACCCACTACGTGGGATAATCACCTTGCTTATACTGCAAGCACTCAGCTGGCTAAGCTGGTGGAAATCAAATGAATAGCTCTCTGGCAGGGTCTCCCATGCCAAAAATTCAGTTGAGGAACAGTAACTAAGAATTCTCCGAGGAGCTGGATGAAGAAGAATAAGAACAACTTCACTTCCAATATCATTATAATTTTTTATTCCTTCCCTAAGTTAAACTTTACTATGCGGACTTCTTGGGATTGATTGCTGTTGGATTATTTAGTAGTAAAGGCATAACACTGGTCATTGAACAGTCAATCAGCAACAACCGATTTCCTTGCGTTTCGCATTTTTAAATAAGAACTTAAATGACCACACCCTTTTTCCTTCTTTCCACATATTTTCCTACACCGGCACAATGTACTGCATGTGTAGGGATCATTTCTTGAGTACTGCATCAAAAAAAAAAAAAAAAAACAAAAAAGGAAGATATACATATCGTCGCAAGAATTAAAGAACGCTGTAACTGACAAAACATTTAATATTCACGAGAGCCAAAAAACCTGTATAAAAGGAGAAAAAAGACACGGGTATTTTTCAAAACGCAGGCGGCATAAGTGAATTTCTTTTCATCATAGAAATCTCGGACCATTACATACATACATACATAACTGGCCTTTACAACCCTGTGTCAGGATTACGGCCTAGCTTCTCGCAGCACTCATGTTGTGTGTGTCAATTTTATTCATGAGTACCGGGACCTACAGTTTAATGTCGACTCCGAACGACAGACTTGAGAAGCTTGTTCATGGCAATTAGTTACTCTCAGAGCTTTTGCCAGAAGACTGCTGAGAGATAGTCGCCGAAAGAAATATTTTTTTCATATTTCTTTTTTTTTTTTTTGAAGATGTCAGAGCCTGGAGTCGAACCCAGGGCCCATGTCTTAGTAAGCCAACACACTAACCACGGCGACTACTGGGACCATTGATCGCGTATTTTTTTTTCTGATAAAAATGATGCAAAAAAACGTATTTTCGATTTTTTTGTCAGTTACAGCTTTCTTTAATTCTTGCGACAATATATTACAGTGAAAGAATACCTTTTGGGTATAAATTAATGATAAGTATTTGAAAATTGCTTTTTTAATTTCATTGAATTAAGTAAACTATAATAACGACGTGACAAAACGGAGGCGTTATTTTTTTCCCAAGAGAATAAGAGGCAGATAAAAAGAAATATATTTTTGAAATTATTTAATTATTCAATCTCCTGAAACTTCAATACATATTTGTCGAGCAATTCTATCCCTTGATTAAAATAATTTTCTAGAAGCTGCTCAACATAATCGTTTACAATTGCCATTGCACCCCAATTCGAGCTAAAATGTTTGTCAGCAAAAAAGCTTTTTGAATACCGCAAACAATTGTCAGTAATTTAAGGCTATAGGCTGCTATTCCTATATTTTGTTAATGCAAAAGTTAATCTTTAATAGAAAATTTATCTAAATATATAAAATTGAATGTGTGTGTGTTTATTTGTTTGTTTGTACCTTATAGGAGACCAAACCTCTGGACCGATCTTCCTGAAATTTTCACAGCATTTAACTGGGACTATGACATGATTAATAGGGTACTTTTTTTGACCATGCCAACTTTTTTTAAATTATGTAATTATAGTTTTTAAAAGATTTACTTCAAATTGTATACACATTATACTCTAGGCGAAGTATAAATAATAATTTATTAACTCCACGCCCTCTTTCACGCCCCTTTTCACGCAAAATTTTGTTTGAAAGTTTCAAACTTTTTGTTCTATGTAGAAATTTGTATTTTTTTATTTGGTAATATATTGCTCTTAATACTGTTAACGTCGTCATATAACTATGAACCACACCCACTTCACCGCCTCCTTCTCTTTTAATTCAGATACTTACTGACACCACTAATAATGTTTGCTATACAAAATACTTTTTTTTTAATATATATATAACGAGGGTGTAGTGAAGCACATCGGGTTCAGCTAGTAAATAATAAAAACAAGCATAAAATATCAAACGGCTTGGACAAAATTCTTTTACGGTTTTATTACTACTTTTTTTTTATTTGAGACCAATACTCAGGGGTTGCAATTTTTGTAAAGGACAGTACATACTATATATTTTATCTTATATTCTTATATTCTTGGCCTTAGGAATGAGACAAATTGCTGTGAATTAATAATTCAAAGGTCAGTGTTATACCTTCACCCTTGAATGATAAACGCCGATTGCCTCATCGTTGCATGTTGATTGTGTGGTGAGTGCCTTCGCTAAGTAGGTTTAGTAGGTTTAGATGATATCAGCCACTTCCCAGTAGGTGGCGCTTTTTTCCTGATCATTCGTTTTTTCTTGTCAAAGGTTAAGGTGGAATAAAGTGGAATATCGGGGAGTGATTTCTTTGTAGACGGTCTTCTTGGAAGGTTGCAGGAACCTCTTTTTTTAAATTATAATTTTGAAAAAACCGCAAACTAAATTTTTGATTTTTAAACTTTGCTATGAACTTTGGTGGGCCGTTTGAGTTTTTTTTTGGAATTGCCCATAAGCATTTAAACATCTTGTCATACACATATACTCAAATGTGTATGTATGTGTCTTAAGAATAGGAAAAGTTTTTTTCCGGTAATCATTATATACTCATATTGTTGTATGTGTATGTTATAAAGGAAAGAGAAAAAGACAGAAAGAGAGAGAGAGAAAGTGTTAGTGAATAAGTATTTTTCTATATAACGAAAATAAAGAAAAATCGCAAAATGATTTACGATTTTCATATGCAATAAAAACAATTGAAAATATTTTTGGCAAAATGAATAAAAAAAATAAATATTTATTCGTTTGTTTATTTGTCATTATTATTGTTTTCAATTAAAATAACTCTGCCGTCAATGACAAATTGTTGACACATGAAATGAAAAAAAAAAGAAGAGAAAAATTTCATATTTAAATAAATGAATAAAAATTTAACAAAAAATAACAAACAAGCACGAGTATTTGTATAAAGTACACACATACATATGTACGTAAACAAATACATAAATAAGTAATAAAAAATATTTCGTAATAAATTATATTTGATACCGATAGTATCTTCAAATATTTAAACACTGACTTACACCACCGACAATTTTGTATAAAATTATTCCTATTTGGTTGCTGTTGTTGCTAGAAAAATCTTCTGAAAAATATTGATTAGTTCGTCTTTTAAACAGACTTATTTTGGGTAAATGAACGTCATGACAATTGTCAAGAATCGATCACAAATGACAATTTAATGTGCAATATAATTAATCAAATGCTTATGGAATTAATAAGAAAACAAATAAAAAAAACCAAAAACAATCAGTTGCTTGACAAAAACAAAAAGAAAGAAAATTCATATTCATATTGGTGTTTAAACTTAACGAATGGTCAAGGTTTTATTAAAATAGATTTAAAAAGAGAAGATTAATAAAGTGAGTGACTATTTTTTACATGTGCGAGTACATGCTTATATTGCACAAGGAGCGTCCATGAAATAATTGACCCTTCAACTTTTACAAAATATTAACACGAAATATGGTACTTTCATCGCCTTAACTTTGTTTAGTTCAGAAGAGTGAGTTTTTTTTTGTGCCCAGTAGTAGTCAATACAAGGACTGTAATAATGCACTCAAAAATTCGCGCAAAGGTTTCTGTAAAATGTGTTGGGATGAGAAAAAAATTAAATTAAAATGTATAATAAGATGCTTGAAAAACTGTAAAAATGAATTATGAAAAATGTTTTTTCTAAAGTGTTATTGTAGAAGTGTGCAGGACATTTGACAAAACGTCTTCTCTCTAAATCAAGAACTTTTCAGCAGAGCAAAAAAACAGTTAAAAAGGCTAATCAAAGTTATTGCTTACAAAATTAAAGAAATTTTAAACTTGGATATTATGCACAAACACTTAACGAACCGTATGCGACCTTTTTTTCCCCTCTAGAAGCAATAGTTTTCCTTAAAACGATTTTTGATTAAATTTGAAGACTATTTTAATCGCTTGTTTTGTTAAAATGGAATATGAAAAAAAGTTTGAAAGAAGTTGATCTCGAAAATATATTTCAGTTTTATTAAAAAAAATACTTATATTTTTCTCTACAATATGCAAATTATTAAAAAATTATAATTAAAATTAAATACAATTTTTTATAGACATTCAATTTTTCAAATTATTCAAATTCTCTGAAAGAAGTCGTTTTGTCAAATTGAAATTGGGGGAAAGCCTGAAAGAGGTCGATTAGTCAACTTCATATCTTGCGTTCCAAAGGTCGTAGAAATACGGGGATTAGAGCAAAAGAAGGACAAGGAAATTCTATATTTACTATACAAATCTTGGAAAATTGTCTTATTTCGAGAGAAGACATTTTTTCAAAATTCCACAGATATGTAAAAGACAAATTGCCAATAAATTGCGAAACTTTTATTGAAATTAATTTTATTTTGTCATGCAAACGTAAAGTAAAATGTAAAGTTTCACAAAATATTTTTTTAAACAGTCTGGCTATCAGTATATTCAATAGTAAGTATGATTATTATAATATTTCGAAGGTAGAAGTGCAAAGCATGCGTTACGGCGTTAACAGCAGTTACAATGTACAATGTACGTCAACTGTTCAACTGTTAACGCATCTAAAAGTTAAAATTTGTTCAACCTCTATACGTTAGATGCGTTTCCAATTTTGCAAATAACTTGTTTCATAAAAATTTCTTATTTTGACTTTTTTTGATAGATGTGAGAAACACACAATTTTTTTTTTGCGTGTGAGGCAGGGTTTAAAATGCCTTCGCACTTACATCTGATCATCACCAGCTGCTTCGAGTGGTGAATCTACTAAAACAATCTCTCCTCCTTCCCTGGTGAGAATACTTTCCCGGAACCGCTTTCCGCACTACTTCGAGAAGGTCCAGAGCGTCGTCCTCATAAGGACCATTTTCTACTCTCCCATATCTGGGGACGCCAGAATTGGAGCCAGTATCGAGCTACCGGCTCGTCCTCTAATCTCATTTTGCTGGAAAATATCCAGATCTCTCTTGTTTCTCCGGAGTATGTGCTCGGAGCAGTAGATCCGTATGTATCTCCATAGGTTCTCGCATTCAAGCATCTTATCTACTATGTTGCTGGGATTGAAATCCCCGATTTGCTCCCTCAGCGAGTCTCTTTCATCCTGCCACTCAATGCAGTGAAAAAACGTATGTGCAGCATCGCCATCAAACGTCCCGCAGTAGATGCAGGAGGGGTTAGCCACCTTGCCTATTCTGTACAAATATTTCCCGAAATAACCATGGCCCGAGAGGAACTGAGTCAAGAAGTAATTAACCTCCCCGAAATTCCTTCGGGTCCACCTGTTTTGCCATTACTGCATCGATTGGCTTCTCAGCTCCTCGGGACTAATGATCTCGTTCACCCTTCTTGCATCCTAAGCCCTTTTTCGCTCACGCGCCAGTAGATCCACTGGTACTTGGCCGCTTATCACAACAACCGCCTCCCCTAATACCGTACGGTAGGCTGAGGTGACCCTAAGTGCCGCTGTTCGCTGCACTGCCTCCAGCACTTTGCGCTTCGTTCCGTTCTCCAGGGCAATAACCCAGATCTCGCTGCCATACAGCAGTATCGGGTTTGTGGCCGCCATAATAAGCTCCCTCTTACTCCGGGTAGGGCCACCTATATTCGCCATTAATCTACTCAGCATGATCGTCACCTTTGCCGCTTTGGCCGCAGCAGCTGAGCCCAGTAGGTAAGTCTAAAGTCAAGTTACACTCCCAAGTATTTCAATGACTTACGGGTTACGAGGGATATATTGTCAACCTGCATGTTGATCTCAACTGGTATGTGAGCCCTCTTCATCAAGATAACACACAATTGGAGCAACACATGTTATGTACTTCATCTACCTTTACATCATTTTGGTTTCCTAAAAGCTAATTCTAATTCAAATCTCAGCTCTGACATCATGAAAAAAGAAATATAAAAAAATATTTCTTCTGGCAACTATTCTCAGCAGTTTTCTGGCAAACGCTCTGAGAGTAACTGATTACCATGAACAAGCTTCTCAAGTCTGTCGTTCGGAGTCGACTTTAAACTGTAGTTCCTGGTACTAATCGATATTCCAAAGAATTTGTTTTCTAAGTATTTGTGAGTGAAGTCATGTGGAACGTTTAGATGGCGATATGTACCTACATGTTTGTATACAGTTAAACCTCGATTAACTAGGCCTCTATTAATAGGATACATCTATTAACCGACATGCGATTCTTTTATTTTTTCTCTTTATTATCCGTGTTTTACCTCTATTATCCGTGCCCCATTCATATGCCTTTTATTATGTAAAACTAATTCCGATGATATGAATTTGTACACTTTGTATAATTCTATATTTGAATCTCTAGTTACATGAGTCGAAAGCTTAAATTAAAATAAATAAAAAAATAAATTTCTGTATATTATAAATTAACCCCTATCAACCATATATTTCGATTATCCATGCTGGTAACGGTCCCAAGAGAGCCGGTTAACCAGGTATAACTGTATATGTTTAAAGTCAAACATATTGAAAAAACTTGAGTTTAAATCAGAGTAGGAAAATAAAACAAAACTGAACGTTTGATCTCATTTTGTTGTATTCTTTACAATGAGTAAAGCAAAAATAAATCACAAACAGTGAGAAAGATTGCCCCATTTAATTTTGTGTATTGTTTTTGTTTTGAGTACTATAAATACACTAACTCAAATGTGCGTAGGTACAACAAAAAATGAATGAGAAGAAAAAGGAAAGAAGATGAGAAAAAGAAAAGAAGAAGAGAAAAAAGAGCAAATTAACGAATGTAATGGAATAACAAAGCAAGCACAAGAGCGAAAAGCTAATTGTTTCTTTTGCGCTCTTTCTCATTTAGAAAGTATTTGTTTTGGTGTTGCTCATGTTCAATACCATCAAAAAATTTTGAAAAGTGTATGACTTTGTTGTAACGTTTGCGAAATGTTTTGTTTGTTTGCCCACTCTGGTTTAAATATCAACTTTGAAGATGTTTAAATAAATTTTGTTAACGAATAAAAATAACTCTCTTCCCACTTTCTTTTTGGAACTTTAGATTTTCAGCCATTTAAACCATTTGAACTATTTATTATCTCGTCGCCTTTTTTAGTTTAATTTGCCTGAAGACATATTGATATGGTTGCTATTTTCCTAACAAAGATCTCAGAATATAACGAGTACTAAATGTGTCAATAATTTCTACTTATGACACGTAGCATATGCAAAGTTTAATATGAACATATGCACTGCCGACCAAGTACATATATATACTACATATACATGTGCACACATGCATATACTTTATTAAATATTATTGAAATTCTTCTTAAAATTATTTATACTTGTAATTA
This sequence comes from Metopia argyrocephala, assembly GCA_963576795.1. Classification (NCBI taxonomy): domain Eukaryota; kingdom Metazoa; phylum Arthropoda; class Insecta; order Diptera; family Sarcophagidae; genus Metopia; species Metopia argyrocephala. The sequence goes on from OY756208.1 coordinate 1,497,799, forward strand.
CTTTTATGAATAACTGGCCATTTTATTATAAATTATCACATGAATTCTTTTTGTAAAATCATTTGAGCAAAAAAAAAAAAAATAATAATTTTTATATTTGTTTTTACGTTTCTCTTATTTTTTTAAAAATAATTATTTATCTTTCACACATCTTTCACTTTTTCATAAGTCCTGTTATTTTTTTTCTGTGATTAAAGCATAAAATAAAATTATTTGTTCATCCATCATAAGAACAAACTGTAAACATGTTCATGCATTTTCACAATTATCCAACAAAAACAACAACAATAACAACTAAAATTGTTTTCATTGTCAACATTATATTGAAAAGATGTATGTTTTATACGCGACGTTACACATTCATTATAAATCTCATTTCCGCTCACCCTCATGTTTCCTCAATTGTCATCGTCATTATTATTATTATTATTATTGCGATTATTGTTGTACTTGTTGTTGTTGTTTCATTTGTGGACAGTTTTATTGGACAACAATAAAAAATAAATAAATAAACAATAAGAACAACAACAACAACAACAACATACAAATAGATTTGTACGTTCATACGCGAATATAAATACATAAAAACATTCAGTGACACATAAATGCCCCAAGAAAAATAAAGGAATATAGAAAGTGAAAAACATATTGTTTTTGCTTTATTATTAAAGTGATACAAAAAGATAATAAAAAAAGAGAAAAATGAAATTCCACTTTCTAGGATGACGTTCATTCTGCCCTCTCTACGCGCTTTAGGTTTTTTGTGTTTTAAAGATAAGAAATTTAAATACAACAAGACAATAAGACAGGCGGAGACAAACAAAGATGAAAAAATGGAAAATAAAAAACAAGATTCATGTGAATAAAATTGCTACAAAAATTCTATTAAAATCACATCTTTAGAAAACGTCTATAAGAGTGACAGAACTCGAGAGAGAGAGAGAGACATAGGTAGTAAAGTAAAGATTATTTTATATTCTTTTAAATTAATGTGTGGCTGACTGTGTTCAAGTCTATAACTGTGATTCATAAATAAAAATTTCAATAAAACCTTATTTCACCGGTAACCAAGGCATGGGACGGTAAATGTGTTTCCTATGGCAACAAACGAAGATGATAATGAAAGCAATGGTGCAGGCAGCTTTCAACAATCTAGCAGTTCAACAAAGAAGCAGGCAAATTCAAAGTAAAGACACACCAAAACGATAAGAAGGAGTGAGCAAAGGAAGTACCATTACTAAAGAAAACTAAACTATAAACCGAGATAATATTTATTTAAATCATACGTTTTGTAAGCATAATCTCAAAAGAATCCTATAAAATAACATTAACTTTGTATTGTTATTGTATTTGTGCTCGTAATATACATACGTACGTTTCTATATATGTATAGGTACACTTGTATTTACAAACATACTCTATATACATACATCTACTCATACTTTTGAATTCATCTGAAACGTGTGTGTGTATATGTGTGTTAAGATGTACATGTGTCAACACGAGACTACGTGAGGTCGAATCCATTTATGACACACGTATATACAAAGAAATTTTACACTGAAGAACAAAAGTGAGAAGGTAAGATGTAATTTAAAATTTTCTTTGAAGTTCTTAAGACGGGTTTTTTAAATAAAAAAATAAAAAAAAAATTGGTGTTTTGTTTTATTCAATGAATGAATAATAGAATTAGAAAAAAATCAAGTGTCATAGAACTTTTAAATCATAAATCACTGTGTATTCTCTTTACAAGGTGGTCTCGATAAGATTATTGTTTATTTATTTATTTGTTTCTTTTTTTTTTGTTTTTGAAGAGAGACATTCTGAATCCATGAAGCTAAAAAGCGTATTAAAACAAAAGTGCACGTTTGAAAATAAAAAATTAAAAATGTTAGTAAAAAAGCCAAAAAGTGCCAACAAATTTTAAGAGATAGAGATTTAGTTTAAGATAAAACGTATGTTTTTTTTTGTATTTTCTTTTATAAACAATTTTCTTTATTTCGAATCTATTTCTTTTAGTCGGCATTTACAATGTAGGAATTAAAAGGCAGACATTTTTATTCTCTTTTGCTTTTGCTTAAAACTTTTAGAATCTACAACTTAGAAGACAAACAGAATAAGCAAAAGTCATGAGAAGTAAAAAAAAAAAACCGAAAAATGTCCGGTACTGTGTATTACACTCATTTTCGTTACCATTTCTACAAGCTTAGTCTGCCTGTCCTTTAATTTCTACATTGTAAATGCCGACTTATAGGCAACAATATGATTGTTTTTTTTTGACAAGATTCCCACACTCCTTATAACAAGAAAATGTCTGTTGTTATTATATTGTTTTTGAATTGTTGCAAAATAAGGTTTCCTTATACTCTATGACCAAATTACTTATATGGTGAATGCAAATAATAGCAATTAAAAACCAACAAGGCCTAAAACAAAAAGCCTTACTACCGGCATTAAATGCCTAAAAAGGAACCAACCAACCAAACAAAGATCTCTGTATTGTACTTGTATTAGAAAAATTGTCAGAATAAGTTCAGTTTTTTACTCCAATTTACAATTCTGATGAAGAAAAGTGATCTATACGAAATTATCACATGGATTACAAAGTTTCATATATCAAAGACTACTGCCAGCAAATGTGTGTTTTTTTAATTAAAAACTTAAAAGCCAAAGGTATTATAATCACAAAAAACAAAAATTAAAAAAAAACGCAATATTTTAAGCGGCTCAAAGAGTTTCTTTTTACAAAATCCAATGGTATTTCGTTTGATAGCCAAAAGGCAAAAAATATACAGCCAGGTCCACGATGTCGAAAGAAAATTTAAGCGTAAAAAACTCAGTCACTCACTGTGAATCTAAGCTGCAGCCCACTAGTTGTCAATTTATCGTTCGCTTTGATTTACGTTTTCAACCTAAATGCAAATAAACAACAAAGCTACCATATTAACATATCAAAAAATAATCGTCAATATACACGAAAAAAGCGCTTAAATGCTTAAATTGTACAGTAAAAAATGCAACCGTGTGCCAGTTTAACTTGACAGAAATGTAGTAAACAAAAGTGGTGTTTTTTTCGAAACCTATAGCCGCTTAGAAAAACTGCTTTGAAAATAACGCATAAGTGCTTAAAAAATTAAATTGGGCATTACTTACAATTTTTATAAAACAAATATGTAATTATTTTTTTAAAAACAATTCAAAAAATATAAAAATAATTACATTCCTTCGCCTCAGCCATATTTACAACATTTATTCTTTTTTTAAATTATAAAAAGTCATAAAATTTTAAAAAATAACGTCAAGATAAATAAAAATCTAACTTGGCAGCATTTTTATATGTGCTTAATTTTTAAGCAGTTTTAAAATTAACCGCTTATATAAGCTGATATAAACAAAAATTTGTATGGAATATTTATATTCGGTTCGAAAAAAACACCACTAAACTTATTCTGATTTTGTTTGTAAAAAAAATTTGTGAAAACAAAAATTGTGTGGAAAACATAATACACAAATACATATTGTGGAAATAAATAGTGTATAAAAAATACATAGTAAATAAAACTTTGTTGTAAGTAGGTAGGTATTTTCCATTTTACTTTTTTATTTCTTATTAATTTTTACAAAGACTTGTTTCTGTCTTTGTTTATGCAAAGTGTTTTTCTTTGTTTATGCAAACGATAACAAATCAACTGGTGAGCGATTTTGACATTTGTATTCGTACAAACTAAGCACTTATAGTGTTAGGAACCGCAATATTGTACTACAATGCTTACGTTACCAATCGCATTTATTTTTGGCAACACAAAAATTAGTGTGCTGAAAATCAGCTGCTTGTCGCTTAAAACTACACAATTCGATATTGTGGGCCTGGCTGATAATGTTTTCTCATTAAGAACTCTATGTACTATGAAAACTTTATATACCATGTAAACAGCTGTGTCATTATCTCCTGAGACGGAAGAAGTAATAGGGTCATACTTTTATATTTTGTTTCACACTCTTTGCAATACATACATACTATAGTCAATTATATTCAAACATATTTTTATTATTTTGTAATTATTTACAAAGAAAAAAAAAATAGTAAGATTGTGAGAAGAAAATTAATTTCTATTTTAATTTCTGAGTTTTTTCATGTACTTATAGTTTGTAAAAATACAATTCTGGGGCGTAAAAAATTTATTAATAATTTCACCATATTATGGTCCATGTGTCCTAAAATCAAAAAATGGATTCAAATATTCAAATTTTTAGAATCAAATTTCAACAGAATTGCTGAAGTGGTTTTATGGTTCATCATTGGTGTTTTTTTAACAAGAACAATAAATCGGTTAAATCCTATCTGGAAGTCCAAGTACTATATTGTATGTAGTCGTATATCAAAAAACAACACATTTAGTAGTTAATTTTCTTTTAACTACTCCGAATATTGAAAAGTGTTTGTTTTCAACACTGTAGTGAAATATTTTTAATTTTCATTGTGCCACAAAACCAATGATTATTAAAATTTAATAGGGAATGTTTCTTTTTTTTTGGAATATGAACGAGTGTGTGTGTGTTTTATGATAAATAATTCTAATATTGCATTTCAATATAAAACCTTACAAGCATACTAATGTGCAGTGCAATAGGACAATTTTCTTACACCAACAATACAACCCACACGACAACATCCGCTCTTGTTTCCTTCCTGTTGCCTTTATACTCACATATACAGTTATTCATATGAATGTTACGTTGTTGGTCCTATTGCTTAAACATCAAACTCCTTACGATTGTATGCTTTGCAGTAAACCATTAGTTGGCTTCATCATTAGTTTCATTACTTTTCTTTCTTTTTTTTTTTTCTTTGTATTGCAAAACATATGTTCACATTTTTTTGTATGTTTTTTGCTTCCTTGTTTGTTTCCCTTTTGCTCCTGTTCATACAAATTTTTGTATATCTTGTTGGTGATTTGTGATTTGATTCAAGGTTATTTCATTTTATTTTACGTTTTTTCCCCTTTAAATATAATGTGACTTACACCTTTTATAATGATAAATGTTCTTTTCGTTTAGCAGGAATTATTAAATGAATATATGAATGAATGAGTGAATAGAATAGAAGGAATTCAGGCAAATTGTTACGGGAAACACTGAATAACATATTACGAAAGATTGTAATGAAAGCAAGCACACAAATCATTTCTGCAGCAAAAAAAATAAAAAATAAAAAAATAAATGAAAAATTATAAAAAGAATAAAAAGCTTAAATAAATATTTTCCATATGAATATAACCAACCGTGTCATTTGACGATTTTACTCATTAGTAAACTTTTGCTAAATCATTTGTTTCCACTCTATTAGATGGGGGAAAAAGTTATGTCGCTCTACACTGCCCACAGTATTTTTCTAAAAATTTTATCACACATTTTATATATTTATTAGTTGAATAGTTTATCGTTGATATTGATGTTTCCTTCTGTATGAAGAATGATATTTAAGTTTTTATTAATTTATTTGAATATTAAAACTTAATGGTGTTGAGATGACAAAGAAAAACGTGCTTGTAATGCAATGAGTACTTTTATTCTGCTAATTCTGCTATATTGTGAACTGAAATAATAAGAGTAAGTGTTAAGGTTTAACACTAAGTACTAAGAAAATTTCAAACTGCCATTTAATTTTGGTCAGAGCGCTGGCACAAAAATTCAAACAGCCCAGGTTCAAATCCCCGCGAAGGAGATAAATTAAAAAATAAAATTTGCAGGTTTTCAAATTTATAACTAAAAATAAAAGGTTCCCGCCAGACCATCTTCAAAAAACCGCTTCTTGACATTCCAGTTTATTCCTCCTTTGGCATTGACATCAGAAACGAATGATCAGGAGTAGAGCCTAAACTTTTGGGAAGATAACAGCTAACCTACTTAGTGAAGACACTCACCACACACTTTCAACAATCACCGATAGATGGGGAAATTGCTGTTAATTATTCAAGGGTGAAGGTAGAGCACTGGCTTACAATTGGCCTTGTCCCATCGACAAAAAAGGAGCTAAATACTAAGCTACAAAAAAAACCTATCTGCCTCCAATTTCCAATAAAATTCACAGCAAGAGTAGGGACTTACCCCGGAATATTGGTCTCAATAAAAAAAATTTTTTTACCTGCTTTGCCCTTACAAACGGTTTTAAAATATTAATTTACGGATTAGTTGTTTCCAAAAAGAGAAGAAGAAATGTAAGTTAATTAAAATTTTAGTTGATCCAATTACAATTTTAATTGATACAATTACAATTTTAATTGATACAATTAAAACATTAATAAGCTTACTTTTCTTCTTTATACAATTACAATTTTAATTGATACAATTAAAATTTTAATTAACTTACTTTTCTTCTTGATACAATTAAAATTTTAATTGATAAAATTAAAAATTTTAATTGTATTAACAAAAACATATTTTTAAATTTTTATTTAAAAAACTTAACTAAAGAATTAATTAATTGACCTTTTAATTGAAACTTTCTCATTATTTTTCTTTGCTCTATAGCATGGATGGCCAAACTTGAAAGAAGTGAGGGCGCCACGGCGATGAAATTAGTAGTCACGGTCGACCTTTTTTAATTCTAATATAAAAAAAACCACATGTTAAATTAAATTCATAGAAAGCAACAAAATTGTCAACTCCACGTATGGAGTTGACAATTTTGAAGCAAACATTAATAACGTCCACGGACTTCAATATTTTTAAACATAAAGTCTGCTGATGGATAATACAATGATAACTTGTAAAACTTGGTATTGCTTTGCTAACTTTATAGTGTTATTCTACAATTAAGCGATTTTACGGTATTTTTGCCTTCAAGGTAGCGTTTTTTTACAAAATAAAAAGTATCAACATTGAAATAAACATAAACACAAAAACAAACAAAAATATTTTATTAAAATTTTTTGTACTCCACTCCATGGTACAATTATTATTAGGTAGTCGCCAAGGCCCATTAATACAGGTCATTGCATCTCTCAGGCTGATTTTATGTAAACCTACCTATAAACGTCAAAGTTTGTTTACATTTTTATCTTTTTTGTTTTCATTTGAATGTTTATGTTTTCAATCAGGGTTGCCATATTGGCTATATCTAACCAAAGTTGGCTACTTTATTCCTACATATTTATTTTCTTTTCGCGTTTTTTCTTTCTTTAAGAAGAAAATGGTATTTTTATTTTAAATGAATGATAATAGTTTTAACTAAACATTTTAATATTTTAGGTTCAAGGAGAATAATATTGTTATGAATTGTCCTTTATAGTTCGTTTTGTATACTAGGGCTCTTTACTGCAAACTAAAAATACAGATACTTTTGGATTTTAAAGCTTTTATTTACACTCTATAATCTTGTATATATAACAAAAAGAGTAATGTAAAGCCTTATTTATAATACCTACAGTTTTTCTAGTAATTGTTATTGTCTCTATTGCTTAGTATTTAACTAATTCCACAGCAATAATAAATTTTTTATAATTAAAAAAAAAAAAAAATTTAAATTTTATATAATTTTAAACGTACTTGATTTTCCGACATATATTTTCTTATTGTAATAATTTTTTTATATAGCCCAAATGCTAGAAATAGTGAAAATACTAATTTAAGGGAATGCAATTATGATTTTGTTTTACAAAATTATTTCTTCGTAACAATATGTTTTATATGGGAGACTTTCACTTTATTTTACAGTTAATATCATAGAACGTATGTTTAAATTAAATTTTATATGTATAAAATTAGCCGACATTTAAATATTTAATTTTAATTTATTGAAATTTGGTTACTAAATTTTATGGACTGTGGCAACACTGATTTTAGTTTCTTTTCCACCAAAATGCGTGTGGTTTTTTCTATAGTTGTATTGTTGTAGAGATGCAATGACCTGTATTAATTGGCCTTGGTAGTCGCACATCTACAACCCAAAAAGAACAGGGTATTTTTATTGTTTTTCATTGTCGTTTCTGTCAAACAACAGTTGGCTGTAGAAAAGAAAATAAAAAAAAAAACATTATATATACATAAGGTCTGTTTGGCTACTTTTCTAGTGAAATCTATTAAAAATTACTCAGTAAGAAATTTACAGAAAATTGAATAAAATTTACATACATACATAACTGGCCTTTACAACCCTGAGTCAGGATTACGGCCTAGCTTCTCGTAGCACTCATGTTGTGTGTGTAAATTTTTATCCATGAGTACCGGGACCTACAGTTTAATGTCGACTCCGAACGACAGACTTGAGAAGCTTGTTCATGGCAATTAATTACTCTCAGAGCTTTTGCCAGAAGACTGCTGAGAGGTAGTCGCCGAAAGAAATATTTTTTTCATATTTCTTTTTTTTTTAAGATGTCGGAGCTGGGTGTCGAACCCAGGGCTCATGTCTTAGTAAGCCAACACACTAACCACTAGACCACGGCTACTATAAAATAATAAAATTTACTCCCAAAAATAAAAAATAATACAATAAAAATAGCTGATTGTGAAAATAAAAATAAACAAATAAAGTAAGTTAAAATATAAATGAGCGATTTCTCTGCCATTAATAATTTTTGGAACATTGTTTTGATCATATTATTAAATTGTTTAATAAAGTTACAAATAAAAACGCAACATGTAACAGACGAAGAAATTTACGATTAGATATTCTTTTCTCAAATTAGCGATCCACAACTGCACAATATGAAAATCGATCAATATAATAACCAAATGTCCATGCATGTACATATATTTCCATAAATGTTTTGTTTTTAATACAGAATATACATATGTATTTCTAAAAATAATTTTTTATTTAACTCGCAATTTTCAAAATTTTTCAAATATAAACCAAAAATTTCTGTTTTTTCTCTACTTACTGACAATTTATATTAACAAACGCGGTCCAATAAAAACTTCTATAAATTAAAAAAATGTATGAGTACGCAAACAGACCTATTGTAAAAAACTCCTAAAAAATTTTTTTCCTAGAGAAAAAAAAATATAAAAAAACATACATATTTATTATGAATAAACAAAACAAGACAAATACAAAAAATATTAGTAAAACACAAACAACATTTGACAGAACCCATAGTCAAAATAAAACTATCAGCTGACGATGAAAGAGTACCTAATAACTTATAGTACCATGCTCAACTCTTTCTAGCATTTGCTGTTTCTTTCTATCAATTCTATAACAATTCAATACAAAAAAAGTAGGTGTCATACGGGCTTTATGTTATTATTGTAACGACTCGGCGTATGTAAAATTTCATAAAAAAATTCATACTACATAGCGAAAAATTTAATTCGGTGGCCGCGGGCTACTTTAAATGGCTGAGCGGTCGACCAGTCGACCGCGGTCCACGTCTTGGCCATCCATGCTCTATAGAATCAATATTTACTCAATACAAATGTAATAATTTTTTTCAATCCATATAATTAATAACTTCAAAGCGTTACTGCCAATTCATCATCATGTTTCAAGCATCTGACGAATTTTAAATATAAGTTGTGCTCAATACCAACAACTAATTTTATTATTTATAGATTTTTTTTTTAGTTTCGTCACGGTAAAGGACAACTGCAAATCCAACTATTGCTTCAAATCAAATTGCACTTTTTCATTGCAGTACGTGCAGAGATAATCGTTTAAAAATGTAATGAAAATAAAATAAAAAAAAAAATAAATGAAAAATCGGAGATTGTTTGTGATTAATGGGAATAATTAAAAACAAATCACACAATTCACTGAAAATACGAAATAATAAATTATTAATCCCTGGCAAATAGAGGTGGTTATGAGCACAACATTGCAACTAAAATGGTAAATATGTAACTGGCAAAAGTGCGCTTCTAAAGTACCATTAAAATTAAAAAAATAAAAAATGTCGCATTAACATAATTTTTATTTAAACATATTTGCAAAGTAGTATTTTTGATGTTTTTTTATTCACTTTTTATTTTGCTTTCACAAAAGTGGCAATAATTTTTAATACAAACTTAATGAGAAAAATAATGTCAAAGGATTATATATGTTTCTGTCTGCCTGTAGACAAATTTAATGTATTAAAACATTAATATTAGAGCATATGTATATATGAATTATCTAGTTCATATGCCTTAATTAGCATAAATTTCTGATCCCTCCAAAAGTACATCATAAGAAATCTCTCCCTGACTTTTCAGTCTATTCCACCTTTGAAACTAATGATCAGGAGTACAGCGCTGACCTTCTAGGAAGATAACAGCTAACCTACTTAGTGAAGACGCTCACCACTCACAATCAACATCCACTGCCAGATGGGGCAATTGGTGTTGATCATTTAAGGATGAAGGTATAACATTGGCCTTTGAGTGGTCAAATTGACAGCAACTTGTCTTATTAACCAAAAGGCGCATAAGAAAAAAAAAAATAAATACAATAAATCTGTCTATGTACCTTCAAAATTCAATACAATGCACTGTATTTGGTAGGGGTTTACCCCTGAGTATTGGTCTCAAATAAAAACGTATATACTTGTAGACGCCGTGGTCTAGTGGATAGTGTGCTGGCTTACTAATACGATAGCGCTGGGTTGAAATCTCAGCTCTGACATCTTAAAACAAAGAAAATGAAAAAAATATTTCTTTCGGCGACTACCTCTCAGCAGTCTTCTGGCAAAAGCTCTGGGAGTAATTGATTACCATGAAAAAGCTTCTCAAATCCGTAGTTTGGAGTCGACTTTAAACTGTAGGTGCCGGAATAGAAAATTTTGAAAAATTAATGCATTCAGAGTATGGTAACTCCCTCCTTGATTGATTCATAAATTCATTTAAAAACAAAATATTCCTTTACAGTTCTGTTTGGCATTTATAACATTTTTTTGTGTATTTTTTCTTTATTTTTGTAATATTTTTCTCAAATAAAATATCAGTTTCAATTTCATAAATTACAGGTTTTATTTTGGTTTCCTTTATTTTTTTTTTTTTGTGTATGTAAATATTTATGTAAATACTTACATACATACATACATATGCATACTATGTATGCATACTTGTACATACAAATAAAAATAGTTTAAGATTTTCATTTTAAATTCCAATTAAAATATATTTTTAAGTCAACTGGATATACAAAAGCTCTAATTTAACTTTGCTGTAATTGTATTGAATTACATCTTTAGGTTAAAATTTAAAATAATAAAAATATTTTATGAAATTTTTTATGGAAAAGGACAAAAAAATTCACATGGAGATATTAGAAGAATAAGGTTTGTTGCTAAAAAAAAAAGAAAGAATTGTTTAAGTATTTTAAGTATTTAATCCAATTGATACTATAATAAGTGCTGCCTTGCATTCTTAATCATCAAATGTATGCCAATTATATGCCATTACAGTTCATTTCTTTTTTTTTTTTCTTTATGAATTAACGCAACTAATGAGAAATATTTCATTTTCTTTAAGAAAAAGTTTCACACATTTTAATATATGTGTTGGCAAAGGCAGTAAAAAGAGTTTTGAAAAGTTTAGAAAATCCAACACTGAAAGCTTCTTAAAATGTCACCTGGAATAGTTTTAAGCTCAGAATACTTTTCAAACTAAAATGTTGGTAATCGCAGACAAAAACAAACTTTAAATAAATTTTCCAATAAAAAATATTTTGCCACACCAGTGTTTCAGGGTGTGTATGACGTACGTGTGGTCAACTATAAAGAAGTACTAAAATCGAGAAGAAGCGCTTATTTAAAAACGATTTTTTTTCAAGTTCGTTAAAAAGGTTTTTCAAAACTGAGACAAGAAAATTGGTGATAACAATAATTTAACAATTTTTTATCTGTTGCAAGCTGCCAACAACATTTTAAACCTCTTTTTGTTATTTTGTTTGCTAAGAAAAAATTAAGAAAGCGTTTAAAAATTCTCAAAGAAAAATTTACTGGGCGTGCAGCATTAAGTAGTCGCCGTGGTCTAGTGGTTAGTGTGTTGGCTTACTAATACGATAGCACTGGGTTCAAATCTCAACTCTGACATCTTAAAACAAAGATATATGAAGAAAATTATTTCTTTCAGCGACTACTTCTCAGCAGTCTTCTGGCAAAAGCTATGAGAGTAACTAATTGCCATGAACAAGCTTCTCAAGTCTGTCGTTCGGAGTCGACATTAAACTGTAGGTCCCGCTACTCATGGATAAAAATTAACACACACAACTTGAGTGCTGCGAGAAGCTAGGCCGTAATCCTGACACAGGGTTGTAAAGGCCAGTTATGTATGTATGTGCAGCATTAAAATTTTGTCGTATTAGTGCAAACGAAACTTTATTAAAACTTACTTTGTCCTCGTATGCTCTCCCCGGGAGGTAGGGATAAAACCCTGCTGGCAATTTTCCCGCCAGTAGCAAAAACTACCGTGGCATATGGAGTTCAACGTACGTCGGAGTGGCCTGGCAGAGACTGGTTGATGATGCATGGCGCCGCGTGTACTATCGGGGACTGGCCTGACATCAGATCAGAGAATCTGTGTGCCTGGGACAGCTGGCTATGTAAGTGTGAGTGGCTGACATTTTCTGGCGTTCTCAAGGACTGACCAGAGATGCTTAATCTGGTACTACTAGAGTCAGGAAGCCCCGGATTTGCCTGTGCTCCCTTGAGAGAGCCAAATCGGCATTACGGTATGGGTGGGGCTCTTCGGGGAGTATACGTAGTTGTTGTTGTATATCGCCGCAAGAATTAAGTCCTGATTCACACTTGTCAATTTCGACTCGTCAATTATTGAGTTTTTGCGTGAAGGGGAAGAAGAGAATGTAAAGGGGTACAGACTTAACCGTACTCGTCATTTTTGCTTTTTCTTTGTCAAAACATCAAAAAGAGAGAAAATTGTATGCAAATAAAACTGAAAATTGACGAGTCAATCAATTCGTGTATGAACGCGAATGCAAATTCAAAAGAAAATCCAATAAAAATTGACGAATCGAAATTGACAAGTGTGAATCTCGAATAAAGAACGCTGTAACTGACAAAAAATCTAAAATACGTTTTTTGCATCATTTTTATCAGAAAAAAAACACGCGTCGATTGGTTCCGGTCTCAGATTTCTACGATGAAAATAAATTCACTTACGCCGTCTGCATTTTGAAAAATAGCAGTGTCTTTGTTCTACTTTCTTACAGGTTTTTTGCCTCTTGTGAACATTAAATGTTTTGTCAGTTATAGCGTTCTTTAATTCCATCGACGATATGCTGGATAGTAGTTTAACCTCCTCAACAAGAAGGGTTGCTACTATTCAGGAAATGGTAGTGACGAAATTGTACATTTATGAGCGGCGTGTCTTCAGCGTTATTTAGATTAGAAGGCACCGGATGCTACTAAGTGAGAACTCGTCATATAAAAATCATGCCATTTTATGTTCTAAACAAATACAAAATGGTAAGTGATCAACAAAATCCTAAAGTTTACCTGCTTATAATAAACTCTTTATTGAGTCACAATTAATAGAAATGACTCAGAAAAATAAGTTTGGGTGTGAGCAATTTATTTATATTTGAAAATCGTTGAATATGAAAGTGAGATCACTTTAAAAGCCATTCTTTTTTAGCACATTTAACTTCAATCCAATCAAAGTCTAAATTGAACTCTGTATTATAAAATTAGATCAACTCAAAAATTTTTAAGATTCAGTACTAAAAGCGTTAAGTTAACAACACTGGTATGTAAAGATAAACTGCAAAAAAAACATTTTTAGAAAAAATAAAAGCAAATCCATACTTGGAACAGATTTTTTTTGTGTTCAGCATTAATTGATGGCAAATGTGAGAACCTTATCAGGGGGAAAAGATGGCAAGACCAAGTTTTAGGTGTAAAGTATCTGAATCTTTTAATAACTTATATTTGTAACGATTTATTTTATTTTACAAAATTGCTTAAGAGATAAAGATTGGTGGAAGGCAAAAAGACAGAAAAGAGTTTAAAAAGAATGTTTTTTGTTTGATTTGTGAAAAGAAAATTTATGTCCGTAACACTTGTGCTGTAACTGAAAGAAAAATTGTGTCTTCTTTAACTCTACACTGTGAAAAAAAAACATTTGATTATTAGAAATAAAAAAATCTGGTTCCTTTTTTTACTGTTCATTTCACATTTGATTTAATTTTAATAAATAACAAACTAAAAATTCAATTAATTTTTTGGATTCTTAAAAGGCATATGAAACACACAACAAAGTTGGTGTGTGATAAGAACATCAATAATTAATAAAATAAATCAATTCTATGGCATTTCTAAGCTCTAGTTTATATAACATAATAAGCTTAAAACAAAATCTTAACAGTTTTTTAATAAACGCATTTGACCACTTTAAGAGAAATTTCTTGTGGTTGTGGTCAAAGCCTTTTTTGGAAAATTTAAATAAACAGAAGTAGTTCTGTTGGCAAATAAGTAAAAACATGAATCGTTATAATATTGTGGTTTTGAGAGGTGTTTGTTTTGAACACACAGTAGAATACAAAATCGTACTTTACCTTTGGAAATTGACTTCAATTATAAAATTTTATTTAAAGTGTATTAAAAGAGGGTATCCGTAAGAGAATTTGCATTATTTGATTTTCACAAAAAAAAAAAAAAAACAAAAAGAAAATTGTTGAAAAACATGAGGTAATTTAACTTTGAGGTTGGATTAAAGCATACAAATCTTGTTTTTGAAATCAAAAATAAATTAAAACACAAACACATACTTATGTCTACGTATGTATACGTGTTTTTGCGTGCGTATATACTACATATATGATTTCACATATTATATACTTAAACAAATTCCTTTTAATCTCTTGCTCAGGGATGACATTGGAGATTTCATTTTGGTACCAATTTAATATGGAAAAATTTTATTTCCTAGATCTTATTAAAAAAAATATAGAAAGTAATTATATAAATTCATATTAGGTTTGTTCCTCTATACCAATTTTTTTATCATATAAAATTTATTTGATATAAATTTAAATTTTAATTCTCTGGCAATTTTTTTAGGTCAATTAAAAAAATATATTTTATTTTTATTATTATATTATTTATTTATTATTATTATTATATTATATTATAAAGCAAAATCATCATTACAGTCTTTTAAAGTAGGTTTTTGCTGTTATAATATTAGGAACATTCTCAAATAAAATCAAATACATAAAAATAATTGAAATTACTATAATAAAACATTAGAACTATAAATAGGGCTACACATTAAGATTTACAGTTAGAAGTTAGTTGTATTTTAAACGTTATAGAGTGTAAATAAAGCTTTAAATCGAAAGCTTAATATCGAACCCTTGAATAATAAAACGATTTATAAAGGACAATTCGTAACAATATATATATTTATTATGATATGATATGTATGCTTTTGGGGATAAGCAGAGACGAAATGGCCAGAGAGACATGCTTATCCCCAAAAGCATACATTTCATATCATAATAAATGTATTTGCCAATAAGGCGAAAAATATTTTTTGTTTCTTATATATATTTATAGTATATATTTATAGTTGTCAGAAAATAAATAAATTATTAAGATATTTTAAGCAAAATTTACAAAAAAAAATTTTAATATTTGGTCATTCTCCTAAGAAGCAAATTTAAATGGCTTTTTGCAAAAATTTTCGTAACGCATATATTTTTTAGCTAATTTTTAGAGAATACACTTTATAAAATAATTTATTTTAATTGATACAAAACTGAGGTGGTTTTTTTATAAATATTGCTTAAAAATATCTCTGAATTTGAAAAGTTGAAAAAAAATGAAGAAAAGTTCTGTTACGCCTTTATATGCTATGATTAGATCAGAACTAGTTTCTATTAGATGAATTTGGAGTAATCATTGTTATAATAAAAAAAAAGAAATATAAAAAAAATATATTTTTTTCGGCGGCTATATCTCAGCAGTCTTCTGGCAAAAGCTCTGAGAGAAACTGATTGCAATGAAAAAACCTGTAGGTCCTGGTACTCATGGATGAAAAATTGAACACGTAACATGGGTGCTTCGAGAAGCTAGGCCGTAATCATGAAATGGGGTTGTAATGGCTAATTAAGTTTACCAGAAATTAATTAATGAAAATTATCAGCAACACAACAGGAATTCGAATTCGGATTTTCAGATCATTAGCACAAAATTAGGAAAATATATGGTTTATATATTACAAATACATATAATGAAAATAAAAAATTGAAAATGCGTATTTTTTAGCGTAACTTAATAATTAGGAGGTGTGTCGCAAATTTTAAACTCAGTTGCTTGTTATACTCGCAATATCTATCAAAATAATTGAGTCACTTCCCAGGTGTATATACATTTTTTTTATTTGTGACCAATACTCAGGGGTAAACCCCTACTAAATGCTGTGAATTGTATTGGAATTTTTGGAAAGGAATGAGATAAATTGCTGTTAATTGATCACTCAAAGGCCAGTGTTATACATTCATCCTTGAATGATCAAGAGCAATTGTCTCCTCGTTGCATGTTGATTGTGTGGTGAGTGCCTTCGCTGAGTAGGTTTATCTGTTATCCGCTACTTCCCAATAGGTGGCGCTTTTCTTCTGATCATTCTGTTTTTTTTTTTTTGTTGGCATTGGTTAATGTGGAATAGAGTGTGTTGAGTGTAGAGATGGTCTTCTTGGCAGGTGATGGCGGGGGCGAGGACTTCTTTATTTTTAAATTATAATTTTGAAAGAACCGCAGACTAACTTTTCCATTTTTTCACTTTTGCTGGGATTTGAACTTGGGCCGTTTGAGTTTTTGTGCGAGCGCTCTAATCACTATACCACTCACCTCCCGTACATTTATCACACCGTATTATTTAGCTGACTAAATAGCCATTTGTATAACATTGTACTTTTTAAGAATAAATAGTACTGAAAATTATACTATTGTATTAAATTTACCATCCCTGTTTAGTACATACATACATATGCACAATGGGAGAGTAAAAGAATAGCGTTTATATTGTTGTCTGGCTGTGTATTCCTACATAAATTGGCAATGACACAAAATTGCAAAAAACTTGTGCCATGTTTTATTTGTATGAGTATGTAGGTGTGAGGGCGTGTGTGTAGGCCTTTGTAACTAAATTCCCTTTTAAACAATTACTGTTTCTTTTCTAACTTAAATAATGACATTTTACAGGTTGCAAAATAAATTTTAGTTTTTCATAAAGTTTTTGGTTTTTTCCTTCTTGTTTTAATTAAAACTTCCTTAAAGAATTTTGGTTTGTTTTTGTTTTTTTTTTTTTTGTTAAAATGTCTATTGTATGTATGTTTCTAGAGAATGCATATACAAGAAATTTATGTAAATATATGTATGTATGTGATAAGAATGTATTAAAAAAAAAAATGCATAGATATAAGCCAGAAATCTGTAACTGTAAAAACCCTTAAGCCTTAACAAAAACTTCATGCATAATTCCTTAAACCTTAATTTCTATTTAAATGTTAAACACTCATTTCTCTTTTCAAGTTCCTTTTATTATTTTATTATTATTACTTTTTTTTAAATTTAAAAACAATTCTTTTTTTTTATAACTCCAGGTTATGTTTGCATTTTTCCACTTGTGGAGTTTCATGTGAATGCGAATGTTGATGAGAGTGAGTGTGTTTATGCGTTTGTTTGTATTTTGACCAACACTGAAAGAAAAAAAGAAAAAAATTATGCCATTTGTTGGAAAACTCTTATGAAAACTTGATACAATTGCTCATTGTATTGTGTGTCTGCATAGTTTCAATTTTATTACAAAATTTCCATTGTTGCGCAATGTTTGCTTTGAATCTAAAGATTATGTTTTTTATAATGTTTGGGGAAGATTTCTTTTCAAAGAAATATGTTTGAAAAAAGAAAAAAAGAAATTTTTCTCTTTTTTTATACTTTAATACTATTTCTTAAGTCAAAAGTTAAAATGTTAATATACAATTTGTTTGTAGTGAAGCCGAATTTGAAATGACCTCAGTTTCAAAAATGTTTCTGAAGATAAGAAGTTTTTTTTACAGATTTTATATAATTTTTTAACTGAACTCAGTTAATTGTGTGTGTAAATTATTTTGAAATTGAATCGCAAGTTTGTTAAATAATTATTATTAATTCCCTTATAACAATATAATATCGCATTAATTTGCTATTAAATGCATTCAAGGTGGCTATGAACACACAAAAAGCAATATTTTATATTTCATTTCATTTCAGTGGATTGTTTTTACCAAGGGTGTTCACATTTTCAAATTTGTTCACCTTTTCGATCGGTAAGATTTTAGAACAAAAATGTGCATTTTAGCAATAGATATTGGCTAAAACTCAATCAGATTGGGAAATTTTATTAAAAAAAAATTTATATAAAATTTTGTTCAAACTTTTTTGCCATTTTTACATTTTCGTGAATATGAAACAAACAAAAAATTGTAATTCAAACGAATTGTATACATACATATATGTATGTACATATAAAGTTTTTTACTACTAAAGTTTCTATATTTAAAAAAATTTACAAAAAAGGCTTAGGAATACTTATATGGGTGTAGCAAAAGAATTCAGTCTTCTTCCTTTTAAAAGATGGATTTTTTCCTAAATAGTACTTTTATTGGAAGAAATCACTTATCTTTTTTTGATATGTGTTTTTTCAACCAATTTAAATATGACCTTTTCCTTAAGATTTCTTAACTACATATGTGCATGTTTTGTTGGAACAGATAGCTAAATATGTATGTATGTTGTCTTATGCTGGGATTCCCCAAATTAAAACGAATTCAAGGAATAAAAT
Organism: Metopia argyrocephala; assembly: GCA_963576795.1. Taxonomy (NCBI): domain Eukaryota; kingdom Metazoa; phylum Arthropoda; class Insecta; order Diptera; family Sarcophagidae; genus Metopia; species Metopia argyrocephala. The sequence goes on from OY756208.1 coordinate 1,516,564, forward strand.
GAACAAAATTTAAAAAACAATTAAAAAAAAAAAAATTGTTCACGTTTTAGAGTAGTCAATTCAAATATAAAAGTGTTAACGTTTCCGAGTCGTTCATGCCTCTCGGATATTCACATTTTCGCGAGTTTACTGTATTTTAATCTTAATTGATTAATGGGCTACACTGCAAAATCAAACAAAAATTCGTTTAACTTTTTCTATTTTCGATTAAATGCCGTTTTAGATTTTTCATGTTAAACTTTTTAAAATTTTTTTTTCTATTTTTTATTAACATTAGAACGCAGATTAGCCCATGGAGGGTGTAGTAAAATTCTGGATTGCTAGCAAAAATATTGAGAACTTGGCTCTATAGAAAATGTTTTCAGTTGGTCAACCAGTAAAGAAAGCAGTACGAAAGCAAAGAGCAGCTTTAATTGAAGAAAATAAAACTGCATGTAGTGGAATTTCTATTGATATATGAATTAATTAAGATGCATTGTGTACAACGATCAGTTGATGCATCATTATCTTAATAGTTAAAATCAATAATCCGGTCAAAAAATCAGGACGGCTTTATATACAGAACAATGAAGAACCAACTATTTATTGAAGAGTTTAGTACTTGAAAAAAAAGGAAAGAAACTTAACAATGCATTTTCATAAAATTTTTGAGTTTAAATTGTCATTTAAAAAATCAGTAATTTATCTGCAAAGCTATTCTTTTTTTTGATTTAAAATTCATAGGGTTTTTCTATTTTTAAATTTTAAATGCTCTGGTTCTATTCTGATGAACTACAGTGTATATTGATGTACATCAGAGAAGTATAATAATACTTTCATTATTCGTATTATTTTATCAATTATTCTTTATATGGCTTCCCCCCTAGTCCAGTGTTTGAAACACTACTAGTGAGAGGGTTGTGGATTCGATTTCCATAAAAGATCTCTGTCTGTGACACTACGCTAAGCAAAGATACATATTAGTCACTTGTCTCGTAATAATTAAATATGTTAATATTGTATTTTTTTAAAGAAATACATAAATAAATAGAAATTCATCAGATGTTACAAACTGCTAGATAAACTAATATATACCATAATTAATAGTATAGCATAAAACATTGAATGTTTGAAGTCAAAAGCAATTATTGTCATATTCGTATTATAAAAATGTATCAAATCACACTCTACACACATATATCCTTATAATTATGTTTACTTTAATACTTCTTTTATCTGACAGATCAAAAGAATACTTTTTTTTGTATTCTTTAAAATTCTCTTTATAAATTATATGTGAAACTTTAAAAAAATGTTTTTGATTTCTGGTAGTAATCTGATCATTCATTTATCTTATATTATTAGCCGTAATCGCTCTACTTTGCAAACGTAGCAAACCATGTCAAACAATAGCAAAATGAAGGCATACATACATCGTCGTGCGGGAGTTTATGTGCTCTATCTGCTATTTCATATTTTTTATATATCTCGAGTGAATGTTGCCACTTTATATTTTCGACCAAAAATTTTTCAAGTCTGCAAACCGTTTTCGGATATCACGTCAAGTTTCGGAGATAAATAGCCGAAAACTGATTGCAGATTCTAAAAATATTGGTGTCAAAAACCTAAAGTAACATCAATAACTCAAGATATATGAAATGGCGGATAGAGCACATAAACTCCCGTACGACGATATGGTAAAACATTGACTCCTTTTGTAATACATTCTTTTAATTGAAAACAAAATAAATTACCAATATTCCTGATTTCGATGTACAATATACGCATGAATGTATTACCCGTTAGTCTATAAATGTGGCGGATGGAGCACATTAACTCCCGCACGACGATATGCAGCGATTTCTTGTTTGCAATGTTTGCAAGGGCTTTTACAATTTAAAGTGATTACCGATATTGTTATTAACAAAGAAATAATAACTTTTAAATTTTTATTTCTCTCAGAGTTCTTATCAAATTCACAAATAAATTGAGTGAATTTCTATCAATAAGCTTTCGTTGCTGCTTTACACTTCCTCTTAAGAAAACAAGAAACAATTTTCCTCTTTTTCGTTTTCGTTTTTATTTTTTGTTTAATTCCTATAAAAATAATTTGCAAATAAAATAAAACAAAATAATTATTGAAAATAACTGCAGAAAACTCAATAGAATACATAAAAAAAAAATTACAATAACTTGTTGATGAATTTTTATATGCAAAATTTTATTTTTTCTAGAATTTTTAATTTAAACAAAAGTATAAAATGTAAACCAGAAGGACAAATGAAAAAGAACAGAAATCTAAACTTCTATTAAAATATAAATTTATACAGCACTCGTAGTAGAGATACTTTTGTTCGGAAGTCATTATTTAAGCAGTAGAAAGTTTTTGTTTCTTATTTTGCATTTCTTTTCCAGTAGAAAACCATGAAACCACTAACAATCAGTATTTTATGAAGATTTACTTATGAATACAAAAATTCTAAATAAAAGAAAGATAACAATTTTTTTTTAGTAGAATTTGTACAAAATAAAATCCAATCAAAATTACCATATTCAATATTTTTATACTTGGAATTTTGTTTCTTGATATTTTTTCTTTCGAATTCAATTGTAACTTCATTGTGATCCAATTCATACATTGCATATATGTACATATGTATGTATGTGTGTTTGAAAAAAATATATTGTATTATAATATATTTCCATTAAAACACCTTATGTCAATGGGACAATTTGCTTTCAGTTGATCAATCAAAGGCGAGTGCTATACCTTCAAACTTGAAGTGATCAACAGCAATCTGTTGATGGTAAGTCTTTGTGCTGAAGTGGTGAGAAATTTTGCTAAGGTAGGTTTTAATCCTTGCTTAGTTCTGTCTATTATTTCCTGATCAGTAGTTTAATAGTTCAAAGGGGATAACGCCAGAGACCTCTTTTTTGTTTTTTAAATTAAAATATCGAAATGCCGCACAAAATGTTCGTTCTTAATTTTTCTAGTACTGGAACTTTAACCTGGCCACTTTGTTTCTCTATTGTAAGCGAGCGCTCTATGCACTACACTACGCCACCCACACTTCTGATGTATTAGCTTGCTATGAAGACTTGCTGTGAAACAGGTAAGGCAGCTACTACGAGAAATACTATTTAAATGATTATTTGAAGCCAAACTCAATTGACTGTGTTTTTATCAATTAAATTCTTAAAATTTTCATTGGATTTTGCTAAATGAAACATGTTTTAATTGCTTTTTGTTAAACACTGACACATTCAAATAAAATGAAAATTCTTTGCTGTATATTTATGTTATTCTCATCAGGGATGGAAATGTTGATATGAAATTATTTTTGTCATATTTTATAGTATGAGCCTTATTTAAAATTTTTTTAAAACAAATATTTGTAATTTATTTTAATTTAAAGAGAAAACATTGAAATTTTAACTATATTTTGGATTTTTTTCAAGGTATTTATTAAAAAAAGAAAAAGTGAAAAATTTTCAGTTTTCCATCCCTAAATTTTTTTCTATATTTGTGTAAAGAAGCAACTCTCAAAAAAGAAAAATCTTATTGTTGATGAGACCCATAAGACTGTGAAATTCTCGATATTGACATTTCATTTCGTATTGTTTGTACACTTTTTCATTGTATCTGAGTTTTTGACATGTCGCTTTACTTAAAGGGATAGTAGCAGTATTTTATAATTAATATTTTTGTATAAATAATTTACAGCTTACTCTGTTCTCTTAAGTACTTTCGTTGTATTGCGGTGTTGACTTTAATAAAGAACAACATGTATGATGCTGTTTCAGTTTTTATTTCATATACATAGTACATATGTATGTACATATTGCTTATAAAATCCCAGTTAGTTCTGTCTTAAAGACATCCTAGAGGATGGGTGCACGACAATAGACTCTCCTGTATGACGCATTCACCACAGTCAGAACAATTCGTCAACGAAATTTTCAAACAAATGTCGCAAAAATCGTGGACAACTGTTTTAGATATGCAAGCACGTCGAAAGTTTTTTGTTTTTCATCAATAACTTCAATTAAATAGACCACAAAATGTCGTCTGCGAACAGCTCTGCAATGTTGTCGACCGCTGTTAGCGACATGTCTTAAAGGCATCCTTGACGCCGATGTCATGTACGACTATTGTGCCAACTGGGATACTTTTTCTTTTAGTCTCATTATGAACTTTAGTTAATCAAAAATGAATTTCGCTTTTTTCGTTTTTGTTTTATTTCAATAAATAAATTGTGCCCATAATTATGAAAGTAGTCTAAGTCAAAATTTTAATAAAATTAGTTTATTAGTTATTTCATACCACATTATTTTAAACTAAATTTATTCAATGTAATTTTTACGAAATTGTCAAAAATTAACCATTAGATAGTGTTTCTAATTTCAACTTTATATGAAATTCATTTAGTGTTAATTATGAAAGTGGTCTAAGTCAAGAATTAGACCATAAATTTTTGGTATCGGATCATTCCTTTCTGCCGAATGACCAAAAACATACGGAAATATTAAATTACTTCTTTATTCTTCTTCTTTATTGCTTTAAGTCATTTATAGGACATTCAGTTAACTTTCAAAATGGTCTAAGTCAATTCAAACTTTGAAAACAATATTATCGAATTAAATTCACACAAAATGTCATATTCGTAATAAATTTCCATTAATTAAGACTAATAAAATTATTAACTAAAATGTCATATAATGTAAAAACATTTTTTAATTTATTCAAATGTAAATCATTAAATATCTCGAAACATGAAATATATGACTTAGACCACTTTCATAATTATGGGCACAATTATAAAATGCAGAGGTCAAAGCAAAGTAAAAACCATGCCTTCCGTAGTTTAACTTTTAATAGGAGGAATTTAGCATTTCTCCTTTACCAGGAAGCTTTTATTTGTCCTTGTCAATAGACATTATCAAAAGTTGAGCGATATTGAATTTATAGGATTGGACCTCTCTACAATATTTCTATTAATTCAAGTAGGAGGTATACTAAAGTTAGCCGAGGTTTAGCTAGTTAATCTATTCATACTTCTTTACAGAAATTCTATTCTGCCAATAACTTGATTGCGGATTAATTACAAAACGAATATAAAATGAACTAGAGCTTAGAACTTAATTGGGAATAATTGAGAAGAATTCTAAGGGCTTTTTAATTTTAACTCCTCCTCTATTTTACGATTTTTTATTTAATTTACTTATGTGTAGTCAGTCCAGCTTAATTTATTTTATAGCCTTGCCTCTACCAGCATGCACCACTCAAATAAAATCAATTCTGGTGCCAGTATGCACGTGTACGAGTATATTTGTATATATTTATTAGTTTCCTTTATTTATGTTATTGTTGTTGCTCAAATTTAAGTTGCATAAGAAGAATGCTTAATTAAATTTCCGTTAGAGTTAAGTATTGTTTGTATTTATGTAGATGAGATGCCTTTACAAGTATTACCATTAACATGCATGTGAAACTTGTTCTTCCTGGGCGTCGGAAAATAAAAAAGTTTCATATTCAACATTCAACGTTCATGCATTTAATGGTTGACTGAGAGCCAAGAAAATTGCCATCATTCATACGCAGTGTTTGCTCTGTTTGCTCTGCATATGACTTGTTTTATACGACTATATCGGAAGATACGTATGTGAACGAGTTGTTTTGTTTGGCTGTTTGTACATCTTCATTTTTATTTCTTCACTCCTTCTTTCATAGTGTTTTTGATTTCTTATACAGTTTCAGTAGTAATATATTTTTCTGTTTTTTGGTGTTGTTGCATATTTAAAGATCTGCTTTTTTTTTTGGTATTTTTACTTTCTTTACGAACGTGCCAACATTTTACGCTCATATCCGTTTTGTTCGTCAGATGACATGTCAGTCAACTCCTGCTGTTTTCAAATTATGCAGTAAAACTACTACTTCCTCATTTTGCACTGCGCTGAACTGCACTGCTTTGTACTGCACTTCACCGCGACAAAGCGCCTTTCGCCTTTTACTTCTTTTTACATATTATCTCTTATTTTATTTTTTCTGTTGACGTTTATTTTCTTTAATTTTTGTGTGTTTGTGTGTGCGTACAACATACATATTAAGTACCCAGCAAATACTAAGTTAAGCAATAAAAATATGATGGTTCTCTATATTAATTTTAAGGCCAAATATTGTTTTTTTTTTAAATCGCTTAAACATTTTTAAAATTTTTCCTTTTATTTTTCATAGAAAATTTTAATTTTTTGTATAACACTTCGTCTTTATTTTTTAATTTTAGTGGGCCACTCCTTTCTTCAACGATTTTTCATAACTTTCCTGTGGAACTTTGGTCGTGGTATTGCGCAAGCCAAGACAGTAAACCAATGCCGTTTTCTAAAAACCATAGAGTTATAAGACTTGAATTGTGTTTCGGGTCATTCTGCTATTAGAATTGCCCTTTTGCACTCTGCAGATGGTAGGATTGTTTCAATAAGTGGTCTGTGTGCCATTTATTACAAAATAATACCAATACCGAACGAAGGAAGAAGCTTTGCAAATTATGTTTTCTCCTTCATGCTTAGTCGTTTTAATATTGTAACGCGGGTTTTAATTCTGTGTTTCTGTACTGCGTCCTTTTCGTATTTTCCCATTGTTTCCAATCAAATTGACTTTAAATTCGCCAATCGAAAGCACCTTGTCAGCGTTTGCGAATATTAGTTTGTTAACATTACTATTTTCCTTCTGGATACTCCGAATAGAATTATTTCTCTTAAACATCTCTTTTCAGTTCTACCAAAAATTATTTAAATAATTGCCACACTGAGCTGAGAAGGTTCTTTTATTTAAAAATCTGAAAATAAATTTTACCAGTACAATATCTGATAGGCTCGGCAGAAATTTACTTTACCCTTCGATTACACATGAAAATATTAAAAAAAAGTTGAATAAAAATTTGCGAGTGTATTGAGATTTTCATAAATGTACTTTGATCTGTAAAGGCTCAGTTAATCTAACCGTAACGTGTCAGCTGACGATGTGTTCAAACTAATTGCCATGTTCTGTAACAAGAACTTAACAGAACGTTTGCAAATTTACATTTAAAGTTAAAATAAAATTCGTTTATGAAAATCTCAATACACTCGCAAATTTTTATTCAATATTTCCTGAAGAAGCTACGCAGAGAAGTAGCGAAATATCGAAAAAATAATTATTTAATCGACCTAAAGCTTAATTAAAAGTTTATATATTAATCAATAATAAGGTCAACTAAACTTATTAATACAATTTTTTATTTTTTTTAATTGAATTGATAGAAATAATAGGTGACTAAAAATAAATAATTCTTCTTCGTTAAAATGTAGAATTAAATTATTCAACTTACTTGCTGCAATTCATACCGCTTTTAACTTATAACTCAGTTTTGGCATTTTTTTATTGCATATTTTTTGTTTGGATAAAGCTTCTGTAGAGGGCACTAAAATTATGTTGTCGTTGCAAAAGTATGTAGAAAATCAAAACTTAGTAAAATCATCGTAAAGGTGAAATCTAAACATACTCCTACTGGGAGACATCGGAATTCATCAGTGTAGTTTTCTTTTAAACACCTTAAGCTGAAATCTTTTAATAATTTTTTTAAGAACAATTAACAATTTTTATAATAAACTCTGAATCACACGACTTCATTATGTTAGATTTTTTTATAACGAAAGCTATCTTTTAATTTTTGTATTATAAAGATGAGTCCAGTTTTATTATTGAATACTTATTGAATAAATGCATTGAAATATCAATTATTTTCAACTTGTCATTCACTTGAATTCAAGTAGAAAACCAAATCTAAATTGGAGTCAATACTTTATGTAACCGAATAAAAGGCATCATATTTCATGTTTTCGATTTTAAGTTTGCTGGGTTATTTGATTTCATGTTTTATGCATGTGTGTATATGCGTTTGTGAGTTTATGCTGTTCTCACATTGATATATGACTTATGCAAAGATTTTTTTCTTAAAACTTAAAAAAAGTAAAAAAAAAAATCATATAAAAAGAAAACTTAAAAATTGTGATGAAAAACTTAAAATAGTAGATACTAAAGAATAACAAGATAAGGAAAGAAAGAGGAAAAACAAAAAAAAAAAACAGAATTTTCAGTACAAAATTTTCATCTTCAGACGAGACTTTATAGCGCCAGTATTATGGCGAAAAACATTTACTTTTTTATGCAAAAATTAAACGAAATAATAAAAATGAACTTTAAAGGAAAAAAATCATGTAAAGAGGTTGATTTACAAGTTTATGTGAATGTTGTGTTTCTATTCAAGTTGCTTGTATTTTCTTCGGAAAAGGCTTTTCGGGAAATTTCAAAACTTAAAAAAAAAAATAAATGTTAGCAAAAAAGTATGAAAAAAAAAAAAACTTAAGAAGCCGAACTCATTTTTCAATGGTCCATTCAAAACAACTGCTCTCATATACTGACACATTCGACAATTGAATGAATGCATTTGCGTTTTTTTTTTTCTTTTTACTTAAAAACGATTTCTTAACATAACAGTTAAATAACTTTTGGTAAGTGCTGCCACTTAAACATTTATAAACTAAAGGGTAATACATACATGCGTATATTGTACATAAAAATCAGGAATATTTGTAATTTATTTTGTGTGCAATTAAAAGAATGTACTTGTTTTACAGAAGGAGTCATTGTTTTACCATATGTTTGTGTTATTAAATGACTGGTTATGCTGTATTTACCGTTAAAGGCAAATCGAATTTACATGCTTTAGAGATTCTGGAAAAAAATCTGATGTTGGACTATCAACTTACACTGCTTATGTTTCTCGATAAATGAGAACTTCTTTATATCTTTAAGCAATAAGTGGCTATCTGCCATAAACCACAACCAGTACGAGTACTCCACGCACCCAAACAATCAGGCCGATCTACCTCAGTCTCCGAATGACAGAGCAGGACAGGCAAACCGGGGGTTCCTGATGCCAGTAGTACCAGATTAGATAGGCGTCTCTGATCAGTCCCTGAGAGCATCAGTAATTTACCAAAAACTCTCTGTCTATAGCGACCGCCAGGGCACCCAGAGCTAGGTGAACTCCATACTCGTCGAGAGCACAGGCTCCTGGTGGGTCGTATCACCAGGAGCCATAATGTATCCCCGGGGGGATCTTAAGAGGAACGAACGAAATGAAGCGTATGTATCAAATAACGCTTCCAGTATATCATTTTAATATTCAGATTTTCAGGATAGAAATAGAAAATATAGACAACGAGGTCTCCAACTAATTTATAAAGCCATTTTGGCGTTAGAACTGCATATCTGACAGCGCCGACAATCGACTGCAACTCCGTTTACTTTATTTCTAAATGAATGTTCTTCTATTGCCTCACAAGAACACAATCCCAGGGAAGATCGAGCATTCACAATTTGCCGGACCAGAACCATATGGCAATGAGTCAAACAGAAACAATATTGATGAAATGAACCATGTGATCCCATCTTTAGTGTTCTAACCCCAAATAAAAGGCTTTTTGCCAGTATTACTTATATTTAAGCACAAATGAATAGCTGACATTGTCGCAATTCAGTCGAACGTGTCAAAGTAACCAAAACACTTCTTTCTCGACAAGATTAACAACCGACATCAATATATAAAAAGCCAAAATAATATGGATTCAAAGTCCAGTAAAAACACTGCCACTCCGACTCTACAGCCATGTTCCATAGTATGAAATGTCTGAACATGAATGTATATATAATATATATTATAGATATTAGTATATACGCATATTGTATTGTATTGTATTGTATTGTATTGTATTGTATTGTATTGTATTGTATTGTATTGTATTGTATTGTATTGTATTGTATTGTATTGTATTGTATTGTATTGTATTGTATTGTATTGTATTGTATTGTATTGTATTGTATTGTATTGTATTGTATTGTATTGTATTGTATTGTATTGTATTGTATTGTATTGTATTGTATTGTATTGTATTGTATTGTATTGTATTGTATTGTATTGTATTGTATTGTATTGTATTGTATTGTATTGTATTGTATTGTATTGTATTGTATTGTATTGTATTGTATTGTATTGTATTGTATTGTATTGTATTGTATTGTATTGTATTGTATTGTATTGTATTGTATTGTATTGTATTGTATTGTATTGTATTGTATTGTATTGTATTGTATTGTATTGTATTGTATTGTATTGTATTGTATTGTATTGTATTGTATTGTATTGTATTGTATTGTATTGTATTGTATTGTATTGTATTGTATTGTATTGTATTGTATTGTATTGTATTGTATTGTATTGTATTGTATTGTATTGTATTGTATTGTATTGTATTGTATTGTATTGTATTGTATTGTATTGTATTGTATTGTATTGTATTGTATTGTATTGTATTGTATTGTATTGTATTGTATTGTATTGTATTGTATTGTATTGTATTGTATTGTATTGTATTGTATTGTATTGTATTGTATTGTATTGTATTGTATTGTATTGTATTGTATTGTATTGTATTGTATTGTATTGTATTGTATTGTATTGTATTGTATTGTATTGTATTGTATTGTATTGTATTGTATTGTATTGTATTGTATTGTATTGTATTGTATTGTATTGTATTGTATTGTATTGTATTGTATTGTATTGTATTGTATTGTATTGTATTGTATTGTATTGTATTGTATTGTATTGTATTGTATTGTATTGTATTGTATTGTATTGTATTGTATTGTATTGTATTGACCAAATTTAAATTTTTGTATAATCAAGGATAGTGAACAATTTCAGTTAAAATTTATTTGATTTATTCTGCATAATATTTGGAAACTGTTCAAATTGGCATCTCTATAGATTTTAGGTTATAAGACTTGCTTTGTATTCCTGTCTATTTTGTCTTACTTTTTTTCCTGACTTTTTCCTGGTTGCCTTTAGCCAAGTGCTTATCTTTAACATTCTTTTTTTTTTTTTTTTTGGTTTGTTTTACTTATTCTCATATGTAAACTTATAAATTCCAGGAATTTTTATTCACTTTAAAATGTTTTTCATTTGTTTTCTATTTTGTAAACTGAATTTTTATTTATAAATATTTTTTTTTCTCTCTCTCTCTCTCAACTTCTTAAGAAAACTTTAAAAGTTTTGCTTTTATTTAGGATTCCTTTATGATTCCAAAGAAAGTGAGATTTTATTTTCCACTTGGTGATTATAAAAACAAAAAGAAGAAGCAAATCCAACAATTAGAAAGAAATGCATTTCGAGTTTCTTCTATTATTTAAAAATAAAAAGTGTTTCTAAAAATTTAAAATCTAAAATTTAATCTGAATTTATTTTATTTTTTTTTTATAATTTTGAAATGAATTTCTGTTTTCTTGAAAATTGTTAAAAATAAATTATAAAATGAAATATTCGGAATTATCGCCTATACTCTGCATATCGAAATCGAGAGCATCTTAAATTAAACGAAACTTCAAATTGCCATAATTTTTTGAAATCTTAGAAGATATTAAAATTTTTTTTTGTTCTTTGCTTTAATGACCAATAAAATAATTTTTTCTATTGCAAACACTTTTAAAAAATGTATTAATCTTTGGCAATATATTCGACTTCAATTCCCAGAACACACCTGAAACTTTCAGCAATATATTGTTCGTGAGTACAAATAATGAATTAGAGATATTTTAGATCTTTTATTTTATATATCCTGTTAAGATAACGAAGGTTAATCTCATTAAATTTGAATTTTGTGTCGGTGTATGAATGGTAGGTTCTTTGTCTTTTTAACAGCCACTACCATTTTAGATTGTATTTTCGTGTTGTTTACTTAATCAACACAAATTGAAGTTTTTAAAGATACTGTTGTTTTGTGTAATACTCGTTTTAGGGGACCTGCCAACGAAACAATTGACCCTATAAACTTGGTATAAAAAGTCACATTGAAAGCATTTATGCAAACGATAAACAAATAATTTGATATCTACATCGCCTCATATTTGTTTCCTCTATAAAGTCTGTAAAGGCTTAAACTGAAAATTATAAAAAATACTAACACCAATTTTTTATAATTTATAATAAACAAAATAAATTGAAAAATAGAAATTATATTTTAGATTTAAAAAAATTTCATAAAAAAAAGATAAAAAATAATGATGACGATGATGATATTTGTTGACTAATATTTTAAAATTCTGTAATTGTTATGCAAGTTAAAATAGAATCATTTAAAGAGAACAGCATATCAAATATTGAACAACAAATGCTATGGTTGGTGCCATAATTGTTGCTACAGCAACATCACAACTTTTTAAATTGGGGACAATGTCAATAACAAAACAAATTGTGCAATATTTCGTTGTTTTGTGTTATTGATATGAAGAGAACAGGACAAAAAGAAAAAGTCAAATAAAGATATTGCAGTTAAAAATAAAATTGTTTACGCCAAAAACGTCCAATATTATAACGGAGAATGACACTGTTCTACCAAACCTTAAATTTTTTGTAAAAAGGATTGCAAAAAAAATATTAAAAAATTTATCCTTTATAACCAGAATTTGTATTTTTTTGTAATAACTAAAGGATTTAATAAAGAATTCCTGTATAATATAATCAAAATTCTACTTCTTACATTTTTTTTAATTCTAATTTCAGTTTTCATGGGGGGTGCGTGGTATAGTGGTTAGAGCGCTCAAAAGAAAACTCAAACGAACCAGGTTCAAATCCCAGTAAATGGAAAAAGTTAGTTTGATATTTTTTAAATTATAATTTAAAAATAGGAGGTCCCCCCCCAAGAAGACCATCTAAAAAGAAACTGCTCCCCGACATTCCATTCTATTCCACTTTATTATTACCACTAGCCTTTGAATGATCAATTCACAACAATTTGTCTCGTATGTAAGGCGCTTAATTGTAATATAAGAAAAAAAATACGATCCACAACATTTAGTAGGGGTTTACTTTTAGCATTGGTCTCAAATAAAAAAAGGTAGTTCATTTGTATTCTTATGTAGTAAGAAAGTATTACAATGGAATCATACTATAGGTATAAAAATATTTTCGTCAAGATATTGAAACTTATTGATAAATATGTTTTTGTATTAATGATGCCTGAACATCAGAATTGTAACATCAATCTTTTAGCATTTGGCATCAACCTAACAACCAACAGTGACATCAATGACTTTTCCCAAAATTTTGTCATATTTTATGCGTCAATCATAATGCTTTGATTACATCAATCCACTGGAACATTTTGTGCATTATCATGAAGTGTATTTTGTGTTGTTAAAGGAATAGTATGATGGGCATGAGAGAGTGCAATTTTTCTATCGTTGTTATTATTTCCCAGCTAGCGTTTGAAAGATTGTTTTTCTTAAATGGGTATTTTAATTAAACTTTTATTATTTCAATTAAACTTCAGCATTGTAAATGTGGCTGGTCAAAATTGGTCTCTTTTGATATAAAAATTGACCGTGGTTTTATACTAATTTTAGGTTGATTTGACAATTCCAAATCAACCATTATTTCAATATGATTCTTAAGTAAAAAATTGGTGTATGTGCTTTATCTACTTATTAATACTTAGTATATTAGCCTATAATTTATTAATAGTTTGTGTATTTGTACCATGGAATAAATGGGTGCAAGATGCCGCTCGGGTCAATTGACCACTTTGACAAATTATATTTCCCACTGAAAAGCACGTCTGTGAGCTACAGACGATCACAGTCAGTGCAATACAACAACAACAAACATTCAGTTTGAAGTACGTCGAAAAGGATTATAAACAGAGCAATAAAACAACAACATACAAAAACAGTCACCGGCGCACAATGTGACAGCCCCATAGTAACAGCGGCAAAAAATGGTTTTTGGCGTGTCGTCCAATTTGAATGAAATTTTCACAGTATATTAACAGATATATGAGTAACACTTTTCTGAAATTTCAGCCTCATAACTTCATTACTTTTTGGTCTAAAGCAAGTCAAATTTGAGGTATGCCAACGCGTTTGAAATATGTTAATTTAATATGTAATATTCAAAGGCTTATTAATAAAAAAATACATGATAAATATAACTTTAAACATTTTTTTTATTTAATTTAGTTGTTGTAGAATGAGTAGATGAAAAAATAAATTAAAAAAGAAAAACATGAAAAAAAATTTCTTACCAACAGAATTGTGGTGTAAAAATTGAACATTTTGCATTTTCAATGGACTAGGAAATATAGAGCAGCCCCTCGTCCTAGGTGCGGACTTATATCAAATAAAAGACTGAAGTCTCAGCTTTCATTTAAAGTAAAGAACATATAGCAAAAGTATGCAAAAGTACTTTAAACATACAAGAAATACGCATTCTGTTGCTATACGTATGTTTGCATGCAATAGTATGTTTACAAATTTTTACTTTTATTTTTTTTTTAATTGTTTACAATTTTTTATATTAATTCATTTAGAATGAGAATGAAATTGAAAAAATTAGAATACCATGATGATATTAAAAAATTATTGATAGAATGAAAAACAAATTTTTTCTTTTTTATAGCATTTCAATGAGAGGTGGGCGTAATAGTGGGCGTGTTATTGTAATTTTTGCAGGAAACATTTTAAATGATATAAATTACAGTAATATCAAATTTGAAGGTTGTACCTAAAATAATTTAGAAAATATGGCACTTTTTATGTTGAGGTTGTGTGGATGGTAGGGGTAAAAGTGGGCTAAAGTTCAAAATTTTTTTCCGATAATGTTTGTAGCAATATAACATTCAAGTGTACCAAAATAGAAAGTTATACCAAAAGTATTACGGACAATACGGCATTTTACAAATTTCGATTGTATGGGTGGTGGGCGTAAAAGTGGGCGAATTTTCTTAATTTTTTTTACTGAAATTGTCTCAAAAATAACCTGTGCAAAATTTCAGAGCTCTACAATGACTCCTTGTATTTAATGCCAGCGTTGTCAGACTATGCGGCGTCACAACAAAGCAATGTGTGTGTCTTGTATCATGCGCTCGCTGCTTGCCCAGTGCGTTTTTTAATATTATTTTATTTCTATACAGTACACACCGTATAAATATGACTAAAAATTCATGTTATGCTATATCGGTATCACGTGCAATGCAATGATGCTACAAAACTCCTCGCTGAGTCTTTTTCGAGCATTTTAAGTGTTCAAAAACTGTTCAGTCCCTTAAAAGTTTCAAAAGGAACATGTAAATGATTCACACTGAGGTTTTAAAAGTGTTTAGTTTCAAATACAAAAACAAATTACATATATAGTAATCGTAAATAGATTACTTCGGTGTCTTAAATGTGAATGCTTTGTCTGTTATTTTATCGTTACATATGTTTGTCCTTGGAGGCATGTATCAATGAGAAATCTGTTTTAAAAAGTAATGATGGTCAGAAAAAGAGAATATAATAAAGAAAAAACTGTTATGTTTAATAAGTCTTGGACCAACTTGTTATAAAGTATGTTAAAAAATATAATTCCAATAAATGATTTCAAGAAAAAATGTGTGAATTAAATATTTGACTATTGGTTGATGAGACGCCTGTGGCTGGAGTCGAAAACATGTTCAGTTCGGCTGTCGTACATTTTCTCAACAGATGTCAGTTTTCGTATTTAATTAAGAAATCATTGCAAATATTTTAATTTCATTTAAAACTCATAGAATTTAGTTCTAATCTGTTAAGGCGTTTTAATGATGAAACAAAAATTAATTAATGAAAAAATTCTCATCAATTTTACTGGGGTTTCGATTTATTTTTTGTTCTCTTAACGTCACTTAGAGTTATATTCTTTATTTTTACCCAATCCAAATTAACAGAAAATATATTTGAAAATTATATAAAATTAAATTTACAAAAGAATTTATTTAATTTAATTGCTTTTAATTAAATTTACAAAAATCACATTTGATGTGTTTGTACGTATTTGGTGTTTGCTTGTCGCGCTGGCAACAGGGAAGTGAAAGTTTTGAGACTTTTTCTTTTTTATGCACATGCTGATATGATGTGGTTTCTGTTTAAATACCTCTGAACACTGTTGCTGTCTGCAGTCAGTAACTGATATTCAAAAGTTACAGGGCGACGCCACATACAAATATTAAAAATCAAAAACGTAATATTCATATTTTTAAATTGGTATTTTTCTTGCTTTCATTGCCTTCGCCTAAAACTGTAAATTCTGTCTTCACTTTGAAAAACTTTCAAACTTTTACGTTTTGCTGAAAACAAAAAAAAATATTGATTAATTTTACCATCTTACCTTTTAAATGACTTGGTTGAATAACTTTTGAAAGTTTTCTTTCATTTGTAATACGTGCAGGTTCGATATGTGACACACTGAAACATTATTTTCAAAATGAAAATTATGAAGCAAATAAAACCAAGCATGCATGATTGCTTAAAAGCCTAATTCACTTGTCAAAAACACAACGTATGACTTTATAAGTTTCTGTTTAAGAAACGAAAAATGTGTTTATTTTTAATTTTTTCTGTTCTTTTTTTTTCTTTTTCCTTCTTCATACATATTTTAATAACAATTTTCAATTAAATTCCAAGAAATGAAAATTCATTACAAACTATAGTCTTTGCAGATTTTTTTCTTTAATTTTGTTTTTCTTTTTAAAGAGGCCAGCTCTCAGGGTGAGGAAAATATAAGATAAAGAGCGTAATAGTGTGTGGAGCTTTAATTTAAACTTACTGATTTTAGTCAGAGAAAATCGGTTGTTGTTGTTTGATTATTCAATGGCCAGTATTATGCCTGTACCACTAAATAAAATAAAGCTTCAAAATGGATGTTGATAGTCATTGTCTAGACGATATTTTATGTAATTTCGATTAAACTTTTGTGCTTGAGAGCCCATATTGCTAGCATTTGTCTACACGAATAGAAGAGGCTTGAAGACAAGACGAACAGAATGCAATAATTTATAAAGTATTGCTGCTAGAAAATCTTGATAAGAGAATGCTAAATTCGTTACTATTCGCAAAAAGTCTTTCAAAGCATTAAAATTTCTTTTACATGGTGGCAAATGACAATTTTTTATTTTTCTTATTTATGTGCAGTTCTTGTCAAAAGTGAATTGTTTTTTTTATTATATTCTCTTTATAAACAATTTGGACGTTTTTCTTTTGTTTTTCTGGGAAAAGGCATACATTTAATAAAAACAAAAAATTATTATTATTGTTATAGAAACGAGACACTTTGTAGAAATAAATATTCCCTGGTTGAAAATAAAATAATACAATTTTTCTGTATTCTTAAGTTTAAATTATAAATAATTTATTATTTTTAATTTTAGTTAATTTAAGTTCGCGTAAAAACAGAATTAGGTGTACATATATTGGTTGAAACAACACAATTATAGATTTTTGTTTAAAAATAAATTATTTATTGTAAAGAAATTCTCAAGCTCAAGGTCTATTTTTAAATAAAAACTTTTATTTAATTATCAATATTTCGCTACTCCTGCGTGTAGTGTCTTTAGGATATATTTATTTGTAAATTATTTTCAAATTTTAAATACATTTAACGGTTTTGGAGAAAGTTTTGATGATTTATCGTCTGCAGACATCGACGAATTATTATTAGAAAAGGTACTGAGCGATGATGAAATTATTGGTTTTGCGCTTGACACACCCGATACCAAAGAAAAATCTGAAAATGACGAAGACGTTCCTACCCTCACAGCATCCCTAAGGATAAAGAAGGCCTCCAAATGGCAGCTAAATTGGGCGATCATTTTTGCAAGCATGACACTAATGAGGAAAGAGCCGCGAAATTTCAACGTGATTTGAAATTATTAATGGGTAAATATTGTGAATTACAACCCAGTCTTATCAAAACTGGATGTCAACGATTGAATGATATTGAAAATGATTCTAGCGATGAAGTCTATGGTAAACGAATGTGTTTATCAGAAAATTATACTAATTAAAAATTAACTTGAATGATATGTTTTAGGAATTTTATTATTTCTTTTTCTAAATGAACTATTTTTCCTATTATTTTTGTCTATTTTTTGTTAAAATAAAATATGTAGTATGTTTATATACGAATAAACATAAATTTTAATTACATATACAGTAATCCCTCGAACTGCGCGGTTCCTGACTGCGCGGTTTCGGACTTGCGCGTTTTTATTTTTACCACCAAAATTTCGCATTGCGCGGCAAAAGTTTCGCAGCAGCGCGGTTTTTTTTTGCGTACATAAATATATCAGTGATGTGCGCACACATACTATCCCATAATGTAGAATTTGTTGAAAAAAACCAATTTAGTAGCAAAGCACTGGCAGAATTTTTGAAGCGTGACAATCAGCTTGGTGAAGAAGCTATTGACCTAGACCCTGATTTAGACCGTGCTTTAAAATTTCGTAGCCGTTTGACGGAAGCTTTAGTGCCGTATAAAGAACTTTACAGCTCAAGAGATACTATTAAGCAATCACTATTAACAAGTTTTTTTACGAAACCATTGGAGGAAAATAGAACAAATTTATTAGAAGATGAAAATTAACTTATTTAACCCTAGAATACTAACCTACGTAAATTTTACGTGTAAGTTTTTTTATTATTGTTGCTGGACAACCATTCAGCGACCTAACTGTATCAAATTCCACAAGTGCTCTTTTTAAATAGTTTCTGAACCAATGCAAAACATAAACGAAGGATATTTAGTCATTAAACTGCTTTTAGAACGGGAAGATTAAAAGGCTATATGTAAAGTTTACGTGATGTTAGTGGTAAGAGTATAGTTTACGTAAGTAAAATATACGTAGAGTTAGTATTAAGAGTATAAATTTGTAGAAGTATTTTATATATTGACGGAAAAAGGAAAGTAAAAGCCGATCAACGTGGTCTCAACTGTGAAGATGTTGAGGCATTGGTAAACTCCAGTGACTTTGGTAACATCAGCGACGTTACTTATAAAGAGGAAGAAAAAGAGGATTTTAATAGTAACAACAGTTAAACTGAATAAAAATTGCTACCCCACTGCAACAGTTAAAAATGATATCGAAAAAAAATTGACAGAAGTCTTTGAGATATCACGGGAAACTTCATATTTACCAAAAAGTAGCAAACCAAACAGAGGAAATATCTGTAGCTAAAAAAAGGTTAATTTTAGGCAAGAACGGCTACATTTAGAATAACTTTCCATTGCGCACTAAAGGCGGCAAATGCGCTTCAAGAAATATTGTGTTTTTTTTTTGGCAAGGTACGACGATAACTAAGGGCGCTGGGCACATATGTACATATGATACTGATATATGCAATGGTATATACATACATATGGTAATTTTTTCTGTTTCACCTATAATTTAATCCCAAATATGAATTTTATTTTACTTTCAAAATTGTTTTTGTTTACCTTAACATAAATTTTACTTTAATTTTTAATATTTAATAAACAAAAGCTAATAAAATAAAAAAATTTACGGAAATAACCACATTAATTGAAGGTAAAATTCCATAGCACGTAAAATTTACGTGGCGTTAGTATTAACGTATAAATAAATAACGTTAGTATTCTAGGGTTAAAGATTTTTTTAATTATATATTTACATTTTAATTATGTACATACATACTATGTACAATGAACGGATTTCAAGATTTTTTTTTGTTTAATTTTTATGAATGAATTTATTATTTTTATTTTTTTTTTTTGTTTATGTTAATGTTTAACTTTATGTTAATATTGAATAGTCTTTTTTTTAGTTATCTACTTGGTTTAAATTTAAAATTTTCAGGATAATTTTAGGATTTGGAACGTATCCCCCTAATTTCATACAAAATAGGGTTCACAGTGCGCGATTTCGGATTGCGCGCTGTTTTTTCAGAACGTATCTACCGCGCAGCTCGAGGGTTTACTGTACTTTATTCATCTCAGTTTAGCTGAACCAATCCTTTCGTTTTATATGGATACTCTATATTTTTTACGCGGTTTTTTTTACGCGAGTTTTCAAGGAACGTATCTATTGCGTAAAAACAGAATTAGGTGTATTTGTTTTATTCATTTTATGTACTAAATCCATTTCAAAGTCCTAGTTTTATTAAAAAAACTTTTAGGCATCTTTTCTTTGCAGCTGAATTGATTGTAGATATTAGATGTTGCAAATGTGAACACATGTTTTACATTTTCAACATCTTCCCTGCGTTCCTACAAAATGTACTCAAGTGTGAAAAGTCTATAACTCAATATATCATGGATGTTTCATACTGGTATATATAAAGCTCAGATTCTTATTAATACGTTTCAATAAAAAAAAGCATTGCGATAACGTTTGCCAGAATTATCTATTAAAGCTATAGAAGCTATTGTCAAAAATCACAATTACGATGATATTTTCAGAGTTGTAAAATATATTTTTCTGTTTGTCTCTTTACACAATCGAAACTGGTCTCGATCCGAAAACAAAACATCTGCCAGATAATTATGATCTGATAGATTCTATGCAATATCATAGATTTTTTTTTAATATTCATAATATTTTTATGCATGTATGGATGGATATACTCGAATATACGAGTATGTTGGTTGTTGTTACTTTATTGAGCCATAAAAAAATACTTCAAAATATTTACACCCATTCTTCTATTATTCTGATTTTTAGATGAAAAAAAAAAAAAAAATAAATAAATAAATTGCAGATTCAGAGTTTTTATTATTTAAAAATACTTTTTACTTTTTACTTCTATGTGTGCTACTGTAGTTGTAGTTTAAACCCTTATTTGCAAAAAGGTTTAACAAGAAAAACAAAAAATATAAATGGAAGTGTAAAAAAAAGGAAAACAAAAGAATTAGGAAAAGAAATGAAAATAATAAAACCAACAGCCACAACAATATAACAAATCTCTCTCGTCTTTCTTACCATGCATTGTGAAAACATACTGGTGTGAATACACACATTTTCTCTCGTAATAAATTTTCGTTTTCGCTTAAACTGACAGCATTAAAATGTTTTTCCCTGTTGGTGAAGAATGATCAGAAAAAGTAAAAAACAAAAAAAAAAAAGTAAGAAAACGAATATAAAAAATTCCCTATAAGAGTAGAAAAAATAAAATGAAAGAAAATACAATCATTTTCGGTTTTGTAGAATTTTGTTATACCCTTTGGGCGATATTATACCTCACCCACTAACATTGTATTGAAAATTATTTCTCTATTGTGTGGCTACTGCAACAGTAAAAGGGTATCTTCAATTCACTACAGACAACAAAAATTTGAAATTGAAAATATAAAAGAAATCATTACAAACTGTGTACCCAAAAAAAAAAAAAAAAAAAAAAAAAGAGATCAATAATCAATCAGGTTGTTAATGGCCAATAAGGATTCATTTTTAAATTAACACATCTTAAGTCATAAAAAGTTTAAGAACTTTTTTTGTTAACAATAAACGAACCGAAAAGTGAAAAACAGTCATTTGAGAAAAAAAAAAAAATAAATAAAAGAAAAACGAAAAGTCATCCACATTATCATTATTATCACTGTAATCATTTCCGATTATACTCTTGAAAGGATTGTAAAACTCTGTGTTCTTTGCTTTCGTTTTCGCTTTTGCCTCACACTTTAGCAAATGCACTGATAAATTTAATATCCTTTGAGGAACCAGTGTAGTGTGTGAAGAAAAACACTTAAATTTGCATGCATGTAATAACACATGCACAAATCGTTTATGCATTTGTGTGCGAGGGTGGCGGGTGTTTTTTTATTATTTTTTATTTTTTTTTTGTAAATATTTAAATACACAAACATTATATGGGACAAGTTTAATGCAACATTATCAACACATTGAAAACAACAATTGTACTCGTAACTGCAATAATAAAACTCAAAAGAATTTATGAAACAACTGAAATTAATGTGAAAATGTTTTGTTTTAGCTTTAACAACAACAACAAGAATTAAGAAGTGAAATGCTAAAAGTAACAACAGAAAAGAAAAATTATGCAAAACATTGCAACAACAATAGTTGATACAATCTTCTAAATACATACATTTGTTGCAACAATACGAGTATATGACATCAACAATTTCGACCTCGATATTAAATTTAAGATAAGAAAGTACGAGTATATGCCTTCCATTCAAAACAAAGTAGTATTTAAATTTAAAAATATATTGTATGTACATATGGTATATGATTTCTTGTTATTACATAAATATTTGATTTTATTTCGGGCATATTAAATACTGTAAGGCTAACGGTTTTTTTTTTGTGATCAAAAGATCAAAAAATCTGTTTTTACGGCAACGGCCACATATAGTGATTTTAGATAAAATAGAGCCACAACTAAGCATCACTTTCCAAGGATGGAATACAACTCTCATGCTTCAAATTCTATTGTAGGGCTTCTCGACCGCGTACAGGAAAGGACGAAGAAGCGATGGTAGAGTATCCAATTCTATCGATTTGTTCTGAGCATCAGCACAATGCGGTGTGCGTTTCATTGTTCTATCTAATTGATACTTAGTTTATGCCTATTTTGAAATCAGTTCGACACAAAACGATTTCACTTATAACGATAACTTTATATGCGTTTATGCCTATGTTTTAAGTCGAAACAGTTTTAAAATTGTTTTAACTAACAGCTAATTCTAAATAATTATAATTCTAATATTTTCATATTTTCTACAATAATACATATAGAAAGAATAATAAAAATAACCAACGGAAGAAATTGGCAACCCCATCAAATTTGGCAGAACATTCTTTACAGCTCACTTTCATAAAGGTTTTAAAATTGTATGCGTTTATAATCAATCAATTTTGAAAACGATTAGTCTGACTCAAAGACGTTTGGGTCCAATAAGGTTCCACAGTTTTAGTAAAAATGTTTCGAAATTTCGAAACTGTTTTTATGGCTGTTTGTGCCATGGATTTGAGGAAATGAAAACATTTTCAAAACGGGCATAAACATCACATGAGTCGGAGACCTGCAACTCCGTCGACACAGCTCTGCTTAAAACGTCTTGTTTTATTTAATTTCTTACAATCTCATGTACTACATTGATGACTTTTAAACTTTTTAACTTTACCGCTCGACTTATTTCTTCTTTAGCTTCTTATTTAGTCTTCTTCCTAAGGTTTTCTACACCACAGGTCATTTGTTAAGTTATTTTTCTTACCCATAAAGGCTTTTACATTCGGCCATCTTGATATTCACCGGTCTCCGATGGGAGGACATCGTGTTTTTCCATGGTTTAATAAAATCATAGTTTGGGTATGTGTTGTTAGGACCTCTGCAGACTGCAGCTTTAACAAAATCGTATCGTTCATTTTCCTTAACTTTTCAATCCTGTACGGTCCTAGATATTCACTCGCTAGTACTTATTTTTCCTGCTATAAACTGGGATCTCTTAATGGCTACGATATCACCGACTGTAGTCATCGTGGTCTAGTTTTTTAGTGTGTTGGCTTACTAAGACGAAAGCGCTGGGTTCAAATCTCAGCTCTAACATCTTAAAAAAAATATTAAAAAATTATTTCTTTCGGCGACTACCTCTCAGCAGTCTTCTGGCAAAAGCTCTGGGAGTAATTGATTGCCATGAAAAAGTTTCTCAAATTTGTCGTTCGGATTCGACTTTAAACTGTAGGTCCCGGTACTCATAATAAAAATTTACACACACAACATGAGTGCTGCCAGAAGCTAGGCCGTAACCCTGACACAGGGTTATAATGGCCAATTAAGTATGTATCTATGTATGTATGTATGTATCACCGACTGTGTACTGAACATGAGTCTTCCGTTTTTATCGTACTGCTTTTTATAGATTTCTTGCGCCTTGAGTATTTGTTGTTTAGATTCGTTACGTAATTGCTGGCGATCTTTTCCAAACTGATGAATTAGTTCTTCTTGTAGTATTTCCATTATCTTACTTTTATGTGTAGTTCTTATTTTGGTTCCGAATAAGATTTCTATTGATCGAGTAGGATTATCAACAAAGGATTTTGTGGTATTTACACTTGTCCAACATACATAGTTATACCATTTCGAGAACAATTTCGCTATGACCGATAAAAAGTTTTACTACTTCATCTGTATTTGTTGTAAACAGTAGTAATTTACTTTTATCGTTGTAGTAAAATATGTCTTCTTTTTTTTAAAAAACTTTTTGTTGTGTGTAATGCATTTTATACAATTTGAAATAATCTGAGTAACTTTTTTCTTTAATATGGATAAGGCCGAGGCCACGCAATAAGCGGCAAAGCGGTGAGCGGCAAGTGGCTTATTACTGAGCGATATTTCTAAGCGGTTAGTTATTAAAATGCCATACTTTTATTTTTAAAATTTGATAATCTATCTTGCCAAAACAGCGGTTGGCTTTGTACATACATAACATAACTGGCCTTTACAACCCTGTGTCAGGATTACGGCCTAGCTTCTCGCAGCACTCATGTTGTGTGTGTAAATTTTTATCCATGAGTACCGGGACCTACAGTTTAATGTCGACTCCGAACGACAGACTTGAGAAGCTTGATCATGGCAATTAGTTACTCTCAGAGCTTTTGCCAGAAGACTGCTGAGAGGTAGTCGCCGAAAGAAATATTTTTTTCATATTTTTTTTTAAGATGTCGGAGCTGGGTGTCGAACCCAGGGCTCATGTCTTAGTAAGCCAACATACTAACCACTAGACCATGGCGACTACAGATGAAATTATAAGCTACTCATTCACTGTTGCCATGTTTATGCTTCGCAGCTCAGGAATCAACTAAAAATTAGAACAAGTTCTATTCCTGAGCGGTGCCGCTTAGCCGCTCATTGCGTGGTCACTTCAGTAGTATTCCATATGTTTTAATTTTTTGCCGCTCAGTCGTTCATTGCGTGGCCTCGGCCTAAGTGTTTATTTTTCTCCAACGAGTTATATTTTTTTTGTATATTACTTTTCAACAGACGTAAGTAATTCCAAATAAACGGTTATGCTAAGTTGAGCTTATTAAAAAAAAATAATGAACTGTATTGCTTGCTGTTCTGTTTAAGTGTCGAATTTTTATTTCAATTTTTTTTTTAATGAAAAATAAAAACCAATATGCATGTGTATTGTATACGAGTATATATGTATGTATGCAAGTAGTTCAAAGATTATACAACACAAAACATTATTAATTGGAACATAATGCAAAGGATGTTATATTTTAACTCAAGGATATAAAATGCCTAAACAGATTTACAAATTCGTTTACACCAATGTTAATGAAATTCAAATGCTGCCAGGACGTTTGCTTGGAGAGTTTAATGTGTAATAAAGAATTGTTCACATTAAAATGTTACATTTGTTGCCACCAAATGCATTTATCATGTCCACTATGGCATGCCGAATACTAACAATCAACTTTTTTTTACGCCCCCCAGCTCAGCTTTTATTAAACAAATTTCGCTGTTCTCTCTCTCTACCCATACTCTTTACTAACACATTTGATTTGGTTTGGTACAATATTCCCACAAAAAAAAAAGCAAAAATCATCTCCTATACTTGTCATGATATGGGTTTGGTGTGTGGGTCGAGAGCATTGGTATTGGCATTGTCATTGTCAGCCATTAAACATTGTAATCTTATGCTGTACAAGGCTGTAGATGAATATTTACCCATACGTACACTATTATGTGAATACATACATATATGCATGTGTTTGTGCGTGTAGATTATACATATGAAGTATATCGGTATATACTGTATTACGTTTGCTACTCGTATTTGTAGGTGCCTTAAAGCGCCTCTATACTCCAAAGTATAGTAGAAGCACAAAATAAATGACACGCCGCGGCGTAATGTAATGAAAACCTCAACTAACAGCAAATAAACGTAAAACATGTTGTACAACAATGAAATGTTTAAACCATTGACTATAACAAATTTATAAAATATACATATGCATACAAATATATATAGAAAGGTTTTTTACTAAAAACTATTTACAATTCACAGAAACACTAACACCAGCTTAAAAAAAAAAAAAAAAAAATAAGAAAACCAACAGCAAAAGAGCTGATGATGTAGGTGAATATGCGGTGATATTTAATTTTAATACCCTACGCCAAGTTTTCTATAAAAGAAATTAAAAAAAAATTAGCCAT
Source organism: Metopia argyrocephala (assembly GCA_963576795.1). Lineage (NCBI taxonomy): Eukaryota > Metazoa > Arthropoda > Insecta > Diptera > Sarcophagidae > Metopia > Metopia argyrocephala. Next base: position 1,542,635 of record OY756208.1, read on the forward strand.
ACCCTTGTCCACTTGTCTTAGTATTTCATAGCTTCAAGTCAAAAATTATTATCATTATTAGATCATAAGATCAAAACTAAAAAGATAATTCAATTGAAATTTTTTTACAACAACAATTATTAGTCTTTCTCTACGTCAGTAACAGTAATTTGGTGTTCTCTCGATTTTCGATTTAGAAGATTGAACAAAATTTTGGAATATTTTTGCAATTGATAGTAGAAATCTGATTAAGTTTTTCTTTGTTTCTGAAGAAATAGGAACTGGCGATGTATTATTTTGAAATAGGCTTCAAGTTTTTGATATATTCAATAGGTGTTTTCTTATTTTTTAATATGTTAATTATAAAAGTGCTGCTAGACTAGCAGCTGTACCAAATCGTTCAGTTAAATGACCGGTCATTTTCGTTCGGTCATTAAAAGTCATCCGGATCGTTCACTTCGTTCAATCCTTCACTTCGTTCGTTCGTTCGTTTGTTTGGTCGCTCAATCTAAATTTGTTTTTTCTTTGCCTTGGTCCATTGTGAAATTATAGAAGGTGGTGGCGTGGGAATAAAATGCAAAAACAACAGGGCCCAAACTATGGTACACATACACCACGGGGGTTTTATATAGTTCTGCTGAAAAAACAGAAGACTCGAAACTACACATGATTCCTTTTAGGAAGCAGTGACTGTGTTCTGTTAAATTTTTTTCTTTATTAAAGACATAACTCAGGGGACGGCGCACACTGGTTCAAGAGCGGCATTAATTCATTTTTTTCATGCCTTCTGATCTACCTGATTTTTTTACAGTTTATAGTAGACAATCTAATTATCGTGTATCAAAAATATTAGGCTTATATCTTTATTACATTTTTGTCCAGAGACATTCAAAGTTGACCGAAGTGAATGCGTTTGAAATGACCGTATTATACGCTACATTCTATCGCTTCATGCTTTTAAAATATTCTTGTAATGACACTAAAAAGGTTTTTTTCATACAATTGGACGTTATTTATGATATACATATATGCAAATAAAAAAAATTTTCAAATATAAAAAAAATACTTTTTTTACTTCAAAAAATTGTCCAAAAATATATATTTTCTCCAAATTCTATGGATTGCATCTTCTGTGCACCAACGAGCCTCAGCCAGATACTTATATCAAATTAAAGCCTGAAGTCTCAGCTAATTATTTATTAAAAATTTAGCTGTCCGTTTTTGCCCCTAAGCAATTCCGGTTTAAAAAACTACAATTAGTTAGGAAAAATTTCTTTCACAATCATGTAATTTCATTAGACGTTTGTATTAATTCTGTTGCATACTCTTAGGATTGCACTTCTCTGCAATAGATTTTATTGCAACTTGTCTGCAGTTTTCCCGGTTATTTTAAAAAAATTCATAAGTTTGTTTAACGATCTGTAAAAACTTGTGGATTTTTTTGGGTAAATTCAGAGAATAGGCTTTTAGGGTTCATTCGGTTCCAGTAATAAGGTGAATATAGCCGGACCTTTTTCTTTTATTTAAAAAAAAAACTGCAAATTTTGAGGCTTACACTTCATATCTCCTACACTTCATACGCAATCTAAAAAATATTTTCTACGAATTATAAAGGAAGTGCTGTATTTCAATAAAAACTGCATTGAAAAGTTATCAATTAAAATATCTGACATATGAAAGCTACTGAACTGTGTAAAAATTTTCCTCAGTTTTCGTTTTACAATATTTAAGTGACATCTGTAGACTTTTTCTAAGACAAAATATTTCTTTTTAATCAAATAAATAATGAATTTGTCTCAGTGAAACACTCTTCTTTGCAACGGTATTATTTGATTTGTGAAAAATAGTTTTAAAAAATCGAATTTTAGTCACCAAAATACCGCCTACACAGAATGCAAGACGGTGCGATGGGCGTGGCAGATTTCAATGAAACTTGGCATGCGTCTTTTGTTTTTTCCAAGTAGTATATATATTAAATTTGAAGACTTTTGCTTTTATACGAAAGGTTTTATGTGAAAATATCCATTTTGATTGTATGGGCGGTGGGCGATGGGTGTGGCTGATTTTCATGAAACAATTTTATTTTCTTAATTTAGTCAATATAATACTCTGCCGCAACTTTCAAGTTTCTAGGTCCACTCCTTACAATTAATGCCACCAATCGTATGAAGCTGAACCAGTGTGCGCCGCTTACTCAGTTGCCATAAAAGTAGGAGAATTATTTTAAAAAATCTTTTTAAAGTTTTGTTCAACGGTAGGTGTGAAATAATTTCAATCTTTTTCATTCCGATTATCATCCAAATACCACAAATAATTATTTCATAATATATTTCATTCATGGGCATACCTACCAATACCCAGGCATGACACTTAGTAGAGTATTCCATAAAACGTACTCTCTCTCCTCAACAAAAAATGTGAATAAATAATTTGGTTGTATGAGTTTCTTAAATGTTAAACATCCGTTACTTTTTCCATTACTGGCTCATTAAATCTTATTACAGTGATTTGAAAATAAAAACACAATTAACTAAAGTGTGATAATTTTATAATTACAGATATATTTTGCTATTGTAAAATAAAGAGATCAAATATTTGTATTCAAATTAGTTTTGATTGTAGTGAAGAATTAGGGAAATGAGGTTTGCTTTATACACAGGCTATGGCATAAAAGTATTCAATTATTTATTGCGAATACCAGCAAATAAGTACATAAAATTTATTTAATTGAGAATGAAAGTGTTTTTTTTTTATTTTTATTTAAGCAGATCCATTTCATTGTAATTAAAGCCTTCGTTTATTTACTGAAAACAAAACCACGCAAAAGCTTTTCTTTGTCATATTGAATTGCACATTGAATTCAAAAATTAAAAGGACACAAAATTGAAGCGGATAGGAAGGGAAGAATAAATATCACCCCCTGCCAGACAAACACACACTAGAAATATTTTATGCACCCAGTTATACGAGAATACCATAAATATTCATCCATTCAAACCTGGTTGGTGTTCATATACACACACATTCACATTTTGTAGAGTGAACATAAATGTCAACATTCAGTGTTTTTTTGGGTAAAAATGCGACCTCAACGTTTATTGTTTTTTTTTGCATTGCTTGAATTTTTCTTTGCCATATCATTCAAATGTTTCAACTGGTCAAAACAGCATATTGCATGAAAGCAAATTGGGAAAATCCATTGTTTAATGGATGAAATCATGAAATCCATTCAATAGTTGGCAAGTAAAACGTTTATATCTGCCATGTCCTTTTGGTCTATTGTGGCTGATTTTATTTACCAAATGCAACAATTGTTCGAGATACAATTTAATGCTCCAAAATAACATCAAATGCATTAAATGACGTTTTAGTGTATTACATATTATGATTATTTTTAGATTTGTTTCTCTCTCTCTCACTCGCTTCTTTCCTTGTTTCGGCATTTCAACCAATAATGTTGTGACATAACAAAAAAAAAATAGAAACACATGAATAGAAGTCTAAACGGATTTGATTGCAGAGATATTTGTTGGATTTAAACAGTCAAATGTATTGTTAAAGAACTACTTTAGAAAATACGTTTAAATTTGGAAGAAAAAAGAAAAACAAAAAAATGATTTTAAATATAAAACTTAACCTTCTCAAGATCTTCGGGTCAATTTTTACAGATTTTGGGCTACAAATTGGGTTTTTTCGTCGTACAAATTTTTTAAATTTTCTGACTTTTATTTAATTTTAACTGCTGTACTCACATGTATACCCATAGAAAATTTTATAGATTTATTAAGAGCTCATTTAATAAGTATTGGATTAAAGTTTGTCAGATAAACGGGGTTTATTTTATGGATATTGTTACACATTTTTTATTTTTATTTTGTAATGTTTGTTCGGCTGGAATTTGACCGGAAGTAAAAATTATTATACTGAGCAGCATAGCTTTTGATTAACTTAGAGTTTTGTATATATAAATATTTATATATTTTCTATTTTTTATCTTGAAATTATACAAAATATATAAATATTTATATATTAACGCTGATGACACACGTTTAATGTTTTCTTCTTTAAATTTTTTCACACACACTTCTCGTCAAAATTTGTAGAAATCGAAAGCTGTGACGTAGGCTGCATTCAATTTGATAGCAATTTTATTATTCAAAATGCAACACAGAACAAAATAACTATGGCAGTCGTACAAAAAAAAAGAAGAAGAAGAAAAATAACATGGCGAATTGATAGTAAATTGAAACACTCGCATGAAAAGCAAATTTGATATCCAGTTCGTTTCAATGTCCAAAAGTGACAGTGTGTTAGTAAAAAAGTTTGAATGTATTGAAAATTGAAAGCCAGAAATTGAAAGTGTAACCCCCAAGTGAAGGTTTTGATGTATAAAAAATTTATTTATTTTTACATTATATTGTTTTTGTATTAAAGAAATTAAGCAAATAAAGATATTTTGAGGTTTTTATTATCTCACCATACAGATAGCACAAATTTTTACAGTAATTATGTAATTCAAAAGATTTACAGTCTAATTCATACTAACTCCTTAATTTAGGTTTTATTCATACATTTGTTATGAGACGTTATCTGTCTTATAAGCTCAAAATAAAAAATCTTATTCATAAACCTTTCATATGAGCAAATTAACTAATAAACGATTTTAATGTCATGCTGGCAATACCATGATGTTATTTCAGCATAGTGATGTACAATAAAAGCTATCGGTTACTTCGGTAATTTTTTAATATTCATAAAAATAATGTTATAGTAACACAATTATACATAAAATAGATGGGATTGAAGTAATATATAATAACTAAAATAAACTGAAAAAATAAAAAATAAATTTCCTTTGAAGCACATTTTTGTAGTTCATGTATAAAGTATTCGAATACTACCATCCTCTTTTTGGTTTGTGCATCACTATTCTGTTTACATTTTTTTTATATCAAAATTTGGTAAAATGGAATTGTAAACTGGAGAGAAAGAGAGATTTATATTCGTAATTTCTACAGGATCTGATTACAGAGCCTGAAAAGGAAAGAGATGGGATATGTAATACAAGATAAAAACAACTTTTTGGCCATTTACAAATTTAATTTTGTACAGAGACTGCAATCATTTGTTATTATACGAAAATTTTTAATTATGTGAATTTAAATACGTATACAAGTACCTATTCTTGCAATTTTATTAGCTGTATTTATTGTAATACTATATTATTCCACTTTTATTTATCCAATATCCAATCTAACTCACAAATGACGTGTTACTGTACTGTTAAAGTACCTAGAAACCTACAATAAAAATTTCTTATTTATAAATGGTTTATAAGAGCGTTATGACACTGTTTCTTGTTTATGAATACAAAATTAAGAGATTTTGCTTATAAGGCTCTTACAAGCACGTTTTATCTCATTATGAATTAGACTGTTAATCTTTGGAGTGTAATAGGATTAGATAATAGTGATGGCAACTCTCAGGCAGGTTTTCAGTGGCACATTAATTGGGCAATAAACTTAAGCTAGCTGGTGTTATTTTCAGGAAGATGTCAGTTTCTGCAATACTTGCTCTTATATCGGCTTACATAGTTAAGTCTATAATATATAACCCCCATGGAGAAACAAAAAAATTCAAAATATTTGTGTAGTTCTTGATCAAGCTGTTGGTCTGAATATTCGTTAAGAGTTATTACTCTCAATTTGTATATCCTAAAGAGAAGGAAATTTGTTATTCTATTCAAAACTATGTTTCATATCAGAGGAGGAAATTTTGGGGCAGATAGTGAAGCAGTGGTTACTTCAAGGTTGCAATCAGGATTTTTTCTAAAGCGTCGTGCGATACTCATTTTTGTTTTGAAAGCCCTTGGAAACTTGAAAACTTAAAGAAAATTAAAGAAAAATGGCAGTTCACAAAAAAAAAAGAAAAAAAAAATTAATTAATAAATATTCTGTTATATTTTTCCGAAAAACTAATTTTCTGATCATATGAAAAGGATTTCTTTAAAAATGTTATTTTTTTTTTTAATCAAAATAATTTTTCTATTCCTTTGATGTCGATTTTGAATTCAAATTTTATTTTTCGATGAAGGCCAATTTTGGTTGAATGGGTACGTAAGCAAGAAGAACTGTCGCATTCCATAGAAAATTACTCTTTGATGAGCTTTATAGGCCGGCAGAGTCATTGGCCAATATGTATTCAAAAACGATGATGGTCAGAATGTTACTGTCAATGGTGAACGGTATAACCCCGTATGACACCTACTTTTTTTATATTAATATTGATTTGGAGAACAGTGCAAATATAATATAATAAGAAAGTATAAAGGGTGTAAAGGGTTCAACTATATTCACATCAATACAGAATTGTCAAAATATTTAGAAAATTTATCGATAAAAAAGTGGAGTTTGTCAAAAACAAGTTAAAATATTTTACATTGAAATTGACATTTAGAATTTAAAATACTTTAGTGTTGCTAACTTTTTAGTGTTATTCTACAATTAATCAATTTTACGATATTTTTGCCTTCAAGGTAGCGTTTTTTGTACAAAATAAAAAGTATCAACATTGAAATAAATATAAACACAAAAACAAAAATAATTATTTTGTTTACATTTTTTATATTCCACTCTTTCTAGCATTTGCTGTTTCTTTCTATCAATTCTATAACAATTCAATACAAAAAAAAGTAGGTGTCATACGCGCTATAGCAACATAATTCGAAATTTTTTCGTACCTCAATTATGTGGCATGATTCTTGCTGTTATGTGATTCCAACAGGACGGAGCCACATGGCAGAAATTATATCTAAACATTAATTATCTTTTCAATAAAGCCCTCTATATTAATATTAAAAATATTTTTCATTGCTTTATTATGATTTAAAATTGTGCACCCTATAAAAACACCCATTACAATATTATCAAATATTGCTTAAATATTATTAAACAATCTTAATCCATTTTTTATTAAAAAAAAATAAATGTTACGGTTATGTAAACTTTTGTTGGGATATGTCTTTAGTTGCTATTGCATGGCTTGGTGCTATTCTAATATTTTTATACATGCTTCTCTGTGTATGTTTGTGTGTTCAAATGAAGTGAATAAAAATCATTTGAAATTAAACATGAATATTTTATAATTCAGTTTTTATCCAGTATTTGTTAATATGTCGTATGTCAGCAAATGGAAAATGGGTAACCATGTTAATTATTAACAACTTAATAACAAAAGCACAGCTACACAGGATACGATGTTTATACAACATAACGGTGAAGTGTTTACCGGTAGTATGTGTGGTATAAACTACGAGTAAATTAAGGACACAGTTTATAAATGATTCAAACGGTATGCATGAAGCCATGCTTGTTGCTATTGTGCTTACCAATAATTTGTGAACATTTTTATATGAATAACTTTACCCCCTTACTCCCTCGCTCACTTTATTACTAACCTACTACGAGTATATATTTTACAAATAAAAGCATCTTAAACTTTTGATGTTGTACTTTAGTTCTCTAGAATAGAAATACGAATAAGTAGTTTGCAATTCATTATAAATAAACACTCTTTCAATTGTTATTCTAATGAAAAGCACATACATTTGTGAATAAAATAAATCCGTGCTACTCTGTATGTTTCTAATAACAACATAACCTAATACCTACCACACATATAAATATATAAAAATAGTTGTATCATACGCATACATACACACCCACATACATACAAACACAAATAAGTATTTAAATATATTTCTAAGAATGACTAGAATATACACAAACAGGCAAATACGTAATTATAAAATTTTATTAGCATTTATGGCTACCATGTAAACGATGTTTCATGGGTGCAAATTTATAGAGGTGTGCCTGCCATACTCGTAAAACTGTTGCGCAATAAATTTCATTTTACGACAAACGCTCTAATTAAAAAATCATTAAAATTCACATAATTTGTACAACAATGACAGATACAAAAACAACAACAACAATCATTCCTAATGAAAATAGCAACAGTGACAACAACACTACCAACAATCATTGTAATGAAGTTAAACGTTATTTAATCATTAAGTAGCCAAATTTTGTATATCAAGAGGATGCATGTTAAAATAGAAAAGTGCCATTCAAATTGTTTGAAAATTCCCAAATTTGGTATTCCGTATTCATTATTAAATGAAGAAAAAAAACATATTTTTTCTGTTCAAATATGCTTCAAAGTAAAATTTAGTGAGATTTGTCTAAACTTTTGACACTGTTTTGTTTAAGATATATGACATACATACAGACATAATTGACCACTACAACCCTGTGTCAGGATTACGGCCTAGTTTCTGGCAGCACTCATATTGTTTGTGTCTATTTTTTACCCATGAGTACCGGGAGCTACAGTTTAAAGTCGACTCCGAACGAGAGATTTGAGAAGCTTTTTCATGGCAATCAACTCCCAGAGCTTTTGCTAGCAGACTGCTGAGAGGTAGTCGCCGAAAGAAATAGGTTTTTCATATTTCTTTCTTTCAAGATGTCAGAGCTGAGACTTGAACCCAGCGCTATCGTCTTAGTAAGCCAACACACTAATCACTAGACCACGGCGACTACTAGATATGTATATGAACCAAAAAATAAAAAATAAATGCTTAACAATAAGCAACTGGTTAATTTCCCATTTAAAATCATTTTACTTAAAAAGTTAGGAATGCCGTTGTTATCCTGCTGGTTCTTTTTCGAGGAAAGTATTCTTTTCGGCATGATATGACTAGTCCATCAGACAACTGTGAACTAAACTTGGATGATTACGGTTATAAAAGAAAACGATATCCACCACATGGAATTTTTTGGCACCCTGAAAAATGGCCCCAAAGAAAAATTACCCCAACCCGAAAATGAAAAATGACCCCAAAAATTTTAATGGAGCACAACAACACGAAAATTTTGGGTAATTTTTCTATTTTTTTTTTTTTTTTTGGTAATTTTTCATTTCTTGCTTTGGGGCTATTTTGGATTATGAAAAATGGCCCCAAATTTTAATAATATTGAAAAATAATTTAAAATTATTTTGGGGTCATTTTTCATAAAATGAGTAATATATAAAAAGGTACAAGAAACCTTACGGAATTCGTTGTTCTGTTAGTGGTTTTTTGTAAATAAAATTAAAATTTTGTTTTTGTATTCATTCGTTAAGAAAATATAATTAATGTACGTATAAGGCCCATTATTACAACTTGCCGTTAGTTAAAGGTAGAATTTTATCAGACAGATAATTTGCTTATTGTTGTTACAAGTAAACTTTAACCAAAAGGTACGGCAATCTTCCGTTTTTATTTAATTTAATTTTTCTCTTTTTTTCATGGAATAAAAACTTTATTAAAAAAAAATTTAAGGCCTTTTGTGTTAATTGGGGCTATTTTTCATTTTTAAAAAATTACTTTATTTTAAGTTATTTTCTTTTTTCAAACTTTGTTTATTTTTGGGGTAATTTTTCACTTTAGTTTGGGGCCAAATTTCATAATGATTATTGGGGCGATTTTTCATTTTGAAAGATTGCCCCTAAAATGGGGCCATTTTTCTTTGGGGTCATTATTCATGGTGCCGAAATTTTTATTTAGGAAAAGGTGTGAAAGAGCTTGTACAGCCTATGGTAACAGTGCGTGCACTATATGAGGGAACTGGTGCACACAAAAAAAAAAAGAACACCCAAGTATGAAAGTAACAGAATTGTATAGGATTTGTTGTTCTGATTAAAACTGGGTTTTTCAGCTTTTTTTATCGGGTCGAGATTTTTGTAATAGGTGGGCAAATGGCCCATTAATGAGGTTACTACACTCTCATATGACATCATAATTCGAAAATGGTTTATCCTAATTAAAAAAATTGAAATGACCAAAAAATACCGCATAAAATTAATTTTAAATAGTTTTAACTATAGTTTTTTACTCTGTTCAACAGTTTTAGACTTTTTTTGGAAGTTAGCATAAAAAAAAACAAAAACTAATTAAAAATTTCAAAACTGTTCCTCTTTTAAAGTCCATTAAAACATAAAACCTACTTCAAAATTCATTATTGGCTTTTTTAACTGCCAAAACTATATCATTAGTTGTTAGATTTTACTTCATAAGTTAGAAAATGATAATTTGATTTGTTTTTCTTTTAATTTCATGCTTATGTATAAGGCTAAAACTTCCACTTGTATAACTCTGCAAATTTATTCAAATGCTTACTTTACTTTCAAGTTTAAACAAAATAAAATATTATTTTATTTTTCAAGTTTCTATGTTACTGCACTCATTTGTATTTTATAACAAACTTTGCTTGTTAAGCCTTGCATTGCAAATAAGTTTTCGCATTTAAATGAGCCACTTCATAGAAAAGCAACACTTTAGTAATGGTGATGATGTGTTTGCTCCACATGTCTTCTATTGCAACATAAACGAAATATCGTTAATTTATGCAACAGCTGGCTGGCTATTAGCCTATCAAGCTCACTGTGTATTATTACGATGGCAATGTTATAAAAACATTAAAAAGTTGTACTTGTTTGTGGCTAAATTGTTAAATACACACTAATATGCGACTAAACATTGGCAGGATATTTTGTTTGCAAATGTATTTGTTATTTGGCATTTAGAAAATAGTTGCAAATGCAATAGAAATACGAATACAAAAAAAAAAACTGAAATATTCAACATAATTTCGCTGAAATAAAGTGAATAATCAAGCCAGCCAGTAGCAAATGTTAATACATTCTGTACCATTGAATGGCATTGCATTTTATATTTTCCATTGTGCCATTGTCATTAAAATTTAAAATTTCATCGGCATTGACATAAACTTTCTCATACATATGGAAATATTCTGTGCAACAAGCATTCTTTAAAAGGTAGCTGTAACCACAGCAATGCTCCCACAATAGTTATCTATCAAGTACAGGTTACATGCGTAAATTCATACATACATATGTGCATGCATATGTAGGTATATATGTATGTATATTGTTAGTAATGAGTACACAAATCGTCATGCGAGAGTTTAAGTGCTCTATATGCCATTTTTTAAATCTCGAGTTTGTGATGCTAATTTAGGTTGTTGACACTAAAATTTCTAAAATTTGCTATCCGTTTTCGGCTATTTATCTTCGAAACTTGACGAGCTATCCTAAAACAGATTACAGATTTGATAAATTTGGGGTCGAAAATCGAAAGTGGCATCATTAACTCGAGATATATAAAAAATATGAAATGGCGGATAGAACACTTAAACTCCCGCACGACGAAATGTATATATCTACGTAACATACACCCATATTTATATGCATGCCTCTAACATACATATGTCAGACATACAGAGTTAATATTTTCAAACATGTATTTTAGTGCTTTATTTATAAACTGATACTCTGTATGTAGCTGGTTTTGAATCAACTGTTAAAGGCAAGTAAACCATATCAACATTTAACAACGAAATTTTAAGTAAAAAGCAACAGTCTGTCATTCCCAGTGAAAGAAATTTAAACACAAATGAGCCTAACTATAATGAACTTACCTTGAAAAAGTCTTCTGAAAAAAAAAAAAAACACCAAAAAGTAAATGAGGTGCCGATCAAAACTTTCAATTGCTGGAATATTATTTACAAAAAATTTACAAGCCGTGGATTGCTCGCATCTCTTAGCTGTCTTTCTTGTTATTTGTAAGTCTGGTTCGCTTTCACCTAATTATTATAGCAGAGCTGGTCACACATTAAACAAATTTAGATATATTTTACATATCGCACACCTAGTTCAAAAGTGAGACAACGCAAAAAAAATTTTTTTTTGCTTTATTATTTTTACGAATAAGCAAGTGCATGTAAGCATATACTTAAATAAAAAAAAAAAAAAAATTTTGAGTTGTGTCACTTTTGAACTAGGTGTGCGATATCTTCTATATAAATAAAAATCAAAGTTGTTCGTTGGAAAAATCAAAGTTGTTCAAAGTTGAGAACGGCTGGAACGATTTTGACTATTTTTTCCTTCTAATGATCGTCGTGATCCAACTTAGGTTTTTAGGGAAAGAAAATTTTGCCTCGCCCACTTCTTTTGATTAACCTAAAATCAAAAAACGGCTCCATCGATTTGACTAGTTTTTGTTTCAAATTATGACATCCTAGCAAATCAATCAAATAAGTTTTATTTTGTTTATTACTGGTTACCTCAATATTAATCTTATTAACTAAAGTGTAAATAGAATACTATTAGATTCACAGCACATATGTACATGTATGTGTATTTTCAAATCAAATGTAAATTAAACATACCCCAAACCTATATAAATATTAAAGGTCTGCACGGGTATGTTTGAAACGATCTTCAAGACATTCTAAAATTTTCAAACACGCTTCTAACTCTCATTTGTAAAAGCGAAACGAATAAAACAAACATAAAAAGTGGTTGTTGTCGTTAGAATGTAAATAATGAGAGAATAGAGACAAGAGAGTATGGAGACATGAGAGATATGAAACATTAGAGTTAAAATGGAATGAATGGAATGTCTTGTTTGTAATATGTTAGAGAAGAATTTCTTGTACTGGTATTATAAGTACTATAGAACTGAATAATACTAAGTAATGAACTGAATAATTTTTTATGTTATTTTTCTTTATATTTTTGGCTTAATTTTTAAACATACTCGTACATACATACATATTTACAAAAACTTAAAAAATAGTATAAATAAATTACATATTCAAAAAGTACTTAATTGTTGTTTTGCCTTTAAATGCTTTAAAATACCTTCTTGCTAGATTTCAATTTGTTTGTTTTTATTTGCTTGTTTGTACTACAAACTATCGCATTTACTTCAATACATGCTTTCATTCACAAAGGAAATTCAAGACATTCGAATGTCTCCATAATAATTGAGATTTATAAGAGTAAATTTAGATATATTGTATTCTATTCTATTCGTTTATTGACTATTGACTATTTTCGTTTCGTTGCCTGCAAAACGAATAGAATGAATATTTATTTCGATGCTTGAATTTACTCTCAATTAGAGTTCACTTCTCGAATCATTCTCAATTGTCAGAAAAGCAAAACATTCATGCAGATCTTTAATAAATATGTATATGAATAAAATTTTAATTTTTAAAAATGCATAGTTTTATTCCCTCTTTTTAAAGCATTTTAAAAATCGAACGCAAACATTTGTTCTAATTTGGACAGGACAGCGTCTGTTGGGTCAGCTAGTATTATAATAAATTTTAATTTTTACGTTTTTGGCGGTTCCATATCCAATGTGAATTAAAAACTTTTCTAATTTTTATAGAAAATTACGACTATCTTTGGAATAGTTTTTCGTACGACTACAAATACTTTCATGTATAAAACAATATCAGTTCAGAATTGTTGGGATTTTTATATCGCTCTGACTTTTATACCCCATTGGCCTACAGTAAACGAGACACGAAATGTTTATAGTCTGAATCCCGAGTATGTTTTATTCGCAAGATGACAGAGATTTATTTAATAACTGTTTTATTTAGATTCCTTCAATTCGAATTTTAAAAGATTTTTTATGAGAAGCTTTTTCTACCTTAACTCCATAGTGAAATGGAATTAATAACTTTAAAATTCAATATCAATTGGAAGCGATTTTTTTTTTAATTTTTCTTGTAACCTAATAAACAAGTAAAAGACATCTGTTCTACAGAGAAAAATTAGCAAAATTTTTATAGGAAATGGGAAACAGAAAGAGACCAAATGAAATTATTAAAAATATTTAATAGAAGCATCTACATATATGTAGTGTGACTGTAATATGTTGATACATAAGATTTTAATAATTAAATTTTTAACAAATTAAAGTTGAATCTTGAACGAGTATTTCTTTGCCTGCCTGTCTGGGCGTTTGTAATCTCTGTTTTTTTATCCTTAATAAAGTGATTAAACGTTTCAATATTTTCAGTGTTTACATGTTGTATAACAATTTACACAATAATCGGTTACTGTATAAGTAAGTTATTGTTAACATGATTGCCGTACGGACGTACATACATATGTAGTGAATACACAGAGACACACAGCTACATACTGTGAATATGTTGTCAAGAAACAAACTTATAATCCACAACTAACAATACGTGTTTTCCAAATTGTCCCTGAGGGAAAAGTAATTGTTACACCGAAAATTAATTAAAACAAAGGTGAGTGAATATTTTTGATAGTCACCCGTCATAATAATGCCACCCGCATTATTTATTTATTCAACCGTTTACTTCTCTACTCGTATTAATCAGTAAAGTTGTTAAGAATTAAAACACACACGTACGTACGCATTCCAACAAAGTTATGAACATTTTTAATCAGCTTTCTTTACATTTGATGTTAAATACTGTTATAGTTGTGCAACATAAAGGTTAAAATATGCTGATATCCTCTTAAATATTCCTGGAAACTTGTTAATTAGCGCTGTACGAAAAAAAGGGTTTTTCAGTTCATTAAAACTTTATTTTAAAGTGTTGATGAAAATTGTCTTACAGCTTTATCGGCTTAACTAGGATATACACTTTTACATATGTACGAGTATATATATCTTTATATATTATGACGTATAATTCTTAGTTTGTTGAAATAATGAATAAATTCCAATCTAGTATGAGAAGAAAAAAAAAATTTAAGACACTCATAAACAGGGTAGCCACTTTTATGCACTAAAAAATTGAAAATATGCGCTTAAAATATGCTCTATAAAAGAAAAAAAAAATGCACTAAAAATAAAAAATGCAATTAAAATGGTTTCATTTTTTTTGAATTTTATTTCTTTAAAATCAAAGAAATCCAGGTATTGGTTACGATATGTATTTAAACGTACTTGGAAATACTTAAAAAATCACAATTTAGTCTTTTTTAAATTGCGAGTTATAAAATCTTTGAATTTCAACTACAGTTTTAAATCAAATTTTCATTTGTAGAAACAAATAAACTGCCTTCATAGCGGTTGCGTAGAGTTGTTCAGTATGCGTTGGACGCTCCTGGATCTCACTTGAATTGGTATCGTCCCAATTATGGCAATTTTGTTGGTTTCCATACCCATTCATTAAGCGTATTATCGCTGAAGATGATTTTTCGCTAAAAATTTGGCTGATTGTGTTACAATTATTTTATTAAATGTACGTGTCGTTGAACGCTATATCGGTCCATGAGTATTTATCAAAATAGGCTGAATAAACGACAATTAATTCGACAGATGCATCTACAAATAGACTGCTATTATAAACTGTTAAAACTCAGAAGTCCCTATAGGAATAACCTAGTCTGGTCTGTATAAAAATCAATTTCTTAATTAACAAGACTAAGTTATCGTGTGTTTTTCTCCTTACATTTAACTCAGCCCAAGGGAAAATTATGTATAAATAAAATTTATTGAAAATTTGATCAATTACAAAGAAGCCATAGAGGATAGGTTTTATGTTTCATTACTCTAATTCAGCAAAAAGCAAAACGTCACTATTAAATATTTTTTTATCTTAAATTGCAAGAAACTCTTCAAATACAATCTGTGCGTAAACTTGCTTCAGTTTGATTTGATTCAAAAAATTTATTTATACCAACCAAGGAAACACATTTTTGGATTTTATAAAAAAAAAAAATTCATTGGAAACCATATTGAATTTTTATTTATTTGCAGATTTATTACTTGCACTTGTAAATAATGAATTTTCAGTGTCAGTATGTGAAATACATAAATAAGAATCCCTTTTGTCCATATGCTATTGTTCTTATTTGTTTTTCTTTCTTTTATTCAATTATTTGTTTATTTTCAATATGTATGTGTGTGTGTTGATTGTGTGGGTGTACAACGTCATCGTGTTTCTTATATTCTTTTGTTTTCGTTAAAGGATTTCTGCAGTTGACTTGTTTTATGTGAATCCTGTAAACTTTCCATTTGTACCAATGGCAATACAATCTGTCTAAGCAATATTATATAAATGAAAGTTGTATAGCCTTCAACTATAATTTACTTTAAAAGAGTACCAGCAGGACTTATTTTCATGTTTTTTTTTTAACCTCTAGGAAGGATTAAGAGAAAAAATAAAGCAGAAATGTAAAAAAAACAATGAAACAATGTCTTAAGGAACGGTCACATTGATACAAAAACGTCACTTTTTAAGGATTTATTATTTATTACTAAAAACTTATTGAATTAAATATTGAAGATTATTGTGCATTAAAATGAATTTGAAATAATTTTTATGAATACGCCAAATGGATTTTAATTAATTTTTAAAAAACACAAAAATAAAAATATCTCATATTTTATTTGAATTAAACACTTAATTAAATTAATATGTAATGAATTGCTCTCATTTACAGCCAGACCCACGATATCGAAAGAAAACTTAAGCGAAAGAAACACAGTCACTCACTGTGAATCTAAACTGCGGCCCACTAATTGTCACTTTATCGTTCTCTTTGCTTTACGTTACCAACGTAATGCAAATAAACAACAAAGCTGCCATATCAACATATCAAAAAATAATCGCGAATATACACGAAAAAAGCGCTGAAATGCTTAAATTGTACAGTAAAAAACGCAACCGTTTGCTAGTTTAACTTGACAGAAATGTAGTAAACAAACTTATTCCGATTTCGTTTATTTATGTATATGTATGTGTGTAAAAAAATTTTGTGTTCCAATCGCATTTATTTTTGGCGACACAAAAATTAGTGTGCCGCAAATCAGCTGTTTGTCGCTTAAAACTACACGATTCGATATCATGGGCCTGGCTGTTAGTCGAATAAACGTTTAATTAATCATTGATACACTGTATGTGTATTGGAAGAGTAATGCATAATATTTTTCATAAACGACTTTTTAATTCAAACTTTTAATTCATTCATTTATTTCTTGAATTTCTAATTGGAATCAGGTATTCGATCTTTATTATGTAAATCTATTGATAATTATTATATCGGTCTTAACCCATTAACGCCCAAATAAAAACCACGAAAAATTTTTCAAATTTAATCTGTATTACTAGATTTAAACAACATTTTTTACTGTACTATAAAAGAAAAAAACCAAAAAATATTCAGAGTTGTGTTTTTTGAGATGTACTAAATTTAGTACAATTGGGGCTTAAGTTTGGTATTTTGCAAAACATCCTCTTTCCAAACAAAGTGTTTTCAGGCACTTACAACATGGTATTTTAACTTTGATGTGTCATATCGTTGGTCTCAGGTAGAAAATAATTAAAATTAAAAATAAAAATTAAAAATTAACTCAAATAATTTAAAATTTACAGGAGGAGGTAAAAATACAACAGATACTGTAATTATTTATATACAACTTTTTATTAAATGCTGTACAATTGCTTGTAATATCGTTATTTTTAATAATATTGCAAAGATTTTTTGTTAGGATGTGGATATTTCTGAAATGGATTGGAATACTAAAAAAAATCAGTTTTGAAAAAAAAGCGAGTTAGGGCCTTTCTACCTGAGACCAACGATATGACACATCAAAGTTAATTTGGTATTTTTTGGGGGTTGTTGCCATTATTAAAATAAACTAAATAACCATTCACAATCCCACAAGAAATAAATCGCTAGCCAAAATGGGAATTCCTCTCATTGATATTTTTCAGCTGTGATGTACAACAGGTACGTGGATGTTGCATGTACTTTTACATACATACATACATAACTGGCCTTTACAACCCTGTGTCAGGATTACGGCCTACTTTTATTGACTGATAAAAAGCGTTTCCAGAGTAATAAATTGCATTTTATAATTTTTACGTCGACTTTAAGTTGGGTACTATATATAGTACAGTGGGCGGAAATGGGTTAAGCAGAGTAGGAAAATAAACAAAACGACACTTTTGATCTCATTTTGTTTTGTTCTTTACTATGAGTAAAACAAAAACAGTGAGAGCGATTGTCCCATTTAGTTTTGTATATTGTTTTTGTTTTGAGCACTACAAATACACTAACTCAAATGTGCGTAGGTACAACAAAAAATTAATGAGAAGAAAAAGAAAAGAAGATGACAAAAAACAGCAAATTATACAAAAGTAACGGAATAACAAAGCAAGCACAAGAGCAAAAAGCGAATTTTTTTCGTTTGCGCTCTTTCTCATTTAGTAAGTATTTGTTTTGGTTTTGCTTACGCACAATACGATTTAAAAAAATTGTAAAAGTTTATGACTTTGTGGTAACGTTTGCGAAATGTTTTGTTTATTTTCCCACTCTGGTCTTAAGATCATAAAAATTTTCTCCTAGCGAAGGTCTCATCAGAGTTCTTTGAATTCAAAAATTTCAACAAACAGTAGAAACATTAGTGAAACAGTTGAATTGAAAGAGAAGAAAAGTCAAGTGGTCTAGTGGTTAGTGTGATGGCTTAGTAAGACGATAGCGCCGAGTTAAAATCTCCGCTCTGACATCTTGAAAAAAAGAAATAAGAAAAAATTATTTCTTTCGGCGACTACCTCTCAGCAGTCTTCTAGCAACAGCTCTGGAAGTAATTGAATGCCATGAAAAAGCTTCTCAAATCTTTCGTTCGGAGTCGACTTTAAGCTGTAGGTCCCGGTACTCATGGAAAAAAATTAACACACACAACATGAGTGCTGCGAAAAGCTAGGCCGTAATCCTGACACAGGGTTGTAATGGTCAATTATGTACGTATGTATGTATCCTATTAACAATATCAGTGATTCTTCCATTTATATTTATTTATACACTCTTAAATGCCTTTTTGTAATTTTTTTTTTGCTAAATAAAAGAAATTTGAGAAGAATTTTCACATAAAAGATATTTTATTTCATTTCATAAATCAAAAAATTGTTTTTGTGTTTTATTTTTTTTTAGTTTTTGCCGAGTTAATAAAACAATTTTTTTTTGTTATTTGTGTTTTAGTAAATTATAAATCTCTGCTAGAGAATTACATTTTTAATAACCACAAAAACTAATTTCCTAAATTTTCAATTTGCCTTCGAATAAATACTAAAATTCATATGCAAATGCATCAATTTTGGATAAAATTGATGATTAAATTTGTTGCTCTTAAGAAGAAGGGATTCCCTGTTAAAATTTTTTTGACTGTAAATTGAATACAAAACAAATTATTTTAAATTATTTATTGTGACTAAAATATTTGTGTTTAATTGTGATTAAAAGAAAGAGAAAAACAATGTTTTATCATTATGAAAATTCTTTTTCTTTTTGTTGTTTTCATGGAAACCCTGACAACTGTGCAATAATGTTATAATAAGAAAAATATTTTTAATATGCCGACTAACAGCAAATGCACATACGAGTACACACAGTGCCAGACTAAATTATTGGCACAGTAAGCACTTTTATATTTGTCTTATAAACGTTATAATCAATAATAATACTTTTATTGCATTGAATAACAAAGTTACGAGAACTGATTTTCAAAGTAGGTCTCGATAATTTATTACCGCTGTTCATGCTTCAATATATGCGTTCTTAATTTGGATCATATTATGAAAATACACCCTGATGATAACACAATTTCAAGTGGAAAATTGTTAGTTTGAAGATTGTCCGAACAATAAAACTGGTGTAGACAATTTAGTATGCCTAGACAAAAGATCTGCAGATCGAAGAACAAATAAAAGAACTCTTAGGATTCGAACTCGGATTTACAGACCATGAAATATGGGAATAAAATAAGAAATGCTGAAAGTTATTTAGCCATTTCTAGAATTGAAAGAGCTTACTGTGCTAATAATTTAAGCCGCTACTGTATGCATCTAAACTTGTTATACACTAATGGCTGCATTCTTATTAATTTACCAAAATAGTATGTACATATGCACACATAGACCAATAAATTAATTTTGCTTATAATTCCGTTAAAAAGACTATGAACTGCAATATTTGGCTTAAGGTTTCTTTTTTAATCAACATATTAGGATCTGACATTGTAATTATAAAACGTATACGAATATGTATGTACTATGCACATGAGTTACATATACAAATTCACATACACACAATTAAAACAATTAATCCAAAGAGCAATAAGAAATTATAACGATCGTTATCACTCAAGTACTCAGTATACCCCGAATGAAGTTCAAAATGGTAAAATAGAAAAAGAAAAAGTTAGGAAGAATCTAGAAAGTAACAAAAGAAAGATCATACAGAGACTAAATAAAACCAGAGAAGAATACAAAGAAATTAGAGAAGAGGGATATATTAAGAATTATAAGGCTATTAGACACAAAGAGCAACCAAGATATAGAAAAGAAAAGTTGAAAAATGTTCACTCTAGCAATATTAGAAAACCTTTAAAATTTTCAGATAATAATTATGATACTGGTTCTGACAACATGGACGCAACCGAGTAAAGGCACAATGACTATAACCGAACTAGTAGACCAAACAGGATTTGTTGACCTACAAATAAGAGACCAAGAAATAGTTAAAGAGACAGATATAGTTATACACATGATAAATATTGACCAAATAGAAGAAATTATAAACGAAATGACTGACAATATTATCCTAATGAAAATAAAGAATAAAGACATCCTTCAGAGAGAACTATTAGACACAAGAAATAAACTACTTACTCTATTACCAAAGAACAACAGGCATAAACGCGGACTGATAAATGCAATTGGTAGTATGTCAAACTGGTTATTTGGGACAATGGACGACAATGACAGACAGGACATACAGAATCATCTTCTTAAAAATGATGCAAATATTAGCCAACAAATTCTAGTAAATGAATATTTTAATACAGCATTAGGACAACTTAAAAATATAGTTAAAAATGATAGAAAAAATATAGAAAATACAATAAATAACATTAATAAATTTAATGAAAAAGAAATACAACAAAACTTATATTTAGAACAATTGTCGAAAATACAACTATTAAAAGACAAAATTGGAAACCCTGACAACTGTGCAATAATGTTATAATAAGAAAAATATTTTTAATATGCCGACTAACAGCAAATGCACATACGAGTACACACAGTGCCAGACTAAATTATTGGCACAGTAAGCACTTTTATATTTGTCTTATAAACGTTATAATCAATAATAATACTTTTATTGCATTGAATAACAAAGTTACGAGAACTGATTTTCAAAGTAGGTCTCGATAATTTATTACCGCTGTTCATGCTTCAATATATGCGTTCTTAATTTGGATCATATTATGAAAATACACCCTGATGATAACACAATTTCAAGTGGAAAATTGTTAGTTTGAAGATTGTCCGAACAATAAAACTGGTGTAGACAATTTAGTATGCCTAGACAAAAGATCTGCAGATCGAAGAACAAATAAAAGAACTCTTAGGATTCGAACTCGGATTTACAGACCATGAAATATGGGAATAAAATAAGAAATGCTGAAAGTTATTTAGCCATTTCTAGAATTGAAAGAGCTTACTGTGCTAATAATTTAAGCCGCTACTGTATGCATCTAAACTTGTTATACACTAATGGCTGCATTCTTATTAATTTACCAAAATAGTATGTACATATGCACACATAGACCAATAAATTAATTTTGCTTATAATTCCGTTAAAAAGACTATGAACTGCAATATTTGGCTTAAGGTTTCTTTTTTAATCAACATATTAGGATCTGACATTGTAATTATAAAACGTATACGAATATGTATGTACTATGCACATGAGTTACATATACAAATTCACATACACACACTTATATAAAAAATGACACTATTGATGAATTTATAAAAAACATAATTGACACAAAATAAAATAAAAAAAAAAACTGTAACAGCAAACTCACTTCCGGTTAAGTTCATAAAACAAAATTATTTTTCGGTCGGAATTCCAGGAATTGCAACCGTCCAAAATTAATATAAAATAATTAACAAAAACTGTTAATATTTAGCATAAGTAATCAAAAATTGTAAAATGTATTTTTAAGATGAATTAACAAAAAATTATGTAAAAAAATAAGTCCAATGAAAATTAAAGAAAGAAAATAAAGCAGTTGTTAGATATCCACGGTTGAGTTAAGTAGTTTTATTTTTTTTAAAAACGTTCCCCAGCTTTCACGCTACAAAATTGGCGCAGTCGGTACTCCTTTTTCTTTTATATAGAAAGGAGCGTGAAACGAAGTAAATAAATATTAGTGCAGTGACGACATACTTTAAATCGGTGTACGAACCACTAATTAATCAGAAAAAAAAAAAAAAAATAAAAATAAAATAAACTGTTATTTTCCATATTAGTGCAGTGAAGACACACGGCAAATCGGTGTACAAACCACTAATCAATAAAAAAAAACAAAAACGGTTATTTTCCATAATAGTGTAGTAAAGACACACGGCAAAACGGTGTACGAGCCACTATAGAACAAAAATAAATAAAATAATAAAAATAAAGTAACTATCAAAATCTTGTGAAAGTGCAACAATTAGTCAAAATTCGACAAGCAAGGCAAAGGAGATTTGACGAAAGAAGAATGGAGCAAATTCAACAGGAAATGGCCAACGTGGATATTGTAGAGCAGCTTGCAAGAAGGGAGCAGCAGCTGGAACAACTCAGACTCGCTTATGTCGAAGACAACAGCAAAACCATGACATTCTGGACAGGACATTGAAAAACGTTAATCATCTTCCAGTGTTCACAGGACAAGGAGACGTAACTGTCAACTCATTTTTTAGCGGCGTGGAATACCTGATATCAACGCTACAAAACGAAGAACAGAAGAAAGAGGTAGTTAGAGCCATCTATTATAAAACCATCCAAGGTGAAGCAAAGAACTCAATTATCAACATCCCCGAGCCGGATAACTGGAAACTCATCAAGGACACATTAAAATTGAGATATAAGCCGGACACCGAACCTCTTCAAATTTACAGAAAGATCTCCAATCTACGAGTTAATACAGTAAGTGAACTAATTGATAAGATTCAAAATATTAAATATAAGACAGACGAATTAATAGTGTATTATAATGGTGAATGTGGAATAGATTTAACAAATATAGATAGTTTGTTAGTAAATACTATCAAAGAAATAACACAAGGGACATTACTGGACAAGATTTATGAACAGAGAGAATTAAAAAATATTTTATACATAATGAACCAAAGACGATTTGAAGATACGTGTATAAGACCGGAATACAAGACATACTTGAAAGAAGAAAAACATAGAAATCAGTACCAAAATAGACAAAATATTGACAGGACATATTATGGTAGGGAAGCAATTAATAGGCGACAGTATCAGGATAGAAATAAATGGAATCCAAATTTTTATAGAAATGAAGAACAGAACGGTTTTAATAGAAATAATAACAATAATAATAATAGTTCTGGAAGATATAGATTTCAAAATAATGTAAGAGATGACAAATTTTCAGGGCAATTTCAACAATTAGGGAACACAAGACCCAATTCCAATCAAGTTCGTTGGAATCGTAATAGAAATAACCAACCAGAACCCATGGAAGTTGACAATGTAGAAAGAAATTACAATAATCCTCAAGTGGCAGGACACCCTAATCACAGGTTTGGCCAAAATCGCTTAAACCTGGATAGGCAAGGCCCAGAAGGACCTGAAATTAATAATACCATTTTTTTTACGAGGCAGCCACAGAATGCCTGCCAAAGATAATATTAAATATTGAAAATAAAGAATACGTAGCACTAATAGATACAGGTGCTAGTCTTAGTTTAGTTAATAAAGAAATAAATGATTTTAAAATATATAAATTGAAATACCCCATAACATTTAGTACAATAACGAATAAAGATACAATAAATTATGAAATACACACGAAAAGCCCAGATGAATTTAATTTACCTAACAACGCCAGGATTCGTTGGAAGATCACTCCATTAAAAGGACGAACTTATGATTTCATCATAGGTATCGATATATTAAACTTCTTAAATGCACAAATAAACATAGAAAAAGGACAAATAACATTAAATGGAAAGGTATCCTACTTTCTTAATAACCCATACAAATTTAATCAAATTTACACGCTTGAAGCTGGTGATCCTAAATTCGAAAGGCTTCAATTAAATCATTTAAATGATGAAGAACGTAGAGAAATTAAAAAATTATTAAACCGATATAACAAATTATTGTTTAGAGAAGGAGATTTATTAACTAATACAACAGAAATTCAGCATGAGATAAAAACCATTACACAACAGCAAATTTATTCAAAACTATATAGATATCCACCTCAACACGAAGAGGAGGTAAGAAAACAAATCAGAGAAATGGAAGAGCAAGGTATAATTAGAAAAAGCCATTCAAGATATGCCAGCCCACTTATAGTCGTACCTAAGAAAACGGATAATTCAGGCGAAAAAAAGTATCGAATAGTAATAGACTACAGAAAGTTAAATGAAATAACTATAGATGACAAATATCCTTTACCCAATATAGATTCAATTCTAGATAAATTGGGTAGAGCGCAATATTTTACCACATTAGACTTGGCAAAAGGTTATCATCAAATTTTAGTAAAAGAAGAGGATAGAGAAAAAACTGCCTTCGTAACCCCACATGGTTTGTACGAATTTTTAAGGATGCCATTTGGTCTTAAGAACGCGCCAGCCACATTCCAACGGCTGATGAATGAAATTTTAAGAGATTATATTAATAAAACCTGTGTAGTTTACTTAGATGATATTCTGATCTTTAGCACTTCCTTAGCTGAGCATATTAAAGCAATAGGAGACATTTTCAAAGTTCTCGAAAGCAAAAATTTGAAGATACAAATTGATAAATGCAATTTTCTGAAAAAGGAAACTGAATTTTTAGGGCACATTTTGACAAAGGAGGGCATGAAACCAAACCCAAATAAAATTGCAATTATCCAAAATTTAGAATTACCACAAACCGAAAAACAGATAAAAAGTTTTTTGGGAACAACGGGTTATTATCGCAAATTCATTAAAGATTATGCGAAGGTAGCTCAACCTATGACAAAATATTTAAAGAAAGGAACGAAAATCAATGTGAAAGATCCAACATATATTGAAGCTTTCGAAAAGTTAAAAACTTTAATAAGTACACACCCTGTTTTACGTTATCCCGATTTTAATAAGCAATTCACGTTGACGACAGATGCATCCAATTATGCGATTGGTGCAGTGTTGTCGCAAGAAGGTCATCCGGTGTGCTACGCTTCAAGAACATTAAATAATCATGAGAAAAACTATTCTGCGACGGATAAAGAATTCCTAGCAATAATGTGGAGTGTAAATTATTTTAGGCCTTACATTTATGGTAAAA
Organism: Metopia argyrocephala; assembly: GCA_963576795.1. NCBI lineage: Eukaryota > Metazoa > Arthropoda > Insecta > Diptera > Sarcophagidae > Metopia > Metopia argyrocephala. The sequence goes on from OY756208.1 coordinate 1,567,880, forward strand.
AATTTAAAATTCTTACTGATCACCAGCCAATCAAATATCTCCATTCCAAATACAAAGGAAAAGACATGTCGCCCAGACATCAGCGATGGTTATTAAAATTAGGTGAATACCAGTTCGATATTGAATACTTAAAAGGCAAAGAGAACAAGGTAGCAGATTTTTTAAGCAGATTAGAAAATAGTGAGGACACTATTTCAGAAAAAGAGGGAGGTAAAGATTCTGATATTTTTTCAATTAATAATATTGAAGACGACATAACTATGGCAACAATACATTCAGCACAAGAAGACTTGGCTGATCATTTTTTTATAAAAGAAGAAATCGTGAATAAATATAGAACCCAAATAATTTTAACAAATAATAAAACAGAAGAATGTAAAGAAATACATGGAAAGAGAATTATTTTTATTGCAGAATGCGACTTCGAACAAATGGGAGATATTTTTAGAAGATATATTTCCAAAGGTAAAATAGGCATTTATTCAGAGTTATCAGAGCATAGCTACAATTTAGTGCAGCAAAAGTTAATAAGTATGTATTCAAACGATAGTCAAATTAAATTCATAAAAACAACCATGAGAGCAATAGATATTGAGACAGAAGTTGAAGCCATAAAACAAATTTCATTATATCATATTAGGGAAAGCATACATTCAGGAATAATAGAAACCTATAACAACATTAAAAATAAAATATATTACCCGAAACTTTTGGAACTAATCCAAATAGTAATAAACCAATGCGACCTCTGCCAACAAGTAAAATACGATAGACGCCCGATTAAAAATAAATTTCAACTTACGGAAACACCCTCAGATAAAAACCAAATTATACACATAGATACGTATGTAATTAAAGGTAATCGTTTTCTAACAACAATAGATAAATTTTCAAAATTTGGGGCAGCTTATTCATTGAACGATAGAAATCCTATTACAATAATTGAACAATTAGAAGAACACTTTGCAAAAATCGGTAAACCAGATAAAATTATAGCTGATAACGAATTTAAAGCAGCACGAGTTCAGGAATTTTTGAACCAAGAAGGTATTCAACTACACTTAACAAAACCCAATAGTCATACGGGAAATGCAGATATAGAAAGGATGCATAGTTCACTAGCAGAAAAATTTAGAATTTTATATCAAACAAACAAAGAACTTCCGATAAAACAATTAATCCAAAGAGCAATAAGAAATTATAACGATCGTTATCACTCAAGTACTCAGTATACCCCGAATGAAGTTCAAAATGGTAAAATAGAAAAAGAAAAAGTTAGGAAGAATCTAGAAAGTAACAAAAGAAAGATCATACAGAGACTAAATAAAACCAGAGAAGAATACAAAGAAATTAGAGAAGAGGGATATATTAAGAATTATAAGGCTATTAGACACAAAGAGCAACCAAGATATAGAAAAGAAAAGTTGAAAAATGTTCACTCTAGCAATATTAGAAAACCTTTAAAATTTTCAGATAATAATTATGATACTGGTTCTGACAACATGGACGCAACCGAGTAAAGGCACAATGACTATAACCGAACTAGTAGACCAAACAGGATTTGTTGACCTACAAATAAGAGACCAAGAAATAGTTAAAGAGACAGATATAGTTATACACATGATAAATATTGACCAAATAGAAGAAATTATAAACGAAATGACTGACAATATTATCCTAATGAAAATAAAGAATAAAGACATCCTTCAGAGAGAACTATTAGACACAAGAAATAAACTACTTACTCTATTACCAAAGAACAACAGGCATAAACGCGGACTGATAAATGCAATTGGTAGTATGTCAAACTGGTTATTTGGGACAATGGACGACAATGACAGACAGGACATACAGAATCATCTTCTTAAAAATGATGCAAATATTAGCCAACAAATTCTAGTAAATGAATATTTTAATACAGCATTAGGACAACTTAAAAATATAGTTAAAAATGATAGAAAAAATATAGAAAATACAATAAATAACATTAATAAATTTAATGAAAAAGAAATACAACAAAACTTATATTTAGAACAATTGTCGAAAATACAACTATTAAAAGACAAAATTGAACACATTCAAGATAATGTAGTATCAGCAAAATATGGAATAATTCATCCTAATATTTTAACTAGCGAAGAAATATTAAAATATGAAATAGATTATAATAAATTAAAATATTTACAATTAGGTACAGCAGTTTTCAATAATACATACTTAATATTTGGAATTAAAATACCAAAAACATTTATATATGTAAACGTTAGATTTCTTATACCTATACCGAATAAAGAAAATAATGAAATAGACGAAAAAATTGAAAAAATATTTAATTATGAAAACAAAACATATGAATTTATAGAAAATAAACACTTAAAAGAATTAAAAACCACTACCCATTGTGTTATAAAATCAAATTGTAAACTTGTAAAAAATACAGAATTCGAAATAATTTCAATCAATGTAAAAACAATTATTATTAAGAATGCTATTAATTTACCAATTAATCAAACTTGTAATAAAAATGAGACAATAATTAATGGAAATTATCTAATCCAATACAGTAACTGCTCAATTAAAATTAAGGATTATTATTTTTCAAATTTACTAGAAATTGCAGAAGAAAATACAAATATTTTAAAAACAGAATATGATAATATTCAGAATTTTACAAAAAAGATAACATTTGAAGAAATTGTAGAAGATAATAAAATAAATACAGAAAATATTCTTAATCTAAAATATCATAGTAAACTAACATATGGTTGTAATATTTTGATTGTATTAGTAATAGTTGTTATAATTATATGTATTTTAACAAACCACAAACAAATAAAAATAAAATTAAATAATAGAATTCAGGAGAATTCTAATCTAAAGGGGGGAGAAGTTACATATACAAATTCACATACACACACTTATATAAAAAATGACACTATTGATGAATTTATAAAAAACATAATTGACACAAAATAAAATAAAAAAAAAAACTGTAACAGCAAACTCACTTCCGGTTAAGTTCATAAAACAAAATTATTTTTCGGTCGGAATTCCAGGAATTGCAACCGTCCAAAATTAATATAAAATAATTAACAAAAACTGTTAATATTTAGCATAAGTAATCAAAAATTGTAAAATGTATTTTTAAGATGAATTAACAAAAAATTATGTAAAAAAATAAGTCCAATGAAAATTAAAGAAAGAAAATAAAGCAGTTGTTAGATATCCACGGTTGAGTTAAGTAGTTTTATTTTTTTTAAAAACGTTCCCCAGCTTTCACGCTACAAAATTCATGTACACTTATACATATATACATAAATATGCACATAAATACCGATATATTTTATTTTACATTTGATTTTTTTTTCTTTTTGTAAAGCCTAAATTCCTAAAATTAAGGAGTCACATATTTTAGTTGCACTTTTTTTTTTTAATATGTGCTTAAATTATGACTTCTGAAAGTGTTTTTATTTTATTTCATAATATACAAGTAATTCTTCTTTAATTTCACCAAGATTTGAGCAATTCAATTACATATTTTTTAGGGCATGGGGGTCGTGGCATAGTGGTTAGAACGTTCGCACAGAAACTCAAACGGCCCAGGTTCAATCCCAGTAAAGGACAAAAATTATAAAATAATATGTGCGGTTTTTCTAAATTATAATTTAAATAAATAAGAGATTCACCCCACGAACTCCGCCCATCCACCTTCCTCCTAGATTCTATACCACCAGAAACGAATGATCAGGGGTACAGCGCCGCCTTCGGGGAAGATTACAGCTAACCTAATTAGTGAAGATGGTCACCACTCACTATCAATATCCACCGACAAATGGGGAAATTGCTGTTGACCATTCAAGGGTGAAGGTATAACACTGGCCTTTGAGTGATCAACTGATAGCAACTTGTCTCATTAACATATGGCAATCAATAAAATTACAAAAATTACTCCTGAGTACTGGTTTAAAAAAAAAAGCAAATCCCCATGTTTACTTCATTGGTGGTTAACTAATTGATCAGTAACGTTTTTTCTGTGATTTTCACACAAAATCTAAAAATAGATGTTTAAATTTGTTGAAAAATTTATGGAATTCAGTATAAATAACTTAAATTTTGAGTGAAAATATGAAAATTCTGAATTAATATTTATGTATACGAAGAAATGAGTTGATAAAACTTAAGCAATTCTTTTTTATAATAAAAACGCAAAACAAACAGGAGCGTAGAAGTTTAAAATAAATCAAGATATTTCATATCTTAAAAAAAAGAAAAACAAAAAAAAATAAATAATTTGTAAAGTTTAATACAGTACAAACTCGATTACTGCAACTAATAGAAAATCAGGCAGTTGCGATAACCGCGGTAGCTGCGTTAACCGGGTCATAAATTTTAACCTTGTGCAAACCAGATGCGTTGGTGCAGGCTAAAAATGTAATGTGTTCCTTGCTTACTTTTCGAATTATATGACGTTTTTTCAAATTTGAGCACCATCCGTTGCTTGCATGAAAATCACCACGACTTTCATTAATTTTGTTATGTAGCTGAATAGCTTTTGACTTTACGATTTCAGACGAAATAGGCAAATTTAATTCTCTTTGTTTTAAAAACCATTTACACAGAGCTTTTTCCATTACTGGATACTCACAGACTCTAATTACTATACGCTTTCCTGGGCCGGATTCAGCATTTGTAACAAATTTAATTAATTTTGATTTATTTTGCTTAATTCTGGTTATTGTTGATTTATGCACATTGTATTCCTGGCATAATGCTTTGACCGATATATTATTTTCAATTTTAAATTTATTCAAAATTTCACTCTTTTGTTGAATGGTTAATTTACTGCACTTTGTCACCTTCTTCATTTTTATGCGTTTTTAATACTGTGACTGATCGCGAAAATCTTTTTACTAAACTGATAAAAAACATCAGACACTTGCTGCTTGTCTGTTTTTATGAACACTATTCCAAGAAATAACTGTAAAATAATGCAAAAACTATCCAGAGGACAAAAAAAAAATAGAGTTAAAACTAATAAGTAGTTGCATTTATTGAAGTAAATTTTTTAAAAAGTTGCGTTGACTGAGTCTACACTGCATTTGATTCAGGTGTTGCGTTAATCAAGTTGTTGCGCATAACGAGAGTTGCAGTAATCGAGTTCGCACTGTACCATGAATGTATAAAAGCGACAAAAAAATATTGTTTAATTGGCTTTTAAATCAATGGTTTTTATTTTAGGTATTTGCAACCGCGAACCATACGTTATTATTGAAACGTTTTATAGAAAGTATTTCTTTAATCAAATACAGAGAAATTTTTTGCAATATATCGTTTGAAAAGTCTCATAGCCCTCGTTTTGACTGTCCCAATTAGTTTCAAGGCGGTCAATATAAGACACATTTTTTTTAAGATTTTCTAGTTATTCGAGATGTTTTGCATATTTCAAGAAGTTTTATTTTACTCGTTCACAAGTAAAGTAAACGTCTTTGCGCTAGTGATAACAGATTGAAGTTTAATTTAAACGAAATAAATTTCTTCAAATAAAGGATTTAAGATAAAAAAGAAAAATAAAAATAAAAAAAATTACAGGAAAAGTAAGTCCATATCTAATGATATTCGTTATATCCCTAATTAATTTTAAATTTAAAACAAATATCTTCAGCATTTTTCGTTTTATTACTGTCACTACTTGTTTTTATTATTTATTTTGTGTTTATGTTTATAACAGGGCTAAAATAAAATGACAATAAATAGAAAAACAATTATGGCAAACGGCTCATAGAAGATGTCCTGGAGCGCTAAAATTAATAAAATAATGAAAAAAAAATTCCTATTTCACACCATGAAAATTAATTAAAAAATATTCAGTATAAAATATTTTCTCCTATTTGGTGTTTAAAAGAAGCATTTTTCGCTTGAAATCTGTGAACATCAATTTTGAAATATCGTTAGTATGGATGCCATGTAATACATGCACGTTCATGTACATATATGGGTAGGTATGTATAGGTATGTATGCCGTAAAAATAATAAATCAAATTGACATTAAAATGGATTTGCAAACTTTCTATGCATACTCGTATGTCGGTTTCATTATAAATTGTAAATAGTTTGTTATTGTTGTTGTTGTTGTTGCTGTCGTTGTATCTATGAACCAAAAAGTTATACAATGCTGAGATTTTTTGTTATTTTCTTTAGGCATATTTGGCAAAAGGTGCAATATTTTTTTTTTATTTTTTTTTTGGTATTTAATGTCTGCCCATTTATTTGTCAGTGATAGACAGAACAAAACGGTTGCAACGAAATTTTCAAAATCTCATATTTATAAACTAATATTCTGTACATTTGTGTAGGTACGTATGTACATACTACATATGTATGTTTATTATACAATAAATATATGCATAATATACAGTTAAGTACAATACCATATCAACATATGTATACTTGTAGTTAAGAATTTATGCATATTTAAGGCTTTATGAAAAAAAAAAATCATTTCCGTCTGTTTAAAAATTTAGAAGCTAAAGTAACGGAAATTGATTATTGCTGCCTGCGTATGACGTATTTCACACGTATACTACACGTACAATATTTGAAAAGCAATCACACTGTTGCAAAAAAAAAAAAAAAACTCAATCACCCAGCCAACATATTAGCAAACGTTTTGTAAATTAAGATTACAGCAAGCTTGCAAAAATAAGAGTCCTGCGAACGTCGTTAACAATTTGCTTGCAAATGCAAGTGTTTCATAAATATAATCAAAACGTGTAATTCTCGCGATTAAAAATTGTGCTAATAAGTTGTGTTAATAATTTGCTAATATTAAAGACTTTCTCAATTTTGAGAAAACTATAGTGGAAGATATAGATAAATTTACCTTGCTGGTAAGAATTTAAATTTGAAATGTCCGGTGACTGTATACTGATGTCGACTTTATTTCTATTTTAAGAAGGCAAATCTAAAAAGATAGGCAATATCCAATTTGTGAAAATTTGTTACGAAAGTGTGGCAGAAGGTCATGACTGACAAAGTTGCTGAGAGCTTTTACTGGCGAGGAACTGCAGATAAGAAGTGCATTAGGGCCTTCACTGTCGCCTCGTCGTAAGTGAAATATGTTTAATAGGCTTCTAGTTACATTTTTATATTCATATTTAAATTCTATTGCAGAAACTTCCGCTGAAAATGGAGGCAAGGAAGAGGAGTTTGTGTTTGCCTCTAAGTCATATTTGCAGTATGCAAAAATCGTATTAAAATTAAAACAACTAGAAAAGTAAACTAAAATACTAAGTATTAATGATTTTTTAAATGATTCTTAATTTTATATTTCAATTTAATATTTTTCTTATAAGAATAATAATTTAATATTAAAAATGATTTTTTAATTATATCAATAAAAAAAACCTGAACAAAGTAAATGTTTAAAACGCTTACTAATTTTATTAAAAATATGTGTTTTTAAGCATTTTTAAAACGCGTTTTTTAAACATTTAGAAAACGTGTAATTACGTTACTTAAAAAACATGTTTTGCAATCATTTTATTAACGCTTATAAAGTTGGGTTCTTTTCGATTATAAATCACTTGGTTTGATGTCTTTTGTAAAGGTCACAGCAGCATTTTATAAGTGTTTTGCTTACATTTGAACGCTTACAAAACGCTTATTTTTATATGTAAATGCTTGCTGGGCATACATATTATATGGGTGTGTGTGCGTTTTTTTTATACTAGTATTTGTATAGGTAGATACGTAATATTCTCATTTGTTATAAAAAAAATATGCGGTAAGTAGATTTACAAAAACATTTTTGTAGCCAACAACGGCATAGGCATGTGATTATCTGGACTTTTAATACAAAATCAGTTTAAATTAAAAAAAAAACACTACATTGCATCGTAAAAATCAAAAAAGGAAAGCTGTCGAAATGCGAATACATTACAGGCAGAATAAAACGGGCCAGTTTTCGTCCACAGAGCACGACCGTTTTTATATTTTTTTAAATATAAAATACCAATAACTTCTGACGAAACTACACAAAAGAGTAGAAATATCGAAAATTCTATAAAATTGATAAAATTTTTCTAAGACGAAAAAGATCAATAAAGATATTTAAGTGCAACAAAACTAAATTTAATCTTCTCGAAAACATAATTATTTTTTTATTTCCTTAACTATGTGTAGTTTCTGAATGGAGCATAATGAAAACAAATTTTTTTGTTTGGCATTTGGAAACAGCTACATATTTTTAAAACATGTTCCAAAAAAAAAAAAAAAAAAAAACAAGAAAATATTGAAGAGGGTTCTACATTGTTTAGGTAAAAAAAATTCCCAGTACAAAACTATTTCTATATGTTGTTTTAATTTCTGTTTTTTTTTTAGTACTTTGGCTGGTTTGTGTGTTCTACTTAATTAGACTGTTCCATAATATGCTTCTGAAATTTTTTCCTCTTCTCATCGTAAACCATAAAAAGCTCAATTTTGTGTTTCGTTTCCGTTAATTTCTAGTTTTCAATTCACCTGAACTGCCTGCTATTTGGTAACAAAACGGACATTATGCACATGCCGCCCACATATTTAACAGTACTATATGAATATAAGTCTGTATGTGCATACATACATTCATACATACTTACATGTAGTTAATGCTTAAATACCAAAATAAGAGCATCAGATGTAATTCATCGATAGTGCAACATTACGAAACACTTCTTTCTTTTCAATATTCCTTTTATGGCCAAATTTAAATTATAATTCTCATTTTTCCAATTTTTTTTTTATTTTTGTATGTTTTGTAAACGATATGGGCAAAACACATTGGTGTTTAGAGCTTTAGACAAAAAACAAGGTGAACGAACATGAACATTCAATTGCTGCGAAATTTGCATGCATCTGCCTATTGACAACCAAGTAAGTACTTATTTTATTATTTCATTTTAAATTCATGGCATGCATGTCCATGTTTCGTTTTCAGTATTCATTGAAAATATGTGTGTTTTTAGGTTTTCATTATTTCAAAATTCGTGACTTCTTAAATTTTAAAAATACAACTTTACAAATTAATAGTAATAGAATAAATTCTATTTATCCGTTTAAGTTGAATTTAAAATTTTATTACACTTTTAGTGAATGACATATGTTGTTGGGCAATAGTTCTCTCAAATATTAATTCATTAACTAAATTGAAATAGACAAATAAAAGACAAATTAAGAATACCTAAAAGTATACTAAATTTTTCACTTGTTTGGTTATTTAGGAATACTGAATAGAGATTTACAAAATTAATTAAGAAATAACATAATCTTTAATTTAAAATACAACGATTGTCGTCTATTTACACGATTATTTACAAGTATTGCCAGTTACATTCCTCCACATATACATAATTGGCTGTTACAATCCTGTTTAAGGGTTGCGGCCTAACTTCTCACAGCACCCATGGAGTACCGATCCTACAGTTTAACGTTCACTCTGAACGACAGATTTGAGAAACTTGTTTATGAAAATCAGTTACTGGCAGATCTTTTGTTAGAAGACTGGTAAGAGGTAAACGCCGAAAGAAATATATTTTTTTCAAATTTATTATTTTATGATGTCAGAGCTGGGGTTTGAACCCGGAGCTCTTGTCTAGTAACTACTTTCGAAAAACTCTAACAACACAATCTATAATACATAATCAAAAACTTTCGAATAATCACAAAAATAAAAGACATTATCACAGTAAATAGTGCAGGAGTAAACAAAAGTTGTAGCAAAATATCGCAGACAGACACTGCTTTTGTAATTATTTATTTTTGTTTTGCAAACATATACAACGACATTCCACTCTATTCCACCTTAACCAATGTCAACAAAAAAACGAATGATCAGGGGAAAAAAAGCGCCATCTATTGGGAAGTAGCAAATAACAGCTAAACCTACTTAGCGAAGGCACACTCACCACACAATCAACATGCACCGATGAGGCAATTTCTGTTGATCATTCAAGGGTGAAGGTATAGCACTGGCCTTTGAATGGTCAATTCACAGCAATTTGTCTCATTCATAAGGCGCTTAATAATATAATAATAATTAATAATAATATATGTACTGTCCTTTCCAAAATTCCAATACAATGCACAGTATTTAGTAGGGGTTTACCCCTGAGTATTGGTCTCAAATATAAAAAAAAATATAAATAATTTTTTTTGTAAAAACAAGTCAAAGAGTTCTCGAATTGTTTGATAATATTGTACTACAAAAGGCCAAATTAAAAAAAAGTGGCAAGAACATCAAAAAGAGCCAAATTGACACTTTAGGGACACAAAAGAAACAGGGCTTAAGATTTTATTTATTGTACTTGAATTTCGCTTCAATTTTATTGCAATTTTTTCTTATTTCACTTTGTTTTAAAGTATTTCTATTTCTTTTCTTCTTTGAAGTTCTTGATTACGTTTTTGGTGAGAAATATTTTCTTTTTAAAGTACAAACTGTAGGACGATTGCTTGTACATCATTTAAGTTATGCTTGCGCAGCCCTCTAGTAAAAATTGGACTCATAATGATTTATTAAAATATCCGTAAAGTGAGGTATAACAAGAAGCTGTTTTTAAAATGTTTCAAATACTTTTAATATCTTGAGCAAAGTGTAATAAACCATGGTTCCAGTATGACACAAAAAATGGCATTTTAGACTAAAATCTGTAATTTAATATATTGACAATGGACTTAAGACAATAAGAAATATTACGGCAGTTCTTTACTTTATGCAGTTCTTTTAAACAAACTCAATGCACAAACTTTAGAAATCTGTGTAAAATATACAACTTGTTTTTTTTTAAGACCAATACTCAGGACTAAACCCCTACTCATGCAGTGCATATTGTAATAACTATTCCACGACCACCTCAGCATTTCGAACCAACCAGCGACAATCAATTGTATTTTTGTTATGAAATCTTGTGACTATAAAAGGATTCATTGTGACTATATTTTTAATAAAAAATTTAATAGCATTGAGCTACTGTACATAAACAAAAAATCGTTTGATATTTATTTCGCATTAACCACCGAAACCGAAACACAAACACCGAAAACTTTACAGCTTTCGGAGGAAGGGTGTTACTTTCTAAAAACATTTTTGTTCATACTTTGTTGTACTCCCTAAAATAAAAATTGCTTACTTTCATTTGAAAAAATAAAATTAGATTTATAACTTTAAATAATAATTTGTCAGCGTAATGTGATTGCCCGTATTTGTTAGGGAAATAAATCAAAAATTTTCTTTATTGGCATTTGTAGAAGAAAAACTTTTCAAAGACACACAAATTCAGAAATCTTTTTACTTAATAATTTTGCCCTTTAACACATGATCTAAAGGGTAACAAACAGTATACAGTAACATGCAAACATACATACAAACAAAAATACATACATATCTACTTATAATATAGTATACGTTTGATATTGAAAAAAGAAGACAACATTTGAAGAAGATAAAGATTTCAAAACTACAAAGTAAATATATGTACATATAACAGTAATGAAGCTTCGTTGCAATATTGCCAATTTAGCATTTTTCAGAGTGACTTAGCATGAAAAAATTCGATTTAGCATTTGGCTTATTTTTTTTTGGCATTTTCCAGCATATTGTAGTTTTTACTTATAAGGGACAAGAAAAAAACGTCAAACATTAAATTATATCTTTTAAAATGCAATTGTATTAATATTTTGACATTAAATATCTTAAAAGAAAAGTTGGAAATTAAAGTAAAATTTGTGGTAACCACCTTTCGTAACATCTTTGCAAGACTTTCAAGGGCGCTTGTCACCCATATTGATAACACCAGAATTTTAAAAAGGTCACTTAGGAGAATATAGTGAAAATAAAAAAAGGAAAAAGTTCGAAAAAGTTTCAAACGGAACCCAAAGTTAAGAAAGTGAATAAAAAAAAGCATTTTGCAAATAATATAACAGCGATATTGTTTTAGAAATAAATACAAGTAAGCATTCAAATACTATGGGCATTGCTAATAATAATCCATTCAATTTTGAAACAGTTTGCTATAAAGTTCAACAGAAAGAGGCTGCCTTAAGTATTTATTCAATGTATTTTAAATTTTTACAGGCTAAAGGTATATTTTCAATTAAAAAATTCGAGCAGGTACTCGTATTAGATACATACATACATAACTGGCCTTTACAACCCTGTGTCAGGATTACGACCTAGCTTCTCACAGCACTCATGTTGTGTGTGTAAATTTTTATCCATGAGTACCGGGACCTACAGTTTAATATCGACTCCTAACGATAGACTTTAGAAGCTTTTTTTGTGACAATTAATTACTCTCAGAGCTTTCGCTAGAAGACTGCTGAGAGGTAGTCGCCGAAAAAAATATTTTTTTCATATTTCTTTTTTTTTTAGGATGTCGGAGCTGGGTGTCGAACCCAGGGCTCATGTCTTAGTAAGCCAACACACTAACCACTAGACCACGGCGGCTACTCGTATTAGCTTTTATTATATTCAAAACAAGCATAGCATTTAACGTTGTTCTACAGCTAATTAACGATAAGATAACATAATGCAGTAGCTTTATAAATTAATATATGTGTTTGCCTCTCATTCTTAGTGATTCTTATAGAAAGTAAATATTACGTTTATAAGAATAAATTATGGATACGCTAAAAAAAGATTTTCAATTAAATTATATTTTTTCAAGATTATCTTTCAAACTTCGAAAATTATATAGCATTAATTGTTGGTTCGAAAAATTATTGCTCATGCTGGACTTATGTCATGTTCATGCTGGTTTGTACAACACTGGCACAACAGAAACCAATATTCTTCTATTGAAAATATATTTCAATAGAATCCTAAGGTATGTTTATGATCTTAAGCCGGAAGATCACGTATCATCTTTCGTTAATGATTTCTTAGGTTGTACTATTGAGGAATTTTTGAAAGTAAAAATAATGATGATGCTTTATAAAATTCTGAGAACCGGTACTCCAAATTATATTCTATCTCGTTTTGAGTTGGGTTATTCATCTAGATTCTAGATCACACACTTTAGTATGCTCTCATTTTCACTCCTTCATTATGCAATGTTACATTGTTGTTAGTGTATGTCGAATATGGAACTCTGTTCTTCACTATCCATATCCATGGTGGTTTAAAATTTTTGATTTAGGGTGCAATTAAATATAAAAATGTAATTATTTTCTCTTTTCTACTATGTGTCACTTTGACCTTCTTGGCTTAACGAATATGAATAATAAATAAATAAATGAAATTAAATGAAATGAAGAAGTGAAAAGTGGTGCTTACAATATGAACTTCTGCAAACCTATCCAAAATTGAGTAATAAAATTTATATCGAGGATGAATAGGACTGGGTAATTTAACTTTTTGTATGATTTTGTACAAATTTATAGTTATTTGGGTATATGGAAATATAACATGACTGAAATCAATAGTATTGCGTTTCATGAAATTAGAAGCAATTTTGTGTCATAAAAGTCTGATAGTCAACACCTGGCTTTATTTTTTAATTTATTTGACCAATTGTTGTTGGCATAATTTTAGCACTTTTAGTATTTTTTTTTTTAATCTGGCACTTTTTGTTTCGCAACTTTTGCCAAGACTGTTTCGTTGTGAAACAATAAAAACTAATATTTAATGCTAAACTGAAAATAAGTTTTCAATGTTTGAAAATGTCGTCATAACATATGAAACATGCAAAACTTTATCTTTGATAATCGCAAGAAATCAAATACTGACTGTCATAATAATTTATAAAATACATAAATACATACATACATGCATACATATGTATCGTTTTTATTTTTTATTTTTTTCCTATTTTCGCTATTACTCTTTATTTGCTTGATTTTTTATTTTTAATACGCTAAACTATTGCAAAAAGTTTTGCACAAACAGCAAACAAAGTAAAAATCCAACATCATGGAAAACATTTATAACATATTCCACTTGTCCTTTTTATACTGTATTTTTTTTTTTTTCTTTACTACTATTTCTTTTTTTTACAAAGATGACGGATATTAATCGAACAAAAGTTTTTCCTTTGCTTTACTTATTTCATGGATTGATTGTCTAGTCACAGCGGCTGCATTTGAAGATGCGAACCTAAGTACCCGTTTCACTATATAAAAAGCATAAGAAATTCAGCTTATTTTATTCCAGTTTAAGTTAGACAAAAAGGAGTGGCATTATTAAGCTCTTTTCTTTTAAAACTTTCGGAACTTTTGTCAGCAAGGACAAGTTTCCGCTTCCGTTCTTTCTTGTATGCAGTTAAACAAAATCAAATCATTAACTCACAACCCAACACAACTTTTAAAAAAATTATATTTTTTTTTAATAAAAGAAAAGCAGTGCATAAAAGAACACAGAAACTTAGATGTTCAATTCACACTTTGAAAGGAAAAAAAAAAAAAATAACAGAAAAAGAAATTACTGAACTGTTGAAACAAAATATGTACTTCCATGACTACAAAAATGATTTTGTGTCATGGAACATAATTTTTTTATTTTTCGAGAATCTTGCAAATATACTATAAATACAATGTAACTTTGTTTGTATACGCCAAAGTTTTCTAAAATCATGTAACTCAGTTTACCTATACCCGCTACAACGAGGCACAAAAATAGATTCCTTAAAAATTTCCGAATATAAAACACGTAAAGTAAACAACACTTGCAGAATACAACCTTGTTTTATTGAGACAATAAACACTTTTATTTTTTTAACAACCCAACTATCATACAAAAAATTATTAATTTAATTAATTCATTTTATAAATCAAACAAAAATGAAACCACAGTTTTAACAAATCTCACACTCCTTTATCTTTTAGTATGATTTGTGATAGTTTCGAACGGTTTATTCTTGTCCTTGCTAGTTCCAGATTTGAGCTGGAATCAAATACGCTTTCGGCGACTACTGATATTGAGTACACTTTTATTGAACTCTGCATGCTCTTGAATCCAAAATCTTCCTATGCAAGTCTATCTAGGAGATTTATTCTAAAATGTTGGCCCACTTGGTTAGAGGATTGTTCTGTGAAATGTTATTTCCAATTGCTTTGCCATACTTAAAACCTTTTGTATTGTTTTTGGTAAAAAATCGATCCAATCCATACGTGTAAGAAAATGTTCGTGAAATTAAAAAAAAGGAAAAAGATTTTATATTTTACAAGCCCCTTAAAGATGTGTAGTGTTCTAGAAGCTGTACCTGTATTTTTATATGTAAAAAAGATTTTCGCTTTGTCAAAATAGTTTAACGAAAAACTACTGAACCTAATGGAAATACCCATATACCTTGAATGAAGTGTTGAAGAAGTTAATCTTATAAAAGAGAAAAAAACTTGAAAACTTCAACTTGAACTCAGAAGGTTATCAAAAGAACATATATATTATGTACACATATGGTAAAAATTATCAGCACACCAACATTTTGAGTTAGTTTTTATATCCTATTCTCAAGGTTAATGTGGTAATTTTAGCACTATTTATGGAATCTGTTATGCTAAGTTTAGCTTCAACTATTCTCAAAATATACAAAAATTGATCTTTTCTTTTTGAAATTCAAATATTTTTAATTTCTTTCCAGGCATGAAGAGAAAAGCTGTAGACAATTGTTTAGTGGTTTAGCTGCCTATTAACCATAATCAAGCCAGCTTTGATTATGATATTTACATATAAAAAACGAGTTCTAAACTAATTGCTAGTGCAACATACCAGAGCTTCTGGTTGCCACCATTATTGCTGTATTCGATGTCCTGTTGCGTGCTAAAACGAGTAGTTTCAAAATTTTCAAATTATTTATTGTTTCAAAATACAAATGTTTTGTATGTAATATTTCTTCTTTTATATATGTGTATTATTTTCCTTGACGTTTTTATTAATTTTATTATTATTTAATTTATTTGAGCTTAAGGTCCAATAAATATTTCTATTATATTTCGCTACTTCCTTGCGTAGCATCATCAGGAATATATAATAGAAATATTTATTCGACCTTAAGCTCAAATAAATTAAATAATAATAAATTTCTTCTTTTATTTTTATAAAAAAAAAGTTCTATTGACGATTAATATGCCAGAAAGATAGCTTAATGAGGTGTGTTTCATTCTAGTTTTGATTTCAGAAACAAAGAAAGACTATTCCAAAACATCATAATATGCATAATAATATTATTATTTAATATTAGCGTATAAGAATAAGAAAAGTTCCGTAAACAAGATTATTTACATTTAACTGTTATAAATAAAAAAAATATTATATATGGCCTGGAGATCCCGCCTCGAATTTCATACAGGATTTTCAGTATTTTGTCATAAAATGCCTTAAATGCATCAGAAACTAAATTCTGTTAATAAATTTGGATTGGCTTTTTGCAATGTTTTCTTAATCAAAGGAGAAAATGACATTCGGTAGAGATGGACATGATTTCGACCACAGTTACGGCAATCTCATCGGAGCTTTTTGAGGTTTCTATTGCATTTTAGCGGCTCATTTCATATAAAAATCATGCATTATTAATGCGGGCCAGTAAGTGATTGTTTACAATCTATCCCTTACAAAATAACTTACTGATAAGCACTATTTTCTGCTGGGCAGTCAAAGCATTACTAAACTCACGTAGCAGAAAATTTTTCAAATTTGGAAGCAATAAATTAAACTGTAAGCAATAATTAAAGCATTATACTGTTTATGCATACCTTAAAGCTTACAAAGATGCTATAGGATAAGGTATTATTTTTGATTTTGTATAATATTTGCTTACTGGTTTCAATAAATTTGCATTTCTATTGCATTTTAGCGGCTCATTTCATATAAAAATCATGCATTATTGATGCGCACGAGTATGTGATTATTTACAATTACTCCCTTACAAAACAGCTTATTGGTAAGCACTAATTTCTGCTGGGCGTCACATTTTTCTAATGTTCTCCTTTTTATCACCATTATTGCATTTTTTGTTTGGTATACGAGTATGTGTTTGTCGTCTAGTTTTGATGACCAGAATTACATTATTAAGTTTTTTTAGTTGACTTTCGCTAATATCATTTCCTCTTTGTGTACTTATTATTTTGACCAGTTGTGTAAATATTAACTACAGTAAGAACTATGTGGCATAAAGAATAAATGACTGATTGAATGAGTGAGTGAGCGAAAAAACATTTACAACAACATGCTAACAGTACAATGAAAATCAAATTAAGATCGAGGACTGATGAAAAAAGTAAAACAATGTGAAAAATTAACTTTTTAAGCTATTTTACCACTTTGAAACGCGACAAAATTTCCAACAAATCTTATTTAAAGGAAATGAACAAAAATTTCATTATTTTTATAACTTGTGCTTTTTTCTTTGCTGTTCACTGTTTCACTTTTTTCTGTATTTTTATTTAAAAATTTTTCACACATTTTATTCTTTTGTTCCTAAAGTGTATTTGGCCTATGTGTCCAACAGAACAAAAAAAAGAAAAAGTTATTTCTTAAAGGATCACTTTACAAAAGAAGTAACATTTTAACACAACAAAAGATTTCTTTTATCTTAAAGCATAAATGTTAGAGGAAATGAAAAGAAATGCTTTTTATTCATCCGTTTCTTTATTTTCTTTCTTTCTCTAAAACTATAATTTACTTTAATTACGTTGACTTCCTTGACCTTCTGGTAATAAAATGATTAGAGTGTTTTGTTAACAACGCTTTTTGTGAATTTTTTTTCTTTTTTTTCTAAAATTTAATAATTTTATAATTACAAGAGCAGTGCTGCTTTTCTGGGATTTATGCTATTGAAGACAGAAACCTAAAAGCCTGAAAGAAATGTTTAATAGAAAAAAAATAAATAAAAATATTGAAATCAAGTACGAGTAATACAAAAACGGCATATATTTTCAATGTTAAACTGGGTTTTGCTAGCAAATGAATAAAGTGCACCAGGCCTAATATTGAAAGGATTTTATTGAATTGAATAGGGATGTAGGGATGTCCTACGAGGTGATGTATAAATAGCATATTTTTATTTTCAAACAATTCAAAATCAAGTTAAATAATCACTGCAATTTATTTTATTTCAATCAAAGTCCTTCTCGTATTCATAGTAAATCAGTACGAATTTTATGTTGACTATACTGGACTCCTTTAATTAATATGGAGGGACTTAAAATTAACTTGCCATTAGTGGTAAATTGAAATGATTTTTAAATAAAATACCTCCACAAATAGTTTGAAATGGTTTCCTTTTTCAAAAAACCACAATAAAATATTTAACTTGTAAGCTATAAGACTATTACTTTATTAACTTTAGTTTTTATCGTAAACACAAAACGTTTGTGTGTTTGTTTTTTTATATAAAAAAAATTCGATATCGCATCTGCTTTTACAATTAGATTTAATTCTGTTTAATTAAACCCAACCGCAACTACATGCAACATTCTTAAACATCCCAAAGTTGGTATTAAAAATTTACTCTTGCACAATGCACAGAAGAAATTCAGACAAAATGCCTGCATATGAAAGGAAAAACAAATTAAAAAAAAATTAAAAAAAAAAAATAAAAATAAAGCTTAAAAGTATAAAGAAAATAACAAATTCAAGTGGTACTCTTAACTAAAAGGGGACAACTACTATGGAAAATATTTACTTAATCGTATACAGGGTTACCGTTCTTGTTTTTCAAATAGTCACATAAAATAAAAGGGAAAGAAGTCCATATTCTTTAATGGTTTCTCCTAAATTGAAATGTTTGTACTAGAGAAAGAGACAAATTTTAGAAAAGCCTTAAGGCAGAGACACATAGAATCCGTTATCCGTTATTTGGGTACTTTATCAATAGATGCTAATGAATTAACGGATGATGTTGGCGCAATGAATACATGAATACCGTTCACAAATGTACACAACGTGCGTACGTTAGAAGTAAAAAGTTGTTTAATTTTGTACTTTGCATTGACGGCGACATGTTGAATGTAACAATGTAATCATAAGAAAACATGTATTTTAACTTTGCTGTCAGTTGAGAAAGTCAAGGTGTATTTGAAGATTTTGAAAAGGAGCCCAACATTATACTCGATTAAATGATGAAATAGCTTAAAGATTTTCTGAAAATAAAAACAGTAATTGGCGAGAGTTGACACATCATTAAGAAAGCTTTTAAAACAGACAAGACTATATTATTCTGGAAACGATCGTCTTTAAAAACAAACATTTCGTAGGGTAAGCTAACGCTTGTGCTGGGTGATAAGGCTGCAGGCGACTATATATGTTGGTTGTGAAATTATAAACTATAGTACGGTTTTAAGTGTTGCATATTTGCTAAATTTTAACACTGGCATTTCAGTACTTTTTAAGTCTATAACAAAAAAAAAATATTTATGCTAAAGGTATTTGTTTGAAAAATTTAATAATACAAAAGCCATACCGAAAGCTTTTCAGTAGGCACAATAGTCATACATGACATTGTCTTCAGGGATGTCTTTAAGTCATGTCACTAACAGTAGTCGACAACATCGCAGAAGTGTTCGTGCACGATATTAAGTGTCTATGTATTTACTTGAAGTTGTCGACGATAGACAAAAATTCGATTTTTGCGACATTTGTTTGAAAATGTCTTTGACGAATTGTTGTGGCTGTCGTCTATTGTCGTAAACCAATCCTTGACGATGTCTTTTAGACAGAGTCAACAGGGTTTTTCTTTTAAACGATGTGCTTATATCCGAATTCGACTGTATATGATAATATGCTAAAAATTTCATTAATGGAGATTAAAACAAACTTACCTATTTTTAATATTAATTTGTTGTTATAGAAATATTTTGTTCGTTTTCATATTATTATTTTTTTTTTTGTGTTTTAAACTTTTAATTATCAGAAGAGTTGATAATTTTATTCTCTTTCGCGTTATACGTACTACAAAAACTTTTTCTAAATCAACAACACGGTAAAGGAATCAGAGGAATTGTAAGCAAAAGACAAATCAGATTTTATTTTTCAAAAGTCAACAGCACTTCATATCTTATAAAAACATTTGTTTCTAAAATTATCTTTTTTAATTATTAACACTTTTTTGTTTCATTTTATTTTACTATCCTTTTAGATTACTTTTTCCATTAATTTTTTTTTTTTTGTGTTCTTAAAATATGCTACAGAGCACTTGCAATAAAAAAATTTTAAAGCAGACAGACACCCACCATCACTTTATTGTATTTAAGAAAACTAAAGCGAAAGAAGAATACTAATAATAACACTGTTTGAATATTTACATACTTCTCCTGATTATGTTAATGGTGAAAAATACCTGCAATCAAACAACAAAATAAACTGCAACCAAAGACTTTAAATCACAGTGTACAGTGTCGCCAATAAATATAACAAGTGCGAAACAACACTATTATCACAACAAAAAATCAAACAGTGGGAAATAATCAAGAACAGCTGATTTTTACTTTTGAAATTCTCATCCGTTTCCTTACTATGTAGACTGTGTTATTCATAAATATAAAGCCACCAAAACCTACATACATACAAACAAACATACGTACATATATTCATACTCATTGCTTTAAGTATTAATTACCCCTCCTATTGATGTAAACAATAATGGTGAGTATGGTCTATAATTCCACCACTTTCTTATAATATTTATTCACCTCAGTTTTCTTTGATTAGCAAAAGCGGTAGCTGAGTGTTTTAAGATCGTTTTAATATTAAAAGTGTTTAATAGAATATATTATGTAGTGCTAAAAATTATAAAAAAATATTTGAAGTGAAATATATTAAAAGTATTATGATTTTAAATAAGAAAAGAACAATAGTTTTATAAACATTTTAATAACTCATAAAGTGCTTTTTTTACCCTTTGCAAAAAAATAAGTATCGACACAATCTTTTTTATGTATACCTACATCTTCTTTTCGTTAATTTTGTTGTTGTCTGAGCTGTAGCAAGTAAGTGAGTGATAAAGAGAACCTTATTAGAAGCTCTCTTAAACTGTAGTTGCATAAAATGTGTTAAATATTAAGTGCTAAGAAAAGAAAAAAAAAAGATTAAAAATTGAAAAGAAGAAATAAAGAGTAACAATAAAAACAATACGAAAACGAAGAAGTAATCAATAAGGTGAGTCTGGATTAGTTATTTTTTACATATTTTACGCTTTATAAACATGCAAATATTTTAATGACAATCAATAGTGCCTTAAGGCAGAAATTAAACAACACCGTGGAAGATTAGTCTTTAAACTATTTTATAAATATTTATTAACTGCCTAAAAATATTAATATTTTTATAACATTAAGAGAACTTTATTGGCAAAACCTATTCCCGAACGATTGTAAGTTAAATCGATAATGAAAAAATGAATATGTAGACGACACAAAGAACTTGTAGCGGGGGTCGAAAACTAGTTCAGTTCCTTTAGTGTGTGTTCATATTTCTTAACGGATGTTAATTCTTATAAAGAAACCAGTTTTAGGATCTCAAGACCGATATACAATAATAATTATAGATTTATAAAAATAATAAATCTCTTATATTTTGAGCTTAAGGTCTTTTTAATTGATTGATGTTTTTTCGTAAAATTTTGAAGATGTACACTATCTTACTGCCCAATGATTTGCGTCAGCTGATTCAAATAAAATGAAAACTCTTTGTAGTACGTTATGTAAACAATTTTTTTGGGTATTCTTTTCTCGTTTTTCATATATTTTACCAATTTTGGTAGTTTTTTTTTGAGATTTTTGGAAGGAATCAAATTGATAGTGTGGCAGTGATGACTGGTGGAGTATTGTGAAAAGTATGATTTTATCTAAGGAATGTTTTAGTGTTCGGAAGTTTGAAAACATAAAAACATATCGTCATTTAAGGCACAGATTATAAATTACATCAACTTTGCAGTGCATAAAATATAAAAATGTTGTTATGAATAAACATATTCAAGCCAATAGTCTACCAGCCACACGACTACAAACGACGAATGCAACCAAAAGTCGCTGAGCATACAGCTTCTTAATTAGTATAAACAGAACAATGATGCCACTAACATCTTTTTCCGTATTTCTATTATTTATCATGCATTGCGTTATTAAAGCTCAAAAAACTGAACAGCACTAAACTGTTCATTGTTGGCAACAAAAGCAGAAATTGGTCACAGCTGCAATAGGCAAATGTAGTCTCGAATATTTTAAAAACAAAAACTCTCGTAAATACTTAAGGAATGTGGCCATGTTTTCTGGGTTTTCAAATTCCCACAATAAGTAACTGGCCATCAAACAATTTGCAAATTGCAACTTTTATCGATTAATGGTAACACTGGCCGTACATACTTACTTACATATTTATATAAAAGATGGAGACACTCTTTTGCTCTCTAGCACGTTTTATACGAGTATATGCAAAAGTACTGCATCATATTAAATTGCATTTGATACCGCAAAAATATTGCTTTCGAGGTTTTTGGCAACATATGCTAAAAATGTAAAATTTCATTTTAGGAACAAGAATTTAAAATATTAAAAAAGAAACAGAAAAACATCAGTGGTAGAGTAAATGAATAAGAACATGCGAGTAATTAAGAAACTTATAAAAAACTCTAACAAATATTTGCTTTAATATTTTTATTTGAGCTGGTATTACTTTGAACATTTCATATGAGCTTGGATCTTTATATTATAATTAAAATATTCTTTTTTTTTTCTTTAATTAAAGTCAACAAGTAGTTATTTTGTATTCCATATTAACACAAATCCAATTAAATTTTAGGTCTCACTAGTGTGTACACAAAAAAAAATATTCAAATCTCCTATGGTTTTGTTTTTTAAGAAATCTTGTTTAATTTTGATTATGTTAGACACGAAAACCTATATTTGTCCATATATTTTTCTAGTAAAACAAATTTAATTGAATTAAATATTGACATCCCCATTAAATTATTTGAAATAATCGTGTTTAATAGAGGCATTAACAGTATCAACATGATGGAGATTCTGTGCTGATTTGCTCCTCTACTACATCTAAGATTTCAGTAAATAATTTTTGAGTCTCCCAACCTTTCCTTCATACTCCATACTATTGCTATTACCCCTAAATTATTGCATTGCCAATGATATTTGGCAAAGACCAAAGGAAAACGAAAACATTAAAGTAAAAAATCCAGTAAAAAAAGTAAGCTGCCAGTACAAGTACTCGTACAAGACTAGTTCTTTCAAAGTTATAAAATTCACAAAAAAAAAAAAAAAATAGTTTGGCAAACATATGAATTTTGTATATTTTTGCTAAGCACTTGTACATCTAAATTAAACAGTATGTGTGTCTTTTACAAAATCCGTAAAACAAATACATCTAATACTGGTAAAATCGTATGGGAGCACACACTGTAATACAGTGGTGTAAAAAATTCATTAATTCATAGGAAAATATAATTTTACTCATTTTAAATCCCCCTAAAATGAATTCTTCCGGTATGACACTACATCCATTACTATTTAAATTTTAAAACAATTAAAACAGATAAGTTTTATATGATTTTGAAAATACAAACGATTACAATGTCGATCGAAATCGTCTGCTATAACCGGTATTCGGTATATATTTATTTTACTGTAATAATTTGAGGACATTTCACTTATACACACTCAAATGCAGTCTATAATTAGCAGATACAAACTTGTTAACAAACTCACATTTTCACTCAATCTTGTTGAAATACTCGTATAAAATGAATTTAAGGAAAAATGTTGTTCTATAGAAAATAAACATTTTCTATAAACATGTTTGCCTTCATAGCACACAGGAAATAGGTCAGTATGTTGAAAATTCATAGTCACTTTTAATTTTGGTTTTACACAAGGAAACCTTAAGTAAATAATTAAAACACAATTAAGTATCCTTTTGGTCGTCAGGTTGTGTTGGCAGTTGTTCTTTTTTTAATTCTATTTTTTTACTTTTTTGTTTCTTTTTGCTTAATTTAAAAGAAATAAAAGAAATAAAATAAATGTATATGCAAATCTGTACCCACCCAAGTGTTGAAAAGAGATTAAAAATTTTTTCATTAAAACTGTTTAAACTAAAAAGGCTATCATGCTGACACACATACAAACGTTATACTAGTATATTCAAATAAATAATTTAATTTACCTTTTTTGCAAAGTTTTTCTATTTTATCTGGACGAAACATTTTTTTGTCTTAATAAAAACGGAAAAAAACAAAATACAAGAAAAATTAAAAAGTGATTAATTTTTAATTTTTGTTAGTTTAAATTACACACATTTAGTGCAATAATATGAAAAAATATTCATAGCTTTAGTACATCTAAGATCAAATAGAATTCAGGGTTAAATCATAATGTAATGTAAAGCATTATAACTTAAGGTGTTTGAGGCTCTAGGTTCGAGCCCCGGAAGGTTCTGATCAATATTTTTATAATTTAATTTTTGTTTCGTCAGAAACGCTTTAATTAGATCAAAGTTAACGGCAATGAATATTTTTGGTAATTAAAGAAGAAATGATGTCCGTGAAGGAATAGTACACTAGCCAAACTGAACAATTGTTTTCGACTCCAGCTACGGTAGTCTCATCAGAGTTCTTTGTGTCCTGTGCATATTCAAGACCAAACATCAACTATTTAACTCACACTTTTCTGGAAATCGCATACTGAAATTATATTCTTTCACATGTATGTACATACACTTGTATGAGTTAGTCGAAGTAAAGTCACACAACAGTTTTTATCATATTCTCCTTTTCTTACCATCATTGCTGTTCTTGTAATTGTCATCTTATTTGGATGAAACAGAATTACAATTTTTATTTTGTTTTTGCCCTCTTATTCCATTTAATCCACATTAGTCGGCATCGACGACATGCACGACTGTAGCCGTGGTGGTTAGAGTGCAGCGCTAGAAGCATGCGCATTATAACTTAAGGTGTTTGAGGCTCTAGGTTCGAGCCCCGGGAAAGTTCTGATCAATATTTTTTTATAATTTAATTTTTGTTTCGTCAGAAACGCTTTAATTAGATCAAAGTTAACGGCAATGAATATTTTTGGTAATTAAAGAAGAAATGATGTCCGTGAAGGAATAGTACACTAGCCAAACTGAACAATTGTTTTCGACTCCAGCTACGGTAGTCTCATCAGAGTTCTTTGTGTCCTATGCATATTCAAGACCAAACATCAACTATTTAACTCACACTTTTTTGGAAATCGCATACTGAAATTATATTCTTTCACATGTATGTACATACACTTGTATGAGTTAGTCGAAGTAAAGTCACACAACAGTTTTTATCATATTCTCCATGTCGTCGATGCCGACTAATGTGGATTAAATGGAATAAGAGGGCAAAAACAAAATAAAAATTGTAATTCTGTTTCATCCAAATAAGATGACAATTACAAGAACAGCAATGATGGTAAGAAAAGGAGAATATGATAAAAACTGTTGTGTGACTTTACTTCGACTAACTCATACAAGTGTATCTACATACATGTGAAAGAATATAATTTCAGTATGCGATTTCCAGAAAAGTGTGAGTTAAATAGTTGATGTTTGGTCTTGAATATGCACAGGACACAAAGAACTCTGATGAGACTACCGTAGCTGGAGTCGAAAACAATTGTTCAGTTTGGCTAGTGTACTATTCCTTCACGGACATCATTTCTTCTTTAATTACCAAAAATATTCATTGCCGTTAACTTTGATCTAATTAAAGCGTTTCTGACGAAACAAAAAAGTAAAGCATTATAGTTTACGTAAATGTACGTACCGAAGAGAATATTGCTGTTGTAACTGTTTTGTCAAGCTCTATCGAAGCATGTCGAATGAATTTATATTTTAAAACATTAATCTGCAATAACAGAAGGCAATCACAAAGACAATTCTTTCTCTTCGTATGATTCATCGACTTCAGACTATTTTTTTTTTTGGCTATGTTAAAACATTGATTTATGCCTTCAAACTATCACCTTAGCGTAAAAATATGAACTTGTCGAAATAAGTGCCATTAAATTATCAATCATTCAAAATCCTCAAAACCATTACAACAACGTAACTATCTCGTTTTATTTTCTTGTGTTCTCAATACTCAATATACATACTTACATACATACATACATAACTGGCCATTACTGTTTCCTGTTTCCGAGTTACGGCCTTGCTTCTCTCAGCACTCATGTTGTGTGTGTTAATTTGTATCCATGAGTACTGGGACCTACAGTAGTGTGTCCCAAAAAAAAAAAAAAAAAAATCGTAAAAGCTCTAATAAATAATTGAAAGCTAATAAACAAAATAATTTTTTAATTTTTTTTTTGGGTATGAGAATTAAGCTGCCTAAATTTTTGGGCATAACTTTGGAACGGTAAGAGCAAAATCAATATTTATTCTTTTAAATGACTCAGAATTTATCCACATTTTAAACTGAATCATTAGTTTTTTTTAACTTTAATAGAAATTTTAAAAGTTACAAAGCATTATTTTTAAAATCTATGCTAAAATTACAAAAAATGTCATAAAAGGTACCCAAATGAGCAAAAATATTACCGAAACTTATAATATCTGCACAGAGAAGTAAAGTTTGAACAGTTTTCTTTAAATAAATTGACTTAGTAACAAAGAAAATCGTGCTAATGGGCCGAGTAATGCGCAAAATTCAAATAAATTCGAGAAAACCTGATTTTTGGGTTAAATTCGATTTTAGTGACCTCTAAACCTCTTCCGAAAAATCTGAAAAAAATCACAAAAATACTTTACCCTATAAGCTTTCAAAAAAAGGTGGGGGAACAAGAAACATTTTTTTTGGGACACACTAACCTACAGTTTAAAGTCGACTCCGATCGATAGATTTGAGAAGCTTTTTCATGGCAATCAATTACTCCCACAGTTATTGCCAGGAGACTGCTGAAAAGTAGTCGCTGAAAGAAATAATTTTTTCATATATCATTTTTTTTTTCAAGATGTCAGAGCTGCGATTTGAAGCCGGCTCTATCGTCTTAGTAATCCAACACACTCACCATTAGACCACGGCGACTACTCAATATACCTACTTTAAATATTTTAATAATTTTAGTTTGCTTAATTTGCGCTGTCACTAATATCTTACTCATACGAATACGTTGTAATCAAATCGATATATCGCGTGACAGCGAATTCATTTAATTTTTTTAATTTAATTTTCAATATAAAATTTTAAATAATTCAAAACTCTATGTATGCCGTAAATGCGTTAAAACTTTAGCTTTTTAAAAACATAGTATTTGTGCAAACGTAGTTCAATAGTATTACGTGTACAAAATTATAGCAAAAATTTTAAGTAAAGTTTTCGTTACAAGAAAAAAAAAAAAAAAAACACTCTTAAATTTTGATTTGTCAACATTTATAACGAATATATTAGAACAACTTTTATTCAACATATGTATGTAGACCTACATACACATATAAATATATACTACGTTATAAGAGATTTAATATACAAAATTCCTGC
Source organism: Metopia argyrocephala (assembly GCA_963576795.1). Taxonomy (NCBI): domain Eukaryota; kingdom Metazoa; phylum Arthropoda; class Insecta; order Diptera; family Sarcophagidae; genus Metopia; species Metopia argyrocephala. The sequence continues at coordinate 1,595,356 of OY756208.1, forward strand.
TGTTTCTTGTATTGACATGAACACACACGCATATTACTCGTATTGTATTATAAAATTATATTAAATTTTGTTATACATACGAGTATTACAAAATTGTTGCTCAAGTATTAGCGTTCTTGAGTACTTGTTTGTTTGCCTTTTACGAATTTTGCCATTCTTAATAGAAGACCTGGGCTAAGTAACGTCAAAAGTTATACCACATGCAGTCATTAATCCGTACACAAATGAATCTAAACCATTTTAAGTGTCTATGTACTGTACTGTATGCTACTTTTTACTAAAGAGGTTGTGGTTATAAAAGTTATAAAGTTTACACCAAGAACAGCATACACATGGCTAGCAACACAAGTAACAACAACATAAGTAACAACAACAGTAAGACCAACTAAGAAAGCCAAATGTTAAACCATATTTCATGTATATTTATGGTCTACATTCGTACAATTACCCAAAAATACATATTCACACTCAACTTATCCATTTGCTCTTATTTCCCTCATACATTATTAACACAATAGTAATAATGGTGGTGTAGGTGGTGTAGGTGGTGTACATTCATAGTGAAGATCTACAAAATTACAACTACAACTACAGCAACAGTCTAAATCTCTTTCACCCACAGACTGAGATGGTTAAACGTTTCCAAAAATCTTTTGACAAATTTCTCTTACATAGATTTAAATGACAACAACAAAGAAAACTATTCGAATAAAAAATTTAAAAGTAAACGCAAACAAAATCAAGCAACTGAAGAAACAACTATTTTATAAAGTTTTATAAGTAATTTTTAATATTTTATACAGAGTTGCAGCAGTCAAGCCTCTCTTATCCCATACTTGGATGTATATGTACAAGTTCGTAAGAAAATTTCATTACAAATTTTAGTTACCAGTATTACTAAAATAACTATTTTGTTGAGTACATTCTTCATACGCCTTAAGAAATATGAAGAACAGAGTATCACGATTAGGATTGCCAGATTCTGTTTTAAAATCGTCTAAATGAGAAGTAAAGAAATATAAATACAAATATCGGAGTCTAATAGCTGCAACCACATGTTTAGTTGTACATTAACTTGAGGTAGGCAAGTGGATTACAAATTTATTACAAATAAGTCCCGCGTTAAATCTAAGCAAAATTTTTGTTATACGAGTATTACCATCTTAAATCGTTGTTTAATACAAAAATACATATTTTGATAGAACTGATAAATAAAAAAAATCAAATATAGTCGTGCGGGAGTTTATGTGCTCTATCCGCCATTTCATATTTTTTATATATCTCGAGTTAATGATTTAGGTTTTCAACCCCCAATTTTTCAAGTCTGCAATCCGTTTTCAGATATCTGGGAGATAAATAGCCGAAAACGTATTACAGTTTTTAAAAATTTTGATGTCAAACCCCTAAAATGGCGGATAGAGCACACAGACTATCGCACAATGATATGTGTTGGCTGTAATTCCCGTGATATCTAAAATCTGGTCAAAAAATTTTTATTTAAAATACTCGTATTTTAGCTGAAAATAATTTAAAAGTTCACTCATATATTTTACTAAGTATTCCGAATAAAAAATTTGGCACCATGAATAATGACCCCAAAGAAAAATGGCCCCAACGCATAAAATAAAAAATGGCCCCATTTTTGGGGCAATCTTTCAAAATGAAAAATCGCCACAATAATCATTATGAAATCTGGCCCCAAACTAAAGTGAAAAATTACCCCAAAAATAAACAAAGTTTGAAAAAAGAAAATAACTTAAAATAAAGTAATTTTTTAAAAATGAAAAATAGCCACAATTAACATAAAAGGCCTTAAATTTTTTTTAATAAAGTTTTTCTTCCATGAAATAAAGAGAAATATTTAATTAAACCCTTTTAGGCCAATTATTACAACTTGCCGTTTGTTAAAGGTAGGATTTTATCAGACAGATATCTTGCTTTTTGTTGTTGCAATTAAACTTTAACCTAAAGTGATCGATAAAGTTATTGGGAAGATTGCCTTACCTTTTGGTTAAAGTTTACTTGTAACAACAAGAAGCAAATTATCTGTCTGATAAAATTCTACCTTTAACTAACGGCAAGTTGTAATAATGGGCCTTATACGTAGATTAATTATATTTTCTTAACGAATGAATACAAAAACAAAATTTTAATTTTATTTACAAAAAACCACTAACACAACAACGAATTCCGTAAGGTTTCTTGTACCTTTTTATATTTTACTCATTTTATGAAAAATGACCCCAAAATAATTTTAAATTATTTTGCAATATTATTAAAATTTGGGGCCATTTTTCATAATCCAAAATAGCCCCAAAGCAAGAAATGAAAAATGACCCCAAACAAATAGAAAAATTACCCCAAAATTTCGTGTTGTTGTGCTCCATTAAAATTTTTGGGGCCATTTTTCATTTTCGGGTTGGGGTCATTTTTCTTTGGGGCCATTTTTCAGGGTTCCAAAATTTTTTATTAAAGTCTATGTAACACCGGATTCTTTTTCTTTGGGTATTGATATAGTTTTGGTGCAAAGTGCGGTTGCAAAGAGTTCATTAAACTGTATTCAGGACAAAATTTTCAAAACATTTCGAAAAAGAAAAAAAAATTCATTAAATTTTGACATTGAAATTGAAATTGACATGAACCTTTCTGGAATATTTGTTTCCATTTTTTTTTCTTCAGATATAAAATTCAAAATAAAAAATGTAGAGTTATAAAGAACTATTTAATAAAACTTATTCCATAATTTTATAAGAAAAGCAAATGGTATCCGTTGCTTCAACGAAATCTATGTGAAATTAATAAATCACATATAAATGTCCGCATTCTTTACTATTATGTGGTACTGCTTGTAGGAAATATTACAAATTCGTATATATTTTCTTTTGAAATGAAGTACGTGATAGGCCCCATTGTATTTGCACACACTATCCTAAGCCGATCATACATTCATAAGTAATTGGTCACTACCACCCGAATTCAGAGTTACGTTCTAGCTTCTCACACCAGCACTGATGTTGTGTGTGTCAATTTTTTTCTATGAGTACCGGGATCTACCTTTTAAAGTCGACTCCGAACGACAGACTTGAGAAGCTTTTTCCTGGCAATCAGTTACTCTCAGACCTTTTGCCAGAAGACTGCTAAGAGGTAGTCGCCGAAAGAAATATATTTTTTTTATATTTCTTTTTTTTTCAAGAAGTCAGAACTGAGGTTTGAACCTCGAGCCGTCGTCTTAGTACGCCTACGCTAATCAGTTAGTCTTAATGTTTTTAGTTTAGTTTTGATTATACAGCCATTGGGCTTTTAATTTTAAATTCTACTGTGATTTTTTTTTTCCTAAACACTACAACCATTTCTTTAATGATATCTTATAGAATAGTATTCTCTGTCGTCTGGCAACTTTAACTTGCAAAAAATGCAATTGTAACGTCATTATCATTTTAATTCTTATCGTTCTTATCGTTGTAGTATTTGGTATTAATTTTATTTTTTCACACAGGGAGTATTTTAAGTAATGAAATTTATATATGAATAGTTACTGTTTTATTGTTTTTTTAATATCAAAATATTAAAAACAATAATATTCTCTGAAGATAATCTTGTTTAGGTTTGAATAATTTAGATTTAATTGAACTTAGTTTCTAATGCCTGTTTTATTATTCTAATTTAGCTTACAAGCTAAAATTCTTTATACTCGTAAATAGATCGATGTAGTATGTAAGAATAAATGCAAATGAATTTTAGGAAAATTTAATTTTTCTCTTTCAAAATTATCTTCTATGTTTTCATTTTTCAAACTATTATTATTCGTTTTGTAATGATACGTTCAGAAGAAAAAGCTAAAATATCTTTAAATTACATTCCTTTTGTAAAATGTTTGTTGCTTTATTTTGAAATTTGCTTTTTTCCAAATTTAAAAGTTTGCCAAAGGATATTCAAGTAATTTTCTTTTACATTTTGATGGTCTTAATAATGTTTCTTACTTTATTTCTCTTTATTTCATTCACTCTTTGCTTTACTAAATTTCACAAATGATTGGCTCTAATAAACTCAAAAGATTGATGCAGGCCATGGACAATATAATTTTTAGTTTTCTATTATGATACGAGTACTAATTGCAACACAGTACTCGTAAAATGTTGGAGAATAGAAAACTTTGCGAATATACGCTACACTTGCAATATCTGAAAAACGCATATGTGCTCAGTGGAATTATAGTTCGAATAAGAATTATTCGTGTATTCGGAAAGTGTGCTATACTGTTTTTTTTATTTAAGACCAACACTCAGGCGTAAACCCCTACAATATGTAGTGCATTGTATCGGAATGTTGAATATATATGTTAGTGGGACAAATTGCTGTCAATTTGATCACTCAATGGCCAGCGTTATATCTTAACTTCTGAATGATCAATAGCAATTGCGTCATCCGGATGTTGAATTTGAGTGGTGTGCGCTTTTTTATGTAAGTTAGCTGTTATCTTCCCAGAAGGTGGCGCTGTACTCCTGATCATTCGTTTCGTGGTGGAATATACTGGAAATGTCAGGGAGCGGTTTCATGAAGAAGAACTTCTTGGAGGGGGGGGGACCTCTTATTTTTTAAAATTATAATTTTTAAAAACCGCACATTTAATTTTTATTTTTTCTCCTTCACTGGGATTTGAACCTCGGTCGTTTGAGTTTCTGTGCACGCGCTCTAACCACTCTACCATAAAACCACTATTACATAAATAAAAATTTTTTTTTAAATATGTATGTATGTAGTACTTTTCAATACACCAAGTGAAACAAAGGATTTTTTTAGACTCAGGCAAATACATTATTTTGAGGAGTTTTTTATAGTCTAATACTTTTAACCAGTGTCAAGCTAATACATAATGCCGCTGTTAAAAATTGTTTATGGTCTGGACAAGAATTGAATACAGCTCCTCTTGATTGGCAAACAGTAGTTGTCATACGTGGCGATTTCTGACATCTTTCTTGAAATTAAAAATTAAAAAAAATTAAAATATTTAGATAGCTTTAAGTTTTTTTTAATGCTTTTGGCGTTTCTAGTTTTTTTACTTATTTTTTATTTGATACTATATTTGTAATTACAAGTATACTATAAACATTGATTCGTGCGTACTAAACATCCAAGAAAAATATTTGCATTCGTTTTTTCGTAAAATTTGCTACAGAGAGAATTCGTTCATTACCCGCCTGGTTCGTTTATAGAGCAATTTTCCCTCAAATATGTTTTCTCTTAGTTACGATATTAATGGTGTTGCGGCAGCAACGTGTGCCGCAAAATTCTTTATTATTTTATTCTGCACACAGTGGCAATCGGCACAAATTTAAAAAAGAGAAATTTTTAACCGCGACAACTAGTGCCGCCAAACGATTACCAAAGAAACATGACTTGTACCGATTACCATTATGCCTGACAATTCGCTATAAAGTAACAAAAAAGAAATTCAACTCTGAAATATAACTACTTCTAACTGACAAATATTTGAAAATACCAAATTAATTTATTACAAATGGGATCAAATTACTACTTGCTTTCTCACTCTCCTCGTAGTAGAGCTCAAACTCCAAGTCCTGTTTTCCTTAAAATAAAAAAAAACAAAAATAAAAACAAAAAATATCACAGCTCAAATCTCAGAGTGTTTACGGCAGTCTATTATGTATTGTGTTGACTTACTAGTTGAAAGTTCCGGGTTCAAACCCCAGCTTTGACATTTTGAAAGAAAGAAATATGAAAAAAAATTTTTTTGCGACCACCTCATTCTTCTTTCGCCAGAAGACTGCTAGCTCTGAGAGTTATTGAATGCCATGAACAGGCTTCTCAAGTCTGTCGTTCGGATTCAGCGTTAAGCTGTAGGTATTGGTACTCATGGATAAAAATTAACACACAAAACATGAGTCCTGCGAGAAGGTAGGCCGTAACCCTGACACAGGGTTGTAATGGCCAATTATGTATGAATGTACGTGTATATTGGTACTCATGGTTAAAATCTGATACACACAATGTAGGTGGTGTGTGTGTGTTGTAATTTCCAATTATTAATTAATTTTGTTCCGTTTAAAAACGCTTAAATCAGAACTAAGCTAATTAAATAGAATTTAGTTTCTTGCCTAATTAAGATATTTCTTTTTAATATCAATTTATTCGAATATTTGAGTAATATTTCCAAACTCATTCGCTTGGTCAAACCAAATTCGAAACAAATATGAACCATTTTAAACTGAAATTATTTTACAACACTAATAATTCGAGCAATTGTTTTGTTATTTTTATGTTTTTTTTTATATATGATTGTTGTTGGTTGTTGAAGCTGTTGTTTTAATATCAATGATGGTATACTTATGTATGTGTGTGTATATGCTCGTATCATATGATATTCATTCGCATCAGATAGTAGAAAAGTTTTCTCATTAAGTTTTTCTGCTAAATTTGTTGAATTTTGCAGTTGTTGTTTTAATGAGAAATATGCACTTGATGTAATAAAGTTTATATATAAAATAGCAACAAAATAATTAAATGAAACATTAAACTCCTGCAACATCTTTATATTGTTTCCAAATGAAACCGTAATTTTTAAAAGCTGAAAACATTATATTAAAAAGTAATTATTTAATCATGTCATCAAATTAAAAGAAATTAAGTTTAAGTTTAAGTGCGTAACAAACTTGTGCGGAAGTAGTGAAATATACTCGTACAATATACAGTTGTATGTACAATTTAAAATGAAAAGCGTTAAAAATATTAAAGATTATACTGTTTTACTTAATGTACGGCACTAAGGGACCTGAGGACTAAGATTTCTGAGTGCTCTGAATTTATAGAATTCACATCTTTGTGAGATTATCGGGTTGGTTGGAGAATGGCCAATGATCGTAGACAGGTGAAATGGATAGAGTGGTATAACAACAAGACCTTATAGAATCCAAGTGTGCTTTGCCTAAAGACGGTTGTTGATTTTAATCTAACCTAATCAAATCAAATCAAAGAATTTAACCATCTTAACCGTTTGAACGACTAATTTACATTTGAAATCATTTACAAAACTTTTTTAGCCTTTAATTTTTTATCTTATTAGTTTTTAATTATAAGAATATTCTGTAGAGATCCCTTTATTGTTTATTTACATTTTGTTTTTCTTTTGCTGTACCATAAATAGGGTTAATTATTGTCTGGTCTGGGTTAATGGATGTTTTAAGTAAACATAAAGTTGTAACTCAGTTTAATGACAACAACCAAACCAACAGCCAAACGACTGAACTTAATCAAATTTAAGACCGTCTGCAAATGTTTCATGTTTTTTATTTGTTTTTATATTTATTTTATTTTTTTATGGTGTGCGTAAGTCAGTGCAGCAACAACATCCGACCAATTTTACACGCGTTGGTGTTAAAAGGTTTCAACATTTGGATTTTTTATTTCTGCATATAACTTTAAATATAAATTCATGTCTCTCTTTCACACCAACAACAAATAATCCATTTTTAAAGCATTTTGATGCGGTGATTTAAAATAAATATTTTAATAAAGAGAAAAATATGAAAAATTTAAAAACAAATTGCAAAAATAATATTTAAAATTGAATGGCTAATTTTATAATTTAAGCAAAAAAATAATTTATTAACTATTCAAACACATTGTTTCTATTTAAAATTGAAAACAAAAAAAAAAAACACTTCACATTCTTTATTGTTTTCCGTTAACATATTTAAAGACTCCTTCAGTATAAGTCTTAAAAGTCACAATGCTTACTAAGTGATTATTGGTGTCCAACTGTTGCATTTCTCTTTTTACAGATCTAGTTTGTTCTGTTTCCGGTGTTTTCGATTGTTGTCAACAATAGTTCGCATTAGTCTACAATTGTTATATAATTTATAGCTAATGCAAGAAGCTTTACTTTGTATTCTTATGTAAAGTGTTTAATATGTTTCTATTATTGTCATCAAATGCGTTTTCGTGTATGTATATTTGCGTGAAAGGTAATTATTTTAAACAATATTATGCAATGTTTATTAACTTATTTATTTCTAACAATATAAATAAATATACAATATGTATATTTTTGTTTTTATTCGTAATTTCATAATACATTAGCTATATGTATGTATGTACTCAGGAGTATATACATACATACATACACTCAGATTTTAAACATTTTTCAAGAACTACACACTCTCACTTACTATTATAAATACAAATATACATTTGCAAGCAAATTTGAATATAGTTGTGTGCTTAACAAATATAGTATCAAAGCACTTCTAAAACCATAAATGCTTAAAAACAAACCACTTTGTTAACGAAAGTATTAAAGATAACTCGCATTCAGATTCAGTTTCTTTGAAGCCAATTATCACCTTAAATATAAATTGTAAGTAATAAAAATAAATGCTAATTAGCAATCAATACATTATACAACCAGCCTTTATATCAAGCCGGTGTTATAGAGATGACTATTCTTAAAAAAACTTACTTACTTCCTTAGATGGCCATAACAACCCGTTAACGGATTTCGGCCAGCCTTGACACTAATCTCAATGTGTCTCTGTTAAGCACGCGTCTTCCCCAGTTGGTCACACCAATCGATGACAGGGCTTCATGAATTTGGTCTTTCCAACGAAAACAAGGTCGTCCTCTACATCGACATCCAGTGACCTTCGCATCGAAAACTTTTCTCTTTTTTTTCTGCGATCGTTTCCGATGATTTTGCTGTGCCTCCTTACCAAAGTACTTACTAAGAGTTCTTGTTTCTCTCCGTTAAAAAATCCGGTTTATTTTGAATTACAAATATCTAATGCTGTAGCTGCTATTTGCTTGTGCTTGTTGAAATAAATAACTTTTTATATATCAATTAAATATCTACAGATTTGCACCAACTCTAAAATACTATGTGAAGAAAAAGAATTAAATAGAACTGTTAACCCTAGGATTGTCGGTAACTTTTTTTCACTAAGCTAACCTCTTGGTCTGAACAGACCACAATGAGAATAACTAAAAAACGCAATTTCTAGAATAAAATCCTAATTTATTCATCAGACGCACAATCTCCGCCAATTGTCTCGCTCTCAGAAAATGTTTCTATTTCCTCTTCTATCCTCAGCTCGTTTCTTTGCAGCAGTTGTTAAACGCTGGAATCTGTCTGATTTATTCAAAAGCATGTCAACGATATCTAATTCTGATATGCTATTGACTTTCAATACTTTTATAACTCAACACCTAAAACAAATGTTCACAGGCAGATTTGTTTTCTATACTTGCATATCAAAAGCAAGGGGATTACATATTTTGAATGTTTGGCTCTATTTTCTTACTGAAAATTTTAATACAACACACATATTTACGGATGCTTATTTATAGCCACGTCGTTGATTTTGCTCCACAAAGACATACGAAAAGCATGTAAACAATACTTCGTGGTCTGGACAGACCAAGAGGTTAATTTAATATACCATCACATAAAACTTGAATTTCACCCCTTAAAAATGCTCCGAACGATTCCAAATAAGTTTCATTCGATTCAGCACATTTCATTTATAGAACTCACGTCCCTCCTTTTTTGATTTATTGCTACATATGAAAGATATTGTACACACAAGTGAAATTTGGTCTGGCCAGACCAAGCTGTCAATCCTAGGGTTAACGATTTTCCCTCTAATTATTTTAGTGAACATACATACTCTTTTTTGCTTTTTGAACAATATTTAAAATAGGAGAAATGGAAAGTAATTACAAAATTTCAAGGGAATTTTAATTCTTAATTCTAGGGTTGCAAGGGAGGAAAAATGACCCAGGAAACTGCCATGTAAATATGTATAACTGGTATGATTATTAAATTATAATACGACTAGTATTGAACTATCACTCACTTTCCAATTTTCATTAATTTGAATTAAATTATTATTTCAAAAATACAATAAAACTTATAATTATTTAAGATTGTGGTATTGTAAGTAATACACTGTTAAATAAATCACTATGTTTTAACAAGTAAATGCCAGATAACTCCTAATGCCCTGTTATTATTTTCTCGAACATGTGTATGTATTGTATATTGTATATCATGCATCGTTGTGATGAGATGAGATTTATTCTGCTTATTGGTATATTATTGGGTCATGACTTAAAAACAACAAATTAATATGTGTGGGAATTTTGTATTATACAAGTACATATACATACACATCAACTTTTATTTTACCATTAAAAACAATCAGAGTACGAAAAAAAACAACAAATTTTTTTTTCCATTGTACTTAACAAATTTCCCAATAGCATTTTAAGACTCTTCGAATAAATTTGAGTATTAGACTTTACAAATCTTAGTCTTAGCTGATGTGGCACAGGTAGTATGTAGTATGTATACTACTCGTATAATAATAAAGCAGCTAAAATAAATCCCTTACCCACAAAACAAATACCCAACGACACCAATACAAGATACTTCATTACATTCCAAGTTAACATGCAACACAACAAATCCACTGTTGATTTCATGCCACTCTTGTTTGCTTTAGCGCAATATCTTCTCTATATGTTTGTAGATTCTTATTAAAACCAACCAATCGGCATTAAAACTGAGGCAAAACATGATAGAATAAAATATAACAAGACAAGGTGAAAGTTAAGCTAAAAAGTGCTTTAATGTTGTGCTGTTTGCATATGATTGTGTATGATATTCCATATATACTACAGCTTGTAATGTACAAGTAGTATATAAAACCACCTACACATTTTGCATGTAAATGCCCCAGCCGCCTATCCATCTATTTGTCCGTTTCTCATCTGCTGGTATGTGCTTTAGTTTATAATTTAAGTTCCTTAGAATGATGCTGTTTCCCTTATTCCTTATGAGTACGAGTACGTGCACAATTTTATCCGATTAGGCTTTTGATCTTTTGATATCCTTCAGGTAAACACATAATTTTTCACTTGGCATCACTCTGTGATTGCTTTTTTTTTTGTTTTCTTCATCTTCATCTGCCTCTGCTTCCTCCTAATTCTTTCATCTCTTTCTTCTATGTTGTGCTTTTCTTTTTAAATGTTTTCCTTGTGTTCCATTTGTACAAGTATACAGAGTTATGTTAAATGCCATGAGCTAGCTTGTCTGTTTGAATGTATCTTTTTGAAAAATGTTTATTTTATTTTTTTAAGATTCTTTTTCTTTTTAAATCTATACTCATCATAGTTTAAAAAAAAGAAAAGAAAAAGAAAATAACAAGATAAAGAGAATGCGTTAAAATGATACAATTATTTTTTATGATTTGCTTCAAAGATTTTCTTTTCTTTTCTTAACTTTTTCCTATACATTATTGTTTCTAAATTTTAAGTTGATTTAAGAAAGAAAAAGAGAAAAAAAATTAATTTTCCCTGATTGAAAATTAGAGAGTTGAAGGTGAAAATTTAAATAAGCTAAGGGATAAAAGAAAAATTTATTGCGGTTTTTTACAAACAACAGCTAAAAGTACTGTATGCCGAGATGTTGGAGATAATGTTTCCAGCAGCAGAATTTAAATTTTTAAGAAGGCTTAGCAAACGAAACCAGTCCAATTATTTTCTACCACATGCAATATCAGCTTAGCGTACTATATTATTTTGTAAGAGCTGAAGTGAATATGAGTATTATTTTGTTGAAAAGTATTTAATACTGTGTTTACACGTTAATACGTTTATCTAGAATACTTTTCGTGGTTGCATTAGGGTGGTTCATAAAATGTTTGATCAATTTATTTTGTAATTTACGTTTGCCAGTAAAGGATTTATTTAGACTTAAGAATAGATAGAAGTCAAAGAGAACTACATAAATTAGGCAAATAAAGTGGTTGAGTTGTCTTGTATTTTACACGAGATACTTTCTTATAGAATTTTCATATTCAGTTAATCCGTAAATGTCAAACGTGCGGCCCACTCGATATAACAGTGCAAAGGAACAAAACGAAAATTTAATTAGTATCGCCCATTGAAGAAAGAACTAAGGAAACGAAAACCTAAAAATTTAGTTATGAAGCATATAAAATAAATGCCCTGCAATAAGTCACAGTCGTTTAGTCATTATGAAAGCCTTCTAAGTAAGTTAGGAGGAAAATATTAGTTTTTATTAATTTAATTCAAGCCTTTATATTTCGTATGTCTTTATCGTCACCAAGTGGCAGTAAAACTAAACGAAAAATTGTTCAAGAACATTAAAATTTCCAAAAAAGTGGGTACTGGAATATTTTTGCTCTGAAATAAACGAAAAAACCATTTGCTTGATATGTAATAGTGCTATCAGTGTACAAAAATTATATATCTTTGGGCAACATAAATCAGAATATGATAATTACGAGGCATTGATGAGATAAGAAAAGTTCAAAGTGTTCAAGTTGGGACTAAAAAAAAAAACAGTTCATATTTACTAAAGTGTTATACGAAAGTGAAGCAGTGGTGTATGCAAGCTACGTTTTGTAGGAGTTGATAGCTAAAAACTCGAAAACTTTTACTGAAGGTGATTCCAACAAAGAATGTTTAATTAAGGCTGTAGAAATTGTATATTCTCTGAAGTATGAAGGCATTTCAAGTAATCTCTTTGTCTCAAAATTCCGTTGTGGATTATCAAAATAAAGCCAAATCATCTTGTTTCGATGTATTATTCATTGCCTGGACGAGAGTACGAATATTGGGTGCATTGCCCAGTTAGCTGTTTTTTTTTCGAGCGTGCAACACAGACTTTAACATTTACGGAGATTTATTGGAGCTAGTACCGATGCATGGCACTACTGTAAAACTGTTTATTTTTGTGGCCCACATAAACTTTTATATTCTTTATTTGGCCCGTGTTAGGATTTGAGTTTGACATGCTTGAGTTAATCCAAAAGATTACAATAATCTACCGAAGTTATGGTTTTACCTTTTTAAAAGTAGTCAAAAAATAAAATACGAGTAACTTTGTAATCTCAGAAAAAAGTTGCCATGAACTTACCAGAGGATTGGGCTACTTTTTACTACCTTCTTTCACTTCCTTTAGTTTCAGTTCATTGTTGGGGTTATTCTCTTGTCTCTGGTGTATAGTGATGGATTCCTATATGATCAGAGATTATATTCTCCTCTTATATTGTTTAAAACACGCTTGAGGAATTTTTATTTGATGATGTGCGTTGTCAATTGTTAACAAATGCGACATCTATCATGCCAGAAGTAATCCACTGTGTTGCTGTCTAAAGAAAATTTTTTTTTTATTAAAAAACAAAGCAAGCTTTGGTAGAATAGAGAAATAGAATTTGAATTTTTTGAAAAACAGAATGCTTTTGTTTGGTTTTTATATACAAAATGTGATATGATTCTCATTTAGTCTATAACTATTTTAACATAAGTATTTATAGTTTTGAATACTATCTTTGGAAAAAAGTCTCCTGACGAGTCTCTTAAGCAGAGACGAAATGGCCATAGAGACATGCTTATCCCTAAAAGCATAAATTTCATATTATTATTGAAAAAAAACTTTCGTAATATTTTGTGGTTTATGTCACAAATAATTTTTTATAAACATTTTTATATTTTTAAAATTAATCCCACCCTAATATTATTTGGCCACATAAATCATCTACTCAATTTAACTAAGAAGACTTTAAAGAAGCATTTGCCATTGAAATTCAATGCATTTAATTAGTTTTGAATTCTATTGAACATATGTATGAACGAGTATTACGTATAAATAAAAAGCTTTTGTATAGATAAATTATTATTTATGCGTGTTTAGACATGTTAAGGAAATTTAACAATACAGCCTAGCCTGCTTTTACATTATTATCCATTGCTCAGAAAATAAATTGATTACAAAAAAAAAGAGAGAAAAAAAAAAATACTTGTCTCGTATCATTATTTTACAATGAATAGGATTTTCTTTTCTTTTTTTTTTTTTTTTGTTTTGTTTTTTGTTTTCAAAAAATATTTGTCTATAAAATTTACGGAAAAAAAAAGGAAAATAAAATTATTTTATAATTTAAGGAAATTAAACAATCCAAATAGATCAAAACAATTTAAATTATTACCTTTTTGTTCCAGATGCAATAAACAATATATGCAATTGCAAATGAATTTGTATGCGAGCATGTGTATGAAATACATTGCATACTCTTGTAGTGTACGACTACATGTTTGTTTATTTTCAATAGGATGTGTTCTCTGAAAACAGGAAATTTTCTATGACAATAACAACAGCAATAGCAATATCAAAAGTAAATATGTATGCATGTACGAGCATAACATTACAAATATCGGAATTGTGAATGAAAACAATAGCATTTATTTTAAATTTTATTCTTCATCCTGCAAATGTATCTGTAGAATATAAAGTGAGAGAAGGTTTTATAAAACACACAATTTGCCATTTTAAAATTAGCAATTGACTCTTTACTACTACTAATCGTTTGTACCTGCTACTAAACACTTTACTATCCATAAACTGTCTACTAAAGAAAAAATCATGGTATTTCTAAAGCCTGGTAATAAAATTAATTTGCCATTAATACTGTTAAGTTTAAACCTTTTACAACGTTCGTTTCTTTTAAAAGAAACGATTATTTAGATCGATTCGTGATTGAAAATTTAATAAACAAAAACACTTTATTTAACTGTGCGTTCAAATAACTTTTTTATTTGTATATTCTTATATAAATTATCCGATTACTATACTTTGCAAATCAGTAATTTCGAGTTTTTCTCAAAAAAAAAAAAAAAAAAAAAAATTCAATAAAAATTTTAATTGATACAATTAAATTAATTTAATTGACACAATTAAAAAAATTAATTGATACGATTAAAATTTTAATTTACTTTTTTTTTTTTGAGAAAAACTCGAAATTACGGATTTGTAAAAAAATAAATAAAATTGTGTCAATTAAAATTTTAATTGTATTAAGCACAGCAAACATACTCTAATATAAGTCTATTTATGTGTTTCAAATAAAAAAATTAATTTTATAAAGATAAAAATACTTGGGAATTTTAAACGATACCAGCTAACTTTTTTAACGCCATTTTTATTTCAATTTAAATCAGTGGCCGTAACGAAAACGCAATCCATATGATTTGAAGGTAAGAGAATAGTTGTAGTAGTAGTAGTAAATTTTTTTTATTTAATAAAAATTTTTTCTGAATTTTCTTTTATTTTTATAAAATTACCCAGCGGTAAAAGAATGAGTAAAGCAGGCCTTCTAGAAGGCATGATTTAGCAGGCAGTAGCCCTTCTTTTCGCATTCCATACTCATTTCTTTTTGACACAGGTTGTCGTTGCGGGCAAGGCCTTCCATTCTCGCTGCTATTTGCAGGCCTTCTAAGGAATGCCTGCTGCAAGGGCTTCTAAGAAAGGCCTGCTACGAAGGATTGAAGTACTCTAATAATAATCTTCTGTTTGAAATCCTATGATTTTATTGCTACTTGATTTTCTAAATTTTCTTTCTATATTTTTTATTGTAAAATATTGCTTTTTTGCTCTAAAATTTTTGTTGGGTTACGAATTCCGTTTTTTAAATACTGTAGCCAATTTTCAAATGCATAAGGTGAACAATTAGATGCAACGCCAAAATCTTCAACGCATGGAGTCAAATGTAGCAGGCCATGGACATAAAAAGTAACACTACTTCTTCCGAATATTTTACTAAAATTTTACAGAAATAATTGCAAACTTTCTGCTACTGCATTTGTGTTTTTTCTATCTTCGATTTTATTAATTGTTTAACGGTTCTTTTATTCATTTTGATAAACAAATTTACAAACTAAATATTGTAATATCCACGTCTTATCATAACAAATCAGAAATCAAAACTAATAAAATGAAATATGTCACACTTGATTAAAACTTTTTATTTTGGAAATTCCTTTGTTTTTCAACCTATCAAAGAAAAACAAAATATTACACCAAAAGAAGACGGAGAGAATAGGTATTGAATCCTTTAGCAGGGATAGCACAGGCCTGCTAGAAGCCATTCTTTGGAAGGCCTTCTAGACGGTATGAAATGAGAAGGCCTTTAGATAGTTACTGTTGGGTATTGGGGTAGTACTATGTGTGCGTATACGTTTATAAGTATATATGTACATATATAGGCTCCGAAGTCATCAGCTTATTTACGGATACAAACAAGATACAGAAACAAACGCATGTCTGTACTTTCAAGTCATATAATCAGCAAGCATTGAGGCGAAATATAATAATAATTTTATATAACAATAATAACATAAATATAATTTTCTAGTTGGATCAGCGGAAGCAAACTTAGAACGAACAAATTAAACATGCAAAAATAATGAACCTGAAAGCCCCGAAAAGAACACAAAATTGCACTTTACATTTCAGGAACTCACAACTGACATCACCATTTAAAATTTTATTACCTTTTCAACCAAGATACTATAATTCTTACCATAACTCCTTTAAAAAAATCTTATTGCAGACATACATACATGCATACATATATTCTAATATTTACACTAACAAATATTCACGAAATTCTTTAATTCTTTTGGAAAACGAAAAATCCTTGAACAGTTTTAGTAGAAAAATCCCAACAATTGTAAAAATTTGCGTCAAATTATTAAACTACTTACATGTTCATAAATAAATTAAAATTGGCAACATTACATTATATTACATAACTGGCCTTTTCAACCCTGTGTCAGGATTACGGCCTAGCTTCTCGAAACACTCATGTTGTGTGTGTAAACTTTTATCCATGAGTACCGGGACCTATAGTTTAATGTCGACTCTGAACGACAGACTTGAGAAGCTTGTTCATGGCAATCAGTTACTCTCAGAACTTTTGCCAGAAGACTGCTGAGAGGTAGTCGCCGAAAGAAAAATTTTTTTTTTCATATTTCTTTTTTTGAAGATGACAGAGCCTTGTGTTGAACCCAGGGCTCATGTCTTAGTAAGCCAACACACTAACCACTAGACCACGGCGACTACTAAATTTGGCAACACTATACCATATAATTTATATATGTAAGTTAGTACACTTGTTACTACTACTACTCCCTTAAGTTTGGCAATTCTGCCAAAATGAAGGCAATCTCTTATGTTGCAGGAAAATAAAAATTGTCTGCAGTCATTACCTTACCTGCCATTATCCCTTTAAAATATACTTTTTAAACTTGTCAAAAACTAGAAGCATTTTATACAAGATATTGCTTAAAACACCTTTAAATTTGGAAAATTGTAATAAAAATTTTCTATTAATTAGATTATTAAATTTTACCTAAAAAAATGTATCTTTCGGAAGGCTTCTTCCCAATCGGACAAGTTATTACGAATTTGTTGAAAAAGAAAAGAAAAGGGAAGAACTGATTTTTTATCGCCAATATTTTAGAATTTTTAAGACTTAGACTCTTGGTATACTCGTAAGCATTACTATGTTTTTAGTTCAAAAAAAATTTTTCTTTCCCACCGTGTTATTATTTAATCTATAGATATATATATATATATATATTTTTATCAGACACTGTAACCATGTAAATGTACGTGTTTGTGTTTTTTTTTTGTAAATTAAGTTTTGGGCAAGTAAGTTGCCAAACAAAATATTGAAATGTTTATATACAAGCAGATATTATGAATTACATAATATGTATGTGCATAAATGCATATAATATATGTATAACTATATTAGATTGAGTGTTTGTGCAATAATATATGTATGTATGCACATATCATTGTATGTACTTACGTACTGATATTAGCATATGCACATTTGGCTTCTGAGATGGTTGTGCTTGCTCATCACACTTACACCTGTAACTTGTTCTGTATGCTGCTAATACTGACTTTGTACTCTTATACTCATTGGTATTGATTTTACTTTAAGAGTATTTAAAGCTGATTAAAATTTCGAAAGGCATCTAAACTTTTCTAAAGTCATGCCGTATACAGTTTTACGTTGGTAATATACAAAAAAAAATAATTATAATATTGAAGTGAAGTTTTTGCAAAAACAATTGTCTACCATGTTATTAAAGGGTTGAATGTACATTTGTTGTAACTATTGTTTTAGGATAAATAGACTAAAATTGGTAATACTTTATATGCAAGGCTACATATTCAATTTCATTATATTTATAGGTTTGTGTTTATATTAATGGCATAATACCATTGGTAAGTATATTCTAAGCCCTACTAATGGTATATAAATATTAGAAACAAATAAAAAAAGAACAAGACTCAGGTATATCTAATCTAACTTACATATGAAGATACAAACAGATGCATTTTAATATACAACTTACCCAGTTAACACGCAGTTAAGTATAAAGTTCAGTTTAGTTCTTAAAACATTTTAAAGTCACGCTTAAAATTGATTTTAAATAGAAATGAACAGCATGCGTTACTTCGTTAAAAGCGTTTACAATCGACAATGCAAGTCAACATGCCAGAGGTGCGAAACACATAGTCCTGCTTATGTACTTCCCCTTTTTGAATTGAAAACAATTTAACGTAACCAGCAGTAGTAATACTAAGTAGTTATTTATTCAATTGTTATTTAAGAGTAAAAAAAAGGGAAGTTGTTCTAAAATGAGGATGAGCTCTTCTCGGTCGGGAGAGATAAGGAGCAAAAAACTTAGAACTCTAAATCAGTGATGTCCACAATTCTCTTTCCCTATCACGCGTGATAGGAAAACAAATTCTGCTTGAGTCGAAGTCAAACACGTACATAATAAAAAGAAATATTGTTACTCTTGCTCTTTTAATATTTTAGCTTCTCTCCAACATAGTGCAGGGTTGGATAGTGCATATTTTTTGTATAATTTTTATTTAACTGAAATAATTATTCATTATTTCCTCCAAAATTATGTGACCTCGGTTCTCCTTTATTCTTAATAGATCGGTCACATGTCTATCTGACAATCGATTACGTACTTTACTCAGAATTATAAAGAAATATTTATGAAGTTATAAACAGAAAGTAATTCGAACATTCCCATTTCTGGTAGAAGTAAGCAGAATCTTTTCTCTGCTTCATACACAAGCGCAAGTGTGTTTATGTAGTAGTGGACATCACTGCTCTAAATTCAAATCATTCCTCCTTGTTCACTGGGTATTTATGCATTTACATTAAACTGTTTACACTGACAGCTACCATATTAATGAGATACATTTATGCTGAAGATATTTAAATGACTTTATAATTTTCTCTTTAAAAGGCCAAAAATAAAAAAAGTGAAAAAATATGCTTGTCTTGATAAATAAAAAGTATTAAAACTTACTTATAAGTAAAATCTAAATAAATAAAATAAATTCTTAGCTTAAAACACAATTTATAAATGTTGTAATTTAAATAAAAATCATAGTACTCCTGCTGGGTAGTTCACATGGCTAACTAATCTGTAGGTCGATTAACTATCATTTTGAAACGAGAATACAAAAGAATATAGAAAAAAAAAGGAAATTGTAAAAAATCTGTATTTTATTAACGCGCTGAGTGTGAACTTCCTATTTTGTATGTGATTGTATGTGAAATTATGTAAAAATAAACAATAAATACAGTCTGACAATACTATAAACGACAAATAGAAAACATAAACGACATAATAATACCGACCAATTTGGAATTACAAATTTGGATAGACGAGTATGTATGTATGTAGTATGTGGTGGTATACGTATTGTTATAGTTTTGTTGCTGCTTTTGTTTCTGCCCGAGTGATTGTTTTATTCTACTTTTGAAAAAAAATATAAAAAAAAAGAACAAGAAAATAATACCCGAATTACAAATGCTCACACTCTTTGTAAGTAAAATTATAATCACAATGATCACAAGACCACAAAACAAATCCCTCCCCTACCAAAAATATGAAGAAGAATAGACAAAAAATAAAAATTGGTAAAAAAAACCCAGTTTATACGTTGAAAAGGATTTTCATTTCACAAATTCTATTAAACACTGTATTCACTAACTTTAGGAACTAAAATTTAATCCTGTTTTGCTTTTTCCTTTATAAATCGTACTACCAATGAATAAGTATTTCAATGGGCACAGCATTTTCCGTCTTTTTTATTTTTATATAAAAAACAGAATTTATTTCTCTTTTCTTGATGAAGATGAACAACATTTCTTTAAATGAAACATTTTCTTACTCCTAAGCTCTTAAATAAAACAAAAAGTGTTGCCTTTTAATATTGTTACGTGGTGTACGAGTACATCCACAAATGTGTTCTCTATTTTTACTTCTTTTATTCGAATACATTTCATATGAAAAAATTTAAATTTTAATACTCCGGCATTACATCATTACGGCCACAAACAACAAAATCCTTTTTTACAACATTAAATTAAAAATACGATTCTAACTGTGACGTGAGCTAAAAATTTAAAAAAGAAAAATAAAATTTCTAGTTTTACAAAAATGTGTATATTTAAGCTTTTGTAAGAAAATGCTCATACTCATACTAATAAATGTAAAAAAAAATTACATTTTTCTAATACTCATATCATTGCAAAATAAAAAGAAATAAATTTAATAAAGTTTAGTTCTGAGAAAAGAAAATTAAGTAACAAAAATGATCAACTATCTAACAAGATATTGAGATAAGTATTAAGAATAATAATTATGGCCAACATTGGTGTATTTCTTAAAAACGGCTTTTTAGGTCTTCTTTGAAATGAAATTTCTAATATTTTCTTTTCTCTTCATTGAGGCCATCACTCAGGGGATGACTCTACTTATGCAGTACATTGTGCTGGTCTAGGAAAACAGGGTATGGAAAGAAGAAAAGAGAGAGTAGTGCTTGTGGACATTTGATTTAAACTTGCTAAGATCGTAATTGACAGGAAAAACGTTCACGGGAAGATTATTCCCTAAACGAACGGTGCGGTCAAGGAACGAATTCCCTCTATAATGCATTGTGGGATACGAGGTACGTGTTATCCGCAAGAATACGCAACCACCCGAAATAAAATCCTTTATTTCTTCAGAGCACCTCCCATGGTAGTATCAATAGAACAATAAAACGCACCCTACATTGCGTCCTACTGTCGATGGTGAGCATCTTCGCCCTTTCCTGTACGCGGTCGAGAAGCCCCAAAATAGACTTTGAAGCACCGGCCCATACATGAGAGTTATATTCCATCCTAGGTCGGATATAGGTTTTGTAAATATTGAGAAGGTCAGATGTAGTGAAGTATTTCTTGCACAGTTTTGAAAAACGAAGCACTTGAATGCTTCTTTTGACACTCGAAATATATACTTACTTGTTTTTTTTTTAGAAAAGATTTATAGATTTCTTGATTTTGAAGGTTTTATTAAACGCTGGGAAAAGGCTTTTAGCTATCCACATGTCTTAAAACAATTATTAAATTGTCTGCTAAGAACAATGGTAGAATATGCATCAATGGTCTGAGGCTCTCAATATAATATTTATTTAACGAAAACTGAAACAGCCTACAAACAATTTCTCTTTTTTGTTTTTATGGGTTTCAATGGAATCTAAATAATGCTTGAGTATCATACCAAAACCGTTTTTCACAGAGCAGAAGTGCTTTTATTTGGATGAAACAGAATTATAGTTTTATTATTGTTTCAGGATTTTGGTTGAAAATCATGACGTCTTTCTCTTTTCTTTTTCGTATTCATTTTTTTCGCACACAATTCTGATGTAGAGAAACCAACATCAAATTTTTTTCGCCCAGCAAGCAAAAGATAGCACTCACTCGACAACGTGGAATATGCTGATAATGTTGATGACACGATAAGTGACAATGTCCTTACAAAAGCTGTAAGTTCCAAATTAGCATAATTAAAAAATAATAGCACTTCTACATTCATACATACATTCATACATAATTGGCTATTTCAACCCTGTGTTAGGGTTACTGCCTAGCTTCTCGCAACACTCGTGTTTTGTGTTGTAATTTTTATCCATGAGTACCGGGACCTACAGTTTAAAGTCGACTCCGAACGACAGATTTGAGAAACTTTTTCATGGCAATCAATTACTCCCAGAGCTTTTGCCAGAAGTCTACAATAATGATTATAAATTTAAAATACTAATGCCTGTATTCATGAAAAATATTGTAGGTATATTAAATGTTTATTTCTAAGCAACAGAGTTGTGCGTAATCAATTATTTTGTGTAATTAATTACATGTAAATTACACAATTACATGTAATTGTAATTCTTTTTTTTCAATTACAATTACATTTGATTGTAATTGATGCAATTACATTTTTTGAATTACAATTACATGTAATTATAATTGAAAATTTTCAATTACAAATTACAAGTAATGGTAATTGAAAAAACTCAATTAACAATTACATGTAATTGTAATTATAAAAATTCCAATTATAATTACAAGTAATTGAAAAAATTTAATTGGCTTCATGAAGTAATGGTGGAAAATAAAGTAATCATTAGTTTTTGAAGTAATCATTAAAAAAAATGTATTTAATTACAATTACTTTTAATTATATTTACATTTTTATAACAATAAGTCAATATACATTTTAGTTACATAATTTGTTTTACTTATATTTGAATTGCTCATCCACCTCAATAACATCAGTCTTATTTATGATAATAAATATAATGCGTAATATGAGTTTTTTATAAATGGCAACACAATTCAAACAATCTCTTTAATACCATTTTCTAAAATTTAGCATTCATTTGAGATACAAAATTACATTGATCTTATTTTTTAAAGTAAAATGAGGCGTAATATGTTGAAAAATTTCATTAAAGAAATAATATTTATAAAAAGAATCACAAACATTTACATTTTTCATTCAGTATTTTTATCAAAAAAAATATTTTTTTTTCCCATTACAAGTAATTATTTTGTGTAAATTACAATTATAATTACTTAGTAATGGTAATTGAATTTTTTCAATTACAATTACTTGTAATTTGTAATTGAAAATTTTCAATTATAATTACATGTAATTGTAATTCAAAAAATGTAATTGCATCAATTACAATCAAATGTAATTGTAATTGAAAATTTTTCAATTACAATTACTCGTAATTGTAATTGAACAAATCTCAATTACAAATTACATGTAATTGTAATTGTAATTTAATTGGCCGGAATAACTCTGCTATGCAATACTTGCCAAATAAACCCCCAATAAACCTATAATATTTATTATGATTTACGGGCATAACAATTTTACGTTAAATTAAATTTATTAAAGCTTTGACGTCAGAATTCTAATTTATCTCTTAAAAGTAAAAATTAAATAACTTTAGTATCCCACATTATTGATTATTGATTTAGTCATAGGAACTAATCTGCCGTAGGACTCTAATGCGTTCTCCCATCTTTCAAAATTAATGGTTTTTGAGTACTTTTTGTTTTTAAAGTTTTTTACTTATGTCAAGATGAGGGAGAAAAATTTATGAAAGGGAACATTTTTTGGTAGAAACGAAAACGCCATTAGTTTTTTTAACTCTCTCTTATATAGGAAATGAAACAGCGATATTTAAAATTTGTTCTGCATCAATATTTAATTACTTTAAAATGTAATGTTAAATATGTATTTTCTTTTAAACGGACTACAAATTTAAGATATTTAAACAAATTTTAAAATATGTATTTATGTTTCTGTTTAATATTTAATATGACATTTTAAAATATTATTCATCAAGATATTTAACGTTGTCATTGTACTTGCTCTCATTAGTACATAGTACATAGCACATGCATATGCATATAAAATAATTGTTTAATCCTCCTTTAGCTACAACTTAATAAAATGCATTTTATTTATGCTAAAAGTCATAAATTGTAGCTTTATTTTTCTTAATCCTATTAAATTCTTACAGATATTACACAATAATTGAATTATTTCTTTAAATTAGCATTTTCTGTTGCAATAAATTAAATTTAATTATTATTATTTAAACAGCATTTGATAAACTATTAAGTTTGAAGAATAAAACAAAATACTCCATATTTTCATTTGAAGATTTTTCATTCATAAGATAATACCATTCATATGCATTGGGGGTGGCTAATAATCGTTTAGAGTGAAATTTCTTCACTTTTTTAATCCAAATTGTAATGAATAATACTTGTAAGACTAGAAGTGATAATTCTGAGAATATTACATTGTTTTCATTCAAAATTATTTCATACTGTATGCCATCCCAGATAACATTTAAAAATTGTTTTCTTTTGAAAAAATTGAATGATGATTCGTAGTTATCATTAAAAACTATCTAATATATCAATCGAAAATAAGTATTGATTATAAATTACTGGAAAAAATATTATAACTGACTCGTTATAAAAGTCAAGGGCGTGGATTATATATTCTCAAGACAAAATATAGCTTTTATTATACTAGAATTTGTTCACTGGCATGATAATTTGAATGTGTGTGAGAGTGCAATTGTGAGTATGCATGTATATATGCATATGATTAAAATGTTTATCAATAATTAATTACAATTACAGAGTTTGTTTAAATTGCTTCCTTAAGAGTTAAAACAAAATAAGGAAGATGTTGTTGCCATTACAATAACAATTTTTTTTTGAGAAAAATATCAAATATTGAATAGTGTATAAACAATAGTAAATACAATTAATATCACCTTTGATATTTGATAGAGAAAAAACTAGATTGTAAATACAACAAATTTTTTTGTATATACAATTATTAATCAATTTTGTGCTAACAACGGTTTTTGTAAACACAAATACGACAATTGTACGTTTCCTTAAAAAAAAAAATCCACCGGTACCATGTTTTTTCAATAATTGTGGTTAACAAACTATTTGTTAAAAAGATTACAAGACTTTCAGTAAATGTTTTTGTTGCACTATTTTATTAATCTTTTTTTTAAATTAAATCGTCTTCATTTTCTCCTTTGCTGGGATTTGAACCTGGGCTGTTGCGTGTTGTATGCAAGCGCTTTAACCATTACACCACGTCACTCCTAATTTTTATAATGTTGTTTTTGTACTAAATATGCGCAACTAACCTAAACCAAGAAATTCAACAAAAAATTTATTTAATAGTTTTTATTGAAAATGTATGGTACCGTAATAATTTTTTTTATTTTTTTGTCAAAGTTTACTTTGAGAAAAAGAACAAAATGTAACGGTACCATCTTTTTTCAACAATTGTGGTTAACAACCCAATTGTTGGAAAAATTTCAACACTTTCAATAAATATTTTTGTTAAACTTCTTTATAAATCTTATATGTTTTTGTTGTTTTTTTATAACTAAGTCTTCTTGTTTTTGAAAATATGGGTTAAATACTTAATAACAACAATTTTAATTAGCATAATTTGTTGAAAATAAATCCTAATATTTGTAATATCAAACAAATATTTGATTGTATTTATAAAACACATATTTAAAATAAAATTTCACATTAACAACTCACTTTGTTGATTGAATTTTGGTGATATTTTTTTCTGTGTTGAAGAGTATATATAAACTAGAAATATTCTTTTTTTTTTTTTTTGTAATCTGATCTATGAACTGCCGTTCTACACTCTAAAACTTTTCCCAAAATTTAGGTTCATATTATGTCTAAATTGGTGTTGAAAATTTGTTGTTGTCTAAAATTATATAAATTTCATTCTTAATTTTAAAAAAAGTAAAAAATTTACACAAAAAAATAAATTTGCTATCAAAATTGTTTATGTTTAAACAAATTATGTTTAAATTTACAAAATAATGTTCAATATTAAGCACATTTGCATAAAATCAGTAAAAAATTTGTAAAATTAAGCACTTTTGCCTAAAAATAGATATAAATGTGTAATATTGAGAACATTTGGGTAAAAACGATGTGAAGACGTGGTAACAAAGCGACGAAAAAAAGAAGAAGCATTCATTTGCAATAAAAAGTTCAAAAGATTCGCGTCGTATTGGTACTTATTCTAATTTATAAATAGTTTATAAAGTATATTAAAATGTTAATTAATTATTCACAAAAAAATTGTTGTGTGCAAAATGTCAAAGTTTATGAGTTTATCATTTAATGAAGAAAAATGCAATGTTTTTAAGTGTTTGTATTCAAAATGTGGTAAAATATATACCAATTATAATTTCTATGCAGTTAATTTCACATGGAGTCACTCTACTAAAAGTCGCATGTGCAATAATAAATATAATTTGAGCCATTGATATCAATAGTTGGTAAGCAAATCTTTTAACTATTAATTATTTTATTTTACTAAAAAGCTTTTGTATTTATAGAAACATCAATAGAGGAAAGTTGCAAATCTAGTGCATACATTTGGTTTGAAAAGGATATTACGTCGGAAGAGGAGGATCTCAATATACTGGATCTTTTTCTATAGTTGCTTTGTTACTCAAAATTTTGGATTCTCATTGCATATAATTTTTAATAAATTAAACAATGTAATCAAAAATATGTATTGCAGCCATTTTCATTTAAGGAGTTTCAACACTAAATATATGAAAGGGGGGAAAATTAGACATACATTGCCTAAAATATTTAAACATTTTTTGTTTAATTTTAGACATATTTTGCTTAAAAACTAACAAAATGTCTAAAAAACTAGATGTTTAATTTTAGGTCGAAAACAGTCTGTAAAGTGTTGCCTACTATTATCGACCTAATTTTCAGCAAAAGTGATTTAGAGTGTAGTTAGTTGTTTATTGTTCGTTCTATCAATAAATTACTGTTATAATCTGTTATAATCAGATGAGAAATTTAGGTAGTGTAAATATAGCTTAAGTATTGTATATACACCTGCTTATACTTATGTATATATGGAAATAGAACTTCGCTTTAAAAATATTTCTTAAAAAGTAAACAAAGAAGAATATAAGCATGTTGACTCAGCCTACAAAAATTCAATTTTTTTTAATTTTCACAGTCCCGAAAGACACATCTCGGGAAGGCTGGAAGTAATAATTCTCGACTCGGGAATTCTAGGAAAAAAACATATATGTATATGTAAAACATTTGTATGTTATAGAAACTAAATAAAAGCAAAAAACCAAAGACAAAATATCAAATAAAATCAAATACGCATTTTTATTTGAAAGAAGTCTATGTATGCAAATTTTTATACTTGGAGTTAGAATTTCTACCCCAGCTCCTGTTCTTTTTGCGCTATAACAGCAATGACAAAACAAAAAAATAAATGTGTTTTCAAATTTTTATATAAAAAGCAAATTTCTGCATTTAAAGTGTGTAATTTCTTTACAATTTAGCCAGTGAAGGGTAGAAAATAAAAGTATTATGCATTTATAGCCAAGGCTCACTTCAACAAAAAAAAATGCAAATTTTTAAATACATTTATGAATATCTATTAAAGTATTTGTGTAGAAATATACTTTCTATTCATTCAATGAAATTTAAATACAAATTTGTTTAAACTGTAGTAGCTGACACTTAATGCCGAGATAATTTTATTTGCGTGTTAATTGATGAATTAATTTTAAATAATTTTTATTACATAATATAATTAAGAGACTCGTCAGGAGACGTTTTCCCAAAGGTGGTAAGCAAAAATACAAATACTTATATTCAAATAGTTATAAACTAAATGCGAATCACAATTAGTATATAAAAACCAAACAAAAGTATTTACAAAGCGATACATTTCTGTTTTTTAAAAATTAAAATTCTATTTTTCCTGTTCAACACATGGCCATGGAGACATGCTTATCCCCAAAGCAATACATTTCATATATTACGTATATTAAATGTATTTGCCTATATGGCGAAAAATATTTTTTGTTTTTAATTTTTATAACTTTTATTGGGGAGGACAAACCTAAAAAATAATTATTTAAAATATATTTTTCTTTTACTATAAATTATGGGAAATTCCAAAGAAATTCATTTCCTATTTTGCCACTTAAGGCCGTGATACACTATCCTATCGAGTCGTACGGTTTGGCAAAAAAATCGTGTGTGTTAAGAAAGTATCACAGTGTGGCATAAAAATGCAACTGCATGACAGATTTTTTGACAAGTCTGTCCGACTTCAGAATATTTAGAAAAAATTCTAATTAAACATTTTTTCTCTATTGGATCAGGGTTGCATTTTATAAGAATTTAGCAAAAAGCAACTCTGCATATGCTTTGCATCTTCTTTTGTGCAATTATTACCACTAATGTTGCCATTTTGATGCGACTTTTAAAAGTGTGATAGAAATCGATAAGGTTTTCTTGTGAATATATCGCACGACTGTGTATAATAGTGTATCATGGCCTTTAATTTAATTGTAATTTTGTCATACATACGATATGTATGCATATGGACACACATATTAGTCCTCAACAGTAAGTAAGAGTTAATTGAGAAAATGTTTAAATTAGAAATACTTGGTATTCAATGACAACACTCTGTTTTTGAAACAACTTATTCATGAGTAGTGATTGATAATTAAAACCATTTTTTTCCAATTTTTTATACAAAAACCAGTTTAAGTTTATTCCAGATATGTTTTGTGTCATTACTCTGAATTTATATCAGAGTGGGCAAACAAACAAAACATTTCGCAAATATTTCCACAAAATAATAAACTTTTTTAATTTTTTTTTAATCGTATTGTACATGAGCAAAACTAAAACAAATACTTTATAAATGAGGAAGAGCGCAAATGAAACAATTCACTTTTCGCTCTTGTGTTCCCTTTATTATTCCGTTGTATTCATATAATTTGCTCTTTTTTCTCTTGTTCTCTTCTTTTTCTTCTCATTCATTTTTTTCTACCTCCACACATTTGAGTTAGTGTATTTGTAGTGCTCACAAACAAAAACAATATACAAAAATATATGGGGCAATCGTTCTTACTGTTTTCGTTTTACTCATTGTAAAGAACAAAACAAAATGAGATCAAACTTTTCGTTTTGTTTATTTTCCTACTCTGATTTATATGCCAACATTTGGAGAAGGGGGAAGTTGGTTTGTTCTGCTTTTATTGACTTCAATTTCAAACATTTTATTGCTTAAAATTAAAGCATTTGATGTTCTGCAAAATAGAAACAAATTTTTAAAGTAATTTCTTTGGCCTAATTTTTTTATACCGCCTAAAGTAAACGAAAATTTAAAAATTTTTTAATTATTCCAAACTTGTATTTTGCAATTAATTAAAAATACAATAAAAAATAAATTGAAAAAAAAATAAACTTTCCGCAATTCATTTTTATAGTTTCTTTCTGATGATTTCTTGCACTTGTCCACTTTCACTCTCTTGATGCTTAATAACTCCCTTTGGTTTCTTCAAATAGGTCTTGTAGTAAAAATCAAGAAACATTGCAAACATGAAGAGATTTTGCATAAAACCTACAAGTGAGACTACAACTGGATAGCTGCAGGTATTGTTGACAACTACTTTCAGAAAATGAATGCATAGGAAACCGAACTGTAATAATTGCAATTGCGTAATATGACGTTTCCACCAAAGTGATGACTCAATATGTTTTACAGATGTAATAAAATAGTATGAATACATTACAGTGTGCACAAATAGATTAATAACTCCCAGCATAGTGGAATGACTTCCTAAAAAAATAAAAAAAAAAAAAATAAAAAAATACAACACAAAGAACAACAATAATTAATTTTTTTTTTCGAATTACATTTGCATATAAAAATAATTTTTTGTTCTGTTGTTAAAAGTAAAATTACCTGGCATAAATGTTGTATACAAATGAACACCAAACACCATCCCCGCATGATGATAGATATGAAGAAAACTTATTTGTTGATTTTTTTTGCGTAGCACCATGAAAATCTAGAAATATAAGAATAAGAAAGAATAAAATTGAGGAGAAATAAAAACAACAAGAGTGCACAACCAACAAAGAGAAAAGTTTAAATATGAATAATGCGTACGAAGCGGCAAAGGGGAAGTTTACGTGCATGTGTCATGCATACTTGTTATGAAAGGTACGCGGCATGTGGTAAATTAAATATGTATGTGTGACACTTTGTAAGATTTCATATAAAAAGAATTTTTTTTTTTTTAAATGAAAAAACTTAAGTTAACTTATGAAATTAAAATTACTCGGAAAACTGCATGACAGACGACAATTGCAATAAAAATATTTTGAAATTAAATTCTGTAAAAAATTTATTTTGTATACTGTGTACTTATGCAAAAAACAAAACATATTTAAAAATTATTTTTTGCAGATAACAATTCTATTCAAAGGAAAACACTTGAACTTTATGTATAGGGTGTTTTTTATTGAGGTATAGAACTTTAAGTTGGCATCACTTTTTTAACTGGCGGCCATTTTGTCAGCTGTCAAGTGATTAATATTTAGTTTGGTTTGCCATTTCATCATGAACAGGTTGACAAAAGAACATACATACATACATACATAACTGGCCTTTACAATCCTGAGTCAGGATTACGGCCTAGCTTCTCGCAGCACTCATGTTGTGTGTGTAAATATTTATCCATGAGTACCGGGACCTACAGTTTAATGTCGACTCCGAACGACAGACTTGAGAAGCTTGTTCATGGCAATTTGTTACTCTCAGAGCTTTTGCCAGAAGACTGCTGAGAGGTAGTCGCCGAAGAAATATTTTTTTTCATATTTCTTTTTTTGAAGATGTCAGAGCCTGGAGTCGAACCCAGGACCCATGTCTTAGTAAGCCAACACACTAACCACTAGACCACGTCGACTGACAAAAGAACAACGCTTGCAAATCGTGCAAATTTATTTCGAAAATAATGGTTCAGTTCGCGAAGTTTACCGCAAGCTCCGTCCATTTTATGGTCGACATAATCGTCCATCAGAGCAATTAATTCGGTTAACCATGGATCGTTTTCGCACTACGTTTACTCTATGTGATAATACGCATCCGCAGAGACGTCGAACAGTGCGCACCGAAGAAACAATTGCCGCTGTAGAGCAAAGTATTGAAGAGAACCCGAATGAATCGATTCGCCACCGTGCACAGCAATTGGAGCTTTGTCCATCAACTTTATGGAAGATTTTGCGCAAAGATCTTGGCTTTCGACCCTACAAGATCCAGCTTGTGCAAGAATTAAAGCCGCGAGACCGGTATAGAGCCATGATAACCGACTATTTTGTTCCCGAATTGGATGGCATGAATGTGGATGAGTTATGGTTCCAACAAGACGGCGCTACATGCCACACAGCGCACGTCACAATCGATTTATTGAAGGAAACATTCGATGAACGCATAATTTCGCGGAATGAACCTGTCAATTGGCCACCAAGATCGTGTGATTTGACACCATTGTATTATTTTCTTTGGGGATATGTGAAGTCGCTCGTCTACGCGAACAAACCAGAAACGTTAGGGGACATGGAAGCCAACATTCGTGGCGTTATTGCCAACATACGGCCCCATATGCTCGAAAAAGTGGTTGAAAATTGGACCTGTAGAATTGGCTTTATTCGAGCTAGCCGCGGCGGCCACATGCCCGAAATCATATTTAAACATTAATGGCATAAAATTACCCTTCCAATAAAGCTAAACTGATAGACATTAAAACGATTTTCTTGTGTTTTATTTCAATTCGAAGTTCTATACCTCTAAAAAAAACACCCTGCACATATGTTGTTGTAAGTGGTTAGCACTTTAACTGAAAATTAAAGTTCTAAATATTCGTTTCAGAAAAAAAGTAAAACTCGCTTTATGGAAAATAATTATTTGGCATTAAGGAAAAGTTTTTAAATAAAATTTTTTGTTAAGATTAAACACAGATATGCCAAAGTTGTTACAATTGCATTTTCTTTTAGCACTCACTGCAAGTCAAAATGACTAATTTAGAACTTTTTCAAGTTATTTCATAGTCAAAGCATATACATTGAATACCGAATATAAGTTAGAACTGAATTGTATAATCCAAACAACCTCTTATTTAGCAAAACGAATACTATTCAGGATGACTTCATCAATGATTTTTCGAGTATTAATGATTGGTATGTTTGATATAGAAACAACTTTTATAATGGTGTTTTAATATCACTCAACTCAACTCAACTCCGAAAATGTAGTCAAAGGGAGAACGTCTAGTTTTTGATTGAAGATATCAGAAATAAAAAATTATATTTTAAGAATATTTTGAAAAATATTAATTATTCTACAAATATGAGAAGAATATTTGCGATTTAAAAAAAAAATTGAAAAAAAAGCAAGAGAGAAGAATATATGAAAGTTCGAGTTTGAATCCCAGCAAGAGTGGTAATTTTTCAAATAATTTTGTTTCGCCAAAAATGCTTTAATTATATCACAGTAAAATTGTAGTCGCCGTAGTCTAGTAGTTAGTGAGTTTTCTCACTAAGACGAGAGATCTGGTTCAAGTCCCGGCTTTGACGTCTTGAAGAAAAGAAATTTAAAAAAAAAAAACAAAAAAAAAAATTATTTTTCGGCGACTACCTCTCAGCAGTCTTCTGGCAAAAGCTCTGAGAGTAAGTAATTGTCATGAACAAGCTTCTCAAATCTGTCGTTCGGAGGAGACTTTAAACTGTAGGTCCAGGTACTCGTGGATAAAAATTAACACACTGCGAGAAGTAAGGCCGTAGCCCTGAAACAGAGGTGTATGTATATAAAATTCTTTTAAGAATTAAGATTTCTTTGTAATGATGTTTTGATAATCAAAGGAGAAAAAATTTTTTTTATGATGTACTAAAGTCATATAATTTATTCTGATATCACAGCCTTTAAATTACTAAAACCTTTCTTTTTAAGTTTAATGATAAACTATCAATCAAAACACTATAGCTGTTGTGACATTACAAATCTTAAGTTTTATACAAAATTATGATTTCTAGAATGAAATCTATATAGAGATTTCTTTAAAAACAACTTTCGTGCAAAATTCTTTTCTTTAATTTTTTTTTATACAATACGAACGATTTTCAATGCTCTGCGCTTTATATTACGAACAGAAACCAAAAACCAACAAATTATGTTTTGTTTCGGGCATGGACTTAATATACAAGTAATTAAAAATAAACCCGGCGTGCTTCACTACATCTACCACTACCATTTTGTCCATAATTTTTAGTTAATACGAAGTAATTCAGACAAATTTAGAAACTTTAGCTGTAACCGATCTCAATTAATTAATTACATTACATTAATCACACTAACAGACTATTTCACAATGTCGAGTGAGTGCTATCTTTCATGAAAACAAAACGAATAAGAAAAAGAACAGAGAAAAACGTAATGATTTTCATACAAAAACCAATTTCACAATGTCGAATATACGCGAAGGCGAATGCCAAATTAAGTCACTTGACTTTTTGCTTTCGTTTAAATATATAAGTACAAACAAGTCATAACTCTCAGTTAACAAAATTATTCGGATATTTACTTAGATTTTCTAACTCTCTTCGTGAATATTACAACTAGGGTTGCTAAATTCAACAAAAATCCTGCCTAATAGCTTCTTGAAATGTGCCAAAACTACCCGTATCGTGAATTCTTATTATTTGTTAACAAAATTATGCCGTTGGAGTATAAAAAATTCACATGCGTACAGACTTTTCTATATAAGACAAAAGCATACGCACAAACAACCCTTTTGTTTTGTTTTTATTTTCGCCTTTTTTTATATCATTTATCTGCCCTTACACGTTACAATTACACATTGAAACTGTGCCAAACACAATGCAATTTGCTTAGAGGATTGTTTAAAATGTGTTAAACGTTGGATGACAACTGGAAAAATATTTGTAACGGATATATATAAGTAAGTACTTTTAAACAGAGTTGCATTTGTTCACAAGAAAAATAGCGGTTTATTTTCTCTTTTTAAAGAAATTCATTAAAAATTTTCAACTGGGAAAACTTTATTTTTACGATACGTAAAAAAGAAAAATAGTAACTCGTAAGGGCAGGCGAAAGACATAGAGAAACCCAAATGCCTTTCTTTCGTGTGTCTTTCTTTCGCTCAGTGACTATTTGTTTCGACATCATGAAATAGGCTGTTAATTCAGAAATGTTAACTTCAACACTTTTCAAGATATAAAGAAATCACTATTTAACTTGTACTGGAGATACCACGCCCACTTTTTGACTGATAATTTTCCTTGCCGTTAAGTCGTTCAGCCAAAATTTATAAACTTCTGCTTTAACCGTTCTTAAGACATACAAAAATGACTATCTAGTTTTGATAGGAGTTACCACGCCCTTATCCAATTTTGGAAAAAGGCATATACTATTGCACATACACTATTGCATTTGTAAATAAACAGACTTACAAAAAGATTTACATATGAATGTACTAATAAAT
This sequence comes from Metopia argyrocephala, assembly GCA_963576795.1. Taxonomy (NCBI): domain Eukaryota; kingdom Metazoa; phylum Arthropoda; class Insecta; order Diptera; family Sarcophagidae; genus Metopia; species Metopia argyrocephala. Next base: position 1,629,548 of record OY756208.1, read on the forward strand.
GTATTTGGATTGTATTCGCTTATTAAATTCATTCGCTTATAAACAACCATGCACGTGTTAAAACTTTTTGTTGACCTTATTAAAATATACTTTAAACTTTATTAATAATACAAAAAAACAAAACAAAAACATAAAAAACAAATTAAAAAAATAATAAATATATTGTAGAATTTGTGTATTTTTTTTTCACAGTTTAAAAAATTTCCACATTCAATATACATATTACTGATGTGACATTATTATGGTCATATAAAGTATTATTGATTTTCAAAAGCTCAAAATATGTCTGTTTGAAATTAGCGTCAACATTCTGAATTGAATAGAATTTAGTGATAGTCGTATTTGACTTTGTCTAGCCATAGACATATTGTATTATGCATATTAAGTCAGCAATACAACTACGCTTAAAGGCAAATTATTACAATTTACCCAACAAATTATTTTGAATAATTTCAAAACCGAAAAGTTATTTGTACTCTAATAAAGAATTCAAAAATATTCTTTAATAATAAATACCCCAATAAAATAATGGGTAAAGCCCGTATGATATCTACAAAAACAAGTTAAAATATTTTACATAGAAATTTACATTTAGAATACTTTAGTGTTGCTAAGTTTTTAGTGTTATTCTACAATTAAGCAATTTTACGATATTTTTGCCTTCAAGGTAGCGTTTTTTGTACAAAATAAAAGGTATGAGCATTGAAATTAATATAAACACAAAAACAAAACTAAATATTTTGTTTACATTTTTTATATTCCACTCTTTATAGCCTTTGCGGTTCCTTTCAATCAATTCTATAACAATTCAATACAAAAAAAAAGTAGGTGTCATATGGGCTTAACGCGTGAGCGATTTTTTATCTCTCTTGCGTGAGTTTCCTTTCGGCCAGAGGTTTTGGTTTTTTTTTACCATTTCGAGTTTAATTACAATTTTAGATTTTATTTTTATATTACAACATAAAAAATAAATATATTTCTCTTATGATTTAATCATTAGAAATATTAATCATTAATCTCCCTTTAGTAACTTTAATCGTGATATACTGATTGTTTGATTTTGATTTTAAAATCATAACACACTGTATTTATGTATGTGTATAGACGCAGTCAAGTGGTTAGGTGTTGGCTAACTAGACAAGAGCTCCAGGTTCAAACCCCAGCTCTGACATGTTGGGAAAAGAAACAAATATGGAAAAAAACTTCTTTCGGCGACTACCTCTTACAAAAGATTTCTTCTGTTTTAATACTGATAAAAATAATATTTGATGAAACAAGCAGATACTAAATTAAGTGAAACTGCAAACAAGATCCTTGAACGTAATATGGTGTGATTCACCAAAGATAGAACTTTTTACCTTCAACTGATATTGGGTGGTATTCTTGATTCCGTTCCGTGGCTGCGGAAAGCCATATTTTGCGCGGAAGCAAAATTTGCTATTATTCATTTCGTTATTGCCATATTGTTCCGTTGCTGCGGTATCATATCGTTACTGCGGTATTGCCTTATTATTGATTCCGCAGTATAGACAATTTTCTTCATTTTGCTTATGCAGATTAAAGAAAAATAAAAAGGGTACAAATTAAAATTTTTTTGCTTAAAATTTTAATTTATAATGTATTTACATTTATTTCTAATAAAATAAAAAGTAAAATTTAATAATTGTTATTTTAATTTATTTAATTCGCTTATTTGAACATGAAAATGAAAAATGTAAGGGAAAAATATTAAATTTTTCAAAAAAAAATTTTTTGAAGTTTAATTTATTGTGTTATGTATAACTAATCGAAATAAGGACTTTTTTTTAGAAATAAAGTAAGAAAAATAAATGAAATTGTAAATACGTATAATGAAATCTAAGAAAGATATTTCATGCCGTTTAAGCCAACGAGCACGAATAAAAGATGCCGGTATTTGGAAAAAATATTCTTCATTGATCTTTGATTTCTTTTGTATTATACTGTAGGTATTGACTGATTATAAAATCAGAGTGGAAAAAGAAGCTGTCAAAGAGTATACAGCTTTTGACTGGAACAGGATCCATGTAAAAAATTCCTTTTACAAAAATTTAGGAAGAAGTAAGCGCTTTCCTGAAGATTAATACCGCATGAAGAGCATGGCGACTGAAAATATTGCAAGTGAAGAAATTAAAACAGCGAAAGAAATTTTTATATTTTATGCATATCGTCGATGGAATTAAAGAACGCTATAACTGACAATACCTTAAATGTTCACCAGAGCCAAAAAACCTGTATGAAAGTAGAACCACAGTGCATACACTGTGGTAGAATAAATACACTGGTATTTTTTATTTCGCAGACGCCGAATTTATTTTCATCGTAGAAATCTGGGACCGGGACCAATCGACGCGTATTTTTTTTTCTGATAAAAATGATGCAAAAAACGTATTTTCGATTTTTTTTCAGTTACAGCGTTCTTTAATTCTTTCGACGATATGTACATATATTTGATTTCACAAATTACAAAAATCTTTTATATTTTTTGACTAAATAAAAAAAATATCACACCAAAATATTTATGTATTATTGCCATACTGTTTGTATTTCAACAACAAATAAACTCTAAACTCATTAAAACAGGAATGTTATATGAAGTCGCGGAAAGCTCATACCGCAGGAATGAATAATTGCAATTTGCTTATCGATCGATATTTCTTTCCGTTCAGATTTCCTTTCCGTGCGGAATCAAGAATAGCACCCATTATAAAATTTTATTTTTTTTTTAATTGAACTACATAAACATGTTTCTGTGTATGATCACTTGTTTTGCTAAATACAATTAAAATTTTAATTGCATCAAATAAATTTTTTTGTTTGCTAATTTCTTCTATTAATCTTGTTTGTAAGGTCAAAATTAATTAAATAAAAAATTAATAGATACTAGAAATTTACAAACTAATAGTTTTGTGTAAAATATCACAATTATTTAATAAAGTTTGCTGGATTATCTAAAGGTAATAAAATAATGATTTTCTTAATGTCATGAATGCATTAAAATATGAGAAATGAATATGAGAATTAATTAATGTATTCAATAACGAATGATTACATACCGTATCAAAGAGATCCAAATATTTTGTTATATAATAGCTGTACGTTGCATAAACCAATGTCATCATCCATGGTTCTGTATTTAAAGGGTCAACTGGTTGGCATGAGAAACTTATTTTATTAAAAAGATATGAATTTGGTAAACCCTGTTTAAATAAAATTATAAAAAAAAAGTTGTGAGAAAAGAAAATCCATTAAAAAAATTAAAATTTTCTACAGCCTCTTTGTCTGTTAATAAAGCAACTATAAATGGTCACATCACATACATGAATCCATTGTGAGTAGTAAACATATCATATAAGTAAAACCATGTGTATGTATGTATAAATATTAAGATGAAATTAAAAAAAAATTATTTGTTAAACTTACATAGCACAGTATTATAAAGTTGGCTATCACTTGCACAGCATTATAAACACGCATGACGTATTTCAACTCAAAGGCTTGACGATTTTTCATCCATTTTGGTCCATAATGAAGAACAAATGCCAAATAGGCGGACAAAATTAAAAACGGATATAGAGGCGAATACAAAAGTGGCAAGTGCTTAACTCGTGGATCTGTTAGTTTTAAAAAAATCAAGGGAAAGATATGTTTCAAGAAAGTAAAATTATTTTTTTTTGTATTCAAATTTACCTCCATGTTTTTGATACACGTGAGCCACTAAACAGTATAAATGTTTAAGAACAAAAAACATTTCTCCTCTTCTCTTACTCTTAATCTTCTTCTGCCACTACCACTATCGTTGCTTTAATATTTTTTTTTTTTTGTTTTTTTTTGTTTATAAACTTAAATTATAAATATAATAATAAGTATTTATGTATGTTGAACGTGTACAAATAAAAGCACTTTCTTTTTATCTGCCTATTCAGCTATCTTTTTCGTTACGTTACGTTTTGTTTCTTTAATTTTATATTTTCTTCACTTTATTCAGTTTATTTACTTATTAAATTTATATTTAAATTTATTTTTACTTTTATTTCTGGGTTTCTCTCGTTTCAGTTTTTACGCCTTTTATGTTAAAATTTGAATAAATTTAATATTCGTTATAGAAGAAATCATGAAAAAGAAGAAATAAGCTCTGGCTTCACGGCTAAAATAAATTCCTTTTTCTCCTTTTTTTTTTTTTGAAATTGTAGATTCCGATTATTTTTTTTTTTTTGTAAAAATGAAATACAGAAAAAAACAGAATGTTTTTAGTTAGCTGGTCGGCTTTGAAATGAAATTTTTATATTTCGTATAAAGCTTCTTTTGAGTTTATGGACGTTTGAAAAGAATTTTTATATTTCGTTGCTTTAATTATATACAGACATGTATGAAGGTATTTATAAATATAATTTACATTTAATTGTATCGTATATTATGTATTTAAATGAATAAAAATTCTAATAAGAATTTGGTAAAAATGTGTTTAAAATTTAATCAAATTAATGCGTGAATTATATTTATACATACATACATATGGGGTCCATTTTATTTTATATATTTAAATAACATATGCGTATGTACTTACATGTATTATTTAGAAATAATTTCAATTGTTAATCTGCTTAAGAAAATAGGAATAGGTCTATAGTGTCTGACCGTACGTGTATGACCGGCTTATCGGGTAATAGTTTAAATTTGAATTTGTCCACACAATTCTTAAAGGTTTGACACCTCTTTAAAAATCATTACTTTTATTTCATTGAACTATTTATTTTTTTTTTTTTTTTGTTAGTTTATAGGCCGAAACCCTGACACAGGGTTGTAATGGCCAATTATGTATGTGTGTATGTATGTTAGTTTATAGCGCAATCATTTCTGCCATTGGTTCTAAGTTACCTCCTTGACCGATATTAGAGGTATTCACTTTAAACAATTCGCAAATTGTTTATAATTTTTCCATAAAAATGTATATGAAATTCATATTGACAAATTTAATTAATTTTTATTTCAAATAACTTATAAAAGTAAAGATTTAAAACATAAAAAAAAAACTGAAACGATGAAAAAAGAAAGACAAAAATAATCGACTCAATTAGCGTTAGAGTTTTAATTGCACGTTTCCATGTTGACTTGTTTTTTAATAATTTTGTATTTTATCATAAAAATTAAAGAATGGCGAGAAGTGCATTTTATTTTTTCCTGTACAAAGACTTTTTCGCTAGAACATAAACATCTCGAATCCCGGGATTTCCCATGATTTTCGAGATTATGAATTTTTTTAAAGAAACATAAAAATTTTGGTATTTTCATTTACAACTTTAGAAGCATATTTTACGAATAGAATATTTGGTACGAATCATTTCATGCCTTTTTTATTTAATAACATATCGTCACGCGAGGGTTTATGTGCTCCATCGGCCATTTTATATATCTCGAGTTAATGATGCCACTTTAGGTTTTTGACATCAAAATTTTTAAAATCTGCAATCCGTTTTTGGCTATTTATCTCCGGAACTGGACGAGATATCCGAAAACGGATTGCAGACTTGGAAGATTTGGGGTCGAAAACCTAATAATGGAATATTTTGATGAATTCAAGAAAAAGACTAAAATAAACTACTAAAGTATGAAATATTAATATTTTTATCTCGAGAAGACCAAAACCACTTAAATATCATACTGTAAGTGCCTAAGGTATGTTACGCAAACAAGTTATTTTTTGCATAAATCTATATATAAGTATATAAATGTCTGTCTGTCTGTTTGTTTGTGCATCATAGGATGCCAAACCCATGGACCGGTCTTCCTGAAATTTTCACAGTATGTTACTGTGACACTGGAAGGAATAATAGGCTATATGAAGTTTTGATTGGAAAAAGGGGCGTGGCACCGCCAATATGACACAAAATTTAAAATCTTGGGCGTTTTTTGAGCACCGGCGGCAGTATTTGCTATATATGGTATTGGCATGATTAGAAATACTGCGTACCAAAAAAAAAGTTGGCGGAGCACGCCCTGATGTTTGTGATATATTGAAGGTCCAGTCTTCGATCTTAAATTTTCACAGCGTGCAGCTTTGACTCAGGAATTCTTATTAGATGATAATATTTTTCGACCATGCACACTTCTGCACCTACTTTTTTACTATGTTTATTAACGGCTTTACCTCAACTTTAAAACACATTTTAATTAAAATAGTGGGGTAGCCTCATTCTCTCTCTCTCTCACAACTGTCTGCAAAATATATAAATACTTTTAATTTTATTTTATAACGAAGGGGGTAGCGAAGCATATCGGGTACAGCTAGTACTTTATAATAGGGACGGTTATAGAAAACATAAAAAAATTAAAAAGTTTTAGACCTTTTTACTATTTAAATAAAATCCTAAAATCCCGATTATCCCGAGAATTTTCCGGGATTTTTAAAATGAATATAAATATGATGAAAACAATTCTGGTATTTAACTTTCAAATAGTTCCGCAGTTGCAGTATTAGAGAATTTTTAAAACCCCCTATATAAATAAATTAAATGAACTCTTATACCCCTGACTGTTTTCTATTAAATAAGTAAATGGAATTTGTCATACAAATTTTCATTTTGGTAGTTTTTTGTTTTTGTTTTTTTTTTTCGAAGTGAGACAACACTGCGTTTGAATACAAATAATTTTGGAATGCATGCATTCAACTAATATATAAGTACATAAATTATATATAAGAAAGAGTTCAATAATCCTAAAATATTTTTATTTTAATTTTCTTTTAAAAGATCAAAATGTTAACATTTATTTTTTTGAATTCTTTAAATTCCTACATAAATTTCAATTTATTCTGAAAAAAACCAAAATTAATTTCTTTCTTTTTTTTTAACCAATTAAATACCTACTTTGAAAGATATGTAAATTGTTTGTAGAAGACTGTGGCCTATTTCTGTTTTAAGGTATTCGACATAGTTGATCGAATTGTATACACATACCTTTTGAATTTCATTGAATTCTTCGTCTGTTGGATTCAAAAAGTAAAATGAAATATTTTAATTAATCAGTCAAATTAAAACAACATTTCAGGTCAAAGGTAATAATTAACTCAACAATCTATAAAGAAAGCTTGTAATTAATTTTCATGGACAAATGATAAAACATATGTATGTATGTGTATGTTTATTTCCCCAGTTTTCAGCCATTTCACAATACGTGTAGTGACTATTCCGAACCACAAAATTTCAAACGACTGTGTGCTCAGAACACCTTTTTCGGGATTTCAAATCACTCTTAGAAAAAGTGATTTTCAGAACTTGCATAAATGTTTTGTTAATGTGATTAAAAATTAAATTTTACAATATATAAATATTCAAGTAGCTACCGGCTTTTAATTGCACATAATTATTAGAAAACACTATTAAAGTGTATGCATATTGATGGGGCTATAGGGAATATTCGCTTAATTTACATAAAACTAAAGACTCTTGTAAGGTTTTTTTTGTTTTTGTTTGTTTTTTTCAATTAAAATAAACAAAAAGTATAAAAAGAATATAAAACGCGTATTACACGAACCACTTGGATTGATAGCAGGGCTTGATGGCATACTATCCGGTTTATATAGTGGGATAAAATTGGTTTTTTTAAACGTGTCCTCTTTTTGCTAATTTGTATTTGCCATCAAACTTGTATATTCTATCAAACACATTATTAAAGTAAACGTGTCTAGGGTAGTAGAGTGCGCGCTAAAAAATTGTTTAAAGTTTGCTTGTATGTATGCTTGTATACTGATGTTTGGCAAATTTTGCGGTATTGTGTAATAGGAAAACACTCTCCTTCATCAAGCTTTGCAGTAATCAGATGAAGTTGGATCGTGTAATAACTGCTTCATAGTAGGTCTTACAACATTTTTTAAAAAATATTAAAAATTAAAAAAATTTTTGTTTATTTTCGCTTGTTTTCAAAAACTTTATTTACTATTGTAAATACACTGTGGTTCATTAGAAAAAGTAATAACAAAATTAAAATAAAAAACACTCTATATACTTATGTATGTAGGTATTGCAATTACAGAAAGAAAAAGTAAACAATTTTGCTTTGAAAAAAAAAAGAAACACAAAAAATTGGGTCTTTGCTTTAAAGATAAGTATAAAATTTTTCTTGTTGGTTCAACAGAACAAAACCACCTTATTGTCGTTCTATTACACGGTGCTACAGTGAAAATATACTTGGAAAGTGACCTAGTGTAAGTTGTAGGCCTTATTGAGTAGATCACAAATCAATTTTTAAAAGTTCGGAAACACCCTCAAATTTCGGAGTTATTCCGAAAAAACTATTTTCGGGTAGGTTCGAGTACTTATGAACACGTAACTCAGTTGATTCTAATTCGATTTTCAATTTTTAAACGGTTTCAGAAAGAAGAAATATGTGCCTTTTTAAGTATGTACACATTTTGGTACATATATTAAATTTTTGCAGTGTTATTTTTAATTATATCTGATTTTAATTTTATTTTTTCTAGGTTTTTTAACTATCGCGCCATTTTTTTAAATTAGATTGTTTAGAAACATACCCTTATGTATACATTTCATTAAAGTTAATTTAGTTCTGAGTTAAACAAGCTTCTAATAAATAAAATCGAGTAAAAATAAAAAAGTTATTAAGGTTTTTCAAAAGTTAAAAATTTTGCTTTTACAAATCTGTATTAATCAAAATGCTACATTTTCTTTAATTTTTTAGTCTTATGATACTAAATAAATAATTTTGCCACCAATTGGGATACATGAATAAATTACGAGCATTCAAAAAATAATGTGAGTGTTAAAATGCTAGCTAAAAAATATTGTACGAAGTTGGGATACAGACCGTTTATGATATTGCCATCTTGAATTATTTTTTTTTAATGTAAATATATATGTACATTGTACAACAATGTTTACTTGTTAAATAATAAAAATATTAAAAAAAACACTCTATAATCAAAATTGTTATTCGATTAACTGAGAAAATCGGTTATCCGTAATGCTTCTGGTTCTGAACATCATACATAATCGAGGACCGACTGTATAATGTTTGTTATTGTAAACGTTTTTTTTTTTTTGCTTACACGCAGTGTTCGAAAATAAACTGAACATTATTTTATTTACGGTTCACAAATCCAAAAACGATATCTATTTTTTTAGTGTTTGTGTATTTCTACACAACCAGAATAAGTCGTTCTGTTTTTTGTTTTGAAACAGTACAGTCTTAGTGTTTGTGTACATTAAGATTTAGTGTTTTTTGGTTATTCTTTCCAAAATTTCAAAATATTTTCTGTTTTTGCATTTTTTATCAATCAGTTTGAAATAAAAACTTGAAAAAAATTACAATAAAAAAATATTTTTTCCTTATTTTTTTTTTATAAGTTAAGAACAGTATATTCGTTATGTAGAAAATTCAAAAATATTATAATGTTTTTTGTTTGTTTTGAATGTTCTACGCAAACACTTTTGGTGTTTGTGTACTTAATATTCTACAGTACAGAACACTAAAGTACATTTTATAAGGTAAATTTTCGAACACTGCTTACACGTAAACGTTTTCGAATGAGGGTTTTGACGCCACTGTCACTGTCTTTTCGCATTTCTATATACATATTACAGTGTATTACTCGTATTATTCGGAAGATTTTTTTTTCTTTAAATGGGCGCCCTGTTTAATTGTCAAAAGTAAAAACTTGAAAATATAACCAAGCAAGGTAAACTTATGCTATAAACACAACAAAGGCTACCGACCATCGACTACAAGCTGTCAAAAATAGAATACATGTGTGCATATGAGAATAATTATTTTAGTGGCAACACGACTACCAACCACACTACTACTTTTGTAGCCCGTACCAACTTAGGGTAATTTCTATTTTTCTTGGCGACAATAAACAGTTTAGTGCTGCCAATGCAATAAGATGTATGAAAAAGGTGTTTAAAAAACGCAATATATGAAATATACGCATTAAAAATACGAAAAAACTTTAAGTTGCACCACTGAAAATAAATAAGCATTTGTTTACATTTTTTGTTTAGTTTTTATTTACTTATTTCATTTACATACATTAGTTTTTATTTTATTTTTAATTTATTATTTAATTTCCTTTTTAGTTTTCTTAAATTTTTATAAGTTTTCTTCAGAAATTTGTTGTGTTTTGTTTCCTCAAAATTTCACTTACAAAAAATAAGTTTGTTATATTTTGTTTAGGTTATGTTCAACGTGTCAAAACAAATGTTTATTTTGTAGCTGTAGTCGTTATTATAATTAAGTAGCTGGCTACTTGGCTACTTTCGTAGCCAGCGATTTTTGTAGTCGTGTGTTCGGTGTTCGATAGCCTTTGTTGTGTTTATAGCATTATTCTAATTTGTTCTTTGTTGTATTTCCGTGTAAACAGACAGATACGTTTTATTCTTGAGGGCGGATATTCGCTTTTACAAAATTGTAATTTTCCCCAGTTGTATTCCAAGCATTACGCAATTTGTGACGAATTTTTGTATCCATTTTCTTTGTATTAATTTTATTTGAAATGCATGTGGTATTATTTTACTATTGACCAAAAAAATAAAATACTTAATACTCGTAACAATCAATGAAAAAAAAAAGAAGCATTATAATGCTTTTTCATAATATTTTTGTGTTTAAATTATCGTTTGAAAAACCGATTAGTTTTCTGCAAGTCTAATGCTTTTACTTTTTCTTTAATGGCATTTTATAGAGTTTTTTTCTCCCAACTTTAATATCAGCTCTATTCTAAGGAACTACAGTATATTAAATATAAAAAAATCGTATGATTTTTGTACTTATTTTTCAAAGATTTACTTAGATGTATTTTCTTCTCTTTTTAAACTTTCTTTCTTATTTTTATTAAAATTTTATTATTTCTGACAATGCGTCTGCCATTTTGTATTTACATTTTTCTTTTGTCATTGACGATATACGCTTTGTAATAGAAATTAGAAAACATTGCAGTCATAACCAAATTTTGTATGAAAAATAGTGTCAACCAAACAACGGGTAATTCACACCAGCTATTATTTAAAATCGCGATGAAAAATTTAATCGTAAAGAAGGTGAACTGTAAAATTTGTATCAACGTTACATATGGCTTTAAGGAGTTCAATCTGCTGCTGAAATCGAATGCTGACAGAAAGTAATACGTATACATTATGACATGAACGAAGGAATTGACAACAGTGACAATGGTAAACTCGGAACCTAAAATGATTTTTATTTATATTTGAAAAAAAAACTAAAGCATTTCAAGAGGAGTTTTACCATAAAGGAAGTTCACATACACAAATGCAGCCCAGATCATTATTGCATGGTGGTAGACATGTAAAAACGTTACTTGATTGAATTTTTTACGTAAAATAAAGAATATCTATGAAGAGAAATATTTAAAGTTATATTTTAAGATTACATTCTTTTACTTACCGTATCCATTAAGTCGAAACATTTATTCAACAAGTACATGTAAGTGTATATTGCCAATGGGTAGGTATCTTTGCTGTCATACTCTCGATCGACTTTCATGCAAGCCCAATTAAAATTTGTATACTGCCAGAAGTAGTATTTGCTTATGCCACAAAACATCACAAAATTAAATATTATTTGGACAACGTTATATATATGTATGAGATTTTTAACATTGTAAGGCCTTCTCTGGACCATAAGCCTTGGTCCGATCTTTAACACAATCAGTACATACAATCCAATTATGGTCAACACTTGCAAATAGCTGTCAACCAGGGGCAAATGACGTGTGTGAGGATCTATCAGGGACAAATTTAAAATTATAAAGAATTTAAATTATAAAGAAAACAAATATATTTATTTATTATGTGGTATTCTAAAATAATCTATCGCTATATAAAATTGTGATTTTGTTACAAATGTGCAGGACCAAAGGTCACCAATATACAGATTATTCTACATAAAACAATTTTTCAGAAGGAAGTTCTCTGATTTGTGGTGTTATTTCACTTTTAAACTTTTTTTTTATTTTTTGTTTAAGACCAATATTCAGGGGTAAACCCCTACCCATGCAGTGCACTGTATTGGAATTTGAAGATACTCGCACATACATAAATAGATTTTTATTTTAATTTTGTTATTATGCGCCTTTTTTGTTCATGAGAGAAGTTGCAGTTAATTTGACCACTCAAAGTCCAGTGTTATACCTTCGCCCATGAGTGATCACCAGTAATTGAATGTGAGTGGCGAGTATCTTCGGTAGTTTAACTGTTATCTTCCAAGAAGGTGTCGACGTTGTTCTCCTGAGCATTCGTTTTTTTTTGTTTTGTGGAATAGACTGGAAAATGGCAGCAAGCAGTTTCTTGAAGATGGACTTCTTGCCGGGGAGGGGGGGAGGGGAACATCTTATTTTTAAATTATAATTTTAGAAAAACCGCTAATTTTATTTTATTTTTATTATTTACGGTCTTAATTCATACCATCTGTCTATTATTATTCTTTCAAAGCAAATTCACGAAGAAAGATAAAAAATTTTCGGTTTCTTTTTCAATTATTTTACTTTCACTTTCACAAAAAACTTAATTGAGTTTTAAATTATTCAATATTCCAATAAAATATTGCCAGTTCCGTGTTTAATGATAGAAGTTAAGTGAGTTTTTATGCAATGAATTTGAATATTTCAACTCATTCAAAACGCAAAACTAAGTGATATGCCAAATTGTTGTGATAATGACAAAAATATAGGCTTTACTGATATTAATACGCGATGTTTCAAGTGTTTAATTGATGTACTACTCTCAGTGTACAGTGACTTGATAGTCGCCGTGGTCTAGTGGTTAGTGTGTTGGCTTACTAGGACGATAGCGCCGAGTTCAAATCTCAGCTCTGACATCTTGAAAGAAGAAATATGAAAAATTTATTTCTTTCGGCGACTACCTCTCAACAGTGTTCCTGCTAAAGCTCTGGGACTAATTAATTGCCATGAAAAGTTTCTCAAATTTGTCGTTCGGAGTCGACTTTAAACTGTAGGTCCCGGTACTCATGGATAAAAATTAACACACACAACATGAGTGCTGCGAGAAGCTAGACCGTAACATTGGAACAGGGTTGTAATGACCAATTATTTATGCATGTATGATGGAATTTTGAAAAATTTGTTCTCATAAGAGCTGAGCTGTGAAATTTGTATGATAAAATTCGAGATTTATTATTCAATATACATATGTAACTGGCTTCGAAGGCAATACAACAATTTCAGTGGTAATACAAATAGGTCTTAGTTTCGACGATTTTTCTTCACTAGTGGTAAATTTTCTTCCAGCGAGGGTTCTTTTGACGTCTGTGAACAGAAAGAAATCCCTGTGGTCGGATTTGATGAATACGGTCTTCATGTAACTTTCTTTTATTTCAATTTTTTTTTTATCAGTTTTTCACAAAAGATTATATTTTTATTTTAATTAATTAATAATTTAATTTAGCTTTTATGTTTTTTTATGAAAAGGAATCAGCGTAAACTCTTTGTCTCAAGTTACGCTATGAGTTCTTTGTATTTTTTATTCGTAAATTTATTAAAAAATTATTAATATTATCAAGAAATAGAAGAACAAATAACCTTCAGTTCCCTTTTATCGCACATTTTTAATTTTAATTTAGTTTTCCGTTTGCTTACGTCATTACTTACTTTTTCTTACACTTTGTAAGTTTCTTACTGAATAAATTTTATCTGAAAAATACCCACACCGATCAACTAATAAAATTTATTTCACTCAAAACGTACTTCACAAAGCAAGTATCCGAATGCTGTCAATCCCACCGTTTTGTTTAAATTTTTAAATACTTTACTTTACAGAAACACATATTTAAAAAATTTTTATAATCCATTAAAGAAGAGTACTTTGTCACAATTGGTGCCTTTTTTCACGATTTTTTTAATGTTGCTCCCGGGAATGCATGCAACGTGCTAAAGCAGGATTAGGCGAACTAAATAGAAATATAAAGTACAAACATTAAACAATTTGAATAACAAATGTTTTTTCAGGCTTTAGTTTTTTATTAAATTTGAAAGTTGAAAACGCTGAAACATACGAATAGGAATTCGAAATTCAGAGCAAGCATTTATTTGCGAGTAACTTTAGTGGACTTTTTTCTTGCAAGTTTTTTCCCAAAAATTATCTTTTGTTAGTTACGCTTGGTTTTCATTCAGTTCATTTGATTTCCATATTTTTTTTTCATTAATTCTCGTATATTCACTTTGTTAGATTGTATTAACAAAACTATGTTCTATTAATTGGGTAGTTGTGTATGTTTACGGCTCTTTAAAACTTATTTATAAATTCGCAACACATGCATGTAAAATTTTATCAAAACTTGTATTTTGATTAAAAATACCGCACACAATAGATGTTTTATTTTTTGATCGCTTCGGTATTTCAGATTTTAGGTGTTGGACTAATTTACATTCACAAGATTTCAGTATATATTTGGTTTTGTTTTTTTTTAACACTTTATATAGTAACTTTTTTTTTAGAAAAAAATTCTTATAGTCTCAAGGGTTTTTCGTTTTTACCTTTTCCAGCTTGTTGCAAATGTTCGAGTAAACCTTTGAAAATAATTTTCAAAATCAATACCATGTTCACCAACTTATTTGCTTTGAATCAAAAGAGCTATTCTAAAGAAATAAATTTATTTTATTAAAGTTATAAGTTTTATATCCAGCAAATGGTCTATGTACGTACGAATTAGTATTTAAAGTTATTTAACATATTACATTGTCAAGAAATTAAAGTATTTACTTGCTAGTTTTGAAGAATTTACATAATCATTTCTAATTACAGCCAATTGCGCTGCATTGAATTAAAAAAAAAATAAAAAATGCGAAATTGCACTGTAACTCCCTTCCGTATTGTTCTGAGTACTTAGAAACTACATTATGGAAAAATTTTGACAGATTGTGGCAGTGAGTATTTATTATGTAGTTTTTTATATAGCACAGATCACCGAATTAATGAAAAAAGTCCAGGAGATGGTTGTTTTTATTGTCTGTACATATTTTTTTGGATCTATTTTATTTATTTTTTTGCCACCAATATTTGATAGATTTACTGATTTTTTTTTGGAAATAGCGTCACAAATTTCTCTGACTACATACATACATACATACATACATAATTGGCCATTACAGCCTTGTGTCAGGGTTACGGCCTAGCTTTTCGCAGCACTTAAGTATGTTGTGTGTGTTAATTTTTATTAATGAGTAGCGGGACCTAAAGTTAATAGCCGACTCCGAACGCCAGATTTGAGAAGCTTTTTCATGGCAATCAATTACTCCCAGAGTTTTTGCCAGAATACTGCTGAGAGGTAGACGCCGAAAGAAATAATTTTTTCATATTTCTTGTTTTCAAAATGTCAGAGCTGAGATACTTTGATATAAATATAACAATATATATATATATATATATATATATATATATATACTAAGAATATTATTTCTCTGACTGCTTCCTATTAAATAGCTTACTTTGTTGTTTGTTTTCTTGGATACTCAAATGCCAAAGTCGAAAGAACAGTTAACTTCATGAACTTTTGAATAACAAAACTTAAAAATTGACTTTTTTTGTTTGTTTTTAAACAAGAATTTTGTTGTTTTAATTACAAAATTCGTGTAGTGTTTAGCTTAAAATTAAATAAAACTTCAGTGTTTTGTTCAAATTACTTTGTGTTTGGATGACGACTGAATGAAATTCTTTTTCTATATAAAATTTCTTTTGTTACTGTACTTCTGTATTTCTGTAATTTGTTTATTGAATTGCTTTATATTTCTATTTTATTTAAAATTTTCAATTAGCTTCCTTATAAAATGGACTAAAAACATCTAACATGATCACAACTAAATTCTAAATGTAAGGTCCTCTGTAGTCTGTCTACATTTATGTTAAAAGGACGGTATATGTATAATCGCGTATTCATCCAAACATTCTGACCTCTTGATATTCGGTCCATCATAATTTTAAAGAGCCGATTTGTAATAACATCCGTTATGCCTATTCATAAATAGTAAGTAATACAAACAAAGAAAATTACGAGTATATTTGAAGAAATATCTGCTACTACGATCAGCGGTCCCTTATCGGAAGTTATCTTGGTGGCAATAAAATCAGGTTACAAATATAGAGTAATTATAATAATAATGTAACGTGAAGTAACACAGAGAAAACTTTGAGCAACAGCCTGTGATGCTACAAATGCTACAACGCCATATTGGTATCTCTGAATAGCTGATACTCAAACTAACAGAACAAAAACAATATGGCAAAATTGTTACGAAGAAATAATTTTGCAAACCAAAATCATCTTTGCCTTTATAGTAATATATCGTCGATGGAATTAAAGAACTCTGTAACTGACAAAACCTTAAATGTTCACCAGAGCCAAAAAACCTGTATGAAAGTAGAACAAAGACACGATATTTTTCAAAACGCAGACGGCGTAAGTGAACTTATTTTCATCGCAGAAGTCTGAGACCGGGACCAATCGACTCGTATTTTTTTTCTGATAAAAATAATGCAAAAAACGTATTTTCGATTTTTTGTCAGTTATAGCGTTCTTTAATTCCATCGACGATATGTATATAAATTATTACAATAACAAATACACGAGGAATATTCGAGTATATTTAAAGAAAATATAAATCATTACAAAAACCAAATACTTGTAAAGCTATAATTATACCACCTAAATTCTTATCTGAGTTTTATATCAGAAGCGCAGTCAGATAGATTCAGATAGTTAAATTACAAATATAATTTAATTTTTATTGTCTTTGCCTAAGCTCAGTTAAAAATAGAACATTTTCTATTTTCAAAATTATTGCCGTCTGAGTTATAACTGTTATAATCTGTTATAATAATCCGATAAGAACTTAGGTGGTGTAAATATAGCTTAAGAAAATCAAGTGTGTGGAAAATTATATGTTGTTGTAGAATCATGTAAAAAACTAATACATACTCGTGGAAACGATAGACATTACTAGGCCAATGCTGTAGAGAGAGGGAGAGGTAAACATTAATGTTTTGAATTAGCTGTTAGTGAGTATAAATAAGGCTGGTATTTTTAGTTTACAAATATCGAAGCTTTGAATATAAAATATCAAATTCTAAAAAACAATTCATAAAGCTATATTTACATTTTCTTAGCTGAGTTTTATATCAGAAGTCCACTCAGATAGACTGAGATAGTTTAATTACAAATCTGAATTAATTTTTATTATTATTTTGGCGTGATCTCAGTTAAAAATATAACATTTTCAAAATTATTGTCATCTGAGTTGAAACTGTTATAATCTGTTATAATCTGATGAGAATTTAACATTATTTAACAAAAAAAAAAATAATAAAAACAAACAAATTAAAGTTTTTCCATAAAAACAGATTTATGATGAAAGAACAGGAATATTAATAAAATTATTAAAATATGAATAGTAAGTTATAAGTTAAGTTAATGAAGTAATTATGGTTTTCTGCATATAACTAGAGCTACACATGAAGTTAATTGTATATAAAGTTGTATATAAAGTAAACCAATTCTAAAGGATTATTCTTAACAATATATTTTCAATATTTTATAATTTATCCATTTTAATATACGATTTACATATACATACATACATACATACCTGTATCGTGCTTTATATTTCAATTTAAATGTATTTTCTTTAATACGAGTATTAAGCCATTTTTATAGAAGAATTTTTTGTTAATGAAAACCAAATAATTTTCCAAAAACATATTTTTTTTCTTGCCTTTTATTTATTTATGTTTTTTTCCCTGGAATTTAATAAATTCTTCTACTCACTTATGAAGTTGACAATAATGTTGATTATTATTATTACGAGTATTATTTATTATTAACGCTCATGTTTCATATTCTACTCTGTTCTACAATAATGATAATGGCAAAATGGCAATAAAATTTTTAAGTGCGTAATATTATATTTGTGCGTATACGGCGGCGAGTACATGTACATGAAGTATTACAATTAAGTGGATATTTTTTCTTTTTTATGATTAATTTATTGAGTTATAAAATGTGAAAAATTCGTATTCAATAAATTTTGAAAATAAATGTTTTACCAAAATAATCTGCAGGCATATGAATCTTTAATTTTATTCATACGAGTGTGTTGTAGACTTTTCATAAAAAGCATTTCATTTTTTTTTTATTAATTTAATGGAATTATATTTTAAATGGTTTTTTATATCTATTTTTATCTGTTATGCAAATATGCTGATATCGTAGTAATATATCTGTAACTTCAGCTATGCTGAAGAGATTCACAATGAAACATAAGTTTTATCAGATACCCATGTCAAATGAATAATGGATAATCGAGAAAAATGGAGAGTAAAATATGCGGTTTTTCGAAATTTTAATTTTAAAAAATTAAAAGTCCATTCACAAGACAGTGTTGCCAGATTAGGGGATTTATCCCCAAAATGGGAAATTTTTTCATTTGGGGATGGGGATTTTATTGGGGATGATCGACAAGTTTTGGGCGATTTTTAAAATATGTTTGCTTATTTAATTATTCGAAACACACGATGAGAGAATTTCAATTTTCAAGATTTGCTTATAAACTTGTTTAAAACTCATACATTTATACAAAATTTTTGCAACGTATGCCCTTTGGTTTTGGTATTTATATTTATTTATATTATATATTTTCTCATATAAATAAAACATCCTCATATCATTATGTTTCCGATACCGTTTTTAATGGTTTTATTGCGAAGGAATTCAGTATTAGAAGGTCTTTTTACAGCTAAATTACTTCTTTCGGAGATAAATAAACAAATTTTAGTTTCACAATTACTTCTCCACTTATATTTTGTGGTATGGGAATGTTTTCAATACTATGACACAGGACACCTATTTAGAATTGAGGTACAATACTTAGATGCGGTATATTATACAGCAATTTCAAACGACATCATGATGTCTTATCTGAATATAAAATGGCACAGCGATCGGTATTTCAACAAAATAACAATCCGTAACACACATCGAAGTGATCTGTACAGTATCCAAATTTAAAATTTACATATCAAATAAAACACATGTGCATACATGAAAAATTATTGATGCAGTTTATGTGGATTTTTGGGGATGAACCAATCAAGGTTTTGGGGATTTTTGGGGATATAAATTTCAAAATTGGGGATAAAAATTGAAAACTATCTGACAACCCTGCCACAAGAAAGCCGCTCTCTGAAATTCAACTCTAAAATTCCATGTTCGCGATTGACATCAAACAACGAATGATCAGGAGAAAAGCGCCACCTACTGGGTAGTAGTTAGAAAATAACTACCTACTTATCGAAGATCCTCATCACAATCAATATCCAAGACAGATGTCGCAATTTCTATTCATTTTTCAAGGGTGAAGATATAACACTGGCCTTAGAGAGTGTTTACCAAATTGACAGCAACTTGTCTCACAATACAATACAACGAAAAGTATTGGTGTCAATAAAAAAACGAGTTGAATTATTTATCGATATTGATATTATACTTGATGCCATATTAAGTTATTATTAAATAAACAAAGTCAGAGGGAGCTTTCAAATTCACATATGTATGTATATCTGTGGCAATATGGAAGAGTAGCTTAAGTCGACATAAGAGAGAATTGAGTTAAGGCGTTTGGGGCATTATAGAAGCAAAGGCGCTTAAATGTGTTTAGTCTGTTTTGAAAAATTCTATTTTTTTTTCAATGTTATGTACGTTTACTTTTTAGCCTAAGTTTTTTAAATCAATAATGCATTGAACAAAACAACTTATGTACACATAGATTTGTTTACATATTCAGATTTTCGATTTATCATATAACTTATATTTACATTAGTTTTTTTAAATAAAATGTGATCCTTGTATACAGTTATCTTAAGTGAATGTAAGTTCTTGAATAAATAAATCCTCTTATGTTTACTTAAAACTACACGATACATACTTTTTATTTCAACAGAAGCGCTTAAGTTACTTAAGGAACTGTCCAACGCAGATTTCAGTTTCGAAAAAAGCGCTTAAGTAGAAAAGGCGCAAAATCTTCTAAAATAAACCATACTTTTTAAAATATTCATCCTTCTTCTCTAATGAACATGTTACCAATATATTAACTCATAAATTATTCGCAAAAAACATGCAGAATAAAAATTACACAAAATTGATGATATCCCAAAACTTCAATTTTCGACTTAAGCTATTCTTCCCTATTGCCACACATATATTATCAAACGTCTATATGTTGCACTTTGAGACTAATTTTGTAATACCAGTATATCTATCGTCTATTATAGTTTTACTAGTATCTCTATTAAATCCATGCAATAATAATGTTTGCTGTTTTGTCTGCGAGGCCTTAGTTGGAACCAAATAATCTGTCTTCCTATCTTAACAGACTAGCTTTGGTAAAACTGTCTACTATCAAACTTTTTTTAAAGTTTTTACAATCCGGAAGTGAATTTATTTTATTTAAAACTATTTCCAAAACTATTTTTGGCGTGTTTTTATTATTTACACATCGCTTTCTAATTAAAAACTTAAAAACAAAAAATACAATAAATGCATCCATACTTGATTATCGAGTTAATAAAACCATAAATAATGATTCACTAACAGCAGTACATACGAGGTCTAATCAAAAATTAACCGCTATTTTCAAATTTCGTGAGTTACGTATGCTCGATTTTCGCATTTTTTTTTCCGTTATGTTGGTACACATGTCTGTAATATATGTTTTAGTAATATCAGCCATATTGGACTGTCAGTTTGTTTTTGACAGATAAAAAGGTGTGCTCTTCGATTTTTTACTATTCGAAAAAATGGCTCAAAGAAACTGTATTAAGTTTTGTGTAAAAAATGAAATTAAATACGCAAGGACATTTGAAATGTTGACTGTGGAGTTTGGCGAATCTACTATGAGCAGAACACAAGTTCAATTGTGGTATAACCGGTTTAAGGAAGGCCGAGAAGTCAGTGTCAGTGACGATATATTTTGCACCATGATAACTCACCAGCTCACACATAGATGCTTGTGCGTGACTTTTTGGCCAAAAACAAATTTGTTATCATGCGTCAACCACGGTATTCACCGGACTTGGCCCCCGCTTACTTTTGCCTCTCCCCAAAACTGAAGACACCTATAAAAAGAAAGCGTTTTGCTAAAGTTGAGGAGATAAAAGAAATATCGAAACAGGAGCTGTTGGCGATACCAAAAAGAGCGTTTCAGAAGTGTTTCGAGGATTGGAAAAAACACTGGCATAAGTATATTATATCTGAGGGGGATTTCTTTGAAGGGAACAAGATAGTTATTGATGAATAAATAAATACTTTTTGAAAAAATTGAAAATAACGGTTATTTTTTGATTATACCTCGTATTGTAATCAAATAAAAGGGAGTTGCTATATACATGCATATACATATTGTAAAATCCCAATAAACTTTTATTAGCTATAAAACTGTTGGTATGTATTCCTTTGTTAATATACTTTCAATGCGTTGGTTTATAAGACAAAAAATTTCTAACACCTACTATTGTACCCTTAAAAACTACAATAAGATTCTGTAACGAAGTCTCATAAGCGAAGATCTCTCTCCCTTATAATCGATAAATGTCCGGTTATGAGTGGTTTTTCTGTATACAATCATTTCTATAAACTTTAATGCATATTATAATTATTCTTTATATTTATTTTTAATTTAGAAAAATTAAATTTCTAATTGAAAAAATTTTGGATCTTTTTTCCGAGACATTTTTTGTTATTTAATTTAATATTTGCATTGGTGATTAATGATCTAAAAATTTTCGGTTTTAATCACAAAATAAAAAAATAAAAAACTAAAAAATGGCATTTAAAAAGTAAAACACGAAAATTAAACTGCCCACTTAATATAAGCGTTTGTGTATTTCAGCTTTTGTTTTCTACATTTTTTTCTTTTCTTTAGGGGGCAACCATAATTGAAATAAAAAGTTATTGGCTTCAAAAAAAAAAAAAGAGCATTTTAATAAATAGATTGTGGGAAGTAACAAGAGTTAAAACTTGAATAAGAATCATAAGAATAAAAACAAAAAATTGTAATAATGGCTATGGGTGTTGTTAACTGTTCAATAATGGCTGGAAAGTCTACTTGTCAATTTCGTTTTTTCTTTTTTTTTGTGTCTTTATGTCTGTCTATCTGCCTGTCTGCCGGTATACCCAGATTTTTTGCTTCATTTTTAGTTAAAGAAGTCAATCATAAAATGGTTTTGCTCACGTAATATAAAAACCGGAAGATGTTTAGGAAACAAACGCTGTTTTATGGGAATTGAAAGAAAATAAAAATGCCTTAAAATACAAAAGATATTGTTATTGAAGAACCGAATACTACAAGTAAGAACACTTTAAAAAGAAATATGATTTGCTTAATAAAAGAGGAAAAATAGGACAAAAGAAAGAAAAAAAAAAAACAATAGAAGTTGAAAAAAAAAACCCAATATTCTAAAGTAATTTGTAATTATTTGATAATCGCATCATTTTTTTATTTTTCTTTTATTTCCTTTCCATTTTGTGCCAAAGGAAAACGATTTTTCTTTTAGGCTTCTAATCAAAAATAAGGTCATGAGGTCAAATTTCAATTTAAAAGTAAATTTTAAAATAGCGGTAATCACACTTCTTTGCAAACGGGATTGCATATATCGTCGGCGGGAGTTTATATGCTCTATCCGCCATTTTATATTTCTTATATATCTTGAGTTAATGATGCCACTTTAGGTTTTCGACCCCAAATTTTTAAAATCTTCAATCCGTTTTCGTTTATAACGTCCAGTTTCGAAGATAAATAGCCAAAAGCGGATAGCAGATTTTAAAAATGTTGATGTCAAAAGCCCAAAGTGGCATCATTAACTCCAGAAATATAAAATGACGGATAGAGCACATAAACTCCCGCACGACGTTATGACTTTATTTGGCATTGTTTGACAAAATTTACTACGTTTTCAAGAGGGCATTTGCGACGAAGAGTGAATACCGCTAATGTTTTTTTTATTGCTGTTAGTTTGCACCAAGACATAAAGTTAAAAACGTGTATACATTTGTATTAAATTTTCCATTGGGTAGAGTTTCAATAAGTATACATATATGTTCTATAGGGCTGGTAAAGTATTAAGTAATTGGTACAGAGTATCGAGTACTTGCAATTATTTTTGGGTACTCAATACTTCAAAGGAACTACTCAATACTTTAAGTGTTGTATCTCTTAATAGAAATTGTATTCAAAATTTACGTTTTAAAAATACAAGACTTTAGCATTAAACACATAGACGACAGCAAGCAGCAGGCAGCAGGCAGCAAGTTGCCAAAATTAAAATACACACGTTTATATGAAAACAATTATTTTAAAGGGAGCACAGCAAAATCCTACACAAAAACCTTTGTTGCTGTTGCCCGAAGTAGACTAATTTCTATTTTATTAGGCAGCAAAAACTGACTAGTGATGCCAATACAATATGAAATGTTAAATAAATAAAAATATAAAAAATCTTTTTTATTTAAAAAAAACCGTACATTATTAATATTTATTGTATATCTTAATAAAGATAATAACAATTAAAAACTTTTCACATTACCAGCGGTATTTATTTTATTCAATTTAAGATTTTAAAGTTAACTTAAAAAAATTAAAACGACGACCGCAACTTCACAAACTGTCATTTATTGTTTTTACATTTCTTGCATGTAAAGCTATTAAAAATTATTTTTATCGGAGTTTTTGCAAAGAATTGAAATTATATTTTATAATTTAATCATCTTTACTTACTTTTTAAATTATTTTTACCAAAATATCACTCATTTTATTTAACAAATTCCAAAATTTATTAATTTATTTAAACTTTTAAATGTTTTTTCGATTTTCTTTTGTTCTTATTTTTCTTTGTGCCAATAACAAAAAACCAATGGGTTTGTTTACAAAATGTATGAAATTTAATAAAAGTGTGGTAACATTGTTGAGAGAATTTGTTTCTAAAAATGAGAGCATAAGAAAAATCGCTATCAAAATAAAATAGATTCTATTTCACGACTGCATTCTCCAGCGTTTTTATCTGTCAATTTGTATAGAAAAGAACGTCATGCCCCAGTTCTGTTTAGAAGAGGAAGACGAACCTAAAGCAGGCCTGTGCAAAAGTAAAAATGTAGTTGTGTTGGTGAGAAAATGAGAATTACACTGCTGAACGTATAAGTAGCAGAATAAGCAACTATATGAATTTTTTTAAATTAAAATTTACATGTAATATTTCATATAAAAATTTAATTACTTGAAGAACAATTTATAAATACTACTCTGCTATAAAGAAATAAAAAGTACTTTTAATTTTTTAACAAAAAAAAAATTTTTAAGTTTTGTTTTTTTCATACAATTTATTAACAATTATATAAAAATAATTTAAATGTCGCTGAAAAACTTTTAAACTATATTTTTAAACGTTCTATGATAAATAAAGTATTGGATTTACAAATTCATTTATAATAGAAAATATTTGTGTGCATTACTATTAATTTTGTTCCCACTGCAAACAATAAATTAGCGTACATCCACCACGCATGTTAACTCGTCGCTGTTTCAGTGACGACTGAAAGCAAGAGCGTAAGAATACATGTGAGTTAAGCTAAGGAACAATTGTGTATGAAATTTTTATTTTTGCACAGGCCTGACCTAAAGTTAGTGCTAACTTTCTTATTTACGGATTTTATTTTATTAAATAAGGGGTATTCTATACCAGCTAAGAGCTGTACAATAGATAGTAAGATAACATTATATAAGTATACACATCTACCTCTTTAATAACAATAACAACAGTAGTAATAAAAAGTCCCCCTAATGATGATTTACTTCAATCTCATTTTAAAAGATGATACTCTTCTCTCAATAATATTTACAATTTTACTTGAAGCCATTTAATTTCATTTCAACGTTACTATTATTTAATTTTTAATTAAATCTATAACATTCATACAAACATATGAACGACCAGTCAACACTATAAATCTAATCGTTATTTAAGTAGAAGATGGGTAAAAAAAAAGAGTGACAGAGAGTAGAATAATGTGAAACGAACAATCTTTGCAAGTAAGCATAAAATAATTATTCCTGCAATCCGATTAAGGACATTAACTTGGTAAATTAACTCCATTTTAAAGAGGTAACGAAAATGAGAAAAAAAATTGGATAAAAAAAATCTTTAGAAAGAAAAAATAAAATGTTGATAAAAAAACATGTGAATACTCAAGTAA
This sequence comes from Metopia argyrocephala, assembly GCA_963576795.1. NCBI lineage: Eukaryota > Metazoa > Arthropoda > Insecta > Diptera > Sarcophagidae > Metopia > Metopia argyrocephala. Next base: position 1,654,847 of record OY756208.1, read on the forward strand.
CGACTGGCTTATACCTTAAAAATATTTTAAAATACACAAATAATTCTACAGCACTTATGTAAAAAAATTTTTTAATTACACGATATTACAAATGAGACTAAACTTACAAGTAAAATACATGGAATTAATTAATTAATTAATTCGAGTATAATAAGAATTTTTATAGGAATTCTCTAATTTGTGTCTGAGTTAAAAAACTATATTTTACAGTGATTAAAGTATAAAATATAAAAAAATAACAGAATTATTAAGATGCTAATTAAATTAAAAAGTTAAATTTTTTGAGTTGATTACTTTATACCAGAGATCAGCAATGAGTACTGAAAAAGTGAGTATACTCGAATCATGCTTCATAATTTCTTGTACTTATACGCATTCATACTCTTGCTAATGTAATGTATACTCTACTCATCTCAAAAGTTTGAAGTACTCATCGCATTCATATTTAATAATACGTATGATGTTGTTGACTTCAACTCTCCTTAACTCAGTTACAAACTGTTGTGTGTTTGCTCTGCTTACTGCGTTAGTGCGAGAGTAAATTAATGCTATAAACACATTCCTAGCTACCAACCATTTACCACACGACTACAAAAGAAAAAGTTTTGGATTAAATTATGAATCGTGTTAAATAAATACTATGTTTTTGACTATGTAATTTATTATCTTTTTATTATTTTTCGTCAATAAAAAGAAACTAGATATGATGTATATTATAATATACATTCAAAATGTAAGAATGTACATAAGCGAAAAAGTTAATGTGTATAGGAAATATTTTAAAGAAATTAAACAAATTTTAATTATTTTTTATTTTTTTTATTTTTATAAGCAGGTTATAAAGAAATGGATTGCAAGAGTGAGATTAAGTAGAAAATCAGTGTCTTGAGTCTCCGATTAGTTCGCAAACATAAAGGCAATAGCCTAATATGGGCAATTTTCGTTCCAATAATCTATTTTAAAAATATTGATTATAAAGATGTAGTTTGTTAAGTATACTATAAGTTTTTAAAATGTAAAATTTAGAAAAAATTTAAAAATATATTTTTTTTGTTATGAATTTCTTTAGAACCTATTTCTAAAAAATTAAAAAATAATCACGGTATAAATAATAATTATGATATAATTGTGAGGATCATAATATATTATTTTTATCTTCTTTAATACATTTCTTATAAACTAAAACTTTTTCGCTTATTTTTGTTTATTATTTGCATGTAATTTTTTGTATACACCATACAAAATTTCCTTTTGTATTGAATGCATACGTCTATCGACTAAAATGATAGAGTTTCTCCGTATGATTCGAGTCACTCGAATCAATTGTGAGTATCATAAGTATTTTTATAAAATTATGAATCCAAGTGAGTATGAGTTTGATGTCAACATTGGACTCATATTTATTGCAATCTTTATTAATGAATCAACGTTGTGTGAGTATGAGTGAGTCAGAGTAGTTAAATTTCAACTACTTGTACTCACTTGTACTTAAAATTTCATAAGTGCTTATGAATCGCTAAAAAGCGACTCAATGCTGTTCTCTGCTTTATACGAATTTTACAAAAAAAAATAAATAAATAAATAAATAAAAAAAGTTGCCTTCTAACACTTTTCTGTATGACTGTGGACTGTGGTTTCTGATTTGTTGCTAATATTTGCCAATCTGGTTCTTATTATACTCAACAATAATCTTTAGAACAAGGTTATCACTGGCCTGGTATATTTTGTTTTGGCACACTGTGTTGTCTATTTAATTCTACAAGGAATTTGTAAAATTTTAAACTACAATTTGTTACAAATTTCTTAATTAATATTATTAACCACTATAGAGTTGTTTAAAAGCTAACGAATCAGCATAAAAATTATATTTCTCACTGTGTATAGTTTAGATTATTTGTGTGTGTGCGTTTGGCTATGTATTCAACGTAATGAGTTTCAAACGTCATTAAATTAATGCGTTTACGTTTGTCGTACTTTGTCTCTAGCTTTTTACTTTTCTTTTCTTTTTTTTTGTACTTTATTGTGGCATTACATTAATAAACATTTTTCTGTGTGACTTTTTTTTTTTCCTCCTTTTTTTGTAGGTGGAGCAAATAGGTGTTGTGGAGAAAAACATTAATTTGGTGTTGAAAAGATGATGCCAAAAAACCAGCAACCAATTACATGAAAAATTAAAACGAATATTAAAGAAGAAACCACAAAGTAAACGCAAAAACAAATTAAAATAGAATAAAAAGAAATCAAAACAGAATATTTACTCTACACGAATATCATTCATAATTGTTTGAAATGAGAACCCATCTTTTATAGAAATAAAATGTAAAAAATTGCAAAAAATATGGCCATGATAGCAGCCTGCAAAGAGAACAGGATAACTTGGTAAGTAGAAATTTAAAAGGCATCAGCAGATTTTTTTTTTAATGATTTAAGCCGCCCAATCTAAAAGAAAACGAGCTACATAATAAGATAACCTTGATAATTTTTAATTAAAATTTTACTGCGTTAGAAAGAACGCAAAGGCAAAATGGCATTGAAAATAATTGTAATTTTAAATTTAAAAACAAATCATTTTCCATAAATTCTTAAATTAATTAGTATTTAAATAGATTATAAAAGTTTATTTACAAACATACAAATGCAATATTTTAACATTTGGAATTAAAAAAAAATTATAAATAATTGATAATTCTTTCGTAATCAACCTGTACTTGACGACATCGATATATTCTAAAAAAAATAATTTTCTTTCCTAGAAAGAGAGGAAGTCAAACTAATGTTTGGTGAACCACCAATAAATTTAACATGTGGTTGTCAAAGGAACAAAAGTGATCGAAAGATCTACATTGTAATATATAGCATTTTCGGTTTAAATTAAACCTTTTTCAAAATAAATGAAACCTTTTTCAAAATGAACGCAACCTTTTTCAAATTAAGCGAAACCTTTTTCAAATTAAACGAAACTTTTTTCAAAATAAATGAAACTTTATTCAAAATAAATGAAACTTTTTTCAAATTAAATTAAACCAGTTATAGAATTTAATAGAAAACAAAAGAAAAAATAAAACATAGTAAACATAGAATTTGTAGGTTTATCTATTTTGTAGGTTTTCTATTTTGTTGTATTTTTTTTTATTTGCAATTTTTTTAATCGATTACTGTAAATGACCTATTGTTGTTGGTGTGTGATAACGGTTGGATTAATTTCTTTACTTGATAATTGCCCATTCAAAGTCAAAAGTTGAAAATGAGTGATTCAGAAGAAACAGAAATTAGTGGAACAATAAGAAGTAGAGGAAAATATGCGAACATTTCAAAAAATGTGAAACAAATGATTATAAAATTGTATGAGGAGGGGAATACCATCGCGGAGGTATTTCGCATAACGTCAGTAAATATAAACAGTATTAAACTATTATTTCGCGATATAAAAAAATGACTGCGAACTAGTGGAACTTCCTCCTGGAATAAATAGACAAAAAAAAATTAACTCCCCAAATCCTGGAAAAAATTGAAACGATTGTGGAAAGTGAGCCGGGAATAACTTTAAGAAATATTCGCAAAAAGTTATTTGAACAATTTTATGTAACGCATGCATTGTCTATAATTTTCAACGGATTAAAGGAACTCAAAATAACGCTGAAAATGGCTTCTATCGAAATGGACCGTATGAATAGCGCATCGACTATTGAAAACCGTCAACAGTATGCCTCAGAAAAAATGGTTTTTATAGATGAGTGCGGGTTTAACTTACATTTACGGCGTTCACAAGCACGTGCTAAGGTGGGTGAAAGATCTCGTGTTTTTGTGCCAACCGTAAGAGGAAGGAACGTTACTTTAATTGCTGCGATAAATAATGCTGGTGTTGTTTACCATAAAGTTTTTTCCCTTTCCACTGTAAACTCAGCCTGTTTCCAAATGTTTCTTAGAGAGCTCCTGGATAAAATTGGAAGCAACCCAGAGTTACAAAATTCATTTTTAACTATGGATAATGCCAGAATCCATAAAACCCAGGAAATTCGAAATATGGTGGATAATAGTGACTGTACGCTTAAATTTTTACCACCTTATTCTCCTATGTTGAACCCGATAGAGAAATCATTTTCTAAGATAAAATTCCACTCCCGATCATTATTAAGTGACATTACCACAGAACATAACATAGTAAGTGTAATTGAGAAAAGTGTCGCACAAATTAATCAAAATGATTGTGCGAACTAAGTATGTTATGGATATGATCATGTTAATTCCTAAAGCGGTCAATGGACAAATTCAAGTATTATTATATATAAATGAATATGATTAATATGTTTTATTTTTTTTTTATTTGTTTTCTATTAAATTCTATGACTTGTTTAATTTAATTTGAAAAATGTTTAAATGAATTTGAATAAAGTTTCATTTATTTTGAAAAGAGTTTCGTTTAATTTGAAAAAGGTTGCGTTCATTTTGAAAAAGGTTTCATTTATTTTGAAAAAGGTTTAATTTAAACTGAAAATGCTATATGTTTTGCTAAGAAGTAGATATTTTAGAATACTGGTATTTAGTACAGCTCTTGGTGTAAAAGTCTTCGTCTTTTTGTAAGCGAACAGAGAGTGAATTTTAAAAAAAAAAAAGTCACTGAAGTTTGCTTGCATATGTGCTTCATTAATGATGTTTGACAAATTTGGTTGGACAGTGTTAATGCAACAAATTCTTTTGCTTCAGAACGTGATGTCAGGCAAAGTTGTTTTGTGTAAAAGCATCTTAATTAACAACAACAACAACAGATTGTTTTGGTTTTAACCGTTTGAGTGCGGAAGAATTTTTTTACGTATATGCTAAAAGTGCGGAATGAAATGCGTAATTATTTTTTTTGGAAAATAATAAAAATAGTTTTAATTATTATAAAACAAGTAATTAAATATTAAATAAAATAATTAAAAAAATTAAAGTCGAAATCTAACTATCTTATTACATTGGCTCATTTTTTCTACCGTACCATTATCCACAGCTCTACTAAATTTTACCACTGTGTTTTATTTTAATTTTTATATAATTAAAAACAACAATTAAACGAAATTAATAATAAATGCAATAAATATAAATACAACTGATCTCAATTAATACGAAAAGTATACTAATGAACAGCGGTGTGGTCACGCGTCTCCGCATTCTTGGCTGGACAAGAGAAGCGCGATCCTCCTCCGCATTTTTAGCATATAACAAGCGAAGCGCGATAGCGCTTCGCCGCACCAAACGGTTAATAACATGTATTGTATTGTGAAAAATGAAAGTAATGCATGAAAAAAAAAAATAAATAAAAAACAACGAATATTTCTGCTTTCACATTTACAGACACATATGTTCTGTAAAACGAAATGGAGTGAAATTGAAATCAAATGATTTTTTCAGAGACAAATCAAATTTAATTTCACCGATTATTTAAAAGTTTTAATAACTAAAAATGTTTATTAATAATCATGAAAGTAATGAATGAAAGAAATGTTAACTAAAAACCCTGTCAAATTTTAAAATAATAGCAATTGGAAATTTCATTCAATTTCAATTTCAGTCGTGGACGGTTCTTAGAACATACCCGATATTGATTATTTTCATCAGTTCACACAATTTTGTCTTTTATTTTCAAATTTAATTTAAAAATTATATACCAATTAAAAGAAATAATTTTGTTACTTTACAATGAGCAGCTGGTTTTGTCTTTGCCGCCTTTTGTGTGCTAAATTTTAATAGTATTCCCTGAACAAAAGTAAACAAAACGAGATCTATTACAGAATGCTAATACTGCATGTTGACACAACATCATCAGTTTTTAATTCATAAATTATAAAATAAAATTAAAAATATAAAATATTGAAGGTATAAGTAAATTAGAAATTCTAAAAAAAAATGCTAAATAAGCTAAATTTAGCAGCAAAAATGCTAAAACAGATACACTTTACATAATGCAGAAACTAAAGCGAAAGAAGTATTTTTTATCAGTATTTTTCTTTGATCAGAAGTTTGCCAATATTAAATGTCTTCTATTGTCTACCGCAAAATTTTGTTTGTTTTCTTCTTCTTCTTTTGTTTTAACTCTCATCAAAAAGTCACAACAGTATTGCCTTCTAGTACTTTCATTTATTGGTTCTAGTCGTTACCGTCTTGCACAGAGTTTATAAATTGCCTGGCTGCCTTTCTCTGTTCAATTACTTATAGTTTCCATTTCAATTTAAAAGAAAAAATAGTAAAAAAATATTTAAAACAGAATAAAAAACAACAACTATATATGAATTTTCTTATCTCTGTAAGTGCAGTTACCATTTAACACACTGTCTGTGTGTCTTTAATTCCTGCTTAAGAAATTTATATTTTACGTCAGTCAGGCAAAATACATTTTAGATAAAAGTGCGAGTTGAAGTAACTAAGAAATCTCTTAAACATTTATTAACATCAACTATTCGCATTATTTTTTACTATAGCAAGCAACGCTTTGGATACTTGGCACAGTGTAACGAAAAGTAACGTATTTCATTCATTAAAGAACGGGAATATACATATAAATTGTGGAGATAAATTATGATTCCCCGTTGCAATCCGTGTTCCTTTCATTTTTGGCTACACATTGAATAGTTTTTAAAGGAATTAAAGGCTTTTACCAAAACAAAACTACAGTAAACTTTAGTTTGAGTACGCGAAAGGCTGTACCATAAACTCAGGCTTTGTTTTAGTTTATAAATATCGAAGCCTTGGACATAAAATTCTCAAGGACAATTCGTAACAATATGTTTTTTTTTTGGATTCTTTACTAATTAAATATTAAATTTTAGACTTTGGAAAAACACATATTAACGGGTGGTACAACTCTTTAAGACAGACAGCTTGCCAGTTCAAACAAAAAATTTTTAAATATGAATATCTGTTTGAATGAAATCAAATAGTTTTCAAGGATAAGTGTTAAAAACTTCTTTAATTTTTTTATGAAACACATGGACAAGTGGTAAGTGAGTTACCATTGACATGATATTGAATAATTTATGATTTTTAAAAATATTTTTGCTTTCTGTCAGTCTCTATTAGTCACACTGTCAACAACAATAATGCCATTCATTGTACGTGTGTGTTTGTATTTATGAAATGTCAGGAAATATTACCATTTTGATATGACCTTTGATTTTCTTTTTGTGTGTATGTGTGAGTAGGGTATGGATTGGTGGCTGGTAATACATATAAAAATAAATTTAAACGATTCACATCAGCAAGTTTGTTATAACGACACTACTTAACCTGAATTTAAGTACATTTCCGTTTTAGTTCTAAATTGTCTTTCCTTCTTTTTCTTTATTTAGATTGTCATCCGTTAAAAATGCTTCACAGAATTTATTTCAAATTTAAGTATTAGCAAACACGCAACTTCTTTACATCTTTATTGAGAATTTCCTACGAAATATTTGCTGGTTTTCTTCTCATTTTTCTTTGTTCTTACAATTTGTCGACTACGAAAATGTTGTTGTACCTACCATCCAAGGGCCGAAAGATAAACGAACGTTTTTAAACTTATTATCCGTCATATTTCCTTAATGTTATTTCAAATATAGTGTTTGCTGCAATAAAAACTGTCATTTGACTTCTAAAGAGAAAACAAACAAAATAAACGAAATATTAAAGAAAAAACGAAATTTGCTTAAATTATCTGTGACTGTACGAGTATAAGAATAAAAGCATTTTTGTTACTCGTTATATAATTGGTTTATCTTTGAGTATTGTGGGTATTATTTCCTTTTTTGTCATATTAAAAGAATTGTATATTGTTTTGTTAAATCAAAGAAACGGTTCAGTTACAGACAATAACGCCATACATAAATATATCAAAAGTATTATGAATTCTTTAGGCGTCTAATTTGTCAAATTTGTAATCTCAATTGTCATAAAATACGTACTTCTTAATTATTTGACTGCTAATTTAGTATGTAGTTTGTTGGCTTAATAGATGAGCGCTCTGGGTTCAATATTCTGCTCTGCCATAATAAAAGAAAGAGACATAAATAATTATTTGTTTCAGCGACCACCCCTTAGCAGTCTGCAGTCTTCTGGCAAAACCTTTGCGAGTAACTGATTGTCATGAACAAGCTTCTGAAGTCTGTCGTTCAGAGTTGACGTTAAACGGTAGGTCGCTCTACTTATCGATAAAATTTACCACACATAATATGGGTGCTGTGCGAAGCTACACCTGGGCTTTGAAAAAGGGTTGTAATGTAAAGTAATGGTGACAAAATTATTTTATTTTTCTGGTATTTTTGTGTATGTTTTGTTTTTTACTTGCAAATTTATACAACTTGTAGGGCTATATCTGTAAACGCAACTGTTTTACTTTAACATAACGGCACCCATAAGTTTCATATGCCATTTAGTTCCCTCTCTTACTTACAATCAGTGTTGCCGTTTTGGTTATTTTTAACCAAAATTGGTTACTTTTTTCTTCAATGTGTACATATGGACTTTTTTCTCATTTTTGTTACTTTTTGTCTCAAGAAAATTAATAAAATATTTCATGTGTACAAAAAAAAATGTCCAGAAATACGAATTGCCCGTTGCACAAAGTGATTATATTTTGAGAGATTCTACTGTATTCTGATAAAAATGGCCATTTGCTAAAAATGTTCAAATGTGATTAAAAATAAAATAGTTTCTATTTTATAAGTGCTTATATAGCACGTTTGCAGGATTCATATATACTATATAAGTACATACAATATGAAATGGTTGTCACCATAACATTTATCAACATTTCGCAATCAGCATATTTTCTCGAGAAGCGTTGTCAGCCATAAATAGTCCTTGGTACGTATTTTGGAATGGATTTTTAATGATAAACTGAACTTCAGCTCAATTCTTAAAAACATTGAAACAGTCGCTACGAAAAATATTCCTCTACGATAAATATTTTAATTTAAACTCAAAAATGTATAACGTGTAGTCTTATTTTTTTAATAATTTTTTTACGTATTCTAGCAAAACTAATTGATTTTGGTAAATTTCAATGCAGACGTTTAACTGAAAATAAGGAAGAAATTTGCATACGAACGATTTAATATTTTTGGTTACTTTTTGATCAATTTGGTTACTTTTTTGTTGAAATATGGTTATAAAATATTGAAGGCTGTGGCAACACTGCTTACAATATAACTTTTCTTCACTCACACAAAGAAAAATATAGTTTAAACTCATTAACCAATTCTCATTAGCTGCTGCCAAAGTGACGTTAATTTCAAGAGTCTAAAAGATAAAAATAAAAAGTTTATACATAAAATTGAAATAAAAAAATTAAAATAAAATAAAACTATTGAACAACGAACGGTCCCTTTTTTGTTTAAGAAAAACGTTTGTTTTGAACACAGACAGAGAGAGTAACTTGGTTACTCCAAGTGATAGTATATGTAAACTATAGGCTTTGGTTTCTTTTTCTGTTCCTGTAACGATTTAACAACAAAAAAGAATATTTTACAGGAGTTTTATCAAAATATTTTAGCTTTTGTTTATTTTGATGAGGCTCAACAACTTTCACTGAAATACTGAAATTAAATGTGAAACTGACAATTTTCATTTATATTTTTATTGTTTCCCGTGGGTCGTTATATATTTTCGTTATTCATTTTCGTTTTGAGATAAGAAACAGGAAAACTAAAACATTTTACTTGAGTTTTCTCACAACTGGCCGGCAGTTTTTATTTATTAAAAAATATTTTACTGGAAAAAATAACAAATTTTTCTTTTAATATAATTGCCAGTTTAGTAGGTGCTTAATGTTTTCATATAAACTACAGGCTAGATTTTGTGCGTTCAAACCATTTTACGAAAATCCATGTAAAACGATACACTACCTCCATGCAGAAACCACTGGTTTGTTTTTGAGTTTGGAAAAAGGCATAAATTTCAATCAAAGCATTAAAAGTCATACAAAATATATAAATAATTACGCTTTTTAAAACAATAAAATAAAAAACAAAGCTTATAAGATGAATTTAATAAAAAGGAGGAAGCTGGAAATAATTTTCTAATGTTTTATAAATCAAGATTAGTTTCAATCGCTTCCCTCATTAAAGGAAGCAATTAATGTATTATAATACTATATTATATAACATTTGTTTTATTAGATTCCTATTTTTATCACCAGAATAATGGCCCACATCATAATTTATAACAAGAGTTTGTGGTGCTGAATTTTTCAGTTGTTTACGCTGCTATTTATGTTGTTAAGACCATGTTAAATGTTTTATTTCATATCCTAATGAACATTAAAAAATGTAAGACATTTATTAAGGAATTAAAATTTTTCAACTTTCACACTTTTCCACACTTTCACGATAATGTCGATACTTGAATTTGATTTTTCCATCCAGTGAAAAGGCAAATAGTTTAAATCTTTGAAAAAGAATAATTTGTAGAGTTCACTTTTGTGCCTGGTATTACATATTTTCTTTTAGAAATGTAAGTATTTTTAAACGATTTTATAATAATTCTTATAGTCTTAAAATAATTTTTACTTCTACCCAAATGTTGTGTGTTGTGAAATCTTCGGCTCTAGAAATAATTTCTTTTAGATTTTTTTACTTTAACAAATTTATTTTTAAATGTACGTACATTAGTGTCAGTTTAGTCAATATTCTCTTCTGTTGGTCGCTTGTTGAGATGATTTGGTTCTAACCTTACGATCCCTCGTCGTCGCGTTTTTAGTTTATTAATAGTAAAATTGATTTCAAAAGTGAGTTTCACAAAATAATTTACTTATTTTCATTCGGTTTTAACAGAATTTTTTTTTTTTTGGGTGCGTAGTATAGTGGTTAGAGCAATCGCACAAAAACTCCAATGAGCTAGCTCAACTCAAATCCCAGCAAAGGTGAAAAATGAAAAAGTTAGTGTGCAGTTTTTTCAAAATTATAATTTAAAAATAAGAGGTCCCCTCCCCCCTCCCTCCAAGAAGACTATCTACAAAATTCTGCTCTCCGATATTCAACTCTATTTCACTTTAACCAATGTCAACAAAAAACGAATAATTAGAAGAAAAGCGCCACCTATTTGGAAGTAGCAGATAACAGCTTAACCTACTTAGCAAAGGCACTCACCACACAATCAACATGCAACGATGACGCAATTGCTGTTTATCATTAAAGGGTGAAGGTATAACACTTTGAATGATCAACTCACAGAAATTTGTCTCATTCCTAACGCGCTTAATAATAATATAAAAGAAGATATATATCGTCGATGGAATTAGAGAACGCTGTAACTGACAAAAAATCGAAAATACGTTTTTTGCATCATTTTTATCAGAAAAAAAATACGCGTCGATTGGTTCCGGTCTCAGACTTCTGCGATGAAAATAAGTTCACTTACGCCGACTGCGTTTTGAAAAATATCAGTGGCCTTGTCTTACTTTCATACTGGTTTTTTGACTCTGGTGAACATTTAAGGTTTTGTCAGTTACAACGTTCTTTAATTCCATCAACGATATGTACTGTCCTTTTCATAAATTCCAATGCAATGCACAGCATTTAGTGGGGTTTTACCCCTGAGTACAGGTTTCAAAAAAAAAAAAACAATTAGTGTCTATTATTCACGGGAATCCATCATCTCTAAACCTACCAAAACTATGCCAGAGTTATGCAAAATTAGACATTTCACATGCGCTCCACCCATTAATGTTTCAGCTAAACTCAAAAATTTCTTTATGTGTTGCATCTGAGATTTTATTATTAAAATTGGTATTTCTAGTATTAAATCTTTTAATTACAAAAAAAAAAAAAATTAATAATAATAATAATATAGTTATTATATATACATAATATGTATATAATGAAGTCAAAATTAATTGTATAAAAAGAACTCAATAATACAGAATAACTTAAACGTACATATATGTATAATGAATATATATTTACACTTTAAATTGCTTAATTTACAAACTTCGTTTTTTAGGGTTAATCTTATCACGTAATTGTGCTTTATAAACTTAATTATTTAGTTCGAAATCACAAAAATTGTATCTGTATGTGTATGTTGTGGTGGTATGTATACTCAAAAATAATGGAGAAAATTTTATGTAAAACATATACGAGTATACATATGTACTTTAATTAGCATTCATTTTAACTGCGGATATATGTTCAGTCATATAGTTTTGCAGCATATGGTAGCGCCAATAGAGTAAAAATATTAAAAGAAGCAATTTATTAAAATGCATAAAATTTTAAATATATGAAAATATTTGTCGAATGTTTAAGATTATTAAAGCGTTATACGTACATATATGCATGCACTCCAAAAGTAAAGTGTAATTCCCAGCAAACACGGATTGAAATCATAAAAAAAACATATTTATAAATTCTTTCGATCTAAAAAATAAATACGAAAGTATGGCTTAATAGCAAAACGTTTATTATATCCATTTTCTTAAAAATCAGAGCACTTTTAGAGTAAGCAAATAAACAAAACGAAAACTTTTGATCTCATTTTGTTTTGTTCTTTACAATGAGTAAAACAAAACCAAAACAAAGACAGTGAGAGCGATTGTCCCATTTAGTTTTGTATATTGTTTTGTTTTGAGCACTACATATACACTAAATCAAATGTGCGTAGGTAGAACAAAAAATGAATGAGAAGAAAAAGAAAAGAAGAAGAGAAAAAGAGCAAATTTTACAAATGTAACGGAATAACAAAGCAAACACAAGAGCGAAAAGCGAATTATTTCGTTTGTGCTCTTTCTCAGTTCGAAAGTATTTGTTTTAGTTTTGCTCATGTAAAATACGATTAGAAAAAATTTGAAAAGTTTATGACTTTGTGGTAACGTTTGCGAAATGTTTTGTTTATTTGCCCACTCTGGTAGAAACAAATCTGATATTTCGGAGATCTTACTGATAGCGGTTGCAAATGTGCTTACTGGCTGTAGCCAAGAGAATGAAGTCACATGTTTAGTTGATAAGTAAGCAATATAAAACTCTCTTTTTGGTGCTGTCACTGCCATAAATGTTTATTGGGCATAATAATGAATTTACTATGTAATTATTCTTACAATTTTAATCATATAAATTTGTTTATACATACTTGTGTTAATTATAAGTTGAATATAGAAAACATAATTCCATGCAAAAAGGTGTGAACTTACATAAGCTTTGATAGCATATGGGTTGTATTTTCTACTATGCATACTTATGTTAAGATATATGTACATATGTATGTATTGTATGTCAAAGTCAATACAGAGTAAAGCCCAGTAAACATATAAGCTTGTAGCTAAATAAAATTTTATTCTTGTTTTTTTTTTTCAACGAGAATAGGATACCAGGTCTTTGTCAGTGTAAAAAACTTGTGTTATAAAAGGCGAGGAGAACATTGCCCATGAATTTATGGCCCGACAATATTAATAAAACAGTACCTACAGTCAATTAATTTGTGCCAAATTTTTTAAACGATAAATGAGTTATAATTAATAACATTTTTAAGAATAAAATAGTAGTTTTTTTCTATATTGACCATTGAATTTTGTAAAATTTATTGCAAATTAATTGAATTTTAGAAAAAATTTTTTTTTTTTTTAATTTAATTTATTCCCATATAATATTAAAAGAATTTCCATTCATACTGCTTAAGCTACAAATATGCTTGCTGGTACTTTGTATGCATTTGATGGTTTTATTGTTTTTATTCATCTATTGTCTCATTCACAATGTTAGTCATTAATTTGTTTTGTTCACCATAAATTATCCTTCCGTCTGCCTTGTAAGGCTGTCCTTCGTTATTGTCAAAGTTTTCTATTGTTTTCTATTCAATTGATGTCGTTGATTGTTCTTACTCGTAACTTTAACTGTTAGTCACTTATAACACTTCATCTCTATAGACATATTTGTTTTGACATAATTTATGAAAACTACAGTCTCAGGTTGTAATTCTTATTCGGTAATTGTTGGTACAAATTCATTGTGTTCTTTTGTTTAATTCGTTAATTGCAAGAAATATCTGACATTGACAAAACGCATATTTTGTCTTACAGAAAAGTAAAATAAAAAAAGTCATCCAAACTACGGAAATAAATTTTTATTTTAATGAACTAACGCAGTCTCATTCAACCCTGTGAATTGTTATGTATGTCCTTGATTTGGTTTTTTTATTTATTTCTTTCTATGTTCTTATAAAGTATTTACATACTCGTACATACATAATTGGCCATTACAACTCTGTGTCAGGGTTACGGCCTAGCTTTTCGCAGTACTCAAGTTGTGTGTATTAATTTTTATCCATGAGTACCGGGACCTACTTCGAACGACAGATTTGAGAAGGTTTTTCATGGCAATCAATTACTCCCGAGCTTTTGCTAGAAGACTTCTGAGAGGTAGCCTTCGAAAGAAATTATTTTTTAAGTATTTGCAAATCTATAGTTATTAATATTGGGTTTGTGTTCTTAAAACTGGTTTATTTATAAGAATTAACGTCGGTTAAGGAATATGTACAAACACTATCGAAAAGTTAGCAAGCAGTTCATTACACACAGTGGCCAAGGAGCGGCTAACTAGAACGATTTTGCTAAGCAGCTCGTTAGTTCAGAGTATTCATAACAATGTTCTTTACAATCTAACAACTAAAGAGATATCAACTCTGAGGCAGTGTTGCCAACTTGTGTACTTTTAGAAGGAAATTTGACAGTTTGACAGTTTTCTATAAAAAGCAATTTGTTATAGAATTAAAATATACAGTCGAAACCCTCTATAACGAATTCCAAGGGACTGGATATTTACTTCGCTATAAAGAAAATTCGCTATATGGAATAGAAAAACAATATTGTTCCTTTTAACATTTTTTATTTGTAGAGTGTCAGTTATTTTGTTTTGAAGTACATTTTTCCACTTTTCTTCCTCAATGCAAAGGCAAATGGATAGCGACTGCAAGAAATGTGAGAGATGGTAATGATTCCAGTTCTCACTTGCATAGTTCGGTGGTTTCCCTACTTATAATTTTATGGTAAATAAACGATTCAAAGCATCAGACTCTGCTTGTGCGTTGTGAAAGCAATAAAGTACACACAGAGCAACAATGACAACACCAATAACACAAAGCGACATCGATTTCTTTTTTGTGTGCATGCGGTCGGTTTTACCTAATTTGTTATATGGAGATTGAAAACGCTTCAATCTTTAAGTTACGGTCTCAAAAATTATAAGGAAATATTCGATATATGGAAATTCGTTATATGGAGATTATAATACACTGAAAGTAGACCCAAAACAGAATGTTCTTATAATTGCTTCGCAATAAAGAAAACTTCGTTATACAGGAGTTCGTTATAGAGAGTTTCGACCGTATATAAAAATAGCCTTCAAAAATTCCTAAATTTAGAGACCAATAAATGCTTGGCATATCGTAATCACGTGCTTAGAATATCGTAGGCAATAGTTTTTCAGCTCATTTTTAAGTGTTTCATAACTAAAGTCTCTGCCAAGAAGTTGATAATTTTTCGTTATGCATAATGCTGTAAATTTTTTTGTTTTTCCTTAGAGGTCATTGACCTCAAGTATATCGTTCTAGTATATATCCACCAAATGTCTGTTTGTACTACCCTAATGTACCACCCTAATGACCGAAAATTAAAGCTCGCAAGAAACTAAGAAGAAACATTGGTCTTCTCGAGACTAAAACATTGATGTATCATACTTTAAGATCGGACTGTAAATGCCTAAGATATAACGAAAAAAACTAAAATGGGGAACCCTACATTCGGCGAAAAAAAAAATTTTTTTTTTCTAAGCCTCCTGGCAATATACATTATATTAGAGGCGGTAAACGGAAACTTTTTTTGGAGGTACGGTCCACTGTACATATTTCTCTTCTCTTTAGATTTTTGAGCACATCCAGTTTTTTCTTTAATTGGAAGCGAAATTTTTATTACGATAAACATCGCTACCGTGTTGACAATCTGCTATTTTATTTTGCTTTCAAACAGCACCGGCAAATGGAATAGGACCTAATAAGAGTTTTATAAGAATCAATTGACAGATGCTTGTTGACCGGGTCAATGTTGTTCTTTTAGGTACAAGACGAGAAATTGCAAAGTCATGACCTTATTGACTTATTTTGTCATACCCGTACGAGTACTTGACAGTATATTAATATGTTTTTTTAACCCTTTAATTAGTCTGCACCCAAAAGGCCCTTTATTAAATATTAATCTTTTTCAGCTTCACTGCATGTGTCACGTATGTTCAAATGTATTCCTCAGATGTGTACATAAGTACATACATACATTTGTATATATGTATGTTGTTTGTAACTACTTATACATAATTTGTCTCATTTGTACTGCAATTCATTATGATGCGAGATTAGAGGGAAATTATTAAAATTAAATTATTTCATGTGTAACTCATTTAAAACTTAAAAAGCAAATTAAAAAGAGTATTATAATTAAGTTAATTAGTGACATTAAATAGTATTTTCACATATGACATTATAAGTTAAGCAGTTGTAAATAATTTGTTTACGTTTCAGTTCTCTCAAGGTCATAAAGAGAAAAATCACAACGTGGTGGCAAACACGTGTTCTTTACAATTATTTGTGAGAAATTAATATTTAAGCAAAGGAAACAACTTTCTAAATTATTTATATTTATATATGTTTTTCGTAAAACATTCAAACTTTTTTATGACAGTCAATCATTGCTTGTAAACGTAAAATATTTCAAACTTTACACTCTTTTAAATGAACACGTACTACATACATATGTATGTATGATGGCGGCTAAAAGTGTTGTTTCCATTTAGATAATTGTTAACAAAAGTGTCTTTCTAAACTGTATTTCTAAAAGACAACGAACAAATTCTTAAATGAAAAAAAGAAAAAAAAAAAAATTCTAAAACTACATCAGGTGCTAAAAGAAAAAAATTGGCTTTTATTTTATTGTTCCGCTTTGAGATTGTGTAGATTTAAAATCAGGAAAGTCATAAAAACTCAACGTTGTCACACCTTAAAACATGTTTCCAGGAAATTTAACGAACAGTTTATTTTAGTGTTTTATACAAAAAAAAAAAAAAAATTACATTACAAGGGGTGAAGGAACGACCGTTCATCGAATAAAATCAGTTTTTAACTTCATTTACGCAATTATATGCATACATTGGGCCATAAAGAATTGTCCATTACAACAGTTTTCAGACTTACGGTCTATTTTCCCTTTGTATCTATGTTGTGTATTTATAGTCTAGGAATGACTCCGAACGATACACCGGAGAAGCATTTTAAGGGTCATCAGTGTCTCTCAGAGCTTTTGTCAGAAGACTGCTAAGAGGTGGGTGCCGAAAGAAATATTTTTTTTTTTCATATTTCTTTCTTCAGGATGTCAGAGCTGGGTTTTATACTCGTAGCACTCCCTCACTAGACTACTTACTTAGCTGGCCATAACAACCAGTTAACGGGTTTCAGCCTTTCTCTACACTAGTCTCCATGCGCCTCTACCTAGAGCGAGCCTTCTCCAGTTGATCACAGCAATGGATAACTGGGCTTCATACACCTGTTTATTCTAACATAAACTTTGTCGTCCTCTACGCTGACGTCCAGTGACGTTCGCATCGAAAACTTTTTTCGCTGGAGCAGAAATCAAAGAAAAGTCTTATGAAAAAGGCAATTGTTTCACACTAAATGCTTGCTCTTACAAGCTTTCGGCCATGTCGCATATGATTCGCTTCATAGGTAAAATTACAATTAAAGTATTTAGAAAGACCTGAATAGTATTCGCTTTGCTAAAAGAATAGTTGCTTCATTCAGCCCATACACCAAAATCAATACGCATTGCATGGTCTCGCGGCTTTAATTCTTGCACAAGCTGGATCTTGTAAGGTCGCAAGCCAAGATCTTTGCGCAAAATCTTCCATAAAGTTGATGGACAAAGCTCCAATTGCTGTGCACGGTGGCGAATCGATTCATTCGGGTTCTCTTCAACACTTTGCTCTACAGCGGCAATTGTTACTTCGGTGCGCACTGTTCGACATCTCTGCGGATGCGTATTATCACATAGAGTAAACGTAGTGCGAAAACGATCCATGGTTAACCGAATTAATTGCTCTGATGGACGATTATGTCGACCATAAAATGGACGGAGCTTGCGGTAAACTTCGCTAACTGAACCATTATTTTCGAAATAAATTTCCACGATTTGCAAGCGTTGTTCTTTTGTCAACCTGTTCATGATGAAATGGCAAACCAAACTAAATATTAATCACTTGACAGCTGACAAAATGGCCGTCAGCTAAAAAAGTGATGCCAACTTAAAGTTCTATACCTCAATAAAAAAACACCCTGTACTTGCTGTTCCAAATCTTTCAATAAAAATTTTATGATTTGAGCAGTACTTTAGGATTTATTTCCTTCTTTCTTTTTTTTCCAGGATAATTTAAATGTAATTTATGAGTTTAAAAGCTCACATAATACTTTTAGTAGAACTATAAGTAGATCTTAATAATTTCTATACATCCTATATGTAGAGGGCACTAAAGCCCATTAAATTTAGTGCTAAAATCATAACAAAAAATAAATCAAATTTTCATTTTTTTTTACTAAAAAAAGTTTGCAAAAATTAATTTCACTTAATATCACTTTTGGCAACTACTTTTTGTTTAAAAAAATCAAATATTTTGCAGCTAAAAAAATTTTGTTAGCGTGAATATCTCTTATATATTGAAAACCTAAATTATGTTTTAAAACTTCGAAAATGTCTCACAAATTTTTGTTTTTCATAATCTCAAATGCTGGGGCTCGAACCTAGGGTTACTTGGTGTTGTATGCAAGCGCTCTAAGCACTACTCTATGCCACCTCTTAATTTTAATAAATTAATTAATTTTCTTTCGTTACTAAAAGGTTTAATTGGCTTAAAACTTTATTCTATTTAATCAATTTAGATTATTAGTTAGAGCGCTCGCACAAAAACTCAAACGACCCAGGTTTGAATAGCAGCAAAGGTACAAAATGGAAAAGTTAGTTGGCGGTTTTTTCAAAATTATAATTTAAACCTATAATTTAAAACTTACTTATCGAAGGCACTCACCGCAATCAACATGCAACGATCAGGCTTTCTTAAGGCCTGGTTAGCCAAACGTTGATGTCGTAAAAACGGTACGTACGTTAACGTGCGTACGTTTGTGCAGTTATACAAACGTGTCATATGTCAACAGAAAATGTAAATAAAAACAAAACAAACCAAAAAATTATAAAGGCATTCATTTATCTGTACCAGAAATATTAATTTTTCGTCGTCCACTGAAAACAAAATATAATAATTTTTTATTTTATTGATATTGATTATATAATTTATTATATTTTTTTACTTATTTTTCACAAAACACAGCACAAATAAAACATTTTTATTTTTAAATGGCAATATGAAGCCAGCTGTTTAGAGCAGTGATGAATGTTGTTAAATTAACACAAAGATAAAAAAGGTACTAGAAGTACCAAAATAAGAGCATATTATAATTACTTCTTATATTTCATGCTTCCTAAAAATTTATTCTTATACTACTACTGAATATTCAATTTTTGGTTTAAAGTTATTATTTATTGAATCGGATCCATTGGTCCATTCTGGACCGGAAACGAAAAAAGTTAATTTTTAAGTAAATTTAAAAAAAAAAAATTGTAATTATCTCGGTAACTAGCTAGCACGTAAATCAATCATGCATCCTATATGCTTCTTTTTAGATAATCGAATAATTTTTCATTTGGTATGCATATAATTCGTCTGTCGAAGATATGTTAAGTAAACAAAATTAAAAACAAACTTTATATTCACATAAAAATTAAAATTATTCACATAAATATCATAATATGTATCTAAAGACTTTAAAAATTAAAAAGTCTTTTTGTACACATATAAAATAAAATGATTTGCAAATAAGCATGAAAGTACCAAAAAGGGCATTTGGGCCGCATTGCCATTTAACATACAATAGTCCCATCACTCGCATTGAAATGTCACGTAAAATGTTTAGAAATTCTATTTTATATAGATTGTTCCGTTCTGTCAACGTGACATTTATTTTGGATAACCATTTGCATTATTTTCATATGCTAGAAACCAACGTACGTTGCGTTACGTTACATGAACGTTCGGCTAATTCTACCTTTAGACTAACGTTAGTTCGAAAATTAAAAAAGTTGCATATAAATTTTGATGGAATTTTAAATATACTGTTGTCAACTGCTGTTAGGCAAACAACTCAAAAAATTAATTAAAATAAACAAAAGCCGAAATACCGATGTTTTATAAACCTCATTTGCATTCCGAGTTACAACCACATAAAAAATTTGTTGGTATTTTACCAAAAATAGAAGAACTTGAAGTTGATTTCATCAATGATGTCACAAATAATGGGTACTCATCGTTTATATTGGGTAGTATCAAGTAAATTAATAATTCTATGGATTTACTTAAAAACACAGTAAAAACTGAATATAAATAACAAATCAATAAATTAAGAAAAAAAAATACCATTAACTTTGTTTGCGGTTTGAGAAATAAGATGTGCGTCACTATAAACTGTAACACATCAAAAGCCAAATAAAAACTGACTGGAGTAAGCTAGAGTTAAAAATAAAACAGTTTTATTTTGCATTTTTATTACAGATTTATATTCTGTATTATTTTATCTAAAAATTAATTTAATTTTATAAAATTTTTTATTTTATTCATTATGCCATCCAAAAGCAATGTTATAGTGTTTTCGGTGATTTTTTTGGTACCAGCTGTCCATTTATATCGAAAACTAGTAATGGTTTTGGGAACAGATGTACTCTTCTTTAGTTCTCTTTTGACCAGAGCCCAATATCTTTCAATAGGCCGCAGCTCTGGGCAGTTTGGTGGGTTAGCCTCTTTTGGAACAAAAATAACATTATTTTTATTATACCAGTCTATTGCGCTTTTACTGTAGTGACATGTTGACAAATCTGGCCAGAAGAATGTTGATATGTTGTGCTGTCTTAGAAATGGGAGCAACCTCTTTTGAAGACACTCTTTGATATAAATATCTGAGTTTATTGATCCCAATGTAACAAACGATGCACTTCTGTTGCCGCAGCTACAAATAGCCTGCCAAACTAGGAACTTTTTGGAAAATTTTTATAGTTTTTTAGTTCGGAACTCTTCAGAAACATTGCCTCTACTATCCGCTACATAAAACTCTTGGCCAGGAAGCTGCGCAAAGTCTGCAAAAACGTAAGTTTCATCATCCATTACACAACATTCGAACTTTTGAAAAAATTCTTTTTTGAGGAGTTTTGCTCTTTTTTTTGCTTCAATATTCTTCTTAGCATTTCTATCCGGAACTTTTTGGACTTTAAATGTTTTAAGGCCAGCTTTAGCTTTAACTCGGCGCACAAAACTTTCCGAACATTGCACGCGCCGGGCCACTTCGCGACCAGAAATGTTTGGAAGAGCCAGCAAAAGCTTCTCAACCTTTTTGGCTTTCGCGTCGTTCGTTACCAGTTTTGCTTTACCTGTTCCAGGCTTTCTTTCAATTTTTAGGTCTTTGTTGAACTTTTTGACCACTCTGGAAACACATTGCCTGGTCACGTGGACTTCCTTAGCAACTTTTGTATAACTCCAATATTGTTTTTTTTAATTATTTGAATAATTTTTGTATGCACTTGTCTTTGATTATCCATTATGAACTAACTAACAAGTCAAATTTGACAAACTGATACATTTTAAAATCTGACAAATTTTTCAAAGATATTGTGATTTAGAAAAATAATTTTGATTAAAGGTGAAAAAAGTTATTAAGAAAAATGGGTGTTACACTTTATAGTGACGCACATCTTACTTTCAAATCGTTTATACAACGTCGATAATTATTTATTTCTCCAGCATCTACCCTTACTCTTTCCCACAGAATATATTAAATTTTAAAAATATATATACGAGTGTGTGTGTGTATATGAAATTTCGATTTGAAGAGGCGTTATAATGAATTTTCCTACGATTACATGCATCTCTATCAAAGTGTTATAATTCTTTTTTTCTTTTTTTTTCGTTTTATTTTTACTAAAATTACACCAAAATGTAACATAAAATGCTTCTTTAGTAAAAGTTGCCAATGAAAAGTAATGTTTGTTTTCTGGTGGTGTGCTTAAACTGTAAATGAATGCATATAGGGAATAGAGTAAAAAACAAAGCAAAAAAAAAAAAACCTATTAAAATGCTTTATATACTTGCTATATGTATGAGTGCCAACTGTATAAGTTTGTGTGTGTATTATTAATATATTTTTTAATGAATGCACACGAGTTACCTAGGAAATGTGCATCTCTTTGCTTTTTTGTTCGCTGATTTTGCCCAAACCAACTACCAACAACGAGTAGGTATATTCCTAGATTATATTTAAACTCAAAAATGTGTTTTTAAATATTCGTAAAACCTTTGCAAATACGGAATATTGCTGATATATAGTTTGTTTTTATATAGTTTTTTTTGCTTTAGCTTAGATTTTTTTGCTGAGTGTAAAACGTTTTAGCAAAACGAGAGTAATACACGTGCATGTCTATGCATTACATTGGCGAATAGAATAATCGTATGCTTATTTAAACAGTTAATATGTTTTACTTTAGCATGGTTAACATCATCATAGGTGTACTAAATGAAATGACACTTTAATTTACGCTTGAATTAAAAATTTAAACATCGTTTTATACCGGGTTTTTTTATGTTTTTCTGGTTTTTGTTCATTTTTTGTTTTTTTGTCTACATCGTATATTAATGTGAAATTATGCAAAAATTCTTAATGAGCACTTCAAAATTTATCATCGTAAAAATTATTTTTTGTTAGTTTATCGCATGGCCTAGCAAAGGATGCGAGCAAGGGTTTGACTTTATTAATACACAGCGTTATACTTTTGTTTTTTGTGTTTTTTTTAGTTCACATTTTAGCTTCATACGTAAAAATTAAAAAAGATTTGAAAATATTTTTATAAAAAAAGGAAATAAAATCAAATATAATATGAAAATGAGCACACACATACATACACATTATATATGTATGTACATACACATTATATATGTATGTACATACATATGAACATATGTATATGCAGGAAAAAATGAAAATGTCAATTACCTCGTAAAAGCTTAAAAAACCTTTCATAATTACAATTTTATGCTTTTTAATAAATTATGCAGTATTATCGTTTAATCTACTTTTTTAAGTATTTTATTATTTTTTTGTTAATATTTATATTAAAAAAATCTTCTTTGATGTACACACATACATACGTATATATGTATATAAAAGTATACAACTAAATTTCGCCGCACACATTATGCTATAAACATAACAAAGGCTACCGACCATCGACTACAAGCTGTCAAAAATAGAATACATGTGTGCATATGAGAATAATTATTTTAGTGACAACACGTACCAACTTAGCGTAATTTCTATTTTTCTTGGCGACAATAAACAGTTTAGTGCTGCCAATGCAATAAGATGTATGAAAAAGGTGTTTAAAAAACGCAATATATGAAATATATGCATTAAAAATGCGAAAAAAATTTAAGTTACACCACTGAAAATAAATAATCATTTGTTTACATTTTTTGTTTAGTTTTCATTTACTTATTTCATTTATATACATCAGTTTTTATTTCATTTTTAATTTATTATTTAATTGCCTTTTTAGTTTCTTAAATTTTTATAAGTTTTCTTCAGACATTTGTTGTTTTTTGTTTTCTCACAATTTCACTTACAAAAAATAAGTTTGTTTAGGTTATGTTCAATGTGTCAAAACAGATGTTTATTTTGTAGCTGTAGTATTTATTATACTTAAGTAGCTGGCTACTTGGCTACTTTCGTAGCCAGCGATTTTTGTAGTCGTGTGTTCGGTGTTCGATAGCCTTTGTTGTGTTTATAGCATTGTGAATGAAAAGGTACACTCAAAACCACATGGCGTATACTTGTTTTCGTATTAATAATTTCAATCACAAAAAGCATAAAAAATATACGCCAGGATTGCGAAAGCAATAAATATTTCATGGCTTCTATGCATGTGTGTGTATGTGCGATACATATAATGAAAGCAATTTATTATTTATTTAAAGCCTGCACAAAACATTTTAAAAGTGGAACGTCACTACTATAGGTTTAACTCAAACATTTTTGATTGTTTTCTTCCACCGAAACAAGCTCTCGTTTTAATACCTTAATTTCAGTCCTTTTATATTTTAATTAACAGTAAAACTTTTAAAATATAATATTGAAATAAAATAAAACAAAAATGTGATTATAAAGTATTTCTTTAAAAATCTTTTACAATCTTTTACAATGATTGCAAAATTTTCAGCTGAAAGTGACGAAAAATCGACTTTGTTTTTGAAAAGATACTCTTAAATAAAAAAAAATAAAATACTAACCCAGGATACGTAAACATTAAAAACAAAATAAACTTCTTATTCCAAAATAATATACATTCAGGTGAACTCTTAAATTAAAATATTGTTGGTGCTTAATAAACGCATCAGTAAAAACTTACTTGCCCACAGAAGCATGCAATTCAATTTCTGTGCTTTAGAAGAACAATTTCAGTCACAAAAATTAAATTTTGAAATATTTTCAAGTATTTATAAACAAGAAAGAATTTTTAGTATCTCTTGCTAAAAATCTGTAATTAAACATGTCGATAATAGCTTTATGTCGTCTAACTAAATTTAAAAAAGAAAAATAAAAACAACGATTTGTTCTTGCTTTATAAGAGGATAATTTTGCCTCTCAGTGGGCAGTTTTGTATAGGGGGTATGCTGTGTTGTGTTGTAACTTTAAATATGATTTAGTAGATAAAAACAGTTTATTTTAAATAGTAACTCGAAATACAAGAACCATTACTTGACACGAGCATAGTAAAACTTCATATTTTGTGCCTTGCAAACATTTTTATAAAATCCGAGAAATTAACAAAAAACTAAAATCGTATTTTTTAAAGACTTTAAATAAGTAATGTCAACGGTTCATATTTCTTAGAGAGAGACGTTAGCCATTAATAATCTGGACACCAAAGACGACACGACGCACAGTGTTGTGTTTTCATATAACGAGCGGCCAAAAATAGAAGGAGTTGACGCAGAGTTATAAAATTAGGCTGACTTGTTTGACTTGATGAAAGAAGAATATTGCGGAGCAAGGATTCGATTCCTTCCCAAATATCCTGAAAATTAAAAATGTCATAACAGAAGAACAAAAGGTTCTTTCATTATGAAATATTGAACACTAATTACCTTAAACAACGTTAACGTTTCGGGCAAATATGACCCAATTCATAGTAAGGACAAGCTTAGTTCAAAAATTTCCTTTTTCGAAAATTTAAGAAAAATTGTAAACAAAATTATAATTATTTATTTATCTTTTGGTACATGATACAATTAGATCATTCTGACTTTTTAATTTTTTTTCAATTGTGAGCAAAGACACACCCACCGCTCATATATCCTGAATAAAAATTAAATCAAAATATTTAACCTCTAACTAAAACTATGTTTATTGTTTTGTAAACGCTATTAATTTTGTTAAATTTTTATAAAACTCAGATGAATGAAACTATATTAATACGAGCTATAATATTCATTTTCATTTGCTTCATAATGATCTAAAATATTAAATATTAAAAAATTAACGAATTTGAACGTGACTAGCCACTGAAAATTGCGAATAAAAATTAAACGGGGACGAAAGTGGAAGTAAAACAAAGTTTATTGCAAAAATCTTATTTTAGAGTATAAAAACTACCATTTTTTTATATTTTTTTTTTTTTGTCCACTGAAGTTAAAATTGTCTAATATTTTTACTTTTCATATTTTTTGTCTCTATTGAGACGAAATGGCCATAGACACATGCAAATACATTTCATATATTATGTATATTAAATTTATTTGCCTATATGGCGAAAATATTTTTTGTTTTTAAATAAAAATTTTTACTTTTCTTGATTTCTTTTTATTCAAAATAACGGTACATCGCCTGTAACAATCCCATTGTAGTAAAAATCATAGTTTCCAAAATTTAACATCAATGTTTATATATTTTAATTAAAATTACGCTGCTTTATTGATATTTTGTTTGTCAATTAACAGTTCAAAATTATAGCATTTTTCCAGATTTTTTCCAATAATTGTGTATTTACATATAAGTAACTTTGAATTTAGAATGCTCAGAACTACCTTAAAAATTAAAATCCTTTTGATTTTTTTTAATTGGAATGTACTTAATAAAATCATATTAACCTTTTTTTTTTAATTGGATAGTTGATTTTTTTTTTTTGCCGCCCTCACGACACAGTGCGACGGTGCTGTGTGTGAAACAATTTATGACAAATTGGGCATACTAAATAAGCGATTTGAGGGCGTTGTCCTACTGACATCAGCCTCTGAGGCACTTTTTGAGGTTCAATTTATTGTAACAAATAAAGT
Source organism: Metopia argyrocephala (assembly GCA_963576795.1). Classification (NCBI taxonomy): domain Eukaryota; kingdom Metazoa; phylum Arthropoda; class Insecta; order Diptera; family Sarcophagidae; genus Metopia; species Metopia argyrocephala. The sequence goes on from OY756208.1 coordinate 1,681,309, forward strand.
ATCACACATAATGCAACTAATTTTTTTACTTTTATTTTGCAACTGTTTTTCATAATTTGGTAAAAAAAAGAAATTCACAATATTAAATTCTTCCATCGATTAAATATCAAAATGAAAAATTGTAACATTAACTACTGACATGTGTTAACTTTTCAGAATTAATCGTCTTTCATTGATGTATTTTTCATATACAGTAGTAACCTTTCATATGCAAAAGTTGATCTTTCTGTTTTGGGTATTTAAATTTTGGGTAATCCCCATCTAAAATCAAGCTGCTTATCAGCTTGAAAAAAAAATATACCAAAACAAACTTGCCAAAAGTATAGCAAAAACATCTGCAATGAACATTATTTCAAAACTTTTTTTATGTATGTAAACAATGTTTACTAAACATTGTACTGAATAAAGCTCGTCTTAATATAAATTTTTTTGTTATTGTTTTATACTGTGTTATTAAAGTTTTTATATATGTGCCTCAGAGGCACATGTTAGTAAGTGGAAGTAAGATAAGGGTTAAGCCACACGTGAGTGCGTATAAAAACTACAAACCGCAGAGGTCCTTAAAGCCAACTGACTTAAGCCATCAGTCAAATTCATGGTGAACGTTTGAATGAATAATAGATACTCAATTTGTTTTATTTATACATATTTACACATAGAAAGCACTTGATGAAATACCCTTTACTTACTATATAAACAATTATTAATTTAATGTGTGAAATTATTTTGGGTCACCTGAATAATGCGTTATTTAAAATCATTTATTGTCATTATCATTTGTAACGTGTTGTTGACAAATATTTTAATTGCATATGCTACATATGTATGTAAATTAAACCCCGAAGAATCCGTATATGGCATACCCAAACATACAAACTCAAACATATTGACTGTATATTTAAATAATGCCATTATACTGAAAAAAAAAAAACAAAAACTATAACGAATTGAAAACCTTAACGGAAGTGGATACAATGAAATGAAAATACAAAACGAAAAAAGCAAAAAAATTACATAAAAACCAAAACAATATATAAAAGAAGAAATAATAATATAAGACAAAAAAACAAAAATTTAAATCAAAAGAAAAAAAAACGAAAGATTGAAAGCCAACAACAATAATTTGCAAACATTTATTCATATAAACCAACAATTTTGTTTTGTGCCATCACATTTGATTTAAAATATGGAAGTCAGTGAGCAATGGGCAGACTGCAGAATTCCGCACTGTTAAAATGATATGCAATTGTTATGAATTTGCCGTATAGCGTATTATACAATATGCCATTGACATTACCAGCTGTAGCATAGCATACGCGAATGGGAAAAAGTAAAACGGCAACAATGATAACGCGAGTATTGTAATAACCGCGACTACTTTTGTCGCGCTGCTGTCATTAAGTGCAAATAAATCTTCATTGCAAGTGTAGTGCAGCAGAATTAACAAAACAGAAAAACCTTCAAACGGAAATGAAAGTGTGAGGGTAAAACGGAAATCAAGTTTAAAAAGAAAGGAACAGAGAATTTTATAAATGAGGCAAAAATAATAATAATTATGAATTTAAAAAAATTTTTATTCTGATGGCTTTTGTTAAGTTGAATAAAAACAAAAGAAAAAAAAACGTATATATGTATAGGTATAGGTATATGTATTAGTAAATGTATATATGTATGTAATTTATTATTTTTTCTAATTTAGAAAAATTTTAATTAAGAGCCTCTTTATTCTAAATAAAAACTATATTTATATATTCACGTTGAAGAGAGATCTCGTTTATAACACACCACTTCGTTGATATGAATTTATTGTGTTGGACAGAAACAACAACAAATAATAATATGAAATGTGAAAAAATTTAAGAGAAAAAAACATTAAATTATGATTTAATTACATTAATTAAGAACACCTCATTAAGTGTTAAATAAGCGCTGGCGAATGGCAAGTCCCCAGTGCCTAAAAGGTTGAAAATCATTTCTACTTTTTTTTTTTTAATTAATTCATACTCGTAGCATTCGAATTGTTTACTTTTCTCAATTCAATTACAGGTGTGAACCATTATTATTCAATTTAATAAAAATTGTTTAATATTTTTATTAAATAATGTACAAACATTTCTCATTTTAATAGGCTTATAGATTGATACTCATTAAATTGTTTATATTTAATATTTTATTTCATTATTTAAATGCAAATTAAATTACCAAAGTAGATAAAGTTAAATATTTTGTTAAATGTTTTTTAAATTTATTTAGTAATTCATAGTCAGAAGGAGATATAATAATGAAAAATGTTGAAATGATTTAAACCCATTGGACTATCGTACAGAAGACTGATTTGTCTATTTAAGTTTTTACACTGATTAGTAAAATATTTGCGAATTCACAAGACCCTTGAACCGTTGTGTGGTTGTTTGAGGGTACAACCGTGTATGTTTTTTTTTCTTTTTTCTGCAGTAAGGAGGGAAAAAGTTTTATTATTTCTCGCATGATATGGCGGACTAACCCAAAAGGATATACCGATTAAAACCCCCCTTATCTCCTCACCAGGGAAAGGATACCACCTCAGAACCACATTCGCATTACTTCAAGGTACAACCGGATATGTTTGTTGTTCGTAATTTTAAAGTAAAAAATCGACACACTCATGCATTTTTTTCTCGTGTGTTTTTTAAAAGTGTGGTCTTGGTGTACTGGTTAGAAATCTAAAGTGAATACCTATTATTGTAAAGGAGACTAAATTACAAAATAATGTGTGTATGTACTGTCATCAATAGTTATTACAGGATAATACCGTAGACAGATGACAGCATTAAAGTGCATTAAAAACTCACGAATGCAACACATGTCGCTAATTAGTGTTGTATTGTGGGTAAAGGTATGATTTAGGTGAGTAAGAAGCCTGCGTGAGGTTATCGGGGGTCATCAACACATAGGGCACGACGGAAGCATGATGGCCCAGTTTGGCAGAGCAACAATGGAAGTGATTTGTCAACAAAACTTCGCCAAAGAGTGTTCAAGTGTTTATGTATATTATTTATATATTTTTTTGTTTTTTCAGTTTTTTTCATTGTAACCAATTTTTATTGTAACGTGTCCTTTTGGCTGTGGTGACGGGTTAAGACCTTGCCCTGTTAGTTTCTTTTGAGCTAGATGGCATTGTCAACACAGTGCTTTTGGGGCTTGTAACAAACTGTCGTGAGAGTTTTCTGCATTTAGTAAACAAGCTGTTTGTTTGCCATCTTTTTTTTTGTTATTTTTATTTTTTTTTTGCATTTATAACTAAATCAAATGCATATAGAAAGCAGAAATTACGATTAGCATTGATTTAAAGATATTTTTGTATTTTTTTAGCTAAAAACAATTAGAATAACTTAACTTTGCTGACTTTGAATTCATACATTATTTGCCAACAGCTCATTAATTGTCCACAGTTTTGCCATATAAAAAAACCTAAATGCAGTGTGGTTTTGTTCCTTTACATTAAATCTAAATCACGTTGGGATGGAGATAATGCGCAAGTTAATTTGACCCTGCTGTGAGGTCAAAAAAAATTACGAATTTTAGGTATAAGACCATTTTGGTAAATATTATTATTTTTTTGTAATAATTTCGAGTTATAATGTCGAAATATATATATATATGATGCACCCAGTTTGTCTTTAAAGTGTTTTAATAAGTTACCTTTATTTCTGGGATTCCCCTTTGTAAGTTTACATATCATGCGCGGTAGTTAACTTCAGTTTATATTCAGTATAAATGTGAATTCGGCAATTATAAAGAAAACTGTTTTCAGTTTTTAATATTAAATTATCGCCTTTTGTATATGCAGCAGCACATAAATCCCTAGTGTTACCACAACCTTCTATCTCCTAGGTTAGCATTTGTTTTCATGGTCCCTAAAGCGTAATAACTGTATTATATCTGGGAGAGGAGAGCTAAACTCATGTGTTTATTTAATCGTGTATTTGAACGTAAATGGGAATAAGAGGATTTCTAGTGTAATTTTGTAATTTTTTACAATCTATTTTCCAGTTAAATTTAAAGCACTGTTTGCACTAACCATAGTGAAATTCAGTAACTCCTTGTTTACGGTGGTAGTTAAAAATAGAAATCATTTGGCGTTTCTGTTAAGGGGGGTTTAAACGGTAATACAAGTCGTACGACATGTCAAATTTTTGTGTCGAAGAGAAATGTATAGTATCGTGTAAACTTGATATGTAATGAGAGTGTACGACATTGAGAGAAAATACTTATGAAAATTTGACAGTCGTACGGCTCTCTTTGTTTTTTAAATTTTTTTAAAAACCATTACATTTTATAGGATCAGTGATGCATTTTTATGTTTTTCTTTGTTTGTGTTAAATGTATTCACAATGCATGTAAATGTGCATGTGTATGTGCATGTGCATGTTTTCATTTTACTTTGTTTTGGTATTTTACAAACCGTGTCGTAAGATTTTTACTCTCATTTTTAAAAGTACAGATAGAATTTCATAATATTTTCTCTTTGATTTTAAGTACTACTTGTATTAGCGTCTAAACCCGCCTTTACATCAAACCAACAAACAAAAATTAAGAAAAAACAATGTGAAAAGTCAGTTTTCTTACATCTTTTAAAGCAATTCACAATTTCTATTACCTTAAGGCCTTAAGCTGAGTCTCTGTATAGATTTATGTACTTGTACTTTGTATATAAACTGATATCCTAGTGTTTTTATTTACTTTAGACTAAACAAAAACAATTTTTGCGGTTCATAATATTAGGCATGTGCTGCTGCATACAATTTTCTATGAGATACTCGCGTACCTTGTCACTCTATTAAAGGTATTTTATTTGAAACCAACTTAAGTGTTTTAATATGGTATTTAAACGAATTTTAACGTTTCGCAAAGACACGTAGTACGAGTATATTATCTCTTTAATTTTTTTTTTAATTAACATTACTTTTCGCTATAACATCGATAGGATGGACAATGAATGGTTGAATAATTTATAATTTTCGTTACATTTAAAATTTTTCTTTTTTTTCGCTTGCAACATTAAGCTTTAATTTAAATAAATGGTATTTAATTATCATTGACATTTAGAATACCAACAATTTGCTCGTATTTTTTTATTTTATTTTTTTTTTGGCTCAGTAACTAAAACAAATGGTGATTTTTCGGTCGATTTACAGCCTTTGCAAATGATTAATTTATTAACGAATACGAAAAGAAAACTTTTCATGGCATCAATTCTTTCCAGATGAACAGAACTTGCAACCACTACCTTTTTCTTCAACTCAATCAAGTTTGGCCTTAAACAAAAACCCAAAGAGTCTTGCATCTGCAACATTTTATTGTAGACCGTTGCAATGCAATGGTGGTGGTGCAATTATTCATTTCCTGCATACACTTTAATTTTAATTTTATACAAAATGCAAGAAATTAAAAAAAGAAATAAAATGAAAAAAAAAAAAAATAATAATAAGAAAATAATAATAATACGAATAAAAACATGAAGAAAAAGAGTTTCTGGTGCAGGGCTTTAAAAAGGCAATTGTTTAATTGCTTAAAAAGTCTCGTACTTTGCCGCACAGATGAAGGCGACATTTGAAATTATTTCTCTGTTAAAACATGCGAGACCAATTTATCACTTTAGCCGCCTTTAGTGGGTAGAAAATATATCACAAGTGCAAAGAAAAAAAGTAAAAAAGTAAAAAAGTAAAAAATAAGTGCCTCATTATTATCGATTCAAGCCGACAACTTGGTATACTTCTTAGTTATTCTTTAGCCTTGAGGACTAGTTAGGATTTAGAGTGTAACACTGGTAGCACTCCAATTAGTTAAATTTCCAAGTTTAAGGCCTCTCTGTGGTAAGATTTGTTTCCTTCTCCTTCGTCTTCTCCTTGTCGTTTTGCACAATTTGGTTGTTTTCTAATGGTCTACGAGATACTCAATGCGTATTTAAAGACAATTATATGGTTAAGTTTCTGCACAATTTATACTCCAAACTCTCGTACTTAGTTTAGTTGGAAAGTGTTAAAAAAAAGTAGCTGACATTAGGCATGGCGCTGGCGCTGATGCAAACGGTTTTTTTTTTTCTTCTTTTTACGTAACAAATTACTAACGGAAATTACAAAAACCGCATAATTAATGAAAATACGCTTCAGTGCCCAGTATGGCAAGGGATTATGCTGCTGTTGCTGTTGCTGCTGCTGCAGCTGCTACTATTACTGTCATTGCATTTATATATGTGTGTATGTACATGGCTCTGAAAACTGTCTCATATAAAGAGGAGTAAAACAGTAACAGCATATTTGTTAGTACGAAAAAAAGGTTGCCTTAAACACTTTTATGCATGGAAAATATTATATGTATATGTGTGTGCATGTACAGACGGAATACTACACATACATATATATACCTACACGTATTAGCATGCTTGCATGTTGGTACACAGAACATAATGTTGGTATTTATATTAGACCACAATGACACCAGGCACATACATATTGAAAAATTCAAAACATTAAAAAAAAAAAATATCAGTTCACTATTTGTAGGACAGACGAAAATAAACAACTGAACCTCAAAAAACAAGAGATACTCGTGGACCGACTTATGGACATTGGATACTTAACATACCTCTACACGTACGTATGCTCATACGCAAACAAATTCAAATGGATTCGTTTACAGTAATACATAAAACGAAACTAAAAGACCGACCACAACTATACATGGGGGGTAAACCATATTTCAAATTCATACAGATTGTTAATATTTTTAGTGCAAAATGTATGGAAAAGAAAAAACAACAGCTATAGAACAAATTATAACAACAAAAGCGACATGAAAAAACCCACTACATCAGCAACTGCGGCTAAAACAAAGCAAAAAAAAAAAAACTTTAATTTCACAAAATGATCCATCTTATCGCTCGCACTATGCACATTAAAAATATTATTTTAAAATCTGCTCTATTTCCTTCTTTTTTTTTGTTCATTTTTCTGTTTTTAAATTACAGCTTTTGGCTTAAATTGTGCTCAATTTGCTGTCATGATTCCTTTTTTTTTATTTTTAAATTGTTTGATGCATAATTACTAAGAATTTATTAAAATATTTAAGAGAAAAAAATTTAAATTTTTTTAGTTGGTTTAAAATTTTAGTATGTAACCATAAATAAAAAAGAAAAGTAAACAAAGTTCCGAAATGCTTGGTCTTTAATCTAAATACATATATAAAATTGAATGTGTGTTTGTTTATTTGTTTGTTTGTTTATTTGTTTGTTTGTTTGTTTGTTTGTTTGTTTGTACCTTATAGGAGACCAAACCTCTGGACCGATCTTCCTGAAATTTTCACAGCATTTAACTGGGACTCTGACATGATTAATAGGGTACTTTTTTTTCGACCACGCCTACTTTTACGCCCACTTTTTTAAAATTTTGTAATTGCCCCCATATAGTTTTTAAAAGATTTACTTCAAATTGTATACACATTATACTCCAGGCAAAGTATAAATAAAAATTTATTACTCCACGCCCTCTTTCACGCCCCTTTTTACGCCAAATTTTGTTTGAAAGTTTCAAACTTTTTGTTCTATGTAGAAATTGGTATTTTTTTTTATTTGGTAATATATTGCTCTTAATACTGTTAACGTCGTCATATAACTATGAACCACGCCCACTTCACCGCCCCCATCTCTTTTAATTCAGATACTTACTTACACCACTAATAATGTTTGCTATACAAAATACTTTTTTTTTCAATATGTATATAACGAGGGGGTAGCGAAGCAAACCGGGTTCAGCTAGTAATTCTATAAAGGATGTTTTTTGCATTTCTGTTACACAAAAAAAAAGAGAAGACAAAAAATTTCATGGCATATACTTATATATTCTAAATAAGATTTCAATCAAGTGGCCGCCACGGTTGGTGCATGTAAGCCGTAATTTAAACACCATCTTAAACAAACTTCCAATAATCCTTCAAATCTTGGTTTCCAGGTGCTGAATTGCCTCCGGTTTAACTATGAAGACAAGTGAGTTTATATAACCCACAGGAAAATAATGCACTGATCTTGGGAGATCATAACGTAAAACTTTTCATTAAATGTGTCTTTGAGTAAATCGTTTTTGAAGACATATTGAAACCGCTAATACATAAAGCAAACCAAATAGTATTTTCTTATGAAGTTGAGTTTCGACATAATTTTGTGAATTATTTGTACTCTAAATCTGAAAATTATGTATTTTTATATACTTTTTTATACAAACATGGGGTTCATCAAAGAACATTGTCTTCAGATTCTTCAGTGCGCACACTTAGGCATCTCATGAATAATGGCAAAAATTGATAAACCTTCGGCACTAAAAATATGGCGAAATTTTAAACGAAATGTCGAAATTTTGTAAGACCACTTAATTATTTATTTACTATATTAGAATACAAAATTAAATTATATTCTAATTAATTATAAGGAGCAGAATGCGAGCTCTCGCTCACTAAACCACTCGGATACCCAGTTATTTAAAATGCCTTAGTATATAAATATATTTTTATTAACACACACATACATACATAATTGGCCATTAAAACCCTGTTTCAGGGTTACTGCCTAGCTTCTCGCAGGCCCTTTATTGTGTATGTCGATTTTTATTCATGAGTACCGGGACCTACAGTTTAAAGTCAATTTCGAACGACAGACTTAAGAAGCTTGTTCATGGCAATCAGTTACTCTCAAAACTCTTCCCAGAAGACTGCTAAAAGGTAGTCACCTAAAGAAATATTTTTTTTTTATATTTGTTTTATTTTTAAGATGTCACAGCTGGGGTTTTAACCCGGAACTATTGTCTAGTAAGCAACGCACCGAAGCATTAGACTACGGCGACTACATATTTTTATTAACAGTTGTATTTCATTCCTGTGTCATATTTACTTTTATATTTTTAAGCACATTTAATTTTGGCATTGCCAGTTTACACTAAACATACATTGTTCAGGGTAAGCACTTTTCATTAAACGCACTTTACACAGGGTTCCATTTATAATTTGACTCAATTAGTATTTTAATTAAGTACTAATTGCCTAATTTATAACTTTTAGATCTTATGTGGTAAATTGAGCTCAATTAAGGCCGTAATTGCTAAAAATATTGATTGCGTAATAAAGATCTTGTGTTTGAACGTGGTAATATTATTCCTTAAGTTATTATTAACTAACTAAAAAATCAAAAATCTGGTCAGATAGCCTTAAGATTATTAACATAACGCCGGCAACAATTTAAAAATTTATTTAAATACAGCAAAACAATCATTTCTATGTCGTTGTCGTTTTTGGATTAAGATCTACCTATCCAATTGCTAACGTTCGATTGAATTGAGTGGATAAAAAATCTGAAAAAGTTAAAGAAATTGTAAAAAATCTGACACCCAAGTTATCTGATCTAAATGCGATTTGCACACCTATACGGTAGGATCGATATAAACCGCTTCTGAGATATCCACCAACGAAAATAGTGTGTGCTTCTATAACCAAATAAAATCCTTTTAAAACATTAAGTTGATTGGAGATGCTTTGTTACAGATTGTCCAGCAATGCCGGTCTTCCGTATTCTCTGACTGGTGTTCTTTAAGAAATTTTTTTTTTTATTGAAAATTGTAAATTTACGTGTTCATAGATTTTACATGCATACATACATAATTGGCCATAAAAACCCTGTGTCAGGGTTACGGCCTAGCTTCTCGCAGCACTCATGTTGTGTGTGTTAATTTTTATCCATGAGTACCGGGACCTACAGTCGACTCCGAACGACAGATTTGAGAAGCTTTTTCATGGCAGTCAATTACTCCCAGAGCTTTTGCCAGAAGACTGCTGAGAGGTAGTCGCCGAAAGAAATATTTTTTTCATATTAATTTTTTTTCAAGATGTCAGAGCTGAGATTTGAACCCGGCACTATCGTCTTAGTAAGCCAACACACAAACCACTAGACTACGGCGACTACAAGATTTTATCTACTTCAAAAAAATTTTATTGTACTACTCGATCATGTTTACTATCCATGCTGGTTAGCAGGTTAACATTAAAACTAAATAAAAAAGAAATAAATTCTGGAAAAAATTAATTATAAATTTGACAATTTTAATGACATTTTCTTTTATCTTTCAATTTTCAAAATAAGATACACATACTCGTACATTCAGACAATATACAGTGTATTTGAATATATTAAATTTTGTTTTTTTCTTTTAAATTTTATTTTTTAAACTCATTAAAATTGCTTCTTTTTCTTTTTGTGAAAAAAATAATGGGACGAAAAAAAAAGATTTTAAATGTCATTAATAAAAGAAGCATAAAATATATAAATTTGTGTGTTTTAATTTATTTTTATGCGCTTCCAAAGTTGAGTTTAATACTTGCAAATATATTATAAAATTCTTTTTTTTCTGTTGTTGTTGTCATTTTTACTTTACTTTTTTCTCTGTTTAAAAATTCTTTCTTGTTAATTTATTACAATGTGTCTTTCCTTTTATTTTTGATGACATTATCAGTTCTTCAAACTTGGCTTTTTTTATAATTCATTTTTCTTGTGCTCGTGTTTGTTCTTCTTTATTGTGGTACATTTTTTATACGTACATACTGGTACATATATGCATGTGAGTATGCACACATACACATACATTTTTTTTTGCTATAATTTGAAACTTTCATCACTGATAATATCCACGCGCATTTGTATATCGTACTTGTGTGTAAATACAGCAGCAGCAAACTGAGTGTTGCAAGCAGAAAAACACATACTCATCACATATGCCCGTAGCACATATGGATAAATGATGGAAAAGCAAAAAAAAAAAAAAACCTGATGAATAAACGCTACAGGAAAGGAATGGAGAAATTCGCTATTTTGTTTTTGGCAAGGGCAACGACTTTTTAGCATTTTTCATGTTGTTTTATCGAGTTTTTTTACTTTACGAATATCTTGGAAAGCATCAATTTTTTCCCCATTTTTATCAAGTTAACGAATTAGTCTGAACTTTTAAGGCTACTTGTAGTGCTTTTGGTATTTTTAAAATCTGATAAATCTTCTGATTAATCCAGTAACCAATTACTTATCCAATAAGAAATAATAATCAGAGAATTGGTAAAAATAAAATGATTTCAAAACCATTTATTTTTACGTTCATCTTGGAGAAGAAAGTCTTTGTTAGTTTAAGGGAAGCGCTAAATATTAGCAATACTTGTGCTTTTGTATGCAGTTAATGCAGCAATTGTTAATCAATTATTACCAAGTAGACAATCTTTTCAAATATTCCATTTTCAAATTTTATTACAAAAATTTTGCATTCAAGACAAGTGGTTTTCGTTGCTTTTGTTTTTGTGGGGGATATTGTTTTTAGAGTTTGAAAATTTTATAAAAAGTTAAAAAGAAAACAAACATGTTTATGCATGCTAAAGTGTTTATATTTTTGCCGTATGCAGCTATTGGGAGTTTCACCCATAAAGCCACACTCTTGCTTCCGGACCAGTTTCTGCTACTGCTGAAGTGTTGCCACTGTTTTTAAATTATTGTGACTATATTTCAATAAATTGAAAAAAAAGTAACTAAAATTTCAAATTCCAACCAAACTTCAGCTTTTTCATATTTGCACTACAATGGTATCCTTCTCTTATTTTAACGTCAAATCTAATTGCTTTTGCTTTAATTGATTTTCTAGTGGTAAAGGCGTATTGTGGTTGATTTTAAAAAAATTTCGTAGAAAATTTATTAAGAAAAACCTATTTTTTGTGTCAAATTTTAATTATTACTTTTTTTTATTTTCCGTGAGGCCTCCCCCCGGGGATACATAAAAAGGTTGCTGGTGATTGTCTCCATCAGTGGCCTGTATTCTTCGGGGAATATGGAATTCAACCTAGCTCTAAGTGGCCTTGCGCTTGGTGATGCATGGCGCTGCGTATGCTATCGGAGACTCGGCTGGCATCAGTCCAGGGGGCTGTTGTGCTGGTGGCAACAGTTTGTTCCTGGTGGTGTTGGCTTTGTCTCTGTAAGTGTGCGTGGCTGGCATTTTTCTGGCTTTCTCAAGGACTGACCAGAGATGCCTTAATCTGGTACTACGGGCCCCGGCTTCCTGTGCTCCCTTGTCATTCAGGGAGTGAGATACGTCGGCCTGATGGTTGGTGTGGTCCTCCTCCGGGAGGTACAGGTAGTGGCAGTGGTATATGCTGGATAGTAGTTTAACCTTCTCAACAAGGGGGGTTGCTACTATCCAGGAAATGGTAGTGAAGAAATTGTTAACTCAATGTCCATGGGCTCTCCTATGAGCGGTGTTACTTGGTAATATCCGAGGGTACCGGCTTTCGGTGGCGCTGGTTGGACGCTTATATTCTGACTACCACTCCGGCAACGGGCGGCGTGTGATATGTCTACGGACGGTGCGCACGATAAATCACCACATAGTTTCCGTGAGGCCAGAAGTCAGGGCATAGTTATATTATGGAAAGGGGAAAAGAGTGTATAAGGTTTGTGGGCATATACAAGTATGTAATTTAAACATATCAACACTAAAAGTATAATTGGCGGGAAAATTAATGGCATATATTGCCGTCATCTGAAAAATAGTAGATGGTATATAAGGCTAAAAAAAATAGTAGAAGACGGAACAAAACCGTGCTCCACTCCTAAATTTAATATGACCTCTTTTACAGATACAACGTCTATAATTACTGCTTTTCCTGAGCAAGCCCGACATCGATTACCGACATCGATAGCAGCAAGTTTGGAAATTAGAGCCTCATGCCGGACTCTGTGAAACACCTAGAAGAGGTCTAGAGCAGGCCTGTGCAAAAGTAAAAATGTAGTTGTGTTGGTGAGAAAATGAGAATTACACTGCTGTACGTGTAAGTAGCAGTATCTGCAATTGTATGAATTTTTTTAAGTAAAATTTATATATAAAATTTCATCTAAAAATTTAATTACTTAAAAAACAATTTATAAATACTAATCTGCTATAAAGAAATAAAAAGTACTTTTAATTTTTTAACAAAAAAAAAGATTTTTAAGTTTTGTATTTTTCCATTAAATTTATTAACAATTTTATAAAAATAATGAAAATGTCGCTGAAAAACTTTTATATTATATTTTTAAATGTTCTATGATAAATAAGGTATTGGATTTACAAATTCATTTATAATAGAAAATATTTGTGTGCATTGCTATTAATTTTGTTCCCACTGCAAACAATAAATCAGCGTACATCCACCACGCATGTAAACTCGTCGCTGTTTCAGTGTCGACTGAAAGCAAGAGCGTAAGAATACATGTGAGTTTAGCTAATGCACAATTGTGTATGAACTTTTTATTTTTACACAGGCCTGGTCTAGAGTGACAACTTTGTTTTCTTTAAACCACTACACAGATCTACTACCCTTCTTTGATAACAATAATAAAAGGTAACCAGTAGAACAGCCACTATAAAGGCAATACTCATGGTAACTTACCAAGTACCGCACTAAACCAATCTCAATCAAATTAAGTACAAATGCATTTATGATACACAGACTATCAGGTATAAATTAAGCAAATTTTACAGAGCGTTTTATTAAATAGGAGCTTGGAAAAAGTAATTAAAACTAAATTTTTTAAAAAAGGGAAAAAATTTTCGTTAAAAATTATCAAAAACGGCAACACAACTAGTGAAAGTAATGACGTCGATATTAATGATACCTACCACTTTGGCGGTAACCTTTACTTCTCTTACTTCTCTTTATTTAAGTTTAACAACTTAAATATGCAGAACAACAAAAAATAAGTTAAAAAATAATACGAAAGTGTATGTAGCGTGAATATCTTCTTATGAGTCGTAAGAGATTGAATGTTACAATTCGGCTTCATACAAATATTTTTCTTTCTTTCTTTGCGTCTGTATTATTTTTCACTCGTTTTTAATTTTATTGCTTTAAGCGTTTTCATCATATATACATATGAAAGACGTTTGCGAATATATACATATATAGGTATATGCACATACACACATACATATATGCATGCAGATAATTATGTGTCTGTATCTGCTGGATGTTCGTCGCTTATTTTTCCGCTGTTTTTAATTTGAATTGCATAAATTTTGAATAATTTTTAATGAAACATTATACACATCACCATCAGTGCTTACCAGCAAGACCGAATGAAAGAAAATATTCAACAATATTTATTGGTTTTGGTAGCAAGAAATTTGCCGGAAGAAAAATTTCTACCTCGTGTAGTAAAAGCCATCTATTTTATGTGTATCTGTCTCTGTATGTGTTATGTATGTTAACATATTTAAAATAATATTATAACACACTGTGCATGCACATGCATGTTTACAAGTATGCATAATAATGTTCCAGTATAATTTATGGGACATTTAAAATTTATTAAAATTGTCAAAAATATTTATACTCTACTCTCGATCGTTTCTTTTGTTTAGCACTGAATGCTGCCATGAAGTTAATAATGTGACCAAGATATTGATTTATTTATTTTTATCTAGTTGGTTTAAAGATCAACCCCTTGATTACAGCTGGAGGAATTTTCTATTAAAAATTTCAATTAGTTTTAAAATCTATATTTGTTCTCGTGAAAGAAAAATTTCGTCCCTTTATAATTAGAAAATTCAGAAATTCAGCACAGCACATGATATCGAGAAGATGTGAAAAAAGTATTCTACTACATAAAAAAAATTTTTTTTTTGCTTTGTTCTTTAACAAAATATGAAAACTTTATATATTTTTATTAAAAAGTGTTTTAAATTTATTTCCTGCAACTGTTCACTTTTAAATTTGTTTAGAGACGTTTCACATTGCTTTGTCAATTTTTACTGAAGATACATTGTTTCGAGTTACCACTTTTCACTGAGCATAGCTTCACAAAGAGTTACATCTATAATTTGGCTTAATTAGTGGTGTAATTAAGTACTAATTGTGAAATTTACTAATTACACTCTTACATGCTAAATTGTATTCAATTAAGGCCTTAATTGCCTAAAGCCCTTAATTGCGCAATTTGATATATAATTGTTCTCTATATTAAAATATCAGTACCCTTCCAAAAATAGATAAAGTTGGTTACAAAATTGTTCGTAAGGCTTAAGTTATATATAAAGAAGTTTTTGTTATTTTCTTTTTATTCAGGGATGGAATATTTAATGCAATACGACTTATTTTTCTTTCCTTCGCCTTGATCTAGTGGTTAGTGTCTTGGCTTACTTAGAAATGAGCCCGGGGTTCAAACCCTAGCTCTGATATCTTGAAAAAAAATATATATATAACAAAATTATTTCTTTCGGCGAAGACTACTGGGCTTCTGGCATAAGCTCTGATCGTAGCTGATTGCCCTGAACAAGCTTCTCAAGTCTGTCGTTCATAGTCGACTTTAAACTGTAAGTCCCCGTACTCATGGATAAAAGAATTAACACACACAACATATGTGCTGCCAGAGGCTAAGCCGTAACCCTGACTCGGGGTTGTAATGGCCAAGACTTCTTTTTTAAAAAACGTCCATACTCCGTACAGTTTTTAGTTACCTTATACAATAAATATGTGCAAAAATTATTCAAAATTAGATAGACTGACATGTAATTTTATTTTTATTATTTAACAATTATTTATAGAATCATAGTAAATGGTAACATTATATCGTTGCAAGAATTAAAAAACGTTGTAACTGACAAAAAATCGAAAATACTTTTTTTGCATCATTTTTATCCGAAAAAAAATACGCGTCGATTGGTCCCGGTCGCAGATTTCTACGATGAAAATAAATTCACTAACCCCGTCTGCGAAATGAAAAATACTTTCATACAGTTTTTTGGCTCTGGTGAACATTTATGGTTTTGTCAGTTACAGCGTTCTTTAATTCCATCGACGTTATGAACTCGGTTAGCGTAGCTGTAAACCCAACTTATTTTTTCAGTCCCAGACTTTCTTTTTATGGTTTTTTTTCAAAAATACATCTCTGAGATCAAATGTAATATCGAAAAATATTTTGAAATATTTCTGAAAGTAAAGAAAACACCATCACTGTCGACTTCCATAATATATACCAGAGTTGGGGTTATTGCATTGAATTTATAATGCATTACCGTTTCCATTACCACTAAACGGCTTAGCATCATTACCCACTTATACCAACAATTTTATTTGTAGTTGAAAATTTAGTGCACAAAATATTTTATTCCCATCAAAACTAATTACTTACAACCCTAATACATACAAATAAATCAGGGTAATTTTTTATTCATTTAACAAATATTTTTTAGTTTTGTTTACATATGTTCAAAGTACATAAATATGTAAAATTTCATTATAAATTGTTGCATGTCCGATTCTTTTAATGCAAACTGACAACATCATTTTTATAATATTTTAACACAGATTCTAACAAATTCAAATGCTTAAAAGATTTGATTAAAAAAAAAAAAGAACAAAATAACTTTTGACACTTTCCTACCATTTAGGATGTTTCTCGTTGTTATTGTTTTAATAATTCACAAGTTTAAAATAGAATGGCCATGTTAAAAAAATCTTGTCTAGTTTAACAGCAGGAATAAAGTCAACTTTGCCATAAGCCGTCATACTCTATGCATATTGGAGTTGAGACAGTTTTTGCCTTGTGGTTTATTTAGTTTTACTCGTTTTTTTTTTTTGTTTGTTTTTTGTTTGGCATCAGAAAATATTTTTTCATCAATATAAAAAAGGGAAAATCGTGTTGGGTGGTAATTTTTAGTTTTTAGTATTCGACCGTCTTTTATCAACACTATTTTTAAACTAATATTTTACATACTAACTATCTATGGCAAGTAAACCCAGCAAACATTTAGCCCTGAGCGGAATTCGAGTGAAATTAAAACCGATTGTTTTACAAACAGAAATAAAACTTAATGAGGCAAATTGTTTTATAGTTTTGCTATTTAAGTTAACCTTACTTTACATTAATGGTTATTAAGAGAATAAATAAAAAATCCTGAAAACAATATGAGTTTGTTCCTTTTGAGTCTTTAGTAGCGTTAATTTTAAAAGAATAATAAAGAATTTTCTAACCTTAGAATAGGAATTAAATTATTATCCCCGTATTCATAAAAAATAAAACAGTTTTATTAATTGTTTATTTGACAATTAGTCCATAGAAATATGTCAAATAAGCACTCTATAAACCAATTTTATTTTTTATGAATACGGGCATTAGACTATAAAATTGAATTTAAAGTTAAAAAACTACTTATATGTATATGCAACACGCTTTTTTATTTATGAAGTTAATTGGCTGTCATATGAAGAAACATCACGAATTGATCTGTCATTCTTTGACATTAATTTAGTAAAAAGTTAGGAAATTTTAACCATGGAACGCTCCACTACCATTACTTGCAAAGAACGTATGTGAATTGGCTGTTTAAGAAACTGAAATAAGCAACGCTTTTGTCAACAAAATCATCTTTAGTGATGAGAGCATGAAAACTGACTTTTTGTAGCCACGATTGCCTACTGTTGATATCAATGAGCTGTGGTTTCAGCAGAACTGTGTCACAAGCCACACAGTCGGCCAAATAATTCAGTTATTGCTTGTGAAATTTCCATGTTGCGATTTGGCGATGTCAACTGCAGCCTCGTTATTGTTATTTAACGCCGCTGGATAATTTTCTCTAGGGCCATTTGAATGACCGGGTTACATAAAACGAAAACAACCGACGCTTTGAAAAATGATATTCGGAGCTGCATTCATGAGATAAGAGAATTTTGTGAAAAGAGCGGACGTCTGCTTACGTACTTGAGGTCGACATTGGCCAGGCCTGACTCTATTCCACTATTTATTCCCATAATTTTATTTCATATTGGTATCAATACAACTGTATTTATCAAAAAAATAAAATAATGCGTTTTTAAGCCAATTTATTTCGTAAATTGCTAATCTTTGCTACATTTTACTTTTTGTGATTAAGGTTTGCTGGGTTATATCTAGAACAAAAGAAAATATGTTCACGCGACATGATTTTTTTTTATGTCATGATTGGATATTTGGATTAGAAAAACTAATATTTTGACAATAACTAGATTCATAGCTTTTATATCCCCTTTTATGTACGAAGTTGTGATTTTTTTTTTCAATCTATTGAATGTTACTGGAGTATGAGGTATGTGGTTGGAGTAATTGTTTGGATTTAACAAAAAGCAGATTCGGTTATAGAGATATTCTTTGGCACAAAAAAAGAAAAGTTTGTTTTTTTATTAAACCAAATGAAATGAATTTCGTAGTATTTCCTTTGTTTCTTGTTGCACAAACAAGTGTCTGGAAATTATAAATTTTTTGTCATTATTTAGTAAGAGTTTGTCAATTCACTCATTTACTTAAAGTCCACAGAGGAGGTTCATTCCAATGAAATGCTTATGCACGTTTAACAAATTTTTGCAAAAAAGAAAATAAAATCATTAAAAATAAATTTACATAAAAAAGTTGATGTAATTCCAGCTTTTACCTACACAAACACACATATTTTTATAAAGGGTGTTTTATTAAAAGTTACACAAGTTTGTTTTAACCCTTCATTGCATAGTGATGGAAATTTCCATCATAAATTTTTTTGAAGAAAAAGAAAAGAAATGTACAAAAACTTTAGTGTAAATTGGTCGCTGCTGAAATATTTCGGCATTAGATTATAGCCATTGAACTGTAGTTTTAGATATTTATAATAAAATATTTTTAAATATTTTTTCTAAAAATTGTGCATGAATTTTATCAGTGGTTTATTTGAGAAAAATAAAAAAAATTCATGCAATTAAAGAAATATATGTTTAATCGCAGTTAAATTGGGTTCATTTTATGGCATTTATGAATCAAAATAATTTCGGCCCTGTTGTCGCCATGCGTACATTGCACAAGCCAGAATAGTAATTTTGACAAACTTTTCGCAGCATATATGCCCGTATTTTGTCAGTAGCTTTACGAATGTTTATTTCCAGAAGTTCACAAAAACACTCACATTTGTTAGTGGTTCTCATATAAAAAAACGAATGTCAAAACCCATTCGTTTTCTTTGAACAGGCTGTAAACAAAAAGTAACAATCAGCTGTTAAATCAATTGTCAAAAAAGCCATTTTGCAACTGAAAACCTCTATAAACTGTAAACCTCTATAAAAAATGCTTTTTTTAAATTTGCATACATATGTATATTCATTTATTTATTCATTTATGGCTAAAAAATATGTGTATATAAAAATAAGTAAAATGTGCGTCACTATAAAGTGTAACACCCATTTTTCTTAATAACTTTTTTCACCTTTAATCAAAATTATTTTTCTTAATCACAATATCTTTGAAAAATGTGTCACATTTTAAAATGTATCAGTTTGTCAAATTTGACTTGTTAGTTAGTTCACAATGGATAATCAAAGACAAGTGCATACAAAAATTATTCAAATAATTAAAAAAAAAACCATATTGGAGTTATACAAAAGTTGCTAGGGAAGTCCACGTGACCAGGCAATGTGTTTCCAGAGTGGTGAAAAAGTTCAACAAAGACCTAAAAATTGAAAGAAAGCCTGGAACAGGTAAAGCAAAACTGGTAACGAACGACGCGAAAGCCAAAAAGGTTGAGAAGCTTTTGCTGGCTCTTCCAAACATTTCTGGTCGCGAAGTGGCCCGGCGCGTGCAATGTTCGGAAAGTTTTGTGCGCCGAGTTAAAGCTAAAGCTGGCCTTAAAACATTTAAAGTCCAAAAAGTTCCGGATAGAAATGCTAAGAAGAATATTGAAGCAAAAAAAAGAGCAAAACTCCTCAAAAAAGAATTTTTTCAAAAGTTCGAATGTTGTATAATGGATGATGAAACTTACGTTTTTGCAGACTTTGCGCAGCTTCCTGGCCAATAGTTTTATGTAGCGGATAGTAGAGGCAATGTTTCTGAAGAGTTCCGAACTAAAAAACTATCAAAATTTCCCAAAAAGTTCCTAGTTTGGCAGGCTATTTGTAGCTGCGGCAACAGAAGTGCATCGTTGGTTACATTGGGATCAATAAACTCAGATATTTATATCAAAGAGTGTCTTCAAAAGAGGTTGCTCCCATTTCTAAGACAGCACAACATATCAACATTCTTCTGGCCAGTTTTGGCAATATGTCACTACAACATGTCAGCGCAATAGACTGGTATAATAAAAATAATGTTATTTTTGTTCCAAAAGAGGCTAACCCACCAAACTGCCCAGAGCTGCGGCCTATTGAAAGATATTGGGCTCTGGTCAAAAGAGAACTAAAGAAGAGTACATCTGTTCCCAAAACCATTACTAGTTTTCGATATAAATGGACAGCTGGTACCAAAAAAATCACCGAAAACATTATAACATTGCTTATGGATGGCATAATGAATAAAATAAAAAAATTTATAAAATTAAATTAATTTTTAAATAAAATAATACAAAATATAAATCTGTAATAAAAATGCAAAATAAAACTGTTTTATTTTTAACTCTAGCTTACTCCAGTCAGTTTTTATTTGACTTTTGATGTGTTACAGTTTATAGTGACGCACATCTTATGTAAATTAAAATTTTGGCTAAGAAATATATATTTTTTTCAATATTTTTGTACTTTTATGGAGTACCCGCACTTACATACATACTCGTAAACGTTTGAGAATACGACATTACGTGTGTCGTTAAGAAAATGATTCAACGATTATAATTTTTTATTGGGCACTTACGCAAATGTGTAACAATTCAACAGACGAACACAAAACACAACAATATTAAATGGTGAAATAAAAAAAAAACAAAAATTGCATATAAATTTGAAAAACTGAATATTGTCCCTCTACTTTCAAAGCAAGGTAAGAAAGAACATGTGTTGTTCAGTACTTTAAATTACTGAAATGTTTTTTGAATTTGCCTGTGGAAAATAAGTTATGTTTTTATTTTCTTGGTTAAGTGAATAAAGTTAATGTTGTCAAATTATAACTCTTGTCTTTCCTTTCTTCTTGTTTCTGGGCTTTCCAATAATTAACCAAAATCGTATATAAAACAGAAACTGATATGCACAAAATCACTCACAGCTAATTTGAGTATTTGAAATATACCTATGCAAATACAAAAATAAGAACATGCATGCATTATTAAATTATAAATATTAGTCAACGTAGTTTAGTGGTAAGTGGTAGTGGTAAGAACTCTGGGTTCAAACCCCAGCTATGACGTCTTAAAAATTTGTAATAATAAATACGAAACAATCAGGGCAATTCCTATTTTTGCTTTCACCTCAAATACGCTCATAGAGTTTATTTTTTAATTCTATAATACGTTAGGGATGAACAACTTGAAAACATACGTTTTTTTTCAATTTCTATATATTCTAAAAAACGTTTTCACCATCACAACCTGTCGTTTTTCTTCGTCAAAAATTTTGCTGCATTTTATATAAACAATCGGAAAAAATATATCATGAATAATTAAAGAGAAGGCTTTTTTTCACCGAATTTTGCTAGAAATAAATCTACTAAGAAGAAAGCATCAAAAATTAATATATAAAAATTTGTTTTCTAAAAAACAATATTTGGTTAACTTATTGGAAAATTGTTTTTGCAATATTTAGGGCTAAAAGACAAACAACGTCAGGTCAATTTAAATTGATGGTTGATTTTATGATTGAACATAAGGGCATTGGAAGATGAGTCAGCACATTACGACCAGAAGATCAAAATGCTTTACGGAAAGAAATTACACAAAATGTTAATATAAATGTCCCTCCTGCTAGAGATGTAGCAGGATGGACAAAGGTAAGTGGATCTAATCAAAGGCTCAAAATTGAATTCTACTTCCAATTATCGACTACATGTGAATATGAGTTGTGAAATTTCTGTAAAATCCCATTTGGAAATGACTTTTCATATCCCCAAACTGGGTAATAGCAATATCCGCACACATCCTAAATTTAAAATATATAATTCCTAAGGTCTGGTGAGACCAATACAAAAAGCAAACTGGTAATAAATAAACAGCAAATGGAGGCCACAGGTGAAGTTCTAACAAAACCATTGCGTTGAATGATTTGGAAGAGGCAGTGTTTACTATTAAATTATAAAACATCCGTGAAAGGTGTTTCAAATGTAAATTCACTTGGAGTATTTGAAAAACCGGAAGCATTAGAAGAAGGAGTTAGTTTAAATATCAATAACAGTCATGCTAAAAAGCCAGTACCAAAAAAAAAAAAAGAAAAAATTTGAACAACCGAATTTTTTTTCAACAGCAATTAGAAGAGTTTTATGAAAATTACCAGCCTGTTTTTAGAACACGAATGGTTTTTGACATTCGTCTTTTTATATGAGAAACACTAACTAATTTGAGTATTTTTGTTGTTGTTTCATATGTGTATTCTAAAAACAGGCTGTACGTTACCATAAAGCAAGAATTGGAATATCTTAAAAAAATAACTGAATGGGAAGTATTCTTTGAATTATTTCTTATTTTTGTATTTTCTAGTAAAAATTACTTCTTACTATTGTAGTTATAGGACTTCATCATCTAATGAAATTTGAAAAAGCCCTTCGGGAATATTTTGAGGGTAGTACGAAGATTTTCTAAATATTTTTGTATTAAATTTTATGTTTTTTACATGTATTTTTATTTAATCAAATAATAAAAATAAAATTTTAAGCAGTGGTGACAAAAATATGACAGTTGTTATCGATAATTCATCACACGTATTTAAGAATGTATAGAGTTTTAGTTGTCGAAAGTGAATGGTCCCATTCGACATTATAAAGAAAGTATTGCCGAAGTGCCCTGAATATGTCTTTCGGTAACTATCTCTTAGCAGTCTTCTGGCAAAAGCTATAAGAGTAACACAAAACACAATTGCCCTGAACAAACTTCTCAAGTCTGGCGTTCGGAGTCAACATTAAACTGTAGGGCCCGGTACTCATGAATAAAAATTGACACACACAACATTAGTGCTGCGAGAAGCTAGGCCGTAATCCTGACACAGGGTTGTAATGGTCTGACACGTATGTATGTATTACTTTTGTTGTTGACTAGACCACCACTGACTAAGTTTACTGAAAACTTTTTGGCCATAATTAAAACTAACACAATGTAACACAATTTGTATACTGGCTCATTTTGATGAGTATTGAACACATTAATTAATTAAGAAAATACCTGGTTTCGAACATTTAAAAACATTTCTTTGTGCCTGTGTGGCACATTTTGATAAGGTCAGGTGCATTTGTAGTAATAAAAAAAGGGAAAATTAAAATTATTTTCTTACCATAGGAGTTGAAGGAAAAAATTTCAACAGTAATTCGTTGAAAGTTTAAAGAAGTTAGACCATTTCAAAGAGCAGTATGTATGTGTCCGGCAGATGCACATGTTGATGTTGACTGGATTAGGTATAAAAACCATTCTGGAATTTTGAAAGTAATTTTTTAAAGTCCTGAATATGAACAACCATTACCCTTTCACAACTAGTTTATGGTAGAAAGACATAGAAATGAAATACAATTTCGTTTCTTTCCTTTCATTTTTTTTTTTTTTTTTGTGTTTGTTTGCTTGTTGTCTTCTACATTTTTATGATTTAGAAAATGACAAAGAGTAGATGGAAGAAAGTAAATAGAAACAGAAAAGAGAAATATAAAGTGAAAAACAAATACAAATTCTAATATCTAATAAGCTTTGTTGTTGTCAGTTGTCATTGTTGTTGTAACTGGCATAGACACAACAATTTTGCAAATTCTTAAAAGTCTCATGGCAAACAATTTTCCAACAATAAATTTTACCTTTTCGTGTCCTTTTACTGATAATGCCTATAAATGTAAATTCATATGAATATATATCTTTTTTGAGTGTGTGTGTGTGTCCTATACTGGTACATATTTTTCTCATATTATGTTTTAGTCGTTTTTCTTTGCCTTTGTCTTTCTGTTGCTTTTTTTTATTTTTTATTTTTTTCCTTTCAAATTTATGATGCGCAAAATGTTTTAAAATTGAAAAATAAAATTGTTTTGCATGTATTTTTAAGAATGATTGTTATTGGTGTCATTGTTGTTGCTACTGGTTTCTGCTGCTATTGGCAGTATGTATTGCTGTTGTAATATTTGTAATAAAGCTGTTTTGTATACCAGAAATACATGAGTTTTGGGGTTTTATATCAAATGAATGTGTGTGTGTACGTATGATTAAATGTTTGTAATATTAATAAGAAATATTTATGTATGTATGTATGTGTGTGTGTATATATTTCATTGCTGCATTTTCTTTAATGCCGCAAAGGTTTTCCAAAACAACAAAACAAAACAAAAATAAAATGAAAAAAAAAAACAAAGAAAATATTGTTGTAACATAAATAATGTTTGAGAATACATTAAAATTTATGGTTTAATATTTTTTTAAAGTGTTCATTGACAAAAAATAAAAAAAAAAATATCGATTGTCTGCAATCATAGTGGGAATGTCTCGTTATTGTTACGCCACATTTTAACAAACATTTTCCTTAATTTTATTTATGATTAAACAAATGGCTGTTACTGTTGTATATAAGGTACGCAGATATTCATTTTATTATTTATATAACCGTTTATAGGGTGAGTGCTCCTGTATAGTCGAGCTTATTTTTATATTAACACACAAATTAATAAGAAAATTCTCAATTATATATAAAAATGGGAGTAAATAATCTTTTCTGATACTCTTAGATCCCTTTGTGTAAGCATAACAATCCATAATATAACGGTTAGATAAGTATTAATGGCAGTATTTCTTCTTAAAACCCTTTATGGGATTTTATTAATTAATTGTATTTGTCTTGTCAACCTAGTGCCACAGGCAAAAACACAGAGAGAGAAAGAGGGAGAGAAATTAAATTAAGCGTATAGAGACTTGTTGTGTGAACTACGCCGTAGCTGCCCTATGAACGGGTTAAACAAAGACAGTCTCAGTTTAAGCCAGGCCTGTGCAAAAGTAAAAATGTAGTTGCGTTGGTGAGAAAATGAGAATTACACTGCTGAACGTGTAAGTAGCAGAATAAGCAACTGTATGAATTTTTTTAAAATTAAAATATATGTAATATTTCATGTAAAAATTTAATTACTTGAAGACCAATTTATAAATACTACTCTGCTATAAAGAAACTTAAAGTTCTTTTAATTTTTTAACAAAAAAAAATTTTGTAAGTTTTGTTTTTTTCATTCAATTTATTAACAATTATATAAAAATAATTAAAATGTCACTGAAAAACTTTTAAACTATATTTTTAAACGTTCTATGATAAATAATGTATTGGATTTACAAATTCATTTATAATAAAAAATATTTCTGTGCATTGCTATTAATTTTGTTCCCACTGCAAACAATAAATCAGCGTACACCCACCACGCATGTTAACTCGTCGCTGTCTCAGTGACGACTGAAAGCAAGAGCGTAAGAATACATGTGAGTTTAGCTAAGGCACAATTGTGTATGAAATTTTTATTTTTGCACAGGCCTGGTTTAAACCTGAAACATACGTAATCCAATATCTTCTTAAAATCATTATTTTTTGTTGGGGGTGTGTGGTATAGTGGTTAGAGCGCTCGCACAAAAACTTCAACGGCCCAGGATCAAATCCCAGCAAAGGTGAAAAATGAAAAAGTTAATTTGGGGTTTTTTCAAAATTATAATTTAAAAAATACGAGATTCTCCCCCCCCCCCCTCTCCCCCCACCAAGAAGACAATCAACAAAGAAACCGCTCCCCGACATTCCACTCTATTTTCACCTTAATAAATGTAAAACAAAAAAAGAATGATCAAGAGAAAAGCACCACCTTTTGGGTAGTAGCAGATAACAGCTAAAGCTACTTAGCGAAGGCACTCACCACACAATCAATATGCAACTATGAGGCAATTGCTGTTGATCATTCAAGAATGAAGGTATAACACTGGCCCTTGAATGATCAATTCCCACCAATTTGTTTCATTCGTAAGGCGTTTAATATTAATAAAAGAAAAATATATATGTATGTACTGTCCTTTCCAAAAAGAAATTCCAATACAATGCACTGCATTTAGTAGGGGTTTCTCCTGACTATTGGTCTCATATAAAAAAAAATTTTGCTTTTGGTCTGTGATCATCCCTCAATATGTGCGATTTTACCTTTTTTATAAAAAAAAAAGGTAGAAAGCCCTTTAGGAGTTGCGCCCTTTTAGTTCATTTACAAATTCCAATTATGACCTGCTCTTTATGACGTCACGACTATAGCACAACTATTAACCTAAATCAGACTTCTCAAAATACTTTCACTCTTAAAAAAAAAACAAATTCTTTAAATTTCACGTATTATTTAATAAAATTTTAAACCATTATCCATGTGCTCTGATTAAGCTCTCAAAATAAAAAATATATGCCGAAATCTATAGATTGATAAACAAGATTTTGAGAGGAAGCAATGCAGTGCAGTACTCCACCAAAAGAGCAATTTTCCTAAAAAAAAACCCCTAAGTAATCCGCTAGAGAATCTAAAGTGGTAAGTCGCGACGTGTGATTTTTTTTTTTTTGTGCAGGAAGGAGGGAAAAAGCTTTATGCTTTTGCGGAGGTCGTCACCTCGCATGATATGTCGGACTCGCCCAGAAGGGTATACCGACTTACTTCAAGGTGAACCCCTCTTTGGCACGGCCAGTTCCTTCTAGGTTGTCCTGCGTCCAGGACCCGCACTTTGAAATGCCTCAAGGTCCCTCTTCTTTCGCCTTAGGATACATTCAAAGTATCCTAAAACGGCGGTCCAGTTCACCACATTTGACGTCATAATATCAACGATATTCTTAACCGTAATTCTTCCGACTTCAGACACCAGTTCCGCTCGATAGCAATGCCAGCGCCTGCATTTGAAAATGGTATGCTCCGCGTCGTCAATCACATCTTCCTTGTCCTCATAAATGCAGAAAGGGGAGTCACACTTTCGCATGCGGTGCAGATATTTTTTAAAATATCCGTGACCCGATAACATCTTTGTGGTGTAATAATTCACCTCTCCGAATTTTCGATTCATCCATGACCCTATAGTCGGTATGAGTCTCGCTGTCCATCTTCCTCGTTCTTCAGCGTTCCAGCGTTGTTGCCATTTGAAGTCGCGACATGTGATAAAGGCACAAAATTTTAGAAAAGAGGAGATGAGAAGTAAACAGTGACAATGTCACCAGATTTTGCAACAAATTTTAAAAGTGTCGATCAAGTGATTGTCAGCAAAATATGTGTTTGCTTTATAAGTGGTAAGTGTATTGAACTATATGCTCAGCACAACCATGCATACAGGTATCGAATTCTTTATTAAAAGTTTTAATCAAGGACGTTTTAACTTCTATAGATAAATGTGTCCTTGTTTTTAAATCTGCAAGTTTCTCAAACTTATTAAAGAAATACTTTCATTTTAATATAAAAAATAAAACAATACAATCTAATAAATTATCATAAGTTAGCAGTAATTGAATATCAAATACACACAAGCAAGGACCATCATTAAACTGCCTACTACTCTTGCACTTACCCTCTATAAAAGATTTTAAAATTATTTTATTAAGTATTTCCTTTCTTCCTTTTATCTTTTTTCTTTTATGCCTCTGTATCACATGATATTTGTAAATGTTTGAAATTTAATTAAAATTTGTAATGCCGTACCAATACTCGTAATCACAGTTTCTTTTTTTTATTGCCATGGCAAATATTTATGTTCTATAAACTGCATATAATCGTGAATAAAATTTTTTATTTGCAAATAATTTAATATTTTAAAATAATGAGAAATTATGCATATTTTTATAAAGCAAAATAATCTCCAGTACTTACTTGTGTGTAAAAACAAACATAGGCATGTAAGCATAGATACTGTGGCTCATTAGGATAGAATCAGACTATTTAATAAAAACGAAAAACTCTATAAATTGTAAAACACAGGAAAACCAAGAAATTAATAAAGAATTTCGGCCTTGACTACAAAGAAAAGAGAGCAAACAATCATCAAAATGCATTTTCACAAGTTTCTCGTCTTGCAGTTCTCATTTGAAAAAACAATTATTTCTCTGCAGAGATAAATTTTTTATTTGCAATTTATTCAGATTTTTTTTAATATTTAATATTCTGATTCTATCCTGATGAACCACAGTGTATGTGTTTATTTAAATAAAATTTTTTTTGTTTCTTTCTTTCTTTTTTTCTATTAATGAATTGGAGTCTATACCGGTGTTAACAAGGTTAGCAAGTAGAAAAAGAATTGTTTCAAATGGAATATCAATTTGAAACGATTTGCATGTTTAAAAATTGTTGAAAATTTAATTTAATTTTTTTAGATTTATGAACAACAATTTGTCATACACAATATTCTATTAAATTATAAATATTTTAAATGAAACGCTGTTTTATTCATTAATTTTTTGCATACAAGTATGTATTGTACATACATATGTAGCAGTTTTTTATCTCTTAAAAAAATTAAATGAAATGAATAAAAAAATTGAAATAAGTTTTAACATGAATTAAGTTGTTGGTTGATGTTTTTTTGTTTGGATTAAAATGTTTCATGGGCAATTAAAATTACATTTTAATGCATTAAACAACTCAACAAATTGTCGTGCGGCAGTTTATGTGCTCTATCCGCCATTTCACATATCTCGAGATAATGATGTTACTTTAGGATTTTGATACCAACATTTTAAAATCTGCAATCCGTTTTCGTCTATTTATCTCCGAAACTGGATGAGATATCCGAAAATGGTTTACAGACTTGAAAGACTTTGGGTCGAAAACCAAAACTGGCATCATACACTCGAGATACATAAAAAATGTGAAATGGCGGATAGAGCATATAAACTCCCGCACGATAAAATATTAATCATTTTGTATGTTAAAAAAAAAGATTGCTTGACCTAATAGTTGTTTCTGATTACTAAAGTTTTTCCAAAGCTCTGGTCAAATATTAGTAATAAGTATAGAAACAATGTACCGATCTAATCGCCATACATATAGAGAAGATACTGAAAAAAAAAACATTCAAAAATAAGAGAAAAAATATGCCTACACTAGACCTGTTGTCGAATTTTTTATTAGGGAGTGAAATTAATATTTATGGTTTTAATCTTAGAATTATTAATAAAACCCACTATAATGTTAAGAAAAAGATGCCTACATACACTGGTGGTCAAAACTAAAGTCAGCCCGTGAGTTATTAAGACAAAACATATATATTTGAGAAGAAATCAGCTATTTTTTCTTCACAACATGGAAGATATTATTATATTTCAAAAATGCAAAACAAAAAATATTAATTTCAGTATCATATTTGTCTATTTTTTAACAAATTTCATTTAAAGGCATTTTTTGTCTGGCCAAAACAAAAGCAACTACACTGTAACAATGAATTAAAACAATTTTTTTTGTTGTTTATACCGTTATAACTTTATAGTTTCCTTTATAGTCTTATTCGCCTTCACAAAAATAAAAATATTTAAAGTTTAATTACATTGCCACGTGTAAAATTAAAATTTTTATATTAATACTGAAAATGGCAAGAAACAAGTATTCCACCTTCCTTAAAGAACAAATTATAAATGACTACGAAAAGGGTTTATCACAAAAACAAATATCCGAAAAGTTTTCAATATCTAAATCAGTGATTTCTCGCATAATTAGTCGATTTCGTTCTTCTAGATCTGTAGTGACAGTGCACTCTGGAGGTAGACCGAGGAAAACTTCACAAGGTAACTGATAAAATAATAATTCGTGAAATAAAAAACAATCCCTTTGTAACCTCAACAGAATTGGTGCGAGAGTTATCATTGGATGTAAGCTCCAGAACAATAAGAAGACGCGCTGTAGATGCAGGTTTACTGGCTCGAAAACCATCAAAAAAGCCGTTCATTTCTGAAAAATATCGCAAGGCTAGATTAGCATTCGCAAAGGCCCATGTTGGTTGGAGTGCTGCCAAGTGGCGAAACGTATTGTTCTCAGATGAATCTAAGTTCAATATAAAAGGTTCATACATGAAGAATTTTACGGTAAGAAGGCCAAAAAATTAACGCCTAAAACCCCAATATTGTAAAGGCACAGTAAAACATGGAGGAGGCTCGATAATGGTGTGGGGGTGTTTTTCATACGCCGGAGTTGGACCAATTTATCAAATAAGTGAAAAAATTAACCGATTTATTTATAGAGATGTATTGAAAAACGTGATGTTGCCTTACGCAGAAGAAAATATGCCTCTGGTTTGGGTCTTTCAACATGATAATGACCCAAAACATGCATCGAAACTTGTTAAAGAATGGTTGTCTGAATCAAAAGTAACAGTTCTTGAGTGGCCAGCTCAATTGCCTGACCTTAACCCTATTGAAAATTTATGGAGCATTGTAGACCGCAAGATAAAGAGGGATTCTAAGGCGAACAAACACACCATTTTTGGTCTTATTAAGGAAGCATGGTACAGCATCTCCAAAGATCAAATTGAGAGACTTATTGATTCTATGCCCCGCAGATGTACTGCCATAATTAAAAATAAAGGTTACGCCATCGACTACTAATTTTATTTTTAAATTTTATGACAGAAATGTGAAAGTTGCTTTAGTTTTGACACTTATATTTTGAAGTCGTTTCGTTATTTAAAAAAAAAGAAATATTTTTTAGAAAAATAAATGGAAGTTCTTTTATTTATGTTTTTGTGAATAAATTGTTAATCATATAACAAAAAAACTTTCCGTCTAAGTTTATTTTTGGGGTATTGTTTTTGCAATAATATCGCTGTGTAATATCAGTTGCTTTAGTTTTGTCCACCAGTGTATATCAAATATTTATTAATTAAAAAGCTGTAAGAAACAACGCAGCTAGCAGTAAGTGCCACAGTGATAAACGAATTCATCAAAAAAGTTCAGGGCTGATTAATCATCCACTAAAGTAGAGTCGAACATTACATTACATTACACTTTACCAAATCGCTTCATTTGGGCTATGAAGAAGAAAACCTACTAATTCCGACTTAGCACCTACTGGCTCAGATTTATGGTTGTCGAAGTCTAGTATGTAAGGTGTTGGCTTACTAGACGAGAGCTCCGTGTTCAAACCCCAGTTCTGACAACCTGGCAGAAAGAAATATAAAAAACTATTTCTTTCAGGCGACCATGTTTTAGCAGTCTTCTGGCAAAAGTTCTGAGAGTCACTGATTGCTTTCTAAGTCTGTCGTTTGGATTAAACATTAAATCCGTGCTGTGAGAAGCTAGGCCGAAACTCTTAAAAAGCGTTGTAATGGCCAATTATATATGTCTTGATGTACTATTCAGATTTATTGATAAAAATTCTTAAAAAGAACTGTTGGTTTTTTTGTCGAATATTTGTAAAATAATTCATTAATGTTCAGTTCATCATGCAGACTATTGTTCGTAATCTAATGTCATACATACAAAATATATTCAAGTGTGTTTGTGCTATAAAGCAATTGTCTTTACCATGTCGTTGTATGCTTTAATTGTCTCTGACAAAAGGCTTTAAGATGGTTATTAACAATAATAAATTTGAGGCCATTAGTTAGTGCAGTTAAGGAACTTCGAATAAAATCATACACATTTGTTTCGCACTTTATAAAAATTACTTATGCCTTACAGAATGACTTTTCATATTCACACCGTGGTTTTACTCGTACCAACACTTGCTTGTATTGAAGTATTTCCGTCCGTCTATACTTTTGTTTGTATGGCGTTCTAGATATTCACTAAATAACTGTCAGTCGAATTGCTTGAGTCTGTTTGTGTTTGTGCTTGCTTTCATTTTTATTTTTCTTATATTATCCCTCCTTTATATTTTCGAAGGATGGCATTACAACATTCATTTATTTTTTACGTTGTTTATGTGCGGAAAGGAATTTTTATATTCATTTAACATCGTTTCATTTGGTAATGGAGGCATAATATATATTGTTTTTTGGTTCTCATAAAAAAATTCTGGGTTTTTTCTTTTTTGGTAACATATTTATAAATGGTAAATTCGTTTTTATTTAAACTTAAGTAAAAGCTATTGTTAATGTACATGCATACGTACAGGCATATGGTATCATAAGGCCAACATTTTCGGCTTTCCCCACATACACATGTTTGTACGACTATCTTCTGACTATAAGTAACAGTCAGTTTAGTAAAAAAAGAAAAAAATTACAATACAAGTTGGATCATGATCATGGGCCTCTATAAAGTAATGGTAACTGGCAAATAGGCTTGTGTAAATAAATGATTTAATTTTTATTTTTCCAGTTTTTATACGAAATGAATATTTTAATGGCCATTCACTTTAACGTTAAACAATTTTTATAGTTTAAGAAATTTTTATTTCTTTTAATTAAAAAATATAAATCATTGCCAATGAATTTGAAATTATTTCAGGTGTTGCATTAAGACAACACAAAAGCACTCTCATCACATAACTTTTTGAACAATTTTAAAATAAAAAACAAAAAACAAAGCAAAAAGAAAAAGAAAGAAAAAGAAAATTATTTGCATTTTATGGATGAATACTTAGCATTTGCATTTGAAAGCAATTGATTTTAAAGGTTAAAGAAAATGTCTAAAATAAATAAACAAATTTTGTAGATTTTACATTTGATTTTTATTGTGATTTCTGTGGATTAAAAATAAATGTTAAATTGGTTTCGATTGATTTTTTGTTGCTGAGCTCAGATACACAAAAGAAAAGTAGACAAAAAGTAATCAAAAAATGAAAATAATAAAACAGAGATGTTAGAAATGGATTATCAAAATAAATGTATTTCTTCAGCCTATTGCTTGTTTTTGAGGTTGATTGCAAATTGTTTTTATCTTTTATTAATCATTAGCAATTTTTCTTTTCCCACACAATCAGATTTAAAAGGAGAGAAAAGTGTCTACAACAATGTGTTAAAATATTCTGGGTATTTAGAAAGTTATCAGTCAAAGAAAGAAAAAAACGGAAAGGAAAAATACAAATTTCAAATAATTCGTTTTAGTTTTAACTTTAACAAACACGTATAATAAGTTTGACTTTTTCTTAAGTATGAAAATAATTTTCTATTTCAATAGATGGACAAATGCACGTACCAACGATCAGTTATTAAAAGAAAAAAAAAAAAAACGCTGTTGTTATAAGCGGGTATTACACGATCAAACTTTGCCTAACAGCACGGCCTGACAACCATCCAGCCAATTTTGTCAAACATTAGTATTCAAGCATGCAAACAACCAAAAATTTTATAGATTTTAAAGAAACTTAACTTTTTAAAATGCGCCCTCTAACCAATATATCATCGTGCGGGAGTTTATGTGCTTTATCCGCCATTTCATACTTTTTATATATCTCGAGTTAATGATGCCACTTTACGTTTTCGACCCCAAATATTTCAAGTCTGCAATCCGTTTTCGGATATCTCGACCAGCTTCGGAGGTAAATAGCCGAAAACGGATTGCAGATTTTAAAAATTTTGGTGTCAAAAATCTAAAGTGGCATCATTAACTCGAGATATATGAAATGGCGGATAGAGCACATAAACTCCCGCACGACAATATGGTCGCTTATAAAAATCCAAATGAAATTTACACTGTATTTGGACTTGGTATTAAACGAGTTTGACGGTCTGATGGCAAACATAGAATATCAAATATTTTTGAAATTCATAAAACAAATTTTACTCTATTACCAGAAATGAATGACATTTCATCAGCCTGAACTGTCAATTTAGTCGGGTAATCCATATAAATCTTTTCGAAAGTATGTTTGTTTGTTGGTCAAACACGCCTAAACGACTGAACCGATTTTGTTGAAATTTGGAACATTGTCTTCTTTTTTTAAATTGGACCTGATTTTTTTATATCTTAGTGCTTAGCAATAAGCTATTTTGTAAGGGAGAAATTGGAAACAAACGTGCGCATCAATAATGCATGATTTTTATATGAAATGAGCCGCTAAAATGCAATAGAAATGCAAATTTATTGCAACCAGTAAGCAAATATTACAAAAATAAAAAATAATACCTTATCCTGTAGCATATTCCGAAGCTTTACGGTATAAAAAACAATGTAATGCTTCCATTATTGCTTACAATTTTATTTATTGCGTCAAGATTTTAAAAATTTTCTGCTGGGTAAAGTTTCTGAAATTAGTCTAAATAACTTTGTAGTCACTAAGTAACATTAGTGGACAAATAGTAGTGGTAGGTGTAGCAAAGTTTCATAAAAGTAGAACAAATACACTGGTATTTTTTATTTCGCCGACGGCGGAAGTGAATTTATTTCCATCGTAGAAATCTGGGACGTGGACCAATCGACGCGTATTTTTTTTCTGATAAAAATTATGCAAAAAAACGTATTTTCGATTTTTTGTCAGTTACAGGGTTCTTTAATTCCATTGACGATATCAAATGACATGACATGCAATTTTCCCAATTAATAGACAATTTAGTATCTATGGTTTTTTATTTTAATTGATACAATTAAAATTTTAATTGATACAACGGATTTTATTTTTTTTTTGTTACCAAACTCCATATTACTAATCCGTTAATATTGTTGGAAATGGCTAAACCAGTCAAATGTTTAATTTGTAGTAAAACATCGTTTTTCTATCCTCTCTGTGTTCTAACTAAAGAATGAAAATTTATGACAAAATTTAATTTTATTATAAATTAAACCAGAATTCAATTGTTAGTACTCCAAGAATATTGAATTACATTATAAAAAAATTTTCAATACAAAAACAATATTTTTTCTTTTCTTAAGTTATCTTTAAAATATTGACCTTAAACCAGTCTACAAATCCAGTTAAAACACAAAGATACTGGCTTTATTTCAACCTTTAATATTTTATCTTATTATTAAATAAAATTATCCTTTAATATACCCAAAAAAAAATTATCTTTGCTAAAAAAAAGGATATTCGTTTCTTCACACATTCATGCGTCCTGACTAAATACAAAATTATTTCTTTATAGTTTGTAATTCTTTCCATAGATTTTTATTAAACCATTTTCGGTCTCTATTAAATGTTTTTCTCAAATGCTATTCCCTCTTTATTCTTTTACTAATCAAATGATAGTTAAACCTTTTAGGGTTTAATCAGAAATTAGGTTTCAGCAAAAAGATAAAATAAAAAAAAAAGAAAGTACTAAAAATATTCTTTGTACGTTTTGCTTAAATTGTTTTATTTGGAGGGAGAATAATGATTGCTAATACAGAACAAAAAAAAAAAAAAGGATACACAGACTTTATTGGCCTTTTTCAAAACAATAAAAACAATCAGCAGCAATGTTGGTAGTGCTCAGTGAGTCATACATGCGTTTTAAAATAAAAGCATTAAGATATACAGTGGGGAGCACAATTAGGAATATGTTCACCGGAGGCGAATTGAAGTAACTCAGTAAAATTTTTTGTGTGTATCCTTTGCTCTATGGCTTTCCTGGTGGTAAAATATTTATATTTGTTCCTTTATTTACCACACAAGGACATGGTTCGTAGTCAAGTTTGGTATCGAGTAACAGAATTAGAAAATTACGTTTATAAGATCAACTAAACGTTTAACTGAAAATAATTTATAGGCAATAATAATTTATTACAAGTTCTAGTTGTCAGCACTAAAAAGTGTAATTGATAACAAAATAAACAATTTAGTTAAACAAAGATTAAACAAACAATATATATATTTTAACTGATTTGTGGGAATAGCCATATTTTTTTCCCATATAGCAACATACATGGCCATTACTCCCCTGTTTCTATGTTATGGCCTCACTCCTTGCAGCGCTCAGGTTGTGTGTGTCAATTTTTTATCTATACTGTACACACTCTCTGTATTCATATGAGTACGAGTAAATAAACACGTACATACCCAGTTACATGAGTGCGTATACATTGGCTTAAAAAGCTTTTACAGTGATTTGAAGGAGTTAATTATATATTGGAAATTTTATGAATAGTACCTATTAATATAGAGAGAAAATCTTATAAGAATAAAGAAAAAAACAAATAATTTGTAGGGAAAATAACTAAAACACTTGCTATAAATTTTTAATATTTTCAATTTAAATTGTTAAAAATAGACCTTTAATTACCATGCGATCATATTATTTATGTAAATTTCCACTTTACAAATTGCTTTGAATGAATATAGATCCAATAAATATTCGGATTTAATTCGGAAAAATATATAATAATTTTGAAAAACAAAAAATATTTTTCGCCTTATTGGCAAAATACATTCAATATATATATATGCTGTGGTGGAACAGAGAAATAGAATTTAAATTTTTTTGAAAAACAGAAATGTATTGCTTTGTAAATACTTTTGTTTGGTTTTTATATACTAAATGGGATATGATTCGCATTTAGTCTATAACTATTTTAACATAAGTATTTATAGTTTTGAATAACACCTTTGGGAAAAAGTCTCCTGACGAGTCTCTTAAGCAGAGACGAAATGGCCATAGAGACATGCTTATCCCCAAAAGCATACATTTCAAATTATATAATAATTTTGTTAAAATTTTAGTAATGAAAGAAAATATAGTAGGGCCTCTATTATCCGCCATGGTTGGATCCAGAAGCATTACGGATAATCGATTTTCATAGTTAATCGAATAACAATTTTGATTATAGAGTTTTTTAATATTTTTAATTATTTAACAAGTGAACATTGGTGTACATACGGACTTACATTAAAAAATTAATACAAAATAGCAATGTCATAAACGGTCTGAATGCTCGTTAATTATTTTAACTTTATCTTTAATAATTAAAACTTTTCTTTGTCTTTTTACCACTGGTAATATTGCCCGCATGACGATATAGTCAAAGACATTCAGTATAATATGAAATGCCTCTATGGCCATGCTTATCCCAATAAGCAATATATTCATATTAAACAAATATATTATTAAATAATTTTCTTTTACTTTGTTTTAAGTTTTCGAATCTTAATGCCAAATACTAATTCCTTACGAGATTTACTTTTAAAAATTTGAAATCAAAATAAATATAGAATTTTATCGTTAAATGTTATTGTGGCGATTTTGTTCTTAGGCTCATGTCAGAGTGCGCGCTATAAGCGATGCTGTAATATCGCACTACAATGCGCTACAAACCTCTGCTTATGTTTTCTTACGTCAATGCTCAAAAGATGTCAGAGTCAAAGCGAAGCTACAAGAGAGCCAAAGCGACAAAGCAGGTTGTGAAATGATTTATAGAAGGGTATCGCTTCGTTGTTGTTTGTTTACATTGTGGTTTCATACATACATACATACATTTTTCATTTGTTTATTTTATTATTTATTTATTTATTTCATTATTTATATTTT
Organism: Metopia argyrocephala; assembly: GCA_963576795.1. Lineage (NCBI taxonomy): Eukaryota > Metazoa > Arthropoda > Insecta > Diptera > Sarcophagidae > Metopia > Metopia argyrocephala. Next base: position 1,718,625 of record OY756208.1, read on the forward strand.
AAATAATTTTGCATTTGTACAACGTATTAAATACATTAACTATTAAATAATTACCTTAAAGTTATTATTAATTTTTCGCAAGGCTGTATGGCGTTTGTATTAAAATTTGTCCAGTTTTTTTGAAGCTTGCTCTGTATTTTTTTTTTCTAAAATATAACCAAAAGTGGCTATTGACATCCTCGAATAGTTAAAAAGTTTGTCTGGTTCTTTTCTGAGTTCTTGGTACAAATTATGAAATTCGCCTTTTTCCTTGCGACTTCTATTTATATCGTGGATTCCTCTCTTTTTACTAAAAAACAAATTATATGTATAATTTGAAATAAAAAATTCTTCATCTCAATCCATTTTTAACAATAAAGATTGACGGAATATAAAAAGTATTTTAAAAACACAACAAGTCGCTTTGTTTAATATAGTCTCCACTCTGACATCCCGTAGTATAAGTATAGCATGAATATTATAGCTTCTAGCATCGCTTCGCTTATAGCGCGCACTCTGACATCAGCCTTATTATTTAAAAATGTATTCAGGTTTTGAATTTATATTTCTAATACCGTATTCATGAAGGACATTATTCTTTAAAATTGTCATATTAAATGCAAAGCCTCAATAAAACCACGTCTATAAAGGAGGGGGAGGTGAAACAAAAAACACACCTTAAATTAAATTTGACAATAAATTAATTAAAAGCCTTCAGCTAGTTTTGAATTTAAAACATGCTTCTATGTTTTTATGGCTATTATTACGGCTACTTAAAAAAGAAAAAAAATCGAAGAAGAATTCAGATAAATAAGCGGATTATGTACATTATGTATCATTCGGTACAACCAGCAAAAAAATTACAGTTTTATTGAATATAAATCCTTAATTAATTGAATTTTTAAATAGCCTGCTAAAGCAATTTTTTTAGCATTTTCTATGATCTTAAGTGAACTGTAATCTGTTCTTTTTACAAAAATTGTCGCAATTCTAACAAAATAAAACGTGCTCTCTCATACATACATAAGTCCATGAAAAATAAATTTAAAGTACTTTCACAAACATGTATGGCATTCTTTTGTTTTTTTTTTTTTTTTTTTAATAAAAATAAATTTTTGCTTGAGAACATCATAAACAATAAATTCTGGAACGGACAAACACAAATTCATGAAATAGAAGAGCTCTTCGTATTGAATTGTGTGAGAAGATTTCTAAAAATTTTCTTTAATTTGAGCAGAATTCCATGTTGTCATCAATTTTATTTTTTTTCTATACAGTTAAGGAGCTTAAGAGCGCAGTTATTGTTTGGGGAAAAAGAAACAAAAAAGTAATTGCTTATAAAGTTCCTATAATTTTTGAAAGAATATTGCTTTGAGAAAGACATAAAAAATCAACCAATTAAAAATACTGGCGCAATATAATAGATGTGCTGGTTAAAAAATTTTAGAGTTTGTTTTTGTTTATAGTTTGCAAGTTAAAATTTTTTGTTTTTTAATATAAATTAAATTTTTTTTTTGTAAAATATCAAAAAATAGATTCGAAAATGAAATATTTATTATCTTATTTATTTAAATTAGAATACAATATTAATATTATATCTGATTATTCCGAGACGAGTAACTAACACTTTTGCGGGGGTGTAGTGTCACAGACCAGGGTCTCTGGTGGGAATCGAACCCACAGCCCTCACACTAACAGTCTAGCACAATACCAACTAAACCACTTGGACACCCAATTTTGGAAATAATTTCCGGATTAAAGATAAATAATTATAACAAATAATAATTGTTAATACATTTTGAAAAAAATATTAATTAATGATTTCTAAATATTTCAAGAAACAAATTCAGATGTTTTGAAGTGAAATATGCTCAACGCAGTAACATTTTAATGGTAGAACAACATTGCACTGATCATAGCTTTTCCTGAAATACTTGTCCATATGTGTTTAAAGTAAATTTAACAAGCAATCATTAAGATAAAAAAATTAATTAATATCGGCTGTATTTATAATGAAAAGTTATCAACTCGTTAACATATAGATCCAGAAACTAGAAAGTTTATCGTCCGCTATAGACTGATATTATTAAAACTCTACATACTCTTCATTTGATAACTGATTAGAAAATCCAAATATTAAGGGCCTGTTTCCATATTACAATTGATACACAATTTTCGTTTGTTTGTATGTAAAAATTTCATTTGGGTTTTTATAAGACAATTTTGAGTAAAAACGTAAGAGCTGTATATAAATTGTCTCTTTATGTGGTTTCTATATCACAATTTCGTTTGTTAGAAAAGTCAAAAACACACAATCAAAAAAATTTAATTGTGTACGAACAAAATCATACAGGCCTGTTCTGAAAATCACTTGGTTTCAAATTACAAGGAAATATATCTGTGGCCACAAGGAATAACAACTAAACTCAATTTTGAGAAATTTTCAGCAGAGCATTTTTAAGTTTTAAATTGGTGCCTAAAATCAGGGAATTAAGATTAAGCTAATATTTGAAAGCTCGATGTTAGCAATTTTAATATATTTTAATTTGTAATACAATTCATAATGAAAAAGCCGCTAACTTAAGAGAAATAAGCAAAACAAATTGTTAATCTTTTTTTCGTTTTTCGTTTCTAAATCGACTTTAGCTGTTATTCCTTGTGGCCACAAATATATTTCATATTTTGGTGATATTTTACTTTTAAATTGTAAAATTATTTATATTTTGATCCAAATAAGAAGTGAATACGAAGATCAATAACTTTGTTGGTACAATTGAGAGCAAATTAAAGTTCGAAAAACATAAAGAAAAATCATAAAGGCAACAACCACTTTCTTAAAAAAAGGCCTTCCATGTAATTGTTTAATTTTTATTTTATTTTTAATATCATACATTTTATATATAAAAATCATAATTTCATAAATTTCGTAATTTTTTTACAAAAAGCGTTTTTCAGAACAGGCCTGTAATGAAAAATTTATTAATAGGAAATATTTTATTTTTTTTCTCTACAACAAAAATTATATTTTCTCTTATTGGATTTATTTTGTATACAAAAAAAAGGATTGCCATTTTTATACGTAAAAATAATTTTTTTATATTAGAAAAATTGAGCAAAACTGAAAATTAAATATCCTGGCAATCATAGAATTTGGGCTCAAAGAAAAAAATTGAAAAAATAACGTAAACAAACGTAAGTCAGACAATTGTGTTATAAAAACTCAATTTCATACGTAATTGTTTGTGTATGGATTGTTCGTCTGTCGAACCGATTGTAGTATAGAAACAGGCTATAAAGAAGTCGTACTTTTGATTAAGAATTTCCATATATAGGAATGACAAACTTAGCCAATATGTACAACATGCTGCTAACTTTTTATTATAAATAAACCTCTATATTTATTTTGAATTGCCAACCAATATTAATATTATATTCCAATTATGGGAATCGAACCCATAACAATCACATTAGTAGTTCAAAAAACTACCTACTGGGGCACCCAAAATAATTAAATAACTTTAATAATTTTAAAAACCGATCATGTTATGGACGACGGTACAGTTGACTGTGAGAATGTAGACTCGACGAATGACAAATATTCTTCCTACTTATACAATGAACAATGAATCTACGACAACTACTCTCTAGTTTTAAGCCTGCATACACAATGGAATCTCTGCCAGAAGGCAAATTTTGTAATTCGTAATGTTTTCTAATTTGCTTCAACATTAATTGATACTATTAAAATTTTAATTGAGGCAAAGCTCAAAGTAATTTAACTGTTAATTGACATTATTAATATTAATTGTAAACAATTTATTTTGATTTTCTATTTTTCCCCTGGACTCGTACACGGCATATTTAAGAAATATTTTTTATAAACCCAACATGGTTTTTATATATTTTTAATAAATTTTTAGTAAGTTTTGAAAGCGTCTTTTTATTTGTCAAAATGGAAATAAATTTCTTCCAAATGTATGTTGAAATTAATGAAGTTACTTATGATGCAACAACTTCGTAAACATATGTATTCTTCAGAAGATTTATGATAAAATTGTTATCCTTGAATTGCTGTGTTGTTATATCGTACAAGTGTGTATACGCGCATATGTATATCAGCATTGTTTCGATGAATTTTCTTGTTTATTCGTTACTAACTGTATACTCTTTACGAGTATACGATATTTCCTTCAAGTATCAACATATTCGTGCATAAATATTCAATTAAAACTCAACACTTTTAATTAAATAGAGTCTGTGTGGATTTCTTTTAATTGTTGTTGTTCTGATTGTTTCATATATACAGTGTTATGCATAAATCAAAGTACCCCAACTGAAATAAGCAATTTCATGAATTTCTAGAAATATCATTTTATGAAATGTTGAGACAAAAAAACAAAAAAAAAAAAAAAAAACAAAAAACGCAACGCAAATTACTCACAACACTCTACAATTAGTAATTGAAAATCAACATTGGCAACAAAAAATTTTTTTAAGTACCTTCCATATTCATCATATTGCTGAGGCTTTTTCGAATATTCTAAAAAACTGATTAATCAACTACGCGATGAAAAAAAAGTCGAGGGCGAGTCACTCTTATGTTTAAAAGTGTTTAATTTAAAATACAATTAAAGTTTGCTTGTGTAGGAGACTGAAATTTGACTAATTAAGAAAGGCCATACAGTTGTTGTGCTCCATGGGCTGTGAGTAAGATTAAATTTTGATCAGATGGATGACTAAATACTGACTATTATGATTAATAATTTGGACACTATTTTAAATTAAAAATGATTGAAGGCTCACTGATATATGTATGTTTAGTGTTTTAGTCTCCTGCCCTTTGGTCAAAGATTACAATCCTACAAAAATCAATGCAATCAGCAGTTTTTTTTAAAGTACATTCAAACAATTAGTATGTTCGTTATAAAAAAATATAGTCAAAGGCGTCTCACTAATAATAAACTAAGTCAGCTAATTAATAATTTTTTTTATAAAAAAGTAATGAAAAGCTGTCATATGTTCCAGATGAATTACACTTAAAAGACACTAAATATCACCAGAAAGTAGTAAAAATAACTCTTTAATAACAAGCAAAAGGAATCATGGGAATGACTGATTCATCAATAATAGTCGCATATAAGCATAATTTTCTCCCGACAAAAGTGAATGAGAGTATATTCAGGCTTTTGAAATGCGTAAAAGAAACAAATAAGGCTCGCATTTGACTAATAAGTGTTGTTCTATATTTCTAATCAGTTAGATTTTAGGCCAAATCGGAATAATCCGCATTTCTTAACTGGTTTGCATTTTAATTCTGGATAAAACTTTTTAAATTTAACTGCTAACAAAGTTTTGTGATTCTATCAAACTTGCTTTTTTTATTAGGAAAATACATACATTCAAGAAATCTGTATAGAATAAGAAAACATAAAACATTCTTTTATCAGAATTTGAAAAGCGTTTGATATATTCTTCGTAATTTCAACTAATTCGTGATATATAATTTTTTTTTTAAGATCAATACTCAGGAGTAATCCCCTACTCACGCAGCGCATTGTATTGGAATTTGAAAACAGATAGATATATTTTTTCCTTCTCAATTTTCAGTAAGCGCCTTATGTCAATGAAACAAGTTGCTGTCTCATGATCACTCAAAGGCCAGTGTTATACCTTCGCCCTTGAATGATCAATAGCACTTGCCCCATCTGTTGGTGGATGTTGAATGAGAGTGACGAGTGTCTTCAACTTAGTAGGTTAGCTGTTATCTTCCAAGAAGGTGGCCCTGTACTCCTGATCATTCGTTTCTGGTAGAATAGGTGGAAATATCAGGGAACGGTTTCTTGAAGATAGGGTTGTTGGAGGGGGGGACCTCTTATTTTTAAATTATAATTTAAAAAAAACAGCAAATTTTATTTTTTAATTTTTCTTCTTCGCTGGGATTTGAACCACGAGCGTTCTAGCTACTATACCACGACCTCCCTTATTTGTGCCCATAATTATGAAAGTGGTCTAAGTCAAAAATTAGACCACAACTTCTTTAGATGATTCTAAATGTCACGTTTTATATCTTTCTCCTATAAGAGGAAGACCAAAAACATACGGAAATATTAAATTACTTCTATTATACAGCATCATTAGACTAGTATCGGAAAAAAAACATAAAGATATTTTGAGTTTACTACCGTACATATTTCCAGTTTTTCAGGAACATTTTAAGAAGCTTAAATACTCGCAATATTGATAAAAATGGATTACTGTTGAAAAATAATTAACGTATGTTCAGTTAAATTATTGTTTTAAATAAAACTCAAAGTTCTTTATTGCTTTAAGTCATTTATAGGACATTCAGTTAATTTTCAAAATGGTCTAAGTCAATTCAAACTTTGAAAACAATATTATCGTATGAAATTCATACAAAATTTCATATTCGTAATAAATTTCCATTAATTAAGACTAATAAAATTATTAATTAAAATGTCATATAATGTAAAAACATTTTTTAATTTATTCAAATGTAAATCATTAAATATCTCGAAACATGAAATATATGACTTAGACCACTTTCATAATTATGGGCACATATATATATTTTTTTCCTTCTCAATTTTTAGTAAGCGCCTTATGTCAATGAAACAAGTTGCTGTCTCATGATCACTCAAAGGCCAAGTTTATAACTTCGCCCTTGAATGATCAACAGCAATTTCCCCATCTGTCGGTATATGTTGAAAGTGAGTGACGAGCGTCTTCATCTAAATAGGTTAGCTGTTATCTTCCCAGAAGGTGGCTCTGTACTCCTGATCATTCGTTTCTGGTAGAATAGACTGGAAATATTAGGGAACGGTTTCTTGAAGATAGGGTTCTTGGAGGGGGGACGACTTATTTTTAAATTATAATTTAAAAAAAACAAAAAATTTTAATTTTTTAATTTTTTTTCTCCTTCGCTGGGTCTTGAACGTCGGTCGTTTGAGTTTATGTGCACGCTCTCTAACCACTACACCACGACCCTCCCTTATTAAAAAACAATTTAAATTAAACCTTTTAATAAATTAATATATTTTTTTAATTGTTTTGTATTCAATTTAAATTTTTTTAGATTTCTGAATTCCTTTTCAAATAATATCTTTTAATTGATATTATAAGTTAATTAAAATTTAAGTAATAATACTACAAATATTTTAATTAAAATTTATTTACTTTTTTTTTTTTTACTCAAATCTTTCATTTAACTGACTTTAATTTTTGTTTAAAGTTGATTTATGTTACACACTGTATATCCGAGTACATGCATTTATTGTTATTTTTAATTTTAACATTGTTTGCATGCGCTTGTACTTTTACTTTTATAATTGTTTATATTCGGCCAGACTGTTTTGTGCAGTATCAGCTGCAAATAATTGTATATTTTATTCCCAATCTACTTGCAGGCTGATAATTAATAATGGGAATTGACATTGACACTTATGAAAGCAGGTGGCGGAAAATAAAACATTTTTGCAATCATAACTTTTGTATACATTTAATGCACACAATCGAACACACAAACACTGTATACTTTTCGCTCTTCTATTGGCTAACGCCTACGGAACAGAGTTGCACATGAACACTTTGATGAAGTGAAGAGAATTTAAATTACGCTTGACTTCAAAACATTTTAATACTTGCGAGTGCTATAAACACAAATTAAAATTGTAGTCATGCATCATAAAATATGAACGAGTATGAAGTGCCCATTCAATTACACACATTTTAACGTAAAAGTTATCATTTGATGGTATCATTTTAATGTTTTAACAATTATATTGGTTTACATTCAATTACATTGAACATAGAAAGTTGTTCGTATTACCAAGACAAATTGATGGTGTTACTCGTAAATATGTGTTGCTTTGTTTGCAAAAATTTATCGGCCTAAATACGTGATGGAAAATTATATTTCAAAATCAAAATCACAATCAAAATCATAATGAAAAAGTAATAAATGTACTCGTAATATGTATTATAATGTGATTGCAATTTGTTATTGTTGCTGTTTTTTTTTTTTTATTTTTTTTATTACAAGTATACTGAGTACATGTACTCGTACATATTTTGATAAAGTTTTTAATGGAATTTTAACTTACTCACTTTTTCAAACTTCCATATGCACTTTTCAAAACTTGTGCTCTTGTTTGTTAGCAAACATTTTCGATTTATTTTACAAAAAAAGAAGAAAAAAAAAACTAAAAAACAAAATCTGTTCTATCACTTAAACTTTGTAACATTTGTCCTTTTCTAAACAAACAAAAAAAAAAACGAAAAAAAGTGAAATCAAACATGTCGTATAAACATACAAACGCACATACATATGTATGTATGTACAGCATATTTAGGAAAGATAAAATAGAACAATAGAACAAAATAAAAGATTAAAAAAATGTGTACATAACGAATATGTATTGTCTGCATGTATGACTTGTATGTAACCTGGGTCCATTGTGCTTACAAAACACTTTCAAGGAAGTGTAAAAGTTAAAGAGAATAATGCTTCTTACTTCCCCCATAACTTTTCAATTTCCCGACATGCTTGAGTTTAATTTTAAGCTGCGTTCAGTGTATTATACTGTGCACTTGTATCCTGTGGCATTTGCAAAACTGTCAACATCATCCAGTATAAGTTTAAAAGAGCTGTTAATGAATCCTGTAGGACATTTTTCAAACAAATTTCACAAAACATATGCACACATAAGCAACAATTACTACAACAACAACATATATAAAAGCAATAAAAAATATCGGTTTATTTCTTATAAATTGGGCCAGTACATATGGCTGAAATAATTGTTTTATACTGTACAAAAGCTCGTGCTTCTTATGCTATAAACACAACAAAGGCTATCGAACACCGAACACACGACTACAAAAATCGCTGGCTACGAAAGTAGCCAAGTAGCCAGCTACTTAATTATAATAACGACTACAGCTACAAAATAAACATCTGTTTTGACACGTTGAACATAACCTAAACAAAATTAAACAAACTTATTTTTTGTAAGTGAAATTGTGATCAAACAAAAAACAACAAATGTCTGAAGAAAACGTATAAAAATTTAAGAAAACTAAAAAGGTTATTAAATAATAAATTAAAAATGAAATAAAAACTGATGTAAATAAATGAAATAAGTAAATGAAAACTAAACAAAAAATGTAAACAATTGATTTTTTTTTTCAGTGTTGCAACTTAAATTTTTTTCGCATATATTTCATATATTGCGTTTTTTAAACACCTTTTCCATGCATCTTATTGTATTGGCAGCACTAAACTTTTTATTGTCGCGAAGAAAAATAGAAATTAGCCTAAGTTGGCTACGGGCTACAAAAGTAGTCGTGTGGTCGGTAGTCGTGTTGTCACTAAAATAATTATTCTCATATGCACACATGTATTCTATTTTTGACAGTTTGTAGTCGATGGTCGGTAGCCTTTGTTGTGTTTATAACATTAATGTTTATTCACTCGCTCTTTCACTCAATTTTTATTTACTCACTCAGTTGCTCTTGTTAAATTCAAACAAAATAGCAACACTTTAATGTCACTTTTATGCTAAACAGTAGTAGCCAGAGTATCTTATTTGTCATTACCACACCAGTATTATCATTAACATAATGATGGTTATCATCATTATTATTATTTTCGTCATCATCATTATTATCATTAACATGAAATGAAATATATTTTAGGTGTTGCTCTTTCTTGCTGTAAACTGCATTAACAATCCTAAGAGAATTGAACTCTCATATGCACACTTTAATTTACACTACATCCCCATACATACATACATACGTGCATGTATAGTATGTATGTCTGTAGATATGGGCATACATAACTATAAGCGTACATGAATAGAGCTGATAAAAGACAAAAAAGAAAAATACGTGTTTTTTGGTTAAACATGAATTTGTCTTCTGCTAAGATGAACTATTTTTCCTGTGATAAACCAAAATCTCTTACTTACTCCCTCCTCTTAAGTGCTTGTATAAATGTAGGCAGTTTTTTTATTTGCCTGCTATACGTTACTTTGCTATTGTGTTCATCCTAAATACTTCTTAAGAGAAATTACTGTTTAATAACACCTAAGGGTAGCACAAAATTATTTTGTTGGTTGTTTAATTTGAAAATGATGTTAAAAAAACATTTTCTCGTATTGTAATATCAAACTCAGTCAAAACACGAGTTTAAGTAATAAATTTTATTATACAGGCTTGGGAATATAATTTAATACTCATTCTATTGCACGCTATTCTCTTAAATCTTAACACTCTAATGTATTGTACTACCCTAATGGTGATGGAATTGCTTAAATTTCCTTTAAGCAAAAGTACTGTTACAAAGGAACAACTAGAAACACAAACACAAACACACACACAAATACAAATACAAATACAAATTAAATGTTGATTGCATTTTATTATTATCTGTTATGCCGTTTTACATACTCGTACAACTTTTCTTTGTAGATTCTGTGTTTGTTCTATTCTATTAAATGCTATTCGTACATGAAATTATTTGTTTATTTCACAGAGAATGTCAAAAATTTTAAGTGCATCTTGTGATAGTGATTTAATACACATGCCCCAATTAATTATTACTCAACATTTTATTAATTACCCTGAATGGAGTGATTTTGTTTGTCCAATGGCATTTAAAATTCTCCACAAAACAATTGAAATGGGTCAGTGCATACTCGTACATCTAAATTAGAATGGACAAGATGAAATCGTTCAAATAGAGAAATCACTTTAAATTACAAACTTATTTTGATTTCGGTCTCAATCTTTATTATTTTAAAGTAAACAGACATACATACGCACGTATAGAAAGAATTCTACCAGCATTTAAACATACATATGTACTTAAAATTGTATATACAAATACATATATGTTTGTAGATATCTATCTATATACACATATTTATTTAACCGAAGTTTAATCAGTTTAAAATATGTTTAAATATTTACACAATCTGTACATTTAATGATTCATTTCTATTTATTTTACATTTGTTTGCCTTTTTGTGAACATTTAAGTGATTTTAAGAGGGCATAAATTAAATAATTAAAGTCAACATATTATGGGACACAAAAAAAAAAAGAATAAAAAAAGAAAAAAATAAGTTTGTAAACTCTGTTATTAAAATCAGAATAGAAGTGATTCAGTGCAGTTGCTTCAATGTCAAGACTTATACTGAAAGTAAGTTATAACAAAATTCTATTGTTTAATATTAGAATAAGTTCGGCAGCAGCAGCTAAGGTTTTTGTCTAGGGTTTTGCTATGCTGCCCTTAAAATGATCGTTTTCATATAAACGTATGTAAGTATTATAATTTTGACAACTTGCTGTCTGCTGCTTGCTGTCGTCTATGTAGTGTCAGAAAACATTAGCTTAGAAGATATAAAGTAGAAGAGCGGACCTAAGTTTTAATTTTTTTTATTTGAGATCAATACTCAGGGGTAAACCCCTACTATATGCAGTATTGGAATTTTTGGAAAGGACAGTACATTTATATTTCTTATTATATTATTATTACTAAGTGCCTTAGGAATGAGACAAATTGCTGTGAAATGATCATTCAAAGGCCAGTGTTATACTTTCACCCTTGAATGACCAACACCAATTGCCTCATCATTACATGTTGATTGTGTGGTGAGTGTCTTCGCTAAATAGGATTAGCTATTATTTGCTACTTTCCAATACGTGGCGCTTTTCTATTGATCATTCGTTTTTTTGTTGACATTGGTTAAGGTGGAATAGTATTATTGTTGGATTGTGGTTATGGTATTAAGCCTTTTTATGCTAACGCCATATAAAGATGCAAGTTTTATCGGCTTGTAATATTGCAGCGCGCTGCACAGAATTTGCTGAAGCTATAATGTGCAAAATAATGAAGCTCACGTAGCTTCAACGTCAAATGACTGTGACGACAGTAACGTCACAAATAATATCTTCAAACTTCTCGCTACAAAGTGATGGACGAAGGATGGGTGATAAACTAGAAAACAACATATTGTTACGAATTGTCCTTTATAATTCGTTTTATTATTCAAGGGTTTGATATTTGTAAACTAAAACACCATTTCTTTTTGATTTAAAACTTTATTTACACTTAATAACGTTTAAAATACAACTAACTTCTAACTGTAAACCTTAATGTGTAGCCCTATTTATAGTTCTAATGTTTTATTCTAGTAATTTCAATTGTTTTTATGTATTAGTTATTACATAATTATACAACAACAATTTCATTTTCAATTATTAATTTTATATAATTTTAAATATACATGTGTTTTGTTTTTGTAGTTATATAATTTTTATATACATTTTAATCCAACATGTATATTTGTTTTTGTAATGATTTATAATTTTATAAACATATTTGAGAATGTTCCTAATATATTTGTGTTTGTAATAATAACAGCAAAACCTACTTTAAAAGACTGTAATGATGATTTTGCTTTATAAAATTATGTTTTCGTAACAATATATTAAAAACAATAAATATTAACAATTATTTTATTAGCTGGTATTCTGTGATACCTAAAATCTATAATTAACTTCGAAATTTCGAAAACAAAACCGATAATCTTGAATTCCATGACACCAAATTAATTTTTATGTCGTTTTCAAATCCAATTCCGATATTATTGGTTTCTATGACACCCTGGATCAATTGATATTAACTTTGATCATTTACTGGCCAGATGGCTAGTGAACCAAAAAAAGAACAAACGTGATCAACTACCATTACTACACAATTACATTTTGTTATCTCCAAAAAGAAAAAAAAAAACAAACTACAGCTAACCAGAACTGTATATAAAGTGAAGTAGATCTAGGAGGTTCAGTATAGTGCACTGCCTAAAGCTTTGAAAAAAAAATCTTAAAATTTTGTGTGCCCAACCTGGGCAATCACAAAGAAAAATGAATGTCTTCCTCTTCGCTTAAAGGGCAGACTTTACCTTTCTATGTGTTTATCGATCATCCAATATTTCTTATACTCCGCCGTAAGCGTACATGAAGATTGACGGAGAATTCTCAAAATGTGCATCATTCTGTTCTGGTCATACCGAGGCTAAAGTATCGTAAAAACTGCCCAGGATGTGATGGAACTTTATCTGTTCTTAGGCTTTAACCATAAAATGATGAATAAAAATTTTAAATTAAAATATTCACTCTTTGACTGATGGTTTTATTAAATATAAATTTATTTACACCAGGTTCAGAAACTTTCCCTTTAATTTTTCTCAACATATATCGGGTTTGTCAAAAATAAAGCATTTCCCACCTGTTTTGGTGTATGTGGTACACCAAAATAAACTTATTGATTCTGGGAATAAGGTGTAAATATGTATGTATATAGGGTAAATGAGTTATATATGTATGTTAATAGGGAATAAACATATTAAGAAAAATGGAAGGTTTTCTTTCAATATTCAATAACACAATTTTATTTGAATATATTTAATAAATTCTTAAAAATAAATTAGAGAATAATACATTTTACCATTATATTGTAGAGTAGAGAGTAGAATAAGTTTAGATAGATCGCCTAAAATCGTCTTCCTTCTTTAATTTATCCAGACGGTGGTTGTGAGCTAAGTAAGTGAAGTTAGAGAAAAAAGGCTTACAAATACTGTTTTATAAAAGAAATATGACGAACTGAGAAACACAGCGAATTAAAGCTCATAGGGAAGACAATTTTGCGATTGATATTAAAGATTATTACACAGATCGAAATTTCAGTTTAAATATAAATATGTACTTAAAGTCTATGTAATTAATATTTCATATATAATCTAAATTGTTTTCTATAATTTTACAATAAATACGGTATATAATAAAAAAGGGTTTTATTGTCCAAGTAAGATTGGACACTATCTTGAAATTTAAATTTGACAAAGTATGTGTGTATGATATCATTGAACTTTTTTATTCGTTTAAGGGATCTATTTTTGTCATTATGTGTAGAGAAATGTCCAATTCTCCATAACTTTAACGCATAAATCAAGCTTAGTTTGACTGATGACATAAGTTTAATCGGCTTTGAGTACCGCTATGGCTAGTGGCTTATTCGCTGAAATCATCTTCATGGCCTCAAATGGCTCGAGAAGAATAAACGAAACGAATGAAATATGGTGTACGTCCTATTCTCAGGCTTATTGAACATATTCACAATACTTCACAAGAGTTCCACGAATTTCATTATTTGAATTTTATATATAGATTAAAACAAATAGTTGGTATTTTCAACAAAAAAAATTGTATACTATTCATATTTTAAAAAAAATGCAATATAAACTGCTTCTCACGTTTTGTGAGTTATAAATATTTTAAATGACACACATTGCCTTCTCAAAAATTATATTGGTGCAGTATCTTCAATTTTTTTTACGTATTATATACAAAAGGCAATAAGGGTAAAGAGATTATCTGCATATGTTTAAAAAAATATTTTAGTGTTACTTTAAGAAAACTTTAAATGATTTTAAGGGCAACACTTTTTTTGTTTGTATTCACTAAAGAATTTTGCTTTACCTTAACATTCCAAAAATTTAATGAAATATATATCATTTCTGTAGTTTCTGTTCACTTTAGAATCTACTTATTTTTATAATTTGCATTATAAACAAGTATAACTACATAATAATATGGGGATAAAAATTTTTTAATAAAGTGATTATTATTTTTTTGTTTTGCACAGCTTTGTAACTTTTTTGTCAGACATTGTAATAAATTTTTAAGACAAAACTGACAAAATCAACTGAAGCAATAAATTTTTTTTTTTCAAAAATTATTGTTACTGGCTAAGAAATGTAAATGCTTTCTAGTGAAATATATTGTTTAAATCTTAAAATGTTTGAAAATTCGAAGAAATATTTCAATTTAATTAAAGATTTGTCGACGAAAATTTAACTTGTTTGCTGCAGAAACTTTTTCAACAGCAGCGAAAAAGTATGATCATGTTTCATAATATTTTTTAATGCTCTTTTTGGCTGGGATTTGAAAAGTACGATACTTGGTGATTTTAATGATTTTTTTTTACACTGGTGTCGGAGTTTTTTTTTTTCCAAGTTTTCAAAATAAATCTGACAAACCTGTTTAATAAAGATATAATGCTATATTAAAGCATCTTTAAGGAAGCTCTGTCACAAACTCAATACAAAAAAAAGAAGAAATGCACACACACAGAGCATTGAAATTCTAAAAATTACTTATTTTACTGGCAAATAAAAAAAATCAAATTTAAACTTTTCTTTTTCTTTTCGTTTTAAATCAAAACGATTATTTATTATTTCACCAAAAAAAACAAGCGCTTTATCTGCATTGTGTCGATTTCAAAATTATTTTCTAATATTGTGTTCCCACCCTGTGCAGACACAATTCACTGTGACAGCATACCTTGATAATAAAAATAAACTTAAATTACAATTAAATGAACAAACAAATAATACTAATAATAATACGAGTATTATTTCCTTCAGGTTTATATTTGTTTGAATAATGTCCCTTATCTGTACTTTGTCAGATAAAGAGAATACCACACAATTATTGTACATTTGTGTTGGAACATTATTACGATTATTCTCATTATTTCTTTGGTATTCTTTGAACATATTAATGTGCCTGTTTATGAAATGAATGGACAAACGAAATGAAATTTTTCTTTTTAGACAGAACAAGAACAAGAACAAAAAATTGTGGTAACAAATAAACTCGTACACACACATACTTATTTCATTATATTGTAAAACATAAATACAATATCACTGTTCTCTGCTTGTATATATTTATATTGGTTGGTTTTCTTTGCCCCCTTTGTTTTGAATGGTAGATGACGAACAAAAAGTAAAAGAAAAAAAAAATAAGTCATTAACAGAAATATATAGAAAATAAACTGTTTAATACCAAAACATACCGACAAATGCCGTTAACAAATCAATTTTCCACACTGTTAAACACACATAAACAATTTACGGTTTAAATGTGGAATGGGGTCAAACCAGTCAATGGATGAATAAACGAAAACAAATACTTTCAAGATTCTAATACTTCTGCTTGGTTTGGTTTCAACCTTTTACAAATGGAAAATGTATTACAAAATGTATCTTCCTTTATACTCATTTAAAACGTTTTTCTTATTTTTTTTTTGGTTATCAAGATATAAAATCGGTCAAAACAACAACAAATAAGTATATAAGTATATGTATTTCTATGTGTTAGCAGTGGATATAGTAAATACATACAGTTATGAATATTAACTCTATTATGCTGCATATACACAAGCACATATTTATTTAGAATTATTGGTTTTCTTTAAAACCAGCAATATTTTTATATAAAGAAATGTTTAACGTTTTCTTTGTCCATACACTTAAAAATATGCTATAGATTCTATTATAAATAAAGTCTTAAAAGTATGCAATACTATCTTCGAATTGTTGTGGGTTATACTGGGCGCATTCTCAAGCTAGACAAAATTTTAAATCATAAAAGACTAAAATGATCAATTAAATTTGAATTCGAACAATTTTATTTACTTGGAAGTTCAATACAAAAAGGTATTTCCGTTAAGAATGGTCTTTAAAGTCAAGCAGTAAGTTTTCAAGCAAAATACTCAGACATTTTTGGAAAAATTTCGTGTTTTTTTAAAATTCATATTTTAAATCGTGTGAAATCGCTTGTCTGACAGATATAGACATTAATACGAGTGTATAATTTTAAAAACTAATACGTCAATAATTACAAAATGAAAGGGACACATTTTTATACTTCATTTAGCTTAACTCAAGTGCAGCCGAAAGCCCCTTTATTAAATAAATGCTGAAAATGTCTGTGTCTATCATGGCTTAAAATGTAATAAATAATTCATATAAAATTTCTTAAGGCAATACCTCCAGTACCAATAATATTGTATTTTCTATTTTGTCTACAGTAATTATATTTTCGCTTTCATTTTCTCTTATAAATCTTAAAAAGAGAACAATAACTTTAGTATGCTCGTACACATCTATTTTAAAAGTAATTACTTGAAAAAAAAAAAAAACACAGAATACTTTTATGACCCCCTTAAAAATTTCTATTTAATAAGATTTTCTAAAATCATTACACAAGATTTATTATATTCTAAGGATGAGCGTTAAGTTTTTGTAATAAATATTTTAATATTTTTTAATAATTAAAATAATGCTCCTCTCACACTCTCTCTTTCCACCTAATTGTTTCTCTATATTCGAGTATATATGATTTATTAGGAATACCCCACTTATGTGATGGAATACGACTTTTATTCTAACCATAAGCACAATATCTGTAATGAGTTTATACGAGTAATTCGTAATAGTAAGCCGTAAAAATATTTCTAAGAATGTGTTTTAAAGTTTAAATGATTCACAGAAAATGGCTCAATTTTCACGAGAAGAGAAACAGCAAATTTTATTTTTTCGTAATTGAAACAAGTAAACGTTCTCACAAATGTACGAGTATGTAGTAGGTGTACCTTTTACGTACTTAATGTGTATGTACAAGCTTGAACCCAGTAAGCACGAAGTCAAACGCCTAATAAATAGTATTGTTTTTACAGAAACAAACGTTTAACCCTGCTGTGAGGTTTAGACCATTTAGGTCAATTTTTGTTTTGTTCTTGCCTTGACTAAGAAATGTCACAACATTTCAGCTTAAAACGTTAGCTATTGGGATATTTTTATATTTTATTACTCCTGAAAAACTTTCAATCAAAAATAATAAAGTGGAAGCCAGAAAAATAAAAAATTGTTAATTTTGGGTTTAGGACCAATTTGGTCCCTTATTTTTTTTTATTAAATCTTCTCTCTGCATTTGCTATCGCAGTTTTCTAGTTGCTGTTAATCTTCGATTTTCCATTGTTTTAGCAAAGTAAACAAGTCAGACACTGAATATAAACTGTAGTTAACTACCACGCATGATATGTAAACTTACAAAGAGAAAACCCAGATATAAAGGTAACTTATTAAGACACTTTAAAGACAAACTGGGTGCATCATATACAGTCCCTGGCCATATTATTAGACGCACTCTATTTTTTTAGTAACTTTATGTTTCTTAAGTCTTATTATGCAATAATGGTACATTTGAGCTACAATACTGTAATTTTTTATTTAAAAGAATTGTTGTATACTGCATATTTTAATTTATTTTTCACATATGGTAACACTGTTTTGATAAAGTGGTACATGAACATAAACAAGTATGTACAAACGTGTATCAGTCGCGATCGGAATCGAGTCAGGTGCTTACGTAATTCTGTAGCTTTATATAGTGTGATGCGCATTTTTTTTCTAACGGTATTATACTACTCAGTTATTAGTTGGTTTTGTATACAGTGTTTTAAAAAAGTAGTTGGACTATTTTATTATGGGGAGAAAAGGAGATCTTTCACCACGTAAAAAAGCTGAATATATTAGATGAAAACTTGCAGTGCGTCTAATAATATGGCTAGGGACTGTATATATTTCAACATTATAACAGGCAATTAAAAGAATAATATGGACCAAAATTGTCCTATAACTACGGTTTTTAAGTTTTTTTGACCTAACAGCAGAGTTAAATAAATAGTACAACAATGAAGTTTACTTTTACTATCAACAGAAACAGATCTTTCCGAAAGAACGTTTTATGACATTAATGCTTAAAGAGGAGTATGATTATAAGTCACGTCGGCGGCACTAAAGACTCAATGCAAAACACCAACCTTCCCAAACATTTTCTTGGCATTTTTTATCTATGGAAATAATACCTACTGACTGTACATTAGATCTACAGGTCGAAGCACTCGAGTACCTCCGATAGGAATAAATATAAAAAAAAAATATTTCTAATGCAAATCTGAAAATTAAGTTGAAGAATTTAAATGAAAAATAATATTTCTAATTACAATATCTGAATTTAAGTTAAAAATTATTAACTCATACAATAAAACAAATGAACTGGTTGTAAATTCGGCGAAATGGATCAAAGTAAAATAATATGGGATGGGGGGATGCGTGGTATAGTGGTTAGAGCGCTCGCACAAAAACTCAAACGGCCCAGGAAAAAGTCAATTTGCGGTTTTTTCAAAATTATAATTTAAAAAATAAGAGGTTCCTTCCCCCCCTCCCCCTAAGAAGATCATCTACAAAGAAACCCCTCCCCGACATTCCCATGTCTTAGTAAGCCAACACACTAACCACTAGACCACGGCAACTACGGGGTGTCATAGAAACCAATAATATCGGAATTGGATTTGAAAACGACATAAAAATTAATTTGGTGTCATGAAATTCAAGATTATCGGTTTTGTTGTCGAAGTAAATTATTAGTTTTAGGTATCACAGAATACCAGCTAATAAAATAATTGTTAATATTTAGTGTTTTTAATATATGTTGTTTTTTAATAATAGTCACAGATGAAAAGATTCCTCCAACACCCCCAAGCCTGAGTAATAAAACAATATTGAGACTTGCGCGCATTAAATTCGATCTTGTTTACGCGACCTCACTCAGATTGCATCTGTAGGTCATTGGTTAGTGTGTTATTCATATACTGTCTTCTCACCTCAATCGCCAAAAAGCTAGGAATACGATCAAATAAATATAAATAGCAAATGTTGCTGTCATCTGAAAATTAAAAGGAGAATTTCTTTTAAGAAAATTAGGAATAATGTAGGAGATAGAATAGAGCCTAGCGGTACTCCCGCATCAAATGAAAAAATATTTGCTACGTAACTGTTAATCCAAAATTGAGTTTCATCGGAAAACAAAATCAATATTATTTTGTTCTTTAGCCCGCTCGCAGAATTTTCGGCCGATACGACAGTCGTTTGGCTTTAATTTCCATACAAACTGAATTTCGAAAGCTTTTAAACCGTGATACATACACACATACATACATAATTGATCATAACAACCCTGTATCAGAGCTACGCCCTAGCTTCTCGCAGCACTTACATTGTGTGTGTTAATTTTTATCCATGAGTACCGGGACCTACAGTTTAAAGTCGACTTCGAACGATAGATTTGAGAAGCTTTTTCATGGTAATCAAAGATAATTAAAATAAATAAACCGTGATATTTTCGTAAAATTATCCATAAAGTGGAAGGACACATATCCAGTTGCTTAAAATGGTTTCGACTTCATTGATTTGGAAGCTATACCATGCTTCCCTGTACCGCGGCTAAATCTTCTTCAGTGCGCCTTCTTCGGCAGCTTAATTTGATATTATCAATAAAAGTACATGTAGTCCGAAAACGAAGGATTGTTATTCGTTTACATCTGAAGAAAGAGGATGTACGCCATAAAATGGACGAACTCCACGATAAGTTTGACGAAGACAACCATTAGTTTGATTAAAAATGTCAACCATATCTAAGCTTTGCTCTGATGTAAGTCTAAATATAATAAAATGTCAAGCCGAACTACATAATAAGTAAATAAAACAGTGTTGCCTACTTAAAATTGTTAACTTCTGAAAAAACATTCACTACAAGAGCTAAGCTAGGGTTAAATTTTCTAACAAAATTCAAGTTCATGATTAACTAAAACTGGATGAAAATTTACATTCTTTGCTCTGCTTTCATCACCTAGCAATAGAAAAAAATTATTGGATACAAAATATTCCTATTTTGATATCAAGCAACCGTGTCTACTGGGTAAGTATGTGACGAATTGTTTTTGGTATAAGAAATTTTATATGTTTAAGACATACACGTGTATGTTAAATGGATACAAATATGTTTAAAGTAATTTATTAACATTGTTTCTGAGGAGCTGTCTAAATATGCGATTAAGATTTCAGAAAACATGTGAAAAACATAAAACAAAACAAATAAATGAAACAAAAGAAACAAAATATAAATATTAAAGCCCATAACTCATGCAAATTAATATTAAAGATGAACAGCCTTCATCGAATGTTAAAACGTTCTTAAAAGCAAATAAAACTTCACCACCTCACTTACTCTGAAAGATGAAAAAGTATTTCACTATTAAGTAAAATAATGTTACCCAACCGAAAACTCAGCTGTATTTGCATACACAATATGTAATCGTATGTTCATTTATTTATATCGTACGAGTATAGCGCAAAAAACCTGCATTAATTTAATTTATTGGTACGAGGAAAAAGTAAAATCACAAAAGGTACTTGTAAGCACTAAAGAGAGAATCAGAATAGCTTTCCATTATATGTATTGGTTTTGTTTTGCTTAATTAAAAAACGTTTACTTTGAACAAAATATTGTTCTAAATGTGTTATTTATGTAGTTGAGTTTTTAAATGCCACTTAATTTTCGGCCTACATACTATATAAGTAATTAATATGTGAATAAATTTTATTCCTGAACCAATACCATAAAAATATATATAAATTTTTATGTTCTTGTATATCAATGGTGTATAACTCATAATTTTATCATTTATAATAAAGTGGAACATATTTTAAAAGTGCTAAAAAGAGGGCAGGGAGTTGCACCACATCCATTACGGAAATGTAAATATATTTGTATTTGTACGCGTATACCCAGCAGGCATACAGGATTGATTTCAAACGAAACATTATTCACAAACAATACTGACAAATAAAAAACTATGTCTCTTCCTTTTCAAAATAAAAAAGAATATTTTTTTATTGCACGCTTGTTTAAAATTGTATTTTTAATTCTTTACTTTATTCTACTTAATTAGTTTTTTGAATAATTTGACTGCAATTTCAAATGTTAAGTGCTAAGACCTATAAATTTTCAATCGTTTCAAATTATTCTTTTAATCAAATGAAAAAAAAATGTTTGTTGTTACGAGTACCTTGCTTGACTTTATGCTTGCTGGGTATTCGTTAATGGTTATGAATTACAGAGAGCATGTGTTGGAGCACGTGGTTTCAATTTTTTTTATACCGGAAGTGTGTCAAAAACAAAAACTGTGATGCTCAACAGGAACTCAAACTCACAATATTAACTGAGTCATAAAAACAATGAATTCGAATAAAGATTCTTTAAGGAAATATGGTTTTTTGATGAATTTTTTATAATGCTTTACAAACGAAAATAATAGCATCATCAAGAAAAAGGAAAAAAAGGAAATATATGTTACAGCGATATCCTGTTGATTATCATCATCATTGCAAAACCAAGGGTAGATTTGGGACAAATTGTGTTCAAAGCACGAATATTAGGAAATCTGCTTTATATTTAAACTTTAAATTTAGAAAGTTTAAAAGTTTTAGCAAGCGCTTATATTCTTTCCAAGACTAAGTGGGCTAAAAGAAATAAAATTTGTTTTAATAGACTAAATTTTTAAATTAAAAAAAATATCAGACAACCTGTTAGATTTTGTAACTCCAAATGTTTAAGGTTTTTAGCAAATTTTAAAAGTAAATTAATGACTTTCCAAGAATTTTGCATATACTTGTCATTGTCACACAGTATTATTATTTCCAAGTACTACACAATGAATAAGCAGATATGGACAGAAGTGTTATACATTTAAATTAATTCGTTTTCTGTTCACATATTCATATATAAGTACAGGGTGGTCCAGAAAGACCGAAGTGGTGTGAATTCCCTATAACTTTTTTATTATAATTTCTTTTTTCCTTTCTTCTCAGTATTTTGTAAAGAAGACTTGGACAATTAATAATGGAAAAATACACAACTTAACAACGTCTTGACAATATTGAAGTCAGGAGAGTATTCGGGAGAATAGAAACATCAACCAGGAGACGTTCGACACAACTTGACTTCCCAAGAGGGTCGCTGCAGCGAATTTTGCATACCCTAAGAATGTTTCCATACAAAATTCAACTTGTCCAAGAATTGAAACCGACAGATTACCAGCAACGACTTGACTATGCAATTTATTTCCAGCAAAAAGCACAAGAGAACCCTAATTTTATTCATAACTTAATTATGAGTGATGAAGCTAAATGGGTTCGTTAACAAGCAAAACTGAAGGATATGGGCTACCGAAAACCCGAGAGTACTTCATCAACGACAATTACACCCAGTTAAGTGTACTGTTTGTGCGGTGTTTCTTCAGAAATTATCATTGGCCCATATTTTTTTGAAAATGAACGAGGAGTCGCCATTTCCATCAATGGTGATCGTTATCGGGCCATGCTGGAAAATTTTGTAAGGCCAGGCGTGGAAAACCATTTGCAAATATGGTTCCAACAGGATGAAGCCACAGCGCACACTGCGAGAGCCACAATGGGTCTTTTATGCGACATCTTTGGTGAAAGAATAATTTCGCGTAGAAGCAATTTTAATTGGCCTCCGCGTTCCCGGATTTAACCGTTTCAGATTGTTTCCTTTGGGGTTATTTAAAAGGGAAAGTTTATGTTAATAAGCCTAGGACTATTGAGAAGAAATTAACAACATACCACCGGAAGTTTTGCGAAAGGTCATGGAAAATGTGTTGGAAAGAGCACATTTGTGCGAAGCAGAAAATGGCCACCACTTGCGGGATATCATTTTTAATAACTAATCTAAAAATAATCCCTATAAATTTACTGTATTTAAAAAACAAAAAATTAAAAAAATATGTCTTAAATAAAAAGTTATAAGGCATTTACAACACTTCGGTCTTTTTGGGCCACCCTGTACCTATATATTATACGGTATTAAAAGAACCATTATTATACTTATTTTCAATTTTTCCCAGCAAAACTAGAACTTACTAATGAATAGTGAATTCGTTATTGATATCAACCTCATGAACTTCTATTTTTGCTGACTTACTATTAAATTTAGCATGTGGTTGACTAAAAAGAAGATACGGCTTACTAAGTCATGAGCCCAGAGTTCAAACTTCAACTCTGACATCTTGAAAAAAATATGAAAAAATTACATATTTCTTTCGGTGACTACTTCTCAAGAGTCTTCAGGCAACAAGCTTTTCAAGTCTGTCGTTTGGAGTCGACTTTAAATTGTAAGTCCCTTTACTCATGAATAAAAATTAATACACACAACATAGGTGCTGTGAGAACCTAGACCGTAATCCTGACACGGAGTTGTAATGGTCAATTATGTATGTATGTACTCGTATGTATGACATAAGAGAGAAGTGATTCAAAGCCTTGAATAGCTCTGAGAAATACTTGGTGTTCAGTGCAAATGCTATGATTTTGGAACAACTTCCATTACTTGTTTATTTGGGTATATTCACAAAAAGTACACTTAAAATGTTGCTGATAAATGGGCGTATGTACGTACGTCATACAGATCGTAAATCAACAACACGACATTTATTTTATCTTGTCTATCCTATTCAATTTTTTGTTCTTATTTTTTTTTTTTCTTGTTAATAACAAATATTTGTTTGCAATATTTATAATAACTTCTGCTACTGTTAAGCATTTATTGACAAAAATGATTTCCCTAATGACTGATTTGGAGTTGTTTTGAATTGACGCAACACAACGCAATACAATTTATTTCGCAATACAAATACAAGGTTTAATATATAACATGACGATGTACTACATGAAATGATAAAAAAAAATATATTTTATTTATTTAAACATTCTTCCTTACCGTGCAACTATACTTTCTGACAAACAGCCACCTTCTGTTTCTGTTTCTTTTTAATTTCTTTTCCATATCCTGCTGATAGCGTTAAAATATGTGCAGACATGAATGATTTACGATTCCAAATGCTTGCAGATACATGTGAGTTTGTCTGTACATATGTTTTCATATTAAATTTCGGTAATTATTTCTAGGAACAGAGATATACAGGTATGTTCTGAAAATAACTTTTTGTAGGAGTGATTTCAAATCACGAGAAAGGTGTTCTGAGCACAAAATTTTTTGAAATTTTGTGATTTGAAATCGTCAGGTAAATTCTTGTCGATATTAAATCACTTGCCTTTTTAAACACTATTTTACTTACAATTGGGCGAAAAAAGTAAAACAAACATATAACATCATTTGTTCTTTATTTATTTTTACAAAAAAAAATTATAATTTCATGCAGAAAAATTCTAAAATTTGCAAATTTTAAAACACATTACAATTTTCATAAAATTTTTTGATTTGTTTACATTTTTCACAATTTGCTTTTATTTTTCAAAACGATTTTTGGAGTTGCCAGATTTACAACATGTTATTTTATTTTATGTATAATTTGACCAAATTTGTCAACTAAATTAATTATTAAAAACTAAAATTTATAAAATTTGTTCATAAAAATTAATATAATGTAAAATAGTTTACATAGATTGGTTAATTTTTGAAATATAAATGTGCGATTTTAATGCAAATGCCAGCAATGAATCTGGCAGCTCTATAAACGACACAAAAGAGCTTAAAGTTTGTGGTTTAGAACAATGAAAAACACTTCTAAAAACAAAAAAGCTCGTGATTTTCAGAACACCTAAGAATTTCTTGCGTGATTTTAAACTTATATGTGATTTAAAATCACGTGATTTTCAGAACATACCTGATTGATAACAATTTTAGTCTTCAAATAAATTTGTTAAAATTTTTTTATGTGTGTTATTAAAAATTAAAAAAAAAGATCAACTTGTATGATTTGAAATAAATGCTAAAACAGTTTCCTAAAATGTTGTAAATATTTTCCTCTAATAAAACAGTTTTTTTAGCCGTAATTAAAAAAAATATTCTATACTTTAGAAAGCGCAAAAGCTTTTGTTTTCCCGGTTTTTTTAAGTGTGTTATTAAAAACTAGAGGTCGCCCAGTGGAGGCGTACTCTCATCAATTGATTATTTTCATTTTTAGTTTAGATGTTTTTAAGGTTTTATTGTGTAGGAAAGGACTCAACAGGCTAAGCCGACGGAGAACAATAGCATACTAGCAAGATCTCTCAAGCCAAAAAGGCAATTGAGAAACAGTAACTAAGAATTATCTCACAACCTGCATCATCGTGGCATAGTTGTAGAGTGCTCGCATAGAAACTCACTCCCTGACATTTCTAATCTATTTCACCAGAAACCAATGATCAGGAGTACAGCGCCACCTTTTGGGAAGATAATCTACTGAATCTACTGAATTCGCTCACCATTCACATTCAAACATCCACCGACAGATGAGGCAATTACTGTTTGATTATTCGAGGGCGAAGGCGAACACTGGCTCTTGAGTGAACAAATTGGCAGCAACTTGTTTCATCAACAATAAAAGGCGCAAAATATACAAACATCTATGAAAAAAAGCCTTCTATCAACCATCTTCACATTCCAATACAATGCACTGCATGAGTAGGGGTTTACTCCCGAATATTGGTCTTAGAAAAAAAAACAACAACAGCAATATCGTCATCTTTTATTCTCCCCTAATTTAAACTTTACTGTGCGTGCTTCTTGGGGTTGATTGCTGTTAGATAATTAATAATTAATCAACAGCAACCGATTTCTCTGCTGTTCGTATTTTTAAAGTTTTTTTTTTTATTGATTTTAGATACGATATTAGTAAGTTGAAATAAAATTTTTCTCCCATCCTCTCATATGTTCCTAAACAAGCACAATGCACTGCATGAGTAAGGATTATAACCTGAGTGCTGGCCTTAATAAAAAAATAGATTTTGTCAAAGCTACACAGTTAAATTATATAAAATTTTTACAAGTAGTACTTGCATATGTACTAGTATATGAAAACTGTGTCTAAAATTTGTCTATTAAAGTATTTGCACCCAAAAAAACGAATGCCAAATATAATTGTGTTATCTGTTTAACAATTGTGGAAAAATGTAACCTTCTACACTTCTTCCCTTCCAAATTTGTACCTTTAATATTTTTTATTTTTTTATTTTTTTATTTAAATATAAATTAAAGTTAATTCAATTACAATTAAATAATTAAAAATATAAACATTCCAACAACTGCTGATGAACAATAATTCCGATCCTTCTTAGTCCATTAATTGTTATTTTTTTTAATTTTTCAATTACTTTTTTCTTTATTTGAAACACTCAAATAGGAATGTTTGTGGGGATGATTTCTTGTATTGATTGAAAACTAAAAACTACCAATCCATTGATTGCTATCACTAATATTGTTTGTAGGAAAAGTACAAATTTGTAAATTGGAATCGATTTGCAATTTTTCTTTTTTATGAAAAGTCATATTCAAAAAAAATAATACCGGAAACTGGAGCTTGTAATTTGACCCTGTTTCCTTAGTTGTGTAGCATTAAATCAGTGTTTTCTTTTCATTTAGACCTTTAAAGCACCTGAAGATAAAATGTTTATGCTACTGGTAAATTATGTACTTAAATACTACGAGTATTGCTTTAAATTAAATTCTGCAGCATTTTCCCTAAAAAAATATTTTGCAACGTTTCGTTGCGTTGTTTTAATTTAAATTTTCTTTCATCACACAAAAAAAAAGAAACAAAAATAACAGGAGCTTATGGTAGGAAAAATATTTTTAATCCTTCTTTAAAGATGTAGGTCGTAATCCCAAAAATATTTTCACTTATGTAGTGGGCGGCTGTTAGTGTACATATTCATACATATCGTTCGCTCATCTACATAAATATTAATACATACGTGAAGAAAAAACTGTGTACCCCTTTTTAAGAAAATTAAGTGTTCAGAGAACTATAAAGTTTGGAACAATTTAACTTTATTTGGAGAATAAGTGCAGAAACAATATTGTTTTTTTTCATAAAAATGTGTAAATAGTGCATTGACTGCGAAAAAAGAATATTCAAGAAAATTTCACACACCACGATCATTTCAAAGCATACACTATTTCTTCTCTGACAAAACCTTAATTTTGAATGCTCTAATGTTATCTGGTAATAGGTGAGAGACTTCTTTTACAATATGAAAATACGAATTCGAATTTCGCAAACCCCGATTATAGAAATACCACGATTTTCGCAGCAGACAATTTTTTTACAGTATTGCCTTTATAATAATAAAAAAGACGAATAGAAATGATGAGGTCTTCTAAATGGTTCTAGTAAGCCTTTCGGTCGTTTTTCGTGGTCGATAGTCACTGTTTGGTAAAGATTTAGGACAAGCGGCGCCACACAGTGTGACAGCCCCATAGTAACTGCGGCAAAAAATGGTTTTTGGAGTGTCGTCCAATTTGGATGAAATTTTCACAGTATATTAACAGGTATATGAGTACAATTCCCTGAAATTTCAGCCTTATAACTTCTTTACTTTTTGGTCTAGAGCAAGTCAAATTTGAGGTATGCCAACGCGCTTGAAATATGTTAATTTAATATGTAATATTCAAAAGCTTATTAATAAAAAAATACATAATAAATATAACTTTAAACTATTTTTTTATTTAATTTAGTTATTGTATAATGAGTGGATGAAAAAATAAATTTAAGGAAAAAAACAATTCTTAACAACAGAATTGTGGTGTAAAAATTGAACATTTTGCATTTTCAATGGACTAGGAAATAAAGAGCAGCCCCTCGCCCTAGGTGCAGACTTATATCAAGTGAAAGATTGAAGTCTCAGCTGTCATTTAAAGTAAAGAACATAGAGCAAAAGTTTGCAAAAGTATTTTAAACATATAAAAAACTGCAAAAAATACGCATTCTGTCGCTATACGTATGTTAGCATGTAATAGCATGTTTACAACTTTTTACTTTTATTTCTTTTTTAATTGTTTACAATTGTTTATATTAATTCATTTGGAATGAGAATGAAATTGAAAAAAATTAGAATACCATGATGATATTAAAAAATTATTAATGGAATGAAAAACAAAATTTTTCTTTTTAATTGCATTTCAATGGGAGGTGGGCGTAATAGCAGCGTGTTATTGTAATTTTTCAATGAAACATTTGAAATGATATAAATTACAGTAATATCAAATTTGACGGTTGTACCTAAAATATTTTAGAAAATATGGCACTTTTTATGTTGAGGTTTTATGGGTGGTGGCTGTAAAAGTGGGCCATAGTTCAAAATTTTTTTCCGATAATGTTTGTAACAATATAACGTTCAAGTATACCAAAATTGAACGTTATACCTAAAGTATTACGGACAATACGGCATTTTACAAATTTCGATTGTATGGGAGGTGGGCGTAAAAATGGGCGGATTTTCTTAATTTTTTTTAAAAGACTGGAATTGTCTTAAAAATAATCTGTACAAAATTTGAAAGCTCTACAATGACTCCTTGTATTTAATGCCGGCGTTGTCACACTGTGCGCCATAGATTAATATTTTTTTAAAGACAGTACTAACCAGGTATTCACTGTCAACGACGAGCACTTAATTACATACATACATAATTGGACATTACAACACTGTGTCAGGGTTACGGCCTAGCTTCTTGCAGCAGTCATGTTGTGTGCGCTAATTTTTATCCATGAGTACCGGGACCTACAGTTTAAAGTTGATTCCGAACGACAGATTTGGAAAGCTTTTTTCATAGCAATCAATTACTCCTGGAGCTTCTGTCAGAAGACTGCTGAGAGGTAGTCGCCAAAAGTCTAGTGGTTATGCCACGGCCACTACAAGCACTTAATTATTAAATTCTTTTCGCCTGAATTGAATAATCTGGAAATGAGCAACTTGTTGTTTTAGGAGTATCATCTGCAATTGGAATCCTTTTTTAAAATCGCATATATGCTAATAAACCACAAAATATAGTGGTTCTCAAAGCCAACAGGATCAATCCCATCGGTCAAATTCAGCCTAATTTATTCGCTAGAATCATGGAAAATTGGACATTTCGAATAGGCTCTCCGCAGATAAGTCATAGCGGACATTTGAACGATGCTACATTTTAAATCGAAACTTTCGATTATATCTCATGCATAATTTGTTTTATTAAATTTGTTTAATTGATCTCAATTGTCAAAAAAAAAATATATACAACTATGGGCTGTTAATAGAAGGCAAAGATAAAATTCACAGAATCGAATTAACAATTTGTAATGGTTCTGTCGTAAAATTCTTATATATAAACTTATAAGACTATTGAAGCAAATGGGCGATATAGTTCAGCCATTTATTTTTATTTATATTTGTGTGTTGGCTGATTTTTTGTCAATGTTTTTTATATGAAATTATTAAAGATTGTGTTTATATTTAAGTTTTTCATATGTAGGCGTACATGGTCGAGTACGTAAAAGCCTTTTTTCTTTTTCATTAAAAAAAATGAAAAAGTAAAACTTATTTAACTCTGGATCTTTTAGTATTTCCCACTCTTGCCAGATTGTATTTTGTTATTATTATTATTTCAGTTCTTTATGTAGATGTCGCTGTCGAAGAACATGGCCTTTATTGCCACTAAAGTTTCAAATATATTGTTTTTTTTTTTTATTGCTTTTCTAATTCTGTCCATGCAAGTGCTCTTGACTTGTCATAAATTTTAAAATACTTTCTTTCGCTTCAAATATTCTCGTATGAACGAACATTCATCGCACATCTGTTTTGCGAAATTAAAGAAAATAAAAACAAAAAAATAAAAAATATGGGATCTACCAAATACATACACACGTCCAAACAAATATTAAGAGAAGAAAATAACACGTTTTTCATTCCAGAGAATTTTAAGTCATCAAATGCGTTAAATTAACTAAATTGCAATTACGTGACTTTTGTTTTTTCTTTCTTTATCATTTTTGTTTTCTATTGTTTCATGTATAAATTGTTTGCTTGTTTTTCCAAGTTTCAGAGACATCTTTAGTGTTGCGATGAGAACGCTTTTAGAAATTTAAAATTTCCATTATATCCTTAAGCCATTTTGTCAAATTAAAAGGATTGTTTCCAACTCACTATTTCAAATACGAAATTTAACCAATTCTAAATTCCTTTTTTTTTTGCAACTCTTCTAATATTTCTTTTATTATTTTCATTTTATGTATTTTTTTTTTGTCTCTTCCTCTCTCGCTCTCACACTGCTCTTTTCTTTTTCTGACTAACTGGTACCATATCTCCAAACACACACAAGTGCCACAGGATAAAAATGGAACAATAACTCGTTCGGGGTGTATAACGTCATCTGTTTTTGTGTTTCAGTTCGCAACTTGTATGTTTTTCTTATTTAATTCTTTTTGGCCAAATTTTTTTATAACAAAAAAAAAAATTAAAAAAACAAGAGATGAAATAAAAATTAAATATTTGAAAAATTCAAATAAGTCAACAGTAGTGTGTAGAAAAAATTAATCATCTTCCGGCAGCATGTCCTTACCTCCAAATGTTGATGAACAGAAAAGGAATTGCGTAGCAAAAAACGGATAACAGAAGCATATTACTTGGAGGAATATCAGAAATAATAAACCCAAAGATATACGAAATATTCTCGGTAAATTTTTTATCAGGGAATACAAAACAAGGGATCAAGCCAGTTGTTTCAATTGTGGCAGAACAGTGAAGCTTTTAATCTCATTGTAAAAAAAGAGTTAAATATGAATAAATTGGTCTATTTAAATGAATCCACATCAAAGATGCCCAGTAGTGGCTGATATCAACAAATTAAACTCAGACGTATACCTATACTCTTTTGTTTGATCGTCAACCAACCAATAGGAAATCAGCATGTTGAGTGGGAGAGACAAACTACACTTGCAGAACTTCTGTGTTTTATTGTTTTATCTCACCTATACTACTACCTTGGGCATCAATGATCCACATGCAGTAATAGAATGCTGAATGCTTGTGGGTATGACTTTACTGGTAGTATCTCTTTGTGTCAATTGGATAGTTTGAACTTTTGTCCCTTATCACGCAAAATATAATTATAATTCCTTGGTAGATTTTTTAATTTTTTGAAACAATTGCAAATTATTTTTTTTAACAATAAAAATAGAATCAAAGAAAAAGCTAATTGCCTTGATTTAGCCGTGATTAGCTCTATACATTGTGATTACTCTGCGCTTAGACGCAGAAATGCCCGAAATTTTATCGTACTTAAAATGGCAGTCTCTTGTAATGGTTAATGTATTATGGGAACATATGATACTCTGTACCAGTATATTTCCTGGGTACTAATAATATCGGTTCCTGCTTGAGATCTTGACTATCTTTACCAATAGAAGCTAAGACTACTAGTCACCACCGACCGATTAGAAGGTCCAGTTAGACGTGAATTACCATATTATCAAAACATAAGCATACATCACTCTTAATAATTATTGGTGATGTTGTCATCAATCATAAACATCTGTTAGTTTTTTTTAATTTAATTTCTTTATTTTTTGTGTAGTCGCCGTGGTCTAGTGGTTAGTGTTTTAGCTTACTAAGACGATAGTGCCGGGTTCAAATCTCAGCTCTGACATCTTGAGAAAAAAACGTGAAAAAATTATTTCTTTCGGTGACTACCTCTCAGCAGTCTTCTGGCAAAAGCTCTGGGAGTAATTGATTGCCATGAAAAAGTTTCTCAAATCAGTCATTCGGAGTCGACTTTTAACTGAAGGTTCCAGTACTCGTAGATAAAAATTACAACCACACAACATAAGTGCTGCGAGAAGCTAAACCGTAACCCTGACACAGGGTTGTACTGGCCAATTATGTATGTACTAGATGACCCGTGCAAATATTTCGCACCGTTAGTTGTAATTTTTGTAACATAAAATGAAAATAATTAATAGTAACTTCAATACATTTTATTAAAAGTGTAAAAATATTAGAAATCATAATATATCATAAATATTTACATATATACATACATATGTTTAAATGCTTTTATAATACTTCTTTGAATACATTGTTAGAGGTAATGACATGATCATCGTTAACATTTTGCCCGTACGAATCCTTAATACAAACAAAAATATCTTTAAACGTACAACTTCTGCAAAGTATTGCCAAAACAGCTTTTTATTGTAAATAGCGGTATTGCCAGAATGGATTTTAATATATACATACTATCAGCCTGTTTCTAAAACACGAATGGTTTTTGACATTCGTCTTTTTATATGAGAAACACTAACAAATTTGAGTGATTTTGTTGTTGTTTCACATATAAAAAGACGAATGTCAAAAACCATTCGTGTTCTAGAAACAGGCTGTATATTATGTAAAACTGCATTACGATTAAGCGGCCCTGTATTACCACACTTGAACAAAAACATTTAATCATAATGACAGTATTATCATGCAGTTATATATAAAATATAAATTTTATCAATGAAAATATTAATTTTTCAATTTCTAATTATTTTTCGTCATTAGTGTTAGAAATAAACTTTAAAATGAGATATCATTCATTAAATTTGATGCGGTGGTATGGGAGATATTTGCAACCGACAAAAAAAGTGCTTTAGAAATAATATATATGATTCTTTATAATTAATTGAAAAGGAAAATAAAAATTTCCCCTGCAATGAAGAATTGAAATAATATTTTAAAAAAAGCTTATTTCTTGAATCATTTATAAAATGAACCGCAGTTCGTATGTTATTTTTATTTTTTTTTTTAGATCACACAGTTGTCCGATGAATCGTGAACATCACTGTTCAATAATAGATACTATGTTCGCGAGCTACAAATGATCTGTAAATGCCGAATAAAATTTTATACACAATAAAGTCTCTAATTTTGTCGCAGTAAACTCAATTTTGCATTCCTTTTTTCTTTTTTTTTTTTGTTTATTTAAGAAAACAATTTAAACAAATATCATAGAAAGTTTTGGATTGAAAACATGTGAGTCTTATTAAGTTTGTATTATTCTATATACTCAGATATATATGTTCATATATAGCCATTAGAATTCATTTTATAGTTTCAAATATGAATTATGTTTTAATGCGCAAATAAATTTCAGTTTTTCACTTTGGAATTAAAATTTTAATTACTACTACCAAAACCTGCTAAGCCAATGATTACTAAGATTATATGGACACTTAAAAGCAAAAATTTAAACTCATCTAAAAACCAATTTTAAAAACTGTATAAATTACAAGAAAAATAAAATCAAATAATTAATGGCTCATTATTTGTATGGCAAGCAGGCAGTCTGGTAGTAAAGAAATGCTTACAGCGAAACATTGTAAATCTGCCATAAAAAAAAGCAATCTTCTTATTCCTTAAATGCTTGTAAGGAAATTATAACATTTAAGCCGCAATACAAATTAGAAAATAAATTAAAAGTAGTCAACAAAGGCACCAGTGGTAATCACGCTTTGTTGCAAACACACTTCACTGCTGCCTAAATTTGGTTATTGTTTTACGCGGTTTGTTACGTTTGCAAAACTTGCCGGGAATTTGCAACAAAGACTGAATACCGCTATTATATATTTAGCACTAGATATTGTAGTGGCTTTTTAAATTCTGCAAAATTTTAATTTTCATTAACTTTTCTTTCTTCCATTTTTCCTTTATAGTCATGAAATATCGGATTATTTCAAATATATAATTAAATTAATCCAGGTTAGATAATCCTGCCAAATGGTGAAGATGTTTTTTTTATATTTATACTTCTTGAACAGTCAACCAAACACAAAAATTAATTTATTTTCATCTAAATTTGGAATTATATAATAATTGTATGGTTTAGGCATAGGGAAAATGTAATAAAATATTAAAATAAACCAAATGTATAGAGAAGAAAAGGGGGATATGTGCTTATGTATGTATGTATGTACATTGAGCCTTTTACCCATGTATGTACATACAAACTTTTTTATTATTCGTTTTTTTTTTCTTTTTTTCAATTCATTCTCTTCTGGCGCATTTTCGTCTTCTTAATGCAGACAATAAACTTCAATTTTAGCCGTATTAATGCTTATAATTACACTGTAATGCTATTTTGCCTTCTCATTTGTATTCATGGTTTTCATTACACTATTTCACTGTTGAGCATTTGGGTCGTTGCTTTTGTGCCACATAACTTTTTTTCGCCTTTGCTTGTACATATTCAGTAAGTATTGCCAAATATAACTTTAACGTGTTCAGAATTCCTAATCTAAGTGAGTGCGAATTCCCAACATAACTATTAATTGATTTAAAATGCAATCTACATATCGTTTATAAGTCAATTCACCATCACACAAAAAAGAAAGAAAAAGGAAATTTTTAAAATCATTTAAGTTCAAGGTGTTATTAAAAATAATTTATTTATAGATATTTCGCTACTTCTTCGTATAACGTCTTCAGTAATTATTGTATAATAATAAATAATTTTTAATGAGACCTTGAGCTTGAAAAATTATTTACGTTTAATTAAAAAAAATCGAACAACCAGAGTTAAAAATTTCTATTAAAACGACTGAAAGGGTGTTTTAGCTATGCTGGGTTATTGGGTCGCTAGATTCTTAGTGTTAACCATGGCAAAGCTGTGCTTAAGCTATGCACTAGAATACTAGTGTACCTTGTTTAGACTACCCAATTTGTGTAGTCAATCTATTCAACTCTATTCAAGAGTCAAATAAGCATGTAGAGAAGCGAATGAAAAAGATCTGAATTGCTTTTTACTCTTGAAAATCTATGTTGCCTTAAATTTGTGTTTCAAACTTCGAATGACCTATAGTTGTTGCAAGGAGTGCAGAGGACTGCGTGTGTAGGTATAAGTAAAGAATGCAGAACTTTCCCTAATGCTACTCCTAATGTCATTCTTCACTTTTTGTCTGTTGAATTTCCTTTTAAGTCGATTTCGACTCGGAGTGCAATTAGATTGAGAGAGTTCAACCTCTATGGACAATTTCTCGGTGGCCATTCTGTAGTATCCTGGTTATTACCTTTGAGGGCATTTCGTATTTTTGAGGGTGTATTAGTGTATTCTTCCCCAATATATAAGAATGAGGAATGGGCAGGGTTTGTACAGGTACCGGTATTACAGTCTTCACCACTGATTCTAAGTTGGATGCCAGCGTGGTGGCCGTTGTTTGCTACGAGTCTATTAACTTTGTAGAGTCTTTTAGATTACCAAAACTGTAGTGTTTTTCAGGCTGTGATATTTGCAAGTATGCAACCATACTGTTGCATCGTAGTCTGATATCTGCTACCCTATGGAGTTCCATCACTATCTTTGTTATTTCTATGACACTTTGGTATTGGCGCGCAAGAGGCAGTAATTCCTCTTCAATTTTTATACAGGCTTTTAGCGGTGTATAACTGTCATTGAATTATCGACAAATACGAGGAAGTTGCAACATCACTTTTAAGAGAGAGACTATTAGTCACTTTTTTTTTAATATACTCGCTCTCGCTTTTTAATATACTCGTACCAAGCGACAATATTACTACTTTTTAATAAGTTGGCCTATAGTAAAAGTTAACTTCATTTTAAGCCTCACGTGGAAAAACCATCTTTCCAATAGTTTTAACATTAACTTTTATGTTTAAGTTTACTTATTATAGTGAAAAACAATTTATCTGTCCGATAAAATCCAACCTTTTACTATCGGTAGCTTGTAATAATAGCCCCAATAGGCCAGGCAATAATGGGTTAAAGCGATTTATGCTGCTGATCAGTTAAATGAACATAAATCAAAGTCATGACAACGCCTATTTGTATTTTAAAATAATTTTAATTGCCCGGTTTTGGTTTTTGTACTTTGAGGCTACACTCGAATTTTTCTCAAGTGGCAACAGTGAGTGGAATAAACACTTCAAGTGTTTGTTGCTCTTGTTGTTGTTATACACAACAGCTAATTTTTTTCCATTTTTTTTGTATTTTTTATTTTTTTTGTATTTTCATTTGTTTTGTTTGTCCGGTCTAAAGAAGATCCAATGGGATTTTATCAAAACATGAGTTCTGGTTCAGGCCAGTGTAAACATTTTGTATAAATTTCATACTTATGTTGGTGTTGTTGTATTTGTTTTGGTTTAAATAATACAAATAAAAGCCAATATACTAACGCACACATACTTACATAGAAAGCAGGGGTAAAAAGAAGAAGAAAAAGATTTGTTTGTAAGTGCACTTAAAATGGCAACATAATTTGTAATTTTGACAATATTTTTTCATCCTTCTTTTTACACTCTCCCAACCACACACACACACCAGCTTACTTAACTTTTCTAAGCATTAAATAGAAATTCTTCGTTATGTTCTATTCTTTTTCAGCCCTATTCTATCTGTGTTTTTTCCCTAAATAAAATAAAAAGAAGAAAGAGAAGATTTTTATTTATAATTTCAGCAGATACTTAAAAATTAGCTGAACAAAAAAAGAGAAGTTGGAGGCATAAGGTCATCAACATATTTTCCATTGAAACTCGTAACTCTGCTGTTAAAAGATCTTTACCATTTTAAAAAAAGCTGAACAAATTAAAATAATCCAAAAAGGTAAGGCAAGAAGACAAAATATTTGTTTTGGGAAAATATAAAGAGAATGGGAGCCATCTGACTTGAGAAAAAGTAATTATAAAATGCCACATCGTGTTAATAAATGATTCAACCCTCTATTTGCTACAATTGCCACTGTTGTCAGTTAATTCTTGTTGAATTCTTGCTTACTGTTGACTGTTTACATTACCGTTGGATTTACATGCGTTGCAAAATCATAGGCAATGAAAAGGGAATTGTGGTCAGAAGTTTCAAAGAATTACAAGAAAATTCTGTTCAGTAATCATATTCATTTCAAATTTGTAAACTAAATGACATATTTTTTATTTATTTTATTTCTATTTTGGTTAAGTGTGAAAAGTTTTCAAAGTAATACCTTTTCACCTGCTAATAATGTGTTTACACGATGGGTTGGGCTGGAACAGGTTTTGATGTTTGTAAAAGATGTAAAACCGGCATCCATACATATTGTTTGAGAAATCACATACAATCAATACAATTTGAAATAAAGTAACAAAAAAAAAAAAAAAAAACAATTAAACTTTTTATTGAATTATTCAAAAATGTTAATTGAAACGAATTTTAATGAATTCGAATTTTAATTGAATGAATTAAAAAAAAAAACACTTGAAGAAATAATTTATTATTTTTGAAAATAAAAAGTGTATTGTGGAAAATAATTGTGATAATTTTTTTTTAAGACCAATACTCAGGGGTAAACTCCTACTCATGCAGTGCATTGTATTGGAATGTGAAAATGGTTGATAGATAGATTTTTTTATAGATATTTTTTTATTATGCGCCTTTTTGGTTGATGAAACAAGTTGCTGTCAATTTGACCACTCAAGGGCCAGTGTTATACCTTCGTCTTTGAATGATCAAACAGCAATAGTCTCATCTTTCGGTGGATGTTGAATGTGAATGGTGAGCGTCTTCAGTAGATTAGCTGTTATCTTCCCAGAAGGTGGCGCTGTACTCCTGATCTTTGGTTTCTGGTGGAATGGATTAGAAATGTCAGGGGGCGGTTTCTTGCAGATGGTCTTGCTGGAGGAAGGTTCCCCTCTTATTTTTTAAATTTAATGTTTTTAATTTAAATTGTAATTTTAGAAAACCGCAAATTTTTATTTTTATAATTTTGTCCTTTGCTGGGATTGAACCCTGGTCGTGTGAGTTTCTGTGCAAGCGCTCTACCAGCATGCCACGAAAAACAAAAGAAATTGCAAACATATGTTATGCTGCAAGAAAAGAAAAAGAAATTCGTCTTATACATGATGTAAAGCATCGATGGTCGTCTTTATCTACCATGATTGAAAATTTTCTTCGTATTTATAAATACGTAAATTACGCTCTATCTGATTTTGGTTTAACGACTTTTACAGATATGAATAAAGCCCTTAAACCACTTGATGTCACTGTTAAGGAGCTCGGCAAGGATTCTGTTACATTGATAGATTTAGAAGGCATTATACAATTTGTTATTAATACAATGGAAAATGCAAACAATCCCTTTTCAAATTAATTATTAGAATGGCTTAAAATTCGAATAAATGAAAGACGTGTAAAACTACTTAGTACACTTATTTTATATCTAAATTCTGGTACATTTTCACTTTTTTAAAATATTGCACAAAATATGAAACAAAAGATTTTGCAAACAAATTGTTTTTGAGAATGTTTTTAGAAAATATGGAACAAAATGTGTCAGATGATGATATGATTGCAGAAGATTTAATTGAAATAAACAAAAATAATCGATTATCACAATTAAATGAAACAATTAAAAGTGTACAAAATTTCAAAAAACCTAAAAGAGGCTGCAATGATTTAATGGATGATTTCTTATATTTAGAAAAAAACAAAAACAGAACCAAAAAATTATATATTCTTTTCCATACACTTCTCTCAATTTCTCCAACATCTAAAATCAGCGAGAGAGTGTTCTCAAAATCGAGTTTTATTAAAACTAAAGAAAACAATCGGTTGAAGGCTAAACATATAAATTACATCCTTTTGTAAAAGACTACTTTAATAGAAGTGCATAATTTTTTTTAAGTAATTTTTAACTCATAATATGAATTATTTTTAATTACTTATTTAATATTTTTATTGCATACGAAGTAATAAATTACTGCTTTTATATATTAAAAATTAATTAATTTATTATTTATGGTTTAGTTTTTCAATAATATGTTTGAAAGTAAAATATACGATCTCATTACATTTTCTACACTAAACATTACTATGTTTTTGGTTATTATTATTTGTTTTTTTAATTAAAATGTTTTAATAATACACAAAATTGGTATGTTATTTTATATAAAACAAAATGCGATTAACCGATTAATTTTGAAATTTTATTCGATTAATCGATCAGGAAAAACCCGAATAATTACTCACTCGATTAATCGACCAAAAAAAAAAGTCGAATAATTGAATACCCTACTACTAATTAATACTGAACCGATATTGTACTGAGAGGTGTATAAAAGACCTGAAGTCGTTTAAAGTTTAAACGGAAATATTGCCCTTTATGTGCCTTTTTATTTCACAACAAATGATTGCAAATGTATTGCTGTTTCAAAAACTACAATGAATGAAATCATTTTAAAGTAATTCAAACAAATACAGAAAGAAGTCTTTTTACGGAAAACGATTACAGTTATTGCAATAATGTTGCCTTCATTTTTTTTTTTTTGTTTTTGCTCCTCATTTTTTTATTTCACATTTAACCGCAAACAGGAGATGGAAAAAGGTTTTACAATATTTTCCGTTAACTTAACACCTGTGGTAGTAAGTGTTGACAATAATTTTATTCATTTGCTTTTATTGTTATTACGATTCTTTTCCTCTTAATTCTTTTCTCTTTCTGTGGTTGTTTTTGTTTTTTTGTCCGACATCATTATTTATTTTGCTGTTTTCTACTTTATTTTTAATTACTTATTCATTTTAATTTTTATAAGTTCGTTTTTCCGTTTTGGTGGCTTTTCGTTTTGGCCAACTCTTGCTCTGTGTTTGTTTATCTTCATTTTCGTGTTGCCACAAATGAAAATTAAATCATTTATCTTTAGGAATTTGTTGTTGTTGTATTTTGTGTCTCCTCTGGTTTCTTCATTGTTTGTTTTTGTTCACTTTATCAGCATCTACATTTAATATTTTTTGTCTATTACATTTTATTCGTCGCTATATAAACTTAATATTTTTATTCTTTTCTCACTTCATTTTTTTTTGTCGAATTTATTTTTTTCTTCCTCTCTGGTCGTTGTTTGTGTATTTGTCTGAGCCATCTTTTGGCTAAAAATACCTTTCTTTTTTGTCATTTTCTTTAAATTGTCGCTGTCGTTGTTGTTGTTTTTGTTTCTATTTGTTTTTAAAAGTCGTCAGCACTTGTGGTAATTCAGTCATAAAGTATCGTAAAAAACAATAAGAGCGTCAAGCTGCAATTAGTTTCAATTAAAGTATCCTTTTTGGTTGATGGTCTCTATACATACACACCATCATAGAATTTTCAACTCAAAACAAAAGGTTTAAGATTTCTTTATCTATTGCACTAAAACGCTTACAAATACATTCACCTCTGCACAAATACAGGCATACAATATCTCTGAATGGCTCAAATAGATATTTTCGTTTAATTAAAAACTTTTTAATAATGAGCAGAACTACACAAAAGCATTACTAAAGGAGCAGCCAAGCATTCATAATTATTTAAGAAAAGCATAATAGAAAAATGAGAAATAAAGAAATTAAATAAAAACGAAAATATAAAAATGAATTGATGATCTTTTTAACACTTTTTGAGCAAATAATCACTTTTTATGGTATAAGAAAATATTTCAATTTAAGGAATTCATTTTCACATTTCTAATCATATGATGGCGTCCATCAGTCATTATTGTCATCTTATACAGCAAAATTTTAATTTTGTGGTTTAAAGTTGATTTACGGTTCTGTAAAGGAAATAACTATTTTAGGGATCTTTTTACATATGTGGAGTGCTTGTGCTTGGAGTTCTTATTGGTGATTTGCTGAAGGAAAATATTTTTGTCAGAGGTTTCGTCATTTGGATTATTTAGCTTTGACAGTCTGTTTAAAAACGTTTAAAAAACAATTTTCAATACTTTTGGCAACAGTATTTTAAACTTTTCCTCTAATTCTAATTGTGGTATCATCTGTATACCATTTGATTTTGATACAGATTCAAAATTATTTGAAATTATGAACCCGATTATCGTTCACGACAGAAAAAATTTTGTTTTGCATCGCCCACAACATTCTTCAGTGTTAATATATCGGGTGGTTAAATTTTAAAAGCCGATGTTGAATGAACGTCAATTTTTTTTATTTTATTTAAGAATTATACTCAGGAGTGAATCCCTACTTAATGCAGTGTATTGTATTGGAATGTTGAATATATAGATATATATAGATACATAGATGTGACGAAGTAATGTTAAGCGCCTTATGTCAGTGGGACAAATTGCTGTCAATTTGATCACTTAAAGGCCAGTGTTATACCCTCATCTTTGAATGATCAACAGCAATTGCCCCATCTGGATGTTGAATGTCAGTGGTGAGCATCTTTTTGATGTAAGTTAGCTGTTATCTGCCCCGAAGATGGCGCTGTATTCCTGATCATTCGTTTTCTTGGTGTAATAGGCTGGAAATTCCAGGGAGCGGTTTTGTAAAGATGGATTTCTTTATAATTAAATTATAATTTTGGAAAAACCGCAAATTAATTTTGTTTTTTGCATTTAATTTGACATTTCTCAGTCTCAGTTTAACTCAATTTGAGCTATGGAAAGATACATAATCGATCAACGCGTTAAAGTTATTCAGGCTTATTATGAAAATAGGCGTTCAAATCCAAATGCATATCTGCCTGAAGAGCCTTTAACCTCAATTCGTTGTCGTGCCCAACAATTGCACCTCTCACGCTTATCTTTGAAAAATACTATGATGTGGACGATATGTGGTTTCAACAGGACGGTGCCACTTGCCACACATACATACATTCATACATAACTGATCTTTACAACCCTGTGTCAGGATTACGGCCTAGCTTCTCGCAGCACTCATGTTGTGTGTGTAAATTTTTT
The DNA here is from genome assembly GCA_963576795.1 of Metopia argyrocephala. NCBI lineage: Eukaryota > Metazoa > Arthropoda > Insecta > Diptera > Sarcophagidae > Metopia > Metopia argyrocephala. The sequence goes on from OY756208.1 coordinate 1,760,906, forward strand.
ATCCATGAGTACCGAGACCTACAGTCTAATGTCGACTCCGAACGACAGACTTGAGAAGCTTTTCATGGCAACTAATTACTCTCAGAGCTTTTGCCAGAAGACTGCTGAGAGGTAGTCGCCGAAAGAAATATTTTTTTCATACTTCTTTTTTTCAAGATGTCGGAGCCGGGAGTCGAATCCAGGGCTCAGGTCTTAGTAAGCCAACACACTAACCACTAGACCACGGCGACTACAACACCACTAGCCACACAGCTAACGATAAAAAGGCTCTTTTGCGCGACTTATTCAATGGCCGTTTTATCTCACATGGTGGCGATGTCAATTGGCCGCCAAGATTATGTGATTTGACATCGTTTTACTTGTTTTTTGCGGTTATTTGAAATAAAAGGTGTACTTCGATAACCAGCAACAACTCAAGAGCTAAAGGATGAAATAATACGGCTGATTAATGGCATAGAACCTCAATTATGTCTCGTCGCCATTGAAAATTTTGAAGATCGGATGGAAGTGTGCGGCCAAGGTGGCGGCGGTCATTTGACCGATATTTTGTTTCATACCTTATTGAACCATACCAAGTTATCATAATAAAAAGAAATGACAAAAATTTCCTAAATAATTCGTGTTTTATTCAAAATCAGTAAAACCTTAAAATTAAACCACCCTTTACTTCTACTTAAAACTATATCTTCATGTATTTAATACTGTCCGTTGACAGCAAAATTTATAACGCACTTGAGGAGTTTGTTCATTTCAACTAGTCACTCTCAAAACTTTTGCCAGAAGACTGCTAAGAGGTTTTTCTCCGAAATAAATATTTTTTTTTTTCATATTACTTTTTTTAAGATTTCAGAGCTGGTGTTTGAACTCCAGTCCAGTCATTAAAAAACTTCAGAAAAATTTAATATATAAATAATGAGAATTAGCCCCGAAGTTTTCTTTAATGATAATAAGGGCACCAAAAAAGGCACTTGTTACTTACTCATTTGGAAAATATTTCGAAATACTTAGTTCCAACTCTGTTTCAACACCAGATGTTGAATATCTAAAAATCAAATATTACATTTAATTTTGAAATTCAACATTTGTTCGCAACAAATTCGTCCAGGGAGCAACTTCTTAGTACCTTTAATAATTCCGCCAGCTTTTTAATTTGCTTCTTATTGGCAATTTCTCTCTAAAACATTTTTCATTATCCATAATTTTTAAAATTTGTGAACTATTATGCATAAAACTTTTACTTCTTTCTTCATTTTATTTTGAAGTCAACGCGGCAGCAACACAACACGTAGTGATATAATCACAACACACCTACTGCTACTGTGATATAATTGCAGTTGTTGAACAATTACAACGTAAAGTAGTGACGATAGTAGTAAACCATAATCAGAGTTATTATTATTATAAAAAATTAAAAACTACAATATTTTGTCGTATATAATTCATAAATATCACCAGACTAACATAAGAAAGTTTTCTGTTGAAAGGCAAATAAGTAAGTGTGACTAACACTGGTTTTAATTAAACAATCTCTGCGAACAAATGTCGAGCTATTGATTAAAACATCAACCCTATATGGTCATATCAGTTGACATATGATATGAGACAAAATTTGTAAATATGAAAGTTTTCAATAAATAAAAAACAAAAAAACTCACACAAGCCAAAAACAATACTGAATTTCTAAAAATAGAAATCCAACAAAAGAAAAAAACCAAAAATTCCCATTTATAAGAACAAATGACGCATTGCGGTTTTGTTCTTCTATGTCTGAATGTTCTTCCTTCACCATTAAGGCAACACTTAATAAAATACAGAAAATATAACAAATCTGTGACTTATTGTAAAGTTACAAAAAAATACATACATAAACCTATATAAACATATATAAGTATAAGTATAGAGATAAAATAGAAAAAGTGAAAAGAAGTTACAAATTTTTTAGATTTTTTTTTTGTTTTTTTGTTTTATGGAAACAATACAATACGGAAAACCAAAACCAAAATGAAAGAAAAAGGGAATTCAAATTTCCCACAACAAAATTAAATGCAAAATTTCTATTGGTAAGAATAACAAATAATAAAAATGATTCAAATATTTATGATATTCGTTTGCCATAAAACTTCTAACCAACCAACCAACGTACAGTGAAGATTAAAAATGTGTATGTAAAGCCAAAGCATTTATGTTAAAGTGATAAGCCATGATTTCTTTCAAATATCACTGTTCAAATTCTTTGTGCTTTTGTGTCACATACTTGCTCTCTTACCGCATTGAAAATAATATAGAAAGACGCATACGTATATATGTACGTTGTATAAGAAGGTTGGGGAGAGGTGAAATTGCAAACATCTGAGCCAAATTATTTTGTGTCTGTCATGTTCAACAACTGCAGCAACAATATCCGTAACAGCAAAAATATCAGTTTTACTTGCAAACTACACAAATATATAAATATGCTCATAAACTCTCATACACACAAACTCTCATACACACATACCTTCTCATAAAAAGACTATCAAATGCAGACACAATAAGAAACAAACATATGCACGAAGAGTTTCATTTTATTATGTACTCTCTTTAATACAACTACATGCACAAATGCAACAGCAACAGCAACTACGATATTAAAACGGAAAAGGAAATGTATCTGTTTGCTCTAATCAGTGTCTTACGACTGCTATAACAACTACTGCTACTACTACTACTGCCATTATCAATACTATTGCTCTTGCTATCTCTACTTATACTATATCCATATAAGAAAAAAAAAGGAAAAACACAGGCCATTCCTTCGTTTAATAGTTTATCTAAACTTAAAGCAAATGGTTGCTATTATTGCTACTGTTGCTTACCGACTTGTTTGATTCCATAAGACGACAGTCTAGTATTTTTCATTTAGCAAATCTCAACAGGGTATGACCAAATTTACTTTTAAAAATGTTCCTGAATTATCATCGTTTCTTGTTAAACTTAATGAATTATAAAATATTTTACTTCAGCTATTTGTTTTATAGGCTACTCTTAAAACAATGCGAAATGTGTTTTAGTTTTTGGCCATAAATATTAACGTAATTAACTTGTTTAATAACTTCTAACTGGGTGAGTACTCAACAATCAAATTAGGTTAAACTTACAACCACTTTAATTTTATTGTAAATCAAATCTGAGGACTACTTTGAGAAGCAGATATCAATCTGAAATTCCCATTAAATATTATAATAATTCTATTATTATTAAGCAGCAGAAAACTTAGGAATCAACATCAAGTAGTTTTGTTTTTAATGAATCACTAAAGAAATTAAAATTTGGTTGTGATAACTTAAGTTAGCCCTTAATTGCATGATTTTTTTTTCTAATGTAAGCCACTGATAAAATTCATGCACAATTTAAGGAAAAATATTTAAAAATATTTTATTATAAATATCTAAAACTACAGTCCAATGGGTATAATCTAATGCCAAAATATTTCAGCAGCAACCTATTTACACTAAAGTTTTTGTACATTTCTTTTTCTTTTCTTCAAAAAAATTTATGATGGAAATTTCCATCACAATGCAATGAAGGGTTAGGTTAAAATTGGCAGCCCCCTCCATCCAAAACACATCTGGGTTCATAAGGTCTTGTTGTGATAGTGCTTGTTATAGAACGGATGGGATCCGAAAACCAAAATAATATTTGTTTCTCTAAGAAATAGGTGTTTAAGATGTCAAATTTAACTCTTGGAAATACGTGTATTAGATTTTAAAACGACTTAAAATTGTTCCTTTCTATTGCTGGATGGCTTTGATGTTAAATTTATATCGAAATTGTTATCATTGATAAAAATTTTTATTAAAATATCAAACATTTATTTATTTTTTTTTTCAAACACCTTTACAAAACAAAAGTAATTCGTATATGCTTTCGATGACATTTTGGCTTTTAAATTATTTAATTTCAATAAACACCTAAATGATGGCCAAATTAAAAAGTTTTGCTTTTCAATTCTTTTTTATTTGTAACAGACTTACAGTATTTTCCCTAGCACATCCACAAAGAAAAACGACAACTAGAATACTTTCGACAAATTTTTAAATGTTCTCAATATAAAAAACTTGCTTGCTGGCTCATAAGGAGACTGCTCTGTCACAAATTTAGTATACACAGAATCGTACCCTACTTTATAAGGTCAGACAATCGCAAGAAATTGTTTTTCAGAGGTGAGCAATTAAAATAATAAAATAGAAAAAAGAGAGCGTCTGCCTGTACTATCTGGCTATAGAAATGACTAATGTACCTTAAAAGCAGAGCCAACTCTCTGATGAGATTATCGAGACGGAATGTTTTTCATTTGTTAAAACTAATTTCCGGAAACAGAAATTTGAGAAAGCATGGGAATTATCTTGTAAACCAAGGCAATAAGTTGTGTAGAAGTTGCTGCGAGGAATCGGTGGCACAGCTACTTTTTAATAAGCTTAAAATATTAGGTGCATCTGGATAATCCTTCGTGAAATCATTTTGAAAACGATGAGTATTTTTTTTAACTCGGTTGTATTCTTTATGCCATTGGCATTAAAATGGCACCAAAAACTGACTGACTCTATTTCTCAGAGATTATCACTTAAATAAGCCATACAATAAATTACCCAGCTGTTGTTATTTAACACGCAATTAATCCCTCCTTAAAAATTCATTAAGACAACAACGATTTCTGTATTTTAAAATAACATAAATGAGAACTTCATCAGATATTATCCACATCTGATAGAGTAGAGTAGAGTAGAGTAGAGTAGAGTAGAGTAGAGTAGAGTAGAGTAGAGTAGAGTAGAGTAGAGTAGAGTAGAGTAGAGTAGAGTAGAGTAGAGTAGAGTAGAGTAGAGTAGAGTAGAGTAGAGTAGAGTAGAGTAGAGTAGAGTAGAGTAGAGTAGAGTAGAGTAGAGTAGAGTAGAGTAGAGTAGAGTAGAGTAGAGTAGAGTAGAGTAGAGTAGAGTAGAGTAGAGTAGAGTAGAGTAGAGTAGAGTAGAGTAGAGTAGAGTAGAGTAGAGTAGAGTAGAGTAGAGTAGAGTAGAGTAGAGTAGAGTAGAGTAGAGTAGAGTAGAGTAGAGTAGAGTAGAGTAGAGTAGAGTAGAGTAGAGTAGAGTAGAGTAGATTTACTTCGAAATATTTATATTAGGGGGGTGCGTGGTATAGTATTTTCACCGTTCGCACTAAGACTCAAACGGTCCAGGTTAAAATTTCAGAAAAGGTAAAAAATTAAAAAGATAGTAGGGCGTTTTTTCAAAATTATAATTTAAACAAATAAAAGGCTCCCCCCCACTCCAAGAATTCCATCAACAAAGAAATGCTCCCTGACATTCTATTCTATTCCACCTTAACCTTCGAAAACAAAAACGACTGATCAGAAAACAAGCGCCACCTATTGGGAAGTAGTAGATGACAGATAAGCCTACTTAGCGAAGACACTAACCACACAATCAACATGCAACGATAAGAAATTGCTGTTGATCATTCAAAGGTGAATACATTTGAATCAATCAATTCATTAATTTGTTTCATTCCTTATGCGTCTTATTAGTAATATAATATAAGAAAAACATATTTACTGTCCTTTCCAAAAATTTCCAATACAATGCCCAGCATCAGAGTACCCAGAGTATTGGTCTCAATAAAAAAAGCAAAACAAAAAATACATATGAGCTACAAGTACTTGAGTATGTTAAACAATTACATTAAAGTATTTAAAGAATTTTCAATAGATGCCAATACAATACCGGCAAAAATTCTTTAGATTAACCCTTTAAAAACACAAAATAAATATGTTTTATTATTGTTTTTTATTTAAACAATCATTGCAATGTAGAATTGAACCTGAGGGTGTAGTTGCGTTTCTTTTAATTCATTTTTGATGTCAACATCACTAATAGCCGTTGCCAAAGCTTTCTATAGATGGCAATAAAAGTGGTTTTAAATTGAAAGTTGCTTGGCATTAGGATTTTCAAAGAAACCTTCCTTCACCAGGCAAATAGAATAATCCACTATAAGGTAAGCAGTCACATAAACAAACACACACATAGACAAACACTGGGGAATGTAAATCGCAATTGCATTTGTCTTGATTGAATTCACAATTATTGCTGGTAGTGCACGTCTAGAGGCAACAATTCAAAGAGCAATTTAATTTATCTGACAACAGCATTCGGGAGAGCACAATAATAAAGAAAGAATGCAATTGTTTTTTATTGAACTTTTTAATATTTTCTTTATTTATTTTTTTTTTTTTATTTTATTATAAATATGTTTTCCTTTGTTTAGTTTCAGTTTCAGTACTAGTTTTTGTTTTATTGTTTATTGTATAAACATTTCAGCATATGTGTACCTACAAATATGTATATATTGATAGATAATATTTATTTATATCATTATACTCGTACATATGGATGTTTGTACATATGTAAACAGAGATTGTAGACAGACATTCATAGAAAATTTCTTCAATTGACGAGTAATGTAGTATGAAAATAAAATAATTACTTGAGCAAACGTACAGGTCATAGAATCATCATTGCTTATTTAGTATCTTTAATATCCTGTTTCCGGCATAAAAAAAATAATCCTCTATTAATATTGTACAATATGGTAGAACGACAACAAAAGCAAAAAAGAAAAATAAACCAATAATAAAATTCTAAGGAAAATAAAAATTACATCATATCCTTCGTTACTTTAAGAAATTACAAAAAAAAAACAAAAAAAAAAAAAAAACAAAAAAAAAAAAAAAAATAATAAAATTAATAATAAAATATATGCACCCATAAGTAGTCATAATCCAGCATTTGTAATAACACATAAAATATTATATAAAAATAATTCGATGAACGATCTCAACAGTATCCATAAGTATGTATAGAAGTGAGAAGGCTTATGTTACTACTACATTGGAAAATTTCATACGTTTCCAACTATTTCGTGTATGTGTATGTGTATGTTTGAACGAGTATATCCGTTGTTACATGCACATGGAAATATTCATTTAAAAATTCAGTGTTTGCTATGAAATTGTAATAAAAGTGCAACAGGTTTCAATTGATTGCATCTGCTTATGATTATTTCTGTATACTTATATATAATAATATGCTACATATATATTTTAATAATACAATACTTAAATAAAGTGATGTTTTGTTCTTATTTTTTTTACTAATTTTCAATTTCTGTTTAATATCTAGTATGATTATTGTTTTCTTTTTTGTTTGTTTTTTGTTTTTTTTTTCTTAAACTCATATCACGAGTTTTAGATTACAACCTCAATGGTCCATAATCACAGTCTTCTTGGCATACTTTAATTTTTTTAAAGAAAGTTAAGTCTTATTTTAAAGTTAAAACAAGTTATTTAACATGAACTTAAATTCGAACAGCTGTTTACTGTTAAGTATTCGCCGTGGTCTAGTGATTCAAACCTCATCTCTGACACCTAAAAAAATAAAATATTTATTTTTGCAACTACCTCTCAGCAGTCTTCTGGCAAACTGATTGCCATTAACAAGCTTCTCAAGGCTGTCGTTCGGAGTCTGCTGTATTCTAGTAGTCATCGTGTTGGCTTACCAGAACTCATGATTTAAATAACTGCTCTGGCATCTTAAAATAAAAGAAATATGAAAAATATTTCTTTCGGCGACTACCTCTCAGCAGTCTAATGGCAAAAGCTCTGAGAGTAACTAATTGCCATGAACAAGCTTCTCAAGTCAGTCATTCGGAGTCGACATTAAACTGTAGGTCCCGGTACTCATAAAAATTAACACACACAACATGGTTGCTGCTAGGCTAGCTAAGTCGTAACACTGAAACAGGGTTGTAGTAGCCAAATATGTATGTATGTATGTGCTTTAATAAGTCTGAGACTTTATGAACGAAACTCAGTGATTTGTTTAACAAAATTTTCAACGCTGTATTTTTTTTAAACTCTATACACTTCGTTTGATGTTTCTGCAATTTCTTAAAATTTCAAACAAATCAAACTTTCCAAAGTTATAACAACAGATATTTGTTTGTGATAATTTCGTATCTGCACTCAAATCTCAGTTTTTGATAATAATGATATATAAATGATATTCACTTTAGTACTTAATTAAATTACGAGTAGATTCAAATATTTCATTTTCTTCTGCAAAGAAAACAGCTAACCTACATACAAAGTGAAGACTCACCACACACAATCAACATCCACCGACAGATGGGGCAATTTCTGGTGATGCTTAAATTGCCCAAATAAAACAATAGCCTTTGAGTTGTCAAATTGACAGCAACTTGTCTCATTAACAAAAAAAAAATAGCGTATATCTATCTGTCTTCAAAATTCCAACACAATGCACAGCATGAGTAAAGGTTCAACCCTGAGTACTGGTCTCAATAAAAAAAAAAAATCAAAAGATAACTTATTGTCATGGGTATCAGACAAGGGAACATTTATAAAGTTACGGATTTAATTAGCGGCCCTCGTATGGTAACTCTAAGTTTATTTGTGCATGTTCAATTTGTAGCAGATTCTCCAATTTGTTACACTCTATTGAGTATGTGAACTTTAGTACACTGTTTTCAAGAATTATAATATACATATATGTGCCCATAATTATGAAAGTGGTCTAAGTCATATATTTCATGTTTCGAGATATTTAATGATTTGTATTTGAATAAATAAAAAAATGTTTTTACATTATGCGACATTTTAATTTATAATTTTATTAGTCTTAGTTAATGGAAATTTATTACGAATATGAAATTTTGTGTGAATTTCATACGATAATACATACATACATAATTGGCCATTACAACCCTGTGTCAGGATTATGGCCTAGCTTCTCTCTTCTTCTTTTGTGTGAATTTCATACGATAATATTGTTTTTAAAGTTTGAATTGACTTAGACCATTTTGAAAATTAACTGAATGTCCTATAAATGACTTAAAGCAATAAAGAACTTTGAGTTTTATTTAAAGCAATAATTTAACTGAACATTTATTAATTATTTTTATCAATATTGCGAGCATTTAAGATTCTTAAAATGTTCCTGAAGGAAGGTTGTGCGGAAGTAAACTCAAAATATCTTTATGTTTTTTCCGATACTGGTCTAATGGTGGTGTATAATGGAAGTAATTAAATATTTCCGTATATTTTTGGTCTTCCTCTTATAGGAGAAAGATCCAAAACGTGAAATTTAGAATCATCTAAAGAAGGTTTATAAAACATTTTATAAGGTTCAAGAATCTCATCCATTGAATTTGTAGCCAAGAGACAGATTCACCCGCGATATTTTTTTCTCTTCTTGTTATTGATTCTGATATCGTTGAAATAAAATCCGGCTGCGAAATTCGCTTTATCGAAAATTTATTTCTTCTTCTGCACTTTCTATCAATTTATAATAATGCTCAGGGTTGTATAAGTAATTTGTTTTTCATTTTCATTTCTATGAACCCAAAATCACGGTCAATAGGTAGAAAGGAATGACTCGATACCAAAAATTCGTGGTACAATTTTTGACTTAGACCACTTTCATAATTAACACTAAATGAATTCCATATAATGTTGAAATTACAACCACTATCTAATGGTTCATTTTTGACAATTTCGTAAAAATTACATTAAATAAATTTAGTTTAAAATAATGTGGTATGAAATAACTGATAAACTAATTTTTTTTTTAAATTTTGAATTAGACCACTGTCATAATTATGGGCACATATATAAATGTCGTTTTTGTATAATTTAATATTAATTAATTTATTTATTTATGAATTGTTTTTAACACAAAAGAGCATAATTTTATTACAAATATACTGATATTGATAAAAGGAATCAAATTACCAGCAGAAAATATATTTAAAACAGCAATATCCTCTTAGAAACTGCACCCCTAAATGGTATTATTCTTGCACCCACAAAATTATTTGTTTTATAAAATTTTTTTTAATTTACTGCCAATAAAAAATTGCTGAGAGAAATCACTACATTACACACACACACACTCGTATATACTCTGGTACTAATTTAACTAATACAATACATATGTAGGTATGTATGTATGTAGGTCGCTGAGTAATGATGATATGGGAGTGTATTTCCTATATATGTATACGTTTGTATGTGTATTGGCATAAGTATGTGCTTAGGACACCAAAAGTATCAAAATTCCATTATACGAGTAAATAATTGAAAAACTAGATTTTTGCAACATTTTGGGAGAAAAAAAGCCACATTCATTCATTCATTCACTTTATTTTTTGTTTCGTTTTTTAATTTTTTTGTTTGTTTGTTTCTTTGTTTTACTGATAAATAGTGCAATAGCGCATATAAATAAGTATTATTACCGATTATTGAAAAAAGAAGCAGAAGAAAAAAAATCAGTAAATGAGGGAAAACAAAAGCAAAAGCAAAACCAAAACCAAAACAAAGTATTAAATGGAGCATCAACAGTATGAAAAAAACTATCACGTACTGCAATAAGCTTTCTATTATAGACTCTTCTTTCAAATTTATTCCATTGTGGGGCGTAATAAAAAGAGTACGTGTTTTAACGTGTTGACTATTAAAAAGTTGGATTTCTTTCTATTCCACTCACTGTTTCTTTTTATCTTCAAATCTTTCCGTTTATTGCTGTTCGTTTGTTTCTGTTTCCCAATTTTTTCCCTTATTTTGCTGGCCTTTTAATGGAAAAGCAACAGTAGAAATTATATTTTTCCAAAAAAAACATTGGGTACCATATTAACTTTATAATAATATTTCAGTTTTCTCTTGTAAAAATAATAAAGAGGTAAAGTAGGACACAGTTGTAGTGAATTAAAAGATTCTGTGCAATGTGGTTCGTTATAAACGAGGAACAACTGTACTTTTGGGTGATCAAGCAATTAGTACTTCAATTCTCTGAATTTGTTCATTGTTAAAACACTTTGGTAGGATGGTTGTCAATATGTTACAGTAATATTCCGAATATATTGTTTCATCTTTTTGAAGATATTCCAACAAGAAAATATTTTTGTAATCTAAGAAAAAATTTTTCATGACCTTAACAGCTGACAGAACTCTGTTTGCCTTCTTTCGTGTACTTCTACCAACTCAAGTATGTAAAAAACTTTTTTCATCTGTAAGTTTTGAAATTCAAAATAATGGGCATTAGCCCATTTCCAATTTCGCGCACTTCCACTCGTCGATTGTCTAATATCATATCCTGCAGTTTATTTATGATTTCTAGCTATATTACAGAATTTGGGACATTCACTAGCATGCTTATACGACCTAACTTAAATTGAGCAACCCAGCTTTTACTATCGCATACGAAGGAGCACCTTATGCATATCATTATGAATTTCTTGTCCCGATATGCCTTTCATATGTAAATATGACACATATTTTTTTCAATGAGGCCAGCACTCAAGGCAGGATCCCTACTCATCAAAAACATTGTTCTGCTCTATGAAAATATTAGTGTGGATCTTTGACTTAAACTGACTAACATCATATCGTCAATGGAATTAAAGAACGCTGTAACTGACAAAAAATAGAAAATACGTTTTTTGCATTATTTTTATTAGAAAAAAAAAATACGCGTCGATTGGTCCAGGTCCCAGATTTCTACGATGAGAATAAATTCACTTACGCCGTCTGCGAAATGAAAAATCCCGGTGTATTTGTTCTACTTTTATGAAAGTTTTTTGGCTCTGGTGAACATTTAAGGTTTTGTCAGTTACAGCGTTCTTTAATTCCACCGACGATATCTGATATCAGTCCAACGTTAAACATGAGAACCACGATTAAATCGTTTGCTTTTGATTGATTATTCAATGGCCTGTGTTTTTCCTTCATCATCACATGATACAACAGCAATCAACACCAAGAACCCCGCACAGTAATGTTAAAATTAGCGGAGGAATAGAAGATTATTGGAGATGTTATTCTCATTCATCCAGCACGTGGGATAATTCTCAGTTACTGTACCTCAACTGTCTTTCTGGCGTGGAAGACGCTGCCAGAGAGCTATTGCTGTCCGCCGTATTAACCAATTAAGTGCTTGCAAGGTGATTATCACGACAAGGTGATTATTTTCTTTTTTGAACTTCAGACACAATAAGAATGAACTGCCAAACCTTAATGAAATTTATCTTTTTTCTTTCTATCACTATGCCATGTTCAGACATTTCACATGTATTCGTTTCACAAAATTCTTGGACTGTATATTGATAATAAAGGCAATATCCATTTCCAGGTTTTACATCGAGGTTATGTGAACTTAGAACAGTTTTGCAATTTTGTTTTTATATGATAAAAATTAAATTATGATTTAACTGAGTTGTACGATTTGTATATGCTCTCGATTACAGAGACTATGTTTCTGCATAAGTAATATTACAATTTTATCAGATATTCGATCTTCATATCCTATGGGTACTCGTATGCTTAATTTTTGATGTTGTAAATTCCCTAAAGTCGTAAGTAGTTTGTATGAAACACTAACTTCAAAAATGGCTGGCACTTGAAACCTTTACGCTGCTAGCATAGTACATTGTAATGTTGTAGTCCACACATGTCTGTGTGTGTGAGTGCACATAAAATTGAGTTGCATTGAAGTGTGTGAATGATATATTGTAGTCCTATTGAAGGCATTTCTATTTAATTGCAATTGCGTTTTAGGTAAATTAATTCGAGCGGCTCTAATCTATGGTTTGATGGCAACAATTTATCTATTTTCAGTATTATACTATTAAATTCTACACATTTTGGTAATTTAAAACAAGCACACATATACACAGGCTAACGCTATCATATTACCAATACTAAAACGATTAGTTTGCTTACAAAAATATTCATACAAAAGATTTGTTAGTTTACAGTGTATTTTTTAATTAGCAATGTTGTTATAGGCGGTCACGCACAAAGGTAAATGAAATAAATTGAGCTCAAATTAAAAAAACGGTGAGACCCAAAAGAATAAAACAGAAACACCCGGATTACGATATCTTTCTTAGTAGTAGGTGTTGTCGAGGATAACAAGACTATTTCCCTGAATTTAAGTTACTATTAGAAACCAGGTTATAACGTTTTTTCTTCACCAAATTATTTTTTTTTTATTTATTTATTTTCGTAATAATACAATAAGATCACAAGGCCAAAGCGTATTATATAAGTAGATACAATATTTATGAAAATGACAATTATAATATAATTTGATGTATATGTATATATAAGTGCATAAAAAGAAAAGTAATCGGGAATGAAATGAAATTGTATATATCTGAGAAGAATGTTAGGATTAATCCCTCACGATGGATAGTAACACTTTATTAAATATGAATCTGATTTATAAATTTGATTTTTTTTCCATTTAAAAACGATATGTTTGTATTTACAGTAGTTCATCGAATTTTTTCTATGTATTCTTTCAAAACTAAAATAATAACATACATGGGCATACTGCGTTACTTTTTTACTGCAATACGCAAATCAGTATTCAGTAAAAAGTACTGATTACTGAAAAGAGAAATCAGTGTTCAGTAAAAAGTACTGATTTATGTAAAAAAATTCAGTAATCATTAAATGACTGATAGTAGATACTGTTTGTTTTAAAAATTATATGTACGCATTGCTCACTGCCATGAATTGTGGCATAACTAAAAAACTGCATTTCGAAAATAAATTAAGAATTGAAAAAATTATTTTATTTTACATTTTTCAGTATATTTTTTGAACTTGAAGTCTCAGCTGTATAAATCAGTTTTTATTTACCCAATAACACATTTCATAATTAAAAAAAGTAGAAACACACAAAAAAGCAATTTTTCTCGAAATGCAGTTTTTCTACCATCAGTCATTTAATGATTACTGAATTTTTTTTACACAAATCAGTACTTTTTACTGAATACTGATTTTTCTTTTCAGTAAACAGTACTTTTTACTGAATACTGATTTTTTTTTTTAATAATCAGTAAAAAAAAGAAAATACTGAAAAAGTACTGGTACTGAAAAATTTCCATCTATGAAGAATACTTTAATTTGGTTTTCTTTGTGTCTGGGGAAATTAGTCAATTTACTGAATGATTATCACTTTTACTCATAAACATATGTATTCGTAAAATTCCATATGTAAACAAATAGAATTTTAATTCTGTTTTTCCTTCTCTTTCGCTATATAAATACTTATAAATGTGCAAGACGGCTTAAAGTCGCCGCGAATTTGATTGACTGCTTCATTAACATGACGACGATACAATAAAATTTTTTTCCTATCTAAATTATCACTGAAGTTAAGATTGTTGTTAGTACAAAGACGAAAAATCAACTTATTACTTCTAAATAGGCAAGCGCCGGCGAATGTTTGTACATGCCATAGTCATTTGATGTCTTCGCACTTTGCAAACTGCACTTTTGCAGTGTGAAAAACATGTCGCAGTCACAGATGCAGAAAATACATGTATAATGTAGGAATTGTTAAAATGTTGTCTTTTGAACTTTTGTTTTCTTCGTTTATTTTTTTGGACCATGTCTTTCTTTTATAAATGTTTTGCCGATGATTTTAATTTTTTTTTAAATTTTCCCACAGTTTGATGGAATAAATTTGTCTTTTTTTTTTGCCAATATTTATTGAAATGTGGTTATCGGCAAACAAACATACAAATATTCGGTCATTTATGTTTTTCATTATTTATTTAAAAGTTATTTAATCAAACAAAAAAAAAAAAAAAAAAAAACGAGACAAATAAATGGACATATTCGTACATATGTATGTAGTATGACCACAAAATTTAATTTATATTTTATTGACAAAATCTAAAGCAAATATATTCAAACATATTTGTGGCAAATAAATGGCAAAATGTTTAAAATTCTTAAATATACTTTTTTTTGTATTTAAATATATTCAAGGACTTTCGATATAAAACAAAGCAGTTAAACTTGACAACTGCATTTGAAGTCTATGAAATATATATTGTAAACCAAAAATATATCAAATATATATTTGCGCATAATTCCAGTTCAGCTTTTAAAAAGAGAAAACTTTTGAACATATAAAAACTAATTACTCTTTATAAATTTATATAAGTTAAGGCACCATCCGAAAAATTTTTTAATAAACTGTATTTTGTTTTATTTTTTTAGTTTAAAATTTAAGCATTGACAACGGGAATTATAGGGCAACAATAACATTACATGAGTTTTGTCCTTCAATAATATTTTTGTTTGAGAAAGGAGAAATAGAGGATGAATGAAGAATAATGAAGGTCAACATCATGTGATATTGTTAACGGCCCGTTTGATTGTTGTTTTTATTTTTTATTTTTATTATGAGGGTATTTAGAGATCTGCATAGCAGAGATCTCCCTCTTAATTCAATTGAAGCTAAAGGAAGAAGGTGTGTTAAGAAATTTAATTAATATTTTTTTATTTTTATTTAAGATAAATTTAAATTAAAAATTAATAATTTAAGTGTTAAAAAATTACAAAAATAAATATAATAAAATAAATAAATAAATGGAGTAAATGAAAATAAACAAAAAGAAATTTTAAATTAATTTATATAAGGCAGTTCAACGGTTAAACTTACATTCGATATTTGCTAACATTTAACAGTTTCTCTATGTATGTTAGGAAAAAACTGTGGGCTTTATAAGCTTTAGAAATTCCAACTTGGCGGTAACAAAATGGTAAAAGTAAGTTCTGGAAATTTGGTTAAAATTGCTTCCTGATGTAACAACGTTTATTGAAGGCAGTTAAAGTTTTTTAAATGCCATTGCACTCATGTTAGTGGATTAGTACTTGCAGCTGCTTATGTTTATTATTTTGGAACCAATTTAAAAATATTCTTAAATTTATACAAAAATTAAATGTTAAATTCAAATAAATAAACACTTCAAATTGCATGCCTATTAGTGAGTGATAAATAATATTTCTACAAATTAATAAATCTGTCGAAGAAATATTTTGAATTATTTTTCATTTCCACAGCCACTCTAATCGTAATCTGTTGTGTTTGACTTTTGGATTTTTTGTTTTTTTTGTTTTGTTTTTTTGTTTTTTAACCACGAAAATGCAACTGAATAATATATTTAATTTTGTTGAAAAAAATCCGACATTTCTACAAACTATTGATTTTAAAATGCATATGAACTGTGTGTCATGTGTAGCGATGCATGTGTTGAAGTAATTCTTTATAATTTATTATTTCTGCAGTATTGCCTGTTGTGTGTATTCCATTATGGTTTTCAATGATTGTATTTTCATGATAATTTCAAAATTAGTTTATTACATGCTTCACTTTTAAACATAATTTACACTCTAACGCATGAAAATAAAAAAAAAGTTATTAAAATAATATTTATAATTAAATTGAATATACAAATATTAGAAATGTTTTACACGGTGATCATAATATTTTTTTTTTTTTTAATTCTAATTTAATTTGAATAGTAAATTATATTCGAACACTATAAATCAAAAAAATTGTATTCTTATTTTGATTATAGGATTGTTGTGGGTTTATTTCATTCATTGAAGTTTAAAAAAAAGCAGGCTGGTCATATGCATAATTTATTTAGTGCTTTTGGATAGCAATAATGCTTATTATTTTGTATAAATGTTGAGATTTTATAGTTTTTATTTCCTGCTATTCTCTGTTAGTGGAGAGATACGAGAAGCTAACTAGTTTAGTAACAAATAGAAATTAAAGAATACCAAATTTCAAAACACCGCAACATATTAGAAGGAACTTTGGTGTTATTTAAAAGTGAAATTAATCAACACCAAAATTTAAAACAAATATTAATTTTTTATTGAATTAAATATTTTCAATTCAGAATTTTCTATCAGACTAAATTGTACAAAAAATTGTATAACAAATTTATTGTTTTAATTTCAATGCTTATATGATAAAAACTATTTTATTTTACAAAGTAGTTATTTCTAAAGAATGAAATATATTCATATTTACAAATACGCAACAGAACTATTGGAAGTTCAGCGGCAAAACAAGGATGTTATATTTACAGTTCCACCACGATACGAATAATCAGGATTACAGAGCCACCTTCTAGGAAGATAACAGCTAACCTACAAAAAAAAAGTGCTCACCATACACATTTAACATCCAGATTAGGCAATTGCTGTTGATCATTCAAAGGTGAAGGTATAATACTGGATTTAGAGTGATCAAATTGACAGCAATTTGTTCCATTTAAATAAGGCTCTTAACATCTTCACATCTATTTATCTATATCTATATATTCATCATTCCAATACAATGCACTGCATTGAGTAGTTGTTTACCCCTGAGTATTGCTCTTAAATAAAAAAACCATAATTACCAAAAAAAAACACATTTTTTCTTTGATTAAATAACTTGAAGCTTTCAAAACTTTTTGATGCTTTTTTATGCTCCTTGTATATGATTTTTTTTAAAATTCATAGAAAACCAAAAAAAAAGTATTGAAAAAAATGCTCAAAAACTGTACTTATTATCAATTAATTTTAATTAAATCAATAATTTCTTTAATCAAAATAACAATTTTCTTAGTGGTTAATTTTTATTTACTTTGCTTTTGTAATTAAAACTCTAACTGCTACATTTTAACTTTCTCGAAAAACTACGATAAATATCTCACTTGTATGGATTACCTTTCCTTATAAACCAGACCTGCTCTGTATTATATAAATCATAAACATAGACCACAAGTGTTTGCTATAAAAGTTTTTAAATAAAATTGTAAACTGTGTTTTCTTTTGAATTCCTCAGTAGACTAATTACACTGTACCTCAATTTTAAACTTTTTGCAAAATTAAGGGGTTCTGACGATTGATCCTGGTAGAGGAGGCTAAAAAAATATGTACGTGTGTCGAATCGTTTTGACAGATCACATCGGAATTTTATATTATAGGCGATTATAATTTTCCATCTCTGGCCAATTCTTGCAGCATATCGCTGTATGAAACTATGTTTTCCTTACATCTGAGGTGTATGGCATGTTCAGTAACTTCGACAATTGGTTCAAGAGCATGCAAGAGTGTAAAGATCTTTATGGGGAATATTTTGAAAATCAATAACGTGATTTTCGATGATTAATATTTGATTTTGTTCTCTAATCCCAAAATATTATGACAAAAAAATTTCCAGTAATATAGTTCACAACAAAAAAATTTTAATATCAAATAATATACGAGTGCCTTTTCTCAAATGGGTGAAATTTCAGCCAAAGGAAAAAATTTGAAAAAAATTATGTTCTTTCGGAATTAATAAATTAATTTGAACTTCAAAATATTATATAAGTATATAAAATTGAATGTGTGTTTGTTTATTAGGAGGCCAAGCCTCTGGACCGATCTTCCTGAAAGTTTCACAGCATTTAACTGGGACTCTGACATGATTAATAGGGTACTTTTTTTTCTACCATGCCTTCTTTTAGGCCCACTTTTTTTAAATTATGTAATTGCCCCGATAAAGTTTTTAAAAGATTTACTTCAAATTGTATACACATTATACTCCAGGCGAAGTATAAATAATAATTTATTACTCCACGCCCTCTTTTACGCCCCTTTTCACGCCAAATTTTGTTTGAAAATTTCAAACTTTTTGTTCTATGTAGAAATTTGTATTTTTTTATTTGGTAATATATTGCTCTTAATACTGTTAACGTCGTCATATAACTATGAACCACGCCCACTTCACCGCCTCCTTCTCTTTTAAGTCAGATACTTACTTACACCACTAATAATGTTTGCTATACAAAATACTTTTTTGTAATATGTATATAACGAGGGGGTAGCGAAGCACACCGGCTTCAGCTAGTATTATATAAGTATGTATAACGAAATAGGAGTACTTACGAATATCTGCATACTGTTTATTAATAAAAGTCGTCTATTTAAATTTTTAAATGATTTTCCTTCTTAAATGTTTTTTTATTTGCATTTAAATTTAATTTTTATTTTTTTAATTTTTTTTTTATTTTTGTTTTATTTCATTATATATAATAATATGTATGTATATATTTGTGTTAATTTTATATTTTGTTTTATACTTAAAATCTACTTACTAATAAATGTGTATTTCTTACTACTAATTTTCTTGAATAAAGTCTACAAATATTTTAAACTAAAATACTATATATTTATATAATAATATGTACAGACATATATATTTGTGTTGCTTTCTTCATCTTTTTTGATGATTTCAAAGAATTTCCCTTTTTTTTTCTTCTTATCATTCTATTCTAACAATTTTGTATTGTGGTGGTGGAAATGTATTTTTTTTTTCACTTCCTTTGCTAAAAATAATAAAATAAAGTTTTTATTATTATTTTCTAAATACATGCATACATATGTGTTATATGTATGCATATCAATTTTATTTTATTTTTTGCTCTATTATAGATTTTTTTTTAAATAACAATTATTTATTATATTATTTAGAGAGTTTTTATTTTTAGAAAAAATCTTATAACTACAGCACGATTGGTTGGATTGGATTAAAAACTAACAATTTTATATATTTTCTCCATACGATTATATGTACATGGCGCAATGCTTATTGAAAAATTTATGGTATTTGAAAATATTTTTGAATTTTATTTGAAATTCATTCGATTTAATTACATTTCATGCAGAAGAATAAAATGAAAAATCAATAGATATTTTAGCCATTTTTTATTTACACTGTGGTTAAGAAAAAGTAAATATTTACTAAATGTTTGCAATACTTTTAAAACTTAACAAATAGCTTCTATTAACACAAAAAAAAAGAAAAAACAAAGAGTTAAAACTATTTTAAATACTTGAGGTTTTACAGAAAATAACACATTCATAGCATAGTTTGCAAATCATTTTGAATGATAGAAACACTTAACAGAGTTTACAAAAGGAATAAAGGATGTTGTTATTGAAGAGAGTTTATTTACGTGAAATTTCTTAAGAAATATTTATTTTACTAAAGAAACATATAGGAAACCGAAATAATTTAGAAAACATGCATAGAAATTTACAAAAAAAAGAAACAAAAAAAAAAAAAAAAAAACAAACAAAAAAATAAATGAAATTTGTAAAAACCAAAGTAAAGAATGTATTGTTTTTGAAATCCTTAATTAGTTCACAAACTTGTAATATATCGTCAATGGAATTAAAGAACGCTGTATCTGCGCTTTTTGCATCATTTTTATCAGAAAAAAAAATACGAGTCGATTGGTCCAGGTCCCAGATTTCTGCGATGAAAATAAATTCACTTACGCCGTCTGCGAAATGAAAAATACCAGTGTATTTGTTCTACTTTTATGAAAGTTTTTTGGCTCTGGTGAACATTTAAGGTTTTGTCAGTTACAGGGTTCTTTAATTCCATCGACGATATGTACGTACACACGTATCGCTGCTCATTTGTTGTAACGTCAGTATAACTCAGAAACTCGAATTTTTCAGGAGATACATGTTTAGTTTTTAAATGGAGTAAGAAAGAATCTTCCCATTTATTAATATTGTCAAAACCCAAAATATGTAACCTTTCTAGTGAACCACACAACTGCCGACGCACAACTGAAATAAGGCCGAGGCACATAGATTCCGTCATCCATTATACGTTGATTTTTCAAACTGATAGCTAAGCTTTGTTACATTCAATACGTCAATGTAAAATACAAAGTGTACCTTTCCTTACGTAGTGAACATTGAGAACTACAATTGGATTGCTTTTTAATTGTTCTCATTTTGTTGTGTAATCTGCTATCATATTTAAACATTAAAAATTATAAGTAAACTAAAAAAAGGAAGATAAATCAATCGAGGCTTTACAAATGTTAAAATATTTTTAAAGTTAATTTCTTTTCGCCAAAACACGTCAGATTAATATATGTCAACAAAGTATCCATTGCTATTAGTTTGATTTCATTACACAACTTTCAAATGTTTTTTCTATTTTCTTTTGTTCTTATTTTTTTTTTGAGCCAACAACAAAAAACAAATGAGTTTGTTTACAAAATTTATAATAAAAGTATGGTAACACTGTTGAGAGAATTTGAGTCTCAAAATGAGAGCAAATGAAAAAGCGCTGTCAAAATAAAATAGATTCTATTTCACGACTACATTCTCCAGCGTTTTTATGTGTCAAATTGTATAGAAAAAAACGTCATACTCCAGTTCTGTTTAGTCATTAAGCCAAAGATACCCAGCAGTAGCTGATACCAGCAAATTAAACTCACACGTATACTTACGCTCTTTTGTTTGATCGTCAATCAACCAATAGAAAATCAGCATGTTGAGTGGGAGAGACAAACTACACTTGCAGAACTTTTTTTTTTATCTCACCAATACTACTGCCTTGGGCATCAATGCATTAAGACTTAATTAATTATTTAAGACTTAGGACTTAATGATTAAATAGAATACGACCGCAAATTCAGGCAAACACGACTCTAAGAGAAAACGTGCTCAAAATTAAAACGACGGCCGCAACTTCACGAAATGTCATTTATTGTTTTTGCATTTCTTGTATGTAAAGCTATTAAAAATTAAGTTTATGAGAGTTTTTGCAAAGAATTGAATTTATATTTATAATTTAATCATCTTTTAGCCGTTCTTCAAATATTATTTCTAGAATATCACTCATTTTGGTTAACAAATTCTAAATTTAATTAATTTATTTAAACTTTCAAATGTTTTTTCGATTTTTTTTTTCTTATTTTTCTTTGCGCCAACAACAAAAAACAAATGAGTTTGTTTACAAAATGTATGAAATTTAATTAAAGTATGGTAACATTGTTGAGAGAATTTGTTTCTAAAAATGAGAGCATAAGAAAAAACGCTGTCAAAATAAAAGAGATTCTATTTCACAACTCCATTCTCCAGCGTTTTTATATGTCAATTTGTATGAAAAAACGTCATGCCCCAGTTCTGTTTAATCATTTAAATTTAAAATTATTTGTATGAAGAATAGAATGAAATTGTTTTTAAATAATTAAACCAAAAATAAAATCGTGTATTATCTTTATTTATAAAAAGACAGTTTGATTGTAAAAAAACTTCGTTTGGTTTTCATTTTGATATAATAAGCAGAGACAGAAAAATTATGTTTTTTTTAATTTCAAATATTTCTAGTTGTTTTTTTTTTCTTTTTTTTTTAATTTTTTGTCACCATATATTAAGCTCATCTATTTATTGTATTTCTAAAAAGAATAAATATTTTTTTTTTAATTTTTAATTTATATGTATATGTAGTCGTATCCATGTCCTCATAGCAATAATAATACTTCAAGTTAATAGAAAAAATTGTATCTAAAAACAGAATTGTTTTCATATAATAAATAATTAATTTATTTATAACACCAATTGATTTTGATTTGTACTAAAATTATTTTCTTTTTTCACTTTTTTTTCTTTTCTCACAATTTCTAACAAAAAAACTATAAATTCTATTGAAAGTGTATTATGACTTAAACCATCTAACTATTAATTTTGTTATAATTAATTTTATGAATTTAATGTATAATTACAGTAAAATTCATATTTTTAATATAATTTGTGTTAAAATAATTTGATTTACAAGTACCACCATTATTTGATTTTAATTTTCAAGCGAATTCATATCCTTAAACACTTGAATTTTTAAATATTTTTTATACTTTTCTTTCTGGTTTTGGTTTTATTTTGATTTATTTACAATAACTTTTTGATTTGATTTTGGTAGTTTACAAAGTCCAATACTTATTATGTCTTTTGTTTTAAATGTACGAGTAATTATTGAATACAAAACATAAGAAGAAACATTACAATACTGATGATAATGGAAGCAAACTTTACAGACTAATTACACTTTTTTGTTTTCTGTTCTTTTCGAAGTACGTACAATACTAATTAAAGATTTGAATTGTTTTTGAATAAGATATACAAAATATACAGTGTAGCTCGAAAGTGGTTATACACAATTAAGTTTCGCCTGACAGCGTTCTCATCGTTCAGATTTCAAAAAGCACTAAACTCAAGAAAAAGTAAAATGCGTAGTCCTTGAAAAATAAGCACGAAATTTAATAAAGGTACTAAATAAGCATGAAAAAAATAAATAATAAAATCTAAGCAATGATTCGTTTGTATATAGGTAGCCAACACAAGTATTCAACACACAAGTTAGGTTTATGCTAGGAACACAATTTGAACGAACGACAAATTTCGCCCATCTCGACGAATTCGTCAGCTAAAATCAGCTGCATAAATTCGTCGTATGAAACGCAATAACGACGAATACATACATATGTAACTAATAAAATAATTCTTTCCCATATTTGGTTTTTTGCACATTTTTATTATCTTTTGATGCCAGATTATACAGACATTCTTAATATTGCACATTCTTAATTTATTATTTTACTTGTGTTCACTTTTTAATTTGTTTATAGAAAATCCTTAATAAACTTGTAAAATGCCTTTACTCACAGAAATTCTCTTTTGTTTTCCAATCACAACTGGTAGGGTCCCCATAAAACGAAAATAAAAACTATTTCCCGTATTCATAAAAACTATTTTAGGTTTATTGAGGACTTATTTGACAAATTTCTATGCAATACTTGTCAAATAAACCCTCAATAAATCTAAAATAATTTTTATGAGTACGGGCATAAATCATTAATAAAAACACTCAATTTTTATAGTTAAATATTCTACATATTTAATTTAAATGATTTAAAATTAACAAAACACAAGTAGGGTATTAGAAAATAACATGGTCACCCTGTGCTGATACGCTCATCGTTTGACGGCGAATAAACTAAAATTAAATCTAATTCAGTGTTGTCATATTAGGGGATTTATCCCCAAAATGGGGATTTTTTTTCTGAAATGGGGATAAAAGAATTCAATTGGGGATGGGGATTTTATAGGGGATCGATCGACAAGTTTACAGTGATTTTTAAAATTTGTTTGCTTGTTACATTCAGAACACACGAAGAAAGAATTTCAATATAATATCAATTTTCAAGACTTGTTTAAAACTCATACTTTCATATAAAATTTTTGTTTTCAGTTTGATTTATTTTCTCATATAAATAAAAACATCCCCATATTATTACGTTTCCGACACAGTTTTTAATAGTTTTTATTACGGAGGAATTCATTATTAAAGTGTCTTCTTACAGCTAAATTTTCGTAGATAAACAAACTAATTTTAGTTTCACAATTACTTCTCCACTTATACTTTATGGTATAGGAATGTTATCCCTGCTATGGCACAGGACATCTATTTAGAATTGAGGTACAATAGATGCCGTATACTATACCAATATTTCAACCAGTATCATGATGTCTTATGCTGAATATGAAATGGCACAGCACACACAGAAATGGAAACACACATCGATTCGAGCAAGAGGTTGGTTTAAAAAGAATGTCCTCAAGATTTTAAGTTGATCTTCACAGTCTCCAAATTTAAAATTTGCATATCAACTAAAACATATATACATACATGCAAAATTATTGATGCAGTTTATGTGGGGATTTTTGAGGATAAACTAATCAAGATTTTGGGGATTTTTGGGGACATGAATTTGGAAATTGGGGATAAAAATTGAAAACTATCTGACAACCCTGATCTAATTTGAGTTCATCGCTTCGTCGTTCGCCATGATTGTGTGTATTTTCATATACCCAAATATGTTTTATTTTTAGTGACGAATATTCGCCACAAAAAATTCGTCGTTCGCCCCTATTGTGTTCCTAACACTACAAATTATCTTCTTGCTTTAGAGTTTAACTAGCGCTTTTGTTTGCTAGTACAACAGTCTTTGTATTGATTATGAAGTATTGGGTTTAAATCCCCGCTCCGCAAATTAAATTAACTTTGAATTCAAAAACATTTATATCAGATCATTTACACTTTAAACGCCCTGTCTACGTAAAAAGGAAAAAAAAACTTGTGGTAATTACCAAACTGGGTCTGATTGGTCGAAAGAAATTAAAGGGGTTTTATCTGGCTTCTGTTTTTAAGTTGAAAAAAATCTTTTCAGATCATCATAGATCCAGAAAAATCACTACAGCACGTATCGGTTGATATATACCGTTGAATTACAGGATCTTAACGTTTTTTACAACTGTTATGTACGGCCCATGCATTGTGTGTATTAGGACTATTGAACAAAATATTCGCTCAAAATCTGAACCTTAATATGAAAGGTACACTTTGATAGTTGTGTTGGTAGCTCTATGCCTTACATTATGGGCTCTGGTAAAAATCGAACTTACGCCGTGGTCTAGTGGTTAGTATGTTGGCTTACTAAGACGATAGCGCCGGGTTCAAGTCTCACCTCTGACATCTTGAAAGAAAGAAATATGAAAAACGTATTTCTTTCGGCGACTACCTCTCAGCAGTCTTCTGGCAAAAGCTCTGGGAGTAATTAATTGCCATGAAAAAGCTTCTCAAATCTGTCTTTCGGAGTCGACTTTAAACTGTAGGTCCCGCTACTAATGGATAAAAAGTAGCACACGCAACATAAGTGCTACGAGAATCTAGGCCGTAACCCTGACACAGGGTTGTAATGGCCAATTATGTATGTATGGATGTATGTATCATAGTAAGACAAGTTCGTGTAATACGGACTACAATTAAGTGTTTTTGGTGTTAAAATTGTTTTCTAATACCTGGCAGATTGCTTTGTCTTAATATGCGTGTATACTTCTAATCAAAATTGTATACGCTGGCGGGTATTATGAACTAGTGCTGGCAAAGTATTGAGTAATAAGTACCGAGTATCGAGTATTTGAACTAATTTTTGGGTACTCAATAACTACTAAATATTTTAAGAGTTGTATTTCTTATTCGAACTTGTATGGAAAATTTAAATTTTAACGGCCAAACAAATTTCTGCCTACAAACACAATACTTTATGGAATTGTTTTCTCTTAAAAATAATATCCGTTAAAAGTATTGAGTAGTATTGGGTACCCAAATGAAAGTACTCAATACTATCGAGTAATGAAAAGTAGCAGAATTTGACAGCACTATTATGAACTGCATTAGACAAAATCATATATGCTTCTAGCTTTTGCAAATGTTGTACTTGTAACCTCAAAAGCACATTATAATAAGTGCCCTGAGCTTATATACGAGATAGCACAAAATTTGTTGTGCTGATATTTTTATTTGCCTTCAAGTCATCTAACTCAAGTCTATTTAACGCATTGTAGGTTTCGTTTGCGCGCTCTAAAATAAAAATCATTGAAATTTGTTTGTATGTGTGCTTGTATACTGACCTTTGACCAACTTAACTGTGATAGAAAAATACTTTCGCTCTCAGCAGATCGTACTGCCATTTAAATTTGTATCGTGTATTACCCCATTAAAATATAGCCAAATATTTTCTAGAAATTCTAAGCTATACTGTAAAGTAGTCATTGTTTTCAGAGCTCATTGTTTTGCTTTGTTTGATAAGTTTGATTGTTTTCTATTTAATTTCTGTACTCATACTCGTAATCGTATTAAATATTTATTTAAAACTTTTCATAAATAGTATTTTTAATTCTAAAAATGTTTATTTAAATATATGACGAATGAATAAAATGACGAATGATTGAATGTATTTTATATTATTATTAATTTTACTTTTTTCTGTTCTTTTTTTTCGATTTATTTATAATGTGAAATGAATGGGTGAATATAAAAGATGTGAAATTTTGATTTTTAATTTTTAATGGAATGGTATGAAGTGTTAACTATTTGTATAATTACTTATTTGCATTTTTGTAAATCTAATTAAATAAAAACTGATAATTATTTGAAATATTTCTATTATTAAGTATTAATTTGTGAAGCTCTTCTCTCTCTCTCTCTCTCTTTCTGTCTCTAATTTTCTCTCACATTGGGTTTTACATATATTCTAATTTATTGATATTTACACTTGGGTCCCGTAATACTAGAGTGATACAAATTCGCCGCCTGTATCTAGAGATTTTATTGCAGATTTATTTTGTATTGATGCCGTTGCTGAAAATGCGGGCGTTGGCGATGATGATGATTGGCAGTCTTGTAGTTTGGTAGCTACTTTAGGGGCGGGTGTCTTTGTCAAAGGATTGCCTTCATTGAATAGTGTTTCGTTTTCTAAACGTTCTTCATCTGGCAAAGAGAGTGTCGAATTACCACTGGCCGTTATTCGTCTGCCCATATTGTCATATTTCAAACACGCTGAACCGTTTTGTGTTTTATAGAGTGGTCTAAGAGGGGTGGCATCTTTTGGCGGACTAGCACAGGCAGATGGTGGCTGTAAAGCTGAAGATACACAACCTGGACAAGGCTTAGAGGTAGCATTTGTTGACTGATGGCCATGATGGCATTTTACCGATGGTGGTGGCGGAGGTGGTGGTAAGCCTATAAGTTCGGTTTGGTGTTGTTGATAGCCCTGACTGTATGTTGTTTCCAGATTGTGGTATGACACAATTTCATCGTGTGTATAGAGATTAGGTTGCTGTAGTTGTGGCTGCTGTTGATGTTGCAATGAGGAATCTTTTTTTAAAATGCCTCTTCGCTGATTGTTGCGTGGCAGCGTTGCAAATGAATTAACATTGACAGAAGTATTATTGCCCACTGTTGTTAAGGTTATGGGCTGATGTTGCTGTTGCAGTTGCTGTTGCTTTTGGGCTGATGATGGTGGTGGCGACATAGTTTCAGCCGCATGACCATTTATCTGATTGGAATTATTTGCACTTTGTGTTACAACCACAGAAGATATACCAGTATCCTGCAGTCTTTTGGGTATATTCAATAGATCGGGATACATGCCGATATCAGCACCATCCAGCATATCCTGTGTTACAGACACACTTATAAATATATTGCCATAAGTAGGATTTGCCACTATATTTGAGCAAAACTCTGGAGGTGGTGGAAATACACCCACATTAAGAGGAAATTCTTCTGATCTATGACTATTGTGTGCTTCGGCTGACACCGCAGAAGCCATTGATGTTGGTATACCCACTACACTACACGATCCATCACTTACGGCCATTAGCTGCTGAGGATGATTGGCAACCAGCGAGCCTGCTGTGCTGGTAGGCGGTGGCATATGTGCATGATTGTGTTGCATTTGCTGTTGATGGGATAGCTGATGATGCGCTCCCATTATAAGTGTGTGATGACCATGTACGCTTGATCTATGATTATCAGTAGTATGTATCTCAATGGGTTCAAATCCCATTACAGATTCAGCCTTACTCATTGCCGTAGCTGTACTATGATTGTTGTCCAAACAACTATCCACACGGTCATTGGTTGTGGTTGTTATGCTCAGATCCAGTAATTTTTTTTCCTGATCATTAAAACTTACACTGGGTTTAACACCAGCTTTACTAGGATGTCTTCTTTGGCGGGTTGTTCTTTTACACAGGCAGGCCACAAAAGAAATGAGTATAAGTAAGAAGACAGTACCGAATGTGCCCATTATAAGTCCAAAATACCAAAACGTTTCGGGTGTCTTAACAAGCACATGTTGTACTATTTCCGTTAAATAAATGCTTATATTTTGGGAACCCACTCCCACCACATTGGTGCCCGAACACACATAAGTGCCAGCATCTAAACTTGTCATATTGAAAACTGTTAAATTACTCCATAACTTATCAGATGCAATATTTTCAGTCTCAAACATGACATTATCACTGTCCAGAATTTTACCATTTAATTCCCAATAAATTTCTGGCAATGGATCACCATAGACTAGGCAACTGAATGTGGCATTGCTACCAATTTCTATATTTTGAACATCTTCGTTATTAAATATCTCCACTTTAGGAGCACAACCAAACTGCTCTTCTTCTACACTATTCCAGGCTTTCTCTTTATGTTGCGGTGGTCCTTTGCATAAAAGACTTTCACTATTTAACTTACTGTTAACATACCAGCTGCGAAATTTTCTTAATTTACAATTACATTGCCAGGGATTTTCGTCCAGCACTAATGTTTTTAAACTGGCCATGTGCTGGAAGACATATTCACTTAAACTCTCTAATAAATTATTTTTCAAGTACAAAAACTCAAGCATATTTAGATTGGCAAATGCCATGGGATCGATATATGAGAGTAGACAGTCATGCAGATCCAGTGTACGTAAATGTGGTAAAACCGGAAACTGATAAGCCACTAATTTCTTAAGCGGATTACCATTCAAATACAATATTCTTAAGCGATCATTACCCATAAAAGTATCCTTATCCAAAATTTCTATTCTATTGTCTGACAAATCGATTTCCACCAAAATCTTTAGATCTTTAAACGCCTCCTTGTGTACATACTGAACTTCGGACTTTTTTAAATATATCCTTTGCAAATTCAATAGTTCCAGATTAGCAAATTCCTCCCGATTTAAATAGGGTATATGGTTATCATTTAAGACCAACACTTGCAGTTCTGTACTAAGAGTTGTAGGTATGGCAGTCAATTGCAATGAACTACAGATGGCAGATTTTTTGCCATTCGTCCATTTGCAGGTACAATTTGAGGCACATGATAGAGACCAATCATCGCCCGCAACAATATGCAGCATTAAAGTAATATTTACTGCAAACGCAACTGCAAAAATTGAAATTTAAATAAATAAAGAAAAAAAAATGTAATGAAATATCAGTACAAATCTGTATAATTAATAAATAAAACTATAGACAATTGCTTGTGTTATACTCGTATGTCGCGGGCAAAATAAAAACTTTATTTAAAGCCAACAATACCAATTAGTCTTTGCATTCATTTAATTTTTTTTTATACTATATGGACAATTCCAGAATAACGATCACTACCTTGGCACACGTTTTGGAAGAGCCAAAACGAGGAAATGAGTGGAAATATGCGACAATATATTTACAGTTTTCAAAGCACGAAAGAGAAAATTGTTGGGCGAAATCAAAAATAAAGTAAGAGAAGGAACGGACCCGACAAAATGAGAAGTTGTTTCTGTGCTACTATAGAAATATGGAAAATTCAAATTTGTTTGTGGATGTGGATTTAATGTGCAAATTTTTTACAAGTGAAAATTTGCTATTCATGTCACTTAAACTGATAAACTGCAAATTATAAGGCGCCACAGAACGAATACAAACAGTACAAAACTCAACAACGGGTATGCTCGATACCTAGCAATGCATTATAAATATCAATATTTTGAATACAATGTCATTCGTCATTATGTCTTTAAAACAATTATGATTAGATTATATCTAGCAATGGTGAGTGATATGAGGGTGTAAATAATTTAATAATTAAATCTTGCTGACATGTGGTTCCAACAGGATGAAACAACATGTCTCACAACGCACACTGGTTCGGCTTCATACATTTTTGTGCAAAAAATATAAAGAGTGGACCTAGAAACTTGAAAGTTGGCACAGAGTATTATATTGACTAAATTAAGAAAATAAAACAGTTTCATGAAAATCAGCCACACCCATCGCCTACCGCCCATACAATCAAAATGGATATTATCACATAAAACCTTTCGTATAAAAGCAAAAGTCTTAAAATTTAGTACATATACTACTTAGAAAAAAAAAAGACGCATGCCAAGTTTCATTGAAATCTGCCACGCCCATCGCACCGTCTTGCACTCTGTGTAGGCGGTATTTTGGTGACTAAAATTCGATTTTTTAAAACTATTTTTTACAAATCAAATAATTCCATTCCAAAGAAGAGTGTTTCACTGAGAGAAATTAATAATTTATTTGATTAAAAAGAAATATTTTGTCTTAGAAAAAGTCTACTGAAGTCACTTAAATATTGTAAAACGAAAACTGGGGAAAATTTTCTCACAGTTCAGTAGCTTTCATATGTCAGATATTTTCATTGATAACTTTTCAATGCCGTTTTTATTGAAATACAGCACTTCCTTTATAATTCGTAGAAAAAGTTGTTTAGATTGCGTATGAAGTGTAGGAGATATGACCGAATTAAAATTGCCTTCTAAGCCTCAAAATTTGCAGTTTTTCTTTTAAATAAAGGATAGGTCCGGCTATATTACTGGAACAGAATGAACCCTAAAAGCCTATTCTTTGAATGTACCCAAAAAAAATCCACAAGTTTTTACAGATCGTTAAACAAACTAATGAATTTTCTTAAAATGGCCGGGAAAACTGCAGACAAGTTGCAATAAAAACTATTGCAGAGAAGTGCAATCCTAAGAGTATGCAACAGATTTTAATACAAACGTCTACTGAAATTACATAATTGTGAAGGAAATTTTTCCTAACTAATTTAGGTTTTTAAACCGGAATTGCTTAGGGGCAAAAACGGGCAGCTGAATTTTTAATAAATAATTAGCCGAGACTTCAGGCTTTAATTTGATATAAGTATCTCGCTGGAGCTCGTTGGAGCTCAGAAGATGCAATCCATAGAAAATATATATTTTTAGACAATTTTTTGTAGTAAAAAAAAATAATTTTTTTGAAAATTTTTTGCATTTGCATATATATCATAAAAAACTTCCAATTGTATGAAAAAAAATCTTTTTAGTGTCATTACAAGAGTATTTTAAAAGCATGAAGCGATAGAATGTAGCATATATAATACGGTCATTTCAAACGCATTCACTTAGGTCAACTTTGAATGTCTCTGGGCAAAAAAGTAATAAAGATATAAGCCTAATATTTTTAATACATGATAATTAGATTGTCTATTACAAACTGTAAAAAAATCAGGTAGATCAGAAGGCATGAAAAAAATGAATTAATGCCGCTCTTGAACCAGTGTGCAACGTGAGCTACAATTGATTTACTCAATGGAAATTAACATTAAAAGAAGAGGCGATGTACGGTCGTATATTTACGAAAAAAGATAATTATTTCACGCGTTTTCATTTCTCATTTCTCCCGTTGATCTTTTTCTGGAATAGCCCATATATGTTTTCTTTTAGTTTTTCAATGTCCTAAAACTCAAAGAGATTTCTTTTAATAAAGTTTTCACATTCAATAATTGATTTAATTTTCCTTTTGTCTTATTTCTTCTATTCTTTATTACTTGTGAACAATTGTACGCATTTGGACAATTGGTTAATAATTATTGTAAAAACTTTTTTTCTAATAAAACTATTCATACTTTGCTTAAAAAGTGGAAAACTTGAGTTGCATTTTGCATATAAAAAACTTACAACAAAAGCAAAAAGAAAAAAGGAAACGGAAAGTGGACATAATCTAAAACTTACCTGACAAGCCAATTGCAACAGAATTTACTCTCATACTGATAACATTCGTATGAAATCCCAATACCATTCAAGCAAAAATTGTTGGATTTTAAAACATGGGCAGATTAAGCAACCAAATGATGGCAGCTTTAGTTATTGTTGTTGTTGCTGCTGCTATTGATGACTTTTGGTAGTGAAGCAGTAGGTAGCGGAAGTACAGGTACAGCTGCCGTTTGTAACAAATTCACTCATAACAACAACCAACAAAAAACAAAATCCAGCAGTATTGTAACTCTTGCCAGAGCCAGAGATTTTAAAAATGAATTCCTTTATTTTTGCTTTTTCTCCCTTTATTTCTTTTTTTTTTAACGGTGCTTTCGACCGAGTTGTTTGTTCGTTTGTTTGATGGTGGCAAATAAAATCGAACGATAAAAAAAGACCAACACTATAGTTGAACTACACCAAAATAAAAGTGGAGTGAATAAATTTTATGTTGCAAGCGGCGGGTGTAGTGCCGTTGGATCGTTAATAATGGCACCTACAACAACAGCAACAGCTGTTCGTTCAATAGCTGGTGATTATAACATTTGCTTCCTGGTTTATTTTTATTCGTACTTTCAGTTTTTTTTTTTTGTTTATTAAATTGCTGCCACTAAAAGCAAATATCAGCAGCCAAGAAAAAAAAGGGTAAAAAACAACGAGCACAGGACTATTTAAAAGGGTAAAGTTGGCAAATACCCACAGACGAAAAAACAAAAAAACAAACAAAAAATAAAATAAACGAGAAATCCAGTTTGGAAGTGCACGAATATGTATTTTGTGTTGGCAGTACTTAAGCATACGTTTTGTGAGCCACTGTAAACGTGTTGCTTTAATGACTTTGCTGGCTGTTAATGTTTTTATTGCTGTTGTTGTTGTATTATATTGTTTTATGATTTAAAAAAAAAAATTTTTTTTGGTTGTCGTTAAATCGTCTATATGTTTATATGACTGTCACTTGTGACACATTTAACATTTTATTTTGTTGCAAAAAAAATGAAAAACCGTAATATATATATGATATTGCAGCACTTTATATAAATATGGCAGGCAGGTATGCATATGCACACATAAACGAACACTTTCAATTGCAATTGTTAGTGCTGCCTCTATACTTTTATAGCAGAATGCGACAGTGTTGATGCTGTTGAAGAATTGTTTTCAGCA
The DNA here is from genome assembly GCA_963576795.1 of Metopia argyrocephala. Classification (NCBI taxonomy): domain Eukaryota; kingdom Metazoa; phylum Arthropoda; class Insecta; order Diptera; family Sarcophagidae; genus Metopia; species Metopia argyrocephala. The sequence goes on from OY756208.1 coordinate 1,794,248, forward strand.
TTTTGGTGTTCACAATGCAACTGTGAAGGTACAAAACAATATATGAATTGTTTGTTGTTGTTGTTATTGTTACTGTGTTACAATTTCTATTGTTATTTTTGATTTACAACAGCAACAATAATAGCAAAATAGATGGTTTTGTTTTTTTCTTCTTGTCAAATGTTTAAACACAACTGGAACGCAATACAGACAGCACATGCAGTGCGTTTCTACTTTTATTCCTTTTTCTGCTGCTTTGGTTGTTTGTTTGTTTGTGTGTTTGGTTGTACGTGTGTATGACAGTATAATAATATTTGCTATTTTACACTTTTTCTTCTATTGTTTCTGTTCATTTCTAACAGTTCTTGTTATAGTTGATGATGCTGCATTTATAGTTTTTTATTGCCATACAACGCTTTCATATGAATGCAGTCTTATGAATTGTAATGTTTCACGCTATGACACCTTTGCACATGTTGCAAGCACTTAAAAGCATTGCTTTACTTTATTGATTTTTATTTTATTTTTTCGTTCACAAATTGCATTTACTTTTCTGCTTCCCTACAAATTTTCTTTTCTTTACAATTTTCTTTTTATTATTCAATGCGTTTAGTTATCCATGCAAGCACTTGCATTCACTGAAACTTACTGTCTAGCATGTGTCCGTTAGATAAATGTCAGTGAGTATGGGTGGGAGTGTATGTATGCCTGTATGCCTCAACATCAATAGCTGACTGGTAAAGACATAAAAGCAGTGCTTCCTTTTATTTGCCTTGAAGAAATTTATTCCATACGATTGCTTTCTTGAAAATAAACTTCTTTAATAAATTTTAGTTTTTCTTTTTTCCTGCCGTTTCCTTTTTTATTCTTCTGTTTTGTTATTTTTCAATTTGTATTTCGTTATCTTATTGCATAGAAGTCCATGCACGATGCTCAAATGTATCTGTTTACTACGATATATGGGATATCTATTTGGTCTTTTGCCCTCAGCTGTTACGCACTTCGTTACTCCTTTTGTTATTTGTCAATGTTGTATTGCTGCAATAGAAAGAAAAATAGAAAAATAGAAAAATAATGAAATTCAAGTAAAAAAAGAAAAAGAAATTTATAAATGTTTTTACTGCATTAAGAATTCATTGAAAAACATTTAAAAATAAGATTTATTTTATTTTGCATTAAATGTTTTATGTGTTTTAAATTCAAAATAAATTATAAAATTAAAAACGTTATGGCCAGTTACTATTTTTGGTTATAAAGAATGCAAATATGTACATATAATGATATTGGATTTGCAATATAAAATATGGAAATATAAAGCTATGCAGTCATTGATTCATATAAAGTATTAAGAAGATACTTCAAACATCTGATGACGATGAAGACAAACGTAAATTGCTTGTATTTTTTAAATTTCTTTCAATTATTTTCAAACAATATTAAACAATATTGCACATCTGTATGTATAGTCATGATTACGTTTAAGTATAGAATACTTAAATGAGACTACCATAGCTGGGGTCGAAAATATATTCCGTTCGGCTGGTGTACAATTCCTTTATGGATGGTATTTTCTTTGCTGATTGAGAAATAATTGCGAAAACAATGTAAATGCATTCAACAGAATTTAGTTATATTTAGAGTTGTCAACTATTCGACGAAATCCCAAAACCGGTTCAAATAAACCGGCTTTATGGTTTTCTCTATTAATCAAAATATATACAATAAGTCTAAGTCATATATTTCATGTTTTGAGATATTTAATGATTTGCATTTGAATAAATTAAAAAATGTTTTTACATTATTCAACATTTTAATTAATAATTTTATTAGTCTTAATTAATGGAAATTTATTATGAATATGAAATTTTGTGCGAATTTCATACGATAATATTGTTTTTAAAGTTTGCATTGACTTAGACCATTTTCAAAATTAACTGAATGTCCTATAAATGACTCAAAGCAATAAAGAACTTTGAGTTTTATTTAAAACAATAATTTAACTGAACATTTGTTAATTATTTTTCAACAGTAATTCATTTTTATCAATATTGCGAGTATTTAAGATTCTTAAAATGTTCCTGAAAAACGGTAGTAAACTCATAATATCTTTATGTTTTTCTTCCGATACTAGTCTAATGCTGGTGTATAATGGAAGTAATTTAATATTTCCGTATGTTTTTGGTCATTCGGCAGAAAGGAATGATCCGATACCAAAAATTTGTGGTTTAATTTTTGACTTAGACCACTTTCATAATTAACACTAAATGAATTTCATATAATGTTGAAATTACAACCACTATCTAATGGTTAATTTTTGACAATTTCGTAAAAATTACATTGAATAAATTTAGTTTAAAATAATGTGGTATGAAATAACTAAAAAACTAATTTTTTTAAAATTTTGACTTAGACCACTTTCATAATTATGGGCACAATATAATATTTTTTTTTTGTTTTCATAACTGGTTTAACTTAAAAAAAAGAAGAAATACATTCGTCACATTTCCTTCTTAACATTAATCTAAAATAAATTTAAAATATTGAAAATTATAAAATAGTATGTACATATGTATGTAAACATGTATGTTCTTTATGTGTGTATATATAGTACAGATAGATATATTTACATATATAGAAAGAATCATACATATATATATAATGGCATAAAATAATTATTCAAGATATAAAAATTTTACTTATTTTTCTTGAAATACTTATAGTATATCAAATATAGGACGCAGTTTCAATGTTTAGATGACATACGGTTTCTTAGCTTTGATTTTATTGTTGAGCTTACTGAAAAAACACGTTCACTTATTGTAGAAGTCGGGTTAATTGTGAATAACGCTATATTGTATATCTGATGTAGTTTTTTAGATCTTTTAGAAAATAAGAAGTGTTCCATACGTAATTTAATTTTTTTGTAAAAAAAAATGGGTAAGATATAACACACCTAAAATAAAAAATATTCAAAAATGTCGAATAGTTTGACACTAAAAACCCGTTTTTTCGAATTACTCGAAATACGCCATATTTTTAAAACCGATTAAAAAAACCGGAAAAATTGGAAAAATCAGGTTTTTCGAATAATTCGAAAACCGGTCTTGACAACTCTAGTTATATTCTAATTCAAGAGTTTCTTGACGAAATTAAATTAAATTTATTTTCCTTTTGAACATAATTTCTGGTAATTCGAATTGTTGTGTGTTGTAAGCTTCTATTGTGCTTCATCTAAATACCACTTAGGGTATGTTTCACACTAACTAAATATTTTATTTCTCTCTGCTCGAGCAGTAATTTTCAGGCTGAGGTAAGTATTTAGTATTATGCAAGCTTTGGGGATACTGATGGAACGATGCGACGGGGTGAAATTAGGGTTTTTCTGATAGCCAGGCCCATGGGACACTTTTCCCGGTTCTTCGTAGCAAAGAGGAGCTGAATCTCCATGGGAATGCTTGTAGCATACCCTTGTTTTCGTTTCCGGTCATAGGGATATCATGGGTAATAAGAAAGCGGATGCAAATTGCCTAAAGTTCAAAGATTTTAACGTGTGTAAATGTTTAATACCCAGGATCTTTAAAAAAATATTTTTTTTAAATAAAACGAATTAAATAGGGTGCCCCAAAAGGAACGCAAGATTTCAATTAAATATAAAAGAAAGTTTGTAGTTTTTTGATTTTTATTTTATTTTATATTATTTATTTTATATTATTTATACACACCCTTTCATCAGAACTTTCTTTATGGCACTATCGTCCTGCACAAAATGAATTTATTTCTTGCCTATTGTACGCGGATTTTTCTAGCTCAACACTCGACAATTTTGGCGATTAACAAAAAAAAAAAAAAAACTACAATATAGTTCAATTTTTCCACCTTTACTAACCCTAAACTCTCACCTATCCAATCTATCTATCTATATTCTTTTATGAGAAATGGTGGCAAATCTAAATCTAGAACAAATCTGGGGATACCCTTTAAAATAAAGTGCTAAAAAATATCCCATTAAACAAATAAAACATATTCCCTAAAGAAATGTATAAATAATAAAAGAATTTGACATACTTTTTAAATTATTTACAAATATTTTTATATTTTTTTAATCCTTCTTAATAAATTCTGTTTTTTAAAAACAACTTTTTTTTCCTTTGTTGGAATGCAAGAGATTTTTATATTTAAAAGTATAATTCTAGAAAAACTTTGCGGATATTTAATTATTTAATTTCGACACTTCTCTTTTACGATTTGTTATTAATAATGGAATATTCAAGTGAAATTTATGCATGTTTGTGTATGTGTGTTTTTGTGTGTGTGTGTGTATGTAGTATTTTAAAAATACAAATATATCGTTAATTTTCATTGTTTACAGTACCATACGAGTATAATGCATTATGCCATAAACAATACTGTGCATATGCACGAGTACGAGTATTTGTTTATGTTTCAGTTCAAATCCTCTTTAGTTTTAAATACACTTTTCCACTTACACACACAGCCACACACACGCTTATACACAAGCATTAATATTCGCAGATAAATCCTTTCATTTTTCTTTTTTTTTTTTGTAAACCTCCATTGTTTAAAGCAACCACACTTCTACTACATATACAACATTATTTACACACATATGCACATGCATACACATTCACAAACAATGGCAAAGAGATACATTTTATTTTATAAACCAAAATCGGATGTGATGCACCTAAAATGGTTTCCATTATTTTTTTATTTTTATTTTTATTTATATTTTTTTTTTAATTTCTTTTCGTTACGTTTTTGTTCCATAGAAAATGAAGTTTTTATGTAAAAAAGCAGGATTAAAGAACAAAAAAAAATAAATAAAATAAAATGCATTGAGACAATACTAAAAAACAATAAAAAATTTTTAAAATAATTGTTGAATTTGGTTTTTCCTGTTTTTTTTTATTTGTATTTGGGTCAAACATTTAAATAGACTGTTGATTTAATTAATATTAATTTCGTATTTAAATTTCATCTTAATTAATTTTTATTATTTTTTAACAACTGATAATATAATTAAAACAAGCAATTATAAAAATTATTCCATTATTTTATTGTTTAACAATTTATTGTGCATATTTTTATAAAAAAAAAAACACTTATTTCAACCCTAATTAAAAAAATAAATTACTGATCCACCATTTAATAGTTAATTTTACAATAAAATCCTTTTAAAAGTTTTATATTAAAAACAAAAAAACACAATATGAAATAAATTATTTCTATACACGATTTATTTGTATGTAATATTCGCCATAATTAACGATTAAATTTTAATAAAACACTTTAAAAATATAAAAAAGAAAGGATTTAGAAATTTAAAATCTGACAAATTACTGCTTTTTAAAATTTAAACGAAATTATTAAAACAATAATTACTCTGTACAATGCAATCACTCTATAAAAAATGTATAAATTAAATAAAAAAAAATAGAGGAGACCGTAAATAACGGTTGCAAATTAAAAATCAAACTGAAAAAATTATTGTGTTAGAGTCTACTTTTATACGGTAGGATAAGTTCAGGTAATATGGACTACGGTTTAGTATTTTTGATATTGTGACTACAATATAAGGAGGCACTAAACAAAACGGATTTTTATTAATTGGCAGATCTGTTGCCTAAAAATTTTTTGTCCGCCAATTTTATATCATTTCGACTAGGGTAACAAAAAAAAAATACTTGACAAGTGTATTTTATTACGAGTTAACTCTCTTTAAACTCTTTATCAATTAACTCTAAAAACTGTACATACACACATATGTGGCCATTGCAAGTCTTTCTTCAGTTACGGAATAGTTGCTTACAGCATCCATATTGTGTGCGTCAATTTTTATTCACTACTACTGGGACCTAAAGTTTAACGTCAACACCGAACGGAAGACTTGACAAGCGTGTTCGTGGCAATCAGTTACTTTGAAAGCTTTAGCCAGAAGACTGCTAAGAGGTTATCGCCTATGAAATATTTTTTTTGTTCCGTCAGAAGCGCTTTAATTAGATCAAAGTTAACTGCAATGAATTTTTTGGTAATTAAAGAAGAAATGATGTCCGTGAAGAAATAGTACACTCGCCAAACTGAACAATTGTTTTCGACTCCAGCTACGGTAGTGTCATCAGAGTTCTTTGTGTCCTGTGCATATTCAAGACCAAACATCAACTATTTAACTCATACTTTTCAAGAAATCACATACTATTGCCCGTATTCATAAAAACTATTTTAGGTTTATTGAGGACTTATTTGACAAATTTCTATGCAGTACTTGTCAAATAAACCCTCAATAAACCTAAAATAATTTTTATGAATACGGGCTAATATCTCGTCTAGTAAGCAAAAACACTACATAATAGACTACATAGAGTGTGTGCTGCGAAAAGCCAGAAGTATCTCTGAAACAGGGTTGTAATGGCCAATTACACAGAGGGAAAAAACGGCGTTCTGAAATTATTAAACAAGGGTCTTAAATTAAGAACAAATTGTGAACAATATTTCCTTAACTTTCGGTACAAAATCAAGCTTAATGCTTTATTAAAATAAGAAAAAATGGCACAAAATACCATAAGTTAACAAATCAAGACAGCCGGTAGTAAAATCGTGAATATGTAATTGTATAAAAATATAAGTATAAAAAAAAAATCGATACCAACCGTTAACGAAGTAAGCACAAACGGACTCAACTCAATTTTAATACCAAATGGTATCAATTTCGGTAGTTTTCTACCACTTTTTTTCTGAGTGTATGTATGTATTTCTATGCTATTAATGTAAAGTGAATGCCTCTTATTGAAAAGAAGAACAAAAATACAAAAAATTATTTAAAAGACAAAGTTAACGAAGTACTTAACTACAGAAATGAAATCAATGCTGATAAAATGGTAAAAATATAATTTAAAAATACATTTATTTATTTATATAAATAGTGCTTTTCTTTTTCTTATTTAATTTTTAACATATTTGCTAAAGGGTGTCCGCCCGGAGGGTATACTGCTTTATTTTGCCGCCATTTTGGTAAATATTAGTATTCAGAGTTCATATTTGGCAGTCGTAAAGTAAAAGCGATCATCGATTACTATGACGATGATTGAAAAAATCATAATGAGTGACGAGGCACATTTTCATTTGAATGGTTATGTAATGAAGCAGAATAGTCGGTTCTGGGCAATGGAAAACCCTAAAATTATTTATTAGTAACCTTTGCATCCATCAAAAGTGACCCTTACTTCTTTGAAACCGAAAACGGCTTAACGGTAACTGTCAATAAGGAGCGATATTGTGTATGATGAAAACTTAATGCCACAACTGCATGCTTTGGGCTTGACTAAAATGTGGTTTTAACAAAACGGTAACACATCGCATATAGCCAGGGAGCATGTTATGGCATTCGATATCGAACGAAATTTCTATGTAAATTGTTTTAAAATTGTATGAAATTTCGTTCGATATCGAATGCCGTAATTTGTACCCAGGACTACAATGGAATTACTGTGAGACCTCTTTCCACAACAGGTTATTTCAAAGAATACTGATGTTGTTTGTATTCGCCAGGTTTGACTGCCCCGACTTCTTTTTATAGGGATATCTGAAAAACAAGGTTTATGCAAGCAAACCAGAAACACTGGAGCAACTCAAACAAAATATTCGGGATGAAATTGTTGAAATTACGGCATGAAACGTGTGAGAATCTAATAAAACATTTCTGAGACTAACAGAGGCGGACATTTACCTGATATTGTATTCCGTACATAATTGCCGACATTAAATAAAACATTTATCAATATAAGACACATACCCTTCCCAGCGGATACTCGGAACAACGTACATCTGTCCATAAATACAATGATACACTAGCAAGCAATTAAACAAAAAATGTTTTCAATACAGCATACAACGATACATAAGCTTGTGAATTCGTCAAATGTCTTTTAAATATTTCAATTTCTTTTACTTTCTTCTTTAACAGCCAAAAATTATAGGCATTTCCGACAAACTCTTTTTGTGTACAGTTTATATTTTCCCATGACAAACTTTGTTTAATTATAATTATGATTACAACTACTAACAAATTGTATTTATTGAAAAAAAAACTTTTCCTTACTAATGTATTTCCAATAAAAATAAATTTTTATATTTTGTTTACAAGCTCTTTATATTAATTATGTCTCATTTAATGTTGAATTAATTGGACAACATTTATTATTAAATTTCTGATAAAACTTAAAACAAAAAAGAAAACTTATTTAATTTCCAATATCTAGTACATATTGTTGCCATCAACTACCATGACACCAAACAAGACCTTTTATTAGCCCATCAATGCCTGTGAGAGAAACAAAAAAAAGGAACATATTTTCAATTAAAAGTTTTGCCATATTGTTATCTATTGTTTATAGTTTCTTTTTAAGTTGTGCACTCTATGTTCGGTTAATATGTTCCATGTATATGTAAGAAACTTTTCAGTTACAGAATTAATTATAATCTGGTTTCTGTTGTAAAACATTTTATCTTCACATTTAAATGCTGTTACTTACTACAGATGAGCTCTAGGAAAATAAAATAATGTTGTTGTACATAGTTCTTTTTTTGTCGTTTTGTTAGTGTTAATGCTGTCATTTCATTTGTTCATTGTCACAGTTGTCAATTGCTGTAGTATTATCTTTTTTTAATTTTCATTCCTTTGCTATGACGACAAAAGAGCTCTAACTGTGTTTTTTAGTGTTATTTTTTTATTTAATTTTTTTTTTTTTATAAGTAGGCTGACTACCAAAGTGTCAGTGTTTTCACTTATACATGCAAAGAAAATACAATTATCCCTCAATTTGTAGGATACTTTTGTTTACAATTTCACTTTTACATCAGTTTTTTTTCAGGTATATCGAGATATATAGAAATTATCTCGATTTACATGAAATTTGATTTAAATTTTATCATTTATTTCAAAATTGTTTAAGACTGTAAATAGCTTGTTGTTATTGCATCACACTTTAAATGTTGATTGTTAATAAATCGACTAAATTGTACTACTGAAGAAGTAAAGAAGAAATATGTTTGCAAAACAATTTTAAAAATATATAAATATTCTAGTAGATAAAGATAAGTAGATAAAGACAACGAAACCCTTCCTTTAAAAATTTTTCTATACCCCTCGGGGTCCTTGATGTAATTGTCGACAACTATTGGGCTCCGTCCAATTTTTTAGCTCTTGCGCGGTTAGAATATCCTTCAGAACGGTAAACATCGAATTTAGACCTCTCTGATAGATTTAAAATTTTTTGTTTTGCCATTTTGACTCGTAAATCGACTAAGATGTAATAAATTGCAATAAACAAACGCCCCCAACAAAAAATCACCGCTTACTTTAAAAATAATACCAAAAAAAATACCACATTTTTAGATTTTTTTTATAAATTCCTCAAAAAAAGGTTCCTTAGTTAAGAAACCATCAATGTCATGATTTTGTTTATATCTCAAGATGTCTACCTTCCATTTCTATTTTAAAATTCTGGAATCGGTAAAAATTGCAAAAGATACCGGCTCCTGAATATGGGATTTTTTTTTTTGCCTTTAAATAAGTGAACCGGAGTATATGTATCTGTGTATACTAAGAAATCTCGGAAATTTCAGTTGTTGACATTTTTCGCCTTCCCGAGAACTTGTTTCGGATTCCCTGTTCTGTAAAAGATTACAGGAATAGTTCTATGATATGTTTTTGATAAAGGGCTTCAGTATTATTGTGATGGATAGTGAACTGGTTAGTTTACATTAGAAGGGAGACCAATCAAATTTTTCAAAACGGTATCAATTAGATTTTTCCTATGACATCTCCAGGCAAATACGACAAATCGCTTTCCCATAAAATGTCGAACAGGTCTCCATTACATGTAAACCAGTGACATAACTAGTTAGGTTAGTGTCAGTTTTGTTTTTTATTGAGACCAATACTTAGAGGTAAGCCCCTACTAAATGCTGGAAATTCTATTGGGATTTTTGTGGAAAGGACAGTACACTACAACAACAGAACATATATTTCTTTTTTCTTAAGCGTCTTAGGAATGAGAAAAATTGCTGTGAATTGATCATTTAAAGGCTAGTGTTATACCTTCTCCTTTGAATTATCAACAGAAATTGCCCCATCGTAGCATGTTGATTGCGATGAGTGCCTTTGCTAAGTAGAATTTTAGCTGTTTTCTGCTATTTCCCAATAGGTGGCGCTTTTCTTTTAATCATTCGTTTTTCGTTGTCAAAGGTTAAGGTGGAACAGAATGTTATTTTGTATACGAACTTCTTGGAGGGAGGGGGACCTCTAATTTTTAAATTATAATTTCGAAAAAACCGCAAACTAACTTTTTAATTTTTCACCTCGAATTGTGCCGTTTGAGTTTTTGTGCGAGCGCTCTAAAAACTATGCCACGCACCCCCGATTTCCCTATGGGACAAAAAATTTATACTCACATGTATTTTAAAGAAATTTAAGTTTATTAAAATAATTATTTAAAACAATTTTTCCTTTTCAAGATCTGCTATAAACAAAAAATAAAAACTGAAACAAATATTGATCATTTGTTTAATCTAGCCTTAACTTTACATTCAAGTTCAGTAGTAAGTAAGAGCTTATTCAATAATTTAATAATTTATTAACAAAATATGTAACAGAATTTTGGATGATTAGATCGAGGCATTAACTGTATGAAACAAAAATACGAGTATGTTTCAAATCAAAAAATTAAACAAGTGGACAAGTGCATTCCACCCAAAGGAAGTACACAAAAGAACAACAGAGGTGATAAAATCTTCTCTACAACTACGTCATTTGAGTCTTCCAATGAAAATAGGACCATACAGAGCTCGAAATTCATTCATGCATTAAAAATTTGCGGTTTTCTAAAATTACAATTTAAATTAAAAAATAAAATTGAAATAAAATAAGAGGTTTTCCCCCCGCCCTCCCTCCAGCAAGACCATCTGCAAGAAACCGCCCACTGACATTTCTAATCTATTCCATCAGAAACCAATGATCAGGAGTACAGCGCCACCTTCTGGGAAGATAACAGACAAACTACTGAAGACGCTCACCATTCACATTTAAACATCCACCGACAGATGAGGCAATTGCTGTTTGATCATTTGAGAGTGAAGGTATAACACTGGCTCTTGAGTGGGCAAATTGACAGCAACTTGTTGCATCAACAATAAAAAAGGCGCAAAATATACAAACATCTATGAAAAAAAAAACCTTCTATCAATAATCTTCACATTCCAATACAATGCACTGCATGAGTAGGAGTTTACCCCTGAGTATTGGTCTTAAATAAAAAAAAAATGCAAGCCTCAAGTGCGGAATTTAAAGCAGAAGACTATGATTAGCCTTATAAGCCACATGGCATAGTGGTTAAAACGTTCACACAGAAACTCAAACGACTGAGGTTCAATCCCAGGGAAGGATGAAAATTATAAAATAAAATTTGCGGTTTTTCTAATTGTAATTTAAAAATAAGAGGTTCCCCCCTATAAGATGTCCATCTGCAAGAAGAACTGCTCCCTGACATATCCAGTCTATTCCACCGGAAACTTCTGGGAAGATAGCCTAATCAGTGAAGACGGTTACCACGACCTATCAACATCCACCGAAAAATGGGGCAATTGCTGTTGATCATTCAAGGGTGAAAGTATAATACAGGGCTTTGAGTGATCAACTGATAGCACCCTGTCACATTGATATATGGCGATCAATCAAAAAAAAATCTATCTATCTATATTCTATCTTCAATAGTGCAATACAAAGGACAGCATGAGGAGGGGTTTACTCCTGAGTATTGGTCTTAATAAAAGATCAAAAAGTGAAGCAAATTTTAAAATCGTTTTATGAAAGTTTGATGACTGAAAAAATCTGAAATAAATTTGAATAGATTGAAGGGATTTTAGAAATTTTCGGAGTTGTTTTTAGTTCTATTCTGAATTTTTACTTAAATTATTATTTTATGTCTTTCATTTATGCAATTATTGTCTTTGTCTTCCTCATAGTTATGTCTAATAAGTGTAAGCAATTTGAATAGTTGTTTCCATAACATCTTTATCGTGTAAATCGAGGAGTAGGTATAAATCTTAATATTCATCTTATTACATAAGTTGTAGTACATTTAGATTACAGTCATGGGTAATGCTTTTAAATTTAATTTTATTATGCTTTGCCACGTTATGGAGTAAATATTTAAAAATAATCCTCTAAAAGTATTTCAGCATTATATTCTAAAGAAAACTTGTTGTTCCATTTAAATGAATTGTATGAATTCTTATTTTTTTTTTTCTTTTAAATATCTGCTGCTGCTGTACATTGTTTTTCAGAAATTTAGTAAGAACTTGCTTGGCAAACTGTTCTACTTTGTACAACAAAGTAAAAAGTTAGTCTCTATTTTCAAGGTAAAATTTCTACTCAGAATTGTGTATCACGCTGGAAACACTTTATTTTGTGATGTACCAAGAAAAACTATTATACTCTGCTCACTTTTAGTAACAGTTCTAAAATGATTGCAAATTATTTTAAAATAATAATTTAAACTTCGCTTGAAAACAATAACATTTCTAACGAATACACTTCGAGCGAATTTTCATAGAATTTTTATTGTGTAATAAAACAAAAAGAAACCCTTTTAATTACTTACTTACTGTTACTGGCTTAATACACAATACAATTCATACTATTTAATAAAATTTCATATAGAAAACTTTTGCTTTTAAATAAAAACAATTGTGATGGATAATATTAAGTAAGTAGCTTTTTATAATTATTTCATTTTATTTAATATTTAATATTATGAGTACTTTGTAAAAAAAGAAAAATTCTTGTTAAAGACAACTCTGTTATGGATGTACATAAAGGAATAGCACATATGAGGAATAGTTATAATTAATTTTTATAATATTTATTGGTTTTATTGGCGTTGTTATTGTTGTTAACCAAACCATTGAAAAAAACAGAAAAAATTGTTAATTAATACACATACTTCTGTACATATGTCTGTATAAATAATTTTAATAAAATATAAGTTAAACTTACTCGCATATTTAAAATGCAAGGACAACGACCAACCGAACGTATTATTAATATTATTTATAATTCTATCTGGTATGCACACCCAGTCAGCATTTTTGGCCAATTTTGAGTTTTTTTTTACTTTTCGGGGCGATTAAAATAGTCACTTATGATCTCATTTTTGAGTCGAAAATGAATGTTCTGTCGGGAGAAAAATGTACCCTTACCGCGACTCCGCTGAACGAATCATTTGTGATTCCGCATACTAAACGAATTTTACTTACCTTTTTAGTATCTTTACAATAATAAAAATACAGTCGAAACTCTCTATAACGAACTCCTGTATAACGAAGGTTTCTTTATTGCGAAGCAATTATAGTAGTAGTCGCCGTGGTCTAGTGGTTAGTGTGTTGGCTTACTAAGATATATGCCCTGGGTTCGACTGCAGGCTCCGACATCTTTAAAAAAAAAGAAATATGAAAAAAATATTTCTTTCGGCGACTACCTCTCAGCAGTCTTCTGGCAAAAGCTCTGAGAGTAACTAATTGCCATGAAAAAGCTTCTCAAGTCTGTCGCTCGGAGTCGACATTAAACTGTAGGTCCCGGTACTCATGGTTAAAAATTGACACACACAACATGAGTGCTGCGAGAAGCTAGGCCGTAATCCTGACACAGGGTTGTAAAGGCCAGTTATGTATGTATGTAATTATAAGAACACTGTGTTTTGGGTCTACTTTGAGTGTATTATAATCTCCATATAACGAATTTCCATATAGCGAATATTTCCTTATAACGAAGCATTTTTACGATCGTAACTTCAAGATTGAAGCGTTTTCAATCTCCATATAAAGAATTAGGTAAAACCGAACGCACGACACAAAAAAGAAATCGTTGTCGCTTTGTGTTATTGGTGTTGTTATTGTTGCTCTGTGTGTATTTTGTTGCTTTCACAACGCACAAGCAGAGTCTGATGCTTTGAATCGTTTATTTACCATAAAATTAAATTTTTCTTGCAGTCGCTATCCGTTTGCCTTTGCATCGAAGAAGAAGAAGAAGAAGACTACTACAAAAAAAAAATGTTAAAAGGAACAATATTGTTTTTATTTTCCATATAGCGAATTTTCTTTATAGCGAAGTAAAAATCCAGTCCCTTGGAATTCGTTATAGAGAGTTTCGACTGTATTGTATTTTGTTTAAAAATGTAAAAAAAAAATTAATTCATCAAGCTCAACTAAATGACTTCTTGTAGGGGGGAACCTCTTATTTTTTTAAATTATAATTTAGATATAACGCAAATTTTAATTTTATAATTTTCTTCCTTCGCTGGGATTGAACCTCGATCGTTTGAATTTCTGTGCGAGCGCCTAACCACTATTCCACGACATCACAATACTTCCATAACTCTTATTCTTTCAAATAAAATAAACATTAAAATACGACGCAAAATAATTATAAAAGCAGTCGTATTTCCAACGTCTGCACGATTAATTCATAATTCCGCACATTTAATCAGTTTTTGATCACCTAAGGGAGTCGTAAAAGACTAATAATCTTCCAATTGCTGACAGGGCAAATACACATTCATGCATATGTATGTGTAAGTGTGGGTTACTATTACCATCTCAGCAAGCATTTTTTTTTTTTTTAATTTTTAATAACATTCAGTCTGGTTTGACTCTTCTGGCCGATTAAAAGCCAGAATAGGCGCTCATTTTCTAAGAACTAAAATAAATTTCCCTTAGGAAAAGCGCTGCTATAGGAGATTCTTCTTTTTATCATTTTCTGATGATATTTACTGTTTTTCTGGCATCTTTAAGAAACCTTATTTATCTTATTGATGATTGTTTTTCAAGTAAGTTATCGGTCGCATATAATATTTCGTAATTGGTTTTCTGTGAAACAAAAAAAAAACAGCTGAGTAACTGAGTTTATTCTACCGCTTATTTGAGGTCTTTAGCCAAATTTCATTTATTGTAAAATTAGTTTTTAGAAATAATTTTCTTACTCCATTGGTTTTTGTGGGATTCGAACTATTGAGATTATTGAACTGACAGACTTGAGGTTACGTGTTTAAATACTGAGAATTAATTAAATTTTAATTGGGTCTGCAAATAATAATCATAACAATCTGTAGTGTACTGTCTATGTGCTCAAAATTTTATCAGCAAATCGAACATAACTCAAACGCTTATATAGGTATCCATGAGTACCGGGACCTTCAGTTTAATGTCGACTTCGAACGACAGACTTGAGAAGCTTGTTCATGGCAATTGATTACTCTCAGAGCTTTCGCTAGAAGACTGCTGAGAGGTAGTCGCCGAAAGAGACATGTTTTTCATATTTCTTTCTTTTAAGATGTCAGAGATGAGACTTGAATCTGGCGCTATCGACGATATCTTTTCAGTCCATATAAGTGATTAAACATTCATATTTTAAATACACGAATGATCGATTTACGATTGCAACGCACTTTGATCACCAAAACTAATCGAAAACGACTGTGCGAGCTGATTTTTGTGAAGACAATCTACAAAATGCTACCTGGGCTATATGTCATTCATATTATTATTGTCTTTTATGAATTTGAATTTATACGAGTATATGTATGTGTAAGTGTTGTGTAGTGTTGTGTTATTGAAATTTTAATTAAATTAAATGTTATGAATATTGCAACTGTTTTTCATTTTCAAAGGGAAATTGCTTTAACCGTTAATTTGTTATTAAATTAAATGTTCAATTATTTTTTTTAATAAATAACGCTCGTAAGAAGCAAATTTACTCTGCATTATAAAGACCCATTATTTTTAAATAAATTAAACTTCTATCCAAAAATGTTTTCTCTTTCTCAATAAATTATTAAAAATAAAAACTCTTAAAAGATGGCTGATATTATTTAGCTAGCTGTTACAGATATTAGCAATATGGCATTGACTTTTTAAACAAAAAAAAAGTTTTTTTTAAAAAAGGATTTTATGTTTTCATATGTAAAGGCGTCGTCTGCCATTGTAGATTTTCTTAAGGTGTCAAGAGTCCTTATGCTATGTTCCACCAGTTTAGAGACCGTCACAGCTGAGTCCAGTGCCCTTATTCCAGTTTGGCTATCGTATGAGATATATTGACAGAGTTAATAAAATTCTTTTATTTCTAAACAACAAACGAACAAAAATTATGAACTATCATGCCAAACCAAAACCTTACTACCAGTTTTCGTAGCAAAATCCTTCAACTGACATCTCTGAATACATTTTCAAAGTGTAAATCTTAAACAATATATACAAATTTAGCAGCTTACTATACTTTAAGAGAACATAAGCGTGTACTGGATGAAAATAAATTCACTTACGCCGTCTGTGAAATGAAAAATACCAGTGAATTTGTTCTACTTTCATACCTGTTTTTTGGCTCTGGCGAACATTTAAGGTTTTGTCAGTTACAGTGTTCTTTAATTCCATCGACGATATGAGTAATTGAATGCTTAACAATTTATTATTAAAAACTAAAAGTATAATAAAAAAAATATTGAATTGCAGAAACTAAACGTTCAACCATAAAGGGCTCCTCCTCTAAAATGATGTAGAAAATGATGAGCATTAAAATAAATTTTTAAACTCACAAGAGATCTAACAAACTTGAGTTAAAGTGTAATTTAAATATGAATAAACACACCAACACAAAATCATCTTTAACCGTTCTGTAACCGGAAAACATTTAATTTTACATTTAGTTCATGTCAGTGTTTATGAATTCTGATTTAAGCCACTTGTTCAAAAGATACATTTTTTCTTCCCTCCCTCCCTCCCTACCTTCCTCCTCTTCTTCTTCTACTGGATATCTATCTTACTATACTTCTATCGATTTGTTTGTGTGATATTTCACCTACACTTAACTTCTAACATGGATTTGTTGTGTTAAACACGTATCAGTGTATGAATCGATTAACGACCATGTAAACTGGTCAAAATCTAATGGATTCTAATGCAAACATTATGTTTTACTTTTTATGTACATACATATGTACATACGTACTCGTATCTGGTTCCTCTTTTCTACTGTTTGCATGCTTTATAATCATTTTAAGAAAGGAAAAAGAAAAAAAAAACAAAAATTCATGCTTCATTCCATGGCAACATAAATTACAAGTACAAGAAGCGCAGTATTTTGTGTTCGTATCTCTTGGGAATATTCATTTATTAAGTGTGACAGCTCAATAGCATCAAAGATAGTAGAACTTAATGCCACAATAGTGGGTGGGTGTATTCAAAAATCCGTTTTTGTGTCGTTACCACACCACTTGCTAGCACGATTTATAAATATTTATTACAGATAGGAATATGCATGTTTAAGTGAATATTTTCATAAAGCAGTTGTCAAATGGTTAGAAGTGCTCTAAAAACTGATAAACACAGGCATTAATAGATATTTATTTAAAAACGTCTTTATTAGAAAACGATTTTTAGAACAATTGGTCAAGTTCAGCTTTATTCACATTGCGTTCATTTTAGAGATTTAAAAAAAAAAACCAAAAAATTTCAAATGTTTTCAAATGATGAATCATGAATTCCTCAAAAATTTCCATATATCGTCGTAAGAATTATAGAACGCTGTAACTGACAAAACATTAAATGTTTACCAGAGCCAAAAAACCTGTATGAAAGTAGAACAAAGACACTGGTATTTTTCAAAACGCAGACGGCGTAAGTGGATTTATTTTCATCGTAGAAATCTGGGACCTGGACCAAGCGACGCGTATTTTTTTTTTCTGATAAAAATTATGCAAAAAACGTTTTTCGATTTTTTGTTAGATACAGCGTTCTTTGATTCTTGCGACCATATGATTAATTTCCAGTTTGCAGACTAAGGGCTGTATTCATAAAAAAATATACTTGACTTATAGCAGGTTTATAAAACAAAATTTCATATACAATTTGTCTAATAATCATCTTTCTTTATTTTAATAGTAACAGAGAGAGAGAGAGAGAGATGCATTAACATGTGAAATATATTTTATACTCAAATTATTCTATCTAATTAGTTGACGACAGCTGTATAATAATTTTACATATTCACTAATGTCTTTACAGTGGGATGCATTTGGTCACGTGTATGCATGATGGCGACCATTTATATGTGTGAATAATTGTATAAATATGTATGTGCGTGTGTGCGTGTAGTTAATCTAGCATTACACCTTTTACCACAAAGATTTACAATTACAAACACAATGTTTAAGTAAATGGAAATGAAACAAACAAACAACTACAAGAACTGGAACAAGTACAAGGAAAACACTAACGGGAGTTAAACAGACGATAATGAACTGAAAGTTGTGAGCAAAACATAATCACTGTAATAAAAATGATAATGTTTTTATGCTAATGTTACGCACACACACACACACACACTTTCTGCCAAATAATGATATTTATAAGAAGCTATATATAGTATTAGATGTATACATATACTTATATATAATATATGTATACATAAACAAATGTTTAAGTGTGCGTGTGATAAACTGTGTGGTTGTTATATAAACATTAATGTACGAGTACATTTAAAAACATTCTTAAATTTATATATACTCATATGCATATCATAACATATGTACAAACATATGTATATACATATTATTATACTCTTACTTCCTATTTACCTACATATATGTATATTACGAATCATATTTATGAACATATGCCGGTGCATATGTGTCGTACCCAGCAAACAAAGAGACATATGTATGAAATCTGTGGACATTTGACAAAACGTCCTCTTTCTAAATCAACAACTTCTCAGTAGAGCAAAAAAGCAGTTAAAAAGGCTAATAGAAGTTATTGCTTAGAAAATTAAAGAAATTTTGTACTTGGATATTATGCACAAATACTTAACGAACATTATGGGACCTTTTTTCCCCCTCTAGAAGCAATAGTTTTCTTTAAAACGACACAAAACTAATTTAAGACTTTTTGTTAAATAGATTTTAAAGAAAAAAATTAGCTTCCACCATACAAGTCGTTTTGTCAAAATTTTTTTGATTAAATTTGAAAATTATTTTAGTCGCTTAAGTCAAGACAAGTTGTTTTGCTAAA
The DNA here is from genome assembly GCA_963576795.1 of Metopia argyrocephala. Taxonomy (NCBI): domain Eukaryota; kingdom Metazoa; phylum Arthropoda; class Insecta; order Diptera; family Sarcophagidae; genus Metopia; species Metopia argyrocephala. The sequence continues at coordinate 1,813,361 of OY756208.1, forward strand.
ATGGAATATGAAAGAAAAGTTGAAAGAAGTTGATCTTGAAAAAATATTTCGGTTTCATTAAAAAACAAAAACTTCAATTTTTCGCTACAGTATGCAAATAATTAAAAAATAATAATGAAAATTAAATAAAATTTTCTATATTCTTCAAATTATTCTTAATTCTCTGAAAGAAGTCGTTTTGTCAAATTGAAATTGGGAGAAAGACTGAAAGAGGTCGATTAGTCAACTGCATATCTTACTTTCCAAAGGTCGTAGAAATACGGGGATTAGAGCAAAAGAAGGACAAGCAAATTCTATATTTACTATAAAAATCTTGGAAAATTGTCTTATTTCGAGAGAAGACGTTTTTTCAAAATTCCACAGAAATGTAATGCTTCTGCAAATAACTAACAAATAAGTTCAAACCTGAAGTTCTTTTTTAAAGTCAAGCTTAGCCTTGATTTTCTAATTGAATTCAAAATGAGTAAAATTAGAAATAGACCATATTTTAATACTTCTCGTGGTATATATTGCATAATTTTTATATGTAAAATATTTAAAATTTTAAAATCCCATTGTTGTGATTATGTTTAGCTTACTAAATTCAGTAAGTAAAGTGGTAAAAATGTATGGCTTGAAAAATATGTTTTTATTTTTTTTTTTTTTTTCTTTTTCTTTTTTCGATGCTAGTTTACAAATAACGCAAAGACTATTTGAAATAACAAGAAATATTGTGTAAATTATTTAAAGGTACTTCATGCAATATCTTTTACAGGGTGTTGTTGCCTCATTAAGGGGCAAAAATGGGATATACCCATTAAAAGAAATCTCGAAAAGATAGAATTCCTTATACTTTTCCTACTTCTATATATATTTTGTGACCCAACAAAACTCTTTTGCTTATGTAGACCAGTGTTGTTTTACATTCACAAAATTATAATTATATTAATTATATTTAAATTATTATTATTAATATATAAGTATAATTTTTTTAATGAAACTATAAATTTCAATTTAAAAAATTTTAAAACAAAATATACAAAATTTTATTGTGATTTCACATTTATATATGTAAATATAATCAAAAACAAATATTCATATATCGTCGTGCGGGAGTTTAAGTGCTCTATACGCCATTTTTTTAAACTCGAGTTAATGATGCCATTTTAGGTTTTTGACATCAAAATTTTTAAAATATGCAATCCGTTTTTGGCTATTTATTATTTATTTATTTATTGACGAGATATCCTAAAACGGATTACAGGTTTGAAAAATTTGGGGTCGAAAACCTAAAGTGGCATGATTAACTCGAGATATATAAAAAATATGAAATGGCGGATAGAGCACTTAAACTCTCGCACGACTATATTTATATTTATTATAGAAAAGCACTTTTTTCTATTTGTTTTATATCCACTTTTAAATATTCAACACTTAATCACAACTCTTTGTTTACTGGGTTTTAACCAGAAGTCGATATGTCTGTTAACAGTATATGATACATAAGTGTGTGTGAGTGTGTGTTGGTTGTTTGTTCTAAATATTTTAATGAAAAACAGTTTAGTATAATTAGTTTAATATTTAGTCACTGTGGTAATTAGCTAATGGTATTCCATGTCACAAGATCATTAAAGAAACAACAGCGTGAATAACTTATAAACGTTAAATAAGAGCATACAACACCAGCATTGACAGTGGATTCATTATATAGAAGTAGACAACTCGAATTGTAATTAAAACAAGGAAAAAATAAAACAAGGCTAGCTTAATTTAAAGGCAAGTTCATAAACACTCCAAAACTTTTTTGTATAAAATATAAGATGTTTGAGGAAAAGAATTATTTATTTTTAAATTATTAATAAAAACTTATTAAATAAGTGTTCTTAGTAGTTAATTAGTAAAACCAGTTATATAATGTTTTTAATAAGAAATAATTTGAATGTATTATACAAAGTAAGAAAATTACCCAGTTGGCTCTGCCTTCAAGACATCCTCGGGGATGCGTGCTAGACGACAGCTAGAGCCAGACATTTTCAAACAAATGTTACAAAAATCGAGCTTGTCGCTCTGTATAAACTATGTAAGCGTGTCGTCCAGATTTTGTTTATGATCGACAACTTCAAGGAAATAGACTACAAAACATCGTGCACGAACACCGCCTCGATGTTGTCCACAACCATTAGTAACATGTCTTAAACCCATCCTTAATGACAATGTCGTGCATGATGATTGTGCCAATTGGGTGAGTAAATAAAAAAAAATTCATTTCAGACACTCAGTTCAATATAATCAAAAGTATTTTGTATAGTAAATATTACATAATCCCAACTATGTTTTACTATTAACTCTCCATTTTGCTGCTTTATTCTCACTAAGCAGATTCATAGTTTTAAAGATTTCCTTAAAATAATTACAAATTATCACTGCTGCTTCAAACCCACTACCCCTGGTAACGCTTGAAATTCGAAAATATATTTTAATTAGGCCGAGTCTTGAGTTAAAAGATGTAAAAAATATACTTTTCAAGATATCACAATCTTACTATACCTTCAGAAATAAATAAGGCAGTTAAATTTTATATTTTTTACTAGAAATTTTAGTTGATCAACAACGGTATTGATTAATTTTTTCGAAAATTTAAAAAAAGAAAATAAACTTTCTTCGGTGACAACAAACATTTGGGGTTTCGGTTTCACTTTTGCAAAGAAGTGAGAATCTTCTCCGGCTCTTATCTTGCAAACCGTTCAGAATTTTTATTTACTTTTTAGGGCAAAGTTGTAGCTTTTGTCATGAAGAATAAAAATTGTGAACATATAAAATCAAAAAAACTTCACCTTCCAAGCCAAAATCGCAAAAAACCTGAAGAAATTCGATCTTTTTTTACCTTTTTTCCCCCTGGTTAGGTTCATATGCATGTAGCATGATTTTACTGTCTGTAATGCTGACATACGGTGTGTACTATATAGAAACATCAGAATATCAAATAACACACTGGATAAGCAGCAAGCAAATACAATACAAAACACTGCGACGCACACAACACTGCCTTTGTACAAATAATGCATTGTTGTGACGCCGCTAACCGTATTTGTTTAAGTGCTCTATATGCTACGTATGTTTTTGTTATATTGCATTGTTCATGACCATTGTAAACGCACTTCAAACTAAATGTTTGTTTTAGTTGCATTGCACTGACTGTGATCGTGTGTGGCTCACACCACTCTTTGCCGTGGAAAATGTAATAATTTGTCAAAGTAAGCAATTGACACCATTGATCCTATGGTACAAACACACAAACTATTAATAAATTATACGTAAATATACAGCCATAAACAAGTAAATACACAACTACATACACCAATGTTTTAATATAAAAATCATATTGAAATAAGGGTTGATTTGTGATTGTCAAATCAACCAAAAACTAGTATGTAAACACGGTCAATTTTTTTATTGAGGCAGACCAATCTTGACCAGCGACATTTTTCGTTGCGGTTATTTAATTAAAATAAAAACAAATTTAAAAAATAAACCTAAAATTCATTTGCAGTTTTACTACTGCTAGCAAACCGTTCAAAATTTAAGGAAACAATGAACTACAAAAATTTTCCAAATATCTCAATAAACAATTTTCTAAAACATATGAACTTCCTAGGAATGATTTTTAACATCGTTCAGGTAGTGTTTAGGTAATTTTCGGGAAATTTTTACCTTTGCGGCTACCTAGTGATGATATAGCGTATTATTAATATCTAAATCAAATATAACTCATACCTTCCATTTAAGAACTTTAAACAAAAGCAGAACTTTAAGTCCATTCCATAAAAATGTTCCACTGAAAAATTGTAATTAAAAATTGTTTTTTACAAAATAAAAAAAGGGAATAAAAGGCAAAAATGACATTAGGCGACATACGACAATTTTAAACTGCCCTATTTATACTATTTATGCCTGTTTTTTTTTATTTCACTGCTCTTTCAAAACGTCAGTTTAGTAAAATACCTATTTCAAAACTATTTCATTTGAAAGTGGTATAAGTCAGCTTATATACGTACATACATAAGAAGATATTTATACGAAGAAAAAATCCAAGTATCATGAGGTATTAGAAACAAACCAGCAAATCTTCTTGAGCATTAAGTTCAATATATTGCAACGCGTTAAAATACCAAAATAAAGCGATTACTTAAAGCATTTTATTTTGGTTTATAAAAATATATTTAAAAATTTCAATAAATTTTTATTTTGTGTGTTTTTTTATTTTTTAAAAATCCCATAGATTTAATCTAAATGGGAAAAATTGGTGTGATAAAGGAGATAGAAAATAATTATTTTAGACTTAGCAAGCTCTTTACAGGTTTACAAACATACATACAATCATATTACTAGAAAAAAGAAAAATGAAAAATGAGAAAAAGGAAAATTAATATGATTTCTGCTCATTTTCTATGCATGAAATGTTTTTTTTTCTCATTTAAGAAATTTGATTCATTTCATAATATGAATAATGAACGAAAAACAAGCGAGTGATGAAAATAAAAATGTTTTTATTGTTTACACCCATACGAATGTAAGTCTCATGCATAATCTCTTTACCTTTTCTGATTTGTTTATTTTAGTTTATATGGATGTATAGCAGGTATACCTTAACATTAAGCATTCCCTCTCTCTGTCTCTCTCACTGTCACACGCTCTATTCCTATTCTGCACTTTACTAGTAATACTCTCATAAACATGCTCATATAGATACAAATATACAGAACATTCACTACTGTACATGGCATGTGCCACATTAAAAAATGAAAATGCTCAATTTTTTTTTAGAAAAATGAGAGCTTCACACAAACCCAAATATACTAACAAACACATGCAGGCATATACAGTATTTTAAGAAACGTTGACAGTAATAACAAGAAAACATACACAGCATTGAAATCTCATTAGAAACCAAAAAAAAAAAAAAAAAAAAAAAAAACAGAAAAAAGGAGCAGCAACTCAATTTATTTGGATTTACATTTCTAACAACATTTTTACATATTCGAACATTTATTCACTCTACTCCTACTCACTTTCAACATGCATAGTTTTACACTCAGAAAGCTGATGATTTTGGCAAATGCGACGACAAGAAGGACGACGATAGCATTATAAAGATAAAGTTAAATAAACAGTTATTTAAAAATTTCCTCTCGTTTCAGTTTCCTACAAATTATACGCAGAAAACAGTGGTTGCCATTGAAATGGAATCAATGAATAAACGAAGTGAAGAAGTAAAACTACAATAGTTAAAGCAAATATTGAATTTTAATTATATGACATGCCGAGTGCGAGAAATTACACGCACAAACACTTACAAATGGAAAAATTTAATTAAAAAAGTTTGTAAAGATACCCTGAAAAGACAATAAGAAAAAACTATGGTTTTCTCACTGATAGTCTTTTCTTTTTCAGTTCATGTGTGTGTTCATAACACGCTGCTACAAAAACAAAAAGCACGTTTTGCAAGCAAGAACTTAAAAGGGACGAAACATATTTTTTCCAATTTAACTCAATTTTTTTTACTTTATATTTCACGAAATATATCAAAAATGAGTTTAAAGTAGTATTTCTCAGTAGTCGAAAAAGTTTGAGTTTTTTCTGAACTGACGAGTATAAAACAATCGAGTATAGGACAAAGCCAGCAATAAATAAAAAGAGGTGTAGCCTAAATACTCAGAGCAGGCACTTAGAAAATCATTAAATGAAAAAAGAAGGGAGAGTGGGAGAGACAAACTACACTTGCAGAACTTCTTGCAGTGTTATTTCGTCACTCTCACCAATACTACTACCTTGGGCATCAATGATCTAGAAGAATTGGTCTACTAACAAATTGGAGAAAGTTTGAAGACAAGTGTCCAGTAAACTATTGTCATGACAAGAAAAGTTGCGTTTTTTCACTTTAAATTGGTGAAAAGACAGCGAGTCATACTATTTGCAAGCGATTGTTCAGAAGCTCTATTTTCTATACAAAATTTTAAAGAAAAAAATAGAAAATCCAAAGGGATAAGAAAATGGCAGAGAATGTTATAAAAGAAAAAATTAGGAATCAATAATTTTTCCAATAAACTTTAAGAATATCGATCAAGTGATTGTCTTCATAGTATTGGTCGGAGAAAGGTTTGGTTTATATAGATATGTAATAACAGATTTGGGAATGTTGTCCACCACAACTATGCATTTAGGTGTGGAATCTTTTATTAAAAGTTTAAATCTCATATTATTTATTTATTTAATTTAAACAAATTTTATTTCTATTTCATTACTCATGACGTGGTTTTTAAATCTCTTTGATTGGATGTGTATAGATTCCATCTCCAACATAGTCCATGAAATAAAATTTTACTTTTGTGGCTCAAGATAGCTATATAGAACCAATTTTGGTTTTTCGATAGCGTGATTCATTTACTGGACTGACCCAGTCCAACTCGTTTTCGAATAAATTTGAATCCAATTAGCAATTTGCTAGTTTTTTACTACTGGTTAAAAGGCCTAAGAGGTAAATGTTAGAAAACAAATTCCTTGTTTTTTGTCTCGTTTTTATGAACTACATTTTACTCTTAACTCAGAACTAAAAAATAACTGTTTATGCGGGAATCACACTATCCAACTTCACCTAACCCCAAGGTATGATGAAATGCCACTTGGACTGGTGAGTTAAGAAAAAATTTTATATTTTGCAATTGACATTAGGCCAACAAATTGGTGTAAAAGCAAGTCTATCAAACACGAGTAATTTTTTCTGTATTTTTGTAACCGAACAGTAAAGATGTTCGGGTTAGAGCGCGCAATTGTAAAAATTCACAGAAACTTCCTTGAAACTAGTCTCATGTGCAAGTTACACAAGCAATTTTTTTTTATTCATATTTTTTGCGCTTAAAAAGAAAATATAAAAAAATAAAGTAATGAAATGTTAAATAACTATTACAGTTTTCCTCATATTTAAAAACTGAAAACCAGTTTTTATTAAAAAGTCTATTCACCTTTATAAACTTTCCCGTCAAAAGAAGCAACGAAAAGCTGGTAAAAGGAAAAAATTCAATTTTTTTTGAGATGTTCCTTACAAATATATTCCAAAATACACTCATATGGGTTTTTTTTACACTTTTAAGAATATTAAAATCAGAGGAAGTGCGACTGAGGAACAGGCTTTATTAACATCAATTAAAAATCAAGTCTTTTTATTTTTTTTTTTTGTTTTGAATTGAAACAGTTTGTTATGTTTTCAATAAGACCTATATACCTAGCTAGCTAGGTCCATTTTCCAAATTTTTTTTTTTTTGCACTGAAGCCCAGTGTAATAAGTAACAGAAGAAAAAAAGCTTTTTTTTAGAAAAAATATTGAAAAATTTTTATAAAATTTCTTTGCACAGATGAATAAATAAAAACTTTTAAAACACATATGTATGCGTTAAACTCAATAAAAGGTTTTTTTTTAATTTTTCTTTTGTTCTGGTTGTTTTGTGAAATCAAACAAAACTGATCGATGTTGAGAAAACCTTGATAACCAATAATTAAATATATTTTTCTTTGTATAGAAACTTTGTTATTAAATAAACATAGAAAGCAATAATTTCTCAACTGAATGCATGTTGTATAATTAAAAGTTTTTACATTTTGTTAAATGTCAAAAATATTTACATAAACTGTCAGATGCATTATAAAGAAGCCAAATATTTTAAAAGCCTTTACAAAGTAATTGAAAGACTTGGTTTAGTAATTGATTAAATAATTGATTTTAAAAGTTCCAAAGATTGGTTATAATTTTTTAATACGTACATACATATGTATGTCTGTACAAGTTAACTTATTTAATTAAATTTATTATAAAATGTTCTTTCTTTTTATTAAGACCTACTAAATGCTGTGCATTGTATTGGAATTTTTGTCGAAAGGACAGTACATTACAACAACAGAACATATATTTTGTTTTTCGTATTTTATTATTAAGGGCCTTAGGAATGAGACAAATTGCTGTGAATTGATACTTTCCCAGTTGAATGATCAACAGCAATTGCCTTATCGTTGCATGTTGATTGCGGTGAGTGCCTTCGCTAAGTATCTCTTTTAGCTGTTTTCTTCTACTTATCAATAGGTGGCGCTTTTTACCTGATCATTCGTGGTTTTTTTTTTTGTTTGTTGTCAAAGGTTAAGGTGGAAAGAAAGTGCGGTTACTTTGTAGATAGACTTCTAGGAAAGGTGGTGGCGACCCTCCTCTTTTTTAATTATAATTTTTAAAAAAATTGCAAATTAACTTTTTAATTTTTCACCTTTGCTGGAATTCGAACCTGGGCCGTTTGAGTTTTTGTGCAACCACTCTAACTACTATACCACGCATCCCCCAAATGAATAATGAATGAAAAAAATTTTTTTTTTCATAAAATTTTGAAAATTTAACTTTCTGAAAAACGATTGACTTTTGATCAACTGACTCTCTCTTAATTAGTTATTTCTTTTAACTTTGTTTCATCTTAATATTCGCTTAATACTTTTTTGATTCAGACACGAAATTCACTGAGTTAATAAATTTTTGTTTAATTTCTGTCCTACAAAGAAATTTGTGAATTCGAACAACAAATTTATAATTTTTTGTTTGAAAAAAATTGCGATATTTTCAATAAAAATGTTGCGATATTCAATAAACATTTTTATTGGAGTCACAAAACAAAAAATTTAAAATTTAAAAATTTAAATTCTAAGCAAACAAAAATTTTGTCAAACCAATTAATATATTTTTTGAAAAAAAAAAATTTGTTGCCAATTAGAAAAATAAAATGTTTAAAAATGAATTAAAAATTGAACAAATAATTATTCGAGACAACAAAATAATGTTCAGAATTTAACAGAAAATTCAAATTATTTTTTTACAAATTCAAATTTTTTGTGGTAAATTATTTTTATATTTTATTATTATTAATAGTATTATTAATATTATTATTATATTGGCCCAGGGATCCATACTGGGACCCGACATATGGAACTATACCTATGACGGGATTCTACGTATGGAGATGCCCGAAGGGACATTCCTGGTTGGTTACGCGGATGACATCGCGGCAGTTATTATTGCCAAAGATGTCGATGCGGCCCAACTGCGACTCAACCAGGTTATGCGTCGAGTTACTCTCTGTCTGAGTGACCACGGGTTGGAGTTGGCACTGACTAAGACCGAGATAGTGCTTCTTACTAAGAAGCGCATCCCGCTCATTAGAAGCATGCAGGTAGGAGAGGTTACAGTCCAGACGAAGAACGCCGTTCGCTACCTGGGGGTTAGTTTGGATAACAGACTAACCTTCTGGAGCGAAATATCCAGCAGAGCGGACAAAGCGGCCTCAGTTGTGACGTTGTTGAGCAGGGTAATGGCCAACATTGGGGGCCCTCTTCCCTGTAAAAGACGTTTGCTGCTGAGCACCGCCGAGTCTGTGATGTTGTATGGAGCTGAAGTCTGGGCTGATGCGCTCACGGTCGAAAAGTACCGAAAGCGCATGGCGGCAGTGCAACGGAGAGCAGCGCTCCGCATAGCGTGCTCCTACCGCACGGTATCGGAGCCGGCTGTCTTGGTGGTCGCCGGGGTCGTACCCATCAACCTCCTCGCCAGGGAGCGACAATTCGTCCACCAACACAAGGACGAAATTGGAAGAGAAGGCGCACAATCTGTGGCAAGGTCTCAGTCCCTCCGTGACTGGCAGTTACGGTGGGATACTGAGACACGCGGAAGGTGGACTTACGCCCTTGTCCCTCAAGTGGACGCTTGGCTAAATCGTCAGCACGGTGAGGTAGATTACTACCTCACGCAGTTGCTGACGGGCCATGGGCACTTTCGGTCTTTCCTGTTTAAAATAGGAAAGGCCGTAAGTCCCACATGCGTCTACTGTGGAGCACAATCCGACTCCGCTTTCCACACTTTCTTTGAGTGTGAGAAGTGGATGTTGGAGAGGCGTGCACTGGAGAGGAATCTTGGCATCTTGACTCCCAATACCATCACGGGAGTCATGTTAGGAAACCTTGCTGCATGGAGTAGGATCGCCTTTTTTGCGAGGGGGATTCTTCGTCGGAAGGAGAGAGACCTGGCAAGGTCGACAGAGCCGTCGGGTCCAACTGGACCGGCATATAAGGCTCCATCCTGAAGTAATGTCATAAATTGACGGTCCCAGGATGGAGCCTGATGATATAGAGAGGGGTTTTAGCCGGTAGGCACGCAATAATTGCGTGGAGTCCGGCACGACGGGTGGCAACAACCACCTAAGTGCGTAAATGCATTTCCCCTCTCACCAAAAAAAAAAAAAAAAAAAAAATTATTATTATATTATTTTTTTTAATGTAATATTAAATGTATGCTTTTGGGGATAAGCATGTCTCTATGGCCATTTCGTCTCTGCTTAAGAGACTTGTCAGGAAACTTTTTTCCAAAGGTGTTATTCAAAACTAAAAATACCTTTGTTAAAATAATTATAAACTAAATGCGAATCACATCACATTTAATATATAAAAACCAAACAAAAGTATTTACAAAGCAGTACATTTCTGTTTTTCAAAAAAATCAAATTCTATTTCTCTCTTGTATTTTATTTTATATATTTTTTTTATTAAATGTGTGAGCATAAATAAGTGTTGCTTACTATTTTAAAAGAATTATAAAAGCTTTATCAATGTAAATGTGCAGAAACTTTGTACATAAAGAAAGCAGAATTATGTTAAATTAAAAGCCGCGTTTTTATTATATCATGTTTTATCAACATTGATACTTTTAAAATACATTCAAACAAAATTATTAATAGAATCAAACAAAACTTTATTTGAAAACGAAATAAAAATTGAACAAGCGTTTGCTTGAAAATATTCCTGCAATAATTTTTTCTGTGCAGTTTTCAATCTTGTATTTATATTTGGAGATAATTCTCAATATTTTGGACTGATTTTGTTCTAGATTTTATAATACTTTCTTTAAACCTACGATAGTTTCATAAGTTGAAAATATAAACAAATTCCACGAAATTATTAAATTCTAATAATGGAAAAAATTTGTTTATTCTAGAGACCAAAGCAAGGCATTAAGATTTGGAAATGATTCTATGAATATAACCACAACAGCTGTTTACAGAGGCTCTTATTCTTGAATCGCACGAACTACCTTAACCTTAAATAAAATCAGAAATATATATTAAACATGAAGGTATACGTATATTCTGGAGAAGCGTACAATAAATTAATCTAAATCAAATGTAAGTAGACAAATACTTATATATCACTAATGAAATAGTCATTCAAATTGGTAACCTAATTGGGATAATTATCTGTTTGAAAATTGAAATAAAAAAGAAGAATTACATCCAGTGCATCAAGTATGTCAAGAATTTGATTTAGAACTGTTTTGCTTTTAATTCTTGTAATCTCACGACTGCTATTAGTTGAATACAAATTCAACAAAAAAAAAAAAAAAATACATATTTTTTAATATTTTTACTGTTTTATTGATGCATAAAACAAAATGCCAAAAAAAAAATTTTTAAATAAAAACGACTTTTCTTCTTTCAACTATTAAATCAATGTTAAGCTGATTGTATATGTATTGTTATAAATGATGTTTTCATTTTGCAAACTCAATCCTCGACTCGACAATAACAGTTGCAATTTAAAGGCATTTAACATAAAAAGGAAAATAAATATATTCCTTTGAAATTTACGTAAATTTTCTTCCACTTCCACTTACTTAAAACGCATAAAACAAAAATCGAAGAAAAAGCAAGAATGTTGAGAATAACAAAAAAGAAATATGAAAGAAAAATGAAAAATAAAAATAAAATAGACTCTTGAGTTAAACACATCAGTTTTACTTTTTCTCTAACATTTTGCTGAGCTTTGCCACATAAACTCGTTAAGCACGAATGCCTGACATCATTCATGCATTACGCTGATATTTATTATTTGTAAAATAAGATTTGCTCTTATTTTCAAGCCCAACTACTTCTGATGACAATTTTGTCACAACTAGACTACTGCTTTTGCTATTACTGGCTGCTTGCTGCTTGTTGTTATTCTTGTTATTTTTATTTTGTTGCTACAGTATCACTTCTTTTGGATAACAACATGCAATACATACTCGTAGTCTTTGTATGTATGTGTGCAACATAAATGATGCATAATAATGTATGTAAGAAATTTTTTTTACTCATTCCACTTTGTGTTTGTGTGTGGAATTACAACATAAATGTATGTTGCAACACTTAACAACATACATACAAAAAAATACAATATCATGTGTGCGTGTACGTGTATGTGTTTACATGTCACAGTGACTATAAATTGTTTTAGATGTTGTTGTCACGTTGCATGCCATGTTTTTCCTTTTTGAATCACTTACTCCACCCTTTTCTCCCACCTCCCACTTCTTTGTCAGAGACGTCATTTGTATCATTTTCGATACTCTTTATAATTTCTTTTTTCAGTTTCCTTACAAAACTTGCTGGCGCATATTGTTCTTGTATTTGTTTTACAACAAAAGAAAAGTGAAAAAAATAGATACAAAATGTGATAATTGAAAATATTCTGTTAACTTAACAACGTTAAAGACACTTTCTCATGGCATTGAATATGATTAGCAATCGTTGAATAATAAAATTTCCTCATTTTTTTCTCATTTTTCGTTTTTCTTTACCCGTAAGATTAAACACTGGAATTTAAACTTTATTTGTTAAATAAAAATTAAATTCTTGATGATTTCATTTCATAGCAATCCGTTTATTTATTCTTCTCAAATAAATCTCTTTGAAAACGAAATAATGCCGTCCTTGAAAGAAATTATGGGATTTCTTATTAATAGTTTTAACCTTTTGAAATTTGTGAAAATTTAAAGTAGAATTCTATTTAATCCATAGTATTAGATTTCCTATTTATGCTATCGTTGGAACAAATCAAATCAAATTTCTACACCAAAGTTTAATTTGTAAAGGATTAAGAAATAATATTCAATTTTTTCATTTATTTTCATTTTTGTCACTTTAATAAGAAACACTGTAGTATGTCACTAAAGTATGATTAACATTTAAGATATAACCGAAAGAAAAATGTTGCGTTTATTACCATAACAGATGAACTTCTATTAAAACAGTCTTTTTTTTAAATAGATTGTCACTTAAAAATCTATTATTTCGTTGATATTTTGGAAATTCTGTGAAATTTTTTATTTCCAAGTTAGTAAATTCCAATAATTGAACTATTGTTGAGGGTTCAACAGATATTTCTGACTAAAATCTGACAGTTTTTTTTTTATTATTGTGGCCAGCACTTAGAGAACGATCCCTACTCATGCACTAAATTCTGCTGGTCTAGGAAAATATGTTATGGGAAGAGGGAAAGAAGGAGTACTGCTTGTGGACATTTGATTTAAACTTACTGATATCGGAACTGGCAGGAAAAATATTCGCTAGAAGATTGTTCCATAAACAAGCGGTGCGGCTAAAGAACTAAATGCTGTGCATTGTATTGGAATTTTTTTGAAAAGGACTGTACATTATAACATCAGAAAATATTTTTTGTTTTCTTATATTATTAATCGCCTTAGGAATGAGACAAATTGCTGTGAATTGATCATTCAAAGGCCAGTGTTATATATTCACCCTTGAATGATCAACAACAATTGCCCCATCGTTGCATGTTGATTGTGGTGGCTGTCTTTGCTAAGTAGGTTTTTAGCTGTTTTTCTGCTACTTCCCAATAGGTGGCGCTTTTCTCCCGATCGTTCGTTTTTCGTTGTCAAGAGTTAAGGTGGAATAGAGGGTTATTTTGTTTCTGAATTTCTTGAAGGGACTTCTAATTTTAAAATTATAATTTTGTAAAAACCGCCTAACAAACTTTTTTATTTTTCACCTTTGCTGGGATTCGAACCTGTGTCGTTTGAAAATATTACGAAATAAATTAAGACTGTTTTTTGCAATAACTGCTCAGCCAAAGGACAAACGGAATTCTAGTTCATTACATTACAATGCTTGTGTTCTAATTACGCTAATTTTTACCCGGTTAGAAGGATGTGTGTGGACTCAATATCCATTTCCACCAGATTGATTGTGCACAGATTCATGGGACAATAATTTAATTTTTGAATTATTAATTATTATTCGGCCTTATTCCAGTTGGCGACGTCGTTTTCGTCAAACAACATTTTTGCAGCAGAATAAAGAAAAAATGTTTCTCTACCAATTACAAAAACGTCGTTACACGAAGATCACGTCGCCAATTGGAATAAGGCCTATTATTAAAATACAAGTTTTGTAAACCAATCTGTTGAAAATTAATTGATAGGTTGAAAACTAAATAAAAACAATTTTTTTCGTACAATTATTTCTTATCCTTTGAAACAAACCTTTGTAATAATTATCAACAATTTATTTCCAATTAAATTGATCAATATGATCCTATATTTTTAGTATATTTGACTTTTATGAGTTTTAATCATAATAAGTTTGGAAATAATAAAAATTTCAAATGAAGATAACAGCTAATCTACTGAAGACGCTTACCATTCACATTGAACATCCACCGACAGATGAGGCAATTGCTGTTTGATCATTCGAGGGTGAATGTATAACACTGGCTCTTGAGTGGAAAAATTTTCAGCAACTTGTTTCATCAACAATAAAAAAGGCGCAATATATACAAACATCTATAAAAGTATTGGTCTTAAAAAAAAAAATTTCAAATAAAATTTCCATTAAAATAATTCAAAATAATGTAATGAAATTCTCAAGCTTAAGGTCTTTTTTTAAATAAAAACTTTTATATAATAATCAATATTTCGCTACTCCTGCGTGTAGCGTCTACAGAAAATGTGTATTTAAAATTTGAAAATAATTTATAAATAAATATATCCTGAAGACGCTACACGCAGGAGTAGCGAAATATTGATTATTAAATAAAAGTTTTTATTTAAAAAAAGAACTTAAGCTTGAGAATTTCATTACATTAAATAATAAAGGTCGAAAAACCAGAATTAAAAAATAATTCAAAATAAATTGAATAACATGACATTAGATTTCGTATTTTTGTTTTCGAATTTCTCTGTTTTTTTTTTTTTTTTTTGTTTAAGTGCTACTCGAAAATTTTTCTAATAAACTCATAACACTTAAATGTGCATGAGATACTGCCATCAGTCTATGAATCCATTTAATAACGAGAAATCATTTTCAATGTGTATTTGCAAACAAATAGAATAAAAATATAAAATATTATATCTCTAGAGTAAAAAAAATATAAAAAAAATAAAATTGACAAAAATGAAAAACAATTTGCATTGCGATTGACTGACTGACAATAGTTTTTCCCGTATAACAGAATGTATATGTTTAAAGAGAGCGCATGTGTCTCTGTAGCAGTTTAACTGTTTTCAATTGCACGAAAATTTTTGAAATCTTTTATTTGGGTCAGATAATATTTCCTGTTTGCAATTAAAGTTTTTAGACATGATTTGTTAGAATGGCTTTATTCCTATCAGAGACATACCGATCATTTAGATTTTTTTTTTTTATTTTTCTTACAAAAAGAATAATTAAAAATTTCTTCAAAGAAATTCATTATTTTAAATGAAATTGATTTCTTGGAAAATTGTTTTCTCTTTGTTATCCTTTTTTTAATTCATTAGATGCCTGCTAAGAACCACAAATAGAGTACCAGCATCATTAATAATTATTTATGCTTTGTGTCAGTGTCAAATTACAGACTTATTTCTTACAGAAAGGAATAAAAGAAAAGAAAAGAACAACAATTAAACACAATATATATAGAAAATTAAAAACCTTTTCTATTTCTTTAATTTATTTTCTTTGTGTAGCCACAAAGTATGCAATATTTTGCTTGTGCTTTTTGCGGTTGCAATACTTTCTCTCTCACTCATGCCCTTTCTTAAGAAATATTACTTCTTAAACACATACACACATATCCTCTATGTATATGTCACAAATATAAGTTTAAGTTGTGTAGGTTTGTGTGTTCAAATGAATATTAAGTTTGTATCCTTATCAAACAATTTTATTTCAATGTTTTTTTTTATGATTTCGTTTTCTTCCCTTTTTTTTTGTTGGTGTTTTTTGAAAGTGATTTTACACATAAATCAGCACCAAATAGTTTTATCGTAGTAGTTAAATCAATAATAACCATAAATTGCACAAACACATGCACACATACACATACAGATATATGTATGTGTTAAGTCCTAAAGGAAGCTTAAAGGAAATTTATTTTTTTTATCAATTTATTATTAATATATGTACTTATACATATATAGACATGTTTTTATGTATATAATTAAATTGATATTTCAGTAGTATATTTCATAAATAGGGATCAATGAAGAGATTCATTTTTTCGCTTTCTTTTTTTTTTTGTTTTCTTGTTTTTCTAGAAAAGTTTTTCCATTTCTTATTTTTCCATATGATAGTGATGATGGTGTCGTTTGTTTATGATATTTCAACACTAAATTATTTGTATTTATTGTTTACGACTATATATAACCTGCCATAGGGGAAATAGATTTACACAGTATTATGGCTATAAAATAAATACGAGTGTTTTGTATTTGAGTATTTGAGCATTTTCCTGTCTACAATATTTTATTTATTCACATACATATGTGAAGCATTTCTGCCGGTATTTTGTTTTTCGCATTATTAAAGATTAATGCTGTTGTTTAATAAAACATTAGTCAGAAAATAAGAATTATTACTTTCAATTATCAACTCGTAAAAGATCAAAATTGTGTTACACAAAAATTAAAAGACGCAATAAAAATATTGAGTTTTATTTCTAATTAGCAGCAGCAGATAAAAATTTTATTTTTATTTTATTCTATTGGCCACTGACAGTTACAAGGCCAAGGAAAACTCTTGTTTCGCTGGTACACTCACTTTAGACAAATTGTATAAGAAGGGTACAAGACAATTTTTAAAGCCTGATCGTTGGGATATCTGTAGGACTTTGTCCGTTTCCATGTGACACAACATAACGACTTTTGTTGCAATTGTAGATCAGGCGAGGAAGACGCGAGTGTATCACCTGTTTCTGCAAGAATATCTGTTATCATAAGGAGTACTTAATGCAATATGGTTCTGCAATTTTTTCCGGTCATTCGAGTAATTCGAACCTTATCTGAAGTGATGACGGACCATAAATTTATTTCCTTACGGGTATCGTGAAAATTAAATTTGTTGCAATCGGAAACATCTTCACAATTTTTTTTTTTTTTTTCATCCAAAAAAATTATTTGTCACCAAAGGTTACTACTTAATTGCCAGGAGATGTTCAACCATGTCATATAAGTTTTGGCAAATTAAGGGCGTTGTTATTGATGAGCTGCTTTTGAAAGAGGTTTTTTCTTCAGTTGTCGATGCTGTAAATGTTGCAGCGACGAACAGTTGCAAACTATATTCTTGCATTACTTCCTTCTAATTGCTTTATTTGAGATGGATTTCAGACATTTCGAGAAAGCTTTCGTTAGTCTTGCGGTGTTGGCACTGTAATTTTTATAATAAGTTTCATGGCAGGATTTGTATAGTTTCCGGTCTCGGTATAACCGGTTCAAGATTTAGGAATCTTTGGGATTCCTCGTCAATCTGATCGGTAAACATGCAGATAGGTTGGGTATGCTCTTTAATACCCACTGCAGAAGTTGCGATAATACAGGTAATTTTTTTTATGATTGCCCTAGTCTGGCAGTAAGACGTTATAGGTTTTTTAGAGTGCCATTTTTCGAAAGCTAGGCGCAAACTTAAACCCCCTTGTTTTCCTACACTTTAAAGACAGCTCTGGCTAGCTGTAGCTCTTTCCATATTTAAGGTGATTTCACTTTGGACCCGCAATGGTTTCAAAACGGCACTTTACGCTAATTGTAGTTGATCAGGGGCCTTATTCTGTAATTTTTTTAAGCTAAAATGCTAAAATTTTGGGTTTTTGAAAATGGCTGGGCGTTAGAATATATAAAATTTAAAAGTTTAGAAGTAATAGGCATGAAGTTTTTAAATTACTTACAATACGCGTTCAAGAATTCTATTCGATTCCGAAAAGTCCTAAATCAAGATTATAAATTTTTAGCGATAGAGTTTTAGCTTAGGAGAGTTACAGAATAAGGCCTCAGATTATGGTTGACTAGCCATTTGGTCTTTTAAGTAACTTTTTCATTCTGACTTAGTCGGATTTTTCTGGCTTTATCCCAAGAAGAATATTTTTCAGAAGAGTGTACATGAAATTTCGCATTTTCCGATGAATTTAAGGCACTTCTTTACAAACTTTCTTTAGTTTGCATTTTATTTGGCTTTATTATAATTGGCTAATCATTTCAATTAAAATGTTTCGGAATCTATAATGCTGAAAAAACAAATTTATTTTTATTTATTTAGATTTTATTACAAACAAAGAGAGAAAGGAACCTGTTTAATGCATTTGCTAACGATTTTTTGTACTTTAATCGTTATCTAAAGATTCAATTACTTTTCTGCAAACTTATTTATTTGTGCTGTTTGGTATTTGTATTCTATACAGATAAATTTTTTTAATATTAAATAAGCCTGAGGCCTTATTCTGTAACTCTCCTAAGCTAAGACTCTATCGCTAAAAATTTATAAACTTGATTTAGGACTTTTTGGTTACGAATAGACTTCTTGAACGCTTATTGTAATTTGAAAACTTCATGCCTATTACCTTTAAACTTTTTAATTTTATATATTATAACGCCTAGACTGTTTCCAAAACCCAAAATTTTAGCAGTTTAGCTTAAGAGAAATACAGAATAAGGCCCCTGTTCTATCCTTGTGAACTACAGTGTACATTCAAAAAAACTTAAGTGTGTTCTTTGTCTAAAAATTTTAAACAATTTTTGTTACTAAATGAGTTGTGTTTTGATCGAGACGATACCCGTAGCCAATCACGTATTTAATGACAACGTTGGAGCGGTTAGTTTTGTGGTTACTCGTTCTGGTTTACGATCGAGTGCCCTGATATCAAAATTTCAAACATGAGTACGTTTTTTAGACCTCAGGACTATTTGAAGAGTAGAATATTTTACAAAATTAGTCTATTTTAAGCGTTTTTGAAAATATTTCTTAAGGATTCTCAAAAGGGTAATTAATGAGGTTATAAAATAAAAAAATAAAATAAAATAAAAATTTGTATTCTAACCTTTTTGCTGAAGTTTAAAATTAAAACATTATATATATATGGATATGTATATGCATATGTATATATAATATAGCTTTTAAAACTAACAGTAGGTTTAAAAAAAATAAGATTCTGTATTCGTATTCGTATGAATTATATTTCATTGATTTTCGTACGAAATTGTTAGATAAACGCTTTATAAATTAAAAGTATTTTTATAAATATCAGAAATAATTTATTTAAATATTCTTCAATTGTTTTTACAGATGTTTGTTTTTAGTTTTTTTTTTTTTGTTTAATTGGATGCCACAGGGCACTTAATCATTAACAAAAAATTGTTTTGTTAACAAAAAGCATATTTTAAGGTTAGATTTATTTAACAAAACCACTCCGACACATAGATTTTAATATTTAAATTTCAATATTAAAGTTGTACTAAAAAAATATTTAAACAAAATTTTAATTGCTAAAAACTAATGATTTATATAAATTGTTTATATATTTTTTTTCTTTTTTTTATGATTTATAATTTTCCTAGTTAAAAATCTCTAATACAGCATATAATTTAAATATAAATGTTCCATAAATCCCAATAGTGTTTTCAATTAAACAAAACGAAAATATTTACAAAAATAAAATGGCAAATATAAATTGTTGTTGGATTAAAATCTAAAAAAAATAACAAATAAACCACAGCATTATAAAAATCTATTAATTAACCGATACGACGGCATATCCAAAGAAAAACAAAAATACATTTTAAATATGCCAAATAGTTTAAAAATAACAAAACAATTAAATTGAATATACAAAATATTTTATTTACAAATAAAAAAATAAAAAATAATTCCCCATTTAAAATGCTTTATTATTATTAATTGCAATTTAATAATTTTTCAAATTTATTACACAATGGATTTTTTTTTTCTTCTTTTAATATTTTATATTTTTCTTACACATTCAAAACTATAACTGTGACTTGTGGCTGTGTTTTATTTCTAAAGTTTAATATCCCGGAAGTATACTTTTTTATGTAATTCTTCTTTTAAGGGAATACTAAAATACCACTGGCATGTAGGATTATTATAAATGAAAACAGTTAAGACGGAAATTTCTTTAAATATATTTCATAATATAGATATACGCACACATACATAATTTAAATAATCGTATATACTAACCTTCAGATAACTGTTTCCCACCAACACATACTAATATTTGTATTGACAGTCGAATTCGGTTATAAGAAAATGTAAAAGAAAAACAGCATTTGTTTTTCTTATAACCGGAATTTTCCTTTAACAGGCTTCGGATAAATGCAAAATTATTTCGCTTAAATGGGCTCTTAAAATATTTTTAAAATAAAAATAAAATAAATCGATAGATGTTAGAATAATTCAAATTTTGACAAAGTTAGCAGACAAATTATAAAAAAATTTTAGCAGTAAATGAACATTTTTACCATTAAAAATACTTTTGAAAATGTTGGAATGCACAAAACAAAAAAGAAATGAGAGGGTGCCAAAATTTGTTTGTCATCGATAAATTCTTAATACTCGTACAGTCGGGCCTCGATTATTAGTAATCCGGTTAACCGATAACCCCGATTAACCGTAATGGCCAAAGATCAGTCGATGGTTTTTTTTTTTTTGCAATGTTTTCAAATTATTTTCTTCGAATAACCATGATTACCTCTATTATCCGTGGTGTTTGCACACCATGAGTGAGAAGCATTTAAAAGTGTTTAATTTCCAAATTTGTGAAGAGCGAGTGGTTAGATCAAAATACATTTAGTATGGCATCGTTACCAGTAGTAAAAAGACAGAGAAACGTTTTAAATATTGAAGATAAATTTAAAATAATTATTTTTTTTTTCTTTAAGACCAATACTCAGGGGTAAACCCCTACTCATGCAGTGCATTGTATTGGAATGTGAAGGTGGTTGATAGGATGTTTGTATATTTTGCGACTTTTTTTTTGTTGAAGAAACAAGTTGCTGACAATTTGTCCACCCAAGAGCCAGTGTTATACCTTCACCCTCGAATGATCAAACAGCAATTGCCTCATCTTTCGGTGGATGTTTGAATTTGAATGGTGAGAGCGTCTTCAGTAGATTAGCTGTTATCTTCCCAGAAGGTGGCGCTGTACTCCTGATCATTGGTTTCTGGTGGAATAGATTAGAAAATGTCAGGGAGCGGTTTGTTGCAGATGGTCTTGCTGGAGGGGGAACCTCTTATTATTTTTTTTTTTTTTAAATTTAATTTAAATTTAAATTGTAGTTTTAGAAAACCGCAAATTTTTTATTTTTATAATTTTGTCCTTCGCTGGGATTGAACCTTGGTCGTGTGAGTTTCTGTGCGAGCGCTCTACCACTATGCCACGACCCCCCAACGAGCATTTAAAAAATAATGTGAGTATTAAAATGCTAGCTTAAAAATACGAAATTGGGATACAGATCGTTTATGACATTGTCATCTTGAATTAATTTTTTTAATGTATGTTCACCATGTATGTTCACTTGTTAAATAATAAAAAATTAAAACAAACTCTATAATCAAAATTGTTATTCTAGTGTTATACCTTCACCTTTGAATGATCACCAGCAATTGCCCTATCTGTCAGTGGATGTTGAATGTGAGCATCTTTTATGTAGGTTTAGCTGTAGTCTTCCCAGAAGGAGGCGCTGTACTCCTGATCATTCGTTTCTTGGTGGAATAGACTGGAAATTTCAGGAAGCGCTTTTGAGATGATAGACTTCTTGGGGGGGGAGGGAGGGGACCTTTTATTTGTTTAAATTATAATATTTGAAAACCGGTAAATTTATTTTTTTATTTTTCTCCTTCGCTATGATTTGAACCTCGGTCGTTTGAATTTCTGTGCACGCGCTCTAACGACTATACCACATGTAGTCCTTTTTATACAATTATGTGCTTTTTAACGCAAACTATGTTTAGCTTAAGCGGTTTTTCTTTAAAATGGATTTTCTTTTAAACGGAGGTAAATACCTTTGAATTTAATAGAAAACCTAAGTAAATGCATTTGTTTTGCAACGGTGTGCTTATATCCGAACTCGACTGTACTCACTGTACTGTCTTCCTATTTGAAATTAAAAGAGAGATTCAGAAATATTGTCGATATTTATTATTGTTTCTTTTTTTTATCAATTTAATGATAAAAAATATTTCAAAACTAAAAAAAAAACACAAAAAAAAAACAAAATAAGAAAACAACACTGTCTCGAATTTTAATATGGTTATGTGGCCAAATAATATTTGATATACAAAGAGTTTTTCATTTTTTCTTAATTAAAATAAACTACTAATGAAATATTCCAATTATTATTATCATAAGCCTTGCTATAGCACTCCATCACACATTTCTGACCAAACTATTGGGACAACGAGAGTGTTTTTAGTTCCAAGAGAACTTTAAAGATGAATTTAAATAATAAAAAAAAATATTCAATTATTCAATGCATTAAAAATTGGAAATCATTTTGGTCATAAAAGCAACACTGCTATACTTGAATCCAAAATTGCTTCTCGCTTATCACTGATGTAGTGAGCAGTGTTACAGTATTCACTTCCACCACCAGAGAAAAATTTTGGTTTTATTTTAATTACACCCACTGTATACAAACTCCTAAGAAAGTTTATTTGTCTTACGAAGAGTGTGTTGTTGTTGTTTTTTTTTTTTTTTTTTTTTTTCTTTTTGCTTTTTAATTTTCATAAATTTCATTTCTAGAAAATGCTTCAAATTTAGTCATATGGAAATAAATTGTTTACGGAAATGGAAATTTTATAAATACTTATATTCGTTGAAACAATTTAAAGAAAAACTTTTGTTTTCAATTTAAAAAACAATTTCAGTTTGAACATTTCCATAAACATATACCTACATATCGTTACCCCAACATAGAAAGTGTCTAACTAATGTTCTTCATTTTACAGGAGAAGAAAGGAAAACTATTTTTTTCAAGCGACACACTAAACACATAACTGGCCTTTACCACCCTGTTTCAGAGTTACGGTCTAGCTTCTCGCAGCACTCATGTTGTGTGTGTTAATTTTTATCCATCAGTAACGGGGCTTACAGCTTAAATGATTAAACAGAACTGGGGCATGACGTTTTTTTTCCATACAAATTGACATATAAAAACGCTGGAGAATGCAGTCGTGAAATCGAATCTATTTCATTTTGACAGCGATTTTTCTAATGCTCTCATTTTTAGAAACAAGTTCTCCCAACAATGTTACTACACTTTTATTAAATTTCATACATTTTGTAAACAAACCCTTTTGTTTTTTGGTGTTGGCGGAAAGAAAAATAAGAACAAAAGAAAATCGAAAAAACATTTGAAAGTTTAAATAAATTAATAAATTTTGGAATTTGTTAAATTAAATGAGTGATATTATAGAAAAAATAATTGAATAAATGCGTAAAGATGATTAAATAATAAAATATAAATTCAATTCTTTGCCAAAACTCTCATAAACTTAATTTTTAATAGCTTTAAATACAAGAAATGCAAAAACAATAAATGACAGTTCGTGAAGTTGCGGCCGTCGTTTTAATTTTGGGCATGTTTTCTCTGAGAGTCGTTTTTACCTGAATTTGCGGTCGTATTCTGTTTACTCATTAATGTCGACTCCGAACGACAGACTTGAGAAGCTTTTTCATGGCAATCAGTTACTTTCAAAGCTTTTGCCAGAAGACTGCTGGGAGGTATTCGCCGAAAGAAATAATTTTTTCATATTTCTCATCGACGTAAATATGCATATCGTCAATGGAATTAAAGAACGCTGTAACTGACAAAACCTTAAATGTTCACCAGAGCCAAAATACCTGTATGAAAGTAGAACATATTTATTTCCAAACGCAGACGGCGTAAGTGAATTTATTTTCATCGTAGAAATCTGGGACCGGGACCAATCGGCGCGTATTTTTTTTTTTTTCTGATAAAAATGATGCAAAAAACGTATTTTCGATTTTTTGTCAGTTATAGCGTTCTTTAATTTCATCGACGATAAAAAAAACTTATTTTAGAGAAAACATGTGTTGAGACACTTATATATTAAGGTAACGATATATCCAGTATATTACTATACAATTCAATTCAATTCAATTCAAATAACTACAAAATATTTAAAGAAAAATAACAAAACAATTCAGAACAATTAAGAAATAATATTTGAAATTTCTTAATACTCGTAAATGCGTATAAAAACAGATTCAGATAATAAATAAATTTTAAATAAGTAATTTTAAAATTTTCTACCTTAAGCTTGAATTTTGCAGGTATTTGTGTAACAAGAAAAAATATTTCTAAAAAGTAGAAGAAATAAAAATATTTCAAAATTCTGCTGAATTAATAAAAAAAATATAATAAATTGGTAAAAAAAATGTTAAAACTAAAGAAACCTAAATTGCAAACAACTATTGCTGATAGATGGATAATACTCGTTTACTCGTATGGCAATTTAAATTCTTTGCATATTTTCACTTGTAAATGGAATATGAAATTATTGCCAAATTGTTATTTTGTAGTCGAAAAACAACAGTATGC
Source organism: Metopia argyrocephala (assembly GCA_963576795.1). Lineage (NCBI taxonomy): Eukaryota > Metazoa > Arthropoda > Insecta > Diptera > Sarcophagidae > Metopia > Metopia argyrocephala. The sequence continues at coordinate 1,838,082 of OY756208.1, forward strand.
AGCAGAGTTTAATAGACTGTCAAATATGTATTTTTTTTTTGTTTTTGTTTTTTCGTTAAAACCTAAAATAGCAATTTTAAGTTTTTTTTTATTACATTTATTTAAAGTAAATCGCAAAAGAAAAATCACAAAAACTTTTAGAAAATTTCAACCACGTTTATACGTCCATATGTTGTAATAGCTTCTGGAATTCGCCTTTTGTTTTCAGGGTTCCTGTCATAATTCTATGTTTTTTCGATTTAAGAACTCCAGTTGAAAAACAAAAACGTGAAGGCAGCATATAAAGTAAGTCGTAAATAAAATAATCACGTTTTTTCACTTAACATTTTGACATAAACATGTCTTGATTTGCTTTCTACTTTGATTTTCTTTTGTTTACTCTCTTTTACTCGTTTTTTTTTTTTTTTTGTTATTATTAAAAATTTATTCAGCTCTTAAGAGTTTAAGCAAAAAAAAAAAAAAATTAAAATGAAAAACAAAAGGATTTTCATTAAAAGGAAAGGCACTTAAGCCTGAACCATTTAGCCAATCAGCATATTTTTTTATAATAAATTTTCTTTGAAAACAGCAGTAGCACTTAAAGTAATGAAAACGTGCCACAAATTGACAAAAATTTAAAACAAAACAAAGAAAAAAAAATTGAATTTAAATAAATTGCTGTTGCTGTAGCACTTGTCAATGCCGCTATTGCGTTTTCCACAAAATCAAATTGAACAAAAAGAGGAAAGTCAATTTAGTTTAAAAATAAAAAAGAATATTTAAACAAATTTTTAGCAAAAATTACTCGAATAATATATTAAAATGTTAATAAGCAAAAGAACAAAACTGAAAAAGTTTTAGCAGAAAATATATAAATGTGTGTGGGTATACATACATGTATTATGTTTACACCTAACTCTGTGTTTACGCAATTTAAGGCAATTTCTTCTTCGATTTACACAGAAAAAATACGAAATTGATTTTAAATTTTTAACACATTTATACTGTCAATTATATAGCTCATTTGCAAGAAGAGTGGCATAACTCGAAAAACATATTTTTTGAGGAAATATGAGACGAACTGTAATTTAGAATATATTTAGAAATTGTTTTTTTATCTCTTTTTTTCACTGAGTGGCTACCAAAAGTGTCTTGTACTTTTCCTATTAGTCTGCCTAAAATAAAAATATTTGAATGCATTTATTTTAGAATCGCTTTTTTGAGTTATGCCACTGTTCTCGAAAATGAGCGATATAAGTATTTTAATAATAATTGCAATCAACAAACTAGTAATTTCAAGTTTTTTTTTACAAAAAATTCCACTTAAATTCTAAGTGATAAAATTTAAATTTTAATTGTACGAGTATTAAGCAAAACAAGAAAACATACATACTTACAAACATTTGTATATATGTGCTGCAATTAAAAAAAGTTATTGTATTAATTAATAAATAATTGAGAAGATTAAATGATTGCAATAAACTTATTAATTGAAATTTTGAATAAAAAGGATTTTTATGTGTAACACGTTTAAGGAAATCTCTTATTACATACTATTAAAGCCTTTCCAGATACGGGAAATCTTCAACTGAGAACATTTCTCTCGAAATCTAGATTCTTTTTTTTTAGATTTCCCACACACAACAACACCTTCTTATCACGTGATTTTGACAAAAACCAATCAAAATAAAATATATTTATTTTTGCAAAATTCCACAAAAATGCAATCATTTTTAAGGGAAAAATTAAAGTTGGATTACAAAAAAAAAAAAACAAAAAACAAAAAATAGTCCCGATTTCCTTCTACGGCGAATACATAAAAGAAATACTCAAAATGTTGTAAAAATTGAATTACAAATTTTTAAACGTTTAAAATTGCTTTTCTTAGTCGATGCAGGAATTGATAGGCAGAAATTTTTCAATTCTCTTTTTCTCTTGCCTAAAACCATTACAATGTAAAACTTAGAAGACAAACAGAATAACCAAAAATTAAGAAAAGTAGAATAGGAAAAGAAATATGTCCGGTATAAACATTGTTGGACTACACACTTTACACAATTTCGTCATCATTTCATTTTAACAAAAAAAACAAACAAGTTTCGTCTGACTGTCTTTTAATTTCTACATTGTAAATCATGACATACGGAAACAAACAGTTAAATTTCATTTGTTATGAATTAATTTACTTATAAAAATATTTAAACTTTGTATTAAAAAAAGTTTTTCAGTTTAAACTATTTTTCATATGAAACAAAAAAATATTTTTCGCCATATAGGCAAATACATTCAATGTAATATGGGCATTTCCACAGAAAGGTCAACCAAGATCGAAAAATAATATGTTGACAATAATAGCGTTTTATTGTTAATAATTATAAAAAAGGGTCTATATTTTTATAATAGAATGATGTCATAGCATATTTCAGGCGTTTACTTGAGGAAATTGGGCTGGAAACTGGAAAATATTATATTTTCTTTTTAAGCTACTTCTAAAGACATTTTTATATTTAATTATTTTACATGCAAAAAATATGTTATGTTTGCACTCTTTCTCCAAAATCTCTCTTTTCAAATTAATTTAGAAGGAAAATGTGTACGGAGAACAAAAAAAGTTCGATTAGCGGTTAATTTTTAATTTGTATCTTATCTAAGTTTTATTCGTACGTTCGCGACCGAAAACATCATTTTATTGTAATTGCTTTTCTTTAAATTTCCACAGGGGTCAGACATAACATATTTTAATTAAGTTTGGTGTCACTAATTTGTACATGAAAAAAAACTTCAGTGTTATAATTAAATAAACTTTTTTTTTACTTGCAAAGTTTCGTACGTTCGCGACCGTAAATAAATTTTTCATAAACAATGTATATATTAATTTTCTTTACAGGATAATATACTTTCGTAGATGGGCAAAACATGTGATAAATCGCAAAATGAAAAACAAAATCAAAAGCAATCCACAAAAACTAAACATTTTACGGGAAAAATCTGCTGAGAGGATGCTACAACGACGCTTAGCATTAAAAAAAATAAATAAAAAGGTTATAGAACAAATGCAAAATTTATGTGTACTTTTTTATAACGAAGATTATTGAAGAAATTATATATCAACATGGCAAATTTCAAAGCATATTGATTTTCTCGGACGGAAGTAGCTCTCAATTCAAAAATAAATTTATTTTTTGGAGCTTACCCGACTCGACTTACTGGCTAAATTTGCTTTTAAAACACTTAAGTGGCATTTCTTTGCAACATCACATGTAAAGGGTGTCGTCGTAGGCATTGGAGCGATTGTAAAGAGAAAGGTTTTTCAAATAACTACAACAGAAAACATGACTTTAACTGATGCTTTGGCTTTTGACAACTGTGCCCTTCACCACATTACTGGAACTAATATAATTAACATTGGAGCTGATAAAATTTGTAAGATGTCGCCCACTTTTCTGGAAAAATGGAATGATGTACCGAATTTTCCAGGTATCAGAATAATTCATTCGATTTTCTGTGATTAGTAATTTGAATTAAGCACGGCTGTAACGGCCTATTCAATAAAAACAAAAATATCATAAATATTATTAAGATTTCATTATTTGATATTAAGTAAATTGGAATATTTATTGTTATGAGTGTTACTAAAAATTGAGTGTTAAGTTTTTATTAAGGAAATTTGAAGATATTTTTGGGAAAATGCATGGTGATAATAGTAAAAAAACATATGGAAATATTGTACTGTCGCGACCCGTACGTTCGTGACCGATACTTAAGCCAATTAAGCAAAAACCAATAGAGATATTTTATTGTGAAAATACTGGATAGATACCTACATTAGTATGCTATAAAAATAAATTAATCGCTTTTAAATATTTCGTTCCATTTCACAGAATTTTACATTTCACTACTGTCAGCTAAAGTTGACTTCTATTTTGCGTACGTTCGCGACCATGTGATTATAACTATTATTATGAAAATTTAAACTCGATGAAATCCACCTTTTACACTACACATAGAGCTTCCAAAATGCTATCTAATCGCAAAGAAATATGTTAGAAAAAGTTTTTTTTCATGTTCTTTGTACATCAAAAGCGTACGAACGTACGTTCGTGACCCCAGGAAATGCCCATATAAGAAATGTATTGCTTTTGTTTGGTTTTTATATACTAAATTTGTTATGCTTCGCATTTAGTTTATACATAGTTAAATATAAGTATTTGCAGTTTGCTTATCCACAAATCAATACATTTCTTATATTTTTCATATGGTTAAAGCTATAGTTATACCACCTAAGTTCTCATCTGAGTTTTATATCAGAAGCGTACTCAGATAGACTCAGACAATTTAATTGAAAATCTAAATTAATTTTTATTGTTTTTGCCTGGGCTCAGTTAAAAATACATTTTCAAAATTATTGCCGTCTGTTATAATCAGATGAGAACTTAGGTGGTGTAAATATAGTTTAATGACGCTTTAAATCATCTTTCTTATGCTGATACAAAAGGGTTAATTGTCACATTTTTATATGCACATATCTCTCTATCTTTTTATATTTACACACACTCGTACATTTATTTACACTCCAGCACTCCGTAAATGAGCAAAAAAAAAAACAAAAAGAAACACATGCTGAATTTTTGATTATAATGAAGCTCAAAATTTAAATGAAGATGGGGGTTTTTGCTTCTGCACTAATTTTAGTTAATTGGTTGTCAAAAATGTTTATTTAATTTAAAATATTTTACAACAATTTTATGCTGCTATTCCCGTCACTGACAATGTTCAGAAACAACCATAAAACTAAAGCAGCACTCAGTGACAACAGCACATTGGGGGGAAGTTCTCTAACATAGAAGGAAGTATAGAAAAATGTTATGCTTAAAAATTTCGTTCACAAAACAAGTAGTATTGCGAACTATTTCAGTTGTGGTAAATTATATTTTTTTTTTTCATTTTATTTTATTTAATTTTATTTCATTTTTTTTTTTTTTTGCTTTTCTTTTCTGCTTTTGTGAAATATTTGTGCTTTCAAACTTTTTGAAATAATTTAACAAACTTGTAAGCAGTTATCCACGGTGGCTTTTACAAATTTTCATATGGAAATGTATTTTAAACTAAATAATTACGTGTAAATTTAATTAAAATTAAACATCTCTAAAAAGTTATTTATTGTACTAAATAAACTCAATTAGCAATTCCATTTAATTTTATGGCATAAATTTACAGCAACTGAATGCGTACATATGTGTGAAGAAAAAATCTCTAAAAATATGTATAAATTATCGTACCTACGAGTATAGACGTTCTCAGTTAATTATTTGACTGCATTTTCGAATCATGCTATCTGTTGAAGAAGATTTTTGCTTAGGTAAGACTGCAGCGAAGGTGCGTGGAAAAAGATTTTCTTAATCCATGATTATGACACTCATCTCACATGAATGTATGACTGCATTTTTTCTTTTTTTTTATTCAAAAATGTCTTAAAAATTTGTTAAAAACAGCTAAAGAAATAAGAAATTTATTGCGTTTCAGGCCTTTAAATTAAGTATATATGTAAACACATATAAATATATCTATAAATATAACGCAGAATAGCTTTAGAGCTGTTTAATGTACTGGTAGGTCACATTATCGGCTGGTCTTGTGAAAAATAATAAATATCTTTTTTTTATAAAATAATTTTACTCAGGTAACTGCTTTTCGAATTTAATAAAATTCATACTTTTTTTGAGACCAATACTCAAGAGTAAACCCCTACTAAATGTGTGTGGAATTTTTTGGAATTTTTATATGATTACTAAGCGCCTTAGGAATGAGACAAATTTTTATGATGTGATCATTCAAAGGCCTGTGCTATACATCCAGTGCTATACGCTCATCGTTGCGTGCTGATTGTGTGGTGAGTGCCTTTGCTATGCATTGTATTGGCATTTTTTTTTTTTTTGGAAAGGACAGTACATATATTTTGTTTTCTTATATTACTATATACCAATGAGACATATTGCTGTGAATTGATCATTCAAAGGCCAGTGTTATACCTTCACCCTTGAATGATCAACAACAATTGCCTCATAGTTGTATGTTGATTGTGTGGTGAGTGCCTCCGCTAAGTAGGTTTAGCTGTTATCTGCTACTTCTGAATAGGTGGAACTTTTCCCCTGACCATTCGTTTTTCGTTATCAGAGCTTAAGGTGGAATAGAGTAGAATGTTAGAGAGAGGTTACTTTGTAGACGGACCTCTTGGGGGGGACCTGTTATTTTTAAACTATAATTTTGAAAAAAAATCTCAAACTAACTTTCTTCATTTTTCACCTTTGCTGGGATTTGAACCTGAGCTATTTGAGTTTTTGTGCGAACGCTCTAACCACTATACCACACACCCCCTTTTTTTAGCCTTTAACTTGCTCTGCTGAAATATTTAAATTTTTTAATTACAAAAAATTGTTAAAAAGGACGAAGAAAATTTATATAAAAAACCATTAATAGCCACCCTATGATTGTGAGTTATTAAAACTGGCCACAGATGTACAATCGATTTAAATGTAGAACTAAATTAAGAATATTTGGTTATACATACTGTGTGAAACAATATAGATACCAATTGAATTCAATTCTTTTTTACGCAAAATAAACTTAAATGCGTAAATTATTTAAAAGTTTTGATAGTCAAAGAATTTCTGTTAATGATCGCTAAGCCATGAAGAAGTTCAAACTTCATTTGATCTTTGGTTTACTCGTATTTTGTTTACAAAATATACAAATAAATAGTACAAAATATCAATAAGAATTCAGTCGACTAAATTTAATTTTTATTTAATTTAGTAATACAAAAATATGTTTTTTTTATCATATTTTTTTTAGGAAATTTACGCTAAAAATTCAGTTTTATGACATAATTTATATGATTCATTGTGTTAAAGAGCTTATGTGTACATGTGCACGTTTTAAAGTCATTACTTAGCAAATAGTAAAAGAAATATTTGGTCGTATTAACGTTGTTAATGTACAATTTGTTTCATTTTTTTTTTTTTTAATTTTACTTAAGCGCTGTTGGCATAAAATGTTATGCTACCAGCAGTATAAAACGCAAAAACATATTTTTTGTTTCATATTCTTTTAATATATAAATAAATTAACTTTAAATGGTTTAAAAATTTCTGCATCATAAATTGCTGTCTAATCTAAAATATTAAAATGTTTAATATACATATTTATTATTTATTTATATACATACAAACATATGTATACATATCTATACATATAAATTGAATAAATTTATTATATTTTTTATGCCAAACATAATATACAGCGCATCTCTTTAATGTTTTTTTTTTTTTTTTCTTTTTTTAATACAAAATATTTACATATTTTTTGTTTTTGTTTTTATTTTTTTTTAATACATATTGAAGAAAAAGGCTTATAGAACAACCTGCAGCCTATAGAAAGGCCCCTAATAAAACAGTATATCAGAACTTTTCTGACACTACATGTGTACATAGATGCATATGTACATACATAATAGCCCATTACAACCCTTTTCCAGAGTTACAGCCTAGCTTACCACAGCACCCATATGTACTTACAGTTCAACGTCGAGTACGAACGACATACTTGAGAAACCATCAGTTACTTTTAGAGCTTTTACCAGTAGACAGCTAAGAGTTCGTCGACGAAAGAACTATTTCTTTTACGATATCAGAGGTATGGTTTGAACCTGTACCTTTCGTCTAGTTAGCCAATACAGTGCATACTATAAGTAGACTACGGCTACTTTTATAATACTGGATAATGAAAATTAAAAGCACTTAAGTAATGATTGTATTTTGACTTGTAATATTATTATTAAAAAATAATTCTTATTTGCGCATTTTGTATTTAACATGGGCCTGATTCGAGTTGTATTGCATACATACATACATAATTGGCCATTACAACCCTGTGTCAGGGTTACGGCCTAGCTTCTCGCAGCACTCATGTTGTATGTGTTAATTTTTATCCATGAGTACCGGGACCTACAGTTTAATGTCGACTCCGAATGACAGATTTGAGAAACTTTTTTGTGGCAATCAATTACTCCCAGAGCTTTTACCACAAGATTGCTGAGAGGTAGTGGCCGAAAGAAATAATTTTTTCATATTTCTCTCTTTCAAGATGTCAGAGCTGAGATTTGAACCTGGCGCTATTGGTTTAGTAAGCGAACACACTATCCACTAGACTACTACTCGAGTTATATTTTATGGGACCAAAAATTTCAACAACAAAAAAATACACGAAGCAGTTACACCAACGAATTTTTTAAAATCAATTTTAATTGTTGAGCACAACTACTGCTCACGCGACTAGTTTTGATTTTTGATTTTATTTCAAAAAGAGAAGTTTCTCCTTAAAAGACTAAATGTCCAATAATATAGCTGTGCGTGTATTTTTAATAGCCCAACATAGGCTGAATTTGCCTAACTTAAGTACTTGGGTTCCAGATTCCCCGCTCCTACAAATGTGTTTATTTTCCGCCCATCCGTAAACCATTTTACTTTCCTTGCAACTAACCAAGGTCCACTCAATAATCATTACCTAAGGCCAGGAACTTGATATTGACCTTTCAGTTTAAAAAACGTTAAGAAATCAAAAGCCAGTTCTATACCTTCACCCTTGAATGATCAACAGAAATTGTGTGGTGAGTGTCTTCGCTAACTAGGTTCAGCTGTTATCTGCTACTTCCCAATAGATAACGCTTTTCCCCTGATCATTCGTTTTTTGTTGACATTGGTTAAGGTGGAATGGAGTGCAATTTCGGGGAGCGATTTCTTTGTAAATGGTCTTATTGAAAGGGGGGAGCCTCTTATTTTTTTAATTATAATTTGACTAACTTTTTCATTTTTCACCTTTTATTTTAGGATAATTTTAAATTAAATAATTTATAATTTAAACTAGAAAAATTGGGCACTTGGAAAGTATAATTGAATATAACCGGTCGTGTTTTTAGTGTTTAATTTTCCAAGTGCCCAATTTTTATAGTTTAAATTATAAATTATTTAATTTAAAATTATCCTAAAAACTATTAGGATTAAACACTGGGATTTGAACCTGGGCCGTTTGAGTTTTTTTGCTAGCGCTCTAAATACTATACCACCACTAGTGCAGACTTAGCGTCGATTTGTGTTAGATTTAAAACTCAAATACACAAATACACAACTTTTAAAAATTAATGCTGTTCTCTTCACTATAAAAATCTATTTAAGCTAACAAAAATATTAAAAAGCGATGTATGACTATTACTGTGTATGAAGTTATAAATATTTTGTTTAACTTTAAAACTGAATTATCTTTCAAGGCCTAAAAAACACTGGCCTTGAGAAATTATAACTTAATATGTCCAATGGGAGTAGGAATATATGAAAAACCTTAACGCTAAGGAAAAATTCTATGAATTGTATTTCATTATGTTGTACGTAGAAAAATTACTAGTTGGCTGGCTGGATGCCTTACTTCCTTAAATGTCAACTTAGACGACGATTTCAGCAATTTCTTTGCTGCAACCCACTCTCCGTTGGTACTCTCATATAGCTTTAAAAAATAAAAAATGTGTATCTATATATAAATAAAGATACAAATACATATGTATGTATGTATGTACATACCATAAATACTACCAGCATATATAAGGAGTATGCAAATATGTCTATATACTTTTTAGTGTTCAAATATGTGTATATAAGTACATGAGTATATGGTAATGTGTGTGACTATGTGTTTAAATTTCAACTTATCGTACCGTTTTATAGTTATTTTTTCACTTTACGCACAGCATGTGTTAAAATCCTAAGCACAGTGTAAATAGTTAAACATTTAAAAGAATATTTGCCCGTCATTTTACTTGTTTTTTGCTGTTCTATATTTTACATTTTATGCTGTTTTTCCGGCTACAACACTTGAAAAAATGGAAACTTATAAAAGATTTTGTCTAGCCAAAACAAAGAGAATCCATAGTGTTTACTTTTACAAGGAGATAATATTTAAATGTTATATTATAAAATTATTTTTTTTTCTTCGCCTTTTTTAATAACCGGAAAATAAAAATGCTCGTTAAAAGTTAGTGCTTTCAAAAGACATTCCTTTTGTTTCGTTCAGTGTATTATGCGTTGAGTCATTTTGTTGAAACATTATGCAACCTTTATTAACTGTTGAATACGTGGCTTAATAAAGTTTTCAAATTAAAAAAAAAAGAAAAAAAAACAACAAAAAAATCTACAAAAGCTAGAAGATGAAAAAGAAAAAAAAACGCAAATGCCAACTGAATTTATACATTAATTTGTAGAAAAAAAAAGTTCCAAAAAATACTGGTACATTTTTGTACGAACATTGTATTATGCGTACGAACTAAAATACGAATATAAATGAAAAACACAAAAATATATATATAAAAAAAAATTTTAATATTCTAAACATTTTCAGTATATTAAGCCGTATGGCAGAAGGGGAAAAAGTTTATGAAAAATTTTAAGGATTTAGAATTCTAATGTTTTTTTTTATGGTTCACACACAAACTTATCATAAAACAAACAAACAAACAGAGAAAAAAATTACCACCAGCAATACAGAAAAAAAAAATAATTCTGAAGGTAAAAGCCAGAAAGATGATGCCCTACATTACAAAACGCCTTGTCTTTGGAGTTAAAAAGGATATTTTCACTCTGTTTTTTGCATTTTAAATTTATGCGGGAATATGAGAACAGTTTTAGTAATTTTATTTCACGTTGTAAACTGAACTTTAGCTTTTGCGATAGCTTATGCAGAATAAATCACGACTAAACTTTTTTTTGAATATGATCGAGTCTGAACATGCTGTAATTATTCATTTATAAGTTATTCACTCATTTTCACATACTTATGTATATACATGAACATAAACAATCGTTGATGTAAGTCTTCATGTCTTCTCTTAAGGCTTTTTGCACAATAATGTCCCATTTAAAAGCAAAATATAATGATAAGAACATCGGAATGAGAAAAGTTCAGTGCAACTCTTTCGTACATACGTACTTACTCGAATTTTGGAGCATAAAAAATTTGCTTTATCTCTTGAATTTGCTACACTGGCATTCGCAACTTCCCGATTATTAATTATGAAGCTGTTACAATTGGCACCAAATATAATTTCCATAGAAGCGTAAATCGCTTATGACCGATATTTACAATAATTTACTCCTTTTAGAGGAAAGCACCGATTCAAAAAAGTTTATAATAATTTCTTCCATTATGAATTTATTACTGGTTGGTAAGAAGAATTTGTTCTAAAAAAAACATAGTTGTCGAATGGCTTAAATTTGGAGGTGAGTGGTAGCATAGAAAACTTAAACGGCCTAGGTTCAAATGCCAGCAAAGTTAAAAAATTAAAAAGTTAGTTGGCGGTTTTTTCAAAATTATAATTTAAAAATATAAATAAAAATATAAGAGGTTCCCCCCTCAAAGAAGTCCATCTACAAATGAAACTCTATTCCACTTTAACAATTTCATAACAATTTTATACGACATTCCTTTTGCACTATGGTACTTGTAAATTCAATAATCAAACTAATTAATAATTACAATAGGAAATAATGCAATAATTCCAAATGGGAATAATAATAATAATGCTAAGGATAGAAGTACATATAATTCAATAATACTGGTAAAATAAAAAAATAAAAATAATCAAATCTTCTGGACCAGTCGGTGGAAATAGGTACGGTGTAGGCAAAAACAAGGTAGCCGCCTTTTGTCGTCACAAACAAAAAACTAATGATCAAGAGAAAAAGCGCCACCTATTGGGCACTGGTAACAGCTAAAACTTACTTAGCGAAGCCACTCACCACAATCAACATGTAACGATGAGGCAACTGCTATTAATCATTCAAGGGTGAAGGTATAACACTGGCCTTTGAATAATCAATTCACAGCTACTTGTCTCATATCTAAGGCGCTTTATAATATAAAAAATAAAATATATGTTCTGTCATAAATGTACCGTCCTTTCAACAGAAATTACAATACAATGCAAAGCCTTTAGTAGGGGTTTACCCCTGTGTATTGGTCTCAAATAAAATAAAAATTTGATTTAATTGGCTAAAGCTTTTCTCTACTTTTGTTGTGCAGCATAACTTAGGCTTTTAACATGCCAATAACAGTTTAAAAAACTTTATATACTCACATTATTTTACCAATACACTCATATTGTATTATTAGAAATGACAAGGCCAATGGCGGCTAGATTTGCATGCGAGTTAAAATTGTACACTTGCCACTAAATGTCAAACGACAGAATATGTTACCTTGTTATTGTTAAATGGGTTATTATGATTTAATATTAAAATAAGACTTTTTATATTAAATAATAACCTTTACCACAAAACTAATAGTGTATATAATAAACTCGGTAACAATTTTTTTTTCTTTACCTTGAGAAGTAAACAAATTTGACCAAATTTCTAATTCCACAACATATTTAAAAAAATTTAATTTCACTCGCATGTTTAAACACAGAAGTAAATGGCGAATTACATTCGATTATTTCAAACAATTTTTTTTGATGGCATGTCACTAGTGGCATGTCTAAAGGCAGCGTAAATTTAGTTTTGCTACCAAAGTGTTCCATTATTTTAATTTTTTCCTTGTTATCACTTTCTCCTTGTCAAAGTAATATAATATCTTATTCAAGCTTATTCGTTAGAACATTGATTAAACATCCAGATTAAAATAAAGTGTGAATCAAAACTACAGTAGTAACTTGATTCTTGAACATACTTACTTGATACTTGCACACCTCGATTCTTGCAACATAGAAATATTTTTCATTACGCACTCAGTACTTGCGACATCCGAAAATTTTGAACTCGAGACTTGCAACATTTTTGTATTACTCTTGCCTGCTGCTTTGTTTACGTTTTCTTAGAATAAATTTCGTGAATACATTTCGGGAAATCCCCGTCGTTTTATGCTGCTGATAAATTGTTGTACTTATATAATTTGAATCAGTTTTAAGCTGACTATTAAGATTTGCGGTGTCATAATGGCAAAGAAAATATTTATGTTGCTGACAATTAAAGACAAAGCTGAGATTTTAAAGAAATTAAGTGAATAATTTTCCACCAATTCCTTGGCGAAAAGTTTTCATGTGCATAGATCAACAATAACTTGTGTTAAGAAAAATAAAAACACTATAAATAAATTTCTGGTGCATTCTGAATCCGGCCCTGTACGATAATATAATGCTCCAGAGACTAAGAAGCAGTATAGTACTGAACAAGCGACTTTGTACAAAACAAACAAAAATTTTAAATTTCTTTAATTCCATATTAAATATGTATCTACTGTTATACGAATGCGTTAAACTTAAGTGTTTTGAATTGAAATCTTAAACAAAGATTTTAAACAGATGTATGTGCCTTTTATTTTGTATGGGAAATTAATACCCAATACTTGCGACAACCTCGAAACTAAGTAGCACCGAACCCGGTTTTCATTACGTCCTGTATATAAAATATTGCCCACAAATAAATTAAAAATAAGTTTTTCTTTAGTTTGCCGTCAGTCAGAATTAAAGCATATTTTAAATTCAACCAACTTTAAGTTGTTTTTACGTCAAATAGCTCATACTAACAGTTGTATTTATAAAACAAAGTAAAGGCTTATGAAAATAAAAGAACAAAACGAACAAAAGAAACAAAAAATAAAATCATGTCGATGAAGACAAATTTATGTTACCAGAACATGAAAATTTAAATTTATGAATTCCATTCAAGCAGCCACTATAGTGAGAGGTAACCTGTAGCACAGACTAAAAACATATTTGCCGAAGGGCATGCATACGCAAGTGAAAACCGTGAACCAAGCCGACAACTCGATTCTATAGCTCTTTATGTAAAGACTAAACAGCTATCCGAATTAATGATGGTCTTAAATAAAATGAAAATATTTTCAGCTTATTTTTACTATAAAGTAGGTTTAAACTTCTAAATTTGGTCTTCACTTCACTATGGTTGGCAAAGTCGTTACTTGTCAATAAAGTAAACTTTGAAAAATTTAAAGTATTCTTTTTTTCATGGCCATTATGTTCGTAAAATAAATCGAATGATATTCTAAATCTTCCAAAAATAAAAATGTTTGCCCATGAAATCATCAGGCACAGGAAATGTTGATTTTGTTAATATTCGAAGAATTAAAAATCACGACAGAAACTAAGACACTGATTTCAATTATGAAAACAACACATTCAGTTAATTTTTCTTTGAAATTCCTCCAATAAACGAACTTTATTGAAACAAATTAAAAATGTTGACTGAAATATTCCTTTTAAAAATACTGACAGAATTATAATTGTGGTAAAAGGAAATTTGGTTTCAATTAAAAAGTAATGGATAATAATTTAATTACTTTATTTATTTATTTTTAAGTGGATTTCTTTTCTGTTAATGATTTCAGTTCAAACAATTTTTTTTTGGCTTCAAAAAGTATGATTTTCGTGTTAAAAAAAAATTAATTATAATTTTCCTCCTTCTAAGAATAATTTCATGTTTAAATAACGAATTCATTTCTTTCTTTTTTTTCAGACAGTCTTGTCTGCCACCTATAGCGCTTCAGGTTAAAATGAATAGAACAAATAAATGAAAAAAAGCAAAAAAATACCAGCATCATTTGGAGTTTATTAACAATTTAATAAAATGGAAAAATATTGTTAAATTATAATATTTATTTGCATATTTAAGCCATAAATTTTTGCCTTGACTCGCATGTACATAAATGTAGGCAGAAATAACACAAAAATAAAAAATAAAAAAATACGTAAAAGTGGAACGTATGTATATACGCATTTAATTAATATTTTAAATAATGCCAATTAAAAGCAACAATAATTCAAATAGAAAAATGAAACAAAAAAGCCAAGGCAAAGGCAAAGCAAAAAACAAAAAGAACAAAAAGTTTATTACACAGGGAAAATGTTTATGAAAAATTAACGATAATTTACAGTCAAAAACATAATAAATAATAAAGAAAAAAAAAGAAAGAATGAATAAAAAAATACAAACAATTTTGAGGCTTTTATTTTAATATAAATATTCCTTTGATACGAAAAAATAAAAGAAAATTAATCGAATTTAAAAATCTATTAAAAGTTAAAAAAGCAAATACTTTCAGTTATATGAGGGGATAAAATATGTTTTCTAGCAATCAAAATGAATAAGAATAGCACAGAGATTAATTTTCTAAAGGATTATGAAAGTACAGTAGAATCTGGTAAATTTTAACTGGCGTAAATGTTTAAGCCAGAGATAAGTTATAACTACAAAAAATAATTGAAGGGCTAAATATTTCAGGCATATGATCTTTTTTTTTTTACACAATAGACTCCTGCCGGAGGTACTGAAAGGCTTTGAATTTGAATTTGAATTTATTTATTTATTTGAATTTCTGCACTACAAGACACAAATCTTATAGTTAAAGTACAGAATTAATTAAAGAAAATTAACAATTCAAAATTTGAAATATAAGTTATTGTAAAATTAGGGAGCATTATTACTAATTACAGTAATTAATAATTAAGAACTTCAATAGGTACAATAAAACTAAGGCAATACAAACGATGAAAAACAAAAAAAAAAATAAATAATAAAATGGCGATTTTTTGGCGATTATTCACACCAGTGGCCTGTACTCACTGGGGAATATGGAGTTCAACCTAGCTATAAGTGGCCTGGCGCTCGCTATAGGCTGTCGGAAACTGGGCTGACATTTCAATTCAGGACAACTTTATGCCTGGGACGGCAAACAGGTATGCGGGTGAATGCTGTTTGGTGTTGATCTGGTCTCTGTAAAGTGCATGGCTGGCATTTTCTGGCGTTCTTAAAGACTGACCAGAGATGCCT
Source organism: Metopia argyrocephala (assembly GCA_963576795.1). Taxonomy (NCBI): domain Eukaryota; kingdom Metazoa; phylum Arthropoda; class Insecta; order Diptera; family Sarcophagidae; genus Metopia; species Metopia argyrocephala. The sequence continues at coordinate 1,853,951 of OY756208.1, forward strand.
TAATCTGGTACTACAGGCATCAGGAAATCACCGGTTTGCCTGTGCTACCCTGTGATTCGGGAAGTGAGGCAAATTGGTTTGACGGTTTGGGTGCGCCCCACAGTGTGACAGCCCCATAGTATCTGCGGCAAAAAATGGTTTTTTGCGTGTCGTCCAATTTGGATGAAATTTTCACAGTATATTTACAGGTATATGAGTAACAATTCTCCGAAATTTCAGCCTCATAACTTCCTTATGTTTTGGTCTAGACCAATTCAAATTTGAGGTATGCCAACGCGCTTGATATATGTTAGTTTAATATGTAATATTCAAAAGCTTATTAACAAAAAAATACATAATAAATACAACTTTAAATTATTTTTTTATTTAATATAGTTGTTGTGGAATGAGTAGATGAAAAAATAAATTAAAAAAAAAAACACAAAAAAAAATTTTTAACAACAGAATTGTGGTGTAAAAATTGAACATTTTGCATTTTCAATGGACGAGGAAATATAGAGCAGCTCCTCGCCCTAGGTGCAGACTTATATAAAATTAAAGATTGAAGTCTCAGCTTTCATTTAAAGTAAAGAACATATAGCAAAAGTTTGCAAAAGCACTTTAAACATACAAAAAACTGCAAAAAATACGCATTCTGTCATTATACGTATGTGAGCATTCAATAGCATTTTTACAAATTTTTACTTTTATTTTTTTTAATTGTTTGAAATTTTTTATATTAATTCATTTAGAATGAGAATGAAATTGAACAAATTAGAATACCATAATGATATTAAAAATTTATTGATATAATGAAAGACAAAATTTTTCTTTTTTATTTCATTTCAATGGGAGGTGGGCGAAATAGTGGGCGTGTTATTGTAATTTTTGCATGAAACTTTTTAAAAGATATAAGTTACAGTAATATTAAATTTGAAGGTTTTACTTCAAATATTTTAGAAAATATGGCACTTTTTACGTTGAGGTTGTATGGATGGTGGAGGTAAAAGTGGGCCAAAGTTTAAAAATTTTTTTCCGATAATATTTGTAGCAATATAACATTCAAGTATACCAAAATTGAAAGTTATACCTAAAGTATTACGGACAATACGGCATTTTACAAATTTCGATCGTATGGTAGGTAGGCGTAAAAATGGGCGGATTTTCTTAATTTTTTTTTTAAAGACTGGAATTGTCTTAAAAATAATCTTTGCAAAATTTTAGAGCTCTACAATGACTCCTCCATTAACCATGGGCTTTTTTCTGACCGGCTTGTCTTGGACATGTTCGAAATTAGAGAGTACCGGCTTTGGGTAGCAGTGGTCAGACGCATTGTATTTGACTACCACTCAGAAAACGAATGGCTTGTGATATGTCTATGGACGATGCGTATGTAAACTTTCCAATTATTTACATAATCATCCTTCCTGAAATTTATTTGCATTTCTCATCTTTAGTGACTTTTCAAAACAGAAAATTTTTAGTCTGGCTCTTTCAAATTTTTATTTTTCTGTAGGAATTTATTTTGAAATTTTTACAAAAATTACTTTGCAAAAGAAAAACATTCTCACAAAATCTTCTGTATAAAATAGAAAGTGATTTTCACTTTTATAATGCTTAATGCATACCATTATTTATTTATTTTGTTGTTAATTAACTTTATAAACTTTTCTTAAACATTCCATACCACAATTTCAAATTGCAGACCATAAAAACAAATTTTCAAGGTTAATATTTGTTCTTAACTTGCTAAGCATTTTTTTTCCTCTAAAACTCTTTAATGTTCATTTTAATGACCCACCGACAAACCAAAAAAAAAAAAAAAGAGAAAAAATCGTAAATCTTATTTGTTTCTCTCCTTCGGTTTTTTTTCTTGAAAATTAATAAATGCTCAGCAATATTCTTTAAACATGATTTTCACTTCATACACTTCTATCGTCTTTCTAACAGTCCAGTGAACACAGTGAACAATAACAACTGAATTTGTTTTTTTTTTTTTTTGTTTTCATTTCCACTTTTTTATGGATTCAAGTTTATTGGATTTTTTATCTTTTTGAATTCCTGTAGAAAATTAGTCTGTTTATGGTTGAAAAATAGAAATGAGGAAATGGGGGAAAAAGCCGTTTAAAAAAGTTAGGTTAAGTAAAGTAAAGTTAACCCCAATTTAAAATAATGAATTTATTGTTGTTTGTGTGTGTGTGTGTGTTTGTGTGTTTGTTTCTTTCTTTGTTTATTCATTTACTTGTTGTATGTGTAAACCTAACAAGCCTATACAATACAATAAAATACAATAAAAGCATCACAAACAAAAAGTAAATAAATATGCATATTGTATAGGTTTGTATATATGTTTGTATATACATAAATATATATATACAAAAAGTAATTAAAAAATTAATTTTATGATTTTATTTGTATTTTTCTTCTTATTCACTGTAAGTGGGTATGTGTGTGAGCATATTTATGTATTTATTATGCCTACATAAGCATGCTTCTGCATGCATTAACATAAAAACATACACAAATTTGTGTAGGTGTATAAGTATGTCTGCATGTGTTAATGTTAATGTAAATAAAAATATAAAAAAAAAATAAAATAAAACAGAGAACGCGTTTCTGTCGGCACACTCAGTAACAGATAAGAGATTTTAGAGTAAAAAGGGTTTTAAGCAACAGTAAGCAACAACAGCAACAATATTTATGGCAACAATAACAAAGAAGATATATTATGGTATAGGTGTTAATTACAATATTTTAGCTCATTGTTGTTATTGTTATCGTTGTGTTATTTTGTTTTAATAAATTTCCAAAACCATTAAATTATGCAAAAAAAAACAAGCCATGCAAACAATTATAAGGAGGCTTGTAGTATAAGCAACACAAGGAACATTTTCGACTGTGATTTTTTTAAAGACCAATACTCAGTAGTAAACCTCTACTCATGCATGGTATTTCAAAACAGATAGATAGATTTTTTTTCCTTCTCAATTTACAGTAATCGCCTTATGTCAATGAGACAAGTTGCTGTCAGTTGATCACTCAAAGGCCAGTGTTGTATCTTCGCCCTTGAATGAAAAACCGCAACTTTAATTTTTCTTTTTCGCTGGGATTCAAACGTCGGTCGTTTTAGTTTCTGTATGAGCACTTAAACCACTATACCAATATATTATGGAAGATAAAAAGGAAAGTTCTTTTTACTGCTTGTAAGTTGTTTTATAAAAATTTTTACAAAAGCAAATATTTTTGTCCATTTGTAATTAATTAATCTTAAGGTTGCTGGTGAAATTATGAAATTGTTTATTGATTTTAGTTTAAACGTTTTGCTACCCCCTTCCATTGTAGCGTCAGGAATGTTTGTGAATATTTGTTTTATTTTAGAAGTAAAAAAAAAATTAAATTTAAACGAAAACATTTTTTATTTACAATATTCGTTTTTCATAAAAAAATAATTATAAACATTGCTATACAAAGCAGTGTCATACTATTGAAAACAAAATTTTTAAAAAGTTTATAAAAAAAAAGAATTCAGATTCACGAAGTTCATAAGTATTCTTAGAAAATAAAAAAGGGTTAAAAAGCTATTTAATTTTTTTAACTGGTTATATAATTTGTACAAGCTTGATTCCCTAAATTTTTTTGTATAATTTCATATCATAAATAAAAACTCGACTGTCTCCTCCTCATACAAGCTATAGATATACTTATAGAGAGTCAAAACATAGATTTTGCAAAGAATTTTCTTCAACTTTTTTAAGTTATATCGAAAAAACATTTTTTATGGTTATTTTGAGAGTTTTCCAAAATAGATCGGCAGAAAAAGTTATTTTTCGATGGAAAAAAATAGTTAAAAAAAACTCTCAAAAAGAGAGTTTTATTTTTTCATCAAAAATAACACTAGTTTTGTGAGTTTTATTTTGCCGTCATGAAATAAAACTTATTTTTGACTTTTAGTTTTCAGTAGAAAATAACAGTTACTTTTGTCATAAAATAAAACCCTATTTAGGAGTTTTATTATTTCTGTCATAAAATAAAACTCGTTTTTACGAAAGATTTTTTTACACCTAATCCTGATGACAGATTATCCTCTGTAAACTATTACAAATCTCATTTCTATCATATTTTTTCCTGCAGAACGTCGAAGGAAACTAAACTATCTGTTGTGATTGTGTTTGCCTTTTATTAATATTAAAGCACCCTAAAAGTCGTGCAACTTGAGATTTTAGGTATGAAGCTATAAAAAACAATAAAATAAAGATACCACATTATTTTTTAACGGAAAAATAAAACTCGAAAAATAACGGTTGTTTTCTGACTGAAAAATTAAGCTCACAAAATGAGTCTTATATTATGACGGAAAAATAAAACTCTCTTTTTAAAGGTTTCATCTAACCTTTAAGTTTTTCGTCAAAAAGTAACAGTCAAAATCTGATTAATGATCATTTTTGCAAGATCACCACAGATACTGTAAGAGCTCTGCAAGGCGATTAATTTGGTATATAACATCACATATGTCTGTCGACTCTAAAAAAAACGTAATTTCATAAAAATACAAATAAAAAAGGATAAATTTAATAATTGACTTTGATTTATTCTTAAAATAAATTTAATTTATAATAATTTATTTTGAAAATTCAATTTTTTATATTTACTCGTATATAGTTTTACTTTGTCAATTTTTTATTATTTTTCATTAATTTTATATATGTATTAATCATACGCAATGTGGCACATTCATTTTTTTATTAACCCCAAAAGTGTGCTACATTATATTTGCAGATAAAATATTACTCATACGTTGGGGTTCTCTTTAAACGTTTACATGAGCCATGTCCACCAAAAAATATAAGTATGTATTTAAGAGAATAATTTTTATTCTTTATTTTGGCATGAAATCAGTAAGTGTATTAGTATTTTTCATTTTTAAAATATTTATTAGAAAGCAAACAAAACAATATTAACAAAAAAGCATCCTTATCATAGGAATTAAATTCCGCTAAAAATTATCAAATTATACTACTGTTCCAGCGAACGCTTCTGTGTAAACATCATACGTAAGCTGTTGGACAGAAATCATACTAAATTGAAGAAGAAATAATATGGCACTGATTTTTTTATTTTTTTTTTTTTTTAATAAAAAAAATTTATTGCATTAACAGCCAATTTGCATCACATTGCGTCAGAGGTGTCCTATTTTTACAATCACAAAATAATCTTTTTCCCTAAAGTTTGTGACAGACACATAGACACTAAATAGAAACTATCTGAAAAATGTTTTTTGATAAGCAAATCTTATGCACATTGTATTCCAACAAATTTTTTTCTTTGAATTAAATGCAGAAGTATATTTGCTTGAACCAATAAATATTATATAAAACGATTGAGATATTCAAAAATAACTCTGATGTATGCAGTGATGTAGGAATTTCAATATTTTGTCAACTTTTCTCTCTCTCCCACTCACTCTGAAGTTTTTATTCTTTTACCAACACAAGCGAAAAGATTTTACTTTGAATGCGTTATTACAAAAATGCAAAACTCTCACACAACTGTAAATGTTTGACAAACGGTAAACATTCCTCTTTTCAGATCTTTGATTTTTTTTTTAACAAACATTTTTTTAAGAAAAATATTTTTCATATTTTTGAAAAAGAAAAAAATGTTTTTGTTCAATGAAACCTTAAAAAATCAGATTTAATAGCAACAACAACAACAAATATGAGAATCATAAATGTAAATATTAAGAATTTTATAGAGATTTCTTCAATATACACACACACACACATATAAGCAGGCACATAATAATATCCCAATTGGCACAATTCCGACATTGTTGAAAAAAGATTTCTCTCACTTATAATATATTTGACGAAAGTATTGTGGAAATCTACGAACACGATATTTTGTGGAAAATTGTCTACAAATCGTCTGACACAAAATAACGTTGCCGACAAGGGAAGCGACAATATATCTTTAGTCAATAGAAAAAAAAAAATACTTTCGGCAGCATGGTTTTCTTACTGATAACTTAACCAGTCAGATATTCTGTGTAGTTTTCTGTGACCTATAAAGTTATTGAGAAGATTGCCTTACCTTTTGGTTAAATTTTACTTGCAATAACGAAAAGCAATTTATCTGTCTGATAAAATCCTACCTTTAACTATCGGCAAGTTGTAATATTGGGCTTCTACTTATTTCTATCTTACGACTATAACCAGTTGGTTCAACTGCAAAAAATTTGTTGTAAAATTGACACAAAAGAGTGTTTTACTTCATAAACTAATGAAGTCACAATTTTTGAGGCCTTTTGAAGGCGAAAATTTTAATTAAATTTTGTTTAATTTTTTTTTTTTTTTAATCGTCGATGATTAATGTGTAATGAAGGGTTTTTCATTATCGTGCATTCATCTTTAATAAAAAGACCAACTGGTACAATATATTGCTCACAATTGTACAAATGTTTCTTTACATGCGAAAGTATACTCTTATGTGCTTAATAGTTAGAGTGCTGTTAATATGCCATAGTTTGTAAATTATCATCGGAACAGTCTGTTAAAGTATGTTAACGTTTCCTGTTTATATGAGTTACTATGAGTATATGGGCGCCTGTTTGTATACTTCAAAGACTTAAAATATGCAGGGAATTAAAACTAAAAGTATAAAAAAACTGAAAGAAAAATATTCAGATTCTTTTCATAGCAGAAATTGCAGAAGTGGTAGAAAAAACCAATGTTTGTTATTGCTTTTCAAATATGATCCTTTTCTAAAACTAAGTATTTACAAGTCTTTGAAAAAATAAGCCAAATATTTTAAAGAAACACAAATTAGGATTAACTTTTGATGTTATTTAAACAAAGAATAATTCTATAATTGCGTTATTAATTTTGAAAAGATTTGATAGAAAAAAGTTACAGAAATAAACAATAAAAGTTAAAAGCAATTTAAAAAAAAAGAGATAAGAAAACATGTTTTCTTCTTTTTCTCTAACAAAATTTACAGGCTCATAGGTATTAACGCAAAAATTTTCTTGCTGGCAGCATGTTGTGGTAAGAAAATGTTTTAACAATTTGTTTTCTTTTCTCTCACTCTCCTCTATCTTGTCCTATTAAGATGGGTGACAATTGTTTTGTCGTCTTTAAAGGTATAACAACAACAAGTGCCTCATCGTTTTTTCAAATATTAAAATTTTTTACAAGAAACAGAGCAAAGTAACAGCCGCGAAATAAGAGTATTAGATTTTATTTTTATAGGTAAACGTGCTTTAGAACAGCGGAAAATAAAGAAAAAAATTATAAATTTATATAAAAATTAAAGGCAAATGTGTAACTTATCTCTCCTGCCTCAGTAGAAAGTAAATTTACTTGAAAACTGCTTTAAGGGAAAGTAAAACAGGTGCTGTGTTCGTTTTTTTTTTTCTTTTTTTCTTTTCTTTCCGAAGAAAAAAAAATAAAAATTTTGAAACTTGATTTTCTTTTCAAATGATTTGTTTTGTTTTCTTTTTATGATAAAAAATTTAATTTGAATTTTAGCGGTGGCAACATAAATCCTTCATTGTTGATGGATGAATTTCTTCCTTTCGCAATGCCAATTGTTACATTTCAGTAGTGAAGAGCACACATGTATGTCGATATTTTTAAAATTGTGCATAAATAACGAACTACGAATAAACAAATCACTTAAAAGAAAAAGAAAAATTAAGGAAATAAAAGTGCAATCAAGCAAAATGGAACACTTGATTTAACATTGAAACCTAAAATGTATTAAAAAAAAACAAAATCTCTATTGAATTTACAATTGAAGAAACTGTACAAAATGAAAAGTTGGATCTTTTTTTATTGGATTTGCATTAACATTTTACACGATTTAATTGAAATGTCTAAAGAAATAAAAAGGGAAGCAACTGAGATAAAATGAAATATTGACTTTGAAATGAAAGAATAGATTTAAAGTTTGTCTGATAAAAAAACTGTCGTGTTTTCTTTTTTTTTAAGATTTAAATTTTTAAACTGATACAGAATCAGGTAAGCCAACGATGGCTGTCACCTGGTGGTAAATTGTTATTTTGGTGAATAGTTGTGGAAGTAAGTATTGAAGTAAGTAAGTAATGTTCGCAATATAACATGGCTTACAAGTCCAGATTAGGATTTTTTAACACATTCTTTTATAATTATGATGATAATAATCTGAAACGTATTGATCCACTACTAAAGCTTAAAGGTAGAATTAGCCGAACGTTCATGTAACGTAACGCCACGTACGTTGGTTTCTAGCATATGAAAACAATGCAAATGGTTATCCAAAATAAACGTCACGTTGACGGGACGGAAGAATCTGTATGAAATAGAATTTCTAAACGTTTTTACGTGACATTTCAATGCGAGTGGTGGGACTATTGTATGTTAAATGGCAATGTGGCCCAAATGCCCTTTTTGGTACTTTCATGCTTATTTGCAAATCATTTTCTTTTATATGTGTACAAAAAGACTTTTAAATTTTTTAAGTCTTTAGATACATATTATGATGTGATTAATTTAAATTTTTATGTGAATATAAAGTTTGTTTTCAATTTTTTTTTTTTTTTTAATTTAAAAGTCTCATGTTTTACTTAAAATATCTTCGACAGACGAATTACATACATACCAATTGAAAAATTATTCGATTATCTAAAAAGAAGCATATGGGATTCATGATTGATTTACGTGCTAGCTAGTTACCGAGATAATTACAATTTTTTTTTTTTAAAGTTCTACTTAAAAATTAACTTTTTTCGTTTCCGGTCCACAATGGACCAATGGATCTGATTCAATAAATAATGACTTTAAATCAAAAATTGAATATTCAGTAATAGTATAAGAATACATTTTTAGGAAGCATAAAATATAAGAAGTAATTAAAATATGCTCTTATTTTGGTACTTCTGGTACCTTTTTTTATCTCTGTGTTAATATAACAACATTCATCACTGCTCTAAACAGCTGGTTTCATATTGCCATTTAAAAATTAAAATTTTTTATTTGTACTGTGTTTTGTGAAAAATAAGTAAAAAAATATAATAAATTATATAATCAATATTAATAAAATAAAAAATTATTATATATTGTACGTACGTACGTTTGGCTAACCAGGCCTAAAGAATGCTTACTATCATTATTTCAAGATTGTTGCTAAAACAGGAAAACTGATTTCATCAAATTTAAAAACATTTTTACTTGCGAAAATTGGTTTGATTATAATCCGAGTTACAGTTTTATTCCTTAGGAAATAGATATAAATTTACTTGAAAGTATTATACCGGCTTTCATAATTCTTTTAAACGACGGACTCTAATTATGTCGAAAAGAGTTCCAGTTTTCTGACCGCCTTAAAGCACGAAAGATCTTTAATTTGTGATTGAAAAAATCATTGTCAATGTAGTCTTAATTTATGTAATAAAATTAAGTTCTGAACAGTTTAAAGTCTAATGCGACATACTTTCTTCAATTGTTTTTGTTTTTGGTTTTCTCGCAATTATAAAAATTAGTGCCACTGTTACTTTGAATAATCAATCTATTCAACAAAAAAAAGCAAACAACTAGTGAGTAGCATAGTGGCTAGAGCGCTCGCACAAAAACTCAAACTGCCCAGATTCAAATCCCAGCAAAAGTGAAAAATTAAAAAAAAAATTAATTTGCGATTTTTTCAAAATTATAATTTCAAAATAAGAGGTTCCCTCCTCCCCTCCAAGAAGTCCATCTACAAAGAAATTGCGCTCTGACATCCACTCTATTGAACGTTGATAACAAAAAATTAATGATTTGGAGAAAAAGCACCACCTATTGGGCAGTAACAGATAACAGCTAAAATAAAACTACTTAGCGAAGGCACTCACCACAATTAACATGTAACGATAATGAAGGTATAACACTGGCCTTTGAATAATTAATACACAGCAATGTGTCTCATCCTTAAAGCGCTTAATAATAAAAAAAAACACAAAATATATGTTCTGTTGTTGTAATGTACTGTCTTTTTCATGAAATTCCAATACAATGCACAGCATTTAGTAGGGGTTTCCCCTGAGTATTGGTCTTAATAAAAAAAATCATCAATGTCTAAATCTGGAATACGCCCAAATACCACAACCAAAACAGTTATACTTTTACTTTTTACTTTTATTTATTTACTTATGATATTGCAGACTGTGAGCCCAGTGGGCCATATAGCTGCAGTTAATAATAGAAAATAGATTGTAGATAATACAATATACCTTAATATAAATATATATATATATAAAACTTAAAACAAACAAACAAAACAAAACTTAAAACTACCCTCTTGGCATTGACAAACTACTGTTTTTGTTCAATTCTAATTATCCAAGCTACAATTCAAAGCAAATAATAAAAGCAATAATTATCGTATGCCAAAAGTTTACCATTGGGGAATAAGATACCCCCTATGCAAATACAACTACAGGGTTTAGGATGAAAGTAGTATCAGCAACAAAATAAAATAAGTATTTAGGAAGTATATACTTGGCTCTTAAATAAGTTGTCAAACTGGGCCACAGTTCTAGAAAATATCCTGTCATCGTTAGGGATAAATGTGTTCCACAATCGAGCAACCGCTACTACAAAAGACCTACTCATTATAAGCGTAGAATACCTGGGATAAAGTAATTGGGACGATCTGATTGAATGACTAAAAATAAACTTATCCATTAAATACTGTGGACGATTATATTTAAAAATCTTCTAGAACAGAATAATCTGACGTGCAAAAATATAGTCCTCAAATTCACACCCCAGCAAATCAAATCTGTTTCCTGACACAGGGTCTCTTATTCGTAAATTATAAATAAATCTTACTACTCTATTAAAACATAGTTTTAGTCTAAATAAATTCCTGCGAGATGTACATCCAAAAACCTCCAAACCATACAAAAATATGGGCAGACATAATGCTAAAGCAACTCTTTTTCTCACTGAAAAAGGCAAATAATAACCCGTACAGTAAAGTCTGCGTATAATCCAGGTTACCTTAGATATAACAGAGTTTACATGATTATTAAAACTTCATTTATCATCAATATGTAAACCAAGTGACCTATAGTTATTCACCATCTCAATCTTCACACCGTCCAAGAAACAAATTCAAAAATTCCTAAAGCTTTGTTCCAGACGGTATTCCAATCTGTGTGCTATTAACTTACTCACTACCACTGCTTATGCCAATAACGTACTTATTGGTCTCCCCTTACAGGGGCGATTACATTTTTTTAATCTTTTGTAATACCGTTTTCAAGCCTCGGAATAGGCTTATTTAGAACAAATAGGAACAAATTGTCACTCTCTCATTAAATTTTTTAAATTTCATTATTGGTTGAAAAAAACGTTGCTCAAATACAAAAAATATAATTAATTAGCCACTAGGAATTTATATATATCATCATCTGATATACAAAAACCTGAACTACAAACATTTTATGCAAAGATGACCTTTTAGCGAGCTTTTTTTAGAGCTATAGTTGACTTAGTTTACTGATTTTATAAAGTAAAAGACCAGATAGCTGCAGAATTGGCAACCGATAATAATTCTAAAATATTAATTTTATTCATTTATAAATAATTTTAATTTTACTGGAATAATTCTACCAAAATAATAAAGAAGGATTACAAATATGAAAGAAAGTTAAATAAAAACTTAAAGAGTGTATTTTACTGTAATTTTCAACCTTAAATTGTTTAAATGTTACCCAGATACTTCTTTTGTAATTCGCTTTACATATAATGTTATTATTTTAAGCATTTGCAATATTAACTTTAATTGAGCCGCTTGTTGTTACACATTTTCAAACTTATGCGTATTTTCATTTCAATTCCATTTCCTCGTATTATCAAATAATATTTTCTTTTACAATATTTTGATTATTTTAAGCATTTGCAAGAAGAAGGAAAATCAAAAACCAACAATTTCAAACTTTTTGTTCAGCAAACATTTTCAATCCCATTTCTAAATCCCTTACTTTGCGCTTTTGCCGGTAAACAAAAAGTTTAAAAGTCAACACCGGATAAAGAATTTATATTTCATAACCACAGGCAAGATATTTTAAAAGTCAAATTAAAAGGTTTCTTTTCTAAACGCAGTAGCAAAGTGGGAAGAAGTGTACGTGAAAGTTTTAGGAAAAACAAAGCAACAAAATAACATTTAGTTTTCTTTTTGGCAGTTATTTTTAAGCCATTTCATAATTAAATTTTAATAAAAATTAACAACGCAAATATTAACGCAAAAAAAAATATGGAAAAACAAAAACAAAAGCCAATGGCTTAATACTTAACGCAGTGAAAAGATTTCAAAAAAGGTCTTAAAAAATTATGAACAAATAACATAAAAAAATATTTAAAAAAAAAATAGAATATTAGAAAGAAAGTAAAACTCATATCCTGTCGTCTATAAAGAAAAAAAAAGTATAGAAAATATTAAAATTAAAAATAAATGCAAAGCAAAGCAAAGCATAGAAAAGGAAAATAAAGGAAAACCTCTTTTTTAGCTTTCCTGCTGCCATAGAAATGACTATTTTAGCCAAAGGCTATAGAAAATATATAAAAAAGGTTTCTTTACTACTTCTAAGCTCTCTATTAACGCTTTAACAAAAAAAACTACAATTTATGGTTTTGCTTCAATTTCCTTTTATCCTGAATTACGAGTACCAATGCCTTTAACTTTACCGTTATATTTTATGGATTTCAAAACAGACAACCAGTAGCACAATTCTAATTGGGTTTATATTCCCAAACACAGACATATACCCGCACCCATTTTCAAAATAGAAGGATTTGAAGATTATAAAATAGTAGATATGTGCCTCCTTCTGCCTCCTCATCTCTAGACCACTTAAACGAAAAATAAAAAATAAAAAAAAAATAAAAATTTAAAATGTAATGCCATATATAGATTTTCATTCATTTCGAACTACAATTTGTTGTTTCAAGTAACGCTATGTGAGAATATTTCACATAAATTTTAAAAGTTTTATGTGAAAATGTTTAAAGTTTCCCCAGAACATAAAAAAGAAAAATAAATACGAGCGTATGTGAGTAGAAAACATATGCCGTCTTAACTTTACAATTTCGAATTTTTAAAAGAAGCTTTAAAGAAAATACCGATTATAGGCTGAAGCAGAAAATATTTTTTGAAGATTTTATATCTTTCCACTTTTCTTTATTATGCCACTTAAACTTTTTATTACAGAAATATGAAGAGAGATGCTGCTTAACCGTTGCTTTAGCTGCTACTCGTACAACTAAATGTTTAAAAATGAAATAAATACGAATGAATATTGGCTCGTAATAGGGTTTTAAAAAGGAAAAATTTATCTCTAAAAACTAATTGGTTTTGGGAATGTTTTGTACTGTATGCTACTTAAAAATGCTTTCAAATGGTTTTGTTGGTTTTGTTACTTAATTTCTGCGTATTTAAGTATTTATGTACTATTTTCACATAAATTTGTCTTCAAAAAGTATCTTTCGTTAAAATGAAAAATGGTGCTTTAAACACTGAAAACCACCTTTTAAAAATGAAATACAGTATTCCACGGATAATTGCCTCGACAAAAATGTCAAAATTTTTGGGCAATTATGCATGACAATTAAACCAATACAATACAATGATACAACATGTGAAAACCAAGTAACTTCATACTTATACTTACACATAAACTTGTTAGACTTGTAAGGTTGTATTAAAAAAGTAGTTTGAAAGTGAATTTAACGGACATTTTATGAGTTAAGCTGCACTTTTTAGAAAATAATTACTTTGGGTAATTAAACGACGGAATTTTAAGGGAAATTTCTCTTTGAGAAGATATTATTGAGGTAATTAAGCGAATGACGCAATTAAGCGAAAGATAATTAACCGTGGAATTTTATTAGATGGCAAGAAAAAATATGGGAATTTAGAAATTGAAGTAAATAAGCGTGAAAGGCGATTAAACGTAGGGTAATTATCCGGGGAATACTGTATTAGTCAAGAAAACAAAAAAGTCTATTCGTAATATGAGTACTTATATGGCACTAATATTAATATTTATAACACAATTAAATTAAATTTAATAAAATAAAATAAAAAGAAACAAAAAATAATTGCAAAGAAATAAAAAAAGAAATTAATTAGAAAAACGAAAATTATATACGTACATATTTGGTCATTACAACATTTTTCAGAGTTACGCCCTAGCTACGAACAGCACTTATATAGTGTTAGTTCATTTCTATCCATGATTAGCACTTCGAAAGACAGGCTTAAGAAGCGTTATGATCATGGACAGGATAGGATAGAATATGATAGGATAGGATAGGATAGGATAGGATAGGATAGGATAGGATAGGATAGGATAGGATAGGATAGGATAGGATAGGATAGGATAGGATAGGATAGGATAGGATAGGATAGGATAGGATAGGATAGGATAGGATAGGATAGGATAGGATAGGATAGGATAGGATAGGATAGGATAGGATAGGATAGGATAGGATAGGATAGGATAGGATAGGATAGGATAGGATAGGATAGGATAGGATAGGATAGGATAGGATAGGATAGGATAGGATAGGATAGGATAGGATAGGATAGGATAGGATAGGATAGGATAGGATAGGATAGGATAGGATAGGATAGGATAGGATAGGATAGGATAGGATAGGATAGGATAGGATAGGATAGGATAGGATAGGATAGGATAGGATAGGATAGGATAGGATAGGATAGGATAGGATAGGATAGGATAGGATAGGATAGGATAGGATAGGATAGGATAGGATAGGATAGGATAGGATAGGATAGGATAGGATAGGATAGGATAGGATAGGATAGGATAGGATAGGATAGGATAGGATAGGATAGGATAGGATAGGATAGGATAGGATAGGATTGGATAGAATTGGATAGGCTAGGCTAGGATAGGATAGGATAGGATAGGATAGGATAGGATAGGATAGGATAGGATAGGATAGGATAGGATAGGATAGGATAAGATAGGAGGAAGTGGCATCCTTGTACTAACAAGGCACACTTGAGCACGCATATCGGCCCGTTGTGATACCACATGAGGTATGTAGCCCTGATAGTCAGAGGCTCCACACAAGAAGCACTACTTCCCCAGGAAATTATACTGTAAACCAGCCAGAGAGCCTAATGAATTTGGCAATTGATCCAATACCTACGATCGATAGGTCAGTCATGATATCGATAAAAGGAGATCCTAATTTAAGCAATCTACGCCGAGCCAGGAATGGGCAATGGTAATATAGTGAACCACAGAAGTCATTTGCGGGTAAGTGCAGTCTCTCTGTGTGTCTGCCCATCACACAGTGACCTGTGAGGATATATACAGGGGAAGAGATATATCTGTGGTCTAGTTTAAAGAGTTGATTGGTAGGCTTCAAGTCCATCTTAGCCCAGGTGAGTCTAGCAATGTGATAAGACTCCTCTTCCGCCCAGGATAGGTCTGGGTTCAATAAATATTTCCGCCTAAAGGTATACCTACTTTCATATGACGATGAACATCTGGCAGAGACGTACCCTTTCTAGCCAATTCATCCGCAGTGCAGTTATTCTATCCTATCAGTTACTTTCAGAACTTTTGCCTGAAGACTGCCAAGAGTAGGTCGCCAAAAGACATATATTTTTATGTATCTTTCTTTTAAGATGTCAGAGCTCGATTTTGAACATGGAGCTCTCTTCTAGTAACAACAACATACTACATTCTAAACTGTTTTTTTTAACTAAATTGCTATAGTAAGTTCAGGTATTGTGTACTATGCATGTAATGTGATCTGGGGTCTCTTTTTTACAAACTAAAAGAAATGTGACAAAACTGAATAAATTAATGGTTTACCAGGTAATAATATCACATACAATTTTTAAAATATAACTGTAATGTTGACACTTTAATAGAGCACAGATTGTATGAGGATATGTGCATTTTAACATTTTGCTTGAACAAGTGCATGGCAATTCTTAACTAAAACACTCTAAATGGTACAAAATGTTTCCATTAACAAAATTTTAAGTTCATCGAAGGTGGTCTACACAATACCAGCAAAGTTTTTTGTTACGCTATTTGATACAATTTTTCTATACAACCATGTGAAATTTTTTTGAAGAGAAGTATATGAAGCCAACAGATCTACCAATTAATGAGGACACAATTGTTTTAGTGCCTCCTCATATTATAGTAACAATATCAAAAATTCAAAATGATAGTTCACATCACCCGATTTTAACCTTCAGAAAGAAAATTCCATAGCCAAACGGAGTATGTCCAGAACTGCCGCTGAGGCACGATCGTGTGGTGAATGAGAAGCAGAGCTGTGGAGTTTCCAAAAATAGTTTTCGTTCTAACTCTGAAATTTTAAACATCCGACTAGAAAATTTTCGTAATTTTTTTTTTTTTTTTTGAGACCAATACTCAGGGGTAAACCCCTACTCATGCAGTGCATTGTATTGGAATGTGAAGACAGTTGATAGAAGGTTTTTTTGTAAGTTTTTAAATTAGATTTTGCAATTCGAATAGCATTTCGAGGACAATTGCTAGAATTTGACCTCATTTTTAATTTACGGCCGAGTTTAACTTTGTTTTTAACGACACAGATGCTTTTGTTTAACTTTTATTTTAAGCCGCATTTTAAAATATTTAAAAAAATATTCCCCATCAAGATGTCTCCGCTTTAAGTACAGTGAACAGAAACCCTTATAAAATCATTCAAATGCGAATAAAGTATGAGACTGTATGGGAATTAAAACAGAGTGAGGAAGAAACCAAAGATGAGTTGATGTAATTGCTAATTAACAACTACAGCAACAACACGAGAGACAAACAATATTTCTCTGCTATATGTACTTCCATAATGTCGCCAAATTTTAATATCCATGTAATGTTTTCCTCCCTCTACACAAGAAAATATTTTGTGTTTTCCTCCTTTTTTTTGGCTGCTAAAACTGTTGTTTCTGTTGTCATACTTTGTTTGTTCATCTTAAGTAAAGTATACACAAACAACATTAAATTATAAATTAAAGAGGGAACGAAGAATGAAAACAAAAATCTAAAAATTGTAGAAATTAAAATAATAACAGCAACAATAACAAATATCCTATTTAAAACATGCTGGCACAAGTTAATTATACATTTGTACCCTTTGTGTCTCCCCTTTGCTTCAACTCTTTCTAATACGAGTATAATGTAAAAAATGAGTGCTCAAGTCTGGTAACGATGACTGTTGGTGTACATGTGTTTATCCTGTGCCTGCACAGTGTTTAATTTTTGAATTAACACCTTTTTAGTCAGTTTTTGTTCTTCTTTTTTTTTAAGAACGAGAGAAAAAAAAAGGATAATTTCGTGCTAATTTTATTTTTTCATCTATTTTTCACAATTAATTATAAGCTATATAAAGAAAAGAAGTAAACGTGATCTGTTTAGTTCTTTTTGCCATATTCCTCTCGAATGTAAAATGGGTCCCTTTTTTACGTTCTAGTCTGTTGGATAATGTAAAATCTTCATTTACATTTTATTTCATTTACAATTAGCATGGCGTGTGCATTTATATGGTTTAAGATTTATTGTGTAAATTTTTTTCATTGCGAGAGCATAAAGCATTTGAATGCGAATAAAAACTTTGTTGTTCGCTCTTTTTGTTTAATTTCTGTTTCTCTAATTTAAAAAAAAATTCTTTTTTTTCCATTTTTAATTATATTTTCTATTTCCTTTTTTTTTCTTGGTTGTCGGTAGTAAATTCATAGATTTTATGTTTAATTAGTAACACCAGCACTATTTTATTTTATATTTAAAACCGAAAAAAAATAAAAACACAAAAAAAAGAGAACAAGATAACAGTAAAACGCAGAAGTTTACATATATTTCAAAGTGCGTGATTATGTGTGTGTGTGTGTGTGTGTTTTGTTAATTACTGTACAAATAAACTTCAATTAAACAGTTGAAAATTATTGTTTTTTAATGTATTGTAACAGCAACAGTGATAAATGTCACAAATGGCAAAACGTTTTAAAAGATAATTAACATTTATCTGTCATTTCATTCTCTTTTTTTTTGTACTTCCCTTTCCCTTATGCATGGACTTGACATGGCAGTGTTTAGAATGGATGAGATGTTATGACATTATTTTCAAAAGCATAAACTTGTTTAATAACCAGAACACAATAAAAACAGTCAAGAACAAACAAACAATTTGTCTATTTTAAAAGTGACCGCAATTATGACAAATTATTTTGAGATTTTTGGTAAATGACTTACTGACTGTGAGAGCATACAAATGCTAATTAAATGAGTCACAAGAATTTCAGAAAATGTTTTGCAAAAACGTTTTGTTGTCTGGTAACGAAAATACAACATTATGAAGAGAAATAAATAAAAGAAAATTGCAAAATGTTTTTAAGTGTTTATTTAAATGCCATTTAAAAGTGTTTCTGAAATACGCGTTTGAAAGCGTTGCAATTATGTTTTATTTTATTGCTCCAAATTTGAAAATCACGTCCAAAAAAAAAATGGTATTAGTTAACATACATAACTGGCCTTTACAACCCTGTGTCAGGATTACGGCCTAGCTTCTCGCAGCACTCATGTTGTGTGTGTCAATTTTTATCCATGAGTACCGGGACCTACAGTTTAATGTCGACTCCAAACGTCAGATTTGAGAAGCTTTTTCATGGCAATCAATTACTCTCAGAGCTTTTGCCAGAAGACTGCTGAGAGGTAGTCGCCGAAAGAAATATTTTGTTCATATTTCTTTTTTTTGAAGATGTCAGAGCCTGGTGTCGAACCCAGGGCCCATGTTTTAGTAAGCCAACACACTAACCACTAGACCACGGCGACTACATAATTAGTTTTAGTTTGCTTATACAAATTTTTTCAATAGATTAATACAAATGCGAACAGTTTATTTCGTCGCAAGAATTAAAGAACGCTGTAACTGACAAAATATTTACTGTTCACCAGAGCCAAAAAATCTGTATGAAAGTAGAAAGAAGTCACTCGTATATTTCAAAAACCAGACGGCGTAAGTGAATTTCTTTTCATCATAGAAATCTGGGCCGGCAACCAACTCAGCAGAAATTAGTGCTTACCAATAAGCTATTTTGTAAGGGAAAAATTGTAAACAATCACTTACTCGTGCGCATCAATAATGCATGATTTTTGTATGAAATGAGCCGCTAAAATGCAATAGAAACGCAAATTTATTGCAACCAGTAAGCAAATATTATACAAAATTAAAAATAATACCTTATTCTTGTTGTAATAATTAATAAGTATTTATAAGCCTTTATAACACTGTACTTATTTCCATCTTGTTACCTACTACATTCCTGTAATTTATACATATATATATAACTGTATTAGTTTTAATTATTATTATTAAATAAATAGATCTTGAAAGTATAACAATTCTATAGCATCTTTGTAAGCTTGAAGGTATGCATAAACAATATAATGCTTTCATTATTGCTTACAATTTTATTTATTACTTAAAAATTTGAAAAATTTTCTGCTGGGAATTGATGCGTATTTTTTTCTAATAAAAATGAATAAAAAAACGTATTTTCGCTTCTTTGCCAGTTACAGCGTTCTTTAACTCTTGCGACGAAATGAGTGACAGGCTGCGTGGGGTAGATAATTTCTTTTTATTTTTTCCTTATTCTGCGACCTTTTCAATTTCATCATGGAGAGTGTTTTTCGTAACGGCGCTATATTTAGCAAAAGTGTTTCCATACTTACGTATGCAGATGACATAGACACCATTGGGCATACCAAGTGAGATGTCACTGCAGCCTTTAATGCTATTGAACGGCAGTCTGCAAAAATGGGTCTGGATATAAATGAGAGCAAGACTAAGTACATGTTGTGGAGAAGTAGGGATGTTGAACGTATCGGCTCCCAGGTTACAGCCGGCAACTATACATTCGATGTGGTCAAGGAGTTTATCTACCTTTGCTTCGCCGTTATCAGCAAGAATTATGTCAGTCTGGAGGTCAAACGAAGAATCACACTGGCCAACAGGTGCTACTATGGTCTCAGTAGGCAGTGTAATAATAGACACCTCTCTCGTGCGACGAAATTAACACTCTATAAGTCGTTTATTCTTCCGGTGCTTCTTTGTGCGGAAGCATAGACGCTGTCTTGTGCCGATGCAGCGTTCTTGGGAGTACTTGAGATAAAAGTTCTTCGTAAGATCCTTGCTCCAGCCATAAGCTGCATGAGCCTGGTAACATCGTATATGGTAAAGTCTGCAGGTTAAAAAAAATACTGCATGTCATGTGTTCAGCAAATGCAATGCACAGTGTTGTAGAAGACATTAGAGATAAATTTGATGAGATCAATTAAAAAAATATTAGTGGTTAGTGTGTTGGCTTACTAAGACATGAGCCCTGGGTTCGACACCCAACATCTTAAAAAAAAGAAATATGAAAAAAATATTTCTTTCGGCGACTACCTCTCAGCAGTCTTCTGGCAAAGCTCTGAGAGTAACTAATTGCCATGAACAAGCTTCTCAAGTCTGTCGTTCGGAGTCGACATTAAACTGTAGGTCCCGGTACTCATGGATAAAAATTGACACACACAACATGAGTACTGCGAGAAGCTAGGCCGTAATCCTGACACAGGGTTGTAAAGGCCAGTTATGTATGTATGTATGTAATTAAAAAATTAATTGATAACAATTAAAGAATTTACTCGAAAATGAAATCGACTAAGTCATACAAGTGTATGTACTTACATACAATAATAATTTCAGTATGCGATTTCCAAAAAAGTTTGAGTTAAATAGTTGATGTTTGGCCTTGAATATGCACAGGACACAAAGAACTCTGATAAGCCTACCGTAGCTGGAGTCGAAAACAATTGTTCAGTTTGGCTAGTGTACTATTCCTTCACGGACATCATTTCTCTTTTAATTACCAAGAAATATTCATTGCAGTTAACTTTGATCTAATTAAAGCGTTTCTGACGAAAAAAAATGAAATCATTCAATTTCAATTTTAATTGACAACAAAATCCAAAATTAATATTATATTTAATTTAATTAAAAAGATTAATTAAAAGAAAAAATATATATATATATTTTTTTAAATCAATTAAAAAACTTAAGAACAGTTGAAAGATTAAAATGTCAAATATAAAATAAAACGAAATTATGCCAAATCATTCGGTTTTAGCCCATTGTCATTAACTTTTCAATGTAACTTCATAATCGAAATAGAACTTAAAGTTAAAATCAATTAAATGTTTAATTGTGACCATGATTTGTAGTAAATAAGCAAGCGAGTTTTAATAGGTTAAGAAACATATCGTCAGTAAGGTTTGCTGCAGGAAGTAGAGGCTCTTAATATAATAATTATTCAGTTTTCTACGTGTCTGAAAAAGTTCAACTAAAAATTAAGATAAATTATCTTCATTCTGCTTTATATACAAAACATAGAGGCTGCTATAAAGAATAGTTGTAGTCGATCAAAATTCTAAACCCATATTTACAAAAGTTTATTTAACAACTACTTTGAGCATTAAAACGGATGCAGGAAAAATTTTATATGTTCTTGTTGAAATCCAATTATTCCAGTATAAACAAATTTGTTGTTTTAAAAAAATTTTATTCTCTTTAAAAAATATTTCGTTAAAAAAAACACGTTTTTATCTTCTTTTTTGTTTTTAACTTCTCGCTTTGGTTATACTTCGAAAAAGAAGATCAATTTTTTTGTACATCATATTATGAAAGCCAGTACAACAGCATTTCTCAATACATATAATTGGATTCACTAACTGACTACTGACGTATTCATAATTTTATATTTAATAAGCTGCTGGTAACTGCATATTAATATGCAGCTTTATACTGTGCTGTTAGAAATTGTACTCTTTTTAGGAATATTTAATCACTTTTAAAAAATATCCACAGAAAGACTTCAAACAGAGTATAAAGTCCAAAAAAAGTGGCAGTTTATTAAAGCAAACAGTAGACATTGAATGACAAAATACGAGTATTATGCAGATAAGTGGAAAAAAGCTGAGAGTTACATGAAAAATCCAAAATTTTATGAACCGCTAATACATGTAGAAAAGCTTTACAAAAATTTCAAAAATAAAAATAAACTTAAATTTATGAGAAAGTGAATTAATGAAATTACTTTGTTCTCATTCATGCAAATACGACGAAGATTTTCATTTTTAACCCTCTGCGACTGATGTGGTAGTCTATCAGACACCAACAAACACAAAATAGTATTTTGAAAATGCATACCACGCCGATTAATAACAATAAACACGAATTTTCGCTATAAATTAGAAAACTAATTATATAAATAATACCTTATACTCATAAACAATAAAAAAATTGGTTTTATTAGTTTTACAAATCGGAACTTTGGAAAATATAAGCCATAGAAATGGTGTCTGGTAGACTACCACGTCATTAGAATTTTAAGAACTATATCACGTCAGTCGCAGAGGGTTAATTCTTGTACGCCTTATTCGATATTGTAGCCGCTTTTCTAACACTCTTTGAAATTTCCTCTTTTGTAGGATACTTTTGACTCTTTTACCCGCTGGGTGACATTCAATGGTTTTTGTTATAATCAGTTGCAGAGAGAATAGTAAAACAATGGTTAGTTTTGCAAAAATTTTTAAATAAATTTTAAATAAGGATTACATTACATATGTATGTATGTATGTATGTGTTTATTACCCATTAATCTGAGTCAGGCAATTGTGCTGAAAATTGTTTTGCGAAATTGTTTCAAAATTCGATATAAATATATACGAAAATCGTGCGTAAATCGCCGTGTGGCAGTGTAGAGGCTTTCAATGCAAGAACTAAACTGTATAAGATGGCGCAGAGCAATAGCAGGGTCTGCCATGCCAGAAAGGCAGTTGAGCAGCAGTTAATAAGAATTATCCCAGGGGATATAATATAATATTATAATATAATATTCCTCCCCTAATTTAAACTTTACTGTGCGAGCTTCTTGGGCTTGATTTCTGTTGGATTATTCAGTGGTGAAGCTATAATACTGGACATTGAACAATAAATCAACAGTACCCGATTTCTTGGGAATTCGCATTTTAAAATAGGATCTTTGGTTTATTCTGATTGATATCAGATATGATATTAGTAAGTTCAAATCAAATATTTCCCCCTTCCCCTCTTATCTTCCTAGATCAGCACAATGTACTGCATTAGTAGGGCTCATTCTCTGAGTACTGGTCTCAATAAAAATATAATTTTTTGATTCTTCGATCACAGCATTTGATGAAATTTTTGCCTAATTTAAAGTAAGAAATTGGTAATTTAGAAAACAGATTTCACCAAGAATTTATACTCAAATTTAAAAGAAATTACATGTTTTTTAAAGCTTTAAAAGTTTTTCTTGTAAAAAAAATGTATTGAAATGTAATGCAAATGAGAAATATTAAATGTTTGTTTTTATATATATATTTTTTTTTTCTTTTTTTATACAAAAATGAGATTTTAAGAAAACATTCTTATGCTTTTTCATATATGAATGTGAAAATGAATAAAAATGTTAATGGCATTCTTTCCCTTCTTCTTTCTTTCTTTCTTTCTCTAGAATTAATTTTTAAAATTTTAAATTTAAAAAAAAAACGAGTAGAAAATAAATACAATGAACTTTCATTTAACAATTAAAATAGTATTAAATTTAATAAAATAATTTTTCTTTTTCTTCATTTCAAATATTTGTATAGAATTTTAAAAATTATTTAAACTTAAAGCCCTAAAGATTTATTTTTATGTATATTTAGTAGGTTCGTTTGAAATATTTTCTAAAACTTTTATTATTATTTAATCGCTTCAAATTCAATAAATTTTAAGTAATCCATCTATACAAAATAAAATTTTAAGCATTACAATGCTTGCAGACTTCAATGAAATAATCCATTTAACATGAAATATCAGCAAATACTTGAAACGTTTAATAACTTTGCGAAACTTTTCAAAATGTGTGGGTAAGTTGTAAGTGAAATGGGTAGGCAGTTGTAGCAAATATGGGAAAGAGTTAACTTTTATTAGCCAGACTTGTGTAGTTTCAATTCTGGTGGCCACTTTTAATGTTCGTTTTATTAATGCCTACGAAAAGTTAAGGCGAAAGTGTAAATTTGTTGGCATTATTAATCACTATTAACAAATTTTACTCCAAATAATAAAATATGCACATAAATAACTGTGTTAATAATGTGTTTACAGCTCTGTAGGCTAAACAAATAGAGAAGAGAAACAAAAACATATTTCAACACTTTCTCTCTAACCAGCCAACTAACCATTAATTTATCCCTCAATTGCTTAACGATTTTAAGGAGCTATTAAAATGTTTGTTACCGTTTTTTTTTTTTTTTTTCTTTTTTCTTAAACTTAAAGAAAGGGAGAGAGAGAGAGAGAGAGGAAGAAGAGTAGATATTAAACTAGAAAAAGTAATTTATTTTAATCTATTTTAATGTTTATGTAAACCCCTCCATTTTAATATGCATGTACACATCCACTCAGACATACATATTCGTACTCATTATTATTAGAACACAATTACAGCAACAATAACATTATAAATGTAACATGTACTACAAACCGAAAACAATAAAAAGAACTCATAAAACAAACATACAAAAAAAGAAAAAAAAAGAGAAAAAGAAAAAGAAAGAAACGCTAAGAAATGTTGCCAAATAAAGTTAAAAGATATTAAATTTACGAAATGGCAGGAAATCAAATGAAATGGCATGGAATACTAAAATTGGAATTTTCATATGAGACTAACAAGTGCTCTTCCATAAAAATAAAATACGAAGAATACCTTTTGCCAGCACCGGCTATAATAAAAGCATACAACGATAACACACAAGAAATACCTTCTTAATCAATAAAAATTATTATCGTGGTGAAATAAAGAATCACTCTCTGCCTCCCTCTTACAAAAGTGAGCACATACAAACGTAAATAAATAAATTTTTGACCAACCCAATCATACCCAGCCAAAGATACATACACATGTATGTATATTTGTATGTCTGTGAGGAAAACTAAAACAATTTTTAAGTCAAAGAAATGAATTAAAATGGTTTCTCTGAGGGTCATTTCATGTTATTCCATTTAAAAAAGGCATTACAATGTAAAAGCTAAGAAACTAAAAGGATCTTCTTAAGATACCAAATAATCCATGAAGAAAAACAGAAATGACTCATTACACACACACACAGATACATATAAAAACTGAAAAAGTAAAATAAGAAAGAAATGAATAAAACTGCAAATCAAATACAATATGAGTGTAAAAAGCAAAAGAAGTATTTATTTAGTTCACGTAGTATTGAGAAAACGATTATTTTCGCTCTATATTTTTTTCCATTTTCGTTTTTTCAATACGTATATGTAAACGTTTTGCAAAAATAATTTATTTATGATACCCAAACGTCCCCTACAATATAGCTTTTGGTTGAGTGTTACAGAGAGTTTAATAGAAGAAATCAAAATAAACTGACCCTTGTCTACCACATATCTAGTGCCATAAATATTTATACTCCTATGCCAGTCGAATGTTTGGATTTATTTAAACGACTTATTCACACGCATACAGTGTCAGAGGAGGCAAACGGCTCATTCAATATCTTTTCTTAAATAATTAAAACCAAAATGGTATGCACTTTAGATAAAAAATTGTTCAGCAAATAATAGCTGTTTCAAGTAAAACGGTTTTAAATGTTATCGCATTAGCAATTACGATCATAATGACAAGGCAGTTTCAATTTAAAGGTACTCTTATATTTTAAAGATTTAAATATTATGTTATGGAATCCATTTAATTTGTTTACTTTTAATGGATTTGCTAAAGTGAAGTAAAATGATAACATTTTGACTTTAAATTCCATGTTTTTACATTCTAAAATTTTGTCTAGTTACTTAATAATTATGAATAACAAACAAACAAATGAGGTTTTGTCACACATTATTCTGTTTTAAGCTCTATGGGGTATATAAAGTTTTCTTCAGAAACCTTAGAAACTTAGAAACTTTTTAAAGTTAAATTCGTTAATGGAGGTGAGTGGTATAGTGGTTAGAGCGTTCGCACAATAAATTCAAATGGCCCAGGTTCAAATCTCAGCAAAGGTGAAAAGTGAAAAAATAGGTTTGCGGTTCTTTCAAAACTATAATTTAAAAATAAGAGGTTTTCACCCTTACCCCCACTCTAAGAAGGCCAACTACAAGGCAACTATTTGGAAGTAGGAGATAACAGCTAAACCTATTTAGCGAAGACACTCACCACACAAAAAAACAAAAAACGATGAGTTGATTCGTCATTCGTTCTGAATGAACACTTCACAGCAATTTGTCTCATAACTATGGCGCTTACTAATAATATAAGAAAAAATATATATCGACGATGGAATTAAAAAACGCTATAACGCGTCGATTGGTCCAAGTCCCAGATTTCTACGATGAAAATAAGTTCATTTACGCCGTCTGCGAAATGAAAAATACCAGTATATTTGTTCTACATTTATGAAAGTTTTTTGGCTCTGGTGAAAATTTAAGGTTTTGTCAGTTACAGCGTTCTTTAATTCCATCGTCGATATGTATGTACTGTCCTTTCCATAAAAAAAATTCCAATACAATGCACAGCATTTTGTAGGTGTTTACCCCTTCGTATTGGTCTCAAATAAAAAAACTGGCAAAAAACCCCTCTTTTAATTAATTGATATGCTGATATACCATTGTTACATAGTATTGCAGCTTTTATATCACAAAAATATCTTTTATTCCACATTTTTTCACTCATTAAGAAGCTAAGTATTTTCTTTACATTTTTAATTAAAACTAAAATTTCATGATGGGTAAATTGGAGCCTGGTTCTTTGAAAACTGTTAAAAATTGTTAATGTTGCAATTCCTTTATTAACGTATTTTAAAAACAGGTTCTTCAAGAATAAAAAAAATTGCAAATCAAAAATATTTTTAATAATATTGCTACGAATTATCCTTAAGAGTCCTTATATATCCAGTGGTTCGTTATTTGTTAATCAATACTTAGCTTGTATGAGGGGTACCCCGCCTACTTGTTCAATTCCATACACTTTCTGACAGATGATTTTGTTTGACCACGAAGTCATTAAGACCAAGTGCAGTAACTTCAGCTGAAACCATTTTCAAGAATACAAAAATAATTTTCCGGTTTGTCAAAAATCAAATAAAGAGAAGAAATATTCATAAATAAACAAATGTATCTTTATCGACTTTAATTTCATTTTTAGAATTATGTACTTTGATATCTTTTTGTTTTAAATATTTTTTTTATTTTTTATTTTTATTCTTCTTTTCAATTATAAGCATTCACTTTACATAAATAGCATAGAAACCAATACATACAACATTTTAAAAACACATGAAAATCAATTGCATGAGTTTTATTACAATACAAGGGTTTTGTGAATTCGGCATGTGTTTTTGAAATGAATTTATTTTTTTTTTTTTTTTTTTAATTTTGAAATTCAGCATATTTTGCTTTTATATGAATTTCCAAATTATTGTAACTTTATTGAATATTTTTTTAACGATCTGGAAATTCAAGTTGGTATTATTATTATTTTTTTTTTTATTAATTCACGTCTCAATTATATCAGAACTTGGCTCTGTTATATGATTTCATACACAATTCCGGTTTTTTTGTTAAACGCATTTTGATTATATACGAGTATTCGTTTAATCAGCTAACTGTAAAATGTGTGAAAGTTTAAGAATTTAAGCGGTATAAAAGGCATTTAGCATATTAAGCGAATACCCCGAATATGCTTAAATTTGTTTGACAGTTCCACATCAATTGTAAATTAAAAGTACTATTCACAGTTTTGTGGAATTTCAAAACTATTGTGATTTTTATAGAAAATCACGATCAGTTTGTAATCGAGTGTTCAATTGTCTAAAATATCACGTAATTGTTTTCCATGCGGTTGCAGGTACAACAATGAATGTGACAATTCGAGCAATGATTTGACTGATGTACTTCCAACAGCCTGAAAACACGAACCTCTCTTATGAAAATTTTGCTCATTGTGCAGATATATTGAACGCAAATGACTTATATGATTAATTAAAATAAAAAATATTTTTCGCCATAAGGCAAATACATATAATATAATAAATATATGAATATAAGTATTTGTATTTTTGATTAACACCTTGGGAAAAAATCTCCTAGCGTGTCTCTTAAGCAGAGAAGAAATGGCCATAGCGACATGCTTATCCAGAAAGCAATAAATTTCATTAAAATAATAAAATTTAAATGAACAACAAAAAATTTGGGAGGAATAAAATTATTAAACAGCATATTGTTTTCTTTAACTAAAGTTTTATGAAATAAGTTTTTTAATACAAAAGATGATCTACATACACGAAGAGTAAAGGATTATTTTATAATTTGACAGCATTTGCATAATTTAATAACCAAATATTGATCAGCATATAAAATAGTTTATATTTTGAATAGCTAAAATAATAAGAAAAATTGTTAATTTTTTTTTCTTTATCATGTTAAGCCAAACACTTGGCCATGACATCATTTTTCTCTTTACAAACAACTTGTTTACCCCCACCAAAAATAAAAAGAAAAATAGGAGAAGAAAAAACTGTGTTATTGTGTTGATTGGTGCTTACAAAGTATGTTTTTACAAGTATATGAAAAAGCATTTAATTTTACAAGAACGAAAAGACATTTTATCGAAAATTCAAAATAAGTAGAATATGTTAATTGAGTTTTTCTTTTTCTTGCAACACTTGCATAAACACACGCATACACCCAAAACCATACTTATGTAACATTTGTATGTACGTTTATTTAACAAACTGATAAAAGCAAGTAAGTGGGTAAATGGTGTACATGCATATCTATGTACATACATAGTACATTAGTAAGTAAGTAAATTAGTGAGTAAAGAGTGATATGCCATTTTTCATGTGATTCGTGAATTCCAAAAAACACTTGAAATAATTATTTTCTTTTAAGCAACACATCAAGTGTTTGATAAACACTAATCGGCAATTTTGTAAAATACAGCAGACGATTCACATGAATGAAACAGAAACAGAATTACAAAAAATGTCATCAGCATTAAAATAAATTCAAATTGAAAGCCTGCTATTAAAAGTTTCAAATCATACAAAAGCAATGAATGCGATAAAAACGTGTACAGTTTGTAAAAGTGATTTCGGCACATATTCAAATTCACAAGCCCAACTCACAAGACACTATTGTGGGAACTGATTAACATATCAATATGGTTTAAGTTCATTCATTCATTGGTGAGATGTGTGTGTAGAGTTGGGTAAAGTATGTAAGTGAGTAGTTGTAGTTGTAGTTCAGCATGTAAAAATGGTTTTTCTTGTTGTTGTTGTTTTTGCAACTACATACATACATACAGATATTCCAAATATATGAGCAATAATTTTAATAAATAAGATATTCTTAAAACTACATTGAGAACACAACATGTGTAGGCTAAAGCACACAGTCATACTCTCTCTCACACACTCACACACTGCCTTGTATTTATGAGAATACTTACTTTTACTTACACATATGGTTAAAAGGATATTTTTATTGTTTTTGCTTTTTTCTTATAACTCTGCTTTTAAATTGTATTGACGTGTTTCGGCATATTATCAAAGTATTAACAAACACATGTATATGAATATGAATTTTGTATGTACCTATATACTTTAACTTATCCAACGGAAGTATAAGAGAGACCTTATAAAAGGCCTTATTTAGCAGGCAAAAACTCTGTATTTCGCATTCCAAACTTTTTTCTCAATGGTCAAGGCCCTGCACCCAACTTTCTATATCCATTCCTGATAAACGAATTTCTAAAAAAGGACTGCTACAATAGTTTCTACATAAGATTTCTAAAAGTTTCCGAGGTCAAACCCGTAATTTTTTAAGGGCCTTCTAAAACATACTTAAAATTCTTCTTAAAAGCAATTTAGTTTTTATTTCACTAAAACTGATCGAACATTTTTGAATTTTATAGTTTATAAAAAACAATTTACGATCAGTCTCCGTGTGAGTTTATAGAGCAAAAACGATATACCCGTAGAGAGGCAAATAAGAAACTTTCAAATTAATCCTTTATGAATAATTATTATATATTTTTTCGAATTAAATTCGAATATTCTTTGAACCCATATCTGTGGACATTTGACTAAACGTCTTCTTTCTAAATAAACAGCTTTTCAGTAGAGCAAAAAACAGTAAAAAAAAGCTAATATAATTATTATTGCTTAGAAAATTAAAGAAATTTTGAACTTGGATATTATACACAAATACTTAACGAACATTATGTGACCTTTTTTTCCCTCTAGAAGCAATAGTTTTCTTTAAAACAATAAAAAATTAATTTAAGACTTTTTGTTAAATAAATTTTAAAGAAAAAAATTAGCTTCCACCATACAAATCGTTTTGTCAAAATTGTTTTGCTTAAATTTGAAAACTTTTTTAATCGCTTAAGTCAAGACAAGTTGTTTTTTTAAAATGGAATACGAAAAAAAGGTTGAAAGAAATTGATCTGGAAAAATATTTCGGTTTTATTAAAAAAAATACTTCAATTTTTAGCTACAATATGCAAAGAATTAAAAAATAATAATAAAAATTAAATAAAATTTTTTTATAGACATTCAATTTTTCAAATTATTCTTAATTCTCTGAAAGAAGCCGTTTTGTCAAATTGAAATTGGGGGAAAGCCTGAAAGAGGTCGGTTAGTCAACTGCATATCTTGAGTTAAAAAGGTCGTAGAAATACGGGGATTACAGCAAAAGATGGACAAGGAAATTCTATATTTACTATAAAAATCTTGGAAAATTGTCTTATTTTGAGAGAAGACGTTTTTTTCAAAATTCCACAGATATTATACATATAGTATGAATTTTAATAGTTTAAGATCCTAATACAGGTAATCTTATAAGAATTAACATCCGTTCAGAAATATGTACAACACTTGCAGAACTGAACTATTTTTCGCCATATAGGCAAATACATTCAATATAATTCAATATGAAATGGGGATAAGCATGTCTCGGCCATTTCGTCTTTGCTTAAGAGACTCGTTAGGAGACTTTTTCTCAAAGTTGTAAATCAAAACTACAAATACTTATATTCAAATAATTATAAACTAAATGCGAATCATATAACATTTACTATATAAAAACCAAATAAAAATACATATTTACAAAGCAATACATCTCTGATTTACCAAAAATTCAAATTCTGTGTTCCTATTTATTTAAAGTCAATGGAATACATCCTTACAGGCTGAATACAAATTAACCATAAATAGAAATTAACACAACGGAATTAGTAACGTACTAAGAAATACAATTATTTTTCGTTTAATAATTTTGAAATTAAAAAAAAAATCATCTAATTCTGACCTATCATTACATATATTGGTGGTATAATCTAGTAAAAGGATCAACAATGTTATAGTTAAATCTGCAAAATTGAACAGAAAGAGGATTATAAAATCAAGAATTATGAAGAGGAATATTAAATTTAACAAATTTTAAAATAAACTCCTCTATGTATGAATACAAATCAGTGTAGTTCTAACCAAGACTACGTAAACAGAATAACAAAAACTGCTTCAGCACAGATTCAATACTATAATTGTAGTAAGAATCCCATACTACTGACCAATATTCCAGAATTGGTCTTACAAGTGACACACAGAGTTGCATCGTAATATAAGAATCAGTTAACTCCACAGGCTATCTCGTTCTAAAACCAAGGACACCTTTAGCTTTGTTTACAGTCCAAGTAAACATTTTTGTCAAGAAGAATGCCAAGATCGATATATGGTTCAACCATCTCCAATTGATTACTTCCAAGTGAGTAATTAACATCAATTGTAATGAACGGTTTTGCAATTGTTTTATTATTTTATTTTTTTTTTACCATGGGCTTTCAAAATAACACATTGCAGTCATTGAAACATAGGTATTGAGAAGGTATAAAGACTGGCAATTCGAAATCATCTGAAGATGCCTTTTATTGTGATACGTAGGTAGCATATGTCTTTGATTTTTCCGTTCTCATATATGACTATAAACAGGCTTACCTTTTGTTTTATTTATAGTCGTAAAAGTTCATTTTATAATTATTAGTTAGACCTTATGGTTACAGGGAGTCTACAATAAATATCTGTTAATGGACAGGATGTTGTTTAGGAAAGGACGAACCCCCTGCCTGAGTGTAGCTCCCAAATTCCTTTTCTATCAATACCTTCATTTAAATTTTGTTAGAACAATTTCAGCGGTTCTTGACGGTACATTACACAATAATATTCCTTTATGAGAAACTCAGGTATTTAAATTTTTTAATATTCATGTTGTATTGACACTTTAAAAAAGGTTACTAAGGTGACTTTGAAAAAGTATGTTAATCTTCATCTTCACATCATCAGCATACGTTAAGATATGGGCACAGTTAATAACGTTTGGAACATAATGGACCAAGATGGTTGCCTTGGGGAACACCGAGGTGAATATAAATAAATTTGGATACGTTTGTTTGTTTCTATCCATCAAATATGACCTCATCCAACTCAAGCCAATCTGAGTTACTCCCAGCAAATCCAATTTAGTAAGCAGTAGTCTATAGTTTACTTTAACAAATTTTTTACTGAAATCAGAATAAATCACATCAGTTGGCTTCTTCTTCCGTAAAACCAACACTAACTACAGTTGTTAATTGTAGACCGTCAGTTATTGTTGAACAGCCTTTCCTAAAACCATGTTGATGAAGGGAATAAAAACGATGAAGTATAATGATAAAGGAAATCAGCCACTAACTTTTCAAAAAATTTTGTAATAAAACACAGTTTAGCAATGCTTCTATAGTTTGTAACAAATGATCTATTTTCAGAATTAAAAAGCGGCATAATGTATTAATCCTTCCTTCGTTGGGACAAAGCATTATAAATATAATTTGCCAGTACAACCAAGTTTCAGGACTACGGTCTAGCTTCTCACAGCACCCATGTTGTGTGCGTCAATTTTTATCCACAAGTACTAAAACCTAAAGTTTAAAGTCGACTTCAAATGACAGACTTGAAAAGCTTTTTAATGGCAATAAGTTACTCTCAGAACTTTTGCCAGAAAACTGCTAAGAGGTGGTCGCCGAAAGAAATATTTTTTCATATATCTTTTTTTAAGATATCAGAGCTGAGGTTTGAACCCCGAGCTCTCATCTTAGTAAGCCAATACACTAACCCTAGACCACGGCCACTACAGAAAAAAAATAACATATTACACCTTCTAAAATAAAGCAGCGAGAATACATGGAGCCTTCTAAAAGTGACTGCTGAACTTTGGCCATCTTGTTAAAACTGTATCTGTTCGACGAAGTTAAAAATAATACTCGTATGTTCGTTGAGAAATCATCTTCAACAATAAGTGGGTAAAGTGAGCAAACATACACAATGAGAATTGGATGTTAAAGGAGTGGGTCAGAGGCCTTTAAAAAGGCCTGCATTAAGAAAGTCTTTTGATTTTTACCACTGGGTATTTTTATACACATTTATGTACAAGTATATACAAGTAATTTTTAAATATACATACAGACGTACATGCATGTAAATGTATATTTAAAAAATAATATGTATTATTTTATATTTAAAACACATGTTGTCGTTGTTTTTTTTTTTTTACTTTTCTTTTCAACACGTTGTATTGTAGTTTCATTTTCTTATTCAACAAAAATTACACAAAAACATATACAATGATTTACTCTCTTATAAGTTTAAATGTCTGTATAATGTTTGTGCTTTTATAAATACAAACTTACGATTATAATAAAAATAATGAATTTATTAAGGGATCGATGTCATTTACATGCATACAGTAGAACATATTTGTTTAAGCACAGCAGTAAAAAAAAAAAAGAAAAATATTGACAGAATAAAAGAAGAAAAAGCAATTTCTAAGAATTAAACAAAAAATAGAAATTCATTTAGTCGTACAGTTTTCTACTGCAATAATAAAAATTTATTTATAGAAATCTAAAAAGTATTTGAAATAATTTACACCAGCCGCACTGCTTATATTCAAGAGTATTTAAAAATATAATAAAAAACCAGAAATTATAAGTTTTTACTTACCAATTAAGAAACCAAAATTGGCATATGACAGGCAACTCAAGATATTCACCATTTTTGTTTAGTATTTAGCTTGAAATTGAAAAAAACAAAAAAAGAAAATATAAATAAATAAATCAGTTTGTTAACATCAAATTAAAAGAAAAATATAAAGAAATAAAAATTGCCCAAAATATGTGCCCATAATTATGAAAGTGGTCTAAGTCAAAATTTTAAAAATATTAGTTTATTAGTTATTTCATACTACATTATTTTAAACTAAATTTATTCAATGTAATTTTTACGAAATTGTCAAAAATTAACCATTAGATAGTGTTTCTAATTTCAACATTATATGGAATTCATTTAGTGTTAATTATGAAAGTGGTCTAAGTCAAAAATTAGACCACAAATTTTTGGTATCGGATCATTCCTTTCTGCCGAATGCCCAAAAACATACGGAAATATTAAATTACTTCCATTAGACAGCATCATTAGACCAGTATCGGAAAAAGAACATAAAGATATTTTGAGTTTACTACCGTACATCTTTCCAGTTTTTCAGGAACATTTTAAGAAGCTTAAATACTCGCAATATTGATAAAAATGGATTACTGTTGAAAAATAATTAACAAATGTTCAGGAATTATTTCAATCAAATTATTGTTTTAAATAAAACTCAAAGTTCTTTATTGCTTTAAGTCATTTATAGGACATTCAGTTATTTTTGAAAATGGTCTAAGTCAATTCAAACTTTGAAAACAATATTATCGAATTAAATTCACACAAAATTTCATTTCGTAATAAGTTTCTATTAATTAAAACTAATAAAATTATTAATTAAAATGTCATATAATGTAAAAACATTTTTTAATTTATTCAAATGTAAATCATTAAATATCTCGAAACATGAAATATATGACTTAGACCACTTTCATAATTATGGGCACATATAAAATATTTTTAAAACAAGCAATGTGTCTTAAATACGGGAATGCATTAATTCGTTTATGATTAAAACAATTTATGATATGGTGGCTGAGCAGAAGACTATTGAAAGTGAAACTATCACTTGGATGTGATGCTTAATGATGCGTCATAGAATTTTTTCCCCATATTTAAAAGAAAAGACACCTAAAAAACTGGTATCTTAACCGGTGTTACGCATACCCAGCAGAAAATTTTTCAGATTTGGAAGCAATTAATAAAATTGTAAGCAATATATTATTTATTCATACCTTAAAGTTCCAAAAATGCTACAGGATAAGGTATTACTTTTGATTTTTTGTACTATTTGCTTACTGGTTGCAATAAATTTGCATTTCTATTGCATTTTAGCGTCTCATTTCGTATAAAAATCATACATTATTGATGCGCACGAGTAAGAGATAGTTCACAATTTCTACCTTACAGAATAGCTTATTGGTAAGCACTGATTTCTGCTGGGTAGTCAGACCGTATTTATATTATTTCTTTTCTATTTAGCAGAAATAAAAATTAAACTCTCACTACAATTAGCCTTGAGTATTGGCCGTTTTGTTTGCTTTTTTCTTTTTAATACACACTATAATTAGCAAAATAAAATTAATTTAAAATAATTAACAGAATAGAGTTCAGGCTCAAGTTGATATGAATATATAATTAATGATGTACAAAATTTAATTATAATTTATTACACCAGTATACGCATTTGTAAATTAACTCTGTTTATTTGTTTGTATTTTTAATTTCATTTAAAAAGTAATTACTTTATTTAACAATAATAATATTGTACACAAAATATATGTAAATTTAGTAAATTTTCAAAAAATTTAAATTAATTATTCAAAATATGCATGTGGCGCTTGATACTAAAATACTAAATTCAAGCTACCGCACGTAAAGGATAACAAAAATACAAACAAACAAACAAAAAAATAAGGGCAACTTAACCACATTGACGCATTGCTGCATAGGCATTCATTCAAATCATTACGAATATAATAATAATGCAGTGCAATAAATTTATAAAATTTCAACAAAATAATTAAAAAAAATGTTGCTGATTCTTTAAAATAAAAATTATAGAAATAAAAAATAAATTTTAATTGGATTTGCCAGTCTATTTAATTAAAAAAAAAAATAAACAAAAATAAAATTAAAAATAACGAGTCAAAAGAATTGACTCACGTTCCTTTAATAACTAATTAAAAATGTATTCTTCTTGTGTTGTTTTTTTGTTGCTTTTTTTCAATTTTTCGACCCTAAAGTTGTTTTGGCATGAATCTGTTTTACATGAGAAAATCTCACCAATTTATGTGAACACGTACCGCAAATAAATTAACGGCCATGTTACAAAAATATAGAAACATACGTGTGTTTATCTCATATGTACACTTAAAGGTATTCAAGTAAATATGGATGAATGCACGTATTCGGATACGGATATGGATACGCAACAATATAATGCCATCTTTCTGTTGTTATTACGAGTCTGTATGCCTGTGTGTGCTTGTGAATGTTGGTGTTATGCTATGTATTGTCTATATGAACAATTTATAAAAGACATTAATTTTATATACGACAAACCACAATTGTGTGGCATGTCAAGTGCGAGTATATTTACCGGATATCTATATGTTGCACGCTTCTCATTAATTACACAAAAGTTTAACAGAAATCTTGTTAATAAAAGATGTCTAGGAATAATTTAAATAACATTGTTATTGTATGTTTAATTAAGGATCTATAAAAAAATATCATTCACATGTACAATACTTCTCTTTTATAATTCCAGTACGAGTATGTTCACTTGTCTTATAGAAGAAACTATCGAAAGAAAAAATTTATTTCATTGCATTACCTGCTTTACATCAATAAGTTAAAAAAATTACCAAAAATTCTAATTTACTAAAGTACTAAAAACTATGCCAATCTAAGAAGAGATTTTGGAAATTAATAAAATATTTGCCTGCTCTTAAATCTGTTAATTAAAAGGAAACTGCATTTTTGCGTGAGTAAATTGAATTCAAGCAAATTATTTTTATATGTACTCTCAGTAAAAGAAATTCATTTTGTAAATGAACAATTTTAGTAGAGACATAAAATAAATATTTATTTGCTTAAAGAGTTATTACTAACCATTGCATAACATAGCAGATGAATAAAATTTAAAAGATATTTAAAACAAGTAGATTTGCAACTACAGGTATATAATTTTGAGATTACAAATGACAATAGTAATGTATTAAGGAAAACAATAATTTTTCGTTTTATAACATAGGATTAGAAAAAAAACCAACAAGACTGGACAATAAATTATACTAACTACGTAGCTTAGTAATCACATCTGCACAAATGAATAGAAATTGGTTTGTTATAACACAGAATATTGTTTTTAACAAAAATTCACAACAAATATTTCAACTGACCATAATAAGAGCTGAGGGTTTTACTAATAACAGTCTGCTAGCATACTCACCAAATCCATGTGGGTCCATGCAAGGTCCCGCAAACAAAAAAAGAGACTCAGTATAGTGGCTATGAATGTTTTGGTAGAAGAATTGGTCGCAAGTGATATAAATAGCTGTTTAATAAGATATGGATCAGAAAACTCATTTTTCCACCACTGAATGAAGCCAAGAAGAATCTAGCATTGATTACAGCCATAGTAGCATGGTTATTGAAGTTAAACTCTTTGTACATTAAAATATGTATCATAACCAATAAATGAGTCCCCCAATCCCTATAGATATCATGTCATATTTGCACTATAAAATGATGTCGCTAAGATCTAAAAAAGGTGTACATGCTCAGCATACATTAAGCTATTAGCAGAATTAATAACATTGCAAACGCCATGTATTCGCCGTGGTCTAGGGGTTAGTGTGTTAGATTACTAATAGTGTTTTCTTTTCTACCCAAAAGTGCGTCATTTTATTTAAAATTTGCAATTTTGTGTTTGTTTCTCAAAAATGTTTTGCTTTCTGAAAGGGTTTCATGTTTTATTCTACAAAATTCACACTTACTAATGGCGAAAGGCATTGCATTTTACGCCCTGTATAAAGCGACAGTTTTGGTATTGCCCTAAGAAACATATGATTTTTATTTACTTATAAGGCTACCATACAGAGTTTGGAAAAGATCGCTATAAATCTTTATTAAATTTTAAAGTTAATTTTTTTCATTATTCTGCAGAATAAACATTATATCGGAAAAGCCAGATCATCATTGTTATAAAACAAATTATATTTCGTGTTTCAAAAGTGTCATAAAATTTTAAATTTCTTATAAAAAAAAGCGTTATAAATTTTAAGCCATCAAATCAGCAATCTGGCAACGCTATTGTTTTGTTTACATTTTTTAAAGAAACAGCAGAATTTAGGAAACATTTATAAGAATTTTAATAAAAATCAAAATCGGAATATTGCAGACTTAATTTTATGTGCAAAGATTGAACTGAATCATTGGCTAGATTCATCTTCTTCGTCTGATGAAGACGATTTAATTATTTTATTTCAACGAAGTCATCAATCAAAACAATGCTGCTCTCTTTTTTTCTTATTTGTGTTTTTTTCTCGCCAAATAATCAACGCCATTAACAGGGCGGCATTTTTATGGTAGAAAAGAAATCACTATAAGACGATAGCGCCAGGTTCAAATCTCAGCAATGACATCTTGAAACAAAAAAAAGAAATATGAAACAATTATTTCTTTCGTGGACTACTTCTCAGCAGTCTTCTGGCAAAATCTCTGAGAGTAACTGATTGCCATGAAAAAGCTTCTCAAATCTGTCGTTCGGAGTCGATTTTAAACTGTAGGTCCCGGTACTCATGGATAAAAATTTACACACACAACATGAGTGCTGCGAGAAGCTAGGCAATAACCCTGGAACAGGGTTGTAATGGCCAGTTATGGATGTATATATGGAAGACTATTAATATACAGCGAAAGTAAGAATGAAATGTGATGGCTGCCTTTGGGAGTACTGAATGGAACATATCGTCGTGCGGGAGTTTATTTGCTCATTTGATATTTTTTTATATATCTCGAGTTAATGATGCAATTTTAAGTTTTCGACCCCAAATTTTTCAAGTCTGCAATCCGTTTTCTGATATCTCGTCCATTTTCGAAGATAAATAGCCGATACTGGATTGCAGATTTTAAAAATGTTTGTGTCAAGAACCTAAAGTTGCATCATTAACTCGAGATATATAAAATGGTGGATAGAGGACATAAACTCCCGCATGACGATATGTAATTAAATAAACTTTCAAGTCAAGTACGAATTCAGCCATTTGGAAATTCTCTGAGTTAGTCCAAGTACATACAATTTATTTAAACAAAAAAAATGTATAGTTCACTTTATCGAATGCTTTGCTGAAATTCGTTTAAATTACATCTGTTTGCTTCGCTTGTATAAATTCAGAATTAATTATTGGCGTCTAATGAAGAAACAGAAATTAATTAATAAAGAATAATAAGCAATTCTATTGGGATCTCAACTGGGATTTCCAGGTTCTGAACACAAAATCAACCAGTCGACTATGTAACTATCCGGTTAGATTGTGGCAATAAAACTATTTTCTCATTATGATAGTCAGGTTATGCACCAATTTTTGTTTTAGGCTTCATATCTGTGGACATTTGACAAAACGTCTTCTTTCAAAATCACCAACTTTTCAGTAGAGCAAAAAAACAGTTAAAAAGGCTAATACAAGTTATTGCTTAGAAAATTAAAGAAATTTTGAACTTGGATATTATACACAAATACTTAACGAACATTATGCGACCTCTTTTCCCCTCTAGAAGCAATAGTTTGCTATAAAACGACAAAAAATTAATTTAAGACTTTTTGTTAAATAGATTTTAAAGAAAAAAATTAGCTTCCATCATACAAGTCGTTTTGTCAAAATTGTTTTGATTAAATTTTAAAATTATTTTAGTCACTTAAGTCAAGACAAGTTGTTTTGTTAAAATGGAATATGAAAGAAATGTTGAAAGAAGTTGATCTGAAAAAAATATTTCGGTTTCATTAAAAAAAAAATACTTCAATTTTTCCCTACAATATGTAAATAAGTAATTAAAAAATAATAATAAAAATTAAATCAAATTTTCTATAAACATTAAATTTTTCAAATTATTCTTAATTATCTTAAAGAAGTCGTTTTGTCAAATTGAAATTGGGGAAAATCTGAAAGAGGTCGTTTACTCAACTGCATATCTTGCGTTCCAAAGGTCGTAGAAATACGGGAGGAAGCGCAAAAAAAGGGCAAGGAAACTCTATATATACTACTAAAATATTGGAAAACTGTCTTATTTCGAGGAAAACGTTTTTTCAAAATTCCACAGATATTTTCTTCTGTAAAAGAAATTTCATTTTACAA
Source organism: Metopia argyrocephala (assembly GCA_963576795.1). NCBI lineage: Eukaryota > Metazoa > Arthropoda > Insecta > Diptera > Sarcophagidae > Metopia > Metopia argyrocephala. The sequence goes on from OY756208.1 coordinate 1,894,454, forward strand.
CAATGTTTACTGTGGGTTGCCAATTAGCTGTATGGGTACAAAACATGGTATGCCGGAGTTATTTTAATATAGTTTTGCTGTGAATTGATCATTCAAAGACCAGTGTTATACGTTCACTCTTGAATGATCAACAGCAATTGTCTCATTGTTGCATATTGTTTTTGTCATGAATGCCTTCACTAAAAAGTTTTAGTAGGTTTAGCTGTTATCCGCTACTTCCCAATAGGTGGCGCTTTTCTCCTAATCATTCGTGTTTTGTTGACATTTGTTAATGTGGAATAGAGTGGAATTTCGGGGAGCGGTTTTTTAGTAGACGGTCTTCATGGTGGGCGGGTGTGGGGTGATCATATTATTTTTTTAAATTACGAAAAAACCGCAAATTAACTTTCACCTTTGCCTATGTAAATATTGCAAATAATTAATATTCAAAATAGCCTTAAGAACAGAACTTTACCTTCAGTTTACTATTACGCATACATATGCTTTTTTATGAATTTAAATTCATGGTTTTAGATAAGCGAAATAGATTTGTTTGACCTTGAGAATAAAAACTCTGCCAAACAAAATTATGATTTGAATAAAACACAGTTTATATAAAACTTTCTTTTAAACATTTTAAATACTTTCGGATTGGCTTTAAAAACTTTAAATTAAACCAAAAAATTAAAATATAGAAGCGACTAGCTTTAGGGTTTTTTGTGCTACCATTTAAATAAAACAAATTTTCCACCTTTTGTTTTATTTTTTTCTTTTAATTTAAAAGTTAGTAAAATTGTTTTAAGAATATTAAAAAGCTTATTGCGAAAAATGTTTTGCGTGTTTCCATTTAATTTGTCTATAAATTTAAAGCTATTTCAAGATAAGAAACAAAAGAAAACAAAACAATCTCTTTAACGGCTACACAGTTTTAAAAATGGCAATAGAACTTTTTGTTATTGCCAAAAATAGAAAAAAAGAAACAAAAAAGATTGAAAAGTAACAAGATTTTCGTATTCATGAAATACGCAAAATCAACAATCCAAGGATTAGTAGCGAAATACAGGTGCAGTTGGTTAGTAATTTGGAACGTGACAAAACTCGTAATACATTTTTAATTATGGAGCCATTGTAACGATTCTGCTTGCCAGAGGCAATGGCAAAGTAATAGATACATACTGTTATGGTTGTTAAGGAGACAAATACTGTGTCAGTCTGGAATTTTATATATTTCTTTCTTGCCATATTGAGACACATTTTGCCTGTCACTTCTTATGAGACAACACGTTTTATATGGAGTGTGTAATAATAGCCACTTATCAATCAAAGGCCTGTTTTAATACTCTTTTTTTTCATTTGTTTTGTGTTGTGAGCAATTTATTTTCTGTGTGTGTGTGTGTGTATTTTTATATTTTTTTCTCCCCGTTTCATTTCCAGTGTAGCTTAATTCATTTTCATGGTGGTTCTTTAATTAGTACTTAAACCGGAAACCAATTAATTTTTATTATTATATATTACAATATACATCAATTTTTGTTTTTTGCCTACTTTCTGTCTTATTAATTAATGAATTTCAAAAAAATTACAATAAATTACGAGATTTTTTTTATCTAAATGACACATTTGAAGTTGTAAATAAAAAATAAAAAAATTCATGTAATTTAAAATAAAATTATTTAAAGGATTACAAAAGATTTAATTATTGAGCATTATATTAAGTTTCAAGTAAAATTTTTAAATAAAATTTTTCAAAATATGTTTGACACACAAAACACTCGTTTGATGTAATTATTTTTTAAATAATGTTTGGAGGCAAATAAAAAGTATTTTTAATCTAACTTCTCACAAAATACCTTTTCGTTTGTAGTTTGGCAGTAAACTGTTACTATAAAATATACAATAAAATAGTATTCAGCTTGACAATAATGCTATAAACACATTCAAGATTACAGGCTACCGACTACAATACTGCACGATTATCGCTAAACGATCACCATTGTAACCGTATAATAACTTGCATAAAATATAGATTTTGAAAGCTTTATACATAAAAATACGTTTACTGGCTGTAAAAACCTAAATTAAATAATCAATTTATAAATCAGATATTTATTTTTGCTGCCATTTTGAAAATATTTAGTTAAGTAGCTGAGTACTTGCTGAAGATTTGTCTCTACCAGCATTTGTAGTCATGTATTCGTAAGCCTGTATTCTTAAATGTATTTAAAGCATAACTTATTATGTCCACAAAGAAGAACTTTTTTCGGTTTGAGCCATAGACTGGTTGCATATTTTAAAGCAGGTATTATATAGTCGCTGTGGTCTAGTTGTTAGTGTGTTGGCTTACTAAGACGATAGCTGCGGGTTTAAACCTCAGCTCTGGCAACTAGAAAAAAAAAAATAAATATGGAAAAATCTGCGACTACTTCTTAGTAGTCTTCGGGCAAAAGCTCTGAGAGTAACTGATTGCCATGAACAAGCTTCTCAAGTCTGTCGTTCAGAGTCGACTTTTAACTGTAGGTCCCGGTGCTTATGCATAAAAATTAGCACACACAACCTGTGTACTGCGAAAAGCTAGGCCATAACCCTGTAACAGGGTTGTAATAGTCAATTATGGATGTGTATATGTATGTAGTAAGTGGCTTGGGTATGTGCGTGGCATACTGTTTTGAGCATTAGCTTACAACTCAAAAATAAAAATTTTTCTTGATGAACATTTAAAGCAGTGATGTCCACTACTACATAAACACACTTGCGCTTGTGTATGAAGCAGAGAAAAGACTCTGCTTACTCCCAGTCAGCATTTTTGGTTAATTATGAGTCTTTTTTGACACCTCTGGGCGATTAAAATAGTCACTTATGAGCTCATTTTTGAGTCGAAAATTAATGTTTTGTCGGGAGAAAAATGTACCCTTGCCGCGACTCCCCTGAACGAGTCATTTGTGACTCCCCACACTAAACGAGTTCTACTTATCTTTTTATTATCTTTACAGTAATAAAAATATTGTATTTTGTTTAAAAATGTAAAAAAAATAAATTCATCAAGCTCAACTGAAGGAATTCTTTTATTTATATGTATATTATGCGCCTTTTTATTGATGAGACAAGTTTCTGGTGGAATAGACTGGAATGTAAGGAGCGGTTTTTTGAAGATGGATTTCTTCTTATTTTTTTAAATTATAATTTAGAAATACCTTAAATTTTATTTTATAATTTTTGCCCTTTGCTGGGATTGAACCTCGGTCGTTTGAATTTCTGTGCGAGCGTCTTACCACTATACCACGACATCACAATAATTGCATAACTCTTAGGGCCATTATTACAACTTGCCGTTAGTTAAAGGTAGGATTTTATCAGACCGATAAATTGGTTTCCGTTATTACAAGTAAACTTTAACCTAAAGGTAAGGCAATCTTCCCCTTAACTTTATCGGTCACTTTAGTTTAAAATTTGTTTTTAATAATAAAAGCCAATTTATCGGACTGATAAAATCCTACCTTTAACTAACGGCAAGTTGTAATAATGGGCCTTATTCTTTCAAATAAAATAAATCCCATTGTAACGAAATGTAGAAGAAAACAATAAAATACGACGCAAAATAATTATAAAAGCAGTCGTATTTCGAACGTCTGCACGATTAATTTATGATTCCGCACATTTAATCAGTTTTTGATCACCTAAGGGAGTCTTAAAAGACTCATTTTGGTGATTTATGAGCAAGCAATCTTCCAATTGCTGACAGGGCTTCTACCAGAAATGGGAATGTTCGAATTACTTTCTGTTTATAACTTCATAAATATTTCTTCATAATTCTGACTAAAGTACATAATCGATTGTCCGATAGACATGTGACCGATCTATTAAGAATAAAGGAGTACCGAGGTCACATAAATTTGGAGTAAATAATGAATAATTATTTCAGTTAAATAAAAATAATACAAAAAATATGCACCATCCATCCCTGCACTAGGTTGGAGAGAAGCTAAAATCTAAAGAGAGCAAGAGTAAGAATATTTCTTTTTATTATGTACGTGTTTGACTTCGACGTAAGCAGAACTTGTTTTCCTATCACGCGTTATAGGGAAAGAGAATTTTGGACATCACTGATTTAAAATGTAATATTTTGGCATCTTTAATTGAACGTTGCATTTGTTCTATTCAATTTCCCAATATCAACTATATAATGCTTTGAATTAAATACCAAATTATTCAAAACATATATGCCCGTATTCATACAAAATTTTAAAGGTTTACTGAGTGTTTACAAGTACAAGTATTGCATAGAAATTTGTCATATGAACCTCATTAAACATTTGGGCAGATTATTAATAGACTTAAACAAACAATCAATATAAATATTATTAATGAAAGCAAATTTCCTTTCTGAAAGAAAAAAAAATTAATTAAACAGATAGAAGTGCTCAAAAGTCATGACGAGTTCTTAAGCTACACGTTCACATTTATTTATTTATTTATTTATTTATTTATTTATTTATTTATTTATTTATGTATTTATTTATTTATTTATTTATTTATTTATTTATTTAACGAATTTCTGCACAACAAGAAAATATCTTATAATTACAGTACAGAATTAATTTATATAAAAGGGTTCGTAGTAACATATTTTTAACCTTAATTATAGTACTTATAGTAAACTTAACACTAAACAGGGAAAAAAATAATAATAAAAATCTACTCATAATTACTATATTCAAGTAATAATAAAGATAATAGAGACATATACATAATTAAAGGAGATAGTTGAGAAAAGAAGAAAGATAATATAGAAGATACAGTAGACTAACTAGAAAAGAATTTAAACAGTTGTTTTTCAAAGTGCACTACATTACTAACAAGTTGCAGATAGTATGGGAGTTGATTTTAAAGACGCACAGAATAAATAGAGAACTGTCATTCAGAGACGATGGTATGGTGTATAGGAAGTATCAGTCTCCTACTTCTATGTGATCTTGCAAAAGTCATGATATCGAACAGATATTTCGGTCTCTGTGTGTAAATTATTTTATGCAGAAACAACGGAACACTGATCTTAATCAGATTTTCAGAAGATACTTCATATAATTGCCTGGAAAAGGTAGACGTGGAATGAAATCTTCTCAGACCGTAGACATATCTAGTAATGTTGTTGAAGACAACTTTCAGTCGGCGCCAGGATGAGGAGTCACAGCTACCGAAAATCTCACAACCATAGAGTAGACCAGGAATGATATAAGATTTAGCAAGAAGTAATCTCACCCTTAAGGGTGGATACGCTTGGGTTGCCCACAGTGATCTAAGCTTTACGTACGCTTGTGCGACAAGAGAATTTATATGATTGTTCGAGGTCAGTGTATTATTGAAGACAATACCGAGGTTTTTTTCAGTAGTGACGATTGAAATTTTGTTGTTGTCCAGAAGAATATCGTCAGTAATACATATTTGTGATATATTATATGATATGGAAACAACTTATATAAAAAATTTGTTTATGTAAGCATTTCTTAAAAAAATTGTTAAATATTTAAGTTTAAAACAACCAACAATAAACAAATGTGAACGCACATTTCGTGTTTCATAAAAAACCGATAACGTTGACTTAAGCTTTATTGGAGCATTAGTTTACCATTTAAGAGTAAAGGCTTAAAAATATTTACGTTGAAGTAAAAAATTAATATTAAACGCTAATAAAACCAAATGACTATTTAAAAATTTTAAATCAACCTGGAGTTTTACCGCTTTTACTGTGCTTTTTGCTGTGTGTTTTATAGTTCTTAACATTCAACGATTATTTTTGTTTTTTTTTTTTGTTTTTGTTTTTCTATTCATTGCCATAAAAACTTATTATATCATAAATCAACTCATATTTTTCTTAAATTTTAATTAAAAATCTCATGATGAGTTTGTTTGTGTTTTGACATGTTTTAACGAAAAAGACTTCAAATTATTTTCAGCATATGAATGTATAAATAAGCACAGATACACATGCATATACATATTTATAAGCATATGTATGTACTTATATATGCATATGCTTGAATATTCGTTAATATTTTTAACAGATTTTAGTTTCTTTTTTTTTTCTTTTTCCTCTAGAGTATTGAACACACCTATTTAGCCTCAATAAGAAGATAAGGCTATATAGCTCATATGAGTGTATTGGGTGAGAGAATACAAATTACTTTTATAGATTACAGCCATAAATATTGTCACTCTCGACATGTTTCTTTTCGTTGTGTGTTGGTATTTGTGCTTGTGTTACGAATTTTTTGTTTCTTGTTTTTGTTTTTTTATTGATGATGCTGTTCTTTTTACTTTTTTCTCCCAGTATTTTTTGTGCACTTTTTACCATTTTTGTGTATTTTTTTGCTTAAATATTATAAAGGCGCCATTTTTGCTGCTCTACTTAGTACAACAACCAACATCATCATGCTGCAGTTTGATTTTTTTTTTTCGTTTTTTTTTTCTGTGCTGCTGGCTGCTGTTGGTTTTTTTAAGCTTTTTTTTATTTTTTTGTTATTTTTAACATCTTGTATGGTTTTCTTTTTTTTATAATATGGCATAAAACATTATTTAAAATTGAGTATATTTAACTTTATATAGACATGACATGGCATGGCATGTTACTCCTTTTTATTTCTTTAATCCTGCCAAAAAACAAAAAAAAAACAAAAATAGGAAGAACTAACAAAATATGGAACAGTAAAGTAGAAAGGGTATCAACTAACATACGTAGAAAAATGCAAAGTATTACATCAGTCACATGTCCTTGTTGGCATCGGAACACTTTATTATGAATAATAAAGTTTTTTGTTTTTTTTTTATTTTTATTTTCTTCATGTACGAGTATTGCACAACAAACTCCGAAAACAAAAGCATTCTAAACATCAAATACATCGCCAAAAAAAAAAAGATGAAGTAGAAGAGAGAAAAAACTGATACTAAAAACAACCAAAATGACAAGAGCCTGTCACAAGCCAGAAAATGGTATTTTATCGCACAATCATGTCACAATTTTATCAAACGTGTTGAATGTATGTTTAACAAAATATTCCCCTATCCTGCTGTTTCATATTGTTGTAAATAAAACCTCATACACAAATACCACTAACGTAAATAGAATTCATACCACATTATCCAGTAGTAGTTAACCAGTTAGCCAGAACCAACAAAACAAAAAAAAAGGGACTGTTAGACGGTTAGCTTGTCAGACTGTATTAGAATTAGTGATTTAAACACCATTTTAAAATATAAAAAAAAGAAAAAGAAAAAAAAAAATTATAATAAATGAAAGCACATTGAATATGTTATTCATTTACAATATGTATTTCATATTCATGTTTATTTAACTTTTTAACAATTTGACGGCAAATAAAATCTACATATAAAGGATCTCTGTTATTTGCACGATTTCAAAGCATTTTTGTGGAAATGAAAATGCACAAAATTCTAAAACAACAGAGAAAAACCAAAAATGAACTTGTCATTCATTGTCTTAATATTTATACAGGTTAGTGGTCAGTTGGTCAGCTTGTCAGTTTATTTAAATTTTTATCAGTCAACAGATTTATTTAGAAGGATTTCATATGCTCTAACAACTAAAATATATTTAAAATTTATGTTTTAAAATTATGAGAAACATATTAAAAGACAGCTTAAGAAAGGTTTGTGTTAACTACCAAAAACAATGGCACTTGAGTAGCACATTATCACGTCAAATAATGTTGTCGTTTAAACACACTTAACCCCAATAAACATCAACTTAAAAATTAAAAACAAATGAATGCAAAAACGTATAAAAATTTTTAGAGTACATTTGTTAAATTTGTCTATTTTGTATTGCCTCTATAAATCCAAATTGTAATGATAGTATTTTTAAGATCTGGTATTCTTATTGAGAAGTAACATCCGTTAAGGAATATGTGTAACAACACTAGCAGAACTGAACTAGTTTTCGACCCAGCTACGAAAGGTCTCATCAGAGTTCTTTGTGTTATACATATTCATATTTTTATATTTCTATTTACATCACAATCTATTGGACATAGATTATGTGAATTATATTTGAATGTTATTCTCACCAGTCTTTTTTCCTTATGAACTGAATATATTTTCTAAATTCAACTATTTGTTGAAATTTTATTTTTATTTTTAAATTCAACATACATTTCTATGTAATTGTTACCATTTAAAGTAACAGGAATCGTACATATATCTTTTTTTTAGTGCTGTTACCAGCAAATTTATTATTAATCATTGATTGTCAAGAGAAGTGTTTGGCGAGATAATTATACATTTTTCATTCTTCTATTGCTGGAAATATGTATTTCTTATATTTGTCTATTTTGTATTGCCTCTATAGTTCAGTTCTGCTAGTGTTGTTACACATATTCCTTAACGGATGTTACTTCTCAATAAAAATACCAGATCTTAAATACTATCATTACAATTTGGATTTATAGAGGCAATACAAAATAGAAAAATATAAGAAATACATATTTCCAGCAATACAAGAATGAAAAATGTACATTTGTTAAGTTTAAAAATTTTTTTTTATTTCCATCATTCATTCATTCCGTTGATTCACAAACGAGGTGCTAGAGTACTTCGACCTGTAGATCTACAGGTACAGCCCTCAAATTAACTGGGATTCTTATAATATCCCGGAACTTTAAAATGCGGCAGGAGCCAACCCTGAGATCTGATAATCAGAAAGGTACCTCTTCACAATTGCCCTGATGACTCGATCGCCTAATCACAAAATCTGCACATATCGCTTGAGCGATTCTTACCTTATTTAAATGTCCATTGAGTCTGCAGTGACCGGTTAGAAGTCCCGCTAATGTTTTAAGATTATCCCTGGAGAATTTAATGTACGACTCAAATCTTCTCCTATCATAGTTACCGAGTACAAGTTTGGAATGTCTAACACCAGTTTAGCCCAATAAGAGTAATCGTTTCTTCTTGTCCCCTTATTTTCTTATTTATATATTTCGCCTATAATTTCAATAATTAAAGTAATTATGTTCAATTCGCAATACTTTTCAAGAGGAAGTTCCAGGACATTGGATTATATCTTAATAGGTGAAAGTGAAAAATTCGACTAAAATGTTTTAAAGAAGGAATTTGCCTTGGCGTGCCATGACTTTTTGGATAATATAGAAAAAAATACTGAAAGTTTAGCCATGAGTTTTGCAACCACAGTTTTGTGGAGAATAGTACGAGAGTCTAAATCAGTCAAGGTTCCAGGAAAAGATATAATGTTTATGTTGGTAATGCATAATAACACAAATGGTAAATACAATATATGTGGGTACATTTAAAAACGTATACCCTCCTATGCGTATGCCGAAATTTCACAGAAACAGTATAACTTTAACTGTTAAACAAGCTAGCATACTAGCTGTTGATATTTGGTGTAAAGCTGTACCTGTTGTTAGAGAACTTGGTAAAATTATTTTGACTCCTTTAGCAAAAGCTGTCTTTACTACAACTGACATCCCTAAAATGATAAAAGAACTTAATGAACTTGGTTATGACGACACTGAAGATAATTTAGTATGCAGCATCGTCCAAAGCTGTCAAAATGGGTGCCACTACCTTGAATACAGTGAGGCAGCTCTAGCTATAGCAGCTTACGAATTTATAGTTACGCATTGGAAGGACGAAAGAGCCCGGCAGCATTGTTTACAGACAATTTCTAGGCAATATAAATTGGCTGGAAAAAAATTTGACAATAAAAGGTTTAAAATATTTAAGTCTTATGCAAACGCTTACAAACCAGAAAAACCAATTGAAAAGGTTAACGAAATGCAGTTGGAAAAATAAGCAAAGCTTTTTAAAAATAATTTTATTGTACCCAAGAAAAAAATTTCATCACATTTCTTCCGTATGCCATTCAAAACCCCCCTTACCATCCCACAAAATGGTTCTGACCCCACCAGTGGGATGGATGTTCCCTTTTATTTAAATTTTAGCTTCATTTAGATGCATTTGATAATAAATTGTGCAGTTTGGCTACCATTCATTGAAGAAGGACTAAAACCCTGTTTTTCGACAAATTTTTGGAGTAAAGAAAAATTTAAATTCTTGGGTTATATTAGAATATTATACACCATCACGTAGTCTCCGTGGTCTGGTGGTTAGTGTGTTGGCTTACTAAGACGATAGCGCTGGGTTCAAATCTCAGCTCTGCTATCTTGAAAAAAGGAATATGAAAAACTGATTTCTTTCGGCAACTATCTCTCAGCAGTCTTCTGGCAGAAGCTTTAAATTGTAGGTCCCGGTTCTCATGAATAAAAATTAACACACACAACATGAGTGCTGCGAGAAGCTAAGCCGTAACTCTGAAACAGGGTTGTATTAGAAAGTTATGTCTGTATGTATTCATGTATGTTATACATTACCAATTGGCTAACAATATCAGCAACCATTGGACGTTAGAAGCTCTAGAACTTTTGCTATGGATATGTGAGCTAATATCGAAAGTTTTTTCTTGAAAACTACTTAAGTATCTCAGTTTTATTTTTTGCTTAACTTTTTTGTTTTCCTGTTGTTTTTTCTTTTATTTTTTATTTTCTTTTTGCTTTTTTAGAATTATTTCTTAATCTGGTCCTATTATTTACGAGCAATATCTAAGTATCCTTAGCTTTTTATAGAATTACTTAAAATATCGAAACTATTATACGTGTCTGTGAAATCTAAAGTATGTTTTCTTTCTTATTTTTTATCTTAAAATATTATTATTTTTTTTTTCATTACTTTGTTTCCTGTCCCTTAAAAACATGTCAAAACACACTTAGTTTGGGTCATGTAGCACATTATTCATCTATTGTTAGAAGATTATTTCTTTTTTTTTCTTTTACAATTTGATAATGTGATATATTTTACCAAAAAAAAGCACTCACACACACATACATCACAAACATATTATACACAATCTTAAATATATTAGACCTTTAAGAGAATAATCTTCCTATGGTTCTTAAACCAGAAAATACAAAATTTTAATTTTCTCTTGAAACTATAGCTTGGCTTTAAGGTATTTTGTTTTCTCCTTTTTTTTGTATATTTTAAATAACACAAAATATTTGTTTAAAACAAAAATCTTTATGGGAACAGAAATGAAAAAAAAATAAAACAAAACTGAGAAACTTTTCCAAATATTCGAAAAATTATTTACAATCTTTAGTTCGGTCATTTAAATTGATAAATAAATTTCTTTTCTCTTTTATATCCGGCTGCCCTTTAATATGTAGCTATGTGTGGGTGTGTATGGGTATTCGAAGAATATAACAACAACAAACCAAAAAAAAAAGGAAACCCAATAAAGAAAATGAGTTAAATAATCCGATTTAAATGATTTGTTTAGATGTAAAGAATTGATTTGTTGAAACAATGACCTCTGATTAGTTGGGATTTAAAAAATAAAATACTCGTACAGTGATTAAAACATTGACGTGACAAGATTTCTAAATTGCAAATAAGAAAAAATAAAACATAAATAAATCCACAGATAATATTTTGAAATAAATATTTTAAATTTATTTTACAAGTGATAATAAGCTTGTAAATTGGCTATTAAAGATGACTTAAAACTGTTTAAACTTTTATAAGAAAATCTCGAAAATAATGCTTTTTTATATATGAAAAATACTTATGTATGAAAAAAAAAACAAAAAAATATTTTATCGTTTTAATTTTCTGAAAAGCTATAATCCAAAAGGATTGGAATTGCTTTAAAATTAAGATATTAGATAAGGCAGTAATTATAATTTAAAAGTAATAAAGAACTAATCAAATTAGAAAAATTTACTTCTTTTATTCGAATTATATCGAAATTATCCAAACAACTGAAATGGAGCAACAAATTACTGTGGTGACAGTGTTGGTTAGGCCGTATTGAAAATGTTTGCAATTTGTGGAAAAATCAAATAAGTTTTGTAGTTTATTAAATGTTTGCTTTCTGCTAGCTGTTCCAATACTACGATTGAGACCTTAGTTTGATAAAAATTTAGTTCGATTGAAAAACAGGTTTATAGAAAAATAGTTTGTTAATCGACTACAGCAAATATCGTCGTAAGAATTAAAGAACGCTGTAACTGACTAAAACAAAAATGTTCACCAGAGCCAAAAAACATTTAATTTTTCAAAACGCAGACGGCTTAAGTGAATCTCTTTCCATCACAGAAATCTGGGACCGGGACCAATCGACGCGTATTTTTTTTCTTATAATAATGATGCAAACAACGCATTTCCGATTTTTTGTCTGTTACAGCGTACTTTAATTTTTGCGACGATATACTGTTACCAGAAGTGAATACAATTGTGCGGTGAGGTGACACCTACTTAAAAGTACTACTTTTAGTTTTTCTGCGTGCTTGGTTTTATTAAACATTAGAGAAAGAAATTTTCCGATTCATATATTATAAAGCGTTTATTTGTAGTTTGGGGTTCGCAGTATAGTATACTTATACGTTATTAATATAGAGTACTGAGTTGCGTTGTATTGCTACACCAGTTGACTAGCTTTAATTATTTAAAAACTGAACGTGCTATACTTAGTACCGTGTTTTTTATGAAAATGTTAAATGGTGATGTCAGATCAGAGTTCTGGATACATAGATTTGCAATTTTGTATTCCTTTGCGGCCTTTCTGGTTTTAAAATATTTTGCATGTAGATTTTGATTGTTCTATGTTTTAAGTTTTTGCAATATTTCCCCTTAATATTTACTAATTATATGACTTGATGGTAAAATATGTATCTTTTTTATAATTTGCTTGCATCAATGGTGACTTTGGGGTCAGTAGTTTATGTATTACCACACTAATTGGAAGTGGTACGGAGTACTACGTGTAGGTGTCCCTTTCCAATCGGATGATGGTGAAAATGAAATATTTACTCTCAATTAAAATGATTTAAACCATTCATATATTTTTTCACGTCTCCAACATACAAACATATTTGAATAAAAATCAAAATCAAAATCAAAAGAAAACGCAAAAGGCTTACTTTATAATAAAAGTATTGCATAGAATTTGTAATTTTTTTTAATTTGAGAATTTTATATATATCAGCACAGATTATAGTTTTGTACGCAAAATTTAGGGAAAATAAAGAGATTAGTAGTCTGATTGTTACAGATAGAAAAAATGGTGAAACATATGCCACTATTGCTAAAAAGTACAAAATATCTAATAGTGGAGCGCAAAAGATATTTAAAAAATATTAAGTAACTGACACGTGAAAACCACTACAAGGAGGAGCATCGAAGCAAAGACGTCAACACATGAAGCTCGTTTGCTGAGAACAAAAGTTGCCTTTAAACCGGAATGTTAGGCTCGAGAGCTAAATATAAAGGCACCATGAATAATGACCCCAAAGAAAAATAGCCCCAACGCATGAAATGAAAAATGGCCCCATTTTTGGGGCAATCTTTCAAAATGAAAAATCGCCCCAATAATCATTATGAAATCTGGGCCCCAAACTAAAGTGAAAAATTACCCCAAAAATAAACAAAGTTTGAAAAAAGAAAATAACTTAAAATAAAGTAAATTTTTAAAAATGAAAAATAGCCCCAATTAACATAAAAGGCCTTAAATTTTTTTTAATAAAGTTTTTATTCCATGAAAAAAAGAGAAATATTTTATTAAACCCTTTTAGGCCAATTATTAAAACTTGATGTTTGTTAAAGGTAGGATTTTATCAGAGAGATATCTTGCTTTTTGTTGTTGCAAGTAAACTTTAACCTAAAGTAATCGATAAAGTTATTGGGGAGATTGCCTTACCTTTTGGTTAAAGTTTACTTGTAATAACAAGAAGCAAATTATCTGTCTGATCAAATCCTACATTTAACAAACGGCAATTTGTAATAATGGGCTTTATACGTACATTAATTATATTTTCTTAACGAATGAATACAAAAACAAAATTTTAATTTTATTTACAAAAAACCACTAACATAACAACGAATTCCGTAAGGTTTCTTGTACCTTTTTATATTTTACTCATTTTATGAAAAATGACCCCAAAGAAATTTTAAATTATTTTGCAATATTATTAAAATTTGGGGCCATTTTTCATAATCCAAAATAGCCCCCAAGCAAGAAATGAAAAATGACCCCAAAAAATAGAAAAATTACCCCAAAATTTCGTGTTGTTGTGCTCCATTTAAATTTTTGGGGTCATTTTTCAATTTCGGGTTGGGGTCATTTTTCTTTGGGGCTATTTTTCAGGGTGCCAATTTTAATATTTTGAAAAGGACGATTGATACAAAGCTAGGATTAAAAAAATTGGCTAAAAAACTTGACTGCTAAAACACACTTATGATTTCAAAGGACCATGTTATTAATATCGTTTTGGGGACCATAATTTTGTCCAAACAATCTAAATTCGAGTTAAAAAACACTAAAGAAAACGAAAATGTGTTTAGTGTCAAAAATAGGATCTTCTCAGACCAAAGGACGTTCAGACTACTGTAAAACATGGTAGTGGTACTGTAATACTTTAGTGCTCTTTTTCGAAGTTTGGTGTCGACACTTTAATTAAAATCGATGGTTAAATTACACCAAGTGTTTATGTAAGTAGTTATTCGACAGCAAATATTTATTTACGATCACTTGCTTTTTAACATGGACAACGTCGTAAACACATTTCGCGTATTGCAAGGTCATTTATTGGCAGATAACAGGATCTCAAAATTAGATTAGCTGGCCGGCTCAATTTGATTTGAATCATTCTGAATACCTGAATTTGTGCATTTGCGTATGAATATCAAATAAAAATATATTTAATTTTTAAATATTGTGGAATTATTCACTTTCACATTCGCTAAACAGACAATAGCAGCACATCCAGACGTGTTTGTTTTATATCTGCAAGCAAAGACATCATGCAGAAGCTTTATATATAATACATGACTTTAGAGTTGATGTGGTAAATTTATTTAATTTTTTAATTTGTTATTTATTTGTACTCAAAACAAGTAATTGCTTTTATTTTAATGTTTTTTTTTTTAAGAAAACATTGACAAACAAATACATACATTCTCGTACTAATTACGAAAATAACTTAAATTTCATTATGTTCTCTCTACACTTTTCTTTCATTTTATTTTATTTTTTTTTTTTTTTGTATTCTTTTCTTTATTTTGGCACAAATCTTGGATTTAGAAAATAAAATTAATGACTACCAGCCTAAATTTCATTCTAAGAACATGAGTGAATTTCATATGATTTTATAGGAAATAACTAAAATAAACAACAGCATGAAGGGGAGCAGGAAAAAGAAAGGCAAACAGAAAACAAGAAACCTAAAATTAAAATAAAAATGGATGCCTAATGTGAAATGTAAGTACAGGAATGAAATGAATATTTTTTGTTGTTGCTGCTGTTGATTTGGAATTAAATTTCCTCCATTTTTTTATACATTTGAAGTTATATTTGGCCAAAATAATCCCACACTCCAAACAATCTACACGAACAACGATTGTAGGAGTTTTAGTTTTTTCTGTTTGAGAAAAACTCTAAAATTCCACTTTTCTTGAGTTTTGCTTGTACAGCAGGCAAGAGTGGGTAATTACAACAAGTACTTGTATTTACTTTTAAATATCATTGTATTTGTGTGTATGAGCGTATGTGTGTGAATGTTTAAATATGAAAGAAGTGCAAAGACAAACGAACTACATACTTAACTCCAATGCCATTCCCCCGTGTTGAAATAATGAGCGAACTCTTGAGAATATTCTTTTCAACTCTCGTCTTCGTTGTCTTTGGCTTACGGTCTCAAGCTAATGCTCTGTCTGCTAATGAGAAATTCTTGTGAAATATTTTCTCGATTATCTTTTGCGTTGTTGGTGGGTTGCCTATTTGTTTGCTTTGCCACTCTTTGTTTTTGACTCTGCTTCCTTCATTTTTATCCAATTGCTGTTTCACTCTTGATATAAATTTTAAGAATATCGTTGTTGTTTCTACTGTAAATATTGTTGTTGTTGTTGTTGCTGTTGCTTAGTTCTTTCGCATAAAAAATATTTATTTTCTGCTTCCGCGTATGCCTTTAGGGCAACATTTTGTCTTTTATGCCATGCCATGTAAAACTGGGTCAAACTATACAAAATACCATAGAAAAATAAAACACAGCAACGGCAACATTAACAGCACAGCAGTAGCACTAAACAAGAGATAAAATAAACAAAAACAATAACAGCAACAGCAACAGTAGAAGTAACTTTTTCCTGTTTTTTTTTTTTTGTTTTTTTTTTCTAAGAAAAAAAGTTTGAACACAAAATAGAAAAAAATATTTAAAATAAAACTTTTTACTCTCATTGAAGAGTTAAAAATAAAAAAAAAACTTATTTAACTTATTACACCTCGAATGTTGTTGCAACAAGAACAATCTCAACAACACTTGTCTAATAAAAATTAGGAAAATTAAAAAAAAAAAATATTTTCTATTGAGAATTCTTAGAAGCTCTTCGTAAATTTGGTTTAATTTGAACGCTAATAACACCTTAGCCAACCAAGCGTTTCTGTATTTCATGAAAAAAAAGGAAATCATCCTTTAATTAATTGAATTCTTTACGTTTTCTGTTACAAATAGAGGCTTTGCAATATTTAGCAAAAAAGTAGTTCAAGTAGTAGTTTTTTTTTATCAAAAATTTCTCCTCATTATGAATCACAATGGGACACCCTTTTCAATGTGTTTTTTAATAAAATCATCATGTTTTATCCATTCAACTATTTAAAAAAAAAATTATATATATTTTTTAATTTATACTGAAGTCTTTATATAAATATTAAAGCCAAAAGATGGTTGAAGTTCTTAAAAATAAATCAAAATATATTCAACACCCCTGAAGACATGCATACATCTGGTAGGAACACATAAAAGCTGTAAATATGTGAACAACTTTTCTTTATTCAAAGTATCAGTTTCACAGATAATTGTATTGTTTTAACAGTATATAAGAGAATTGTCGATATTGGTATTCATTAGCTTTTATTTACGTTAAATAGCAACAGCAGATATCAGCTGTTGTCGTAAACTAACGACAAAAGGCCCAACCATAATGTGCTTAGGCTAGCTTAAACAACTGTGCGAATGCATGCAAATTAAATGTGTAGAACCATAATGTACATAACAAACGTTTCGTTGAGTGTCGTTCAATTTTATTTGTTTACGTGTGGAGAGAAGCCGATCGCACCAATCATACGCAAACAGCTGCTTTTGTGTTTGTGTAAACAATAATAAACAAAAGACGGCAGTGTGCATTGGAAACCGAGGATAACTTTATTGAAAATTTTATTGAAATTATATAAAAAAAAACAATTTCTCTGTGACAAATGTGTATCTTATTCATTTTCAACCATTTAAATATTTTTCTTTTCTGTTTATTTTGTAGCACATTAATAACAAAATTTAAACAAATGTGCTTGTGTTCACAATTGGAATGAACGCAAGGTTGTATTTTTTAGTACTATATTTTATTTATGATTTATTATTTTTTTGTTTTAATTAACAAAAAAAATATAACTGACGTGTTTTCGGTAAAATATTTAACCGTTGTAGATATTAAACTAAGAACAGCTTGCATTTAAGCTCAAAAAGTACATTATAACCACCCGAAAGCTTCGTTAGACTTTTGACAGACGTTTCGTGCATTTTTGACATTAACTTATGTCAACAAAAGTACATTATAATTGGGCCTAAACATTTTTCTATCGATTATGCATTTGAAATATCGTTAAATTTTGTTTGAAAAGTCGTTTGAGTATTTATGCTCTTCACTATTTTGATACGAGTATTTCATTTTGCAGAGGTGCCATACGATTATAACATGAACATAAAGAAAACTAAAATTGCTTCAGAGTACGTAATGAATCATATAATCGTTACTGCAAACAACAAAAATTTTCAACTTCTTTTGCAACAGTCTTATTATTAGGGCAACCAAAAATATGCTCTATGAAATTAGTTTTAAGCGCCTAAAATATACATTGAAAAAACACTTTTAAGCGTTAAAAATATGCTCTATAAAACTCATAATACATACATATGTTGATGTAAAATTACGTATATTTTTTTCAAAAATTTGAAAACGTGTTACGTGTTACATGTTAGCCATCATTAGCCACCAACCAGATATAATAAAATTTCTTTATACTTATATATCGCTGATTTGCGAGAAGAGTAGCATAAGTCAAAAAACACATTTTTTTAATGCAGAAATATAAGACAAACTGTAATTTTGTATTTTTATTGTATTTTTATCTCTTTTTTCACAGAGTGGCGACCAAAAGTGTCTTGCATTAAAATGTTTAAATGCATATAGCTCAGAATCGCTTTCTTGGAGTTATGCCACTCTTCTCGCAAATGAGCGATATATTTATTTTAATTCCAAAATTAACAAAAAAATAAAAAAAAATTGCAAAAATTCAGATTGGCAAGAATGCGAAATAAAAGAGTAAAAAATTAATTTAAATTATTGTTGCAATAAATAACAATCATATCGCTCAAATTTTGAAACGTGAAACTTTGTCGTAAAATGCTTTTGTACATCGCGAAACTCCTTTCGACATCAATGATTGATTCAAATTTGAAAGCAAACGTTTTAAAATCTCGATATCCGCTGATATATTCTTCAGTTTGTTTGACACAGATTGCTTGATTTTCTGCATATTCTTACGAAAATTTTATTAATTTAAAAATCAACTTTTGATCATGCAATTATTGCAATTTTTCTCCGATTGGTGCAACGTTGAAAAATACGTAACTTTTAATTTAGAATTCATTATTAAGCATTTTTTTGAAACGTTAATTCCCTAGATGTAAAATGCGTATGCTTTGTATTTAATTTGTGTTTTACTTTGACGTTTCTATCAAATTGACATTAACTATTTCACAATAGTTTAAGAAGGAGCTTCATGAACCATTCTTGCGAATTTCCCCAATTGCACAATGTTTAATATTAAGAGTTTTTAAGAGTACCATTATTATTCAATAGATTACACTTAAGTTATCTGATAGTACGTAGTCATTATTTTGAAAAAATAAAATTTGATTATACATGTAAATTCTTCTAAAATATGTAAAAATTTTTAAAATATGCCATACAAATATGAAAAAAATTTAAAAATGCAAAAGTATGCATTTACGACGAAATATGCAAAAATATGCTGTAACAAATAGGGGTTAAACATCGTAGTTTTTCCTAAAAAAAATTAATATTTTTCTTGTTTTGTCACTAACATTCAGAAAAATAAAATGCTAATGCATATTTTTGGTTGTCCTACTTATTATTATTGCACTTAATTAAGACAAGACAACTATACAGACTTCAACAAAGCGTTTTATAAAACTAACCATGCTTGGTCTTTTTATTCATAAATTAAATAAAATTGAATTTTTAAGTTTTTGATCAACAGACCTTATTAATGGGTAAATGTTATCCAAAGATAAATTAATTGTTCTCTTCATAGGCATTTCCTTATTATATTCACAAGTTTAATACAAGAAGAGTAGTACTTAGAGTGAAGACTAGTGCTTGTTCTTCCAAACTATCTGCCTATACCGCAAAGAAATATTTTTGCTAATCAAATATATATTTTTTAATTTAAATGGCATCGAAATTATTATGTTGTTCTCGTTATTTTAATTGGAGTTTCATTACTGCACACACTGTGGTAGCCGCAATTAAAATTCGAGAACTACAACATTCATTGCTTTTACTTTTATTCGAATTTTGAAAAAAACTATTTATTAATTTTTTTTTTTCGTTTTATTTTAGTGCTTGCTTGCAATTTAAATCTTGCCATTATTGCCGTACTGTCCTTTATTTGAATGAAACCAAAAGATTGTTTCTCTATGAAACTAATTGAAGGAAAACCAAATTATATTTTATTTTATAGCCAATTACGTTTGTCAACCCATTCATATTTAAATTTTATAAAATAAGACAACCTTTTGACAAAAAAAAAAAATAGAAAAAAAAAAACGCCAAGAGTGATTGATGTTAAAAAAAGAAGAAGACATAATTGATCATTATGGCCTTTTAAATTGGACGAATTCTTTAAGAGACTACTTGTACTAAATTTATTTGCAATTTGAAAGAAAAATTTATTTCATTTTTGTACAACCATTCAGATATAAAGCTTTCAACGAAGATGTTCATTAAAATTCAACACCCCGGAATGCCTTTTTGTCATGTTTTTCCTTTCTTTTGTAAAATATTTTGCAAAACTTTTGATATTTTATAGAAATTTACATTTTTTTCTCTTCATTTTAATAAAATTTTTTTTTCTCTGTCATATCAACATCATCAAGGACATCTATTACTATGTTTTCCTTTGCGTGTTTGCAAATCTGTGCATATATTATGTTTGTATTGGGGATATTCTCTCACATCATTACTTATTATTTTTAAATATAATTTTTCTATTATTTATTATAATTTTGTTTTTTTTTTTTTTTTTTTTTGGGATAAAAATAAAGTTGATTTTATATTTAATAGTAAACATTTTTTCTTTTATATCCCATTAAAAATATATATACTTTTCTGTGCCTACTTTTAATATACACTCTTACTCACACACACACACACACACAGATATCTAAATATAATAAATGATTATAAAAGTGCTTCAAATAGTTCAGTATGACATTTTGAATGTATGCGCATGAGGGTTTTCATACATACTGTACATACATACGTGCATATACGAGGGTATATCGTTAATAAATTTCAGCTTTTTGTTTATTTTCCTATTTAAAAAAAAGGGATGTGGTTATGAAATAAATAGAATTGTTCTTGTGGAATTATTTAAAATAAAAAGCTATACACAGTAACGATAGAAAATTGTCAAATAATTGTGATTATTATCAATAAAACTTTTAATTAATGTTTTAAGTGAGTTGTTCACAATATAAATATAATAAATAATATAATATAAACGAATTTCAAAGGACAACTTCTAACAATATCATAAATGGCAAAATATTAACCTGAAGCATACAGCTTTGTCACAGATTTCAATTCCCTGCGGAAATAGAATTCAAATCATACTTTAGTTCTTAAAAAAAGCTAAAAATTGATTTTCAAAGCAATTCCAAATTATTTTTTGAATAAAATTTTCAGAAAATGCAACTACAAACAATTATTGTAAAAAATGTTAAATTTCAACTCCTGAGAAATTATCTGTCCAGACTTTTTCATTGCTTATAAGTATTTCCTTTTTTGTTTTTAGTAATACTACTTTTATTTAT
The DNA here is from genome assembly GCA_963576795.1 of Metopia argyrocephala. Lineage (NCBI taxonomy): Eukaryota > Metazoa > Arthropoda > Insecta > Diptera > Sarcophagidae > Metopia > Metopia argyrocephala. The sequence continues at coordinate 1,915,690 of OY756208.1, forward strand.
TAATTTATATTTATCGACTTCCTCGTCAGGGAGTGACAATTCGTCCACCAACACAAGGGCGAAATTCGAAAGGAAGGCGACCAATCTGAGGCAAGATCTCGTTCCCTCCGTGAGTGGCAGTTACTGTGAGATGATAAGACCCGTGAAAGGTGGTCTTACGGCCTTATCCCTCAAGTGGACTGTTGGCTAAATCGTCAGCACGGTGAGGTAGATTATTATCTCACGGAGTTGTTGACGGGCCATGGGTACTTTTGGCTGTAAGTCCCACATGCATCTACTGTGGTACACAATCCGACTCAGCTTACTACACATTTTTTGAGTGTAAGAAGTGGATGTCAGAAAGAAGTGCACTGGCACCTTGGCTCCCAATATGATCAAGCCGCAGAGAAGGATCACCTTCTTTGTGAGGGGGATCCTCGGCCGAAAGGAGAGAGGCCTTGCAAGGTCGGTGAAACTGTAGGGCCCAAATGGAGCGTAATATAAGGCTCCATCCGGAAATAATGTCATAAACTGACTGTTTCACGATAGAGCCAGGTGATATAGAGAGGGGTTTTAGCCGGTAAGCAAAAAGCATCTAAGTGTGTAAGTGCATTTCTCCTCTCACAAAAAAAGAAAAAAAATATTAATATTACCAACTGAAAGACAATTGTGCCCATAATTATGAAAGTGGTCTAAGTCATATATTTGTTTTTTCAAGATATTTAATGAATTGCATTTGAATAAATTAAAAAATATTTTTACCTTATGCGACATTTTAATTTATAATTTTATTGGTCTTAATTGATGGAAATTTATTATGAATATGAAATTTCGTGTGAATTTCATACGATAATATTGTATTTAAAGTTTTAATTGACTTAGACCACTTTCGAAATTAACTGAATGTGCTATAAATTACTTAAAGCAATAAATAACTTTAAGTTTTATTTAAAACAATAATTTGATTGAAATAATTCCTGAACATTTATTAATTATTTTTAAGCAGTAATCCATTTTATCATTATTTCGAGTATTTAAGATTCTTAAAATGTTCCTGAAAAACTAAAGGGATGTACGATAGTAAACTCATAATATCTTTTTGTTTTTCTTCCGATACTGATCTAATGGTGTTGTATAATCAAAGTAATTTAGTATTTCCGTATATTTTGGGTCTTCCTCTTTTAGGTGAAAGATCCAAAACGTGAAATTTAGAATCATCTAAAGAATTTTTGACTTAGACCACTTTCATAATCAACACTAAATGAATTCCATATAATGTTGAAATTACAACCACTATCTAATGGTTCATTTTTGACAATTTCGTAAAAATTACATTGCAAAAATATAGTTTAAAATAATGTGTTATGATATAACTGATAAACTAATTTTTTTTTAAATTTTGACTTAGACCAGTTTCATAATTATGGGCACAATTAATGTTAAAGATTTCTATGAAATGGCTTATGTTGGTTTTGAAGATCGCTGTGGTTTGTGAATTATTCGCATAGACCAGTCATTCATGAAATCCTACCAGGAAAAAAGTCTTACGAAGTTAAATTGCACAATCTTGATAGCCAATGCCTTCAAATCAGACCAAAAGAAGTTACTCACCATAGTCCTATAGCAGCCACCGTTGGCAGTGATGGCCTGGCCAATGTCGTTCTCTGGTTTTGTTTAGTACAATAACGTTAGTGCTATTCAGTAGCTCTTCGTATAAGCTGATAGTTAAAAATAGAAATCAAGTGGCATATTTATAAGAACGAAAAACAAATAATTCGAAACATTAGTATGCAAAATCAGTTTTCTTACAGTTTTTAATACTATTCACTTGGATTATGGTTGAAATAAATTTTTATTTAAAATGTTTTCCAAAATATTCATTCCATTATAATAAAATAGTGATTTTAGGAGAAATACTTTTTAAAAATATGTATAAATACGGATTTTGCACACTGTAATTTGGCAGTAAATGTTATATTTTTTTTTCAGAATTATTGAAAAAATTTTTTTTAACTTTTAATGAAATTTAACTCGAATATATTGGAAAAATTCCTAATATTCCAGTAAATTCTTTATTTAAATAGCAAAATCGTTGACGTTAAACATGTTTAAACAAAAAATGCTCATTAAAATTTAGTATGGGATTGAACTGCAGGATCTTTTATAGATTAAACGTTATTTCGATAGAAAAACAAACAAAAGATTACCCTCGTATATAATATATGTATGTAAACTCATATGTATAAGTTTATAAAAAATCTTATACAAAAAACAAAAAATTTGTAAATTGTAATGACTTTCTTTGAAAGAAAACACAAAAATTATTTTTATTTTTTAATTCAATTTCTGCATTCATTTGCTCGTCATCATCTCGGTAGTGGCTGCTTGCAATGGGGCACAATTTTTTATCAAGTGAACTTGTTAATAGAGTATAAATATAAAAACGCAAATTATAATCTATGTTGAGCCAAAAAGAATGTGAAAAACAAGAAAATCGTTTATAAACGAATTTTAAGCATGAATGCTTGTCCTATTACCCTTCTTAAGTAAATTGCTTGAATTTTCCAAAAATAAAAAGAAAAAAACCGAACAGAGGGTCTTTATTTTTCTCCCTTGACGTTTTTTTTTTTTCTTCTCTATTTTTCTCCTCTTCTTCTTCTATATAATCGTATGTGTGTAATTTTATTCAATATGAAAAAGATTTATTTCTTCAATTTCGTGTTTACAAAATTTTAAAAAACTTGTTGGTTGTTTTTGTTTATGAAAATAAAAACTTTTTAAGTGATACCAAAACACATTTAAGTATAAACGTGCGGAAACTAAAAAAAAGAGAAGGAAAAGAAGAAGAAAAACTAAAAATAAGTGGAAATATATACTTAGTTTGAAGTAAATTTAAATACAATTTTCCACTTGACAATATAAAATTAGAAAATTTATGAAATTTTAAAAGTTTGCTTTTCCATTAATTTATGAAACAACAATAATTTCAGGAACAGAAACAAAAGTTTTCCTGAAAATAAAAACAAAAAACTAAAACCAATTTGTGAGTCAAGGAGGTCAGTCGGAACAATAATATTTTTTGCAATTTGCACTCTCTTGACGTCAGACAATTTTTATGAAAAAAAAAAGTAAAACAAAAATGTTATTATGGAGCACTTTTAATAAAATATGTATACAAATGAGAGGTTTTTGTGAAATAAAAATTTATAACTTTAGAATTTCAAAGTTTATTTATAATTCAAACACACAAATAAAATCAAAACTAAATATTTTTCTACTAATTGATACAACTTTTGATATTTTTTTAAAAGAAAAAGTTGCATTTTATTTTGCTTTTTTTATCAAAATCAAAAGAAAATAAATTACCACAGAAATATTATTGGATTTACGACTATAACTGAATTACCACATACACTGTAATCGGAACTAAAAATGAAAGGTCATTTGAAATGCCTTTCCTCTTCGTTTGTGGTTTTACAATATAAGGCAGACACTAAAACGGAATTTTTGCTGCACAACATACTGAAATCTCATAAGAGTATGCAATATACAGCCTGTTTATGTGACTTGAAAAATAATGTGTACGAATAAACGAAAGCCACGCGAACTACGATCAATTTGAGTTTATCTTTCATACGCACTTACGTCTGTCAGTAATTGTATAAAGTGATGCCAATAGATTCTATTTCTTCTAAAGATGAAAAAAATACTACTAAATTGTTTGAAGGTAAATACAACATTGTATAATATTACACAACTATGTATGTATGTATATGAACAAACGAAAGAGATAACCACAGTGTATACACTGTGAAGAGAGATAACAACAAATATAAAATCAAAAATATTGCAGGTAGTGAAATTTTATTTTTTTGCATTTAACTTAATTTTATTAATTCATTCCTAGTAATACAATTTATTAACCTTTTGGCAAATGGCCTTTAATTTTCTTTCTGTGGAAAACCTATTTGCTGCAAATACCACCTCTAGCAAACCCCAGGGGGCTAATTCTGGCAGTCGTGATCGAAATTACATTCGAATAGAGAATAATTTCGACACCGAACAATTTTCTAATTCTGTTACTCGATACGAATCGAATTTTTGTTTAGTGTTGTAAAACATGCAAAAAAAGTCATTTTACAATACTGACAAAAACTCAACAAATAGTAAACAAAATCCTTATGTATGCATATACACATACAAACATACATATGTAAAAAAAATTAAAAAAGGAAAAAAATTTAAATCAAATTAAAAAAAAAAAAATAAAGCAAGTTTACAATGAATCCATCATTATTTTTTTACTCATCATCTTCCGATACTGATGAGAATTTAAATATGAATCTTGTTCGGCAAAAATGCGGAGTACCAGTGATCCCTTAAGTCTGCCAAGCAATGCGTAAATCTTGATATAAGCATTTTGAATATGTATTATGTATCTCCAAAGTTCCTCATTACGAGAATGTAAATCAAACACCACTAGAAATAATAAATTAAACAGATTATGACGCTGAAACCAACACAACAAATATTGGAAAAAAAAAAAATCCTCGAAAATATTAAAATAAGTTTATGTAGGAACTGAAAATTGATTTAAATCATATATTTTTATTTAAATTCATATTGGTGGACTAGAAGCATTCAATTTTAACGCTATTTGTTCCCAAAGATGGTAAAGTCTTGCCTTTCCTTGCTAAGTATTCGGCAATATGTTCTTTGCCAAGTCCGTAAGTTATGCCATGAAATTTCCTAGAATTTCTTTGTGCATAATTTATTTTTGGCCTGAAATATATTTTATAATTTGAAGAAATTAAAAAAAATTTAACTTACATGTTTATTTTTTGTCTTTACTTATGTATGTATATAGAAAAACGTTAATTCGAATGGCTTTTTGTTTGCGAGTAAATACTCGCATGACTGCATTCGAACAACTATTCGTTATCGAATGGCATCATTAGAAATGTCGATACATGTTATTCGATAACGACTCATAGAATCCCAAAAGTAGAAAAACTCGTACATACGAGTAAGAATTCGATCGTAATCGAATGACAGAATTAGCCCCCAGATTTTCTCTATAAACTGCACAAGTAGACGGAGCTGCTGCATTGTTGATATTTTTCATATTTATGTAATATTTCTTACCACTTGTTTTTCGTTTTAATGCTTATTTTTTTACTATACGAATACACAAAAGCAAGTGACCTATTTTGACATTTATTTCGCAGAGCTGACCTTGTGTTCGTTATACATAAACCGAATTTTATATGAATTCATATTGCTGTTCGTAAATTTTTTCGCACAGATTGAAGATACATAAACCGAAATCGGTTTTCTTTCGTTGTAAACGTAAACGAAGTTGTTTACTAAAGATACATAAACAGGCTGATAGTTTATATAAATATAGCCTATAGTTTATACCTTTTTATATCCCATAAGACTAAAGTGAAAATATCTGTAAATTTAATTCCATAAAAAAAATTGTAAAATGGCAAAATTTTAAAAACCAAAAGCAATTAGGTCAGCTACGATCAAGAAACTCTATTGTACGTTTGACTTTTTCCGCCTTAGATAGCAAACATCAAGAACTCGATAAGATTGCACTCTACTTTAGATCAGAATTTATTTATTTCATCATTCATCAATAGTCGTAGCGTTAAAATCGTGGAATAACATATATTTTTCATTAATTTCCAGTCTATTCTACCTGAAATGAATGATTAGGAGTACAGGGCCGCCTTCTGGTAAGATAACAGCTAACCTACTGAAGATGCTCACGACTCATATTCAACATCCACTGACAGATGAGGCAATTGCTGTTGATCATTCAAAGGTAAAGGTATAACACTGGCCCTTGAGTGTTCAAATAGACAGCAGCTTGTCTCGTCAACAAAAAGGCGCATAATATATCGTCATGCGGGAGTTTATGTTCTCTATCCGCCATTTCATATTTTTTATATATTTCGAGTTAATGATGCCACTTTAAGTTTTCGACCCCAAATTTTTCAAGTATAAATTGGCTCAATCATCTATTACACACAAAAAAGGTGCATAATATATTTCTACGACAAAAACAACATATCTTCAAATTCCAATACAATGCACTGCATGAGTAGGGGTTTATCCCTAAGTATTGATCTTGAAGAAAATTTAAAAAAAATAAAAACTTAATTGGTAAGCATTTGATACCATCCAAGAGAACAAAACTTGTTCACTTAAATATTGTTCTAGTATTAATTGACTCAATCATCTATCATACATACACGCGCATATTGTATATATATCCCCAACACACCAATGGAGCAGACCGGTTGAAAACAAGAAGTGTCATAGCTTCGTAAATATCGTTGTGAAGATCGGTAATATAGTATGTAAACTGTCAAATGAAGAAGCCAAGTGAAGAACGTGTTCAATAAATGACTTACTTTAACGGGCATATTTTTTTAGCTTTAGTTTCGTTGAATTTGAATAAAAGTAAAAAAGTATTTTTAGTAAACATTTAATTAAAGTGTCTCATTAATTTAATTTGCCATCATCACATGCACAATAAATAATCATTTCTCTACACACATTCAGCAATCTTCATACTTACAAGTGATCATATAAATTTATTTTAAAGTATTTTAGCTTTTGAAAATTTTCTCAATCTTACCAATTATATTGAAGATAAAATGTTCATTTCATGATACTTGTCATATTTCTATTTATTTATTTCTATTTTTTAATTTTGCTAAAATCCCAGTAAAATTATCATCAATTTCAACATGAACAGTTTAAAATGTGTTTTAATTCAGATAAAAATTATACAAATTTATTATCAACATCCCATTTCAAAATGATTTAGAGGTGCCTGTATCATCCACACACATATTTTTTATTCAGTCTTTTAACACAACATTTTAATTTTAATAAAGAAATTTACATTTAAAACAGAAAATGTCTCCCTTTTTTGTTGCACTCGCATTCTTTAATACCAAATTAAAATGCTTTAATTTATGATTTCTAGTCCCTTTTTTTTATTTTTGCTTTTAAGGAGGAAGAAAAACATAAAACGGCCTCATGGAAATAACAAAAAAAAAAAGTCATTAATATCGATAAGAGTAGAGTTTAAGTGATAAAATCATAAATTTATGCTTAAGGGACATAAAATTCAAATACAGGACCGAGGAATGTTACACATTCCAAACTCATCACTCTGTCACAATTGCACACTTACACACACATCCTACTTATATAACATGAATAATAAAAAAAATGTTCCCCCGAGTCGTTTAATAAGGACCAAAAAACAAAAATGTATTTATAAAACCAAACAACATAAAACTACTACTACTGTAGCCATAAATATATTCCCTCACATGCCCCAAAAAAAAGTGTTTTTTTTTAGTTTCTGTTATGGAAAATTTAAACATTTTTCGTTGTATGCCAAAGAAGCACTTGAGTGTGTCGTTTTATTTGATTAATGGTTTCTGATTATTTTTAGAGTCCTTTTATCAATTTTTTTTTTTTTGCAACTGTTTTTTTTTCTTGGGTTTTTTCAGTGACAAAACACTACAGAGAACATGACTCGTTGACTGTTAAGTTGTAGTGGGTGGATGTATTGAGTAGGAGGGGTATACGTATAGGAGTAGTAGTATGGCATTTGATAAAACTAATTAGATTTTGTGTTGACTTTTTGCATACAAAACACTGTCATTGATTTACTTACATTGACTTTGAGTGTTTGTTTGTCTATTTAATTAATTAACAAAATACAGAATGAGACTACATATGGCTTTAAAAGGCTATTGAAACACATACTTATGCTTATGCGTACACATTTGTATAAATAAAGTTGATTTGAATTTGAATGAACGTGATTCATTCATTCAATAATTAAATTTAAATCACAATTAACGGTCTCTTAAACAATTGATTGATTAACTGTGAAAGCATTATTGCAAACGTGGTGATAAATAACACATTTATTCAAAATCATAAATAATACATAAAAATAATGGGATTGTGTGTTTTAGGCAGAGTAGGAAAATAAACAAAACGAAACGTTTGATATCATTTTGTTTTGTTTTTTACAATGAGTTAAACACAAACAAAACAAAACAATAAGAGCGATTGTCCCATTCAGTTTTGTATATTGTTTTTATTTTGAGCACTACAAATACACTAACTCAAATGTGCGTAGGTAGAACAAAAAATGAATGAGAAAAAAATGGAAAGGAAGAAGAGAAAAAAGAGCAAATTATATAAATGTAACGAAATAACAAAGCAAGCACAAGAGCAAAAAGCGATTTTTTTTCGTTTGCGCTGTTTCTCATTTAGTAAGTATTTGTTTCGGTTTTGCTCATGTACAATACGATGAAAAAAAATTTAAAAGTTTATGACTTTGTGATAACGTTTGCGAAATGTTTTTGTTTGTTTGCCCACTCTGGTTTTAGGAACTCCCCATCCAATTTTAGCTGAATAAGATTGCTCAAGTTATTGCAAAAGATTTGTTGTTGTTATTGCTAGTTTTTCGATGTCACATTATAACCCAAAATTAAAGTTTTAGAAAATTATTTAATTCAATTCAAGAGAAATATTATATTTTTGTTATTCCTATTTATTGATAGTCTAGTGAGAAAACAAGGACCACCCGTGTGTCAGGGTTACGGCCTAGCTTCTCGCAACACTCATAATGTTTGTATTAATTTTTATCCAAGAATACCGGGACCTACAGTTTAAAGTCGACTCTGAACGACAGCTTTGAGAAGCTTTTTCATGGCAATCAATTACTCCCAGAGCTTTTGCCAGAATACTGCTGTGAGGTAGTCAGCAGAAGAAATAATTTTTTCATATTTCTTATCAAGATGTCAGAGCTGAGATTTGAACCCGGCACGTCTTAGTTACCTAAAACACTAACCACTAGATCACGGCAACTACAAGTTTAGTTATGCAGAAATAATTTTGGAAATTGGCAACTTTAACTATTGATAACGGAAAACGTCATCTGTTAAATTAGTTCCATTAGTTCAGTTTATATTTCCAAATCGTGATCAAATTAAGTGTTTTGTTCGGGCAACGTTTAAAAAGATGTTCATCGATAAATAATCGTCAGAGATGGGTCCTATTTTTATATGAATGAATGCAGAAAAGTAAAGAAAGTTGTCGACTCAGGAGTATTCCCTGAATCTTAAAAAAGATACTGCTTACAAATAAAAACTAAAAAAAAAAATAAATGAATAAGTAAATGAAGGAAAATAATATTGCCAATGACTTTAATTTGCTTTACAAATAATGAATTTCAAAAGGATCTTGCAAACTTAAAAAGAGATATTCTGGTATGTGATGAAAATCATTTATCGTGTGAAATTTAAAGCTGCTATAACTTTCAATTATTAAGGGATTTGGAATTGTTCTTGGAGTCTTCACCTTAACGAGCGTTGCCACTAATTCCTTTATTATAACAATTTTATATGACTTTGAAAGTACAAGCGATTTCAGTTTCGAACAAAGTAGTTTCTCATCACATACCGGACTACGTGATATTTTATTCTTTAATAAATTAGAATGTCATTAATTGTCTATCGTTTGTATGTATTATTTTCATAGGCCTAAATAAATTACTCAAAAATTGCAAATGATTTCAAGGATTTCTAATATTTGTAAAACATATTGATTTATAGTTAATTAGGTACTATGAGGCTTTAGTACACCATGTCAACAAGCAGAAGTTTGGCCCTTGTGTAGCAAATATTAATAGCAATTGATCTTACTATAACCTAAGGGCTAGAAAATTGCAGTGAAATCTACGATGGAGAAAACATATCGTCGCAAGAATTAAAGAACGCTGTAACTCACAAAACATTTAATGTTCACCAGAGCCAAAAAACGTGTATGAAAGTAGAAAGAAGACACTGACGCAGACGGCGTAAGTGAATTTATTTCCGTCATAGAAATCTTAGACTGGGACAAATTGACGATAATTTTTTGTCTGACAAAAATGATGCAAAAAATGTATTTTCGATTTTTTGTCAGTTACAGCGTTCTTTAATTCTTGTGACGATATTATCTCGGTATGTTTGTCTGATATCGAAGAGTCCAACATGTTTCTCATGCAATCCCTTTATTTTTCTCTTTTGTTTTAATACAACCGTTGTATGAAAAGCCAATTACGATAAAACTGTAATAATTTAAAAAAAAAAAATAGAAGAAACCCTCTATTACTTTCATATTGAAAAATACTAATTTATGGTTAAATGTTTATGCTATTTTGTTGCTGGTTCTTTGGCGTAGAGATAGTAGTGTGTGTTGTTATTACTTTTTACTTGAAGTTGAAAAAAAAAAATAGTTGAAAAGAAATCGTAATTTTCGTTACTAAATGTTTACAATAAATTTTCTGAGTATAAGTATGTTGAAACGTTTAATAATTTTGCAGGCATGGTATGGAAAGAGCAGTTTGTCTCTTAAACAGAATGAAATTTTGCTTTTTAGAAATGCAGCTTCCAAGACTAACATTTGCTTGGCTACTTAAACTGAAGCTCCAGTTTGATAATTAAACATCTCAGGGTTTCTTATTTCCATTTAAAAATTATAATTAAAAAAATATTTGTAAATTCTTTTTTAATATCTTTCGTATTGTTTTGAGGAAAATATGTGTTTTTGTTTTTTTTTCCTTCTTCTTAATGGTTTTTAATGTTTCATGCTTATGCGTCCATATACTCTGCTTCTTTAAAATGGGTTTTATAAATAAAACGCTGTGTGTGTGTTTTTGTGTCTATATGCCTTAGTCGGTATCATATGGTCGTTCTTGAAAGACCATAAATTTGTTTCCCTTTGGCAGGAAAATCGTTAATAGAAGTTATTGCTGTTTTTACTGCTGTCTCTCTCCCCACTCTTTTTAAAGCCTCTGTAAAGTCTTTCATTCTTTTTTATATTTTTTCTTTCTTTATTTTGTGAAAGTGTGTCTATATAAGTTATTAATATTGCCAGAGTGAGTGCTTGTGCTTTTCTTTGGTTGTTTGCGGTTTTCTGGTGCCCCATATTGAATGCCTCTGTCTTTAATGTATTCCTGTAAATGTCTCTCTGTGTGTGTGTGTTTTTTGTGCGGTGGCAAATTAATTTCTACTTTGAGTTTTAGCCTTCTCAAACAACAAAATTTGAACGCTGAAAATATATTTTTTTTTTGTTATTTTTGTAAGTCATGCCATTTAAATAGAAGTTCAAGGCTGTGAAACTTTGTATATTAATATTCCAATTCTATTCTTTTTTTGATTTTCAGTGGAAAAAAAATATTTTTTTTGTTTATCTTTCTTTATTTAATTTAATTTTTTTTTAGAATTTTATTTTTGTCAATAAAAAACATACAACTTTTTAAAGAAGTCCTTCATTTGTTTCTTGTGATTGTAAATTCAATAAAATGTAAAAAAAAGAAAATCAAAAAACTGAAAACATTAAATACTTTAAATAAATGCAGGACATTATTTTGTCTAATTCTTTAAATAAATATTTGTGTTTATCAAAGCCCAAGTGCTTTATGCGAATTTAACCAGTCCAGTATCATTTAGTACATGTCCTTATCCAATATGGTTTTGTTGTCTCTTTTTAATGCAAAACCAAAAAGTGCTCTTCATGTAGTCCTTGAAATCAAAGCACATACACACATACATACATGATTTCCCATTACAACACCAGTTTTAGTTTTACGGCCTCATATTTTATGTACCATTTTTATCCACTAATACTGGGCCCTAAAGTTTAAAATCGACTCCGAACGGCAACCAGTTACTCTCAGAGTTTTTGCCAGAAGACTGCTAAAAAGTATTTGCTTAAAATCAAAGCATTTGTGTATTATTTAACAAATCTTCCTCAATTTTCTAATCAATCTACACGCAGGAGTAGCGAAATATTGATAATTATATAAAAGTTTTTATTTACAAAAAAGACCTTGAGCTTGAGAATTTCATTACATTAAATAATAAAGGTCGAAAAACCAGAATTAAAGAAAAAAATTTCCCAATTTATTTTACTGTCCTACAAATTGATCACCTCTAATTGATTTTCTATTAAAAACTAAATCAAATTTCAAATATTCTTTTATATATCCGACCTTGATAAATACACGCAATTTATTTCTTTCTTAGGCTACAAATGAAAAATTAAAGACAATTTGGCAAAAATCATAAATTTTAAAAATAAAAACAAGAACCAAAAACAAAAACAAATGTAATAAAATTGTTGTCATAAAACGCTAAAATAAAAGATTACATCTGTACTTACAAGTCATGGTACATTTCGTGAATTATTTCTAGACTGAAAAGAAAATAGAAAAAAAAATAAAAATTAAACAATTTTGGTAAAAATTTGTCATCTGCTATAAAATCAGGTGAAATTTGTATCCACCAAAATCCCCTGAGTATTTAAAGCTTAACACGTAGACAAACCAAAAAAAAACAAACAAAAAAAAAAAACAAAATGAAAAAGAAACCAATTCCACAAACAATTAGAAATAGAAAAAACTCAATTGAAATAGAATACTAAACAAACAAAACTTTTCAATTTATTAAAACCAATTTAGAAGAGAAATAGACAAAAGTCACAGTTAAAATATAAAAAAAGAAACTCCTTTACGAAACCAAAAATAAAAAAAAAAAAACAGAAATATTGAGGCATATTTTCAGGTTGTGTAAGAAAAACAAAACAAAACTGTCAAAAGAATTATAGAGAAAATTTAGTTGTTTTCTTTGAATATATTCCCTCCACACTCACACACAGGTAGTAAAATGAAACCAACTTCCCAGCAAACATAAAAACTTGATTTCAAATTAGGGGTCAACTTAGAAACAAATTGTTCTTTTTTTTAATATGATAAATGCCACATTTTTAGTTGATATTAAATTTTCTTTCTCAAACTATTCTCAATTATTGTATATCTTCTCTAATATATAAAATTCTCGTGTCGCGGTGTTTGTTGCCAAACTCCTTCGAAATCGCTCGACCAATTTTCATGAAATTTTGTATGTATATTGGGTTAGTCTGAGAATCGGTCAACATCTATCTTTCATACCCTTAAATGTTAAGAGTGACCCAAAAGACAATTTATTTATAAATAATATATATATAGATGTATTAACTTCCAAGTTATTTTAAATTATATAGATTTGCGTACCGCAGAATACATATCGTTTATGTTTTTTTTTTCAGAACTATTCAGAGGGGCGGTAAAGAAGCTATTTCTCTCTGTCCCCAACTAACAAACTCAAGTACCGAAAACGGCGGAAAATCATTCATTAAAACTATCAGTAACCTAGATATCGACGTTGATAATCATTGAGACGTTGAATTTTGCAGTTCAGTGAAGAGAAACCACCCCCTGAAAATACACTCTATTCCACCTAACCAATGTCAACAATAGGGGGGGTCGTGGCATAGTGGTAGAGAACTCGCACAGAAACTCACACGACCAAGGTTCAATCCCAGCGAAGGATAAAATTATAAAAATATAAATTTGCGGTTTTCTAAAATACAATTTAAATTAAACATTAAATTTAAAATATAAGGGGTTCCCCCCCCTACAGCAAGACCATCTACAAGAAACCGCCCCCTGACATTTCTAATCCATTCCACCAGAAACCAATGATCAGGAGTACAGCGCCACCTTCTGGGAAGATAACAGCTAATCTACTGAAGACGCTCACCATTCACATTGAAACATCCACCGACAGTTGAGGCAATTGCTGTTTGATCATTCTAGGGTGAAGGTATAACAATGGCTCTTGAGTGGACAATGTGACAGCAACATGTTTCATAAATAAAAAAATAAAAAACAAGGCGCAAAATACACAAACATCTATGAAAAAAAAACCTTCTATGAACCCTCTTCACATTCCAATACCATGCACTGTATGAGTAGGGGTTTACCCCTGAGTATTGGTCTTAATAAAAAAAAAAACGAATGATGAGCGCCACCTATTGGGAAGTAGCAGATAACAGCTAAACCTACTTTGCGAAGGCACTCAACACAAAATCAACATGCAAACCGATGAGGCAATTGCTCTTGATCATTCAAGAGTGAAGGTATAACCCTGGTCTTTGAATAATGAATTCACAGCAATTTGTTTCATTCCTAAGGTGTTTAATAATATTGTAAGACAAAAAAATATACTGTCCTTTTCAAAAAATTCCAATACAATGCACACTATCAGTAGGGGTTTACCCCTGAGTATTGGTCTTAATAAAAAAAACATATAAATGATCTTTTTAAGTCGTACTTCAAATTTCTAAAATTCTTTAACAATCGTTCGCTTTGTTCTCTGCAAACTCATTTATATTTATATTCCACGGTCTCAATCATGTTGTTAGCTTGAAGTAAACTACTAAAGTGAATCTAAGCTTAGCTTAAAGAACCGTTATAAATTTGGGGCTTAATTAAATATGAAGGGTTTATATTTCAAAAGCTTAAATTCAAATTTGTTTCGAATTTTCCTACAAACATATAATTTTTAAATCCCAAACGAAAATGAAATGAAAACTTTTTACATATCCACGTACAACTTTCTCTACCACCCTCCACTTTTTTTTGTTTCATTTAAAGTATCATTATTACGAATTCTCTTGGTGTATTGTGGTAAATTTCTTTTTATTTTCTTATATTTTTCTACCCATTTTTTTCTATTCAAGCTTTTTCTTACTTTACTCTTTAATTTTTTCTGTGTGATTGTTTCCACTTTCAGACAGCCTTAGGTATTTAGCAGTGCCACTTTTGTTAACATTATGTTTGTATAGTGTGTGGCCACGAATGATGTATCAGTTTGTATCCACACCTTAGCCCAGCAAACATGTCTTGTATGAATGTATTTTGTTAGGGAAATAAAATTCTATGGAAATATACTTACAGCCGTGTTCGAAAAAAATAAACCACACCGACACACCCAATCAAACTGTACAAATTGTTTAAGAAAGAATTAAATGAAAGATCAACTTCATTATTCAATTTAGTTGCGGGGTCGTGGTATAGTGGTAGAGCGCTCGCACAGAAACTCACACGACCAAGGTTCAATCCCTGCGTAGGACAAAATTATAAAATTAAAAATTAAATTTAAAAAATAAGTTCTCCAGCAAGACCATCTTCAAGAAACCGCTTCCTGACATTTCCAATCTATTCCACCAGAAACCAATGATCAAGAGTACAGCGCCACCTTCTGGGAAGATAACAGCTAATCTACTGAAGACGCTCACCATTCACATTCAAACATCCACCGACAGATGAGGCAATTGCTGTTTGATCATTCGGGGGTGAAGGTATAACACTGGCTCTCTTGAGTGGACAAATTGACAGCAACTTGTTTCATCAATACAAAAAAAAGGCGCATAATATTCAATATTCTATCAACCATCTTCACATTCCAATACAATGCACTGCATGAGCAAGGATTTACCAATAAACAACAAAAAAAAATATTTTAAATTTCCTGACTTTGCCTCTGCATAAAATAGATTCTAACTGCTTTATTTTTAAAATATATTATTGGTTTATTAAGCGCTCATTCGACAAGCTTTGCATATAAATTTGTCAAATAAGCCTTTAATAATTGTGCAATATTTTTTAGGAATACGGCAAAAGGAGTTTGTCGGCGTGAAAATAAATATACTTATAGAAGTAATTGAAATTAAATAAATGTTTTTAATTATATTTTACCTTATTTTCTGTACTTTCTAGAATTTGGATTATTTTGAATTACTAATTAAAAACAATTTAGCAGTGAATTCAGAAGTTTGTATGAAGTCTGTGTTCAAATTTTCTTTCATACAGAAATAATAATAATAAAAGTGTTCATGGTTCGCCCATATTATTGGGTTTCATCACTACAAATTTTAAATGCGCAACCTATTGGGAAGTAGCAGATAACAGCTAAACCTACTCAGTGAAGGCACACTCACCACACAATCAACATGCAACGATGAGGCAATTGTTGGTGATCATTCAAGGGCCTTTGAATGATCAATTCACAGCAATTTGTCTCATTCCTAAGGCGCTTAATAATAATAATTAATAATAATATATTTACTGTATTTTCCAAAATTCCAATACAATACACAGCATTTAATAGGGGTTTACCCCTGAGTATTGGTCTCAAATAAAAAAAATGAAATTTAAGTTCAGCGACAGCGCAGTATGTGCCTAGGTTCTCTTTCTTGCTTAAACGCCTATCGAAAAAATATTTTCAATTTAACATAATCTGACTGAAAGTAATTGCACAAAATGTAGCATCCACTTTAATAAAGACACTGTACTAGAGTTCGCGAAGCACTACCATACCAATGTGTTTTCGCAACCGAGTCTTTTTTTTGTGGTATAAGGAGTGTTCTGGTGTTGAAGGGTCTTGAAATCACATTTTAATAGATCCAGTCAATAAACGCATTTATTTATTTATATTATCATTTACTGGTATTAAAAATATTTATATTTCATGGCTCAATATGATTTAAACTTGTGCCACTCTACAAAAAAAAAACCATTATAACGCTAATTACTTAAGTGGATTTTTATTACAACATTACAGCCGCGTTATACGAGGGTACCTGTAGTTTTGTTTACATTCTAAGGCAGGGATAAGCAACACGCGGCTCGCGGGTCGCTTGCGGCTCTTTCAACCTATTTATACGGCCCGCCAAACAAATGTTGCTGCTTCTCAAAAATCGAGAATGTTTATAAATCCGACCACCAACCAATTACCACCGATCAAGACTGAGTAATGCACGATTAGAAACTTGTGTATGTGTACCTACCTCATCAATTCCGGTTGATATTGATCAGGTTGTATCGAAAAAACAGTGCCAAATTTCTCATTAAAAATTTCAAGCAAATACTTTTTTTTGGCATTAAATTTTATATTTTTTATTCTAATTTTTATTATAAATAGTGTTTTGTAAATTATTAGTATTTATGTGCGACCCGCCAAAAAAATTTTAAAATTTATAAGTGGCCCGTTGATTATAAAGGTTGCTCAACCCTGTTCTAAGGTATTTATCTATGTACATAAATTTTAACAAGCATAAAGCAATCACAAACCAAATTACTTACTTGCAAAAAACACAGATTCTCCTTAATCGTAACACAGAAATACTATTTTACATATTTAGTAATATAAGTGTAAGTTATAACAAGGCATACCCAAAGTATAATTTTTTATATAAATTAAAACAAGTTTTTAAAATTCAGGAAATACTGGCATTTAAAAAAGTCAATATTTTTGGCATGGGAAAATCTCGATTGGTATCCCTGTCGGGTAAGTAAATTAAAGCCTACTCTACCTTATTTTTTGCTAAAAATTGTTTGGATTCTAAATACTAAGATGTGCAAGGACTCAATAGTAAAAATACTTTAAATTTTATAAATTTGTTATCAAAATCTGTAGTTCTACACATATGATTACATACATACATAAATCCGTATCAATACATTCAATTTATTTGCTAAAAATTCTGTCTTTAAAAAAAAACGAGCGTCTGCATACACACATATGTGCATATGTATGTATGAACTTGTATTTTAAGAAAAAATATATATATATAATTCTCCCAAATAAATCATTATGCTGACGTGTGTACAATATATTATTAAGACCCTAAAAACAAAACCACAGCAATATCAAGTCCATTGCATTTTGTTAACAAATAAAAAAACAATTTGTTTTACTATAAAGGAAACAAGAAAAAAAATAGAAGTATTTCCCATGATTTTTGAAATCCCTTAAAACACTTGAACTGTATATTCTGTTTTTGTTCATATTTATTTTGGATATATTTATTGCTCTAGAGATTTAAATTTTTTTTATATATTTTACTCGTATATTTGTTTCTTTATACTCGTATAACAAAAAGAAAAAAAAAACTCATACTTTATAGCATAAATTAAAATAAATTTTCTATATGCATATATATTTTTCCAATTTCATTATTTAAATTCTTGTTATTTAAATAAAAATTGATATGAAGACTGAATATTTTCATAAAGATACTTAAATTGTTTGCTTGTGATTCGTTTCTAAGATGTTTCAGTTGCTTGTTGGGTATAACTCCACACCAGTGAACGATTGAATTCATTAACGAGAAATTTATTGCAAATCATACGCATCCATTGATGCCCTGCTACTTTTTTGTTCTCTTTTTTTTCATTTTTTATGACACTTTTTAGCGATATCGTGTTTTAGCCTGAACTTTAATTTGTCAAGTAGAAAAAATCGTAAAATCAAGGGAAATAAATTAAAAAGTAAACGTAATAGTTGATTGAATTGAAAGTACCTTTTTTTCATTTTCAGCTTTAGTTTTATCTTTATTTTTTCAGCTTTTTTTTTGGTTCGTAATTATTTTGGCACTTTTGTGAACAAACGTGGTTTTAACTAAGTTTTTTGGGTGAAACTCAATTTTAATTTCGTCAGAAACTAGTGCTGTTAAAAATTCTCGAGTTCAGAATTGTTTAAATAAAAATACTTTTTTCAACTTTCTTAGCAACATTTGGCAATCAATTACCACCCTCAGAGCTTGTGCCAGAAGACTGCTAAGTGGTGGTCAACGAAATAAATATTTTTTCATATTTCTTCCTTCAAGATGTTAGAGCTGGAGTTTGAACCCGGAGCTCCCGTCTAGTAAGCCAACGCAACAAACTCATAAATTACACTGTAATAGTTGCAAATTTTAACAAGCTGGGCACCCTGCTGGTAAAGCTAATTCGAGTAGGCTGAATTCAATGGCAGTTGCCGTTTTCAGAAGTTAGCGTTTTAGAAGTTGATATTTCTAACCATATGACAATATTGTCTCCAATATTTCAAGTAAATAATTTATCAAATACTAAATGCTTATTAAACTTATAGGTTTGATAAGGATTTCTGTCAATTTCATGTTTTATTAAATATCCATCAAAATTATCTTTAAATTAAAATTTTGAAAATTTTGTAAATATTCTATTAATCGACAAATGTGCCATTAATTATGAAACCGGTCTAAGTCAAATTTAAAAAAAATTAATTTATCAGTTATATCATAACACATTATTTTAAACTAAATTTGTGCAATGTAATTTTTACGAAATTGTCAAAAATGAACCATTAGATAGTGGTTGTAATTTCAACATTATATGGAATTCATTTAGTGTTGATTATGAAAGTGGTCTAAGTCAAAAATTCTTTAGATGATTCTAAATTTCACGTTTTGGATCTTTCACCTAAAAGAGGAAGACCCAAAATATACGGAAATACTAAATTACTTTGATTATACAACACCATTAGACCAGTATCGGAAGAAAAACATAAAGATATTATGAGTTTACTATCGTACATCCCTTCAGTTTTTCAGGAACATTTTAAGAATCTTAAATACTCGAAATAATGATAAAAATGGATTACTGCTTAAAAATAATTAATAAATGTTCAGGAATTATTTCAATCAAATTATTGTTTTAAATAAAACTTAAAGTTCTTTATTGCTTTAAGTAATTTATAGCACATTCAGTTAATTTCGAAAGTGGTCTAAGTCAATTCAAACTTTAAAAACAATATTATCGTATGAAATTCACACGAAATTTCATATTCATAATAAATTTCCATCAATTAAGACCAATAAAATTATAAATTAAAATGTCGCATAAGGTAAAAATATTTTTTAATTTATTCAAATGCAATTCATTAAATATCTTGAAAAAAGAAATATATGACTTAGACCACTTTCATAATTATGGGCACAAATATCGTATCAAAAAAAAATCGTTTTTAATATGAAAATTTTATTTTTTGACAAATACTTAATTAAATAAAATTTGTTTTAAAATACGCGAATATTTCTGGTTGGTATGACAACTCTATTAAAGACTTACACACACCCGCACCCATATATATGTATATACAGTAAATGAGTTTTGCGTTTTGCAGTTAAATTTGCGAACAATTTGGAGAGTCTGTTTTAAATTGCTGTCGTTTATTAGACGAGCTGATAATTGAATGAAAAAAATTGTCTTTGAAGTTTTTGCCAATTTAAAAGTGTTGGTGAAATAAAAGAAATTGTTGAAATTTGAAAGAAAGAAAAACAAATATTTAAAATGGAAATGAGATATATTTTTTTTCTTTTAAATTGTAAAAAGTTTTTAGTCTTCATACAAATTAATGTTAATAAAGTTTTTTATTAAAACTTTTATTGGCAATATAGGAGTGGGTATTTTGCATTTATGTCCGGTTTTTTTTAAATCCTTTTGACTAAGCAGGTCAGCACTGTTATGACCTTATAAACAATAAGGATCTGTGCTCTTTTTTTTTTTTTTTTTTTCTTCAACTTTTTCGATTTTTGCCGTTCCTGTTTAGATATTGTCTAATCCCGTTTCGGTATGCTGTTAAGAATTCTATTCCAAATCCTTTTGACTAAGCAGTTTCTAAGACTAGCTGGTGAATAGTTGTCTTCTGCAATATAGTTATTATTATTTCTTTGGTCTATTTTATTTTTTTTTTAATTGCACTTTTGGCGTGACCTGAACTCATTTCGGCATGCTGTGGAGAGTTGTGTTCCATCTATGTTCGAACAAAAGTTTTGTAAACAATTCAGATGATTCTTACAAATAAAACTTTAACTTTAAGAAACGTTAAGCCTTTCGCACATATTTTTCAACAGTCCCTTATAAGCGTTTCACTCATATTTTACCTTCCCACCCCAATCTCTTAAAGGTTTGACTCACGATCAATTAAATAGGAGGAACAAATATCGCTTCAATCTGTGAAAGAGTAGATAAGAGTAGATATTCAGAAGACAGAATAGAGTCCAATGTTTCGCAATTATAGCCTCATATCAGACATATCAAACGCCTTATAGACATTCTGAGCGACAATATCATACTGACTGTTGTTTAGCAAGCTATTGGAATCTAAATATTTCACAAGATTATGATTAGTGCGGACCGATAGTTTCTATGTAATTATTCAAAAATTGAACCAAATTGTTTGTTATTTGTAATCTTTGTGTAACTACGTAGCCCTATTATTGCATTTTAATAAATTTTAAATTAATATTAACAATTCCGTAGTAGAAGGTACGATTTTACCGGACAGATAAATTGTTTTTTTTTTAATTCTAACATAGAAGTTAACGCTAAAGTTATTGGGAAGACAGACTTTCCCGTAGCATTTTAACATGAGTGTTAAACTAAAATTAAATTTTACTATTGGACACCAACTCGGAAATTGGTAATAATGGCACTAAATACATAAAATATTTTACGCCACACATTAGCAACCAAACACTTGAATATTCTCAAGAAGACTAAATGCCAATTGAAATGAATTTAAATAACCTTAAAGTGGTTGGATAAAATAAAAATATTTGGAAATTATTTGGTCAAGTGAGACTAATATTTTCAATTTTTGGGGGGGTGCGTAGTATAGTGGTTAGAGCGCTCGCCCACTTTCAAATCCCAGCAAAGTTAAAAACTAAAAAAGTAAATTTGCTTTTTTTTCGAAATTATTATTTAAAAAATAAGAGGGTCCCCCCCACGAAGAAGACAATCAACAAAGAAACCGCTTACCGACATTCTCTCTCTCTCTCTCTCTATCCCACCTTAATATATGTCAACAAAAAACGAATCAGGAGGAAAGCGCCACCTATTGGGAAGTAGCAGATAACAGCTAAGCCTACTAAACCTACGAAGGTCTCACCACACAATCGACAACGATAGGGCAATTGCTGTTGATCTTTCAAGGGTGAAGGTATAACACTGACCTTTGAATGATAAAATCACAGCTTAATAATAAAATAAGAAAAATATATATGTACAGTGCACGCGCGCTAATGTGAACACCGCATTATATGAACACTGCTTAATGTGAACATATTTTTTGCTTCATTGACTATTCTTAAAGATGGATAAGTGTAAAAAGCCCTATAAATTGAACAGAATTTACTTTTTTTTTAATATGAAACGTTAAAATTCTGTGTTTATTAGTTGCGGGATCCCCGTATGTGTAATTATGAAAATATTCATACGTATAAATATATACAAATTTAATTATAATTTGATATAATTTTTAAAATAAATAAATTCATAAATATGTATTGATTTTTGTTGACAATATTGTATAATTCTGTTTTAAAATTTTCGGTATTCGGTAATGTGAACAATTCGTAAAAGTGAACAACGCCAGTTTTAATTAGTTCACATTAGCAAGCGTGCACTGTACTGTCTTTTATAAAAAAAGTTGCAATACAATGCACAGAATTTAGTAGGTAGGGGTTTACCCCTGATTATTGGTCTCAAATAAAAAAAACAATATTAAAAAATATTGTTGCACTGCGAAAAAAGATTACTTTTCGTATAAACTACCGTCTAATTTTGATAATAAATGGCATCAA
Organism: Metopia argyrocephala; assembly: GCA_963576795.1. Classification (NCBI taxonomy): domain Eukaryota; kingdom Metazoa; phylum Arthropoda; class Insecta; order Diptera; family Sarcophagidae; genus Metopia; species Metopia argyrocephala. The sequence goes on from OY756208.1 coordinate 1,938,031, forward strand.
TATAGTTTTTCAGATTTTAAAGAGCACCAATTTTAGGGCAATTGGTGTCTAAAGTCCGTCATTTTTGAAATCTAAACAACAAACGGTTCACATTTATTACTAAAGATTTCATAATTACAAGAGCACACAGATGTAAACACTAGTTTTTAGAAAAAATAATAGAAAATTTAACAGAAAAGTATGGTGATATGGCTCGAAAAGTAAATACTTTAGTTGTTACGGCCGAAAATTTTAATTTCTCGCTTGACATATGGCCATTGCAGACCACGCGGGTGCAGACGAAGAAAAAACAACTAATTCCTTTACTACTCTTCTAGATATCTTTGAGTACACTTATATGCAATTAACCCATTTTCGCCCGCTGTACTATATATAGCGCACAACTTAAAGTTCAATTAAAAATTATAAAATGCAGTTTTTTATTCGGGAAACGCTTTTTATCAGTCAATAAGAGTACATGCAAAATCCACGTAGCTGTTGTGCATCAACTTATCATATCATAGTTGGAAAATATCAATTATGGGAATCTCCATTTTGGCTAGTGATTTATTTCTTGTGAGATTGTGAATGGTTATGTAATTTATTTTACATCAGTTATCTTTGAAGAACGTTAAATAACAGTTTATTTACTTGAAAACATCACATTCTAATAAAAGCAATATAAAACAGTTTAGTTCGTATAGAATTTTTTGAGCTATAGCATATTAAGTGCTGCTGTACTAAGCTTAGTACACCTGAAAAAACACAACTCAGAATCTTTTTTTTTTTTTGGTTTTTTTCTTTTACTGTACTGTAAAAAATATTGTTTATATCTAGTAATAAATATTGAATTTTAAAAATCGTTCTTGGTTTTCATTTGGGCGTTAATGGGTTAAGTGAATTAGCAGTAGTTTAATTGAAAAAATCTCAGTAATAAGTGGTAATCGACTGTTTTTTCTTCCTTTAATCTATAAGCGGAGCTCTTTTACTACTCATACTCATCAGCACTAGTTTTTCTGTATTGAAATTATAATATCGTTTCAGTAGCTGTACTAGTAAATACAAACTAATCAACGCTCCATCACATACAGAGTATTTAATAAAGACTCATGTGTATGAGCATATAAAAATTTTTGTATTTTTTTTTTTTTTTTGTATTTTTTTATTAAATAAAACGCATTAATTTTTAAGCAATAGAATACACCAATATTGGATTCTATAAAGGTCTATTACAAATAAGTGTTTATCCGCATGGGTGCTATTTTGTAATTGTAAGAAAACAACAACTTTAAAAAATTTGAATTAAATTTATTGGTTTTTTATGGAATTCTACAAAAAATGTCAGTCGCGACAAAATAAATACTTGATTAAGGCACGATATTATATTTTTTTGCCTGGTGAAAGAAAATTTATAAAAGGAGCAGGGGTATCATACTTAAATTAAGAAATTTCAAATCAGTGATGCATTTTTTTTAACAACAAATTATTACTTGAATAGAAAAAAAAACAAATCTGATAAAAACTGTTTAAATAATAATCTAATTTTGCAGAATAAAATTAGCAAAATTGTCAATAGAAGACAAAAATCAGTTATGACAGCGCTATCAGTTTGAAACCATTTTAAACATGCACACATATATATACAAAACCCATAATAATTTATCTCTTTTATAAAGGAATGATTGATAAAAATTACCACCACATTTCAATTAAAATACTCTTAAGTTTTCTTAATATTACCCGTTTAAAAATATACCAACCAATTTTCGTCTAAATAATTAAGTTTTAAAACTTATTAAAAGTCACCAACCATAGAAAAATTTTAAAGAAATTTCTTTTTCAGACAAGTCTTGCCAATGAAATGGTCACAGCCTTCCTAAAATATAATTTAAACCATTAAATAGTTTTTCGATGCTTTAGAAGGGGACCCTCTTAACAGCAAAACTTATTAAGTTTCATGGCTAGAAAAGAAATGAACAAAGAAAAAACGATACTAAAAGCGAAAATTGAATTGAATGTAGATTTTTAGGATTGAGGAAAATGTCAAAAATAATTCAATATTATTAAATTGAATTTGAATTTGCTTTTATCAATGCTTCTCTTCTGCTATTTTCTAATAACATTTTCTCCTAAATATTAGTGCAGACGGTAAAAGAAACAAAACGAAGGCTAAACAAAAAGGAAAAAGCAAAAGTGCTCGTACTTTTTGCAAAACAACACAAATTTATTTTGCCAATGTTTATTAGGGAAGAGAGTTAGAGGCGGAGGTGGAGGTGGAGAAAAAACTTTTTAGATGACAATAAAAGCACGAAAAATAAGAATCTTGCCATCCACCTTTAACAGTTGTACTTGCACAACAGGATGGTTAATAAGTAAAGCATAATACTCGCACTCTCTGCTTGTTTCTTTTTTCCTTTTATGTTTTTAAAATTCACATTTTACTTAACACTCTCTAGTGCTTATGTACTGTCTGTGTCTTTTCTCAATTTCTTTTAACGTTTTCTTTTTGTTCTTTTTTTTAAGAATTTTTATGGTTTTGCCACTGTTTTTTTTTTTTTTTTGCAATGTAAGGGTGAAGAGAGGGAGTTTTCTGCAGGTTTAATAACCGTGTTGTTGACACGTTACATTTGATTGACTTGAACACAGATACAAGCACCAAACAATTACCATTCAAGTTGTGATGATGACGCCTCTTCACAACTGCTGAGACACCGATGAATATGAACAACATTTTCATCATTGCAAAAAATTGTGTACAAAACGTTATACACAGTAACAGCAACAGCAACAGCAACAACAACAGTAACAATTGTCGTGAACATCAACATAAATAGCAGCATCATTCAAAACAGACAGGTGCACTGAACTTATTTATTAAAAGCTCATCATTGTCTTCAACATAATTGTCATCATTATTCTTCTTATTTTGATAATAATGCTGATGAAGATGATGATTATAACGATTATTTGGCCTGGTATTTGGACTTTTCACAAATGAAAGAGAATATGTATGTGTGTTGCTTATTTTCAACACACACACACACACACACATGAAAAGAATTCATTTAGTCACTCACTCACTCACTCATTTACTCATTTATTTATTCAGACATTCACACATACTGTTGCCACCAAAAGTGACACATTATTAAACAGCACCAGCACCAGCACCAGCAGCAACAACAACTACAACTACGACAATAAGTGTACAAACAACACTTTTGAGGCCTTAATTGTGACAGTTTGTGAATTGTGGAAACGTGTCGACTAAACAACCACAATTTCAAGTCAAAAAACTGTCAGAGACAAACAAAATATTGTTTCATTTTTGTTTTCTCTTTAATTTCGTTTTACATACACATACAAACATACACACACACTCAATATCTGTGTATGTTTCTTTCAATTTTCTATTGAATGTCATGCTGCATGTGAAATATTTTATAATTTGATTTTGGATTTGAATTTGTTTGAGTATTTTTTCATATTTCTATATTTTAACATTTGTCCACATGAATTTTATTTAAATAAACAAAATTAATTAAAAACAGTCAGCAAGATTTCTACAATAATTGTAAATGTCAGAGTGTATTTGAATGTACGTGCGTGCAACGAATATCCGCTTCATTAAAATAATTTATTTTTTGTGGACAAATGATGAATGAATTTCTTTAAAAATAGCAGCAAAAGATATATTTTTGCAAATAAAAAAAACGACTTTATGTGGGTCAGCATTTTTAATAACTCAATAGGTTTTCGTGCTATTTCATATTTCAATTTCAATAAAAACAAATGAAATTTTTGTATGATCTTTTAATAGGAAGTAAAGCAATAGATGGCATAAAAGTTTTTAACTAAAAAGATTTTACTTTTCATTAAAATATGAACCATTTTTAGCTTTAAATAGGTCATTTTTAATTACTCAACACAAGACTGTGTTAAATTATTTTATTTTAGAATTTCAATAAAATAAAAATAAGTGGAATCTTTTTATGATCCTGTAATGGAAAGAGGAATACTAGGCGGCATAAAAGCCTTTATAACTCAAAAGGTTTTACTTTTTATTAAATTACAAAGGTTTTGAAAAGTTACAATTATAGAAGATAAATGGGTGCATTCAAACGTTTGGAATGTGTTTGTGATGATTATTTTGTTTTCTCTTTATTTAACTAGACTAGAAACTGTCCGAAGAATCCTAAATGCTCACCTGTCCATACCTCAAAAAAAAAAAAAAACATAAAGAGAACAATAGTGATGCAATGATGCAAAAATTCAACAATTCCCACTAACTGATATTGAGTTTTTTAGTCAAATAATTCCGAAATTCAAATATATTTTCTATCTTAGAAATCTGTGTATTTTCTATGATGAAAATAAATTCACTTACGTCGTCTGCAAAATGAAAAATGCCAGTGTCTTTGTTCTATTTTTATACAGATTTTTTGGCTCTGGTGAACATTTAAGGTTTTGTCAGTTACAGCTTTCTTTAATTCCATCGACGATACTCTGCTCGTAGTAATTAAAACATAGTATTAATATTATTGTAGTTTAACAACCAATTCTCAATTTTCAGAGTTTTCATTCTTATGCACTGTACACGGTGTCGACATACATACATAATTGGCAATTACAACCCTGTGTCATGGTTACGGCCTAGCTTCTCGCAGTACTCATGTTGTGTGTGCTAATTTTTATCCATAAGTACCGGGACCTACAGTTTAAAGTCGACTCCGAACGACAGATTTGAGAAGCTTTTTTATGGCAATCAATTACTCCCAGAGCTTTTTCCAGAAGACTGCTAAGAGGTAGTCGCCGAAAATAATAATTCTTTTCATATTTCTTTTTTTCAAGATGTAATCCAACACACTAACCACTAGACCACGGCGACACTGTGTCGAGCATACACGAAAACTCATTGTTTCTTAAAAACGAAAAGTAAGAAAATAAAGACTGAATTTTTATTTATTTCGTATGAAGAAAATAAATAATTCAAATTAATAGGCTTTACATTTGTTTTTTCTTTACATACATATCGCTCATTTGCGGGAAGAGTGGCATAACTCAAAAAAAGCGATTTTGAGATAAATACGTTTAAACAGTTTAATTCAGGCAAATTTATATGAAAAGTAAAAGACACTTTTGGTCGCCACTCAGTAAAAAACAGAGATAGAAATACAATTTTTAGATATGTTTTAAATTATAGTTCGCCTTATATTTCTGCATTATTAACTCAAAACCTATAATTTTTGAGTTATGCAACTCTCTTCGAAATGAGCGATATATTTTATTCATTTAATGTATACTTGTATTTTTATTAATCATACGCAAAGTAGTACATAAATAGCATTATTTCCTCAAAAGTATGCTACAAAATATGTCCAAGTAATGTAATATTACTCATACGTTGAGTTGTTTCTAATGCATATGGTTTTGTATCATAAAACCAAAAAAGTGTTCCATAATTTGTATAATAAAATAAGCTCGTATAAGTAATATTTAACACTTTCGAAAAGATAGGCATATGCATGTATGTATAGTGTTGATTATAAAAAACTTGTGTAAAAGGAATAAAAAATTAACGCAAATCTAACACAAAAATTACATTTAATGGTGGCAAGTGGCCGTTTATGCTTGAAATAATGAACCAAGAACTTCGACTTAAAACTGCACAAAAATAATTATGAATAATATTTTGCCGTCGTTAATAGAAAAATAGTTCATTATTTGAATTCCAGTAGTCACATGATACAATGATGAAGATAGTATCTGTAAATGATACATCAGAACGATCAGTTAAGCTAATAAAACGTCTTAGTTAGGTTGTAAGCAAAAATTTAGGAAAAAAACATCAATTGTCTAAATTGTAGCCGATTAACGAAAAATTGTACAAAATCTAATGAGTGCAACATTTATTTTTTTTATTTCTTCTTTTTTTAATTATTAATAAATTATTATAATTTCTATTCATACATGAAAATCAAAATATTATTTTTAAAGCTTTCAAACCAAGTTCCACACTTAATATTTTTTTTATCTAGTAAATTTTTATTCATGTAATATTTTAAGTACAATATTTTATAATTAAATTAATTAAGAGGTTAGGATTTGATCCTTTTCTACTACAATATAATTGACAAATGTAGAATATCAAATATTTAAGAGTCAAGGAAAATTTTTCAAAAAACCTTGGTAAACGTTTTTATAAGTTTAGATAAAATGTGGAGATTAAAGTTTAAAGAATTAAAAATACAATGTAGCAAGTTCATAGGAATGAGTCTTAATATTTTTAATTACTAATGAATTTTGTAGGATGATTTCTTTCAAAACAGCAAAATTTTAAAATATTAGCGATAGAGTACACAGAGTTTCTAAACTACTTGTAAGACTTTAAAATGGCATTTCTTTGAACTTTTGTGACGAAACACTGCTTCCATTTCTTCATTGACATTGAAGTCCAATAACAATAAAATGGATTACTTTTTTGTCGATAGCACTTGATTTTTTTTTTTCTAATTTTAGTCTGCAATTTATTTGTGAAAAACCAAAACAGAAAAAAATTAAATCATTTCTTTTATTATCGCTTTCAAGTTCTAAAAAAAATATCCATTTTCCGTTGACATTTTTTCTGACCTCTACTCAACAGTTAAATATTATGATAAACGCATTTATTATGTCGTCCATTTATTATTTGATGACTTCAACTATAAAATAAATGTTAAACTAAAACAGCAACAATAACAACAAGAGAAATAAATAAAATAAAATTAAATTTTAATTTAATTGACTCTCATTGTCTACAATTTGAACTTTTCTTTAAAAACAAAAAAAAGAATTGTAAAATATTTTCATTGCGTAAAATAGTTTTTTGTTCCGAATGTATTGTTTATTAATTATTTTTAAACAGAAATATAAAAACATAAAAGAAAAATACAAAAAAAATTATAAACTGCCATACCAACAATGGAAACTTAATTTAGATTTAAAAAAAAAATAAAATAAAACACAGTAGTAACACTGGTTAAAATGTCATACTATTGTGGCCAAAACTAATAACTTGGAAAAATAAAAATAATTTTCTCATTAAAATGTTGTTCAAATAAAATAAAATAAAAAACAGAAAAATAAAAAGAAAAAAACATGTTGCATTTTGCTATTTAAAAATGTTTGCTTTTATGCAAAATAATAAAATCCTTTTGAAATAATAAAACAACAACTATTTACCCCAGGGTAACTGCTACAATGACAAATGGTGTTCAATTAAATACAAAAAGAAAAATAACCACTCAGTATAGAATAAAATCGATGAAAATAATATATAGAAAAATAAATTATTATTTTACGATTTTATTTCAAATATATTTTTCAATATACTTATAGAATAGAATACACAAATGTTATTTTTAAATGCAGCATACACTTTGTTTTCTCAAAATAGGATCGGCATATTTAAAATAAAAAAACAAATTTCCATAAATTGCAAATACAAAAAAGAGGAAAATGTCAAGTTTAAAATGTTTCATTAATTTATTGGTTCAGCGGAATAGAATCATTCTATATAGAACTAATTTTTTGTACTTGATAATTAATTTTATTGTTATTATTTACTTTAAATATGAATATGACCAACGTATTAGGCCATTATTGACAATAAATGCATTAAATCTTTTTTTTTTTGCTGATTCTATGTTTCATTGTTTTTAAATTTATATTTCATCAATTAGACCATCTTTAATTTCGTAATACTTTCCTCCTTTTCGTACCTTAAGGAATAGTCAAACCCAAACATTTTCTATAATATTAAGGTAGGCCAAAGAGGGCATCCAATTGATGTTTCCAATATCTTGGCTGGCATTCTACGACTTTATTACACGTGCTGTGTGTATAGATGCGTAATCATGTCGTTGCATTCACTCTAGTGATTCAAACATACCTTTTATCTTAGTGACAGTCTACTCCAAAAGGTTTTTTTTTTATCCGTTGAATTGTATTAATAGTGCCGTGCTATGAAACTTTATTCCATAATATAACGCCGTTCTATTTTTATCCATCTGCTTATAAGATTTTTTTTCATCCGTGAATCATTGTCACTTAATTGCCTTGAATATGCAGTCGAATTGCCACGAACGAAGATATTATGCACCGAATGATGGTAACATCAGATCCCATGATCTCACATTTGACTCCTTCATTTTGCCAGAAAAAGCATACTGTTATAAGCGACGAAGTTAAGGCTCTTTTAGAATAATAATTTGAAAATAGATTTAACATAAATAATAAGTTAAAAAATAATCATTTACATTTTTTTGTTAGTTATGGCTTTTTACATTGTAGGTAACGATATACATTTCTCTAACTTTCTTTATTTTGATTACTCTTGTGTATTAATATTCAAATAAAACTAAATTTGTGATAAAATCACTACATTTTCTGACAAATATATTTTTTTCCTCACCTCCATACAAAAATCCCCAGTGTGCGCCGTTCTATTTTCATCCATCTACTTATAAGATTTTTTTTCATCCGTGAACCATAGTCACTTAATTGCATTCGAACATCGTATTTTATAATGTTTTTGGCGAATAGAGAACGTTGATGCTAATGAGTTGTATTTAATTCAAGTGGATTTACTTTTTTTTTATTTGTTACCAATATTCAGGGATAGAAAGATCCCTACCAAATGCTGTGTTTGTTTGTTTTGGAATTTTTTGGAAAGGACAGTATATATTAAATTGTTCTTCTTTTATTGTTAAGCGCCTTAGGAATGAGACAAATTGCTGAGAATTGATCATTTAAAGGCCAGTGCTACACTTCACCCTTGAATGATCATGTTGCATGTTGATTGTTGTGTGGTGAGTGTCTTCGCTTAGTAGGTTTAGCTGTTATATGCTACTTCCCAATAGCTTTCGCTTTTCTCCTGATCATTCGTTTTTTTTTTTTTCTTTTTTTTTTTTTTTTTTTTTTGTTGACATTGATTAAGGTGGAATAGAGAGGAATGTTTTTGTAGATGGTTTTCTTAAAGGGGTGGGGGGGGGTGTGGTAACCTCTTATTTTAAAATTATAATTTTGAAAAATCCACTAACTAACTTTTTCATTTTTCACCTTTGCTAGGCTTTGAACCTAAGTCGGTTGAATTTTTGTGCGAGAGCTCTAACCACTATACCAGGCACCCCCTTGCATCTACTCTTGATTAAAACTTGATTTTATGTTGCAATTGGTCTGAATTTTAGGCAACTCGACAAACTTTTTGCCTCTTCTGTATGAATATCTCTTTTATAATTGTTATTATACGTTTCACTATGTTTTATGACTTTGTCCTCTCTTTCCGATCTTTGAAGCAATCTACTAATATATTGAGAATAGTAGAAGGAAAGCCAAAGCAAATCAACTCTATTCTATTTCCAAGCGTTCATTTTTGCAACGTGGCGTAATTTTATCAGTTTATATACCATCCAGTGAGAAGCAACCTAACCATCTGAGAAATTAAAAACAAAAAATATTTTATTTATATTTTATTTATATTTTTTGTTTTTAATAAAAATATTTTCGTTTTTCCAACATTCGTTACAGGTTTTTGTGCCAACTAATTGTTGGCTGACTGTTGTGAACAGGAAAAATAGAATTTCAGTTTTTTAAAAACAGAAATGTATTGCTTTATAAATACTTTTGTTTGGTTTTTATATACTAAATGTGATTCGCATTTAGTTTATAACTACTTATTTGAATATAAGTATTTGTATGTTTGGTTACCACCTTTGGGAAAAAGTCTCCTGACGAGTCTCTTAAGCAGAGACGAAATGGCCATAGAGACATGCTTATCCCCAAAGCAATACATTTCATATATTATGCATCTGAAAAATTATTAATTGTCTTTCTCTCGAGCCAGTCTCAGCTTTGACGTCGCTATTTTGAAACCAAGTTCGATTTAACACTTTTAGACCTCAATCCTGAACCTAATGTCAGCGCACAGCATAGATTTCAAGGCATGGCATCCAAGCCTAAAATTGAGTTCCCAACACCCAACGAAAAATTGTCACATCTACTGACGCCGAACATACAACCACCCCTTGCATATAAATATAAATTAGTGTTGAACAAATGTGGCCCTCTAAAAACACAAATATTTTTCATGATTGTCTTTTAAAATTTAAATTTTTTATAAAGAGTTTATTTTAACTCAATTTTTGTTTTTTTTTTTCTCTTTAATTTATAAAAAGGTTTTGTTGAAAATTAGATGCTACTTTTTTTAATGTATTTCACAGTTAACTCAACTCGTGTTATTCGATTAAAAATTACTTTCATTTCATTTTCTTTATTTTCTCCTTTATTTTTACAGCTGCCTAGCTTTTTAACTAAAAATTTAAGAAAAAAGAAACAAAAACGGCTGCTGTTTATGGGGAAACAATAGAAAATATGAACAATAGAGGACAACAATAGTTTGCAAATTAAATAATAATGGAATGGAATGGAAAGGAAATGAAAAGGGTGTGGTAAGTAATAGAAAGGATAATTAATTTGACAAAGTTGTGATAATAATCAGGAAATTGTATAAATGTGATGTGTTATCACTTCTAGACACAAACAGAAGCCCTCAAACTGGCGGCAAATAAGAAATTATAAATGAAATGATTTGCTTGTAAAACAACAGCAACATGTAACAGAAATTAATTTAAAATGAAATCTTTTCATTCTTTTTTTTTTCTCTCTCTCAATATTAATCAGTAAATTATTAATAATAAAATATTGTATTACTTAAGAGTCTTCATGAAGTAAATTACTTATTTTTAATTTCAATTTTCATTTTCATTTTTCGTTTAATATGAATATTTTATAAAGGAAAGAGAAGCTGTTTTATTCATTTTTTTAGCAAACCCTGCTTATTTATTAATGAAAAGGATTTTCAGCCTTGAAAAACAAAAAAAAAAACAAAAAAAAAATGCAAAAAAGATTCAATCAAGAGGCAAGGCAAACAAAAAGGGGAAAATATTAAAATTAATAATAAAGAAATCAAATCGAAATTTTGACAGCTGCTTACACAAAGTAAAGTATCTACTATTTCTCATGTACTCGTTATTATCAAAAATTTATAATTTTAAGAAGGCTTTTTAAAACGCAAACCTATCTCTTTCTGCTCTGTAGCCCTAAACATATGGTGTTTTCTAAAAGGCAATATTTTGGTGGCACAACAACAAAAAAAAAATCGAAATAAAACTCAAAAATACACACGCTTAAAGGCTATATTTTCTTTTATTTGCTTAAATAGAGGAAAAAAATATATATTCTTTTTCAAGTAATAAAACCAGAAGTAACATATAGAAATGCAAAATTAAGAGAGAGAAACAATACTCGCATATATTATAAATAAATAAATAAATAAACGAATGATTGAATGAATAGGTAACTGAGCGAAAAAAATATTGACTGACTGACTGATTGACTGACTGATTGTATGAATAAAGGAATATGTATGAGTAGTACTCAGTGAGTAAATATTTCAAATTGTGTAATTGAATAAAAAAAACAAAATTGATTGTTAAAACGCGTCTTTTTTTAACAAAACTCATGCTACAGTTTTTACTGGTATTCTGCTTCTTTAGGCCATTTTTTTGCCATTTCTTTTTATTTCGAGATATTCTTAAAATAAAACTGTACATTTAATTGGAAATAAAAACAGTAAAACAGCAATTATTTTTATTTTATTTTATTTTATTTTATTTTCTTCTTCAACTCAAACAATGCACACAAAATTGATAAAGTTTGTCTCTACTGTTGTTAAGCAATAATAACAAAATCGAAAGAATAAAATGAAAATATTGCCATTAAAATTCAAAAACAAAAAAAAAGAAAGATATATAAATAAGTAAAAAAAAATCTGCTATATTTAGGTATTGGCAACAATAAATCAAAAATTTTTGACATAAAATTGTTGACATCAGATAAAAATCTTTGAAAGAAAATCAATCAAAATATTTTCCAAACAGACAAGTGGAATTGCTAGTCATTTACAATATTTAGAATTGAAAAAACAAAAGTTTGTCATTATTTTTGCAACTCATAAAACTTCTACGAAGTATCTCTTTTTACAAAACAACCGATAAAGAATAAAGTTCATTTATCATACCAACTTGAAGTCAATGGGTCTAGGGAGGTCAATAGAAAAAGTAACGATGTTACAATATATAAAATATATATATTTTTTTAATGATAACAGATTAAAATACAATACAGCGCAACAATGACAAACCACATTAGCAATCTGTTGTTTAGTTAGTGTTAAATACGAGTATTATTAACCCTACAATGTTCGCTTTGGACTGACGAAACCATATTGGATTTTGATGTCCAATATCTTTATTTTCAGTTAAGTTAGAACAAATTCAAGGCCATACATCTTATAACTAAAGTGTTGTCAGTCGGAAAAAATTGACCGCAATTTAATCGGCTCATCATTATATAATATTGCATAAATGGGGATTCCTATTTTTCATTTTAAACATGTATCAGTGCTAATAAAGTGCTCAGTTTGGCATTAAAACATACGAATAACATTTTTTGACAAAACGAAGTACAGAATTGTGTATCGTTTCAGCATTAAGGTGGTGCGTAGTATAGTGGTTAGAACGCTCATACAAAAACTCTAACTGCCCAGGTTTAAATCCCAGTATATATGAAAAATTAAAAAAAAAGTTTGTTTGTGGTTTTTTCAAAATTATAATTTAAAAAAGTAAGAGGTCCCCTCCCCTCAGCAAGAAATTCAACTACAAAGAAACCGCTCCCTGACATTCCACTCTATTCCAACTTGATAGCAAAAAACGAATGATCAGGAGAAAAAGCGCCACCTATTGGGAAGTAGCATATAACAACTAAAACCAGCTTATCGAAGGCATTCACCACAACCAACATTTGACGATGGGGTAATTGCTGGAATTAGAATAATCAATTCACAGCAATTTGTCTCATTCCTAACATGCTTACTAATATAAGAAAATCGCTAATATATGTTCTGTTGTTATAATGTACTCTCATTTCCACAAAAATTCCAATCCAATGCACAGAATTAGTAGTGGTTTACACTTAAGTATTGATCTTAATAAAAAAAACTTAAGTAATACCGTAGACAGACGACGGTATTAATGTGCATTAATTGAGTTAATTCGAATTGACTTGCGCATTATTTCCAATGTAAATGCACAAAACCAAACTGTCTTTATACTGCGTTAACCTTTTTTAATATGGCAACATCGCATAATATCAGTCAGTTTTTTTCTAATTATTTACTATTAGTTATTAAAATGGATAGAGAGTAAGCAAAGTTACAAACCTCTCATTTCTATGGATATAAAAGCAAATGAAAATAGTTCACGAACAAACTAACGTTGTCGTCTCTCTACGATATAAATGCAAAAACTGTCGTCTGTCAGGGTAAAATTTTAATTTACATTAGTAAGTTCTTAACGCAAATTAACGTTGTCGTCTGTCTACGGCAATGTAATCCAAATCTTCATTTTCTGTAAACAATTATGCTACAGACGCATTTCATTTATTGGGAGTTTTGGTTAACTATGGTCTAGGTTATAAGCTTGATAATATGGAAAATAAAAAATCATCGGATTTGAAAATTGTTGAGAAATAAGCTAGATTTTAACTTTCTACACCTCCTGAGAAACAAGCTGCTGAAAATCGAGTTATGCAACAGCTACGAAGATGTAATTGAGTTACATTTTCACATTAATGATGTAGACGAATACGCCTCAACAAATGCAGCAAGAGAACGAGCAAATCAAAACTCCCATCAACTGGTAGGCTACTAAGTAATTGTGTTACTGCTAAAGCTAAATCATCTCAGAAATATCTGCTAGATAAATTCAATCTGTGCAGAGTCAAGTAACTCAATCATCATAAAAGAACTTTAGTTGATGTTTGTTGCTAATTTGTAGTCATCCTATAACATAGATGTATACCTGACAGTGGACAAGCAGCTTTTTCACTAACCAGTCAGTGACGGTATAAAAATATTGTGAATATGTGACTCAAGACAAAATAAAAATTCAATAAAAATTATTGTAATTATTTTTTTTTTTTTTTTTTTTTTTTTTTTTTTTTATTAAGACCAATACTCAGGGGCAAACCCCTACTCATGCAGTGCATTGTATTGGAATGTGAAGATTGTTAATAGATTTTTTTTTGTATATTTTGCGCCTTTATTTGTTGATGAAACAAGTTGCTGTAAATTTGTCCACTCAAGAGCCAGTGTTATACCTTCACCCTCGAATGATCAAACACCAATTGCCTCATCTGTCGGTGGATGTTTAATGTGAATGTTAAAAAAGCAATTAGCAATGATTGCTTACTTTAATTTTTGGCTGCGGTTGAAATAAAATCACAGCCACGCATACACATATACGAATTAAAGATATAAATTATTATGATTGTAGTCGCCGTTGCCTAGTGGTTGGTGCGTTGGCTTACTAAGACGATAGCGCCGGGTTCAAATCTCAGCTCTGACATCTTGAAAAAAAGAAATATAAAAAAATATTTCTTTCGCCGACTATCTCTTAGCAGTCTTCTGCAAAAGCTCTGGGAGTAATTGATTGCCATGAAAAAGGTTCTCAAATTTGTCGTTCGGAGTCGACTTTAAACTCTAGGTCCCGGTACTCATGGATAAAAAATTGCCACACACAACATGAGCGCTGCGAGAAGCTAGGCCGTAACCCTGAATCAGGATTGTAATGGCCAATTATGTATGTATGTATGTAATGATTATGATGACGATTTTAATGATTAAAATTTTTCAATTTTTTTTTTTAATATTGCCTTTCATGGTCCTTTTATAACCGGTATGATCATCCTTGGCTTAAAACAAAATCTCACAATCTGACAAATTCAAGAATTTAATGATAATGATGACAATTTTTTTCATTTCTTGTAACCTATTCTATGGGCCTTTTCATTAGCGTTGCTTTCATAATCCAGTTAATAAATTAATTTAAATAGAAATTATTAAAAAAAAAGATTTAGTGATGAAATCAATTTTGTAATTCTACCCTTAAGATTAAAGGTCAAAATATATTTACAAATCTTAATAGGGGAGTTCGTTTAATTCGGTAAATAGCATTTAAAGCTCTTAAAATTCCTTAAATTTCAACGACTTTAAGTGGTATAGAAAGGATTTCGCAGATTAATGGAATACCCTTAATTTTCTTTTTGTTCAGAAATTCACTTTGAAATTTTCAGTAAAGAATACATTTGAAAGGACACCTTCAATCAATCAAAGAGTGGGTAAATAAGTCAATAATTTCCCACCTGTTAACTGACAGAGTAATGCTGCGCCTACCAGTAAGTATCTGTCAGTTGACTTCTGCCCTTCAAGAAATATTTAATCAATTCGCTGGTACAAAAAAAATGAATGCACTTGTATATAAAACATTATCGAGTGTAAATAAAGCCTTAAAGCGTACGGTAGCGGTGCTTTAGTTTACAATAAATGAACCCTTGAATTTAAAACCAATTCCAAAGGACAATTCGTAACAATATATTAAATTCAATCGTCCAAATTACCAGTATTTTGATATCAACTTGTTTTATGATTTAATTTCTTAATAATAACACCTTTTTCATTTTAAACCAAATACTATTCAGTTCTCTCCTTCCTGTGACAACCACATGTTCAATCTATTGGTGATTCATCGAAAAAAGAATTACTTGAGGCTCTTTTCAGCAATGATTTTGCGAATGCTTACAAAGCTGATTTTTTTTTTTTTTTTGCTATGTTTGTAATGGTCAGTAAAAACTTTTATTTATTGCCTTTAATAAATTAAATTAAATAAAATATATATAAAAGTTAATTATTTTTAATTAATTTCAATTTCAAAATTATTATGAAATGTTTTACAATTTTAATTAAAGCAACAGATCGAAATCAATTAAATTAACTTCTAATAAAATGCCTTTAAATTGAAGATATTTTCTAACAAAATGCTAAAAACAAAAAACACACAACAGAGAAGTCTCAATATGATGAAAAGAAATGTCTTGACTTTGATTTCAATCTGTTTATGGTCTTGTTTTTCCTGGTTTGCCAAAGCAACACACCCAGTGATAGAAAAAAATTATTTTTTTTTTATTTTTTGTTTATAAATATTTATGAATTTTATCAGGAGACGACAACAGAGACCCAAAACAAACAAACAAACCATTATTAAGTCTACAGATAAAACCGAAAAAAATTAAGAGAGAAAAAAATGTATAAAAATTTGTATGAAATCACATCAAAAGAAAAAAAGTGTCATCAACAGGACTACTGTTACAATTGCCTTGGTGTTCTAGTAAAGAAGAGAACTGAAGACAGCACTGAGCACAACAAATCAGCGGGTGCAAAACTATAAAAAAAATTTCAAATGAATTTAAACGAATCCCTGAGATTTTGTTTTTTTTTTTTTTTTTTGCTTTTTTCCGAGTTTTTTTTTTTTACAAAAACTTATAAGAACAACTATGGCAGTAGCAGTGAGATGGCAAGAGAAAAAAGGATCACATAACCATTTGATAAACTAGCTTGACATCAGCAACATAAAATACAACATAATGGCTACAAGAACAAGCCAACAAATAAAAGAATAGCAGCAGAACAACAACTTTTAGTAGTTTTATAGGAATTTAAAAAACGACCAGAATTTGTTTTTTTTTCTCATTTCAATTCCAAACACAGACTTTTCTCTTACTAATCTTTATACACTTCGAGACATTTACAGTTATTTCAACCATGTAAACAACAACATAAAAATTCTAGAAAAATATAAAAATATGATAGAGAAGAGGTCTCAGCGTCATATCACAATCACACTTCTTATACGAACACAGTAACCAGCATTCATTCATTTCATATTAAAGCCATAAAAGAACCAGTCATTTAGTCATTTACTCTTTTCTTCACATTCAATCATACAGTTTTTGTTCACAGTCACAGTCACAGCAGTTGTAAAAAAGATTTTATGAACATTATGAGAATTATACATAAACACGCACACCCACATAATTAAAGTAAGTAACCCAGGTGGCACAAGTGTTGCTGTTGTACTTGTTGTACTATAGTACCAGGTTTCAAAACAGCATATCAGAGCAACTTATTAAAGCAATGAACCTGTAGTTCGTAAATGGCCAGACATAATGTAAAAGATGTCTTCTGTAATATCTTTAATGACAAATTAAGAAATATTGTCTTTTTATAGACGTCAGAGACTACATTTTTGAGAAATTGTTGTCCAAATCACGATGAGTGAACGACATACAATATTTACGACATTTGTTTTCGAACGTTGTCTATTGAATGTGGCCAACTGGGCAAGAGAAATTTCATAATTGACTTTTTGCTTTTTTTACTCTCTATCTCACACACTCTCTCTCTCTCTGTTTCTCTCTCTTTCTTTTGATTTGGTTAAATAAAACTAAATAATCACACGAGCAGCAAATAACAGCAAAAACAACATTAAAAACTTGAACATGAAATATTTTTTACAACATTTTTATGTTTTTCCAATGATAAACATTTTTATGGCAATTAAATATGACTGACTGTCTATCTGTCCGTCTGGCTGACTATTAATAAATTGTCATAAATTTATCTAATAATCCCAGAAATTTGTTTAGATTCACAACAAGAGATTATAATTTAATTGATTGCCTTTGGACTAAATGTGGAGTGTTCAGCATAAATTGTGTTTCATTTTTATTGTTCTATTTTTGTAAAACCATTTTTCCTAGTAAAACTTATCGCATCTGTGTTAGAAATTAATAGAGATGTACCCATAAAAATTTGAGGCTGCTAATTGGTGGTAAAAAAAATGTATGGACAATTTTTAATTTCATTGAACTTTAGATAAGCGTTGTGTGAATAAAGTTTGCCACTAAATCATGAAATAAAATTTATGTTATAAGAGATACAAATGCTTAAAGTAGTGTTGAAGAGTTTTATTTGTTACGTAAAGTATAACACAATACTGGTTGTGAAATATGTTTCAAGCCATTTCACAATACTTTTTATAACAATTCTTTGACAGAATATTTTGTCGTGTCTATAGAAACATTTTTAGGTAAATTTTTTTTTTTTTTGCAGACATTTAGAAATAGTATTTAGATACGGGTAATTCCATACAAAATGAATATTCAATGGTAACAAAAATGTACAAATTCGTTTTTGAAATAACATGTTCATGTAAGTTTTTTCTATCAATTATGGCATAAGTAAGTTCAAATCAAATGTCCACACATTCTACTCCTTTTTCCCTCGTTCTGTAATATATTTTTCCAGACCAACACAGCACACTGCATGAGTAGGGATCGTCGCCTGAGTGATGTCCTCATTGCAAAAATAAAAAACAAACAAACAAATCAAAAAAAAAGCAGTCTTTGAAATATATTTTTGCTAAAAAACTCTTAACAGATGTTGCTTTTTTTGTTTTTTCTTTTTTTTGAGGGATGGTATTAGTTGTTAAGCAACTGGTATGAAAAACGTAAATCTCGTAAAAAATCAGTCGATTGGGAAATTAAACAAAAAAAAACAGAAAATCTCTTATATATGACACTTGGCGAGCACGACCATTTATTTAAAAAGAAAAAAGAAAAAATAAAAACAGTTAATATTGAAAAACTCCTGTTTTTAAACTATCGACCAACAAAACAAAATTTTGTTTCTTTAGACTTTTTGGTGCTATTGTTATCGTAATATAAAGAGGTCAAAGCCGTCTTTTGTTAATAAGTACTGAAAATATAGAAAAAAAAATAACAATGGCACTGTTTTTTGTTTTTCTAGTTTAAGTCAACTTTGTCAAAAACTGATTTAACGGTGATTGTGGGAAGAAATAACCATTTTTTCTTTATACTTATGATCACATAGTACTTACTATTCAAGGGTGTACGATTTTCATAAAATTATTTAAATTTTATTAGAGAAATATTTTGTTTGTATTTGTTTGTTTAGTTTGTGTTTTTAGTAGATTACAGTGGAGACAGTATTTAAAATATAATTCTTAATAAAGCAGAAAATTATAAAAAATATAGTGGATGGAAGAAAATGCTTCTTTTAAAACAACTTTTTTATTTGGAAAACAAGGAAAACCTAAACAAATAGGCAAAATTACTGGATTGCCTCTACGTAAAACTTCAAGACCAACAACCAAAAAGGAGAATATATATCGTTGGTCTCAACTTCAATAACAGTATGCGACAAATGAAGACTTTTGGCACGAACTCCACAGTATAGGTTCGATTGTACTACCAAAAGTTAGTAAGACCCTGTACTCTTATAGAACTCAAAAATTGTTGAAAATCACTGCATCGCTCAAAAAAGAGTGTCCTCAGTTTTTGACCAACAGCTAACTCAAACTTAAAGATACTGCTTAACTATGTTTGGCAATAATGTAGTGAAGACTCTACTAAACAAATTTTAAACACTGTTTATGTGAAAAAAATAATTTTTTCTTGCACTTTTTTGCAAAAATGTAAGAAAAAATTTTACTTTTTTTACTTTTTTCCGCATAACTTAAAGGGACTAGTAATTTTTCATTAACAATATATGACAAAATTGTAGCCATTGTAAATCTGAACAACTTTTGTGAACATATCAATGCAATCTGAATATGTCTAGGCATCCCAAATAGCTTGCAAAGACCAATTTTTATCCTAAAAATGTTATTTTTCACTATTTTTTAAAATAAATTTTTTTCTTTCTAAATTTTTTTTCTTTCTTAATTTTTTTTTTTAATTTTTAAAAAATAGTGAAAAATAACATTTTCAGGGTAGAACTTAAAAAAAAATTCACAAATTTCTAAAAATATTTTTTTTTATTTAAACAAAAATGTTCGTGTCATATCACGCTGTTCTCATTTTTAAATAATCATTTATAGCATAACATAAAATTAAAAAGTCAAACTTGGTACACTTTTAAAATTGGTTTTTGAAGGTTAAGGCCCAACCATAATGTGCTTAGGCTAGCTTAAATAACTATGCGAATGCATACAATTAAATGTGTATAACCATAATGTACATAACAAACGTTTCGTTGAGTTTCGTTCAATTTCATTTGTTTACGTTTGGAGCGAAGCCGATCGCATCAAACGTACGCAAACAGCTGCTTTTGTGTTTGTGTAAACAATAATAAACAAAAGACGGCAATGTGCAATGAAAACCGAGGATAACTTTATTGAAAATTTGAGTGAAAATATATAAAAAAAACAATTTCTCTGTGACAAATGTGTATCTTATTCATTTTCGACCATTTAAATATTATTCTTTTCTGTTCATTTTGTAGCACATTTATAACAAAATGTAAACAAATGTGCTTGTGTTTACATTTAGAATGCACGCACGGTTGCATTTTTTAGTACTATTTTTTATTTATGATTTATTTTTATTTTAATTAACAAAAATAAATATAACTGACGTGTTTTCGGTAAAATATATAACCGTTGTAGATATTAAATAACATTTTGTGATAAAAATCTGTATATTTATGAAATATAGAGACAAATCAAGTTTTACATAAGTACTAATGTTTGCAATTAAGAACAGCTTGCACTTAAGTTCAAAAAGTACATTATAGCCACTCGAAAGCTTCGTTAGATTTTTGACATTAGCATACGTCTACGAAAGTATATTATGGTTGGGCCTTTAGAATGGTGTGTATATTACGCTTCTGGGACTGAATAAAGATTTGTTCCACTAAACTTTAATGCAAATTTATTAGTCTAAAAAGTAATTCAGTAAAAATTTTTCGAAGAGCAATATAGAATTTTATTGCGGCATTAAACAAAAACAAAATACTGCGATATTACCATATGATTTTTGTAGGTAATAATTTATACAATAACCTTTTTCTATGAGAGTTTCTTAAATTTGAGAGAGAGTCTTAAGCAAATGGTTTCGTTGATTCAATGAAATATTAATCATTGTAATGAACAAATTTGAAAATTCTAAACGTCCGCAAAGAATAAATTTTGCAAAAAAAAATGTTTTTCTTATGCAATTAAAAACTTGTGCCCTACAACCTATAGCTTTTGTGTCATTTTACATAAATGTTTGTATGTATACCCTCTCTTTATATTTGAATGACTGTATGAATCTCTCTGTATGTGCATGTGCTTGTGCATGTCTCTTAGAAATATTACTGTAATATTTATTTGCTAAAAGATTTCAATTTTTAGTCATTTAGTCTTCTTTAAAGAGTACAGATAAAATAAAACAAAACGAGATTGTAAATAAATGAGTGAATAAATAACAATGAAAGGACTAGATGTTGCATAAAATTATTTTTTATTACAAAAAATTTCATCTAATATTTGTAATGATGTTTTGTTCCCATTCATTTAGTTTTATGTCCAGAATTACTTTCGTTTTATATTTGTAGTTATTAAAAGCTTAGCTTTGCATTTTTACTCCAATTTGCTCCTTTTTTTTTGCATACAAACTCTATAACAAAACAAGAAAAAAAGTTATTTAGTTTGATCTACTTTTTTGTTTTGTTGTTGTTATTGATTTGTTAACAAATCCCAATTTTCCATTTTAAATGATTAAGTCAACTGTATTTCAACAAAATGCCATTAACTATTGATAAAACTACTGGCGATGACAACTACATTGAATGGTTTTAAGAAAAAACATTTTTTTTTTATTTTCTTGAAATTCTTTGTGTGCCATTTTTGCATTTTCTTTTTATATATCTTATGAAAGTTCTTTATCCCTTTTCTTTTTCTAAAGACAGCAAGAAAGAACTTTTTTTTTTTTTTGCAATCAAAGCACAAACATGTACACAAGAAGACTTTAACTTACAAAAAAATAAGAAAAAGGAAACTTTTCTTTCCTCTTTTAAAACAAAATCTCAAAACTATAAAAAGTTCATAAAAAATAAAACATCAACAGTTTCACACAAACACACTATAACTGGATATGTACTGATAAAGAAATGAATCCTAAAGATAAATATTATAAATGTTTTATGAATGAAAACTTTTCTGATATCTAAACGAAACTTAAGCTGTTGTACTCTTTTCTCCTTTAGAAATATTCATCAATAAAAAAAAAATATTCTTTATTTCCTATTATTGAAATATTTCAATATTGACATTTTGACCATTTTAAAGTTGGTTTTTTTCTTTCTTTTGCAACTTAAGCTAAATTAAATAATAATGAATACTTTGTTCTTAAAAGTTAATAAAAGATTGTGGTATATTGAGACACTTTAATTGTAAATTTTGAAAAAAAGTAAATATATTCAATGCCTGTTTAAATTAGTGGAAAAGGTTTAACATCTTTAGTTGTTTCATATGTTGACACACAATAACCACTCCTGAAAGTATGTACCATTTTTTTTTTTTGAAAATAAAGAGCAACGTTCTCAGAAGTACTTTAGAATGGATTTTAATTCTATATGGATCATTGAATGTAAGTTTTTTTTACTTTTTAGGATTTACAAATATCTACAATATTCTTATGTTTCAAGCTACTGTTCACTGAGTTCAAATTTTTAATTATTTGGATTCAGCGCCTCTAATGTAACTGAAAACATCAACAAATAACCCAGCATTATGATATCTATTGCACTGTCTGGAGTCTTTAGCAGAACCTTGAGAGTAGCAGACGGACAATTTAAAACTGCTCAAAAATCGAAAATTTACCGAACAGATCTGAAAGTGCAAAAATTGGCCAAATTGCGACATGCAATATGGAGTAAAATTTCTAACGAAAATAATAAAAAATGTTTGCCATTAAACGGCTTCTTGTAATGATTTCTCAATTAAAGTAGAAAATGACATCCGCACATAAGCCGGACTGAATATGTTTTCGATTCTCAACAGAATATTTTGTGAAAGCAATAACTACGTCAGTAAAAAAGTAGTGGAGAAAAGAGAGAGTAGTGTTTGTGGACACCAAGCCAAGAATCTAACAATAAAAACTGGCTACTATTGTGTATAATAACTTTTCACACACGCATACATACTCGCAAAAGCATTGTAACAGACATTGACATTAATATATAAAAAACACTTTACATAAGAATACAAATAAAAGCTTTCAGGATTATTTTTAATTATATAAGAAGAGTTTATATTAAAAATTAAATATACATACTAAGAAATGTAGATTATTGTTGACAGCACCTAAGATAACCCGAAATAGAATATTCTAGATATGAATTAATTAATATAAAAGGAGCTTCCAAAACTGTTAATATTATGACAGTGGCAAGGAGGAATTCGTGGTAATACAATTTGTCAAATTTAAAATTGATATGAGTATGTACGAAGTTATAAGTATATCGTTGTAAGAATTAAAGAACGCTGTAACTGATAAAAAATCGAAACAACGTTTTTTTGCATCATTTTTATCAGAATAAAATACGCGTCGATTGGTCCTGGTCCTAGATTTCTACGATGAAAATAAATTCACTTACGCCGAATACGTTTTGAAAAATACCAGTGTCTTTGTTCTACTTTCCTACAGGTTTTTTGGCTCTGGTGAACATTTAAGGTATTGTCGGTAACAGCGTTCTTTAATTTCATCGACGATATATGGGCAATTTCAAAAATTTTCGACATTTTGATATTTTTTTTTTTCGGAATTTTTTTTTTTGGATGACACGAATGACGCTTTGGTCACGTGAAGGGTGATATTTTAGCATACCAAAACAGTTCGCGTTAATCATTTATTGCAAACGGCGCGAAAGTTATGGAGGTTTTAAGTTAAAATCTCTTTAAAAAAATTTAAAGTTAAATTTATTGGTTTATTTTAATAAATGTTGTATAGATGCATGAAACTCATTCCAAATTCATCAGTGCAGTCAAAATTCATCAATGCACTGATAAAATACATAAAAAAATATCAATTATAATTAAAATTCCTTAACATTTAAAAACGCGAATTTTTGCAAAAATATGAATGTTTCACCGATTTTTGTAATATGTGTTTATATAACGCATAACTAATTTACAGAAAAGCAATGCTTTGACTTGCAAATTTAAAAAATAAAAAAAATTATATAAGAGTTATTTTTGAGGTTAGAATTTTTTTTTTTTTTTGATCTGTAAAATTTAAAATCATGAAAATTTTTTAATGCCTATTCGGTTTTATTATCAAGCTTAAAAAAACCTTTCATTTGCTGTTAATCGCGGCGGAATCTATACATAACTGCAGATGTCACAAAGCAAAATGTGTTTGAAGAAAAATGCCACTGTACCCTCTAAATATGGACCGAATTCAACCGTATTTATATATGATCTTTAGTTCACCGCCGCACTTCATTTTCAATACTTTACATTGATTTTAAACCACTGATTAACTAAAAAAAACGCGAAACAAAATCATGAAATTTCGCAAAAGTTTTATTTTCTTTATAAAATTTTTGCGTTTTAAAATATTTTAACGCCTTCTTGACGTTGAGGTGCCATTTACTAAGAAGTTTAGATCACACAATACATAAACCAGTTTTAAAAAAGATTGCAAATGTCAGACGCGAAAAACTGTCATTTTTGACAAATTTACGCCAATTCTATAAAAGTTTGAGGTCATCGTTCTCAGCAACTAGCAGCCTGACATCGACGTGATATGTCGCAAATTTTAGCAAATTACACCATCTATTAAATACTGTTGACGAAATGCAATTTTCTTGAACGGTGCAAAAACGCTATAGAAAAAACTGCAAAAATTGAAAAATCGGAAAATTTTGGTTTCAAAAATGAACCGCTGCACAACTTTTTCCCAAATAGTAGTATTGGCATAACTTTTATAGTGTTAGTATCTACAAAATCCAGTGACTTTATTTTATATCAGTGAGCATCGGAAGTTTAAAACTAAAAGTAGAAAAGTGATGAAATATGAAAAAACTCTTGTAAATTTCA
Source organism: Metopia argyrocephala (assembly GCA_963576795.1). Lineage (NCBI taxonomy): Eukaryota > Metazoa > Arthropoda > Insecta > Diptera > Sarcophagidae > Metopia > Metopia argyrocephala. The sequence continues at coordinate 1,962,891 of OY756208.1, forward strand.
AGCCTTTTTTTGAGTTCTTCGATATTTGAGTGCCCATAACTTTAAAAAAAAAAGAACTGATGGTCTGAAATTTTGAATTTCCCAGTTTTCTAGTGTGGCCTACCATTCCCTTTTGACCGTTTTGGTCAATTCGAAAAACTGGAGAAATAATAAGCATCTGAACTCAGTTTCAACAAATGTTGAAAATTTTTGAAATTGCCCATATACATACATACTATATTTATTAACCTGCAAATAACGAACTTGTGTAAATAGAAGTGAAGAAATGAAAAATTACTGTTTTTAACCAAAAAGTAAATGAATATGTGATTAACCTTCATCTGCTCTTTGCGTCGAAAACGACGCATACCTAATACAATTTTTGAATTATTTTTAAAATGGCTAGCTAAAAGTTGGTAGAATTTCTTGACTTTGTAGAGTACATGAATGTGCACATTTAGACTTAGTTTCGTATTATAAATTTTATTTTTTTGTATTATATCTAAAAAGTTACGTTGACCTCCCTCATGCGTCGTTTTTGACACATATGAGAAAACGTATGTTTTTTGGCGGGCAACTTTGTTTTTTTACTAGTCATTGTGCTTTTTATAGGTGATAAAGTAATTTTTGACTAATTTATAAACAAAATATATCAAACAATTAAAAAAAAAGGAAATAAAATATTTGTCAAGTGAAGAAATACGAGTTCTTCTAAATGAAAGTGAAGCTGAAAATAACTATAGTTTTTCTGATGTCAGAAAGCCTGTAATTAGTAGTGGTGTAGTCAACCACAATATGGAAGGATTAGAACTGAAAATGTTATCAATCTTCCTCCCGTTGTAACAAGAATTACATCTTGAAAGGATATTTCTAAGGTATACAAATGCCAATATGCCAAAGCTAAGTATGACGGCGATTTCTTGCAAATTGATTCCAGCTTGTTGAGAGCTTCTATGTATGTTTTGATTTTAGCTGGCGTGTATAAGTATAGGTAAAATAACTACTCATTATACATGAATGTTGTATATATTTTTAGATCAAAAAAATGAATCAAGTGTTGATTTATTCGATGCAGAGTATAGTCGTATAATATTAAGGGCAATTACGTCGAAAAACACTTTTGAATATGCAAATGAAGTTATTCCTTTGGATGATACCATTAGCTTTTACTTTCGACAAATCAACATTTGCATTCACAGGCAATGCATGTATTGATAGAAGAAAAGTGCACATTTCTACAATGTACATTGCATTACTCTAGAAAAGTTGAACCCGGAGATCAAAAGGCTGCCAACAATTATGAGTTATTATAACAAGGCCACAGCCTTGTTCATAGAGACGTTCCCATTCATTTTTTCTATGAGTAATTATCAAATTTTAATTAATTTTTTTTACTTCAATATAGACTGTGTCGATAAGATGCTTTCTTGCTACAGTTGCATAGCTGCATTAAATGCATTAATTATTTAAAAAAAAAATTAACCCTAATTGCCAAACAACGCATAAAGTTGTAATAAGAAGATATTTTCGACGGGAACTGTGGTTATCCTTTGTATGCCAAATAGAACAGGAAGGCTACGATCAAGGTCATTTGTAAATTTCGCTGGTATGCAATTTTCATCATATGCACCGAAGAAATCAAAAAGCGTTCCTCTACAAATTAAAGGAAGACAAAGGTGGTCGATATGTTTTGAAAGGAATTCAACTTCAAAAAATAATATGCAGACTACTATTTGTTGCTTCTGTGCAAAAAGTGCATGTAACAACATGCATAACCAAAACGTATGTGTTAAATGCATGGAAAATAATTCACTCTAATATATAATAAAACCAAAAACAATGTTTTAATATTAAGCAAATACGAATACAAGCAATTTTTAGTTTTCTCATCATGTGTGTTTCGCGTTTTTCTACTAAAAACCATAAGAAATATATTGTGCGTCGAAAACGACGCCAGGGTAGACAATGTAATTTATTTTGAGGAACAGATGAAGGTTAACAAAAATACAAACTTAAAAGAGTAAAAATGTAACAAGTAGTAATACCCACAGCAGATTCTGTTAAAAAGATTAATAGAATGCAGGTGTAACGTAACAATCAGAAGATTTTATTTTTATATTGATATATTTAGTTTAAAATATTTTAAACGCAAACGTTATTGTTAAGGTAACGAAATTCAGAAACGCAAATAAACCCATATGAAACCAACCCAAATAAGTCTTTAGTTAATATTATTTTTTTTTTATTAATTTTCAATGTATTGCCTCTTCATTTCGCTTACGGGTTTGCTTGTGAGAAAAATTTGTTTATTGGGTTTTCTTTTATTTCTGAATAAAACAGTTATTCACATACTCCAGCATCCAAAAGGAACTAATTGTGTCTCTTTTTATTATAATTTTTATTAAATATTGTCAAAACATTTCCGAAAACAGAGACAAATTTGAAAAGAACTGGCGCGTGCTGACTGCTTAATATTATTTATTGTTCTTAAGACGCCTAAACAAAAATTATTTTCTTCTAATTTTGTTCAAAGAAATAAATAATTTTTTTTTCTATTTTGTTTTGTTATTTTCACATGTTTAATTATTTTGTTCAAAAATGTTTGTTATGATTGTTTTTTTATATCATTTTTATATATTTGTTTTGTCTTCCTTACTAGTGCAGAATGAGGGCGATGCTTTTTTTTCAAGAGTGGGGTCAGTAACAGCTGGTCACACAGAAACACTAAATACTCGCATATGTCACTGTTTAAGAATATCTTTATAATTATGACAACATATACGAGTACATACATAGGAAGAAGCATTTGGGTATAATTTTTAAATTAGAGAAATTTCAGTATTTTTACTTTATAAAGGGCTTATAAAAAAAAACTTTCTAAACACAATTCTCTATAATTTTCTCTCTTTTATGTTATTCTCTTTAGTTATTCAATCATTTACAATTGATTTTTTATTATTAACTAGCTTACGCCTGGCCTGCTTTGCTACACCTTCCACTATCATTTGTGGAAATTTTTCGACTGAGGATGTTTAGTGACTACGGAGTTATTTACACCAAATTCAAAAACTTTAACTGTTACTGATTTCAAGATAGACTGAACTCAATAGTTAGTTTGTATGGAAGCTACCACGTCCACTTGTCTGCCTTTTTTCTACTGATAATTTTTAATTACCACGAAATTAATCACACCAAATTCAGAAACTTTAGCTTCAACATTTCCAAAGATGCGTATGTATAAATAAATCAATTATGAACTTGTATGGGAGGTGTCACGCTCACTTGTCCAATTTCGTCAACTTTCTTACTGATGATTTGCCTTGCCCATGAAGTCCTTCACACCCAATTCTGAAACTTTAGCTGAAACCGTTCTAAAGATATACAAAAATCAGCATTTAGAGATAAATAGAAAAAAGTTGGCGTAAAAGTAGGCGTGGCAACATTTTCTCTCGATGAAAACTTCAAATGGATTAATACAAACATTTGAGAGAAAAATTAGTCAAATCAATGGAGCCGTTTTCTGATTTTAGGTAACTCAAAAAATAGGGGGCGTAAAATTGGGCGGGCCAAAATTTTCTTTCCGAAAAACCTAAGTTGGATCACGACGATCATTAGAAACAAAAAAATCCTCAAAATAGGCTGAGCCGTTCTCAACCGATGCGATGGCCAACGAACAACATTGACTTTTATTTATATGGATTTATTTCTAAACCAGATTCTTTTTTTTTTGTTTTTTTTAATAATTAAATCTTTTAAAAATTTAGACTTTGTGGGCTACACTTAACTTTATGTCGTTGTTTTAAACGGTAAAAAACAATATTGTCACACCAAATAGTCCGAATGTCTAGACAGTTTGACTCCCATGTACTACTTTTTTTTTAATTTGTTACCAATTGGGAAGATTTAAGTTTTTTCGATTTTTTTTTCTAAAACAATATAAAAAATTACACAAAATATAAATAAACACATAAAAAATACAATAAAAATGTAACAAAAATTTAATTTTTCTACGTAACATAACAAAGCAAAATACAAAAATAATATCATCTACCATATAAGAAAAAAGGCAGGAATGACTGAAATAAATTGCCAAAAAAAATCGAAATAAAACGGAATACTGTGTCACATTGAAACCTCAGTAGCGGCATATTTAACATGCAAAGACAACAACAAAAATAAAAAATATAAAAAACTATTAACAAAAAAGAACAAATCGAAAAACACTTTCCTTAATGCAGTAGTTGTGTGAGTATAGTTTAACGGTAAACCTATTCAAACATATTTATTTGTAATAAAAGTAATCCCAACTAAATTCTCTAAATCAAAAAAGAAAAAAATGGGCGAGCATCAAAAGGTAGAGAAAGAGACAAAATATGTACTTTGTAGAAAACTGTTTAATAGACACAAACAGATACTTGTGTTCTTACAAATTGACAGACACAATCACACACATACTCCAGCCTTTTCAATATTTTCTCCGGCAATTTCAAACATGGAAACTGAAATAAAAAGCCTGTAATTCTTTTAGTACTACTCGCATAAGTAAATAACGAAAAGCCAGACACTTCAAATACAGACAAATATTGATTAAGAAATGATCTGAATGATTTGAAAATTAATCTCTTTTAGGCAAACAACAAAAATGTAACTCGCCTCAAATACTTAAAGAAGAGAGTATAAATATTAAGTCCGTAGGGCGATTACTAAAAAACTACATTTTATTTCAAATGTGATGTATTTTTTATATATTTTAGTTTAGACTATTATTTAAATTGATTTGATTAAAAATTATTTAGTAATAATTCGATGTTTTGATAAATTTGTGTAAGTAGGTATTAATAGTTTACAAAGAGGATAGCAAAATATTAAATAAAAAAATAAAATATTGAATTAAAAGATCTTAAATTTAAACTCTCCCAGCAAAAGAAATAGAAGTTGTTCCAAAATTATAGCATTTTTATTAAACACCAATTATGTAAGAACTGAATTTAATATAGTAAAACACCACTTTCTTAGAAAAACGTCAAATAAGTATTTGCCTAATATGACCGTAGCTTTACAAACTTAAGTAGTATATTTACGTATATAAATATACAGTTGCATTGCAATTAGCTAGGCATGATGTTCGTTTTGTATTAGGCATCTTCTAATTGCGCTTTTCATCTTATTCGTGCAAAATATTTGTTATTTTCTTGTTTTTCAACATCATATATCAAAAGCTAAGTCCTACAAAAATCTATTGCAACCGACTTATTTAATTAGAGTTTCTTTTCACCTAAATAGCATACATATATAGGATATACATATATTTATAATAGAAATAACAAGCATAGAAATGTAACGTAAACAAAATAAATTATTATCTATTAATTGAAAAGCATTTATCAGTTTGCATTTCAGCTTTTGTACCAAAAAAATATTAAAATTCCGAAATCAATTTTTATGTTGTTTATCACTTATTTTTCAAAAAAATAATGTACAATTAGGCTTAATGCTAAAATATAGGTATTTAATATCATAAGACTTTATCAAACTTGTTTTCTGCAAGTTCCGCAGCTTTCATACCTTTCATTTTATAAAATCCAAAAACAATATTTTTTTACTCGCATACATAATTGGCCATTTCAACTCTGTGTCACGGTTACATCCTAGCTGTGCTTATGACTGTCATATATCTTCAAGTATACCTGATAGTTGAGGCTTTACTTTACACTAAACGTGTATAAGTATATCAAACTAAAACAACTCCATTTTGGTTAAGAAGTTAAAATTGTTATATACAACAACAATTGCAACAGAATAAAAACCTCACAATGACTTGGTCAAATCCAATAGTTCATTAATTATTGTTTGTGCTCTCTCTCTCTCTCGCTCTTTCTTCCTGTGTCTCTCAAACTCTTCTCTCTTTAAGGTTTGATTTAATGTAGAATTTTATAAGTATTTGTTTCATTTTTCATGTTTCCTCTTTAAATTCTTAAAAAGAACAGAAAAAATTCAATATGTTAGTCATCTTTCAGTCAACCATGATCCATGTTTTTTTTTTTTATTTTGTACAGAATCTATTCAAGTTCTATATTTCTACTTTAGTCGGCTTAATTTTTTTACTTCAATATTGCATTTTTTATGATTTTACTCTGTTTTAAGGCTTAATGGCAAAAAGTACAAGTTATTGTGATGCTAAAAAGTTATTGCGATTATTATTGTTGCTGTTCATTTTATTACCATAAGTGTGTTTCACTACTAAAAGGATCGAAAACAAAAATAAATTCGAATTTTGTTTTAGCAAATATGAGAGAAAAAGTTTATGATGAGGTTATAAGAGAAGAGAGTACGAGTAAGTATTTCTTTGAGTAAATATCTTAACACATAAATAGTCTCATTAAATGTTGAAAAGGATGGCTTTCCATGACTGAGTGGCTGTGATAATCTGCAAGAATTTACGGCCTTATAATAAAGGCATTCTAATGGATGTTACTATATTACTCTCTCTCTCTCTCTCTTAAACTCTCTCTGTCTTTCTCTTTCTTTCTTTCTGTACTAACGGGGTACTTTAACACGTGTGTGTAACGAGTAAGTAAGTTCATTTATTTCAATGTTTCACCATTTACGTAAACAATGCCAACTGCTAATCATACAAAATAATGCGAGGGTTTGTGTTTAAGACCAAGTAAATGGTTGCGTTTGTGTATATGATGAGAAAGTTGTAATGAAAACTCTTAAAGTAGTCTTTGGCTAAAGCATAGTAATGCTTGTAGAACAAAAACATATTATCCATTAATTAAATTTAAAATTCACATTTGAACATAATCAATAAAGAGCGATCAATTCATTATGTATTGGAAATTGAATAATAAAATTGACGAATACTCATGTACATATGTATGTAAATAAAGAGACTAAAACATTATTTCCTAAATCATTATAAACTCCGATACAATAAGCCCTCGATTTACGTCATTATTGATTTCATTATTGAAAAACCTATTTAAATCAAAAGTGCAATAAAATTTATTTGAATAAAATGGATTTTTTAACGATTAAAAATTTAAACAAAATAAATAGAAAGATTTTGTAGGAATTTAAAAAAAAAATAAAATACCATTGCACTTCACTTTTAAAATTCTTTTGAATTCAACACGCTTTCCGCTGGCAATAAACATGTTTATTCTGCCCCTTCTGTAACAACTAACTGGGAGTGTAATGGATGGAAAACGTAAAACGTTTCTTAGAATCGTTAAAAGAGCGATTTCTGGGAATACAATTCAAAATCAGTTTAAAAAAAATATATGCTATGCCAGCAGGAAAGTAAATAATTTTCATGAATTTTTTTTGGTTAAACATTATTTGAATGAGACACGTATTATCACAGACAAGTGTTTAAAACAAAACAGAAAAGATTCCTTTAAAAAACTTTTTAAATATTGTAAATATTTGGTAAAACTAAAAAAAAATTCTTTTATTTAACAGGTTAAATGAAAAATAAATAAAAAATTCTATTAAACATCCGTTTATAGCTTCCGTATTTAACCTTCTGACAGCTTGCTGTTGTCATTTTAACAAAAGAAAATTCATAAAATCCATCATTATTGTTTACGTGCAACTCTTTACCTTATGAAGCGTAAGCAAACGAAAGAATATAAATATTTTTTTTGTAATCTTTTCACTGTTTCTGCCAATTGATGATGGCTTAAAAGCATGAAGCATGTGTGATTGATAGGGATAAAACGTACCTTTACATTTGCAAGTCTCTCTATCGCATTCGAAATATAAATTCTGACAGAGAATATCATATTTTTTATTTTATTTTCGATTATTTAAAAGAATGACAAAAGTATTGCCTAAATTTTACGGACATTAATTGTTCATACAAACAGTTCGTTATTGCAAAGTGTAAAAAGTTTTTGAAGAGGTTTCAAAATTCTTTTTTAAAGCGGAACATTTTCGATTATCGAGGTGAATACAATATTATTTCAGTGTTTTATTTTCAAACTTTCTACGAAAACTAAAAACACAATATTTCTTTTTTATGCAATTTACTACTTAAAAATTCTTGTGCAACACAATTCTACGCAGTTAAAAAAGAAGCATTAATTGGGGCATCATGTTTAAGCCCCCATAAATGTCCGAGTTTTTTATTTATTTTTTTGGTTTTTTCTTTTTCTGCATTAAATGCTATTATTTTTTCTGTAGTTTTTTCAATGCCTGTTTTAATTTTCTCTGTTAAAAAAAAATACGAAAATTCTTTATATGACATAAACTCTTTTTACAAAAGATTAAAAAGAAAATATGGCTTCAGTTTTCATGTTTTTCGTTCTTTTTTTTTCTCTCTCTCTCTCTCTTTTTTAAATCCTCCTATTGTGAAAACTAATAATATATGGTGTAGGATAAACGTTGAAATTTAAACCCCTACCAATTTCATATTATTTTTTTGTTGACTCTTTCTATTATTTTTTGTCTATTTTTATTTTTTTGTGGCACATTGTTTATTTGTTTTACACACACACATCGAGCTGAAAGTAAATATTTTTTTGTTTTCGCTAGAGGACATAAAATATTTATGCAGTGTTTCGTTATCGTGTTCTACGCGAATATATTTATCAGGATATAGATGCGTTTTTTTCAACCTACACTTGTTATAAATGGCAGGAGGAGTATATTGGCGTTGTGTTGTTTTTCGCAATATAAACAATCACTTTTAATAATGGCAATCTACTGGGAATTACTTTTATAATTGACAGGAAATAATTCATTCCTCAATTTTTCTGTTTGTGTTTTATAAAACACCCCAATTCTTCAACCGCAGAGTGTCATTACAATTGAGAAAGGAATTTAATTATTATTTTGATTCTTTAAAACGCTAAAAATCAAAAGTCCATTTCATTTTGTTGCCGAACGTAACTGTTTTCTGTGATATAACTGCCAGATAAATTAACCACAAAATCATAAAATTTCAACAGAAAAATATTGCCAAAATTATAAATGTGATTAATTGAAATCGACCGAAATTAAAATTATTGCTTTTTAAGAAATAAATTTGTTTTTATAACAACAAAATGTAAAAAAAAAATTTTCATGGAATTTATTTTTAAATCACACGCTAATACCGTTCAAAGTAAGCTTTCAGTGTATTAGAGTGTTATTTAAAAAATAAATTCCGCAAAGAAAATGTCTAAAACTTATTAGTTATTTTAACTGAAACAAAACCACACACACACACACAAAATTGTTTTTTAAACATACATACTCAAAGAAAAATACAATATTTTGCCACTTAATTAATGCATTTAATAAATAAATTTAAATAGAAGTGCTTCTGACTATATTTGCTTATTTTAATTGTACCGTAGTCGCCGTGGTCTAGTGGTTAGTGTGTTGGTTTACTTAGACATGAGCCAGCTCCGACATCTTCAAAAAAAGAAATATGAAAAAAATATTTCTTTCGGCGACTACCTCTCAGCAGTTTTCTGGCAAAAGCTCTGAGAGTAACTAATTGCCTTGAACAAGCTTCTCAAGCCTGTCGTTCGGAGTCGACATTAAACTGTAGGTCCCGGTACTCATGGATAAAAATTGACACACACAACATGAGTGCTGCGCGAAGCTCGGCCGTAATCCTGACACAGGGTTGTAAGGGCCAGTTATGTATGTATGTATGTATGTATGTAATTGCACCAATTAATATTGTAATTGTACTAATTAATATTTTCGTTGTATCAATTAAAATTTTAGTTTAGCTTCTTTTGTAGAAAGTCTCAAAATTTCTTTATTACATTAATTTATTTGTTAGGGTAAAACCCATAAAAGATTTAAGAGGTAATACTAACGTATTGCAAATTTGTTAATTGAAATCTATTTTCCATTTTTACGGTGTAGTTTAAAAATATTTATTTAAATTAATAAATCAGTCCGTCAGCAGTGTAAAAACTTTCTAATAGATTCTGACCAGCAAATCAAAATTGCAAAAATTGATGCTTTTGCTATTGTTTTAAGAATTGATATATATTTTATAACACAAACAAATATTATTAAATCTGACACCTTTGTTTAAAAATCTGTGACACATAAAATTTTTGTCTATACCCTCAAACTTACAATTTCTGACACATGGTTCTATTGAATAAGAATAATTTTAAATTTTGTTTATATTAGTTTGACTTAGTATTGTTTTATGTTTACTGAGTTTGAGGGTCAAATTTTTGTCAAGTTGTAAATTGTAGAGAAAAAATTTTTTTAAATTTCCGATATTATGTTCCAAAAATCTAGAAGTTTTATCGTCGTGCGGGAGTTTATGTGCTCTATCCGCCATTTTATACATCTCGAGTTAATAACGCCACTTTAGGCTTTCGACACCAACATTTTTAAAATCTGCAATCCGTTTTCGACAATTTTCTCCGAAACTGGACTAGATATCCGAAAACGTATTGCAGCCTTAAAAAATTTGGGATCGAAAATATGAAGTGCCATCATTAACTCGAGATATATAAAAAATATGAAATGGCGGATAGAGCACATAAACTCCCGAACGATGTTATATTTTCAGGAAAAAATTATTTTAGTATTAATTAATTAAATTGTTTTAATGCATATCCTATATTTTATTTTACGCATTAAAAAAAATAACATGTTAAATTCATCCAGTAATAACGGGGAATATTTTCTCTATTTAGCAAGCTTTAATTTTTGTTATATTTTTGAACTATTGTTAAAAAATGACTGAAACTGTCATTCATAATATGTCCACTATTTTCCGTATATTATAGAAAAAAAAACTTTGCTTCAAATATATTTGTAAAAAATTAAACCAATTACAATATTATTAAACAGTCATGTTCTTAACGTAGAATATAAAAAAACGTTGAATACAGAAAAATCTTAGAAAATTTCAGCAACTGAAAGGAGAAAACCTTACACCTGTTGCTAAAATACTCGTAGTTTGTTCAACTACTGATTCATTAATTAAACGGTAATGAACATTCACAAAATTTATTTCTACGAAAGCCTAAAAATATGTTAATTTTTACAATATTTATGTTTTACAAACAATAGTACAACTATTCCTGTTTTTACATTGCACGTATTTTCCAGGGAACGTTTTGTAAAAATCTTTCCATATGAAATATAATTATCTTGAGTATATCAACTTAAAGAACTAATAAAAGAGCTATATCTCGGCAAAATATAAATTACCTTTAAAATCTAATGTATACATGGCAAGATTCCCCATAATTTAAAAAGTTGTAAAAGTTGTTTAAAACATATGGAACCACTTTTTTGTGTAAAAAAGGTAAAAAATAATCATATAAACTAGAATTAATTATTATTTCTAAACGTACAATATCTAATGAGCACATCAAACTGTGCTTAAATTGGGTTTAAAGCTATATTTACACTACCTAAGTTTCTCATCTGATTATAACAGATTTTAGTTACAACTCAGACGGCAAAAATTTTTAAAGTAGAAAATGTTCTATTTGTAAATGAGCTCAGACAAAAACAATAAAAATTAAATTAGATTTTTAATTAAACCAATGTAAGACAAACATTTGTGCTACAGACGTATTTCATTTATTCAGATTTTGAATTTATTGAGACTATGAATGAAATTATGCGCTTCTGACATAAAACTCAGATGAGAAACTTAGGTAATGTAAATATAGCTTAAGACCCTGCAATCTACAGTAGAAAAATTTTAGTGTGCATTAAATACTCGATTCCTTTGTTAGGCGAGTTGTTCTGTTATTTTAGTTCTTCAAAAATTCTACAAATAAGTATCACAGAATTTTTTGAAGTCACCAAACTATCATACATATCTGTGGCAATATGGAAGAGTAGCTTAAGTCGAAAATTGAAGTTTTAGGATATCATCAATTTTGTGTAATTTTTATTCTGTATGTTATTTGCAAATAATTTATGAGTTAATATAGTGGTAACATGTTCATTAGATAAGAAGAATGAACATTTTAAAAAAATATGGTTTATTTTAGAAGATTTTAAGCCTTTTCTACTTAAGCGCTTTTTCGAAACTGAGATCTGCGTTGGACAGGTCCTTAAGTAACTTAAGCGCTTTTGTTGAAATAAAAAGTACGTATTGTATAGTTTTAAGTAAACATAAGAGGATTTATTCAAGAACTTACATTCACTTAAGATAACTGTATACAAGAATCACATTTTATTAAAAAAACTAATGTAAATATAAGTTATATGATAAATCGAAAATCTGAATATGTAAACAAATCTATGTGTACATACTTAAGTTGTTTTGTTCAATGCATTATTGATTTAAAAAACTTAGGCTAAAAAGTAAACGTACATAACATTTATAAAAAATAGAATTTTTCAAAACGGACTAAACACATTTAAGCGCCTTTGCTTCTGTAATGCCCCAAACGCCTTAACTCAATTCTCTCTTATGTCGACTTAAGCTACTCTTCCAAATTGCCACAGATATATTTGAAGTTAATATAAGTTATAAAGGATTCGAATCGATTAAAATTTTTTAAATTTTAGTTAAAATTAGCATTTTTATACAAAATAAAGCTAATTTTCCCTAAAATATCACTAAAAATATTTTCACAATTTATAATTTTCATGTACTTTTGAGTTCAATTAAATACTTTTTGTTCTACTCATAATATGTAATACCAAAAGTTATAATTTTTAATAAGATATAAAATAATGAAACTTGTGTGAGCCTAATTAATTGAACAGCAGTGTAGCAGCACTGTTTCAAATTTTAAAAAAAGATATCCTTGAAAGAAAATCACAGCGATTCTTTAATTTCATGATATTCGTTTTATCCACAGTTTATTAAATTTGCATTGCGTTGTCTTTATGGGCTCCAATGAAATAAAATTACGCCACTTATTATACGCAAGTATGTATGGCTGGCTGTATGTGCAAAGAATGCAATATTGCCTCGTCGAATATTTATTTCATGATGTTAAAAACATTAACAACAAACATAACAAGAAATTTAATGAACTTTCAGTCAATTTTCCAATACAAAAGCCAACCCACAACAATCACACCAATACATATTTATATGCATACTCGTCTATATACACACTGGCATACCATTGTACGCAACCATATAATTTCTACATACTTGGTAATGCGATATGCGAACATAAGCGTAGACATAAACGTATAAGCGTACGTGATTACATTGATTTTCTTCTTACCAACCAACCAATTTCACGTACTTGTAAATTCTGTTGAATTCTTTTGAATACTTTATAATGGTTGTGATGTTCGATGAGACGAAAACGAAATTCAGAAGCAAAAAACAAACGTAGAAAGAAAATATAGCGAATTGACACACATTTTACTGTAGAATTTGATTTAAAAATAAATAATTAAACCTGAAGCATAAAAAAAAGAAAAAAAGGTTTATACGAGTAAAAGCAATGTAGGTTGGGTGAATGGGGAAGCATTTAAAAAGTAAATAAAAACCAAAAAAAAATCAAAATATAATTTCGCAATATGCATAAAAGGATAAGAAAGTTTAGCTATGCTTACCTTTTTCTATTTATTTAGGTATCCAATTTGTAGATTTCCTTTGCTATTTTGAAAAAAAAACAAAACACTTTTTGTTTGGTATCTGCGTTTTTAAATTTAATAATTTAGAATCTTAAGTTTGATTTGTACATCTTATACTAAGCCGAGTATTATTTTTAATTTTATTTCTTAGTCTTGGGATTTAAGTACATATGAATGTAGTATATACGTCGTCTCTTGATATTATTTTCAAAATACTTAAAAACACAAGAGGATATATTTTTATTATAATCAAAATATTCTTTAAACTTTATTTAAGCATATGTAAGTATGTATGTGTTTTATTAAATAATATTTTTATTTGACTTACATTCTGTTTTACTTTCTCTTTTTTCTTTTCTCATGGACTTAAAAGTTTAGGCAGATTTTAAGGCGTTTTATTTAATTAATTCATGCAAAGTATGGTGGTTATAAGGCTTTGCTTTTTTCTCTCTTTTTCAAAGCCTAATTATTATTCATTTATTAAAAAAAAGCAGGGCAGGGGTTTTATGTCTCAAGCAGGCAATAATAATCCTTCTTGAAATTCACTGTGAGTGTTACAAATTTCTCAATAACTTTATTTGTAATGAAAATGCTTCTCAACACTTATGGGTTGACATTTAAGCCCTATTTTTGTTTCAAATTTTTTCATTTTTTGTTGTGATTTTTTTTTTTTTTTTTTTTTGTAATTTTGTAGGCTGTTTGTCTCAAAGACTTGAAAACTTTATTGCTGTACTATTTTGGCAAATATTATTATTCTTAAATTTTTCTTATTATTCCAAACGAGCACATTTTTAGGCGTTTCTCGCCTTCCTTTTGATGACACTTTTTTTAATTTTTTTTATAATTTTTTTTTTCCTTTATTTATACTTGAGCTCTTTTAACTCGTTTTTCGTAAACTTTTTTAGTAGTTGTGTGTGTCCATGTATGGATTTTAAATGTAGGTTATATATGTTTGACATAAAATTATTTTCTTCATTTAGGTCTGAGGCCATACAACATTTAGAATTTACCATTAAATGTAGTCCACTTGTAAAAAAGAAAAAAAAAAATTAAAACAAAAATACACGCACACACAAAACGCAAAAGGAACTTTGTCACTTTAATTTTTATTTAGAACCACTTTTTTCCTCCTCTCTTCACTTTCTTCCTCTCCCTCTCGTTCATCTTACAAACACATAATCTGAACATTTATTTTTGAACTTTTTTTTTGTAACCACTTTTCTCTTTTCAAGCACATAATTGAATTTTTGTAACTTTAGTTTGTCAGCACAACCACAACCACTAAAAATAAAAAAGAAATTTAGTCAGTTAGCTATTCCGCTCTGGTATTTGGATTCCTCTTCTTTTACAACTGCTTTTAAAATTTGTTTCTGTCATATATTCCATAAAGTAAGCGTACGGACGAACGTTAAATTTTTCAGATGTGCTGTACGGGCAACAGTTTTAATAAAACTAGTTGCCTGCCTGTCTATGCAACATACAGAAAGTAACGAAAGTCTTCGTTTAAATGAAATTTAATGAAATGAATGAATTCGAAATAAAGATGCTGAGCTCGAAAAAATGAAAATTTGAAAAACAAACACAAACACAAAAAGAAAGAAAATCACTATAAAGAGCCATCTCGGCCTACTTATTTCGAAATTAGATATGAAACAAGAACCAAACGTACACAACACAAAACATGCTCTCTTTTTATAACTCCGAAATTTATGCTGCATTTTCCTTATAGAAAAACAACCTAAAAGTATGTTTTGATTTATAGAAAATGAGAGTAATGACTTTTTGCCATCACCCAAAACATGTGCATCATTTACCGGGTACATAAAAGCGCATGCACTCTCTTTTTACTCTTTTTCCAAAATTTATCTACAGAATTTCTTGCAAATACTGGTACAACAATTAACATGTTAATGTAGATAAATTTTTTATATACAATTTGTGTATGAGAGAGAGTAACAAGGGTTGCCATTTTTCGACTAAAGACGCAATTGCAAATTTTTTCTTACTGCTAGCAACTCCTTGGTTCTCTTGGTCTAATTCCGCTTACTTTGTTTTGACACTTCACTGCATGGAAACGTTTATAAAATTATCCACAATTTTAAATTTGCTTATTTCTTATACAATTAACTAGAAATCTTACTATAATTTAGTTACCAAAAATTATATAAAGTTAAAGAAAATCCTTAAATTCGAAAACAAAATCCACATAAGAAATTCCCTTTTTTTTTGTTTTTAATATTTTTGTAACAAAACAATGCTCGAATTTGACACAAAAATTTGTATGCTAAAGTAAAAAAAATGGTATTTTTATACTTTTGGGATAATTTTTAAACCCTGTTAAATACACCCAAGATTACATGACATTCTTATTGTTTCTCCAAAAATCTTTTTTTTTGCGCGAAATCAATACAAAATGCTATGCTACTCTTGTCATGTTCCATATTTAAATTTTATTGAAGTAGATTGATTCTAATCACAGTTAGCGAATATTGCTAAACTCGAAGAAAAAAAAATTCGTGTAAGAAATCGCGAAAAAAATTTTCGCTAAAATTTCCTATTCATTGATGTGCATATTTAATCAAATTTTCTAAACTTAAAATTAAAAAATGTACAAAAAAGTATAAAAATATAGTTTTTATAGAATTTTGGCGTACAAAATTTTAAATCGTGAATACGAGCGCGAATTCTGCGTACTCGAATTAGCTTAGCAGGCTGCCCAACTTTCTAAAATTTGCGACGAGCACAGTGTTATTATTAACTTAGATTCCAAATAAATATTTTTTACTTCTAACAAATTTTAATACTTTTTTAAAAGCCCTTTCTGACGTGCCATTTGCCCAATATCCATATTTGTGCCATTATTAAAAAAATTCAAAACAATCGGTAACCCTGAGAGTAACACGCTTTTTAAGGGAGAAACAATTTATTTATCTCTCGCTCTCTCTTTTTCTCTGTTTCTCTCTCTTAAATCGTTGTTTTTTTTTTAATGTGTTTCAATTTAGTGTATTTTTTAGTTTTTGTTGCGCTTTTCATTTCTTTAAAAAATTATTTATTGAATTTCCTTAGAATGGTTCAACTTCATGAATTCTAAACATTGGTTTTGAGTTGAACGACTATCCATAATGTTTGTATGGCTGCATTTGTTTGCAATTCATAATCAACAATCAAAGTATGTTTGTCAAAGAGATTCATTTCATTCTAAATAATTTAAATATTTATTTAAATATTTTGTAGCAGGTCATATTCGAATACCTTGTGCTCTACTATATTAAAAGAAAATAGTTTACGTACTGTTTTCCTTTTTTTTTGTAATCTATCGGGACTTATACAGTTTTTTTTTAAATAAATAATTTATTAATTAAACAAAACAAAGTGAATTTCCTGGAAATCATATTATTTTATATATGTATATATCTACCTAAAAATTTTACCATCAAGTCATAAAATAAACTCAGTTATCAAGGTTTAAATTGCATCGGTCCATTAGCCAGATGAAAAAAAAAACTAAAGTAGTGAAGTAGAATAACTCTTACGGAATCTACACTGTAAAGGTGTGATGATTGAGGAAACCTTAAATGAAATGACATCAGCGACAAATAAAAACTTTGCAGTATAAATACTATGGATCGTATTTCAATTCCAATTAAGAAATTTTTCTCCAAAAATTTTTACAAACTTCATTATTTTGGTTTTTCTTTTCGTTCCCCTGTTTGTGTTGTTCTATAATAAATCCTTTTTTCAAAACTCCACACATACTGTTTTGAAATTTGTCTGCGCTAGCGACTTTCACTGAAACTTTTAATATATTTTATGAATAAAGGAATATATAAGAACCATATTTCATATAATTATCATTTAATATATGATACTTTTTTTGTGTTCTAAAAATATTTATTTTCTTTTTCTTTTTTTTTGTGTCTTTTAAAAATCGAACTAAAATGTTGCCATTGAAGCCATCATGCGCTGAGAAAGAACATTTTAAACAAAGAAAGAAAAAGTAACAGCGAATGAACTTTTAACTTTAAAAAGTTTTTAAATTTTTACGTAAAAAATAAAACAGAAAATAAATGTACACTTTAAAAGTTTATTCTTTACACTTTTAATAAGAAAAAGAAAAAAGAAAAGATTCCCCATGGCAATATCTATTAAAACAAAAACAAAAGAACAAAATTTAAAGTCTACAATACGAATACGTATTTACAAAAATAAATATTAAATTATTATTTCTGTTCTATGAGACTCAATAACGAAAAACAAAAAAAAAAAAGCAAGCAAATATTTATTTTTTCTTTTTTTTTTTTTTTTTGTATTTAACAAAACTAAATAAGAAAAAATATCAATATATGCCTTCATAAGGTCAATGTATTTAAAATAAAAATCTTTTAAATATCAAAAGTACTTCACAACGTATTAGAACCAAAATTTAAGTTAAAATTGTTGAAATGTTTTCGACATGTTAAGTATTTTCAGTATTTGATTAAACAGGTTTCAGAAACCTTTATTAGTAAAAGACAATTTCAGGCTTAGGAGATTTGGCAATTGTGTACAGGGTAGTCGAAAACACAATATTACTCGTTAATGCCTTGCTATTATAAATAAAAAAGACATTTAGGATTAAAATATTGACTCGAACATAGTGGTCTTATTGATTCTGAGTTCCTAAGCAATTAGAATAATTAATTTTGTTTTGTCAATAAAAGCTTATATTAGAGCACAGATAAATTTTGTTAAATTAATTGAGACGGTTTTTGCAATAATATTTAAACTTGAATGATGAAAAAAATATAATAAAAAAAATTTCGAGATCAGTAGAATAATAAAAATTTGAACGATATATCTTGGCATATAAAATAAAAACGAAATCAAGATAAAATTTCTTATCAATTAAATATTGAATTTTTTTGTTCTTCTTCCAATCTTTAGTTAAATTGAATTTCTTTTGTTTTTTAACTTCACCGTTTCAAAATTTTAAATGATTGCAATAGTATGGAAATCGCAATCAGTAATGATGCTCAAATATTGAAATACCCAACTATGATCAGATATTCGAGCATTCATTACAAAAGCAGCAGATCTATTAAACAAACCGTAGATTAGAAAGGATCAATAGATTTTATAGGTTGCTTTGTTTGACAACTCTGCATTTTATAAATTTAAAAACAATAATAACACTGTGGAAGGAATCAGGTTAGCAAAAGTTAGGTCGGTTCTGAGTGTAAAGTTTTAACCTTTTGTGGAAAAAATTTACAAAAAGCATGAAAAACAAATAATTTTTCCAACATTTTTCTTCATAAGCACCACAAAAACTTTCTAAATCAATTTTTTTTTTAATTGTAATTGTTGCGCAGGTCTCTAGCAATAATTTGGCTTTTACAGATTTAAAAATATCAATTAGTCGGCGAGTTATAGCTAAAAAACCATATAAACTGCAAAGTTCAAAGGTCGTTTAAAAAAAATTCTAACTTACATAAACAAACGCCTCTATACCGATCTTCTGATTTAGCCTCTATATTCACCCCTCACTCTCAGTATTTCCTAACTTTTGCTAACCTGAATTTGTTCGACAGTGTAATCGTAATAATACTGTACAGCGTATATTTCAATGATAACTCATCTACGATACAAAAAATCAATCGGATCACTATATAAGTTTTAGACAAACTGCAAATTTTAACGGACTACTGCAGACTCAATTGGCATTCAAATAAAACAGGAGTCGTTTTTAGTAGTTTTTGCAGATTCTGTGATGAGGCAATCAAGTCATCAAAGCACATACAGGGCACTTGTGCAGCATTGACGGAAAGTAGGAAGAGACACCTTGGTGATTATCAAATATCGAATATGTTGATACAGTTGTAACGACACGGTCTCGCTGGTTGCTGGGGTAGTTCAGCGGCGTCCAGTGGTTACATAAAAAAAAAAACACTTCGTTGAAGTTTGTTTAAATATTTATTCACAAAAATAGTTCTACTCACTAAATTATTATAGAATTTAAAAAAATGAAAAAAAAAGAATTAATTATATGCCCTAAGCCGGCTAAATTAATATTCGTCAAGTACGACTGTCCAATGAAGTAAACGGGTGTCAGAACAACAATCAAAAGGCCTACGCACAGAATGACCGTTGCTCCAACAGCCTGTTAGTCTACGTCAGTCCAATTTGTCCAATCTATTGGGAGAATCAGAATAACAATCAAACGGCATACGCACAGGATGATTGTGATTCTTGATGTCCCAATGACGGACGTCAGATTAAATTGTCTAATTAAACCAGTGGAGGTGCCAGAACAACAATCAAAAGGCCTACGCACAGAATGACTACTGTTCCTTAGCCTCCACGTTTTATGTAAGTCAGTACTAGGAAAGATTTTCCCGAACAACAATTGTAAGGCCTACGCACAGAACAATTGCCGTACAGGCTCTCCCAGTCAGCTGCCGATGTGCTGCTGATAAATAAATTTTATACTAGTGTGGTCTACCACGCCACTAGTATATTCATTTATTTTTCTCTAAGCGAAAGTCAATGTTATTAAAAAATAAAACCGACCTCACTTAGCAGCAGCTCGTCACCAACTGACTCTCTACTCAGTTGCGCTTGCTTATTAATGCAAAAATATTAATAGACAAATGCAAACAAATGTGTTCGCACATTTGCCCATATCAAACATGTTGTATCATACTCTACACAATATCATTTAGAGAGTAAGCAATCACCACTGAGCAGAGAGGCTTTGTATGTAAATTGTATGTAATACAACAACCGTTAATAAAAATAACTAAAAGTAGATAATAACTCTTCATAACAATTTTATATGAAATTCCTTTTGCACAGTGGGACTTATAAATTCAATAAACAAAACATTTTTATATC
Source organism: Metopia argyrocephala (assembly GCA_963576795.1). NCBI lineage: Eukaryota > Metazoa > Arthropoda > Insecta > Diptera > Sarcophagidae > Metopia > Metopia argyrocephala. Next base: position 1,983,276 of record OY756208.1, read on the forward strand.
ATTAATATATAAGAAAAAATACTTGCAATAAGAAATAATAAAATAACTCTATATAACTCAATACTATTGTATTGTATAATATAATAATATATAATATATATCCGTATCATTCAATACTATTGGTAAAAGTAAAAAAAATAAAAATAATCAGATTGGTGTCTTGGACGAGTCGGTGATATGGATACGGTGTGGACAAAAACAAGGTCGCCGCCTTTTGTCGTCACACAGTTGTAGAACACTGTTTTATATATATTCTAGAACTTGTCTCCAGCAAGTCTGGAACTTTAGTGGTAGATATGTTCTTCAGAGAGACTATTTGCACCCTTTAGCATTTCCATATAAATCTATCCAGAACGCCGCATTCTATCCAGAACACCACATTTCCCCCTTTCTGACTCTCTTAAGCACAAATGTACTAGAACTTGCTGCGCCATGATTTTTCCAACTCCATTATAAGAAATTCATCTCTTTAACATGACTTTATAGTTGGCAATTCTGTATCTCTGCTTAGCCAACTCATTAGGAGACTTTTTCCCTAATAAGGTTTATTAGAACTCTCTATTCTTATGTTAAAAGTTTTATGTAGTAAATGAGAATTAAACCATAAAATTTAAACAAAAAATTAAGGTTTAAAAAATAAGCAACATAATTTGTTTCTTTTTTTTCATTCTACAATGGGACAATCAATGTTTGCCACAAAATGTAGTTAAAAAATTTGAAAAATAAGCAAAATAAAAAACAAAATTTTAATGACGGAATATGCAATTTCTCCTGACAAGTTGGAGCAGCACTAACGAAATATAATTTTTTTAGAATTAAGCATGAATAATTATAATAAATAAACAATTATAATTAACACATTTCAATAAATATTTATTAATAACGTTTTTTTAGTTACTGTGCTTAAGATTCAATAACTTAAAGTTATTTTATTTTTATTTATTTATTTTTATTTATTTATTTAAAAAGCTTAAATTCAGTACAACAAGATAATAAATCTTATTTAATAGTACTGGGTAGGTAATGTCATATAATAAAATAGTTTATAGAAAATAAGTTACTTAAATTAAATTAAAAAGAAAAAAAAAAACAAAAAATAATATGCATATATAAAATATAGAATATTATAATCTGATAACAATTTAAAAAAAATTAAATTTAAAAACAATAAGGAATACCAAGAATAACAATGGACTAAATCAGTTTCAATAGTACCTAAATAATTTTCAAGTATTATCACTCGAAAAGTGTGCCAACGTGGCGTTCATAAATTGCTTTGCATTGCATTTCATTTGAATATCGGATGGAAGTTGGTTCCATAGACGAATAGCGTTAATATAAAAGTGCCTCTCAGATATCAGCTTATCATACCTAATCGTGTTTATTTTACAACCCCGATTGGATCTTGAGAATTGCAGCCTATCATACAAGTAGGAAGGTTGTCTTTTGTAAATAATCTTGTGTAAAAATATAAGGCCACGATATTTCAAAAAATTATCTAATGTCATATTGTAAATTCGCCTTGAGTAAAATGAAATACTGCTATTTCTATTACGTCCATAAATATACCTGGCGATATTATTAAACGTAACGTTTAGTTTACGTCTGCTGACAGAGTCCAAACCCATGTAGAGTTCACATCCATACATTAGTGTAGGAATTAGAAAAGTTTTCGCCAAAAGCATACGTATGTTCAGAGGTGTATAAAACTGAGTTCTCCATAGGTTTCTCAACATACCATACGTTCTACCACATATATGGTTAATATGATCAGTCCAAGTGAGCTGGCTGTTAAAAATTATACCAAGATTTTTGGCATTTTGGACAATTTCTAAAGAGGAGTTCCCTAGAACAATTAATGGCAGCGAGTCTGCCATGTAGCTCATCCTCCCAATTACAATAACCTTCGACTTTCTTGCATTCAGACTGAGACCATTAGCAGAAGCCCACCTGTATATACTATCAAGATCATAGTTCAGCCTACTAATACAATTACCGATGTCACTCCTAACACAACTTATGCAAAGCTGAACATCATCAGCATACATCTGAGTCTTACAGTAAGTAATATGAGAGGGTAGGTCGTTAGAATATATTGTATATAATAGTGGACCAAGAATAGATCCCTGAGGTACACCTCTCTTCAACAAGCAACTAGCTGACTTCATATTACCACTGTATACTGCTTGACTTCTATCACAAAGATATGAACGAATTAATCTCACAGCAGATGAGGAAAAACTAAATATGTTCTCCAGTTTATGGCAAAGTATATCATGATCCACAGTATCGAAAGCTTTAGAATGGTCAAGAAGTACTAGAAATGATACCATGTTCCTATCCACCTTCGATCTTAACTCCTCAGCAACATCCACTAAGGCTGTAATACAGCTGTGCCCCTGTCTAAAGCCTGATTGTCTGCTTGTAAGCAGCGACTTCTCGTTTAAATATCTATTAATCTGTTCATGGACTAAACGTTCAAATGCTTTGGATAAATATGGCAGTATAGCTATGGGCCTATAACTTTTATCAGGTTTAAGAACCGGAATTATTTTCGCGTTCTTCCACATTAAAGGAAATTCCGACGTAGTGAAGATTGTGTTAAACATGTGTGATATATATTTATTAACGTGGTTTAATATAATTTTAAGAAATTTCGGATGGATTCCATCACAGCCAATTGAATTAGATTTAATGCTATGAAAGGATCTTTTCACTTCCTCAGGAGTGACATTTGCAAACTGGAATCCAATATTGTCTATATTAGATGTCCAACCTGTATTCATGGGGTCATAAAAGCCGATACTAGAGCTAGGCAATTGTATATTGGCAAATTCGAAGTTTAACTGGTCAACATCTATGTCATTTCTAGCCGTATTGCCCTTGTCCAAAATACCCATGTCACGTATTTCCCTCCATTTTCGTCCAGAAGACAAAGCAGTAGAAAATTTGTCCCGATAGTACTCACGTTTGGCCACCCTAATTTTGGAATTAACCTCACTTCTTTTATTTCTAAAAATTTGCCTCAGTTCCGGTGTTCTAAACCTCTTCCAACGTTCGTAAGCATTATTTCTTTCATTAATTAAGACCATTATATCATTTGAGAACCATGGCTTTCTGCCGTTACTCAACGTTTTCGTCCTCAGCAAAACATATTTCTCGTATAGACGTTGAATATTATCATGTAAAAACGACACTTGTTCATTAACGTCCGGCATGGTGAAGACCATGCTCCATGGAATGCTTCTAAGTTCAACTTCCAAAGAGAAGAGATCAATATTCTTAAAGTCACGATAAGTTATATTCCTGTTTTCTGAAGATATTCTGTAGTCATATGATAAAAAAATTAAATCATGACTTGAGAAAACTGATGCAGACAATTGATCATATAATTCCACACGAGAAATGCTATCTGTAAAAACAAGATCAAGCAACGTTGCGGACGTAGGTGTAAAATGTGTCGGTAACACCCTGTTTACTAGGCTTAGTCCCATCGCACTCATGTCTAACATTAATCTACTATCAGTCAAGATATTTGAGTTAAAGTCCCCAGTTAGTACAACATCTGAATATCCAAGGGTGAGAGAAGATAAATTGTCGATAAGAGGTTCTATATCTACATTCCTATTTGGTCTATATACAGTACCTAATAAAAATTTTCTTTCGTAGTTAAATATTTCAAGAAATAAATATTCCGTTCTCAAAGTATTGTCACCATAATTAATATTTCTACATACAAGCTTACACTGTATATGTATCTTAACATAAATGGCCACACCGCCACCATGGGAGAATCTATCTGAACGGAAAATACGATAACCCTTCAGATCATAGGCACTATCAGGCGTATGACAATGAAACCACGTTTCCGAGATACATATAATATCCATTCAAGACCCCTCAAATAAATATCGGAATTCGTCCATCTTATTGTTAAGACTCTGAGCATTAATGTGGCATATATTGAGCCCTTTGGTCCGTCTACACAAAATACGTAACAAACAATATAAATTATTCCCAGAACCAACTCCATCCCGATCATTAGGATGAGAAATCAAATTTAACATTAAAAATTATAAAAGCAATGCAAGCATATCTGAATATAATACTCATTGAAACCAAACGGCACACACATACAGAAATACTGATAATTAATCTTAAGTTATTTAATCTTAAACTAAACTTATAAAAAATATCAAACAAGGAAACATAGAGAGAAATAAATAAGATTTTATTGCTCCTACTGATTAAAATTATAGTTCTCACGAAACATATGGACAAGTCTATTGTACTCAACTATGCATATCGGCTCATCATCTTCATGCTGTTTAATGTAGACTAATCCACGGTTGACATATGCTGCTACAATCAGATTTCTTTTCTTTAAACGCCGAGCCTGAAGAAGAATACGATGATTTTCTGGAGAGAGATTCTCATTTACGTAGAACGGTACGGAGCTATCAATACCCAATATATTCAGACGCAAGACATCTTTTTTCATTTTAACGAACGATGTAATAGATTTCAATAGGTAGTTACGATCGTAAGGTGATGGAAGCTTCACTACAATCGGAGCATCTAATTTAGGCCTGTTACCATCTGTAACACTGCTTTTGGTTCTTACCCGGAAAGCGGATATGATATTTGGTGGACGAATGTTTATTTTCTCACACAATTTACCAAATAAATTAACTAGATTTTCACCTTGTTGCTCAGGAACACCAACTATTCGCACTTCATTAGCAACAATCGAGTTTTCATATTTTCTAGCATTTTCCTTGAGGTGTGCTATTTCCCTATTTAGTTTTTCGGTCTCATCTGTAAGTGCAACCACTTTTTCAGTATCGGTATTCAATATTCCACTTACACGATTTTCCAATGCAGCCACTCTTACGGTTAAATTATCTAAATCAGTTCTCGCAGTATTTAGTCTTTTATCTATCTCATGTAAAAGTCGGTCCTCATATTCATGGAACATGTTCTTTATCGTACTCTGCAGTTGTTCAGATAGCTTTTCAAATCTCTTGTCTAATACCTGCATAAATCTAAATGGGGAATGGTTCGAAAATACCAAAAACTGGCTTTCAAAAACATTAATAATAATACACTCAAAGACAAACAGTTACATAAAGCTATAGGTTTAGCATTCTTAGCAGAGTGGGCAAACAAACAAAACATTTCGCAAAAGTTACAACAAAGTCATACACTTTTCAAAATTTTTTTAATGGTATTGTACATGAGCAAAACCAAAACAAATACTTTATAAATGAGAAAGAGCGCAAATGAAACAATTAGCTTTTCGCTCTTGTGCTTGCTTTGTTTTTTGTTGTTTTTTTCTCTACTTCTTTTCTTTTTCTCTTTTTCTATCCTTTTTCTTCTCATTCATTTTTTGTTGTACCTACGCACATTTGAGTTAGTGTATTTGTAGTACTCAAAACAAAAACAATATACAAAATTAAATGGGACAATCTTTCTCACAGTTTCTGTTTTATTTTTGCTTTATTCATTGTAAAGGATACAAGAAAATGAGATCAAACGTTCAGTTTTGTTTATTTTCCTACTCTGATTCTTAGAAATGGGTACGTTAAAGGTACAGTGCATAGCTGTGACTACAAATTTAAGTAATATGAATTCCTGACCCCTGACCAAGTAAATATCATTAAGTTTAGTAGACTTATACATCTTTTAAGGGAGTGCTTTAAGGACCACTATAAAAAGAGGGGCTATCTGAAGCAATGCCAGTGTCATTAAAAGTTCTGCATTTGAAAGGCAAAACTTGGTAATCTTTAAATACCAAACTTCGAATAGTGCTTAAATTTCTCAAAAGCGTTACTGCCATATTACATAAAAAATATCGCATATAAATTTGTTAAATAATCGCTCAATAAACGGAATTTTTTATGTAAAATACAAAGTAAAGTAAAATAATAAAGTGTTCTTGAAATGCACTCTAAGTAAGAATTTCCGTATGAAATTTTATTCAATGCACACTTCAAGATTATTTTATTTATTTTGTTATTCTTTTTTTTTTTATACGAGCGATGAGCACAAGGGGTTTAAGTGAGTTTAAGCCACTACCTGATGATAAAAAATAATGAAATATCAAAACATTTTATACCTGTAATCTATTACTATAATAAATTCTATAATTTATTAACCATTTTCTTTTGAAAAGCCCATCTAATAATCTCTTATGAAAACAATTCTGTTTTTATTATTTTGTTTTAACTATTCTGTTTTGAAATGTTCAAATTTCATTTAGAACAATTTCGAAATTATGCTCTAGTGGTTTAATTAGACAAAATTATTAAGCAGTACGTTTGATAAAGGAACGGCAAATTATTTACAAAAACAATTAATTTTTCATTTTAAAATTAAGAAACTCCACCAGAGGCAAATTAATCACACTTTCAAACTTTAAAACAATTGCTGAGCGTGTAATGAAGTTAAAATCAAATATTTTTCATTCACTCATTCGCTCTCCTTCCACTTCAGCTACACAAACACTGAATAATTTATTCATCCTATCCGGTAACTATTTAGAAAGTATAAATATTTTGTTATTTTTATATTAAAAATATATTTTCATCATCATCATTATCATCATCAATGTCATGTCTTAAGTTCCTCAAATAAGCAGGAAAAAACATTCAAGAAATAGAATACAAGTCAGTATTATACGACGGAGGATAATAATGTTGCTCTTTTGTTGTGGCACTTTTTGTTCATTCGTATTTTGTTAAACAAATACATCTTAAAGTTTTAACAACATATTGACGACGACAATTTGTTTGAAAACAAATTGTAGCAGCATTTAAGGCTTTTATGCTTTACAAAACTTATTTACAACACATACTAATAAACAAAGAAAAAAGTAAAAACATTTCATTATGTATAGCCGAAATCTCAAAAGATTTCGCGCGAAGAAGTTTTACATCAATAACAGAAAAACAATTACGATGACGAAAAAGAAAATTAAAATGAGAAATAAAATATAAAACAAACAAAAATAAAATAAAACTACTGATGGATTTACAATGCAAGTTACAGATACAATTACAGTACAAAACAAAAGAGCAATTAAAAATTATAAAGAATAAAAGTCGACTATAATTGTACTTTACACTTGACACACATATATGTATACATACATATCTGGTCATTACCACCCTGTTTCAGAGTTACGGCCTAACTTCTCGCAGCACTGATTTGTGTATTTTATGCATGAGTACCGGGACCTACAGTTTAAAGTCGACTTCGAACGACAGATTTGAGAAGCTGTTTCATGGCAATCAATTACTCTCAGAGCTTTTGTCAGAAGACTGCTGAGAGGTAGTCGCCGAAAGAAATAGTTTTTTCATATTTCTTTTTTTTTTTCAATATGTCAAAGCTGAGATATGAACCCGGCGCTATAGTCTTAGTAATCTAACACACTAACCACTAGAAACTTTAAATGTATTTTAATACTGCATACACTACACACACCAACAGCCATCTTTTAAATGTTAACAATTCGATGTCATTGTCATTTGAATAAAATATGACAATTCACGGACCATATTGGTGCTGTAAGAGTAGCATACCAAAAATTCAGGCGATGACCTAAACCACCTTGACTTTTTTTATTTTTCTGTCAAATATATTTCATTATAACAGAAATTTTAAAATTACCCACACCCAGTTTTAATGCCACCACTTATCCAAGAAAAACGAAAAGGAAGTAGTGCCGTAGTAATAGAATTTTTATTAAATACCAGGTATTTTTAAGACTTTAATGATCTTGTTTCTTAGCCATACGAAAACTATTTGATAATCATATATGATTTATAAGCTTTTTGTTGGTAGATCGCTAAATATACATATATAAGAATATATTAGAAATAAATAATACTTTAAAGGATGAAATTTTGTATTTCAATGTTGAAGTTTTAAGGGATATTTAAGGAAATAACGTACGTAAATCGTTTTACATGGTACCGTTTGTACCTTCAATCCCACGAATTTCTATATGATTTCTTTCGAATCGAATTACGCGATAGACCCCGAGCATTATGTTGTTTATAGTTTAACCTGTTGTGAGTACTACAGAGCTTTAAAGCACACCCTATAAGAAAGTTTTGAAACCTTCTGTCAAATTTTAAATAAATTGCCTTCAAATTGTGTTACAAACTTTATCACAAACCAACAACAATAACAATTTATGGTGGTGTGCATATATACCATTTTGATGTCTTAAGCCAGAGCAAACAAAAAGTTGATACAATACACAGTTCCTTTACCAAGCTAGTGTATACGAGTATATTGCTGTTATTGTTATTGTTGGTTATACTATAAATTTTATACCATACCATACACACATACATGCATACATGCATACAGAAATATATATCCCTATATAGGGTTACAAAAGACACTAAAAGCCTCAGAGGTATTTTTATTAAGATTGTCTCTCAAGTAAAATTTATCCGATGTGTGTGATTTTCTACAAAAAGTGAATTCCTTTACTTTAGGGAGATTTTCATCATTTACACAGAGCAGAAAAGACGAAAGATATGTGCCCCTTCTCCAAACAGAACAAAAAAAAAAATAAGAAATACAAGCAGCACAAGCAGCAACAAACATATCAGTGACTCTCTATTGTTGCCACGAAAATTGTTCAACTTGTCTGAAATGTAATGAAAACCGGTGATATATATTTTCTTTTTATTTTTTATTCTTAAATTAAATGTTGTTGTTATTGTTGCTGTTATTAATAACGTTTAAAGTTAAAGAAAAATTATGTTAGTGATCAATGACTAGATTTTACCCTACAATAGACTTAAAGTCATCTTGTGGAAAGTACATATGAAACGCAATTGTCCTACAAAAGTTTCACAAATTTCAAGATTATATCTTTAATAGCAGCTACTAAATGACAGCAGGGTTATATAGATTTCCAGTATTAATGTAATGAATGCGAAAGTATTCTTTATGTAGATAAAATTTTTTTGCAAAAATTTGCATGTGAAATAGAAAGTGTGAATGCAGTCTGTACGTGCATATGTATATCAGGGAAAAATGCTTATGATACTACGAAATTTAAAATTAATTAAATTTAAGGAGTATATAAATTATTTAAATGGCAGTTTTGTCACAAATGTGTTTATGCATTGAATTTCCCTTTTAAAAACGAATTTAATGCCCTGACTATCAAAGCAATTTATCAAATACAGACTTTTTCGATAGACTGACAGTTGGTCCTGACAATGTTTTGCTACAATTTCGTACATTAATAAGACCGTTATTTGTATTTTTTTTTATTCCCCTTAAAAGTGTTATATGTAATTAAACATTGTTGGTAGTTCACCCCCGAAATTTTTAAAGTTCATGTCTGGCTGTTATTCTCTTTCAAGTTAAAATTATTCCTGTCAAGATTTTATGGGGACACCACTTGAAATCAATTTAGCTTTTGAATAATGAATTATGAGTTAAATTTTAAACCACCTCAAGACTAATACAGTAATAAGCAAACATCACAAAAATTAAAACGAAGCCGAAAAAAAAGTAAAATAGAAGTTGTTTCATCGAACACAAAGTATTTGTAAGACCTAAATTTAATATTCTAAAACCACCTCTCTCTTACCAAACGAATACTATTCAAGTTTTTTAATCACTTTTCTCCTTTGACAAACAAATGCCAAATTCACTAGTGTTTCACAAAACATAGAGCTGCTTGAGCCTGGTTTCATCAATGATTTCAATAATAGTGGTAAGCCCTTCTTTTGCTGATTAAAAATCAAAAAAAAAAAAGAAAAACTGTATTTAATTTTTCAGTCAATTCTTCTAAGATCCCTTCCACGCCGACTAGCGATGTCAAATACGTTAAACAACTACTACAAATTGTTCAGGTCTTGTGAAACCTTTCTTGTGAAATTAAAATGATCCTCATATTTTACAGATTTAATATAATACAGTATTTATATTTTATTTTTGCATCATTTTTTTAAACTGTATTTTCTGGGAAGTTTCTACAGTGTAAAAACAGGATTAGGTGTGTTGTTAACATAACTTCCTTTATTGTTTTACTTTTCTTCATCTAGCTACTTTCAATCTTTACCACTGTGTATGTATTCTATGACCACTTAATCAAAACTGATTTTTATAGTGTCTTCGCATCTCCCTTTATCTCATTCGCATCTCCTTTTATAACTCGCGACCGGAGAAATCTGTTTCTGCATAGCCCGAATGTCTTCAACAGCCTTCATTTAGAGTTAGTTTGTATGTTATATGCTTAACAGTAACTTTTCTTTAACAACTTCTAGTTTTTGTCCTATGTAAAGTGTTTATACTACTGCTTTTACTTTAATGTGGTATGAAAGTGCCAATATTTTAAAAAATAATAGGCAAAGGCAGTTGTTATTTTTCTTTCTAACAAATATTAATACATCATGTTTCCTGTGAATTAAGATTTTAGTATTTTTTTATATTATCAGTTTACAAGTCTTTTAAATTATATTCTAACAACTACAACTTTTATTGTGAAACTTAATCATTAATTACTCTGTTTTAAAAGTTCACTAATAATGAGATAAGCTTTTGTTATGCAACTTAAGTAAGTACTGACACCACTCTAAGAAAATTGCATTAAAAATTGAATAGAGTTTTAAATAGAAAATTAGTCATCTGTGGTTAATTATACAAATGTTATTTTAAAATTAACTTAAAACATAATTACTTATACAAAATAAATAGATAAATAGTATATGTATTGTCATTACCACCTCACTGTACGAGGGTGGAGAAAAATAAGTCTGTGTCATTTGGTTTGTGTTTTATAGCAGGTTAAATAGTAATCTGAGGAAAGCAAATGGTGGAAATACAAATTCTTGTAAACATTAAGCATTAATGGGTAACCAATTATAATTCGTGTTGTTTTCTAATGTAAATTAATGTTTTTTCTTTTTATTCAAAAACAAAAAATATTTTTCGCCATATATACATAATATATGAAATGTATTGCTTTGGGGATAAGCATGTCTCTATGACCATTTCGTCTCTGCTTAAGAGACTCGTCATATATTATGTTTTTTCTTTTTTAAAAGTAGCAATAATTCGCAAACTACACGACTGTCGCTAAAAACTAATGTAACTAAGTAGTCAGCTATTTAATCATTTTCAACATAAATTTTTATTATATTTCTTGTATTGCATGCCTTAAACCTGTATAACTTATAGCATTGACGTCATTAATATATTCATTGCCGCCAACAATAATAGCTATAACATTGGTCGTGTAGTCATGTAGCCATGTCGTATAGATTATAAAGTGCATTTGACTAATCAGCTGAGCTACTTTTTTTTAGACAAATTGTGCAGAGAACTGATAATTTGTTCTCTATTTTATATAAATTGGTCTTGTTTTCACACTTCTTGTGTTGGTTTTTTGACAGTTCTTTAACCTAATCAACTGCAAAAAGTTATATCGTTTTTGTTAATGTTTATTTTTTTTAATCTCGAGGCACCATATCGCCGTGCGGGAGTTTATGTGCTCTGTCCTCTATCATATTTTTTATATATCTCTAGTTAATGATGTCACTTTAGGTTTTCGACACCAAAATTTTTAAAATCTGCAATCCAGTATCGGCTATTTATCTTCGAAACTGGACGAGATATCCGAAAACGGATTGCAGACTTGAAAAAATTTGGGTCGAAAACCTAAAGTGACATCATTAACTCGAGATATATAAAAAATATGAAATGGCGGCTAGAGCACATAAACTACCACATGACGACATGATAAGTGCGCCGTGATATTCACATACATATATGTATGCATTTTTTATAGGTTTTAGTCGGTTGTCTGTAGTCCTAAATGTGTTTAACAATACTTAACAAATATCAGGAAATATCGTAAATACTTAACAAATCTAAAAATATATATTTATAAGAAAAAAGCCTTTTTTTCCTTTCGACTAAAAAAATTATAAAGTAATAAATAATCAGACTTATAAGCAACTTTTATTTTTATTCTTCTAAATGGTTATAAACCATTAGTTAAAATAAATATTAAATGATGGGCTACAATTTCCACGCATTGCAAACATCACCACAAATCCGGAATAATCCTGCAACCAACTAAAGTGGTCGTCTAGCGTAAGAGAGAGAAACAAGGCAAAGGCAAAAGATACATAAAAAGATTAAAGCAGAGCACATTTTAAAACAAAAGTTTGTTAGTGTTTCTGTTTATTAAATAAACAAGTTTTTAATACAATAAAATCAACAACAAATACAACAAGATTATTATCCTTATTATCATCATTCGCGTAACAAAAAACGATTGAAAGTTCTTGTAAAAAGAAATGTCTAAACCAGCGGCAACGCAAACGCCAACGCCAACGTCAACGCCAATGTCATCATTATCAAGAAACGATCAAATTCATTATATTTTCAGCATCATTATTATCATCAACATCAGCTCATACTCGTCGTTTCAATTTTTTATTATTATTGTAACACATTTAAGCATCTCAATTTTCTTATTTGCCCCCCCTCACTATGTTCCCCCTCGACAGGTTTAAAACAAAAATTTAAAAGAAGAAGACAGCAAGAGAAAGAGAGAGAGAGACAGAGAGGGCTTCACAAATTATAATAACTTCTTTATTTGCCAAGAGCTCTTGTTTTATTATTATTTTATTTACTTTTTTCATTTTTTTTTGTTGTGGTTGTTGGTTTAATAGTAGTAGTTGTTATTATTGTTGTTGTTTTTATATTATAAATATTCAGGAAAATTCATTTGTAAAAATTTTAATAAAAAGTTACTCTTCTTCTACGTTTTCGTTGCCTCTCTCACTCTCAACCTTTCATTAAAACTTGTAAGACGTTTTATTATTAAAAGGAAAAGTAGACCAACAAACAGTGGCCCTCAGAATTATCAATTTATTCCCGCTTCAAGTCTTGTCCTCACAATGGCAACATCATCCTTGAAAGCACTTTAACATTTTAAGAGTATGTGTAAGTAAGTATGTAAGTGTGTGTATGAATTTTAAGCGAAAAATGTTTTTCCCATAAATTTATTTGACTATGAAAAGGTTCAATATTAAATTGAATCCTTTCTTTTCCTTCAAATTATTTTTGCTGTGCTGAATTTTTAAGAAAGAGACAGAGTGAGAGTGTGTGAATGAAAAAGATAAGACAAAACAGACAAGACCAGTATTTATTTTAAAAATTATTTTTCTAATAAAACTTTTCTTTTTTGGGGTTTTACTCTCTTTTCTCTCACGAACATTTTTTTATTGAATTTAATGTTTTTTTTTTATTTTTTTTTTTTGTTCATTTTCGCGGCTGTTCAACTAAAACATTTTGCTGTCAATTGTTTTTGAATAATTGAAAAATATTGCCTTTTTTTACAGCAACAAAAAGTAAAATAAAAATTAAAAACTGAAAGAAATATCAAAGACCAATATTATTAATAATTCTAATACTTTTCTGTTTTCTTTTTTGCTTAACAATGCATATAAAAAAGATTTATGGTTTAAAAAATTAGTAGAAGGATTTCTTTTATCTGTTTTTTTTTATCGATTCAATATTTGTTGAAAAAATGACGAATATTCCTTTTTTAAGAAACAACACCAACAAATATTATAACATGAAAATGTACAAATAAATGTTTCTATTATTGTTCTTTTTTATAATAAAATATAGGAATGTATTGAAACACCCAGTAGGCCAAAAACATTCAAAGCCAACATTAAAACACGTGGCAGTCAGTCGATTCAAATTTGAAAAAATATCTAGAAATGGAAATTGTAATAATATCGTATTTGCAAAAGGCTGTTCTTAAGTCAGCTTTGCATTCTGTTTACCTTGAGGTTAGTCTTTCCGAGACTTTTGTGAATTTTTTGTTACGTTCTGTCTTTTTTAAAATATTTCTACCTTTATACTCAACTTTTCTTTTACCATATATTTAAAATGTTACATATTTTTTTGTATTATTAAGGCCAGCTTTCAGGGGCGACTTCTACTCATGCAGTACTTTGTCCTGGCCTAGGAAAATATGTTATGGGAATGGAGGAAAAGACAGTAGTGTTTGTGGACATTTGATTTAAACTTATAGTTGTTTCATTTACGAACTATTTATTATTATTAATTAAATTGTTTTAATTATAAAAAAGGGAAATATTTTCTTAAAGAAAAATATCCACAGCTGTAGTAGCAAACACGACTCGAGGTAACAATTTCTGTTTTCTTCTTTCTTGTCTGTGTTGCCAGTCTGCTGGTTCTTAACAGAAGACAGGCTGGGTGCTGCCACAAACTTATTATTATTGTAACTGACAGGAAAAATCTTTGCGTGAACTCACACTACATTTCGTGTATTTTTTGTATACAGTGTACTCTCTCTTTACGGACACCTCGCTTAAGCGGACACCTCTGACAGACGGACACATTTTTTAGTTCCAATAGAATTCTTTGGAGTTTTCAAAACTTTTCTCTCTTAAACTGACATCCCCCCATAACAGGACGAGGACACTTTTCTCCACCCCAAAATTATTTGAATTTCCGCTAATCGGACAGCTTACAGATCGGCGACACAATTTTTTTTTTTTTTAATTTTTTTAAATTTTTTGTTAATCATTATGTTTTTTATTTAATAATACGTGCATGTAAAAGGAGGAATCCTGAAACGATAAAAATTCTGTTTGCTATGTTTATTGTTGTAAATATGTATGTGCAAACATTTTAAGTTTCTTATTACAAATTTGAATCACAATGTCTACAGAAATTAAAGAAAAAGTAAATGTTTTTGAAATTCATAAAAATTAAAACCGTAGTGTGCGCGAGGAGTTAGCAAAGAAATGCAAAATCAGTTAAACTTATACTGCTGACACTGATATCAAAACCAAAAGACTTAACATTGACAAATTGTTCTACGAATGGATTGCAAAGGCTCGACATAATGGCATTCCTCTAATGATGATATCGGTATAAGACCCAAGAAACTCTAGCCAACTCGTCTTAAGATGAGCTAGAATGTGACATTCTTATTAAACCATTAGAAAACTAAAAAACTTTTTCTTTAATTCACAGTGATCTAGGAAGCGAAAGATATAGATATAAAATTCCTAACTTGATCAAATCGAGTTGATATCTAATGTGATAAACTATTTTCTTTTTAATTTCGCAAGAATTTTAAGGAAAATTTAGTTTAAATATTACTATATTATATATTATTAATTATTCTTTCTATAATTTTTTTTCATAAGCGGACACCTCTCATAAGCGGACAAATTCGTCAGTCCCTTAGGTGTCCGTTTGAGAGAGAGTAAATATTAAGAAGTTGTAGTGTCGCAGACCAGTGTCGTTTTCGGGACGTTAGCAGTTAGCACTATAAAAATATTTAAATATTGCAAAAATAACTTAAAACCAAATTATGCTAGATAATGCTAAAAAATATTTGAGAAATGCTAACTATAATGCTAAATGCTAATTTGTTTTTTTTGTGCCAAATAACTTTGAAAATGTTAGAAATAGCATAATAAAACATTTAAGTGACAACACAAAGTTTGAGAAATGGTCGATTTGCTATATTTTGGCCAATTGGTAGGAGTATACTTGTTAACGTGTTGTTGTGTATTTATCGGTGGCAGTATATTTATTGCGATAAGAAAGGGTTTCCTTAAAGGATTGAATTAATAATTTATTCATCGATTTGTAAATAAAAAATGGAAAAATAAGGGTTCCTTTTATGTTTTACTTTTAATTCTTTTTTTCTTCTATTCTTCTGATTTTGAATTCCATTTTGTTGTTGTTTTTTTTTTTTTTTTTCTACTGAATTTTTTGCTTATGATTTTCATATAAATTTTGTTGTTTTCTTAAATCACAGGACTTTTGATTATAAATCGTGCTGATATGCTGCAAAGGAAATGCGTTATTTTTCCATTTTTTTTTTTTGCTTCCAACAATCCACCAAAAAATATAATGAAAATCGTGTACCTCATCGGAAAACAAAACAGGAAAAATATGTCCTGAAGCAACATAAACTGAATGAAGAAGAAAATAAAAAAACGGTATTTGTCAGGACATTATTTTTTCATTTCTATATTCAATCATTGATCACTTTAATTTTTCTTTTACACCAATTTGTTTTTACCCCACCGTTCTCTTTGAATGTATTTTTCGCTGTACTTTTTGGTAAATGGTGTTATAAATGTTTCGAAATTATTTATTTAAATCGAACTGTAAATGGATTCGGGTTCTCTTTTCATTTTTCTTTTGTATTTCTTTCAACTCTCTTTTTTTCTTTCTTTCTTTATTTGTCCTGTATAGGATTTGATAAAGTCATCATTATTTTCTCATTTGTAATTTAAATTCAGCAGAAATGCAAATAATTTAAAAAAAAATGTAGTTTCGTTTGTACCAGTAGATATGTATGTCATTTACATTTGTACAAAAATTTTTTTTTAATTTGAGGATATTTTTATTTTAAAGTTCGTTAATTAGAGATTATCCAGGTCATGATGGCACAAATTTATATTATTTTTTCTTTTTTTTTTTGTAGCGAATGTTTGTGTTTTTTTGAAAAAATAATTACATATTAATTAATATTTTTTATAATTAATTTAAATGTTTTTTTTTCTGTATTTATAAATCATTAAAAAAGAAGTTAACTTTTTGAAATTTTGGCAGTCCCATAAACAGTCAGTCTGAAAATATAGCTCCTCAAATTTCTATAATTTTTATGTAAACCCAGGAAAAATTCAAAATTTCTTCAACTTTTATTAAATTACTTTAAATTATTCTAAAGGTTCAAAAGATAAGTAAAGAATTCTTAAAATTTTGTTTGTTTCACTCAATCGTTATCATTAAATCCTAAAATATTTCAATAGAATTAAAAATGGCCAAATAGCTCTTAATACTCGTATATACCATGTTTTTTTAAACATGCCCTTTTTTAAATTTAGAAACCTTCCAACTATGTCCCTCCAAGTCTACTGATTAGCAGTGGCAGATATGCCCGTAGGTGAAGCCGCATGCTTCTCTAGATACATCTATTTAAATCTATAAAGAACCCAAAATTTACACAGTATATGTTCCACAGTTTCTGATGCCTTTAAGCACAATCGACAAATAGTGATGCCAACTTATTTGATAAAAGGCACACCAAGTTTGAATTTTTCTTTGGTGACAACATATTGAATGTAGCAAAGCCCATAAGAAAAGTCAACGCCTGATGGATGAGAGATTTTATGTGCGTCGGCCTTAAGGTCTGACCTTCTACAATTTTGAACAATATAATTACGCTCAAATTGCAAACTTATCACCACTGCCTTAGCGTATCTAAGATTTTACTGAGCGTTTCAAAAAATACGCAATGGGGATGAACCCTTCTGAGAGTTTGGTGAGGGCAAATAAATGTTAGTTGTGGACAATTTACAAAAAAAAAAACAGCAGAAAACTTAATTGTAATCTGTTTGGTTTGTGTAGTTTTAAGCAGAATATGAATTTTATAAAAAAAATAAAAAATTTTTATTCTTAAATATAGAAAGCATTACGACAACACACATAATACCCTTTTAATTTATTATTACTCGTATTTGTAGTTACAGTCAACTTTTAGAGTTAAAAAAGTTTACAGGCCATAAGACATCATTAAAAGCCATTTTCATGAAGTTTTTTTTTATTTTAATTTGTTCACACAAGTGACAATTAAAATTACCACCAACTTAAAGAAAACAAAATGGGAATCCAAAAGTAAAAAATACAATTAATTCAAATAAAATGTAGCAAAAAGTACGAAAATAATGTAATGAAACTCAATTACATATTAAATTTAATTTAATTCAAGTTAAAATAAAAGTTCAGCACAGCAACAGCAACAGCAACAGCACTCAACTACTTGTGTTTATGGAATAAAAACAGCAACAAAAAGGGAAACAAGTGGTATAAAACGGAAGAAAAACAAAATATGACTCAAGAGTTTTTCCTTTTATTTTAATTTTTTTTTTTTTTTTTGTCTCGTTCGTTTGCGGAAAAACTATACAAATAATTTACAAACCGTAACTAATAAAAGTTTATACTTTTCAGAAATGTTTCTTTTCTTGCTGCTGTACCTCCTTTTACTCAACGACCGTATAGAATGCTTACTAAAGTAAGAATGTACCCCAGTGAACACAAAAACAAGTGCCTTTTTTAAACTCAAATTTTAAGCCAAGCCTTGTGTACAAAGTCATGACAAAATTAATGACTTTGTGTGTAATAAATCCTATAATAGTTAGTATATCAAGTTATTTATATGCATTGCCGCCGGTTGTAATTGTAATTGTTTTTAATCTGTTCGGAGTCCATCTTTCATAGCAATCATAACGGGACACTGGGCCCTACTCACGTCCCTAGGCTTAAAAAACCTCACAATGGCTTCTACAGAAGCTGTAATAACAAAGAAGACGAGAAAACGGCAGGAGATTTTCTCTGTCTTTATCCCTTAAGCCTGGTATTGAGTTCAACATTTCGTACGAAAAGCTGTCAAATTACATATAAAAATGTTTCGTACGAAATGTTTGTGAAAAATGTTTCAATAGTAGTACTCTGTTCTTGCTGCGAAAAACATGTGAAATCTACATATCAACATTTTTTCTAACTGCAACAAGTTTCTGTCAACATTTTGATTCATGTACGGAACAACATAGTCAACATTTCTTTCGAACGAAATAAAATAAATTTACACCAGCCTACAATAATTTTTTTTTATTATAATGAGCAAGAATTTATAATAGAGTTTTTACTGTTGACATAGCTTTGGTGTTGGGTTAAGGTGCCCACACACTAGTGATTTGTGACTATGATTTGCTGTGTTCGACGTCTTTTTACATGTTAATGGGGCTGTATGACAACAAATCACAAAAATTTGAAATTTTTCAATTTATTGTGATTTGTAACAAAGTGTATGGGGTTGTGCGCGAACATTTGAAAAAATTTTTAAATTAGTTCACAATAAAACGCCAAAATATTCATATTAAAATATTAAAATAAAAATACGAAAAGTAAAAATATTTTTTGTGGTTGCGGAGATGGCTAGCAACCAAGTTTTGGAAGAATTCATTCAAATTTTTCAAAATGAAAATGCCATTTAGAAAAGTAAAAGTGATGTCTTGTTGTTGACGTTTAAACTTTTTGTGATTTTTTATAGTGTGTGGAGAAATGACAACCGAACAAATCACAGTCACAAATCACTAGTGTGTGGCCACCTTTATTTAGAGTTATATTGGATATTCGAATTATTATAGGTGGTCTTTTGCAATTTCTGTATATAAAATGCATGATATATCATTATAATTTCAACTCACTGCACAGCAGTTGGACTGTTAAAGATTGCATAAAAAGTGCAGGTCTTAAAAAGAAAAACTGAAAAACTAAAATACATGTAGATTCTGAGCCCCAAATGAAAGTTTAATTAGTTCTTGTCAAAAGCAACAAAAAAAATTATTTTGTTGAACTGTGCTATTTGTTGTGTATAAAGGTGATGCATGCTTTTAGGGATATATGTTGCATATCAGATTTTTCGAATGGTAAAATAAATGTAGCTAAACTTTTTTCACAAAATTGAACTCAATACCAGGCTTTAGATGAAAGATTTTTGAACGACCAAAATATACTAGAGCTGATTTGAAGAGAATTCACATGTTAGTGAGATTATCACGTTGGTTGAGGAATAGCTACCGGTTGTAACCAAGTGAAATGGGTATAGTGGTATGGTAATGGAAACTTATAGACCCATAGTGTGATTTAACAGGGTGTGGCTGCCAATTGTGGCCTAATTAGTGTATTTCATTTAATTGGACTTACTTTTATTAAAATAATTATAACAATTAGTTTCCAGTAACTATTATGGTTATTTACTTTTGTAACTAATCCGATTATTTAATGATGACACCTTTCAAGGAATCAGATGTGAATATATCGTCATATTAAATGCAAACGGACGTAAATGCACAAAATTTCGAAATTGAATTTTCTATCAATTATGGTTCGTTTTATCAAAATTCATGTTCGTGCAAAATTTTAGATTCCTACGATCAAAAATGGCGGAAGCAACTACAAAGGCGTGTATTTCTAAATGCATATATGAAAACCTTACATACAAAATTATTTGTTGTATATAGGGATGTCAATCCTTATATCTCGTTCCTGAATTATTTGATTTGAAAATGTAACATTTTTTGGTAATACAGAGAAGAAGTCTGTTGAATTCAAATTTATTTTAATTAAAGGTCAAGCCTATGTGTTTGTTGGGTAGTTTCTGATACACACATACACATACATACATACATATGTTTTGTATTATAATGCATACAAATATTTATTTTGGAAAGTACAGAAAACAAAAAACAAGATAATATAAAATAGTATTTTCATAATGAAACAAAAACAACAATAGCAATAGCAGTAATAATAATAAAAAATTATAATAATAATATGTACTTACTAGTAAATATTAAGTAATTATTGTTTGGCAACATGTTGCTGGCATTACAAAATAGTTGAGCATCATTTTCTTTTTTATTTTTATTTTCTTCTCTTTGACAAAATCACACCATTTTATAAAGTAATACTTGTAATAATAATAAATTATAAAGATTATAGTTGCCTTATTTTTTTCCACTCTGTCTCTGTCTTTGACTCCCTCTCTCGTTCTATCTCTATAGGATTCTTCATCTTTCAACAGTATTTTTGAGAAAAAATATTTGAGTTTTTCGTTTTCGGTTTTGTATTTGACGATTCTTACTTGTTTTGGTATTTCCTTAGTCGTTAATATTATTATTGTCTTGTTGGAAATATTATGAACTAAAACATAAAATAGATTTGACAACTTCAAATAAGTAAAAAAAGTAAAACAAACAAACAGAAAAAGTAAGAAAAAGAAAAATCATCTCACGAGCAAAACTTTAAACCAATTATGATGAACATGATGTTGATGATGATGACGATGTTGGCGGAAAATGTTTAGATTTCCTGGAAAAGAAAACTCAATATGACAAAATAGTTTTGGCTTTATGAAATATTTTGATTTTGACTAAAACTAAAAGATGACAGATATTATTTGTCTTTAAATTCCGTTTGCGTTTTAGATTTTTTTTAGTTTTTTTTTTTTTATTTCATAAAGACTTTTTCTCCATATATATGTACATGCATACATATATATTTGTACTTTTAAATTTATTTAAATAGAAATAGCGAAGCACCGCCTCACACTGGTTCGGCTTCATACATTTTTGTGCAAAAAATATAAGGAGTGGACCTAGAAACTTGAAAGTTGGCACAGAGTATTATATTGAATAAATTAAGAAAATAAAATAGTTTCATGAAAATCAGCCACACCCATCGCCCACCGCCCATACAATCAAAATGGATATTTTCACATAAAACCTTTCGTATAAAAGCAAAAGTCTTTAAATTTAGTACATATACTTCTTAGAAAAGTCAAAAGACGCATACCAAGTTTCATTGAAATCTGCCACGCGCATCCCACCGTCTTGTACTCTGTGAAGGAGGTATTTTGTTGATTAAAATTCGATTTTTTAAAACTAATTTTCACAAATCAAATAATACCGTTGCAAAGCAGAGTGTTTCACTGAGACAAATTCATAATTTATTTGATTAAAAAGAAAAATTTCGTCTTAGAAAAATTCTACTGAAATCACTTAAATATTGTAAAACGAAAACTGTGGAAAATTTTTACACAGTTCAGTAGCTTTCATATGTCAGATATTTTAATTGACAACTTTTCAATGCCGTTTTTATTGAAATATACCACTTCCTTTATAATTCGTAGAAAAAATTGTTTAGATTGCGTATGTAGTGTAGGAGATATGACCGAATTAAAATTGCCTACTAAGCCTCAAAATTTGCAGTTTTTCTTTTAAATAAAAGATAGGTCCGGCTATATTACTGGAAACCAATGAACCCTAATAGCCTATTCTTTGAATTTACCCAAAAAAAAATCCACAAGTTTTTACAGATCGTTAAACAAACTTATGAACTTTCTTAAAATGGCCGGGAAAACTGCTGACAAGTTGCAATAAAATCTATTGCATAGAAGTGCAATCCTAAGAGTATGCAACAGATTTTAATACAAACCTCTACTGCAATTACATGATTGTGAAGGAAATTTTCCTAACTAATTTAAGTTTTTTTAACCGGAATTGCTTAGGGGCAAAAACGGGCAGCTGAATTTTTAATAAATAATTAGCTGAGACTTCAGGCTTTAATTTTATATAAGTATCTGGCTGGAGCTCGTTGGAGCTCAGAAGATGCAATCCATAGAATTTGGAGAAAATATATATTTTTGGACAATTTTTTGTAGTAAAAAAAATTATTTTTTTTGAATTTGAAAATTGTTTGTATTTGCATATATATCATAAAAAACTTCCAATTGTACGAAAAAAAAATCTTTTTAGTGTCATTACAAGAGTATTTTAACAGCATCAGGCGATAGAAGGTAGCGTATATAATACGTTTGTTTTAAACGCATTCACTTAGGTCAACTTTGAATGTCTCTGGACTAAAAAGTAATAAAAATATAAGCCTAAAATTTTTGGTACATAATAATTAGATTGTCTATATAATCGCAGTTTTATAAATACAACATCAAATATACAACTGTTGTGAACAATATCAATTTATATATAATAATCATCAGAAATATGTATACATATATACTTTCGTAGATGACAGCAATGAAATTTGGTACAAATATATACTGTAGGTAGGTAGGTAGGCCAGATAGATGGCTAGTCAACCAAAAAAATGATCAACAACAATTAGCACAAAGTGCCGTTTTGATACCATTACAGGACCAAACTGAACTCACCAAAGTAGGAAATGAACTACAGCCAACCAGAGCTGTCTATAAAGTGGATTAAAATGAGAAGATTCAAGCTCGCGCCTAGGCTGATTGCCAGATTACCTCTTATTTCTTGAATTATAATTTAGAAAAACAGCAAATTTTATTTTTATAATTTTTGTGCCTTGCTGGGATTAAACCTCGATCGTTTGAGTTTCTGTGCGAGCGCTCTAACCACTATTACCGAACATCCAATGATCCGTATACACCGTTATAAACTTAGACAAAGATTGACAAGGAATCTCCAAAACTTTCATAGTCCTGCCACGGTTATACCAAGACGTATATCGTATGTCTCATAAATAAAATATTTTTCTTTCGTGGAAAAGGAACTTTAAAATACAGGTGCAGTAAACTTGTATGTCAACTTGTCATATTTTGTTAACTTGAAAATATGCTCTTTCTGACATTAATTGGGAATTAAAACAGGATAAATCCTAATGAAAGTGGTAAACAATTTATTATATCCCTATTTAATTAAAAATGCTTCATCAATAAAAATTGTAAAATATTACAATTATTTTTTTTATTACATGTAGTACCTCAGTAACTAAGAATATATGTATATGCTTATATACATACATATTTTTTTTTAATAAATATCATACTTTCATGTTTTATTATTTCAAATTTTTCATTTTTATTTAATTTTTTTTTTTTGTGTTTTTGGTTTTTATTATTGTTGAGAGACGACATCTAACTTCCCATATCGCAATAATAAAAATTTCATTAAATTTTCTAGATCACATGGCATTGCTTTTTGACCAATACTGTATGTGATTTGTACGAGTGCATGTGAAGTCACACACACACACCAACAAATACTAAATGACATACACTTAGATACTGCAATAAAATTGTATAGAAATTGAAAGGGATGACATGGCATCACAGAGGAGGGGCAATATGAAAATGAACAAAAATTGTTCATAGAAAATGAAACACCAGAAGAAAAAAATAAAAAGCAAGTGATTTATTTGAATAGTTTCGAAAAATTGTTAAGTTTTTACGTATTCATGTACGTTTATATCTAAATACATCCATACATACATATGTATACATATGTGTGTATGTATGTATGTTTGTATGTATGTATCTCTGTGCCTGCGTGTGTGTTAGAGAAAACGAGAGAGAGAGTGTGTGAGAGTGTGTTGTATTACGTATGTTTGTGTATGTATTTTTTAGACTTGCATATACATACCGTCAGCTGAAATGCAAAACGAGGTAACTAACATTTTCACTTTTTGACAGGAGGAGCAAATATTTTATGGTGGCAGTTGTAAACGTCGCTGCTGCTACTACCTGTTGTTTTTGTACAAAACTTATTGGCTGTACAGACAACAGCACTTTGTTAAATGTACCTTGATTTTTGTATACACATACACACATACATAATTGGCCATTACAACCCTATGTCAGGGTTACGGCCTGTAGATCACGACGACTACAATTTTTATATATCCAAAGATTTAAATTAAGATACTCGAAAGTTTGAAATAACGAGGGTAATTATGTGTTTGTTGAATGAATAAAATACCTAATTTTTGTCAGATAGTATTAAAAATTGTGAGAGCATGCATATTATGAATATGCATCACAATCAATCAAAAAACCAATTTGGCGTTTGTTGTTTTGTATTTCAGCTAACGATAAACGAGTATTCATACATTTACAAACCAGTGTGTGAAACGATTTTTGCTTATGTAAGGATAGCATGCAATATAGATTTTACACTTTTTGGATTATAGATTTTATTTTCATTCATATTTCTGCTCCTTTTTTCTGTTACACTACACCATTACCAAAAAAAAAAGAAAAATTATGAAATTCTAAGGGATCTCTAATAAACCCACAATAAATTCTTTGTTGAAAAGCATACTAATTTTCATAAAATTTAGATTCGTATAACAAATTAAAGTATTTAAATAGAAAAACATATATTTAATGAAATCACGCTATCGTCACACATGCAGCAAACAAAAAAGGTAGCTTACCAATCATTAGGGGAATCATTGATTAAATCATTATTAAAATCTATTGCAAACTTTCAAAACGATTTTTTATTCTTCATTTCACAAATAATCCAGTGTAAGTATGTTACGTAGTACGTGCTCATATGATGCCAGATTTCGCCCGTTCGTATACAATCAAGATGTCCATAAAATAAAGAACTGACATTCGAAGATTTTCGTTTTTTATTTCAGTTAAAACGTTGTTTGTCTTTATATTCAAAAAAAAACCTTAATTTAAACTTTAGTAAATAAAAAAAAATTGTATTTTCATATGGAAATGGTGTTGTGACAATAAACCATGACGTTTTTATGCAGTGCAACAAAATTTATGAAAAACAGAAAACAACCAACAAAACAAGCGCTAAATTCTACTCACACATACACAAACACACACACACAGTTTATGCATCCGGTATTCTCTATAACCAATTTATTAATACGAGAGAAAAGAAACAAAAAAAAAAAAGGAAAATGAAACTAAAAACGATATATGAGAAGAGAAAGAAAATATTTAAACTTTTGATTAACCATTTACTGCATGTCACATGAAAACCACACACTTACAAACTGCAGAGAATGGGTATGTTTGTGTGTCTGTATGTGTATGAATGTGAGAGTTTAAGTATATCAATTAATTATTAAAGATTAAATGTTAAACGTATAAAGAGTAAAAAGAGCAGGAAATAGGAGAGATAGAGGGCAATAGACAAAAATATTATAAAAAAAAAAATATTTTAAATGTTTTTCAAGAAATTAATCCGTAATTGTGTAAATTGTTGACTTAAGCCATTAAAAAAAATTACTTGTTTCCTATTACCAGCTACACTTTACTTTTTAAGCTCATGGCTACTGTGCTCTATTATGCATATACACTTGGTAACTACCATTACATACATATATGTTGAAGCAGTAAATGCCGGTGTCTTCACTTCTGGGGAAATTTTTTTTTCTAATTCGGGGTACGAAATGTTTGCCAATCCACTGAAGATTTTCTGCCGGTATTTTTGTAAAATAAATATTATTTTAAAATGTTCTCTTTTTAATTCTTAATATGATTAATTTAAAATTTCCAAAGTAGTGGCAATATTGAAATATAAAACCCAAATATACAGACATTTGTGACTGGCAAGCTAAGAGATCTGTGTAAACGACAACATAATTTGACTTGGTTGAACGGTATATGAACAGCCAAAGAGTCGCCTCTAAATAAAAGCGGCAAATCAACGTTTGTGCTGAATCGCCATACTTAAAAACAGGGTTATTCCAACAACATATGTTTTCATTTGATTCTTTATATAACATTCCTGGCTAATTTCATAATAAAGTACATTGGAAAGTCATCATAAGGTAGTCTCAATTTGAATTGGGGTAGAACCCTATTGTTTTGCATTTCTGCTGCTATTAGAATTGTCAAATAAAAGCAACACTGTCGTTGGCCGTTAAACACAAATAAATATAAGTATTATTGTAAATAAGTTCTTAATCTTCTTTTTTTCTTTTATGGAACATTTTTTTTTAAAAGTTGAAAATTGTACTTTCGTTCTGTAAAAAATTAGTTTATAAACAATAAAATATGAATATTCGCCCGTTGTAATATATAATTATCCCGAGGCTACCTCATTGCGCATTGGATGTTTGCATCAACAATAGCTCTGAATTAAAAGAAATATTTTGTTGTAAAAATTTATATTTTAATAAATTTGCAATTTGTATTAGAAAAAAAAAATCCATTATATTGAGTTTGTGTGTATGTATTGCGAAAAATATAAATAAATAAATAAAAATACAAACGTTTTGCAATTCATATTGAACACAAAAATAAAAAACCATATTTGGTATTGCATTTCATCACTTTTAATTTTAATTTCTAATTTGTTGTCAAAGAAAAAATTTTAAATTCAAATTTGCTTAACGTCAAAATAAATAAGGAAAAAGAAGAATAAGATTTTGACAATCGCAAGTAAACAGCTGTAATTGTTTTGATAAAGCATGACTACCTTACACCCCGTCTATACGAGCCATAGATTTGGTATATCATGAACAAATTTTTGGTCGATCATCGATTTGGCTCGTGTAGACTCTCTAAATCAATATCATGTTCTTTGTCGACCATCGTTGGTAAAACAATTGTTCGAACAACTATGTACTACCATCAACTATCATTTTTAGTTTGACGCCATCTTTTTTACATTCTCAACTGCAGAAATAAACGAAATGCACTTGATGAAAAATTATAAATTATGATTTGGTAAACCATACGTAGTCACCACATACACAAATTAGAACAAAATTTTGACATTTGCGCTGCTGACGTTTTGTTCATGATATACCAAATCTATGGTTCGTATAGACGGGGTGTTATAATGATTATACCATGATAAAGTACATAGGTGACGTTAACTAAACTTCACATTTTTATTTTATTAATTTATTTTATATTATTATTTAGTTTCTTTTATATTTTTTCGGTTACTTCTTGCTATTAAACAGGGTTGTCCAAACAACATACATATGTTTACTTATATGTTTCACACCCGTCCGTTTTTATTTGTTTACATTTTAGCTGCTTTTTGCAACTAATTTTTCTATTAAACATTCTGTCAATTTTAAAGCGTAGCCGCCGAGCTATTTTGGGATGCTACATAATTTTTGACAGCTAGAAAACGCTTGCCACTTTATTTAGGTAAAGCAGAAAGTTTAGTTTCATTGTGAGAATACTTGAACCTTTTTTAATTTCTGATATTTCAATTGATCGGCATAAAGAGCAGTGGAGGAAAATGTCATAATTTAATTGGAAATACTATTTTGGTGTGATTGTAAGCACAAAATTAATAACATTTTAGTTCATAGTTGTTGCGGACAAAGACGCTGGTGGTTCAAAGCCATTTCAAGTGCTCGCTGAGCTAATTTTGTATATGATTTCCGTACCATTTGCAACTGAAATGTAATAAGAATTACTAAAAGAATAAGAAGTAATAAATAAGATTTTGACTGTAAAGTATTTGGCATAATAGACTTGTGACCTGTTTCGGTATGACAAACAATTTCAAACGATTGAAAATTTGTATGAAAAACTCTCAAAATTATTTGAAAAATTTAGTGTTTTTCATACAAATTTTCAATCGTTTGAAATTGTTTGTCATACAGAAACAGGCCATTAGTTTCTATATTTCTAGTTGGCTTTTTCCCTTAATCATTAATATTAAAACTGGTTGGTAAAAATGGCTTTGATTCTCCATATTCATTTTGTCAACATTTTTTATTTAAGGGCTTTTGGGATTTTTGAAGACAAAAAATGTAAACTTGGGGATAAAGTCTAAAATAAAACAAACGGAAAACACTGGTAAAAGCTAAAAATCATTTATTTATATGTATGTGTGTATGTATGTATGAATGTATGAGATTGTTGTTGGTGTACATAAGTATGTATTGGCATTGCTTTTATTGTTGTATAAAAGTAAAAATATCATTTAATTTTTGGCATCAGTGCCAAATGTTGCCGACGTATTTAAAATCTCATTTCATTTTAAGATCTTAATTTGTAACAATTTTTTCTTTTCTTTTTTATTGTATTTCCTTTTTCTGCTGACTACTCATATTCATGGACAAATTCACCCATACACACACGCACACACGGATACATATTCCAGTGTGCTTTAATAAAAGCAAACTTTTATTTGTGTGGTTGCGAGTGTATTTGTTACAGGGCTGGTGTTACTATTTTCTGTTTTTTGTTTCTTCACTAATTATCGGTCAATTATCAGCTGAAAGTTAGTAAATCCGCCTGAATACACACAACACCCATGCTAACAATGCTAATGCCTATTAATAATGTGTTAGTGTGTAAATGTATTTGTTTTTTTTTTCCAAGAAACAAATAAGAGAGAGAGAGAGAGAGAGGACTAAAAGCAGTGATTCGTTTTTGGTTTTTATCACTGATTCTTTCTTCTTAATAATACCAAAATCTTGTGTTTGTAATTTTGCAGTTGTTATTAATGAAGGTAAAAGTAAAACTAACAAGCCGATTTCTTTTTCATATCCTTTTCTCTCCCTCTCACTCTTTCTCGCTCTCTTTCTTTTACAAATATACCACAGCAAATAAAATTAATAATGATTATTTGTTTTTAATTAATTCCTCGGTTTGGCTTAATGTGGTATTTGCAGTGATTTTATTTTAAAATTAATTCCTAAAACAGTTATTGTTCTTCTTATTAGCACGTGCAGTTTTTTTTTTATTTTTCATCTACACACTTATTTACACTTCCCATTAACACTATGCAACAATAAAATAATTAAAATAATATTGTTATTAATTTTGGTTTGGAAAATAAAAATCGATTTTAAAAATGAGATTATTTTCATTATCTTTCCTTTTTAAGATGTTAATCAACCTATTTATCAATGCTCAGATGTTAAGAGCCTTATGTCAATGAGACAATTTGATCCCACAAAGGCCAGTGTTATACCTTTACCCTTGAATGATCAACAGCAATTGCCCCGTCTGTAGGTGGATGTTGAATGTGAGTAGTTTTCACTATATGGTTAGCTGTTATCTTACCAGAAGATGGCGCTGTGCTCCTGATCATCCGTTTCTTGGTGCAATAGACTGAAAATGTCAGGAAGCGGTTTCTTGAAGATGAACTTCTCGGAGGGGGAGAACCTCTTAATTATTAAACAGAACTGGGACATGACGTTTTTTTTCCATACAAATTGACATATAAAAACGCTGGAGAATGCAGTCGTGAAATAGAATCTATTTTACTTTGACAGCGATTTTTCTTATGCGCTCCCATTTTTAGAAAGAAATTCTCTCAACAATGTTACCACACTTTAATTAAATTTCATACATTTTGTAAACAAACTCATTTGTTTTTTGTTATTGGCACAAAGAAAAATAAGCACAAAAGAAAATCGAAAAAAACATTTGAAAGTTTAAATAAATTAATAAATATTAGAATTTATTAAATAAAATGAATGATATTATAGAAAAAATAATTGAAAAAATGTGTAAAGATGATTAAATTATAAAATATAAAAAATAAATTCTATGCAAAAACTCTCATAAACTTAATTTTTAATAGCTTTACATGCAAGAAATGTAAAAATATTATGTGAAAGTTCGTGAAGTTGCGGACGTCCTTTTACAGCCAGGCCCACGATATCGAATCGTGTAGTTTTAAGCGACAAACAGCTGACTTGCGGCACACTAATTTTTGTGTCGCCAAAAATAAATGCGATTGGTAACACAAAATTTTTTTACACACATATACATAAATAAACAAAATCGGAATAAGTTTGTTTACTACATCTGTCAAGTTAAACTAGCACACGGTTGCATTTTTTACTGTACAATTTAAGCATTTCAGCGCTTTTTTCGTGTATATTCGCCATTATTTTTTGATATGTTGATATGGCAGCTTTGTTGTTTATTTGCATTACGTTGGAGACGTAAAGCAAAGCGAACGATAAAGTGACAATTAGTGTGGGCCGCAGTTTAGATTCACAGTGAGTGACTGAGTTTCTTTCGCTTAAGTTTTCTTTCGATATCGTGGGCCTGGCTGTTAATTTTTCTTATTAGCTGGTACTTGAACCTCTGTCGTTTGAGTTTCTGTGCGAGAGCTCTAACCATTTATTGGCAATTATAAAATATTCCATAGAAATTTTGATAAAATTTTCAACTTGGGACAATGGAAAAAAAAACCATGCCAACCATAATAGACCCATAAGACGATTAGAAAATATTTTTTTTTCTTTCTTGCCAAAAAATGGTTTCCATTTTTCCCAAATTTAAAAAAACAAAAACTTTAAAAGAAGGATTTTTAATGTGATTAAGTTTTCATTAGAAAAATAGTAGTAGACAAATGATAATTTTTTTAAGGTATTTTATTAAATATTTTTTTTTTTTTTTTGCTTTTTTGCTTTTGCAATTTATCAATATTTTGCTTACCAAGCTTGAACATAAATTTCCCCTTATTTTGACTATTAAAATCCGTTATAGAAAAATGAACCATTTCAACACGTATGTACATACACATGCATATGTACACACATACATATAAGCACACACATTCAGTCTGAGCCCGTATATTCTGTCACAAATGATGAGGGTACCAAAAAAAAATAAAAATAAAAAAAGGAAAAAAAGGACAACAACCATTTTTCATGGTTCCCTAATAGAAAAAAACTTGTGCTTTTTTAAAATATTTTTGGAGAGAATGGAATGGTTGGCTATTTACTTACTTACTCGTACTATCTTTTGAATAAATATTAACATGGAAGTCACTTTCTGTGTAGGATGTCTGTTTACTTAATACTGGTCAAAATAAAAATTAATGAAGAAATTGAACCAAAATTGACTTCAGTAGTAGTAGAATTGAAATATTTTGAAACCTTAAAATGTCTGTTTGTCTTGCAGTTATTTATTGCAAATAAAAAGTCAAATAAACTAATATGTACGAGTAAAATTAAAAAAAAAATTAAGTTATTTAAAATAAAGCTTAATTATAGGGCAATGCTTCTGGCTTATGTACGAGTTTTAAATTTTGTAACAGAAAATGCACTTTTAAAATTCAAGAAATTCCAACCAGTTGCATGTATCGTACGTGGTATACAAACTATAAAACAATCAAATAGAAAACAATAAAAATCTTCTACTTCAAGTGCGGCATGATTGAGAGGATGATTGGATGGATAAGTATTTGATTTTAAAGATGTTGTGGAAACAAAATAAAATATTATTGTGTACTTATGAGAAAGTAAACCCACATGCACACAAACATTTTTATCCTTGTTAAAGGATTAACTCTGTACATCAATTGGATTTCCTAAAGGATAAATTTTTCTTTTCATATACAATTACTTTTAGAAACTGCCGGTAATTCCCTGTTATTTGTACGAGTATTCTCTTGAAAATTTCTCTTAATTTTAGTAAAAGAACAGGAGTGTCGGATTGCTTCGAATTTTTATCCCCAAAATCTTGTGTAGGTCATTCCTGAAAATCCCTACTGTATATGTAAACAGATGTAGGTATTATGCATTGTAAAAAATATATTTCTATATGGCTTATTTTAAAATTTTTGTACATTATTTTTGAGTTACAACGATTTTGCATTTCAACAGATTTTTTTTATTATTATTATTAAGGTCAGCTATCAGGGACAACCCCTTCCCAAGCAGTACATTGTACTGGTCTAGAAAAATATGTTATGGGAAGAGGGAAAGAGGGAGTAGTGCTTGTGGACATTTGATTTAAACCTACTTATATCGTAATTGGCAGAAGAAAGATTCGCTGGAAGCTTGTTCCATTAACGAGCAGTGCGACTAAAGAACAAATTCTCTCTATAATGCATTGTACGATTCACTGGACAATAAAATACAAAATGATCTGCTCTGAGTGAGATACAAGTAGTCCGTAAAAATAAATAAAGATGGATTAAAAAGTAAAATATAATTTTGTATCCACTTTGCAGAAAAAATCCCAATTTTGGGGATAAATCTCTTAATATGACAGCACCGTGAAAAATCTTGGTAAAGTTTCTGTAAAGCTTTTTATTATAAAGCAAAAGCTCTCTCTCTCTCTTGTATCTTTTGCTTTAACAGTGTTGTCAGATTAGGGGATTTATCCCCAAAATGACAATTTTTTTTCTGAAACGGGGATGACAAAATTCGCTTGGGGATGGGGAT
Organism: Metopia argyrocephala; assembly: GCA_963576795.1. Classification (NCBI taxonomy): domain Eukaryota; kingdom Metazoa; phylum Arthropoda; class Insecta; order Diptera; family Sarcophagidae; genus Metopia; species Metopia argyrocephala. The sequence continues at coordinate 2,015,847 of OY756208.1, forward strand.
TTTATTGGGAATAATCGACAAAATTTTGGCGACTTTTAAAATTTTTTTGTTTATTTAATAATATATTTTAGAGTTGTTGCATTCGGGACACAGGATGAAACAGTTTCATATGAAAGTATGTATTTATAAGCAAGACTTGTGGGATTTTGAATAAAACGACTTTAAGCTCAATGTTCTATTTCAAAGGTTTTTCTAAACTAGACTATTGTTTATTATTATGAAAATTTATAAAATTATTTTGAAGGAAAAACAAAATGATATGATTAAAATATTTGTTAACACTTTTTGTAAAGTGTTTGACCGACAAAGTGTTTCTTGTTCTTTATGCTTAAAAATTCTTCCCCACATATATGTAAATAAACGCATCCCCATACCATTATGTTTTAACCACAGTTTTTAATGGTTTTTATTGCGGAATGAATTCAGTATTAGAGGGTCTTTTTACAGTTAAATTACTTCTTTCGGAGATAAACAAACTACTTCTTCACATCTACTTAAAGGTATGGAAATGTTTTCATACTATGGCATAGGACCTCTATATAGAATTGAAGGTAAAATAAATGCCGTATACTATACAAATATTTTGAACGACATTACCAACATCGGTCGATGTTTCGACAATATAATGACCAATAGCATACATCGAAGGGAGCAAAACATTGGTTTCAAAATAATGGCGTCAAGTCCTAAAATCCTTTTAAAAATTTATGGCAAATTGTCAAAGCGGCTCTTCGAGGAAAAAACTCTTCTAATACGGAGCAGTTGTAGGAATTTATTAAAAATGTGTGAAAGAATATTACAATCGATATGTTTTAAAAACTTTTGGACTCAATGTCAAACCGCTGCTTGGACCTTATTAAAAATAAATGTAATTCTACTACATAAATGCGAAGCTGTTGATACAGTTTCTGTGGGGATTTTTGGGGATGAACTAATCAGGGTGTAGGGATATGAATTGCATAATCGGGGATAAAAATTGAAAACTATCTGACAACCCTATGCTTTACTATCAGGGTCAGTGCTGCCACGGGATTTCATTTATTGTAACCAAATTTCAACAAAAAAGTTAGCAAAATGAAATGGAAATACATATGTAAAATAACTGGCTTTTACAACCCTGTGTCAGGATTACGGCCTAGTTTCTCGCACCACTCATGTTGTGTGTGTCAATTTTTATCCATGAGTACCAGGACCTACAGTTTAATGTCGACTCCGAACGACAGACTTGAAAAGCTTGTTCATGGCAATCTGTTACTCTCAGAGCTTTTGCCAGAAGTCTGCTAAGAGGTAGTCGCCGAAAGAAATATTTTGTTTCAAGATGTCAGAGCCGGGTCTTTAACCGGAGCTCTCGTCTTAGTAAGCCAACACACTAACCTTACATGTTAGCAAACAACTGTTAAATATCAAATTTTTACCAACAATTCTACAATTTAATATCTTGACTAGTGCTGGCAAAGTATTGAGTAATGGGTACCGAGTATTTGTACTAATTTTTGGGTACTCAATATTTAAAAGTAACTACTCAATACTTTAAGAGTTGTATTTTTTCTTCGAATTTGTATAGAAAATTTAAATTTTAACGTCCAAACAAACCACAATACTGTCTAAAACCACAATACTTTATGAATTTGTTTTCTCTTAAAAATAAAATCCATTAAAAGTATTTAGTATTGGGTACCCAAATGAAAGTAGTCAATACTATCGAGTAATAAAAAGTAGCAGAATTTTACAGCACTAATCTTGAGTCAAAGTTAGTTCACAAAATTGTTTTTTTTTTTTTTTGTTTTCTTTCTGTAAAATGCAAATTTAACTGTCAAAATCCTAGATGACTTTTGAAAAAAGTAATATTGTGTTAACATTACGCAACTGTAGTTCGGTTGCCATCAATAATCGACATATTAGGCAAATATTTTAACAAATTAATCATTTATTTCAAATACATTTGTATGGACTTTTTTACATATAAAAATAATAATATAATAAAAATATACATATTGATTTTTAAAAATTACATATAAGTATGTGGGGTATTCACAAGGTTCTAATGTTCAATTAATAAAAAAAAACAACAACTTTATCCCAATATGAGATATAGCAAGGCTGTGAATGCCCCAACTGTATTTTGTTTATATAGAAAACAAAAATTTAAAATGTTATCGGCTCTGTTCTACAAACCAAATCTGTTTTTGGAAACGAATAAGTGTTTACAACACACTGGTTTTATATTTAAAATTTTATCAAAAGTTCCAATAATTTATTAAAACATTTTAAAGCTAGGATTTAATACAATATATCATATAGATAAAAGTGTATGTTTGTTGTTTCTTCAATGATAAAACTAGTAAATTGTTAAAATTTGTATTACACAATCCTAACTAAAAAATTATAGGAATACGTTTTAAAATAAAAAAATTTCTGTTGTATTCGGTTTAATGAACAGGGCCGTATTGGTCTATGGGCAGTTACTATATGTACTTTATAATTATTTTATACATAGAATGTAAAATATTATAAACTATTTACATTGGATAAATAAATATATAATATCTAAGAGAATCAATAATACATATTTTACAAATTCATGTTTTATTTACGTATTTACAAATAACAAATATATTATAAGATAACAAATAAATTATTTTTTGTACTTTAATTTGAAAGTTGGTAGGAAAATTTTTATTTTGTTCAACCAAAATGAAGATTTCTTACGTCACAAAATTTTGTTGCTATTGTTAAAATCATAGCGTTTTAAGACTAAATCGGATTTAGTAGACACTAAAATATTATTACAAATAGCCTTATTGCGAAGATTAACATCTTCAGTCAGTAAAAGTAAATGTGGAACATGTTTTTTGGCTTGCAGACAGCAATTTAAAATGCTATCATCTGGTGATATCACATCGATTAAATGTTCTCTCTCATCTAAGGCAGATTGTGCTAAAAGAAAAAAATTAATAAATCACAACACAAAATATGAATATAAAATAAAAAAATTGTATATATTCTACACGTATGTACCTTTAATATGGGAAGATTGTTGTTCAAATTTTTCATTTAAATATTTTATAGCACGTATAGCTAAAGTTTTAACACCTTCTTTTATACCAGAACGCATTTTGAGTTTATCCAGCTCTTGTAGCACGGTGTATGGTATGTACAACATACTGCCTTCGGTATCTGCAAATGTAAATGAATTATATGAATAATAGTCGTTATTAAATTTGCATTCAAAATTACCACATAATTTCATTTTTGTTAAATCTTCTACAAAGGTTAAGTTATTTATTAAGACATTTGTATCAACAATAAAATAATAAAAATCTTTTCTCCATTTGTCATAACTCCTTATGGAATCATTTTGTTTCTCCGCTGAATAACGCAAAAGATTCTGATTTACGGTGTCGTAAATATCACCCATAGTTTGACAGTCATTAGAATCTTTTATTAACAATAAGCATTTCTTTGATTTTTCTATTGTAAAACCAGAGTCAATGCTGGTTGTAGACTATAAAATAAAATATAGAAATAAATGATTGGATATTCTCTTAGTAAGCATTTATAAAAATTAAAATTACTTGATTTAATGTCGTCTCCTCATCCCTAGGTATAGGTTGCCAATCCATAGCTTCAATTACTAAAATAAATACAGACAGAATTTATTATTTATAAGAAAAAACTTCAGTATAAAAGATATTCGAAATAAGATTTACCTTCATTGCTAGTAGTATGCTGTAAAGAATTGGATGAATTACCATCATGAAGCATTACACTATTATTTTCTGATGTATTTAGATTATCGTCTTTTCTAACTGAATCAGAAACAGGAATTTCGGATGATGTTTCTGCAGTGTTTGTAATGCCATTTGTTCGAAGTGTTTGCTGTTGTTGTGCCAGCAATGATTGTTTTAAACGATTTAAACGAGAATTTGCTGAAGGAAAAAGAGCATATTTTTTTCTAAGACATTTTTACTTGTATAGGATGTGTTATATTGAATAAAAATATATTAAGAAACTGAATTATAAAACAATATTTTCATTAAAAAATTCTCTCTATAAAATATTCGGTCTTATTCCAGTTGGCGACGTCGTTGTCATCTTGCCTTTAATCTATTACAAAAATGTCGTTACACGACGGCGACATCCTCAATTGGAATAAGGCCTATTATTAAAAAAAAACTGTGTTTTATGTGACGGACGAATAGTAGGCAATTCTAAAAATCTATCAATTCTATCCATCAGATAGAAATTGGCAAAATTTCGTATTATTATGTTTGCTTAAAGTAACTTTTATTTTTATTTAGCATTTAAAAAGTTGTCCCCAATTTGTTTAGTAAATAATTTTTATAAATTAAAATTGTTAATTTGCCTTACCAGAACCTCTCGAATATGTCGGAACTTTAAGATTTTTTGGTGAGATTAGTGATGTCAATGTTAATGACGTATTTAAATTAGACTTTTTATCGGTTTCTGATCTAAGTTCACGAAGTATAGCATCCTGCAGTGAGTTAGATAAATGCTGTTGATTTTCGCGTACTCTTTTGGTGGCTTTAAAGGAACTAGTATTGACTAAACTTTTGGACTTTTCTTGTGCGAGTGTTTCCTTGGCACTGAATGGTATTTTGCATATTTCTTTAATTTTCTTAACAATGCCAGTTTTTAAATTGCTTAAAGCTGACGTGATACCACTATTAACTGTTTGGACTTCTTCAGTGGTGTTGTTAACTGCAGGCAATATTGATTTGCCTGTTGCTTCAACCTCTATATATGTTGCTGAACTGTTTTTTGAGGTTGTGGGGTTTTCTAAAAGCTCAGGTTTTTTAATTTTATCGCTTGGAGACGTTTTAGCAACCTTTGTTGCATTTTCATCTTCTTTATGTAAACTGCTGCTGTGATGTCTCTTGGTAGGCTTTTTAGGGGATTTGATAGAATTTTTGTTATTTGGAGACGTTTTGGCAGCACTTGTTTCACATTCATCTTCAGTGGGTAAACTGCTGCTGTGACGTCTTTTGATAGCCTTTTTAGGGGATTTGGTAGAATTTTTGTCCGTGATACTTGTAGAGGAACCAACATTTATATGATTTTCTTGCTGTTTTTCACTGTCTGTCTTTGTACTTGACGATTGATGACTGCTCCTACAGTTGTTATTACTATTTTGAGCTTTTAAATTATGTTGAAGTCTTTTCAAACGATCCTGTGCAGGAGTTTTTATGTTTTTCGATACTTTTAAAGCAAAAGATTAATATCTCAAATTACTTTGGGCGTATTACTTTAACTTACGATTTGTTTGTGGAAGCTTTTCAGTTTTTTTGTTCGCCTCAGAATCCTTACTGCCTGGCAGCCATTTCTTTTCACCAGTGGCCTTATTAAACATATAAAACCGCCCTGGGCGACTTTTGGAGGGCAATCGTAACCAATTGTCATTATCTTTTTTCTCCTTGTCTTCCATGTGTACGGAAATTATATATATTTTTTAATTGTAAATTTTTTTTAATTTTTTGCAAAAATAAAATTGCAAACATAAAATTTGTCCTGTGTTTTGTATTTTTTTTTTGTACTAAAAATATGTCTGTTTTGACATTTGCTTACACTGATTACTCTCCACTTACAGAGTTGCATAAAAAAGTACTGTATTGTGTGAAATTTGTTACCACAATAATAATAGTCATTTAATAAAACCGGTAAAGGTAATACTGTTCTTCTTTTAATCGCAGTATCCACGAAATTATTTCTTGCAAAACATTATCGGTTTCAGTATATACATATAAAGATTATGCTTCCAGTCTAAAAAACAAAAATAAATACAAAATAAACAATTGTTTTTTACGAGTTTATCGATGTTTAGATTAAAAATGATTGGATATTGGATATTGGATATTTATATATATTTTGTATATGAATAATTTTGAAAAATGATTATTGCGCATTAAAACAAACTGAGTTCTTAAACAGAATATAAGAAATATAGTTACCCAACTACTTGCTAATAAAATCATTATTTAAAAACCAATAAATAGTATATTGATTTTTCTATTTTATTTCAGTTCATCAGTTAAAATTATTACTTTTTAGAACCCTTTAAAATTAAAAACTTTCGGTTTCTATTATAAACCCATCAACCACTTCTTTTTAATATATATGTATTCGAATATCAGTATGCACTTTATGACATTTTGAATGGAGATTTGATTACAAATTACAATCTTGAACTGTATTATCTCTAACGTTCTCTATGTGCATGAAGAGATAATAGCGTTCAGATTTAGGTAGTAGAACTTGAAATAACAACCCTATTCATTACATTCCTAAATACAGAACCATATAGAGAATATGCATATAGAAATATACACATATTTAATTACTATATTTAAATTATGTATTAAAGGTTTTTCAAATATTAAAAAAAAAACACCATAATTTGTTGGGTGATTCTGTCCTACAATGGCAACACTGTAACGGGTAATCAGTACTCTTTACTAATTTTGGTACTTGTGCGCGTAATTTATTAATCAGCCGGTGTGTCTTGTTGCTGAGAGCTACAATTTCTTTAATATTTTATTTTCTTGAAAATATTTGTTCTCAGTTTTTAATAATTAATCTACACAATATGATTAAGGTGAGTTGACGATAGTGTTTAACAAAACAATTTTATGTTTTTGTATTCATATATAGATGGAAAATATTTTAATGTGTTAAAGTTCAAAGTCCACACTTGTTGGGCATAATACCGTTACAGCGACTGCTATTTTTTCCTTTGTCCAGAAATTACACAATCACACACAACCGAATAAAAATAAGCTGGTTTTTAATTTGTTTTATTTCTTTATTTATTTATTTTTAGAACGCTGTATCTCTTGTAACTGGTGGAGCTTCTGGCTTAGGGCGAGCCACCGTTGAACGTTTGGCCAAACAGGGAGCTCGTGTTGTATTGGCTGATTTGGGTACCTCCAAGGGTCATGAAGTAGCCAAAGAATTGGGCGACAATGTTGTTTTTGTTCCTGTCGATGTAACGTCTGAAAATGATGTCACAAATGCTGTACAAACTGCTAAGGATAAGTTCGGACGTTTGGATATGACTGTAAACTGTGCCGGTACTGCTACTGCCATTCGTACCTACAATTTTAACAAGAGTGTGCCTCACAAATTAGAAGATTTTACCCGCGTTGTCATGGTCAACACTGTGGGTACCTTCAATGTTATTCGTCTTTCAGCTGGTCTGATGGGTGTTAACGAACCTAATCAAGATGGTCAACGTGGTGTCATTGTTAACACTGCCTCCGTAGCTGCCTTTGACGGTCAGATCGGCCAAGCTGCCTATTCTGCTTCTAAAGCTGCCGTCGTTGGCATGACTTTGCCTATAGCTCGTGACCTTAGTTCTCAAGGTATCCGCATTTGTACGATTGCTCCTGGTCTCTTTAACACTCCTATGTTGGCTGCTCTTCCCGAAAAAGTTCGTACCTTCTTGGCCAAATCTATTCCTTTTCCCCAACGCTTGGGTGAACCTTCAGAATATGCTCACTTGGTCCAGGCCATCTATGAGAATCCTCTAATGAACGGCGAAACCATCCGCATTGATGGTGCTCTTCGCATGCAGCCTTAAATTAGCTGAACTTTATTTTCTTATCGCTTTTGCATTTATTATACTATTATAAAAGAAAAGAAATTGTTTGTTTTAGAAATATAAGACGTTGTAAGTTGAAAGTGAAGAGAATTCCTATTTTTTATACAATTTTCTAGCAAATCCCAAGGATTACAAAGCAAATATACACACAGTTTCATAGAAATATAAAATTTATTCAAGATTTTCATCTAAAAACGATCATTTCATCAAGCTAATGTTTAAGCGAGGTGGGTTGGGATAAATTTTTATTGTTATTTTTGATAAGAATTTTTTTATTAATATTAATACACTTTATTTTTCTCTATTATGTTATAGCTTGTGACTAAAGAAAAAAAAAGTCATGAAGTTTAATAAAATCAAGATACTAAACGATAAACAGGGAATAAGGTAGGTTTTCAAAATTGTCTTACAATGGTCTTATCAGTCTTACATCGTTATAAAAATCAGTTTTGTTTTCAATAATCTTATAACGATCGTGTGTAGAGATAAAAAATTATGTTTCTGTTGCACGAAATGTTTTTAAATTTAATTATTTATTTGCAACACATTTGATTTGTTGAGATTGTTTAATTGTTATTGTATTCTGTGCCATCATTGTGTAGAATTATCAGTTATGGTTACTACGGTCATTGAAAAATGGACTTTTACCGTAGAGACAATGCCTTGTTATCTATAAGTTGAACAATGTTTGGAAAATATTTAATATCAGTCTGGATTCATATGAATATTATACATATATGTACATCTTGTATATAATACTATATACATACTATAAACAAGTTAAAAACAAAAACACCGAGACTTAGCTATGTAATTATAAAATGTGAGAAGTGGATTGAAAAGATTTGTACACAAAATGAAAAAATAATTTTTTTTCTACTGTTGACCCAATTTTCCTTTTTTTTAAAGTTTGAAATGCTTCATTAAAGAACTGCGAATATTTATTCTTTTATAATATATGTAAGTTATTCGTCTTAATATTTGTGGGCTAAATAGTCGTCACCAGCATTTTTGTAGTTCTACAGAAATATTTTTAATGCATTCTTTTATTTTCATTAATTGATTTACTTTTTAATTACTAAGCCAAATCCATCAATTGTTTAGCCTATAACATATCGATATTGACAATAGGTTATTAGCTTCAAATTTTTGAAATTTCATGTTTTGTAAGAACTCAACTAACAACATCGATATCTATCTACTGTAAATATTTCAACATGTTCCGATTATTCTGTTATCGCTAAAACTTTATGCAGCATTCAGGGCCAGTCCTACTTATATATTGTCTTTATAACTCATCAATGGTTTTCAGCTAGAAAATTGTTATTTTGGTTAAGGTTGCTAAAAAAATATTTTGGCATGATTAATAGAGTACTTTTTTCGACCATGCCCACTTTTTTAAAATTATGTAATTGCTCCCAAATAGTTTTTAACAGATTTACTTCAAATTGCTTACACATTATACTCCAGGCCAGGAAGAAATAAACATTTCTTATGCCACGCCCCCTTTCACGCCCCTTTTCACGCCAAATTTTGTTTGAAAGTTTTAAACTTTTTGTTCTCTGTACAAATTTGTTCCTTCCAACGGATGTTTCTTTATTTGGTAGTATATGGCTCTTAATTCTGTTAACGTCGCCATATAACTATGAACCACCCCCACTTCACCGCCCCCTTTTTTAATTCAGATACTTACTTATACCACTCACAATGTTTGCTATACAAAATACTTTATTTGTAAGATTTATTTACCATAAGTTGTATACACTTTTTATCTACAGGTAAGGTAGCCATAAATTTTTTTATTACCAAATCCCCTTTTTGCGCCCCATTTTACCTTAAATTATAATTAATCTGCTTTCAATCTATACACATACATATATAAAAATGTATGTCTGTCTGTTTGTCTGTCTGTCTGTCTGTCCGTTTGTTTGTTTGTGCTTTATAGGAGGCCAAACCCTTGGTCCAATTTTCCTGAAATTTTCACAGCATGTTACTGTGACTCTGGAAGGAATCATAGACTATATGAAGTTTTGATTGGACAAAGGGGCGTGGCACCGCTCATATAACTCAAAATCGAAAATCGTCATATCTTGGGCATTTTTTGATCAACGGCGGCAGTATTTGCTATATATGGTACCAAAAGAAAAGTGGTCAGAGTACGCCCCTTTGTTTGTGATATTTTGGAGGCTGGTGCTGTTAACCGATCTTAAATTTGATAATATTTGTCGACCATGCACATTCAGCACCTACTTCTTTACTACGTTTATTAACGGCTTTACCTTAAATTTAAAATACATTTTAATTAAATAAGTAGGGTATCCCCATTCTCTTTCTCCCACAATTGTCTGCAAAATATGTAAATACTTTTAATTTTATTTCATAAGGAGGGGGGTAGCGAAGCACACCGAGTTCTGCTAGTCGATTTTAAATTCTTATATACATACAACTATTCTGTCCTGGATTCTCTAACGCTCCTGATTGTATATATTTAAGTATACAATTGTTAAGTGTGCTCTTTAACTTAAATTCACTAAAATATTGTCCAGTATTACATTTAGTTTTCCTTTAAACTGTAATATTTTTAATTTTGTTTAGTTTTTCTTTATTTTGGACATACTCTTTGCAAAAGTCTATTCTCAATTCGGCTATAAATCATGGTATTAAAATGATCCACAAGCAATTCATACACTTTCTTTTACTAAAACATACTCTTCTAAAACAAGCCTTTAATTGTTCCCTTGAATTCAACAAAAAAAAAATTTTTTAAACTATGTCTTTCTCCACAAATACTTGCAAAATGGCATATTTCAATTGAAATACAAAATCTAAAATAAAGAAGAACATTAATTTTCAGCGTCAGTTGCAGAAGTAGCAGTAAACCAAACAAATATATGGTATTTGGAAGAAAAGTCCCACTACATCTGTCTCTGTATAAAATCGAAATATATTGTAAGTACGAGTAAAAGCGTTAAAACAATTGGGAAATGTTGTTTTCTAATGGTTATACAACAAAATCAATACACAAAAAAAAGTATATCCTTTGATTTTACATATTGTTTGTATGCACATATCTACCAAATAAATATACAAAATGAATTGTGTCATGTAAACACATTTTAAGGTTTAAATTTTGAGAAAACCACAAAAAAAGAAGAGAAAAAAATCGCACATTTCTGTAAATAAAACGAAATGCTATTTCTTTTGATTTTGACCATTTCAAATTTTTATTTCAAGTTTTCTTTGTGATAAAGTAAAATAGATTGTTGGTTTAAGGTTTTAAAAATATTTAAATGGATTTAGCAATTGAACCAGTAATGGTATTTAGGAAATGTCTTCCGGATTCCATCTTAAAACCATCCGTGAAAACTGAAACACCGGAACTCATACAAATCCTTCCTGATGCCCATTATTCCCCACAGGGTAAGAAAACCTTGACACACCTCCCAAAGTACAACTTCCGGTGCAGTGATAACTATACATACAATCCACTGAACTCTTCCAGCTTAGTGACAATATAGCCCTTACGAAGGATCACCCAACACACTAAGCAACCATGTCACCATGAATAATGACCCCAAAGAAAAATGGCCCCAACGCATAAAATGAAAAAAGGCCTCATTTTTGGGGCAATCTTTCAAAATGAAAAATCGCCCCAATAATCATTATGAAATTTGGCCCCAAACTAAAGTGATAAATTACCCCAAAAATAAACAAAGTTTGAAAAAAGAAAATAACTTAAAATAAAGTAATTTTTTAAAAATGAAAAATAGCCCCAATTAACACAAAAGACCTTAAATTTTTTTTTAATAAAGTTTTTATCCCATGAAAGAAAGAGAAATATTTAATTAAACCCTTTTAGGCCAATTATTACAACTTGCCGTTAGTTAAAGGTAGAATTTTATCAGACATATATCTTGCTTTTTGTTGTTGCAACTAAACTTAAACCTAAAGTGATCGATAAAGTTATTGGGAAGATTGCCTTACCTTTTGGTTAAAGTTTACTTGTAACAACAAAAAGCAAGATATCTTTCTGATAAAATTCTACCTTTAACTAACGGCAAGCTGTAATAATGGGCCTTATACGTACATTAATTATATTTTCTTAACGAATGAATACAAAAACAAAATTTTAATTTTATTTACAAAAAACCACTAACAGAACAACGAATTCCGTAAGGTTTCTTGTACCTTTTTATATTTTACTCATTTTATGAAAAATGACCCCAAAATAATTTTAAATTATTTTGCAATATTATTAAAATTTGGGGCCATTTTTCATAATCCAAAATAGCCTCAAAGCAAGAAATGAAAAATTACCCCAAAAAAATAGAAAAATCACCCCAAAATTTCGTGTTGTTGTGCTCCATTAAAATTTTTGGGGTCATTTTTCACTTTCGGGTTGGGGTCATTTTTCTTTGGGGCCATTTTTCAGGGTGCCATCAACCATATGTTAGAATATATTTTTTAATATATTTCTAAATAAAATTATTTACTATAGTATGAAAGGTATTGCCATGTCTCTATGGTCTCTGCTTAAGAGACTCGCCAGAAGACCTCCCAAAGATGGTATTCAAAACTATAAATACTTATGTTAAAATAATTATAGACTAAATGAGAATCATATCCTAGTTAGTATATAAAAATCAAACAAATCGTCATTGTTGCAAATCATGAAAATTCGTATCCAAAACAGCTGTTTAAATGCCAACAAGTCAATAAATTCAATTATTTTATAGAAATATGAAACTTGCGTTGTCACTTTGAAGATCAAAGACACAATGAAGAGGTAGCAAATAAATTTGTAGGAATAAAAGTTGGAATATGTACACACATTTATGAAAATGAGTTTTAAGTAATAAGGACTTAGTCGGAATTATTATCAGCATTATATGTACTAACCAAAAGTCAGCAGCTCGTTGTACATAGTGACTAAGTTTGTCTTTTCTATACGAGGAAATTCTTACTCAAACGTACGACTGACTAATTATCAAATATAAGGTATAGACAATTTTAAAACTATTAGTATACAGTGAGTGATAAACTTTCTCTTATAACTACAGCCGTAAATTTTTAATATGATTTTTGTTAGGCTGCAATCGGGGTGTAAGAAAGTTTTTGAACATTATTGCTAGGAAAACACATTTTTAAGTAGCGCTACTGTTTGCAGTGTGGGAGTTATCTTGTTTATTTTGTACTGTTTTAGACTATTTCCGTATTATAAAAACCAGAGTTGCAGATGCTTACAACAACAAACTAAAACCAGAAAAGCTTTTACGTTTGCCTCTCACCTGATAAAGCAAAGTTTGCATGAATCATTTAGAAATAATTTGCATACAATTGCATTTTTCTTTAAAATGGCATGCAATTCAATTTATATTCCAAAAATAATAAAGAGACTAAAAAACGTCTGCATAGCATAAGAAAAAAAAAACAACAAAAAATACAAAAAGAGCCGTTGTCACACTTTATAAAAATGTTGAATATTTATAGAGAAATAATTTTACATGGCGGCTGGACGTTTAGTTGGTCGGTTTAGTTCTTTAGATGATACTTTTTCTTATTTTGCATTTGATGTTGAATATTCCACACACATAACATTACATTGTGTGGGCGCCATTTGGCAGTGATTCAAAAGCATATTGTACGAGTACATACATGAGACGACGATAGAAACATCACAATGTCTGTTGATAGATAAAGTGGTGGCATTAACAGGAGACATGAAATGCTTGCTGTAAATTTGTTTTCTTTGCATTTTTTTTCTTTTATTTTTGTTTTCATACACTGCATTGCTTACAAAAAAAAAAGTTCAGCATCCTGATGTATAAAATGGTACTGCCAGAATGCTAATGATAGTGTTGCTAAAACGTACTAGTGGCGATGGTGATGTTTGATGGTCATCAACTTGACTTGCTTAAAGGCAAATCATTCAAAAGAGAAAAAAATATTTTTATTAGTCTACTTAAATTTATGTATTTACGAGTAGTTTGTGTGTGTTTTTTTATTTCTCACATTTTTTATTTTGTTAATTTTCTAGTCTATTTTATTAAATTACTTCAAATGTTGTTATTGTTGTTCTAGTTGTTGCTGTTGTTTACACAAATTAAATCAATTTTAAATAACATTGAACATTGTCATTGATTTGTTTATAGATTTATTTCTTTAATTTTGTTGTTGTTGTTGTTCGTTTGGTTAATTTTATATTGATTTAGTTTTATATACTCGTACGAGTATATATTCATTTTTTTATTTATTGTGCGCTGGTTTTAATGCTGCCAGTGATTGACGTAAATAAATGGGTGTTTTCCTTTTTTTTAAATTTGCTATTTAATACAGCGGGTCAAAACACTAAATATGTTTATCCCTAAATTTTTGAAACAACTGCATAACTTGGATTGCATCCTACGATTATTAAAGAAAAAGAAAAGTTACGCGAAAAAATTTGTACACAATCAGCTATCTTGTGAGTTCATACGGTTTTGCTTTAAATTCCTCGGACAATCTGATACAAACGAAATCAAGAGTATTTGAAATCAAGTGTTTTTTTTCTAAGACAAATAATTGCGCCAATTACACGGTGCGATAGCCAAAAATCACTTAATAAATAAACACGAGATCAGTGTATAACAAAACAGGTTTTAAAATTTATAACCATTTGTTTCTGAGTCTCACATTTAAACTTTTGTAACTTAAGGATGTTTGAAACACATCCTCCTTCTATCACTCATATTATATAAATAACAAAAATGTGTGGAGATGTTTCAATTAAAATTTGCAGTTCTTATAAGATTTTGAAATCTTTTTTTAATCTAAAATTTTTCTGAGTAAAAATTGGTCTTCTATTGTTGAAATCGGTTGATTACGTTTCAATAAAATAGAAGATTTTTCAATCAACATCAACTAAACAGTGATCGTTGTACTCAGAGTGTAAATTTCTAACATACGAATATTGTTATCTTTCCATTAGACAAAAAAGTCTAAAAGTGTCAAAAATGTCTGAAAATAAATCCTGCTACTTTTAATTATTTTCAAATTTTAAACACTTTAAGAAAACATAAATCGTAAATATTGTGTTTTTTGCTCTTTTATTTTTCTATTTAGTTGTAGAAGAGTGCAACAATGAAATTAAATAGTATGTATATATATGTGTGTGTGCCTGTAACAAAATAGTGTATGCATGTTTGTGTGTTGGCTAACACAACAAACGGAAGTCTTAAGTTCTTAAATTATAAGTTTTTCCTTTGCTTGTGCTTTTGTAAGTTTTGAAAGTAAAAAAAAGGAAACAACACATACAAAAATTTATTTCTTTTTTACTTTTTGGTGGTACTATTTTAAAACTTTTTCTTGTTCATCAGTTTTGAACAACATCTGCTGTTGCTTTTTGTTCCTTCTTTTGTTTGTTTTGAAATTTAATTTCATATCGGTATGGCGTTAAGTTTCCACTCAAGGATTGAAATTTTAAATATTTTTTAAAGGAAATTTAAATATTATTCTATTTTAAAATATTTAAATCTTTACCATGAACTAAACAAAGCTATATTAGTTTTCAGAATAAATTATACGCTATTAAATAAAATATTTTTCTAATCCATTGTATGTACTGTCATGTGTAATAAGATTCTAAGTTTAAAATTCAGTACAAAACACCATAAAAAACTTACGTTATTTGTTAAAAACCAGGATTTTTCTGTTAAAAAATATTGGGTGCTATTCTTGATTCCGCACGGAAAGGAAAGTTGAACGGAGAGAAATATCGATCGATAAGCAAATTGCAATTATTCATTCCTGCGGTATGAGCTTTCCGCGATTTTAATATAAAATTCCTGTTTTAATGAGTTTAGAGTTGATTTGTTGTTAAAATACAAATAGTATGGTAATAATACGTAAACATTTTGGTGTCATATTTTTTTTTTATTTAGTCCAAAAATATAAAAGATTTTTGTAATTTGTGAAATCAAAATATATGTATGTACATATGTATAAAATATAGCAAATATTAAACAACATTTTCTTCCCTCGTTTCAATTTCTTCACTTGCAATATTTTCAGTCGGCATGCTATTCTTGAAAACACCAAAACTGCTTACATTTTGTATACTATGAACCGCGGTATTAATCTTCAGGAAAGCAGTTACTTCTTCCTAAATTCTTGTAAAAGTAATTTTTTTTACATGGATCACAGCCTGTTCCAGTCAAAAGCTGTATATTCTTTGATAGCTTCTTTTTAACTCTGATTTTATAATCAGTCCTACAGTATAATACAAAAAAATCAAAGATCAATGAAGAATATTTTTCTTAATACTATTTAAATTTTTTCCAAATACCGGCATCTTTTATTCACTCACGTTAGCTTAAACCGCATGCAATATCTTTCTTAGATTTCATTATATGTACGTATTTATCATTTCTTCCAACTGCTGTTTGTTTGTATATTTTTCTATTTTATTTTAAAAAATTCTTTATTTCGATTATATATACATAACACAATAAATTAAACTTAAAAAAATTTTTTTTTGCAAAATTTAATATTTTTTCTTACATTTTTCATTTTCATGTTCAAATAAGCGAATTAAATAAATTAAAATAACAATTGTTAAATTTTACTTTATATTTTATTATTTCTTTATTTTTAATTTTTCTTTAATCTCTTTCCGTGAGCTTTCCGTTAAAAAATTTGTGCGTAAGCAAAATGAAGAAAATTATCTATACTGCGAAATCAATAATAAGGCAATACCACAGTAACGATATGATACCGCAGCAACGGAACGATATGGCAACAACGGAATGAATAATAGCAAATTTTGCTTCCGCGCAAAAAATGGCTTTCCGCAGCCACGGAACGGAATCAGGAATACCACCCATTGCTTTATCATTAAAGTTCAATTAAAAACTTTAACGGCACTTCATCAGTATTAACATCAGTATTAGATTAAATGAAAATCAGTAGTTAAAATTTCAAATGGATGAGTTTTTCTAGTTTGATGTTCATTTTACTTTAAAGAGCAACTTTCAATGCATACACCGTTAAATTTATTAACTTTTCTTTCGTGTTTATTTCTGTTGAACTGCTTTGTCCGAAAAAGAAGAAACTCAAATAAATTACAAATTAGTTGCACAGAATCGGTAACAGTATATAAGCATCAACGTACTGTTAACGAAAGGGTAACCTTTTTAGTATGTATGATTTTGATAGATCATCGCTTTTACGAACATGAAATAAATGTCATTGTTAATGACATTGACAGCTGGTACAATGGTTAAATATTAAGAGACAACAATAATTTCGATACAGTATGTTTAATAATTTAAAGCAAGTTTTTCGGAAGCAGTTGAAAGCTTCAATAAAATAACGGTGCAAATTGGATAGCAAACCTTGACAATAGCCCATGTCCCAAAAACAAAAATCTCTTAGAATATTTCAATTAACTTATTCGAGAACCAACTCTATTTTTTTATGACACGTAACTATCGCAGCAACTGCTCTCGCTGGTCTATGAAATACAACGCTGCATTATAGTATGTATCATTTATAGAAAATTATTTACCCAAATAATGGTTTTTGAGGTTTATGTCAAAATAGTAATAGTTTTAGGTTTTTAACAGTTTGACTATTATTATTTTGATATAAACCTCCAAAACCATTATTTGGGTTAATAATTTTCTATAAATGAGGACAGATATAGAAAGCTGGGAAAATTTCCTTTAAAATAAGCCCTCTTCCAGCGTTACAGGTCAACTATTCACCAATTGCAATGAATACTTCCAAAAAAATAGCATTATTTTCGGATGACCTGAGCACCAAATTTTCTCTTAAAAAACCGGAAGCTCGATTTTGATTTTAGAACCATGGTTTCTTTGGGAAAAGTTTTTAGAATTTCTCGTAGATTACGATTTTGCTATACGCTTAATAGGCAAAAAAATTTACCCACCCTAATGTAGAGAAGAAAATATGCTGATAATATTAAAAACTATTTTTGTTCTTTTAAAAAAATGTAATTTGTTCGTTATAATTACTTTATTCACCAACTACTTAAAATAAGGGCTTGCAAAAATACAATTATTCAATAGAATATATTCTTCTCTGTATCGTTCCAATTTTAGTATATGTTCTGCCGAAGCAAGTGGTTAGTCGCCGTGGTCTAGTGGTTAGTGTGTTGGCTTACTAAGACAAGGGTCCTGGGTTCGATACCAGGCTCTGACATCTTCAAAAAAAAAAAAGAAAAAAATATTTCTTTCGGCGACTACCTCTCAGCAGTCTTATGGCAAAAGCTCTGAGAGTAACTAATTGCCATGAACAAGCTTCTCAAGTCTGTCGTTCGGAGTCGACATTAAACTGTAGGTCCCAGTACTCATGGATAAAAATTGACATACACAACATGAGTGCTGCGAGAAGCTAGGCCGTAATCCTGACACAGGGTTGTAAAGGCCAGTTATGTATATTATGTATGTATGTAATAGAATATATTGATATTTTCTATTTCGTGGGGATGATTTTTGGACGTATTAGAAATTAAATCAATCAGCTATTACTTGGCAGTTATTTACAGCTTTAGCCATCATTAAGGGTAAAGGTAACGATATGTAAATAACTTAAGTTGATACTTAAAAAGTTAACACTTAGTGATCATTTCTGAATAGGTGTCATTGAATTTTATTGCAGTTTTTGTGCTCTGTATGTTGCGATATTCATTTGAAGAAAGTTTAAAAATTAAAGAAATTAACTGGACCTAAATGATATGAAAACAGAGTAAATGAAACTCAGTCGTTTGAGTGCCGCAACATTTCAAAACTAATAAACTTTCTTCACATACGGCAGCTTTAATTTTCCTCACAAATTTCTTGGTATAGGTGAGTAGTGCTGCCGAAAACTGTTCACTAAATATATTTTTGTACCGATTTGTCCAGACAAAGTGGATAAATCCATATTTATTGGTTCTTTTTTCATTTATTCCTATTTAAAAGTGTGTATTTCTAACACATTTTTTAACACACTTGGCTAAGTTTGATTTTCTTTTTTTGTAGATAAAATTATCCCAGCAGAAATTAGCGCTTACCAATAAGCTATTTTGTAAGGGAGAAATTGTAAGCAATCACTTACTCGTGCGCATCAATAATGCATGATTTTTATATGAAATGAGCCGCTAAAATGCAATACAAACGCAAATTTATTGCAACCCGTAAGCAAATATTATAAAAATAAAAAAATAATACCTTATCCTCTAGCATCTTTATAAGCTTTAAGGTATGAATAAACAATATAATGCTTCCATTATTGCTTACATTTTTTTTATTGCTTTAAAATTTAAAAAATTTTCTGCTGGGATGTTGCAATAAAGAATCATTGTTGCTTGTGTGAACTACTGGCACTAACTTTTTCAATTTCAAGTTATGGTTTCCTTCGCTAACTCCCTGCTGTTTATAAAATATTATTTATAACCCCACTTTATCCCCTTATATGTTTTCAGCTTAACTATCGACTAAACTTTTAAAGAGCAAACCATTATGAATTACACGAATAATAATAAAAGAAAATATAATTTTTCTTTTGTAATTATTGTTGTTTACACCATAATATTGCAATTTTAGTATTAATCATAATAATAGTGATTATTTTGATAAGTTGCCAAGTACTTAAATTTCAGACAACACCATTGCAAAACAACAGGGTATGGAAGACCGAAAAATAAAAATAAAAATTTGCATAAATTTAATGGCACATGCCAAATACAGCAACAAGTCAAAACTTTCTTTGCCACTTTAAATTTTCTAGAAGTTTTATCTGCTATTCCTGTTACTGTTGTTGTTATTACCATACATATTAACTTTATGTTCGTGTGGCAAAAACTTACATGACCAGAGTCTTTTGATTTCAATGTGCCGGTATTGGCATTTCAATTTCAGGTATATTCAGTATTCTGTTCTGTTTTTAAAATGTGTTTTTTATTTTCTTTTTTTTTTTTGGTTTTACTTATTTCTTCTCTTCCCTTAATTCTCTATTCTATTAAATTACTATAAAAATTACTCAGAAATAAACTGTTGTTTTCTTCAATTTGAGTAATAAAATAAAGAATTTTATTTTAACAGTTATTTCATACATACATCCATACATATAAATGTATGTATGCACGTACATATATGGCAACAATAACAACAAACAGAATTTTACAATTGCAACAATTGCTACTGCTGTCACGCAAATCCATGTACATACAGAATAAAAAAGTTTTGTTCGTAAATTGTCGATATGTTTGACTGCTTTAGGATGGTCCCTTTACGTACTACAGCAAGTGTTTTCCTTTTTTTCTTTTTAATGGATAGAGTGAATGGTAAGAACACATTGTATACATGGATTTTTATATACTTCCCAATAGTTACTTTTGCAAAGAACGCAGAAAAAACAACACCAAAAGAGAAATTGAACTTCTGTTGCTTAACCAAAGTAGAGGGAAGAAAATAATTTTTTTTGTATACAATTTGAAAGTACGAGTACATACTCGTACAGTAGGTTAAGAAAGAGTTTAAACAAACAAATTTCCTACCAATTTAATTATATTGTATGTACTATTATTTATAATTGATTTATTATTATAAAATGGAATAATATTATAAATAGTTTTTCAATATTAGCTTAAAATTAAAGATAGTGGCAAGTAATAATTCTCCTGTCTTTATGCATTCACAATAAAGTCAGTTATGCGTTATTAAATTATCTGTTTTCCGTGTATCGTAAGAGAATTTACAATATTATAAATTTGACAGAAAAGAGCAGCTTGGAGTTAAGGAAAGGTGGTGTACCAAAAACGAGAAATTTAAAACTTGCAAAGCTTTATTACTATAAAAATTATTCAAAACTTTCAAATATATACCCAAACAATTGCAAGGAACTCCAAGTAGAATATGTTGCAATTTTGAAAAATAGCTTGCCCTTGCCACTCTGACGCCTTATTCTGTAACTTTTCTAAGCTAAAACTCTATCGCTAAAAATTTATAAACCTTATTTAGGACTTTTTGGCTACGAATTTAATTCTTAAACGCATATTGTATTGTAGTTTAAAAGCTTCATGCCTATTACCTCTAAACTTTTTAATTTTATATACTTATTCTAACGCCCAGCCTGTTTTAAAAACCCAAAATTTTAGCATTTTAGCTTAAGAGTCAAGTCAACTGAAGGTTGAGACACAATTTTTCTTTGCAATAATACAAAGGTTATGCTAGGTTACGAGTACAATTATGATCCAATTAGAATACGCCGCAAGCCCTAAACTTCCCTATAAGAATGCTATATCATTTCAGCAGTGAAATTTGAAAAAATTTTCAAAACCCTTGGGAGGTTGTCTCCCCTATTGACAGAAATTACTGTATGCTTTCATTTTACCCAACTCCTCCACTACTACAAAACCTATATAAAGAAAAATTTTAAATTTTTCGCAAGGGTTTATTTGACGCTACCAGAACTGGGTATTATTTATTTTTGTTTTAGAGGACAGTTGGTTAATTTTCTTATTACAGATCCTTGAATCTAAAAAATAATTAAAAAAATAATAAAAAACAAATAGTATTTAATAAAAAATGCTCTTATATCAACAATAAATTAAATTTCCTGCGTGAAAACTTATTCTTGACATACTGTTTGTATCTAAAGGAAATAACTGGTGTTTTTTTATATACAATCTAAAATTTGTTTTTAAAGGTGCGTCCTTTAACTTTGGGAAAGGTTTACAGGCAACGTTATTTAAGCTAAGATCTCTTCACACGTCCATTTGTTAGTAAATAATGTACAATCAGAAGTACATATTTCTATGATTTTGACACAAAAAACTCTTTTAAGGGTTAAAATGTAGAATTACCTTAATATAAAAACTTACTATATATATATATTACATATTACGACTAATTGATCTTTGTTCTGAATCAAAATCTTGCTATAATTTTGATAGGATGAACTTAAGCGTTTTAAAATTTTTGGCACTTTATTAAATGCATTATTATTGTTGTAAAAAATAATTACTTTTATTAAAGAACATACTTTAAGTAACGAGACACTATAAAATATGGCGCAAAACTACTGAATTCATCTCATTATTTTAACAAATCACTTACAATTCTTACTTAAAAGGCTTGTAAGAAACTTGAGTGCTTTTTTCCTTTCATTAAAAATTATTTTGTAATGCGCTTTACAAATTTAAGATTCTAGATAAAGGTATCTGCTGGGACTTTAACATATGATGTAACCAGCAGTAGGCTGGCAAGCAATCTACCCACTGGTATATCTGAGGAATCTGTCTTACAAAAAAAAAAAAAAAAAACAATATTTAAAATTTAAACATACTTTATATTGAAATGATCAACAATCATACGTCTCGTTAAACATATTCTAAGATAAGTATTAAACCCATGCAATCCAAGTCTTTATTTTCTGTACACAATTGTGCTACAAAATAAAAAAAAATTGAGAGTTTTGGATAACTACATATGTATTAAACCAATAAAAAATGTATTTTTTAGAAGAAACTAAACTAAACTCTCGAGATAGTTAGGGAGAGAAAGAGAGACAAAAAGTATAAGAGAAAAACTAAAATAATAATATGCTCGTTATCAATAAACAATAAATAAATGTAAACGTTCAAAGCCATACACTTACATTTGTACTACAAGTTCATATTATATAACACACGCACATGCAGTTACACAATTATTTACAAGTATTTAATATTCAACATGCTGTCAGATGAGCATTTGCACATTTAAACACCTACAAATAGACTGTAAATGCACACATACGAGTATTCTCAATAAATGTATGTAGACATCTATAATCGAGTGTTAAATTTTAATTAAACCTGAACACATTTGGTTTCATAAAATCCATACGCATTATTTTTACACATACATATGTACATATGTTGATGTGTGTTTGTGTATTGCAATTAAAAGAGTGTATATGTAAAACAAAAAAGAGAAAGTTCATATTTTTTCTTAATACAATTGTTTAATTCTAAAATAATAATTGTTGTTTATTTTTACACTGAGAGTGCAAGTGTTTATATGTATGTATGTATGTGAGAATGTGTATGAAATAGCCACCCTCTAAGTTTTAATTGGAATGTTTTCAGTTATTTTATAGGGAGTATTGTACACATAAGGTTGAAATAATAAGTACAGGTATGCATATTTTTTTGATTATTCAGTAACATCTTATAAAAAAATGTTAAGAGAATTCTTAATATCTGTTAGGGTCTAAATAATAAAACAACTGTGCTCTTAAGATCAACAACCAACTTTGTTTCAAATAATATTCTTTCTGTTTTCTCGCTTTACAGAACAAATAGTTCAAGAAGAAAATATGTAATTTAATTGAAAATTGGTTTTTAAAATCCTTATAAAAAAGGAAATAGTTTTTGAAATAAAAAAAAAAAAAATACTTCATTTATAGAAAAATATCATATTCGTAAAGTCTCTTTTGTAAAATATTTGTCTTATGTGTGTAATCCTTATAGAACTATTAAAGTATAAAAACTTTGCAAAAAACCTCTTTTTATTGATGGTCAGTACTATTTCAAATTTTTAATTTTCCATCATTAAAAATAAACATATATTTCGGTGATATCACTTTCAGCCTATTATTTAAAATATTTTTCTATAATATAATATGAAATGTATGCTTTTGGGGATAAGCATGTCTCTATGGCAATTTCGTCTCTACTTAAGAGACTCGTCAGGAGACTTTTTCCCAAAAGGGCGAAAACTATTTTTTGTTTTTTATTTTTCTATAACTATATAACAAATATTCAAAAACATATACTCGTGAAATCAATATCGCCTTGTAAAGTCAACATTTCTTAATTAATATAAATCAGAGTTGTTCTGTATTCTCAATCAGAAAAATTTTATTCAAAATAGAAATGATCCACATTTTTCAGCTGCTCTATATTCCACTTCCACTTTTGTTTTATTTTGTATAGGAATATGTTCGTGGAACCAGTTTTTTTTTGGTAAAACTTTTCTAAGGCATTTTCTTTTATTTTTTTATATGTGCCCATAATTATGAAAGAGGTCTAAGTCAAAATTTAAAAAAAATGAGTTTATCAGTTATTTCATACCACATTATTTTAAACTAAATTTATTCAATGTAATTTTTACGAAATTGTCAAAAATGAACCATTAGATAGTGTTTCTAATTTCAATATTATTTGGAATTCATTAAGTGTTAATTATGAAAGTGGTCTAAGTCAAAAATTAGACCACAAATTTTTGGTATCGGCTCATTCCTTTCTACCGAATGACCGTGATTTTGGGTTGATAGAAATTAAAATAAAAAAGCAAATTACTTATACAACCCTGAGCATTATTTTGAGTTGATAGAAAAGTGCAGAAGAAGAAATAAATTTTCGATAAAGCAAATTTCGCAGCCGGATTTTATTTCAACGAAATCAGAAACAATAACAAGAAGAGTAAAAAATATCGCGGGTGAATCTGTCTCTTGGCTACAAATTCAATGGATGAGATTCTTAAAAAATGAACCTTATAAAATGTTTTATACAACTTCCTTAGATGATTCTAAATATCATGTTTTGGATCTTTTTCCCATAAGATGAAGACCAAAAACATACGGAAATATTAAATAACTTCCATTATACACCATCATTAGACCAGTATCGGAAAAAAACATAAAGATATTTTGAGTTTACTACCGTACATCCTTCTAGTTTTTCAGGAACATTTTAAGAATCTTAAATACTCGCAATATTGATAAAAATGGATTATTGTTGAAAAATAATTAATAAATGTTCAGTCAAATTATTGTTTTAAATAAAACTCAAAGTTCTTTATTGCTTTGAGTCATTTATAGGACATTCAGTTAATTTTGAAAATGGTCTAAGTCAATTCAAACTTTAAAAACAATATTATCGTATGAAATTCACACAAAATTTCATATTCGTAATAAATTTCCATTAATTAAGACTAATAAAATTATAAATTAAAATGTCATATAATGTAAAAACATTTTTTAATTTATTCAAATGTAAATCATTAAATATCTCGAAACATGAAATATATGACTTAGACCACTTTCATAATTATGGGCACATATTACCTACACAACTTTCTAACAAAAATTTTTAAAAATTATGAAATTTAAATTTAAATTTTAGTGGAGCCAAAATTTCAAATTTTTTTTATATTTCCACTCCGAATAAATTTACTATTTTTCCCTGTTTAATTTTTACTTTAATAAAATTAATTTTAAGCTGTTATTCATTTAACATTTCGTGTTGTATCGGCTCTTTAGTGCTTAAAAAACTAGAAATTAGCCTAATTTGGGCAGCAGCAGCAAATATTGTTTTATTTTTATATCAACCTGTGTATTCTAGTGATGGCAACTTGCTGTCTACGGCTTGCTCTCGTTTATGTATTTAATGCTGTAATTTTTTAAGTTTTTTTTAGATACCCGCTGAAAACTTATTAACACTATTATGTTGTCAAGAATTTTCAAGAAATGTTGAAAATAAAAGGGAATACACTGGATACTAAACAAATATTAAAAATAAAGCAGAGTATGTAATATTGAATGTTATTTAATAATGTAAAGAATCAATTTTTTCTTTAATAACGAAAAGTTCTTTTATATGTATCCATGGCATATAAGCACTTGTCTACCAAAAAAATTGCCTTTTTAATTTTTTTTCTCTCCCAACTTGCTGCCAAAACGGTGGCTATTTCAAAAGTGTCAAAAAATAAAATAAAATATAAAGAAAAATTAAAGGTGATCGAAAAAAACTTTTATTTTTATATACTTTTAACGTAATAATAAAATATTACACCTTTCATAGACAGGAAAGTGGCATTATTTTTTGTTTTTGTTACAAAAGGTAACGCAGTATATGTGTACTTATTGCTTTGACTATCTGTGTTTGTTTGTCTATTTTAATATGTACACCAATACATGCTATTCACACAAGTATGTATGGATTTGTAAGTTTCAATAAGTGCGTTTATTAAAATGTGAATTTCTAAAGGCAATTAAACATTGTCGTATTGATAATCGTAGTCTATAGTTGTTTTTCTAATGCTGTTTCAAATTACATACTTCCAACATGTGTTGTATCGTATGTTGGGAATTTCTGTTTTATTCTTGTTTGTCTATATTTCTTTATTTTTTTGCTTTGCTTTAATTTTCTAGTAATTTAATTTCATTTTTCTTTCTATTTCAAAACAAAAATCTAATTTTAATTCAATTTTATTGCCCCATTTTTTAAATACTTGTGGTTGTATGTCTTTATGGTTTCAATATTGTGAATTTGTGTGCGCATATGTTTTTATGGTTTTTAATTGTTTTAAATTATTTTATTTACGCAGCTAATTATCGCGCTAGTTTGTGTAATTTTTATTATTATTTTTTATGAATTTTGTTTTGAATTTTTATTACTTTAATTTAATTTAATGGAATTTAATGCAAATAAATGTGAGTTTAATGAACTATTTGGATTAAACAGCTATTTCTTAAGGCTGAACGGTTTGGAGTATCAGTATGGCAATTTATTTTTAGTTCTTCATTGTATTTTTATCTTGAGCAGATTTGCAACATTTCTAAGGAGAGATAGTTTTTTTTAATTTTTCAAAAGCTGACCAGCTGAGAGAAAATTTTTATTTGATATAGAAATGCAAATACAAATAAAACATTTATATGCATAGGGGGTAGGTATGTTCGGAAAAAAGTTGGGGGTAAAATATTAGTAAGGGTCAGTCTTACATTTTATCCCTCTAGGGGCTACTCCAGGGTAGTTGAGGAGCTTTTACTCCTTCAACCCAACCTTTGACCCCAATGAAGAGCCATTTGCCCCCATCCCACATCCCTTCTTTTTGACTCATGTATTTTTTTGTTGCAACTCACAAAATAAGCGGTTTTAGCTAATCGAAATCGAAAAATCGTATACTATTCCACCCCTATCAGAATCGTTTTAATCTCATTCTTTTGCGATTTGATTTTTATTTCTTGATCCAAAAATACCTCCACTCTGAAATTGTTCCCAACTGTAGAGAACGAAACTAGCTTTGGCATAATTTTTTTTTTTAATTTTTAAAAATGTCACTTTCGGAGATATAGGCTTTCGACTTATAGGTAAAGAAATTGACCTTTGACTTTTTCAAAGAAAAAATCATGTTGCATATTAAATCAAAGGTAATTTAATACCCTTTCAAATGCGACTTTTACGAGAGGCGTAACTATAATACTTTTCAAGAAAATTACAATTAAGTAAGTATAACTTAGTGCATTTTTGTACTGTTTTCCGATTTTCAAGACCTCATATTTCCGGATCCAGAAGTGTCAGTGACCCCAAACTTTGTATTTAATTATTTCTATGATATACTATATTTCTTCAAAAAATTATAAAATTCGGCGGGGGTGGGTTAAATCCATTGGTTGATTTGACTTGGAATATCCCATATATGAAATAAAACGAATTTAATATTCTTTATTGTGTTTTTGTATTCTATGATTTTCATTGGTTTTCAGTATCATTAACGTTCTTTTCGATAGTCTATTGATTAATGTGGAACGATAGTTTTTTAGGTTTTTATCAGTTTGTTAGGCTAATGCGTTTTTGGTAGCATGATCATTTATTTATTTTTTTAGTTACCATTTATTAATAGCTGTAATATACATAATTGTTAGAGTAAGGATCATCTATTACCTTTTTTTTGAATTTATGAACATCATCAGAAACGTCAATATATGTAAATGTAAAATTTATTAAATTCATTATATATTCTTTAAAGGCGTTAAAAATTAATAAAATTGGATCGGTGAGTCTTTAAATACAGATTCTCATTTGATCTAAGTTTCCTATTAGTAACATTGATACTAATTTTGTCAAGAGAAAATCGAGTCAATATTGCTGTTTAACAAATAATGGCTGCAGAAGTTTTATCCATCAACGTCTTTGTGTTTTCCATCTCTAATTTCAAAACTCCGAATAGTCCCTTCATTCTCCTGCTTCCCTGCCAGTTTCTTTTTTAAACTTTTTGAATTTTGTATTCCCTATTTGTTGCCCTGTTTTTTTATACGTATGCATTCTCATTGCAAATTATTAGAACTGTGGTACTTCAATTGCCCATTGCAAAGATATTGGCGATGCTACCTTTTTCAAATCGGTCTGGAGATTACAAAGCACTTAACATGTCTTTCGATTATCTCATAGAGCATTTACAAAACTTTTAAGTCTAAGGAGCATTGATGCTATAATTCAAAGAATAAAATCAAAATTATTTGAATATTTTTAAACAAAAAGTAATTAAGGAGGTGTGGAGTGGTTTCATATTATTTGACAAATTTCTATGCAATACTTGTCAAATAAACCCTCAATAAACCTAAAATAGTTTTTATGAATACGGGCATAAGTCTTTATATTAACCGAGCGTATACTTATTATTTATTTAAGGAAGCCGTGACAATTACTTATACGCTTTGGCGTAAAAAATTATATATTAAAAAAATATAAATTTTTTTGTTTTTGAATATCTGTTTCTTTTTTATCACACTATCTTAAGAAACAGAGTGTATCACAGATTTCAGCCTACACTCATATACAGGCATTTATGCTCTGCATAATTTCTCTCGTATTGACTGCAGATATTCTTTTTTATTACACGTCGTATCTCAAATTCTTTTTAACATTTTCCTTCGTTTATTCCTGGCCCCTCAATAAATACACACACACACACACGTAATGCTTCCTGTTATTTTTATTTTTTACATGTTTTTTAATTTTTTTTTATTTTCTTTGCAATGTTATGATGAGTGCGGCTGTGGTATTTTACATACACACTTACATACATATATACATACATACATTTTTACAATACATATTATAATGTTATTTTTTTTTTGTAATTACAAGCCTTACATTGTATATAAAACAGTAGTAGTCTTATGCTCTAAATACATTCTCTTTTATTTAAAAGTTTTAACTTAAACTCAACTTGAAACAACTTGAACTAAAAATTATGCTCAGTAGTATTGGTGCTCATGAAAAGAGAATTCATACTCCTTTTTTATCTTGAGCTCATTCAACAATTTTTTCTTTGCGTGGCGTTGTTTTGTTTTCGTATTTATTTTTGTATGTTCTCTGTTGATGTTTGTTTTACTACTACTAACCTATTTACTGCATTCCTGTATATATAGAAGAAATCATAATCGTTATTATTTTGTTTGGTTTCTTTTTGTTGCTTTATATAACGCTGTGTCTAGATGTGTTTTTTGAGCACATGTTAATTGTTGTTATGGCAAAAAAGCTTCAAACAACTCTTGTGTTTCTTTTACGCTAAAAAAAAAAAACAAAAACACAAAAAGCTTATTAGCTTCCCGGCATTTTTTTGTATCGGAAATTGTTGCTTTTTATGAAAGTTTTTTGCAAAACTACAACGAACAATTTCGTTGAGTTTTTATTTTGTGCATATAAAGTGAGTAAACTTGAACGTTACAACTAATGACGTATTTACAAATGACCCTCATTAACCAAGAGATGAGAGCGAAGAAACAGAAAAAACTTGTTCTCTTTCATTTGTTTATTGTTGAATAGTAAAAGCTTTTCAAGAAATTTAATTAAATTTAAAGAGAAAAGTGAAAATACAAAAGAGAGCGAGAGAGAGAGACAGCTCATAAAAGCTCAAGGTAAGTTGTATGCAAAATTTCGCATTGTTGTGTTGTTTTTGTTCTTTTTATGCTTTAAGTCCTATACTACTGAGCATCTTCTTTCGTTAAACTTTGTGTGCTATGCGAGTGTTCTGAAAACATGCATACAAACACACAAACACATTAACCAGATTATTGGGGTCTCCAGAAATATTTCTAAATCAAAGACTGATAGTCGTTGGATATACGCCGCGATGCTAAGATTCGTAAACGCTTTCGAGAGAGAAATTTTGCGTTAAGAAAAACAAAAAAAAAAAAAAAAAATAGAAAAATAAGAAAAATTTACCGTTAAATGTGGTATATTTTATACTATTTAAGCTGGTATTGTAAATTGAAAACCGCCACCACCACAGACACTAAGCAACGAAAGTAAAACAACAAAAGTGTAAAAAAAAAAAAATAAATAAAATTATAAAAATAAAATTAAAAAAGAAATTAAAAAAAAATTTAGAAAAAAAAAATTGAGTGCTTGCTGGTGGTCGGTCGGTGTTTAAACTGCACATTTTTATAACAAGAAGAAAAAAAATTAAGAAAATTGTAATTCAGAAAAATAATGGTAATATGTACTTTAAAAATAAAATTTTAAATAAAATTCTCCTGAAAGCTGTTCTCTTAATTAAAACAGAAACCGTTTAAAATGTAATTCCCGATATTGCACTTTTTCTACATTTTATTTCGTTTTTAATTCGAAATCTTAAAGTGTTTCGTGTTTGTATAACAAACTATCGTTTGTGTTCGTTTCCATTATTTTAAAACTTCGGAATGTTTGTCTTATCATTTGACACATTGTTTAGTCCAACGTTTGTGTTATTTTAATACTTTTTCAAAAATTAAAAAAAGTAAAAAAAACGTATGAAAAACAAAATAAAATTTATTTAGGAATTAAAAAAAGGCAACTTCAAATAAAATTATTAATAAAATGCTACAGTGACGTAAATCGTTTTTTATTAAAAAAATATATTTTTATTATTTAAAAATAAATTTGTTTTCTTTTTTTGTCAATTCCTAAAATAAACCCCATTAAAGAAAATATAAAAAAAAACCAAAAATATTTTGGCTGCCTGATTTTCATCTACAACAGATGAAAAGTTAATTAAAATAAGAAAAAAAGGTAATTTTAAATAAATCCGTTTTTTATTATAACTAAACGCCTTCAAAGCTTAGAAAATCCATTAAAGTGTGTGAACCAGTAGTGATTGCAGATAAGACTGTATGTGTGAGTGTTTGCTTCGGAGTACTCCTATTGGCTGTGTCCTTGAAATTTACGATATTTTTTTCCTATTTTTCTTTTTTATTCTTCACCCCGAAAAAGTGCAAAAGTTATCTAAAACAGCCATTTTTTTAATTTTGAAAATATATTGCGTGTGCACTCATGAAATCCTTTAAATGAAAAAAAATAAAACAAAATGATTTTCTTTAATTGTTGTACCATTAAAACCTACCTTATTGAATAAATCTTAAATAAATTTAAAATAACTAAGTAAAGCATCAAAGGCATTTAAATTTCTAAAACCGATTATAATTGAAATTTTTCCTAAGTCTAAAGTAACAGAATCATATTAGAAAATAATTAAATTAAAAACCATTCAGCAAAAACCCTCTTATTTACAGTTTAACTACAATTACAATGAGATCTAAACGATATGTATTAGCTGTGTTTTAGAGAACATTGGTTTGTAAATGCAAATGTTTCAAAATAATTAAAATTCAAATGTAAAGAATTTAAAGTTATTTTGTTAAACATACATAATAAGTGTACTAGTATGTACCAATTAGTCTCATTACAGCAACATTACCAATTAGTCTAGAGCTATAAATGAAAAAGTCCATTAAACTAAATTTTAGGATAAATATTTAAATTAAAGTTTAATTCAACATTTCTAATAAAGCTCAGAATTGTAATAAAAAGCATAAGCCTTTACTGTGAAAACATCGGAAAAAGAAATACTTTATACCACTTTTTTTTTAGAAAATTACACAGGTGTAGGAAAATGAAATCTAGCACAGTTAAAAACTAGATGAGGAAATAACGTAGAAAATAAGTTTTGTTATATTTTTTGTCTAAATAATTCATTAATATAGAAAAAAATAAAATACACCCAATGCCACAAGTTAAAAATTCGAATACAACAGCCTTTTAAAGCTCACATATAAAGTCTTAATTGCTACTGAAAATAAATAATCTTGGGCATTGCTTTAAGGTGGGGTCTAGCCATTGCAAGTTGTAAATGCTTAAAATTAGAAAAAAAAAAATACAGAACCGATGTTGTTTGTGTCAATTTTTATTCATGAACAGACGACAGACTTTAGAACAGGGATGGCGAACCTATGGCACGCGTGCCCAAAGTGGCATGCAGATAAATTTCGCTGGCACGTATAATATTTTTCATTTTCATACATATGTCCTGACTAATTCAAATTTAATGCATAAATTTTGATATTTAAAAACAAACTTCCAGATTTCTGGCGCCTTTATTCATAATGTTAAAATATAATTATATTATTTGCGTACGCAATAGAGGTAAGCACAAGAGGTTAAAATTGTACAGTATTGTATTTTTCTCATGAGCAAATACTGATTGTAGTTGCAAATATAAATAAGAGTAAAGCAAAAACAGAGAACATAAAACAACAGCACACAAAAGCCATTGTACAACATTTTAATATACAGTTGGTTCAAAGTACAATAAAAATATTGTACTCTTCATAGTGAGACAACTGCATTTCTTTTTAGTGGTTAATGGGAAATAGTGTTGCCACGACTTTACAATTTTTGTAACCAAATTTCAGCAAAAATCTTACCAAATTTTTAAGTCCTAATTCTAATAGAAATAATTAAGAAAATGATGTTAAATCAATTATAACTATTTGGTTTTTTGCAATATAATGTAATATACATACTTTGATTAATCTGTCAAGATAATTTTACTTTCTGGTTATATGGGAGAAATGGCAAAATACATATATAAAACCTCTATTCGCATTCACATTAATCAAGCTCATGAGTATATTAAATCAACGCACAATAGTACAAAAGATAGGTTTAATATTATTAAAATTAATGTTTTTAACGGATACTTCCAATCATTTAAATGAATTAAATATTAAATTGCAAGGTCCCGGAAAATCAATTAATGTAATGCTCGATATTATTGAAGGTTCTGAGTCCAAAGGAGTAATATTTTAACGCGATATTGACAATGAAATTAATATAATTTTTGAAGTTAATATAAATTTTTATAGCCAAGTTATAAGTGACATACAAGACAATTTTGTTACGAGATTTCAAGATTTCAAAAAATTTCAACCATTAAATAACTTTATTAAATATCCAGACAAGTTTGATTTGGAAACTGCTAAAATATATCAATTGGAATTGTTAAAGTTGGTGAATTTAGAAGCAAAAATCTATAGAGTTGAGGCAAGAAATAGAAAATAATGAAAAAAAAAGACTAAATGAAGAAGAATACGAAAACATGAATAATATGTGGTTGAAGACATGGTGTTCGCTCCCAGAAACATTTAATGTGATGAAGAAATTGTCTTTAGCTATTCTAACAATGTTTTCATCAACGTATAGCTGTCTATTTTCGATTATGAATAATATAAAATCTGATGTACGAAACAGACTTACCGATGAATGTGGAGAGGCTTGTATTTCATAAAAATGATCAAATTATGATCCGGATATTGATGCATTATCGAGAAATATTCAGCAACAAAAATCCTATTAAAAATATGTCAGCATATTATAGGAATGAATCTATATATAATTTTTAAAATGCATGTATTTTCATTTTATAAAAATAATTTTTATTGGCACGCAGTCAAAAAAAGGTTCGCCATCCCTGCTTTAGAAGCTTGTTCATGCCAATCAGTTACTCTCAGAGCTTTTGCCAGAACACTGTTAAGAGGTAAACACCGAAAGAAATATATATATTTTTTTCAAGATGTCAGAGCTGAGGTTTGAACCGGGCGCTCTTGTCTAGAAAGCCAAGAAACTAACCGCTAGACTACGGCGACTACATAAAATAAAAAAAAATAATAAAAAAAGTCAAATGACATAACTTTCAACTAATAATTGGCGTACTGGACTTTTTAGTGACGAAAATAAATTTAATTTGAATGGCCTACACAGCCACAATAATCATTGTCACAATATGAGAAAAAAAGACTTATTTTTAAGTAGTCATCCTGTGATAAAGAGAGGAAGAAATTATGGTCTATGGTGCTATTATCTACATACTACAGCACAATTAATTTGTGAGAACGTAAATAAATTTCTCTGCTTTTTAGCTTTGATGTGCTAGAATATAACACGGGAATTGTCAGAAAAATGGGTCTGGCACCTGTCATACAGAGCTTAAACAGGATTAGTGTTATGCATGATACTGTTTGATGAAAATATTAGTATACCTACGAAAATAGGGGTGGTAGCTCCCATAAATAAAAAAATAATATATTCGATTAATGAAAAATGGGTTTCATCTGTGTTATGGATCTTAAATTCTATCTTTGAATTGAATGATTATTAATTATTTTTAGGATTTATTTTTTAACACATTTTTAACAATTAAATTCAAAAGTAAATATGTAAATTAGAAAATAAGTAGTTGTTTCTTGATTGTTTTATTATAAACTTAGGAAATTTGTTCTTGTGTTTAATTGTAATTAAATAAAAAAATAAAAAAAAAAAAAAATAAAAAAAAAAATAAAAAAAAAAATTGTTGCAAATATTATTCCTTTTTATTTCAAATTATATTGCAATCCTAAATTCGTCAGTTAACATTTTTACCCTTTCAACATTTTCCCTTTTCGTTTTCTCTATGAAGAGAATATAAGAATAAATAAAATTTTCATGCTTAATTCCCTGCTCTAGTGGAAAATTATTATTGTCATTTTTTTCGCGTTATCTTTACTGCAGGCACACAAATGTTGCATCACAGAATGAATAGAATCTCTGAAAAAAAGGAAAAAAAATTAGTTTTTTCCTTTCAAAAAAGGGGAAAAAATTATTACAAAAAATTAATGGTTATTTCCCTCAATTTAATTTGAATTTTACTTTAATTGGTTTTTTTTTGTTAAAAGTATAATTTAACGGAAGCTCACAATGGCTGCGATGCTTTGTTTACAATTTTCGAGAGCGGGCAATACTGAATAAATTTTTTAATCAAACGGTCTGCAATAACTAAAAATATTGATTGACATTTTTCAATTAAACTATTTACGGTAATTTATGTGTTCGTTGATACTGAAATAAACTTTCAAATACCACTAAATTTCTAGTTGAAATTTCCACTGCTGTAGTTGTAAAAATTGTTTAAAATTTTCTGCAAATTTGCGTTAAAGATAGCATCATACCAATAAATTGATTACTACTACTATTACACTATCTATCTATATATTCACCAAGTTTTGAAAGTTTATCTAAAACAACAATACAGTCATCCTATGACACTCTTTATTTTTGCAGAGTAACTTTTAAGAAATAAAACGCAAATTAATGACTGGCCGGCGATCAGTTCTTGTCGAATTTTCTTCTAATCACTTCAAGTATACAGATAGTTATGCAACTTTGAACAGAAATAATTCATATAAAATAAGATAATATGGTTATATGATACTCGTATCAAAGTATTCCTGAACTTTTCCATCAAAAAAACGAAATAGAATTTCAAATACAAAGTGTTTTTCTAATTCTTTAACACTCTTATGAGCTAAGAAAGCAAAGAAATTAAATATATTTTTTCTGTTTACAACAATACATGATTTTTTTTATTTTTTTTAGTGCTTTTCATTAAAGTGTCGTCTACGGAAATTTTTAAAATATTTTTTTTCTAAAAGCTTGTGTTTCATGTTTTTTTTTTTGTACCACGTAACAGTTCTTAAAATTCTAGGAACACGATTATATGTATATACAGATCCTTACCGACTTTAAACTTAATTCTTTCTAATATTTTAAAGCTCTTGTGTGTTGAAAAAGAAATTTAATATTTTATTTTCGTCTATTGTTTTCTTTTTTTTTAAATTTTGTATTTTAAATCGCAACTTTTCTCAAGGCTTGAATTATTTTATGCTTGCTTTATACATATACAGTTTAGTTTTTTTCTATTAATCTTCTTTGTCATAACCCATATAAACATTGTACATATGTATATATGCATGTACTATATTTATATAACAATCTATGTCTCTATATTTCTTAGAATTTTCTTTTATTTAAAAAAAATGTATTTTCTTTGCGTTGAATAAATAAATGTTGTATTTCTTTGTTTTATAAACTCAACAACTTCTTTATTTTCGTTAAATTTATATTTTGTTTGCTTATAATATTTTAAACTTACTCTTATTTTTTGTAGATGATACTTAAAAGCATTCATAAATCCATAGAAATAAGCACAGCTTCATATCATATATTTTACTCGTATTCATATTTAATCATATCTTTTGTTTATATTTTTAAATATTATTTCTTAATAATCTACTATTCTGGCGGTAAGACACACATCTGCTACCCCACACTCCTACTTTGTTTGCTCTTTTTTTTGGTTTACTTTATCAAGTTTAAGTACTTATATCGGCTCTGTTTTATTATATTTTTCCTCTCATGCATGTGTATGTATTTGTATGTTATACTGTTACATATGTACATACCTGATGGATACAAATAATAAATTTAAAGCAAATTTCTACCAAATTTTTCTTTACCTTTTATATGGAACCACAAAAAAATATCAAAAATAAAAACAAAGTACACCCATACGTACAAACACTCAAACATATCAATCTAAACACTAACTGTGATATTAAAGAAAGGATATTTGAAGTATAATTTAAATTATAATACGAAACAACTCTATGTGTCACTTGTGAGACCAATTCTAGAATATGGGTCAATAGTATGGGATCCTTACTACAATGTTCATAGTGATCGTATTGAATATGTGCAGAAGCAGTTTTTTTATTCTGTTTACGTGGCCTTGGTTGAAACTACACTGATTTGCTTTCATATACTTTCAGATTAGCATTAATTAAACTACCAACGCTTAAAAGTCGTCGTATAATGTTAAATGTATCTTTTATGATTAATCTGATTAATGGAAATATTTGTTGTGAATCTCTTTTAAAATCTGTTAAATTTAATATTCCTTGTCGTAATTCTCGATTTTATAATCCTATTTTTGTTCAATTTTGTAGATTTAACTGTAATATGGCTGATCCTTTTAATAGATTATGCAGCCAATATAATTATTTGTCAGAATTAATTGATTTTTCCTTAAATTCTAAAATTATTAAACGTAAAATAATTGTATTTCTAAATATGTGACTAATTGTAATTTTGTTGTGTTAATTTTTATATATCGTTAATTTGTACATAGTCTGTAAGGATTTATTCCATTGACTTTTTTTTAACAAATAAATAAAATAAAAACTAATAATACAGTTTTATCCTACGACAGTTTTATATTAACAAAGTCAATATCCGAATTACCAAAAATCTATTGAAAAAGATTTTCCTAAAATAGAACATATATTTGGACCAATAGATTGGGTTTATCAATACGATAACGCACCTATACACTCAGAACGTATTGCCTGTCAAAATATTGAGACCTTAAATGGGCTGCCCTACATACTCGACCTTAATAAAGTACGCGAAAGAAGAAAGTAGTTGGAAACCAAATATGAGCTCATTGATGGAATAAAATCTACACCATGAACCATCATCATCGAAAATCTGTATACGAATCAATGAAAAATATAATTTGTGAAGTAAAAGAGTTATTATTAAATTAATATTGAAAATTAATAATTACAATAAATTTAATTATCAACTGTCACCTGAGCATTAAATATACACTGAACCTTAACCTTTAACTACGGAGGTGAAAAATTTTTTCATAGTTATTGACGTGGGGTAAATTTTACCACCTTTTGTTTTACCAAAAAAATTAGTCAAAAAAAATTTTTTTTTAATAATTTGTTTTTAAAAGAACAAGAAAATACATTTTTATATAAATAGGATTATAAAAATAAAAAAATCAAAGATTTAGTATAACAAAACAGGGACTCAACAGGGCTCAACCGAAGAAAATAAATTAAAAAATCTAAGGAGGGGGTAAAATTTACCACCACCTCAGTAGTTAAAGGTTAATAGAAATTGTCGCGTGCATTTTAGAAGTTTCTATATGTGACAACATTTTGCGAAATAATTTTTTTCCTGCTCGTTTGCTCAGTTATTAGCAACCATGTAATAAATAAATTCTGTTAAATTAGTTTTTTAATTAAAATTTTTGTATATGTCGTCTGCTTCATTAATAAGTAAATTAAAAACGATGAAAATATGAAAATTTATTTAAAAATATTCACTCTTTATTATTCGTTAACAATTTTGGGATTATGTGGAAGCAATCTAAATAAAGTGAAAGAAATTCTGCAGTCATTTTGCTTGCGCTCTGTCATTAAAATTTCTACTTGTAAACCTGGGATAAGAGGTCCTTGTACTATTAACAATTTTGCTAGTATTTGTTTGGGAATATGTACATATTATTAATTTCTTTCACTTTAAATTTATGCAAAAATATTTTAAAGCTAAATTTGTTTCGTATTTTTTCTTGGGTGTGTCAGTTTTACTGAACACGAAGCGACTCGTATCACGTAGAAAATCAGACTTTTGTGATGAAAACTTCGTTTTGAGTGTTTTTAACATAAAAAAAAATAAAACACGGACTGACGTACTTGTGGAGATGGTAGTGAAGACTCAGCTAAGTTTGTTTTAGATGGGCTTATATGACACCATGTGTGTAGATTTGTACAGATTTGTCTATGCCAGTTTTTGATTTTCTTATAGTGTTTGTACAATTAACGTCATCTGCATAAATACACCTTCAGTTAAAGCATTAAACCTTTTTATTATTACTTTTATTAATTCCAAAAGTGTTCAATAATGGTTTTTAATTTTTTTCTCTTTGCAGAAATCTATTTAAATTAAAATAGAAAATAAAGGAATTTAAAAAAAATGGAGACATAATGTACAAACGAAAGTAATTAATAATTATTGTCAATCTAGTGCAGCAACAGTTAAACATAAAATGATTATGATTTATATAATAAAATAGAAAATTGAAGCAAAAAGAAATTAAACATAAAATACTAAAATTGAAAATTATTTAATAATAAAGAAGAAAACCACATTAAATTCACAAACAAACAAAATTATAACAAAAAGGAGGCAACAAACATATCACTGAAAGCTACAGAAGCAAGAAGTTATTCAATAACGTTAAACAACAAATTTAAAAATAAATAAATAAATAAAAAATAAATAAGCTTTAAAATTAAAATTAAAAAAAAAATAAATAAATAAATAAAGATAAGCCCCATCATATATTTAAAAAATAAAATTCAATAATAATATAAGATTTACGACTACATTTCAAAATAAATCCTTTTATTGATAAATTTAACAAAAAAAAAAAAAATCTAAACAAAGCCACAATAAATTTATATTCTGATTGTAATCGGTCGTATGTCTGTTCAAGATAAAATTGATCTCCATTTAGTACCAATTTTGCCATACATTTTCTATATTTTAATAAAAAAAAAATCGTTCATTTGTCGTTTTTATTTTTTTCTCTTTTGTAATAAAAATTTTAACGCGCGCGTTGTGTGTTTGTGTATCTTTTTAAAATTAAATTACATATAAAGAAAACACCTAAAAGAGTAGAAGAAAAAGTGAAATAAATGATATATTTTGTTTTTGTTATTGTCTTAAACAAATAAACAAATTTATAAGAAAATAAACAACAAACAAATAAAAGAATCTTAAATTATAAACAAAACTATAATGCAATAATTAATGTTTTTGAATAATAATTTAATAACAAAAAAAAAATTAAATTTCACTTCTAAAATAATAACAATAATAGTTGTGTGTGTGATTATGTTTTAAAATAATAAATTAAAATAAAAAATAGTTTTCATATCACAATTCCAGCGATAGCTACTGCAGCTAGTAATACATGTATTTCGAGTTTCTTTGGAATATTGTCATACTTCGTTTAATGAATATAAAATAATATTTCAAGTGTTAATAGCAGCAGCAACAACAAAGTCTTTATTCAATATATTTCAATCATCATATCAAGCAGTTGTAATAAAGTAGACGTAACAAAACTTAAAAAACAAGTTATAAACTGAAGCTGACAACAGAAATAATTTAAGGTAAGTTTTTGTTTTAATTTTTAGTAATTAAAAGTTGGGGGTGCAACTTCAGTTGCGTTGTCAGCTAACAACTAAAGAATTTTTTTTTTAAAGTAAATTTTTAAAATCATGGTTGCTACTTGACATCTGTAGCTTGCTGGCAACTCATCTCAATGCCGGTTGCTATTCATCATCCAAATTTTTCTCAATACACATAAGAAATCAACAAATTTAATTAATATTTAATTGTATTAATAAGTTTAGTTGACCTTATTATTGATTAATAAATAAGCTTTTAATTAATTTCCTGAAGAAGCTACGCAGAGAAGTAGCGAAATATCGAAAAAATAATTTTTTAATCGACCTAAAGCTTAATTAAAAGCTTATATATTAATTAATATTTAATTTTAATACAATATTTCAAAAAACCGTATTTTGATTTTAATAAATTTAGTTCTTGATTTTATGTATACACGTCAATAAATCCGATTCTTTTTTTATTAAAAATCATGTTATTTTTCAATATAATTTCATCTGTTGCCATTTTATAACTGCAAACCAAGAACAAACCTGGCATTTCTTCAGTACTTTTAAAATTTAAGTAATAAAAGCATTAATTTTTATTCGAATGTTTTACAAGAATTTTTTTTACAAAGGAACACTTAAACGTATGAGCGATTAGCAATAAATGCTTTTGCAATGGGACACCAAGGCACATACGATGTGCATGAGTGTGTGAGTGCGGGTATGTACATATCGTCGCAAGAATTAAAGAACGCTGTAACTGACAAAAAATCGAAAACACGTTGTCTTTGTTCTACTTTCATACAGGTTTTTGGCTCTGGTGAACATTTAAGGTTTTGTCAGTTACAGCGCACACTGGTTCGGCTTCATACATTTTTGTGCAAAAAATATAAGGAGTAGACCTAGAAACTTGAAAGTTGGCACAGAGTATTATATTGACTAAATTAAGAAAATAAAATAGTTTCATGAAAATCAGCCACACCCATCGCCCACCGCCCATACAATCAAAATGGATATTTTCACATAAAACCTTTCGTATAAAAGCAAAAGTCTTTAAATTTAGTACATATACTACTTAGAAAAAACAAAAGACGCATGCCAAGTTTCATTGAAATCTGCCACGCCCATCGCACCGTCTTGCACTCTGTGTAGGCGGTATTTTGGTGACTAAAATTCGATTTTTTAAAACTATTTTTTACAAATCAAATAATACCGTTCCAAAGAAGAGTGTTTCACTGAGAGAAACTCATAATTTCTTTGATTAAAAAGAAATATTTTGTCTAAGTAAAAGTCTACAGAAGTCACTTAAATATTGTAAAACGAAAACTGAGGAAAATTTTTACACAGTTCAGTAGCTTTCACATGTCAGATATTTTCATTGATAACTTTTCAATGCCGTTTTTATTGAAATATAGCACTTCCTTTATAATTCGTAAAAAAAATTGTTTAGATTGCATATGAAGTGTAGGAGATATGACCGAATTAAAATTGCCTTCTAAGCTTCAAAATTTGCAGTTTTTCTTTTAAATATAAGATAAGTCCGGCTATATTACTGCAACCGAATGAACCCTAAAAGCCTATTCTTTGAATTTACCCAAAAATATTCACAAGTTTTTACAGATCGTTAAACAAACTTATGAATTTTCTTAAAATGGCCGGGAAAACTGCAGACAAGTTGCAATAAAATCTATTGCAGAGAAGTGCAACCCTAAGAGTATGCAACAGATTTTAATACAAGCGTCTACTGCAAGGAAATTTTTCCTAACTAATTTTAGTTTTTTAAACCGGAATTGCTTAGGGGCAAAAACGGGCAGCTGAATTTTTAATAAATAATGAGCTGAGACTTCAGGCTTTAATTTGATATAAGTATCTGGCTGGAGCTCGTTGGAGCTCAGAAGATGCAATCCATAGAATTTGGAGAAAATATATATTTTTGGACAATTTTTTGTAATAAAAAAAATAATTTTTTTTAAATTTGAAAATTTTTTGTATTTGCATATATATCATAAAAAACTTCCAATTGTATGAAAAAATATCTGTTTAGTGTCATTACAAGAGTATTTTAAAAGCATGAAGCGATTGAATGTAGCGTATATAATACGGTCATTTAAAACGCATTCACTTAGGTCAACTTTGAATGTCTCTGGACAAAAAAAAAAATAAAGATATAAGCCTAATATTTTTGGTAAATGATAATTAGATTGTCTATTATAAACTGTAAAAAAATCAGGTAGATCAAAAGGCATGAAAAAAAAAATGAATTAATGCCGTTCTTGAACCAGTGTGCAGCGTTCTTTAATTCCATCGACGATATATTTTCTTATTTGTATTTACAAAGAAAAAAAAACGCACTTTTTCCAACCTATACACATACATACAAGCACTTGTAAACAGCAAAAAAATTTTTGCTTTTTGACCCTGAAAAAGTTAAAAAAAGAGAGTAAAAAAAAAATGACTGAAGATGAAGAAACACATCTAGGCAATAGCCTTTTCTTCTCGCTTCTGTCTTCCTGTATTGTCTGTTAACGCATATGTTTTTAACCTTAACTTGACTGGGTTAAGATTTAGGTTTCATTCTATTTTTCCTATCTCTTTCGCATTTTCTTTATCTCTGGTTTTTATTTGTTTGTTTGCTTTCTTCCTTAAATAACATATTAAAACTGCGTAAAGGGTCTTTGGAAGCAGAAAAAAAAATAAAGAATCTTTTCTTCATATTACTGTTATCGTAACCAAATAAATTCTTGTTTAATTCCTTTCA
The DNA here is from genome assembly GCA_963576795.1 of Metopia argyrocephala. NCBI lineage: Eukaryota > Metazoa > Arthropoda > Insecta > Diptera > Sarcophagidae > Metopia > Metopia argyrocephala. Next base: position 2,058,143 of record OY756208.1, read on the forward strand.
CTTCTGCTAGACTGTAATAAACATTTCAGTACTTTTTGCTGCCGGAATATATCAACAAAGAATTCATTTAATTAAGTTTTAGGATGAAAAACAAAGAAATCATGATTATCATTCTCATTACAATGACGCTCATTAGAGTGTGGGTGCTGTATTCATTTAAAAGGAAGTAAGAATTGCTTTAATTATACAATAAAACACAAAAAAAAAACACTTTCTGAAAGAATCACAATTCAGAGGAATTACGTTTTCTCTTTGAGAATAAAACCAAATAAAAGTAGTCTTGAAAACACGACAGAGAAGGTAGAAGAAGTAATTTAAGAAAGAATGAAATAAAAAACGTTAAATGAGAAGAAAAATTTATGAAAATGTAAAATTTCTTTTAATCACAATAATAACAATAAAACAAGGTCGCACAAATATAACGTAAAACAAACATCATAACATCACTGCAAACAACAACAGCAGCAGCAACAGCAAGAACAACTGCTTGATACTAAAAATACTTTGCAACGTTAATAAGACATAAATATTTGGTATTTGTACACTGAAACAAAACTGTAGATAAATATAGTGCAAGTAGGCATGAAAATTGTAAAATTAAATCCTTAACAATTTTTCTTTCTTTAAGAAAAAATAATAAAATTCTTGTATTGCGGTGTTTGTTGCCAAACTCCTCCGAAATGGCTTAACCGATTTTCATTAAATTTTGTGTGTATATCGGGTGTATATACATACATATATTTATTTATAAATAACGTACCAACTTTGACGAAATTTTAAGCTGCATAAATCTGCGTACCGCAGAACAGATATGGTTTACGTTTTGCGTACAAGCCTTTGGGGAGTAAACGTGGTGGTTGTGTATAATGATTGGAAAGAGTGTTTCTTCCTCAGCAAGGGGAGCTTCAGTTTTCCAAATAAATGTATTGGCGGAAGTACTAACACGGAAGCTCAATGTGTTCTCCTATACCCACGATTAGTTAATTTTAGCGCTTGGGAGCAGCATGTGGCATGTCATGATACGCACATTAGATAAAACTCTATTATTATTTTCTCAAAATGTATGCATATGAGCGTGTATAAAATGATTTCCTAAAATCTAAAAATTACATCAAACAGTGTTTGTTTTTATTCAATTGTTTGTTGATGTAATTAAGCAGTTTTTCAACAAACTTAGTTGATAGACATTTCATGAAAGTAAACAAAAAAATATAATGAAACATTCGTAGAAATTAAGGAAAACAAGCTCATTAAACTTGTCAATGTCAACAGCAACTTTTGTAATATAATTTTAACGATTAGCCATCGATTTTTTTCTTCTCCCTCCTAAAAAAGTTTACTTGTTGCCGTGATGGGGCGTTTGTTTGTATATGATCATTGAAACTCTTGTAATCAATTTTCTACACTGATTTGTCACACTGTGTTAATGTAATCAATTTTCAATTTACTTAAACATCATTTTATTAAAACTTCGTTGTGCTTCATAAAATACCTTTTTGCTGTGAGTGAAATTAAAAAATACTGGTGAAGGAAATAAAAAACTGACTGACATAACTTGTATGGTTGTATTTTGAAATTAATGTGTAAATTTATTGAAATTTCAAGTCATCACTTAACAAATTATCTCATTTCTAAACAAAACACGTACTTTACATACCTCATTTTATTGCCTTTTATCACTTCTTTGATATATTAAGGTGTGAGTAAAATTTTAAATATTTTTTATTATGAGCAACTTTGTGTGGCAGTATTTTTCCAAATCATACTTCTCCTACAGTTTTATACTCTCTTAGAGTCTATTATTTAAGTAAATTTACAAGTTTAAAAAACTTTTCCTGCATACATATATGTTTGTTATGTATTTTATTTATAAATGTGGTTTTGGTTAACTCTCTCTCTCTCTCTCTCTCTCTCTTAGACTTTTAACAACAATGTTTTACTATTTTCAAGTTTTTGCATTTTTTACAATTTAAATAAGTATGTTTCGTCAATACCAAAATGGAATGTAATGAACAACTTTTAAATCTTGTTATTGTTGTTATACATAAAGTTGAAGTTTTGGAATGAATTTGTGTCAGAAATACCAAAAAAGGGTATTTAAAAAACAGCCTTTTATAAGCCAATACACGTATGCCCGAAAATATTATTTGGCGTTATTAAAGGTTTCTTAAATTTTAGTTTTTTTTTCTCAAGCATTTTATATTTCCTAAAGAAAAAAATTATTTTTAAATCAAATCTAAAAAGGTTCTTGATATTTTTATAATTCTAATTTCTTTGAGTATTGGCTATCATGTCTGTCACTCATTTTGATCGGAATGGTTTTCATTTCGTATTTGCAATTCCAATCAAATTTTTTCTACCTTCTAGGGAATCCGAACGATCGTATCAATTCCCAAATATCAGAAATAACCTGGCCTTACATTCGTACACATTAAAACAAAATAAATAGGATTTAAGAAAAGAACACACAAAAAGTCGTAAGAAAACAAAACAAATTATATTCAAAATGCGAGGAACTTCAATAGCATCTTTTATGAATGCTCAGCATTGTCGATTCCCAATTGAGAAGTTGCAAAAATAAATTCATGAGTTGCTTGTGATCCCGCGTTTGTGATGGTGTTGGACAAAATAAAGGCAAAAAATAGTGTGGCAGAACCCACTTGATTACTTTAAAAGATTTTATTTTGTCAGAAAAATTAAATTTTTTATTAAAATATAATAGAAATAAATAAATAGAAGCAATACAAGTTATGAATATAACTTTTATTTACTTTTGTAAATATTAGTTTCACCCTCGTCTACGGATTAGTATTGAAGTTCAATTGCCACAGTTTTTTTTTTGTTGTCATTATTAGAAATTTCATCTGAATCAGGTGGAATGTATATCATTATTGACATTAAACGAGAATAAAACTCTTATTATCTTCACTTGCAAAAATGACAAGAAATTCTTGTAAATTCACATACTCTTCCGGCGTCATTTTAAGAATATTTAATAAATATTTTTACATTTTCTATGCAAGAAATCTAAAGCAAAGCTATTTGTAATTTGTTATTACCACCCTGTTTCATAGTTACAGTCTAGTTTCGGGACCTACAGTTTAAAGTTGATTCCGAACGACAGACTTGAGAAGCTTTTTCATGACAATCAGTTACTCTCGGAGCTTTTTCCAGAAGACTGCTAAGATTTAAAGATGTTAGATGTTTGAACCCTGACCTACCGCCTTAGTAAGCCATCACACATCGGTATTTCACGCGTTTAGTAAAACTAATTTAAGTGGTTTTTTTTATACGTAATAAGACTAATAATAATTATTACTTAGAAAGTTTTCAGTGTAACATCCATATTTAATTGTACTTATCATTTCTAAAATATGTAAATTTATGTAGGTTTACGAAAATTATTGCCAAAAGCACATAAATATAAAATAGTACTTATATATAGTCTTATATCATCCAAATAGTTTTCATAAAGAACTCTTAATTACAGTAAAATAAACGAAATACGAATTATTTTTATGTTAAAAGCTTTAGAGGTGATTAAAGGTGGACTAAAGGCGGTGGAAATAAGTTTTTAATTTTTTGTTAAATTTCTCTTGCAGAAACTAGTCGAACTCTTTTTTATTTTACTTATCAATTAGTCAATTAGTTATCTGAATTAATTTTATTTATTTACAATATTTTTATTTTTTTCTTTGTATAAGAAATATAAAAAAAAATCAGGGATTGTTCTGCTGTAAAAAACAATTTTAATTTTTTTTATATATTTTAAGCTTCATATAATTTTGCAAAAGTTTTCTCAGTTAACATTTTTATTTATCAATTTCTAGAGACAGGTTGTTTCTCCCACATACGGAATCTACTTTTGTTCTAAAATTTTGCTGCCATCTTGAATACGGAAATTCCAAATAAATATTTAATTAAAGAATTATTGATTATTACTTACCTTTTTCATGCCTCTTATGCAGAGTATCTCTATTTAATATTTCAAATATTTTCGACTTACTCGTATACTTATAAGCGTTTACGAGTATCAGAGGAAATAATACTAAAAGTGTGATAGTTGCGATAGCGTATACGTAATATTAATTTTATTACTTATACGTCTTAGCACTATTTAATCTAATTCGTACTTCTAATTTATTTCAAAGTTTTTCTAAAATTCTATATTTTCCAAACCATTTTCAATGGCTAAAATTAAAATAATAAGACACGAGAGAAATTTGCACAAATAAATAATAAAAGAAAAGAGACACAAGAAATTAACATAAAAACACGTTCGAATGTTTTCAGGTAAATTTAATTTTGTTTTTCTTTTTCGTTTTCTTTTCCTTTAACATGCTTTAAAAATGAAGTTTTCTTTTTTTCGTTCTTGCTTCTTCAAGACTGCTGACAGCAGTGTAGAGCAAGTGAAGTGATGTCTTGTTTGTAAATCCGGCTATAAAACTTAGAATTATTTTCCGCCATTGCTTGCATTCTTCAAAAAGAGAGTGTAAATATAATGAAATGAGATTAAAAGCATAAAAAAACGATAGTATCCTTACGATAGTATGAATGTATGTATATGTGTATGTAGGTAGAATGTTGCAAATAGAACGTTAAAAGTGGCAACTTTGAACGTCAAGTGGTTTAATCTTCTTAAATGCATTTCATAAAATAGAGAAGAAATAAAAAATAATATTAATTTTATTTTAGAAAGTAGGGCGTCTTTCTTTTGTTAAATTTAATTAAAATTTTCTTTTTATGTGCTTTAAAATATCTTTAGAAAATTAGTTGATAAAGGAATAGTTGTTTAAAAAAAAAACATTTTTTTTTAGTAATAAGCAGGTTGGCCTGCTCTAATTGTAATCTTTTTAATTTTCTGATTTCACTGGTAAAATTTTTACACAAAAGGTGTTTGGAATAGATAACAAAAAATTGTGTCATTTTATCTGTGACACCATGCCGTTTACTTTCTATTATAAAATAAGGTGTGACATTTTGCTTCCATATTTGAATTTATTAATATTTTTCAAAATTAATAGAAACCAGTCCACTCAGGAAAACAGCATAGAACATTAGCATTTTGAAATATGTGCTGATAATGAAACGATTCAATTTAAATGTGTTGTTAAGCTTATTGTTTCTTTTTGAGGTATTGCCAAACGACTAACTTCTGCTGTAAAAATTATCAGATTCGATTTGAGAGCATCAGTAAAGGCTCTTCTATTCCTGATAACAAATACAGGAAAATTTTTTGTTTCAGCTTTACCATTTTTTGTTTAATGATTTTTTTATTATTAAAAAAATAAATAGAATATTTCAAAAATTGATTGTAATATTATATCAGTTGTCCTCAGTAAAATTACCACCGTATATCCACAATTAGTACCAAAACAGAGTAGAAACTCGGCGTGATATTTCAGCGAGTTAAAATTGCGACAGACAAACAAGTATTGTCGGTCGTGGTATAGTGGTTAGGGTGCTCTGACAGAAACTCAAACGACCGAGGTTCAATCCCAGCGATGGATTATAATTTAAAGAAATAAGATGTTCCCCCCACCCCCCCCACCCTCACCACCAAGAAGTCCATCTTGATGAAACCGCTCCCTGACATTTCCAGTCTATTGCACTAGAAACCAATGATCTGGAGTGCAGCTCCACGTTCTGGGAGATATCAGCTCACCTGCTTAACGAAGACGCTCACAATCAACATCCATCGACAGATGGGAAAATTGCTGTTGATCATTCAAAGGCGAAGGTATAACACTGGCCCTTGAGTAGTCAAACTGACAGCAGCTTGTCTCATCAACAAAATGGTGCATAATATAAACACTATAAAAAAATCTCTGTCTTCAGATTCCAATACAATGCACTGCAAGTGAAAGGGTTTACTCCTGAGTATTAGACTTAAAAAAAAAAAAAAAACAAAAAATCAAATGGAAGCCATACAAGTATGCTTTTTTCGTTTATACTTCATACTACCATGACACTTTTTATCGTCAGTTGAATTCTAGTTTCAAATTATATTCTAATTAGTAAAAGTTTTTCCAGTCTACCCTGGTATATGTGATTCTATTTTCTGCTAAAACTGTTTTCCCAAAGTACGAGAATCTCATCCTAAAACCTTTAAGTCTGGGGTATCTTCTTGAAGATTACATAACTTGCACAATCGATCATTTTCGGTTGCATTAAATTATATGCCATTTATGGATATTAAAAAATGGCCAAATTATGACTTTTTGATTGTTAGTGTTTGAAAATATTTAATTTCTAAATGCTCAACAGTTTGAATTTCTTATTGTCTTTTGACATTTTAAATAAAGCAAGAACTTATTTTAATATTTATACTAAATTTTAAAATGATGTTCTTAATTTTGAAATATATTTAATATTTTCAAATTTGAGATACCCATTGTGAATATCTTAATTTTTTTTAATAAATCAATTTAGAACTGACAGGCAGGTTAAATAAAAAAAACCAGCTTAAAATCTGTATGAGTTTGGATTCTTGTGCTAAAAAAGTATCCCTTGAAAATTGCTTCTAAAATCAATTCTACTGTCAACGGTCATCAAAAAAAAAAAAAAAAATGTTTTTCTAAATTAAAAACCAATAACAACAGAATATTTTTTTAAAGTATTTAATAAAAAAGTAGAATTTATTTGAGAGCAGAAACTTGAAAATTATTTTCTTTTATTTATTTATTTGTATTTTGTACGAATAGCAGCTGCTTTGCTTACACATACATACTTAGAGACAGTTCTGTAAAAAACATATATTTGTATGTGTTTGCAATTCTAATCAACAATATTTATCCTGTTGATTGTTATATTTCTCTTTAATTTTTAACTTGAATTTTACAATTTTTTTTTTCTTTTAAGAAACTATTTATTTAAGGGTATTAAAGGGGAGCCTATTGAGGTTATATTTATAATGTGTTTTAATGTTTTCTCCCAAGTTTTTTTTTTCTTTATATTCTCGTTTATTGTATTTATTCTGTATTTTATGTTTTCAGTTGTTGTAGTTATTTTTTTATTACTTTTATGTTTATGACAGTTAATGTCGCTGCCAAAAGAAGGATTGTGAAGTTTTCTATTCTATGTATCATCTGCTCTTCTATGATAACATTTGTTGTTTATATTGATAACAAAAATCAACAGCAAAAATTTTATATATTTTTTCCATTTATTGCCTTTGCTACCACTAGAGTGCACAAGCGAGAGGCAAAGAAAAAGGCAGGGACTTGATATTTTGTTTATAACGGTCAGCCAATAATTTTTTTTTGTGTTTCTTTTATTTTTTGTAAACTGTTAGAGTACGATTTTTGCACTATGGTCCAATAGAAATTAAAATATATACTTAATATTATTAATTTTTTTTTTGAAATGTAACGTTTAATAAGAAGAAATGCTTGTAAACTAGGAATAAAAATCTGTTTGTTTTAAATTTTTTGTACAGTAGCGTACTAATAAATTGAAAATTTTTATGTCAAGTGAACGATTTTGAAGGTTTGATGTTTAACATAAAAAACACAAATAAACCTTGTATTTTAAATAATTTTAAACTGCATATCCACACCTAAAATTCAAAACAACATCCATATGTATTATTCAAAAATTCGAAATTTTATTTTTTATCGATTACATACATATAGACATACATACAAACATAGTTGGCCATTACAACCCTGTGTCAGCGTTACTGCTTAGCTTCTCGCCGCACTGATGTTGTGTGTGTTAATTTTTATCCATGACTACCGGTACATACAGTTTAAAGTCGACTCCGAACGACGGATTTGAAAAGCTTTTTCACTGCAATCAATTACTCCCAGAGCTTTTTCAAGAAGACTGCTGAGTTCAGTTAAATTTTTAAAAAAACATAAAAATAAAAAACGATATTCAAATATTTAATATAATTGAACGCAATAAAAAATAATAAAAAAATTACAATTTTAATAATTATTTCGATAAATATTTGCCTTTGTGACTGTTGTTGCGGCTATAAAATTATATATTATATATATGCCGCTATAAAAATATATATATTATATTAAAAAAAAAAAAGAATTAATTTGGGAAATTTATTAATAATCAAAAACGAAAAGAGAATATGTAACATAAAGTCTAAATATTATTACGAAATGATTTGTAATTTGAGATTGTATAAGTAGGAATATAGGAAATGCAATTCCATATAATAAATTTAATAATAGTGTTTTTTATATTGATTTTTTTTCATTATAAATTAAACGTTTTTTTTGAAAGATCAAAAACTTTTTCACACAACGAATTATGAAACTGGAGAGGAGAAATTCACATCATATTGCATTTACCTACGGTGGTTTTAAATTTCCGTCTGGCTAAGTTTGTTTTTTTTTAATTAAATTTTGTATTGGGAAAATGCCAAATATACTTCTTAAACAGCAAAGGTAAATTAAATGGCACCAACTTGGTTTTATTTTATACATAAACGCCAAGACAATTACTTTCAATTAAATTGCTTCCAAAATATATTTTATAAATTTAAAAATTTTTTTTTTATTTTGTATGTTGAGTGATTCCTTTTACCGGTCATAAAGCGATTTTTTTATTTACATTTTTTTTTAACAAATAATTGTCTTAATAATCCAATGCCATCTCCTGAAGTGTGTTGCGAGTTTTTTAATATTGAATTTTTTGCAATATTTACAAAAACTGTACAATGCCTGTTGTATTTGGAAACATTTTAGTTGTTTGCAATTTTTTCCTTTCAATCGAATTAACTTTTTAATTAAAGTTATTGTGAGATCATTGAGTTTTAGCATTTTAATAATTTCATTTATTTTTGTTCTTCTTCTTTTTATACGAGTATGTTTCCACTTAAAAAAAGTTTGTTTTTAATCGCAGCATTAATTAACAATTTTCATTAACAATGACAATAAATCGGAGATGGTCGAGGTAAATGAATTGTTATGAATTCAGAGAAAGCAAATTTAAAAACACAACACAATACATTGAGAGGAATAAACAAATGATTGAACACATTAAAGCGATTAAAAGCCAAATTGAAACGACCACAACACAAAGCACAAAAAAAAAAAACATAAGAAATATAAACAACAATCGAATAAAAAATTAAAGAAAAAAATATAAAAATTAAATATTGAACCTAAAATTGAGTGATTGACCAAAATAATTGTATAATTTATCCAAATAAAAAATAAAAAAAAACTGTGAATGCTTTTATTATACCACAAACAAATTTTAACTTCAACATATACAACATACAGTGAAACACTTTTATCACGACTACAGTTTTCATAAACTAATCACAGTGATAAGGCATTTTTAAGAACGAATTTTCTTTAAGATTATATTTTTAATTTGTCAAAATTAAAAAAAAGTACACTGAGGGCTGTTGACACATGAAACATTTTTAAAGAAAACGAGAAAATTTATTATTTTTCCAAAATAAATACTTATAACGAATATCGTTCATAACAAATTATTTACAGTGAACTCGCGATAAAGTGAACTAATTTTTACCAATGTGGTTCACATTTTAAAAGCTGTTCACGATTTGGAATGACAAATTTTAGACACTGTATTTACCCTCAGAAATAATGTTTTAGTAAAAAAATGTGAAGCTGTAATAGTATTTCAAGCAAATAGTTTATTGAATAAAGAAAAAAAAAAACAATTGGGGATTTCCTAGTTAAAAGTATGTTAAGCTTAAGAAATTAACGCAAACAAGTGTTCAAGATTTAGAGTTTTTGCATTTTGTATAAAAAATATATTCACATTTATCAGAGGTTCACCCTTTCGAGAGTTCACGCTTTCGCGATTTGACTGTATATTGTGAGATGTCTTCTAGTTTGTTAAAATTGTGTTTTGCTGTAGAAATGTAGAGATGTATGTATATATAGGTATAATAAATTTACTGCAAATGAAAGAAGTTTTTTTTTTTTAAATCAAATAACAATTTACTAATAAGTCAACTGTCATACAAACTGTCATCTGGCTCTTATTTTTTTTCATTTATTGGCAGCGTAAACTTGACACTTGAATATCGGTATCAAATTATTTAGATCTACCGTAAAAGATATTCAGCAACTCGGGCAAGCTTATACAAACTTAAGGTCAGGGATAAGGCGATTCAATGTTGTTAGTAAACAACTGAGACGGCAACTGGAATTAAACCATTTTACAACATAGCCTATATGCCTTTTATTATAAAGAAGACACCGTTTGATGTGATTTACAACAACGAACCCGATTATGGTTATCGTGCCACTACTAATGATTTTTTGTTTGAAAAGGGGCATGATATTAATCCGGGTGAAATATGCTTTTAACAGATATACGCTACTTGTTATACTGCGGCTGAAATTGCTGCCATACTAAAGTTAAAATTTGGCGATAAGTTGATTTCAAACAATAAACTTTTCAATAGGCTTCTTAGAGTGTGGCCTATGCTCATAAACTTTCGGCAGTTAATTTCTTATATGTGAACATTGTTAGAGTTATTCATGAAATGGTCGTTCAGAATGTGCTGCAGTATACGGCCTGAAATTATTTTCAAATATTTGGTGTAGTTTTTTTTTCTTAAACTTCTATCGTGCTCTCTATAAAAAATTAATATTTTCATTTTTGTTTTTTAACAATATCCATTATTCATTTGAACTAAATTTGTTGTTAGTTTTGTTTCGTTCAATTTAATTGTGAAGTATTAATGGGCATCTTTATGAAGAATCATATAGAGATTTCTGCTTTATTTGTTTTTGCACAGAAACGGTATTTTAATGTTTCCTTTAATAAGAATAAAAATGCATCATATTTAGTTTTTCAATATCTTATAAACTACATAGTATACGTACGCAAAGATATTGCAATCAATAAAAAAGAAAAGAAGTTGCAATTGCTATTAAAAAAATTTATTGGTTTTGCTAGTTTATCAATCAATCCATGATTGGCGCATAATGAGAATTATTTTGGTAAAATGTATATCATATTACAGGATGAAGGCCTCTGCAGCTATTGTCATTTAATTTGTAAATCTAATTCAGCAGTCTTCTGGCAAAAGCTCTGAGAGTAACTAATTGCCATGAACAAGTTTCTCAAGTCTGTCGTTCGGAGTCGACATTAAACTGTAGGTCCCGGTACTCATGGATAAAAATTGACACACACAACATGAGTGCTGCGAGAAGCTAGGCCGTAATCCTGACACAGGGTTGTAAAGGCCAGTTATGTATGTAATTCATAAGTAGTGTGCTAGGATCGGAAATGCATGATCTTCATAATCTAATAAGCACCTTCGCAGCAGAAAATAGTGCTTACCAATAAGTTATTTTGTAAGGAAAAAATTGTGAACAATCACTTCTTTGTACGCATCAATATAACATGATTTTTATATGAAATGAGGCTTTAAAAAGCAATAGATTTTGCAACTAGTAAGCAAATAATATAAAAAATCAGAAATAATACCTTACCGTGTAGCATGTTTGGAGGCTTTAAGGTATGAAAACACAATATAATGCTTCATTGTTGCTTACAATTTTAATTTTTGCACAAAATCAAGCAATAAGACAATAAGATTTTGGTTAAAGACCAACTTTTGGCACAACGATTATTGGAAGTCCTGAGGAACTTAATTTCTCAGCTATTAAGTCTGGCCCTTTGGCCAATATATGTAAATTTCCAGCAAATCGAACAGAGTAAGGACATATTCTCATTTATGCTATAAGTGAGATTTATAATGATTTTTTTTTTAGATAAAAACCCGATTAATTTGTTTTTTTTTTAATTTATTTGTCTTGTATCTTCTAAAATGAAATTCCTAAAATATTTGAATTCTGAAAAAGTAGACGCATAGTCTGGCGTGACTATAATTTACTTCTCCTTTTATATAATATAGCAGTGGATAAATTACTGCATTTAATATAGAATGAAATTTTTATGTAAATTGCTTTAAAAAATTTATTAAATTTCGTTCGATATTGAATGCCGTAATTTTCTCCCAGTTATTAAGAAAATATCTTCTACATAATTTTTCAGTTTATGTATAAATTCGTGCGTTTATTTGATATAAAATAAAATATTAATGATTGTTATAAAAAAATTCAAAAAAAAAAAAAAAAAAAAATCACAAAAATTATGCGTAAATTTTTTTGTATTGACGTCGAAATGTGTGACGTTTCTGTTGTGTGTAAATAAAAACGGAATTAAAATTTCTTGTTCTAAAATGTGTGGGGGAAGAATGGTGACATTAATTAAAATAGAAAATAAAAAATAAAAAATCACTATGATTTTTAAATAAAAATATATTTTATTATTATATCACTCTCTGTGGTTGTTGTTAAACTTTTTTTTGTTTACCTTTTTAGAATTTAAAAGATTTTGCATAAAATAAAAATCTCTAAGCATTGGTTACGGAAAGGACAGAATTTTATTGTCTAGTGTCTTAAAAATTTCAAATAACAGGTTACAAGAAATTGTGGGTTTATTGTTACTAATGGGACCCCTGTCTAGCTAGGTAAAGGGAAAATTTTTTACATAATAATAAATATATTTTTAAAGTTAATTTCTACTTTTGAGTTTTAGCCAGGGACATAAGAGTTATAACCAATATTTGAAAAAATCCTGAAATAATAATTAATCAAGAATTTTTAAAACCTGCTCTCTGAATAATAGTTACAAATAACCAATGTTTTTTTGGTCTTTGATAACCATTATATTTTTTGTTTTTTTGTTTTGGGCTTCCATAACCATAATAAAAGATTTTTATTTTTTTTGGTCTTCCGTAACCATTACAAAAGATTTTTATTTTTTTTGGTCTTCTATAACCATTACAAAAGATTTTTATTTTTTTTGGTCTTCTATAACCATTACAAAAGATTTTCTTTTTTTTTTGGTCTTCCATGTCCATTATGAAAGATTTTTCTACATAAAATTTAGTAAAAATTAGAAGAAACTATTAATTAAACTATTGGTAAAATAAGGATAACAAAAATAGTTTAGTTAAGGGAAAGGTATTTTCCTTAAAGATGGATAGTGCTACAAGGAATGAACGATCCGTTCTGGGAATTAATATTCAGCTAATTGTTGACGGCAAGATTGAAATTTATACGCTTTCTATAAGTGAAACGCGGACCTCGCAAACTGCTCAAAATTTAAAGGAACATTTGCAAGAAGTTTTAAATGAATTTGGCATAAGCAAGACGCAAATCTTTTCAGTTACGACAGATAATGGTCGGAACATGTTGAAATCGGTTGACTTACTTGGCGTTTATAGTGATGATGATAATGCTGATGATGACAGTGACGACGGCGATGAGGATGAAGATAATGGCGATAATAATATTACTCAACATTCTGCAAATTCTGTTGCAGAAAATCAAGATTCCTTTTAGGAAAATCTTTTTGAAGAACATCATCAAATCCACTCAGTGAGATGTGCTGCTCATACACTCCAATTGGCGATACATGATTTTCTACGCAACGATGAGAGGATGACAATTATTCACAGTGTACGGCAGATAGTAAAAACTTTGAGAACGCAGCAGTGGAAGTAAGTTAAAAATATTTATGCATGTTCCTAATACTACATGCACACAAAAAAAAACTACCTAGTTCGCAATTAAATTAAAAACTGAAATTATTAGGGAGTTTTCGGTTCCAAAACTCAAAATAGCCAAACCTACCTAGTTTTTGCTCGGTGTGAATATACCTAGTATAATATGCACATTTTGCTTATTTTATTTTAGGAGATCGTTGAAGGTACTAAAATTGCGCAAGCCGACCCTTGATGTACCCACGCGTTGGAATTCCACCTTTGTTATGGTGACGAGGTTTCAAGATTTTAAAGAATTGTGTTTGAAGCATTTTAAGAACACAATTTCGGAGGCCGAATGGGAAAAAATTAACATTCTTGTTTCAAGCTTAAAGCCATTGTATGAAACAACACTTAAACTTAACACCAACAACTTCTCATGGGAGATTTTTATAGACTATGGTTTACCTTAAAAGTGGAACTGCAAAACAGGAATACGGACGAATCTCTGGCTATTTATGATTGCATTTATAAATACAGATTTAATGAATTCAGCACTGTTTCTCGATCCACGCTTTCGGCGAATTCTAAATTTGGAGCAAAAGGAGGCTGCTAAAACTCATCTGAAAAAACTAGCCGCAAGGATTATTTCTGTAAAACAGGTTGGTAAATGTTGAAATATTGACGATTTAACCTAAAATTGAGCTTGTTGTTTTAAGGGAGAGGCAGAAGAATTAGGACCAACGCCTAACCTGTCCAGTACGCAATTCGTAAATGAAACATCAAATATGAGCACCTGTTTCGTGAGAGAAAATTTAAGAGCACTAGAAGTCGACTCAGATTCCGAAGAAGAGCCTTCAAACCATCACACGCAATTTGTGAAAGCTGCATTCGGTGAAATCGATATTTATAAGGAAGCCAGAGTTGACATTGATACAAACTTGATAGAGTATTGGCAAGCAAAAAAATATTCATACCCCTTTTTAAGGAAGCTAGCATTAATAGTTCATGCCGTTCCAGCAACACAAGTCAGAGTTGAAAGGGCATTTTCTGCTCTGAAAATTATACTAACTGACTTACGCTGCAATTTATCTGAGCGAACATTGCGTTCATTAATGTTTGTAAAATTAAATTCTTAGAAAATACATATGTATATATATCTCAAAATGTTCCACTTTTTTAATTTCTAAGCTATAGTTTCATACAGTTTGTTAGGATTCAATTGGTTAATTTGGTTACTTATAATGACTATGTAAGAAGAAAAAAAATATGAGAAAGATTTGCGGATCCTAACCAAAATCAATAAAAAAAGTTCGTCCTTTTGCAAATATAGATAAGTTAGTGTGCAAAATTTTATAAAAATATCTAAAGATTTGCGAACTGAAACGTGGTATTCATATTGGTTATCAAAGACCAAAAAAAAAAAAATCTTTTATAATGGTTACAGAAGACCAATAAGAATAAAAATCTTTCATAATGGTTACCAAAGACCAAAAAAAATAAATATCTTTTGTAATGGTTACGGAAGACCAAAAAAACCAATAATCTTTCATAATCGTTATCAAAGACCAAAAAAAATAAAAATCTTTCATAATGATTATGGCAGCACTACAATTTTCTGGGTAATTTATAATTATTATTACAGGCCCAATTTTTTTTCAGCTATTTTTTCCATAACCTTTTGCATATTTAAAAAATAATAAGAGTTAAATCGGGTCCCTGGTTTTAGCATATTTAATTGATTTTTATATACGATTTTGTCATATAAAAGCTATATTTGTAAATATAAATATAAATATGGAACGACTGTTGTATTCAAAAAAATATTATAGATTTATTTGAGGGGTTCGTGGTACAGTGTTTAGAGCTCTCGCACAAAAACTCAAAACGGTTCAGGTTAAAATCCCAGCAAGTGTGAAAAATGAAGAAGAAAAGGTTGCGGTGTTTGGTTATTTTGATTAAAAAAACAAGAGGTTCCCCCTTCAAGAAGTTCATCTACAAAAAACCGTTCCCTGACATTGCATTCTATTCCATCTTTACCATTGGCAACAAAAACGAATAATTACGAGACAAGCGCCATCTACCGGCAAGTAGTAGATAACATCTACCTACTTAGCGAAGTTCCTCACCACAATCAGCATGCAACCATGGGACAATTGCTATTGACCATTCAAGTGTGAAGGTATAACATTTGTCTTTGAATGATCACTTGACAGCAATTTGTTCTATTCCTAAGACGCTTAATAATAATTGTTAGGAGTTTTCCCCTGAGTATTGGACTTAAAAATAAAGTATTGCATAAATATTTGTCAAATAATCCTTTAACCCTGCTACTACGTTAACAAAAACTTACGTATATTATGTTTTGGGTCATTTTATGACCCGATATATTTTTATTATAAAAATATTAATTTTTACAAAAGAAAAAAGTTTTGAAGACTCGTGATGATTGCAGTAGGTTTTATATTAACTTATGTTTTGTGTTTCGGTGCGATCGACAGACATAATTATTACAAGTAATGCATTCTGTAAAGGTCTTTTTCTCTTTACTTGCCGGAAAAATGCAATTTGGGTCATAAAATGACCCTAACGTAGTAGCAGGGTTAATTAATGTGCAATATTTTTGTTATGTATACAGCAGTTAATGTATAAAAAATTACCTATTTTAATGTCAAGTGTCATCCACTACAAGCTTAAACGAATTTCTTTGAACGAGACTGAGAAATTAAATCATATAGTATATAGAATTAAAAAATATAAATTTTAAAATAATTACAACTTATTTGTAATTGTTGCACATTCACATATCCATTTCTACATATATACATATATATTTTACATATTTCCTCATCTCATTACAAACTATATTCCTTGGCAGCTTAGCACCTCAAAATGTTTGCCAAAATATTTCCGTTTGGCAACACTTTTGTGCAAACAGACAACCACTTCCTTCCCTTTTATTAGTTTTTTTGTATTATTTTGGTTGTTTTTAACAAAACTTTTATATCATTTTAATTATTTTTAAATTGTTTAAAGTAAATAATTTTTCATGAAATTGGACATATTGCATAATATTAAAAATGGCACGTTCTTTAAATGGGAAAAATTTAAATGACAGTAGATATTATTGGTTTTTCTTAAGAAAAGCCGTTGTAGTTAACTAGTGGCAAATCAAATAAACTGTTCAAATATTTTTGAAATATTTTTGTAAATCTAAAAAACTTCTTTACATAAAAATGTATGCAGAATTTATTATGTTCTGTTTTTGTTAAATTTTAAATTTAAACTTTAAATTTTAATAAAATTAAATCAATTAAAAAATAATATTATTTACCTTTTATTTCTAATACTACTTCCCCGTGTCAGAAACCAAGCAACACCAGAAAGTATAATTAATAAATATAAACATAAGTGGCCCTTACAAGCCTTTTTCAGAGCTACGGCTAAGCTTCTCACAGCACCCATTAGCGTCGTCAATATTTATCCATGAGTACCTACATCTACAGTTTAACGCTGAATTCGAACGACAAACTTGAGAAGCTTGTTCATGGTAATCAGTTTCTCTCGAGACTTTTGTTAGAAGACTAGACTCAGCTCTCATTTAGTGAGCTAAAAAACTACATACTATACTAAACAGAACGAATTTCAAGACAATATAAGTTCATATCAAGAATGAGGATAGAAAGAATATAAATGATGGCAATGGTAGCAATTGTAATCCTGATATACAATACATATATATATATATGTATGATGTACATATAAGTGGTTGGACTGGTGTTTTTTTTATCTGAGACCAATACTCAGGGGAAAACTCCTAATAATGCTGTGCATTGTATTGGCATTTTTTGTGGAAAGGACAGTCTATTTTTTCTTATATTATTATTAAGCGTCTTAGGAATGAGACAAATTGCTGTGAATTGATCATTCAAAGGCCAGTGTTATACCTTCACCCTTGACTGATCAACAGTAATTGCCTCATCGTTATTTAAAGACTATCTGTCTAATTATAATAATTGCCTTATAAGCAAAATCTCTTAATTTTGTATTCATAAACAAGAAACAGTGTCATAACGCTCTCATAAACCATTTATAAATAAGGCATTTTTATTGTAGGTTTCTAGGTACTTTAACTGTACAATAACACAACATTTGTGAGTTAGATTGGATATTGTATAAATAAAAGTGGAATAATATAGTATTACAATGAATACAACTAATATAATTGCTATTATAGGTACATATGTACATATTTAAATTCATATAATTAAAAATTTTCGTATAATAGCAAATTATTGCAGTCTCTGTACAAAATAAAATTTCTAAATGGCCAAGAAATTGTTTTTATTTTGTATTACATATCCCATCTCTTTCCTTTACAGGCTTTGTCATCAGTGCCTGTAGAAATTACGAATGTAAATCTCTCTTTCTCTTTCTCTCCAGTTTACAATTCCATTTTACCAAATTTTGATCTAAAAAAATTTAAACAGAATAGTGATGCACAAACCAAAAAGAGAATGGTAGTATTCGATTACTTTATACATGAATTAAAAAAATGTGCTTCAAAGGAATTTTTATTTTTATTTTTTCAGTCTATTTTAGTTATTTTTTAACAGCAGTAAATATTACTTCAATCACATCTATTTTATGTATAATTGTGTTACTATTACATTATTTTTATGAATATTAAAAAATTACCGAAGTAATCGATAGCTTTTATTGTTCATCACTATGCTGAAATAACATCATGGTATTGCCAGCATGACATTAAAATCGTTTATTAGTTAATTTGCTCATATGAAGGGTTTATAAATAAGATTTTTTATTTTGAGCTTATAAGACAGATAACGTCTCATAACTAATGTATGGATAAAACCTAAATTAAGGAGTTATTATGAATTAGACTGTATGTATTTAGTATTTTATGCTGTTTATAATTTAAAATTTTCAACGAGTGTGTGTTACCTTTATGTAACGTAAATCCTAATTTGTCAATATCTTCAAAATGAGTCTCTGAATTTGGTTCAGATAGGCAAAAACTGGGCGGAATCGGAAATTGATAATGGCACAATGGTACGAGTACGTTATTAATCAAAATAAAATATCAGTGGCTCTCCATATATATTTATATTAAATTATAGTTTTTTTTTCAATTCCAGAAGATGTGGAGAAGAATGTAGTTCTTTATAAATAAAAATTACTCACGTACAAATATGATTTAGTAGGAAAATATCGATATTAATAATAATTTTTTATAATTTAAAGACCTAAAGCTCAATTAATTTACTAAATATTTTTTGTTTTATTTTTGAAATTAAATCAAGACAAAAGCTGCTAAACAGGAGCATGCATTTAAACTTTTAATTTTTTAATTAATGAACGTAAGTGACTGTTTTAATGAACATACTGTTGTAAAGTTTTTCAAAAGCTCTTTAAAGTTCAAATTAATGAATTTATTGCTTTCAGCCATGTTATCTATGAAAATAGTTTGGAAATTAACACGAAACTAATTGTGCGTTTATGCTGCAAGGTTTTCACGCAATTATTAGAGTGTTAAATAGTTTTCAAGAGTTTTTGATAAAATCATAGAAATGCACTAAACCAAAAAGTTTATTACAATAGAGTTAATTGTAATATGAAGTTAAAAAAAAAGTCTTTCGTTCCAACAAATTGCAGAGTCAAATATACAAAAATGAGCTGCGGTAGAGATGCTTAATTTTAAATTTCAATTGCAATACCCCTTAATGGCATGGGTTTAAATTAGTCTATAAAATTTGAGATAAACATGCCACCAGCACTTTAATTATTGCTTCTACGTTTCTCATTCGTGAGTATGTGTGTTGGTGCTATTACTAAGCGTGTGTGTGTGTGTTTTTATTTTTATTGGTTCGCCAATATATTTTTGTGGCTTCTATTTATATTACGGGTACATGTATGAAAAACTTCATGAACTTTAAATTTGTATGCATTTCGTTTCACATGGAGTTTATTTGGTCAATTATTGTAAAAAAAATACAAACAACAACAGAACTGTTCAAATATTTGCTTTGTAATACCCGTGAAAACAGAGAAAAACCCAATGAATTGAGCAAAATTAACAGAATCTGGCATAAACTGCATGTGTCAGTGAGTAAAAAAGAGCAAAAAATAAAACGAATAAACATGTTGTTGATTTTAAAGGCAATTTTACTGGCAATTAAAATTTTGTGGCTCTAACATTTTAAAACTTAATAAAAAGCAAAAAATTATCGATTGATATTATAAAATAATTCTTAAATAATTCTTTTGTTGATATTATTAGAGTAATATCGACAAAAGTTCTTCTCATCTGAATTACGTATTGTGTGCGATTGAATACCTTTTGACACATTTTTCATTTTGCTCATGTCACTTTTTATTAAAAAAATTCTTTTAAAATTTTACATGAATACTTAGTTTGGATTTTGGTTTTCTTACATAAAAGAAAAAGGAATGTGCTTTTATTTCATTATTTTACAGCTTTCAAAGAATTTTGATTTGTTTTTGCAATAATGCCTGAACGTCATTTGTTTCGAAATTATTTAAAAAATAATTTTTTGGTTTAACAAATTTTATGATTTTAAGTCTTAATTTGAATTAAATCTCTTCTTCATCGGAGCTCTTTTAGAACGTTTTGGGTTTATTGAAGAATGAATAATTAACTGAACTAAACAAAGACAATATTGCCTAAAATTCAAGTCAAGCTGGCTTGATTAAGTAACTTCCCTTCTAAATCCAGTTGGGTTTGACAGGTGTTTTGCAAAATATATACTCCCAGTCAGCGACAACCACAGAATGGACTATTTGTGTATATAAAAATGTTTTAATGTATTAGGATCCACTATGTAAATCTAAAGATTTTATATTTCAATTAAAATATTCGTAATATCAATTAAATTCTTGATATATTTGACAACACCCGATTTTTTTTCACGGTAAAACGCTAAATAAAGCCAAATTCTATTAAATAGATTAGATTGTGTTTTTGCAGTGACTTCTCAATGGAAAGAGAATTGAACCTGCCGTACTAAATATGTTTTCGGTTCCAGCTACGGTAGTGTTACTAGAGTTCTTTTATGTGTTGTACATATTGACAAACACCAACTATATGTATAACTCACATTTCTGTTCATGATATCCATTACAAGGTCTTAATTTGGAAATATTTTCAGTTAAGTTTAAATAAAAGCGTAAATCATTTCTGTGGCAATATGGAAGAGTAGATTAAGTCGACATAAGAGAGAATTGAGTTAAGGCGTTTGGGGCATTACAGAAGCAAAGGCGCTTAAATGTGTTTAGTCCGTTTTGAAAAATTCTATTTTTTATCAATGTTATGTACGTTTACTTTACATTGAACAAAACAACTTATGTACACATAGATTTATTTACATATTCAGATTTTCGTTTATCATATAACTTATATTTACATTAGTTTTTTTAATAAAATGTGATTCTTGTATACAGTTATCTTAAGTGAATGTAAGTTCTTGAATAAATCTTCTCATGTTTACTTAAAACTACACAATACGTACTTTTTATTTCAACAGAAGCGCTTAAGTTACTTAAGGACCTGTCCAACGCAGATTTCAGTTTCGAAAAAGCGCTTAAGTAGAAAGGGCGTAAAATCTTCTAAAATCAACCATATTTTTTTAAAATATTCATCCTTCTTCTTTAATGAACATGTTACCAATATATTAACTCATAAATTATTCGCAAAAAACATACAGAATAAAAATTACACAAAATTGATGATATCCCAAAACTTAAATTTTCGACTTAATCTACTCTTCCATATTGCCACAGAAATTTACTATTCTCTGTTTAATTTTTTATTTAATTTAATTAATTTTAAGCTGTTATTCATTAAACATTTCGTGTTGTGTTCGCTTTTTAGTGCTGACAAAACTAGAAATCAGCCTAATTTGGGCAGCAGCAGCAAATATAGTTTTATTTTCATATCAACCTGTGTATTCTAGTGATGGCAACTTGCTGTCTATGGCTTGCTCTCGTTTATGTATTTAATGCTGTAATTTTTTAAAATTTTTTTTGATACCCGCTGAAAACTTATTATGTTGTCAAGAACTTTCAAGAATACAAAAATTGATGATATCCCAAAACTTCAATTTTCGACTTAAGCTACTCTTCCATATTGCCACAGATTTAAACATTTTAATTGTATAACTTTAATTGAAAAAAAAAACAATCAAAACAATTATTGCAAAAAAGTCTAAATTCTTTATAGAATTTAGCTTTGATCTAATTAAAACATTTCTGACGTAACGAAATTAATTTAAGAAAATGATCACCCCTCCTAGGACTCGAACTCGTTTCTGCAGAAAATAAAAAAAAATTTTTTATAATACGAATCAATGACTGAAGTCGCCGTAGCCTGGTTGGTAGCGTATTAATTTACTAGACAAAAGCTCCCAGTTCAAACCCCTGCTCTGACATCTTGAAAGAAAGAAATTTAAAACAGTAGTAGTAGGCTTCTAGCAAAAGATCTGTGCGTAACTGATTGCTTTGTACAAGCTTCTCAAGTCTACCGTTCAGAGTCTACATTAAACTGTAGGCCACGATACTCATAGATAAAAATTGAAACACATAACTTAGATGCCTACGAGAAGCTAGGCCATAACTTTGAAACAGGTTTGTAATGCCCAATTATTTAATGTTATTTAAGATTAAATCAAGAGCTAATTAAAGAGTTAAATATGCAATAAAAACGCGATCATAAATGCATTACCCTAACAATATAGCTTTAGCTCATTAGTCAAATAAACATATAATTGCAATTACAATTAAAGCAATTATTTTAAAATCGGATTTTCAAATGCGCCGCGCTTTTACGGTTTGCTCCATACAAAATTTATGTATAGGCCTGACAATTTTTGACAATTAAAAATTCTTGATAAAGCTATAAATGACAGTGCTTTTTCAAATTTTGACAAGTGTGAACTGACAGATGCCTGTTTAAAGTAGCAAGTAGCATTGATATGTATTTAGTGCGTGTTGCTGTTAAATCATATTTTCCGTTTTTCAATGCACAAAAATAATCTGGTTTTTGTTTAGATTTCTTTTATGTTTTTTTCTTATTTATAAAATTATATTATTTCATGTTTTATTCGTATTTAAAAGGAAAAAAAAACTTTGTTTTCTTGTTTTTTAAATGCAAAACACTTTCATTTTCCCAATGCTTTTGAACAGCATCAGTACAATTGCCAGAATTGAAAAACAAATACGAGTTAAAATGCAATTCATTGTGTGGAATAGAGCTTAAGTGTGTTAAAGTATAAGTGAGAGAGACAGAGTGAGAGAATGTGAAAGAAAAAAAAAGAAACTTTGGCATTTCGTTTCTACACAAGTAGTTGTATTAGTTGTTGTTGATGTTGTTGCTGCTTTATGAGTGTTTTAGTGCAGTAAACCATAAAATTGGATTTATGGCTTAAATGAAAGTAAAAACGTTAAACAAATATTATACCCGGGAAATAATATATGTACGTATGTACGTCCCTTTCATTTGTAAATATTATATTATTTCTGCATATGCATGTGTGCATATGAAATTTATGGATTTAAAATAAAAACAAATACAATAACAACTCAGCATATGCATATTAAAAATTCTCATTTTTCTTTGAATGAATGAAAAACTGAAACAACATTTTTAACATTTTTTTAAAACATTTTTTTTTCACTAAAATGCTTGAATTAATGTTGACTAAGGGGAGCAGCACCAATAACAACATCAGTGCACTAAAACATTAAAAAAACAAAATCATGTATGGAATGTTAATAAATTTTAAATTTCAGCTATTTTTGAATGGAAAGTATAAAAAAATAAAACAAAAATTAAATATTTTTTCACTGCAATGCAATACCAGAAAAAAAAAAGAAAAACGAATACTGGAAAACACAGTTTCAATTATTTTTTAATTCTACTTTGAATTAAAACTTTCATGAACAGGCACAGCCATTGGAATTGTTTTTTTTTTGTGGTTTGGATAAAACTATGTGTACCAAACTAAACTGAAAAAAAAGAAAAGTCAAGTTTGTTATTTGTTCAAATGAGTATCAAATATTTTTTTTTTTTACTTGTTCTGAAAGCATTAAGTGTTAATACGTCATTTTATTTTGCAATGAAAATCCTAAGGGAGAACTGAAATCTATTTTAAGGTACAAGGGCAGAGTAGCAAGTCTTTGATACTTTTTATGAAGCTCTGGGTTTCTGTTTTTTTTTTAATTAACTTTTTAATAACATCAATTAAAACTTTAACTGAATATGTGTGTTTCACAAGAAAAAAAGAAGAAAAAAAAAAAAAAAGAAAGAAAAAAACGAAAATTCTCTAGAAGATTAGGGGTCATTATGGAAAAATGGGAAATAGTACACATATGCCACTGTATACAAATTGTGCTCCATGGAGTCCCTTTTCGATCCATACCATTAGTATAATTTGTATATAGTGGCATATGTGTACTATTTTCCATTTTTCCATAATTACCCCTAATCTTCTAGAGAATTTTCGATTTTTTTTTTCTTAAAAAGCAATTTTTTTAAATTAAATTTTCTCAAATCCCAAAATTGCGCTAGTTATACCAATGGTATGGATCGAAAGGGGACTCCATGGAGCACAATTTGTATATTGTGGCATATGTGTACTATTTCCCATTTCCTCAGAAATGACCACTAATCTTCTGGAGAATTCCCATATTTTTCATAAAGCGATTTTTTCAAAACCAAATTAACAAAATCCCAAAGTACCGCTGGTTATTCTACTTATGGAACTCAATAGAGGACTCCCTGGACTACCATTCGTATATAGTCGCATATGTGTACCAGGTCGTATTTCTTTAGAAATGGCCACTTATCCTCTACAGAATTCTAATATTTCGTATAAAGTGGTTTTTTTTAATCCAAATTTACAAAATCCCAAAGTACCGCTGGTTATTCTACTTATGGAACTCAATAGAGGACTTCCTGGACTACCATTCGTATATATTCACATATGTGTACCAAGTCCTGTTTCTCCTAAATCGGCTCAGTAATTATATCCTTTTGGCATATAACCACTGTTAACTTGTTAACAGAGCTCTGTTAGCGTAAAATACGGCTGAACTAAATTACTTGGTATATGTCTCGACTAGTTAAATTCGAATTTATCTTCACACACATTAACTGAATATAAAATCAAAAATTAATAAAAATTTTTATTGGAAAGTTTAGTTATAAACAGAATAAAAAATTAATTAAATATTAGTTGTCACAACCAAAAAGCTTAACAGAAAGCTAAATTAAAAACCCATAAAATAAAGAAATAAAAATAAGAACTAAAACTAATTAAGGATAAAAATATTAAGCAAGGTGCCCCAGTGGTCTAGTGGGTAATGTGCTAGACTGCTAGTAAGAATATTGCCGGTTCAGTTCCCACCAACGACCCTGGTCTGCAACACTACACCGAGCTTATGCTCTTTGTCACTCTGATCCTTATAATTAATTAGAATATAATTTAATATTGTAATGTAATTGAGTAAATAAATAAATAAATATGAAATAAAAATGAAATTTTGAAAAATTAAACCACATTTTTGTTTGAGTTGTAGCATTTGTCGACAGAATTATGAAATGACGGCTCATTAATCAATTAAACATATCGTCATATTAAATGCAAACGGACGTAACTACACTTTTTGTTTTTTTACAGGAGAAGCAAAAAACCTTTAAATCAAACATTTCGTAAATCCCGAAAATCATATATTTTTCAGAATCGAGATAATCGAAATGGCATCCCTATATACAACAAATACGTTTGAATGTAAGGTTTTATTATGTTTTCTTGCATTTAGAAAGTCATACACGCACTTGTAGTTACGTTCCTTTGAATTTGGTTAATAAAATCGCAAGTTTAGATCGTAGGAATCTAAAATTTTGCACGAACATGTATTTTGATAAAACGAACCATAATTAATAAAAAACTCAATTTCGAATTTTTGTGTAATTACGTCCGTTGGCATTTAAATGACGATATAGTTATGTAGACCAATTAAAATACTGAAAGAATGAAAAGCAATTAGTTTTTTTAATTAAATTGAAATATGAAATATTTTTTCTTCATGGTAGAGTTCGAAGATTTTGAATTGAAATAAATTTTTAGTTGTTTAGTGATGAGATATATTTCCACCTTTCGTTTTAACGAATAATTTTGCTGCAGAGTTTCGTTTCGTACTTTTAAATTAAGCAAAAGCAACTAAAAGAAAACTAAATAAATTTTTAATTTCGTTTTTTGGTCTTCTAGAATTGCTTGTCTTTTTTAGCTGCTGTTGTTACCGATTTATTTATTTCTTTAATAAATAAATTCAAACGACCACACCCTTTAATTACACCTTTTTAATTCTTTAAGCCAATTTCTTATATTCTGTAAGTTTGTTTTTTGCGGTTTTGATTTGAATCTGTAATGACTTTGCATATATTTGTAAGGCTGTGTGTACAAGGGATGGTGTATTTTATATATAAAAAAAAGCACACTTACATACAATTGAACATTTAAATGTATTATAGAAAACGTTAAGTAACGGTATTTTCACGCACATATACAGGCTTATCATTTCCGTTATTTTTTTTTACTTTCAATATTATTTTTATTTATTTTTTATTGTTACAAAGTTTATACACATGCAATAAAAAATAGTGTTCCTATTTGTATATCCTTTATTTATCGTTATTACTCTTCCTTTTTTTTAGGTTTTCGTTTTCTTATCGTGTGAAATTAATGAATTTTTATTAGTTTTACTTGTTCTTATTTTCTCTTCCTCTTCGTTTACTCTCCATTTTGTGTTACTTTTTCGTTTTATCTTTTAGTTTAACATTCGGTTGCATGACTCTGTTTTCAAATCTTTTCACTTGCAAACAAATTAAACTTTAGTTTTTTGTCTGTTGTTTTTTTTTTATCCTGAATTTCTCTCTCAAACAATTCATCTTCTCAACTGTCTGTTTGTTTAATTCACTTTTTCTTCATTTACTACAGTGGCATATATTTCATTAAATGCACATAACTTTTTTGAATAACCCATTTTGTAGAAAAATAAATTGTTTACAGATGGTGTGTGCCCTTGCAAGCAGTATTCATAATATTAATTAGCAATTAAAACTTTAAGCTGTCTACTTAAACAAGAAAATATACATGCGCACAAACATTTTGTAATGGATTTCAATTAAAGAAGTTAATTGTATTAACTAAAAAAATCAATTGGGAATTTTAAGTAATAGCAATTAACCTTTTGATTGAAATATTTCTTGAGAAATATTTTTTTAAACTGATCAAAATTTAGTAACTTGCTGCCTTATTAAAAATAATTATTTAAAACTTTATATTAAATACTAATGGCAGTATGTATAATGTAAATGGCAAATATATCATCCGCTATAGACTGATATTATTAAAACTTTCCATACCCTCTATTTGATAACTAGTCAGATAATCCAAAATATGAAATACCTTGTACTTTTGAGTAAAAATTTTTACGTATTGGAATGACAAAATTAGCCACTGTGTACAACGACTTGCTAATTTTTTTTATACATAAGGCTGTAATTTTTTTTTATAAATAGTAACTTTTACCAATTAATGCGGTTTTTGGCAACAATAAATTGCCCACAGCAAATTAAGGGACTTATTAAATTTTTTTATATTTTATTTTATTTAAATTTTTTTTTAATTGTAAACTTGTTGGGCATGTCATAAAGTCTCAAAATATTTTTGTTTTTTACATAGAAAGCCCTCGTAAAAAAAATTACAAACCTTAGTATAGGTCCGAACTTTGGGGACGTATTTCAGAATTGTTTTGAGATCTATTTCATGCCGCCACTGTTTTGGGCTTATATTCCTACTCACGCACACTGACTAGTTGTCTGAGTATATTAACACGTAAAAATTAGTTGGTGAATATCTATTTCTATTCTATCTAAGCATTAAAACTGAAGGTTGTTAAAAAGAAGATTGCTTTTAAAAGACTATCTGCCACTGTATTCATGATTTTTATTGACTTTTCTTTTTTGCAGTTTTTGTTTCCATTTTCGAAAAGTAATTAACACTCAGACAAGCTTATGGATTGTGTTTATTTTTGGTTTAACACACCTTAAAGGTATTTTTATGGTCATTTCCTTTGCTTTAAAATCAATATTGAAAACCATTACCTTCGTTTGCAATAATATTTGTGTTTGTTTGTATTTGTAGGGGCAAATATTTAAAAGAAAAATATTTTCTTGATTTTTGACCTTTTTGAGGTGAATGTTCGTTTTTCTTTTTTTTATTAATTTAATAAATTCGTACATACTCGTACTTTTATTTGTACATTTTAAAGGTAGTAATAATTTTTAAGAAATAAAATACTTTAAATTTGTTTCAGTAATGCGTTCATTTAGAACCAGTGCATAGTGTGGGATACAAAAACAAAAATGACAAAAGCTTGTTGAGTTCTAAAGGATTTGTCGAATTTTATTAAAAGTTTTCATAATTATTGGAAATACGCCGTGTATTTCGGAAAACAGTCAGTTTGTAAAATGTACAACAAAAGATTATTGTTTATTTGTAAATATTTGAACAATATCGTTAGCTTTAAATATATAATCATTCATTCATTATTTTAGATTTAAATGACATAAAAAATCAAAAATAATTTTAATTAAAAGGTTTGTAGTATTAATTAAATTAACAATTGATTTCAAACCAGAGAGCCATATCAATTTAAATTGCAATAATTCAATTAAAAATATTATCTAAATATATAAAATTGAATGTGTGTTTGTTTATTTGTTTGTTTGTTTGTACCTTATAGGAGACCAAACCTCTAGACCGATCTTCCTGAAATTTTCACAGCATTTAACTGGGACTCTGGCATGATTAATAGGGTACTTTTTTTCGACCACGCCCACTTTTACGCCCACTTTTTAAAAATTATGTGATTGCTCCCATATAGTTTTTAACAGATTTACTTCAAATTGTATACACATTATACTACACAGGAGGTATAAATAAACATTTCTTACGCCACGCCCCCTTTCACGCTAAATTTTATTTGAAAGTTTAAAACTTTTTGTTCTCTGTATAATTTTTGTTCCTTCCAACGGATTTTTTTTTTCATTTGGTAGTATATTGCTCTTAATACTGTTAACGTCGCCATATAACTATGAACCACGTCACCGCCGTTAATTTTATTATATAACCAGGGGGTAGCAAAGCACACCGGGTTCAGCTAGTTGAATATAAAATCAAATCTCGATATGGAATAGCAGAAGTGACTGGTGACATCGAAAGCTGCAAGAGTGCCACTCCGTAAGCCATACTGGTGGTGTCGCTTAAGCCCCTATGACACCTACTTTTTTTTTTGTATTGAATTGTTATAGAATTGAAAGAAAGAAACAACAAATGCTAGAAAGAGTGGAATATAAAAAATGTAAACAAAATATTTATTTTTGTTTTTGTATTTATATTTATTTCAATGTTGATACTTTTTATTTTGAAGGCAAAAATACCCTAAAATCGCTTTTAATTGTAGAATAACACCATAAAGTTAGCAACACTATAATATTTTAAATTCTAAATGTCAATTTTAATGTAAAATATTTTAACTTGTTTTTGACACACTCCACTTTTTTATCGATAACATTTTTAAATTTTTTGGCAATTCTGTATTTATATGAATATAGTTGTACTCTTTACACCCTTTATACTTTCTTATTATATTATATTTGCACTGTTCTCCAAATCATTTTTAATACAAAAAAGTAGGTGTCATAGGGGCTTTAACGAGTTATTGGACTCTAAATACATAAAGAGGTGATGATTTATCATACTCACCATAACGTTAGAGATCTGTAAGCCTCAGCTTCTCCTCAAAGAGGCAGGACGCGAAGGAACGAAACGGCAGCAAGAGTTGACTCATATGAGAGTAGCCTTGAGCCAATATAGATTGCTGTCAGTGGCATATTCAATTTCCAGGTGAATAACTGGCAGCCTAAATATGTGTCAGATGCTTTGAATCGCTCATTGATCACATTAGAAGGAATATAAAGCGGCTATTGGCTGTATATACTGGGCATAGAACTGCAGTATAACTACCAGTTGCAAAACTTTGTTCATGTGAAGAAGAAAGAAATGTGTGAACACTTTCAATACGGATTTGCACCTTTTACAAACCTTCGTTGCAAGGTTTTTGAATCGTACACAACACTTTTGGGGTATATTGTAGAGTACCTCACAGTGTGCGATTTAAGTGGTATATTTAGTTTCTCGAAACAATGAATAAACTCACTACTTGACGCTCACGGCATTGACATTTTTACCTGGTATATTTCTTTGAACTAAAAACTGTAAAAAAATCCATTGAATAATAGTGGACAAAGACAAAAATAACTTAAAACACTCGGTGAAAGTAGAGTCGGAGTTTAACAAATTTCATTTTTATTCAAAAAAGACTTTCACTGAAACCTGTTGAATTAATTGATTAATTTTTTGTTATTTTTTTGTCACATTCAATTTATACAAAATAGCAAATCAATTGAAAATAAAATATTGTGTCACCTTATAATAAATGATTGTTAATCATTTGATTGAAATGTTTCGTCAATCTGTCAATTCTTAAGAAATTTTTCTTTGACGATAAATTGTGTATCAGATTATAAAAACAACAACAACAACAACAACAACAACAACAACAAAACACAAAATAGAAAACAAACAATTTGGCTTTAGAAATTGCCCTGTATGTTACAGTTGTTGCTGTTTATAAAGCAACAATTTTTCATAGAATTATAAAATTTATGACAGTTTTGCTTCGTTTTGAATAAAACCAACAATCTTCACATTCTTTAAAACTTTTCACTACTGTTTGGTACAGGTGTTGGGAAAGGAAATTCAAAATGTAAATTTAAAGTGGGGAGATAAAAAATATGTCCTTTTTTTTCTCTTTTATTGTTGTCGGCAATTTATCACAATTGTTTACCATTTAATCTGTAAGAAAACCGAAAAGAAAAAACCTTGGATAACAAGACCAACTGCTCCTGTTGGTGAAGATAAATTACGTGAGGAAGTGGCAGAGTCTAACAAATACTACACAGAAGTGGTTGAATGCATTTAAAATTGGATAAATTCTTAAACAGAAAGAATTTCTGAATGTTAACAAGTTGTAACACTTTTTATCTACTTTATAATCTTTTACCTTTTTTTCTTTTTTTTTTTTTTGTTTGTTTGGATTTATTAGCCCAATACATTACTAAACAGACTAGGAAAATAAATTTTATGTTAAATTTTACAAATTCTTTTTAAACATTTATTTACTTGTATTTTGTTTTTACAATTTACACGCATTTTCTTATTTTATTTATTAAATCCCAAATCCAAGAAAATAAAAAAACTTTCACAACTTAATTTTTCATTTATAATGTTTTTAAAGACATTTTTTAAAAGACATTTATTCAGGTATAAAACTAGCTACAGGTGGATAATATCGATCCGATTTTTTGTTTTGTTTTTTTTTTTCTTGATAATCTAAAAGCACATTTTCTGCAAATAAA
This sequence comes from Metopia argyrocephala, assembly GCA_963576795.1. Lineage (NCBI taxonomy): Eukaryota > Metazoa > Arthropoda > Insecta > Diptera > Sarcophagidae > Metopia > Metopia argyrocephala. Next base: position 2,089,234 of record OY756208.1, read on the forward strand.
TCTTTTCCAAATGAAATAAAACATACAATAAATAAATTATAAAAAAGAGATTTCATATTGAAAATGTAACTTTAGAAAACGAATAGAATAGCAAAAAAAAATTTCATAACATCTATCTATTTAAAGCAAAATTTATCAGGGAAAGTATTTATTTATTTTTTTTTCTTTAATTTTTACTATTAGACCACCAATTCTATGAGGCCAGTTAAAAAATGTCATAACCTAACAATGAACAACGTATTTTTTTTAGCAATTCTATCCCTTCATTAGTGGTCGCCGTGGTCTAGTGGTTTGTATGTTGGCTTACTAAGACATGAGCCCTGGGTTCGACACCCAGCTCTGACATCTTCAAAAAAAAGAAATATGAAAAAAATATTTCTTTCGGCGACTACCTCTCAGCAGTCTTCTGGCAAAAGCTCTGAGAGTAACTAATTGCCATGAACAAGCTTCTCAAGTCTGTCGTTCGGAGTTATTAAACTGTAGGTCCCGGTACTCATGGTTAAAAGTTTTACACACACAACATGAGTGCTGCGAGAAGCTAGGCCGTAATCCTGACGCAGGGTTGTAAAGGCCAGTTATGTATGTATGTATCTCTTCATTAAATCAATTTTCTTTCCTTAAAAATAAACTTATCATTGCGTCTTTACTGGAAGTAAAACGCCTGCCAGAAAGGTATTTGTTTAGATTTGAGAACAGCTAAGAGGCAGAGAGAGCTTTTTCAGAAGAATAAGGTGGGTGGTCAAGGAATTTCTACTTAAAATTGTTGAATTTTACCATTGTTAAAACATTCTTGTCGGATGGTGTGTTGCCTCTTAATTTTTTGTGCTGTAAACCAGGTCGTTTTTCCCGACATTTCAAATTCAACTGTTCCAGAAGGTTGCAATAATATTCTGAATTTAGTCCATCGGTAAAATAGTTTTGTAATCTCAAAACACCGCTTACCATCCGATTGAACTATTCGTGCACTAATTATATTATACAACAGAGATTTGTATAGTGATATACTCATGTTTCTAAAAGAGTTAAGATAAAATCATTACAACTCAACTGTCCAAAAAAGCTTGGGGAATTTGCAATTGGAATTGCAATTTGGCAGTCCTTTTCTTGTAAGCTTTTTCATCTGCTTTGATGAAAAATAAAATGTACGCGATCAATTGCCAATGGCACTGCATACATACACAACAGAGAATGACATGAGTTGATTCGATTTTACTGCTTATTCCTATTATTACTGCTTTTGTTTTCTTTTTACTCATCAATAGTGGCAACTGTATTACTTGTAGAGTTTACTTTTGTAAATTCATTGTTTATTCTTAATATCTTTTTAGCTACCGTTAGCAATAACAACATACAAAACACTCCTTTGTATACAAAATACTCAAATGATTCATTAAAGCTCAACTAAGAGGTTAAATCGTTTGACTGAAACTGTGAAACAAGTAGCATATTTTATTAAAAATATAAGAGAAACTGTATTACTTTTCATCACAATCGTGTTATTGTTTTTCTTTTGTTCCTAGTTGGTTTATTCACATTTAAACAGTGAAATACTCAAACATACTTACTGCTTTTGTGATTGGTTGGAGTGTTTAGAATTTGCAAGCAATTACAAGCATTTTGTACCAAAAGACATACTAAATTGAATCATGCAATAGCAGCATTCATTTAGTTAGTGTGTATTGCTAGGTCAATATTCATTTGTAAAAAGACAAAAAATTGCCATTTGAGTGCGATTCATGTCATTCTCTGATACACAATGCACCCATTTTGTGTTTATCCATGAGTACCGGAACCAACAGTTTGACGTGACAACAAGTCCGAATGACTGCTATTAGATAGTTGTGGAAAGAAATAGTTTTTTTTTTCATAAATTTTCACTTTTAAGATATCAGAGCTGGGATTTGAACCCAGAGACCTTGTCTAGTTAGCTAACACTAACCATTATACTACCGCGACTAGTCTTATACAGATACTCATTTGCTAATAAGTTTTGTAATCATCAGTTAACTAACTTGAGTCTCTTTCAATATTAGTGTTTTTAATAGTGATTGAGGCACCTTTATATAGAATGCTTGTCCTGCTAATAACCATGAGCTCTGTTTTCGCGTTATTGATTTGCAAATTAAAATATTTGCTAAACTAAATGACTTCGTCCAACAAGTATTAAAGATCTTCGATATTGTGAAATATTGAAATGGTAAAAATCGTTGACGCCTTAAACATTTTTTAGATGAACTGAAGTAAATCAAGTGCTTACGAAAATATTTTATTAGTTTTCATTTTCATTTATAACCCTAAATCTGCTATAGGATCTCTAAAATTAATTTACGCTTTCTATGGCACGTAATGCACAACTCAGTTAATTTAATTTTTAATTGATTACTGATTTGCATTTTTTTTTCTTTTATATATGTATATCTAAATATATAAAATTGAATGTGTGTTTGTTTATTTGTTTGTTTGTTTGTACCTTATAGGAGACCAAACCTCTAGACCGATCTTCCTGAAATTTTCACAGCATTTAACTGGGACTCGGGCATGATTAATAGGGTACTTTTTTTCGACCACGCCTAATTTTACGCCCACTTTTTTAAAATTATGTAATTGCTCCCATATAGTTTTTTAAAAATTTACTTCAAATTGTATACACATTATACTACGGGCGAGGTATAAATAAACATTTCTTACGCCACGCCCCCTTTCACGCTAAATTGTATTTGAAAGTCTGAAACTTTTTGTTCTCTGTATAAGTTTGTTCCTTCCAATGGATTTTTTTTTATTTGGTAGTATATTGCTCTTAATACTGTTAACGTCGCCATATAACTATGAACCACGTCACCGCCGTTAACTTTTTTATATAACGAGGGGGTAGCGAAACACACCGGGTTCAGCTAGTATAAATATATACCTAGTATGTATGTTTGTAGTTTTGATTTTTAATTTTCTCTTTAGAATTACAAAAAGAATTTTATACGAAAAGCGGAACATGAAACAAAATTTGATGATTTTTTTTTATCTGTCAACCTGATTTTTATAGAATTTTGTTTCTGTTGTAATTGTAGTTGTATTGCTGTGTCATATCCTAAAATAGTTTCAACAAAAAAATTAAATAAATAATAAAAAATAGGCTTTTTTGGAACGACTAGACAGATTGTCAACGCAATGTTTTTTTTTTAAATGTTTTTTTTTTTTTTAAAGCAAAAGTGAATTTTGAATAAAAAAATTAAAAGAACAAAAACACAGAATAACGTCTTGTGACCGATTGTCAAATAAATAAATTTTAATACACACATACACATACACAAGTATGTATTTAAATAAAGATTAAAAATATATTCTACATATTAAAAGATATATTTATTCATATGAAACACCATCACCAACAACAACAACAGCAATTATAATAATGAGAAATTATGAAAACATATGCAAAAGACACATTCAACAAAAACAAGGTCAAATGTGATAATAAATTAATGAGAAATAAAATGGTACCAGTATAAATAAATATATCGTCAGCACTAAAGTAAACAAATATAATTTTATATAAAATCAAAATCGACTCTTTAATTGATACACTTTTGTACTGCACTCAAAAATCACTCATGAATTAAACTAATGAGCATTTCAGGTGGTTAGTCGGTCTATGATATGGTACGAATATTTCTATGACAACTATTCTATGTGTTTGGGCCCTATTTGAATTAGTACCATATAATTATTTCCATTTCTGTACTCTTTATAATTTTCATATTTAAACATTTGTTATTCCGATATTGTTGAACCTGATATTCTGATTAATATTAGTCTTCATATTTTAAAATCGGTTGATAATTGTCTGAAGTTATGACTCGATAAACGGTGCTTAAATCACATTTAAAATGTACCAATACAGTCGAAACTCTCTATAACGAACTCCAAGGGACTGGATATTTACTTCGCTATAAAGAAAATTCGCTATATGGAAAAGAAAACCAATATTGTTCCTTTTAACATTTTTTATTTGTAGTAGTCAGTTATTATGGTTTAAAGTACATTTTTCCACTTTTCTTCTTCAATGCGAAGGCAAACGGATAGCGACTGCAAGAAATGTGAGAGATGGTAATGATTGCAGTTGTCACTTGCATAGTTCGGTGGTTCCCCCACTTTTAATTTTATGGAAAATAAACGATTCAAAGCATCAGTCTTTGCTTGTGCGTTGTAAAAGCAACAAAGTACACACAGAGCAACAATAACAACACCAATAACACAAAGCGACATCGATTTCTTTTTTGTGTGCGTGCGTTCGGTTTTTCCTAATTCGTTATATGGAGATTGAAAACGCTTCAATCTTGAAGTTACGATCGCAAAAATGCTTCGTTATAAGGAAATATTTGCTATATGGAAATTCGTTATATGGAGATTATAATACACTCAAAGTAGACCCAAAACACAGTGTTCTTATAATTGCTTCGCAATAAAGAAAACTTCGTTATACATGAGTTCGTTATATAGAGTTTCGACTGTAATTAGATTTTTATTTATTTATTGATCACGATGTTCTAATCTGAAATGTCAAATTGAATTGTAACTTAATGATAGTATAGTCAGGCACCCAACGATTAGATTTCTTTAAAATTTTTGTTTGGGGGTGCGTGGTATAGTGGTTAGTGCGCTCGCACAAAAAGTCAAACGGCCCTTTATTCCACTCTAACCAATGTCAACAAAAAAACAAATGATCAGGAGAAAAGCGACACCTATTGGGAAGTAGCAGATAACAGCTAAATCTACTTAACGAAGACACTCACCACACAATCAACATGCAACGATGAGGCAATTGCTGTTAATCATTCAATGGTAAAGGTAAAACACTGACCTTTGAATGATCTATTCACAGCAATTTGTCTCATTACTAAGGCGCTTAATATAATTGTAAACAAAATATATGTATATGTACTGTCCTTTCCAAAAACCCCAATACAATGCACTGCATTTAGTAGGGGTTTTTCCCTGACTATTGGTTTTAAGTAAAAAAAAAAAAAAGATTCTCCTTAAGCCTTTGTTTCTGCACCTGGGCCAACTCAAGATAATTGACTTCTTATTCATGCAATTCGTAGTCTAATCCACGAATTTTGCTTTGGAAAGTACAAATGTGTACATCCTTGCCCCTGTACTGTCCTGTCCTAAACACAAGTGTGCAATTCCCTAATTTATTTTGTGGCCAAGTAATTAATTATGCTATCTTTTTGTAAAATTAAAACCAACTGACATGAAAGTGAATGACATTTTCAATGAAATTTCTTTATTTTTTTTTTTTTTGCAGTAATTTAAGTCTGCCAACTTTAGGAGTTTTCAAAGTAAATTTTCTTTAATAATTATTGTTGTTTTTATTTAGTAAAGCCTTACTAATGACCTTATACTTCCATTCACATTGTGAGTTAGGCATTAACGATTTTATTATAATCCTAAAACTACATATTCGCCCATAGACATTCTTCGTTATAAGACTTAATAGCTTTTAAATGAGAGAAATAGAGAGATTGGATTTTTCTGTTGTCAATTTGTGTGTTTCATAGTGTGTTGTATTATGTGACTTTCTATGGAAAAGGATCATGAAAGAAGAAGTTTGTTTGTGCTGTTGTGCTATTAGAGACATTTTAGGAACTTAACAGCAAACATTTCAATAATTACGAGTATAACGAACATTTTTTCCATACGTTCAAATATATGGAAGTGCAGGTGTTTTTGCTGTTGTTGTAATTATTATGCTTTAAACATTTACATATGTGGCCATAATAATAAGTACACAAGTATGTATGTGTTTTGCCGTTAGTGGTACTCGTAGAAAATAAGGAAAAGAAAAAACTTACTATTTAAATATTAAACTTAATTTTAAAGGCATTCTTGATCCAAGAATATAAGGTCGACCAAATTGTAATAAAATTTAAAATACTCAATGAGTTTTTAAGTGAAAAGAGGGTATTTTTTGTTGATTTATCATATAATGCTTGACTTAGAAAATAACATGGTGGTGTAGAACCGACTTGATGGGTTTAAGGTTTAGTCAAAATCCCTTTAATATTAGCCTGGTGTAATGCGTTGATTATTATAATTATAATGATGGCGATAATGAGAGGTACCATTTGCTCTATTTTTGGGTATTCTACGTTGTTGCTTATTTAATAGTTTCTATAAAAAGTAAATGTTATTTGTTGGCAAGAGTGTGTGTGTGTGTGTAACTATGAAACATAAACGATAATTACGGTTTCAAAGCAGTATAACAGCGCTGTTCTCCTAATTAGAATTTGTTTTCCAAAAAAAGTATATGATGTTTAAGGAAAAAATTCAAATGTCTTTAAATTTAAATTTTTTTGTAACTGGATTAAAAGGAATTGAGCTCAACAAGAATAACAAAAAAAAAAACTTCAAATACAATTTCTGTAAAGAAAATATAAGTATACTAAAAAAACAATCACACAAAATAGGTATTAAAAAATATTTGTGTGAATTGTGAATTTAAAAATGAACGCTGAAGTAAATACTTCAATCCCAAAATTTGAAGAACGTTTGCATGTCACGCCTAAAAAGAAAAACACCAAACATTTTGCACAGATAATAGAGGTTTGATTAACACGTGTTCAACTGTGCTTAATTAAAGCTTATTGGACTTTTTAACAGGTTTATTAATTAAAAAAAGAAAATGGATGTTGTTTCAAAGTTGAACAATAAGTGTTTCTGAAGAATGAATTTAATGTTTCAAAGCTTTTCTTTTTAGCAAAAACGAATAGCATGAGGTTAATTTCATCTATTGTTTGCTATATCGATCCATTTTTTTTATAGACATTGATACCAATTTCAAATTCGATAAAACGATGAAAGAGTTTACTCTACACTTATGTCCTACTTATGTCCCCTATTTGAGAAAAAAACCCATCACATTACAATAAGAAAAATGTTTGTAGTTTCGAGTATCTTTTCTCGCGTCCTTTAAAAGCATAATGACCTCGGATATCTAATACGTATGGTCACCGGCTTAAAACCCAGCTCTGAATATTATTGAATATTTTTTTTTTTATATTTTTATTTTTGCATTTCTATTATGTAGGAATTTTTTGTCAGGCTTATTATCTGGACTTCTTCGACAAATTTTTAAATCTATTCAATAAAAAATAGTAGTCCCCGTGGTCTAGTGGTTAGTGTTTTGGCTGGGTTCAAATCTCAGTTCTGACATCTTAAAAAAAGATATATGAAACAATTATTGCTTTCGGCGACTACCTCTCGACTTTAATCTGTAGGTCCCCGTACTCATGGATAAAAATAAACACACGAAACATGAGCCCTGCAAGAAGCTAGGCCGTAACCCTGACACAGGGTTGTTATGGCCAACTATGTATGTATTATGTATGCATTTAACAAAACATATTTCTATTTACTTCACCTCAACTGCCATTTACATAAAATTAAATTTTACTGATTAGATGTATAAAAATTTATGAATATTTTAAAATATTCCTGTGAATTCATAAAAAATTCTGATAACCAACGAGTCTAAATAGATGAGAAGAACAGATGGTTTTAATGGTTTTAATAAATACATTAATTTTAATTTTATAGCATATTTTATGGCTGTCAAGGTAGGTGATGTGCTAACAGAAATGTCGAATACTTACGGTTAGATTATATTGTTTCATAGGAAAGAATATTTTTAGGTATTAAAGAAATAAAAACAGTTTAATACCGAGTGAATATAAAAATGTACTTCAAAAACAAATATCGCTTTAAAGGTCAGAAAGTCTCATTAAAATGTTGTATTTTAAATTAAATTTAACAAAAGGTGAAACATTGCATGAGATATGCTATCCCTTAAAATTAAATAGATTTTGGAATAAAATAATAAAAAAATCAAGTTAAAAAAAGAGAATAAAAATTTATTTTAGAAGAAAAAAAAGATTACGCTTGAGTACTTTTATCTACGTTCTACATACTTATTTAAAATTTACTTATTTTAAGCTGCATGCATTTAAAAAAATCCTTGACTTCTTGCTTTAGGTATTCACTTAAGTGTTTGTGTGGAATGTTCCGTTGTCATTGAAGATTTTATTCTACATTTTAGCTCTTTTTTCCTCTTTTCAAATTTTCAATTCTTACATACTCGTACATTTTACGATATTTAAGTGGAAAAGTTTTCCCAGCTTTTGATTAAGAGCTTTTGATGGTAATTGCTTGCACCTGATTGTAATCCCATTCTGAAAATTAAATATGCATACACTCACCATAGCAAATGAAAGATATTAATCTGCTTCACATTATAATATATATCTGATGCTTTTTTTTAATTTCTAAATAAGTAAACAATTTACTAAAAATTTTGTCACAAAATTTAGTTACGGGCAACTTAGGAAGAAATTTTATTAGTTTAAGTCTCATAAAAAGCAGAAACTACTAAAGACATGACACAGAACTTTTTAATGAAAAAGATATATATGTAGGTATAATCAGGGGTGTCATATAATCCAAAGTTTTCGGAATAGTATTCTAAGATGAGAAAAAAAAAACATATTTCAGTGCCACAAAATCCAATCTTATATGTTTTGATTTCAAAATCGAGCCTCTGGATAACTTTGGATCTGACGACACCATAGTTTTCATATTTACATTTCAAAAATGTTTCCGATCTAATTTAAATTTTTGTTATTTTTAAGCATATTCACTCCACTCAGAGTTAATGTAATTTCTACTTAAACGACAATGGCTGTTCATTAAGTAGCAATTACTGTGAATGCATTTCGTTGTGTTTGTGTTTGATTATAGAGATTGTATGTGTACAAATAAGTTATTCTTATAATTGTATGTTTTAAATTATTCAATGGATTTATGATGTTCCATTATAGTTGTTCTTGTAGTTTTCATTTTAAATGTTGCTGTTTTCGTTACGATTTCAGCTGCATTTGCAAAAATTACAAGAGTTTTCTGTAATTAAAAGTGGGTACAATATGTTGACATTTAAAGCCATACACATACATACTGTATATACCGTTATAACCACATACGAGTACACACATTAAAAGGTATCCATGTAGTGTAGTATGTCTGCTTATATACGTATATATGTATGTATATCGAATAAAGAAAACTGATTTGTGTGTGTATTTTATCTGTCAGTGTCAGAGCATATTTTTGTTATTTCGGTTATTCTCGTTGGGTTTAACGTGGTTTTGTCAGCTTAAATATGCTGTCTCTGCACAGTGACATTTGCATTTGACACATTTGCCAAATATTTGACCAAAACTCGTAATCACTATTTTGTAGAGAAATTATATGCAAAATTTTCTTTTTATTAAAGCGATTTTTAAAAAAATATTTAAAATGATTGGTTTGCTCAAACTTCTTTATTAAGGTTTCGAATTTATGATGTACATGGAAACGAAATTACTTGTAATTAATTTTAAAGTAAATTAAAGTGAACTTATACTTTGTGTGGGAGGTAGGTACCTTGCACACTTGTCCAAATTAGTGCTGACAAAGTATTGAGTAATGGGTACCGAGTATCGAGTATTTGCACTAATTTTGGGGTATTCGATACTTAAAAGTAACTACTCCATACCTTTAGAGTTGTATTTTTCCTTCGAAGTTTTAAAAATAAAATCCGTTAAAAGTATTGAGTAGTATTGAGTACCCATATGGAAGCACTCAATACTATCCAGTAATAAAAAGTAGTAGAATTTGACAGGAGTAGTCCAAATCCGTCCATTTTTGGACTTATTATTTGTATTTTGTATTGATTTGACGTTATTTGTATGAAGTTTAGAAACTGTTATTGTTATTATTTTGAAGATTTAGACAAATAAACATTTACTTCAGGTAGGCGTGGTTACGCTTAGTCTACATTTTTATGATATATTCAAACGTATCGCCTAGCGACTAACTTTTAGCGCCCTTGACATAGAGGTAATTGCTTGGCCATATTAATAGCTTCGTAGGGGCGTGCGTTGCACTACATCTTTGTCGCCTCAATTTTCTTCTATGAAATAGTACTTGAAATATTAATATAAACTTAAAAACTTAAATAAAAGCGTTTTGTTTCATGTGAACTTACCAAATAGCAAATATTTGCCTTTACTTTTTTAAATCGTTCAAAACACTGTGCAGCGCTTAATATTTGTGTAAACGATAGGATTTTCACCATTTCTCTGTTGGAGAATGGTTGTGAATTTTTAACATAAATTGCATTTTTGCTGTCTTTATATGCTTTTTTGTTTTCATCTTCATCTTGGCCAGCGCAGTTGTAAAATATCTGATCAAAGGATATGCAAGTGCATTGGTAGTGTTAAAGTCAAAAGCCATGTACCATGTCGTTTAGTGGTACTACTAGTAATTTCCTTAAGCATCTTAAATGAAACACTTTCATAGTTATCTCTAACATACATAAACATGCACACACATACATACCTACATATAAACGAATTCAAATATTTGTGTTGGTAAATTCATTACTTCCCTTTCTAAAGTAACATCACGTTTTTCTTTTCTTTTCTTTTTTGTGATTATCTGTAACAATTTCTCATGCCAGGTTGTGTTTACCAGAGAGAAGAGGAGGGGGTATGAAGGGAGGTTTTTTAAGAAGAATGATATGAATAAAATGCCATAATGTTGCCAAGGCTATAGCATTACAAACAAGTTAAAAAAAAAATAAAAATTTATGCAAATTCTTTTTTTGAAGGGGGTTTAAAAAAAACAAAAAATGAAAGATTTTAATATTTGCATTTATTATGTTTAATTTTTCTCTCGTCTTTTATTTTTCATGCAAAATTTATTACCAACAATAAATATTTTTATAGGAATTGTAAATATTTTTAGTGCAGTGGGGAAATATTGATAAATTTCACATAATAATGGTTGTATTTTTACAGATAATTAATTCAAGCCATTTGCATTGCATTGAAAATACTTTTAAAGAGATTTTTGCTTTTGTTTTGGAAAATAATAATCCCTGATTCGTTTATTAAGTTACAATAAATATTACAGTAACGAACTAAAGTGAATACATTAAATGAAAAACAAATTTATTTAAATTGTATGCATACACAGAGGGAAAAAAGGCATTCTAAATTGTTTAACCAATGGTACCATAAGTTAAAAAGTAGGCACAAACGGACTTCACCCAATTTCAATATCAAATGGTATCAATTTCGGTAGTTTTCTACAGCTTCTTTCCCTCAGTGTACCATATTTATTTTTTATTAAAAAAAAACTCAAACATTTTTCTTCAACAAAAGTACTTCAATAGATTAGAATATAAAATCATTTGAAATAAAGTAAAAACAAACTACAAGTTATGACCGCTTTTATGCTGTATTTTAAATTTGGGAAATTTTCGAAAATTTCTATCATTAGTATTTCGTCCAATGTTCTTTGTTCTTTAACCTTTTATTGAGACAGAGGAATAAGCATATGATACCAGTACCGCGATTCAGTAACTTTTAAAGATACGATATTCGCAAAAGAAGTCGATAGTTTTTATTGCTTGCAGTAACGATTATGTGATTCAATAAGTACATTTTATCGACAGTCGACAACTGTAGTTTTCTTTATGTTTAAATTGCAATAATGGGGCAGCACTGTATAAAATCAGTTAGTTTTTAAGTAGTTGGCAATTAAAATGGGTAGAAAGTTAGCAAAGCTACAAACCTCTAGTTTCTTTGGGTATAAAAACACACAAAAATGGTTATCAAACAAACTAGTTAATAGCGTAGGCACATCTCTCTACAAAATTTCAATATAAAATATTTACGATTTTCCAACTGAATAAACAGCAATAAAATTTTTGGCGTTAGTTTACGACAACAGCTATCGTAAACAAAAGATAATGAATAGCAATACCGACAATTCTGTTCTTTACTGTTGAAAACAATGCGATTATCGTAAAAATATGTTACAGAATCGCGCCCCAGGCAAAAAATATCGAAAAGGGGTACTACGTAGAGTAAGAAAAAATCTTCAAAGTTCCAGAAAATTTTATCTCGGAAGAGGTGCAAAGTTTGAAGGTCTGTTTTTTGAGTACCTTTCTTGCTATTGTGGTTTTCATCCAGAGGCTGAAAATTAAATCAACCTTTGATTTATTGGTTGTACAAGAAGAAACTCAATCGTTTATCAAGAACCTTTTGGGCTGTTTTGTAAAAATCTAGAAATAAATAAAATTTATGAAATTAAATTTAACGCATTGTTTAATTTAATTGCTTTTATTCTTTCTCCAAATTAAACAAATAAATGTTCTTCTCTTTCATCCTGTTACTTTCTTTTTTCTAAATTATCATGTATAGTATCCACTTAAAAATAAATTTGGAATGAAAAGGTATGGAAAAAAATAATATGTACATCGTATTCTATTTATAAAATTATTGAAAATTTAAATGCTATAGTTTTTGTAGGACAGAAAACGACATTACGCACAGACGATATGTTTCATTTGCATGCAATATAGGCTATTCTCATACAACTTGATTTCTTACAATGCACTATAGATTCAAATAAATTTTTTTTTTTGGTAAAAATTAAAAATAAAAATGTTAAAATTTTTAAGAGTAGATTTTGATTTCTTAGTCCCAACACACCAAGCACTCAAACAAATATATTAAAAGAGAACAGTTGGGAACACTGCCGGTCTATTAGGCTGTCAACGTTCTTAAATAAGTGTTAAAATAGTATTGCAATTGTATATTGAACAAACCCTAAAAAATGAAGTTATAAAGTATTTAAAAAATGGAAAACGCAGCCCGAGATACGTAGTTTTATGGTATATTTTCCGTTCCTTGGACCAAAAATTGTGTTTGGGCACGAACTTGTATGGAAATTTAAATGGGAATTATCATTTTATTTTAGGAAAATTTCTGATTAACCGCACCGATTTGAAAAACAGACGGAAACAAAGAGGAGGTTCATCAAAACACCAACAAAAATATGAATATTCATAAATAAATCAAATAATACGGTTTGGTCTTATTGTATTTTCTGCGACATCTTTGCATATTGGAAAGAAATATGGGTATCATCCCTTTTAGTGGGCGTAGATTGTGGGCGTGGACAATTTGACTATTTCCTTTTGTAATTTGTTTACAGTCCATGGCCTTAAATAAGCAAAAATTAAAAGCTCTGACATGACTGTTTTAATTTATGCCTAAAATGATCGCTTGAAAACAATAGAGCAATGGTAGGAGCATTCAAAACTCTGTAGTCCTTCCTAACTTAACATAGGATGTCGACCTGTATAAATATGTAAATAATAGCTCTTATAAATCAGGAGTTGTATTTGGTTTAATAATGTCATGATATAGTGTGTAAAAGACATTCATAAATATTTTATTTTATAAAAAATTGTTTTTTTTAAGTTCTAATTATTTTTTATTTTTATTTTTAGTTGCAATTGTTCTATTTGTACTTACAGACGGTTGACATGATTTTGCACTTCTATTTTTGTTTCCTGTTTTCCATTAATTTTTTTTTTTTTTCATGAAAATGTTTCACAAATAATCGCACACATACAATATTAATCATGCTGACACACATCGGTCACACCATTTTCCTTTCTTTTTATTGCTTCACAACTTTCAAAACATAGACGGAGTGAAGGAACATGAAAGACCTGACAAAGAAGTAAATGGTGTAACTTGGCTTTGATGCACTGTATTGTGTATGAATTATTAAATATTTCAACCGATATGTGCAGCAAAATAAGTTTTTGATTTATACGCAAACGTATAACAACTTTACGCTATAGAAACGAGCTTTTGGGCTGTTTCGTAATCATGGTTGGAACGCAGTTTTACAACAAAACCATAGAGACTAAAAAAAAACAATACAATTTTTTAGGAAGCAAGCGATTTAATCTAAACTGAATTCTCTTTCAAATAATATCTTGTGACAATCAACCACGAATATTATTTTTTTTATTTGAAGCCAATACTCAGGGGTTAACCCCTACTAAATACTGTGCATTGTATTGGACTTTTTTGTTATTTTTATTATTATTAAGCGCCTTCGGAATGAGACAAATTGCTGTGAATTGATCATTCAAAGGCCAGTGTTATACCTTCACCCTTGAATGATCAATAGCAATTGCCTCATCGTTAAATGTTGATTGTGTGGTGAGTGCCTTCGCTAAGTAGGCTTAGTAGGTTTAGCTGTTATCTGCTACTTCTCAATAGGTGGCGTTTTTCACCCGATTATTCGTTTTTTATTGAGTGGAATGTTGAGGGTAAATTTAACGAAGATATTAAAGAAAAAACCATCGCATAGAAAATTTCAATAGTTTGTGATGTTTTCTACCATAGTTCAGATTAGCCGATCAGATTGTTTGTTTGTGTGGCTTATGCTTAAGAGAGACTTTTCTCATATAATTTATAGATAATAGCGGAAGCCTCTCCTTGCATTCTTACGTTAATATTTTTGATATTTTGTGTTTGTCATTAAGGTGTCAAACTCGTGCGATGGCCATTCTATTATTTTTTAGCTAACTCAACCACTTTAGTTATCTAAGTAAACATTGTGAATATGAGCCTTAGATGGAGTTAATTGCACTGCCAAGTGCAGCATACATATAATGAGTATGCGTTGAAAAAAAAACATATTATTAAAACAAGAACGTATGATAGTAGTATGCAGGTCATGACTGCATTTCTTGCAAAAAATTGCAAGTCAAAGTAATACAAAAAAAAAAAACTGTAACATCATACTCGAAAAAGTTGTCTGCATTGTTGTATTAAGTACAACTTACATGAGCATAAAATATGCATTCATGGTTGTATTTATTTTAAAATATTCCGTGTGACTCTCACATACATTAATATTCGCATGCTATACTTACGAGTACTTCAGGGATGGAGCTGCAGAATGAGGCTAAAATTGCTGCACGTTATCATGTTTATGATACTGATGATAAAACGTTATGTCTAATGGCGTAAATTTGTAATATAATCTCTCTTATTTTGCCCTCCAAATTACACTCTCATTTTCTTCTTCTTTATATAGAATATTTATGCCGCAGAACAATTGTTTGGTGGTTTCAGTGTGTTATTGTTGTTACAGATTAAAAGCAAACAATTTTTATTTAAATGGGTAAAACATTTATTTGACTACCACTTGGTGCTAGGTGTTAGGAATGCTTCATATAAATTATAGGACTTTTAGGTATGAAAGAAAAAAATTATTAAAATTATAAAAATGAGAAGAGTTTCTTTTTTAACAACGAGGATGCTTCAATAATATCGGGACTTTTTGAATGAAAGACGAGATTGTTAATTAAAAATTTTAGGGTTTTAGATACCAGGAGCCTTATTCTGTAATTCTCCTAAGCTAAAATGCTAAAGTTTTGGGTTTTTGATACAGGCTGGGCGTTAGAATATATAAAATTAAAAATTTTAGAGGTAATAGGCATAAAGTTTTAAAATTACAATAAGCGTTGAAGAATTCTATTCCTAGCCAAAAAGTCCTAAATCAAATTTATAAATTTTTAGCGATAGACTTTTAGCTTAGGAGAGTTACAGAATAAGGCCTCAGAGCTCGTAAACTAGTGAGAATATTTAGTAGTTAGTATAGATAGTACTGAGCAGATAAGCACCATGAATCAAATAAACAGTATACGCTTTACAAGGGTGCATGACGTAGATACTGAATATTCTGCATTGTTTTTGAAGAAAAATAGTAACTTTTTACACTAAAAGTGAAAAAGATTGAAAAATCGAAGAAACAAATTTAAAAATATAAGAAAAAAATTTAAATATACATATTAAACTTTAAACTCCTTACATAAGGCATAGAGTAAAAAATATGTAACAATGACACCAAAAACAAGTCTCAGAAAATAATTTTTTTTAAAATTTCCTTTTTATAGAGTCTTACTAAACCAATAGAAATAAATGATAATAAACAAAATGAAATAAAAGTTAAAAATCTTAACCCCTTCAATGTATGAAAAAGAACCATAGCATTTATTCTACAAACACATTTAGGATACTATCGAACGTCAACCATAACCTACTTATCACAAATGGAATACATATGTGCATATGTAGCGGCGATGGTCTAGTGGGTAGTGTGCTAGACTGTTGCCTGATGCTTGTGGGTTCGATTCTGACCAAAGATCCAGATCCAAAAAAGATCTGCGACTACACCGAGTTTATGGTCTTTGATACTCTGCCCCTTTTAATTAAATCATGATTTTTAATTTATATGTTTTTTTTTTGCTGGAAAGTTTAAACTAATTTTTTTTAATTAAACAATTTCATTTATCAGTGCTTAGAACTGCAATATTTTATACAAAACAAAACATTTTGTGATTTTTCTAAATTTAAATATTTTGCTTTTATTCGTAATGCTTTAGATAGAAAACTGTTTGTAGTTGCAAATCTTTTGTGTTTCTTTAGAATAGATAAAATGGTTTATTTATTGTTCTTAAAGAAATGTTTTACAAAATTCTTTAAAACAAAGTATTTTCCATTTGATTGTTTGTTCTTATTTTATTGCATGTCCTCAGCCGTTTGTGATGCATATGAACATTTTAGACCGAGAGGCATACTTGTGCTGAGACAAAAAAGCTTTTAAAAAATTGTAATGTTTTGTTGCTATTTTTATTGCTACAGTTGCAGAAAACACTTTTCTTGTTGTTTAAGTTCTTCCGTTTTGTTTTCTAAATTGCCATTTTGAGGAGAAGCTGGTCAAAATATTATTTACATACCCTTTAGTGTGTTTAAAATTCATAAAAAATTTGTAATCCGAAAATACTTTTTATAACAGAGTTTAATAAATATTTTTATTTTTATAAATTTGGAAGTTCATAAACATGATATTAAAAAATGTAAAATTGATTTTCATTAGAGTTCTATGATGTGAACAAATATATTTAAAATTGTTTTAAAAGAACTCCTTGTTTATGTATTACATTTAAAATTGATACATATTATTAAAACTTATTTATTACATTGTTTTGTATAAACAGATAGCTTTAAAATTTTGTATAGTTTTTGTATTCCTCTAGGAAATCATCAAACTTAAGCTGTGTTTAGACGGTTGTCAGTAACACTTGCTTAAAATATCTTGAAACCGTGTGAACTGACAATTTTTGCCAGACAATTATCTATAATCTTTTTTAATTTAACGACTGCTCTGACTAGTTTTGCTTTATGACAGTTCTAACAACTGTGTGAACTGCCAATTTTTTCTCTGACAACATTGCCCGATAAATTTATTGTCAGGTAAGCACATAACAATAAATTGTAGGGTTTTCTGAAAATCGTGTATACTGATAATAAATTTAATGCTGCCAAATTCTCATTGTCTGTACATTGGTAGTAATTGCCAGATCTGACAATATTGTTAGATCTGACAACGGTGTGAACAGACCTTAAGTCTCATCGTCTCATACTAATTGATATTTCAAGCTTGCATTAAGTGGGACCGAGTTTTTTACATTCGACCCTTTTTCATTTGTCGTTGTCGTTTGAAACTAAAATAAAACCGACAGTTTTGCATCACCGTTGGCGTTATTCACATTTATCTAAAATATATAGGTTTTCTCCCTTTAAAAACGATTATATGAACGACAAGGAAGCATTCGTTCTCTGTTGTTATCGTTTCTAACAACAAAGTTAAAATGACACGAACAAGAATGAAAATGACACAAATCTGACAATTTAATGTTTATTGTTTGTTACGTATTTACGATTCATCCATCCGAACAATATGGCCGAGCCAGCGTAGCCACTGGATGTTAATACGCTGAACAACGCCTACAACGCCGAGGAGCTCATACAGCTCATAGTTGGTTTTAATGCCAAACTGATCGCCATGCCTTAGAAGACAAAAGATCTTACGAAGAACTTTTCTCTCTAACACCCCCAAGACCGCTGCATTGGTACAAACAACGTCCATGCTTCCGCACCATAGAGAATCACCGAAAAAATAAGCGACTTGTAGAGTGTTGATTTCGTCGCACAAGAGAAGTTCCTATTACTAAACTGCCTACCGAGACGGAAGTAGCACCTGTTGGCCAGTGTGATTCTTCGCCTGATCTGATCTCTTTTGGTTATATACATACATACATACATACATACATACATACATACATACATACATACATACATACATACATACATACATACATACATACATACATACATACATACATACATACATACATAACTGGCCTTTACAACGCTGTGTCAGGATTACGGCCTAGCTTCTCGCAGCACTCATGTTGTGTGTGTCAATTTTTATCCATGAGTACCGGGACCTACAGTTTAATGTCGTCTCCGAACGACAGACAATTAGTTACTCTCAGAGCTTTTGCCAGAAGACTGCTGAGAGGTAGTCGCCGAAAGAAATATTTTTTTTATATTTCTTTTTTTGAAGATGTCAGAGCCTGGAGTCGAACCCAGGGCCCATGTCTTAGTAAGCCAACACACTAACCACTAGACCACGGCGACTACTTTGGTTATATACAAGGAAATAAATTTAACAGATGCGAGATGTTGCAACTCTAAGTGTCGCTTGATATTTAAGGTTGATATGTTTGTGTTTGCTGGGCATACATTTAATGCATTGTTGCGTCATAAAATTTTCTCCTCTTCCTTGACTTATAGGGATCCTTATTTTATTTTATTTTCTTTTGTTTTTATTTATATTCAGTGTTTGTTGAACATAAACACGTGCTTTTATGCAGGAACACAGATGCGCACACACGCACACACGCACATACTATTTATCATTATTATCTTCGTTTTAATTATCAATTACATGCTAAAGGAACAAGAATAACGTGCAATAAAAACATTGAGTGACTTTTATTAACGATGTCCTTTATATCCTGTGTTGAAAATCAATAAATTAATTTTAATTATGGGTTTTCTCAATGATGATTTAACGACAATAAATTTTCACTTTAGGTGTCATTTAATTAAAAAAACATGCTCTTTAAATACAACAAAAATAGTTTAACGACGATTAAATGATGAATAAGTGCTTCTGAAAATAATGAAAAGTAACATAAACGTAATCTGTGACAACTACACTCAATATCAAATCGGTCTGATGGGATTGTATCATGTAACTGACTGGCTATTAGAATTGAATTGTTCTTCTCAAAGTTGGAGAAGATTATCATCATTTGATCAAAATGATAAAGCACGTGATTTGAGAATTGGTTTCAATTGGTTTATTAATTTTTTTTATACTGATCTGGAAATCCAAGATCGAATCCTAGTAAGCTTGTTAGCAATTTTTGTTAATTATATTTGTTGTTGTTTTGTGATAAAACAAAATGTATGTATGAAAATAGAAAAAGGGTGAAATACAACATGGTGTGTTTGAAATCAAGGCGACTATTTTTAATAAACGATTTCTAGAGAAAAATATGAATTAAATAGTTGATGATAGTCTTGAATGTGTACAGAAACCAACGAACTTTGATGTGACTACCAGTACTGTAACTGGAGTCTAAAACCTGCTCAGTTTAGTTGGTTAACAGACCTTCACGAATGTCAATTTCTCCTTTGACTGATAAATTATTGAAAAAATTATTATAGAATTGCCAAAGACTTTAGCAAAGCATTTGATAAAGTAAACTATGATATACTTTTACATAAATTTGATGCTATTGGTTTTTCGTGCAATTTACTTAACTGGATTAGATCATATTTAAAAAGTAGATATCAATGCTTTATTTTTAATAAAACAAAATCTAAACTTATAAAAGTAACTTCTGGTGTTATTCAGGGAAGCCATCTTGGACCGCTCTTATTTCTTATATTTATAAATGATCTTCCCAATGCCATTAAGCACAGTAAAATTTTAAACTTTTTAAAAATATTTCTAATGACTCTGACAAAGGTCATCGTCAATCTGATTTGGAAAACTTTTATAGATGGTGCGATGCTAATCTAATGGAATTAAATTTAAAAAAATGTTAAGTTATGAACTTCTGTAGATACTCTCCGTCTGCTAATGTTTACTTTATTAATGGTTTTGAATTAACTTCAGTTGATTCATTTCTAGACCTGGGAGTTCTTTTTGATAAAAAACTAAATTTCAACTCGCACGTATTACTGACGGTGAATAAAGCGTATGGAGTTTTATGTTTCATTAAACGTTGGTCAAAGCAATTTAATGATCCCTATATTACAAAAAACCTGTTCACATCGCTTGTAAGACCAATCCTTGAATATGCATCGGTTATATGGGATCCACAATACAATGTTTATATAAAGAAATTGGAATCCGTTCAGAAACAATTCTTACTTTTTTGTTTACGAAGCTTAAGATGGAATCCTGGCGAATTGCTTCCCCCTTATCGTAGCCGCCTAGCGCTCATTGATTTGCCAACGTTAAAAAGTCGCAGAATTGTTTTCAACATATGTTTCTTACTTAACTTGATGCATGGTGATATAGACTCGGAAATTCTTCTAAGCAAAATTCAAATTAACGTTCCTAACAGACAACTTAGATCACATGATCCAATATACTTAAGGCCTCTAAGATCAAACTTTATAAATTTTGAACCCCTCCGTAGAATATGTGCAGGGTTTAATAGATTTTATATTGATTTCTCTGATAGCATTAGTAAATTAAAAAGAAACCTGCTACTCTACCTTAACTCTAATTCTTATATATATATAATAATATTTAACTATATTAATTTTCTTATTTTAAATATTGTTAATTAATTCTAGCTGTTAATTTCATTGTAGCTTAAATAAATAAATATAAAAAACAAGAAAATAAATTTTTTTTAAGCAAAAATGTTCGCGAATGAAAAAATGAAAAAAAAAAATCTTCTGCATCTGCAAGTATCTATATATGACGACTTACTACGAATGTGAAAATAACCGAACTGCCAAACCTAATGCGTTCAAGAAATAATTTTGATCACTGCAGCTTCAATATCTGTTTGTGCTTCAAGACCAAGATATTGTTTTCATTCGTTAAATCAACTGAATTTTTTTAAACCACATTATTTACTTCTTTATATACATGCACGTATGTAAGATAAACTTCCGCACAATAAACTGCTGTGCGCCACCTCAAGAATTTGAAGATACGATTTTTTCTCTGCACATTTAAGTACTTACATACATACGTAGTTGGCCATTACAACCCCGTTTCAGGGTTGCGGCTTAGCTTCGCACTACTTAGCGTATACATTTTTAATACAGGAAAAACTAAAAAAGGTTTCGCTCCACCCTGCCCTAGCAAATTTCTTTTATTGTTTTTTGTTTTTTTTATATAATTTGCCTCAAATATTATTTTATTCTCCTAAAAAGTTTGAAATATTTTTTGAACTACGCTGTAGTTTGTATGTATTTTTGAAATATTTGGACTTGTGCCAAACACTCGATTTGCATTTGTATTTGAGCATGTTAATAATTTGCTACAACCAGCAGCCATATGCGCTGACAAATTACAGGATTTTTGTTTTAACAGCAACATCTGCATTGTTTGCATCCTTGAATAATGAGAGAGTTGTGCAAACGGGGAGGATGCTTAGTTTTTGTTTTTTTTTATTTAAAATTTTTAAATTTGTATTTCGTTTCTCTATTTGGTAATTAATCAGAGAAGATTGACGAAGTGCTTAGCTTTTTTTGTTTGTTTTTTTTTTTTTTTTTGTTTTTTTTTTGGTAAAAGGGTTGTTCTAATTGAATCTCTTCATTTTGTTGGAAATCTTTAAATTTCCATACTCTAGATAAAATTTGTTTTCTTAGTCTTAGGAGATAATGTTGTTCACAAATGACCCCTTTATTATTCGTAATAATGTTATTGGTTTCTGAAAAGCTTATTAAACATAATGTTTGTGAATATTCGTAAGTCTGTTGTTTAATAAAATATTAAATTTAATGTCGTATGTAGAATAAAACGAATTTAGATGCTTTACTTACTGTAAATAAAACAAATTAATTTTTTATTTGTATGCTTATATAAAAACTAGTTAAAAACGTTGTTTTGCCATATAAATTTGCTTTAAGAATAATTTTTTTAGTTAAAATATATTTAACACTCTTCAACTAACTGCAAAAGTCAACATTGATATGAGCAATCAATGTCTGCATTACTAATAATTTTAATACACGATTATCCGCCATTTTCGATACTTCAATTTGATAGTTGGGGATAGGAAGAAATATCCCAGTATCGCCCCCTCTGGTATTTCACAAAAACTTTGTGACAAAAAGTTTTGTGGCAAAACAAATGTATCTTCTTTAGTTAATCATTTCTTCATTTAATTTAAGTCGTGGCATACCATAAATATAATTTAATTTTATTGTATAATACGTACATTCATATAAATAGTAAGTCAAATAGGTTTTAATTTTAATTGCTTTTAATGGCTTAAATAATGGATTAATAAAATGCTCTTTTGACACGTACTCTGTATTATCGGTAATGTTTCTTTTCAATTGAGGCGTTGAACAGGTTAATTTCAAAATTTTATTTCATAAAACATTAAATGCATACGATAAAACCACTTAAGTGTGTCTACCTATGAATTAAGTGGTCGTGCTTGTAATTTTTTCTTTTTGTTTTATTATTAAACTGACGTCATCTGTAGAAGTTAAAACAATACACTGACAAACATTACTTGGCAAACGCATAAAAATGTTTTAACACCTGCCTTTGAATCTGTCGAGCGTGAGTGTTATGGGTGGCTTGAAAGTTTCAAATTTATAAAAGTGAGCCTATGCCTGTGTGTCTTTTCATTTTATTTAAAAAGTTTTGTCGATTATATTCCTCTTACAGGTTATTTCTTTTTTTATCACGTTTTATGTTTTTTGTCGTTTTACATCTGAATTGTTTAAACACTTGACTAACGACTCACTTAACTCTGTTTAATTTTTAGAAACACAATGCAAAGCAAAAACAAAGGAAGGAAAAATGACAAAAAAGAAAAAAAAGGGAAAAGTGGAATGTGAAATATTTAATTTTCCACTTCATTAGATTTTCGTTTTGTTGGACTAAAGCTTTAGTTTTTATTTAATTTTTTTTTACTATTTCCAATATATGTACTTTCATTTTGAGAAATAAGAACGTCTTGTCTATGAAAATGTATTATTGGAAGCAGTATTTGACAGTTATTTAGAAACACAAAACTTTAAAGGATAATCTAAAATTAAAATAAAAGTAACACTCATAAACGAACATACCAATTCTTAGTTTTATCTAGTAAATTGAAAACATTTAGGAGAAAAAATCCTTAAATACCACTTCATTGAATTTCAAGCATAAAATTGTAAAGCATTAGTCGTCGTCTAGTGGTTAGTGTGTTGGCTTACTAAGACGAGAGCTCCCGTTCAAGCCCCGGCTCTGACGTCTTAGAGAAAAAAAATATATAAATCTTTCGCGACTACCTCTTAACAGACTTTTGGAAAAAGCTCTGAGAGTAACTGATTGCCATGGACAAGCTTCTCAAGTCTGTCGTTCGTAATCGATATTAAACTGTAGGTCACGCTACTCATGGATAAAAATTGACACACACAACATGAGTGCTTCGGAAAAATATGTTTTATAAGGTAAACAGCCTTTATTTCAGACTACTTCCATGGCGGAAGTCCGCCAGTTCGTGTGGTTTTTGAAATCGTAGTCCTGAGTAATCACTGCTCTTTAAATATTAAATATTATTTTTTGAGATTATGATGTGAACAATTTAATACTTAAAGTTTTTGTTTAAAATTTTTTATTTAATCTGTTTTTCTTCTTTTATTTACAGGTTTGTTTGGAAAATGTTCTCATATACTCTTATTAAGTAAGTCGATAAAAGTTTTTAATCCTACGTTAATCCTAGTTGTTGGTAGTAAAATATTTTCTCTGAATTAAAATCAAATATCATAAATGAAAGCATATAGTTTGCGGAAAATGCATATTTTGTTTTTTGCAATAAAGGAACATACATACGTTTTATTTTGCAGCAAAATTTTTGTGATGTTTAGTAAGGTTTGGACTGAATATTTGGCTCATAGAGTCAGATAATAATTACTTGACAATTATTTTAAATTTTACTGCCCATATTATAACAATTCCAAACCTTTTTGAAACACTTCTGTGAAAAAATATTTGCCGGTAAAATTTCATCTAAAAAGTAAATTGGCATCATTTAATTTTTTTTAATTGACACACATAAATAACAGTGTTTGTTAATACAAATAAAATTTTAATTGTCTCAATTAAAGTTTTTATTGGCTTTTACTTTGTTTGGAAAAACTCGAAATTACCAAATTTAAATAAATTTTCTATTTTTCTGTTTAGCAATTCTGAGTATAATTTGAAATATTGAAAATGGAATATTTTTATAGAAGATTTAGCAGAAGCAGGGCTCAATTGACAACCGTCGAAATTTAATTTCTGTTTATTTGGCAGCTATTTTAAAAATATCCAGCCTGATAAATACTCTGCATTATTAATTTCAATGTAAAATACTTTTTTTTTTAATTGCGTTGTGAAAGGGAACCTTATGGATTTCTACATCCCTGAAACAATTGAAAAACTTTAGGATTATGGTTCGACAATGTAGTGTTCTGTGCTGTTGATTATTTTAATCCATCAATACTACAAGTGTTACAAACTAACAAATGTAGACTATTATGAACAACATGAGAAAATACCGGCAAATTCTCGAGATGAATTATTTTATAAAAAAGGAGATAAAACAATCGCATAGTATTCAGTTTCGATTAACATCGTGATAATACAGCTTATAAAGTTTACAAGTTTAAAAATAATCCTCTCTTTTAGAAATGTTAATGGAAACAATACGTTCAAGAAGGTTATACTCAAGAATACTAAGACACTGAACATTTCTATTTAGCAGCCTTTGACTGTTTTTATTTTGTTTAATTTTAGTATTATTTTTCTATTTTTCTTTTTATTTGCTTTCGTTTTAACAAAAACTTAAAGGTCTAATGGCCATTAAAATTGCAGCAGCATTATCTCTGAGTACAGGATTCATGTTGCGTTGCTTTTCCAAGCTGCTCAGTTGGGCATGAACTTGAGCCAGTTGATATAAATCGGCATAGTAATCCATACCAGCAATACCCAGAGAATTAAAACTGGCTGAAACTTCGGTACAATCAATAATTGCGGTCTTCAAGGGGGTCACTAATAGAGTTGAATGATTTGGCTATAAAAAAAATTAAAAAAAGGTTATTATTAATAAATTATAATCTTGTTTAGTTCTTATTTATTTGATTCTTTTTTTACTATTTTTTTTTTCTTTAAGTGATGCATAAAATTAAAAATTCGAATTTGGGCTTTAAAGAACTGTTGTGTTGTTGTTTTTTTATGTTCATACTTAATTTGAATTGCAAACAATTAACAGTTTTATTAACACTTTTAATGTTTATTGTTATTGCAACACTTACCACCTTTTTACCATCGACTAATTCCCTTAATAGTAATACAGCAGTACGACTGCCTGCCAATAGATTCCATCGTGACCAGCTGAAATTATGTGACAATGCCAATGTTGACATGCAGGCATACAAATGCATTTCCATGACATAATTTTTTTCGCATGAACCTTCTGTATAACAGAAAGCATCTTCATCAGGGAATATATCGACGGCTGATGAAATTAAAACATTTTTAATAGCATCCAATGAAAGAGTTTTGCCAATCATTTCATTGATGGCCACCGTTGTGCCACCCTGGAAATTGGTTATACAAAAGCCATCCGCTGTAATAGTCACGTCCATGCTGATCAAGGAGGCTGTAAAGCTAAACAAAATATTGCCCAGACTATAAAGAAAACATATTTAGAAAGAGTAAAACGTAACAAATGTTTTTAATGGCTTTTAACAAAAAAAAAAGGAAACAGAAATTAAAAAGAACACTACAAGTAGAAAACGATAAAGGTTGGGGGTTTAAGTAAAAATCTAAATATAAAGAGTGCATTTTTAGCCAGAATCGATTGAAGATTAACGTTTTTTTCATTTACGACCATGTCAATAGAGGCTTTTAACTTCCATTCAATGCAATAGATAAATCCTACATGTACTGCTAAGAACGATAAAGATGATCACGAATGCTTTGAGACAATACCCTGTGACTTTTATCATTATTGCTCACTGATGGGAGCTTTAAAGCTTCAATAAACTCTGATAGAAATTTTTGTAAAGCATTTGCTTGCACAGAATCACAACTAGATTAAGGAATCGATTATATTGTTATATGGACTCACAAAATTAATCCATTATGTACCCAACAACTACTACAATATAGGGGAATTTCCTTACCTACGAGTATGATTTTGTCTTTTGATTAACGGAAGTCAGGTGGAATTCTTGTTATACAAAACTTGACTTGTCTACATATAAATATGGCAATACTAAGAATTTTATCCCATTTGGAGCACCCACCTTCATTAATGTAATTTGTGTTTCGGTCTTAGTTATACCAATGAGATATTAAATAAAAGATTTTCTTAACTTTTTTCCAAAATAATTCAATTACACCCAATCCTGTTTTTACGTGGATTTATTTTGAACGAGTGTGAAATAATGCGGTTACAATAAATGTATTCTGTTGTTGTTTTACAAAGAAAAGTGTGTCATATAAAAATTTAATATATTTTGTACTTCATTGGTCGCAAGTAGAAAGGTCGTAACCAGTATTAACTCGTTACAAAAGAAAATTTTTCTCAACATCAAATTTGTGTCTGATTTTCATTTAAATCTGCCTTTAGTTTTTTAATTATGTTTTTACCTTCTCCTGTAAATTTATAATAATTTGAGCTATGGCGGTTCTACTGAAGACCAACCATTTTTGAAGTGATTTAATCGATTGAAAGAGCATGTGATTCTTTTGTACGGTGTTTTCTGTAGCGTATCGTGTTAAAATATAGTTCGGTGTGTTAGAAAATTATTATAAAATGCACTTATTTTCTAAACGAACAAAATATGTTTTTGAATACGAAATGAGCAAAAAAATAAGAACTAGCGGAAGGTAACGAGGTTTTAGAGAATAAAATGTTACAATTCATTATACAGCTGACGAATTCAACTGATTTACAGAATAACAAAAAATATACGTGCACTTATTATTTTCAGCATATGTTTGTGCATATTTTTTTATATTTTCCAATTATCATATTGCTTTAATAAGTAGTAAAAAAAATTGTTGTTCTGTTTTATTTATAAAATAAATATAAAGTTTTATTTTCAAGTATCATACGTTTTATCAAATACTTAAATAAATATAAACTTCTCTATAAAAATGTTTTTTTTTCGTTTTAATTTGTTGTTGAAAATATTTGCAAAAATAATAAAAATGAAATTTAAAACTGTTCGCCCCATATACTCACCATTTGGTATCGGGTTTTATTTCCCACGTTTGATACGGCATGTTGCTGTAACGGTTCAAGGCAAAACCAAATATTCCTATTTTTTTCAATTTATGTTTCAAATTTTTTTATTTTTCCACACCATTGCAATTCATGTATTTCAGAGTTTTCCCATGAGCGGTTTTTATAAATAAAAGATAAAAAAAAATGTATCGACATTTTAAATATTTTACTTTTATTGGCTTTAGAAAAAAAAAATCTATTAAACTTTGCATATTAAAAATAAAAAAAAAAATTTTTAACATCCTGGAATAAAAATTAGACGATTTTTTCAACCACATTTATGCACTTCATTCGGGTTTAAAATTTTACATCGAATGTGAAAAATGTAAATGGGTTTTCAAAGTACATATTAGAGCGACAGTTTTGGATTTATTAAACAAAATTTGAGTCTTCTTTGACGCTTTTTAAGCCATAATGGTTATGAATATAATAAAATAGGTGATGGATATTCTTATATAAATAAATCCTGGTTTAACCAAATGTGCAAATAAGCGGTGAGATCCAGAGAGGAAGCGTTCAGAAATTGGCGCAACAATAAGTGTGCACATACGAGTATTGATTCGCTAAGCAAATAGACAACATCTTCGAGTGCCGTGAAAAAGCGTTACACGAGCAACTTCTTCATGCTAAGTTTCTTTCTTTTCCTAGGGGAAGTAAGAGCTTTTGGTCTTTCGTTAAGAGTATAAAGAATAATGCTAGTTCGATTCTAACTAATTTGAAATGACCAAGCATTCACGAACTGGGTTGGTAAAGCGAACCTTTTAGCTGAATTATTTACAAGCAATTCATATTTGCCAGAGAGTGTTCAACTGCTGCCCAAGCTTGAAAGAGTATCAGTGTCAATGCCTAATATATTTTTTCGTGGTTGTGCTGTCAAAAGGGATCTTGCAGATCACAATATATACAAGTGTTCTGGGCCGGATGGTATACCAGCACAGGTCCTGAAGCAGTGCTCTTCGACGCTTGTATTTCCATTGGTTAAACTTTTCAGTGCAGCATATCGTGCCGGTATATGTCCATATAATAAAAAGGTTGCTAATGTAACGCCAATCCCTAAAGAGTGTAAGGCTAGTAATCCAATTGCAGTATGCTCAACATTCTCCAAGGTTATGGAAAGTATGATGAACCATCACCTTATGAGTTACTTAGAGTCTAATAGCTTGCGAAGAGTTCGTCAGTATGGCTTTCGTAATGACCGCTCCACTGGTGGCTTACTGGCACTCCTCTCTGAGGGGTGGAGTGGGTCTATTCACCGCTTTGGTGAAAGCAAAGTTGTTGCTCTGGATATCTCAAAGGCATTTAAGAGGCACGAGGCTCTCATTTCTAAAATTGCTGCTTTTGGTGTTGGTTATCATTTCTGTCGTTTCATAACGAGCTTTCTCAGGGACCGCGCTATAAGAGTGGTTATGGACGGTGTGACTTTCAAACAGTTCAGGTTAAATTCGGGAGTACCGAAAGGCTCTGTTCTGTCTCCTACACTATTCCTTATTTTCCTCAACGATCTTCTCCTTTCAACTTTCAATCCTATCCCATCCATACCAAAACAATGTACTGCATGAGTAGGGGCCGTACCCTGAGTGTTGGCCTTATTGAAAAAAAAAATAATAAAAAGCCAGCATGTTTATATATGCTAGTTATACGTCAAATTTATAGTTAATTAATAGTTTACTCCTCAACTGGCACTAAAAAAGATTTAATTTTTTTTGTTAATTCCTAACACACAATTCTTTTTGAAAACAATATAAGTAACGAGAAGAGAATATTCAGTTTGGTCCAGAGCTTGTCAAATAAATCCCTCCATAATACTACAAAAAATTGAGCATATATTTACTGTCCTTTTTAATAATAATGGAATATGAATTGTAATTTGGAGCCCATCTTAATGTGAATAAATATTCTGTAATAGAAAACTTACCTAAACGTCCGGTACGAAATTGTATCGATAGCTTGTCTTCATTAAATTTTGTATCATGAACATCACGACTGCTCCATTTACCCTGAGTGAAGGTGGATTCATTTAAATGTTTTCCTTTTCTGCTGAAAATAAAATGATGTAAAAAATATATTAAATTGGGCTCGATATCGATATTTTAATAGTAAAATTAGAGTTTTGATTCTACTTCGTTAGGAATAGTTTCATTTTAATATTTTATTGTCATGCACATGCTACTTTTGTTTGCATTAAAATTTAATTTTTTGTGTTATTAAACTCCTATGAAAATTTAAAACACACTCCAGCACTTCTAACTATACATAACGATCTACTCCTCAATGTGTTTGAATCATGAATTAATAAACTTTTTCCTTCATTTAAGAGGTTCTTTGTAGAGTATTGTTCTTTAAAAACTCAAATCATTAAATCAATATTTACTTTCGATGTCATCATTTAAATAAAAATATGAATTCATGATGACTTTTCCATTATTTGAATAAAAAAAAAAAGAAATAACATGATTTGCATTTCTTTTGAAATGTTATTTTTGCAAAATGTTGGTTTTCGTAATTCAATATGATTCTCTCGATCTGTCGTATGTTTTTAGTTCGTTTTTTTTTTCTTTCCCTCATCTATCTGCTTAAATTAAAGTCGTTTTTCTTTTCATTTTTGGAAAACAGGGGGAAAAAATCTTTCTGCTGACATTTTGTGTAATTAAATCAAATCAATGCAAAGCATTCGAAAATTGTCACTTAGGAAGAAGAAAATAAGAAACACAAAACTGAAAAATAAAACTCAATTGATTGACACCATTTTGATTCAAGTGATGGTGGTAGTGCATGCAGACAAATTAAATCTACTCACACACACACAAACAAATAGACACGTTTCTTTAGCAGTCATAAGTTGAGTTTCTTTTTTAATAGAAATATTTGAATTTAGAAGCGGATGACTTATAATTAGAAAACAAAGCTTTTGTTCTATTGATAAAATTCACGTGATGCATTCATTAAAAATAAAAAAAAAAATCGAAATAAAATATCATGTTGCTACTTTTATAACACATTTTAAGACAGTTTCGATATTGGTATTGGGAAAAAATAGTAATACTACAACAACACTAACAAGAACAACAACATTTAAATCAATGTCATCGGGAGCATCTTACAATTTACTCGTCGTACCAGCCACACCTTCACAATTGAAAAGCATAAAAAAAAAGAGAATAAGTTAAGAAGAGGCAAATAGCAATCATTCTCTCTTCCAATAGAAAATATTTTTGTTTTGTTTAAATAGAAAGTAATACACAACCGGTTTAGACGAATTATATTCTATGGCGTGCTTTCGTATGGACACGATAAAACTTACAGAAAGGTCCACTGTCAAACGAAAAAATAAATAAAATTTTAATTTTCTAAACTCCAGGCCATTGTAGGGATGCTCAATGTTTATTGATGCATCGCAAAAATCGATGTTTTTAATTCGATACATCGCAAAACATCGATGTAAGTTCAGAATGTAGAGCACCAGCAAAAACATCGATTCATTTTTTGGGTGAGCTTAAGCTCAGGTTCTATTAAATGTCAATTTAAACAGGCAAACTTATAGTATTTCGGTTGCCGAAATTCCCAGATCATTTCATCAGAAGATTTAATTCAAAATTGTATGGGAAAATAAGAAAAATTAAAGTACATCATGTAGTCGCCGTGGTTTAGTAGTTAGTGTGTTCGCTTACTAAGATATGAGCCGCGGATTCTACATCCAACTCTGACATCTTAAAAAAAATATGAAAAAAAAATATTTCTTTCGGCGACTACCTCTCAGCAGCCTTCTCGCAAAAGCTTTGACAGTAACTGATTACCATGAAAAAGTATCTCAAGTCTGTAGGTTCTAAGTCGCCTTTAAACTGTAGGTCACGGTGCTCATGGATAAAAATTTACACACACAACATAAGTGCTGCGAGAAACTAGGCCGTAACTCTGTATTTGTAATTAAAAATTAAATCCCGATTTAATAAAATTTCTAAATATGCAAAAGCAAACTTAAACTAAAATTAATCACGTTAACACACAATTGTATCAATTAAAATATTTAATTGAAATTAAAATTAAAATCAATTAAATATTTGTTAAATGTGAACGAATGGGTGCATTTTGAAGTCTACTACCGATAATTTATAACCAAACATTTTGGAACTGCCGATAATTTAAAAGTTTTTTATTTTAAGTAAATAATGTCTTGTGTCCTAGGAGTTTAATCAAATATGTTTTATTTGCAAATTTAGCTTTTTTTCCAAATGTAACTCTAGGACGAACTTGCCATCGGCTCTGATAATTTCAGTATAGACCAGTAAATGTTTCTGATTTAAGCACAAAATAAAATAATTTTCGTTTTTTGTAAAATTATTTTACAAGTACTTTTAAACTGTTTGACTTTTATTGTAGAAATACAACAAAGAAATGATTGCAACGATACCATATTATTACAGGAAAAACAAAGAATTCAATTCACTTCATAATCTTATTGTCTTATGAGGATATTCTATTTTTACTTTGTTTTTTTTTTTCTTTCTTTCTTTCATTATTAATGGCTCATTTTCATTCAGTTGCCTGCACAATTACTTATCAATAAACGTTTACATTGTTTGGAGTGCTTTAAGAGAATGCTTGAGGCCAATCTCAAGGGACATTTAATTTTTAATCAAATTTTAAGTGGCATTTGTTCTTTCATTTGAAATGTAAACTTTTCATATAAGTTTGTTGAACATTGCAAGATAAAGCAAAATTTAATTCAGTTTTAATGTTTAAACTAATATTTGTATTTTAAACTGGTCTCATCAAATTGAATGGCTAAAAAACTGAATACACACAAATGTTATCGTTATTCTTAAAATAAATTAAAAACAAAAAAAAAAAAAAAGAAAACTGCCTGGTAAATTTTTTTTCTGTGATACCCAAACATACGAGTATTTAATTTAAAATACTTTACTAAGCTAGTAGTTTGTTATATTGTGCCCATAATTATGAAAGTGGTCTAAGTCAAAATTAAAAAAAAAAAATGAGTTTAGCAGTTATTTCATACCACATTATTTTAAACTAAATTTATTCAATGTAATTTTTAGGAAATTGTCAAAAATGAATCATTAGATAGTGGTTGTAATTTCAACATTATATGAAATTCATTCAGTGTTAATAATGAAAGTGGTCTAAGTCAAAAATTAGACAACAAATTTTTCGTATCGGGTCATTCCTTTCTACCGAATGACCTTATACAACCCTGAGCATTATTATGAATTGATAGAAAAGTCCAGAACAAGAAATACATTTTCGATAAAGCGAATGTCGCAGCCGGATTTTATTTCAAGGAATCAGAATCAATAACAAGAAGAGAAAAAAATACCGCGGGCGAATCTGTCTCTTTGGCTACAAATTCAATGGATGAGATTCTTGAAAAATGAACCTTATAAAATGTTTTATAAAACTTCTTTAGATGATTCTAAATTTCACGTTTTGGATCTTTCACCTAAAAGAGGAAGACCAAAAATATCAAATTACTTCTATTATACACCACCATTAGACCAGTAAGAATAAAGAAATACATAAAGATATTATGAGTTTACTACCGTACATCCCAGCTGTTTTTCAGGAACATTTTAAGAATCTTAAATACTCCAAATAATGATAAAAATGAATTACTTTTTAAAAATAATTAATTAATGTTCACGAATTATTTCAATCAAATTATTGTTTTAAATAAAACTTAAAGTTCTTTATTGCTTTAAGTAATTTATAGGACATTCAGCTAATTATGAAAATGGTCTAAGTCAATTCAAACTTTAAAAACAATATTATCGTATGAAATTCGCACAAAATTTCATATTCATAATAAATTTCCATTACTTGAGACTAATAAAATTATAAATAAAAATGTTGCATAATGTAAAAATATTTTTTAATTTATTTAAATGCAATTCATTAAATATCTCGAAACAAAAAATATATGACTTAGACCACTTTCATAATTATGGGCACATATAAGTAAGTAGATAAGAGTTGATTCACATAAAAATTTTTTCAAAAAAGGCTGTTGTAGTATTGAAACTAAAACTTAACCAGCCTGATTTTTATTTCTATATTTGGTTTAATGTTAACAGAACCTAATCTAATGGTTTTTATTTTTACCATTCGTTTTCCCAGAGAGAAAAATCGCGGAGAAATTTTGTAGTTGAGCTTAATGTGTTCAGATACGTGCTTTAAAACAAAAT
Organism: Metopia argyrocephala; assembly: GCA_963576795.1. Classification (NCBI taxonomy): domain Eukaryota; kingdom Metazoa; phylum Arthropoda; class Insecta; order Diptera; family Sarcophagidae; genus Metopia; species Metopia argyrocephala. Next base: position 2,122,786 of record OY756208.1, read on the forward strand.
CGCATGAAAATGGAATGCCATTGTTTCTAAATGTGAGAATATTTTGATATATTTTTATATTGGTTGCATTACTAACCATCAAAATTTTAAAACAATTGGCACGATTAAGTTCTATTTGTGTCTGAAAAAACATTTGATTTAAATTTCAGTCTATTTCTGTTTATAGCACATACACGGATATCAAATGAGTCAGTTTTACCAAATCACCAGGGGTGAATATAACACTAAATAAAACGTGCAAATAATAAAATTGTTTTACAAAATATATTCATTTTCAGCGATGAAGTCCATTTATGGATGCATGGGTATGTGAATTCACAAACTTGTCGAAAATTTAAGCCATTGGAATTGATGATGGGAAGTTTTCATAGTTTTTATTAAGTTTAGCCTTTATTTGATTGATGGTCGTCCACAAAACTCACATTTTTCCATTTTCTTTTTAAATGGAGAGGTAGTCTGATATTAGCCATTGTCATGGCATTTAATGCAACACGTTTAAATTCTAAGAATAGCAGTATTGCACTTTTAGTTAAAACATGAAAAAAATCACTGAATTATTCAACTATTCTCGTATGGCTCAAATACAGACTCATCTTAAATTGAGTTTTATATTTTACTATTTAATAAAATTTAAACTGTCAGCTACACATTTCTTACGCGTATATTTTCTTTGTAAAAAAAATAACAGATTTTTACTTTTCTTTTAGAAAGTTGTCACTTACCCATCACTACTACTACAGGTGGCATCACTTAAATTGTGTTCTTTTAAAAAATCATGTATTGCTTTCTTTTCTGTAGTTGCTGTTGTAGCAGCATTTGTTCCACTTGTACCAACAGTGGCTTCACTGCGATACGAAGCTAAATTACCATCCTCCGTTGTTTTTGTTAATGTTTTCGCCTCATTGTCTGCCAATTCATTTAGAAAGTAATCTTCATAGTCCTCTTCCTCATCGTATTCACCTTCCTCTGAACTGGATGTTTCATCGTCTTCTATATTATCATTTTCAGCGCCATCATCTTCGTCCCCTTCGACTGCAGATAAATCACGTACAAAAGAAATACCCGAGTAATGTGTGGAAAAAGCTGCGGGTTGTTGCATCACGTCTGTCAATAGTGTTCCTGCTGTTGTTGTGGATGATATTTTTGGTTCTTTTTCATTGACATCGCCTACACACCCCATTGCAATACCTTCGATACCATCTTTGCCATCTGATGGTAACGATGTTGTCGTTGTATTCTTGCCCATCAGAATATCCGAAATTTGTTGTAACAACAACTCCTGCTGCATTGGTGTTTGTAAATTACACAAATGATCCAAGTCCTTTGAAATGGTGCACAAGAAAAACAGGAATAAAATAAAATCTTAAAGTTTTTTCACTTATTTTTTAGACATTCTCATTATTATTATCTTTTATACATTAGTGTGTGTGGGTGGGTGTGCATGTAAATGTAAATGTGAGAGTATTTTTATTTGAAATGCCGTTGATAGTTATTTCCATCATTTTCATCATTATTGTTGTTTTAGTTTTTGTAGAAAAAAAAGAACATTATTTAAGCAAATAAGTGTTTAACAATCAAATAGTGCGAAAAACACAAAAACTTCCTAAATATACAGTTGCGCACAAAAGTATTGGCTTAACATAGCGAGCCTTTACGATAAATGCATTTTAATTTATGCAATACATACAAGTGGTTATAAATCAATATTTGTTTCATGAGTTTATTTAGTACATACGAGTACTTAACAGAAAACTGTTGAAGTTTTCTACTCGTAAAAAAGGTTGGGCACATCCTATTCATAAACTTATCTAACATTTTATCTAAAATTTGCTTCATTTATTACGTTGCTAGCAAGCAATTTTGTTTGCTAACAATTAAAAAGGGCAGTCCTATTAGTTTAACCATATAGGAAAGTATGTATTTAATTTTAAGGTGGTAAATAATTTTTTGCAGGACTGTAGACTGAAGATAAAATTTTCCCTCTCTTCTTGCTCTTTATTTTTTTTAATGGTGCTTACAATAAAAAATCAATAGAAATTGAGCTTTTCAATGGCAACACCCAATTTATTTACACGGATTTCATAAAAACTGAAAACGAGATTTTCTTTTTTTTTTTGCAATTTTTCTTATGAAAAAAATTGTTGTATTTTGGGAGGCGTTGAACATAAATTGAGTTTGATGGCTTCTTAAATTGACATAAATTTTGAAAGACTCAGTGAATTCGTGTTTGAAGAAATTTTACTTTTTTTTATTTAAGGATTTACAGTTCAAATACAATATTGAAATCGATTTTTTTCGCGGTTATATATGTATTTAGAAATCATTTATAATGAGATAAAACGTGCTTATAAGAGCCTTATATGCAAAATCTCTTAATTTTGTATTAATAAACAAGAAACAGTGTCATAACGCTCTCATAAACCATTTATAAATAAGGCATTTTTATTGTAGGTTTCTAGGTACTTTAACTGTACGATAACACGACATTTGTGAGTTAGATTGGATATTGTATAAATGAAAGTGGAATAATATAGTATTACAATGAATAAAACTTATAGAGTTGCAAGTATAGATACATATGTACATATTTAAATTTATATAATTAAAAATTTTCGTATAATAGCAAATGATTGCAGTCTCTGTACAAAATTAAATTTCTAGATAGCCAAAAAATTGTTTTTATTTTGTATTACATATCCCATCTCTTTCCTTTACAGGCTCTGTCATCAGTGCCTGTAGAAATTACGAATGTAAATCTCTCTTTCTCTTTCTCTCCAGTTTACAATTCCATTTTACCAAATCAAAAAGAGAATGGTAGTATTCGATTACTTTATACATGAATTAAAAATATGTGCTTTTTTTATTTTTTCAGTTTATTTTAGTTATTTTTTAACAGCAGTAAATATTATTTCAATCACATCTATTTTATGTATAATTGTGTTACTATAACATTATTTTTATGAATATTAAAAAATTACCGAAGTAACCGATAGCTTTTGTTGTGTATCACTATGCTGAAATAACATCATGGTATTGCCAGCATGACATTAAAATCGTTTATTAGTTAATTTGCTCATACAGGGTGTTTTTTATTGAGGTATAGAACTTTAAGTTGGCATCACTTTTTTAACTGGCGGCCATTTTGTCAGCTGTCAAGTGATTAATATTTAGTTTGGTTTGCCATTTCATCATGAACAGGTTGACAAAAGAACAACGCTTGCAGATCGTGCAAATTTATTTCGAAAATAATGGTTCAGTTCGCGAAGTTTACCGCAAGCTCCGTCCATCTTATGGTCGACATAATCGTCCATCAGAGCAATTAATTCGGTTAACCATGGATCGTTTTTGCATTTCGTTTACTCTATGTGATAATACGCATCCGCAGAGACGTCGAACAGTGTGCACCGAAGAAACAATTGCCGCTGTAGAGCAAAGTGTTGAAGAGAACCCGAATGAATCGATTCGCCACCGTGCACAGCAATTGGAGCTTTGTCCATCAACTTTATGGAAGATTTTGCGCAAAGATCTTGGCTTGCGACCTTACAAGATCCAGCTTGTGCAAGAATTAAAGCCGCGAGACCATGCAATGCGTCGTGATTTTGGTGTATGGGCCGAAAATGAGATTGATCTCGATGCTGATTTTCATCGCAAAATTTTGTTCAGTGATGAGGCTCATTTTTGGTTGAATGGCTACGTCAACAAGCAAAATTGCCGCATTTGGAGTGAAGAGAATCCACATGAGACCCTTGAGACGCCATTACATCCACAAAAACTGACTGTTTGGTGTGCTCTATGGGCTGGTGGAGTCATTGGGCCATACTTCTTCCGAAATAATGCTGGAGAGTCAGTTACCGTTAATGGAGACCGGTATAGAGCCATGATAACCGACTATTTTGTTCCCGAATTGGATGGCATGAATGTGGATGAGTTGTGGTTCCAACAAGACGGCGCTACATGCCACACAGCGCACGTCACAATCGATTTATTGAAGGAAACATTCGATGAGCGCATAATTTCGCGGAATGGACCTGTCAATTGGCCACCAAGATCGTGTGATTTGACACCATTGGATTATTTTCTTTGGGGATATGTGAAGTCGCTCGTCTACGCCAACAAACCAGAAACGTTAGGGGACTTGGAGTGGCGTTATTGCCAACATACGGCCCCATATGCTCGAAAAAGTGGTTGAAAATTGGACCTGTATAATTGGCTTTATTCGAGCTAGCCGCGGCGGCCACATGCCCGAAATCATATTTAAACATTAATGGCATAAAATTATGCTTCCAATAATATGAAGTAAACTTTCGGAACGATAACAACTTACAGTTCAAAAAAAAAAAAAAAAAGAAAATCCTATTTTTAAATAACAATTCCTTGCACTCACTTAACTCTCATCATATCATCGTATTTGTTCGCTCTAATAAAAACTCAAATATATTTAAAGAAAAAATAAATTCTATTTCAATTTTGTTTTTTGTTTTGCAAAATTTTTACAATCTCACTCACTCACCTCAATTAATTTGGAAAACATGTACTGTTCGTTGAACTCTTTCTGTTCACAATTTCGTGATGATTGGCTGGATGATGTTGAATTATTTTGTAAGCTTTTAACGATTTTGAAACTGCCTTTACTATTGTCACGACTTAATGATTTCAATTTTTCCTGAACACTTTCCTTAGAATCCATAATTTGTTTCAGTTGTTGTTTCATATCCAATTTGAATTCATGTTCTTTAGCCACAGGTTTAATTTTTAATACTTTTTCAAATTGTATGCAAGGAAAGAATTCTTTCGGCTCATCAAAATCCAAAAAATCCTCTGTTATGTACGTTTTATGGCTTTTTTGTAAGTCCGTTTTATTTAATGCTGCTCCTTTCACTTTCACTTCATTGCATTTTTTGTCTGGGGACGTTGATGCAGAATTTGATGGTAAGGTTTGTGTTGCACAAGGGAAAATTATATTTTTAGGTCGTGCTAAGAATAATACTTTTTGTTGTTGTTTTTGAGATTTTCTTTTAGGTTTCTTTTGTGAGTGCTGTAAGCGTGTGACATCTAAACGCACACGAAATCCCTGTGGCAAACGTGGCACTATAAAATCCTTAAGTAGACCATAAATGTCGATGTCGTTGGGTATGTTAAACATGTCAAAATCATTTACTTCCCTTACCGGCACGTTGCTGTCCGAAGATTTCTGTGAACTTTTCTTACGAATTTTTGAAATTGGAAAACGTGGTGAGAGACTTTTTAGGGGACTTGCGTTAGTGGTGTTGGTTAAAGGTGTAGCATCAGTGGTATTACCACTGGCTATGTTGTTCAAGGGCTGTTTAACACCTTCTATGAGATCTGATTCTAAAGTTTCGATATGAGTTTCCCACCGGCAAGCTATTGGTGGTTCAAACCAAATGACACTATCCGGTAACCTGTGGTTAAATGAGAGGGAGTTAATGGGTAAAGTATTAGCTTATAATTACATACTGCACAGTAATTAGGGCAAGTTTATCTAGAGCTGCTTCTACCATGCGCATTTCAGCCTCAATTTCCTCCGGCAGACGTCTAACACCCGGTTGGGGTGGTGGTGGTGGTTTAAAAGTTTGATAATATTTCTTTTGTACAAGATTATTGGGTGCAAATACTAAAAAGCAAAAATTTTTTAATAACTAAACTAGAAAGCTAAAAATTTAAACTCACTGGTGCGTATAAAAGATCTGGCGTTCAATTGTTTATCCTGCTGAGGAGTCTCCAAATAATCTGTACAATAAACACCACCTATAATGCGATATTTTCTTAAATTTACATCTGTATCCTTTAAAGCAAAACCCTCAGGACCAATAGTTCTTCTTCTCAATTTATTTAATTCATCCTCATACTCCAAGTAAAGTTTGTCTACATCTAGACTTTTCTCGCGTGCTTGTTGAGCATTTAGATCACATGCCTGTTCAAATTGTTCCAACTCTGTAAGGGGAACCTCTTTAGAACATTCGTTCAACATATTTTGCAAAATCTCCTTTCTTTTGCGCCACTCTTTTTTTGTTTGTGTTAAAATATCTGCAAAAACAAAATCAAATAAATGAAAAATGTGTGAGAGAGCAGTTGGTATGGTTACTGAATTAAAATAAATTACTTATGTAATCTGGACGTGGTTTCTTTAGATTGAAAGTGGGACAGTAATCACTAAAATGATCATAATTTAACCATAAACCTCTTAGAGCTGAACTATAAAGACTGACTGTGGGCGGTAGAGAGATTTGCATTTCAATTATAGAAAAGTCTATTTCATTGTGGACATTTTGTTCTCCAATGCGTGGTTTAGCACTTAAGGAACTGTAATAGGAAAGTAGTTTTGGATATGGGAAATAAGTATAATTTCTTAAGTGAAATTTACTAACATTTGAGCATCTTTGGAAAAAGTCCATATAAAACTTTTAAAAACTTCCGATTCGTAGATATGTTTTGAGACACCAGGACGATCAATTCTGTAAAAAATTTGTTAAATTTATCGTACCAATTAAAACGTTTTAATTGAAAATATTTTAATTAATTTTATAATAACATCAATTAAAAAGATTGATTGAAAATAAACTAAAAAATCAATAAAATATTTCGGTGAAGTAAATTAAAATTTATTAAGTAAAAACAAAATCAAACACTTATTCATATTTTAGTTGTCATTATTGTTTAAATTTTCTGAGCTTTTAAGGTCGAATAAATATTTATTTTTCGATATTTCGCCACTTCTTTGCGTAGCATCATCAGGAAATAAACATTTACTTTTGTGACCAAAATATTTAGAAAAAAAGAGGTCAAGGAAAATATTGTAATACAAATATATTTTAGTTGTTTGGACTAAAAACTTATAGCTAATTTAATTGCATCAATTAATAATTTAATTAAAATTAAATCACTAAATAGTTAAAAATCTAAAAACCCTAAAATTATGAAAATTAAAAGTTAATTAAGTTCTTAATTGAAATACATATTTTTCTTTCTACTCAATTTATCTACTTACTCCATATCTCTTTCAATATGAGACATTATTTTATGTGTAAAATCATCTAAGTAGTCTTTTAGTAGTAGTCTGATTTCCATTTTTAATTTTTGTAAATCAGTCAGTGTATGCGCCGGTTTTTGTTTGTCATTCAAAACTTCTTCCAGTTCTGATAAAATCTTTGAATCAGGAATAAAAAAACAAAAATAGTCACATTTAAACCTTTAATTGAATGCATACTTACCCCCAATATCTCTTTGACTCTTTGAGCATAAATATCTCCCAAATTGCCCTGCTGCTTACGCAATGTTGCTTTGGTCAAATCTGGCACACTTGTATCCTGTGTTAATAAAGTTCTTTCATTGGTTTGCAGTAACCAATTACGTGACTCCCGATTTCTTCTTTCGTTATCCATTTGCCATTGATGAATATATTTTCGTAAATCACTGGGACTAGTAGAGTTGGGTAGACCATTGCAACGCATGAACTTTTCCCATTCACTTTCATTTTTAACCATCATCTTAATGGCATTAATTTGTTCGCTAACTTGTTGAAAAAACTTCATACTGTCCTTGAGTTGAGCACGTCTCTGTTTGTTCTCTTTGATTTCTAATTGCAGACGTCGTTTGGCTTGCTCTTGCTCGACTTGTCGCCGCTGTCTAGCCTCCTCGAGTTTTTTCAATCTATTAGCAAAAACGAGAAATAGATAAATAACTAGAACAGCTGATCTGTAAGTTTTGTTTTTCATTTATTGTACGCCAATCCCCCGTTTTACACGGTAGATACGTTCCTGATAAAACCGTTTAACTCGAAAAAATACTTTTTGTATGAAAACAACGATACGATACGATATTAAACAATTAATAATTTGTAAGAATTAATGCGAATTTATGAAAAATGATATTCGTTTTGTTGTTTAAAATCAATTAACTCATCTGTATGTGGAAATTAAAATTTTGCTTTCAACACTAAAAGGGGAATTCCTATTTTCTGTGTTTTTTTCGATAAGTTCATGAGAGTACAAGAGGTATATGTCAAAGTGTTGCCAGATTTAGATATAATTAAGTAGAAATAAATTCGCTTGCAGACAAAATTAGACATTCTTAACATAATTTTTTTTTTTAATTTTCATTTAAAAAACCGTGTAAGCTTGAAATCGTACAAAACGAGTAGCGTGTAAAACGAGGGATAGGTGTACTATATTTAGAATTAGAGAATTCGTAGTTTAGCTTTAATTAAATTTTATTGATTTAATGAAAAATTTTAATGAATTACTTATGCTGTTTACAATTAAACTTTTCAATTTATGTAATTAAAAATTAATTAATTTTTGTGGATGGTGATGACCTGTATGCATACAGTACAGTGTGTTGATATATGAAAACAAGTTATGGGAAGGGGGGAAAGAGGGAGTAGTGCTTGCTATTATTTTATTTAATTAAAATTCTTAATTGATTTTACATTTTTGTTATAATTTAGGCTTTTTATATTATTAAAAAGTTAATTAAAAATATTTTCAGTACAAGTCTCTTAATTAATGTGACAAACTGAAGTATTGGTGCAAAATTAATTAAAAATTTAACTGATACTGCATATGTTTTAATTAAAATTAATTTTTATTTATTTTGTGCTATTCTTTCTACAGAAAAGACTAATAAAAAAAAAGAACTCCGTAGACCCTTGTAGAAATAATCAATTTAAGGGCGGGATCTGTTTTGTAACTCCAAAATATCTTGCCAGCAATAGTTCATAATTTTTTTATACAAATTTTTATCTCTTATTGAAAATGTTTCATTAAAAAAAAAAAACATTTATTAAAAAACAGAATAAAGAACTGAGTGTAAAAAACGGTATTAATTTTGTAACATTGGCGTGGCAAACAGCTCTCTTTACAGACAAAATTAAGTCTGAAAATCAAAGTGGAGCAATATACACGTAAGAGCGTTGATAAAATTGCGCTCCCACTGTATTTTAAATTTGAAAACCCGTCATATATATATGTATGTGCACTAAGTTTTTGTACATTTGAAGTAGTTTTCTAGAAAAGATAACAGGCTTGTTCAAATCATATTTTAAAATTAAATTGATTGATTATTAAAAATATTAACTTTCAAACAAATAATATTGTCATACGAGTATGTGCATGTATAAGGTGCTCTTATTAAAAAAACCTTTAAATGGTATTGAAATGCTGACTGCACTATTTTATTTCTTTTTATCTTTGTTAAAAATTATTTTCTTACTTTTCTCTTTCCATTTCCAAGCGTAAAAGTTCAGCCTGTTCTGCCTCCAAGCGGGCTTTTTCCTTTTTTGTTAATTTCTTTTTAGGTGGCTGTAAGAAAAAAATTAAAATTCCTCTTTTTTGCGGTTTCTTTCATAGGAACAATAAAAAAAGTAATTTACAATTACCATTTTTTAATTTTCTTTTTATGTTATTAAATATTACACACTTCTACGTTATGAAACTTTGTCTGTTCTTTTAAACCTTAATTATTGATCCAACTTTTAACACTTCTAAACGCTAAAATGTTGTTACGAACTCTGCCGCTTTTTCTTTTTCTATTTGGTCTGCCAAAATTTATGGTTATTATGGCAACAACAATTGTTAGAACAACTTAAGTAACCATATTACCAAAAGCATAAAAAAACTCCCATTTTCTTAAGTGTTGCTCTTTTGCTGTGTTCAACTAAAGGTGTGGGGGTGTGTTACACGAACAAGAACAAAAGCCAGAAAATGGGAGGATGTAAAAGTTTGTGTGAATTTTTGTTAGTGAAAAGGCTATAACTAAGCAACAGTTTAATAAAAATAGGGAATGTCCTTAATAAGCGTCGCAGTTTAAATGGTGTTAATTGTCTCTAAGAGACAAAGGTTACAGGTGAAAAGAAAATTAAACCTCAAATTTACAAACTGCTTTAATTTTTAAGGCATGATTAAGTAACTGATGTGTAGCCTTTAATTTTGTATTTTTTATGATGAAATCTGTTTCCTATTTATAGATTTTCATGCTCCATAACATAAACATTGCTTTTAGAGAAATCAATAAAAACTATATCTGCTCAATGTGTATATTATTAAAGTACACTAAACATATGACCATTCCGTTCATCATAATTGGAATATAGTATTAATTTTGTAATGTAATTAAAATCAAAAAAATTAAAACTAAGTTTTGCTGGTAACCATCTATGCTTTATATTCAGTTTTCAGCATCTATGCAGTTAAAGCAAGCCTTTTCTTTTACGGCGTTATATAGCAGACACAGGCCATGCATATCCCATTACATACTCATTTAATGTTTTCATTGGTTGTCGTTTCGATGAAAGCTTTGAAAACTCGCTTTTATCTATCTATATCTATCTGTCTATATACATATATATATTAAGAGTAATGTCTGTCTGTCTGTTTGTTTGTGCTTTATAGGAGGTCAAACCTTTAAACCAATCTTCCTGAAATATTTACAGCATGTTACTGTGATTCTGGAAGGAATAATAGGCTATATGAAGTTTTTATTCGCCAAAGGGGCATGGCACCGCCCATATAACTAAAAATTTAAAATCGTCATATTTTGGGCATTTTTTTACCAACGGTGTCAGTATTTGCTATATATGGTATTGGCATGTATAAAAATAGGTACCAAAAGAAAAATGGGCGGAGCACGCCCATTTGTGATATATTGGAGGCTGGACCTGTTAACCGATCTTAAATTTTCACAGCGTCCAGCTTTGACTCAGGAATACTAATTACATGATAATATTTGTCGACCATCCACACTTCTACACCTACTTCTTTACTACGTTTATTAACGGCTTTGCCGCAAATTTAAAATACATTTTAATTGAAATACAAAATATATAAATACCTTCAATTTTATGTTATAACAAAGGGGTTAGCGAAGCACACCGGGTTCAGCTAGTGGACTATAAAGATTGTTATTTTTATAATACGAGTTTTTCTAAGTTTCTAACGAATTTCCCTTTAACTGGAAGCATTTGGGGTATTCACAAGGTGTGCCATTATTTAATATTTTCATAAATTTGTTGTTTCTTTTCCTAGGGTATACACTCATATACTACAGTATCTTATAGTACGATCATGTCAAGAATATGGGAAAAAATAAAATGTAAAAACGAAAGTTTTTAGTTTTGTTTCTAACAAATACAACTTATGTGCTTTTGTAAAGTTTTTATGTCTTTCTGACATTACTGACCCAAAAACAAACTTTAAACAAAATAATGGAAAAAAAATTTCTAAAGAAAAACCACATAGAGAAATAAAAAACGGTTTCCTAAGTAAGTAAATTTATATTTTCAGTATTTAATTAAAAAAAAAGGAAAACAAAAATATTAAAAAGGAAATTAGTAATAAAAAGAAATGTTAATTTCTCGCAAAAAACATTTACACAAACCGGTGTTTAATTATGTCTTTTAAAAAAGGATTTGCTCAGTATAACCCCAGGGTAAATGTAAACAACAAAGCATTCAAACACATTGAGAGACCGTAAAAGGACAACAACAACAAAATTATAAATTAAAACTTAAGTAGAGGATATACAAGCTAAACAATGAATAAACAACAAAGAACAACATAAAAAAAAAATACGCTGAAGAATATTTAAGAACCTTGAAAAAAAAAAAAACAACAGTAATAGCCATCTCTGCTAATGCCAATTTAAAAGAACTAGAAAGCCAAGTAATGAAATAAACAAAATCCACAAATACTTCTTAAATCCATTGTAAAATGCAAAAAGGCTTCTAAATAACCCTTTTGCGGTTTTTATTCTTAAATTGTCTTTCTTATTTTCTTTTTATTTGTTTTATATAAATACATACTAAGGTGTGCGTCACTATAAACTGTAACACATCAAAAGTCAAATAAAAACTGACTGGAGTAAGCTAGAGTTAAAAATAAAACAGTTTTATTTTGCATTTTTATTACAGATTTATATTCTGTATTATTTTATTTAAAAATTAATTTAATTTTATAAAATTTTTTATTTTATTCATTATGCCATTCATAAGCAATGTTATAGTGTGATTCGGTGATTTTTTTGGTACCAGCTGTCCATTTATATCGAAAACTAGTAATGGTTTTGGGAACAGATGTACTCTTCTTTAGTTCTCTTTTGACCAGAGCCCAATATCTTTCAATAGGCCGCAGCTCTGGGCAGTTTGGTGGGTTAGCCTCTTTTGGAACAAAAATAACATTATTTTTATTATACCAGTCTATTGCGCTTTTACTGTAGTGACATGTTGCCAAATCTGGCCAGAAGAATGTTGATATGTTGTGCTGTCTTAGAAATGGGAGCAAGCTCTTTTGAAGACACTCTTTGATATAAATATCTGAGTTTATTGATCCCAATGTAACAAACGATGCACTTCTGTTGCCGCAGCTACAATTAGCCTGACAAACTAGGAACTTTTTGGGAAATTTTGATAGTTTTTTAGTTCGGAACTCTTCAGAAACATTACCTCTACTATCCGCTACATAAAACTCTTGGCCAGGAAGCTGCGCAAAGTCTGCAAAAACGTAAGTTTCATCATCCATTACACAACATTCGAACTTTTGAAAAAATTCTTTTTTGAGGAGTTTTGCTCTTTTTTTTTGCTTCAATATTCTTCTTAGCATTTCTATCCGGAACTTTTTGGACTTTAAATGTTTTAAGGCCAGCTTTAGCTTTAACTCGGCGCACAAAACTTTCCGAACATTGCACGCGCCGGGCCACTTCGCGACCAGAAATGTTTGGAAGAGCCAGCAAAAGCTTCTCAACCTTTTTGGCTTTCGCGTCGTTCGTTACCAGTTTTGCTTTACCTGTTCCAGGCTTTCTTTCAATTTTTAGGTCTTTGTTGAACTTTTTGACCACTCTGGAAACACATTGCCTGGTCACGTGGACTTCCCTAGCAACTTTTGTATAACTCCAATATGGTTTTTTTGAATTATTTGAATAATTTTTGTATGCACTTGTCTTTGATTATCCATTGTGAACTAACTAACAAGTCAAATTTGACAAACTGATACATTTTAAAATCTGACACATTTTTCAAAGATATTGTGATTAAGAAAAATAATTTTGATTAAAGGTGAAAAAAGTTATTAAGAAAAATGGGTGTTACACTTTATAGTGACGCACACCTTACATACAAAATAATAAGTCAAAATAATAAGTACAAAATCAAATATTTGTTTTCAGATATATGTATATTCGGTAACTTTTTAACTTCTATTTAAAAGTTTAAAATAAGAACATTATTAATCGTTTTTATTTTTCTGCCATAATTGCTTACTTTTATAGACTTTTTTTTCGTTAATTTTCACTAAACATTGTATATTGTTTAGAATTTTCTCTTTTCCCTAAATGCTTAACACACACACTTGCAATTATAATTGGCGGCTCAGTGGTGGAATTATACATTAATTGTGCATTTTTCTTAATTAATGTTCTTTTCGAGTAAATTGTGCTCAATTAAGGACTTAATTGAGTAATCAAGGCAATCATCGAAGAAATATTATAGTTTCCAATTGGGACTTTTTGGCAAACTTTTATTATATAATTTATTATCTCGCTGAAATTAATAAAAATGAAATAAAATTCCTTTGTTTGTTTGGTGGAAAAATTTTAATAAAAAGTTTAATTGGTGTCATACAAAGTTTTTTGTTCTAAATTGAAACACATAAATAGACATTTTTGAGAGTATATTTTTTTGTTTTGGTTAATACAATTAAAATTTTAATTGCCTCAAATAAGAAGTGAATTTATTAGAAACAAAATTAAAAAAAAAGTATAAAAACACCTCCGGCATAATTTATTTCAAGAAAATTTGTGTAAAAAACAGGAAAAGTATGAATACATGTTTTTTCAAATAGACAACATCTTTGAAATTTTGTTCGACAACATGGTATGAAATCTATATTGGCAATATCGTCGTGTGGGAGTTTATGTGCTCTATACGCCAATTTATATATCTCGAGTTAATGATGACACTTTAGGTTTTTGACACCAAAATTTTTAAAATCTGCAATCCGTTTTTGGCTATTTATCTCCGAAACTGGACCAGATATCCGAAAACGGATTGAACCTAAAGTGGCATCATTACCTCGAGATATATTAATAAATAATGAAATGTCGGATAGAGCACATAAACTCTCGCATGACGATATGTTGACAGGGACTAAAAAAATACTTAAATTTAAGAATTAAATTAATTCTACAGATTTCTGTATAAATCTACTGCACCTTTTCTAACTATTCTGGCCTTGACATTGAGTTGGCATTCGCAAAACGCTTGCGGTTATTCTTTTTTTTATTAAAAACTTTTTTACATATTGTTTCGGTCATTGTCTTTTAATTTATTATTTTAAATGAAATAATAGAACCTGCAGCATCACAAGTACTCGTATTTCAAACTAATTGTCATAGATTTTAATTTTTTGCTTATCTCTTAAATTACACTGTGCGACAAGAAAGAAAGGTTATTACGGTTATCTGTGAAATGCGAAACTCTTTTATAGTCTTAACTTTCAGAAAAAAAAATCGGGTTCCAATTTTTTTTCCCCTTCAAGAGTAAGATATTAAATAAATATTAGCGACCTTTAGAATAGAAGGTGAACTCAAGAAATCTTTTTAAATTTCTATAGAAAACACAAAACAATTTTCTTGTTTTTCTAATAAATGTCTTTTGATGAACATGTAATGTTTATAACACATCGTACAAAAATGCCTTTCCCAAAAATAAAGATGTAAAAAAAATCTACAAACTATATACGAGTACAAAACGAAATTCTGAATAATCACTTAAAGTGGTTTTACACTATCCCATTGAGTATAACGACACGTCAAAAACTCAAATAAAATGAAAAAGTATAATAGTGTGAAAACAATATGTAATGAATTGTAAAAAAATACGGATAGAAATTTAAAATTTTTCTAAATCATTAGATTTTTCATTATATCAGAGTTGCTTTTTTACACAAATATAAGAAAAAGTCAGGGTTGGATAACTGGAAGTTATTCACCATAATTTTGCTTATTCCTTTTTTATTAAATAATTACAAAAATACAAAATATAGTTAGCATTTCATTTAACGTAAAATAAATTACAAATATTTGTTGTAAAAAATAATTAAAAATGGCTTATATTATGAAATATTAATAAAACATATATTGCCGTATCAACATGTCCATCGTTGGAGAAAGAGAAAAACACAAACAGCTGTGGTTTCCATTTTATTTGAAATGTGATAGTGTAAAAGCAAAATGTAATAAAAACATTTTACGTATGATTTTTTGACAATCAGACCAAAAACCATTAGATTTTGTTTCGACAAAATCCAGTGAAAATCTTAAGACTTGTAGAATAGTGTAAAAGCACCATTACTTGTGCGCATCAATAATGTATTATTTTTGTATAAATTGAGCCCCTAAAATGCTATAGAGTTTGTAAGCAGTAAGCAAATAGTACTAAAATTTAAAAATAGTTCCTTACGGTGATTTTAGGGAGCTTTAAGGTATGAATAAACAATATAATGCTTCCGTTATTTTATTTATTGCTTTTGGATATAAGAAAAAAATTCTGTTGAGATGTTAAGTCACGAATAATGAAAAAATGTCTATATTTTGGCCATTGCAATTAGAAAAAAAAGTGTTTTAATAAAAGCTTCAATAACGTTCTAAATTTCATTTTATTCGTTAATAAACACAAATTGTTAAGCGATACGTAATGAATTCGATTCCTTTGAAAAATGCCGGAAAATATTAATGAAAAAGCATATTTGAAATGCAGACGGATATTTAAACTTGACTTACAAAATATAAGAATCAGTTTTTTCATGTTAATCAAATCATTTCTAAAATGTTTACCAACAAACTACCAGAAAGACGGTAACACTTCAAAGGAAATTCCTTTTTTATATTTTTGTTACACCGTGTTAATACGACAAAATATTGTTTTATTTTTGCTTTAATTTATACTAGTTGGTATTAAAAAAACTGTAAATTGCCTTGGGCGCGTTCTTAATGGCAGAGCTGCTAACCAACATAAACATTTAAGGCAGTAAATCTCGTAAATATGATAGATATGCAATATACACAGAGCAAAATAAATGTTTTATCTGTTAAAGAAATTCTCATTAGACTTATAAATACATCACTATAGCACACATAATATTTTTCGACAAGCTTAAGGAATTTATTTAGTTTTAAAAATAAATAATTTTTGTTTTTTACAAGTAATATTAATATTTTTCAAATTAAAAACTTACTCTGTTCTCTCAGTGTACTAAATAAATAAAGCTCATCATGGTTTACAGCACTAAATAGTGGAATGTTTTGTTTTTATTTTGCCACTACATTATTGTCTAAATAACAGTTATAACCCAGCAAACAGGAAAGGATAAATTAAAAAAAAAAATTTAAAAGTTCTTAAACCTGATGCCAAAAACAAAGTAAAAGGCAAGACATTTTTAATAAATATGGGCTTGAAAAGCAGTAATCCCTCCATTTACAGTTCGATTGGTTCCAAAAAAGGACGATGTTACTTGAAATTGTAATTTCTCATTATACAACAAAACATATTTTTTATTAGAATGCACTATTGTAGACGCCATGGTGTAGTTTGTTGGCTTACTAAGACGATAGCCCAGTGTTCAAACCTCAGCTCTGTCATTTTGAAGAAGAATTATATATGAAAAATTTTGTTTTCGGGGACTACCTCTTAGGAGTCTTCTGGCAAAAACTGAGGGTAACTGATTGCCATTAAAAGGCTTCTCAAGGCCGTCGTTCGGAATCGAGTTTAAATATGGATAAAAATTGACTAAAACAACATTAGTGCTGCGAGAAGCTAGGCCTTAACTCTGAAACAGGGTGACAATGGCCAATTATGCATGTATATATGTAAAATAAAATGTTTACCTAATTCACTCTTTTGAGACATAACACATATTTATAAACCAAGATTTGACTTATTAAAAACCAAATAATGAAAATATAATGATATCACAACAGTTCAGAGTTTGAAAAACACAATATACCATGGCGTAATTCGAAAAATCGGCTAATGGTGGTGATGTAAATCAAGGTATTACTGTATGTGCAATTACACAGTGAAAATAGAAAATCGATTTTAATTCGCAATTTTGTTAAATTACTTACAACTGTTGTCCTTAGAAACAATATTAATAGTATTAACAGATTATCGCAATATTGTTATTGCGAGTTTTGCTTTAAAAAAAACCTTACTTATAATGAAGTAACAATTTAGAAAGTACAAGTAAGAACTTTGAAATTTAAATTGAATAAACATTGAGAACACATAAATTATTATTTAGAGGTCAAGTTACGAATTACGAATTAATAAACTAGTGACTGATTTTTAGAATAAGTTTCTAATAATTTGATACGGTCGACAAACTGTCAATCTCTTTATTAAGATTTGCCAGAATATTCAAACAAAATAATTATTTGCATTTGAAACTTTATTACCCAACGTGGAGTTCACTTTCTACTCGAGTTATACCTTTATTAATAATACCTCTACTTGCAATTTTTATTATACACATGAAAGATAATCATTTAAACGTTTCTTTTGTGTGACAATAATACTCGTACTTGTAGTTCTAAAACACATTCTAAAACTTGAAATTTAAATTAAATTCAACAAACAAAAAAAAAATTCATATAAATGTCATATTTTCTGTGTTTGTGTTTGCTGGGAATTGATAGATTGTTGGTGTTGTTGTTACTGTTGGCATTGTTTAAGAGTAAAAGTATGTCGATTTTTATGTTTATTTTCATCTATTCAAGTGCTTAAGAAATGAAGAAAATTTATGCCACACAAATAAAAATTCATATTTTGAAAATATAAAATCCAAATAAATATGAATTGAAATGCTACACTTGTATTTTATATTTCAATAGGTTCTATTCAGTTACAGTTACTTGTTATTCGTGTTGGAAATCTCTTACATGAGCGACTACTTGAAATGCACCCTCCCCCAGAATAGCAAAAATATTCTTTAGAACATAAGTTTAATGCGATTATGCATAAGGAAATGTACTCGGGGAAATAATAATTTTTGCTTTTGTTTAAGAAAATACATCCTGTAAGAGGTTGTTCAAGTAAATCTTGAGAAAATTGACATCACTTACTTGCTTACGGATTTTTTATTTAAAAGAAAAGCAAACAACAGAGAAAAAAAAAACCGTAATATTGATTGTAATTTTTATAAATAAAAATTAAATAAAATTAGAGAGGGTCAATGCAATTATTTTAATTCGGTTGTTTGGTTACTTGTTTTAAAACAACAATGTAATCATTTTTTGTTAAATATAATTCAATGTTATTATCCATTCGCCTAAGAATGTGATATGAACTTTCCGATAGGTGTTGTCGGGTATAACAAGAATCTGAGTTTGAAATATGCGAAACATCTCTAAATTCTAGAGAAACGGTAGTTCACTATTGATTGATTTTCGTCTAATGAAGTGTGTAAGACCTTTCGAACGCTATATATTTTATTAAGGTTAAATTTAAAAACTAGTTATACAAACATAAATTGTCTTACATTTTATTGAAATTTTTCAAATTTAGAATGCAAACACCAATTCCATCATGAATTAAGAAAATATATTTTATAGGTGCTAAAAGGAGTATTCATACATAATAACACACGCACATAAGCACAGATTATTACATACATACATACATAATTGGTTATTACAACTCTGTGTCAGGGTTACGACCTAGCTTCTCGCAGCACTCATGTTGTGTGTGTTAAGTTTTTTCCATGAGTACCGAGACCTACAGTTTAAAGTCGACTCCGAACGATAGACTTGAGAAGCTTTTTCAAGGCAATCAATTACTCCCAGAGCTTTTGTCAGAAGACTGCAGAGAGGTAGTCTACTAAAGAAATAATTTTTTCATATTTCTGTTTTTTTTTTAAGATGTCAGAGCTGAGATTTGAAGCGGGCGCTATCGTCTTAGTAAGCCAATACACTAACCACTAGACCACGGCGACTACAGCACAGATTATTGTTAAATTATATTGTAGTTTTTATTTAGTTCCCATAAATTATTAACTGACTTTAGCCATAATGATCCAGTAATGCGATTAAGTAGCTTTTGACGATTTGTTTTCTGTTAAAACTTTACTCATGTTTATGTGTTTGCACTAACGATAGCGCAATTCAGTAATTTCTCTTTATTCTTTACAATCAACTCGCATATCTGTAAATGAAAAAAAAAAATATTTAACAAAAAAAAAAAAAAAAATATAGTATTCAGAGTCCGTATTCCGACACCCTTTAAAATTATTCCCTTGAATTTTGTCTTATTTTCAAAAAGTTATGGCTGAAATAAATTTTTTTTTATTTTTACTATTTATTCTATAAAATAAAAATATCAGTGATTTTAGGAAAACACTTTTTTTTAAATTTGTGCGAATACGGATTTTGCATACTGTAATTCTGAAATTATTTTTGGGAAAATTAATAATGAATTGTGTTCGTTAATTAAATAATCCATTAATAAATTTATAGCTTAAATTTCACATATTTTAGTAACTTTTAGAAATTAAAAATTAAAAACAAAAATCGGTAATTTTGCCGTTAAAATTTTTTAAACAATTGTTAAAATTTTTAAGTGCGTTACCAGCACTGCCGCGTGTAGGATCTGTTTTCCGAGACATGCACTTTTATTCTAAAAAATAAAGCATTCTGTTCTCGGAAGGCTGTTTTGAGCGATAAAAGCTCTTTTGATTGACTTCTTCCGTAAGGGTCCTGAGACTGACCACTCCTCTACTGCTGTTTTCGGGTTTATGCAATCGAAGAAGTTGTTAAATTTTGATTGATCTGTTCTAGATAAAAGCTTTTGCACATGTTGTAAAAAATATATCCAATTTCATTTATTTTTAATGACCTCACAGATATAATTTTCTATGTCATCTAAAAGCTTACGTTTATCTTATTTATTTAAAATATGGCTTTTCAATCTACTTGTGCTTTTGTGAAAAGAATTTTGCAAATTTATAGAAGATTTTGTTTCTTTTTGCCAAATACTCGTTTATATCACAGCCATCCTATAATTATAAATTCTTTTAAGGGATATACTCTATTAAAATAATTTACAAAACTGTCCATTGAATTGTCACATTTCCGGTGTTTTTTAAAATTAAAATCAACTTGAAATGCTTTTAAAATCATGCTGTGTGGGGCTCACTTTACTCGCAATTACAGGCAGACTAGTAGCTGCGTGATCTGTGTGTCTATGTGTGGTTGAGAAATGCTAAAAAAAAAAACTTCAATTTAAAGAAATTCTGATTAAAGGAAAGACAAAATATCCATTTATTTTTCATGCATTTTAAATGAAGGTGATTTGCAAATAACAAATCAACACAAATACACACACACGCAGGAAACATATTTTACTACGAATACAAACACGTATTGAATATCAGTATCCAAATTTGTAAAATTTTGTTGAATTTTCTGCTTCTGCTTCTGGTTTTTTTTCATTTATATTTTAGTAGGACATTTAAGTTTTTTTTGTTTATGTTTTTCTCCATACAAGTATAAGGAATTGACGTTACATCAGAAGTTTTATTTACAAAAAAATAAATAAATGTATATGAGCATGTATGTTCTTTAAATTTATATACACTCACGCACATGCATTCACACACGTTGAAGATGATAATAAATGAAAAAGAGAAAACAGTATTAAAACAACAACAACAACATGTGTTTGGAATATGCTGATTGGCCAATTGTTTTTTCTGTTACATTACTCGTAATTACAACAACAGTTATAAGAATTTTCTTGTTTTCTTCTTTCCATTTTATTTTTCTTTTTCTACTGTTTATTGCGTTGGTTTTACAATATGTGTGTGAGAACATGAGTATTTAAAAAATAAAATAAAAGATAAAAATTAAATATTTTCTACTTTAAATGCAGGATCTTTATTTTATATATAACCCTTAAGCTATGCTACAATTTATGTTTGAATGTGTAATAAACAATTCTTACATACAAATTTTGTAATTGACAATAAATGAACTCTTTTTTTTAATAAAATGGCCAATAAAATTGAAAAAAATTCATTGGCGAATGTAATATTAAAATAATTTTAAAATAGTTCGTAAATTGAAACAGTGACTTTAAAAAAATACATTGTGTAGAGCATACAATTCTGAAAGACAGAGTTTTTTATTATATGCTGTTGTATACATCCATCCAACCATCGATTATTGTTTTTTTTGTTTTTTAACAATCTGTATCTGTTAATTCAGACATCGAAAATCCGTATTCTTTCTGGCTCGATATCGAATTCCAGTTTTGTTAATATTATTTCTGATTTGGGTTTTTCCGATTAAATAAAATTTTCAATTCGTTAAGCTGACTACCGGAACTAGTGTTTGTGTATAAATCCGGCGATTTTTCGTTGAAACTTACTGATCCGCTTTTGATCCTTAGAGATTTTGTCAACATTTGTTTAGAGGATGTCAGGATGTGTACTCTGCCAGTCATCATATTTAACTTAAAAAAAGCTGATTTCTCAAAATTGATTATGATTAATTGAATATTGTATTCTGGGTTTATTATTGCTGAACACGTTATATAGAAAACAAACTTTTTTAAAGTTAAAAAAGCAAAAAAATAAATTTAATTTAATAACTTCGCTCACAATATTCTGATTTTACAAAGTCTTCTTGTGACGATTTTCAATTAACACACAACTTGTCTTACCTATGGAAAATTTATCAAGTATTTCCTAAATTTTGAAGTCGCCGTGGTCTAATGGTTAGAGTATTGGCTTACTAAGATGAGAGCTCCGGTTTAAGCCGGAATCAAAGAAATATGAAAAAATACTTCTTTTAGAGACTATCTCTTTACAGACTTCTGGCAGTAGCTATGAGAGTAACTGATTGCCATGAACAAGCTTCTCAAGTCTGTCGTTAGGTGTCGACTTAAAACTTTAAAGTCCCGGTACTCATGGATAAAAAATTGCCACACGCAACATGAGCGCTGCGAGAAGCTAGGCCATAATCCTGCCACAGGATTGTAAAAGCCAGTTATGTGTGTATTTATTAAAATTTAAATATATTTTACGGAGTTATTGCTTTCTTTAATGATTTTATTAATATTACACTCTATCTATTTGTTAAATTTTTTGTGTGATATTTTTACATTGTAAAAAGAGGATTTAGGTGTACTTTTGCTTGCAAAATAAAAAAAATTTATATTATAAGTTTTTGCATATTTCTAGGCTTTCTTAAAAATATTTTGAAATGGTAATTACAGCGTAACTAAGGGATTCATATTTAAGACACCAGTTTTAACATCAATAGTCATTTACATATGAACTTAATAAGACAAATAGAACGTATTTTTTAGTAAGTAATGAAAATTTGCAGTACAGATATATAAAGTTTGGAAATAATAGGGTAGAAATTTAAGATGAGCATGTGGGAACACATTCCAGAGGCTTTTAAGAAAAAAATTAATTTTTTTAAATTTTATTCTTTTAAAATCCATATTTTACAAAAACCAAAATATGTTCCAAATGACTTAAAAATAATAATGAAACGTTTAGAATGTTCAAAACATATTTTTCATTTATCCTCTATTTTTTGTTTTTCTTTTAAAAATTTTTGGTTTAATGTTGAAATCGCTATCTAAGTTCTGTTTGTCTCTTATTATTTAGCAAATCCTTTTTTATTTTTTTTCTGACTTTTTGGCAAATTAATTGCTCACCTGTAAAATCAAAAACCTCAATAAGTTTCAAGGACAACAATCGTAGTTTTTTAAAGTACTCGTAAGGATTAATGAATTTACATTTTAAAATAACAATTAAGTCGCTTTAGAACGCTCTATTTAAATAATTATTATTGTTTAGCTTTTAGTCAGTCAGTCTAGAATGGATAAATGAATATTAATGATGTTGTCATTGAGGGTTTTCTGTCATTCTCTCAGTGTTTGTGTAGTTAAAGCAAAAATTTCTACACATAGAAAAAAGATTGGTTAGTAACTGGTTATACTGCTTACAAATCAGAAAACTAAATCGATATTAAATTGTAGAAAATAAATATACAATTTTAGAATTAATGGGTTTATTATGGATGGCAACCGAACTTTAGTCGCGTTGCCAGTTGCCCAAATGGTATTACAGATGGAAACTGGCAACTGAAAGCTGGCAACTCAGTTGCTATATGGGGAATATATTGGCAACTGCATATCTGTTGTTACTGTGTAGGTATTTTAAGTCATAAGGCATTAAAAGCTTAAAATAAAGCATATTTTTTTATTCAATATATGAAATTATACCACAGAAATTAAGATTGAGCCATTCTCAAATGAAAATCGCTGCCGCGGGATTTCTGTAAATTGCCTTCTACATAAAACCTTTTAGCCGCATAAATCTTTTAAACTGGCGGTATTACGGTAGACCAATTTTGCCTGTCTTTATATAAAATCTCTAGTATGTAGCTGACAGCATGTTTAAGAAGACGTAAATATTCCTTAAAGCTATAAGATGTTAATACACATAAGTATTCGTATTTTATTAACTATTCATACTTTAAACAAACTAGACACTTCTCAATTCTGCTGGATTAGAATAGTCACTTAAGTGTCATCTATCAGAAGACATGAACAAATAGGCCCATCGAACTCATCATATTTAAAGTTCATTTATTTTTTAATTTTTAAAATATTCACACCACAATAATCAACGCAATTATTTACTTTAATATATATGCCAAAATGGCAACTGAAAACAGTTGTCGTTCATAATATCGATTGCAACTGAACTTCAGTGGAGTTGCTTACAAGCAACGCAACTCATGGTCCAAATGTTATTATGTACGGCAACCTTAGTTAGTTGCCTAAAGTTATTGTTTTTTGTACATCTCTAATTACAAAAAGTAAACAAAAAACTTTTCTTGAAAAAAAGTACATATATGTAATTATCAAAAGTTTGTGAAGAAGTGTTTTTGTTACAAAAAATATTACAAAAAAAAAAAAAAATTAACAAAAATAAAAATAAATAACTACACTACAAATACATTGTTTTATATAAAATCAAGAATGATTAGTTCCGTGGAACTATTTTTTGATGTCGAAGAAGATGAGGACAAAAATGTGGCATTCATTAGAAGACGGTTAAGGGGTAACTCTAATCCCTTAGAATTACCACCTACCCTGTGAGTCAATTTGTATATTGAGATAGATTAAAAAATAAATCGACTTTAGAAAGAGCCATCGGGTCACAGCAGTACCTCCTATCTTGAAAGTGTGTGCCGCTTCAACGTTTTTTGCTGAGAGAAACTTCCAAAAGTCCCATGGAAACGACTATAACATTGGAATAGCTCAACCTACAATGTCTGTAAACTCGACGGAAGTTGTAAGTCTTATGGAGAGGAAAATTTGCAAAAAAATGGATTATATCAAAAATGTCGGAGAAAGAAAAGTCCCAAAATAAAAAATTGTTTTATTCCAAAACAAAATTCCCTGGTGTTGTCTGGTGCATCGATGGCACACATGTACATATAATGGCCGTAGCTATTTATTTTGTTGGACACTTCAGTCCATACTAATTCGGCACTGGCTTTTGTTTCTCCAAAGGCACGTATTCCTCGTCCAATATTTGGATTTAATTCCATTTGATGAACCAGTTCCTCGAATTGTTTTTTCATTGTACATTTAACCATTTTTAATATATTTATTTGCGAAAAAAACTATTCTAATTTTAGAAAATATTTTGTAAAATAATTCAGACACTACAAGAAAATGGTTGCCGGCATTGCCACTGAAATTAACAGCTATTAGTTGCAAGTTGCCATCTGTAATGCAATATTGGCAACTGGCAACTCCACTGAAGTTCAGTTGCAATCGATAACCGAGCCATTAAATTCAGTTGCGTTGCCTCCATAATCGAGCCATAATTTTCTTTTAAAACTCACAATATCTCTTCATCTTTAAGGCGTTGCGTTAGAGTAAATAGTGTATGTTTGTTGTTGTTGTTGTTGTTGTTAATTTTCATGTAAAAATATCAATCGGAATTTTTATTCTCATTAAAAACAATGTTTACGAAAAAAAACAGCAAATTTGTAATCCACTTATTGAGCCAAAAAGACGAAAAATATGGAAAAAATGGGCATTTTTACGATTTTTAAGGTATTATATGCAATTTTTTCGGGTAGGTTTGTTCCGCTTTTTATTTCTCCTATTCAATACCTACAAATTTGGTTCAGACCAAAAAAAAAAAAATTAAATAATCATCTAGTCTGTACGATATGCCGAGACATAACCATATTAAAACAAAGAGAAGTAATAAAACTTTCTTGAGCAAAAAAACATTATTATTAATGCAGTCAATTTGACAAAAGGAAGTATGGAGAAGTTCTTATTTTTGGGGCTACTTTTAGCTGCAATTCCTAGAATTTTGTGCCAAAAACATTATGTGGTGGTACTGGTACGAACTATTCATCCCACTTCACATTTGCTGGTTTTTTTATTTTGTATTCTCTGAGTGTACAAGTTAAATAAAAACGCAATATTCGAAATATTTTTTTAAACACAATTTTCTTGAACTAATTTTAAGCATTAATTCTTTTTAAAAAATATTTAAAATATTTTTTTTTTATTTCTTTTTTCAGTTGCAAATCGATCTTATAAAATAGTAACACCAAAACTAATTTAAGGAGTCATTCATTCAAAGGCAAAATATAAAACAAAATATCAGAAGGACCTTCTAAAACTCTTGTGGCAGAAGCAGAATATTCAATAAAATTATAAAAATAATTTAAATTAATTAAAGTTTAGCTAGACATTAAAATTCATTTAAATAATTAAATTAAAATTAAAAAAAAAATAAATAATAATTTAATCTTAAAACATATGAAAAGAAAAACGATTTTTTTTTTCAATTTATTGTGATTTTTAAAATAATTAAATAAAAATAATAATTTCAGCTAGAAGTAAATAAATAAAATAAATAGACATATAAGTTAAAACATTTAAATATGAATATTAAAGACTTAAAAGCTTATTCTTAAATTAATAATAAAATATTAATAAAAAATAAATAATAAAAGCCGCCCGTTGTTCAATAGCAAATTAAAAAATTAAAATTAAAAAATAAAACACAAACACTCATAACTAACTTGCAATTAAATTTTAAATAGATAAAAAAATAAATTAAAAAATAAAAACCTATAAAGTTTGCAAAAAATAATTACAGAAAAACGTCTTCTTCATTCTTAAAACAAAAGCAACCAAAATACGCAAAATCCATCCATTAAATAAAATCACTTAAAAAAAAACAAAAAAAACAAAATAAAGCAAAGTAAAGTGGCCAAATTAATTTAAAAAATTAAATAATTAGTTAGTGATTATTATTATTAAAAAAAAAAGAAAAAATAGAAATCGAAATTTAAATTTAAATGCTCCAAATAATTTCAATTACAGAAAGTGTGTTTTTTTATTTGCAATTATAAACCCTTGAAAATTTCTTCCATCTCTTAAAAATGACGTGATTAACGTGCTAATGAGTCAAAAGTTTAAGTGTTTTTTGTTTTCGCAATATGTGAGCAGTTAAGTATTAGAAAAAAGAAAAGTTGAAATAAAATTAAAAAAAAAAATTAAACAATATTAAGGCACGGCTTCAAGAAAATCGTTAACAATTAAATTGCCAAAATGACTATGTGGCAGAGTGGTGGTATGGGAGGAGGTCATGGCTCCCAAAACAATCCATGGATGAAGCTGATGGGTATTGTGCACAAAGAACGTCGTCACACAGATAATGTTACCAGTCAGAGTGGTTCAAATGAAAGGAATTTAAATCAGTAAGTAGACCTCTTTTCTTTAAAATAAAATAGAATTTAAGTTATGGGTCGGCGTATTTATGTAAAGCAAATGATTTCGAATTGTCGCAATTTAATATGAAAACCACGAACAAAACCACCATTTGTTGTTTGTGTTTTGGCACTGTGAACATTCGAAATTGTTTATATTACTTAAACAGCCTCCCCCCACTCCCCTCTATACGTATATTTCTTTCTTTTTTTTATAAATTTAAGCTTTCACTTGTATTTTATTGCGCGTTCTTCCTTTCTTTTTTATTATACTCTTATTGTCTTTTGGGATTTCTTCTTTCTTTAATATATTTTGATTTTGTTTTTCTTCTTCAAATATTTCATAATCCTTTGAGACTTTCTTATATATTCTGTGATTTTCATTATGATTTTATTTTTTATCACTGAAGGATTTCTCTTCATCATTATGACTTTTCTACTCCTACCACCAGCGTATTTTTCTTATGTTGGATTTTTATTTTACTCCTTTAATATTTTTGTAGGTTTTTTTTTTTTGCTACCGTGTGTCATATTATGACACAATAAAAATGGTAGTGTTTTGGTTTGAAAGTAAACAGAAGAAAAAAAAATATCAGCATGGCTTACGTGCTTAATCTCCCTTAAGGTTATTGGGCAAAAGTCCCCAAATTCCAATGGTTGCTGCATTGCTGTTGGGTGAGCTGCTGAATGATAATGGATTAATGGATGGTTGTATATACATATGTGAGATACAGTTGTCATGTAAAGGTGTAATTATTTTTCATTTATTTTTTTCGCTCAATTTTTTTTTGGTAATTCCTTAATAAGGAATAATTTGTGGAATATATGTGCCCATAATTATGAAAGTGGTCTAAGTCATATATTTTTTGTTTCGAGATATTTAATGAATTGCATTTAAATAAATTAAAAAATATTTTTACATTATGCAACATTTTTATTTATAATTTTATTAGTCTCAAGTAATGGAAATTTATTATGAATATGAAATTTTGTGCGAATTTCATACGATAATATTGTTTTTAAAGTTTGAATTGACTTACACCATTTTCAAAATTAGCTGAATGTCCTATAAATTACTTAAAGCAATAAAGAACTTTAAGTTTTATTTAAAACAATAATTTGATTTTTAAAAAGTAATTCATTTTTA
The DNA here is from genome assembly GCA_963576795.1 of Metopia argyrocephala. NCBI lineage: Eukaryota > Metazoa > Arthropoda > Insecta > Diptera > Sarcophagidae > Metopia > Metopia argyrocephala. Next base: position 2,150,762 of record OY756208.1, read on the forward strand.
TCATTATTTCGAGTATTTAAGATTCTTAAAATGTTCCTGAAAAACTGGACGGATGTACTGTAGTAAACTCATAATATCCTAGTGTTTTCCTTCTTCTTACTGGTCTAGTGGTGGTGTATAATAGAAGTAATTTAATATTTTTGGTCTTCCTCTTTTAGGTGAAAGATCCAAAACGTGAAATTTAGAATCATCTAAAGAAGTTTTATAAAACATTTTATAAGGTTCATTTTTCAAGAATCTCATCCATTGAATTTGTAGCCAAAGAGACAGATTCGCCCGCGGTATTTTTTTCTCTTCTTGTTATTGATTCTTCTAGTGATTTCGTTGAAATAAAATCCGGCTGCGACATTCGCTTTATCGAAAATGTATTTCTTGTTCTGCACTTTTCTATCAATTCGTAATAATACTCAGGGTTGTATAAGTAATTTGCTTTTTTTATCGGTCATTAGGTAGAAAGGAATGACTCGATACCAAAAATTCGTGGTATAATTTTTGACTTAGACCACTTTCATAATTAACACTTAATGAATTCCATATAATGTTGAAACTACAACCACTACCTAATGGTTCATTTTTGACAATTTCGTAAAAATTACATTGAATAAATTTAGTTTAAAATAATGTGGTATGAAATAACTGATAAACTCATTTTTTTTAAATTTTGACTTAGACCACTTTCATAATTATGGGCACATATATCCGTTGCTATCTACAACTATACAGTGCATTGTAAGACGTTACACAAGTTTATGGATTAGAATGTAAAATTCTATCTCCATCACCTATAAATTAACTATAACGAGGTGATATTTTGCTCCGTGTATGTATATCGAATCTTTTTTTAAGCGTTTCTATTTCGAAATTTAAATAAAGCCAAGTGTTATATCCCATATATCATCGAAATTTTTTTTTCGTAATGCCATTACGTGTAGAATAGAATTTTGTACAATATCCGCCAGTGTTTCTCTGGATGGAGCGGTTTATAATATTCCATGACTCTGGGGAATAAATTAGGCTGAATCGAATAGCGCTGTAGAATGCGGTAAGAACGAGTCTAGCTTGATCAAATCACAAGATCCTCTTTATCAGTCAGCATTTCCTCCACGTTACCTGCTATGCCTTGTAAATGCTCGAGCATTATATCCAATGTGGAGTAAGCAATACGGCATATATCGCCATGTTGTTTAAAGCACATGTCGTTGGTATTCAGATCATGTAAATCAAGTCAAAAGAGGTTGGTAATCATCGACAATAGCGATCAAATTTAATTGTGATGGCCTGACCAATATCTGCATCAAAGAAATATTAACCGATGACGCTGCCATTTCAAAGGCTACATCAACGAGTAACTTTTGCGAGATGCTTTGGATGCCCTTGGATCTCATTTGGATTGATATCATTTCAATATCAAATCAATTCAATAGTTTTGTTTGTTCAAATGCCCATTCCGAATAAATTACAGCTAACAGTTCGTCAAAAGTCGAAATACCCATTTTTTATCACCTTGCTTGTCGTCTGACCACGATCTGGCTCTATACTGGGCCATAAGTTATTTCCAATTTGTCGTGCGGCTATATCTTTTTTATTTGTTATTTTTAAAGATCCTTCAAATATTATATGAACTCTGGAGTTTACTTTCTACATCGTGGATAGTTACCAGATGTTTTTTGGTGTTGTCTCTTTTATTTAACGAAGCAAGTGTCGAATGCTAAAAAACGCCATATTTAGATCTCTTATATCCACTTGTTATTGCATAATAATAAAATGGTAAATACCCTTGGGCGCCCCAATGATCTATTGGGTAGCGTGCTAAACTGCTAGTGCGAGGATTGCGGTTTCGATTCCCACCAAAGAACTTGGTCTGCGACACTACATCGAACTTGTGGCCTTTGTCATTCTGTATTATTGATTATTGTATTGCAATTTAGTAAATAAATATCTTTAATCGCCAACAAAAAACTTATGAATGCCTGTGATATGATTCTGTAACGTGAGTTACACTCAAAATATTGCGTTGGACTTTTGAAAATACTTCTTGAGTAGATTTTAAAGATAAAGTACCGTGTTTACTCGGTAAATAAATATATCCTGAACATGTGCACCAATTATAAAAGAAATCCCCAGTTTTTGAAATAAATATCAGAACTTGTGCCACTGTTCTATAATCGATCTAATAATATTTTCGTTACAAAATTCGTAAGCAACCTCATCTCTCACTTATAATTTAATTGGTTATCTGCTGACAGAGTCAATGGAAATATTGATTAATTTCGGAATCGCATATAACTTAGCTGAAGTGTCATTATATTAAAATGGGAAAAGAGAGTACAGTGCTTGATTAAAAACACTGTTTTGATATTATAGATGCTCTGCAAGTTTGAGTGTCCACATTATTGAATTAGTACTGTGCCTGTATATACAAATATGTCATTGCTGTAAAAGTAAAAAGGCTTTAAATTCGTTAATTTACACGACAACTCAATTTATTATATCATTGCATTTTTACAGGGATCTATAAAAAACTTAAGCCACGTTTGCTTGGTGACCGATAAACTAAAAAAAGGTGATAGCAAGTAATGGGATTTGGGTCCTTTTTACAAAAAAATAAAAAAATAAAAGGATATAGAAAAGAAATAAGCAAATAGGATAAAAAAGAAAATCTTAAACAATTTTTACTGTTTCAGTTGGTTTGCGGTTGTAGGAGGAACATATGAATGAATACAAAAAAAAATTTTTTTTCTGTTTACTGGATACACAAAATACGGTATATTTTTAATATAAAGATGTACATATGTCCTTACAAAAATATTTTGCTGTCTAAAATACGTGTAGAAGACAAGAGGCATAAAATAGCCAAACGCCTTTGTAGTTGTAGTATTGGTATTCAACTTAAATACTGAAGAAATTTATAGAATTTTATTTATCCTGTGTAACATATTTTGTAACAAATTTAAAATTCCATTCATTCTTGTGCTCAGAAATAATGTTGTTTGATAAGAAATGCGAAATATTTTTCCATATTTTTTCTATTTTTTTGTTTTTTTTTTTTTTTGTTTTTTTGTAACATTTTAAATTACGATTTTATGTTTTAAAACGTTTCAATTTACTTTTGCGAATGTAAAAGAAAAATTAGTGATTTTCTAATCACATATTAGACATTTGCCAAAATGTCGCTTTCTTTATCGAACGACTTAGATAGAAATGATAGAATTTTGTAATCAAAAGATTCCTTGTTTACACAGTGCAATACTAAAACCTTGAACCAGTTGAGACCCCCAAAATATGAAAGCTTATGTTGGTAAAAGAAAAACCCTAGTTGGGTTTTGAATTATTAGCTGGGGTTTTTTTTTAAATTAATTTTTGAAATTCTCGATTATGGGGTGGATTTTAGTACAACTTTTAAAAAACGTGTACTGACTCTTAAGTATATATATCTCCAGACCTATTTGATATATTGCTTTTCTCTCTTTGGCAGATTTTTACCTCTTAATTAGATCTACAAAAATTGTACCTTGAGTTAAAATAAAATATACAATTACAATCTTAATGAAAACAGCTAGAGTGTCAAAAAATTTAAAATTTCGTCATAGATTTTTATTGTTGATGATGGAAAATATAAGAACACTTCAAAAATTTTAAAATAGATGCTTAGAAAAATTTATGATTTGGAACATAAAGAATAATGACCCTTCAAATCTTTTTAAATATATATTGAACTTTAGTCGTCCCTTTCGGAGATAGTCTAGATCAGCATACTTCCCAAGCATCGAATCTATTTTTTATTTTTTTTCTTTGAACTACTTTTCCATCGGGATGTTTACTTAGTGGAAGGGATCACCTTCTCATCAAATCCTGTTGGCAATTGACTTTTTTTTACGATTCATTCCAATTTTGAAATTTATGCATCCGTACCATGTGTTTTCATCGTATACGCGTCCTGTGGGTTCGTCCATATACTGGTGCTCCATAAGGCAGTGGGCTTGGTTTTCTGTTCATCTAGTTGAGTATGTAGGAAAAACAACGTCTGCATACTCCACGAATAATTGAATAACGGACTGTGTTTACATGGTACAGACATATCAGTTGTTGTTTTTGTTATTTCATCTCAAAGCAACATTTTTAGATATAAATGGCAATTACAACCCTCTTTCTGGATTACGGCCCACACTGGTTCAAGAGCGGCATTAATTCATTTTTTTCATGCCTTTTGATCTACCTGATTTTTTTACAGTTTATAATAGACAATCTAATTATCATGTATCAAAAATATTAGGCTTATATCTTTATTACTTTTTTGTCCAGAGACATTTAAAGTTGACCTAAGTGAATGCGTTTGAAATGACGGTATTATATGCGCTACCTTCTATCGCTTCATGCTTTTAAAATTCTCTTGTAATGGCACTAAAAAGATTTTTTTTTCATACAATTGGACGTTATTTATGATATATATATGTATATAAATAAAAAAATTTTCAAATTTAAAATAAATTTGTTTTTACTACAAAAAATTGTCCAAAAATATATATTTTCTCCAAATTCTATGGATTGCATCTTCTGTGCACCAACGAGCCTCAGCCAGATACTTATTAAAGCCTGAAGTCTCAGCTAATTATTTATTAAAAATTCAGCTGCCCGTTTTTGCCCCTAAGCAATTCCGATTTAAAAAACTAAAATTAGTTAGGAATAATTTCGTTCACAATCATGTAATTTCAGTAGACGTTTGTATTAAAATCTGTTGCATACTCTTAGGATTGCACTTCTCTGCAATAGATTTTATTGCAACTTGTCAGCAGTTTTCCCGGCCATTTTCAGAAAATTCATAAGTTTGTTTAACGATCTGTAAAAACTTGTGGATTTTTTTTTTGGGTAAATTCAAAGAATAGGCTTTTAGGGTTCATTGGGTTCCAGTAATATAGCCGGACCTATCCTTTATTTAAAAGAAAAACTGCAAATTTTGAGGCTTAGAAGGCAATTTTAATTCGGTCATATCTCCTACACTACATACGCAATCTAAACAATTTTTTCTACGAATTATAAAGGAAGTGCTATATTTCAATAAAAACGGCATTGAAAAGTTATCAATTAAAATATCTGACATATGAAAGCTACTGAACTGTGTAAAAATTTTCCTCAGTTTTCGTCTTACAATATTTAAGTGACTTCTGTAGACTTTTTCTAAGACAAAATATTTCTTTTTAATCAAATAAATTATGAATTTGTCTCAGTGAAACACTCTTCTTTGCAACGGTATTATTTGATTTGTGAAAAATAGTTTTAAAAAATCGAATTTTAGTCACCAAAATACCGCCTACACCGAGTGCAAGACGGTGCGATAGGCGTGGCAGATTTCAATGAAACTTGGCATGCGTCTTTTGTTTTTTCTAAGTAGTATATGTACTAAATTTTAAGACTTTTGCTTTTATACGAAAGGCTTTATGTGAAAATATCCATTTTGATTGTATGGGCGGTGGGCGGTGGGCGATGGGTGTGGCTGATTTTCATGAAACTATTTTATTTTCTTAATTTAGTCAATATAATACTCTGTGCCAACTTTCAAGTTTCTAGGTCCACTCCTTATAATTAATGCCACCAATCGTATGAAGCTGAACCAGTGTGCGGCCTAGCTTCTCGCAGCATCCATGTTGTGTGTGTCCTTTTTTTCCACGAGTACTATGATCTACAGCTTCAAGTCGATTCCGAAAGACTGATTCATACATATATTTGGATACTATTAGCTTGCCTTTTAAGCTTTTTTAATGTGAGTAATATATATATATCGTCGCAAGAATTTAAGAACGCTTAACTGATAAAAAATTTTATGTTCACCAGAGCCAAAAAACCTGTCTGAAAGTAGAAGGAAAACACTGGTATTTTTCTTTTCATCATAGAAATCTCTGCCGGGACCAGTCCACGCGTGTTTTTTCTGATAAAACTGACGCAAAAAAACGTATTTTCGATTTTTTGTCAGTTACAGCATTCTTTAATTCTTGCGACGATATGTATGTTCTTTGCTCTATATCACCAACATTTAGAGGAATATTTAAATCTGGATTTCTTATATGTATACTAATCCAGTCAAAGGCAAACATTAAGAGGATTGTATGATTATTTTCACTACTGAAACTTAATATATATTTAAAATTTTATAATCACAGTACAGATATTTAATCTTTAGCTTTAAAGTTGATTTTAATTATATACAAAAATTAAATATATTTCTATTAATGCTATGAAATAATGATTCCTCACAGTATACAGCTCTTAATATATAATATTTGTGGCAGCTTTGCATACTATTTTTTTTTCTAACTTGTGGTTAAAAGCTAATTGAAATTCGTTCAACATCTTTGAAAAGCACTTTCCAATTTAAACAAATTTTCTAAAACCAACAATTAAATTTGAATTTGGTTTCTTTTCTTTCCAAATCTTAAGTCACACACACACATTTTGTTTTAAAATAAAACAACAACAAAACAAGCATTATTTAGATAGTCTTAAGTATTGCTTTTGTTGTTGTTGTTTTTAAAATATTTCTCAATATTGGTCTCAATTACTTAAATAACAGAAAACAAACCAAAAAAAAAAAAAGATTTTAAATCTGAATTCATTAATGCAGTCATCAATTCTTCTCTCTGTCTGTCTCTCTTCAGAAATAATATTTTTTTTTCAATTTCCGTTTGAATTTTCTGTTTTGTTTGAATATTTTTTGCAGCAGCTTTTATGTATTTTTGTTTTAATGGATGTCCTTTCAAATATGAAAGACAAACGCAAACGCAAACACTCATTCATACATACACAGATATTTTTAATACAAATGTGCAAATGCTGAATGGCCTAAAAGTGAGTGTTGATTGACGTGTACATGTGCCTAAAAGTGTTTTTATATTTGCATGTTACATACACACACACACACACACACACACACAAATGTATGTATTTATGTATTGCTATTAAAAACAAACAGTATAGTTAAATACATATTGTAAATATGTACATACATATGTATGTTCTTTATTTTTTTCTTTAAATTGTATCACTTTCACTTATAAGCACACGCACACACACATACAATGCAAACGAGTGTTGATATGAAAATTGAGACTGATAGTAGAGAAGCTTAAATTATCCAACACACTTACTTACTCATATAAGTATACTTGTTTTAGTTAATGCCGTTATTTTTGTTGTTGCTTCTGTTTTTGTTCATAAAATTATTGTTGTCTCCACTTGTTATGCCTCTTAATGGTTTGAGGCTTCTCTGTTTTGATTTAGTAGTGTTGTTGTAGTATTTTTTTTACAGCCTAAAGAATTTTCATATTTAAATTTATATGCCCTTAAGCTGTACATTTTTGCATTAAAAATTTACTCTCATTCTGTTATCGTACTCTTTTGGTTGACTTACAAAAGCTTAAAGGGAATTGTTAATTTTAATTTTCATTTACAATTTATCTGATTTGTGATGTGTGTACATACATATTGTTCTGTTGTTTGTTTTATTCAATTAACATCAGATTTAATTTCAAATAAATTTAAGTAATTTTATGTAAATAAATAATAAATGATGAGGGGCTTGAAATGCAGCAGAAAAGGATTAAGGATAAGGAAATTGTTTTGTTCTTTATGACAAGAGCTACAACCTTGACTCAGAAAGTAAATCAAAATTCCGAATTATCATTTTGTTTTTGCTAAAATGACACTGAGGCCCCAATTGTGTCGAGTCCCACTAAAAAATTTTTCATGACTTTGGGCAAAACTGGGCTGTGTCTCTCGTATCTACTTTTTTGTTTTTTTTTGTCTTTTGTCACTTAGTGGTGTTCTTATATGGTTATTTTTGTTTCGTGTTGTACTGTGTAATGTGAAATTTAGTTAATAGGGCACTGCTACACGTTCAATAAATATCGCGATATTTGGATCGCGATTCATTTTAATGGATTGATGGATCACGAGCGTATGCTACACGTTCAATATTTATCGCGTCAGTATTTACTTTATTTTTGTGCAGTGCATATCGGTTATTAAAAAAATGTCAAGAGCAAACCAATTACAATTACCATTACAATTTATTAAAACAAAATTTTTACAAATGTAATACAATTTTTTATTTGTCAATTTTTTTTGTCTTTTCTTTTGTTTTATTTACATATATATTTATTTAACGTATCGCGATCTAGATCACGAAAATGCTAGACGTTCAATATTTATCACGCGATCCGCGATCCGCGATCTGGATTTCATATTTTAGGCCATTCTGCGATATGGATCGCGATCCATCAATATTGCATGCTACACCTTCAATAAATATCACGATACTGCAAATATCAGGATATTTATTGAACGTGTAGCAGTGCCCATAAAGTAGTTGAAATATAAATGCTTTTCTAATTTGTCATGTTAATTCGGAGGCGTGGTAATAAATCCATGACATTTTCGATACAAAGAAAAAAACAGTTTTATATATTTCCCTATAGTCTCCCATCAGTTCCATACACTTTTCTTATTATTTCTCCATATTTTTTTTATCAAGTTGAATTTGTTGAGGTCAGTAAAATAAGTATTTGCTTGTATGATATGTTTTCATCACTGAAGACAAATCTCTTTCCTACGAGACATTTTTAAGTTATAGTTTAGAAGATTGGGTCTTTACTACGAACCATAGCCCAATTTTTAGCCCAATGTAGTGTAGTAAACGTATCGTTATATTTAACATTGTAAAAACAAATATGTATGTAGGTTCCTGATTGTAAATTAATAAAAAAAACATTTTATCTAAATGGCATTTTATTTCAGTAACTTCTGTATGAATTCATTTGATTCACTTTGCAACTGATTAACTTCACAAACTGTATTGCAAAGCCTTATTTTATCTCTGCTTAATTAGTATTGAAGTTGATATTCGGTTGTTGCATCTGTTTCTATAAAAAAATTACTCGCATCTAGAAACTTATTTTCCCCCATTCGACTATAAAAATGTAACAATGGCCGCATGTTTTGTCTAACAGACGTCTTTCCTAAACGAGTATTTCACGATCAAACTAGATTTTGTCGACTTGTTTTGATAAATTAAAATACTTTTTGATTGCTTTCTGCTTGCCAAACAACTTAAATCATTGGATTCTTATGTAAAATACTTAAAATGCTTTTGTTATTGTCTTTGTTTAATGCTTTTGCATGTAGAAATGGGCATGTGTGTGGCACATGAAATACAAACGCGTTAGTCTATATTGCTCTACATACATACATACATACATACATACATACATACATACATACATACATACATACATACATACATACATACATACATACATACATACATACATACATAATTGGCAATTATAATCCTGTGTTAGGCTTACGGTCTAGCATCTCGCAGCGCTCATGTTGTGTGTGTTAATTTTTATCCATGAGTACCGGGACCTACAGTTTAAAGTCGATTCCGAACGATAGACTTGAGAAGCTTTTTCATGGCAATTAATTACTCCCAGAGCTTTTGCCAGAAGACTGCTGAGAGGTAGTCGCCGAAAGAAATATTTTCTTCACATTTTTTTTATGCAAGATATCAGAGCTGAGATTTGAACTCGGCGCTATCGTCGTAGTAAAAAATAAAATTTATTATTATTTATTATTTTTTGTACTAATTTGGTAAAGAAATGTGTCAACAAAAAATTATCAAAGGGATTTTCTTTGAGTAATCTTGTACAAGAACTAATCACTGGTGTCATAGAATACAAGTTTGTCAAAATTAGTTTTGAAAACGAGATAAAAACGCATACTTTAGTGTTATGGCATTTAATGCCATACGAGTTTGTTTTTTTTAGTTCGAAAGCGAACAAACTCCACTCAATATCTTCGAATAACATTGAATTTAATGACTCCAAAGTAAGCTGTTTCACATCATTTTCAAATACATCTTCGGAGTCTACGCCATACCTGACTTCCTAATAAGAAATAATAAAAGATTTAATTTTATTTAACAATTTGCTTTAATTGTCCTTTCATTCTGAAAATATACGTTTTTGAAACGTTCAATATTTTTTTAAAAAAAGTGTATTTTTCCTTTAATTAATTGCTGTGAATTTTATTAATTTGCTTGCATTCCTTATACACGTAAACGGTTGTTTGTTGGCATTGCCAATCTCCTCAGATCTTTTAATTGTCTCAACGAACACACAAAAAGGAAATTGTTAAATTTTCTTCTTTCATTCGTTTTTTGTTGTTTCGTTCTTATAAAAAAATGAATTTTTCGCATTTTTGCCATAAATTGTTTCAACTGGAGAAGAACAAGAAAATCAAGCAAATAAACAACATAAATACTCGTGTAAATGTTGCATGCAACAAATGCCATAAAATGTAATTTATAGTTTTTTTATATGTTCTGTTCTGTTCTCTTTTCTTTTTTATATCATTTTATTACTATTTATGTATGTTTCTTTGTGTTTGAGTGTGTATGTGTGGCTGATACAACATCTTCTCTTGTGGCTTTTTAAAGTTGACTTTCAATAGCTGCTGCATTCAACATGCTCATGTTGTTCTCATTCATGTCATATTTATTTTAAAACATTATTTTGTTTATGCTGCACATTTTTATGGGAACATGAATATGAAATTGTTGCAAGTTTTACTTCATTTTTATTTTTATTTTTTTTTTTCTGTTTTATTATGGTTGTTATTCTTTCGTTTTATTATGATGATATGTCAGACCGATGCGTGACTTCTGTTTTTACGAACATTTTATCTTCGAGTGTGTAAATAAGAAAAAACTTTTTCTTATTTAAATGCCATTTTTTATTATTTTTTGTGGCGTTTTTCATGTTGCATTTTGCAGAAATAAAATAACTTTTTTTTTGTATTTGTTTTTATAGGTTGGCAGTGGCTATACTTTAGTTACCATCTGTTGTTCCACTATTGCTTGCGCAACCTTTAGTTTTCTTTCTTTTATGTTCTTCTCCAATTTTGTCAAAATGCCAAAGTATGTATGGGTCTGTGCCATAACTCTGCATGCACTTGTACTGTTTGTTTCTACCATTTTGTATATCCAGCCAAACAGTTAGCCTGGTCATAAGAAATTAGTAACTGTTGCTTTATTAAACATTCATTAGTCATGAGAGATGTCAGCACCAGCAGATTTTTATTAAGCTTTGTCTTATTTTTTTAGTTTTTAGTTTTTAGTTTTATTTGTCAGTTTTTGTTTGTTTCTCATTTTAATGTTTTTTAATGAGCATTTGGAGACTTAAGCAGACATGACTTTTGGTCTGTTAAATTAGCAAATAAATAGAGAAAACATGAATTTGTATTCAATTAAAATAAAATTATATGGAAATGAAAATATGCAATAATATAGAAAAAGTATTATTATTATTTTTTTTTTAAATTTTTCTATATAACTACACTAAAAGTCAACTCATAGTCATTTATAGAGTTCCTGTTAATCTTTTTGTAATGATTTAGAAGTCTTGAAAATGATATTCTTCTAGAATCATTTTCATTTTACTTTGCATTTCATTTAGTAATTGTTATTATTATTTTACTTAATAGTACAGTTTCTTAAAAATTGTCGAATTTTTAGGACATGCAACATATGATTGTACATATATGAGGTCTGGACAAACCTAACTAGGGACATATATATGTTTGTAGGATTTAGTCCAGAGTAATATTCTGAAGAGTAAATGTACATCTCGTTATAAGAAATTTAACATATTGGAGGCACATTATTTGTGTGCTAACTTGTGCATATAAAACATTTTGTGCTATAGATATGCTAATATCATATTGAATATGTTGTTCTTTTATGGGATATAAATATGTTAGTTCAACATACCGTCCAGATTAAGCTTTAAAGAGAGAGAAGATTCCAGGTAGTTTTAAATAAAAAAAAAGAAATAATAATTTTGATCAATAAATGGCCGTACTGCATATAAAAAATATTACAATTCTGTGTGACATACTCTTTAGCCGCAACTAAAGAATTTATTTCGGTACTCATTAAGTTCAATAACATTTGACACTAATTTCGTGTAGTGTAATTCCATATTTCTTGTATATAATGCTATCATGGTTAAACTGTTCTTTAGATAGCATCTGGGATATAAAACCATTTTTATATTATTTTTGCATCTTCTTGACAGATGCTTTATTTGTCACTGAAGGTCGCAAAAATTCTGCCGGCACATTGATACAGTTCATTATTTATGGCATTTTTTCTTATAAAACATAGATCACCCAGTCTTGGCGGAAATATTTAAAAAATTTAAATTTCAGTTTCTGCAAGAGAAGCAGAATAAGCAAATAAAATTTAATATTTTTTTATGTAGTTTATGGTTAAGATACAATACAAGCACGAAATCAAAGGAATTAAAGCTAAGGCCCATTTCCAACGAGTATAATAAATTGCTGAGCTTGGATTTATGTATAGAATTTTTGAGTCTTTTTCTTTATATTTTTCAATTTTTGAAATATATTTTCCATATTTTATACTCGCTGATCTTTTTATTATTTCTAAAATTGATTAAATTCTTTGAGTGTGAGATCGTTTTTAAATAAATATTTAAAGAATTCTTTGTATAGCATCGTCAGGAATTTAAAAAATGGTAAACAGGATTTGCCAATTTTTTTCTTTCAAAAATTTAAATTTAAAAGTTTTATAATTAATTTATTTAGATTTTGTTTGCTTATATATGCAGTTTTCTTTTCTTTAAAAAAAAAAATAAACCAAAATGAATATTTAGTGGGTATGCACCATTACAAAGTACATGCAAATGTGAAAACACCCAGCAAACAAACTGGCTTAATTACAAAATAGATATAAGTTGAGCTCAATAATTTTTTCAAGCTATAAGCGCTTAGGCAAAAATTCAAAACAATTTGGAAAACTAAGCGTATAGTCTTGCTTAAACTAATACCTCAATAACTCATTTATTTTCTAACAGATTTTTAAATCGCGGGGTCGTGGCACAGTGGTAGAGCGCTCGCACAAAAACTCACACGGCCAAGGTTCAATCCCAGCGAAGGACAAAATTATAATAATCAAAATTTGCGGTTGTCTAAAAAACTACAATTTAAATTTAAAATAAATTTAAAAAAATAAGAGGTTCCCCCTCCCTCCTCCAGCAAGACCATCTTCAAGAAACCGCTCCCTGACATTTCTAATCTATTCCACCAGAAACCAATGATCAGGAGTACAGCGCCACCTTCTGGGAAGGTAACAGCTAATCTACTGAAGACGCTCTCACCATTAAAATTCAAACATCCACCGACAGATGAGGATGAAGGTATAACACTGGCTCTTGAGTGGACAATTTGACAGCAACATGTTTCATAAATAAAAAAAACAAAAAAAAAACAAGGCGCAAAATATACAAACATCTATGAAAAAAAACCTTCTATCAACCATCTTCACATTCCAATACAATGCACTGCATGAGTAGGGGTTTACCCCTGAGTATTGGTCTTAAAAAAAAAAAATAAATTAAATCTTATTTTAATCCCTATAATACATTTACTTTATTAATTCATACTTCACGGCTGGAGTGTATCCGAAATATCAAATTTTTTATGACTCTGGTGCGTAAATCAAACTAAATTTGATCGACTGCAAGAGTTCTACTGGCTTTAAGGACCGTTTATTCGCATACATCTGCCGTTTAAGAAAGCCTAACAAGAAAAGTTCATCGGAGTTTAATTGCACGATTTCGGTGGCCAGTTCACATCACCTTAACATGAGATGACCATACCTTCAAACCACTCGTGCAGAATATCCAATCTATCTATAGAATGAACTGTGTGGCTCGTAGTGTTGTCGTCTTGAAACAAGATGCCCGTGTGTGCCAAAATCAACCAATTCAGACCAAAAGAAGTAGGTAATCATCGCCATTTACAATAATTTCCAACATTTTACGATGATTTTTCGACAAAACAAAAAAAATTTTTATATTTTTATCTTACTCGAACAGAACAACCATTTCGTTAAAATAATTTCATAATTTGCAAGCGTTGTTGAGTGCTATATACTTGCATTCGAATTTGTCAAAACAGACTTAATTAATTATAACTAATTTGACAAATGTGGCTTTAACAAGATTTCCATTCTGTTCAACTGTCAAACTCCCTATTAGTAGACTCATGAAATTTGAAAAACCAAAATTTTAAGTTCATGGAAATTTCAATTTCAATCGTTTTCAAAAAGTTTGGGTAAAAACAGAAGAATGTCAAAGTTTATTTTAAAATTAGGCAAAAAGTCTTTTGATGAGCTGGGGGAGCATCGACGAAATGATCATCGGGGCAGGCAGTTACATCAAAGCTATCCATTTGATTAACAAGTTTTGTAAAATTATTTGAAAATAATTTCAACTATTGTTTTTGAATGTGAGTGCACATATTTAAAACAATATTTTTAATTGTGAGATATAAAATATAAATTATTTATAAATATTACAAACATTTAAATTCATTTATAAGAGTACATGTAGGTTTGGCTTAAAGAATAGGCTTGAGGTTTGAGCTTAATGTCAACTAAAGAAATCATAATTTTTCAAACTTTTAATTCCGTATTGGCTGGGTATGCTCTTGCCAATGTACGTAATGTGGATGCATACATATATGTTTTTGTATAAATTAGCACCATTATGACCTAAACTTTTTTATGCAACATTTGTTTCTGGAGATTTTGTTTTTCTTCATAAAACTAGAAAAAAACTCAAAGAAAGACAAAAAATAGAAGAGAACGAACGGAAGGAAGTTAATGGCAAATATGTTTAAACTTTGTAGTTTTCAGCAGTTCGTGTTCATATATTTGAAAAAAGTTTTTCATTTTCTATTCATGAAACATTTTTGTTTGCTTTTTTTTAAATAAAACTCAAAAGAAAGTTAACAAAAAAGAGCAGCACTAACAACAGAAGTGTCAGAATCATTATTACTGCGTATTTTCGAGGTCTATTTCAGAATGAGACAATACAGACAAAGTAAAGAAGACAATGAACAGAATTAAACACTAGATTTGAAATTTGTTCGAGACAATTGTAGGAGCATTTCTTTGTCCAAAGAATGAGTGCAAAAAAAAATTTTTTTAAACATTTGTTTGTTTCTTTTTCAGTGTCTTTTTACAGAGTCTTAACATTTTAAATGCCATAAATTAAAGGCTTTATTTCTTCTGCCATAAAGTTTATTAAATTTAAAATGTTTTGTAGGATTCTTTGTTTTCTTTTTTCTCTACCTTTTTTGTTTTTGCTACAGCTGCTTAGAGCAGGTCAAGGATGTCATTATAGGAAATTATTTTTGTTTGTTACGGAATTAAAAAAAAAAAGAAAAACAAACTTTTTTAACAAGTTTTTATTAAAAGAAAGACCAATTTTATTTATTTTTTAATGTGTGTGTGTCTAAATGTTTGCCAACAATACAGTAGTAAACACTTGTGTCTTCCCACTTTATGTTTTCGCTTAAAGTTGCTTTCATTTAATTGCTTCATTGCTTCTGTTACGGGAGTAATTTTCATTAATCGATAAAGTAAAGTAAAAGACGAGTAACATCGTGTTTTATTTTGTAAATTTGTTGAAGTTTTCTTTTCTTTTAATTGGGTTCTTAAACTTAATTTCGATAAATAAGTTTGAAATAAAAAATTTAAATTTTCTTTTTTTAAATTTCAACGGCCGTTTTAAAAAAGTATAAAATACTGTTCAAAAACATAAAATCATCAGAGTACAATTGAAAATAGCCATATCTCTAAGCATTTGAAAGATAATTGATAAATATTAAAAAGACCCTGTTGAAAACCAGATGTACCTTTAATGTACTTTCCATTGCTGAAAATTCCACTTTTTTTACGATATAATAGAGAGATACGAATCCGTTTAAGTAAATTAAAAATTAATAAGGGGGGTGCGTGGTATAATGGTTAGAGCGCTCGCACAAAAACTCAAAGGACCCAGGTTCAAATCCCAAAAGAGGTGAAAAATGAAAAAGTTTGCGGTTTTTTAAAAATTATAATTTAAAAGTAAGAGGTTCACCCCCCTCCAGGAAGGCCATCTACAAAGATACCGCTCCCCGACATTCCATTCTATTCCACCTTAACCAATGTCAACAAAAAACGAATGATCAGGGGAAAAAAGCGCCACCTATTGGGAAGTAGCAGATAACAGCTAAACCTACCCAGGGAAGGCACACTCACCACACAATTAACATGCAACGATGAGACAATTGCTGTTGATCATTCAAAGGTAAAGGTATAACTCTGGCCTTTGAGTGATCAATTCACAGCAATTTGTCTCTTTCCTAAGGCACTTAATAATAAACTAATTAATATAATAATATACATATGTACTGTCTTTTCCAAAATTCCAATACAATGCACAGCATTTAGTATGGGTTTACCCCTTAGTATTGGTCTCAAATAAAAAAAAAAGAATCCAATACAATCCAAATTAAAAGAAGTTATGTTAGGCCTTGTCAAATGCTTTGCTATAATTTACCTAAAAACATCTTTCTTTGAGATTATAAGTTGTAGATCTTCTACAGCAAAGTTTATAAGTTAAAGATCTTCTACAGCAAAAGCCATGGAGTTTTAAATAAAATTGGTGATAATCGATGATATAAAATGTCATTTAATATTTTTTCAAACATCTTTGGGAATTTTATCGGGCTTAAGATAATAGTGCGTCGCTATCATACTTTAGGTTTTAACTCCAATTAGATTTTAATTCAATATTTTTAGATTGATTTCATAACTACGACTGCAATGTAGATTAAAGAAAAGAAACCATTGAACATATTCGAGAAATACATATTGAACAAAATTTTTTTTCTCGTCTTGATTTTTTTTTATAGAAAATAATATTTTCATATTTTCTAAATACAAACTTGAAACGAAATTTATTATTATTTAGTATTTATTATTTCTGTACACATTTGTATTGAAATTTCACAAAATGATTAATTTAAAAGAAATTTTTTCCAATTTAAATTCATAATTTTTATTTATTTTTTAGCTTTCATTCATATATCGTATGGTATGTCAAGCGTATATGGTTATGCAAATAGAAAACAATATTTTATAAAAAATTGTTTTGTTTTGCTTAGTTCGGTTGGTTGGTTGACGTGTTTTTTTTAAATAAAAATAAACTTATAATTGAGCTTGAGGTCTCTTATTTATTTTTATTGTGATGATTTGCAACGTTAGAAGTTAAAAAAAAATTTTTTATATGACCATAAAATATTTTCATTATCAGTTATTTTTTATTTGTTTATCATCCGGAAAGGCGAAAGTGTAACCAAAAATTATTTAATAAATGTTAGTGGGTATTAAATTTTCATCCATTATAATGAATGGATTTTTGTTTTGTCTTTTTAGTAAAATTTTCTCTTTTTATGGAAAACATACTGGTATTCTGTTGAAATTTAAGCTTATTAGAATTCATAAAAAAATGTTTTTAAAATTAAACAATTCAATTATTTGTTATTCCGTTTAAAGTTTGAATTAAATTTAAATTCTAAATTTATTACATTCTGCTTGTCATCCTTGGCCATCTTCCAGCTACCCTCGGCCATTTAAACCTAAAAAAGTTTACAGAATTGTTAAATTTATTCATAAATATTGTTTAGAATTAATGTTTAGCAATTTAAAATACTTTAATAAACACAAAAATATGGTAAAAACTTTAGCGCCTCCTTCTTTTCTTAAGGCCTGCCAAAATGTTAATACCGAAATGATAAAAAATTAATTTTGAAGTACGACCACCGACCAAAAACAAAAGAAAACGAGAAAAAGGCCAAAAAACTTGTTGCTACTCAAACTTGTTGATGAAACACATGAAATAATTTGAAAAGTTTTTATGTTTTCAAAAGTAGAATGAAATATTTAAGCAGCCTTGAGACAATAAGGGATGATTCCTAAGTAGCAATAAGTAAACGGAAATGGTTTAAGGTTTAAATGTTAACGCACACACACATTAATCATGATTAACGGAAACGCAGAAATGAAAACAACAACATTAAGATAAAAAGTTGAAAAAGAAAACAAAGGGAAAAAGAGAGAAAAAGAAAGTTGGAAAAAATGGTTCACATTCAACAGATAGAAACAAAATTTAAATAAAATATTGTCTTTCTCACCACGACATTCAATGAATGTTAATAAAAAACAAACGGGCTGCCATGCCTAACACCAACATTATATTTGTAGGTTTGAGAGTGTGAAATTTTCGTTAAAAGAACAACATATTCCTTTTAATTTTTTTAGATATCAAAGATGGATTAAAAGGACTGTGAAAACCTTAAATTTCAGTTTCTTTCTGCTGGCCTGCCAACGAAAAAACGTAAATTCTCATGCGATAAATCATTATAATGAATGCCCGTATAATGACAGTATTAGTTGGTATTCCTGTTAATGAATTGTTTGCTTATATCACTTGTTTACTACGTTTCAGATTTCCTATTTTGTTCTTTCCATGTTATTGTTATTTTTGCACCATCATTATCAACATCATCATCATCATCATCATCGTCTGTGTGGTTTATTTGTTTGTATAAAATTATAGAAATGATGAATTACATGTCCATTAATGGCTACATATTTAGTTTTATTGCTCTCGTGTGTGTACATTTATTTTGAAATAAAACAGATTTTTTTTTTCTAATTTTCTTTTATTTTCTCATTTTTGTCTGGCTTATGGCTTTAATTTCTATTATTTTCTTGGAAAGTCAACAAATTTTGCTAAAATTTACACTCAATTTGTTTTAATTTATGGCTGGCTTCTTAAAACCATAATATTTTGGCAAATTAAAAATTTTAAAGAGTGCCCTAAAATATATTGCTTTTATAGCAAATATTGGATACATACATACATACATAACTGGCCTTTACAACCCTGTGTCAGGATTACGGCCTAGCTTCTCGCAGCACTCATGTTGTGTGTGTCAATTTTTATCCATGAGTACCGGGACCTACAGTTTAATGACGACTCCGAACGACAGACTTGAGAAGCTTGTTCATGGCAATTAATTACTCTCAGAGCTTTTGCCAGAAGACTGCTGAGAGGTAGTCGCCAAAAGAAATATTTTTTTTTTATATTTCTTTTTTTCTAAGATGTCTGAGCTGGGTGTCGAACCCAGGGCTCATGTCTTAGTAAGCCAACACACTAACCACTAGACCACGGCGACTACTACGACTACTACAAATATTGGATATCCCTTGATTTTTATCAATGTTGTACTTTCTTTGCTCAAATCTTTCAAATGAAACAAAAACGAGCTGCTGATTTTTAGAATTTTTATTTCATTTATTGAACAAAATACGCCTTTTTGCAATGCTCTGTTTCCAAGTATTTGCTCATATAGAAGTGTTTTTTTTGAAGACTATAGCGCATGCGTAACAATCTCTAACACACCCTGGATAACTAAGTGTTTCCGAACAGTTTCATATCCATTTTGATCTTTTGCGGTTGTTGTCCAGTTTGTCGGTTTTGTGTGGCTTTTTGTCATTAGTTGAAGCTAAAAGTTCTTTGCAAGTAAAGTGCCTTGTTTCTCTTGAACTTGTGTCTTTACATTCTACTTTTAAAATTGTTTGCGACAGTCATTCTGACGACATCCTCATCCAATCTTTTGTACATATTCGAAGGTGTATTACTTGTTCAGATTACTTACTAACTCTCTAAGAATGTAATGTAGAACAAGTAGTAGGTACAATTCTAAATAACAGATAACAGCTAAACTACTTAGCGAAGACGCTCACCACTCATATTTAACATCCGCCGACAGATGGGGCAATTGCTGTTGATTATTCAAGGGTGAAGGTATAACACTGGCCTTTGAGTGATCAAATTGACAGCAACTTGTCTTATTTACATAAGGCGCTTAACTTCTAAACATCTATCTATTTATCTATATATTCAACATTCCAATACAATGCCCTGTTTATGGGGATTACCTCTGAGTATGGTCTTTAAAAAAAATAACCATTAAAATATTGTGTAAATTCTGCTCTTTTTGAAAATTAAAACAGAAAAACGCAAATAGTTTACAAACAAGTTACATTGTAATTGCTTTAAATCTTTAAATTTTTATTTCCTTTATATCTCATCGCAATCTTATGTATTTCATTTCATTTCATTTAAAGCCATTTGATGCCATCGATTATTCTATTAATAATTAAAAAGGGGAGGTTTTAAAATGATTTTGATTAATGGCCAACATTGCAGATTTATATTTTAAAATGCATGATTCTGACTTTGTTTTCCTGTTAGTGAAGAAGAAGAAGAGGTAGGTGTGCCTTCACATATTTGCTTAAATATGCAAACATGCATGCATGCATGTATATGTGTATGCGCAACTGCTAGAGTTTTTGCACATCACGTTCATTCATTTATTTATTCCGTAGATTTTACACACGAGTCAGTAGTAAAATGACAAGAAAATATAACCGGGCACCACCAGTAGTAAAAGTTTAAAACACTGAAATGAACTGAAATGTAAAATTAATAATTTTTTGGCTTTAAAGCTTTTTAAACAGAACACAGTGACGTATTTAAATGCACAGGAAATGGCCGTTTACAATTTTTCTGTGCCTTTTTAAGAGTTTTTTCTTTTTCTTAACTTGTGATGTATTATGATTAGATCCTATCATCTATTATTAAAGCAATATTATTAATTATTCCACATTTATTCGGACCACAAAAGTTTCTGAAATTTTACAGAATTTATTTTTTATTAAAATTAATTAAAATTAATTAATTAAAATTAATTTTTTATTAAAATCAGTGCTGCCACACTAGGTTTTGCAATTTGCTTTAATGTTTTCATATTCCACGTGAAAGAAAGTAAACCCATAACACACAGCTATAGCGCTTGTGCTTATTATTGTGATCATAATTTGAAACTGATTCAGTAATATTTTGGTTACAAATTGAATACTACTCGTTGTAAGTCCTGGGATCAAAGTAAAATCTAAGTTAATCTCAATACGATTACTAACTTTGTATGAACTTTTATTTTAATAGGCTTTTGTTGACAATTTTCTTGTAATGTTTTTTCTTATATTTTCGGTCAAATGTTAAAGAAACGCCATATTAAAAGACGAGTATGAACAAACCTGGGCTTTTATTTTCTACTTTTTAAAATTATTATTATTTTTTTTAAAGATTAATTTTTTATCAGAATTATTTTTCATGCAGTTTTCTATTTGTTTTTTTTTTTTTCTTTCCTTTTTTATATATAGAGAGACTTGAAATTTTACAAACTGAAGTACAAAGTAATAAAGTTTCTATTTATTGGCGATAAGAAAAGGGGAACAATTTTTCCTGTAACATGTTAAAGGCATAATAAATCATTGCTATGAGGGAGAATAAAAATAGAAACTTGTGAAAGAAATCAATCAAGTTTTATCACTTGTAAAGAGCATAAAAGGATTTTATAAACGTACGCAGTAATATCGTCGTGCGGGAGTTTAAGTGCTCTATTCGCCATTTTTTAAATCTCGAGTTAATGATTACACTTTAGGTTTTTGACACCAAAATTTTTAAAATCTGCAATCCGTTTTCGGCTATTTATCTCTGAAACTTGACGAGATATCCTAAAACGGCCTAAAGTGGCATCATTAACTCGAGATATATAAAAAATATAAAATGGCAGATAGAGCACTTAAACTCCCGCACGATGATATGCTATGGAAACATATAATTCGATGTTTTCGAACATTTTTTATTTTCAAAATTATTGCCGTCTGAGTTGTAACTGTTATAATCAGATTAGAACTTAGATGGTGTAAATATAGCTTTAAAGATGCAACACTGCTCATAAAACTATCAATTAAAAGTAAAAATGAATAATTAACTTGGCTATTGGATATTTGGGTTTGGAATATTTTCAAAATGCTCATCTGCAAGTATTTATTTATTTTCTAAAATACAAGACAATATTAATTACTATTATGAGCAGAATGACTAAAACTATATGCTGGATGTAGTGTCGCAGACTCTGGTATGAAACAAACCCACTACTCATCCATCTGAAGGGAATATAGCAATTTAAGCCAGTTTTCAAATATAAAGTAAAGACCAAATTCAAATTGAATTTCATTAGATAAATTAAAAATATTTCTTATACTTACTATATATGTAGACAAACTCCACCATAAATGTTGTTTTTAATGACAGCATGGTAACGGTTCGGTATTTTTCAACTCGAATCTTGATTTATGGAAAAGAATTAATCAGACTGTGAGTGACCCCAAACTTCATTCCGAAAACGGTTTATCATAGTAAGCATAGTATACTTTTCAAACATACAGAAAACCTTACATTTGAATCAGTGTTCCAAAATTTACCTTATAAAACGTACTTTAGTGTTTGTGTAGGAAATTCAAAACAAACAAACAACATTATAATATTTTTGAATTTTCTACATAACGAATATACTGTTCTTAACCTATAGAAAAAAAAAAACAAAGGAAAAATATTTTTTTTTTGTTGTAATTTTTTTTCAATTGATAAAAAATGCACAAAAAGAAAATATTTTGAAATTTGGGGAAAAGTAACCCAAGATCACTAAACCAAAATGTATACAAACACTAAAACTGTACTGTTTTAAAACAAAAATCAGAACGACTTATTCTGGTTGTGTAGAAATACACAAACACTAAAAATATAAATACCGTTCTTGGATTTGTGAACCGTACATATAATAATGTACAGTTTATTTTCGAACACTGATTTGAATGTTGTTGATGGTTAAGTATTAAGTATGGAATGTATTGTTTATGGGGATAAGCATGGACATTTCGCTTCTGCTCAAGAAACTCCTCAGGAGACTTTTTCCCAAAGATGGTATTAAAACTATTAAGTATTATGTTGAGAAAACTATACACGATATGAGAATGAAATGCCTGCCAGCTAAATGATCGCTGACTTTAGAGAGATAAAAAAGTAAATTTACTTTTGAAAAATAGGAATGAATTGCTTTTAAATTCTTTTGTTTGTTTTTATGTAACGTCGTCGTCGTCTATTGCTGTAAAGTAAACATCCCAAAAATTAATTGAAATAAATTTAAGCCGTGAGGCATTATTAACATGCGTTTTTGGTGTACAGTTTTTTTAAACTAAATATATCGGCCAAGAAAAAATCGATGTATCATTGGCATGCTTAGTATTGGTTCAATTTTTTCGTTTAAAATGAGTTAAATTTCTTTAAATTCTCGCATAAACGACCTTTTAAGTTGTGATTTAATTTTTGTCATACAATATTTTCCTAGATTATTAATCTACCCTACTGATTAAAAAAAAATTTTTTATAAATAATTACTTTAATTTGAAGACATATGACTTATTTTTATTTATGGACACTGAAGATTACTTTAATAATAAAAAGATTACAATATTGAAACTAGACTCAGGCAAAAATGCAGTAAGAAACTACCGATACTATTGATACGATTTGGTATTGAAAATGAGTTCAGTCCGTTTGTGCTTTCTTCGTTAACGGTTGGTTTTAATATTTCAATAACAGGTAGGTATCACTTTATTACCAACCGTTATTGTTTGGAGAAAGAGAGAGAGAGAGAGAGATAAAGAGAAACTACTCCCCAACTAAAAAAGCCTGTAACAAAATTTTTTAAAGGAAAAAAATATCAAAAGCGGATATGTTCAAAGAATTAAAGACGCAGCATGAAAATATTTTACATTCTCGCAAAAAAGGGTTCTGTTCTGTTCTGTTCCCTTCTGGTTACCAATTTTTCTTTTTTTAATAACGCACTGTTCTTATCATGTCGTTCATAATTCGATAACAGGTCGTTCCTACTGTATTAACAGATCGTTCTTAATTTATTATCTTTTTGTATTTTTATACAATTTGTTCACGATTTTACTACCGGTTGTTCTTGATTTATTACAGAGTAGGAAAATAAACAAAACTGAACGTTTGATCTCATTTTGTTGTGTTCTTTACAATGAGTAAAGCAAAAATAAAACACAAACAGTGAGAAAGATTGTCCCATTTAATTTTGTATATTGTTTTTGTTTTGAGTGCTACAAATACACTAACTCAAATGTGCGTAGGTACAACAAAAAATTAATGAGAAGAAAAAGAACAGAAGAAGAGAAAAAAGAGCAAATTATACGAATATAACGGAATAACAAAGCAAGCACAAGAGCGAAAAGCTAATTATTTCATTTGCGCTCTTTCTCATATAGAAAGTATTTGTTTTAGTTTTGCTCATGTACAATACCGTTAAAAAAATTTTGAAAAGTGTATGCCTTTGTTGTAACGTTTGCGAAATGTTTTGTTTGTTTGCCCACTCATGCGTTAAGCATGATTTGATAACGAAAGTTAACGAAATATTGTTCACGACTCGTTTTTAGTTTGAAATCATTGGATAAAAATTTTAGAACGCTTTTTTCCCTCTGTGTATATATTTCATAGACATATAAATTACATAGAAATCCTTATTTAAACACACCCACGTGCACAAGCAAAAAAAAAATATTTTCAATTTAAAATTTCATTAATGTGGTCAACATTTTTCATTTAAACTTACACGCATGCATTGCAAACGAACAAACAAATACTCGTAAATTTAAAACTGTTTTGGTAAAAAAAAAAAATAGAAAAAGAAATATTATTTATTAAATTATACAACCAAAGCAGTTAACTGCTGTATAAACAGCCACAATAACAACTATAACACGCAAATAAGTATCAAGAAACATTATTTTACAAAAAACGGACACATTAGCTTTGCTGGTATGCATAACCTCACACCTATTTTTAACCAGAGAGAGAGAGAGAGAGAAAGAGAAATAGAGAAACTATCCCCCAACTAAAAAAGCCTGTAACAACATTTTTTAAAGGAAAAAAATGTCAAAAGCGGATATGTTCAAAGAATTAAAGCGGCAGCATGAAAATATTTTACATTCTCGCAAAAAAGGGTATTTTTTTTTGTTGGTTTTCAGTATACTTGTATGTGTATGTGTGCATGTGATTTCCGTTTCGCAAAAATATGTGTAATTGTGTCAGTGGGTGCATGTTAAAAATTAATACAAATAGAGACACACAATCGCACGCAAGGTGAGTATGAGCAAAAATAAACTCGTTGAAATAGAAATTAAATATTGCCTGGTCAAGCAAAATTCTTGAATGTTTTGCTTTCGTTTTTTCTATTTTATTGACTTCCGTGTTTCCCGCTAAATATTTTCATGACATTTTTATTAATGACAGAAAATGATTAATTTTTTGTATGTTTTTGTTTTCTGTACAACGCAGACATTTAAGACAGACATGTTAAGCAGTAGTAAGTGGAAAAATCTTCTGATAGTGGTGAAAATGGGCAACTTGGATTTCGTGTCTTTTTTTAATTACACATTTTAATAATTTTATTTTTATTTTTTGCTCTAAATTTTCTGTCATATAAATTGAAATTGAATTGAAAATTAATTAGATATGTGAAATGAATGCAAATAAAGTTTAAAAGGTGTAACAGGCTTGCTTAAGTTTACTTTAATAAACTAAAGGGTGTTGCTTTAAGAGATAAAGAACTTAAAATGGCAATGCAAAGCATTTATATTATTGGAATGAAAGTACAAATTAAGTTTTTACTGTGATCTCGTATATAGTTTTATGGCATTTATTTTCTTAAATAAATTTTTGTATACTTTTTCCAATAAATCTGGTTGTATATTGAAGTCATACAGCTTTCGTATTGACTTTCAAAGCTTCAAGAATAGCTGTTTTATGGGCTTACACCGATGAAATTTTATAGTCCCATAAAAATTAATTCAGGCTCGTTTACTTAAAAAAGCGAGTGAGTCAGGAAACTTGACCACTTATCGACAGTTGTAACCAAATTGATTTCGTAATTAGTCGCTGTATGGAGAATTGCGTTATCTTGTTAGAACCAAATGTCGTTAATGTTTAGCTGAGTGAGCATGACTGGACTCAACACTCGCTGAAACGGCAGCTTGTTGGTCATTTCAAAAGCAATTAGGAATGCTGACACATAATACTTTTGGGGTAAATGTGTGTTATGCTCATGTATCTGAAATATGCCTGGCATGAAAGTCAAATATTATGAACCGTATAAGTCAGTTGTTACGTTTTCTTGAAAAAGGAAAATGTTGAAAAAATTATTTCTTTCGGCGACTACCTCTCAGCAGTCTTCTGTCAAAAGCTGTGGAAGTAATTGATTGCCACGAAAAAGCTTCTCAAATCTGTCGTTCGGAGTCGACTTTAAAACTGTAGGTTCCGGTACTCATGAATAAAAATTGACACACACAACATGAGGGCTGCGAGAAGCTAGGTGGTAATCCTGACACAGGATTGTAAAGGCCAGTTATGTATGTATGTTTTGAAATTATTCGTTCAATTGTTCAATTGTTTTTATTGCGCTTTAGTTTATTTTTAATTGTTCATAGAAATAAGAATTGGGAAATTTTCATTAACTTATCACTTCGTAACAGTAACATTGAGAATACTCGTATTGGCGCAAAATAATATAAAAAAACTTACCCTTTACGTTATGACTAGGGTATTCAATTATTCGACTTTTTTCTTTGGTCGGTTAATCGAGTGAGTAATTATTCAGGTTTTTTCTTGATCGAATAAAATTGCAAAATTGTTCGGTTAATCATATTTAATTTTATATAAAATAACATACCAATTTTGTGTATTATTAAAACATTTTATTCAAAAAAACAAATAATAATAACCAAAAACATAGTAATGTAATAACTTTTTAAAAATTCATTAATTATAGTTAACGATAGTGTAGAAAATGTAATGAGATCGTATATTTTACTTTCAAACATATTATTGAAAAACTAAACCATAAATAACTCATTAATTAATTTTAATATTTGAGATCATATATATAACGATTTAATATATTTATTTATTTATTTATTTATTTATTTATTTATTTATTTATTTATTTATTTAAGTCAATGGATGAAAATCCTTACTGACCATTACATATAAAATTAACATTAAATTAAAATAATTTCATTTACTAATATATATAATTTTGACAATACAAATGATACAATTACGTATTAAGAAAAACAATAACTTTTCGTTTTATAGAACGTGAATTTGAAGAAAAATCAACAAGATCTGACAAATAATTATATTGGCGACATAGTCTAGTAAAAGGATCAGCAAGAGCATAATTAGATCTACATAAATGAACATGAATAGGGTTATAATAACGTGAATTACGACAAGGAATGTTGAATCTAACAGAATTTAAAAGAAATTCACAGCATATATCCCCACTGATCAGATTAATCATAAATGATATATTTAACATAGTACGTCGACTCTGAAGGGTAGGAAGCTTTATTAATGCCAGTCTGTTCACATATGAAGGCAAATCCATGTAGTTCCATCCAAGTCCACGCAGACAAAACAACAGGAATTGTTTTTGCACAGATTCAATATGGTCACTATGAACGTTGTAATAGGGATCCCAAACGATTGATCCATACTCCAAAATAGGTCTGACGAGTGAAATAAACAACTGTTTAGTAATGTACGGATCAGAAAACTCTTTTGCCCACCGCTTAATAAAGCCAAGAGCACATCTAGCCTTATTTACAGCCATAGTAATATGGTCAGTAAAGTTCAATTTTCTATCCAGTAATATACCAAGGTCAATAAATGAATCCACCAACTCCAATTGATGACCACCAATTGAATAATTAATATCAATAAAATTACCTCTAAAAAATCGCATGCATTTACACTTTTTAATATTCAGCTCCATCATGTTATACTTGCACCATAAAAAGAAGTTGTCGAGATCACTCTGAAGATAAGCATGCTCATTGGAATTTTTATAGGAAAGAAAAATTTTTACATCGTCAGCATACAATAATATATCAGAAAAATTAATAACGTTAGGAAGATCATTAATAAATAGCGAAAATAGAAGGGGGCCAAGATGGCTACCTTGAGGAACCCCAGATGGAACGTAAAAATATTTAGATATACAATTATTCACCCGCACAGACTGCATTCTACCACTCAAATACGAACTTAGCCAGCTTATACTTCTTTGGGTTACTCCCAGCAGGTCCAATTTTTTTAAAAGAAGTCTGTGATTCACTGTATCAAATGCTTTGCTAAAGTCAGTATAAATTACATCTGTTTGCTTTCCTTGAGTAAATGCAGCATTAACCATGGATGTTAATTGAAGAACATTAGTTACCGTTGAACAGCCCTTTCTAAAACCATGTTGATAAGGTGTTAATAACGATGAAGAATGATGAACAATAAAATCAGCTACTAATTTCTCAAATATTTTTGGGATAGCACTCAGTTTAGCAATACCTCTATAATTTGTAACGTCAGACTTATTACCAGATTTAAAAAGAGGTATAATGTAAGAATTTTTCCAATCCTTCGGAAAATATCCATGCTTAATCGAAGCATTAAACAAGATACCTAAAGGTACGACGAATGATTCCGCACAACGATTCAAAATACCACTTGGAATGCTATCAGGACCAGGACTAAAAGACATCTTAAGTTTCTTCAAGTACACCAAAATATCACCATCATTAAGAGTAGGAAAATGTATTAAATGACTGGAAGCAGGACAATAAGGATACATATTTTTATCATTGTAAACAGCATCAGAATAAGTGCTGGCAAAGAAATCTGCAAACATATCACAAATAGCATTATCATTACAAGATTCTTGATTACGAAATTTCATAACTGATGGAAATCCAGTAGAGTTTCTTTTTGAATTAACGAAGTTGTAAAATGACCTTGGGTTTTTAAAGAAATTATTCTTCATTTTGACTAAATAATTTTTATATAACTCATGACTCAGTATGTTATATTCGGAACGGCTGACAGAATATCTTCCATAATCAATAATCGAACCAGATCGTTTATATTTTTTATAATATTTGTTCTTAAGATTTTTTAATCTTGACAATTGCTTTGAATTCCATGGTGGACCAACCAAAGGATAAGCAGACTTTCTCGGAACACAAATTTCGAAAAAGGAGTAGACAATCTTGTAAAAATTTGAAATTATAACATCAATGTCAGAATTATTGTTAATGGGAGTGGATAAAATTTCATTCCAACACGTATTTATCATCAATTCATTAAGTAAATTAAAATTGGTACGATTGAAACAAAAAACTTTACTAATATTGGAAGGTTTGAGTTCAGTTTCAGTTTGAAATGAAAACTCAATTTTTAACGTTGGATGATAGCGATCCTCAGGCAAAGTAGCAGGTTCAGAACGTACAATAGTGCAACTATTAACATCATTAACAAATACCAAGTCAAGTATTTTTCCAAAGTCATTACACAGACCATTGATTTGATACAGGGATAATCCAAACAAGTCATTCAAGAATTCATCATGGCTATTTTTATTCTTTATCGGGATTAAATAAGGTATATCGACCGTATGTGTCCATGAAATCGATGATAGATTAAAATCACCAACAACAATAAGAGTATCATTTACCTCTGCAAGTGATGAAACCGACTTGATAGCGTTAACATGATTAGAATAAACAGAAGAGTCAGAGTCTGGAGGAATATAGGAACATGTAAGGTACATTTTTGACCTTCTTAATTTAACAACAACAGCAACAAATTCAATATCAGACGAATAAGTTTCAATAACTTCAGATGTATATAAGGAAGATACTGCAATAAGAACACCACCTCCTCTACGTAAATTACGATTATATCTATATATTTGATATTTGTTGCAAAGAATTTCCGCATTAAAAACTCCATCAGAAAGCCAGGTTTCAGTAAACATAATAACATCGTATATAAAGTCATAACTATCAACTAAGAGTGTAGACAACTTAGTATTTAGACCACGAACATTCTGATATAACATATTTATGCAATTGTTAGAGGTTGTAAGTTTTTTGAAGCAGATAAATTTCCGGATGGCAAGCGTGCAATATTCATGTTATAGTTGTTACTAGTTTTCTCACGATAAATGTATTCACGAACAAAGGTATTCACAGGCCAGAAAAAAGTAATAATTTACTACTTCGTATGCAATAAAAATATTAAAGAAGTAATTAAAAATAATTCATATTATGAGTTAAAAATTAGTTAAAAAAATTATGCATTTATATTAAAGTAGTCTTTTAAAAGAAGGATGTAATTTATATGTTTAGCTTTCAACCGATTGTTTTCTTTAGTTTTAATAAAACTCGATTTTGAAAACACTCCCTGGCTGATTGCAGATGTTGAAGAAATTGAGAGAAGTGCATGGAAAAGAATATATAATTTTTTGGTTCTGTTTTTGGTTTTTTCTAAATATAAGAAATCATCCATTAAATCATTGCAGCCTCTTTTAGGTTTTTGAAATTTTGTACACTTTTAATTGCTTCATTGAATTGTGAAAATAGATTATTTTCGTTTATTTCAATTAAATCTTCTGCAATCATATCATCATCTGACACATTTTGTTCCATATTTTCTAAAAACATTCTCAAAAACAATTTGTTTGCAAAAACTTTTGTTTCAGATTTTGTGCAATATTTTAAAAAAGTAAAAATGTACCAGAAGTTAGATATAAAATAAGTGTACTAAGTAGTTTTACACGTCTTTCATTTATTCGAATCTTAAGCCTTTCTAATAACTAATTTGAAAAAGGATTGTTTGCATTTTCCATTGTATTAATAACAAATTGTATAATGCCTTCTAAATTTATCAATGTAGCAGAATCCTTGCCGAGCTTAAAAGTCCTCAAACCAAAATCAGATAGAGCGTAATTTTCGTATTTATAAATACGAAGAAAATTTTCAATCATGGTAGATAAAGGCGACCGTCGATGCTTTACATCATGTACGAGTACAAGACGAATTTCTTTTTTTTTTCTTGCAGCATAACATATGTTTGCAATTTCTTTTGTTTGTAATTAGATTTATTAAATATTTTACAACACGTAGGAAGTTTATTAATTCAATTTTATTATTATTTCTATAAATAAATTATTTTATTTATATGGATTAATCGATTAATCGTAGGAAATTATTCGAGTTATTCGTTATTGGAAATGTGACTATTTTTAATTGTTCGAACAATTATTTGAACACAATTTTTCGATTAATCGATTAACGATTAATCGTTTGAATACCCTAGCTATGACATTATAGAAGTAAATGAGCGATATGTTTTGTAGTTGTTTTTAATAATATTATTGACAAACATGCCAGTTCATTTTCATTTATGGTTACTCAGCCATAAAAGTGATAAAACAAAATCAGAATATTTATATTTAAGCATGACAATAAAATGAAGTGATTTATTTTAATTGGTAACAACAGATGAAAAAGCAAAATAATCATTGAGATAAGGAAGAATCACATTTAATTTTTAAAGTGCATTATTTTAATTTTTCTTGAAAAACATTCCTACATAGTTGTAATAATTAAATACACATACATGCGTTGAATCCGTGTAAATACGAGTATTTTATTACTGAAATTAGAGTGTTTTTCAATATCGATTGCAACTTGATGTGTAAAAAATTCTAAAATTTCATAGAATTTATTAACAATTTATTTTAAAAAATAAAATTTAATATTGAATGCTACAGTTTAGCTACCGGGGTAGTCTGATTTTTTTTCTTAGTAGTCTTACATCAGCTTTACTTGCTCATCTATATATATAAAACTGAATGTGTGTTTGTTTATTTCTTTGTTTATTGGTTTGTACCTTATAGGAGACCAAACCTCTGGACCGATCTTCCTGAAATTTTCACAGCATTTAACTGGTACTCTGGCATGATTAATAGGGTACTTTTTTTCCGACCACGCCTACTCTTACGCCCACTTTTTTAAACTAATGTAGTTGTTTCTATATAGTTTTTAACAGATTTACTTTAAATTGTATACACATTATATTCCAGGCGAGGTAGAAATAAAAATTTCTTACGGCACGCCCCTTTTCACACCCTTTTGACGCTTATATCTTCGTCATTTTTTGAGCAACGGTGGCAGTATTTGCTATATATGGTATTTGCATCAATAGAAATACGTACCAAAAGAAATTTGGGGGAAGCATGCCCCTTTGTTTGTGATATATTGGAGGCTGGACCTGTTAACCGATCTTAAATTTTCACAGCGTGCAGTTTTGACTCAGGAATACTTATTATATGATAATATTTTTCGACTATCCACACTTCTGCACCTACTTCTTTACTACATTTATTAACGGCTTTACCTCAATTTTAAAATACATTTTGAATAAAATAGTGGGGGTAGCTCCATTCTCTTTCTTCCACAACTGTCTGCAAAATATATAAATAAATACTTTTAATTTTATTTTATAATGTGGGGGTTCAGAAATACAGTTGTTTTCGGTTAATTGAGCCCCGCTTTATTGAGTTTCCCGCTTAATTGTACTAAAAATCATGAATCGAAATCATTCCGTATAACCTCCTATGCAAAAGTACCCATTTAATTGAGTTCCGCTTAATTGTGCCTCCCGTTTAATTGATTCATAAAATGAGACCGCATTGCGAAAAACACAAACAAATGTTTCAGTTAATTGATTTCGTCTGCTTAATTTTTTTCTCACACAAACTTAAAACAATATATGTTGCACCAAAAAAATTTTTGTTATGTTTCAGTTCACCATGTAAATGGAACGATATAGAAAAACGAATCATCGAAAGCCTCAACAAATCTAAAATTCAAATGTTGATTACTGATTTTTTTAATCATAGTTTTACTTACATATGTATGTATAAGGTTTTTTATAACATTTAATGTACACTCGCATGCACATACATATGTAATGTAATTATTTTAAATTTTTATATAGAATTTTGTAATTTTTGTTGCTTTTCAAATATTGTACGATGAACGTACCTGATTTTTGTTTTGTTTTGTCTTGTTTTAATAAACTAACACTACTTTTTAACTTAATAAATAAAAAAATTAATTTCTTTTTCTCTATACACGTGGATGTTTCATTCTATTGCTCGCCTGGCTTAATTAAGTGATTTTCGTCTTAATTGCGTCGGCGAATCAATTAACCGAGTATCGCTTAATTGAGTTTCCCGTTTAATTGCACCAAAAATCGTGCATTTTTAGAGACTCAATTAAGCGGAAATAACTGTACTCGTATTCACGATTTATTACATTTCGTTTGAAAGAATTAATTACTTTTTTTTTAAAAATTAATAAAAATCCCACAAATGTCACTCAGACACTATAATTGCTGTTTAATTTATTTATTAGAATATGAATAAGAAAAATTAAATAGAAATTTAACTGTGCTTACCAATACAACTATAATTATATAGTGTATACGAGAAGGATATGTGACTGGTGTTTATACGAGTAGTTTGACTGTCTCAACGTATGTGTGTTTAGATTTTCTCACATTGTATTTGTCATTTATTGTTGAATTTTCTTTTTATTTTTTTCTCTTCTGGTTAAACGTTTTATTAAAAGCGCAGACAATAAAGTTCATGTGTCAGTTTTATTCTCATTGTGTTAAAAAAATATAAAATATAAAATATAAAAAAATAACAATACTATGGTTTACTCAATAAACTGCATTTATTTTTTCTTTTAACATACACATACACATGTATATATTACATACATATATCCATATGTACATACTGTGCAACACATTTTTGTTTTCCCAGCTAGCATATATTGAAATTATTAATTAAATTCCAGCCAATTTTAATTTTGTCTGCTCTTTTTTGGACGATTCAATGAGGATTTAATTTTCTTCTTAGTTAACAGCTGTTTTTGACCATTTGGTCATGGTATTTATTGTCTTTTTCACATTTTTTTCTGGGGCATTAATCAGTCGCATTTAACACTCTTTCAGAAGACTCTTTTTATTAAGATGAAACAAAATTACAAAAAAAAAAAATCTCCTGACTGTGTTAATCATTTATTTTATATGTTTAGCCAGGTTTTATAAAAATATAATTCCTTTATTAAGGGGCTATTTGACAAATTTCTATATTAGATTTATCATATAATACTTAATAAACCCATTATAAGCTTTATGAGTATGGCAGTTAGTGTTTAGATTGCAAATTAGAAATAATCTGGGGGTTTTTCGAAATTTCGTAAGATTTTCTATTCGAATCGAAATATAAAGTAACCCCCCTGATTCATTTAGTTTTTTTAGGATTCGAATCCTCGTTTATTGTTGAACTACACATTTCCTCGTGCGGGAGTTTAAGTGCTCTATACGCCATTTTTTAAATCTCGAGTTAAGGGTTCTAATTTAGGTTTTTGACACCAAAATTTTTAAAATCTGCAATCCGTTTTCGGCTATTTATCTCCGAAACTTGACGAGATATCCTAAAGCGGATTACAGATTTGAAAAACTTGGGGTCGAAAAGCTAAAGTGGCGTCATTAACTCGAAATATATAAAAAAATATGAAATGGCGGATAGAGCACTTAAACTCCCGCACGACGATTTGTCTGCAGAGGTTTTATTTTTTGTTAAACGAGCATTTTATCAGTTTAAAACATGCAGCTTTATTCTATTTGGCGTCGGCAATAACAATAGCAATTTTAAACAGCGGTAACATCAATTTAATATTAAGTTGGTATTCTGTACGAATATAATGACGACGTTGCCTGTTTATCGATAATGTTAATAAAATACAGCACCCATCTATAATGTTTGAGCTGTTCCATTTTTGTCATTGTTTGGTAAAAAAAAGTAGTTTCGTGAAAAATATAAAAAAAAAATTTAAATAAAAATGTTTCTACTTTTGGATTCAGACTCCAGTGAAGAAGAAATTAAAACCAATTTAGTAGTGGATAGAAGACTGCTTAGGCAGAAGTCGTGCATTTTTAACTTGCCCGATGAGAAGTAAGAAATAAATTTAACGCCATCATGTTCAAAGTTTTTTATTAATTTCATTATATTATTTAAAATTTGAAAATTATTTCAGGCTAAATAAAGCCTTATTAAAATATGTGTTGGATACCATAGAGCCCAATGTACGTTCCAAAAACCATAAAATTGGCAGCGACATTACGATTTTTGGCTCAGGGATCGTACCAGCTCAGTGTTGGAAACGAATATAACCTGGGATTTCACAGCTAATGGTGTCGAAGGTTTTGGTCGAAAAACGCTTGTCCACCGTGAATAAAATTTAGCATGACAAATGCTGCAAACAATTAAGTTAAATGTTATATTTTCGAAAAAAAAAGCACAGGATTTCCAGGTATAATTGGTCGCGTGGAGGGCATCCACATCAAAATTATAGCCCCAAATAAACGGAACCGCACATTAACTAAAATTTTTGAATTTGAAAGTATTTTTCAACTAAACTTTTGCTTATATGTGTCTATGTATCTATTTTTTTTAAAACAAAGAACAACGCTAGGTAGCACCAAAGATGTCGGCGACAAAATCATTGGCAATTAGAGACAATAACGACGTCAATTTTGCTTAAAGAATACCAGAAATATGTTAACAGTAATGCTATAAACACAACAAAGGCTATCAAACACCGAACACACGACTACAAAAATCGCTGGCTACGAAAGTAGCCAAGGAGCCAGCTACTTAATTATAATAACGACTACAGCTACAAAATGAACATCTGTTTTGGCACATTGAACATAACCTAAACAAAATATATTTTTTGTAGGTGAAATTGTGAGGAAATAAAAAACAACAAATGTCTGAAGAAAACTTATACAAATTTAAGAAACTAAAAAGGCAATTAAATAATAAATTAAAAATGAAATAAAAACTGATGTATATAAATGAAATATGTAAGTAAATGAAAACTAAACAAAAAATGTAAACAAATGATAATTTTTTTTTAGTAGTCCAACATAAATTTTTCGCATTTTTTATATATATATTTCATGTATTGCGTTTTTTAAACACCTTTTTCATGCATCTTATTGTATTGGCAGAACTAAACTGTTTATTGTCGCCAAGAAAAATAGAAATTACCCTGAGTTGGTACGGGCTACAAAAGTAGTCGTGTGGTCGGTAGTCGTGTTGCAACTAAAATAATTATTCTCAAATGCACACATGTATTCTATTTTTGACAGCTTGTAGTCGATGGTCGGTAGCCTTTGTTGTGTTTATAGCGTAATCGATAAACAGCAATATTGCCAACTAAAATACCGATCTGCAATAAAAGACTAAAAACGGCGTTTACTTCTATCGACGCCGCCATATAGAAAAAGGGTGATGATCTTAAGCTATTAAGCACAATTTAAACAGCCATATGCTCTTTTTTAATCAATCAATTTTGAATACTCTCACAATTTAAACACTTGGATGCTCAATTAGCGATTACTATGCAATTTGTTTTTGTATTTTAAGAAGACTAACAACTAATTTTCGAGTTCGTTTTCAAGACGATTAATCAGTACTCGAAATATATTCTGCGTAGTGATTTTCGAGAAACAATTTTCCAAATGCCAGCTGGGTTGTGTTTTTTATGTATGTATGTGTGCGTAAGTATGTTTTTGTAAATGTCATAAGCAATTTATTAACATTTACTTGTTAAAATAATACCAGTAAGTGTGAACAAGTTATTCTTGCTTTTGTTTTTATTTTTTAGAATGGGGCGTTTTTATGAAATCCATTATTATCGCCATAAACACTTTGACAAACGAGACAATAAAATGATTTTGTTTTTCAAAAACAAAAAGTGATCAGAATGTAATAAAAATAAGAAAAAGATTTTAAAACATTTTATTTAAAATTCGTTACAAACATACTGGTGTATTGTGTCTTTTTTTATAAAATAAAAAACCCTAAAAAGAAAGCAAAGTAGTGATAATGAATA
Organism: Metopia argyrocephala; assembly: GCA_963576795.1. NCBI lineage: Eukaryota > Metazoa > Arthropoda > Insecta > Diptera > Sarcophagidae > Metopia > Metopia argyrocephala. The sequence continues at coordinate 2,187,534 of OY756208.1, forward strand.
TGAAATCTTTTATAGTCTGAATTATCTGGGCATCTAACGTGTGAGCTGCAGCTGAAAATGGTTACAATCCATTAACGTTTTATAAAAAATTCTCTATTTTAATATGATTTTTTTATTTTATTTTTTTGAATAAATGGAGGTTTGCAGTTAAATTTAATGGATTTTTTGAGCAAAAATTTTGCCCTGATATTCAGTTGTTTTAAGCCATTGTTTAAAGAGAAAGATTTTTAAATATGTGTGACAAGTAACATGTGAGTCCGTTAATTGGAATTAAGTTTGCCTACCAAATTAATCATGTTCAGTAGAAATTTAAAACAAATATTTTACTAAAGAATTCCTTAAAAAAATTAAATGAAATACAACCTTAACAATAGAAGAAAAGTGATACAGAGTTGGCTGTACTACACCACCGTAAATCATAATACAACAAGGAAGTATATTTATGATATCAATTAAACGGGCTTGATTGGATAGACAATTGTAGACATTAACGTTTAAATATGATTTCGGCCATGTGGCCGCCACCACTAGCAGATACAAGTCGACGCCATGTGCGTGGGTGATAGTAACTTTTCGAATATCGATTTCCAGGTTTTGAACTATCTCTGGTTTACCGAAATAGACAAGTGACTTTATACTCGTATAACCTTAAAGAAAATAATCAAAGTGGGTTAAATTACACCATATTGGTGTTCGATAACTTCGATGAGTACGAGAACTTATTCTCTTATTAAAAATTTGTTTGAGTAAATCAATTGTAGCTCTGTGTGTTATGTAGATGCGTCCTGTTAGAAACACATGTTAGCAATATAAAATGTCGTGCAGGAGTTTATGTGCTCTATCCGCCTTTTCATATTTTTTATATATCTCGAGTTAATGACGCCACTTTAGGTTTTTGACACAAACATTTTTAAAATCTGCGACCCGTTTTCGGCTATTTATCTCCGAAACTGGACTAGATATCCGAAAACGGAATGCAGACTTAAAAAATTTGGGGTCGAAAACCTAAAGTGGCATCATTAATGTACCCAAACTATTCACCATTGATAGTAACATTGTGATCATCATCTTCTTTGAAGACATACATAAAGCAATAACCCTGCAATAAAGCAGTATTTTTCTGTATCTGTAGTGAAGTTTTCGCACAAGCTTTTGGGTTATTGGGGGTCGTGGCATACTGGTAGAGCGCTTGCACAGAAACTCACACGACCAAGGATCAATCCCAGCGAAGGACAAAATTATAAATATAAATATTTTCGGTTTTCTAAAATTACAATTTAAATTAAAAATTAAATTTAAATGAAATAAGAGGTTCATCCCCCCCCCCCAACCCCCTCCAGCAAGACCATCTGCAAGAAACCGCCCCCTGACATTTCTAATCTATTCCACCAGAAACCAATGATCAGGAGTACAGCGCCACCTTCTGGGAAGATAACAGCTAATCTACTGAAGACGCTCACCATTCACATTTAAAACATCCACCGACAGATGAGGCCATTGTTGTTTGATCATTTGAGGGTGAAGGTATAACACTGGCTCTTGAGTGGACAAATTACCAGCAACTTGTTTCATCAACAAATAAAGGCGCAGAATATACAAAATCTATGAAAAAAAAAAAAACGTCTATCAACCATCTTCACATTCCAATACAATGCACACTGCATGAGTAGGGGTTTACCCCTGAGTATTGGTCTTAACAAAAAAAAAACACCAAATCTAAATTGCTATAATTCTTGTAAAAGTTAAATCCTGAAACCATTTATTCCAAGATTCTTTTGTATAAATAAAGTGGAAGGCCAGAACCTCACTTACTAAGAACAGCGACAAAATTATTCATATGGATCTTCTTTAATTCTTCCCTTCACGGTGTTCGCAGCTTTCTCAATGCCCACTGTTCGACGTCTCACATCTATAATTTTAATTAAATTTTGTTTGTTTTTTTTTTCTTTACAACTAATTAAAATTGTGCTGCAATTCAAGTACAATAGATTTTTTCTTTTAACAAAATCGCTAATCGATTGATTAATGTGATGAGGCATTCATTGGCATTCTTTTAAACGTTATATGTATATTTAGACGTGACAAATGCAAATGCAAAAATTACTTGTAAATTGAAAACAATTTTAAAGGCCAATTCAAGAACGTCTAACAGAAGACGTCATGACTTTTGGTTAATGACTCGAAACCGCAATTGTAATATAATGAGGAAGATTAAAAGAAAAGTATTAAAAACCAAATGTTAAGGGCATTAAAAATGTAGCGAAAGAATAAAAAGAATTAGAATACAACAGTAAATGCTATAGATTACAACGCCATTAAGCTTAGAAATAAAGAGGAATTATTTAATTGTTTGCTTTTTTATTGCTTTGTGAAAAGCATGCAAATGTTGTTTAAAATTAATCAAATCGGCCTGCATTTAAAGGGTTAAAAGTTTAGCTTAAATGTTGAGAAAAAAACTTGTGTTTCTAATTCGTTTTTAAAATTTCTCATTTTATTTTGGGTGCTGCAAACGTCGTTCTATTTTAAGTATTTTTTTCTTTTTTCTTTTTACAACACACTTTTCAGTACATTTTTTATTTTACCATTTACTTGATAGTGTTTATTTTTAAACAACAACACATTTTATTTACTTTTCTTTATTGTTTTAATTATTTTTTTGTTTTATTTTTATTTTTTTTTTACAATTTAGTTCTGTTTCAGTTTTTTCTCTGTGTGCGTTTAATTTTACAGAATGTCAAAGTTGAAATTTGTTGCGGTAGTAATTGTGTAAATTTACAAAAACAACACATACGTACCTGTGAGGGAGTAAAAGAGAGCAAAAAAGAGAGAATAATGTTCGGTTAACTGGCATTATTTCTTTTTGTTATCCTAGAAAAGGATGCTTTCATTAAAATAAAACAAAAAATAAAAAAAACTGTAGAAAAGTTAACAGCAACAGCAGCAACAGCAACACCATTCACATTCACGTGTTTCTTTTCAACGCCGCTGTTTGTTTTCTGCTTAAAAAAAGCGACTCTATTGAAGCTTTAAGTAGCGGTTGTATATTTCCATGATTTTTTTCTTTCTTTTTTTGCATTCAACTTGTAAGTTTTAAAGAGAATTTTCAGACCCACAAAGAGGTAAAACTTGTATTCGTTAAAAGAGAAAAGAAAAATCTCTCTTTTCTAAAATTCCCTGAAGAGAAAAATAATAAAAATTTTGAAAAGTTAAGTTTTGAGAACTTTACTCAATGCTTTCTAAGCTTTTGGGAATTATAGCAAACAAGAATAGTTTCTTCAAAAAGACAGTAGAGGTCGCTTTGAAAAAACTTTAGTGTTTTAGAAATATTGTATGGCATGAGCCATAATTAGCTTTAAAAGATTTTTATTGATTTTGTTTTCATACAGATACGAGTACAAAGAAGTTCAAGTATCTTAACCCTAGAACCATAACGTACGTAAATTTTACGTGCACTTTTTTTTTAAATTTGTCAAAATTGTATGGAAAACGATAACTGAATAATGTAAATATAGGAAAAATTCTTTTCTTTTTATACAATATGAATTAAAATAAATAAATAAATTAAATTTAATTAAATAAATTGAAAATTTTCTAACTTGAAAAATTGCGTACAAATTAGCGTTATGGTTCTAGGGTTAAACAAAATAAATTTCTAAAATTTTAATAATAATGAATTCTTCAGCAACACACTCCCACAAAAGAGGTTGATAAAATGATTTTTGATTGCACAAATCCTATAGTTATGAGAAAAAAGACAGTTTGAATAGCAATACCTAAAGATCGCTGCAATAATATTTCATAATTTTGGAAGGAATTTACTGTTGATATAGTACTCGCATTGGCTAATTATGAATTCTCACCTATAAGCAGGAAATAACTTACAAGTAATGAAATTATTTTTTAATTATTGCAAGCCAAACTAAATATACTGTTTACAGATATTTCTCACTTAGAATAATTCGTAAAATTCATTTATTTTCGAAAAAATTATCCTTCCAGCCTAGAAATCGTCATGAAATCATGACTCTCGTAATAAGGTTTGCAAGTGGAAATTTACATTCTCTCCCTTACAAAACTGCTTACCAATAAGCTGCAATTTTTGCTGGAATGATATTTTCGAAAATATATAAAAACTTTTGAGAAGATAATTTACAAGAGATCATCAAACCCATCAAGCCCTTATGACATTACAAAAAAAAAGAATATTTCAAATTTGTAATTTAAATTAAACACTTAATTGATTTTTATATGTATTTCAATTAATACTGTTAACTGATACAATTAAATACTTAATTAAATATTTAATTGATTTTTTAATTGAAACAAATATCCACTAATTTCTGGAAAAAATTATTTATTCAAATCATAAAAGTAAGTTCTGTTTTCTTTTATTTTTTTAATCGATTAAATTAAAATTCCGATGTCGTTTTTAATTAAAATGTTTAACTGATATTATTAAAAGTTAATTAAAAATATTTCCAATTAAAACCTTTTAGCTGATATGATAGATTCGGATGTTGGTCCGAAAACAATTACAAATTTAATTGCTACTGCAAATATAGTTTTAGAGAACAGTGTAAATACAATGTAATGCACTTAGAAAGCATGATGGGTGTAAAGAGTTCAATTATATATAGATCACTACAAAATTGTCAAAACATTTACTGATTTTATCCATAAAAAAGTGAAGTCTTAACAAATAAATATAATATCTTGCACTGAAGTTGATATTTAGAACTTAAAATACCAATTTGTTACTACGTTTTAAGGTTATACTTTAAAAAAAGCGATTTGAATATTGCTGCCATCATGGCAGCGTTTGTTATTACAAAATAGAAATCAAATCAACGTTGAATGCCTTGTAACTGAGACAAGAACAATAGAATTTTGTTTGTAATTTCTTTTTCTTTCAAATCTATTACAATTCCATGCTAAAATGTAGTGTCAAAAGGGCTTTACATGGCACAAAGAGTTGAAGATATGACTTATAGTTTGACTTCAAGAAATGTTGTGGTGCTTAAGATGCAGTTATAAATTCATTTCCCAAAGAGTTTGATCTTTTCAATCAATTTTGTTCAATGAGAAATGAGTTTCTACTACTGAAAAGTTATTTTTCCAATAGAAAACAACATGTTCATATAACGATAGTTTTCTATACTTTGGAATTTCATAATAAAGGTGACTAGTGCCACTATTATCTTCAATATGTATCAACGATAATATAAAATTTAATTTAACTAGGATAATAATTAAGTTTGCGTATATAGCGTTTCTATTTTATCCATTTAAGAATTTTTTAGTATTACCAAAAGACATTTAGTGTGATTTGCCTCTGGCTTTTTAATTCGTGCAATTAAAGACCATTCAACACAGTTTTAAGAGCCTCTGGAATGGTTAGTATGTATGTAGGCATTAAGATTAACATGAATATAGACTTTTGGTACTCGTGCTTTGATGATGAAGCCAATCACTTGTTGTTTCATAGGGAACTACCTGCTATTCCTTTGGTTGAATCTAATGAAATGAAATTAAATGCTATTGCTACTGGTAGGCTAGTGTTTAGTGTTTTGGCTTACTAAGATAAGAGCTTCGGGATCGAACCCCAGCTCTGACATATAAAAAATGAAATAGGAAAACTAAATTTTTTTAGCGTCTATCTCTTACCAGTCTTCTTGCAAAAGTTTTTAGATTAACTGATTGCTATGAAAAAGCTTCATATGCCTGTGTTTTGGAGTCGACTTTAAACTGGGGTTCTGGTACTCATGGATAAAAATTGACATACACAACGTGGCTGCTGCTAAAAGCTAAACCGTAACCCTGGAAAAGGATTGTAATGAACAATTATAATAAAAAAGATTTTATAGAATGATTACTCGACAATAATTAGGGCATGATCATACTATGTGTGAATTTGACTGTTATGAACTGTTGTTGTGGGAAAAGAAAAACATTTCATCCGAAAATTCTTCGACTCTTACAAGTTACATTTTATGTTCTATATGGTGTTCAATTACAAATTCATTAAACAATTTAATAATATGATGAAAACATTGTTCCGAAAACTTTATTTATTTCGTTTATGTGTTATTTCATCAGCTGTTTTTACTGAATCTTACTATTTTCCCTAGGTTTATATTCTTATAAGGTGTGCGTCACTATAAAGTGTAACACCCATTTTTCTTAATAACTTTTTTCACCTTTAATCAAAATTATTTTTCTTAATCACAATATCTTTGAAAAATGTGTCAGATTTTAAAATGTATCAGTTTGTCAAATTTGACTTGTTAGTTAGTTCACAATGGATAATCAAAGACAAGTGCATACAAAAATTATTCAAATAATTCAAAAAAACCATATTAGAGTTATACAAGAGTTGCTAGGGAAGTCCACGTGACCAGGCAATGTGTTTCCAGAGTGGTCAAAAGTTCAACAAAGACCTAAAAATTAAAAGAAAGCCTGGAACAGGTAAAGCAAAACTGGTAACGAACGACGCGAAAGCCAAAAAGGTTGAGAAGCTTTTGCTGGCTCTTCCAAACATTTCTGGTCGCGAAGTGGCCCGGCGTGTGCAATGTTCGGAAAGTTTTGTGCGCCGAGTTAAAGCTAAAGCTGGCCTTAAAACATTTAAAGTTCAAAAAGTTCCGGATAGAAATGCTAAGAAGAATATTGAAGCAAAAAAAAGAGCAAAACTCCTCAAAAAAGAATTTTTTCAAAAGTTCGAATGTTGTGTAATCGATGATGAAACTTACGTTTTTGCAGACTTTGCGCAGCTTCCTGGCCAAGAATTTTATGTAGCGGATAGTAGAGGCAATGTTTCTGAAGAGTTCCGAACTAAAAAACTATAAAAATTTCCCAAAAAGTTCCTAGTTTGGCAGGCTATTTGTAGCTGCGGCAACAGAAGTGCATCGTTTGTTACATTGGGATCAATAAACTCAGATATTTTTATCAAAGAGTGTCTTCAAAAGAGGTTGCTCCCATTTCTAAGACAGCACAACATATCAACATCCTTCTGGCCAGATTTGGCAAAATGTCACTACAGTAAAAGCGCAATAGACTGGTATAATAAAAATAATGTTATTTTTGTTCCAAAAGAGGCTAACCCACCAAACTGCCCAGAGCTGCGGCCTATTGAAAGATATTGGGCTCTGGTCAAAAGAGAACTAAAGAAGAGTACATCTGTTCCCAAAACCATTACTAGTTTTCGATATAAATGGACAGCTGGTACCAAAAAAATCACCGAAAACACTATAACATTGCTTATGGATGGCATAATGAATAAAATAACAAATTTTATAAAATTAAATTAATTTTTAAATAAAATAATACAGAATATAAATCTGTAATAAAAATGCAAAATAAAACTGTTTTACTTTTAACTCTACCTTACTCCAGTCAGTTTTTATTTGACTTTTGATGTGTTACAGTTTATAGTGACGCACACCTTATATTTTTTATTTCTAAGACCAAAGTTTGCGTTACTCTCTTTCAATTTCTTACTGAGCGTTTTGTTCTACATTTTACTGGAAAAGTACCCAAACAAACCTAATAAGTAAAGAAAAATTTCGTATACTTTTGCACAAAATTGTTGCAAATGCAAGAGTATGCTGACGATGGTATCAAAGAATAGTGCAGAAAGCTAAAATTTTTTAAAATTAATTTTTAATTTAGTACTTTAATTATAATAGAATTTTAACAGTAGGCCACAAATTTTATTTATAAAAAAAAAGAAAAGCCCTAAGTGTGTCTTTTCTTTATGTATTTTACGTACCCTGTATTGCAATGAATGTCACTAAAACACTCTATTAAATAAAACTCATTGAAGTACTCCATGTCAAGTGAAAAATGATGCCAGTTAATTACAAGTAAAATAAAGAGGACTGTTAAAAGGTCAGAGAAAGTATATCGAAGTATGTGTGATAAAACCTCAGCCAAACTCAGTCATTCAATCATCAAGAAGGAGATTGAAACCAAAACCAAACCAAACCATACCATGCCATACCATCCATTTATTCGTTTTAATGTGCATGTCATTGACGTCACACTTAAATACTTTTTTTATTTTATTTGTTTATTGTTTTTTTATAAATATTTAAAACAAGTTGAGCGCATTAAACTCGTGAGAAGAGTATTAAACTCTTTGGGGTGAAATTTTGATGTTTATTTTTTTCCTTTTTTTCTATTTAAATCGGGTCAATAGGTCGTTTACGTTTATTTTTCAATTTTGTATGCGATTGGCAAATACCATATTTTTATTTTTATATCTTGGTTTGGTGTTGCTGTTGTTATAATTTTAAGCCATAAACTAATTAATAATTTAAAATTAATTTATTCTTATTTCTTTTTTACTTTTTCTTTACAGGTAAGTGTCTTTAAAATAACAACAAAAATATATAATCTGTAAAATATAAAAAAAATGCACTTGAAAAGTTCAGGTGGGTATTTTAAATTCCTTATAAATATTTAGACATAATGAGTTAGACTGTTAATTATTCTGTTAGATATAACATTATAAAGAGCTTTATGTTAATGAACAGTACCCAAGTAAAAGTATTTTAACAGTTTTTGTGTTGTTAAACATTTTAAAGCAAAGCAACATTGTCTAGCAACATGTTTTTTTGTGTTCAGTTTTCCTATAGCCATGAATTTTTATTTATTTTTCTTGCACTTTTTTAAAGATAAACATGCGCTCTGTTAGAGACTATTCAGCCTCATGTTGCTGTAAATTATGCCGCATTTCTTTTAAATGTGGAAAAAATGCATGTGCGTGTGTGAGTGTTTTAAATATTTTTTAAGGTTATTGTGTCAGATTTGACGTCACTACTGGTATTTTTTTTTCTTAATTTGTTTCTTTTTCAACTATTTGCTGTTATTTTTCTTTAGCATTTCATAGGTATTTGTTAAATTTCGTTTTTAAATTTAAACTTTCTATGTTAAAAAATAATATTTTATTTTTATTTTTTTTTTTTCTGTAAACATTTCTGGTAATTGAAGTTTGTATTATGAGTTGACAACACTTTGTCCTCGTAAGGATTTTAGTCTTTATATTGTACTTTTGAATTATTTTGTTGTGTGTGGGGTATTTAAAAGTTATTGACTTTTAAATATTTTCGTTTGAAATGCAACTGTCATTGAACTAAATTTGTTTGTAATTTTTTTCTCTCTTTTAATTTAAATTTTAAAAAAGTATATGAAAGTTCGTAAATAATTTTCGAGACTATTACAGGCCCATGTGATTAATAGGAGAAATCATTGGATTTGTGTTTTTGTCACCATCAAAAGATTTGTTTTAAAATTTCTCGATCTAATATAACTATGCACTGTTTTATTTGTTAACGTTGATCTGTTCGAAGGGATTAGATTTATCGTTCTTTGACACAAATTGGGAAAAAAGTCTCATACGATAATCTAAGGAAGTTGCTTATCAGCACCGATAGGGTATCCAACTTTATCGATTGGCGCCATATATAGCATTTTCAGTTTAAAATAAACCTTTTTCAAAATAAAAGAAGCTTTGTTCATAATGAGCGATACCTTTTTCAAAATGAACGAAACCTTTTTCAAATTAAACGAAACTCTTTTCAAAATAAATGAAACTTTATTCAAATTCATTTAGGCATTTTTTAAATTAAATTAAACCAGTTATAGAATTTAATAGAAAAGGAAAAAGAAATAAAACATTCATTTTTAATTATGGATAATGCCAGAATCCATAAAACCCAAGAAATTCGAAATATGTGTGGATAATAGTGACTGTAATCTTAAATTTTTCCACCTTATTCTCCTATGTTGAACCCGATAGAGAAAACATTTTCTCTATCCACGCCCGATCATTATTAAAGAGACATTGCCACAGAACATAATATAGTAAGTGTATATAATTGAGGAAAGTGTCGCACAAATTAATCAAAATGATTGTTCGAACTATGTTATGGATATGATCATGTTATTTCCTAAAGCGGTCAGTGGACAAATTCTTCATTAATTTTAACAAGTATTATATAAAAATGAATATGTTTAATATGTTTTATTTTTTTTTTCTTTTGTTTTCTATTAAATTCTATAACTGGTTTAATTTAATTTGAAAAATGTTTAATTGAATTTGAATAAAGTTTCATTTATTTTGAAAAGAGATTAGTTTAATTTGAAAAAGGTTGCGTTCATTTTGAAAAAGGTTCCATTTATTTTGAAAAAGGTTTAATTTAAACTGAAAATGCTATAGCAGTTGTTGTAGTTGTTCGTTGAGTCAATGCATTATAGAGAGAATTCGTTCTTTAACGAGATGTTGTCAGAGATAAATATTACGATTTAGAGGATTGAAATTTGAAACAACTGGACAACTCTAAAGTATGACTAATAAAGTGGTGAGAGTCTTTACTTTTTTGATTGAGATGATGGTTTGTGTTGAACCTTATTTATTATTGGAAGTTTTTTAAAGCTTTTGATATTGAGCTTTCTGTGTGATGATAAGAAAAAACAGGCTGAACAGAGGGATGCTTTTAATGGGTTTCCGAGGGAAATTTGGAGCTTATGGTTTGCAATTAAATTTAAAGTCTGGTTTTAAAAGCTTTATACCGGACTAGTGTAATAGATTCAATTAGATTCAGAAAAACTAAAGGTTTGGTGTTATCATTCAACTTTATTTCTTTAAAAAGAAAGTCGGAGTTTGAATTGCAATCATTAGAAATTGATATCTTTATCTGAAATCGTATGAAAATATGAATTGTATTAGTCCTAGTCATACTTGCCATATGGTAACAGGCAGTTTGAAACCTTTGAATAAATTCGTGTGGGGTCACATGAAGACGCTAATTTATGCTGATAAACCAGCAAGGATTGGTATTTGGAAGGGTCAACATTTTATTGCAATTATCTAAAGCCTGGCCCAAAATTGTATGTTGAAATGAGCATCGTTAAAAGCAAACAGAGTGGTCATACATATGTCTGAGATCTTTTTCAAACCTTACAATATCATGTGTTCCGCCTTCAAATAAAATGTTTTGTTTTTTTGTGTTTTTCCCTTAGATAAAATTTAATTTTTTTCTTTTTTATATTTCTTGAAAATTTTAAAAGGAAAACACCCTTTACTAGCAATCAATGCCAAGTTTTCCAGGTGTGAAATTATAGTTGTCGGAATGAAGCAGAAGAGAAACAAAATTCTTGAAATAAACTTTTTGTATCCATTCAGTTATAACGGAAGTCGTGTTAAAATGCTTTTATCAACAGAGTCTTCTTGCTACACTTGCCACAGCAGCAAAGAATTCAAATTGTTTCGTTGTTGTTGTTGCTGTTGTTTTTAATGTTAAAATGGCTAAAAATAACTCAAATCAACTATTTTTACTTGAACAAAAAAAAAAAAAAAGAAAAAAAACATATTTTTCCTTTTTTTTAATTCTGTAAATTTACAATGACCTTCATTACATGGGTACCATTGGCTTGCTGTATTCTTTTTTTTATTTGTAAATTCTATTTTTAAAATCTTATTTATCTCTGCGTACACGTTTCATTTTTAAATTTATCAGATAGACAGGATTGTTGATGATTGCTACACTTTTTAGGGCCCCCTTTATATCCTGACTTACTTGATACGACGATGAAAATTTTTGCTCTCCCACTCAATTCAAGCCAAATATAGTTTAAAGTAACAGAAAGTGAAGATTATTTTTGTGTTGTTTAAGCAACATCTTACTAAATAAAGTTAACTAAAGAAATACCAGTAGCATAAGTTTAGAGAGCTATGGGGCTACTTTGATGCCATAATGGAAAGTTGAAGCATTTTATATACTTCTAGTATCCTTTCTAGAGATATTATAATTTTCTTTCTAATGGTCTGCAGTCTGAAATTTTTAATTGCTTGGACTTATTCAAGTACAAGCATTAATAGAGCTGGATACCCTATATTCATTATAAGCTACCGTCCCTTTTTACTGCATGTGATCAAGTGACCTCAAATAATTTTTGAGTCACCTACCCATACATTAGAGTTTCTTTATTTATTTATTTAAATTGGAATACCAAATTAATTTTAACTTTTAAGTATTGGCAGCGTAGTGATTAAGATCATATATTCGGTATAGTGCAACAGACCAGATACTTTAGTCGTTCGAACTACGCACTAGACGAATAGAGGACCCACATGATAGTTTTACCTTTTAAATATTAAGAAGGTCAGAAGGAATAAACAATTTCTCACATCATTTAAAAAAAAAACTGAAGTACTTGAATGCTTCTTTCTACACTCGATAAATATGAACATTTCTTCGAACGTCAGAGTTTAGTTTTTAAGCTCAGAGCATCAAGAATATTTAGATTACCCATTATTACAGATAACAATATAACAAATTTTCTGTGCGCAATAAATTCTATTCTCTTCTTAGAGATTCTCAACAGGTCACTCGTAAGTTATTATTTATATTCATCTCTTGCCCTCTACTCTACAGAAGGATGAGCTTCACCAAATAAGTAATAAATCATTGATGCCCAAGGTAGTAGTATTGGTGAGAGTGACGAAATGTAAGACATAGAAGTTCTTCTAGTGTAGTTTGTCTCTCCCACTCAACATGCTGATTTCCTATTGGTTGATTGACGATCCAACAAAAGAGCGTAAGAATACATGTGAGTTTAATTTGCTGATATCAGCCACTACTGGGCACCTTTGTTATAAATATTGCAGTCATCGGAGAATGAGCATATTATAGAAGATGTTAGAACCAGAAGATCGTTAAGAAACATTAGAAATAGAGTAATAGATAGAGCAGAACCTTGCATTACCCTCCCATATAAATTGTGTAGAACATATAAATTGTGTAGAACATATATTAAAACAAATCTAACGGACAAATCTAAAACAAAAATGACTGGTTCTTAAGCCATAAGACCCCTTCGAGTACGGACACTTTATATTAAGAGACTTGTCATTTTTACATAGCGATGGTCCTTAAACACATTTCGCAGAACTAATCCTGAGAAACTTTCCACAACTTGTTAATTAGGAAACTCCTTATGTAACATAAGAAACATGGTAAGAGACAGGATTTAATATAACTCTTTGGAAGAGACACTTTAACATCTATTATAGCTAAATATATAAAAAGTCTCAATATAAATAAATGATTACTGACACCAAAAGCAGCAAGTTTTAGAATGTTTTCTTGGTTATTGTATTCGGACACTGCGTGATAGCTCGTATGTTTCGACCAAGAAGAAGAGAAACTAGTGACACATCAGTATCATTCGTATAGAGGTTTCGCCTTTCAGTTTTGCATCCTTCTAGATACTTAGGAGAAATTTCAGATATCCCTCTTAAAATTTTTGCGAAGGTCTTAGAGAAATAAATGATAAATTACGTCTCGCAAATATGACTTGGGAAATCACAATTAAACAATTAACGATTAACGTTAATGACATCAATAGCTTTTCATATAAATTAATAAAATACAGAATCTTTTAAACATTTTTGTGATAAAACATGAAAAATTATAATTTTCTGAAATAAAATGGTTCATTCAATACCTACTAAGGGGCTTCTTAGAGGTAGTATAAAAAACAATCATCAACTTGTCAGTTTTCCATCTTTCAATGAAATTTCAACGAAATGCATCGCTTTTGGTTTTATTTAAGGCTTATGATGTTAAAACCATATATTATTTTTTTCATTAAACGTGGGAAACGTGAAAGAAATTTCATTTTTTTTCTATTCTTGGGGCCAGCAGGCACTCATATCTTTCAATTTTTAATGGAAATCTTATTCATTTGTTGTTTTCTTGCTGACCTTGAACCAGTCATAAAGAAAATGATTTGAAAATCTTTTCAAGCAATAATTTGTGGTTTTTTTTTTGTTTTTGCTTTTATTTATTGATCAGCTGAAATTACGAGTATTTTTTTTTTATTATTTATTAAAGCCAAAAAAAAAATGCCACAAGTTTGTTTAGGTACTACACCCTATTGGGCATATAAGATTACTGACTAAAGTACTTTGAGTGTTTAAGGAAACAAACAAACAAACAAACATTTTTATTTACGTTTTTAGTGATAATCTGTTTCTGTCTGTTCGGCCTCTTCTATGATTTTAGTTTATTTTTTCCCAATTGACACGGCTAATAAATGATTTATTTTTGAAAATGCGTGTGCGTAGGTGATACTTATTTTTAAAACCATAAATAAAAATCGTTAATATTTGAGTTTTTTGTTTTTTTTTTTTGATCCTATTTTGTTTTCTTAAACATTTTCGTCATAAAATTTTAATTGTAATTTAATTACCATAACACTTACCGTATAGATTTCTTTTTTAATCCCTAGATTACAGATATAATTGCATAAAATTAAAATTGTCTATTTGTCTGATTAAGTGCTTAAAAAAAAGAATGAAAAAAAATTTTTTTATAAAATATTTGTCAATTTAAATTGGCAGTTTACCAATTTTTATTTATTTATTCCTCATTTTTTTTCAAGTGCTAAAATCAGAAATAAATTGCAAACAACTTGTATGAATAGTAAATAGTAAATAATCAATTTAGTAAAATAATACTAATAAACATAAAAAGAATATGAAGAAAAAGAACAAGAGGAAAAACTATTTTTTTTTTGTTTATTTTTTAATTCTAATAAAAATATTTAATTTTAATAAGACATCACAACTTGCTTGCTTTTACACTAAGCCCCATTCACGTAAAAAATTTAGTTCCTTTTTTTAGAATTAAGACCTCGTTACTCAAACGTAAACGTTGCGGATACGTAAACGTTGCGGCCGAGTTCAGCGAATGGTTTACAATTTTTAAACAGCTGATACGTAAAAACGAAGAAAAATTTTGAAATTATTGGATTCTACCGCAACGCAACGTTACGTTTACGTATGAGTAATCATTTACACATAGGCTTGATAAGCAAAACTGAACAGCTGTTCCACAACGTTTATGTTTACGTTTGAGTAACGAGGCCTTTATTCTTTCTAGTATCATTTAAAAATGCAGAGTACAATAAAACAAGATCTAAAAATAATGTATTTCATACTATTTTCATTAATATGATAATAAAATGTAACATATTTTTGCAAAAAAGAAAACGCCATTTGCTATAAAAAATTATAGGGCGTGGCAAACCTCTTGTAAATTTCTCTGATTTTACCAGGTTTATTAAAAAATAATTATTGTTAACTGTTTTTTGATGTTGCTTTTCCTACTTTAGCATTTTTAACACCATTTTAAGTGCTGCCAGTGGTTACTAAATTGTTAATCTGTTATAATGCCATTGTGCAAAATATATGCATATGCAGAAATTGTTGAAATGCACTTTTTTCAAAGAATTACGTTTTCTTTTGGTTGTCATTTTATTTTGCTTAGGCCAAGCTTTAAGCTTTTTTTAATTTATACTATGTTTCGACATGAACTTTTATTAAGTCCAATCAATATTCGGTCTAATTGACAATATTATTTTAAGTGTTCAGGCATATGTAATTTAGCTTACTCAATATTTGAAAGCTGGAAACCAGAAAACAGCTCGCCCCATATCAAGAAGGGCTGTCTAACTGTCATTACCCAAGCCTGTTCTACCTTTCTTTCTATTTTTACTTTTTTTACTTTAACTACACAAAATTTTGAAATTTAGTTTTTTATTAATTATGGTTCGTTTTATCATAATACATGTTCGTGAAAAATTTTAGATTCCTACGATCATAAATGGCGATTTTATTAACGAAATTCAAATGGAGGTAACTGTAAGTGCGTGTATTTCTATATACATACATTAGATGCTGAAGGCTCGGGTTCGAGCCCCATACAAACATATTTATATGAAAACCTTACATATCCTTATATCTCCATACATAACTGGCCTTTACAACACTGTGTCAGGATTACGGCCTAGCTTCTCGCAGTATTCATGTTGTGTGTGTAAATTTTTATCAATGAGTACCGAGACCTACAGTTTAATGTCGACTCCGAACGACAGACTTGAAAAGCTTGTTCATGGCAATTAATTACTCTCAGAGCTTTTGCCAGAAGACTGCTGAGAGGTAGTCGCCGAAAGAAATATTTTTTTTATATATTTTTTTTTTAAGATGTCGGAGGCTGGGTGTCGAATCCAGGGCTCATGTCTTAGTAAGCCAACACACTAACCACTAGACCACGGCGACTACATCCTTATATCTCCATCGTAAAAATTCTATGAAAATTATACGTTTGTTTGCATTTAATATGACGATATATTTTATGAAGAATTTTTCTCTCGAGCACTCCGCAATTATCTGCTATTATCTCTATAGCAGCATGAACATAACCAGAGTCCTTTACAGCGTGATCTTCGTTTATTGAGGGTGAATTTTGTTCTTAAACTGCTTGTTAAGACCGAATTAGCAACATACTTTAAAGCTAATGTTGTTTGTTTCATTCATGAATGTGCGGATATAATTAAACTCGGCAACTTTTCTAAAATTATAATTGCCAACGTTCATATGACGGCCCCAATTTTATTGATATTTCTATCAGTAATTTGGTTTTATCCTCATTTACCGCGAGATACAATTCAAGTGATTTCTTAGCAATGTTTTCAAAGGATACAAGTTACAGTCACTCTGAGGTAAATCGGCTGAGGTTTATTGATGTTTTTCTCATCAAAAATTGATTTCGTGTGCACTCTTGCTTTGGTTTTGTGCAAAAAATTTGTTTTCTTAGCATAATGCTATGTTTTTAAAATTCTCTTTAATCGAACCACTATTTATGGGAAGAAGAAAAGGGGAGGGTAGTGTTTGTGGATATTTATTTTGAACTTGTTCACATCATAATCGTCAGATATGATGCATTACACCTCCTATGGTAGTACAGAAGGAACAGCAAAGCCCACACCACATTATGTCGATGCTCTAATGGGTCGTAAGATTTCGATTGTCTTCACCCCGTAATTATATCCTCATGATAAAACAAAACCAAAAGGAGTGGCGAGTATAAAAAAATAATTTATTATAAAGAGTTTAAGTATTTAAGTTTCCTATTTGCTTTCAAGTATTTAAAAATTTGTTTTTTTTTCGTGCATTAATTTATTTAATTTTGTGTTTTGGTCTGTAGTTTGTTAAAGCGGTATTTAACTGTGTGAAAAAGTTCATATTAATCGATAATAATACAATTATAACGCAGTATATCAATTAACAAATCAACGTAGAAAATATTTAAAACAATTAAAAACAAAGAAAACAAATTAAAAAGAATGTTTCTCACACATAAAATTTTTTATTTGATGTTTTATTAAACAGATTTCTGAACTGTTTTCTGTTTGTATAAAAAATTTCTTAAAAAAATAATAAAAGGAATTAAAATAAATAAATATAAAAATAAAATACAAAAAAAAAAACTTCTTAGAAACAAAAAAAATAAAAAATAATTACGAAAAGCAAAAAATTTTTTCATTTACGGAATTATGACGTCCATCGACAACCAGCAACAGAATTAAAAATATATTAAAAAAAAAACCTTTTCACTTTCTTTAACCCCTTAGTTCATAGAGTTTGTTTAAGAGGACTTTGGTATTTTTCCACCTTGCGTCCACATATTCAAATTCAAGAGCTTCTTGAGCTAATTTTGAATATATTTTCTATACCAACGAGTAACGCTACCTTGTTAGTATTGAATGCAAGAAAAACCAAAATGCATAACAGAAGGCTGTATGAATTACGAGAAGAAAAAAATCCTTACTTTAAAGATAACCGAATTTGTGGTGATCAATTCAATTCATCGTCACAAATGTTTTGACTTTTTAGATCAAATAGTCTATACAACAACAATTTTTTTATTTTTTTTATTTTGAGACCAATACTCAGGGGAAAACCCCTACTAAATGCTGTGCATTTTATTGGAATTTTAGAAAGGACAGTACATATATTACAATTAATTATATTATTATTAAGCGCCTTAGGAATGAGACAAATTGCTGTGAATTGATCATTCAAAGGCCAGTGCTATACCTTCACCCTTGTATGATCGATAGCAATTGTCTCATCGTTGCATGTTAATTGTGTGGTGAGTGTGCCTTCCCTGGGTAGGTTTAGCTGTTATCTGCTACTTCCCAATAGGTGGCGCTTTTTTCCCCTGATCACTCGTTTTTTGTTGACATTGGTTAAGGTGGAATAGAGTGGAATGTCGGGGAGCGGTTTCTTTGTAGGTGGTCTTCCTGGAGGGGGGGGGGGGCCTGTTATTTTTAAATTATAATTTTGAAAAAACCGCAGACTAACTTTTTCATTTTTCACCTCTTCTGGGATTCGAACCTGGGTCCTTTAAGTTTTTGAACGAGTGCTCTAACCACTATACCACTGAAATGATACACATTAATTTCCAATTTAATTTTACCATTTTTCTCAAATAGCTGGGATTATATTAAAGATCTATTTAATCAAAAATAAATCTGTATTCGTTTAGTCTAAATTTTATTTTTTAAGAATTTTTGGAATGCAAAAAGGGACAGTTTTGAGGATTTAAAATTGGGGATAAAGTCTAAAACCGAAACACCTAGTAAACCCTGTCATTAAACCTTTCCCTTAAATGAAAACTTTTGCAAAATTAATTCGGTTTTATTGTATACTTAAGTAAAAATAAAAAATTTTCAAATCTTTTTGCAGAGCTCTATGATGCGCCAATGGGTTAAAACAATATAAAAACAAATATATAAAAGCCTCTCAAAATTTTGTTAAAAAATACTGCTGAAGTGTTTATTTGTTTTTTTTTATTTCCAAATTTTATGCCAAAGTGTGAAAAATTTTTTTTTTTTTTGTTTTAAAAGTTTCTTTTTGTAGAAACATCTATGCATGAAACGTATGGATCAGTTGATTATGCGACGATCAAGAGAGCGTAACAGTTTTGTTCTATATAAAAACTTTTTCGGTGTTAAAAAAAAAACGTGCGTGTGATTAATACGCGAAAAGTGTTGGATTTCCCTATTAATATTTAATATCCCTAATAACGGTCATTATCGTTGTGATTGGCTTGATAAACGTCATATTTATTGGCTAAAAACAAATCATAGAAAACATTGGTGACGTTTTGTAGTTTAAAATCAGTGACATAGATAGGAATTTGTTTTTTGTTCTTTAAATGAATTTGCCTTAAAATTAAAGTATTAGTGTTGGTGTCGGTGTTTATGTTTTTTTTTTGTTATATTTTCGCTTTATTTTTAAATTTTTGTTTTTAAATTCTTGAAAGCTCTATTTCACGCAAATGTTCGGTTTTATTTTTGGGAAAAAAAATATTTCATGTTGATGTGCTCATTGTTTTAAAATTGTGAAAAAAAATGAAAATTTAGTGCTGATTTGTACAAATTTTTTTTATATATGAATATCGAAAATAATAGCAAATAAAAAAAGAAGGTTTAGACATCAATTTCAAAAGTCTACAAGGTTTTTAAAATGTAACTTTTTATAAGAAAAAAAATAATACTAATAAAATAATAAAAAAAAATATAAAAAAATTTGTGTTTTTTCTAGTTATTATTGAAAAATAAATATTTACAGTTAATATAATTTGAAATGTATGCTTTTGGGGATAAGCATGTCTCTATGGCCATTTCGTCTCTGCTTAAGAGACTCGTCAGGAGACTTTTTCCCAAAGGTGTTATTCTCTTAAGCAGAGACGAAATGGCCATAGCATAATGGCCCCAAAAGCATACATTTCAAATTATATTGAATGTATTTTGCCAATAAGGCGAAAAATATTTTTTGTTTTTTAATAAATATTTACAGTTATTTAATTTAAAAATTTTCAAAATAATAAAAAATTAACGCAAAAAAAAATTCTATCCGGCTTGCACTTCTTCAGAGCTGTGCGGTGTGCTCGTGTAACACATATTTTTTCCAACGTCATTAAAGTGTGTCAATGGATTGCTTGCATGGCATACGTCTCGGCACATGGTAGCTTAACACAAGCTCCAAGGTAATTATTAAAATAAGTGCATAATTATACATACGAGTAGAGGTATATTAAAAATATTTATTAATACTTAATTTAAAAAAAAAAATTATTAACAACTTGGAAGAAAATATACCCAAAAATACTTAGAGTGATATTTCTTGTGCTCGTTCGTAAAACATTAGATTAGCAGGAAAAAAATTTTATTTATGTTTTGTCTGTGCAGAAAATCTTATTAAAATATTTTCGGAATCAACTAATTTGTGGTTTTTTTGAACACTTATTTAAAATTTTACTGAAGCGATTTAACAATTGCATTAATGCTAAACAGCAAATTAATTCATATTTTAATTCCCGTATTCATAAAGAAAACCAAATATATATTTTAAAATGAGATTTAAGTCAAATTTTTGTACAGAATATTTTTCTAAAATGAATTTCAAAACTATTTTAACTTTTTTTAATTTTTAATTTAATTTTTTTAATTAATTTTTCTGTGATTTTTTATTTTTTTTTATTGAGACCAATACTCAGAGGTAAACCCCTACTAAATGCTATGCATTGTATTGGAATTTTGTGGAAAGAACAGTACATTTTTATTTCTTCTTATATTATTATTAAGTGCCTTTGGAATGAGACAAATTGCTGTGAATTGATCATTCAAAGGCCAGTGCTATACCTTCACCCTTGTATGATCGATAGCAATTGTCTCATCGTTGCATGTTAATTGTGTGGTGAGTGTGCCTTCCCTGGGTAGGTTTAGCTGTTATCTGCTACTTCCCAATAGGTGGCGCTTTTTTCCCCTGATCATTCGTTTTTTGTTGACATTGGTTAAGGTGGAATAGAGTGGAATGTCGGGGAGCGGTTTCTTTGTAGATGGTCTTCCTGGAGGGGGGGCCTCTTATTTTTAAATTATAATTTTGAAAAAACCGCAAATAAACTTTTTCAATTTTCTGCTCAGATTCGCACCACGCAGCCCCACACTATACTCCCCCAAAAATACTTTTGTCTTAAAGGTAAGTTGTAATAATGGCCCTTAATATATTTTATATCACTCCACTGTTATGTGATTATAATGGCTTTGTATGCATTAACAATATGGACATTCTACACAAGTGTTCGGAGATTTAATTTCGATCCTGAAGGTAAGATCTTTTATTCTGTGTTTTTGCATAAAATCTATGCTGAGATCACGGGTTAGGTATAACTCTATCAATATACTGATGACTCAAAACGAATATTTCCGATCTTACTAGGAAGATCACCCCTTATCCCCAGTAGAAAATTTTTAAGACTTGGAAGCAATATATAAAATTGGAAGCAATATATTGTTTTTTATAAATTAAAGCTTCCAAATATGCTAAAGGATACAGTACTATTTTTAATTTTTTGTTCTATTTGCTTACTGGTTGCAATAAACTTGCATTTCTATTGCATTTTAGCAGCTCATTTCCTATAAAAATTATGCATTATTGATGTCCACGAGTAAGTGATTGTTTACAATTTCTCCCTTACAAAATAGCTTACTGGTAAGCACTATTTCCTGCTGGGTCATATGACATTCTAATTTGTCAAACGTTTTTTCGCCAAGTTGCTAATTTTTTCATTTGAGTGGCATTGGATTGAAAAAATTTGGTTTTAAATAATTGTAATTGGGTATAATTATAGTAAATATATCGTCACCTAAAATCCAAAAGGCCGTAACTAACATTTTTCTTTTTTTACAGGAGAAGCAAAAAACACCATAAAACTAAAACGATAAGGAATTAAATGCCCAAATTTTAAAATCAAGCTTAAAAAACCAAGACGGATTTATTTCTGAAAAAAAAAATTAAGAAAAAGAAGTAGATTAAGAGGAGTGTAGTTACGGCCTTTTGAAATCGCTTTTTTCTGAAACCAAAAGGCCGTAACTACAATACAAAACAATGTATAAGTATGTAGGGAAAATGATAAGGATAAAAAATATAGGTTTTTAGGCGTATTTAATCAAGTTTTAGTGAACTCATGTGTTTTTTAGACTATTTATTTTATGTATTTTTAATACAGAATGATAAATTCATTATAACAATTCAACAAAAATTTAATTATTTTAAGAAAATAATAAAATCCTTTGGTTTTATGCTAATAAAATCGCTATTTTTGGACGAATTCGTGTAAAATTTTTTGGGTAGATGTATTTTAGTAAGCTACATCATAATCAATCAAAAAAGCTATTTTGAATTTTATGTTAGTTACGGCCTTTTGGATTTTAGGTGACGATATGTATATGTATGTACATACGTAGTATAAATAAGAAAATAATTTAAAAAAAAACATTAGACTATTTTCTCTTAGCTCTACCGTGTTAGGAGAGTTTTGTTAACAAATCGTCGTGCGGGAGTTTATGTGCTCTATCCGCCATTTCAAAAACCTAAAGTGGTGCCAGTAACTCCCGCACGAGGAAATTTGTGACCGTACTCAGAGCGAGGAAACCCACCCAAGTCAGTAAGGGCAGTATTTTTTAAACAGATAAGATTTTTTCTTAATTTTTTACCTTAAAGTTTTGTGATTTTTAGTACTTTTCAATCTAAAAGTTAATTGGCAAATTTGTGTTAAAAATAAATATGTTTGAATAACTAACTTTTTCACACAAGACGAATCAAATGAGAACAATTTTTAATGCAAAACTCAAGTGCTTTCTTGCGAAAGACTCTTACTGTAGTTGTGAAGCTTGTGTGCAGATTTGGTTAATTTTGTATTTCTCGTTTATTTTGTTGTTGTTGTACACAAGCATTATATTTATTTTAATTATAAAT
Organism: Metopia argyrocephala; assembly: GCA_963576795.1. Classification (NCBI taxonomy): domain Eukaryota; kingdom Metazoa; phylum Arthropoda; class Insecta; order Diptera; family Sarcophagidae; genus Metopia; species Metopia argyrocephala. The sequence continues at coordinate 2,210,206 of OY756208.1, forward strand.
TAATTAACCGCTTTTTGTTGACACGTTTGATTCTTTTTCTTCTTTTCGGGAGTTTTTTTTTAAAAAGTGGACCTCTTCTCTTACAAAGCATTTCAGATTTTCTATTCTATTTTCTATTCGACCAATACGAACTTAAATGCCAATTTAATCACTGTGAATGAACGCTGTGCTATTAATGCTTCAAGGCCCTACAATTCTGTAGTTTCAATTCATAAAGAAAATGTTTTTGTTTTTTGTTTTTTTTATCAGTTTTAAACATTTTTTCACTCAATTATTGTAGACTTCCACGGTTAAGATTATTTCCAATTAGTGTAAATAACGGTTTTTGTTTTGTCTCTTTGTTTCAGTTTTTTCTGAATTTTTCTATTTTTGCCTCTTTTTAAGCCCTAACTTAAGGTATGTTTTCAAAGCCAAGGTTTATGCAAAACGAAACGAAATCGTTAGAAATGTGTATTGCAATTCCATGCCGGTCGGTAGTTGTCAACGATAATGAGTGATTTGGTGATTGAATGAGTGACAATAACTGACAACCTGACAACTTAAAAGCATTAAAACAAAGTCCGATACCATAAAATTAAATTAAAATAAATAAAAAGATAAAAAAGAAAAATAAGAAATGCAAAAGTATGTTGCTAAACATTAGTTTTCTATTCGCAATTTGTTGTTGTATTGACGTAGCAGGTTTATTTTACAATTTTTAAAACGTTTTCAATACTTTTTTAACGCAAATCTCTAGTCTTGTTATATTTCATAATTGTGTGTCGTATAATTTTTCTTTTTTATTACTGAATTATTTATTAATAATTAAAGTTACAATCAATAAATAATTAAAAAATTTGAAAATAAAAGTGTTGTTGTTGTTTTTTTTTTTAATGTTTTATTTTGAAACAAATTTTTTGTTTTAGAAAATAATCTCTTTTTATCAGTATGATATAAAATTCTAAAAAAACGTACGCAATGTAATATAAATGAAAAAAATTATTAAATAATTAAAGAGCTTTTAAGACATTTGTGACGGAAATGCACGGCCCTCAAAATGTTCGTTCACCAGCCGAAATGCGACATAAAAAGAAAAGGTGCGTTTTGTTATAAAGACAGTATTTACAAATTGTTTAACAAATTGATCCGTTTATAATTATCAATTAATTGATTTATACTGTGTATTTATTTTCTCTTTTCTTTATTTTTGCTTTTGTTTTTCAAACAAATCTATACGTCGTTTTATTTGTTACGCTGGTACTGACGATTTCAAATGGAAAATATACTATATGCAGACAGAAAGAGTTTGTTATGCAAGAGGGTTATTCAATGATGTAATTATACATTTTAAAGTGTTAGAAATATTGTGTTATATAGTGTGTAATAATTTCGTATAGCTATTATCCCTAAAGTATGCTATAAAATTGTGTATATTGTTGAGTTGTTTGGATATGCTTTAGAAAAGTAATTAAATGTAAAAAATATCTGTGGCAATATTTAATAGTTTTATTTATTATTATAATTATCCATAATTGCGCACGTAATGCCGTATTACAAACCAATTTTTTTTTTTTTTTGACTTAAATTATGTTACTACGAAACCTTTTATATAAATTAATTCTGAAATTCGTTAAATAAATTCGTTAAATAAATACAACTTAGTTTTTAAATGGAATATTTCATAGAACATTTTTCTAGAGTCTAATAGCCTGTATCCATATTACAAATATTTCGATAGACACAAAATGGCTACACAGATAATTATGTAATAAATGAGTTTTTCTGACATACTTGTCTGGCTTAAGTTTTCTACTTTTATTTTCCGCTCTGAGCAAAAATTATATGATTTCCAAAAAAATGGAAATATTTTGAGAAATTAAAATTTGTATTGAAGAGAAAAAACAGAAACACAACATGCCTTTTTAAAATAGTTTTCATTTGATTTTTTAAAATCAGGCAGGCTCTGAAATTTATGTTTTTTGACGTTGCCTTTAAATCATAACAAAGGTGTTCTGAAGAAACAGAGTAGGAAAATAAACAAAACTGAACGTTTGACCTCATTTTGTTGTGTTCTTCACATTGAGTAAAACAAAAATAAAACAGAAACAGTGAGAACGATTATCCCATTTAATTTTGTATATTGTTTTTGTTTTGAGTACTACAAATACACTAACACAAATGTGCGTAGGTACAACAAAAAATGAATGAGAAGAAAAAGAAGAGAAAAAAGAGCAAATTATACTAACGTAACGGAATAAGAAAGCAAGCACAAGAGCGAAAAGCTAATTGTTTCATTTGCGCTCTTTCTCATTTAGAAAGTATTTGTTTTGGTTTTGCTCATGTACAATACCATTAAACAAATTTTGAAAAGTGTATGACTTTGTTGTAACGTTTGCGAAATGTTTTGTTTGTTTGCCCACTCTGTGAAGAAATAATTGTAGAGTTTTTGTGACTTAACATATTTTGAAAGCTGTTGCATAAGTTTTTAACCTTGTAATGTAAGCTTTATAATATATTTTGTATATCAGTAGCTTAGTGTAGTTTTGATTGCTTTTAAAGGTAAAGTTAGGATGAAATTAAACAAAAAAAAAAAAAAAAAAAAAAAAGTAGAGATCATTAGTGTTATTTCCTTTTATGAGTTTTCTTTATTTTCTATGAACTATTCAACTTATAGTGACAAACTTGTAATTGATGCTTGTCTTCACATGATATTTAGAGTAAAATGCAAGTTATTGTGCAAAGAACATATGAGATGTAAAAATTTACTTATTTTCTTGTAATTTTAAAACCAGATTCGTTTGTGAAATCGTGTGGTTTTCATTTCTGTTTTTATGGCGTTGATTTGGATTTCTTCACAATCGAAATTTTAATGCCTAAAGTGAGAATTTTACGTTTTCACTTAACAAGACTTGCCAGTTGCTTTATAAAACCTCAAAATAAGATTTTTGTGCATAAACAAATTAAAAATTGGAGATGCTTTTAATATGGAAACGAGCCATAATTAATTTATTTGAATACTGCAATAAGACGTTTTATTTTAGAAACCTTTTAAACTGTGCCTAATTAATAATAAATCCCAAAATTTTAAAAAACTAATATGGATGCATATAATTAATGATTTTGTACAAAATAATAGATCAAAATTAGATTAAAAATAATTATCAAATAAAATAATTGAGAAAGTAGTTCCCACAATCCTTATGTACGAAAGGGAGGTTTTACTTATTCAGCAAGTCGTACTATTTCTCAAATTCAGAGTCATTTTTCATATTTTTCTGATGGTTGTCGAACTGGCAACCACGATCGGATACTACGAATTTGTCTCCTGGTCATTGATATATATTTTTTTTTAAGAAAACTTTAATTATCTGAACAAAATGTGACAAGAACAAACATCTATTAGATTTGTTTTTATCTTCTAGATGAGCAAAATTAAATAAAAAACGTTTTAATCACGAAGTAAACAGTCACATTATAATCAGCCGATTGATTTACTATTACTGCCCAATTCATTGCACTTTCATTACACGCGTTATCACTACGGCAGTAATATTACAGCCACCACCAGTAGTACATTAATGCAAATAATAAACCAGTCGAACAATTTTATTGGAAGTGGATATTGAGTGCACTAGCACGAAGCAAGAACTACACTAAAGGCCTTATTCTGTAGCTCTCCTAAGCTTAAACTCTATCGCTAAAGATTTATAAACTTGATTTATGAGTTTTTGGCTACGAATACAATTTTTGAACGCTTATTGTAATTTAAAAGCTTCATACCTATTGTCCTTAAAATTTTCAATTTTATATATTCTAATTCCCAGCCTATTTTAAAAAACCCAAAATTTTAGCATATTGGCTTAAGAGAATTACAGAATAGGGCTCCAGTACTAGCAATGTATCAATCATCAATCATCATTTGCAACAGTTTTGCGACTCTTTTCCGAGTTCTTTTTGATCACAAAAAGTACTCGAAGAAGACTCATCGAAAAGAAATGAGCATGTAAATGTTTATATTTTTTAAGTATGTTTTTAATTTATAATGTTTTTTATATAAATTTCCTATTCCATAAACTATAAGTAAACTTTAAAAAAGAGTTATTTTCTACTTTTATAATACCAAGTGGAAAAACTAAAATCATTTCCTCTATTTATTATACTTGACATGAACCCTTTGTTTCTTCAAAGAAGAAGTGTAAGCAGGAGAAAGAAACGTGTTCTGAATATTTTGTATGTGAATACTTGGTGAGAGCAACAACAAAACAAGGAAAAGGATATACAGGAAAATAAGTTTTAAAGATATCTGTTTAAATTTGCACAATTCTTTTTGAAACTGTATTATATACTGGTTTTCTTGTAAAATTAAAACTTTAAGCCAATATTTGATTATTGCGCATGAAGAATATAAATTTGCTGATGATAATGATGAAGTTTTTATTAACGAAAACAAAAGACTCGTAATATAAAAATCAATATACAGAAATGTATTTCCGCAAATCACTTTGATATTGAAAAATTAGCAGTTTTATTACGAATATTCCTTAATTTTTGTTTTATTTTTTTTCCCTCTTTCATTTGTCAGTATGGCACTAATAATTTTAACCTTCAATATATATGCAGAAATATTGGAGAAAAGAGAAAAATAATAAATAATGAATAAAAAAGGAAAAAACAAAAAGATTTCTTGTTAAATCATATCGTACAGGTATTATATTACAAATATGGTTTAAAATTTTATTTTTCATTTTCTGTTAAAAACAAAAGGTTTATTGATCAAATTTGCACTTGTGCGGCAATAATTCAATTGTCAGTATTCGTTTTCGTTTTCTTTTATTTTTTATTTTTTTTTTTTTTTTTTTTTTTGTACAATTCAGTTAAACAAACCCTCAAGATTTGCAAATATTATGGCAACTGAAGCAAAATATGCCAACGATTTTGTACAATTTGATGACTTGTCTGCATGACAACAAACAAATTTAGAAAATTTATAAAAAAAACAAAAGTCTTAAAACCTCTGTTTTTAATAAAAACAAAAAACACAAACTGCATATGAATTTGTTTCCAAACAAGGTCATATTATTAAGCAAATATTAAAATAAAAAACGTACCGAAAAACAATTTACATTTCAACTTGAATATTTGACTTTGACTTCTTAAATTTTTAGTTGTTTCGTAAGACATTTGGAGTTTCAACTTCGTGGTGCGAAGGCTTTGATTTTTATCTTTCTTAAGTATTTAAATAAAGGAAATGGAAAAAAAACCGTAAAAAAAGTTTTTTTTTGATTTCGTTTTTCATTTCATTCATTATTTGGAAAAAATGATTGGTTGATTGAAAGTTCTCGTGTTTTAGTTTAAAGGCTTCCATGCTAAAACTGGTGCGGAAAATTATGAGGCATTAATTATTAAATGTTCTTTTCGAAATCAAATGCATACAAGGAGTGATATGCGCTAAGAAAAAAACGCAATATGGGGCAATTAATGTTAAGAAATGTTAAACAATTTATTTATTTAGCTTTCAAATATCATTTATACAGAAGATATTTAAAATGGTTTTTAATTTAAAATATTTTAAAATTCAAATTAAATTATTTAGGCCATCTTGTTAAAGCTACATCTGACAAATTGGTTGTTATTTATTCAGTTTGTTTTGTCACATTAACAGACACGGAAAAAGCAGTCCACCATATGTGCAAAATGGGTGTTCTGTTCGTGAAACAATTGCGCAATTTCAGTGAAGAGTCTCGTTTCTGAATGAATTGTGAGTTTATGAATAAATAAAATTTTCCAATTTGGAATTCCGAAAATTTCGTTGGCTTGCAACTTAATGCAGCACTGTCTAGTTTCAGTACCACTTCTTGTTTCTCGGTTAAAGCCTTTTTAAATTACTGATGCTCTATTTTTGGTACATTTTGGACCTTGTTGGTACCGTGGTACTACCGCGGCTTTCTTGGTACAATTGGAAAATATCAACGTTTCGCTGTATGGCAACATTAATTTGTTGTGCGTTTTTTTCTTCTTCTTTTTAATGGTCAGCTTTTGTGCTTTTGTTGCAACGTTGTTGTACTAGGTATTTTTGTTAACTACATGTGTTGTTACTGCCGTCTTCATTAGACGTGAAATGCTGTTAAAACACGATCTTATGAAAGCGTTGTTAGAACAAATGCTATAAAAACCATGTTTAACATTAACATGTATACATAAAATTTATTATCTAAAAATATTTTATAAATAATTATTTTTATAACTGATCTCAAGAATTGAAAAGACTAATATATGTACCTTTATGTATTTAATATTTATTATTTTTATGTTATTTTTTATTGTATACTTCTGAATTTTTATACACACTTTTGTTAAGTTTCTGTTTTTAATAAATATTTAAAAATGGTACCGTCATGGTATGAAAAATACATTTTGTTTTCATAGTTGGTACAAAATCATAAAAGCCATTTTCCATCCCTGGTAGTATGTATGCTTACTGGCACTTAAGTAGCATCCTACAATTCGTAATCCTTAACAGAATAATTTAAGCTTAGATGTTTTCGCTGAGTCGAGCAGTCTAATAAATGTTTCTGACTATAGTGACACTGATGTTTGAAAGCACATTGCTTGCAGTTGTCGTTATTGCTCTACAATATGGGGCATTGTTGTGCGTCCACATAAGTTGTGGATTACAATATCTTAGATGGTAGTTAAGAACGTAAGGAACTTAACAAATTCAGCTGAACTGCAAGAATTCCCATCAGTCACTTAAGATCTTAGTTGATTGAAATTCCCGTAAAGTTCATGTCATTCGTGTATTTTTCAATTATTGGAATTTTTAAGCACAATTAGTTTTATAATTATTTTATGCTTAAAAAGTATATGAAAACAGTTCCGGTCGTTGTCGGAATAGCCTTTCTTTATTCGACACAATTTAAAAATTTTTAAAATTATAGAAAAAACGGAATATTTGAATGCCTTAGTTTGTATGAAAAAATTATGTGTTTCTGTATTAAGTACCAACCAAATTAAAGTGAAACCGTTAGTGTTTAAATCTGTTGTGCTTCCTAACTGTGTACTTGGCTTAGCTTTTCTTTCAACAATTTATTTCCAAACCACAACTAACGCGTGTACTACATGAAGAACGCTCCAAACAACCAGTTACAAACAGGGACCGTAATCATTATGAGTTTTATAATAAAAATTACACAATTATGATTATATTGTGAGTTTTAAAGATTTCTTCAATGGTAATGATTATTTTTGAGTAATATTAATAAAAATCAGCCATAATCATTATTTTTGAGCAAAAAAAATAAAAATCAAAAATAATCATTATTTATGATTTTTATTTTTTCGCTCAATTTATGACTTTTTTTGAGGTTTTTTACATTCAAAAATTTGGTTAGAACTAATAAAAGAAAAAAATATTAACAAATGCTTGTTCATTTTGTTATATAAAATATCAGTTTCTTGCACAAAAATTATATAATTATTTTTTTTTTTTTTCATACTTACATCATATATAAAGTCGTAAATTAAAAGTGAGTTTTATTTTGAGCGAAAAAATAAAAATCATAAATAATGATTATTTTTGATTTTTATTTCTTTTGCTCAAAAATAATGATTATGGCTGATTTTTATAAATATTACTCAAAAATAATCATTACCATTGAAGAAAACATTAAAAATCAAAAATTTAAAAATCATGACGGATATGCAAAGATTGTTAAAAAATAATAATAATGGTGCAAAAAATTTTTGTTTATGTCTGTTCTAAATGATTGATTTTTTGATTTAAAAAAACGAACAATAATCATTATTTACGGTCCCTGGTTACCAGGGACCCCAAATAACAGTTATTGCTTAAAAATTAAACTAAAAAAATCATCGTATTAGAGTCGACAGACATATATGATGTTATATACCAAATGAATCGTCTTAGAGAGCTCTTACAGAATCTGTGGTGATCTCGCATAAGTGATCATTAATCAGATTTTAACTGTTACTTTTTGACCGAAAAATAAAAGTTTAAATTAAACCCTTAAAAAGAGAGTTTTATTTTTCCGTCATAAAATAAAACTCATTTTGTGAGTTTTATTTTTTCGTCATAAAATAAAACTTATTTTTGAGTTTTATTTTTCAGTCGGAAAATAACCGTTATTTTTCGAGTTTTATTTTTCATTTAAAAAATAAAACTCTATTTAGGAGTTTTATTTTTTTCGTCATAAAATAAAACTCGTTTTTATGAAAGATTTTATTTTTAATCTAATCCCGTTGCTTGTGGTATCTTTATTTTATTGTTTTTTATAACTGAATACCTAAAATCTCAAGCTAAACGATTTTTAGGGTGCTTTAATATTAATAAAAGAGCAAATTTACACAACTAAAACCGATAATGGCCGGAACTTGCTAAAAATGTTACAAATACTTATTTGACTAGTAGGATGAAAGCGGGTTCGATGACTGCATCTATTACGACGTTCTGCACGGAACAAAATATGATAGAAATGACATCTGTAATAGTTTGCAGACGCTAATGTGTCAATTTAGGATTAGGTGTAAAAAAATTTTTTCATAAAAAAGAGTTTTATTTTATGACCGAAAAAAATAAAACTCCTAAATAGAGTTTTATTTTATGACGGAAAAATAAAACTCAAAAAATAACTGTTAGTTTCTGACTGAAAAATAAAACTCACAAAATGAGTTTTATTTTATGACGAAAAAATAAAACTCTATTTTTGAGAGTTTTTTTTTAACTCTTATTTTTCCGTTGAAAAATAACTTTTTCTGCTGACCTTTTTTGGAAAAACTCTCAAAATAACCATTAAAAATTAAGTTTTTCGATATAACTTATAACCGTTACAGTCCCTGCTGGTTACAAATCAAAGTTTTCTATAGCAGACAGCAGAGCTCTGCACTAGTTCGCTGTAAGCTTAACAACACTGCATACTTATGTTTTTGTGTACATCCATGATCGTTAAACGCCGCAAAAAAATTTAACGATACTTCTGTAAACGTCATCTGTTAGATATTGTATGTTTATTTCTACTTCAAACGTAATTGATGTGTTTGTAAATATTAATTTTTTGAAAAACTTCAGGGTGCCACATAGGATTTATAATTGACCAATTAAACCCTGTTTCAGGGTAACCGCCTAGCTTCTGAGTAAAAAGTACTCATACTAAATCAATGCTATGGCAATGGTCCCACAATTTTTGTAATCCGAGTATAGTTATTGTTCATTCAAGTACATTTTAATGACATTAAAACTTAATAATAATTATTGGGTCTTGTGTATGGGACATCATAAATAAATAAATAAAAATAAGAATTCAAATATATATGTATAAGCTTTTAATTAAGCTTTAGGTCGATTAAATAATTATTTTTTCTATATTTCGCTACTTCCTGAAGAAGCTACGCAGAGAAGTAGCGAAATATCGAAAAAAATAATTATTTAATCGACCTAAAGCTTAATCAAAAGCTTATATATTAATCAATAATAAGGTCAACTAAACTTATTAATACAATAAGAATTAAAATAAACTGCAAATCTCTTCATAATGAATTTAAAGAGTTTTGTGACCATTAATATCAAAAATTGAGCACAGCCTTGACGGTTCATTTGACAGTTAATTCTTTAAAAAACACCCTCAATACGAGTACATTAGAGAATAAAACTGGAAAAAAAAAACAAAATTTGCTAATTTGTTTGAGATTTTATTTTATTTCATTAAATATTTCACTGTACTGTACTACACATACAAAACCACACACCGGCACACAAATTTTCACTTATAATTGTTTTTATTTTCGCTGTTAAAGCTGTTAATGGCTTTCAATTTGTGTCCAAATGGTCATTCTGTGAATTTTTATGCTGCGAGTACTGCTGTGTTATTTTTATTTTTGGCGCCATATGTTTTAATAGCTTCTCGTATATTTTGTATTTTCTTGATTTAAGTGAAATGGTTTTTTGGTCTATAGCTGATATGTATTTGTGTTGATTTTTATTTTGTTTCTGCAAAATGTTTTGTTGTTTTTGATTTGATTTTTAGAATAAAATGTTCCTTTACAAGGATTTTATGGCGTCTATGACCTTAAATGGGATTTTTTTCATGTGTTGAAATGTGATTTGTTTTCCATGTTTGATCGTTTCCGCATTTTTTTTTTAATAATTTATGCCTAAAATGGACTTTCATTTCCATATAGTCATATACACAGAACATATACACAAACCTACACGGAAGGAGTCTACGTTAATATGTATTGTTTTATAAACGTGTTCACAATGAAAATAAAAAAATAAAAAAATACGAGAAGGTATATACTGTACAAATATTCTATATGTATGTGCATACAAGTATAAATAGTTATACATACTCGTACTCACATGTACAGTAAATAATTATGAACTGTTCCATTCATTATTAACTAGTTGGAACAAGGTATAGCAGCAGAGAGAAAGAAAAAAAAGAGTATAAATTTTTTTTTTATTACAAAACAGGAGCATGATTCACACTCGCTAGACCTTGACATAAATAATTTACATTTTGTTAGTTTTAACGCAAGTTAATATTTATAATTCTCATTGTACAATATAACCATATGATTTATGATGATTCATTGTAATTATAATTTAAATACCATGTGCATTTTGTTAAAATAAAACCAACAGAATAAAATTTTAAAATTCCTCAAATAATTCTATAAATTTTTTTTTAATTTTTATTATAATTTTTTGTTTGTTTGTTTCTTAACTAGTAATAAAATACTAATAAACATGGTGTTTTATTATTATACATACATACATATACATATATATGTTTATAAATAAATAAAAAAAATAATTGAAATTTTTTAATTAATTATCCAACGGCAGGTAATCGACTTTATAAATACATAAACTACACTGAGGCCTCGCTTTATGCCGATTTTTTTAATGCGGATTCAAATTTATGCGATTTTAAAATTACGATTTCTTTCAAATTTTCAAATTAACCATTTAACCGATAGTGACGTTATTAGTTTAGTTACTGAAAGTTAAAAAACATGTACAATAAAGAGTATGATTTGATTCGAAACAAATGTTTTGAAAAAATTGGTGATTACCTTAGCGCAGTAAATGCTTTACAAAATCAAAGTCTTTATATGGATCTTGATACTGAAATTGCATTAAATATTCAACACGGACTGGCTGATCTGTTTTTGCGATACCAAAAGTTGCATAAGCAACTTAATATTTCAAAATCACAATCACTGATGACAAATTTTCTTGCAAGAAAAGGAACTATGAAAGTCCCTAAAAACTTTTTGACCTTTTCCCCTATTCACACATAAATTCTGGTGATGAAAATAATATTTTATCATTTGGATCAATATAATTATATCATCCAGTGATAAAAGTGACATGGAATCAATTCCAAAACGATGCATAAAATTATTCAGTGATTCAGATTAATAATACTCGAAAATGCCTTAAATAAATATTTAAAAGCTTATTTTTTGGACCACTTTCTCAGCCTGTCCCACAATATTATATGTGTTCGCTTGCTCGCATTTTCAACGAAAAACAGCTGTTTTGCGTACCAGTAACTATTTTCTGTAAGACGATTCGAACGATAATGTAAATAATTTTGGACTGTTTTTTTTTTTAATTTTTGATTCACCAACATTGAAATTTTACAATTTTTTAATGTCTTAAGGCCTCGTTACTCAAACGTAAACGTTGCGGATACGTAAACGTTGCGGCCGAGTTCAGCGAATGGTTTAGAATTGGTTTACAATTTTTAAACAGCAGATACGTAAAAACGAAGAAATTTATTGGATTCGCCCGCAACGCAACGTTACGTTTACGTATGAGTAATCATTTACACATAGGCTTGATAAGCAAAACTAAACAGCTGTTCCGCAACGTTTACGTTTACGTTTGAATAACGAGGCCTTTACGTCTTAAACAAAAAAAAAAAAAAAATGAAAAAAAAAAACAAAAAAAATGCAATGCAAAAAATGCAAATGCTGCAATATGAGTGACTTGTTTTCGTTCGCATAGCTTCACGTTCGATATCATGGGACAGGCTGTCTATTTTTTCTCTCATTAATGAATAAATATTGTATTTTTGTTGATTTTTTTTTATGCAATTTTGTTTTAATTTAAATTCGATTCACACGATTTTTCAGGATTTTGAAACGAAATATTGGTTTTTATATAAAGACGAAGACAGAGTTTGGTTTTACGCAAATTCAATTTATGCGATTTATTTTGGAAAATATCCATCGCATAAAACGAGACCTAGGTGTACACATATGATCAGGAGTAATTTTGTAATTATTTAGTTACTTTTTAGTTTTTATTTTTTAATATTAATTTTAGTGTATATTGTTTAAATGAAAATTATTACACTGTGGCTCATCGGGATGGATCTATAAAAATAAAAAATCTTATGATAATGCATTGCAAAATGATTCTCTTTCCTTCTTTTATTGATAGTCCAGTATAGAATTCTTCATGAATAAGTTGGTTAAACCGAATAAACCTTCTTCAGATGGCAAGAAGAATAAATTATTTTTCTGCAAATCAAAATTCTTTTTAGTTTTTTTTTTTTCGTTGTATTTGCAATTTGTCTACATACCCTCTTTTCTTACTTATAAATATGCTGATTCTATCCTAATGAACCACAGTGTATTTTCAAATAAAATCATACATATTTTAATATGTTCACACCTTGAAAATTCCTTTGAGAAACCACTTCCTGTATAAACAAAACTATTTTATCTTATCAGCAGAACAGCAATAGAATTTTAAACATATTTTTATTCGCACATTAACCTCTATTCCTTATTCGAGTACATAAAGGTGCATGCATTTATAAGTTTTAAATTTTATATTTATAGGATTTCTTTTACTTTTAATTTTGTCATCAAAGGATTTGTTAACGCCAACAACTTAAGATTGTGATCGTTTACCTTTTAGCCTGTTATTAAAACAAAAACAATACACCATAAATAGTGAAAAGAAAGAACACTAAATGCAAGCAATTATCTTTTGTTGTTGTTTTTGCTGTTGTTATAATATTGACCTCGTGCACTTGACTATGTCGTTAAAAGCAAATGCAAAAAAAAGAAAAGAAAAACAAATGCAGAGAAAACCAACAAAAAAAAGAAAAGAAAAGACAAGAGCGAAAAAAGTTTAGTTAAATGCTCCTGCACAGAGACCCTAACCAACAACAAAAAGTAATTGTTATTGTAATAGTACAATAACAATGACTATAAGGTTTACGTACACACATACTTACATATGTGTGTAGTTTTCTTGTGACAAGCTTTCATACTCATACTCATACTGAGAGCCTGGTAAATACTAGACAAATGTATGAGAAAAAAAAAACAAAAAGAAACACTAACAAAAGCCAACAACTAGACCGACAAAAACAACGTTTATACCAAACAGCTGTGATATAACACATCACTAGTATTGCCAACTATTAATAATAAAAACGTGAAGTTCTTCGAACCCAAAGGCGTAAACAATAAAATTGTTTTCAATTTACTAATTAATAATAAAATACACAAAAAAATAAAAAAAAATAATTTTCTATTAAATTCGTTGAAATACAAAAAAGAAATACTAGACCAAATATACGCTAATTTATAAAGGGTGTTTTTATAGAGTGACACAAGTTTAAATCATAATAAAGCAATGAAATATATATTTAATATCAATATTACGGGCTTTACTGGAAACACATTTTTATGAAATTAATGATTAAATATAATTTCTGCCATGTGGCCGCCACGGCTGGCGCGTAGAAAGCGCAATCTGGAACACTAATTTTCAACAACTTTTCGCAGCATGACACCGCCGGCCCATAAAACACACCAAACAGTGATTGTCTGTGGATGTAATGTATTCTATTGATTAAAAATTTCAACAACATGCACTCGTTTCTTTGATGTAAGTCGATTCATGTTGAAATTTCAAAGCAAACTTAACCAAAGGTAACTATCAGCTGTTAAGTGGGTTGTCCAACAAAGCAGTGATGTCAATTCAAAGTTGTGACACTCTATAAAAACACTATGATATAAGTATATAATATCTCTTTACATAAATTTTTCTTTAATCTGAATGTGGTTTCCCTGAACTACTTCAAGCACTAGCAGCCCTCAGAACTCCCTTAGTATCTTTAAAGTAACTTACACTTCATCTCTTACAGGGCAATTAGATTGCATAGACTGCCTTGTTTTCTTTCATACCAACTTCGAGTTGTCTCGTATTTATCATTTTTGTGCAGCTACAACTAAACCCAGTATATAAAAGTATATATAAGAGCTACTATCGACACCTGTACCGCGATTCAGTAACTTTTAACAAATACGATATTCGCAAAAGAAGTCGACTGTTTTTATTGTTTGCAGTAACGATTATGTGATTCACTAAGTACATTTTATCGACAGTCGACAACTGTAGTTTTCTTTATGTCAAAATTACAATAATGGGGCAGCACCGTATAAAATCAGTCAGTTAGCGTTAGTTTACGACAACAGCCATCGTAAACAAAAGATAATGAATAGCAATATCGACAATTCTGTTGTTTACTGTTGAAAACAATGCGATTATCGTTAAAATATGTTACTGAATTGCACCACTGGTTTCTGGCAAAAGAACAAACAATCAATGTTAGCTTGTTTGAGCAGAACAATTATTAAAAATCTAATACAAAATATAAAATATAAATACGTTTATTATGCTACTTAATGACAAATGTGATCTAAAATTAGCGTTGTGAGTAATATACTGCAATCAAATTGTTATTTTGTCCCGATTTGTGAAAATTGCCGTGACAGTCAACGTTTTAATACGACTATACATACAAATATTTATGCTTTAAAATAACACAAATAAGTATTTAAAAAATGTTATATTGGCTAATGCTAAAGGCCGTGATAAACTATCCTATTAAGTTGTACGATTTGTCAAAAAAATCGTTTGTGTTAAAAAAGTACAACAGTGTTTTATGCCACACTGCATCTGTATGACAGATTTTTTGACTTCATAATATTTTCAATAAGTTCATAAACATTTTTTCTCCATGCGATCAGAGTTGTATTTTATAAGATATTAGCAAAAAGCAACTCTGCTTATGCTTTGCATCTTATTTTGAGTGATGGTGTGGCATTTTGTGATTAAAATCGATAAGATTTTCTTGTGAATGAATCGTACGACTGTGTATGATAGTGTGCCAGGGCCTTAAACGTGTATATGTTTTGTATTATTTTTCTGTCAATATTATCACGCAAAATATAAAACTGCAAAAGCAGAGAAATCTAGCGTATTACGCGCTACGTTGTCAGCACTTTTATCATACACAATATTATCATGCCACATTAAAAACAAATCCACAAAGAGAAACAGAGAGAGCGAGAGTATGAGAGAATAAATAAATGAAACAAAAGGATGACATAAAATAAAAGTAAGCAAACTGTTAAAGAAAATAATAGTCAATAAGTGTTTATAATATGTACGACAGTATGTAATACGTATGTGTGCGGTTTTTGTTTTACTTTAAAAATTGCCCGTTTCGGTTAGAGAGGCCAAAATATTCGTGTAAAAATTTTGTATGGGTTCGACTGACTGAGAGTTGTAATTTAAGTGTGTGTGTGTGAGTGTTTGTAATTGCAAGCATGTTCATGAGAAGGGCAACACGGGATTTACGAAGCGATAGAATAAACTACCAGCGAATCCTTGCGAACATGAAAATGTTGTTGTTTTTTCCAAAAATTTCAACAACAAAAAAACCTTAGCTTGTCCATATATGAATAACAAGAGGTTTAAATTCATATATGTATGTATGTATGTATGTTTAGGATTTATGTGTTTCTGGTATAGCTTAAAAAAATGACAACAATTTACATACCCACACATACACATACCCAAAGTTATTAACGGGTGATTTGTCTACATAATGGCCATTGTATGTGTAACATACCTTTCATACAATTTTTATTCCTGCAAATCCATTCTCTCACTATATTTTATGTATGTTTTGATGTATTCGTTCACAGCAGTGTTGCCAATGATGTTATTTGATTCTTTTGACAACAAATTTTAAATAAAGCCAGAAAAAAAAATACAATTAAAAAGTGTATAATAAATGCCATAAATTCATTTATAAAAATTCTTACCCAAGTCTGAAAGTGTAGAATTTTTTTTACTAAAAATTACAAAAAAAAAAGAAAAAAAAAAAATTAAAAATTCCCAAAAGATTTGAACTTTATTATATTTACATTTAACACAGTATTCCTAAATAAAAATAAGTAATGAATTCATAATAATCAAATATTATTCATAAAATTATTTATAAAAATAAAGTGGAATTACTTACGGGGATCAACTTGTCTCCATAGCTCTTTGCATTAGGAGACTCTTTCCCTAAAATAATTTTTTATTGTACATTAAAATCAATTACTCTGTGAAATATCAACAAACAATTAAAGTGGAAAAATATAAGCAACCCCTTAAATTTTAGGTTTTGTTTTTAACGCTACAGTTGGACACTCATTGTTTGCCAAATTACCACTTATTAGACCCACTGTAAACACTGTACAAAAAATTTTGTTTTTAAATAAATGGGTACGAAAATGCTTGTTTTTTAATTAATAAGTTCAGAGTGCAAGTGGTTGTAAATGGCTTGGCCTCACTTGATATCGAGCGAAATTTCCTGCAATTTTAATACAATGTTCTTATAAAATTTAGTTTTATGTCGAATTTCTTAAATATATGCTTGTAATTCGCTCGTTATTGTTTAGAGTAGATTCTGTGGCCGATGAAATGGAGTAAAACGGCAACACTGTTTAGTACTGAGATTGTAATGTAGTGTTTGTGTATGTATGAGTGTGTGTGTGTATCAGTATGGCAATGTCACAATACACGAGACTATTACTATACAGGAACTACAACAATAACGGAAACATGTTGTGGAAAAATGTGAACAGAAAACACAAAACACGAAGAGGAAAAAGAAATATACACCGAAAAATGAGAATAAAAAAGGATGAAACACAAAAAAAAAAAAAAAAAAACAAAAAAGTAGAAGAAAAATATTAAAAACAACGTCGTTATTATTTCTTTTTCCATTGTTGTTATTGTTGTAACTTATTTTGTGTGTGTTCTGCAGATTGTTGGTTATTTCGAGTTAAGTAAAGTTAGCAAATTTTATTTGTTGTTTGCCAAACGAAGCGAATTAGTGAATAATTTAAGCGGAACATACAAAAAAGGAAAAATTAAAAGTAATAGAATATTCACGGGGAAAATATTAATAAATTATTAAAAAATCAAATAAAAAAAAAACAAACAATAAAAAAAAAAAATTATGCAAAAAATTTAAATAAAAAATTAAAAAAAAAAAAAACATCATACCAGTGTGATCACGAATTAAATAAAATTTTTATATACAAAAACCTTAAAAAATATATAATAAATTAAAAAATATAAATAAAAAAAAGAAAAACCCAAACTTTTTTGTTGATTTATTCTCCAGCAAATGTATGAAAATAAAATGGGTTCTTAAAGAACTTCAAAATGCAGTAGCCGTTGCAGTATCTGTCTAGTATTTTGATTCAATGCTACAGCTGTTGTGCAAATAGTGCGCAAGTTGCTTTATAATATAACGGTGCATAACCTGTAACAAAAAAAACATATTTTTTATTGTTGTTGTTAAAGTTTTCATACTACTCGTAAATCATGGTATGCTGCTGCTGGTAAAGTTGTTGGTATTAAACTAAAGTTTTATCTCCATTTGACAAGATGAACTGAGAAAAAACAGTGGTACAAAATAAATTTGAAAAAAAAGAAACGTGCTAGAAACTAGTTGGGTTTTCAGTATCAAAAATATAGAAAAAAAAAATGTGACAACGCCTAAAAATATACTACAATATTTACTAAAAAGTTAAATAATAATTTAGCAAAAACAAAAAAATAAAAAAAAGATTGAAAATTATTATAAATAATAACATTCATGAATATAATAAACATTTTTAATTACATTTAGTGCTTAGTGGCTTAGTATTTCTTTAATCCTTTTTTGTTTTTAAGGTAATGCGCCTTGTTATAGACTATATATTTTTTATTTTAAAAAGTGCAAAAAACTGTTTCGTAACTGTTGCTTTAATGAAGTCTGTGAAAATTACAGAAAAACCAAAATGTAAAAATTAATAAAAATATATATAAGAAGTACTGCTGTGATACTAAAGTGGCTTAAAAATTATATAAATTTTAATCTGTGCTTAAATTTTGGCAAAACACAAAAATAAATATATCAATTACTCTCCTAATGGTTTCCTTATCAGCTAACTTGCAATGAACGGTAATAATCAAGAAATCGTTGAAATAATTAATAATTTAATAATCTTAACAAACGCTCAAATAAAAATGTCTTCAAAACTAAGCTTTAAGCTGAAAGAGCAATAATGAATTTAAATTTTTTTTTAAATTTTTTTGCAAAGAAATAAAACTCTAGTAATCATATCAAAAAAATTTGCTTAAACTAAATTAAGAACAAAATGGTTGGCTCCCATGATTCGGGATCATGTGACTGTTGTGGTACCTCCAGTGAACGTAGCAATGCTAACTCAGAACGCCGACAACAGCAACACCAACAGCAACCACACAGGCCGCAATTACCGCCGTTACCCATACAACCTATATTACCGGCTCCAGCACCACCACCTGCTGCTGCTGTTGCTGCACCACAACAGCAGCCACAACCACCGCCTGCAGTAGCAGTACGAGAAAATCCTAGATTACCACCAGATTTACAAAATAACAACAACAACAACAATTTAAATAATCCCAACAACAATAATAATAATCTTAATTTAACCACACGCCAGAGTGTGGCTCATTATGTTAATCAAGTCAATCTCCATTTAAATTTAACCAATAACAACCATCAACAGCCACAACAGCAGGCACAGCATCAGCATAATCCAGCACCACAACAGCAGCAGCAAAATGCACAACAACCCCAATTGGCACGTGATTATATCTATAACAACAACAACAATCATATTTATGTTAATCCACACTCGTATGATACCAACACTGCCGCTAGTCTCACCACAACAGCTTCGCATACTGCCACTGGATCGACTGCAGCCGCAGTATCCCTTCATACAACTTCTACAGCAGCAGCTGCCGGTCAAGCAGTAACTGCCTCCTTGCCTCCCACCTTTGGCGGTGGTGATCATGAGAATAATAATGGTGTTGGAGGAGGGGGTGGCGATTTGACACGTCAAAACACTTCAACCACTTTGAGTACTTTGAACACATATCTCTTCCCCTGTGGCGCTGACTCAGTCGGCACAATAGGCGGCATCACATTCAATGGCAGCCATTCTTGTGATTTAGATTCGAATTTCAGCCGCATGGTGGCAGGCAGTGACGGTGGCAGTTCTACCATAAGTTCCGGTTTGGGCTTCATTAACAAACGTCGCATTAAGCGACTCTTTGGTGTAGGCAATGGTGGTCCCTATGGTTCTGCTTTAAGGCGTCGCAGCTCCCATCTTATACAGTTCCAAACGGCCGCTTTAGCTGCTAAAAAACAACAGCAAATGGAACGTGCAGCTGCAGTAGCTTCAGCAAATGCCGCCTTTTATGAACAGCAAAAAAAGAAGAAAGAAAAAAAGAAAACCCCCGGTCCACCACCTCAAGTACGTGCCCAAGCATCCCGTCAAATGGAAGATCCCATGATGAACCGTCCTCGGCGTAACACAACGAAAAATAAAGACAAAGATGATCCCTTGCTACAGCAACAGCAGCAGCAGCAGCAATCACAGAATCCCTATGAGCAAAAGGAGAACTTTTATGAGAAGTATTTTTGTTTTAATGGCTACACGAATTATCTCAAAAAAAGAAAAAAATATTTTAATTTTTCAAACAAAAAGCAGCTTTTATTAAAAAAAAAAAGAAAATCAAAATATATATTTTTAGAGAAAAAAGAAAAATATTTTAATAAATTATCACTATTTTGTTGCACTTGTTTTTTTGTTTTTGATTTTTGTGGATAAAAAAATATGCTTCAAAAGGTTAAGTTATAACAGTAAAATGCCGCTTTCTAATGTATTTGTTATTGCATTTCTACTGCATTTTTTTTTTTTTGTTTTTGCTTAAAAACCCAAATTTTGCACTTAAAAATTATTTAAACAGAATAATTAAAAATAAATGCAAACCCAATAAAACACACACACACACACACACACACCAAGTTATATTTTAAAGCTTCCAGTAAAACAAAAAAAAAAAAAAACAAAAAAAAGTACAGCTTCGTTTGCAAATTATTTTTTAAGAATTTAAATAAAAAAAAAGTTTTTTACTTATTACAGTAGAGCTTAGAAAAAACTGCAAAAATTATAATTTAAAAATATTTTTCTTATCAGACATTTCAACAACGAATTTTAGGCAAAACCGAGAAATCAAAAACTGAATCTTTGCTTTGCAAAGATTTTTTGCAAATTTATGACAACCAATCATTGTGTCTGTCTTTTGTGTTGACTAGTAAAACATTTCTTTGTTAACGATTGTTTACAGTCATTCTGTAAAATGTATCTCTTTATTATACCTGTAACACACACATACATATATCCCACATGCTAACATCTTGAACACTACTTTTATGAACGTCTATATAAGGGTTATTAAGGCATAGGAACATAGAATCTGTCATACGCTGATGTTAACGCATTAACGAATGAAGTTGTTCTTTTTTTTACCAAATCAGATGTTTTTTTTTTCAAGTGTTGTACTAAAAAAAAATTAATTTTAAATGTATGTATTTTTACTTTTGTACAGTCTAAATTAATTAATTTTTTACTTCTGCTTTTATTTATAATTTATTTATTTTATATTGCACACATACATACATAATTGGCCATTAGAACCCCGTGTCAGGGTTACGGCCTAGCTTCTCGCAGCACTCATGTTGTGTGTGTTAATTTTTATCCATGAGTACCGGGATCTACAGTTTAAAATCGACACCGAACGACAGATTTGAGAAGCTTTTTCATGGCAATCAATTACTCCCAGAGCTTTTGCCAGAAGAATGCTGAGAGGTAGTCTCCGAAAGAAATACGTACTAGACTGAGAAATCAATATTAGTTTAAAATTACACAAGAAATAGAAAACTCATAAAAATACTGTAAATTCAGCAGTTATAAGAGAACATTTAGAGGAATTGAAGTACATTTGAATTGCAATAAGAGACATATGTACGAGTACCTAGTTTAAATCATTTTAATTTGAATTCTTCTAATATAAGAAGTTTGGATAATTTATCACTAAACCGTCCCCACTAATTAATTGTATAGGAGAAGCAAGAAATTCACGTACTGCTTAAACAAATATTTCATATTTTGAATTAAAAATACAAACTTTTTTTTCCTATTTCTTTTACAAAGTTAAAGTGTAATCCTGAAACTCTAAGCATTTCAAGAAATAAATTATATATAACTCGGTTCGGTAGATTTTGAATAAAAAAAATATCATTTGTTTTAATTAACCAGATTGGCAAGGGTATATGCTACGAATAGTGATTATCCCTATTTATTTAAAACAAAATGTAAAATTGCTTTTGATTATTTCAAATATTTTTTCCAAGCAAAATATTTCTTTAGCCTAATGAAAGTCTTTAATTTTTTATGAATATGTATTTAGAAAATAAGTATGCAATGCCAAATATTTCTACTATAAGTTCACTATCTCCTTGCTACTCTTCCAAACAAACACACTATCTGACAAATTATAGGAAATGTTGGATAATCTAAGCTACCACACTCATATTTAAAATTATTTCTAAACACATGTTTTAACAAATTGAAATTTTTATTTGTGCAATTTTCATCAAATGTTTGTCTAATGCAACCATACATTGTAAAAGTAAATCATGTGAAAATCTAGAAATTAAGGACAACATATGTGCTCATAATTATGAAAGTGGTCTAAGTCATATATTTCTTGTTTCGAGATATTTAGTGAATTGCATTTAAATAAATTAACAAATAGTTTTACATTATGCGACATTTTAATTTATGTTTTTATTAGTCTTAATTAATGGAAAATTATTATGAATATGAAATTTTGTGTGTATTTCATACGATAATATTGTTTTTAAAGTTTGAATTGAATTAGACCATTTTGAAAATTAAGTGAATGTCCTATAAATGACTTAAAACCATGAAGAACTTTAAGTTTTATTTAAAACAATAATTTGATTAAAATAATTCGTGAAAATTTATTAATTATTTTTCAACAGTAATCCATTTTTTGTCATTATTTCGAGTATTTAAGATTCTTAAAATGTTCCTGAAAAACTGAAGGGATGTACGGTAGTAAACTCATAATATCTTTTTGTTTTTCTTCCGATACTAGGCTAAGGGTAATTTAATTAATTTTTCAAGAATCTCATCCATTGAATTTGTAGCCAAGAGATAAGATGTGCGTCACTATAAACTGTAACACATCAAAAGTCAAATAAAAACTGACTGGAGTAAGCTAGAGTTAAAAATAAAACAGTTTTATTTTGCATTTTCATTACAGATTTATATTCTGTATTATTTTATTTAAAAATTAATTTAATTTTATAAAATTTTTTATTTTATTCATTATGCCATCCATAAGCAATGTTATAGTGTTTTCGGTGATTTTTTTGGTACCAGCTGTCCATTTATATCGAAAACTAGTAATGGTTTTGGGAACAGATGTACTCTTCTTTAGTTCTCTTTTGACCAGAGCCCAATATCTTTCAATAGGCAGCAACTCTGGGCAGTTTGGTGGGTTAGCCTCTTTTGGAACAAAAATAACATTATTTTTATTATACCAGTCTATTGCGCTTTTACTGTAGTGACATGTTGCCAAATCTGGCCAGAAGAATGTTGATATATTGTGCTGTCTTAGAGATGGGAGCAACCTCTTTTGAAGACACTCTTTGATATAAATATCTGAGTTTATTGATCCCAATGTAACAAACGATGCACTTCTGTTGCCGCAGCTACAAATAGCCTGCTAAACTAGGAACTTTTTGGGAAATTTTTATAGTTTTTTAGTTCGGAACTCTTCAGAAACATTGCCTCTACTATCCGCTACATAAAACTCTTGGCCAGGAAGCTGTGCAAAGTCTGCAAAAACGTAAGTTTCATCACCCATTACACAACATTCGAACTTTTGAAAAAATTATTTTTTGAGGAGTTTTGCTCTTTTTTTGCTTCAATATTCTTCTTAGCATTTCTATCCGGAACTTTTTGGACTTTAAATGTTTTACGGCCAGCTTTAGCTTTAACTCGGCGCACAAAACTTTCCGAACATTGCACGCGCCGGGCCACTTCGCGACCAGAAATGTTTAGAAGAGCCAGCAAAAGCTTCTCAACCTTTTTGGCTTTCGCGTCGTTCGTTACCAGTTTTGCTTTACCTGTTCCAGTCCTTCTTTCAATTTTTAGGTCTTTGTTGAACTTTTTAACCACTCTGGAAACACATTGCCTGGTCACGTGGACTTCCCTAGCAACTTTTGTATAACTCCAATATGGTTTTTTTTGAATTATTTGAATAATTTTTGTATGCACTTGTCTTTGATTATCCATTGTGAACTAACTAACAAGTCAAATTTGACAAACTGATACATTTTAAAATCTGATACATTTTTCAAAGATATTGTGATTAAGAAAAATAATTTTGATTAAAGGTGAAAAAAGTTATTAAGAAAAATGGGTGTTACACTTTATAGTGACGCACATCTTAGATTTGCCCGCGGTATTTTTTACTCTTCCTGTTATTGATTCTTCTAGTGATTTCGTTGAAATAAAATCCGGTTGCGACATTTGCTTTATCGAAAATGTATTTCTACTTCATTTTTCTATCAATCCATAATAATGCTTAGGGTTGTATAAGTAATTTGCTTTTTTATTTTCATTTCTATCAACTCAAAATCAAGGTCATTCGGTAGAAAAGAATGACCCGATATCAAAAATGTTTGGTCTAATTTTTGACTTAGACCACTTTCACAATCAACACTAAGTGGATTTCATATAATGTTGAAATTGCAACCACTATCTAATGATTAATTTTTAACAATTTCGTAAAAATTACATTGAATAAATTTAGTTTAAAATAATGTAGTATGAAATAACTGATAAACTCATTTTTTTTAAATTTTGACTTAGACCACTTTCATAATTATGGGCGCATATGTATATGAAAAAAAAAAAAAATTAAAACTGATACAAATTTAAACAAAAACTGTAAAAATAAGTATTAAAATTTGATTGGAATATGATGAGAATATTTGAAGAGTAACATACTAAATACGAGTATAAAAAATTGTTTTTTCATTAACATTTCTTAGCTCTTCTTCAACAACTTTTTGTTCTTGTGCCTCATCCCTTTTTCAATTTTCAAGTTCTTATCGACTACTTCAAAATTATATTTCAAAATGTTTACTATACCGGCGAGTATCTACGATTGTAGTTAAATTTTATCTTTAAAAATCAATAAATTAATTACAAGCAAATTTTCTACTCAACTGCTTCTCTAGGGATAATATTTAAATGAGTTTATTTCATTTAGTAAACCAAAATCTATATGTAAATTAAATGTCCATAATAAATAATTTGCCATTAAGAAATGTTTTACTCACTCTGTGTTTTTCACTCTTCAGCTGTCGTATGTTTTGTGAATGTACTTTGATTGCCTGTGCTAAATGGATAAATCATTTTTAACCTTCAAAATTTTATATTTATTTAGAACGAAATTGAATTAAATATTCAAAAAGGTTAAATAAATTACACCATATTTTTTCTATAATTACAAATACATACATACTTGTATGTATGCATACTTTATTACTATAGACATACAGGCAAGTGTGTGTATGTAATACAATGTGTTTTTGTATGTAATATTCCGTTAGTAGAACGTGTAGTTGTGGTTACAGAAACTTAAACACACAAAAATACTAAAATACTGTCAAATTTTATAACCAAAAGTCAAAAATGCATCATTTGTAACATAAAC
Organism: Metopia argyrocephala; assembly: GCA_963576795.1. Classification (NCBI taxonomy): domain Eukaryota; kingdom Metazoa; phylum Arthropoda; class Insecta; order Diptera; family Sarcophagidae; genus Metopia; species Metopia argyrocephala. The sequence goes on from OY756208.1 coordinate 2,235,221, forward strand.
TGTTGTTGTATTGATCAAATAAATTAATTTGTTTTTTTTTTTGGAGGGTTGTTAGGAAGGTTGATGTCATGCTTTTTTCACTTGATTTCTTTTTAACCTTTAATTCCCTCTTATGTTTTTCTTTCTTATTGATAACACTAATAAAGAATTATTTATTTATACGAGTTCGGATATATTTAAGTGTTCTTCTTGTAAAGGGAAATGCGTACAATGATAATAATGATGGGCAGGCAAGGCACTCTCTGTATAGATTTATTGAAAAACAAAAGAAATCTTAATATGTAGTTTCTAAAGTCAATGAACTTGTAAGAGTGTGTGCTCCAGTGTACATGTGTGTGAATATTTTTTGGCATCCTGGTTTTTTTTTTTTTTTAAAAACAGCATATATTTCATTTGTTTATTTGAATTTCCTGAAATTTTTCTTGTTGGTTGCCAGACTTCTGCTCTGCTCAAGCTGTGTTTATGACTCTTTTATTGCCATTTTTTTTTGTTGTTCTTCTTTCGAAAATTTATATTTTCCATTTAATATGTTTGTTTTTTCTATTTTGTTGAATCAGCCAGTTTGGTGTCTATTAGGCGCCACTTGTCTTTAAAGGATACGTTAAACTTTAACTTTATAAATAATAAAATTTAATTTCTTAAATTTCATTTGGAGTTTTTATAGTTATTGTGCAATTGTCATTATAGAAAACAATTAAATAGACGGAAAAGCTTGTTTGCATTATTAATTAAAATTCAAAATTATAAAATTACATCTTAAAAGTTTAATTTATTTAATTTTTAAAAATGCAAGTACTGTTTAACGTCAGTTTAGACCAATAATAGTGTATACAGACGATATACATATTAGGAATCAAAAGTAGTCATATAATGCTGCAAAAACAATCTGGTATGTGATGGAAATCGATTTCGATCGAAATTGAAATCGAACGAAATTTCAAGTTGCTATAACTTCCAAGCCTTTTCAGATTTGGAATTCCTGTTTTACTCATTACGTTAATGACTATTGCCACTACGTCTTTCATAAATATTATGTTAATATAATTAAAACAGATAAATTTTATATGACTTTGAAAATACAAACGATTTCAATTTCGAACGAAATTATTTTTCATCACATATCTAAATATTTGTATTTGAAAAGTATCTCTAAAACATGGTTTTTTTTAGCAAAACGAATACTATTGAGGTCTTTTGATCATTAACGTTCTATTACCACCGCATGTTAATTTAACCAAAAAGTAGCACTACTTGAGGCTGATTTCATCAATGATTTTTGTTATGATTGGTAGACTGGGTAGTGTTATACCATGAAATTAAATGTTTTGTAAAAAATGCTTGAACAAATAGGATTGTTGTGAACAACTTCTAAACATTTTCTGTGTTATTTTGAAATTAAGTGAACTGCGTTTGTCCGCATACATTTCTGCTTTGACGAATATAAAAACCATTAATTAATTAAAGTAGATCTTAGTCAAACCAATTTGAAACCGCCAGTGCTGCTCAATTTCAGCTTTAATTAGAATAAGCGCCGTATAAAATTATATAATTAACGGCGACAGCATACCAACACAGCTTAGACGATCAGCACAAGACTTGGCTGATTAAGTACGACCGCACCATAAACATCATAAAACAAAGTTTGATTATTCACAAAAAAATATCCAAACTTTTTTAAATTTTAGAACGTTATCACTTGATTCCTCCATTGTCAACACCCAAAAATATGTATGAAACACGGTTCTTTTATCCGGGTGTATACCTTTTATACCTTTTATTTGTTATTTATTTAGCCTGTTTTGCCAAATCACCATGGAGGGAATAGAGCATTCAACAACACGTGCAAATAATAAAATTTTTTCATTAAAATGGGTGTGTGCAACCATGAGACTCTATTTTGGACGCATAAACATACAAAATTATCCCATGCATCCTAAAGAGGACTATTCGATGAACTTAATTTGTTGAAACAGTTGAAAAAATAATTAAAGGTCTTATTCCCAGACTCAGAGTTATTTATGACCTCTACACGAATTCTTCTTTCTATACAAATGTTTTTTCATTACTTTTTTAAAATTAAAAAAAAAATATTCTAAAAAATTGGGAAAAATAAAATGTTTAGGATACAAATTGGTTTTGGTAAGCTATTTTGGATGCCTAGAAGCATTCAGATTGTATTGATATGTTCACAAAAGCTGTTCAGATTTACAATAGCTGAAATTTTTTCATATATTGTTAATGAAAAATTACAAGTCCCTGTAAGTTAAGCTGAAATGCAAAATTTTTTTCGTACTTTTTTTTTACTAAAAATATTTGAAAATTTGTTCAGTAGACTGTTCATTACATTATTGCCGAACATAGTTAAACAGTATCTTTAAGTTTGAGTTAGCTGTTGGCCAAAAGCTGAGAACACCTTGTTTTGAGCGATGCAGTGATTTTCAAAATATTTTGAGTTCCATAAAAAAATTTGATAGTCAATCTGACAAAAACCGAGTACAGGGTTTTACTAACTTTTGGTAGTACAATCGAACCTACACTGTCGAGTTCGTGCATTTTTCCAAAAGTCTTATTTTTTCTCATAGTGTTATTAGAGTAAATAACAGAACACACAAATGAATATTTTGTTCATATTTTTTGGTGATTGTACATATTTTTTAAGTGTGTATGAATACGGATTTTGCATACTGTGTTTTTGTAAAGTGTATTTTTCATTCACACAGAGACGCATGCATTTAATTTTTAATTATCGCACTAAAAAACAGTCAAACAGGTTTTAAATTTTAACAGAATACAAGTCGTTAAAAGTTAGTCAATCGCACTACAGGCTGCAGATGTTAAAAACAGCATAAATTGTGAATTAAGTGTAGTGTAGACATTTTTTATCAAGCCGATCACTTTACTTGTTATAGAAAATTGAATTAGTTTTTGAAGAAGACTCTAGTTCGAGCTCCAGAAACGCTTTAATTAGATCAAAGTTAAATTATATTACCCAGCAGAAAATAGTGCTTACCAGTAAGTTATTTGTAAGGGAGAAATTGTAAACAATCACTTACCCGTGCGCATCAATAATGCATGATTTTTATATGAAATGAGCCGCTAAAATGCAATAGAAATGCAAATTTATTGCAACCAGTAAGCATATATCGCTGGCTTAACATGTAAAGGCTCTTAGTCCATATTTGAAAATTTTACAGGAGAGACAAAAAACAATCAAACTTTTTTTTTCGTAAATATTTTTGAATTCTGTAAACGTATTTTTTTTTTATTTCTTTGTTTTCTATGTGCGTAGAAGTAAAATGAAGAAGTAAGTATTTGCCGAAATAAAAGCTTTTTTGGACTTAGAGCTTTATCTTGTGATAAATTTGCTTTTGCTCATCACTACAAAACAACAACAAAAAATGAGATAACTGTAATTTTTTCTTTGTAAACAATGTATTTTTACTTATTGCACATTACTGCATTAAAATCTCAATTTCTTAAAAAAGTGGACTTAGAGCCAGCGATATTACAAAAATAAAAAATAATACCTTATCCTGTAGCATATTCGGAAGCTTTACAGTATAAAAAACAATGTAACGCTTCCATTATTGCTTACAATTTTATTTATTGCTTCAAAATTTTAAAAATTTTCAGCTGGATAAGAATTTAGATTTTTTGCAATGGATTTTTTGATAATCAAAGTAGAAAATGATGTCTGTGATGGAATAGTACACTAGCCAAACTGAACATGTTTTCGACTCCAGCTAAGATAGTTTAAATTCTTAATAGAATTGAACTCTGATCTAATTAAAACGTTTCTGACAAAACAAAATTAATTTCCTAATAAAATTTATCTTTATTTCGAATTTAAGAAGAACAAAAATAAAGATTTTAAATGATTTCTAACAAATTCAATACAAAAACTTTAAAAACCTAAATGTTACGACTCCTTCCATTTTACTCATTGATTTCATGCGGTATAAATCACGTGACTGCAATACAAGACAAACAAAATATGGAAAAACTGCTGCCGTACAATAACGGTTTTTCTGTTTTCATGTATTATTTTTTGTTATATTTTTGCTTTTGTATTTGTAGTAGTTTTGTTTTTGTAATGAACTGTGAAATGAATTTTATAAATAATTCAAAACTTGTTTTATGAATATGCCATTAAAATGGCAAATAAATGTAGAAAAAAAATAAAAAATATGAAGGAAATTATAGGAAAAGGTAAAATAATGACTTCAATTACATATCAAGCGTACGTCTGTCTAAGTGTATGTATGTGTGCACACGTATGTATCTGCACATATTGTGTATACGTTTGTATAAGTGTAATGGCAGCAAGGACAACATGTTTTTTTTCTTGGATTTTCTACTTTCATATCGTAAAATCTGTTTGTGAAATACAACCAGTCAACAGACCGACCAAACAAATACACGCCTACGGCCAGCAATCGATAAAGAAATAATATAAAAAAAAATAATACTCGACCGCAAATAAGTTTTGCAAATACTTGTACTTCTCAATAAATGCTAATTAGTCTCTATTTACAAGCAAACAAAAAATAAAAAAAAAAATATTGTATGTATGAATTTTAAGTTGTTTGTGTTATATGAGTGATGGTAATGGGCGTGATGAATGAGTACTAATCAGGTGGCATGAAGGGCAATCATAGGCCTCGAAAACACGCTATTATTCTTGTAATTGCTTTAATTGTTCTTTTCTTTTAATTTAAAAAGGAACTTTGATTTTTAACCCTTATCATGGACATCAAAAATAAAACGCATACAATACTGTTCAAATATTTAATTATTCTCGGATTTATTTTTTTTTTATTTAGTCATGTGAGGTAATATAGATGGGTTTTTAGAAGTAATTGCTGAAATATTTTCTGCTATTCGAGATTTGCACAGAAGAAGCAACGAACCCTCCTCAAGTAGTTTGCATTTGAATCTGTAGCATGTTGGCTTTTAAGACTTGAAACAAATATTTTAGCCTGGTTGCTTTGTGGTAGTTTCTTCATGTCCTTACATACATAATTGGCCATTGCAATCCTGTTTCAGGGTTACGGCCTAGCTTCTCGCAGCTCCCATGTCTACAGTTTGACAAAAGCTATCCTTTGTGTATAAATCCGAATGTGGAAAATTTATGATGACATAAGAACTACAACTTCTAAGCCAATTTTAAATCGCTACAATGATGAGTTGCTATACAATAATACAGTGGTACCTACAATAGTACATCGCCATCTCTGCTTTAAGTATTTCAAACAAATTTTCTGCATATAATGTGGTTGTTTTTGAATATATTCGTTTACGGGAAGTAATACATTAGTAGTGGAGTTGTCTGTTTCATTTAATGACTTTTTTTCATGCAGTACAAGATAACCTTGAGTTTTTTTTGCATGTTTTTATTTCACACAGATTCTGAGAAGTGAGTTAAGGGGGTCATGGTTTATCTTTTCATACTACTACTACACAAAGAAAAAAAAATTATAATACTGAACAGATATTTCAAAGCAATATAGTCGCCGTGGTCTAGTGGTTAGTGTGTTGGCTTATTAAGACGATAGTGCCGGGTTCAAATCTCAGCACCGACATCTTGAAAAAAAGAAATATGAAAAAATTACTTCTTTCAGCGACTACCTCTCAGCAGTCTTCTGGCAAAAGCTCTGAGAGTAATTAATTGCCATGAACAAGCTTCTCAAGTCTGTCGTTCGGAGTCGACATTAAACTGTAGGTCCCGGTACTCATGGATAGAAATTTACACACACAACATGAGTGCTGCGACAGGGTTGTAAAGGCCAGTTATGTTGTGTTATGTTATTTCAAAGTAATTAATAGCCTGGTTAAGCAGTGAGCAATGGGAGCACATTTTTGAACAATTTTGGCCCACATATGCAGAATAAGGATTAATTTTAATTTTAAATACAAGTACGAGTTAAATTATACCATTTCCATTAATATAATATTCATTCCATTAAATGAATTTAAAAATTTTATTTTTTAATTTATTTTGTTTTTAGAAATTTATACCCGTACGAGTGTACAAATTTTAATTATTTTATTTATTCACTTCATGATATGCTTTTGTTTTTTTCATTTACATTGTTTGACATTGACACACATGTTCCCAAAAGGAACTCACGCAATGTTGACAAAAGAAATTAACAGTAACGTACAAACCCAAAATTAAAAAATTGTACTGTTTTAAATAATAGATATGGTTGTGGGCATATGGAGTAGGTGTTTTTCTCTTGCCAACCACACTCTCTCAGCCCGTAGCAATTAAATTTTTGTATTTAAGGCTTGTTCTTTATTAAGGAAAATTAAGATTTAAAGAAATGCTTGATCCAAAATAATTTTATAGGCATATGTTCTTCAATTTCTATGTATGGAAGGTATATAACAGACAAATTCTGGCTCCAAGTGCAGATGCATTCGTTATCAAACGTCTTGATTTTGGTTTTTTTGCAAACAGTTCCCGCCACAAACTTATCCGTTCTCACCCGACCGAAAGGGCTCATCCTTATCACATATGAATACGTACAAACAATGGTCCGTTCCACAGCGTTTTAGTACGAGTAGCCATATATCGTCAATGGAATTAAAGAACGCTATAACATGTTGCCTGTGTATGCAGTGTTTATATCGTTTGCTAAAATGCAAAAAGTTGTGACAAGAAAATTTAAAACGAGTTTTTTAATTGACTATTATGAGTGCCATTAAACTAAAGTCTGGAGAAAAAGTGTAGATTTTAGAGCAAAAATTTTGATTGATTTTCTATAAAAAATTACTGGTTGTTGTAATGTTTTTTGCATTTCCTGTAAAGTTTAATGTGAGTTATTTACACCTTTTTGCATTTTAGCTAACGATATAGTATGTATGTATGCATGTATGTACATGAAATTATATGGTTATCGTTATCATATCTGTGGAATTTTGAAAACACATTTTCTTTCGAAATAAGACAATTTTCCAAGATTTTTATAGTATACATAGAATTTCCTTGGCCTTCTTTTGCTCTAATCCCCGTATTTCTACGACCTTTGGAACGCAAAATATGCATTTGACTAAACGACCTCTTTCAGACTTTCCCAAAATTTCAATTTGACAAAACGACTTCTTTCAGAGAATTACCAATAATTTGAAAAATTGAATGTCTATTAAAAATTTTATTTAATTTTTATTATTATTTTTGAATTATTTGCATATTGTAGAGAAAAATAGAAGAATTTTTTTCTTACTGAAAACGAAATATATTTTCCAGATCAACTTCTTTCAACCTTTTTTTCATATTCCATTTTAACAAAACAACTTGTCTTGACTTAAGCAATTAAGATAATTTTTAAATTTAATCAAAACAATTTTGACAAAACGACTTGTCTGGTGGATGCTAATTTTTTTCTTTAAAATCTATTTAACAAAAAGTCTTAATTAATTTTGTGTCGTTTTAAAGAAAACTATTGCTTCTAGAGGGAAAAAAAGGTCGCATAATGTTCGTTAAGTGTTTGTGCATAATATCCAAGTTCAAAATTTCTTTAATTTTCTAAGCAATAACTTTTATTAGCCTTTTTAACTGTTTTTTTTTTTTTTGCTCTACTGAAAAGTTGTTGATTTATAAAGAAGACGTTTTGTCAAATGTCCATAGATATATGAACTAAATAATTATCAATTCCTAATTTAATCATAATTGACTACAATGAAGAATTGCTATACAATAATACAGTTTTAAATACTTTTAAAAATTGAAAAGTACCTACAATAGTACAATTCTAACAATTTTGCCATCTCTGCTCTAAACATTTCAAAAATAAATTCTTTTGCATGTGATGTGGTTGTTTTTGAATATTCTATTCGTTTAGGGGAAGTACATTAGTAGTGGAGTTGTATTTTTCATTTTATGAAGTTTTCATACAGTACACGATAACCTTGAGTTTTTTGTTCGTGTTTTCTGTTATTGTTGTCCTTTCCTGTTATAATACTCTTGCTTTCGTTGTAGTTGTAGTTGTACATACAACGTTTGTACACACTAGGCCTAAGAGATTTGCTAATGAGAAAGTGCAGTTTTTCTTATGTGGTTTCGCAATTATTTACCCCAATTTCGTTTATTTTTGCTGGCCATTAAAGCAAGTGACGTTCATAAAAGGGGATGTTTTCTGTTTATTTTTCTTATTCTTCTCTTTTATAAATAATCGCTGTAGGAAAAAAGTAAAATTAAATTTTATGAACATGAAAAATAATTGCGAAATTTCGTTACAGAAATTATCAGAATAATAATGAAATATTAAAGAGTTTTCTTTTTTGCTTAACTGTAGTCATAAAAAAAATAATGAGGCTTAAGCATTAAGGGATTTTCTGTAATTTTAATGCCACGAGCTAATGAATTTCTTTTATTACGATAAAAAAATGTTAATTTTAAATTTTTGTACAAAATATAGTATTTTTTGTGTTGAATGAAAATTGAAAAAAGAAAATACAAAAACCAGCAACTAATCATTATGAATTACTTTCAATTAGTCCAGTAGTTTAGTCCAGTTTATATCGTCCACATCTTTTATGTTCGGATTTTTTTTTTTTTAGACCAATACTCAGGGGTAAACCTCTACTCATGCAGTGCATTGTATTGGAATGTGAAGATGGTTGATAGGTTTTTTTTTTCATAGATGTTTGTATATTTTGCGCCTTTTTTTTCTTTTGCTGATGAAACAAGTGCTGAAAATTTATCCACTCAAGAGCCAGTGTTATACCAAAGACTATAAATATATAAAGATGTCACACTGCCATACAATGAACTGCTAGCTCCAAATTTTAGTGATGGCCGTAGCGCTACTTCCACTTACAAAAACAAAACTAAAAGAGAGCTTATTCTTCTTAGAGAACTTATTTTCATCTCTCATGTGTGTACATGTGTGTATTACCAACGTATAAAAAATATAAAAACAAACTAAAAGAAACCGGTTTTATACAGAGAAGAGAGCATATTTATATTAATACAAACATATAAATATATTAACAACGAAATCATATATGCATGAATACGTGTGTGTATTTACAATATACATCATATCTCCATACATGTGTAAACGTGTGTGCATTTATAATGCACATTGCCAAATCAAATAAAATAAATAATTTTTTGAAGAACACTTATTTTCGTATAAATTCACGCGCAACTAACCTAAGCCAAAGTCAATGTGATCGACTGTGTAATTGTACGGCAAGAATATGTGCTTTTTTGTTGCACACATGGAATTATGTTGATTTGCACCGAATTATAATGTTATTATTTTTGAAGAATTCTTTAATAAGTATACTTACAACACGTGAAATTAAAATAAAAAACAGTTTTTCTTTCTTTGGTTATTGTTTATTTTATTTGTATATCGCTGACATATTTAATGTTCCAAAATTTTAACCTTTTTGGTACTCGCTGATTTGTATTTATATGTTTCCCATGTCAAATGATTTCGTAATAATATAAGCACAAGTAAATTTAGCATCTTTATTCTATGGTTGTAACAAACGTTGTTATCCTCAAACTGAAAGGAATAAACAGTATTTTTGGTACAATCTACGCATTGATCAATAATAAATCTTTTTATGTTTTTCATAAGTTTGTTTTCCAAAAATATTTTTTCGAAGACTTTTATATGAATTGTGCAAACTTCGAAAAATAAGTCCGATGGAGCACACAAATTACTAAAGTCCGATTCATTTTCTTAATTTATTGTGTGAACAAACATTTCGGAAGGAAATGACAAAATTGTTGACGGTTTAATTATATCCAAACGAAATTTAACGTAAGTTATTTGCTGTGCTATATATTCAGCAAAATATCGGCTAAATGTTCATTCTAGCTCATGGTACTCATGTATAAAAATTGGCACACACAACATGAGTGCTGCGAGAAGCTAGGCCGTAATCCTGAAACAGGGTGTAATGGCCAATTATGTATGTATGTATGTAAATTCTATTGGCACATTGGTGGATGTAAAACAAACGGGATCTTCATTAATATATCTCATTTTCATTATATGTTTATAAGTACATATATATATATGTCTTCAGATCTTTCTGTACCTTGTAAGATTGTTTTAAACTCAATAGGTAAAAACATCACATGATCATGTGCAAAATTTGATAACTTCGGGGCGACGATATGTCAGCGGTATACAAATAAAACAATTAATAACCAAAGAATGAAAAATTGTTTTTTTATTTTAATTTCACATATTGTAAGTATATAAGAGAATTCTTCAAAGACAATAACATCATAATTCCGTGCAAATCAACATAATTCTATGTCTGCAACAATAAAGCACATATTCTTGGCGTACAAGTACACAGTCGATCACATTGACTTTGGCTTACGTTAGTTGCGCATTTTTTGATTTGCCAATTTGCATTATGAATACACACACGTATACACATATACGCATATATGATTGCGTTGTTAACCTTTAATTAGACGACTGGGTTCAGGAAAAATTAAAATTGAAAAATGTTAGTAAATTTGTTTATAAAATATAAACATATAAATTCAAATCAGCGAGTACCGAAAAGATTAAAATTTTGGAACATTAAATATGTCAGCGGTATACAAATAAAATAAATAATAGCCAAAGAAAGAAAAAAATGTTTTTTTTATTTTAATTTCATATGTTGTAAGTAATAAGAGAATTCTTCGAAGATAATAACGTTATAATTCGGTGCAGATCAACATAATTCCATGTGTGCAACAATAAATCACGTATTCTTCTCCTACTATTGCACAGTCGATCACATTGACTTTGGCTTAGGTTAAGTGCGCGTTTATTTTATACGAAACCAAGTGTTCTTAAAAAAATTATTTATTTTATTTGATTTGGCAATGTGCATTATAAATACACACACGCATACGCATTTTTGATTGCGTTGTTAACCTTTAATTAGGCGCCTGGGGTCAGGAAATATTAAAATTAAACAAATGTTGGTGGATTTGTTTTTAAACGAAAAATATGTTGTATTTATTTGTTTTTTATGTATTATTAAAATAAATAACTGAAAATTTAACAAAACATACTCATTTTTCTTTACACTTGCAGTAAACTCTGGGACACCATACGACTAATTATATGATTTTCTAAATGCGCCTAATTAAAGGTTAATGTATGATATTAATATGTACATATGTATGTGTAAAAACAGTTTCTTTTATTTTGTTTTTATATTTGAATTCCCAAATGTATATTGTAAATATGTATGCATGCATGTATGATTTTGTTGTTGAGAGATATGCTCTCATGATTAACATTTGCAAAAAATGAGAATTGGTTTTTTTTCTGCTGACCACATACTTGTCCCCCGCTTCTAAATATGAACAAAATTTTTTTCAAATAAAAATGTAGGGAGTGTAACATCTTTATATATTTATAGTCTTTGGTTATACCTTCACCCTCGAATGATCAAACAACAACTGCCTCATCTGTCGGTGGATGTTCAAATGTGAATGGTTAGCGTCTTCAGTAGATTAGCTGTTATCTTCCCAGAAGGTGGCGCTGTACTCCTGATCTTTGGTTTCTGGTGGAATAGATTAGAAATGTCAGGGGGCGGATTCTTGCAGATGGTCTTGCTGGAGGGGGGGAACCTCTTATTTTTTTAAATTTAATTTTTAATTTTAAATTGTAATTTTAGAAAACCGCAAATTTTTGTTTTCATAATTTTGTCCTTCGCTGGGATTGAACCTTGGTCGTGTGAGTTTCTGTGCGAGCGCTCTACCACTATGCCACGACCCCTGTTTAACTAATTAAAAACAATATATAAATTAAGTTTAAGAATCTGTCAATAATAAAACGTATTAGTTAGCTAACTAAAGATTAGTTTTATTTTTAATAAGTAAAAAATTATATTTTTGAAATATTTATGTGAGATCGGAGTTCAGGTGCCACTACGAAATCTCTAGACATCGTATAATTTGATTAGACAGATGACATTTGATCACCGAGTACCGAATCTAAACTAATAGACGTCTAAGGAATTTTGGGTAGGTTTTCCGCTATTGCGTTATACCTTTTTCTAGCTTATTTATGTAAAAGGTAGGAAATAAAACTGCTATGTTAAGCAAGGTTTAGCACCAATTACTACTTACGACAAGAAAAGTAAAGAAATAAAAAATAAGACAGAGGAAAACTCAACTCTCCATTAGTAGTAGCGTTAGAAATAAACATATAAAGCTTTAGGGAAGCCAATATGCTCCTGCAAGAATTAGGATAGGATAGGAGGAAGTGGCAGCCGTGATAGACAGAGGCTTCACACAAGAAGCACTACTTCCCTAGAAAATTATGCCGGAAACCAGCCAGAGTGTCTAATGAATTTGGCAATTGATCTAATGTCCAGGATCGATAGGTCAATCAAGGAGATCCTAATGTAAGCAAACTACCAATACTCAGGTATAAACCCCCACTAAATTTTGTACATTATATTGGAATTTTGTGGAAAGGACAGTACATTATGACAACAGAACATATATTTTGTTTTCTTTATATTATTAAGCGCATTAGGAATAAGACAAATTACTGTGAATTGATCATTCAAAGGCCAGTGTTATACCTTCACCCTTGAATGGTCAACAGCAATTGCCCCATCATTGCATGTTGATTGCGGTGAGTACCTTCGCTAAGTAGGTTTTTAGCTGTTATCTGCTACTTCTTAATTTTTAAAAATAAATGGAAATAAGAAATATTACCTCGTTATTTAAATAATCAAATTTGAATCAATGGAAAATTTAAATATAAATTCTTTTTCGCTCAGTATTTGTCTTATGTGAGCGTTGCTTAATTAATTGAAATTTTAAGTACGTATTAATATTGACTTGTGGCATTTGCCACCAATCCTTCTTCAGTCAATCAATCAGATAGATAACAAACTGTACGTATCATTGATTTGTTTAAAGCAATTAATTGAAATTAAATTGAAACTAATTTAGTGTTTAATTGAAAATAAATTTGAATAATTTTTTTCCGTGTTTATTTACAAAAATTTTTATGTCCCATGTAATGTTTTTCCTACACTCATGCTCACGGCTTTACAGATATTTAACCGAAAACGAGAAACTTAATAGCACAAATAAATTATAAGAGTAATGAACTTTTCTATGTATTTAGAAATAATTAACACACATAATTCATATTTGAAAATAATTTAAAAATTTTTTTTTTTGGCGGATAAAATTTCTTCACATTCTACTCCAATTAGAACAGTTTGTACCTAAAACTCATAAAAATTAAAATGAATTATAAAAATATTAAATTAAACCTCAATAACAGCAAAAGAACTAAATGATAAATAAAAAATAAAAAGTAGAAAAATAACAATAACAATAACAACAAACATCATATCAATTTTACATGTTGTTGTTCCTTCTTTTGTTCTTATTAGGCTTGTGTTAATAATAATGGCGTTGGCATTTCAGCGGTGTTACACTGTAAATTACACACTTCCGGTGTTAAGGTCATAATCATTTTTAAATACAATGAAGCACACACGCACATATATTCATACAGACAGAGGCATGCATGCATTCCATCACATGTTTATAGACATTAAAATAAATGTTGTTGCTTTTTCTTGTTGTTTTTTCTTTAATTTGACGTGTATGAGTGAAAAAGTGTATCTGAGAGAGAGAAAGAGTCGTTATGTGTGTGCTAAATTTGGCGAAACATATTTTTGGATGTCAAGGTTATAACATGTTTTCTTTTGTTTGGCTTTTATTTGAAATCCTTTTATTTTCGTTACTATACAAATTTTAATTTTAAATTTAAAAAGTTTTCTTTTTCTTTCAAGATACCACATCAACTCAAAGAATAGAATGTATAACTTGCCTAATAATACCAACACTATATTATTTTAATACACTTCAGTTAGTAAGATATTCTGTTTTTTAAGTAGTGGTTCTTTTGTTTAAAAAATGTTTTAAATCTTTTGCTGCGGTATATGGCAGTTTTCACAGAAAACTTTTCCCCACATTCTTTATTTTTGTTACACTTTTTGTTTGAGTTTCATGCAGTTTCTCTTTTATAGCGCTAATAAAATAAAGCCAAAAATGTTTATTTTTGTGCTGGTTTTTAAACTTTTTGTGTTGTTTACTCTCTTTAAGAACCGTTATTTATTTTATATTTCTTGTTGCAAAGAGGAAAATATAAAGTTTTAGGGTTTTGGGTTTTTTGTATGTTTCGTTTTATTTCATATTTTGTTTTCCTAAAACTTAGGCAAGCAATGGAATGTACATATATGTACGAGTACATATCTACATACAAATGTTGTATATCCATATGTATGTACATGTGTAAGCTTTCCACTTAATGTCACAACGACTTTTTGCAACTTAATTAGAAAAAGTTTTGGCAAAAAACTACAGCAACTAAATAAATTTTTTAAATTTTTTATTTTTTTTTTATTTTTAATTTTCATGTGTAATTTTATTACTTTGAAAACTTTAATATTCTGTGTCAGTGTTATGCCCTTACATATACTGAATTTAATTACCGTCATAACCATAAATGTCGGATCACTTAGTTAATACGTTGTTTTATTAATATTTTTTAAATCGAGTTTATTCGCAATGATCAGTTTTAATTACTTAGAATTGATAAAAAAAAAACTTACTGGGATTGAACTTGCTGCATATGCTGATGAACCTGCCTTTATTCTTCTCATATGTTTGGACAGAATATCGTTGATAGCATGTAATTGGCATTAAACCAACTTATGACATACTTCAATATCTGGAAGATAAAAGTTAATGAAACTAAGGCCAATGCAGTATTTTTTAATCGTAGACGGAATTCGTGTTTTTATCCACAAGGCCAATTGAAAGTGAATGATATTCCGATACAATGGAGTGATAATGTTAAATATTTAGGAGTGTATATCGACCGTAAAATTAATTTTGATCTGCATATTAGAAAACAAATTGAAAAATTCAACAAAGCTACCGATTATAGTGCGCAAATCATTTTTAAGTCATGAGAATAAATTAATATTAGCTAAAACAATTTTTCAGTCAATAGTATTGTATTCTTGTCCTGTTTGGGGGGTATGCGCAAGATGTCACATTAAAAAATTAAAAATTTGTCAAAACAAACTATTGAAAATAATAAGTGCTGAAGGCTCTGGGTTCGAGCCCCAGGAAAGGTGTGATCAATTTAATTTTAATTTTTGTTTTCCTTCACGGACATCATTTCTTCTTTAATTACCAAAAAATATTCATTGCAGTTAACTTTGATATTAAAGCGTTTCTGACGAAAAAAAAAATATTGAAAATAATGTTCTCAACCAAATTCCTCCACCGGGAAAATAATATACTGTTAATACAAGATAAAATTAGTATAATTACAGAACGTTTCAAATTAGTTTGCAGTCTTTCGAACAACACACTTAATTCCAATCTTTACGCATAAGTAAAAATAAAAAATAAGTGAAATTAAATCAGAGGCTTTTATATTAATTTTCCTCTGAAGTCAATTAAATTTTTCTCTAAAACTTTATTTTTTGTTCTAAAGATTTTCTAGATGAAAAGTTGACAAACTGAAACTATAACTCTGTAAATTGTGTGATAACATTTAGGTTAAGGAATACATATTTTCAATAAAAAAAAAGAATTGATAAAAATCGAGTTGATTTAAGAAATATATGAAGAACAGAAACTATTAAAGAAATAAGAAAATGTAGTCTCATCAGAGTTCTTTATTTTCCTGACACAGGGTTATAAGGGCCAATTATATATGTATATATGTATGTATGTATATATGATAGATATACTTTACTCCATCTGAACTTGTTAATATTTACAAGACTTTTATTCGGCGTAAGATGGAATACTAATCTTTTGTATGGGCCGGTACTTCAAAGTCAATTTTGCGACTTCACGACCGAGTGCAGGAAAGGGCGAAGGTGCTTACCAATGATGGGGATATGCAACTCTATCGATTCATTAAAGCATCGACGCAATGTCGCTTGCGTTTCACTGTTCTGTAGACACTATCACGGGAGATGCTCTGATGAAATTAATTCATTATGGCATTAATTCCGGATAATCGCATATTCTTACATAGTACTTATATCTCTCATAGAGTACACCCTTTTGTGATTGATTGTCCTGTGAACCACACAACGCACTATAGACAGAATTCAATCTTTAGCTGCACAGTTTGTTTATGGAATAATCTTCCCACACTTTGTTTTTCCTACCAATTACAATATGAGCACATGTTCACAACACTACTCCCTTTTTCCTCTTTCCCTTAACATATTTTCCTAACACTAGCAGAATATATTGTACGCGTAGGGGTCATTCCCTGAATGCTGGTTTCGTATAAAAAGAGTAAAACTTGTGTCAATACCTATCTGGCATGCGCTGCAGCAACGTTCAATATTACTGCGTTAAGTGCTGGGTGCTTAGTCAATGTGGTATTTGATATCCATTTAGTTTTGTCACATTTAATGATAATAACGACAATAAATTGAGTGACGATTAATTCAAACTACACTTTCCTCAGAGTCATTTCTTCGAACTTGGAATCTAAAACAGTCAGCCTGCTATTGTTCCGGAGTACTGGGCCGATGAGGAAACAATTTTAAAACGAATTAATAAACTTTTGTGTTAATTAAATGTTGGTTTTCGCTTTTTTCTATAAATATTTGCCAAATATAAAAATACCTTTAGAAATGGAAAAAATCATGAAGCACTCAAACTGCTTTGTAGCAACACATTTTGCTTATGGATGCCTGCTTGAGTGACAATAATTTTTATTGTAATTTTTTTAAATGTATTTGCTAAAATAGAAATACATTTATAGAAAGTGAGAAATTAAAAACAAAATAATGATCAAAAATTTGTAAAAACAACAAAACCAATAAACTTTTCAAACTGTGTTACGTGTACGTGTACTATGGCAGATAATTTGTTGTAATGGTTTCAATTATGAAGAATATAAAGCTATTTAAAATGCCTTTAAAGCTTTTTTGGCCTTTAACATTTTTAGACAAAACTTTTTTATAATGAATTTTAAACAAAACTGTTATCAGCATGGGTATAGAAATGTTACAATAACTGTTAAATTATTTTAAAATCATTAAAATCAAAAAACAAAAAAAAAGATAAAATAAAAGGAAACAATTTTTATTCGATAATAAATATTTATTTGCTCATCCACTGAAGAAATTTATTTTATTTTTTATTTTATTAATTTCTTTTCAATAACACAATTACTTCTTTACACATATATTGTCTGTTCTGTTTTAAAATAATTTTATGTTTGTTGAGGTATTGGTGGAGCATCGATTGTTTCATTCATTTATTGGTTTGATTGGTTTTCGAACTCTTTCGCAATTTTATTTTTCTCAGTTTATCATACGATTTTATTTTTTAAAATTTATTGATGCATTACGTTACCAATAGTTCGGCCTTTATTTGAAAACTCTTAGAACAATTTTACTCATTGGCCAAAGCAATCCTTTGAGACTAATGATAACACTGATTTTTCTTTTTATATTGTTCGTTATTATTTCTTAATTTTTTTTTTCAAGAAAATTTTACACTTGACGAGATTGTAGTAAAACAAGCATTTGACTTTAATTTGCACTTCACTTTCGCAATATTTATTTTCCAATAAATTTAAAGAAAAAAAATGTTTGCAAAGAACTGGATACATTTTTTATTAACAAACTATTAAAAGTTTTAGATATTTGCGAGATTTTTGAGGTGTTTTTGCAAATTTTAAACTCAAATTCTTATTATACTTGACAATACCAACCAGGAAAATAGTACCACTTTCTAGGTACGAGTATTTTAAGTTTATTTATTTTGTGTAATGAAATTCTCAAGCTTAAGGTCTTTTTTTAAATAAAAACTTTTATTTAATAATCAATACAGAAAATGTATTTAAAATTTGAAAATAATTTATAAATAAATATATCCTGAAGACGCTACACGCAGGAGTAGCGAAATGTTGATTATTAAATAAAAGTTTTTATTTAGAAAAAGACCTTAAGCTTGAGAATTTCATTACATTAAATAATAAAGGTCGAAAAACCAGAATTAAAAATTTATTTATTTTGGTAAAACTACATGCAACTCCAAAGTAGTGTATGAGTTGCTATAATTAACGACAATTTTTCAAACTAAATTTATTTGATAGCGAAAGGAAATGGTTGTTCTATTAATAATTTTCCACGGCGAGGAACTTCTTGGCGGGGATCGGTTCTTCATGCCATATTAAAAAAAGGGTGCGTTTTGTCACTGACATTTTGCCTAAAAAGTACAATAAATTGAAGGCTCGCAGGTACTCGCAGTAAATTTTGGACATTTTGGACACACAATGGTTTACATATATAGGAAAATTTACAATTACACTGAATGCAGGTGAATTTTGTAAGTTCTACTCCACGAAAGACAGGTGTACGTTACAATGGGCGAGTTGCTAATACACTTAAACACGATTACGTTTTATAAATAACATACGTATACACAGATCACACAACCACAGTTTTTTTATATAATACATACCTTGGCGTTAGTATATAACAAAACTTTTAATGAAAATAATAAAATTTGCAAGTTTAACACGAATAGCAAAACGATGATCAAAAAGGCGGAAATATTTTGCACAACACTTGCAGAAACATCTGGTGACTTTGACAGCTCACAGCTGTTCATTACCTGTAAGCTGAGCTTTTAAAAA
The DNA here is from genome assembly GCA_963576795.1 of Metopia argyrocephala. Taxonomy (NCBI): domain Eukaryota; kingdom Metazoa; phylum Arthropoda; class Insecta; order Diptera; family Sarcophagidae; genus Metopia; species Metopia argyrocephala. Next base: position 2,253,925 of record OY756208.1, read on the forward strand.
TCGATACAAGTCTAGTGAATGTATTTGTTTTCGATTGTTAAAAAAAATTAACGATTTTTCAAATTTGAAAATTTGAATTTAACACCGCTAGCGAAGCCAAATTGGCCACTGTGCAAAGGCCCGTGCTGCGCGAATAGTACATATGCTAAAATCTTCTAGGTCACAGTGTATTGTAATTGTATCAAGTCTAAATTAATTTTTGTGAAGAAAATTCTATGTTTATTTATTTATTTATTTGCATCCTTTCTAATATTAACAGAGAAGACAAACATGAATGATGCAAAAATTAAAATTCTATACCTTATCTGTAAAAGACTGTGATCGAGACACGAATAGTGGAAGTGGAAGAAGGAGCATGTTTTTAAACAGAAGAAGAGCCATACTTCAATACCTTCCATATTATTTTGTTTTTATGGAGTAAAATATTTTTTGGTTTTAATAAAAATTTGTTTTTTTCTATTCACTTGCTATGCCAGGTACTTAATGGCTTTTTGTAGTGAAACAGATAATTTGAAAAGGAGGGACAGGGTAGGCAAAAATGTTTGATTAAAAACCTTGAATGGTGATGATATCTCACATATTTATTGGTGATAGATTACTAAGAAAACACTAAAAGGAAATAGGCTCAATGAGAAGATTTCAAACATTTTAGACAAATTATTGTTCACCAACGACCTGATTCACAAAAGTAACTAATTTTAGTAATCAAATTTTGTCTATCATAACACACCTTATTTAGACAAAAAATTTACATCCATATATACAAACATACATAAGTGGCCATTACAACCCTGTACCAGAATTATTTCTTAGTTTCTCGAAGCACCCATGTTGTGTGTGTTAGTTTTTAGCCATGAGTACCGGGACCTTCAGTTTGAAGTCGACTCCGAATGACAGATTTAAGAAGCTTTTTTATGACAATCAGAACAAAGAGGTAGTCGCAGAAAGAAATCTTTTTGTCATATTTCTTTTTTGTTTTTCAAGATGTCAGATCTGGGGTTTGAATCCGGAGCTCTTGCCTTAGTAGGACAAGACAATAACCAGCAGACCACGACGACTACAGATCTACATTTTACTTGAGTTAGTTTAGATTTTATTTGAGTTATCACAACTAGTTTTCACATATTGAGCAACTCTACTCACTTAATTAGTATCGGTTAGCGAAAAGTTTTTTTTAAATCTTAATTGTTAATTTGAATGACACTTTTTTTTTATTTGAGACCAATACTCAGGGGTAAACCCCTACTGAATGCTGTGCATTGTATTGGAATTTTGGAAAGAACAGTACGTATATTATTATTAATTATTATATTATTGTTAAGCGCCTTAGGAATGAGACAAATTGCTGAGAATTGATCATTCAAAGGCCAGTGTTATACCTTTACTCTTGAATGATCAACAGCAATTGCCTCATCGTTGCATGTTGATTGTGTTGTGAGTGTGCCTTCGCTGAAGAGGTTTAGCTGTTTTCTGCTACTTCCCAATAGGTGGCGCTTTTTTCCCTGATCATTCGTTTTTTGTTGACATTGGTTAAGGTTGAATAGAGCGGAATGTTGGGCAGCGGTTTCTTTGAAGATGGTCTTCCATGATGGGGGGGGAGGGGGAACCTCTTATTTTTAAATTTTAATTTTGAAAAAACCGCAAACTAACTTTTTCATTTTTCACCTCTTCTGGGATTTGAACCTGGGTCCTTTGAGTTTTTTGCGAGCGCTCTAACCACTATACCACGCACCCCCTACTTAATTTGATATTGCCAATACTCACTAATCGTACATTGTTTAATGTTGCCACTTTTCACTAATAATACTTCATACAGGGTTGCATTGGTAACTTAACTAAACTATTGGTGTAATTCATTACTAATTGTGAAATTTATTGTGCTCTTGTACGGTAAATTGCGTAAATTCAAGTCTTAGCTGGGTAATTTCCTTACTTGCTCAATTTACTTTTTTGCATTGATATAATACAGCGTATGCTAATAAACAGTAATAAATTTGATTTGTTTTCTTTAATTTGGTATAAAATGGAAAATTGCAAATATAGTAAAAGTACAATATCAGTTTCCTAGGTTTGGGCTAAATTAGAAAGTAATAATTAAAAAATAAAAATTCTATTAATATTATAATAATCGTTAGATTTTCTCATGATGTGTTTTTTTACTGAAAAAAAAAAAATTGTACAATTCTGTTCAATTTGTGTGGAGTGTTCAATATTATAGTAAATCTGTACAACTGCATTATAAGTATGAATTGACAAAAAAAAAAATAACGTACTCCACTATATATTTTACTTATTATATTAAAAACAATTACAAACAAAAAAGGCTTTTAAATCTTTTTGCAAGTAAAGAAATAAGAAAACCATATAGAGTCTGAAGAAATCGACTTAAACAATAAGTGCCAAATAATAAAATTCGAGTAGAAACTGTCCAAAAAATATATGTAAAGGTAGGCAGGAAGGCAAGCCGTCAGGTTGGTAAACAAGCATTTGTCAAATGACACTCAATTACTAAAAATTTCAAATGCACTAAAAAAAACTACCAACAATAACAAAACATTCAACGACGTGTGTATTTAAAGAAGCAACAAAAAAATTGTAAAATTCTCTAAACAAAAAAGAAAATATTACAAAAAATAAATAGAAAAAAAGGACGACGGACAGACAAACAAACAATTCCAAACTACAAATATAGATGAGACCCAAAAAATAAAAAAAAATGAAATAAAAAATATAAAAGTGACAGCACACAGTCATCGTTGCAGCGATAGTGACATTTTTTCTATTGCCAAAAAACGTTCAGTGTGCAATCTAGTGGAAGTCGTCGTAGTTCTCAACCAGACGGTATTTTAAGTTGTATTGTTTTAGGCAATAGAAGTAAAAAAGAAATTAAAAAAAAAATAGTATTCTTTACAAAAATGTATAAAATGAATAGAATAAATATATAAAAATAAATAAATAAAAAAAAAATGGCATCAAGAGAAAATATATAAAAGGTTTTAAAAGAGTATGTAATTGAAATAAATTTCATATGAAATAAAAAGAAAACGAATTAAATGTTGTGTTTCACAAAATTACACATTAAACGCCAACGGAAACGGAAGTGGGTGCTGTTATAGCAGTAATTGTTCTTTATAAGGCTTACAAATGGTTAAATTGAGTGTTGAATAGAAATTTTTGGTTGTTTCTGTGTTACAATAATTTCAAAAAAGTAAAAAAATATAAAAATATTTTTGATGTGTTTCTAGTTGAAATAAATTTGCAAGAAAATCAATAAAAAAAATCATAAGTTTTTATTTCGGTAAACGGTTTTCAGCTCAAAGTCAAAATGTTTATTTATCACGCAATTAAACATGAACTGGAAAAAATGTAATTAAATGTGTTAATTTTAATTTTTTTTAACAAAAATAAAAGCACAACAACACTTTTTTCACTAAAAAAAAGAAAAACAAAAATCTTAAGCACTTAAACAGAAATATTGATACACAATATTTACTACATACTCGTACATACATACATGCTATATAAATAAAAAATTTATAACAAAAAAGTTTTATATTAAAAAGAAACAACACATTTGACCCTTATTTTGCTTTGAAATGCCATTATAATTACTAATAATGATGCCACTGTTTACTCTATAACACAACACCAAACACCGAGCACCAAACAACGAACACCGTACACAACAACACCGAAATACAACAAATGTACATCCGTAGGCTTTTATACGCTCTGTTGTGATTCCTTCTTTATTTATTTTTTCTCCAACTTTATACTGCATCTACTACTCGTTTTACTCGTATAAGCAATAAGATTTTGAGAGTATTCCTCCATGTAAAGTATCTTTTAAGATTTGTTTGTAATTTCTTTATTCTCTATCCGTTATATAGTTTTCTTATGAAATTTTCAACTGTAGTTCCTTTTTTGTTGTTCCTTTTCTTTTGCAATTTCTTAAGGCTATTTTTTATTATTATTAAGTCGCTTTTGTAGTTGAAAAATTCTTTTTTCTGTTGCCAAAATAATATTTAGTAACGATTTTTAGGTTCTTTTCATTTAAAATGTGATATTAAAAATGCATGTGAATGGATGATGGCATTAGAAGGTAGTATACGTATCTAGTTTATATATTTTAATTTAAAATTATTGGTTTTGAATTTGTATGCCTTACAACCAGTATCACAAACAGTATTAAAAATGGAATTTGTTTTTCTTCAATTGTAATTATTAATTTGCATTGATTTTTAAAATTTAATCATAAATTCTTGTAACACTATGTAGTACCATAACAGGCATAAGTTTAAAATAAATAATTTCAATTCAATGATCCGCACTAGTAGCCTCCAAAGGAGCCAATTTTCGGCTTTTCATAAACATACGGCACATAAAATGTTGTCGGTTTTGGTTATTTGTAACTAGAATTGGTTATTTTTTCTGCAGTCTATGGACTTCTTTTACAATTTTTCTCAAAAATCAGTCTTTGTTGAAACAATTTGAGTTCTGAATAAAAATTTCAATTTTTGCTAATTATTTTGCAAGATTGTAAACACAAACGTGTGCTTAATTTAAAAATTCCTTAAAACATTGATCAGAGGCACAAAAAGTAATATTATTGGTTTATTAGTTTTACAATTTTCTTGAATTTGGGATACGATGGCAGTACAGTATAGTTTTAGCGGAAAAGCTGTTTTGTTAAAATTATTTTGTTTAGGGGGGTGCGTGGTATAGTGGTTAGACCGCTCGCACAAAAACTCAAAGGACCCAGGTTCAAATCCCAGAAAAGGTGAAAAATGAAAAAGTTAGTTTGCGGTTTTTTCAAAATTATAATTTAAAAATAAGAGGTTCCCCCCCCCCTCCAGGAAGACCATCTACAAAGAAACCGCTCCACGACATTCCACTCTATTCCACCTTAACGAATGATCAGGAAAAAAAGCGCCACCTATTGGGAAGTACAGCTAAACCTACTTAGCAAGGGGACACTCACCACCCAATCAACATGCAACGATGAGGCAATTGCTGTTGATCATTCAAGGGTGAAGGTATAACACTGGCCTTTGAATGATCAATGCACAGCAATTAGTCTCATTCCTAAGGCGCTTAATAATTATTATAATATATATGTATATAATTAATAATTCCAATACAATGCACAGCGTTTAGTAGGGGTTTACCCCTGAGTATTGGTCTCAAAAAAAAAAAAAAATAAATAAAAATAAAGTAATCTTCTGGAACTTAAATATATTCCTAAAGATATGAAACGTTTGGCAGCAAAATATGAGATGCTTGGCAGCAAGCAATTTTGTGAGACTGGGAAACAGGTACAGAAGTCTGTAGGAGATAAATCATGATAATAAGGTGGCTAAGTCCCCATCCATACTATAAAATATTTGTTGTAAAATATCTGGGTTTGTTCTTGAGGAAGGAATGACCAGGGGAAAAGGGTACTTTTTTTTTGAAGTACATATAGTGCTTGTTGAGTTTTGGATTTGTTTTGCACAAAAAGCTCAAAAAAGTAAAAAATAAAAAAAGGATATATGAAATACAAACTGCGAAACAAAGACGTCATAAGTTTAAAAATGATTCACAGCAAATGTTTAATAATATGGAAACAATTTATACAATAAAAAAATACATAAAAGAAGAACAAGAAGAATAAGGTGGACCAGCAAATTGACTTTAATTCGTTGAATTTTGTCGTTATTACATGCATACATACATACATACATACATACATACATACATACATACATACATACATATATACATACATAATTGGCCACTACAATCCTTTTTCACAGCACCCATATCCCAGCAGAAATTAGTGCTATTACTCATGCGCATCAATAATGCATTATTTTATATGAAATGAGTCGCTAAAATGCAATAGAAACGCAAAATTATTGCAATCAGTAAGCAAATATTATACAAAATCAAAAATAATACCTTATTCTATAGCATCTTTGTAAGCCATAAGGTATGAATAAACAATATAATGCTTCCATTATTGCTTACGATTTTAGTTATTGCTTCCAAATTTGAAACATTTTCTTCCTGGATTGTGTGCGCCAATTTTTTTACATAAGTACTGGGACCTACAGTTTAAAGTCGAATCTGAACGACAGACTTGAGAAGCTCCTTTATGAAAACCTGTTACTCTCATAGCTTTTGCCGAAAGAAATAATTTTTTATATTTTTTTTTATCAAAATATTTGAAGTGGCGTTTGAACCCAGTGTTCTTGTCTGGTAAGCCAACACACCAATTGTTTATAAAATTTATAATTCAATTTATGAAAAAGGTAACAAATATTTTCGCACATAAACGAACGCATAAACTTCATTTTAATTCGCTTTCAATCGATCTAAACAAGCTACAAAAATTTTCATTCGAATGCCCATTTACATAAAAAAAATATTTCTTCCTCTGTGTACAAAAACAATATACTCAGCATAAGCTTTCAGGCTTATTTGTATGCTATTCTATTCCAATAATGCCGCTGAACAGTTGGAATTATAGTTTAAAGTCGACAGATTTGAGCTCCCATAGCTTTTGTCAGAAGACTGATAAGAGGTAGTCAGCGAAAGAAATATTTTTTTATATTTCTTTTTTTCAAGATGTCAGATCTGAGATTTGAACCCGGCGCTATCGTCTTAGTAAGCCAACACACTAACCACTAGAAAACGGCAACTACTTCGAGCCGATTAACTCCTAGAATTCCGCTATTTTATAGGTGAAATTTATTCATATTGCAATTAAACAACTATACACACTACTCCGAATTTGCACAAGACTACGTTTGTAGTTAATTTATCGTACTGATAGTTAATCTAATACCAAAATAATAATTTTAAATTTATTTAGAATTGTGTTGATTTAGAGACTTCCGTTGAGTGTCCATCGTACTCTCAAGGTCACAACTCAAGTTTCCCATAACACATACTTGTAAAGCTTAGTCGTAGATTGAAAAATTACAAAGAAAAGTATTGAATTTTCTTTTCAAATAACGAGGGAATGTGCTAACAATTGCTATCAAACACCAAATAAATGTTACAGCTTGTTTAAGCTTTGGCAGGAATCAGCTGACAGATGAGGCATATAACTCATGAATGTCTTTGATTTACTTCAATTTTGTAAATTTTTTTTTTTTTTTTTTTTTTTTTTTTTTTTTTTTTTTTCATTATCAGAGAAATGAAAAAATGTTAAAAGCTGTCGAGCTGTGCGGACGTGTTTTTTTATTGAGTATTTGTTTGTAGTTTTTCTGTGGTTTCGAAATATAAATCTTCAAGTGATTTTAAGAACTAAGTTAAACTTCATAAATAAAATATTTTAAAACAAATTTCTAAATTAAAACATATCTGCCAATTAAAAACAAACAAAATAAAATATTCATATATATTAAAAAAAAACCAACATTATACATATATGTATATATATTTATATATACATAAGTACACAACAACAACAGTGTTACATCACAAAATAATAAAGATATAAACTAAACAAAAAAAAAAAAACAAATCAAATATCTAAATCAGTAAAGTTGTTTACATCCGCAGAATAACCACACCAATAATATTATATAATATATAATTTGATAAAATAAACTTAACAACAACAAATATATTTTCCCGCTTTTTATATTTAAAATATAAAACGAAAACAAAACATTTGAAAATACATTTTACACAAACAACGATATTTTATAAACACTTAAATAAATTCACAACAAAAGAAAAATAATGACAAAATTTAACTTTAACAACAGATTTTGAACAGTTAATTGACAATAACAAAAATAAAACAAACATAAAGAAGAAAACAGCACAAAAATAAAAATAAATAAATAACAGCTGAAAAATAGTTAACAAAACTCCAACAAAAACAAAATTAGTATATAAATAATAAATGACAGCTGCGGATAACAGCTGTGAAAGTATTTTGAATAGCCAATAAAAGTGCTCCCAAATTTGACTTGCAAATAAAATTAAAGATTTAATTTCGAATATAGAGCATATCCTAGGGGTGGAATTAATAAATATTGAACTGGTTATAACCCAACAGGCAACTATTTACATTAACTTAATACTAAATGTATAACTTAAGAAAAGGCGTAAAGTCTACTAAAAAATCTAACAAGAAAAACGTGAAAACTAAAAACAATAACGAATCAATTGCCGAAATGAGTTTTCCAACAACTAAACCACAGTCTAGTCGTTCAGCGACTGTAGTGAATGCAGTTACTCCTGGGCAAACTGGTATCAGACAAGGCCTACAAAAATCTTTATTTAGTACTGTGTGTAACACCAATCCAGACTCACCTTTCAAGCTTGTGACGGTTATGGACAAACGATTTGAAAAGCTTACGGAACAAATTGAGAAGGTAATAGATAGTAAGCTTAGGGAGTACAAAGATGAGATGTTAGCTGAACTCGATAAAAGATTTACCAAACTGCAAAATGATATTGATACTGTAACAGCTAGAGTGTCCCAACTTGAAACTGTTGCGGTTGAATTTAAATGTATGCAGGAGGAAATCGTATCCCTTAAAGCAAAAATAAAACACCAAGAGAATAGCAAAGTTGCGTCTGAGCTGCGCTTAAACGAAATACCATTTTATGAAAATGAGAGCCTCATAGATATTTTTTCCAATATCTGTAAAACTATAAGAATGACAGTTCCTGCGATAAAATCCATCTATCGGCTGCAGAACATTAATAATAAGCGTACTACGAATAATTCCAAGGATTCAGTTATTATGGTTGAACTTAGATCTGTGTATGATAAAAATTTTTTCTTAAAAACTTTGGCGAATTTTAAAAAAAATAATAGAGATTTTCACTTTTGCTTGAAACACATTGGTCTAAACTCCGACAAGAAATTTTATGTAAATGAAAACCTCACTAAGGATAATTTTATATTATTTCGCACTGCTGTACGACTTAAAAAGCAAAGAATCATACACAGTGCTTTTACAATGCGAGGATCTGTTTATATAAAGAAAACTGTGAATGATGCTGTCCTGCAGATCGATGATATAGGTCAACTCAATGAGCTTAGTCCTGATATTGTAAATGACCTGGCTACACAGTCTAATAATTCTCAACACCTCAATAATTTATTTCGTGCCCCCTAGCGATGTTTGTCTGCGGCTGCAACCAAATTCATTTAATTTATATTACCTTATTTATTTTTTCATTTATTTTTACATTTACCTTTATTTTTATGTCCATAGTAGTTATAAATCTATTATTCTTAAAATTAATTCGCTTTGCTTTGAAAAACTTTATTACTTGTGCGTTACTAATGTTTATATTAATATAATTATTTTAAATGATGACAAACAATTTTATTAACAGCGGATATCGTTCTAGTGATGGGCTGGCAAATATGATAAGGATCTTGGCAAATCAAAGAAGTGGTATTAAAATCTGCCATATCAATGCTCAAAGTTTAAGGAACAAAATTGATGAGTTTCGTTTCATTTTTGAAGGCTCTGGTGTCGACATTATTTGTGTATCTGAAACGTGGTTTAAATCTGAGTACACAGATTTATTGGTCTCTTTAGCTGGGTATAGTATTAAACGAGTCGACAGAAATGGTTACGGTGGTGTGGCAATATTTGTTAGGAAAGGAATTGCGGCTAAAATAATCAGTAAGTCTACCGATTCTGATCATGGTACTAGTATTGACGGGCTGGCTAATTTGGTGGAGTATTTATTGCTTGAGATTAGTTGTGATGGTAGGAAGTTGTTATTGGGCTGTATTTATAGACCTAATAATCGTATTTGCTTGGAGAGATTTGTGGATACTCTTCAGACTTTTGCTGTTGCTTATGAGGATGTCATTATTGCAGGTGATTTTAATTCGAATGTCTTAGTCGACTCTTATTTGATGGAAAATTTACATCCTCTTGGTCTTGATTCACCAAATACAACTCAAGCAACGCATTTTACTGCTACTAGTTCCACACTTATTGATCTCTTCTTTGTGAGTGATCTATCGAAGATCCTACTTTATGATCAATTATCAGCCCCTTGTTTCTCACACCATGACCTGATTTTTATTTCGTACAACTTTAATTTACATGTTCCTCCGCAGGTTATTACCTATCGAGATTTCAAGAACTTGAACTTTAGTATTTTGGAACGGGAATTCTCTAACATTGACTGGAGTATGATATATCATATCATTTCTGTTGACGATCAGATTTCTTTTCTGCAACATGGTGTGAACCACCTGTACGATCTTGCAGTTCCTTTAAGAACGAAGACCCTGGATAGAAATAGTAAGCCTTGGTTTTCTCAGGATATTAAGCGTGCAATCCGTCACAGGGATATATTATATTTACGCTGGAAGCGCTTCAAAACTCCTGAGATACATGAATTGTACCGAATCTCACGGAGGACGACTAACAAATTAATTAAGAGGGCCAAATCTGAGTATTTTTCAGCTAAGTTTACTGCTGTAACTGACTCGAGACAGAAGTGGAGAGCAATTCGGGAAATTGGTATCGGCAGATCTACTGATAATGAGTCTTGTGGAATTGATGCGGATGTTCTGAATAGGCAATTTTTGAATATTCCTGTAGTTAAACCTACCCCTAATTACTATTGCTTCTCCAATGATTCCTCAGACAGTAATTTCTATTTTTCTAATGTCACTCACCTTGAAGTTCTCTCTAGTGTGTTGTCGGTAAAATCCAATGCAATAGGAGTCGATGGGATTGACCCAAAATTTCTTAAGATTCTCATGCCACAGCTTGTTCCCGTTATAACGTTTATTTTCAACAAAATTTTTACTACTAACTGCTATCCTAAAATGTGGAAACTCGCGAGAATCATCCCAGTACGGAAATCCAACTCAGAATATAGACCGATTGCAATCTTACCTTTCCTTTCGAAAGTTTTTGAAAGATTGATTCATAACCAGGTGACTCGATACCTTGATGATAATAATATTCTTACAAACTGTCAATCTGGATTTCGTAAGCAGCACAGCTGTATAACGGCTCTGATTGACGTTTCGGAGGATATTAGACAACAGGTTGATTGTGGCAATGTAACGTTTTTGGTACTTCTTGATCATTCGAAGGCGTTTGACACTGTCGATCATAATATCTTAGTTAATAAATTAAAATTTTTTCATAAGTTTTCATCCACTTCTACCGATTTAATATTTTCGTATCTAACTGAAAGATATCAATTTGTCGAATCAGGTGCCTCAAAATCTACCTTTTTGCCTTTAAGTCGTGGTGTTCCTCAGGGCTCTATCCTGGGCCCTCTACTATTTTCGCTATATATTAATGATCTGCCAGGTAAACTCAAACACTGCAAAGTTAGATTGTACGCTGACGACGTGCAGCTGTATATAAGTTGTGATATTGCATCGGTTGACCGATATGTGAGAATTTTGAACGAAGAATTGCATCGTACTTTCGAATGGGCTACCGCTAATGGCCTTGGGATAAATCCCTCTAAATCCAAATGCTTAATTATCAAAAAGAACTTGTTGAGACTCAATTCTAGACCAGTCTTGACCTTGAATGGTCAACCCATTGAGATTGTGAACGTTGCTAAGAATTTGGGAATTTATTTTAACAGTACCCTCACTTGGTCTAACCATATTAATTTTGCTTGTGGTCGCGTATTTTCTATGTTAAGAAATCTTTGGTATAGTCATCATTGCACACCTTTGAATATTCGAATACTTCTTGCCAAGACATATTTAGTGCCAACTTTACTTTACGGGTGTGAACTTTTTGCTTGTTGTGACAGTATCAGCAGAAGAAGACTCAATATGACTTTTAATAATATAGTTCGATACGTATTTGGCTTGAGAAGATTCGATCATATTTCAATGCATGTGAAAAAACTCTATGGTATGTGCCTTGATGATTATATGAAGGTAAGGATTTTGATTTTAATGCATAAAATAATATACACGCGTCAACCCCTATACCTTTTTGAACGATTGAACTTTTCCACTCTAAATAGGGGTAAAAGATTACTTTGTTTTAGATATGGCAGTCGGATATCTACATACCAATTCTTTATACATGCCATAAGTCTCTGGAACGATATCCCCCACAGCTCTCAAGTCATTAGTAACGCGCATTTATTTAGAAAAAATATCCTTTGTCTGTTTTCAAATTAATTTTATACTACTATGTAATTAATTTTATTTTAACAATTATGTTTTTATGTCATTAATGTTTGTTTATATATTTTATAATCAATCTTTTTTAAATTGTTTAATTTTGTAACCTATTGTATATGTATATTATAATGTATTTTGCATGTATTCGTACTGAGTTCTATACTGCAATATGAGACTTTGGTCTTGTGTATGGGACGTAAGAAGTAATAAATAAATAAATAAATAAAATAAATAAATAAAGAATAGTTCGCTTTTTAATTCAGAAATTCAGACTTTAGATTTTCAGCAATACTGTTGTTTTATTTTTCTATTTCCCTTAGAAAATTTTAATTTCAGAATCGAGCGTTGAAACTGTTACTTACCTCTATAAAATGCTTAATTAGAACATAAAATTTAAGCTAAAGGCGCCAAACCGCAGTGGTTTGTCAGTGGAAGTAGTAAATACCACTTCTTTTGTATAGTTTAATATAAATTTTGAAGAAAATATAATTAAAATAGTATTTTTTATTTTATTTGAGACGAATACTCCGGGATAAACCCGTACTAAATGCAGTGCGATGTATTGGACTTTTTGGAAAGGACATTACACATACATATACTGTTTTTATATTATTATTAAGTGCCTTAGAAATAAGACAAATTGCTGTGAATCGATCATTCAAAGGCCAGTGTTATACCTTCACCCTTGAATGATCAACAACAATTGTCTCTTCGTTGCATGCTGATTGTGTGGTGAGTGTCTTCGCTAAGTAGGTTTAGCTGTTATCTGCTACTTCCCAATAGGTGGTGGTTTTCTTCTGATAATTCGTTTTTTGTTGACATTGGTTACGGTGGAATAGAGTGGTCTTCTTGGAGGGGGGAAGACCTCTTATTTTTCTTAATTATAATTTTAAAAAAACCGCAAACTCACTTTTCCATTTTTCACCTTTACTGGGATTTTGTGCTAGCGCTCTAACCACTATACCACTTACAATACATTTAAATAAGATTAAATCTGAGAACAATTAGCTTATTAAAGGCAGAGAAGGAGGAAGAGGTACATGCAAATATATCAATAATTCCGAAATTTTCGTTTTACGTCTCTTTGAATGAAAAGGTGTTCACGAAACCCAATATTTTATATAATTCGTTGCAATTAGAGTAGATCGTTTTTGGAGCTTGATTGTCAAAATATCAGAGAAGCTGTTTAAAAATTTAAATCAATTTTTGTTTTAATAGTACCATTCGAAACTATAAATTTCTATATTTTGTAGTCATTCATCAAAAACCTTCAAAAAAAGAAAACACAAAAAAAAAAAAAAATGATAGACCAGTACTACAAACTAGTCGGCACAATCAATAAGCCAAGAGTCCTATTTTCAGCCTACACCCTTCTTCTCATTGTTAGTGCGGCCCTTATACGTACACACTATACCATTATTTTTAATAGAGGTTTTATTCAGACTACAGGAGAAGAATATAAATATACGTGGACCATTTGGAATGACCTTACTGACCCCCATTTGTCAACATTTGTTTTAAAGAATTAATTCATTGTTTGTTTATGATGTCTATTCCTAGTTTAGTATGCGCCTTTTGCACTTTTATTTTAACTATTTATTACACATTTTATTACTTCTGTAATGCATTTCAATCAGTTTATTATCAGTAAAAGAGATATATATGCTCTAGCATTTAAAGCTATAATTTAAATCTCAGAAAAGTTAAGTGACAAATTCTTACACTAACACATGACAATTATTTATTTCTTCACTTGACCCAATTTCGTGACCCTGTTTGAAAGCAAAATTGAAATTTCCAATAAATTACAGAAATTTTGGAACATCATTACAGATATTTGTTTTTCTATAATTTATGGTAAACGAAATGCTGCATTATAATCTTTTTTTTTTGATGTTTTTTCTATGATTTTCTTAAAGACAACATTATATATTAAATTTTTTCAAAAGCTTTACTACAGCCAACGGAAAAAAAGAAAACTTTTAAACATGTCTTAACTGAAATCAAAAGACAAAAAGCTTTTATTTGATTTTACTTTTATAATCTACACTTTCACTCTGGCAGACACATACACTAACATTTATTTATAAACATCAGTTAGAGTGACGAAAATGAAAATGGTGTTTTGAAAAAGGGTGAAAATAAATGAATAAATGCAGACAATAACAGCGTGTGCTGGTATTTAAGGAACACTAACAAGAACAATAGCAATAAATACTTGTTAAAACGTTAAACTAAACCTTCCTATTTTTTTGTCGGTACCTGTGTATGTCTTTGCTTTTTTTTATCACTCGTCTTACTATTTTTGTAGAACTTTTTACACAATTACACAGGCACACACACACCCATTTTCGAAAAACGTAACAAAAAGTTTATTTATAAACCCTTTACGAACATTTCATTTCTCTTTTAATTTAAAATTCAGTCAAAAGTCATAAAATCATAAGACACGTTATAACAACTGACTTGACTCACTTGTAGAAAGTCTGCCCATTTGACTGAAATATGTAAGACTGAAAGACCGACCGACCTATTGTGTTGCAATGAAATCAAGTACGTACTATAATCGCAGTTAACAAAGTGCACTCATACTCGTATTACAAATACAAACACATGTTAATAGACATAAACTTGGCAACTCATATGGTAAACTACTCGTACTATAGTAGTGAAATGTAAAAGAAAACACAATACAAATTGAGAAATACTTTTAGTGGAAGTAATTACATGTAAGCAGTATGCATGTATGTGTGTGAGTGTGTGAGTGTGTGCAATGGAGAATGTGCGTTTTTAAACAATTAAAGAGAATGTAATCATTCCTTATAAAAGGTGTTGACTTCTGTTTATGTAAACAATGAATTTGATTCTTCGATAACACAAATTATAATCAACTGGCACTTAATTATTATTTGCTCGGTCATTAATTGCATCATACAAGTAAATGCATGCATGCGTGTGCTCATTGACAAACACATGTAACTGTAAACTTGAATTGAATTGTGTTTGTTTGTTAGTGTGTCTGTGTGTGTGTACAAGTGCGTCTTAATGTAATTGCTAATGCAATTGTAAAATGCGTTCATCTGTAAAACAATTTATAAAAGAAAACAATCTATTTAATGTCTGTAGTACTGACTGACAAACGTGAGCACACACACACATACTTACACATATCTTGTATGAAATTGCTTATAAAGGGTGTTTTTTTTCAAAACCCGCAATAACTTTAATTTGTACAAAAATTATAGAAAAAAATTAATTAAAATCCGTATATTCTTTTTTTTATTTAAGACCAATACTCAGGGGTAAACACCTACTAAATGTAGTGCATTGTACTGGAATGTTGAATATGCATAAACATAGATATAGATAAATAGATTTTTTAAGTGCCTTATATATATGGAACAAATTGTTATACCTTCACCCATCTGGATGTTGAATGTGAGGGTGAGGGTCTCTTTTATGTAGGTTAACTGTAATCTTCCCAAAAGGTAGCGCTGTACTCCTGATCATTCGTTTCTTGGTGGAATAGACTGGAAATGTCAGGGTGCGGTTTTGTAAAGATGGTTTTCTTGGAGGGGGGGACCTCTCATTTTTAAATTATAATTTTTGTTTTTTTTTTTTTTTTTTTTTTTTTTTAAACCGCAAATTTATTTTTTAAATTTTTTCTCCTTCGCCGGGATTTGAATCTCGGTTGATTGAGTTTCTGTGCACGTGCTATAACCACTATACCACGACCCCCCCGAATATTTGTTGTGAATAGTATGCTCAGTATTGACCAAATGCTGCTGATTTCTAAAATAACCCAACCTGACGGCAATATATTATTTAAAGCTAACTGATACTTACACATTGTAACTCAAAGGACTATTTTACTACACGTGCTGCTGAGTAGTCACTCACTCTGCATAAGTTTCAGCTAACCGTAAGTTAAATCATTGTAAGTTAGCCTGTGGTATTATAAAATAAGCTACGAGCTGCAAGAACTGACACATTTCAGATAAAGCAATAAGTTAAACTGAAAAGAGAAATGACGAAAACACATGTATGTATTGACAGTTTTTCTTTTATCTTTCTTTCCATTTTGGTGGTTTTTTTAACAATAGCTTATATTTCAGCAACTGTTTCTAGTTAGCTTGAAGTCACTTAAAAGTGATTTAGTTTACAAAAATCCGACAGGCAGATTATCTATAGATAAGAAGTTGCACAACTTTAAAGGCTAACTGACAAGTATTTTTTTAACAAATTTATCTGGTTATTTTGATTTCAATAACTAAAAAAAAACACACAAAAGAGCTGATCACTTGCTTTAACGATCTCGACCATAACACGAGCTCCAGCTTTATTTTTAAAGAAAAAATGTTTGGTAATGCCCCAGCATGTAAACCGTACTAAACCATGCGTTTCTCTGGATGTTATGCTGACTGTAACATCTATTGTTAGTTGCTTTTACTACATATGCGGCAACAATAACCATTCAGACATAAATGAGCATCATCATTGAACACAATTTGATAAATTGATAACAAATGTTTAAACTAAATCTGGTTAATTTGATAGTTTTAGTTCAAGCAACTCTTTCTTAAGTTCATTGGCTTATAAAAAAACACCCTATACTTGCGATATTTTGCGACCGCTGTAGTTGTTGTTGTTATTCATACACATTACGAAACACATCATACGTGTATACGTACATGTGCCCTCTTGTCAGTTCATGATAATCGTTTTTTATTCATTATTTTTTGTTGTTGTTTTTATTTCTGCATTTTAAAATTTACATTTGTCAGTCATGGCGGTCATATGGCTTGTCAACTATTTTGTAAAAAAAAAAAAAAAAAATTATTTGTTTACTGATGTATAAAAACAAAAAAAAAAAAAAAACAAGAAAATTGATGGGAAAAAATAGTGTTTTATCACAGTACTTCATAACGTTATCGTTTTGGAAAAAAAAAAATAGAAAATACTTTTTCATCCAAAGAAAAGTTTCTTTCGAATAAATTTCAGAAAACAAAAGAAACTCAAAAAGTATTTGGAAACTTTTTTTTTTAAGGTTCTAGGTTGTAAACTTTACTTTATACATCCAATTAAAGCTGTTCTTTGAACGGCTGAATTTACGTCCACTTTTTTGATTTTAATAATATATTTACCAATTATGTCTTTGCTTCAATACCACACGTACTCCTACAACCCAGCAGAAAATTTTTCAAATTTGGAAGCAATAAATAAAATTGTAAGCAATAATGGAAGCATTATATGGTTTATGCATACCTTAATGCTTCCAAAGATGCTATAGGATAAGGTATTATTTTTGATTTTGTATAATATTTGCTTACTGGTTGCAATAAATTTGCGTTTCTATTGCATTAAAAATCATGCATTATTGATACACATGAGTAAGTGATTGTTCAGAATTTCTCCCTTACAAAATTGCTTTTTGGTAAGCACTAATTTCTGCTGGGAAAGTTTGATGATTTAGTTGCTACGAGTTTACACGGACAACAAAATTAACTCTATTGGCCACACACCACACCAACTTAATCAACCATAAGCAGTGATTACAAAATAATGCATATAATCTCACTAAAAGAAAGTGAAAATGGTTCCATGACATTTTATTTCTTATATATTTCTGTTTTAGCAACCCGAGTACTGTAAAATTCATAGATGATTCACTAAAAGTTGAATTAGTGGAGATTGATTTCATCAATAATTTTGCTAATGATTTGTAGAGTGTGCTCTTCGTTTGATGGAATGTTTTATAATTAAAGCTAAAACTGTTTTCCTGATTTATTCAAATGACCTTTCAATACTTGTGGGGCACAGGGTCTGTGGTGGGAATCGAACCCACAACCCTCGCTCTAGCAGTCTAGCACAATACCCACCAGATTACTGGGGCATACATACATATACACATAATTGGCCATTACGGCCTAGCTTCTCGCAGCACTCATATTGTGTGTGTTAATTTTTATCCATGAGTACCGGGAACTACAGTTTTAAAGTCGTCTCGGAACTGGGAAGCTTTTTCATGGCAATCTGTTACTCTCAGAGCTCTTGCCAGAAGACTGCTAAGGGATAGTCTGCGAAAGAAATATTTTTTTTTTTCTATATTTCTTTTTTCAAGATGTCAGAGCTTATATCATTGGGGCGCCTAAGGAAAGACTTTTTAAATTTGTAATTATTAACCCATATTTTTTCCAGATCATATTTGATCATTTAAATCATAAGTTCATTGTATCTCTGGTTATACTCGCAAGTCGCCTAATTTGTATTTCTGAGTTTGTTGTACTTGTGATTTCGATGGCTATTCTTTTTTAATAAGAAAATTAAAACATAATTTTTTTACCTTTAATATTATTAAAACCTGCCTGGCCTTGTTTTTTATTGGCATTAAGCCTTTTTCATGTGTTCTCTACGTATGCATACGTACTTGAATCAATATTTGGCTAATAAGTTGACTTTTAGTATTTAATTTTTGTTTTTTTTTTTTTGGTTTTTTTTCTTCCGCACACATAATTGTAAACATGATTTTTAAATTGAATTATTTTCCTAAATAGTTATTAAACACATTCCCTTTAACAACTACACCCTGTTTCTGGTTAAAAAAAAGAAAAAAGAAAAAAAAACATAAAAACGACAACACCAAAGCAAGAACAATGGAAGGCTTGTTGGTTTCGTATTTATTTTTGAATGCGGTTTTATTGAAACAGAGGTGCCAAGCAAACATGTGTTTTCGTGCAGATATAGAAAACTATAAACAACTATCAGGTTCTACGTGGGTTTAGTGAGAAAATTTTAGAAAAATAAAACTTATACTCGTACATGGAAAACAAGTTTTATGCAATTTTTTAGAAATAAATCAATATGCATGTCTCTGTATTTTGCTGCTCAAAAGCAAACGCATTAAGTACAGAGAGTTGTGAAGATTAGAATACACATGAAATGAAAAATGAAAACGTTGTGGTAATACGCCCTTATAGGCTTTTTAAACAGGCAATCGTAGCATATATGCCTATATTTTCTTATTGTTTGCCACAGCTTGCAAAGTTTGCAAGAGTGTTTGCAACCAAGAGTGATTACTGCTAGTAGTTTGGAAGCATAGCATATGAACTGTACACGTTCATGAGCATCAGCAACTATTTAACTCTTAGTTTTAGGCTAAAATGTTCATGAGTTAGTCAAAGTCTTGTCAAACACAACACTTTGTTTTTTGTTTTTTGGAATTGTAATTGTAATTGCCAATCAACCATGATTACAGTTGACAGTTTGTGTTAACAGCACAGATGAGCTGTCGTTTGTCTATGTGTTTAGTGCTTAAGTCAAAAGAATTAAATGCAAAAAGGGTTAGACGTTTTTCCCTTATAATAAATTAGTTGTTCTGTTACTTCCTTTAGTATTTATTGAAATTTGTTTGAAAATGGACAAAGTTATAGCAGCTTAATTTTTTTTATTACTTCCTTACTCTTATGAACAATATTGCAATCGTGAACCATGTTTGTCATGTTTTCCATTTTTTTCACATTTTTAATTGAAAATTTTTTTTTAGTTTTTTTCCAAAATTTACAAAAATATCTAAAATAGTTATGATATAACAATACTTTCTCCCGAAAAGTCAAATTAATTAAAATATATAAATAAAACTAGGTGACCCGGCAAACGTTGTTTTATCATTTAAATTATTTGTAGGAAATATTTTTTTAGTTCAAATTTATTTGATACTCTTCACCGAACTGCAAAACTCAAAATTGATATGAAAATTAAATGTTTTGCTTAGCAGAGGTGAATATTGTACCGCCTAACGACTATCAACAGCAATGTCTATGTTACTAATAGTTTTAATAAATGATTTTCCGCTGTTTTGGGTATTTCAGTTTGATAGTTGGGTATAGGGAGACAAAGCACTGTACCGCACCTTTTGCGTAAATCTATCTAGTTTAAAATTTAATCAAAGTTGGTAAGTTATTTATAAAAAAATTGTTCCTTGGGTCACCCTTTAACATTTAAGGATATGAAAAATAGATGTTGACCGATTCGCAGACCAACCCAATATATAGTATACACTATTTCATGAAAATCGGTCGAGCGATTTCGGAGGAGTTTGACAACAAGACACCGCGGCATGAGTATTTTCTATATTAGAAGTTCTTGAAAATTCGCCGCTTTCCAATGTTTTTCCATTGTTACAAAAGTAACAGATTAATTTTAGCGTAACACGAAAAGAAAACTGCTCAAAATGTGACAGAAATAATAAGACTTCAATTAAAAACCACAGAAATCTTTTTAATATATCGTATATCAGTTTTAGTCCAAAGTGTTGTCAACTAATTTTGTGAACGTCTTTGGTGTTATTTTAAGTTTAAGCCCTTCTAAGTTTTGCTCAAGTTTTAGAGATTTCTATATGTTCTCAGGATTAGAAAAATAATTGACGGTGGACGGTGTTCCGGGTTATGAATATTCATATTTCCGCTTGTTCACTGTATCATCACTTACTTAACTTCTCGTAATACCCTCGTAGTACCATATTATTCCTGGCATTAATATGCACACATAATTTTTCTTGTTTATTTAATTGTGTGAGTGCATGTATAAGATAATCATTGATATGGAAATAAATAAATAAAAAAAAAACTGTACTACACTCACACTACTACTACTGGAAACAGAAAAGAACACAAAAAAAAAAACGACAAAAATGTATGACGAAATTTTAACAAAATTGTATAACAATTATTTCAAAAATATAATGGCCA
This sequence comes from Metopia argyrocephala, assembly GCA_963576795.1. Taxonomy (NCBI): domain Eukaryota; kingdom Metazoa; phylum Arthropoda; class Insecta; order Diptera; family Sarcophagidae; genus Metopia; species Metopia argyrocephala. The sequence continues at coordinate 2,274,823 of OY756208.1, forward strand.
ACAACAACACAACTATCACTAATACCATTACCGTTGCCATTAATGATTGCAACAACAAGCATTGCAATAAGAAAAATTACATTCAACAAAATTGCAACATGTGTGAGTTTATGGTTTTATTTTAACGTTATCTCTCTCTCTCTCTCTATCTTACTATCCCCACATACACACACAAACAAAGGTATGTACATGTATGTATAACACCTAAATGTACTTTTAAATAGTGAATTAAACAGAGGCTAATGCACAATGGACTGGCAATGTTCTAATTGAAAATTAAATTCTTCAGATTAAATTCATTGCAATCAATAACAAAAGAGAAAAGAAAACAATAAACTATAAATTTCAAGATTTTAATATTTATTTAAGTGAGTGTTCATTCGTTTAAATGTAAGTCATACCTCGTACTTTAATTGGTTGGATTTAGCCATTGTTCAAGCACTGTTGTGTCATTGTATGTTGCATAGGTAAAAAATAATTTTTTTGTATTCTAATCCAGTTCAATCACAGTAATACTCCGTTTTACCTTTTTGAAGAAGCGGATCAATACAGAAATTTTTTAATCTAATCTTAGAAAAGCATTACTATGATCCTACCAGCCGTTTGAACTGTTTTTCTTGCTTTGGATTACTTTCCACAATTTGAGTCTGTTGTTAGAATTGTTGTTTTACCTCTTGTGTATAGTGATGGATCCATGCTTCATCAACACTTATGAAACGGCGCTTAAACCATTTCATTTCGCTTTTCATTCATTATTTTTTGTTAAAAAATAAAATGTGCTCGATCATTTGAGATGCCTATGGTGTTACCTATTTAACGCATTTTTAAGCGTCATGCACTTTAGCTATGATTTCTGGCGTTGTTGCAATTGTTTGTTCATCATAAACGGAGAAATCCAATTTTTTACTCTAACATATGAACGAGCACTTTAACCACATCATTATGAAATTCTTGTCCCTCTCAGCCTTTTCTATATCAATGTTCTAACGTACAGCGAACTTCTAATTTTTCTATTATAAAAAAATCCTTGAGCCTATTACTGTTCGTATGTCAGAAGGAGGTTTCCATTATTAAAAGTTTTTGGCTGTTTATACCGCCATAAGTAAGAAGGAGAAGCTAAGAAGATTTCATACTGTTCTCATAAGTTTTTATTGCATCCAATACCGCCTTATCACACAATTTTTCAAATTTAACACTTTTTAACTCGTTTAATTCGAATATATAGACTTGCTTCTTTTTGCTCTCCATCTACTTTCTCTTTAACAGTTTTTGATTTACTGCATCCATTTAATAAAAGTTTGTTATTTTTATTAAGTTTTATCAATAAGTTTAGTTGACCTTATTATTGAGTAAAATATAAACTTTTTGTTAAGCATCAGAGGCCTTATTCTGTAACTCTCCTAAGCTAAAACTCTATCGCTAAAAATATATAAACTAGATTTAGGACTTTTTGGCTACGAAAAGAATTCTTGAACGCTTATTGTAATTTAAAAACTTCATGCCTATTACCTCTACACTTTTTAATTTTATATATTCTAACGCCCAGCTTGTTGCAAAAACCCAAAATTTTATGCATTTTAGATTAAGAGAATTACAGAATAAGGCCCCAGGTCAATTAAAATAATTATTATATCGATATTATTGCAAAATTTTGTGTTTTAATAAAATTATTACTGGCAATAAAAATTTTGACTTTTTAAATCCTAATCCTCTAATTTGATTAAACATTTTTTTAAATACTTGTACCAATCAAAATTGCATAAGATTGCAATGCTCCAAATTATGGTAAATGTTTATTTGAATATACTTACGAGGAAACAACTATTATTAAAACAACGTATAAAAAACTTGCTGTGATTATATCTTATCAACTCACTGGAGTTGGAGAAGAGCACGCACAGTCTCTATTACGCTTTTCAGTGCAAAGACATAAGAAACTTAAAACATAAAAATTCGTTTGAAATGTTAAATGTGTGTGTGTGAGGTACATACATATCAGAGGTATTTAACGGATTAAATGAGTACCCTTTGTATTTGCCAATTTATTTGAAAAGTTATTTAATTTGAAATACTATGTAACCCATTGTGAATGGTAGGCATATATGTATATAAATGCCGTGAATGTGTGTGTAAATATTTCGATGATTGCATACGAGCACCTTAACTCTATCTCCCTCTCTTTCTCCCGCTCTCTAGTCGCTTCTCTTTTATAAAAATTATGGATACTACCCCACCCCACCATCACAACTACTAATCCTTACACTTTAAATGTGTTTAATAAATGAGTTTTAGTGTTTGTTCTTGTGCGTGTGCGTGTGTGAATGTTATAAAAGTTTTGAAAAAAAAAACCTACAAAAACTTTTTTTTTCTTTGTTTTCTATTCAACAACAACATATAAAAATGAATGGAATCACAAAAACAGCAATAAAATCAAAAAATGTGAAAACAAAAAGCAGAAAACAAAAGTTGAAATTAAAATGTAGAATAACAGCAGTAGAGTGTAAATTTAGTTGGTAATAGAAATGGGTGCCAAAAACAATCAATTTGTATTTTTCTTGTGTTGTTGATTGGTTGCATAAACCACATTCAAATAAATTAAAACATAATAAGTTGTTGCAAAAAATAAAACCACACAAAAATATGATTTCAAAATAGAATTTAATTGTAAAAATGAAATTAAAGAAAAAAAAATTAAATGTGTTTTCGTATCAAGATATATTTTATTTATAAATTAAAAAAAAAAGTGAAAAAATTAATGTCCTTCCATAAAAAATAAAAGCATAATAAATAAATAAATAAATATAAAGTAAGAAAAGTTTTTCCAAAAAATTAAAGTTTAAGCAAAACGTTTTTTTAAAAAAAAGTGCAAACAATACGAAAAAAATTGCTGCGTTACTAAACAACACAATCATCTTATCTATGAAACGCGTATTTATTGACATGAAATTTAATTTCGGTGGCTTATTTTATAATATTGTTTTAGTGTTTGTGTTTGTGTTTAAGGATCTAACAAGGATACTGCCATCTCTATAACTTATACTCAAACACACACATACAAATGTACATACAACAGTTTTTAATTTATTTATTCATGATGAACACACAGAAATAAACTCTACATTTTTTTATTTATTGTTCTTTTTACAAAATAATGCTCTTTTTTTTTGTGTCTTTTATTTTTTGCATCAACCATAACCATCACAACTAAAGTAACTTGTCGTCATTGTGTCGTCGTCTTTTTATCCGTAACCACCGCCGCTATTGTCCTCGTTCTTAAAACACATAAAGTAGTAGTAGTAGTAGTGGTAGTCGTCCCTGTCGTCATTGTAATGGTTGAACGTCTAACAGCTTTGATGAGAATGTGTTGATATAAATATTGGTTGTGTTGTCGTCGTCTTTGTCGTCATTTATTGCTATCCATGGATCAGGCAGGCTATGTGTTTTTGATATATATTTGTTTTTTCTTTATGGGTAAAAAAAAATCACCAACATATAACACCCGCTTTTTATCCATTTAGTTCTTGGTGGTTTGAAACTTTAATGCTTATTAATATTGTGCGTCAAACATTCCGAGCATACAGCATAACAAGTTGCTTTAGATGCAGTGTTGCCGCAGCTCTTAAACGTTTTTCTAATTAAGTTTAATTAGAAATTAATAAAAAAACGGTGTTGTAATCGCTCTGAAGAATTAGCTTCTAAGCTTTTAATTACCAGCCAGCTTTTCAATGGCAGAAGAAATTACATTCTAATATTGTTCTTAATTCATATAAACTGTTTTAAAATATTAATTATGTAATTTTTGGCATGTTGTTGAATAAAAAAAGTAGAAAAAAAAATAAATTTTTACAGAAAACTTAAAAAAAAAACTGATTGAATTTGAAATTAAAGATAGTGGAAACTACTCTTCGTTGGAAATGTCCCTGCAAGTCGTGCATGCAGAGCCAACCACTAGTGTCTATTAATTAAATTCCAATTCTCTATATTTTTTTTTAGTTCCCAAAAGATTTTCGAGTAGTATTGAGTTTAAGTGCTCAGTAGTGTCGATGTCTCACAATTTTTCTTCATACTTTTATTGAAATTGATTTATTACTTTTATTATTTCGTTGTCAAAGCTCTTAAATAAAAATTAAAACATTTATTTGTAAAACTGCTGGTATATTCGAAGTTGTTATTAGCAAAGTTTACATAATAATTATGAAAAACTCAATATTTTCTGCGCATACTTGTTCGATTCCGCTCACTTTTTACTTAATGACTTGTATTAATTTTAAATGCATTTAGCTCTAGTTTAGAAAGTTTCGCCTTAATTGTAGACTTTTTGAAATTTTTATCGTCTATAGTTCGCTGCCAAACATACAGCGAGAAATTGTAAAAACTTATAGAAAATCTCTTCAGCCATTTAATTGCCTGTAGATTTCAGACAAACAAACCACACGCATTTATTTTTATGTCTACGATGAATGTAAATCAAAAACAAGAAATATTTTTCGCCATAAGGCAAATACATTCATTATAATAAATGTATTGCTTTGTGCAGAGGTGTTAATCAAAAACACAAATACTTATATCAAATACAGTCGAAACTGTCTATAACGAACTCCTGTATAACGAAGTTTTCTTTATTGCGAAGCAATTATAAAAACACTGTGTTTTGGGTCTACTTTGAGTGTATTATTATCTCCATATAACGAATTTCCATATAGCGAATATTTCCTTATAACGAAGTATTTTTGCGACCGTAACTTCAAGATTGAAGCGTGTTCAATCTCCATATAACGAATTAGGAAAAACCGAACGCACGCACACAAAAAAGAAATCGATGTCGCTTTGTGTTATTGGTGTTGTTATTGTTGCTCTGTGTGTACTTTGTTGCTTTCACAACGCACAAGCAGAGTCTGATGATTTGAATCGTTTATTTACCATAAAATTAAAAGTGGGGGAACCACCGAACTATGCAAGTGACAACTGGAATCATTACCATTTCTCACATTTCTTGCAGTCGCTATCTGTTTGCCTTTGGAAAAATGTACTTCAAACCAAAATAACTGATTACTACAAATAAAAAATGTTAAAAGGCACAATATTGTTTTTCTTTTCCATATAGCGAATTTTCCTTATAGCGAAGTAAATATCCTGTCCCTTGGAATTCGTTATAGAGAGTTTCGACTGTAGTCATAAACTAAATGCGAATTATATCCCATTTAGTACATAAAAACCAAACAAAAGTATTTACAAAGCAAAACATTTCTGTTTTTCAAAAAATTTAAATTCTATTTTGGGAAAAAGTCTCCTGACGAGTCTCTTAAGCAGAGATGAAATGGCCATAGAGACATCCTTATCCCCAAATAAAAAAAAAACATCTCTTTTCAGTTACTACATTACACTTTCACTATATACTATAAACGTCTACCAACCTACTTTATTCCTAATCTATTTTTAAATCTTTTACTATTTTTACCTCGTTAGTTGTAAGTGTTGCCTAGTCTAGACAAAAATGCTAGATTTTGTTGGAAATCATGCTAAAACATGCCAAGTTAATGCTAAAAAAAGAGTAGGTAGAGAGAGATAAGTTAGGTATTCTATGAAATACGATCGTATATCTTATTTTCAGGGGAAGATTTCAGGCATTACAGTTTTTGTATGATTTTTTAATTAAAATCTAAAAAAAAATTTCTGTAGCCAAAGTGAAAAACAGTACAAAGAAAAAAGTATCAATAATAATTAACAAAACGGCAACACTTACGACATGTTCGATACGACGATATGTTATATCGTTAATCATGCTGCATTGTTGTTGCGTCTATAAAACATGATGTTGTTTACAACTTAACCATTAAATTCACAAATACACACACACACACAAACACACGTATATGTAATTCGTTTGCTGTTGTGCTTCTTAATAATTTTGTTTTTTGTTTATTACGTTAAGACTTACGGTCGTATTATAGTGTTTTTGTTTTTGTTTTTTTTGTTTTTTTTTTTTAGAAATTCTGTCTCAAACGGTATTACAACTCTCAGTATTTGCTACTACTTTGAGATAAATTGTTCTCTTTCGTGTGTTTGTATTCGTTTTATAAAAAGCAGAAAATCGTAAACAAAGACAAAAACGTGTGTGCGTGTAAATTAAAAAAATAAAAATTATAATAAATAATAATGAGAAAGTAGAAAAAGAAGAAGAAGTGTATTAAAAATAAAGTATTTCAGGAGTATTTTGTACAGCTTCCGTCCTGTTAAACAACGAGAAAAAAAATTTTAAGAAAATTAATTTGTTAGAAATATTACAATATTGTTTGTAATATTTATCTTTGTTTATGTAATTTTCTATTGTTTTTATTATGAATTTAGTAGTTAAACTGGCAGTTCTTATGTGTGTCAAATTAGAAAATATGGAATTACAAAAAAAAAGAATTATAAAATATATGCATTCATTGGGATTTTTTTTAATTTTTTTTTTGCTAAACCACTGAAGTCTCTGTTACTCAAACTTCATTTGATTTATTGTGATCCTCTACCTACATAACTTAAATTGTGTCATTATGTTAAAACATACAGAATATTAATAAAATTTATATAATTTTTTAATGTAAATCATTTAAATACAACGGAGTTGTAAATTTATAAAAATATTTACTGAAATTTGTTAAGCGTGATGTGCTTTTGATGTAGTCGCTGCTGTAGTCTATAAGTAGTATGAGGTGTGTTTGTTTACTGAACGAGAACTCCGCGTTCAAACTCCAGCTCTGACTTCTTGAAATAAAGAAATATTAAGAAATATTACACTCGGCGCCCACCTCTTAGCAGTCTTCTGGCAAAAGTTCTAAGAATAACTGTTTGCCATCTAAAGTCTTTCGTTTGGAGTCGACGTTAAACTGTAGGTGCTCGTAGTGGTGGTTCTAAATTGCCAACTCGTTGGCTCTCTTTTGAGCGCTATGCCTTCGGGCATAGTGAGATTAGAGGGTACCGGCTTCGAGTGGCGGTTGTTGGGCGCATTGAACTCAACTACCGCTCCGGCAACGGGCGTCATGTGATACGTCTACGGACGGTGCGCACGTAAAACCCATACAGTTATTGTTGTAGGTGCCCGTACTCATAAATAAGAATTGACGCACACAATATGGGTGCTGTGATAAGATAGACCGCAACTCTGTAATAGGGTAGTAATGATCAATTATGTATGTGAAGTGCATGCTATATATACAATATCTTTTTTAATATATTTTGCTACTCTATTGTGTGTGCAGCACTGCTTGAAAAAAAAATTATTTTAAATATCGGCTCTTTCATTAGGGATTTCTTTTATTTAAATTAATTTTTACACCAACTGCTGCCATTGTATAAGCAATATAACATGGTTGAAATGTTCGCCACAGCTACTCTCAGTGCTGCGGCGTCCGCAATGTCCAATTTTTCGTGATTTGGACATGAATTTTAACATTAACATTGAAGATCATGTGTTTGTGTAAGAATTTATAGAAGTTTAATATGAAATGAATGCTTTGATGCATTGGTTGATTCAAAGACCTTTTCCCATGTATTGCTGATAACACTTTTAATTCATATTTAAGTGAATCACTAAGAATTACATAATCTGAGATATTAAAATAAATTTACTGCATGCATTTATATAGAAGTCGTAACAGTCTAATTGAAACAAACTTAGTGGACATAAATCAGAAATGAACTTTAAAACCCTCTCATTTTAATTAATTCAACAATAATCAAGTATAGGGTATGCAAAACAGTGAAATATGTGACTGACTATTTAAGAAGGCACACATTTGCATGTGTAATCATGTCGATAACTGTTTAAGAGACTGTCCGTCCGGTTAGTGCAGATAAAGTATGTATGCATGTGTTCCAATGTGCACTTTATGTGTTTAAATGTGAGGAAATCCCCTTTTGAAAATAAAGAACAAACAAAAACAACAACTAAAGTACGAACAACACAAACCCCTTATTGTTTATTTTGTTGGTTGCTTTAAAACCAAACAACCAAAAAAAAACAACAAAAAGAAACACAGAAGGCAATAAAAACAAACGCATACTTGCACACATCCAAACACTTATTGTAACAAATTGTTGATGTGTTGTATATATGACTCTGCTCTTTAACCTCCTTCTTTGACATATACTATACATGCATGTATACATACATACATAGTATATTGTGGGTATATGTGTGTATATGTACTATGTATAGTAGCGATCAAATTTACGAATATCTTTTATTCCATCTTTTATTTAAGAAGCTTGAACAGTATCTTCATCTGTGCAAGGGTAATCACAAGTAATAGGTCACTGTCTTAAAAATTCCAATAACAATTAGGATATGTTCTATGCCATTTAAGAGCTTTGAATTAATTTGAATCTACACTGTACTTTATCTAATGAGTTTGGTTTAGTTTTTGTTTTAGTTCATATCAATATTTGTCAAATGTAGCTAAATTTGCTCGCCACTGTATATCTGAAGACTTTTATTAAGTATCCTAGTTTGTATACAACACTGCTGTTTTTTTTTTTTTTGAGTGTAAGAAGAATTGTTATTGTCTATGAACTTTATTTTTTTTTCTTTAAGTTCTTTCTGTTTTTGTTTTAAAAAAGCAGAAAACATTTAAATACTTCACTTTAGCTTTAATTTTTTGTTTCTATTCGGTTTTTACCCCAAATATTGATTTTGCATTTTTGCTGCAAATAAATTTTGTTGTCTTGTTCGTTACAGTTTGGATTTTAAACTTTAAACTTTAAATAATGAAGAAACTTTTACTTTCGAACTTTTAATTTTATTTAGAAATCTCGACTAGGATATATACTCGTATTCTACATACAGAGACATACATATTTACTGCTAATGGTGAATTCTTATAATATGATTGAAAGGAATAATTGTGGTCATCTTATTAGTTTATAAATCAATAACTTGGCAAAAAGTATGAAAAATGAAGGATTATAGTTCAAGGAATAGGAAACCTAGAAAAAAGAAAAAGATTTGAGCCAAAAAAAAAGCAAACAAATTGATAGGAAGGAAAGAAGCTGATGACAATAACTTTTATTTGGGGCCTGTGAAACATTTTAAAATTGAAGTTTTTATAAAAATATTTCTAATATTTTAATTCGTTTTGATTATATTGTATGAACAACTTAAAGGCTGAAGTGTCTTTATTCCGGATATATATTTAACGTGTAATAAATAGGAGCAATTCAGAAAAGATCAGAGTGCAAAAGATACCGAGATATGGCGAGTATAAGCACTAGCACTTGCCATGAAGAAACTTATTTTACTTAAAAATCAAATATGATCACTTCTTTCCTAAGAAGCAAGTACTTAAACACGTGTTACACATTAACTGGTTGGGAAAATTTAAATAATTTCTAGCCAAAAAGGTATCGAGTAATGGTAGCACTTTATTCTTTTTTAATTCAGAATAAGACCCGGAAGTAAACCCCTACTAAATCGTCGTGCGGGAGTTTAAGTGCTCTATACGCCATTTTTTAAATCTCGAGTTAAAAATGCTAATTTAGGTTTTTGACACCAAAATTTTTAAAATCTGCAATCCGTTTTCGTCTATTTGCTTCCGAAACTTGACGAGATATCCTAAAACGGATTACAGATTTGAAAAATTTGGGGTCGAAAAGCTAAAGTGGCATCATTAACTCGAGATATATAAAAAATATTAAATGGCGGATAGAGCACTTAAACTCCCGCACGACGAAATGCTGTGCATTGTATTGTAATTTTGCGGAAAATATATTATTATTAAATTATTAATAATAATATAGAAATAAGACAAATTGCTGTGAATTGATCATCGAAAGGGCAGTGTTATACCTTCTCCCTTGAATGATCAACAGCAATTGCCTCATCGTTGCATTTTGATTGTGTGGTGAGTGTGGCTTCGCTACGTAGGTACAGCTGTTATCTGCTACTTCCCAATAGGTGGCGCTTTTTTCCTGATCATTCGTTTTTTATTGTCAAAGTTTAAGGTGGAATAGAGTGGAATGTCGGGGTACGGTTTCTTTGTAGATGGTCTTTTTGGAGTGGCGAGGGGGACTTGTTATTTTTTATTTTTGGAAAAAAAACTGCAAACTAACTTTTTCATTTTTCACCTTTGCTGGAATTTGAACCTGAGCCGTTTGAGTTTTTGTACGAGAGCTCTAATCACTATACTACGCACCCCCCTTATTATTAAAACACTTGTATTGGATGCAAAATTATAATTTTTTTTTTCAACATTTTCCAAGGCTGGAATACAACTCTAATGTATGAGCCGTTGCTTCAAAGTATATTTTGACGCTTGTTGCCCGTGTACAGAACAGGACAAAGGTGCTTATCAACAATGGTAGGGTATCCAACTCGTTGGAGCATCGGCGAAATGTAGCGTACGTTTCATTGTTCTATCGCAAGGATGCCCAGTAGTAGCTCATATCAGCAAATTAAACTCACACGTATACTTACGCTCTTTTGTTTGATCGTCAATCAACCAAGAGGAAATCAGCATGTTGAGTGGGAGAGACAGACTACATTTGCAGAACTTCTGTGTCTTAATTTCGTCACTCTCACCAATACTACTACTTTGGGCATCAATGTTCTATCGGCACTACAATGGTAGGAGCTATAATAAAATAAAGAACTTGATTCTAGATAAGCGCATATTCTTACTGACTACTCGTACCTCTCTCAGAGCACATCATTTTGTAGTCCAGTGAATAGCACAATGCATTATAGAGAGAATTCGTTCTTTAGCTGCTCCGTTCGTTTGTGAACAATCTTCCCTGCCAATTACAATGTAAGTAAGTTTAAATCAACGGTTCACAAACACTACTCACAACACTCTTTTCCACTTCGCACGACATATTTCCAAAAAAAAAAAGCGTTTACTGACGAAATTTCGATTTTCCTGAAATTCCTGTCGAAATTTTTGCTTAATTAAAATTTAGATAAACATGTCCATATCGAAAATTGTGTGATACTTTACTCGATTGCACTACGTTGGGGTCAGTGTCAATAAGTGAAATCTGTCGGGTTGATCATGTTCTCTTAAGTGGTAAGAATTTCAATGTACATTCCTGGGATTTATTGATGGTGACATTGTCCATAATTAAAAATTAAATTTGTGCCTTTGGCTACTTTCTCACACCTTTCCCGATAAAATACTTGGAAACCGACCAAATTCACAGTGTAGGGGAAAAACACTTCATGGTAACTAATGCGTAGTAATAGCGTAGCAAAGATACACCAGTGAAAAGAAGAAAAAAATCTAAAGCTGTATAAAATTCTGTACAGGTTCGCATCTAATTTAAAAGTGTATTTGAATAAAGGATCATTTAATTTGAAAAATGTTTGCGATATCACATCACCATCGCCACCATTAAACAAGAAAAATGCAAAATAAAGTAGGCCTTGCTGTTCTTTCTTGAAAATTTAAATTTTTAATGAAAAACTAAATAGTAATGCCCTTCGTTAAAAAGTAATTTTATTCAAAGTAGATATTTATTTCGATTGTTGGCATGACTTTCAAAAATTATTTACAAATCATTGAAACTGTTTCCAAAATATAGTGAAATAAGCTTTCAAGTGTTTTGATGTATCGCTATTGTAGCTGCTATTGTTGCTGTAACAGCGTTATTAAAAGGACGACAAATATTTTAGCATTTTTCTTTTTTTTTATAGTTTTGCAAGAAGAAGATGTTTGAGTTGTTTATTTTTTGGCTCAATTGAAATTTTCAATATTTCATTTTCAATTTTTCTGTTGTTCTTTTTTGTTTTTGTTTTGATTTTCTTGTTTTCCTCTTCTCTGCCATTTCTTTTATTCAAAGTTTTTGGTTTTAATTTTGTAACATGCGCTGTTTTAAATTATTTGAATGTTATTGTTTTTCTTTTCTCTTTGTCGCTCTTTCTCTCTCTCTCTCTCTCTCTCTCTCTCTCTGTCTCTTTGATTGAACATTTCCTTTGTGGAAATAAAAATCTCCTAAGCCTTGTGTTTATAATCGAATACGTGTTTGAGTGCATGTATACGTGTTGTGACTTTCTTCCTTTTTCTATTACATTTTGTTGCTGTAATACACTTGTCACTGGTAACCCGGTTTCGTAATGTAAACAACTTTTCCTTTCTATCGTTTTTTTTTTTTTTGTTTTTTTTTTTTTTTATTAAATGCGTTTATTAGTTAGTGAGTAAGAGAGTGTTTGTATTACTTTATGTGATTTTTCTTTTTATATTTTCACATTTATTTTTTTATTTTGTTCTCTCCTTTTACTTTTTTATGTAATAATTTTCGTAAAAGTTATTTTTTTTTTCTATTACAACTGTCTTTGGGCAGCTGTTGATAATGATGACATTCGTCTCATGTTTCATTTTATTTTTTTGTGTTTTCCTTTTGCTTTATGGGAGCACACACACACCCATATGTATTTATTTGTTATTGTTTTTTATATGATTGGTTTTTCGTTTCTCTGGCTCATCATTTAAAGTAGAGAGATAAAAGGTTGTGATTGTTGTCACACATTTTGTTGACGATGCTTAATTTTCGCTGTATTTTTATAAGACTGGCAAGTTTGTCGGTTTAAAACTAAATTGTAAAAAGTGTTTTATAAACTTTATTTCTTTCTTTATGCCAAACAAGTCTACAAGATTTCATACTCTCATTCAGTTGTGTTTGATATTTAAAAAATGTCTCTAAAAAAAACAAAAAAGGAATATAATTAAGTGTTAAATTGTTTCTAATTTATGACAAAATACAAAAACATGTTTTATATATAAAGATATGACAAACGCATACTTAATATTATTAATTCATATTAATCATACGTATGCTGTTAAACACACTAATAAGTATAATGAAATGCATATAAAAACACATATAAGTTTATATGTATGTGATAGAAAATCAAAACAATTTTTTAATTAAAAAAAAAGAAAACTCCTGTTAATTAAAAACGTGAGCTCATGTTTATTTATTTCAACTTTTAATTCTTATACAATCAGAACTATTTAGACTTGGCGTTAAGTGTGATATTTAAAACCCAACAACACTTTTGTATACGTATGTAAACTATGTACATATGTGTGTACATTTGCTACCTTTACCCCCCGTTTAAAAAAAACAATAAACAAAAAACAACAACAATAAACAGCAATTGCATTTACCAACTATACCTACAATGAAAAAATACTCGCAACAAAAATTTTAGTTTTTCCTTTTTAAATTTTCTGCTACAACAATACTATCCATGTGCCTAACTGACTGCCTACCTTGTTTGTGTGTATGTGTGTGTGTGTATATATGTTTCTCTAAATCTTACACTTTGGCTCCATTAGAGTGCAATTTGTTTCTCTGTTTAAAGAGTAAGCGAGTCAAATATATGCCAGAAATTTAGTTTTGTTTCATTGTGAAGCGACCTTGAAAGAGAATCAGAGAGGAAAACAAAAGAAAGTTTCGTACTCATAACACTAAAGTACTGATTTAAAGAACAAGACAAAAAAGAACATTACAAAGTGGAAGTGGCAAAATATAGTCAAAAGTCTAAAAAGAAATGGACAAAAATCTGAAAATTAAACAAAAAAAACATGTGCTTTAAATATGAGTATTAAACAAATTCAAAGAAATACAAATTAAAAGCAAACCGATAACAAAATTTAATTTTAAAATTTGCAAAATTCAGCAATAGTTTAGAAAAAACAAATCAAATCTCTACAGAATAAACGAGTATTTTTCTTAAAAACCAGTGTAGAAAATATAGAAAGAAAAAAACCAACAAACAAAGAAAATCAAAAGCAAACTCTTGCAAGGATTTCAACGTAGTAGCATGTTAAAGTTGTGTATGTGTGTGTGTGTGTAAAATTAAAAGGATGCTTTAGGAAAGAATAAAGAAAAAAGTGAAAAAAAAACAAAAACAAAAATAATGCTTTATAAAATATTTTATCTATAATGCAATCTGTTTTTTTTAACAATAAATTGTTCATAAATTTGTTTCTGTTTTTCTTTTTTCGCTTTTCAGTCACGTCAGTTATTTAATTTTTTCGTGTAAAATACATGTGTTGAGTGACTTTGATTTATGTTTTGTAGTAGAGGTCAGTTAAATACAACAATAACTCAAATAGTCGCCAACATTTCCATATTTGATCTACTCTAAAAACCATCTTTTATACAACTGACTGACATATAATTTATCATTTTAATATTTTATTGCCATTTTATGGCATAATTATTTGCCATTTATTTTAAGGCAACATATCTGTACATATTGGAAGTAAATGCCAAAAATAAATGCATAATTTTTTTTTCTATATACGAATAAATGTTTTTGCATAAACTTGTTTAGCGTAATAATCCATTGCTAGTTTTTGCATTTCAATCAGTTGCCAATTGATTTTATAACGCATCTTCTTTATAAAATTATAATATTGGTTTGAAAAATTCATAAAAAAATGTAAATAATACAGTGGGTGAAAAACAAAAGTGTACACCAAGGAAATGGTAATGTGTCGGATTGATAAGGGGATTCCAAAAATCTAATGATGTCTCGAGTAGGGGTTATAAATAAAATATACAAAATTTTAGGGTTGAATAAATGATTTTATTTTTCAATAAAGTGTGTGTGGGAAATAGTTACCTTGTGCTTCGAGTGTTATAAATCAACTGCACTTTTCTATAATAAGCAAAACCATAATTGGATTAAACTACAACAATTTAGAAGCTATGCTAAGAAGTGTTGTTCTTTAAGAACTCTCTTTATAATACAAAGATGTTCTTCGATAAAACTAAAGATACAACACTCAGGCATAAAATTAAAAGGTCACATGAACATAATGCTTAAAAAGATTCTCTTAAGAAAAGACAGAGAGGAAGATCTTGTTATGCCTTTTGCTGTCACGAATTATAATTTTGTGTTTTTTTTTATTATTTATGACCAAACAGCACAACGGATTGAAGCATCCATGGTGCCAATGGAAAGCTGACAAAATAACCGAAGTTCTTAGTTATTACAATATTCAATTATAACCCTAGTATTTAATTTTCACACACATATGGTTTTACGTTTGTTCCCAAAATATCAATTTAATCTCTTTAGTGCTTATCACTTGTCTGTGGTGATGGTATAAAACCTTGTCCCTGTTGTGAGCCGTAGTGCTAAGCCGCTGTGGTGATCACCACAGTCATACAACGAAGAACGAACGCCGAAAAGAGAAATCCTTTTATATTACGAGTATGTACTTAAGCCAAGTATGAGCAATTCTATTTATTTTTCATGCTAAACAATACAATTTTCTGGGAACTCTGTCAACATGAATATATACTGATGTAAACTTTTAGATAATTTTGTCCATGCGGCAACTACAATGTAGTTCGCATTATATGGTATTGAGTCTACTAAATGTTATTAAGACTTACATTTATTTCAGCACGTAATTTGTTTCGCATTAAATTTACCGATTGTCAATGCTTTTAAACACGATTCCATTATAATTTCAATATATCTTTCTCGATTAAACTTTTTAATTGATACGATTACAATTTTATTAATTTTTAATCTTGTTTGTTTTTCGTTTTTGTCCCAATAAAACTTTAATTAATTTAATTAAACATTGTAATTCATTTTTATCTACTATAAAACAATTAAATAAAATTTTTCTATCTACAAACACAATTATTTCGGATTTGCTTAAAGGATGTTGTTTGAAAATATTTGAAACTAGTTTAATGGGTCGTAGTCGCCGTGGTCTAGTGGTTAGTGTGTTGGCTTACTAAGACATGAGCCCTGGGTTCGACACCCAGCTCCGACATCCTGAAAAATAAAAGAAATATTTCTTTCGGCGACTACCTCTCAGCAGTCTTCTGGCAAAAGCTCTGAGAGTAATTAATTGCCATGAAAAAGCTTCTCAAGTCTGTCGTTCGGAGTCGACATTAAACTGTAGGTCCCGGTACTCATGGATAAAAACTTACACACACAACATGAGTGCTGCGAGAAGCTAGGCCGTAATCCTGACACAGGGTTGTAAAGGCCAGTTATGTATGTAATTTAATGGGTTCAATTAAAGAGTTTCAATGAAAATAAACTAAAATTCAGTTAAAAATTCTAATTAAAAATTGTAATTAAATACAAAATAAAATCATTATTAATAATTTAATGAAATCAAATAAATTATTTAATTAATATTTAAGCAAAAGTTATTTAAAATGTTTATACTTTTGCACCTTCGTAAGTTTTAATATTAATCGTTTATATTGGCTGTACTATTTTCTGGCCAAAGTCTATTATAGGGCTTCTCGACCGTGTACAGAAAAGAGAGCACCTTCACTCACGCCACGGTAGGGTATGCATTGGAGCATTAGCGCAATGTGCCGTTTATTTCTTTGTTCTTTCGGTACTACCATTGGAGGTGTTCTGATGAAATAAAGGGATTGATTCCGGGTGGTCGCATTTTCTTACGGACTCCACGTACCTCTCTCAGAGCACATCCCTTTGTAGTTGATTACCCAGTTAATGGCACAATGCATTATAGAGAAAATTCTTTCTTTAACCACACCGCTCGTTTATAGAACAATCTACCAGCAAATGCTGTTCCTTCCAATTACGATATTACATAACTGGCCTTTACAACCCTGTGTCAGAATTACGGCCTAGCTTCTCGCAGCACTCATGTTGTATGTGTCAATTTTTATCCATGAGTACCGGGACCTACAGTTTAATGTCGACTCCGAACGACAGACTTGAGAAGCTTGTTCATGGCAATTAATTAATCTCAGAGCTTTTGACAGAAGACTGCTGAGAGGTAGTCGCCGAAAGAAATATTTTTTTCATATTTCATATTACGATATTAATGAGTTTAAATCAAATGTTCACAAGTACTACTCCCTCTTTCCCCCTTCCCTTAACATATTTTCCTAGGCCAGCGCAATGGATAGGGGCCATTACCTGACTGCTGGCTTTGATAAAAAAATTAAATTATTCTATTTCTTGCAAGGCGTCCATTTATTGAATAACTATTCCATTTGCTTGATTTTAATTTTTAATCGTTTTTGATGGTAATTATTTTCTTTTTAAGAGATGACCGGCTATTTGCGGCGGGAATGTCAATTTTAATTTTTCGAAATTCAATATTTATTTTAAAACAGAAAATATTCTTCGCCGTGTATATAATATAAATATATTCAATATTATTAATGGATAATAATGAAATAATAATAATAATGAAACACTTAAAAAACTCGTCAGGAGGCTTTGTTCAAATATGTCATTGAGACTATACATTCTTAACCCTTAATTGCATGAAGTTTTTTTATTTTTCTCAAATAAACCACTGATAAAATTCATGCACAATTTTAAGAAAAAATATTTAAAAATATTTTATTATAAATATCTAGAACTACAGTTCAATGGCTATAATCTAATGCCGAAATATTTCAGCAACGACCAATTTAAACTAAAGTTTTTGTACATTTCTTTTCTTTTTCTTCAAAAAAATTTATGATGGAAATTTCCATCACTATGCAATGAAGGGTTAAGTCGAAATTTTAAATACTAAATGAGAATTATTTCATTTAATATATCATCACTCTGCTCTACCACAGTCTAAAATTAAATAATTCTCATTTAATACATTTTAACAACATTTTTGAGAAGCAAACCGAAATGGCCATAGAGACTGGCTTATTAGCATAAGTAATGCATTTCAGGTTATTATAAATATTGCAATTTTTTTATTCTATTGCAAGCAATCGTTTTTGTCTAAACTACATACTTTACTATTAAAATATGGTTTTATGTTTAGTTGAATAGCAGTAAAGCAACACATGTATTTTTGAAAAAATTATATTAAAAAAGCTGACGCTGAATAAAATTGCATTGTTTTCTATCCTTTCTTATGACTTTGCTGTACTTCTACACATGTGCCCCACAATCAACGAGTACTTGAAATGAATAGCGATCATTAATTTCAAAGTTTAACTGCTGGCAATATGCTGCAAAACAATTAATTTTCTGTACATTTTTTAAACAGTTTTCTAAATTGATTTATTTCAATCAAAATAGTTTGGATTCTAGAAAATTCGAGATCACAAAAATGAAACAGAAATTAAAAATACTCGTATTACAAGCATTGAAAAGAAATACACACACACACGGACACATGACATAAAGAATAAAGGATATTATTTTTTTTATTCATTCTTCAAATAATCATTCATAGCAACACAGAGAAATAATAATGAAAGCTTTTAAGCAAATAATTTAAGTTGAGAATTTCCAAATGAATGCAATAATATTAAGAAAAATTAGATGAAAGAATTTCTTTTAATAATAAAATGAAAAATAAAATCAAAATGAACAGAACTTATTCTAACTGAACTGTAGTGAATTCTATTGAAAACAAGGAGTTGGCATTAATTTTGTTATCGATTTAAATTTCGATTTTTGTGCATCACATAACAAAAACAAGAACAAGTACAACAACAGTTAAATGTCTGAGGATGCAAATGCAAGAAATTAATAAAAATAATGTTAGTGTGTTATCATTTAATAATTGTAATTGTAATTGTAATTGCATCTCAATTTGTATTTGTTATCCTAAATCGTTTTAATAAAAAACCAATTAATTACAAAAAAAAAAATCAGAAAAAAATAATAATAAAATTACAAAAAAATTATATATAAATATATGAAATATTATCAATGTTTTTGTGTTTTTTAATGTCATGGCTGTTTAATAATAATAATAACAACAACAAAAACAAAACTACATTGAATCAGTGAAACAAAAATATGTCAAAACAAAAAAAAAAAAAAATAAATATTGAATGCGCATTAAATTAAATGAATGTTGTTTGATGTGATGCTTTTCTGTTTACTCTCTTATCTTGAATATTTATATTTTTCCTACTTTTTGTTGCACTTATGATTGACATGGTTTTTTTTTTACTTGAATTTAAACATAAAATGTTTTTTTTTCTTTTTTTGTTGTTGTTATAATGCATACATATTTGAAAAGTTCTTAATAACTGCATTTATTTATATAGACAGTATTAATAAATATTAAATAAAATTATTTTTATTACGACTTAATAAATGTTAACAGTGAGCAGCTGTTCTATTATTTGCATAAAATGTTATGCGAGGCATAAACAAACAAAAAACACAAATTAAATCAATTTCAATGAAAAATATGGCATGGCGACTTGCACGAGATACTTACATAAAATGCCATTAAAAATTATTTGTTTTATCATTTGTTCGTACCTCCCTACGTATGAGTAATATTTTTTGTATTTAATTTCATTTATTAAATATTCCTCATACGTGCATGTGTTCACTGTAATTAATTTAATAACAGCAGTGAGTACGTGTATGAGTAGTATATTGCTGCATACGTTTTATGCACTTGATTTAAAAGTTTTTTTTTTGTTTATTTATTTTCACTGATTTCTGTATTAACGACAATAGACAATTTTTAAAATTTTTTTTTCTTTTGGAAACCCATCCTATACAATTTATTTTCATTAGACCAATTATCAGGGGATGACCCCACCTCGTGTAGTGCACTGTACTAATGTTAGGAAAATCTATTATAAGGAGGAGCGTGTATTGTTTGTGAATATTTGATTTGAATTTCTTTATATTGTAATTGACAGAAAAAACATTTGCGGGAAGATTGTTCCATAAAAGAAAAGGAGTTTTTAAATTTAATTTCTAAGTTTTAGTTTTTAGACCAAGTATAATTATTTATAAACAAAGAGGCTGACTTAAAGATGTACTGAGGAAAACTATGAATTTTCTTTTCTCGTACTATTAAATTTTTTTGCAAATATATAGAGGCAACACGAAATTTTATTTCAAGTTTTCCAATTACAATCTAAACAAAATATGTCTTCTTATATATTCTGTATTCACAAAGAAACTTACTATAAACCATGCATAAGTATATCAAACTGAGCTGGGCAGGAGTTTGACGGACTTTTTGTCAAATAGTTCTTTAGTCAATAGCTGTGCTAAATATTGTTGTTGAGGTTTCCTGTTTTTATTTTGTTTAAGTGGTCTCCTGCGATTTTGATTAAGAAAATATTAAATAGGTATTTAAAGACGCTTAGTTTAACTTAGAACGCTCGCACAAATACTCAAACAGCCCAGGTTCAAATCCCAACAAATGTGTAAAATTAAAAAATTGGTATGCGGTTTTTAAAAATTATTATTTTAAAAATTAAGAGGTTTCCCCCCTACCTAAAAGTCCATCAACAAAAAAACCGCTCCCTGGTGTTACGCTCTATTCCACCTTAACCACCTACAACAAAAACGATTGATAAGAAGAAAAGCGCCACCTATTGGGAAGTAGCAGATGACAGCTAAACCTACTTAGCGAAGGCACTCACCACACAATCAACATGTAACGACGAGGCAACTACCAGTGTTATACGTTCATCTTTGAATGATCAATTCACAGCAATTAGTCTCATTCCTAAGGCGCTTAATAATAATATAAAAAAAATATACTGCTCCTTCCAAAAAATTCCAATATAATGCACATTATCAGTAGAGGTTTACCCCTCATTATTGGACTCAAAAAACAAACAAAAAGACTTGATTTAGTATACTAATTGAATATTTTTTTGCAACTCAAGAGTAAATTAAAAAACAACTGAATTTTAAGTTCCAAAAACACAAAAGTCGCAACAACAACATCGAAAATAATTAAAAAGAGCAAACATTTATTACAGTATTTTGAAAAAAATTAAATGGCGCATTGATTTATGCTTTGCACTGTATATTTAAGGATTGTGGAATAATTTTTGCATTGCCTATCGGTTGTAATTTTTTACGTTTCTGTGAAACGAGCAAACTTTTATATTTACTTTCATTCTTCTGGGATTTGTTAAATAATTTTAGATATTTCATGTATGTTTTAAAACTCCGTTGTCGCCTCTAACATGGCGTATTAAAAGCAACATGAAAATAAAGTAATGAAATTCAAGTAATCGATAGAATTTTTTTTTCTTATCAGAGAAATTAATTTTTATATAAAATAAAAATTTTAAAGAAAAATAAATAGTTGTTTCTGGGCTTGAACTAAAAAGTCTTGCTCTTGAATAACATGGAAATGCATAAAGAAAACACTTTCATTAAAGAAAACACTGGTTTAATGGTTTTCCGTATTTGAATGCTCGAATTTATTAATTGAAAACCACGTGGCATAGTGGTAGAGCGCTCGCACAGAAACTCACACGACCAAGATTCAGCGAAGGACGAAATTATAAAAAAATAAAAATTTGCGATTTTCTAAAAATTACAATTTAAATTAAAAATTAAATTTAAGAAATACATATAAGAGATTCGCCCCCCCGCCTCCAGCTAGACCATCTGCAAGAAATCGCCCCCTGACATTCCTAATCCATTCCACCAGAAAACATTGATCAGGAGTACAGCGCCACCTTCTGGGAAGACAACAGCTAATCTACTGAAGACGCTCACCATTCACATTAAACATCCACCGACAGATGAGGCAATTGCTGTTTGATCATTCGAGGGTGAAGGTATAATACTGGCTCTTGAGTGGACAAATTTTCAGCAACTTGTTTCATCAACAATAAAAAAGGCGCAATATATACAAACATCTATGAAAAAAAAAAGTTGCCATATATTATATTTCTTTAACTATATACGTAGATAGATGTGTTTTTTGTTGTATACATATGTGTGGCATACATTTAAATATATAAAACGTTTTATTATAAAACTATAAACCACTTGATAGCCATGTATGCTTGGGAAGTTATTTTGTTATTATAACATGGATGAGTTATAGATATTTTTGTGTATTTTTCTATATGTGGTTGGAAAATAGAAATAATTTTCTAAAATTTGTGTGGCAATAGTTGGACTTTTTAGTGGTCACCTTAAACAAAAAATTTATGAAGACTTCTAAACCACAAAATTAAAAACACGCTTATCTATAAAATTTGAAAAAAAAAAAAATATATTAAATTGCTTCAAATGTTAAATGTACTGTATTAAGTGAGAAAATTAAGTAGACTTGTGGTTAATAACGACTTGGAATAATTTATAATCTTTATTATAACAGCTAAATATTGTTATTGAGAACGGACAACTGCAACTTAAGAAGCTTGTTCTTGGCAATCAGATACTCTAAGAGCTTTCGCCTGAAGACTGCTAAGAGGTTGTCGTTGAAACAAATATTTTTATCATATTTCATTTTTCGAGCTATCAAAGCTGGGGTTTGAGTTCTGAGCTCTTGTCTTAGTAAGCCAACAAACTATTTACTAGATCACGGCGACTACAGCTTCTGTTAAAAAAAAAATACCATTTACCTATAAATTCTCTGAGTGTATACTTATGATGTCTAATTTGATAAATAGTTAAGGCATTCCTAACGATGCCACATAAAAGAGTAACAAACTAACGATAATAATTTCATTATTCTTGCAACTCCTTTAACTAAATAATTTTAAGATCATTTTTATTTAATGTCTTTGAATGCATTTTTTAAATTATTTTTTTATATTATTTTTATGAATTTAAATCGAAATTACTTTTAATCAGCTTCCATACAAATACTGCTACATACTGATAAGAGACTTAAATCCTTGTGTAGAATCATATCTCTTTTAAATCGAGTGCATACAAATAGTTTAAATTAAAACAAACAAAACTAATTTGTCACGCATAACTGTCAAAATAATTTATGCTCTCGCATGCATATGAAAGTTTTATTTGTTAAAAAAAAAAATAGTTAAAATATCAATAACAAAAATACATATAAAAGTAAACAAGCAAATAAAATAAATTTAAAAGTAAAAGTAAAATATTCTTTTTTAATTTTTTTTTTTTTTTGTATTTCATAAAAACTAGTGAGTGAATATTTAAGCCTTTTGCTTACATTTATAGAAAAAAAATTATTTTTATTTTAAGTTTCAATAACATTTTGATTAATATCTCTTTTGTAATCATTGTAACATTCATTTGTTTTTAAAAATACTATTTAATGGCAATTTACTTATTTCTACAAAAAGTGTTGCCCGTTTTGTATTTTACTTTCAAGCCATATAGTGTTTCTTCAACAGTTTAAATCAAAAATAAAACAAAGATATATATTTTTTAAATCAGGTAAACAAACTTTATTGGATAGAGAGTTTTATGACATAAATAACTAAAATGTATATCTAAAATGTATATGAATTTGGCCATGTCATCAGCATGGCTCTCTGAAACAGCAATTTTCTCAAACTGATGATTTACAGCTGCGTTTAAGTCCCTTGGGTTTCTCTATGTATACAAATGATCACAAAGGTCTTGTCGGCCAATTATAATTTCATTTAAAAGTTCTTTATAGCACGCGCTGTGTGGTATGTGACTACGTCCTATTGGACCATGATGTCAACAAGATTAATCCCATTTAATTGATGGCTGAATAAATTTCAAGTCATATCTCTATACGTATCATCAGTAGCATTCTGACCATCATCGTTTTTAAATGCATAAAGAACACGGAATCCACCAGCTCATGAAGAGCATCGAACAGTAATTTTGTTTTGTTTAAAGCTTAAGGATTTACAGCTCATCAGCTAAAAATAGTCTTTATCAGAGAATACAATTTTGAAAGAAAATTCAGTTTCATTTTCTGCAGCAGCCTATTCGCCGAATTGACGATGCTTAAGATGGTCGTTTGGTTTTACATAATTTTTTTTGTAAAACCTTCCTTCCATACAGTGGGAGTACACAAGACCAGTTCAGTTGCTAAGAACGCCGACAAAATATTGTTGTGCACCTTTAACTATGCTTCCTAGTACATTAATTACAATCCCTTTAGCGTACACTTTAGTTTTGCATCTCACTTGACGCAGAATGGCAGGGAGATTAGTTTGACGAATAAAACCATTATTTTGATAAAAAAAATGTCAACGGTTTGAAAGAGTTACTCTGATGTAGGTCTAACAATAATGAAATATGAAACACTAAGCAACTTTTATCTGTTAAAGAGGTTTACAAACAAAGCAGTGCTGCCGACTCAACTTCATCCTTACGACAAAACAATATTAAGAAAATCAACATCGATGAAATGAAAAATTGATGATGATATTAAAGACACATCCAACTGATGTTTTGCTTCTTATTGTTTTAAAGTTTTCAATATCAGAAAAGTTCCCATAATAATGATTAAAAATAAAATTGAAAATCTTGCCAAATGGAAAAGTTTTTGCAAATTAAAGTTTCATTTGTTGTCGCTTTTCATCGCAAACCTGAATTATTGTATAACATACGAGTATTATATTTTTATAACAAAATGCAACACTTTTTGTAGAAACGAAAATGTAGTCTCGCCTTTAAAGTAATTAATTGAAGCGTTATTTAAAATTAAGCAGAAAAAAAAAAACATTTTATGAATTAAAAACATTTTCTATATTTATATTTCTTTTTTATTTCCTTTCTTACTTATAATGATTTCCATATATTATTTAATTTAATTTTTATAGTTTTTTTTTATTTTATAAGGCTGTCTTCCTGCCTGCCCGATTAACCGATTTTTGCTGACTGGCTGAATTGTCTGGCTTCTGTTATTGTTGTACTAATAATTTAATGTTTCAATAGTCTCCCTATCTCTTTCTTTCTCTGTAATAAAATTACTGACAATAATAATTATTATGATATGTTTTTATAAGATAAAGAGCCTTTAAGCTTAACAAAAAAAAAAAAAAAAAAAAAAAAAATACCCAAAACCACAATCAACAACAACAACAAAAACATACATATTTTGTTCATGTTATTGAATTTAATTGAGTCGAATTGTATGCAATGAATGTATGAAATAAAAAAAAATATACAAAAACTATAAAAAGAATTAAAAAAGCATTAAAACATAATGCAGATGATACTTGTTGCTGGAGGGTAAGTCTGTGTGTTTTCATTTCCGTTCTGTTCTCTTCTGTTTTGTCCTGTTGTTGTGTTTCTTTTTCTTTCTTTATGAGTATTATTTTTTATATAATTTTTACATGATTTTGTTTTTTGTTATTGTCGTTGTGTCACTAATACTACATTATTGGTGTGTTATTTTTAGGTTTTATTCTCTTTTCGTATATGAATATCAAGAAATTACAAAAAAAAAATACGTTTTATAATTTTTTAGTGAAATTAAAAAAAAAACTTTTACTAAATGTGTTATAAAATATTTAACTGTAATATTTTTAGCTTTACTTCTAATTTCTTAAATGTAAATATTTATTTATTGTTTAAGTCTTTGCTTAGATGTTCTTTTTTATAATATTGTAGTACATCTTAGGATGGGAAATATAAAAAAAATTTAAAACCTTTAAACAGTTTTTAAATAATTATTATCTTTTCACACTTTTTCTTGTGTTTTTGTTGTAAGAGAAACAGAAAATGATTCCGGTTTCAATTATGGCCATTTCACACTTTTCTAAAAGTTTTAAGATTTTTTATGGGTATTTCTTTAAAGCAAAATCTAAAGATTTTTGGTATAATTTTCAATGAATCAAATAGCAAATATATGCATTCCATTGTAAATCTACCATTTTACTTGTTGAGCGATATATATTTGAAATGGGCGTATTTTAAAAAGTCCTGGCCATATAATATAAACTGAACAACTCAATAAATATAGTTGTTTGTTATACATGGTATAGTTGTTGACAGTTGTGGAATGCCACGCCCACTTTAACTCTTAAACGGAAAATCACTTAATCACTAGCTACAGTTGTAAAAACTTTTATTGATGCTTCTCAACCTGTACATACAAAATGCGTCAATACAGTCGAATTCGGTTATAAGAAAATATAAACAAACAGCACTTGTATTTCTTTTAAGCGGAATTATCCTGGAGGTGCCCTCTAACCACCACGGCTGCAGTCGTACTATCTTGAATATCGACTAATGTGGATAAAATGGAATAAGAGAGCCAAAACAAAAATAAATTGTAATTCTGTTTCATCCAAATAAGATGACGTTTACAAAAACTGCAATGATGGTGAGAAAAGGACAATATGATAGAAACAGTTGTTTGACTTTACTTCGACTAACTCATACCAGTGTATGTACATATATATGAAAGAAAAAGTAATTTCAGTATATAGTTTCTAGAAAAGTGTGAGTTAAATAGTTAAGGAATATGTACAGAACACAAAGAACTCTGATGAGACTACCGCAGCTGGAGTCGAAAACGTGTTCAGTTTGGCTAGCGTACTACTAGCTTCACGGGCATAATTTTCTTCTTTGATTATTAAAAAAATTCATTGCAAAAAAATTTAAATTCTTTATATAATTTAATTTTGATCTATTTAAAGCATTTCTGAGAAAACAACATTAATTTAAAAATTACCTCTAACGACTAATCTGCGTTATTTGTGACCTGTCCACGTTCATGACAATTTTCAACTATTTATTTCACACTTACCTCTTTGCAGTAACTTATTTAAAGTTTTGTGAAAAACATCACGTTTTTCTCTATCACTATCTCGATAGTGTACTATTTATTCACGGACATCATTTCATCTTTTATTAACAAAAACAGTTAACTTTGATCTAATTAAAGCGTTTCTGATGGAACAATAATAATAATAATCAAGTTCGTAGAGATTGGATCCAACGATAATGGGTCACAATCATTTTTAGTGATGAATCTAGATTCGAGCTAGAACGAAACTGATTCGAATAAAACGAGGCATAGAATGAAGTTTGCTTGAACTGAACTTTTAAATTTCCCGGAGTGTAATAGTATGGGCATGTGTGACCGTCAAGGGTTTGGATAAGCTGTGCTTGATAGAAAACACCTCAAATGCTGCAGGCTATATTAATGGGCGGGGGGAATTTTTAATAACTTCAGTACCAAGCAGAACATCTTTCGGGGAAAAAACAAAAAAAAAATGGTTTAATGAAAAAAAAAAATATATAAATGTCTCAGATTTACCCTCGTCCAGCTCTGATCTTAATCCGTGAAACGGTATGGGCAATAATGCAACAACGATTGAGAAATGAGCCCCAAAGTATCTTTAACGAATTAAAGAACAAAGTACAAGAAATACGGAACTCTATTTTCCCAAATAAGTGCCAAATGCTAATTAACTCCATAAATAAAAGAATTGCTGCAGTAATTGCAGCTAAAGAAGATGTTGCATATTAAATGGTCCTTTTAATTGAAAATTGCCTAAAATCTTTTCCTTAATATGAGTTAATATTAACAATTCGTTAGTCTTTCTTGAATTACAATAAAATTATCATTAGAATAAATGACATTTTGTAAAAAATAACGACGTTGTAAAGAAGTCGTGGATATTTTAAAATTTGAATTTTCCAAATTAGAACATGGTCCGTACCTTTAACCCATTTCCGCCCGCTGTACTATATATAGTACACAACTTAAAGTTCAACTAAGAATTATAAAATGCAGTTTTTTACCCGGGAAACGCTTTTTATCAGTCAATAAGAGTACAGGCAACATCCACGTAGCTGTTGTACATCATAGTTGAAAAATATCAATTATGGGAATCTCCATTTTGGCTAGTTATCTAAGAATCTCAATTTTGGTGATTTATTTCTTGTGAGATTGTGAATGGTTATGTAGTTTATTTCACATCAGTTAACTTTGAAGAACGTTAAATAGTTACTTAATAACATCACATTCTAATAAAAGCAATATAAAACAGTTTAGTTCGTATAGAATTTTTTGAGCTATAGCATATTAAGTGCTGCTGTACTAAGCTTAGTATACCTGAAAAAGCACAACTCAGAATATTTTTTTTTTTTTTTTTTTTTGATTTTTTTCTTTTACTGTAAAAAATGTTGTTTAAATCTAGTAATAAGTATTGAATTTTAAAAATTTTCTTGGTTTTCATTTGGGCGTTAATGGGTTAATGGTTAGTGTAGTAATTCAATTAAAATTCATTTGTATTTTATATACCCTTTCTTTGCAATCTCTTTGCATTTCTTTTGATACTATTTTGTTTCATAATATGAATATTAAAAAATTATAACGAAACATTTTCTTTAAATATTAATTCAAACAATTTAAAGCACATATAGCTGGACAACATTAGTAATTACATCGACATTTGACCATTTAAAACAATTTTTGTTGGTAATTAATAATTAGCATCACACAGTCTATCCACTTGTGCTTGTAGAGTAATTTAATTTAAAAATTTAAATTTA
Organism: Metopia argyrocephala; assembly: GCA_963576795.1. NCBI lineage: Eukaryota > Metazoa > Arthropoda > Insecta > Diptera > Sarcophagidae > Metopia > Metopia argyrocephala. The sequence continues at coordinate 2,302,988 of OY756208.1, forward strand.
ATTTAGACAAATTTCTATCTAATATTTTTAAAATAAGGCCCTAGAAAATGCATTTAATTTTTGATGAATTTGAAAGTAAATTCTTATTTATTTTATTGTTATTTTTTTTTTCTTTTTCATTTTAAATGTATTTAAATATTTAATTAAGAAATAATAATACAAGTCTTTTATAACAACAGGTAATACTATAGACAGTTTTCTAAATATATTTTTATTAATAAACTCCATACTATATAACTCATAATGATATGAATGGAATAAATGTATCTCTTTGGCAATATCATATGCAATTTATAAATATATAAAATATATATCTTTTGGTAATATTTAATATAATATTTTTTTTTTACTTTTTGTTAATTTTTTTTTTATCTTTCTTTTTAATAATTCGTGGTGCGGGAGTTTAAGTGCTCCATACGCCATTTTTTAAATCTCGAGTTAATAATGCTCATTTAGGTTTTTGGCACCAAAATTTTTAAAATCTGCAATTCGTTTTCGGCTATTTATCACCAAAACTTGACGAGATATCCTAAAACGGATTACAGATTTAAAAAATTTGGGGTCGTAAACCTAAAGTGGCATCATTAACTCGAGATATATAAAAAATATGAAATAACGGATAGAGCACTTAAACTCCCGCACGATGAAATATGAAATAATAACCACGTATGCGTAGTGTAGTTCAATACATTTTTTCTTTTTAACTATTTGCTTTGCTATAAGAAAATAGAAATATTTTTGCCTATTGAAATATAACATATAAGTAGATTTTAGATATAAAAAAATTTCGAATTATTTTTTTTTTAGCAATTTACTCTTTGACTCTCTGCTTTATGCTGAATTTATTATAATTCTGAGATTTATTAATTATTTTTTATGATTATCTTTTCCTTTTTAATAGAAAAACTGATCATTAATATGTTTCTTTTCTTTCTTTCTCTTTTCTTTTGTTTCTCTCTTTAGGTACGTATAAAACCAATTACAACCCATTAATTTTAACAAAAATTTTATTGAAGGTCTTACTAACAGGTAAATATGTAATAATTAAGAAATTAAACGGAAGAGGATAAAAGATTAAATTTCTAAGCAGTTACAGCAGTGTTTCCCCTTCATTGAACTTGTGTTCATGAATTTAATTCCTAGTAGTCGCCAAACTATAGGCGCTAAACATAATGAAAAAGAAAAGGAAAAGAAAAGAAAAAATCAAAACCATCATTAAAAACAAACTGATAGTCCTCGCAATTGACGGGCTATACATGGTGACTGTGAACAACAAAAGAAAGTGGCATCAAAAGTGTTTAATTTTGATTTTAACTTTTTGTTTTCTTGTTACAATCGCCATCGTTATTTTTATACTGTCTCATCAATGTCAGTGAGTGTTTGCGATGGTGTAAAAAGTATGAGGCAGAGAGACGAAAAAAAAACTTTACTGTGGCTTGTGTGATACCCGTACTTTGTTTGCAAAAAACTTTTCGTGCCATTATATTTATTTCGTTTTGGGGCATAAAACCTTATAGTCATGGTCTATATTGTTAAGTTTTAAGATGTTCACACTTAACCACCAGTTTTTCTTTTTTTTTTTTTGACAATTTCTTTTTTATCCTTTTTTTTTTACCAAGAGTATCATAATTTAACATTTTTTATTGCCATGAAATATAAGACCTGAGGACAATATTCATAAAAGGGGACAAAAAAGAAAATTTTTTGTTCTGACTTTGGCCAAGTCAAGTAAAAGTTAAACTACACAATTGAAAACAGAAGACAAAAAAAAAAAAGAAATCATAAGGAAATTGAAATAATTAAAAGCAAATAAATTATAAAAAAAAATTAAATTTGTTAATCGAGGTCAGCAAAACATTAATGCTCAGTTTGAACATTAAATTTAAAAGAATCATAAATCAACGTAAATGCTTCAATTTAATATTCAAAATGTGGGCTGCATATTTTTAGTTTATTTTTAACCTTTAAACTGTGATTTTTGCTGTAATACCACTTATCGAACAACTGTTTAAAGAACAGCATTAACTGGAGCAGCAGCAGCAGCAACCACCACCCTCATCAGCAGTATCATTAACATTGTCAGCATCAGTGATAATGTCAAGTAGAACAGACATATGTCATGTCTATTGATACTGAAGTATGTCTCTTGATTAAAACCACAAAAAAAAGAAAAAACGACGTCTCATTACATAAAAACATACCCATAGAAGGATATAAGTATGCACGTTGATTATCCTTCTTGCTAAAAGAGTAACATTTTCTCAATAAATTATCGTCACATAATAGAACAAATAAAAAAAGAATAGTTTTTTTGTATGTAGAAAAAAGAAAAATAAATAAATAAAAGGTTTTAAAAATATTGTAGTGTCGCAACAATAGAAAAAAGCAAAAGAAAAAAAATAAGAACTGAAGGGGATTAAATGTCTTCATTCCTCGTGTATACTCGTATATTTTTTCTTTCTATCTTGATTTCTCATAAGATATTGATTCCAATATAAATAAATAACAATTTAACCTTTTTCAAATACTTCAAAATATTTCCAAATCATGCCATTTGTTAACAATACTGGTAGTGATGATAATGATGATGACGACTGCGAGTATTACAGTGAAGTACTCGTATATTTGCTCTTAATGCTTATAATGTTTATGGCTTCTCTTTAGTGTTACCTCTACCTAAAGTATCACAGATATGTACATATGTATTCTATCTGATAAGTACACATATAGTAAAAATAATAATTGCACAACAAGTAGACTGAGGTTAAAAAAATGCTTTGCCAGTGATATAAAATATTTTTCCCAATTTTAAATCAATCAGCTTGGCGGTTTCATCTGAAGGATGTGTAGTCAGTCAATCAAGACATTCTAATTTCTGTTCAGAGATAGTTTGTTAATTTTCACTCTCTTACTGATATGCATCCATTAGTGAGGCTATTAGAGCAACAAGCTGAAATCTTGTGTGGGCCTATTTGAAGTTATTAAGAAGCTTTTTACACACAAACATACATACACCTCCTGAACAATTTGCTTCAGTTTTCCTTTTTTATAAAAATGTAATATTATTATTTTTAAGTGAAATATGTACGAGGAATAAAAACGATAAAATTAAAAATAGCCTCTTGACGATCCTGTGGAAAATGGCCAAAATCCCAAGATTTTTTTTAATAAATATATAAATAAATAAAAATAAATGTTGTTCTAATGATTTTCGTGATCCAATTTAGGTTTTTACGGAAAAAAAATTTTGGCCCGCCTACTTTTACGCCCACTTTTTTCTATTTATTTCTAAATACTGATTTTTGTATAACTTCAGACGGTTAACGCTAAAGTTTTGGAATTTGGGTCTGAATGACTTTATGGGCAAGGCAAATCATCAGTCAGAAAGTGGGCGAAATTGGACAATTGGACGTGACACCTCCCATAAAAGTTAAAAATTGGATTCTTTATACATTCGTATCCCTAGAAGTGTTGAAGCTAAAGTTTATGCATTTGGTGTAATTGATTTCGTAGTCATTAAAAATTATCAGTAGAAAAAGGGGTGGACAAGTAGACGTGGTAGCTTCCAGACAAACCAAGTAGTATATCTTGAAATCAGTAACAGTTAAAGTTTATGAGTTTGGTCTGAATTACTCCGTAGGCAATAAAAATCATCAATCGAAAAATTTGGACAACTGATAGTGGTAGGTGTAGCGAAACACGCCGGGTTTAGATAGTCGCTAAATAAATGAACAAATTTATTTACATAAATTTACACTTTATTTTGCTTTATATATCCCCAACGATTTTTAAATAACTTGACAGTCTTAGCCAGTTAAGCAAATTAGTATTAGCGTGTTAGTATTTCTTTTTCTTTTTGTTTTAATGCCATTCGGCGTATGCAGGACATTGTGCTGGTCTTGGAAAATATATTATGGGAAGGGAGAAAGGGATATTAGTGCTTGTGGACATTTTATTTAAAATTATTAATATCGTAATTGAAAGGAAAATCTTTCGCCGGAAGGTTGTTTAAACTTCGAAGAGTTGTGCTCAATTAGAGGCACGGGTATTTAGAAAAATTCCAAATCGATTAATAACTAATGAAGTAACAATTAATAATAGTTTTTATTTACAGCCAGGCCCACGATATCGAAAGAAAACTTAAGCGAAAGAAACTCAGTCACTCACTGTGAATCTAAACTGCGGCCCACTAATTGTCACTTTATCGTTCGCTTTGCTTTACGTTACCAACGTAATGCAAATAAACAATAAAGCTGCCATATCAACATATCAAAAAATAATCGCGAATATACACGAAAAAAGCGCTGAAATGCTTAAATTGTACAGTAAAAAATACAACCGTGTGCTATTTTAACTTGACAGAAATGTAGTAAACAAACTTATTCCGATTTTGTTTATTTATGTATATGTGTGTAAAAAAATTTTGTGTTACCAATCGCATTTATTTTTGGCGACACAAAAATTAGTGTGCCGCAAATCAGCTGTTTGTCGCTTAAAACTACACGATTCGATATCGTGGGCCTGGCTGTTAATCTGTAAAAGCCGTGAATGCTTTCATCGATAGAAATGTAATTTTTTAAACCACAATATTTGCTAAAAAAAAAACTTCAAATTAACTGCCCAAACATTATTAATACTGGCTGATATATTTACATACTTACTTACATATATAAGATATTAAATATAGAACGCTAGCTTTCATCAAAATCTTTTCACAAGATTATATCAAGTCTTAAAAAAATCCTTAAAAATAAGATTTAAATGAAAAGTTCTTAAGGTACGACTTAACAATTTGTGACAAATAATAGTTTTGAATAATTTTACTGTTAAATTTAAATAGGTTTTTTTTTTCTTTACTGTTATACTTAAAGAAAAGAATTCAGAATAATGCAAGTTTTCAGTGTATAACTCTCGTGCATTTTATTTTAAATGGCAAAAGCTCAGAAAATCGTAATAATTTAAAGAAAAGAGCTTAAAAGCTTTTATCTTAATAGTAGTATCAGCTACAATAATTACCCACTGTATGAAAACATGTTAATATTGTAACAGATATGTTTGTGTCAGTTTCAGCCACATAAAAAGAAAACAAAAATCAAAGTTAAATTTTTAAATATATTCTTTTTTTCTATATTCTCCCATGTTCTGTCATTTTCCACTTTTTAAATACGAATGACATTGAATTTGAAATTTTGTGTGATTTCAAACTGCCAATATTGTCAAAAACTGTTTTATATTTTTATTTTACGCAAAAAGATAAAATATGATAAATTTAATGCAATAAATGATAGTGATTCATATTAATTCAACATTCCTCTGATTAAACAGAACTTGAGAGTTTACAATTGTTTAAGGAAAGTGTGTATAAATTTTTATTTTTTGATTATTTTTATAATTATATCCTCCTTTTTTATATATTCATATTCATATATCTGATTTGTTTAAATGATTAGCCAAACGTTTTAAATTGAGAAGAAAAAGTTTGAAATATGAAATAAGATTTCTGATTAAACACCAGCAAAATTTGCAGCGAGAAATGCTTTTCCATCAACTTTAATAAATTTATAATATTTTCTATGAGCTCCAAATATACATACACATACGTACATATGTATGTTTAAAAAAACATTGGTCGCAAGCTTTAACAATTTTAACAATTAACGCCATACTAGTCTTTCAAATTATTTTTTTTTTTAATTTTTAATTCAATATCTTTTTCTATATTTCTGCTTTCTCAAGGAAGAAAAAAAATATTTGAAAGTTTAAAAATGAAATAAATATTTTAAAAACTAACAGTTCTAGGAAAAAAAAAATCCGTTAAATTTTGCTAAAAAGAAAAATTACAGCTTTTCAAAAGCTCTAGCTTTTAAGCTTATGTTAATATTTACGCGACTGGGATGGGTGGATGGGCGTAGAAATGTTAACAAAAATGTTTAAGCATCAAACATATTAACATTGTCATGTTGTTTATGCGGTGGTGAAATATTTAGACGAATGTTTGTGAAAGACAAGTAAAATGTGGTTTTCAAATAATTATTTATGCTGTGACCCAAAAAACATTTTGTAATTTATCTTCTAACGCAGTATTTAAGTGCTGTGAAGTTTCTAATGAAGAGGCACACATACAAAGCATATTAACAAAATAATAAATTATGTGTTCGTTATGTGTTAAAAATAAATTTAAAAATAATTTTTTTTTCTTATTTATTTTTATATACAAAAATATATTATTTTTAAATTTATAAAAAATAAAAACATTTGGAAAAATTCACAATTGTGCGGTTACACCGCTTTACAATTGAAACAAAAAATTTAAGTTATACAACGCGTGAAAAAGTTTCGTTGATAGCCAAACGCAGGCAAGTAATCGTAATACAGCTTGTTGGTAATCAATCTATAATTTCTAAATAATCAGACTTAAAAACTATATTCTTTCCGTAACACTCACTCAACTAAAAACATCAGGCACATAAATTAAGTTTTTTTTTTTTTTTAATTCTCCACTAAATAAGAAATTATAAATCTAAAGCTACGGTCACATTGGGTAAATATTTGATGAAAAAAACGTAACCACTATTTTATGAAAATATTTATTTTTTAATTTTTCATTTTTTAACGTTTAGTTAATTATATATAAAAATATTTCTACTTTTCAATATCTTTTTTAAACAATTTTTGAAGAAATGTTTACATAAAGAGAAATATTTGCATAATATATTTCCAAAAAAAATATTGGTTACGTTTTTTTCATCAAATATTTGCCTAATGTGACCGTAGCTTAAAGAAATGAAAATACCTTCAGCTGTTATTTATCAATGTGGTGTAGGTCCGCTTTAGAAAATAATAGTGAATTTAGTTAATATAGACCGTATTTATAATAGCACACATTCAATAGTGTACTATATCTAGCAATATCTAACTAAAATCACTATTATATTTTTTTAAAGCGGACTTACACCACTTTGATAAATAACAGCGAGAAGAATTTGCATTTCTATAGTTTTATATTTTTTTCCATTTAATCAATTTAATTTAATCAAAACAGTTGGTCTTTAAAATGTTATGATACACCTACATATTATGTATGCTTTTTTATAAAGTAGAATAAGTATATTCCTAATAACTATTAGAATAAATTATTTTTGATTATTATAACTTCAGTGTTACTGCCCTTTGGAACAGGCAACAAGAACAACATTGTTAGCCAGATACCGGTATTGTTTTACTGATTTTGAATTATTTTCTCTCGTAGGTCCGACTGTTTGGTTTTTGTTTCTAATAGATTATAATGTGAGCATGATCCTCTTCTTCTTTTTAATTTTTTTGGTATGTAAGTACTTACGAGTATATGGCTTCTTCGAGAAGTAAATACTTTTTTAATTTTTTTTACAACCATGCTATCAAGTAAATATCCTTCTTCAGTGGCTCCAAAGAATCATAATTGGTATATTCCTGTATTTCCTGTGTTCTGGTTATAAATAGTAATTGTATTATATTTGAATTGAATAATTAATTGTATGCGATCACTTTCTTGGTTGCTTATTGACTGTCTTCTTTTATTTTGTTTTATTATATATATATTTACAAATTACATTGAAAAATAACTGTTTAAAAAATACAGGGTGTTAAGTTACATACATTACTTATTATATTTTTCATCTCTCTACAGTAATAACAGCAGGCCGTGTTTGAGCGAGTTCGTATTGCGAGAAACGGTGTTATTGATAGGCGACCCGACCTGTATGCTAGCTTTAGTTTGGGAGAAATAAACTGTATAAATGATCCCTTTAAAGTAATTTATTTTATAATATTTTTTTATTATTTATACTTCCAATAATATGTATCCACTCTTTTTTTTTTTTTTGGTTTTAAAATTTTAATTTATAAATCATTCCGGGTATATACGATACCTTCAAACTGGAGTACCACAAACTTAAAAATTATTAATCGTCTATACGTCTACTATACTATAAAAGAGAAAAATATAAAAAAAAATTTAAAATGAAATAATTGCTTTTGTTTGAAATTTCATAGACTAAAGGATGTTTCTTTCGTTTATAGAGCTTTAAACAAAGAAGGTATAATTCGAAAAAGTTTCCAGATGAGTTTATTAAGCACGAATGTAATAGATATAAATACGTGCTCATCCGCATAAACAATCTATCTTATTTGCAAAAATTTTATCGAAAGTATGTGGTCGCCGTAGCCTAGTATGTAGTGTGTTGGTTTACTAAGTTGAGAGCTGTAGGTTGTAACTCCAGTTCTTGCATTTTGAAAAAAATAAATCTGAAATAATTATTTCTTTCGGCGACTAGCTCTCAGCAGTCTTCTGGCAAAAGCTCTAGGAGTAGTTGATTGCCATGAAAAAGCTTCCCAAATCTGTCGTTCGGAATCGACATTAAACTGTAGGTCTCGGTACTCATGGCTAAAAATTGACACACACAATATGAGTGCTGCGAGAAGCTAAGCCGTATCTCTAAAAAAGGATTGTATTGGCCAGTTGTGTATATGGTATGCATGTATAATTTAATCCTAAAGTGGTTTATTCACGTGTTTTAACTTTGTTATAATTCCTTACATTAAAAAATCGATTTCATTTAGTATACAAATATGGACATAAACTTCCTTTTGGTTTTTTTTCTCATAATATATTATTTTTTGAGTGCTAGTCTACGAGTATATGTCTGTGTAGATCTGAGAAAAAATCGTTTATTTTTCGAAATATTTTCAGTGATTATTATTTAATAAAAAAATTAAAAAAATTTTTTTTATTTATTAAAGGGCTCATTCGTGTTCATTAACACTTGCCAATATTTTTAAAATAATGCAAAAACAAACCCTTAAATGTCTCGGTACATGACAAAATTAACCACTTTCAAAAGTAACATATTTGTAAAAAAAAATTAAATGTGTACAATTTCTACTAACGCAGCACGCTGTAGGTCATTTGTGTAAAAAAAGTTCACGCACTGGATTCAATATTACAAACTCCACGACAAATCTTTTTGTAATATTTTTACACTTTTTTGTACATTTAGGCTACATGGTAGTGCGTACAAATACACTTTGTACTCTCTAGATATTAACACATTTATTAAAAAGTTGACTCATAAAAAGTAGAACTTTTTTCTTTCTTTTTTCTGTAGTACCTCTTTTAATAAATAAATACGAAAATCTGATAAATAACTATGTTTATGGGTTGAATGTTATAAATTTCTTTTGTAATAAATAGCAAACTATAAAACACAAAACATCAAAAGGAAAAGGAAATTGTTTTGAATGATTCAAAAGTCATACCCTAATGAGCATTTCTTATTTTGAATTTGAAAAAATTTGCTTTGATAAACCCAATAGAGTTCATGAAAAACAATAAGTAAATTTTCTACATCTAAATAATCCCACTATCACGCAATTCGCATGACTATCTTTTATACTTCTTAGAAAAATCTTCCAGAATTATCTGGAATTTTTTAAATTTTTTGACATATTAAAAAAGCACAATTGACACTTCAAAAAAATACAAAAATTAAAAAAATTAGAAATACAAAAACGTGCAGGAAAACCAGAATTCGTGATTTTTTTCAGCCCCTCTTGCTTTCTTACACATCAAGAAAAGTCTTGGACAATGTCATGCAACTGAATCATGAAAAAAATCATGATGAGAATTGAGTGTATCTGCTATTATTTATTTTTATATTTTATATATAAATATGTATAAGTAGTTATTTTCGTAAATGGAAAATCCACAATCCCAGCAGAAAATTTTTAAAATTTGGAAGCAATAAATAGAATAGTAAGCAATAATGAAAGCATTGTATTGTTTATTTATACCTTAAAGCTTCCAGAGATGCTATAGGATAAGGTATTATTTTTGAATTTGTATAATATTTGCTTACTGGTTGCAATAAATTTGCGTTTCTATTGCATTTTAGCGACTCATTTCATATAAAAATCATGCATTATTGATGTGCACGAGTAAATGATTGTTTACAATTTCTTCCTTACAAAATAGCTTATTGGTAAGCACTAATTTCTGCTGGGAATATTAATCCAATAAGCTGATTGCAAGTGCATTATAATGATTGCTTAATCGCTCCAGATATCCAGAGCTTGAAGCATTTCTTTAATCTCAAATCTTTTGTAGTTTTAAGTATATTTTAATTTTTTATATAGCACGGCACATCTGTCGAAAGCTTGATAAGAATCTAAGACTGATAGCGTTGTAAAATCTCAACATTATTATTGGAGGCTAGCTAGTCTTAATATAGTTTGGTTTAGTTTATAATTTATGAAAATAGTAAAACATTATTATTTAACCCAAGCTCAGATTTAGATCCATACGCTTTGTCTTCTATTATCAGGTGACTTAGCTTTGCTTTGATGTAGTTTTTTCCATGTGACTCTTGAATCTACGTACGCTTCAAAAATTTAAGTACATATTTAATTTTTATAATTTTCTTGACTTTAAACAAAATCTTTTTTCTAAGCATGAATTTATAATTCAGTTATTTTCAGTCGTATAAGAATATTTAAAATAAATTTATTCTACGAAGCAATACATACTTAAAAAAACAATATATATATTATCCATTAGCAAGAGATAGGGAGATCAAAATTCTAATAACAGAAACTTTTTGAACTGGCTTTCATTCATATCTATATCTTGTACGTCGCCCAAAATCACTTTGCAGAAGTAAATAATTAGTTGTACTGCCAACACGCGTTTTGAAAGGGAACACACCTAATTTGAAAAAAAAAGTTTCGCGAATTTTATTTGCATTTGAAATCTATTACTGACAAAAAAATTATTCTTGAAACAGTGCAACTAAAAGTATGCCGATGTAACGTCCATCCCTATGGTATCGCCAATATGGTTCGAATATAAAAAAATTCATAACAAAGAGCACAGAAATTATAAACAAGCATTCACAATGTTATACAACCAGAGAAATTTTGCTAAACATTTACATATTTCTTAATTTTTTCTATGCGGAATAAGAAAAAAAAAAAAAAACAACTAAAGTTGTCATATTTTAATGAAAATTAAAAAAAATATTGTTTCCTTTCTCAGTAAAATTTTTAAAATATTGTAAATTGTAACACACACACATTTTTTTACTAACATTTTTTCTCACGGTTATACACCTGCTGCTCACAACCACAGTCACATTGTGAGCATGTACTCTCTGCACTAAAGCAGTGTTGATCATAAATAACACAGAAGAGATAGAAGTGAGCCAAAAATAATTAAAATTTGTAAAAAAAAAACTAAATTATTAAACTTAAAAAAAAAAAAAAAAAATGGGAAATATTTTCATGAATTGTAATTGCTTCAGGACAGAAGAAAAACACAATACATCTGAGTAAGCAATAATAATTGTAACACAGCGTTAGTCGCTTCAACAACTATTTGATAAATTGATGATTTTCTTGTTACATTTGACTTCAATTATACGAATTTTTATTTATTTTTTTTTATTTTTAATAATATTTTGCACTTTTTTCTGCATAACTTCCATAAGGAGCTACCGTAAAATTCCATTACATTTTTTGAAGAAGTTGTTCACCATGTTTAATTCGTTTTTACTTTTTACAATTCCTGTAGTGTTCTTTAAACATTTTTCTACTTAAGCGCAAATTTTTGGCCTATCTTGGTACAAATCTAATTTCGTTTAATCCAACGCGATAACTGCAGCTGACAAATAGCTAAATCGAGGGAGGAAACGTATTCCATTTTTTAACTTTTTAGTTTCGTTATTGTACCAGTAATAATAAATAACTGCTTCTACTTCTAAGTAATCGTTTTTTTTAGAAAATTAATTAAAATTACTCGTAATAAATACATATATACTATATTGGAATGAAAAGAGATTAAAGTGTTTTTTTTTATATAAAATAATAGCTTGCGTGTTCATATAAAATAAAATACGTTTATTATAGATTTATTTGACAATTTTCTATGCATTACTTGCCAAATAAGTACTAAATACTCGTAAATCTATAATACAACGGTTAGATTTTAGTTTTTAATATTTTGCTACTCCTTTGTGCAGCTGCGTCAGGAATTCGTTTTTAAACTGAAAAATAAACTAAATATTAGATTTTATGCTGGAATATACCAACATGGTGAATATGGATTTTGAATAGAAATAATCTAGCAAGATTTGTAGGTTTTTATCAAAAGGCATCATTCTTCGGAAAGCTTCTTTTTTTCATAAAAAAAACCCTTTATATTTAATTGTTTAGAAGGGAATATTGGTTTTTTTTTCAATCAATTAAATTTGTTTTAAATTTTTTCTTGTCTTCCCTTTTCCAGCTTCTGCTTAATTAAAAGAAATGATTTCATTACAAGCCCACCTTTCTACCAAAAAAAAAAAAAACAATTTCAATTAGATTTGGTAGAATGCCAATCCCGATTATTGGCATCTCTGATTAAAATCTTAAACTTTCACAACTTACTCCCTACCTCCCACTTTCACAGTTTCTACATGTTTTGTTTTGTTTTGTTTTGTTTTGTTTTGTTTATTTTATTTTCCATATTCGTCGTGTAACTTTTTAACTGCTGCCGAGCTGTTAATACTGGGTGTTAGTGTTGGTGTTAAAAGTTAATATGGACTTTTAATAACATTGTGAGAGTATAGTATTACAGGAGAATGTTATGTTTACATTTGTTTGTTTTTATACATATAAATGTATATTTAACATGTTGTTGTAATGTTATTCCACATTTCATCCTTTTCTATTTATTGTATCCTTTTTAAAAAAGGCATGCTGTTAAATGGCATGCGATAGCATGCTTGAAACCAATTTTAATGCAATACACTCACAAATGCACGCCTACTTATACAACTTCATACATACATATACTATATAAATTTTGTGTGTATGTGTAGTGTAGTGTAGTGTAAAGGAAGACAAGGAATAAAATGTAAACGAATTGTTGTTGTATATACATATGTGTCTGTGGCTGTGTGTGTATGCGTGTTTGGCATAGAATGTGATTGCAGTTTGGTTAAGCGCAATGTTGTTGAGTTCAGTAGCAAAACGCACTTCATACGTTCGGCGGGGCTGTTAATAAAAAATAGAAAATAAAAAGAAATTATTAAATAGCTGTTTAAAACAAGTTAATTAAACATTTATAACAAATGATTTATTAATAAAGCTTTTAATAGAAAAAAAGAAAATAAATAAATAAATTGTACAAAATAAATAGCAATTATTTTTTTCTAAAAAAAAAAATAAATTTCTAAAAGTGTTTAATTAAGAAAAGTAATTCGAAAACATACGAGTATGAAAAATATTTAAGCAAATACTTATTGTGCATGCAGATACGTATGCCTATTAAAAATCTTATTAAAAAGTAAACGAAAAAATCTGTGTTGTTATTACTCCATTAATTAAAAATAAAATATACTTCGCACTACGAGTACGTGTGCCAGGTTTTTTTTTTGTGAAAGGAATTTAATTTTTTTTACACACTTTTTTTCCAATATCCTAAACCACCTATTTTTAGTTGCTAGTTTTTCTATGATTACTGGTATTTATTTGTCTAATATTTTTCTACTGAGTAAATATTTGCCTAAACAAATGCACAAGGGTGTGTGAGTGTGCTAGGTTTGGGAGAGTGTACACAATATGCACATAAAAAAAATATTATTAATTATTTATGAAAAAGATAACGGAACACCAGAGAAAAATAATAAAAGCCAACAGAAAATGAGTATGAGGAGAGTAAAATTGAAAATGAGAAAAAAAATAAAATAGAAAAAACTACCTGACACAGTTTATAAAACAGGTTTTACCTATGACTTGTCTTAACTTGATTATATTATATGTACAACAACAACAATAACGGTAATAAATGTATATAAAAAAAACCTGTTCTCTCGTTGCTGTTCTCAAATATGTTATAAAAACATACATAGTATATGCACATACGTATGTATGTATGTATGTTGGCCTGTATACTACATAGGAATCCAGTTTTAACACAAATACTCGTACATTTTAAATTAAGTTCAGTTGAGTTTGGCTTACTTAGTATTTATTTTATTGTTTTGTTTAATAAACTTGCACATGTGTTTGTATATATGTGTGTGTATTCCTATTATGAAAGTATATTATATATTAACAATCAGTGTTTTCAAATGGTTATCTGTACCACGACAGCGAGAGCCCTATATACAATGCATTATATTATTAAGGTTTTATTAAGCAATTAGAATAAAAAAAAATTTTCTAATTTCGTATGCATATGATGATGAAACGACTCAAACATGCTCACATACAAACTCACACATATAAGTAAAACCATAGAGGCACTTTGGCTTTACACAAGAGAGAGAGAGAAATGAAAAACGTGATAATTTGTAAAAACAAAGTCACAATAAGAAAAGTTTTTTACTTAATTATGTTTAAAGTTTATGGCGCTAAAAATGCACAAACAACCGGAAACATGTATAAGTGCATGCATACTCGCATTTACATATTTTGTTTTATACAAATAATATTATAAATGGAAAAATCCGGTCATAATTTTTTGTCGTATATGCATGTCTTGGAAAATTTTATATTTTAAAGTGAAAATCCTACTCTCATATTCATCAGAAATAAATTTAAAAAAAACAATAAATAGTATAGAAAATTAGATTTAAAAAACATTTTAAATAATTTTTTTTTTTAATATTTTTTTATAAATTTTTTTTATAATTATAGAATTTTTCAAAAAAAAAATAATAATAATGGTTATGTTTTATTCTTCAAGTGTTTGTCCAATGCAGTGTTACTCACTCACAAAAGTTTGCAGATTTTTATACAATATTTGTCAAATAAAAACCAACAACCTCTAATATTTGTTTATAAATGCGGCAGTAAGTCGTTAAAATATCTAATACGAGTATAAAAGAAATTAAATTGAAATAAAAACCCAAAACTTACTTTAGTTAGCCAACATTAGATTTTGCCTTTGATTTATTGCTTTTAAAATACTGAAATAGGTTTTCGTTAAGAAGCGGGTTTTACATATAAAAACCGAAGTCTTTTCACAGCGACCTAATTTTCCATTTTTTTTTTCTTTCTAATTATTAAGACAACACACCCTTAAATAGCTTTGCTAATAGGTGTGTTTTTTATATACAAGTTTTCGTTAAGAAATGGAATTTCATACTAAATACGATTAAGACCATAAAAAAATAGAAGATTTCTAAGAGAAAAACAAAATTTTAAAATTTCTACAAAATTCGCAAGCAAGAAAAATAGGTCCTTTAAATATTTTTTAGGATTTCAGTTATTATTACACAAATTTTACTCGCTTAATATCACTTCGATTAAATACATGCATTAAAGGCAATTGTATTAATACACAAAAAATGGATTATAATTTCTTTTAAGCCAATGATTTAAATTGCCAGAGCGGAATATTAGAAATTAAATTGTTTCAAGCATTTAGTTTAATTCAATTTAAGTTTTTTTTTTCAACTAAATTTTGTTGCTTTTTTAATAAAAAGCACTTCAAAATTTTTCACAAACTATGGCCCGGATTATTTTTTTTTACTCAGAGGCTACAGTGTCTTAAATGATCTTGATCACTCAAAGGCCAGTGTTATACCGTCACCCTTAAAGTGATCAACAATCCTTATCCTAATCCTTTGTTGTGGAGTGGTGAGAATTTTTACTAATGTAGGTTTTAATCCTTGCTGAGTTCAGGGAGCGGCTTTCTATCTGATGGGAAGAACCTCTTAGATATATTTTTTTTAATTTAATTTAGAACTTTAAATTACCGCACTCATTTTTTGTTTTTCATATTCTCCAGTTAAGTTCTTTCTTAAAATTTTCAGATCATTTTATAAACGTGTACGAGAAGAGGTTATAAAATACTACGGATTACCCCAAAACGAGTGTTTTTTTTCCAAAATAACGCGACATTTTTAAAAAAATTTTAGTATTTCCTCATCTCAGTCTACAACAATTATTTGGCTGTTTTTAAAGTTCTTTCAAAAAGTTTTTTTTTGTATCAGTGTTCATTTAATAAATTTGTCAAACATCAAATGGTATTTGTCTTCTAGATCCCCTTTAAGAGTTTGATTTAGTAAATCATTAACTGTGCTGCGGATATCGCCAATTCTTTTCACAATTATTATCCATGTTTTTATCAGCTTCAGAAAATAAATTAATAATATCGTTGTCGGTAAAAGGATAATTAAAAAATTTTAAAATTCAGTAATTTTAAAATCGCTTACATAATTTGTAGTCGCCGTGGTCTAGTGGTTAGTGTGTTGGATTACTAAGACGATAGCGCTGTGTTCAAATCTCAGCTCTGAAATCTTGAAGGAAAAAAAGAAATATGAAAAAATTATTTCTTTCGGCCACTACCTCTCAGCAGTCTTCTGGCAAAAGCTTTGAGAGTAACTAATTGCCATGAAAAAGCTTCTCAAATCTGTCGTTCGGAGTCGACTTTAAACTGTAGGTCCCGGTACTCATGGATAAAAATTAACACACACAACATGAGTTCTGCGAGAAGCTAGGACAATTATATATGTATGTATGTATGTATGTATGTATGTATAATGTGAATCCGCATAAAACGAGACTTGGGTGTAATGAATGTGGTTTAATATTTGCGAAACCTTTTTTGCCTTGAATTGTCATCCACTATGTACCAATAAATCTACCGTGATTCCACTGCATTTGTATTATATAATATTTTTTTTTCTTTAAATACTGCTTTCGCCTTTAAAATACTAATCGTAGTGTGCACTATTGAAAAATTTTTTTTTTTATTGAGATTTTATTGTATTGGAATTTTTTTTTTTTTTTGGGAAAGGATATGTTTTTTTTTTTTATTAACTCTTGAATAATCAGCAGCAATTACCCCATCTGTCATTGGATACTGAATCTTGATTATGAAGTGGTCAGCATATCCACTAAGTTGGTGCTTGCTATCTTAAGTAATTTAGGTGAATATTAGAAGCAGACGTAAACGCTCGGTAAAAATTTAAAATCGAAATAATGTTTATGATATAATTTTTTTTATTTAAAACCAATACTCAGGGGTAAACCCCTACTAAATGCAGTGCATTGTATCGGAATGTTGAATATATAGATAGATGTAATGATGTTAAGCGCCTTATGTCAATGGGACTAATTGCTGTTAATTTGATCACACAACGGCCAGTGTTATACCTTCACCTCTGAATTATCAACAGCAATTGCCTCATCTGGATGTTGAATATGAGTGGTGTGCGTCTTTTATATGCTATTATAGCTATTAACTTCCCAGAAGGTGGCGCTGTACTCCTGATCATTCGTTTCTGGTGGAATAGACTGGATATGTCAGGGAGCGGTTTTCTTGCAGATGGACAACTTCTAGGGGGGGGGGGGAAACCTCTTATTTTTTTAAATTATAACTTAGAAAAACCGCAAACTTAACTTTATAATTTTTGTCCTTCGCTGTGATTGAACGTCGGTCATTTGAGTTTCTGTGCGAACGCTCTAACCACTCTGCCACGACCCCCCCAAAATCATTCCAAAATAAGTGTTTTCACTATTGTAAAGAGCACGCTGAGCTCAAACACAAAAAGCAAACCACGGTTGTATTTCAGTCTCCTATTTACTACTGAAAGCAATTAATAGTGATTTTTGCCACATACATATCTCTAAATCCTGAGGAAAAACTCAAAAAACGTTCATATAAAATATATAATATAAATAATAAATATAAAAAATTAAAAATTTTTTTTTAATATTTTTACATCGCTCATGAAGAGATTTGATACACCGACAAGACAGTTTCGTTGCAACAACCAAAATTTTCGGCAAGCTAATTATAATTGTCACTCGTAATATTATAGTTTTTACTTTCGAACAACTACATATTTATGTACGTCCACTCTATATCTGTGATAATATGGAAATCTATCTTCTTAACAACTTAAAAACCATCAATTACTCAATAAAAATTGAAATTTAAAATTAATTATAATAACTGGAGTTTCTGAAATTCATTTATATAAATTCAAATCTGGTAATAATTAATTCGTTTGTTGTTTAACTTACAGCCTGTTCGTAGAACACGAATGGTTTTTAATATTAATTTTTCACATATAGAAACAATAGAAAAAACACTCAAATTTGTTATTTTTCTCATATAAAAAGACGAATGTCAACAACCATTGGTGTTCTATGAACAGGCTGTAAGATTGTGTCCACAGTTTATATTTCGTTCGAAGTATTGTACAAGTATAGTGTAGACATTTAATCTTTATTTGAGCACTCTTAATGGAATTTGCCCATTTTTTACCCATCTAGCATTTCTAGTACGTAAGAATGTCAAAAACTAATTAATCACGTACCCGTTTAACAGGGATCTCAAAAGAGAGTCGCAATTATGTTAAGAAAGTCTTTTTATTAAAGAAATACTACCGGTTTTGTGAAAATTATCTTTTAGTCAAAAAGCTGAAATAAATTTAAAAGACGAGAAGACTTTATTTTTAGAATAAAGTAACAAAATTATCCTATTTTTAATATTCAAATGCCTTCACAAAACAGTCAAAAAAACTATAATCTAACAAGGATAAGATTCATAAACACTAGCCTATGGGTACAATTTTCTCCCAACAAGAATGTACTTTAATGAGCCCATATTCTGGCGCAAAATTCCAGAGTCTGAATATTAATGTGGGCTTCTTTATTTCAAAATTTTTTAAAAGCATTATTTTGGTATTCTTTTCGTTATTATTTTATTTTAAAAGGTTGCTATACAACACGTTTGTTTCTTCATATTTGCTTGTGTAATCCTTTAAAGAACAAATGGCACACATTTGCAAAACTAAACATTTTTACATGTGCTTTCAATATAACCTACACATATCCATTTTATGGAATTGGTATTTTTTTCACATCTGTAAGACTGCAGGGATTTCTATTGGATTAAATACATAAAAATAAAAAAAATAAAAAATAAAAAGGATTACTACCATGTATCAAACTTTTTCATGCTTAATTCCACAAAAATATTGTGTCTGTATGGCAAATTTTCTCTATAAAAACCAAACTATGTATGTACTAATAATCATTAACATATTCATTAAACGACTTTAAATTGCTATCCTGCATTTTATTATATTTATCCTTTTAATTATTTAAAACCAAAAATAAAGCATTTCTTTAAATTACAATACTTTTTTTATTATTTTTTAAATCGACATACTTTAAGGATTACGTCAACAAAATGCAATTAAAAAAATAACAACATCAATAACAGCTTTTTCCAAAAAGTATTTTTTTTTTGTCTATACATTCATACAAACATACATTTATAAAATAAAACAAAGTAAGAAAGACAATAACTATTGAGCTTTGCTTTTTCTCTGCATGTTTGCGGCCATTAGATAAGAAAATTGTTGTGTAACATCTGACAAAAGTTCCAAAACAAAAACAAACAAACAAAAAAAACAAACAAAAAAAAAAAAAAAACAAGAGAAAAATCTTTTTTTGTATTTAGCCCTGGGGAATAAAAAGTGTTTAAAATACTAAACATGTGATATATGTACTTGAGTGGTGTTTTTAAGTACAAAATTTGTTAAAAATAGAACATCAGAAAACCCTTAAAATATACAATAAAAGTGTTGAAACTTCCCTTTTCACACATACACACTTAGTATGTGTGAACATTGATTTTACCGGTTCTATACACTCACAAATACGTAGACACAAATCGTTTATCATACTTTGGGTTAAATTAATAAAAATGGCCGGATAAAAGATCAACAAGAGTAAAAATATTAATGTTATTGTCTCCCCCTTTCTCTCTCGTTATGTTTACCATATCTTATGATAATAAAAAAAAAATATGAGAACAGAAATACAGATTTATAGAAATGCTGACAAGTATTTGTGTTATTGCACAAACTGATTATTCACATGAACAGCTTCTATAACAACAACAGCAACAACGTGTACAAGATATTTAAAAAAATAAAAATGTTGTTGTTGTTGTTTCCCCCCTGTTTACATAATAAAATATTTTATTATTATCATCATCATTTTCATCTGTTATAGTGCTATTCTATTATTATTGTTTTTTATATTTTTATTTCCTTTTTTTTTTTTGGTTTTTTGTTGTGTTTTTCATATCCTGTCCTACACAACAATACTTTTGTAATTGTTTTACACATATAAGTGCGTTTAATATACAAACATTGTACAACCCTTCAACAAACGAAAACATGTTTTTCATCTTTATTCTCTTTCTTGGCAAAAACTACAACACGTTTTTGTAAAAGAAATCACACACACACACTCACACACTTATTCGCATACGAATAACAACATTTTTTTATTGTTTACGTAAAATTTGAGAGCACTCTTGGAGTGCTTATTGGTATGCACTTGTGATAGTACCTTTTTTTATATTTAAATTTTATAAAAAAAAAAACATGATTCACAATTATTTTTCAATGAATATTGTTGTTAATGTTTTTAAAATACAAAAATTTAAGCACAAGTACTCAAGTAGTACTTTCTGTAATAATTTTTGATTAATTTTTATGTGCACAAATAGTTCTTGAAAATACATTTAATTTTTGTTGGTTTTTGCTATGTAGTCGCCGTTGTCAAGTGGTTAGTGTGTTGGCTTACTAAGACGATAGTGCCGGGTTCAAATCTCAGCTCTAACATCTTGAAAAAAAGATATATGAAAAAAATTATTTCTTTCGGCCGCTACCTCTCAGCAGTCTTCTGGAAGAAGCTCTGGGAGTTTTTGTTTTCAATGAAAAAGCTTCTCAAATCTGTCGTTCGGAGTCGACTTTAAACTGTAGGTCCCGGTAAATTTTAACACACACAACATGAGTGATGGGGGAAGTTAGGCTGTATTCCTGACACAGGGTTGCAATAACCAATTATGGATGTGTGTATGTATGTTGCTATCTTTATTTGGAGAAGTTGCAATGATCGACCACTGATTGTTATATTTGAAAACTACTTACTTGTTTCTGAGAAACTTTATCCCTTGTGATATATTTTTAAAAAACAAATGATTTATTAAAACATAAAACACAAAACAAAATACGATCGTACTTATAAAAGAAATGGATCTCCATGTTGCAACTAGTGCACTCGCTTAACCCTTTGTCTACCACATACAAAAACTTGCAGTAATAATCAGTCCTTGCATGAAAAGTTTGTTTGAGTCTAATAGACCCGACTGGTAGTAAAAATGAGCAAAAAATAAAGTCAAGAAGTGATAAAGCATATGGATTAATAACAAATTAAATATATTGTAAGTAAAATCAATTTTCCTTCGGGTCTATTAAACCCTCGTGGTGGATAGAGGCTCAAGCTGTATCGCAGATACCATATTACATTGAGGAAGCTTTAAAATGTATTTTGGCAATAACACTAACGAATACGAAATGCTGTTGATGTGGTAATATTTTGCTAAATATGATCACTTTGATGAAACTACGTCTTCGAAAAAGGAACCCGAATTAGGAAATGTGTTGTAAATAATTATATAGAATTGATGTTGCATTTATTGAAAACCATATTTAGAAAGATTGGTTGTTAGAATATTACAAATCCAGCTGTATTGTATGAACACCCCAATAGAATAGGAATCAACTACGACAGGCGGTTTTAAAATTCTCATACAATTTGTTTTATTTTCAGTCTTTTTTTTATATTTCTTTTAAATCCAACCATAGCTTACAAAAAATTTTTTTAGTTTTTTAACTATAAAGATCAACTTCCATCTTTCTGTTGACGGTCAATTGCTCGTTTTAAGGTTGCTCAGCATTTCTGACTGTATTGTAGCGATTTATTAAAAATATTCTGACTTAAGCCTCACAAAAACTAAAATCGTTGGACCTGTAAAATCTTGAAAACGAGGCAGCCACATAATTCAGCACATTTTTCTACCAAATTCAGCCAGTCGCCGTGGTCTGGTGGTTAGTGTGTTGGCTTACTAAGACATTAGCCATGGATTCGACACCCAGCGGTGACATCTTAAAAAGAAATACGAAAAAAATACGTCTTTCGGCGACTACCTTTCAGCAGTCTTCTGGCAAAAGCTCTGAGAGTAACTAATTGCCATGAACAAGCTTCTCAAGTCTGTTGTTCGGAGTAGAGCTGAAAAACAATCGATAGTACTATCGATAGTATCGATAATTTTATTTTTGGCCGACTATCGATGGTTTCTCTATCGGTAGCGATACTATCGGAAAATTTTAAAAGTAAACTTTTTCAACGCAGGTTTTTTGCCGCCGGTAAGTTTTTGTATGTATCAAGTCTGTCGTTCGGAGTCGACTTTAAACTGTATGTCCCGGTACTCATGAATAAAAATTGACACACACAACATGAGTGCTGCGAGAAGCTAGGCCGTAATCCTGACACAGGGTTGTAAAGTCCAGTTATGTATGTATGTATTCAGCCATTAAAAGTGCAATTTTATATTCTTCACAGTGTAAGCTTGATGAAGTCATATATCTGGTTTATGTAGAACTACCGGACATAAGGCATTTTCAAAAATGGTTTAATATGTTACACTGAACATATTTTAATATTTTGGAAAAAAATAAATAATTCTATCAGTCATTACGCAATACCCAACAGATTTTTAAACATCCTACAGTCGGTAGTTCTGTTGTGCTTCATAATTAAAAAGATGATGGAACTCAAAAATCTTGTAATTGTCTCCTAAAAGCATAAAATTCATTTGTTGGCCTTCTACAGCCGTTGTGACAAGTTGATAAGTAGGCTCAGATGTACTTGTTTAGTGCGTACCGCATCCACAGCTTATCCAAAACGGTTAGAACAAACAACAGATCGTCCTGTCATATCTACACAAATAGCTGTTGTACTTATAGTGTATAATTGATATACGGAAGCTATTTTTGCATATTCTTGCGTTAAATTTGACTTTTTCAATCTAAAATATTTACCACATTAGGCGAATGCATATTTTAGGAAAAACCTATAATCACTTTTCCAGGGAAATGATTATGTATTTCCTAAACATGATACTCGTATTAACAAATTACAAAATGTTCGTTCGTTTTTTTTTTCCTTTAGCAATTACATATTATTGAATGTCATGTAAAAAGAATTAAATAAATATTTAGATTTAAATTAAAAAATTATAAGTTTTATTGAAATAAAAATCTATTTAAAATTAAAGCAATTTCGTAAATTTAATGGTCTTTTTCCGGTTGTGTGTTGTATTCTTTTTTTTTTTTCTTTTTTTTATAATTAAAGAGCCAGTTTACATTTATTATTTATTAAAGCCTTTGCCAAGTTTTTTTATGATTATTTTGTATCGTGATTTTTATATTTGCCTTAAAGAACTTTCTACTTTGCCTCTTCATAAGTGATAAAAGAAGACAACATGCACAGTAGCTTCACTGTTTTTTTTTTTTTTTTTTTTTTCTTTTTTTTTCAATTCGTATTGAACCGATTTTTGAATAAACAAATAAGGCCATTATTGCGTTTTTATAATGGCTCGTCTATTTGTTGGTATGATAAGAAAAAAAAAAAAACAGTGTGTTTGAACAGCAACAAGAGTAGGGGGAAAAACCACTATAAATTTTGTTGGCTGCTCTTTTTCTGTCTCCTTAGAAAGCACTTCAAATCAATTAAATTCAATGCTTAATGATGATTTCTATTCGCATTGCATTAGCTGGCCTTATTTTGTATATATTTTTTTATTTAAAATTTATTTATATTTTTTTATCTTTTTGAGCCGTATTTTCTGGCATTTCATGGGAAAAAGAATAAAAATCAAACAGAACCACCAGACAGCCTGGTGTCTTCAAGTGATGACTTTTTTTCTGCATCATCATACAATTTTCTTAGCGTTGTAAATCAGGTCATATATACATACATATAAACCTACTAAACACACACACCCATAAACATGCATACACTTTTTTATTAATGCCCCTAACCATAGGCAACAATAAAATAGTACATAAACAAATTGTAATTGCAAAAAAAAAGAAGGATAAGAGATGGTTTGTGATAGGCGAATAGAGAAGAGCATAACTCAGTGAGAGTAATTATGTTGAAAAATTTGAAATTGATATGAAAACAAAATGAACTCAAGTGAGCGAAAGAATAACAAAAATTTTATTTTTTTTTTTTAACTTTCTCGGCCTTTATTTAATGTTGGAAAACTTAAAACATTTGATATTTAATATTTTATTTGAGGTTGTTATTGTTGTTATTACTTTAAAAAAAAAATTAATTTTACACACACACACATACACGCATTTTAACCGCATCTTGTGCTTGTTTTTTTCTTATGTGTTTCATAAATTTCGTTTTTCCTTTGCGTATATTTGGCAAACTTAACAATAAATTTTTTTTTCTGACGGCAAATAAAATTAAAATGTCGTTTTGTTTTTAAGGTAATAAATTTCAAAAATGTTTAAGCATATCCTTTTTATCTGTTTGTATTTTCCTCATTATAAGAGAAAAGAAAAAAAGAAAAAATTATGCGTCAAATGTTTTCCATTGTTATTGTTTATTATTGCGTGAAAGATGTTTTTTTTTTAATTTTTGTATACTTTTTTTAAAATTCAGAATAAAATTGTAAATTGTTGGCAAACTAATATTCATCACTTGAATGGTCATCACATCGGCAAAGCATTGTATTTTAGCGCCATAAAATGCTTATTTGGCAAAACGTATTTAATGATTTTGAATAAAAAAGAGTTTAAAAATGTGCAAATATCTTAAGTTTAAATGAAAATATATCTTCTTTACTTTCAATATATCGAGGTAGCAGGGGCATCATTTCGCGTGACATCCATCGTCAGAAATAATTTTGTAGTGTTTGTTATTTTTTTCGTATATAAAATTTATTTTCTTTCTAAGCCAGTTGTGTGAACTGAGATTGATTCATACATGCATACATAATTGACCATTATAACCCTTGCGTCAGGGTTACGGCCTATCTTCTCGCAGCACTCATATTGTGTATGTTAATTTTTATCCATAAGTACCGGGACCTACAGTTTAAAGTCGACTCCGAACGACAGATTTGAGAAGCTTTTTCATGGCAATCAATTACTCCCAGAGCTTTTGCCAGAAGACTACTGAGAGGTAGTTGCCGAAAGAAATAATTTTTTTCATATTTTTTTTTCAAAATGTCAGAGCTGAGATTTAAACCTGGCGCTATCTTCTTTGTAAGCCAACACACTAACCACTAATCTAATATTCTAACAATCTAATCTATTCTAATCTAATATTTATCCTATTAAATAATTCCTCCAGAAAACAAGATTTTTCGAAGTAATAGAAATTGGTATGTGTTTGTGAGATGATTTCATCTTTGGCATCATGTCCCTGTCTGTCCAATTTACAAATGCACATATTAACTCAAGGCTAAAAACTCTTTAAAAGAGCGGAAAAGAAAACAATTTCTGTCCTAATTTATAGATTCTCGCCATTATTTTATTTTATTTTCTGTAAAATATTTGTTTTTTAATTAAAGCTTGTATTACAAAATTATCTTTTTATGTATTTAATCCATATCATCAGGCACTAGTTGTCTGTGATAGAACTTTTTGTCCTGCTCTATGAAATTGATTAGATTTTCTAAAGTTTAATAGAAAACTTGCAATTTATAGACACAAAAAATACAAATTCCACTTAAAATATTTGTAGTATTAAAGATACTTTTTATTGATTTCCGACAAACAATCTAATTAATTGTATCTAGAATTTAGCTACATTAACCGAAAACATTAATAATGAGTCTTCTACGATATTAAAAATACATTATAAAATTAATTTGAAATTTTAATTGAATAAATTAAAAATTTCATCCGAATTTTAATTGTCTCACTTAATTAAAAGCCAAGTAAAGAAACAATTATTAAAAATTCTTTGGAAACAATTAAAAAGTTTAATGAGTTAAAGAACTAATAATTTTAAATTAAAATAAGCCATAAAACGCGATTATAAATAATAAGAAACAGTTTTCTAATTGGATTTGTGGCAATATCGTTCTTTAACGATTTAATTGAAATCAATTAAGGGTTTAATTAAAATGCCAATTTGTACAGATACTCAATAATTGATCATTACGATCTAAAATAATTCTGTAAATCTTCACTCTGAGACTAATGCTCTAAAAATCAACGTTTTGTTTTATTTTTACAAAATCATTTGTGTAAACCACGAAAACAATTTCAATTTTCCAACTTGACTAATGTAGCGTTTTAAAATCTTGAGATTTAAGAATGATAATACGAAAAAAGAATAAAGCTTTTGATTTTTTACGTTTATTTTTTAAATATCATTTTCGTCATATGTTTGCCGTGGCTACGAGTTCATGGTTCATTTGCTCAATTTTTTTTTTTCAATTATTTGGTGATCTGGCGTCAATTGTGGCTTCACATACTTAATGGTTTGCCTATGACTTCTCACAGATATGTTCTATCCCACCAATGAAATGGTTAATAAATACCACAACTTCTAGAAGAAAAGTTGTCCCCAAAGAAAACAGAAATTCAGTTCTCAAAGCTCGATAAATTTTGTGTTTTATACAAGTAGCTCTTGGCATATTCAATTGGTTTTAGACAAATTGTGTGATTTGTGAACTTTTTATGTAAAAGAGTAACAGTGTATAAGTGTATATTAAAGGTCTGCACGGGTATGTTTGAAACGATCTTCAAGACATTCTAAAAATTTCAAACACACTTCCAACTCTAATTCGTAAAAGCGAAACGTATAAAACAAATATAAAAAGTGGTTGTTGTCGTTAGAATGTAAATAATGAGAGAATAGAAACAAGAGAGTATGGAGACATGAGAGACATGAAATATAAAAGTTAGAATGGAATGAATAGAGTGAATAGAATGTCTTGTTTATAATATGATAGAAAAGAATTTCTTGTACTGGTATTATAAGTACTAAAGAACTGAATAATAAAAGTAATGAACTGAATAATTTTTTATGTTATTTTTCTTTATTTTTTTTTATTTTTGGCTTAATTTCGAAAAATACATACATACTTATTAACAAAAACTTAAAAAAAATTATAAATAAACTACATATTCAAAAAGTAATTGTTTTTTTTTTTTTTGCCTTTAAATGCTTTAATATACACACACTATTCTTCTTGCTAGATTTCAATTTGTTTATTTTCATTCGCTTGTTTGTACTACAAACTATCGCATTTACTTCAATACATGCTTTCATTCACAAAGGAAATTCAAGACATTCCAAGACATTCAAGACATTTATTCTACTCTATTCGTTTATTGAGGCTGTTCGTTTCGTTTCGTTGGCTGCAAAACGAATAGAATTAATATTTGTTTCGATGCTTGGATTTACTCTCAATTAGAGTACACTTCTCGAATCATTCGAAACTGGCAGAAAAGCAAAACATTCATGCAGACCTTTAATGTATATACAATAGATTTATTCAACACGAGAGCAAATACTTACTAAAATCTTGCAGTCTCTCACCACTGTTTTCTAAAAGATAAATTAAAAAATTAGAAATACATTTAAGCAGACAAAGAAATTTTTTTTTTTTGTAAAATATGAAATAATCAAAAGCAAATTTTATTTACAAGTTTAATTATTTTGAAATTTATTTTATGACAAGTGCTGTTTCTTAAACTGCTTTATTTTACTACACCAAAAGTGTTATTCTCGAATATATTATTTTCTCCAGGGTCTGAACAGTCCTTTAGAAGAAAATGAAGCCAGCATGTAAACTGCTGCAAACAGTCAATTAAACAAACCTATACGCCTCTCTGCTAAATTTAATAAAAATTTTTTGCTGTCCTGAAATCCATCTTAGAGAAAGAATTACGAATGGTGATTTATTCTCTTAATATGTAAACAATAAACCAAGTTCATGAGTATTGCAATTTCATTCGTATTCAAAAGGTTGGGAATGACGGAACAGATGCGATAATGGTGATTCCTTCACAGATTGAGTACTTTCTTCGCTCCATATACAGCAGTTTTACTTATTGACAAAACAATTTAACCGGAAATCAGTTTCAACATTGAACACAATAAGACAACAAAAAGACTTTAAGAATTTCGCGAACAGATTCATTTATATTTTGAAGCGTTGTTCTGGCTTTTAACGATTCATGATGACTTGTCAAAACTAAACCCAAATGGCAATAAAGTTTGGTATTCTTAAATCACAGTAACTGATATCGACAGTTCTCATGTCATGTGTACACCCTATGTTTACAAATGTATACGTCAAATAAATTTTACTATAATTTTAATTATTTTAGTTTTTCTTCAAATTACTTTTGTGATGAAAAATAATCATAAAGAAAAACAACAATTAAAAATTTACAAAAACAAAACACACTGTCAACAGCAACAGCAAGAGATATTAAAATCAAATATCAAAATTAACTGAGAAACCAGGCTATTAAAACATAACTGACTATAGAAAAAAAATTAAAAATAAAAACAAAATTCTATAACAAAAAATAACAAAATGTTTAATATAAAAAGCCACAAAAAGTCATGTGGCTTAATGTGGATGAAACTGGTAAAGCAAACAAATAAACAAAAGAAATGAAAATTAAAATGAATGACATGAGCAACAACAACAACAGCATTTTTTATAAATAAAACTGAAACTCTTTTCTTTAACTTGATAGGAAAGAAAAAAAAACAAAAATAAATGAAATGATTTTCAAATTTATTCTTTACAGTCGTGTACACAAACACAAATAATTTTTAATGAAATGTGTTGTATGCGTTTAGGCGTTTATGAGAGAACAAGAGAAATGCTATATATTGTAAAAAAAGTAAATTAAATAGGAACCAGTGTTTGCTATCTTCTATTATTATTAGTAGTATATATATATATATATATATATATGTGTGTGTGTGTGAATCTGATTTTATATAAAATGAATTACACGTGCTGCATACAATTGTAAATATGCGCATACGCATACATATGTATGAGTTTGCATTTACATACATGCAGAGACACACACTTATGAATCCAAACACGCAATAATCTCTAACACACTAATTTTTATATAAAATATTCGCATAAACTTTTACTCTCTCTTGCACATACACATGTAAAGACAAAATATTAAAAAAATCCAATTCACTCACACACATACACACACACTCATTTACAAGCACTCACTTATATAAGAAATCAACATTCATGCAAAAATACAAAAGGAAACCAACCTTTGAAACAGAATTCAAAAGTAAAGCAAAAAAATAAAAAAAAACAACAACAGATATAACGTGGTTATACTGTGATTTTGGTTTCCTATACTCTCATTGCATGTGAGTTTTATGAATGTGTGCGTTTTAATGTAATTCTCTATGTGAGTGCGTTTTTTTTTTTTTTTTTTTGTTTCTTACTTTCATCCAACAAGCCTTTTTTTAAAAAACTATTTTGTTTGTTTTTTGTATTTCGTTTTTTTTCTTTTAAAAGTCTGTATGTGTGTGTGTGTGCTGTTTCATATACAAGCCATTAGTATATTTATTTTTTGTTTTTGTATTTCCTTTTTTTTTTTGCGGTTTTAATTCTCCTTAAAAAGGCCAGCAACGCTTTGTACGCAACGTGTTTATGTTCATTCAACGCTCAAGTGAGAGAAAGCAACTATTTTTCCTTTATTTTTATATTTTCAATTTTTTTCTGTTCTATTTTATTCTACTGAAGATAGTAATTATCCTTTTACTGGTTATTATTATTACAGTGTGGTTAAAACCTGTAAAATAAATCTAAAAGAGAATTATAGTGTTATTTTTGTGTTAAAAAACAAAAATGATAATATTAAAAATAAATGCCATTTAATAAAATAAAATACGAATAATAAAATTTAATGCCATAATTAATTAAATTATGAATCTAAATAATTTAGTGATATCTTTAAATAAATTAAAAAGTGTTTTATACAAAATATATAAAAGAAAAATTGATAAATAAATGTCAGTGAAATATAAAATATACTTTAAAGAGGCCAAAATTAGTTTGAATTTATAATTATACGACTATTACTAAATCATATTTTAGAAATATTTGCCAAAGTTAAAACATTTATTACATAAATGAAATATAAAGAAATTAACAAAGTTATCAGAATACAGTTTTACGAGTTTTTGGAACGTTTCCAGGTGTCAATTAGATATGAAATCAGCAACACAGAGACCGTTTAATGGTTTAATACTTATTCGCTCTATATTAATATAAAAATATTGGCAAATATTTACTTTTTATTAAACAAAACTACAGTGTAATGGTTAGAAACTAATGTAGAAATAGTTCAACAGCAATCAAATAAAAGACCTGTTCTTAATTCAGTTTGTACAGTTTTAAATAGAGTTTTTAAACTGATTTCATGGACTCTGCTACATAATATTACTCCTAGGAACTACGCCACAGCTGTAAACAATTTATTTCGTCTCTTTGTTGGGCTTATCAGATGTATAATGAATATAAATAAAAATATTTAAAAAGTATATAAAAATGAATATATTGTAATCGTGGTCTAGTGGTTAGTGTGCTGGCTTACTAGGACGATAGCGCCGGGTTCAAATCTCAGCTCTGACATTTTGAAAAAACAGAAATATGCAAAAAATTATTTCTTTCGGCAACTACCTCTTAGTAGTCTTTTGGCAAAAGCTCTGGGAGTAATTGTTTGCCATGAAAAAACTTCTCAAATCTGTCGTTCGGAGTCGACTTTAAACTGTAGGTCCGGGTTCTCAACGATGAAAATTATTATGGATGTGTGTATGTATAAAAAATATATATTTGGTGTTTGTTGGAAATCAATTAAAAATTTATTTGATACTACACATATTTTAATTGAAAGATATTATTTGTTTTGCTTTGCGTTTAAAGGGCATATTTAGATTTCTTTTGCTTAAACTTTTAACTAAAAAATGTGTACTCGAAAACTGTGTATCTATATACAACTATCTTGCGTTCAGTCTCCGAGTAAGTCTAAAACTGTTCAATATCGGCAAATATAGTGGTTAAATAATTTTAATTACAGGTACGATTATCCATGATCCGGTTAACCGGAAAACCCGTTTAACCTCGATAACCAAAAATCAGTCTATTTTTTTTTATTTGCAAAGTTTTTAGAGTGATTGCTTATCCGTAATGAAAACGGGGAATTTCCTAGTTTGCATACAATGAGTCAGAAGCATTTACCAGTGATTAGATTAATTATGAAAATTGAGAAGTGCGGATGGTTAGATCTAAATATATTTTGTATGGCATCGTTACCAACGGTAACGTTTTTAATATTGAATGTAAAGTTAAAATAATTAACGAGCATTAAAAAAATACTATGAATGTTAAAATGCTAGTTGAAAAAAAAGAAGTTGGGATACAGACCGTTTATGACATTGTTGTCTTGAATTAATTTTTTTAATGTAAATATCTATGTGCCCCAATGTTCACTTGTTAAATAATAAAAATATTTAATATATAAACTTTTAATTAAGCTTTAGGTCGTTTAAAATCATTATTATTGCGATATTTCGCTACTTCTCTGCATAGCTCCTTAAGGAAATATTTATTATATTGAAATAAAACTTCATTAAAAGTTTATATATTAATCAATAATAAGGTCAACTAAACTTATTAATACAATTTATAAGTATTTAAGAAAAACTCTATAATCAAAATTGTTATTCGATTATCCGTAGTGCTTCTGGTCTCGACCATCACAGATAATCGAGGCCCGACTGTATATAATTTTATAAATTAATTCTTTTCGTTTTAGTTTTTGAAATCCCGCAAATTATATCGTAATATAGAGAGTTTGGCTTCTTTAAATTGCCAATCTACCTGATGGTTCAAAAACTTAAAATGTAGTTTGACTCAGGACATTATAATCTAAACCCTTATATTACTTTTGTTCTAGTGGCTTAATTTTTTTTTTTTATTCAATTTCCATTTATAAAAAAGTAATAATGAAAATTTACTTTTAGAATAATTAATTTATTACTACATACAGTGAACCCGCGATAACGTGAACGAGCTTTTGTTTCTTTTTTTTTTTATTGCATATGACTCTGGTATCACAATTAAAGCATTGTTTTGCTAACTTTTATGGTGTGTTTAGCTTGCCAATGTTTTTTGTGTTGATGATACCACTAAAATCCATAACATTTGGCAAAAAAAATTAATCACGACCATTATTTTTTTTTTTAGTTTTATATATTAATAATTCTAATAACAAAATAATTTCTTTTCCACAGGTTTATTTTGTAAAATTTTATACTTTTGTTATGAAATTCAACAATCGCTAAATTGAATAATTTCGTTAACATGAACTCTCTTGGTTTTAATTAGTTCACATTACCGCGAGTGCACTGTACTTACATATATAAAATTTACTTATTACCCTTTAATGGATAGATTGTAAATAATGAATGAACTACTCAAGTACTCTATTCCTTTGTGAAGTTTTTTTTTCATTTCTTATGAAACTACTCTAAGTACTTAGTAGCGAAATATCGATAAAGTAATTATTGTTATTTTAAGACCTTAAACTTAATAAATTTGTTGTAGTTTCTATAACGTATTTTGTATTCTTACTTACCCCATAAACGCATTAACTTTAAAGTTGCCATTCAAAGTATGCTCTAAAAAAAGTTTTTGTAAAGTAACGCTTAAATTTTTACTTTAAATTATAGAATATTAAAAGCGTTTCGTATTTTGTTTTAACAGTTAATGTTTCATCTCTAATGTAATGAGTTTTTTCATTACGAGTATACCCTTCATGATAAATACCTCAACGGTTGTAATGACAACAAAATACATCAAGTCATCAACCCACTTTCTTTTCAATTTTTAGGGGAACCTGCAAATGCCATATGTGGTGGTAAAACCGTTTCACTCTTTTTCTTCTATAATTAACATTCCAGGTTTTGCCTTCAACACTAAGACATGTCAGTAACAAATGTTCATCACTAGCCCACTAAAGCCGTTAGCAACACTTTTTTTTCTATTATAAATGCACAAACTTTACGTGTGTACCCCTTTTCAAAAAAAGAAAAAAAAATAAAAAAAGGAAATAACTTTTTTCCAACAGTTTTCATTCATTGAACACAAAAAATATTAAAAGTTGGAAAAAAAAGATGAAAATAGATGGAAGGATGGTTTCATAATTGGTATTAAAAGTAGAGCACAAAGCGAGTTATACACCGTCACTGTGCCAGTACAAGAACTGCAAAATATTTTACCAGCAGATCTCAAAAAGTGATTAGTGTGGAGAATAATGCAAAAAAATAAAAACCCATAATTTTTAACAAATATTTTAAAGTCTTTTCCTTTTTGGCTCTCTTATAGAGACCAAAAGTAAGACAAGAGCTTTAAAAAGAAAATGGCAAAGAAAAGTTAGATTAAAGGACTAGAGATTTTTCTACAATTTTAGCTCTTTGATGTGAAACTGTTTAATTTTAGGAAATTTATATTTTTAATAATGTAAAACGGATACAATTTAAAGTTTATCAAAGATGATTTATTTAAACATTTCAAAGAATTTTATAGCTTAAACGAGCACTACAGCCAGGCATATTGCCATCTGTGAGATGTACCTGTTTATCCAGGAGGTTGTTTTTTGTTCCGAAATAAAAAATCAAAATATTTTTGCAACTAACACACATCTATTTATTCAAATTTATTATATCAAAGAAAATAATTTTAACATAACTTCTGAATTATATTAGTTAAAGAGTGTAAAATCAATTACAAATTTTAATTGAAAGAATTAAATTCTTAATTTAAAATTGAATCATAAAAACGCCTTTACGATATATAAAACTTATTTTTATTTGACTTCTGGAAATTGTCAGCATTCTTTGAATACAGCTCATTAATCAATTAAATTTTTAATTAAATCAATTGAAATAATTAATTGAAATTGAAATTAAAAGTAAAATCGACTCAGTGTTTAAGTGAAACCAAATAAAACTCTTCGAAAAATAATTAGTATTTCAAGGGTACTCATGGATAAAAATTTACACACACAACAGGAGTGCTGAGAGAAGCTAGGCTGTAATCCTGACACAGGGTTGTAAAGGCCAATTATATATGTTATGTATTTCAAGGGTGAAATATACAAAAATTCGATTTATGCAACAATTTTCTGTTTTTCTTTTCTTCTTTTGTTAATGTTTTCTTCCTTAGTAAATGTTGAATTCTTTTTCTTTTTTTTTTTTTTTTTTTTTTTGTTATTAAAATCATTGGTGCTGATAAAACGCTTTGAGGTTGTCGTGTTTAAAGTTTGCCTGTAAATAGCATGTTAAACATTATAAATGAAAATGTAAAAGCACAACAACAACTATTATTGTTTATATACAAATATACATACATAATAAAAACTAATAATATCTGTGTAAATTTACTTTATATAAATACGCTAGTAGATGCACTCTTGTTTAATTGATTAGACCCACCTTATTACTTATGTTAGAAGAAGAATACAAAATTTTTTTAATATTTGCCCACTACTCTCACGATATGAGTGTATTACTTGCGGGAGTTTATGTGCCCTATCCGCCATTTCATTTTTTTATACATCTCGACCCCAGATTTGTCAGGTCTTCAAACCGTTTTCGGATATCTCGTCCAGTGTCGGGGATAAGTAGCCGAAAATAGATTGCAGATTTTAAAACTGTTTGTGTCAAAAGATATATAAAATGGCGGATGAAGCACTTAAACTCCCGCATGTTGATTTTCAAGTATGAAAATTATTTGGGAAGCCTACAAAACTGCGATTAATTTGGATTTTGTAAAACAAACTGGAATGACTGTTTTAGAAATCACTTCACATTTACTACTATTCAAACGTTTAAAATTATATAAATAAAATAGGTTTTAACAATACCTAGCAAAAAAACTTTAAGTTGTACAAAAATCAAACCATTTCCATTGGAAAATCAAAAGTATGTCTAAGATCTGAATTTAATATTTTAAAATACTCTTTTCATAACAAAAATATTACACCTCAGGTATTTGGATTACTTCCATCCTGCGGCAACCACATGGATGTCAATTATTTTATCAATGACTAGGGAGTTCTCTTCTCGATTTGTAGACAATAATTTCATTTAAATAAACAATAAACACGGTTTCAGGTAAAACTAGTCTATTGTGCATAATTAAATGAACCGCTAGTCTGGGAATGGTCTTTTCTAAGATTTTTAAGACCATTGTACATCTCAAGATGAAATGGAATTCTCATGTATGGGACGATGCATGCAAGTCTGTTTTGGGACTTCTTGGCCGCATACAGGAAATGGCGAAGGTGTTAGTTACTGATTCTAGTGTGCTCAACTCTGCTTATTTATTGAATATCGGTACTACAAAACTTTCTTTTCCCAAGTTGTCAGAGAGAGAAAAAAAACCAATAAGTCGTATTAAAAGTAGAATCGCACTTAACTTTCTAAAAAATTTCAATATGCTTTTGAAATAAATTAATCATGTTTTTCGGTGATATTAATATGTGGCGTTTACACTGCTTAATACAAAAATGTTATCATAATCTATTCGACAGGAGTGTTTGACTAAAAAAAATCTACACACATATATATGCTTCTATTCTTTACATATATTTACTCCCCCACCCCTATAGACATACAATTATTAATCATCAAGTACTTTGAGGTGCAAGCTTGGTGAGGCGTCTTACCAAGAGTTTTAATAGTCTTAAAAAATTTTATGGAATTGGAAAAATAAAGAAACAAAAATACGTTAAATTTCTAAAAAAAACATTATTTTTGATATTTTCTCTCAAAATTATTGATTAATTTGTACGGCTACATAGGGCTGCGACTACTGCTTATTAAGTGTTTAAATGCAAAACAAGTTAACAATTATTTTATACCATTTCTAAAAAATTCAAACATTTGTTAAGATAAAAATTAAAATAATTCAAATTTATTATATTTTTATTTACAAATACAAGTCAAAAAATAGAAAAACCAGTTCAAAACAAAATTGTCAAAAATAGTTTTGGCTAGCGAGATACGAGTAATAGTCGCTGAATTTTTGGATCAAACACAAAATTTTATTTTTCAACGTTGTATTTAATGTGTGTACTAGATTTTATTATAAAGTTTTTTCTTCTCTTTTGTACTTTGGAGCTCACCAGATTATGTGTTTATTTGGTTGTGAGGTGATTTTATCGTTGGTGCACGAAAGAAAAAAAATGGACACCAGTTTCAATTAACAAATTTGTACTACCAATTAAACAGTTTATTGGTTTGTTCTTAAACACATTAAAATGGTATCAATTAACGGTTTAGTAATTATGACTTCTATGACAGAAACAAAAAATAATTAAAATTTTAATTTAATGGATTTGACAATTTTAATTGATACAATTAAAATTTTAATTGTATAATAATAATTTAACTGTAGCCAGAAAACATTCGCACAAACATTTATATTTATGTGTGTCATTTAAAATATTAATTATATGAGCAAAACATTAATCGAAAGAATTCAATACTACCAATTAATATTTTAATTGAAATTTTTTGGTAATAATTTTTTTTTTTTGTTTTTTTTTGTATGGAAAGAAATATTATTTTTTTTTTTTTTTTTTTTGTTAAAGCTAAATCCAGTGAATAAAGTGGAAATGGAAGTGTCTTGTATTGACTTTTGCAATAGAAACTGCTTCCCTGTATGGCTTTTCTTTGCTCTGTTGCATAATAACTTGTTCTTAGGCAAATGGATTTAATTATTTTTTAAATCAATGATTTAGCTCGAGTTTTTGTTCCCTTACAGGAATAGGAAAAACTTAAAAAAATCTGTAAAATTTTAAATATTAGAAAAGTTTTTATGCAGTTTTTAATAAAAAGTAGCAATAGATTTTATTAAAATTACGTTTAAACCTTTTCAAGTTTGAATTTGACGGATTTTATTAAGTTTTTTCTTTTCCAGTAAAACAACAAAACATTGCGTTAGATTGACCCAATAAGTTGGCATAATATTCTCAATTGATTTGTAACTATTTTTGAAAGTAGTCAACGGCAAGAATTATACAGAGTGCCTACTAAAGAACCATTTACAGTGACTTAATTATATGACAATTTTTGTTTTGACTGGCGTTTGATTTTTGGTGGGTTGCGGTGGATCTATTTTACCTCCACGGTTACTATATTGCACAATCAGTTGTGAACAAGCGCAGCAATAATTTTGCTGAAAGCTTTTCTTGACTGAAATGATCTTTCAAAATTGGAAAGACTAATCTATCTGCGATGCTCTTGGCATACAGTACCTCACGTGCTTTCATTCTACAAGCCACCAACTCCATATCGTATCTTGTTTTCCAATTGTTGTGAATGTACAGACTTTAGTTAAGTGTTCGTAAGTTACGAAATCTTGTCTGCTTTTACTTTTACAACGGTAGCACAATTTTGCATCATAAAAATAATGATTTAGTGTTTCTAAATTATTTGCCATGATAAGCCTTATGAGTTCTTAAGTATAATTTTATATTAAATAATGCAGTTTGTTCAATTTTGGTAAATGCCCGTAGACAGGAAATGCAAAAACTCACAGATATAAAATATTTTTTAAATATGTTTTTATAATTTAATTAATTTATTTTGTTTTCATTCTTGGATTAATTACATTTTGCCACGATAGTAAAAAGTACAAACAAAATTTCACTTTAAATACAAAATATTAAAACAATGAATTTTATTTGCCATTAAACCCCAAATATACTGATTATTGTGCACCATAATGAAGCAGCAAAACAGCATAAAGGCATGCAAAGCCATAATTTTAAAACCAACATCTAATATTTATTGTTTTTTTAAAATCACTTAATACTCATTATAATGACTGTTATGTAAAAGAATTAAAACTTTTAAAGCTAAGAATAGATTTAATAAATATGCAGCCTTGATATGTATATGCAACAGATTTAATTTTCCTGCAAGTCTATGCAATCCTTTAAAATTTTCAAGTAAAACAATTTTGCGTTTCTGACAAACATTAAACAAAACTTAACAAAAATTTTATTTTGCCTCTACTGTTGGTTCGTTTGTTTATTTGCGTGTGTGTGTGTGTGTTCGACGGAATAAATGGCAAATAGTGTTTGAACCCTCTCGGACTTTTATGAATTAACTCACTGTAAACTACTTTCTTAAACTGACTTATTATTGTGAAAACTAAAAAACCAAAAAAAAAATAATAGAAAAAGGGGAAATTAAATACAGTGAATGATTCAGAAACAAAGTTTAAAGCAAACAAAACTTTTTTACGACAATAAGTTAGCTTTTTAGACACCTCTATCTAGCTCATACTGATAAACTAAAAGTTGTGTTTAAGGAAACTCAAATCCCTACAGGGCAGTTAATGTTTCCATAGTATAAGATTTCTATGTGAGTGAGACTAGTTTTGGAATATTTGTAAGAAAGTGTGCAGTTTGTTAATTTTTCAACTGGTTTGTTGTGATAATTTTGTATTTATTACCCTCAACTCAGTGGTATATACATATATTACGAAATTGTATACTCCTCTTAATTGTTAATAAAAAGTTACAAAAAAGTCTTTGTTCTTTACATACAGATGTTTATGGATAATAAAATTAAAAGATTAAAATTTTAAAATATTGCACAATAAAGCTGTTTTTTTTTTATCAAAATGCTCTTATTTTCATTTTTAGAGTTGCAAGGCTACATATTACACAGAGAAAATAGAAAATCGATTTCAATTAACAAATTCGTATTACATTTGTATAACCAATTAAATTATTTGCTAGTTTCAGCCATACAAACAATATTAAGGTAGTTTAAGACTATCCAACGAATCATGTATTTTGTAGAAGATTATCAGTAATCGAAGTATTTGATATTGAGAGAAAATGCATATGGAAAATTCTAATTTTTAAATTCGTACCGAATTTCATATTATTTTCCAATGCACATAAAGTCAGTCGTACAGTCATAACTACTATCTAATAAATGTCAATTAACGGATTGTGATTGTCAAATTCTATGACACAAAAATTCAATTCATATTTTAAGTGAAACAATTAACATTTTATTTGATACAATTAAAGAAATATATAAGCATTTCTAGTTATGTATTTCAATTAAAAAATTAATTGTATTAACTAAAAATATAATTATTTTACATTCTTTGTTATATTTTTGAAAATTTTATATAATTTAAAATCAATTTCCATAAAATTATGTTCAAATTGTTTTCTGCAAAACAATTTTTTTTTATGCATAAAACTTATACTAAAAATAGATTATAAATGAAAAATTCTTTAACAAAATTAGTAGAAAAAAAGAGTAGTTTTGTCTTCTAAAACATTGATTATTTACATTCGCTCATTCTTACTCTAGTATAACTTCAACTCAGTGGAATAATTTCTCTATAGCTTATAACAGAAAAAACATAAAAAGAACGCCAAGTAATTATATAAAAAGTGCAAATGGCTTTTCTTTATTTTTACTTTCATATCTCCGAAAAGCTTTAACTAGAGATAGAAAAAACTAAATTTGTTCAAAGAAAAAAAAGTCAATAACGTTTATCAGCAGCTTTCTTTCATTAGTGACAGCTAAATATAAAAAATCGGAGTATTAATGATGGTGTATAAGCTTTTCATAAGTAAGTAAATACACCTAATCCTGTATTTACAAGGTTATTGATTGAACGCATTTAGAATAATATGGTTAGGTTAACACAAATAAACATTTATTATTTCTATAAGAAAATGAGATTTCTTATTCTTATGAAAATGTTGTCACTTTGTGAACTCGACAAGCGTACATCTTTAATACTTTTTTATTTTAATCTTAACTATTTACAATAATTATAATATAAATAAACTTTTTAACTGATTGCGTTTAATTGAAGCCAATTATGGAATATTACTGTCTGTGCTGTCTAATTTTATTTGTTTTTTTTTTTTCTTTATTTTCAATTAAATTTTGTAATTGATAATTTATTTACAGGCAAACTTTTTAATTAATATTAGTTAAGAATTCATTCAAAACAAAAATCTTCTAGTTGATATGATTAATTTGGTTGTTGGTCATAAATCAATAAAATATTTTATTAATACTACAAATATTTTAATTGCGGATTATTGTAATTTTTTTTATATTTGAGTTAGGATTAATATGGGACCTAAAAACCCATTGTACGTACATTTAACTAAAAGCAGTTCGGCTAAGATAACACTCTCACATTCATATGTCTATCATATACCTTAAGCATGTATTTATAAATACTTCTTTGGGATACTTTGGGCGTTTTAAGGGCCCAGCTGGTATACAATGTTTTTAATCTAGAATAAATATGCACTTTACA
The DNA here is from genome assembly GCA_963576795.1 of Metopia argyrocephala. Taxonomy (NCBI): domain Eukaryota; kingdom Metazoa; phylum Arthropoda; class Insecta; order Diptera; family Sarcophagidae; genus Metopia; species Metopia argyrocephala. The sequence continues at coordinate 2,343,300 of OY756208.1, forward strand.
GAGCATTCGCATTAACAGACTAACTTGTATTTAGAAAAGATTTCCAAATCTTATTTATATTCTAGAATGTACTTATAGTCAGAACTTCCTCTCTATTTGTGTTGGACAAATCATGCTATTAAAGATGTTCTATCCAACAGTCTCCAGCAGATATATGTATGGTGGCTTTCTAAAGAGTTTATGGCACAGTAGGATATGTTTTGAGTGCTAAGACCAACCATTTACAAGAAGTAAAATACTTTTCAATAGGCACTCTCTCTCTCTCTCTCTCTCTCGCTCTATCTTACGATAATATCTAACTGAAAACGATATGGTAAAAAATTTACACAAAAGGCATATTTTAATTGTTCTTTTGAAACACTTGTTTACTTCATAAATTGACCTTATTATTGAGTAAAATATATAACCTTTTAGTTAAGCTTCAGGTCAATTAAAATAATTATTCTTTCGATATTTCGCTACTTCTCTGCGTAGTTTCTTCAGGAAATATTTAGTATGTTAATATAAGGAAATATTTCTTTAACTAAAAGTTTATATATTAATAAATACATAAAAATAAAAGAAAAACATATAAATATTAGAAATAAAAATAATCAATACTTAAAATAGAGAAAAGTGGAGCTTTCAAAATTAATTACCGTGTGAACGAATTCATTTGCATATGTAACTGAAAGAGCGCCATAAGTATTTCAATGAATGAATGTGTCATGTGAACCTCTATTAAAACCAACAGTTTTCTTTTATATAAAATGATTTTGATTTGAAATCTCTAAAAAGCCGAAATTTGTACAAACAAAAGGGAGAAAAAGGTAGCTTACAATTGCAAATTAGAATATAAATTTTGTGCTTTTTATCAAATTAAATACAATCTTGTCTTCAACAGAAACTTTAAAATTAATTTCTTCATATCTTTTCAACAACCGTAAAAGAGCTAAAAGCAAAAACTAGATAAAACAGTTAATAATGAAGAAACAAAAATTAAAAAGAAAAGAACAAGTGACTGATTTTCTTGTTTTTTTTTTTATACAAAAAAGGCAACACAATTTACAAGAATGTAAGACACAAATTAAAAAAAAAGAAAAACACAAAGAAAAATTATTATATTTGTGCTTCGACCCTATTCTTTTCGTTATTGTTTACTTTCTTACTTCCGTATATACATGATTTATAAAAGTGTGTGTATTTATATTATTTTATTAGTGTTTGAAATTTCCATATGGAATTTCCAGGTGTTTTAATAAAACGTACACGTCCAAGCACACACTTATGAATGAATCACATTACAATCATCGGTCAGCTACATACATATCCACATACATATGTACATTCACTCTCTTCCTTTATAATTGTTAATAAAAAGACCAATAAAATGATTAGAAGTTAAACGAACTGTATAATAAGTAGAGTTTTTATATTGTTTGTGTATTGGTGTGGGTTTGTGTCTGTGTGTGTATATATATTAGTTCCATTACATGTATTTTATAATATGAACAAACACAATGACTTGCTTAATAACTACACTAGGTAGAGGAAGTTTGCGTACGGTTAATTATCTTATAAGATATTAACCATAAACATCCGAATATCTTTATGTCTCCTAAATGCAAATTTCTTTTCTTTGTTGCACTTATAACAAACAGTTTTTTAAAAAATTTAAATTAAAATACCAGCCAAATAAAAGAGAAGGTGTTGCATAGTCGTCGTAGTATTTTCCTTGAACACAAAATATTTCCAAGAGCTGAATTCAATATTCTAAAATACCTCTTTCGTACCAAAACAAGTACAATTTTGAACCTTTTGGATCACTTCCATCTTATAACAATGACGTGTTGAATTTATTGTTAATTTACCGAAAATATAAGCATTTGATTTGAGGTTGATGTTATCAATGATTAAAAGCTTTTTTTGTTTTTTTGGTTACTGCTGAGTTAACAACTTCAAGACAAATTCACATTTTACGCAGTTTATAGGAGCTGGTCGAGTACACTTTGTGTTTAAAAATCTTTTAGAAGTTTTTTTGGCATAGCTCGGACTAGTTTGTTAGCATCCTCTTTTGCCTTCGATGTTATTTATTGGTTTGTTGTTTTCTTTCCCAAAAAGTCCCAATTAATGGGATTAGGGGCCAATGAACGAAGAGGTGTATGCTATTGTAAAGAGATGTTATACAGATGCTGCAGTTTCACTGTGAATAAGACGTTTATTATTTTGAGTCATTCTTGAGTCATTTTGTCCATGGTGGGTTTAACAAGTAAAAGCCGAACCACTCTGCTTGTAGGCATACCACTGCACGGTCACTACCTTGCTTCACAGTGCCAGACATCTATTGTTTATTAAGAGAAGCAGCGTTCGCTCTCCATACTATTTGTATCCCACTAATATCCAAAGCAAACAACAAATCTTTCATCCGTAAAAATTACTTTTTTAGGAACTCTGGAGATACTTACTTACTTATGTTATTTGGCAAACTTTATTAATTTTTGATAAAAATTTTTTTTGAAGATTTTTCGAAGTATCGCTGTAAACTACTTTTGTAAATTTCATTTCAAAATCCTTTGCTACTTACTTATAAGCGGTTACATTGTGATTTTTGTTAACACGTCGATTAGGGTACTTGTTTGCTCAGAGCTGGGAGACAAATTCTTTTATTTCTTTGCAAGTGTGTACAACCTTTTTCATAGAACGGTAAGATCTTTCAACTATTTGTTCATTATATTTTAAACTTTTATTTCTTACCCGCTTACAAAATAGATTCAAAAATAAATTTCAATTTACACAAGAAATGACAACCATAAAGATTTAACTACAGAATTAGTTTAGCAGACTTGTTTTTAGCCAAAGAAGGAAATTTTTTTTTGTTATCGATAATCTTGAATTAGAGTTGCTATAAAATAAATTGAAATGATGTGTACTCAGACTTTTTATACTCAGTGTACATATAAATATTTCTTACTTTATACATACTCGTACATACACTTATCTATACACAAATGGTTTCCTTTAGTTTTTATTTGTTCCCTCCCAAGTGTGTCTTATCTATTTATTAGAAAATTACTATTAAGTATGAGTGTTAATTACAGTAATTTGTAAAAGTGTTAGTGCTGGGATTGAGTGTGTAATTTTTTTATTTCACTGACATTTATTTGTATGTGTTTAATAAATGTGAATGCACTTTAATAACAATCAACCGGTATTTATTTAAAGATATTACACGCACTTAAGAAACGAAGAGGAAAATAAATCATAAAAATAATGGTTTTTTTTCTCTCTTTTTTTTTAATGATTCCATACAACTTAGTAATTGGAAAATGATAATTTAAATAGATTGCATAACAAATACAATATGTTTTAATGCCTATAATTATTCTGTTAAATGCATACTTCTGTTGCAATCGGCGTGTTGTATTTCCACTTTAAAGTTTTATTTATACCAGAGCCAACAAAGAATGATTAATTTATTTGAATGCATAGCGTTAGTTTTATTTGACATTGTTTTGTCTAGGGGTTTAATTGAAATAAAAATAAGAATGTTCTCATAATGAATCAAACGTTTACAAGGCTTTTCTACTGAATTATAACGTGGAATGATTTACACAAGTACACGCAGAAAGGAATTATAGATTTATATTCCACACAAAACATTTCTTAAATCTACAATAAGACTTTCTCATGAACACGATTGCATGAATTTTACCATTTTTAGGAGTGTATTTTATAAACTTTCTTTGTTGAGAATTTAATTTAAAATATAAAGTTTTTATTGTTATTTATGCCTGTGGCATTTTAAACCACAATAACTCGTGTTCAAATTAAATTTATAGAAAAAATTAAATTGATAATAATAATAATATCCTGTCAAATGCACAATTCAAAAGCAACAACAATAACAACAATGAGTAGATACAAACAAAAAAAGAAAATATGTTTTTAATTTTTATTTCATTTAATTTAAAGGTTTAGAGGTTAAAAAAAACACCAACAAAAAATAGTTGATGTTGACTTTACAATAAGTTTTTATATGTTTCCCAATTCTTTGTTGTCTTTTCCAAAAAACGAAAAAAAAGCCGAAACAAATTTCAACTACAAGACTGTGCTGAAATAGAATTGGTAATGAAAAGCAAAAATCGATAAAAAAAAAGTTGTTTTTGTTGTTGTGGAGCAAACATGTTGACAGAAAGCAAAAACAAATTCCAATTTTTCTCTCAAATAATAAAATTTTACGAGATATTTTGTAGTTGAGAAAAAGAAAATGCTAACAATGTACACAATTTGTAACATTTTGAAAAAAAAAAAAAAAAACATAAAAAATCATTAGAAAAATATGTTTCAACAACAAATTATTTTCTATTTTTAGAATAGAAAACCAAAAGTCAAAAGTTTAGCAAAAGCTGTGACAGGAAAAGGGTATTTTGGTTATCGAATTGTTGAAATGTTTCTTTCCAGTATTAAAATCCCTTTAAATAATTTAATTTCCAATTATTTGAAGCTATAAAATGAAATAAAAAAAAATCTCTTCACTTTTAAGTTTGATTTAAAATTGTAGATTCTAATTGAAATGTTAAATTGATGTTTTCCTTTTCATAAACAATCGTTTCGACAGACAAACAATCCATACACAAACAATTACGTAAGAAATTGGGTTTTTATAACACAATTGTCTGACTTACGTTTGTTTACGTTATTTTCTCAATTTTTCTCTTTGAGCCCAAATTCTATGATTTGCCAGGGTATATAATTTTCAGTTTTGCTCAATTTTTCTAATATAAAAAAATAATTTTTACATATAAAAATGGCAACCCTATTTTTTGTTTACAAAATAAATTCAATTAGAGAAAATATAATTTTTGTTGTAGAGAAAAAAAATAAAATATTTCCTATTAATAAATTTTTCATTACAGGCCTTTTCTGAAAATCGCTTTTTGTAAAAAAATTACGAAATTTATGAAATAATGATTTTTATATATAAAATGTATGATATTAAAAATAAAAAAAAATTAAACAATTACATGAAAGGCCTTTTTTTAAGAAAGTGGTATTTGTCTTTATGATTTTTCTTTATGTTTTTCGGACTTTAATTTGCTCTCAATTATACCAACAAAGTTATTGATCTTTGTATTCACTTCTTATTTGGATCAAAATACAAATAATTTTACAATTTAAAAGTAAAATATCACCAAAAAATAAAATATTATATATTTTCTTGTAATTTGAAACCAAGTGATTTTCAGAACAGGCCTGTATGATTTTGTTCGTACACAATTAAATTTTTTTGATTGTGCGTTTTTGACTTTTCTAACAAACGAAATTGTGATATAGAAACCACATAAAGAGACAATTTGTATACAGCTCTTACGTTTTTACTCAAAATTGTTTTATAAAAACCCAAATGAAATTTTTATACACAAACAAACGAAAATTGTGTATCAATTGTCATATGGAAACAGGCCCTTATTTTTTAAATTAAAATATTACTTGTACATTGGGGAAAAAATTAAAAACACTGGTTTACAGTTAAAAAACTCAAAGCAAAAATAGTCAAAATGTAAAGGATTTTATGTCGAGATTTCCTGCAATGGACGTGGAATGGAATTTTGCCAATTCGAGAACAGCTTATCAGCTTTGAAGAAGTAAAACGACAAAAGATACTGCATGAAATTGCCTTCAAACAATTTTAACATTATTTTTCGCTATGCCCAACAGTTTTAGAGTTATTTGGAGACGAGCCTCAAAACAAGGAGAATTACTTTAAAAAATTTTAAAATAAAAAATAAAAAGGAAAACTTTTAAGTGTTCTTAACTTCTTGTAAAGATACATTTATTACAACTAAAACGAACTATATTTCGTCAAAATCATAGTTTGGCCTTTGATCTACTCACTACTTCTTTAGAATAACTGAACGAAATAACATTGACTAACAGCCTGTTTCCAAAAGACGAATGGTTTAAAAAATTCGTCTTTTTATATGTGAAACAACAACAAACCACCTTATATGAGTGTTTTTCATATAAGAAGACGAACCTCTTAAACCATTCGTCTTTTGAAAACAGGCTATAAGGTGCCAATTTTTATTGAGTTAAGTATCAAGTCGCTATTACTACCGGTCCAAAATGTTTAATTATAAAATTATTTAAGGCTTTTTTTCTTCGTTTTATAATATTTGATTGGAATCTAACGTCTGTGTTTGTATTTTCATAGTCATTTTCACATATTAAATGTTCTGCATTTAGTGGCCTGTTACACAAGCTATGAATAAATATTTAAAACGTCATAAGACAATTCAATCAAATCAAATTTACGACTATAAATATGTACATATGTTTCTGCTTTAAAACAAAACAAACAATCCTCAATCGTTTTCAATGCTTTATTTGTTCTTTTAGGGGAAAAGAAAGTTAACATCCATCCATTCATGTGTATGAACAGAACAATGAAGTGGGGGAGAGAGAGAAAGAGAGAGAAAGTAAAATGTCACATGAATTGCTTTTTATTCTTTTGTATTCTTGAGTAGTGTGTTGAGTTGAGGTTGAACAATAAATTCAGTAGTACTCGTATATACAGTTTTTGGGTGTGATCGCACATTGGGAAGGTTTCTTTGACAAATTCTGGCAAGTTCCCGTTTAAATTTTGTTCGCTACCTACCAGGGTTGTCATATTTTTATTAAAATGTGTAAATTTTTACTAATTATTTATACACGTATATGTATAAAATCAATTTTATATTATAATTATTATTAAATTTTAAAGTCCTTTCTTTTGTAGGAGCAAAGTTTGTACAATTGCAGTAATTTTTTGTTTAAGAAGTTGTTTGTCCCTAAAATAAAATAAAAAAGTTTGAAATATCGAACTGATTTTTAATTCTATTTCACGTAATTTAAATTAATTTTTAAAAATATTCTTTCAAAATTGGCGGTAAAAAAGAAAGAAGGAACTTCTTATTTTTAATATTTCTTCCCAAATGTACAGGGTGGGGCAAAAGTCACGAAGGGTTTTTAGCGAACTGCATAAATTAATCTTTCTTGGGAATCTCGTAGCTTTAGTTCTTGCACTAACTGCAGCTTGTATGGGAAAAGATATAAATTTCCCTTTAATATTCTGCGTAAAAACCGCCTAGACATTTGCAGTTCAGCAGAGCGCCTTCGAGTTGATGTTTCAAGATTCTCCTCAGCACTCTCCAGAACTCGTTGAATATTTGCTTCATTAATTACAGAATATGGTCTTCCGCTTCGTGGAAGGTCCCTTATTGAGCCTTGTTCCTGAGAACGTGTCACTAAGCGTCCAATCATTGATTCGGATGGTGAATTCCGCACATTAAAATGACGACGATAGACTCGTTGAGTTTGAATTATTGATCGATGATGTTCAAAATAAAGTTCTGTGATTTTTGTTCGCTGGATAACGTTGTAACCTTCCATAATTTATCTCCCAGATTTATTTTACAAGTCCTAAAAAGAAAAATAAAAGAAAATTAAATTAGAAAAGTTATTAATTTTTCAAATCCCTTCGCGACTTTTGCTCCACCCTGAAACGATTTCGATCGATCGATTTTCAAATTCATTTAAAACTTTGTTTTAATTTTATTTTTAATTTTTATAATCATGAAAAAAATAATAAATAAAATCAATCAGGTAAAAAGGAATAAAATAAATAATGTTATAGCAACTTATAATTTCATTCGATTTCAAATTCAATCGCATTCGATTTCCATCATATACCAGAATTTGTTCATATATCTTTTTTGTCGAAGATGTCAGAGCTCGGGTTTGAACCCTGGGCTCATGTCTTAGTAAGCCAAAACACTAATCACTAGACCACGGCGACTACTAAAAAGATAATAAACTTTTCTTTTTTTGAAAAAAAAAAGAAATATATTTTTTCTGTATTTTTATCCAAACTTACAAAAACAGAAAAATCTTGCAATATGACGACACTTCTGCCGACATTAGAAAAGTTTACTTTTACAAATTTTTCTTATCGTTCCCTATATACGCATTGCTTCTTGTGCTTTTTATTGCAACGAACTAAAAACAAAGACACTTTGCGAGTACGTCAATGTCAGTATTCTCCCCCGTCTGTGTTTTCCCTATCATCCTCAAACTGAAGACTGCAAAGCAAACTTTCCCAATGTGCGGCAAGTCTGTTATTCTTTCACGAGATTATGCAGTGCAGGATTTAACCGCCTATACTCTAGGAGGCATACACATGTACGTATGTATGTATGCACACATGTATTGTTTGTATATACAACTCATACAACAAATGTCATGCCTTTGTATACTAAATGACATCCGGTTAATAGCAACTAAAAAGTAAAATCAAAATAAAAACAATTCCTAAATATGTCAAACACACATTAATCTGAATTTGTATGTTCATGTTAATGTGTTAATAGAGTTTCCCGGCATTCCATAAAATACGTGTTTAGGTATAAGTAAATAAGAAATACTAAATTTTAAAGGAGTGGTAGGAGTATAACAACACAGATCCATACGTTCATACATATTTACGAGTATGCACATAAAATGTGATTACAACTACGGCAACATAAAATCAACAATAATTTAAACAAAAAACAAAATAGAAAACAAAATATAAAAAAGTGAAAAAATTGTTAGTTTTCTTTTTTTTAATTTTTATAAATAAATATCCGACAACAGCATGCTGTCAAAGGAAAAAGTAATAGAAAACGGAATTGAAAAGTGAAATAAAACTAAAATTGCATTTTAATAATTGAAAACAAAGAAATAATTTACGACAGCCAGCATCACAATGAAAAGAAAAAAAGTAGTTTAACTAACCTCAGCAACAAAAGTGAAATGAATAAAAATAAAAGAACCGGAAAAACCATAAAAAAGTAGAAAATTTTTAAGCTTTTAAGTATTTCGACTAAAAAAAGAATAAAAAAAATTATTAATCTTTGAAAATGGGAAAATTTAAATTACAAATACTACTTTTATATAAAAATGTATAAACAATATTTTTTGTTTTTTGTTTTTTTCTTTTTTTTTTTGCTTCATGCATTATTTCCCTTTTTCCTCTCAAGAAAGAAAAAAAATGTTTAACAAAAAATGAAACTATAAAATGTTATAAATGTTGGTAATATTTTATGATAAAATGAAATGCGCTTTGGCTGTGATATATTTATATTTTGTATTGTAACATATTTGTGTGTTTGAGTTAAATTGTTAAAAAAAAATAAAATAAAATGGCTGCTGTTGCTGGTCTATATGGTTTAGGCGAAGATCGTCAGCATCGCAAGAAACAACAGCAGCAACAGCACCATCAGCTGGAGCAACGTGAACAAAAGGAAGAGCAAAAGAAACTGGCTGAACGTAAATTGGCCAGAGATCAACAGCAATATTTGAAAGATATACAACGGCCATCATTTGACGGGTGATGTATACATTGTTTTACTAAAAATCCTATATACTAAAACATACATATATCAGGTTATATATTTCTGATATGATTTTTATTTCTTAAATTCTTTATGATTATTACATATATACTTATGCATACATACGTATGTTGTATGTATTTGTGTATAGAAAAATAATTATAGTACTCACAGTGTATGCCATTATATGATATTGCTATAATAGCACACTTTGTGAATCCCCCAAATAAATATTCCTTAAGTTAAGATTTTTCTTTTATATTAATTTAATTAAATTATTTTAATTTAATTAATGAAACAGTAAGAGAATCTTTAATATTTTAATGAATAGTAAAATTATTCAAGCCACCATTTGCTATATTTCGACTACATATATAAAACTGCAGTTATACAACATATTACAGCTGGTGCACATAGTGCAAAATTCGAATTGAATTCGATTTATACCAAAGACTTTGGGTGTGTAATACTACATGGAGCAGAATACAGTGCATTCGGAATAACGTGAGCTAACTCGTACCGTTGGTGTGATTTTTTTCAGTTTTCGACGTTTGCTAATTCAAAAACTTTTACTTACAAAATGTATTACAGCGTTGTATTCTACGTGAACATAGATGAAATAGATAATTTTCACTGTTACTGAAATTTAAAATATTTAAATGCAAAGTTTTTTACCAACGCACTATGGGTAAAAAAGCGATATTTTTGGCATTAATTGCAGCTTTAAAGCTAGAGACTTAAAATTTTGCACGAATTTAACTAACACCAAAATGGAATTTTGGTTTTTTTTTTTTTTTTTTTTTTGATTTGGACCACGCCTTCTTCCGCCTCCCCATTAAAACATTTTGGCATAAATTCGGCTTGGGTGCACCTCGGCATTTTTTATTTTCGTTATTTGAAATATATGTGATTAGAAAGCTGTTTTAAGAATCTGTAAGTTTGCATCTAAAACTATTTTATTTTATTAACCCATTAGGGGCCAGTACTAAAAAACTATTTCTTAATCTCACTTTTTATAAAAAACCACTTAAGTGTTTATATTTTTTTGGTAGACTCAGATAATAGACAAGTTGAATAAAACTAAGCACGGGATCCGTGCTGCTTACTTAATGCTTTGATGTTAATGTATTGGTGCTTTCTAAAGCCATTTTCAATTCCTGTTATACTCTCGTTACTAACAGCTTTTTTCAACAGAAATGCTGTTTGTTTTTTGTTTGATTTTTTCTGTTCTGCGGCAAGCTCAGATGCTAACTTTCTCTTCAAACGAGGCCCTCCATCAGTATAGTCTAAATGCCTCCGACCTCGTTTATTGCCGGGCAAGCCGCAATCACTTATTTCAATAATTGGATGCAAGCAAACGCGAGTGTTTTTTTTAAATCCTTCAAGTATTCGATTGCATTTTGGCAAATTTAAATTTATGAAAACAATACTTGGGTAATTAACTGATGTTGCTCATCTGATAAGTTTTGTTGTGTAAAATTCTCCAAACTAAATTCTTTTACACTTTTTGTCGATTTTAGCTGCTCCAAATTTCAAGCAGTGTTGAATGGCAAAACTCGTATGGTACTACAAAATTAAGTTTTTTCCCAAAAGGAACAAAAAGGAGCAAAAAGTGGTAATGGTGTTTGATAATAAACAGTTTTATTAATAACTTTTTTCAGAAACATTGCAAATACCTTTCTATACACAGAAGTTATATTCCACACAATACACGTATGTTTGTTAGTTTCGACCTATAATAACACACTAAGAACACACTGAGTTACTAGACAATAACACATAACTATTTTTTAAGCTATATCAAAAATTACTTTACATACCTTGTCTAACTTCTTCCATATTTAAACTTTTTCACAGTCTTTAAAATTAATGTTTTACTCACGATCAAAGTTTGTAAAAATTTCGCGCGAATTTTCTATTCATAATGCGACCATGAAACATCTGACTTTTTTCTTTCATAAAATAACAGGGTGCAACATAAAAATTATAAAAAAAACACGTTTATATAACTATCAGAGTATACGAATTCAAAAAACGAAAGCAGATTTTAAATTTTAAACAAAAAAAATTGAATTTATGCCAAAAATAGCAACATTTTACCCATAGTGCAACGGTAGAAACTGCTACATATTCAACCAAGTATCTTGTAATATACACTTACATACATATATTAATATAAGCAATAAATGACAATTTGTTGTCAATCAGGAAATTATATTTCAAGACATCTTCTGTTAGCTAAAGAATAAAAATACGGGTACAAAACTCCCTTTTGCCACACGCACTACGCAAGACTACCTTCTAACTTACAGGGAAGCATCTGAAAATATAAAAAATAATTAACATATTAAAGTCATAGTTTTCCTATTATACATATATTGAGTTAAAACTCTTTAACTTGTTTTGTCCACTCTTAATAGAGCATTACCATTCCTCTAATTAACTTTTTACCATAAAAACAAAAAGTTTTTCATCACAAACGGAAATAAAGCAAAATATAATGGCAATAATATCCGAAGGGAATAATAAGTAGTAATTTACTTATTATGCTTCATTAAATCATGAATAGAATAAAAAGAAAAGAGGAGAAGAAAAAAACAATATAGAAAAGAAAATTATTTAAAACTTCTTGCAAAATGCGACTCATTCAGGACAATGTACGGTTGCTTATTTATATATTTTTGTTTTGTTTTGTTTTTTTATTATTGTTGTTGTTAATGTTTTTATATCATTAAAACTACTGTCAACGGAATGAAGAAGAAATGTTTTAATGTTTGCATAGAAATCATGCATTTAAATGTTCTTAAAGGTTTATGACAAAGAAGAAGTTCTTTAAATATTTTACACGCAAACACTTACTTTATTCCATTATTTCCTGAAACTAAAAAACTTTCATTTAAGACAAGACGTCTTTTGTTTGCTAAAAAATAAAAACACATACACAACTCTCTTTTGACACACACACTACCAAACATTACGTTTTAAACAAACAGTTAGACAATCAAACAAAAAACTGCAGTTTACTGGGGACATCTATTGCAGCAATAGCGGTAATCACTCTGAATTGCAAACGTTTTTGCAAGTCTTGCCAGCGAAACAAAACAAATCAAATAAAATAACAGCAAATTGTAAACAGATATGCTGGGATTTTATGCTAGGATTTAGACTTTTGCAAGACTTACAGAAGCATTTGCTACGAAGAGTGATTACCACTATTGTTGTTATGGATGTGCCCAGTAAACTGCAGTTCTTTTTTGGAAGCACTGCAAACGGAACAAACCCAATCAGATAACAGCAAATTGTAAACAGATATGCTGGGATTGTATGCTAGAAATGAGGCTTTTGCAAGACTTGCATAAGCATTTGCTACGAAGAGTGATTACCTCTAATGAAAGACAGAAAGAAAAAATAAACAGAATGATAGCAAGTTAATAAAGTGAATCAGTGTTTGTAAAAATGCAAAAGTAACAAACAGAAAAAAACCGATAAGAGAGAAGGAGAAAAAAATTTAATGTCAAAACATATACTTTTATCAGGGATTCCAGCTCTTTTCACAGATTTTATTCCCAATTTTCAATGTTTTGTCGCCAAAAATCCTCAAATAATAAAGTTTGGACTAAATGAATGCAAGCTTGTTTTTTTTAGGAAGAATAATCAAATCCGATTTGTTTTAATATTCAAAGGTAAGAGTAAAATCAAAATTTAGTTATTTTGTTGTACTGCATAAAATTTGCTTTATAAGGTTTTAATATTTCTGACGATGCTTTTAATGTATCACAACAAATTGAGTTTTTTTCTAAAGAGGTTCATATTGCACTCTGTTGGCTATTTTAGCATATTCAAATTTAGCTTATCAAGCTCTTAAAATCACTTTGTATCATTTTAGTATCTTAGTACGAAAAACCGATGGACCATAATATAATTAAATTTGTACCCGCATCCGTACGAAATATGTATTTCTATGTATTCCAATATTGTTTGCCTTTGAACTACATATAGAGAAGAAATTGAAATACTGCAATTGACCGATAACGAGAGGAGCTAGAGTGTTGTTTCACTATATGACTCTGACAATAAATATTCTTTCAGACATAAACTTAAAAGTGTAACAATGATGAAAATTAAGAATATTGAAATTATATATCTATAAAATTATGTGGTTATTGTAATGCCCTGTTCACACATGAATTATAATTGAGTCAATTTAGACTGGAATTGAGTTATCATATAGTGCAATTGAGCTTACTCAGTTAGTATTTACCAGCTGAAAATATTTTAATATTGCGAGTGAAGATTTTTAATTTGGAAAAAAATACAAGTCTTTGGGCTCGAGAAAAAAAATATCGAAATATTTTTAAAGGGTTGTTTAAATTTTTTTTCCATTAAAGTCTTTATTAAATTAATCTGTCATTTTTGCTTGCATTTACATTTTTAATGACACTTCATTTTGGAATAACCGATTCTCAATAAACACACATACATATGTACATTTATAATTTGACTTTTGACCTTTAACTACGGAGGTGAAATATTTTTTCATAGTTATTGACGTGGGTAAATTTTACCACCTTTTGTTTTACCAAAAAAATTAGTAAAAAAAAAAATTTTTTTTAATAATTTATTTTTAAAAGAACAAGAAAATAAATTTTTATATAAATATGATTATAAAAATAAAAAAATCTAAGATTTAGTATAACAAAACAGGGACTAAACAGCGCTCAACCGAAGAAAATAAATTACAAAATCTAAGGAGGGGGTAAAATTTACCACCACCTCAGTAGTTAAAGGTTAAATAGTGGCGTAAATACGTAGTAATTGCGCAATTTATTAAAACTTAATTTCGTTAATTCCTTAATTGAGCAATTAAAGCTTATTCGTGAACATGGCAATACTCTCGGCCATATTAAAAGTCTGCAATAATAATTTGATAATAATGATATGTTGTTTCTTCTTCTATATTAATTATCAATATGGAATAGTTTTAAATAATTTAAGAAAATACAAATATTTGTGCCCCTGTGGTTTAGTGGGTAGTGGGAGAGTTGAGGGTTTGATTACCACCAACGAAACTGGTGTGCGACACCATAAGCTAGGTAAGCTTATGGTTTTTCTCACTCTGTAACTTATAATTTTTTTAATAATTTAATTACAATAAAGTTTAATATTGTGTTGTAATTTATTAAGTATAGAAATAAATAAATATACTTATAAATGAAAATAAAATCGAAAATAATCAAATTTTTAATTGACTCATTTGAAATGTTTAAATTAAATTAATTGAAATTTTAAATAGAAATAGCAAAAAACAAATGCATTGACCTAAAATAAAGCACATTTTTAGCTCATTAATCAATTAAACGATTAATTGAATCAATTAATTAAACCAATTAATTAATTGCATTCCAATATGACTTTTTCTCTATTTTCTTTTATTTGTATTTAAACAATTGATTTATTTGTGAAATGTAAAAATATTTTGGACATCTTCTATGCTCTCTCTCTATAAGAATTTTTCTTCTATGTTCGTGTCCTAAAGAAGTGCAGTCTTAAAAGAGTTGCATTGAGCGCAAGGCATCAACAGCTATAAGGAAATTGGATAAAAATATTACCTGTTAACAGTGGCTTTTGTTCATTTTTATTTATTTTTTTTTTATTGCTTTTTTATTTTTATTCTATATTCAAATGACTTCCTCATAGTTTAACTGCACGAACAATGTTGACAATTTTGTTTAATTGTAGCTGCTATTGCCAACATTATGGCATAATAGCACGTGATGCCTTATAAAAAAAGGGCTTTAAGCAAACAATAATAACAATAGAAAAAACAAAAACAAAAAGAAATAAAAAGAACAACAACAATGGCAATAACAACAATTCTCACTTAAGGACAACGCCTTTCTTTTGCATACAAGTTTAAAAATATTTCTAAAAAATAAAGAAAAACAAGCAAGAAATTCTACAAAAAAGTTTTTTTTTTAACTTTTTTTTAAATTTAATCCAATTGTAAAGAAATATTAATTACGAGTGCATATAACGAAAAACAGAAATTATTTTAAAACAGTTCAATTAAAAAACAAAAATTTTAATTGAAATGTAATACGGCAGTCTATTTTTGAAAAAATTTTCTGTCTCTTTTTTTTTTTCTTTTTTTGTTTTTGTTTTATTCAATTATAAGAATTTATTACAAAAAGAAAAAAAATATTTTTAATGATTCCTCATTAAAATTTTTATGACTTTGGAATCGATCTATTTTTAAATTGTAATGATTTATAAGCAACCAATTATGTTGGCATTTATTTTCACAAAATGATATTTTTATGATATATCAATGCATTTTATATTCACAAGCAGTTCGTTCGTATTATAAAGTCAATTGGAATTTTATTCTAATATCGACAATATTTTTTTAATTAAGTTTCTTTTAGAGTAAAACTAAATAGAAAAAATAAATTTTTTCCTTTTTGTGTGTATAACATTGTGTGAAGAAAATAATTCGAAATGTCACAGACATCCCTGGTATAAAACACTGAAAGTTTCTTCGTTTTAATTACTTTTCTTTGTTTCTTTCCACGTTGCTGATTCTTTTTGCCTCAGTTTTGTATTCCACATATTAAATATCCATGGTGTGAATATGTATATGATTAATCAAAATAGTAGATTTTAGCTAAATAGGGGAAGAATTTTTTTGCCAAAAAAAAAAAAAAAATACTTTTATACAGCAGAATCTCGAAAAAGTTTATTTTCGTAAAACCTTATCACTCGTTTAAATTAACCAAAGTTCTGCTTCCATTTGCATAAGAATTTTATGCACCAGTTTCTTTTTTAGTGATCTTCACTATTAAACATTAGATTTAATGCAGGTCATATATGGATGGTAAATTAAAATTTGTGGAAATATTATTTCAATCGCTATGGTTTAAATTAAAAAGAATGTGAAACACATTTTTTCACATAAAGCAAAGGGCAGTCTTAAGCTGTCAGCGTGTTTACCGATCGTGCAATGAACTGTGTACAGCGCTATAGTCTTGTACAGCGGTCTGTAATTGTTATACGAAAACCAAGGTGTTCTACAAATATATGTTTTGTTCAGAAAATAAATAAAAAAAAATATGTGCGTATGTATGTATGCATATCAGGTGGGCAATTTAAAAGTTTAAATTCAAAACTTGAATAAAACAAAAATCGTTTGAAATTTTGTCAAATTTATTTTCTTGTTGTGAAGTACAATAGTTCCGGAGGCTGACCTCTCAGTACCCCATTTTATCGAAATAATTTTCAAATACTTTCTCGAGTATATGGTGTCGGTCCCGGTACTCATGAATAAAAAATGAACGCACGCTACATGGGTGCTGTAAGAAGCTAAGCCGTAATTCTTAAACAGCACTATAGTACCTAATTATGTAAGTATATGTATATCTGTGGAATTTTGAAAAAAACGTCTTCTCTCGAAATAAGACAATTTTCCAAGATTTTTATAGTAAATATAGAATTCCCTTGTCCTTCTCTTGCTCTAATCCCTGTATTTCTATGACCTTTGGAACGCAAGATATGCAGTTGACTAATCGACCGCTTTCAGACTATCCCCCAATTTCAATTTGACAAAACAACTTCTATAAGAGAATTAAGAATAATTTGAAAAAATAATGTCTATAGAAAATTTTATTTAATTTTTATTATTATTTTTTAATTATTTTCATATTGTAGAGAAAACTAGAAGTATTTTTTTTAATGACGCCGAAATATTTTTTCCAGATCAACTTCTTTCAACCTTTTTTTCATATTCCATTTTAATAAAACAACTTGTCTTGACTTAAGCGATTAAGATAATTTTCTAATTTAATCAAAAAAATTCTAACAAAACGACTTGTATGGTGGAAGCTAATTTTCTTCTTCAAAATCTATTTAACAAAAAGTCTTAAAGAAATTTCTAATTGCTTCTAGAGGGAAAAAATGTCGCATAATGTTCGTTAAGTATTTGTGTGTGATATCCAAGTTCAAAATTTCTTTAATTTTATAAGCAATAACTTCTATTAGCCTTTTTAACTCCTTTTTTTTTTTTTTTTGCTCTACTGAAAAGTTGTTGATTTAGAGAGAAGACATTTTGTCAAATGTCCACAGACATGTATGGCCCTCGTATCTCGTCAATGGCATCACAAATTTGGCCTTCAAAAGCTTAGTTGTCTCTGTTTTGTCAGCATAATACTTTCGTTTAAATCTCAGTTCTTTTTTTTGTGCGGCCAATTGTGATATGAAATTAAACTCGTTCACAGCAATTCATGAAGAGTGCGCACAAAAAAGTCATTTACCATTTCCAAACAATTGTTTTTGTGTTGAAATACCAACGTTGCTGAAGCGTATATCAATTCATTTCGTTCAGTGGAGTTATATAGTGAATTTTGTGACTGATTAAATTGAAATAAATATTGTAGTCGCCGTGGTCTAGTGGTTAGTGTGTTGGCTTACTAAGACAAGAGCCCTGGGTTCCACACCCAGCTCCGACATCTTAAAAAAAAAGAAATATGAAAAAAATATTTCTTTCGGCGACTACCTCTCAGCAGTCTTCTGGCAAAAGCTCTGAGAATAATTAATTGCCATGAACAAGCTTCTCAAGTCTGTCGTTCGGAGTCGACATTAAACTGTAGGTCCCGGTACTCATGGATAAAAATTGACACACACAACATGAGTGCTGCGAGAAGCTAGGCCGTAATCCTGACTCAGGGTTGTAAAGGCCAGTTATGTATGTATGTATGTATGTAAATATTGCCAGATTCGAAATAACTCGTGGTTCAAATTTACCGATCCTACAGTTTAAAGTCGATTCCGAACGACAGACTTAAAAAGCTTTTTCGTGGCAATCAGTAACTCTTAGAGCTTTTGCCAGAAGACTGCTGAGAGGTAGGTAGTAGCCGTAAAAAATATTGTTTTTTTTTGAAGATGTTATATATCTGTGGACATTTGACAAAACGTCTTCTTTCAAAATCAACAATTTTTCAGTAGAGCAAAAAAACAGTTAAAAAGGCTAATACAAGTTATTGCTTAGAAAATTAAAGAAATTTTGAACTTGGATATTATACACAAATACTTAACGAACATTATGCGACCTTCTTTTTCCCTCTAGAAGCAATAGTTTTCTTTAAAACGACAAAAAATTAATTTAGGACTTTTTGTTAAATTTTTTTTTGTTCAAATTTTAAAGAAAAAAATTAGCTTCCACCATACAAGTCGTTTTGTCAAAATTTTTTTGATAAAATTTGAAAATTATTTTAATCGCTTAAGTCAAGACAAGTTGTTTTGTTAAAATGGAATATGAAAAAATGGTTGAAAGAAGTTGATCTGGAAAATATATTTGGGTTCTATTTTTCCCTTCAATATGCAGATAATTAAAAAATAATAATAAAAATGAAATACAATTTTTTATAGACATTAAATTTTTTAAATTATTCTTAATTCTCTGAAAGAAGTCGTTTTGTCAAATTGAAATTGGGGGAAAGTCTGAAAGAGGTCGATTAGTCAACTGCATATCTTGCGTTCTAAAGGTCGTAGAAATACGGGGATTAGAGCAAAAGAAGGACAAGGAAATTCTATATTTACTATAAAAATCTTGGAAAATTGTCTTATTTCGAGAGAAGACGTTTTTTCAAAATTCCACAGATATTATACTTTAAGACCAAACAGCGACGTTTGTGAAGAAACTATAAGCCCATACTGAATTGTAAGAGCATTCAGTAAATATTTTATTTTTTACGTTTTACCTTTAACTCCATAAAAAAGTAAAGATTTTCCTTTAAGCTTCTCGTTGTAAACCAAAAAATAAGATTAAACAAAAATCTGTCTCGTATTTTAAAAAAGGATGTACTGAATTCATTATATCACCGCAATTCGTGTAAATTGTGTTTTACATTTTAATACAAATTTAAATATTTGTACAGTTTCCCTTTTGGTTAAATCTATTTTTTTGAATCTGCAAAGGCAACACACAGAACACATTGGTATGTATGTGTGTGTAGTAAATAAATACAAATGGTGGCGAGCATACTCGTATATACGTATAACATATGTAGGTATATACTGTAAGTATTTATATATGCCTGTGTAGTAATAAAATATAAATAAAATTTCAATAAAAATTAACACAAGCACCGCTCCAGTCTTCCAATGACTGACCTACAGCGTTAAGACCGCCATACGTCATACGTATTTTTCAACACACACATACATAGATCTTTCATATAATATCCCTGAGATATGTTGCGGTTTTGTTGTTTTATCTACCTCTGTTTTTTGTATGCCTCTGTTAAGTTAAGTGTACAAATATTTGTGAGCAAAAAAAAAAAAAAAATTCAGAAAAGTAAAAGCTCTTTCGCTTACAAAAATATATACACACAGGCCCATTTTTTCTTGCTTACAGAACCAAGTTAAGGTTTTTTTCATGCGGAAGTAATGATGTTTTAAGTGAAAAATTAAAAAAAAAGATGAAAAAAAAAAAAATTAAATCAAGCACAGTACAATCAGCCATATCTGTTTTACTGGGTTATATAAAATCAACCTAAATTATATCCATTCGTATATATATATAGAGAAACGTTTGTACATAACCTATAAAAAAGTATAGTATACAAATGGCTTTAACAAAAATTAGAACAACACACTTTACTTTTTTTTAAATAGTTTTTAATTAGAAAAGCATTTGAATAGAAAGGAAAAAAGTTTTTTTTTTTTTGTTTTGTTTTTCAACTCAGTAATAAATTGCATCGGTATAT
Organism: Metopia argyrocephala; assembly: GCA_963576795.1. Lineage (NCBI taxonomy): Eukaryota > Metazoa > Arthropoda > Insecta > Diptera > Sarcophagidae > Metopia > Metopia argyrocephala. Next base: position 2,363,452 of record OY756208.1, read on the forward strand.
AAATACTCATTTTAAAAGAAATTATGATTTCTTGCAAAATACAAAACCCAAGAACAACAATAATAATTTCATGGTCAAAATATGACTGAGCATTTGTCAAGTGTAGGAAGCTGTAGAAGAGAATATAGTGATTCAAAGCCATCAGAAAAGTTATGACAATAACAAACCAAACATTTCTATAGAGCAACTCAAATCTTAAAGAAAAAAAGAAAAATAAACACTAAAATGTAAGTACAGCATTAACTTATTCGTTTATTAGTAGTTTAAGGTAATCATTGTTTAAAGACATGAAAAGTCCTAAATAGAAAACAAGGTAGATATGAAAAGGGTTCATCAAATTTTAAAATGTCTATACCATTCATAATGATTTTGAGAATCTATTAATGTTTTGAGAACTTCAACGTGTAATTTTTGTTGCATAACTAGATATATAAATCAATTGATTGAATCTGATTGTTATTTGTAGCAACCTTGAATTTCAATACCAATACCCGAATTTATAATATTAATCGAATGATTTTAATTAAAAATACTTTTAAAATATTTTTTAATATCAAAAAGTATGGGAAAAATCAAATCACAAATCTGTTTAAAATATGTATTTATCGTTATATGATATAGAAATCCAAGTTCGAATTCCAGTTCCTTCACGAACGTCAATTTCTTCTTTGAATAAGAAAGATCATTGCAAAAAACAATATAAATTTTAAAAAGAATTAAGCTCTGATCTAATAAAAGCATTTCTGGCAACACAAATTTATTTATTTTAACCCATTAACGCCCGCTGTACTATATATAGTACACAACTTAAAGTTCAAGTAAAAATTATAAAATGCAGTTTTTTACCCGGGAAACGCTTTTTATCAGTCAATAAGAATACATGCAACATCCACGTAGCTGTTGTTGAAAAATATCAATTATGGGAATATCCATTTTGGCTAGTTATCTAGGAATCTCCATTTTAGTGATTAATTTCTTGTGAAATTGTGAATGGTCATGTAGTTTATTTCACATCAGTTAACTTTGAAGAACGTTACATAGCAGTTTATTTACTTGATAACATCACATTCTAATAAAAGCAATATAAAACGGTTTAGTTCGTATAGAATTTTTTGAGCTATAGCATATTAAGTGCTTCTGTACTAAGCTTAGTACACCTGAAAAAACACAACTCAGATTATTTTTTTTTTTTTGGTTTTTTTTCTTTTACTGTACTGTAAAAAATGTTGTTTAAATCTAGTAATAAATATTGAATATTAAAAATTGTTCTTGGTTTTCATTTGGGCGTTAATGGGTTAAAAATTATTACAAAATAGCTTAAACCCAGCGTGCTTAGCTACACCTACCACTTTAATTTGTCCACATTTTTCCACTGATGATTTTTAGTGACTACGGTAGTAATTCAAACCAAATTCAAAATCTTTAACTGTTACTGATTTCAAGATATACTAGTTAGTTTGTCTGGAAACTACCACGTCTACTTGTCCGCCAATTTTTCTACTTATTATTTTAAATGACTACGAAATCAATTACATCAAATTCAGAAACCTTAGTTTCAACACTTCTAAGGATACTTATGTATAAAGAAATCAATTTTAACTTGTATGGGAGATGTCACACTCACTTGTTCAATTTCGCACACTTTCTGACTGATGATTTGCCTTACCCATGAAGTCATTCATACCCAATTTTGAAACTTTAGCTCCAACGGTTCTGAAGATATACAAAATTAGAGATAAATGAAAAAAGTGGGCGTTAAAGTAGGCGTGGTAAATTTTTTTCTCAACGAAAACTTGAAATGGATTAATACAAAAATTTGATAGAGCCGTTTTCTGATTTTAGATAAATCAAAAAAATGGGCGTAAAAGTGAGCGGGACAAAATTTTTTTCCGTAGAAACCTAAGTTTGATCACAACGATCATTAGAAGGAAAACATCATGAAAATCAGTTCAGCTGTTTTCAACTGATGCGATGACCAATGAACAACATCGATTTTTATTTATATAGAAAATAGATTTTATTGAAACTACTAAAACTTAAAGACCTTGTTATGAAAAATTAAACTTCATTCATAACATTAACTCAATTAAAGCAATCAATGGAAATCGAAATCAAATATGTTTATTTGAAACCAAATTGGGGGGTCGTGTCGTAGTGGTTAGAACGTTCGCACAGAAACTCGAACGACCGAGGTTCAATTCCAGCGAAAGAAAAAAAATTAAAAACATTAATTTGCGGTTTTTCTAAAATTATAATTTAAAAGTAATAGGTTCCCCCCCCCCCTCCAAGAACTCCATCTTCAAGAAACTGCTCCCTGACATTTCCAATCTATACCACCAAAAACTAATGATCAGGAGTACAGCGCCGCCACCTTCTGGGAAGATAACAGCTAACCTAATTAATGAAGACGGTCATCACTCACTATCAACATCCACCGACAAATGGAGTAATTGCTGTTGATCATTCAAGGGTGAAGGTATAACACTGGCCTTTAAGTGATGTTTTCATATATGGCTATCAAAAATTGAGTATTGGTCTTAAAAATAAAAAAATAATAAGTATTTTTTTGTCTATTATTTTGCCAATTCAATTGTATAGGGCCTTCCAACAAGGAATTCCAAACTTTGATAGTTGATAACGGACGTATTGTTAAAGCAGAGTTTGTTACAGTAGTTGCCAATTAATCACCCTGCTTTGCCAAATTATGGTGGACAGATATAGTTTTAACGACATTTCCAAATAATAAAATTGTTGTATCAAATCATCATGTTTTCTAAGTTACTAATTAGTAGACACCTCGATGAAAGAACAAAACTGCTTCTTTATAAAGTATGTATTCGTGCGGCGATGTTATATGGGTTTCCTATATGGTTTTCTATAACACCAACGGTCATGAAGGAATTAGAGATCCTGGAACGTAGCTGTTAACGTCTTTGTGTAAACCTTAATTTCGAGAACTACGTTAAATGTTTTTCTAATTCTGTTATTTATAAAACAACTAAAGTGCAGCCATTTGCATCATATGCTTTAATTTTGCTTAAGAATTACATTAACCGTCTTGAAAATCATGAAAATGTTCTTATGAAAAGCCTTTTTCACTCTCAATCTAGTTTTAATTGGTTTAACTCTTCTTATTTGTCACCAGTTGGAGTTTTGTATGAAGATGTTAGCTCGCCTCCTAATATGTTTGTTTACAGTCTACCAGAGTTTTATTCTCACTTTCTCTCTCTGGCACCAACAGAGGCTAACTTATTCATAATCTGTTGTGTATGTATGTGTTTGTTTTTATTTTTTTTTTTTCTGGTTTAAGTCATAGTTTTAAGTTATATTTAAGTTTTATCCTGACATATTTACTGTCTCTTTTATCTTAAATTATACTTTGAACAATATAGTTTCATTTTGATCTTCATTACTTACTGTAATTGTACTTTTCCAATTTATCGTAAGCATGCTGCGTTAATTTCCTTTAAATTCTTTATTAAAATAATACTTTATAGTTCTTAGTTTTTTCCTTTTCAATTAGTCGTTACAATAGCTTTTATGTAATTTACATTTTAAGTCTCAATAAAATTCAAATTCGAATTCAATTGTATCAAAATGGGTGTTCTGTTCGGGCAGCGTAAAAAAATTTTCATCAAAAAATCCATTTCTGTGATCAGTGTCTTTTCTGGATAAATGAATACGTGATTTGTAATTATTAAGTTGGGACAATACCAATTCACATATCAAAGAACGTCAATTGCATTCCACAAAAGTCAATTGTCGGTGTGATGGGTCCATATTTCTTTATGAACGACGTTAGCCTGGCCATTACTGTAATCGGCTAGCGCTTTAGGTCTTTGATTACCAACTTTTTTGGCTTGAATTGTATAATGTAAACACTATCGGCATGTGGTTTCAACAGGAAACCACAGCCAACATGACAAAAGCCATAAGTCAAATTCAGCCAGAATTATGATAAATATGACATATCAGCTCCACTCAGTAGGCCTTTCAAACGAAAAAACATTTCGGTAATATCTTCAACACTTTATGTTTTTTTTTTTGAGCCTAAAAATAAAAACAGCTTAATAAAATACCCTGTACTTATTTTTTAAGCCGTTTTTGCAAATATTGTTTTAAGAAAATTTTATAAAATATTCATACTTTAAGAATAAAAGTTCTAGAATTCATAAAAAAGAAAATGGTTTGAAGACGAATGTCAATGTTTGTTGGGAAATGATGGACTGTGTTTCCCCACCATTGAAATTTAATACTTAATTTAGAAAGACACGCACACACACACACACATTACAAAAATAAATGCATTTGAAAATAAACTCGCAGCCATATACACTCTCGTACTAACATTTCAAGGAAGTCTTAAACTCAAACGTTAAATGAGAAAAAATTGCGTTTGAAATATTACAATTCTGACGTAACATTTGTTCATATTTTTGCAATCCTCTGTCTTCGGGATTCTTACAAGAATTATTATCATTATGAAAGTATTAACTATTGTATGTAACAAATGCATGTGTGTGTGTGTGTGAAAAGTGAGAAAAACAAATTGAAATGCTTGCAAATAAAATTAAAGAAAGAATAACACTGACTTTGTTTATGTGTAATGTGTGTGTGGATAGACAAAAGAAATGTAAAAAAAGGTCGCGGCGCTATACTCGGTTTTAATGTTGGTGCAAATTTACAATTGAATCTGTGCCTCTTATCTGCCTACCTCTAGTAAAACCACACCTACATGCATCTCCTTTCTGTGGTTCCTCTGTTAGGCTTTGCCTTCCGTTATTTTTTATTTTTTTATTTTCTTTTTTTGTTGGTGCTTAAATAAGCAAATGTTACAGTTTTATTTTTTTATTTTTTTTCTGACGGCAGCTTCTACTTGTCTTGTTCTTGATTTTGTGCTCTTCAGTTATTTGGCAATGTGCCAAAAACAGTCCGAGGAAAGGAAAAAATTGCCTTTTTTTGTTTTTTCTGAGGCTGTAGTATTTGTTGCTGTTGTAGGGTAGAAAGGGGCTGGGGGTACAAAAAGAAAAGGATAATAAGAAAAGTTTTTATTTTTTTCGCTTTATTTTTATTTTCAATATAATTTTTCTCGTTTGTTGTTTATTTTATTTGTTATTGTTGTTTTATACACTTTTGCAATGGCTCCAGTTTTATTTTTCAATGACATTTTAACGCTTTATTACAAATGCAGTTTTTGTTGTTGTTTTAGGTTTATTTTTTTTTTTTTTTTTGTTATATTTTTGGTGGGACAGCATCAGGATAAAAAGAAAACAGCACACACAAGTTTCGTTTTATTATATTGTTTTTCAATTATTTTGTTTTTTTTTTTCTGTAGAGTCTAAAGAATTGTAATTTTAACTGTTCTGCCCTATTATGAAAACAAATACACACAAACAAATTAAAAAATTCCGTTGGTCTATATTTCTTTTTTGTTCATTAAGCCCTTGTTTTTATGCCATTGTGATAAAAACTATTATTGCCTAAAATAATTGCTGTTGAGAAATTTTTAAATTATCTTTTTGGAAAAGTTTTAATATTAAATACAGAAAAACTTTATTTTTATTTTTTGTGAATAAACTCATTTCAACTTGATATACTTGTTTCGATTAGTAGCATTCATAGGCCTACATATGTACATACATAACTGGCCTTTACAACCCTGTGTCAGGATTACGGCCTAGCTTCTCGCAGCACTCATTTTGTGCTATGTACCGGGACCTACAATTTAATGTCGACTCCGAACGACAGACTTGAGAAGCTTGTTCATGGCAATTAATTAGTCTCAGAGCTTTTGCTAGAAGACTGCTGAGAGGTAGTCGCCGAAAGAAATATATTTTTTTATATTTCATTCTTTTTAAGATGTCAGAGCTGGGTGTCGACCCAGGGCTCATGTCTTAGTAAGCCAACACACTAACCACTAGACCACGGCGACTACAGGCATAGGCATAGGCATACAACTTACCGGGACCTGGAGTTTAACGCTGATTCCGATTCACTTCAGAGCTAAGAGTTGGTCGCCGAAAGGAATATTTTTTTCATATTTCTTTCTTTCAAAATGACAGAACTGGAGTTTGATCCCGGAGTAACCCAACACACTATTAGACTACTATTAGACTACTGGATTAATAAGGTAGAAATTATGCCACCTGAATAATTCTAAAACGCATTTAAAGTGCTCATCGAAATAGTTGAGGACGGCGAAAATCAAGCTCCTTGTAGGCGTTATTATTTTTTTTATATATGTAGGGTAAAGGTCTGCACGAGTATGTTTGAAACGATCTTCAAGACATTCTAAAAATTTCAAACACACTTCCAACTCTAATTCGTAAAAGCGAAACGAATAAAACAAACATAAAAAGTGGTTGTTGTCGTTAGAATGTAAATAATGAGAGAATAGAGACAAGAGAGTATGGAGACATGAGAGACATGAAACATAAGAGTTAGAATGGAATGAATAGAGTGAATAGAATGTCTTGTTTGTAATATGATAGAAAAGAATTTCTTGTTCTGGTATTATAAGTACTAAAGAACTGAATAATAAAAGTAATGAACTGAATAATAAAAGTAATGAACTGAATAATTTTTTATGTTATTTTTCTTTATTTTTTGGCTTAATTTCGAAAAATACATACATACTTATTTACAAAAACTTAAAAAAAATTATAAATAAACTACATATTCAAAAAGTAATTGTTTTTTTTTTTTTTGCCTTTAATTGCTTTAAAATACACACACTATTCTTCTTGCTAGATTTCAATTTGTTTGCTTTCATTCGCTTGTTTGTACTACAAACTATCGCATTTACTTCAATACATGCTTTCATTCACAAAGGAAATTCAAGACATTCAAGACATTCGAATGTCTCCATAATAATTTAGAATTATGAGAGTAAATTTGGATTTATTCTATTCTACTCTCGGCCATATTTAAAGAATTCACAATAATAATTTTATATGATATTGTGATATTCCTTCTATATAATTATATTAAGTAAACATTCACAGTAAGTAATAACACATACCATGTTTATACCCGTTTTAAAAACGTTTTCATTCGCTCAAACCCATGGCATAAACAGCTATAAAAAGTGTTTTGAAATTTCGAAACGCTTTCACTGACACTGCTTTTCAAACCTGTTTGAGCCGGACCTAGTGTTTTCAAAATTAAGTATAAACACATATGGTTTTTATTTTTAAACTTCTATGAAAATCAGCTACAAAGAATGTTCTGTCAAATTTAGTGGGGTTGCCAATTTCTTCCATTGGTTGTTTTTATTATTCTACAATATATATTTTGTTATAGAAAATATAAAAAAATTAGAATTAGGATTATTTAGAATTAGCTGTTAGTTAAAATAGTTATAAAACTTTTTCGACTCAAAACATAGGCATGAACGCATATGAAGTTATCGTTATGAGTGAAATCATTTTGTGTCGAACTGATTTCAAAACAGGCATAAACTAAGTAAGACATCTCTAAGCTTAACAGATAGAAATGTATATACATGTGCGCCTTATACTACAATATTGCCACTTCATTAGTAATTCAAAATTAACCTTATTTTTATTAAAAAAGAAGGGAATATTTTAGTACATCCCGTTTTACATAAGCACCGGCAGATTGGTTTGTTTTTCTTCGAAAATCTCCTCTGAATTGGTAAAATTATTGTACCCTTAATTACTTGAAGAAAAAAAATCGTAGCTTGGAGGTAAATCCCTTGCTTTTTTCAGTTCAGTTCCCTCCAAGAATGTATGCTGTTGAATCCACCATCCACAAATTTCAGTTTATAAATGTTATCTCGTGCGAGTATATCCTCAAAATTGGAAAACAAAATTGATCAGTTTTATTGGGGCTCGAACCCGAGCCTTCAACATCTATTGGACTGTTTTTGTTAGACAATCTATTCTGAATTTGAATTTAAAATTGATTATTAAAAGAAAAAACAAAAATTCATAGTAAAACATGCAGTAAAAATAAATAAAAAGGTGAATATCAGTTCTCTCTCTCTCCCTGCTAAAACCTTTTCAAAATATTCAATTAATTTTTTTTTTATTTTTTAATAAAAACACATTTGGAAATAATTCTCTTTTTAATTAAAATTTAAAAAATATTTTACATTTTAAAGGATTTCTTTATGATATTTGAATATTCCTCTCGTAGTTTTTATAAGAAATTTTAAAACCGTTTTTTTTTTTTTTAATTCAATTTTATCCTTCAAAATAACAAACAAATTCCTGTAAAACTTTTTGAAACAGCAAAAACAGATCAAAAAGTGGTTGAAATTAAATTTGTAAGTCAAAGTGCATTTTATTTGTAACAGAAACAAGATTTTAGATCAAAATCTAAAATAGAAAACAGATTAAAAATAATAAATTTTAAAGTGAAAACAAACAAAAAATAAGAACTGTGGTAAAAATAAAACACAAAATTGCAGCAGCAACTTTAAAACAAAATTTATAAGTTTTTTTTTTCTTATATAGGGCGCCACAAAGACATGCCATAAATACATTTCTAAAATGAGAGAAAAAAGAGTTTTTGTACTTCTTATTACACTGAAATATTCTGAAATTTTTTTTCTGGAATAGCATTTAATTTTTGGTCGTTGCCGAACAGACTCTATGGCTGTTAGTTTGGTTTGTTGACTTTTAAGGATTTAAACTTGTTTAACATTTTTTGAATAGTTTTTTTGTTTCTGTTATTGTAATCGTGGTTAATGCGTTTGCAATGCATTATTATAAGAGTCGGCGCCAATAAAAAAAAAAAAAACTGAAACAAACCAATAAAGAAGAAAACTACAGAATCATGAAATCATAGCCTGATGATGCACGCCAAGTACAATAAAATATATATGATGTTGGTTGGCTGTTGTTTTGTTGCCATAATGTCTGTTAACGTGTAATATACAGTGTAATATATTTATTTTATTTTGCATTCAGTGTTCTTCTGCGTATTATTTATTCATTTTTTTATTATTTTTCGGTTTTTCTGTGTACGAGTACTTTGACAATTTTAAATAAAAAATGAAATTTTTTTTTTGCTTAAATGGTTTCATGCCAGCACTTCCTTTAGTGTTTTTTTTTTTTTTTTTGCCTATCGTGTTTTCAGTGTTTATTGCTGTAGTGGTACTTGCATGGTCTGAAATGTTTATGTGTTATGTATTTGAGTGTGTGTAGATTCGAATAACCATGCTCTTGAAGAAACTTTATAATTCATATAAATTCTGTTCTTTTGCAAGTGCTTTTTTAACATTCTCTTGTGTGCTCACGTACATACATATGTCAGTGTAAGTGTAAGTACACTCACTTATGCAATTACACATCTGTGCTGGTAATACAATCGTACTTTTTTGTTGATACTATTTCACTCGAAATAAAATGCCGTGTTACATACTTTAGTGTGTTGGCTTACTAAGACATGGGCCCTGGGTTCGACTCCAGGCTCTGACATCTTCAAAAAAATAAATATGAACAATTTATTTCTTTCGGCGAGTACCTCTCAGCAGTCTTCTAGCAAAAGCTCTGGGAGTAATTGATTGCAATGAAAAAGCTTCTCAAGTCTGTCGTTCGGAATCGACTTTAAACTGTAGGTCCCGGTACTCATGAATAAAAATTAACACACACAACATGAGTGCTGCGAGAAGCTAGGCCGTAATCCTGACACAGGGTTGTAAAGGCCAGTTATGTATGTATGTATGTATGTTACATACTTTTCTTTGTCTCAGACATACTATTCGTATATATCCAATTCTACAACTTTTTATGCATTTCCTGTTTCTTGGTAATTTTTAAAGATCATGAAACTGGAATTTGTTTCGTTGTTTTGGTTAGAGTTTTACATGCAGGCATAATATCTTCTTTATATTTGATTAACTCTGATTAACAGTTATAGTACATTTACAAACCTTATCAAACTGAGTAGGATTCTTAATCGATTCATACTCAGAACAGATTGTTGTATGTTTTTAACAGGTCGTCGTAATCTAGTTAGTGCTTACTTTGTTGGCTTACTAGAAAAGAACTCCAAGTTCAAGCCCCAGCTCTGACATGTTAAAAAAAAGAAATATGAAATAATATTTCTATTGGCCACTACCTGGTAGCAGTCTTTTGGTAAAAGCTCTGAAAGTAATTGATTGCCATGAACAAGCTTTCTGAAATCTGTCGATCGGAATCGACTTTAAACTGTAGGTCCCGGTAATCGTGGATAAAAATTAACACACACAACATGAGTGCTACGAGAAGTTAAGGCGAAATTAACCTCAAGTAGTTCTATTTGTGGAGAATCACAAATCTATGATTTGGTGGAACGATTCTAAGAACTATATAGTATTTGTTTTGCAAACATTAATTCTCGTATTGAAACAGCAACAGTGTCTAGTGACTGATTAACAACTTTTATTGTAAATTATTGATCTGAAGCTACACAGAAAACAAAAAGAAGAAAATCGAATTCAATTAACAAATCTGTTCTACATTCTTTCTACCAACTAAACCATCATTAATAAACAGTATTGATGTAGATTATCAGTTAGCAAATTAGTAATTTTGGTTTTTACTACAAACAGAAATTCAATTAAATTTTTAATTGTAATAACGACACCAAGTAAATAGGCTCACAAACATTTACATTTATGTGTTTCAATTAAACAATTAAATGAAAAGTTTTTTTTAAAACAAAACTGTTTTCCCGGCGAGTCTCTTAGGCAGAAACGAAATGGCTACAGAGCCTTGCTTATACCCATAAGCAATACATTTGTGCCCATAATTATGTAAGTGGTCTAAGTCATATATTTCATGTTTCGAGATATTTAATGATTTGTATTTGAATAAATTAAAAAATGTTTTTACATTATGCGACATTTTAATTTATAATTTTATTAGTTTTAATTAATAGAAACTTATTACGAATATGAAATTTTGTGTGAATTTCATACGATAATATTGTTTTTAAAGTTTGAATTGACTTAGACCATTTTCTAAATTAACTGAGTGTCCTATAAATGACTTAAAGCAATAAAGAACTTTGAGTTTTATTTAAAACAATAATTTGACTGAACATTTATTAATTATTTTTCAACAATAATCCATTTTTATCAATATTGCGAGTATTTAAGATTCTTAAAATGTTCCTGAAAAACTGGTAGGATGTACGGTAGTAAACTCAAAATATCTTTATGTTTTTTTCCGATACTTGTCTAATGGTGGTGTATAATGGAAGTAATTTAATATTTTCGTATATTTTTGGTCTTCCTTCCATTTAGAATCATCTAAAGAAGTTGTATAAAACGTTTTATAAGGTTCATTTTTCAAGAATCTCATCCATTGAATTTGTAGCTAAGAGACAAATTCACCCGCGATATTTTTTACTCTTCTTGTTATTGATTCTGATATCGTTGAAATAAAATCCGGCTGCGAAATTCGCTTTATCGAAAATTTATTTCTTCTTCTGCACTTTTCTATCAATTTATAATAAAGCTCAGAGTTGTATAAGGAATTTGCTTTTTTATTTTAATTTCTATCAACCCAAAATCACGGTCATTCGGTAGAAAGGAATGAGCCGATACCAAAAATTTGTGGTCTAATTTTTGACTTAGACCACTTTCATAATTAACACTAAATGAATTCCATATAATGTTGAAATTACAACCACTATCTAATGGTTCATTTTTGACAATTTCCTAAAAATTACATTGAATAAATTTAGTTTAAAATAATGTGGTATGAAATAACTAATAAACTAATTTTTTTAAATTTTGACTTAGACCACTTTCATAATTATGGGCACATTTCATATTGAAAATTTTTATTAAAATTCTAATTTAAAAAACAAAACAAAAAGTCTATATAAAAATTTAATCATTTCTTTTTTATTATTTTGTTTTATTTGGCTGTCTGCTAAAGACATGATAAAGAAAAATTTATAGGTCAACTCTTTTTCTTTTTTAAAAGGTTTTGCCGAAAAATATTCATTCCCATTTGGAGCATAAATGTATATAAAAAGTTTGCATTGCAAGATTATATGTAGTTCAGTTGTATGTTGCAAAAACGTTTTCAAATAGTTTCTAACAACAACAGCATCAACAAGAAGAAAAATATTAAACGGAATAGAAATGGACACCTTCTCTGTATAAATAAAAACCCTTAAACTGTAATGCATTTTAACCCTGATGTGTCTTTATTTTTATTTTTGTTTCTATTCCTTTTGAAACATGAGAGTAGAAGAATAAATTATATAATAATATTTTTATTTTTTTGTTGAATTTATTTTTATTGTTGTCGTTGTTGTAACGACAATTATTACTGATGTGCCCCAAACAAACATTACAATTGTAAAACATGACACTTAAAAATTTTATTTTCTGTGTTGTTTTACTTTCATGTTTTATTTATTCACTCATTACTCTACAACAGCCATAGTAGTTGTAGCCACCATACTAACTACACGATACATTTACATTGACACTTACATTTGGTATAATCGACATGCTAACACACTGCCACTAAAAATGTTTTTATGATTCGTAAAAAAAACCTGCCATAGACACAATAATTTTTTTCTCCCACTGCTTGTAATTTAAATTATAATTCGTTATGTGAAAACTTTCTCTATGAGTATGTATTTAAAAAAAAAAAAAAAAAAAAAAAAACATCAGGAGAAAATGAAAAGGAAATGAATCTGTTGTATAATTTTATTCACAGCATGCTGTTGACATGGCACATATTGCATCTAAATAATGCACTTTTATATTTAAATGCTTAAAAAGAAAGAAAGGAAAAATCTCAAAAAACGCATATACTCGTACTTGTTAACAACAAGAACAGAGAAAAATCAATAACAAAAAAAAAAAAAAAAAGGTTTGAAAATTAAATTTTTATTCAAGTTTTACAAATTATAAATATTATAAATATTGTATTACTAAATTTAGACTAAAGTGTGCTTTAATTAAAATTAAATCGATTACAAAAAAAAAACAAACTATGAAACACTTCTATTTTTATACTCGCACTTTCACTCACTGTATCAGTAAATTTGTATAACTTTACTCTGGCGGAAACGTTTTGCCTACAGCTTTTGCAAAAATAATCAATATTTTTTGTTTAATTTTAGAACATCAAAGTAGTAAACTTTTAATATAAAAATAAATCTTTAGTGAAGACCTTTTTTTTAAACGAAGTACAGATTTCAAAAATATTCTTTGACGCAAAATAAAACGGAAAATTGCCAAAGTGCTTAATTCTTATTATAGAGAAACGCCGGATATTTAAAATTAGTTTTTAGTCTGAAAATATTTTCTATTTTAAATACACACAGAAAAAATAAAAAGGCATTTCAATTGAAGTAATTGTAGTGCCAATGAAAATATAAAATAATTTAATTTTTAGAATAGAGGGTTTACTATCGGGACACTACTACCTGAAGTATCACTTGAACAGTTTACATCTCCTGGATGAGACTGAGGGCAAGTTCTATCTTGTGGTGGTAAAAATCACAGAGCATATTCTGTAGAACTAGGTTACATATCTTCAACCGAGTTTAGACGGATCCGGCGGGCATCAGATCTATTCCTGTCGGTGTTTTACTTGACTTCAGTCGGAGTGTAGAAAAGTTGTTATTGCAGCATGGTTTCAGGCCCGCTCATTTATATATGAGTAACGATTGTGGAATAATAAAAAAAAACACACTTTATTAAATTTCTAGCGATGCTGTTTAAAATACATATTTTATAGAAATATTTGATGATCAGAAATTTCTTAATAATTTTTTACATATAAACTAAAATTTTCTTTTAATCTCCCCTTCATACTTTTCACGTAAAGAAATAAATTGCTAAATTGCGAACCATATTAGCTCGAATTGTTTTAATTATATTATTCTGTGAAAGACGATTCTAAATGTTATTTTAATGATAGTGGTCTAGTGGTTAGTGTCTTGGCTTACTAAGACGATAGCGCTGGGTTCAAAACTCAGCTCTGTCATCTTGAAAAAGGAAATATAAAAAAAAAATTATTTCTTTCGGCGACTACCTCTCAGCAGTCTTCTGGCAAAAGCTCTGGGAGTAATTGATTGCCATGAAAAGGCTTCTCAAATTTTTCGACTTTGAACAGTACGTTCCGGTTCCCCCCGGGGATACATTTAAAGGCTGCTGACGAGTGTCCCCGTCAGTAGTCTGTTTTCCCCGGGGTATATTGGGTTCGACCTAGCCTTGAGTGGTCTGGCGCTCAATATAGGCAGAGAACGCCTTTAATGGCGGTTATGTGGTGCATGGCCGTAATGCCACGCGTACTTAGTGCGCGTGGCAGGCATTTCTGGTGTTCTCACGGACTGACCAGAGATGCCTTAATCTGGTACTACGGGCATCAGGAGACCCGGTACCTTAGACTTTCAGTCATTCGGGAAGTGTGGTTCGGCCTGATGAGTGGTGAGGTCCTCCTTCGGGAGGTACACGTAGTGGTTGTAGAAGTACCTAGATAGATACCCCTCAGCAAGGGGGGTATCATTGCCCAGACAGTAATGGTATCAAATTGCCAACTCGTTGCTATGGGCCCTCTTTTGAGCGCTATGCCTTCGGGCATGGTGAGATTAGAGGGTACCGGCATCGGGTGGCGGTGATCGGACGCATTGAATTCGACTACCGTCCCGGCAACGGGCGGCGTGTGATTGAGTCTACGGACAGGTACGCACGTTAAATCAATATACAGTACGTTCCGGTACTCATGGCATATCAATGCTTTGAGATAAAATTTAGATATATAACTGTATGGCACTGCTTTAAAATTAAGAAGTTTTCTATTTCTATATTAAATAAAAACAAAATACTCGCATATAACAGTGTATTTTATTCTTTGCTGTTCAAAACTTTTTGAGCATAAGACATTAGTTGTTTACTGTCACTTTTAAAAGTTTTAATTTTATTTTTGTTTTTTTTTTTGATAATTTCAAAACATAAGAAAAAACACGTAAAAATATATTGTTTTCGATTGTAAACAACCCGTTTTAAAAATTAAAAACAAGTTGAAAAGTTTTCCAAACAATAAAAGGAAGTGCTGTTTTTAATAAAAGGAAAACATTGTTGGTTTTCTTATTTTTTTTTTTTCAAAAGAATAGCATTCTCATCGAAAACAAAATGTTTATTAAGTTTTTCTTTTTTTTTTAATGAAAAAAATTAAAAATTTTGTGCATATACTCACAATATTTACGTATGCATGTTTGTTACTATTATGACGTTGATTGTCATTATCAATCCCCAAACTAACGGTATACAAATAAACAGACAACATATGTATGTGTTTGTGTGTGTACGTTGATGCTGCTTCTGTGTTTATTGCTAATATTTCGTACTCAAGGTTGATTATGATGACATGCAGGACAAACATATTCGCTTAATGAATTGTTATTGGCTTTACTCGATTTTGATCCATGGCTGTTGGTTTTATTTGAACTTAAACTGCCACCTGTGTGTATATGTTACCCTTACTTTAGAGCATAATTTATTTTTCATTTATTATTTTCATATACCATATAAACTCAGAAACAGGTTATGGACTTAGAGCGTAGATTATGGATTTAGGGGGGCAACATGGTATCTGAATAATTGGATTAAATCTATAACACAATGCGGCAGAAAATAATTTTTCTTTTAAAATGTGTTTCTTAAATAGACGCATTTTTTAATTGAAATTTAGCTTTAAGATTTTTAATTTATTTATGAATGAATTTTAATACGAATTGATGGTTGTATACCGATAACCATACAAATCATTGCAAACATCTTTTAACCCATTAACGCCCAAATGAAAACCAAGAACAATTTTTAAAATTCAATATTTAATACTAGATTTAAACAACATTTTTTACAGTAAAGTAAAAGCTCAAAAAATTCTATACGAACTAAACTGTTTTATATTGCTTTTATTAGAATGTGAGTTTATCAAGTAAATAAACTGCTATTTAAAGTTCTTCAAAGTTAACTGATGTAAAATAAACTACATAACCATTCACAATCTCCAAAGAAATAAATCACCAAAATAGAGATTCCTAGATAACTAGCCAAAATGGAGATTCCCATAATTGATATTTTTCAGCTAAGATGTACAACAGCTACGTGGATGTTGCATGTACTCTTATTGACTGATAAAAAACGTTTCCAGAGTAAAAAACTCCATTTTATAATTTTTAATTGAACTTTAAGTTGTGTACTATATATAGTACAGCGGGCGGGAATGGGTTAAAGAGAAAATATATACAATAGTATTGCTGTTTTAGTGTATATTAGACAACAATTAGACTTAGAAAAGAAATGGTTTAAAAAATGTATACATGTGAACGTGATACTATTTTCCTGACAGGTATTGCCAAGTGTAAAAACACCTCCCTCCAAAATCTATGGGGTGGTCGTGGTATAGTGGTTAGAACGCTCATACAGACACTCAAA
Organism: Metopia argyrocephala; assembly: GCA_963576795.1. Lineage (NCBI taxonomy): Eukaryota > Metazoa > Arthropoda > Insecta > Diptera > Sarcophagidae > Metopia > Metopia argyrocephala. The sequence goes on from OY756208.1 coordinate 2,379,881, forward strand.
CGACCGAATTTCAATCCCAGTGAAGGTCAAAAATTATAAAATAAAAATTTGCGGTTTTACGAAATTATACGTATAATTAATAAGAAATAAGAGGTACCCCCCCCCCCTCCTCCTAGAAGTCCATGATCTATAAACCGCTCTGATATTTCCAGTCTATTCCACCAGATACGAATGATCGGGAGTACAACGCCACCTTCTGGGAAGATAACAACTAGCCTGCTTAATAAAGACGCTTACCACTGACTACCAATATTCACCGACAGATGGAACAATTGCTGTTGATCATTCAAAAGTGAAGGTATAACACTGGCCTTTCAATGATCAAATTTACAGCAACTTATCCCATTGATATAAGGCGCTTAGCATCTACACATCTATCTGTACTTTCAAATTCCAATACAATGCCCTGCATATGTAGGGGTCTTACCCCTAAGTATTGGTCCTAATAAAATAAAAGCTTAGGAATTTGCCAGCGGTGTCTTAATTAAACTAAACAAAAAGCAACTGTCGGCTGTTTAATCGGTTGTCAAATAAAACAGTTATAAGCCTTTAAATTCAGCAACCTTTATCATAAAATATTTTTTACACTGTTGTACAGTTTGATTTTATTTAAGAGTTTTTGGCATGTGAGTATGATAACGTGAAACTTTAAAAAATAATAGTCACACTTGTAAGCATTAATTCTGGTTAATTCCTATCCCTGGTCTACAGGGAAAATATGACAAGATCAGAAGAAGTGTTAACATATAAAGGGTTCGATGTCCAAAAACTGCAATGTTATTAATGATAATATATGCATTAAATGCATACATAATTGGCCAATACAATCCTGTTTCAGGGTTACGGCCTAGCATCTAGCAACACCCATGTTGTGTGCGTCAATTTTTATCCATGAGTTCCGGGACGTATAGTTCAATGTCAATCCGAACAGACTTCAAAAGCAATCAGTTATTCTCAGAGCTTTTACTGCTAAGAGGTAGTCGCCAAAAGAAATATTTTTTCATATTTCTTTCTTTCAAGATGTCAGAGCTGGCATTTAATCTCTAAGCTTTTGTGTAGGAAGCCAATACACTATCTACTAGATTACGGCTACCACATAATTAAGTATGAATTACCTGTTAATAAAACACATTAGACAACTAGTGTAAGGTAATTTATTTTTTTTAAAAATTTTTCATTGACCAATATTTTTAAAACAAACTACTTTTAAAGTGTTATATTTTTTGACAAGTATGTGTTGTTTTGTTTTTATAAAAATTTAAATTTTCTTTACAACTTTGACGATTAATTACAACTTTTAAGGTAGTACCGATTATTCTATATTCTACCAACATTTCAAGGGACTGATACATACGCCTGCAGAATTTTTTATTCTTCATGGCACAGATTTCTCTGATTTTTATTTGTTATTGAATTCTATCAATTCATATTGATGCTCAAGTTTGTATAAATGAAAATCATTTTTTATTTTGATTTCTGTATTATATTTTTTTTAATCTTTGACTTAGACTACTCTCATAATTAACGCGAAATTAATTTCGATATAGCGCTGATGATATTGTGAAGCCTACAATGAATAAATTAAGTTCAAAATAATGCGGTGTTTGGCTTAAACCACTTTTAAAATACTGGACATATTTGCAAAAGCTAGGTAGCCTTAAAGTTTGTCATTTTATCTGAAATAATAATGTTTCTTACTTTTAATATTATACGCAGTGATAATAAATTTGCAGCAGCTACTGGTCAAAAAAAAAAAAGAAAATTGTGTCTCATATTTTTGTTTAACACAGTTTTGCACTTGTTTTTAATTGGTTTTAATTGTTGTTGTTGCTATTGTTGTTGTTTTTAGGCCTTTAAATTGCATAGAGAATTATAAACAAACACGTGTGTACTTATACATGCGAGTATACATATAGGAAACAATTACACAAACACATTTATGTTTCCGTTTATACGAGTATTTCCTCATATCATCTGTGTATGTATGTATGCACGTGTATTTACCTATACTTGTAAAGGAAACACGTTATTTGTATGAAAATAGAAAAAGTTTCTTACTTTCTTCTATTTTTTTTCCTTTTTTGTTGCTTTTTCTCTTAACTTTATACATCAAATGTTGTCTTTTTTCATGCTCTTACTGTTCATACCTTCTTTAAGTATTTGTTGTTTTTGCTGTTTTTGTTTTGTTGTTCATGTTTTCTTTTTTATTTTTCTTCTTATTCATCTTTTCCTTTCTTCATGTTCTTATTATTTGTTGCGGCAAATGAAAATGGATAAAATCTTATTTTTGAATTTATTTTGATTCTGATATTCGTAAAGCTTTTATTCTGCTGAACTCATGACAACATCAGAACCAAATGCTATTGCTAACAGAGCACTTTAAAAGTTACAGAAACTTTTTGTGACATCTGTTACAGCTACAGAAAAGTTATTTTAAAGCGCCATCTTGTTGGTTTAATTCTCACTAAAAACTGTAACAGTTTTATGTTGGAAAAATAAAGCACATTTGTCAAATACGGTCATTGTCAACAGAAACTGGAAGTGTCAAATTGACAACTGGAATAAATGTCCTTAACCGACAGCATCGTTATCAACGTCACAAACACCAACGGCTTCAGTGGCAATAACAAAAGCCATTAATGGAATGAAACAGAGCAGGGAATATAAAAACTGCATCAATGAATGAAAATCCTTTTCAAGGAAAAATTTGGTATTTTTTTTTTCTTTTGTTATTTTTCAAACCTTGAAAATATTTCAATGAAATTAGTTTGCTGTGCGTGTTGTTTTTCAATTTTTTTTTTCACTTTACATTCAACTGATTTTTGTGACATCACAATGATTGTTTGCAAATATTACTGATATTTCTCACAATTTTCAAGCACCTTAGTGCTAAATGAATTTACTTTTTTTATATAAAATATCGTGAAGATCAACTATTTTCAGTCCTAAAATTATGGAAAAATAAATCATACGAGTATGATAAGAAAATAAGATTTAAGTTTAAAACAAATAATTTGCTTTTAAGCTTTTTTTGTATTTTCTATTAGAGTTTTATTTGACCACTCTTTATGCTATAAAGCCATATACAGTTTTATTAAAGACGCATATCAATAAAAAAATTATTTTAATTAGGGTTTATGGCGGCTCAATAGTCATTCAAACATGTAGAATTTAATTGTATTAGACTTGTGCTTGATAGTTCATTTAAGTGAGCACTCGTTTTAGTACAAAGGTCAAAGATGAACTAGTTCGATCTTTTAGTTCAATATCTCCTTTCCTTTTACATGCAGCTATAACGAAAATCTACAATAAAGTACATACTTTATTTGATGTTTGATTATTTTTTATTTACTCATTTACATTAATTTTAGTTTAAAAAATAATATATATATATGTATATAAGTATACCATAAAATAAAAAATTTGTCAAAAAATTCCGTCCTTTCACCATTTTTTAATGAACCTTAGCCCCATTACAACGCACATGGTTCTAATAGAAAGAATTGATTCTTACTAAATGGCGATTTATAATTTTCTATTATAAATCATGAATTGATATTTTCTATAATTCCAGTGTGTCAAATATCCCTAAAAACCCGACTTTTTGCTATTCTTTCTATATATGTGACAAAACGTCACAACCAATTTGGAACATTCATAATAACAATGGAAAGCTCATAACCTAACTAGTGATGGACAATAATTTATTATAACCCAAATATTCTATTATTATGTATATGTAATAATATTACCTTTCTCGTTTAATGATTTTTTCACAAATATTGGATAAAAAAATTCTTGGTGACTGCACTGTTTGTGTTCATTATATGCAGTAACTACCACCAAAATATATATGAGTTTGACAAGTGAACGAGAAAGAAATATGAGTGAAATATTGCCAAAAGGAACACGTACTAGAAGGAAACTAAACCTAAAAGTATTTACTGAACTAAGAGAGCTAATTGAAAAGAGCTGCTCACTTAGTTCAATTGAATGAGTAGTACAATTGCACTAGGTCGTTCATGTACTACACCAGTCTAAGTTGTATTTTTTTTTTTCTTTAAAAAAAGGCAAATATTTAATAGTTTTAGGGTTTATATAAATGAACCGATTCTCATTAAAGGTTTAAGTAGATAAATGTATTGAAAATTAATTAAAAAATCAACGTCCGTATGTGTAATGAAAAGTTAGCAACTCGTTAGTATATGGGACAAAAAACTGGCAAGTTTATCACCCGCTGTACACTGATATTATTAAAACTTTCCATACCTTCTTTTGATAACTAGTCAGAGAATCCAAAAAATTAAATACTTTGTACGTTTGAGCAAGAATTTTCCCATATAGGAATGACAAACTTAGCCACTGTGTACAACGACCTGCTAATTTTTTATTATACAATAGGCTGCTAATGTTTTGCATTGTCATTAAGATCTTTATAAGAACACGTGGTAAATACAAAATTTTAGGTTTTAGTGTTGAGGGTTTTTTTAACGAAGGCATTCACCACACAATCAACATGCAATTGCTGTTGATCATTCAAGGGTGAAGGCCTTTGGCCTTTGAATGATCAATTCCCAGCAATTTGTCTCATTCCTAAGGCGCTTAATAATAATATAAGAAAAACAAAATATATATTCTGTTGTTATAATGTACTGTCCTTTCCAACAAAATTCCAATACAATGCCCAACATCATTAGGGGTTTACCCCTAAGTATTGGTGTCAATAAAAAAAAATTATTAAAAAAAACTTTGTACAAATAATACAATAAATATTAAAAAATGTACTGTTTAGCGTGGTCTATTCAACCATTTTCTTTAAATCTTTAACTTGTCTTCTGTAGTGCGATCCACTTAAAACAGCAATTCTTTCGCCTAAAACTTTGAACACCAAAAAAAACGCTTTCAATATTCAGTAAAATTTTTAAATACATTCTATCTCCCATATTCATAAAAAATTTTAAAAGATTTATGCCCGTATTCATGAAAACTATTTTAGGTTTATTGAGGGTTTATTTGACAAGTATTGCATAGAAATTTGTCAAATAAGTTCTCAATAAACCTAAAATAGTTTTTATGAATACGGGCATTAAAATTTATTTTAGAAAAAAATTGTATGGAAAATTTGTTTAAAAACTTATTTAAAATTTGTTTTATTTTTTAAGAATTTCCTAAACCATAAAACTATTTGCGTTGTTAAAATAAGTACAAAATGAAAACAAAAATTTTCTATATTACTAGAATGAATACCAATTAATAAATTAATTTCCAAAAAATTAAAAAAGAAGAATCCGTACTTATTCATATCTTAGAAGACTATTTCCGCTAAAATCATTGCTTTCTTATAAAATACCTATACAAAGCAAAAACCGTTTCAAAGAAATAATATTTAAGAAATTAAAATCTTTTTTTAAATAATATGACAAAATCAAGGTGTAGAAAAACTGACCTTGCATACTGTTGTTTTCGTTGAGTTTTGTTTTTTTTTTCTTTCGTTCTTGTAGAGATGCCACTTTATTTTTATTTTTAACTGCCAGTGAGCAGTTACTGTATCGTACTTTCGTTAGTGCAAACAACAAAACCAGCTTCAAATTTTTACAGAAAACAAATCGGTAAAAGTTATATAATGGTACTACTGGTGTCGAACACTTGTTGCGAATAAATAATAAAAAAATGCTCTCATTTGGCCACAGCTACAACGATTGTTGCGCAGTTACATATGTATTCTATTTTTTAAAGTTTGTAGTTTGTGGCCTATAGTCTGTAATGTGTTTAATGCATTGAATTAAATTGTATTTCTGACATCCTTTCAGTTCTTTTTTATATTAAAAATGTGTCGATATTTTACTATTAAATTTTTCTTGTAAATGATTTTCATTTAAATATTACGGAAAAGGCCTTCTGCAGAGTTGTTAAAGACCAAAGGAATACAAGCTAACAAAAAAATTTCGAGATTTAAATGCATGAAGATTCCAAATCAATATTTTATTGATTTTTTAAATAAAAAATATTTCCTGAAGAAGCTACGCAGAGAAGTAGCGAAATATCGAAAAAATAATTATATAATAGACCTAAAGCTTAATTAAACGCTTATATATTAATTAAGTTAAATATTTTTAATTGAAATCATTCGTTGTATATATTTATAAATATGCTGTGCCTTTGCAACCATGTTTAGAAAGGGTCTTTTTACAAAATATGCCTATAATTTCTTAAATGTGCTGTAACGAGCATTAACAAATGTTTCCAGAACGCCTAAGGGTATGCTTATTTTTGTACAAGCAATAATAAGAGTACAACTAATCCTATACCTACAGGCTAGATACATATTTTACAGAAAGAACTGTGAAAAGCGTAAAAAACCATCAAAAAGAAAATAACAATAGTTTCACCACTGCTAATGACTTTTAAAATATTTTAATTCGGGAAAGTAAAAAAAAATACTTTTAGTTCTTAATATATATGCATATGCATGACAAGTTTTCACAAATTTACACAAGTTGTAGAACCCGCTTGATCAATGATTGAAAGATAAATAGAAATGTGAGGACAAGTGTGTTTTTGTGAGACATGTTAATTCAAAGTAGTGCCAAAGCACACCGTGTGAAAAAGGAATAGCGATAGTGAAGCGATTTAATTAACTTGTAGTTGTTTATTGCTGTACTAACGGTTCCGTTGTTTTATTGCCATTATCTTAACAGCTATTGGGGAGTATCAGATAACAGCTAATCCTACTTAGCGAAGACACTCATCACACAATCAACATGCAACGAAGACGCAACTGCTGTTGATCATTCAAGGGTGAAGGTATAACACTGGCCTGTGAATGATCAATTCACAGCAATTTGTTTCGTTTCTAAAGCGTTTAATAATAATATATATTATTAATAATAATATATGTACTGTCCTTTCCAAAAAGTTCCAATACAATGCACTGCACTTAGTTGGGGTTTACCCCTGAGTATTGGTCTCAAATAAATTTCAAATTAAATTATTTTTTAAATTTTAAAACATTGGAATTTGTTTTTAATTTTATTTCTAATAAAACATTTAATTATATAAACTCTTTAAATGAGCAGTCATTAAACATTAACCATAAAAAAATTAATTTCTCAATTTAATGATACCTTGGAAAAATCATTTAACCAATAAAATAAATTCAAAATAAATACAAATGCAAACATCATCAACATGCCATTGACATTAAAATTTAAAAATAAAAATTTCCAATTAAAATAACAAACCGCAAACGGATAAAAACATCAAATAAACTTTGTATTGATAACATAACCGAAACAACTATAAAACAATAATAAAACAAACCTCTATATTTTATTTTTATACTTACATATGTACACATATAAAAAAAACATGTGTTTGTAAACATAAAAAATAAAAGATTTTAAAAATTCGGCAATAAATTAAAACCGAAAATAAAACATAAACAACAGCATCAATGGTTAAATGAATAAACACACTTGTATACGAACAACAAACAACGAAAAATTATTGCGAATGTCAAATAGAATAAAATTGGGAAATAGAGAGAGAAAATAATTATTTTGACATTTGGAAAATATTTACTGGAAGCAGGAACACATTTATTTCCAAATAATAATCTTAATGTTTTGTTGTTCTTGATGGTGATTACGGTGGTGCTGTTAATGAAATGCTTTGAAAACGAAACACGCATTCTTTTCTCACTTACACCAATACAAACAAGCTCTTATTAACTGAGAACTATTCTGTATGGTGTGCGTGAGTATGTAATTATTTTTCTTAATTGTTGAAACTTTTCTTTACTGATGAGAATGAAGAGCAAAAGTTTGTTGTGTTGCTGCAGCATCTCTTTTTATTGTTGTTCGTTTATCTGCTATTTTCTAGTATTCCGAAGAGCAGCTGTAAAGGAAAACACAATATCAACGTTAATGCAAAAGTAATGCGAAAAGCGTTAAACTAAAATGGCACAGCGAGCGGATGGATGCTGTTAGTGACTTAAATTATTAAAAATTAATTGAAATAAAAGAAAACAAAAAACAAAACCATATAAAAAATATTAAAAAGAAATTTATAAAAGCAAAAATAATAAGAAGCATATGTTTGTTTATATAAAATATATATAAAAAAATATAGAAAATTTTTATTAAACAAGTAGTTTTGCAAAATAGTGTGTGTATATGTGTGGTGTATACGTGTAATTCGATGGAAATGTGTTTAAAAATAAGTGAAATAAAATGATATTATAATGCCAATTAAATTAAGTAATAAAACAAATCAAAAATTATTAGAAATTAAACATGAAAAAACAGTTCCAAAAATAAAACACAAGAGAAATTAATTTTTTTTTTACTTAAAAAAAAAACCAAAAAAAAAATGTTATGGAAATAATGAGTTTTTACACATAAATTCTATACACAGTGCGCGAGTTAGAATTTCTGGCCATATTTTTTGTATGTGTACAATTTTTTTCTTTTTGTCTTTTAATTCTACACTCGTTGGCTGCTACTTAACCTTGACATATCACACGACAAGACGACTCTACTCTGTAGAAAATGTATCAACCAAACCAAACAAAAACTAACCAAATAAACAACCAACAACACTATTAACAAAAATTCTTATTAATTTTGTAAAAATAAAAAATAACAAAATAACAAAATAAATAAATAATAACTTTTAAACTGTATAAGATTCAAAAACAAAAATAAATAAATAATTAATTAAACATAATAATAAATGTTTTCAAATAACAATATAATCAAAGAATAATTAGAAAAATACATATATTTAAAACAAAAAGAAAATTAAAAAAATAATCAAACATATTGTAGGTTTTATTGTAATTCATTGTTTTATTATAACATTTCTAAGATTATTTTAAAATTGCTTAAGAATTTACTTTTATAACCGATAATTACGAGTAAAAAATAAAAGAGAAACACAGACAAAATATAATCAGTTTTTCGTTTATTTCTCATTTCTGTTTATCCATCTATTTATGTTCAAATCTACGTACATTTGCACCTATGGGTGTGTTAGTGAAATGATTTTAAACCTGTCCTTCTTAAGGACATTCCAAAGGCAATTTCACACGCGAAACATCCAACCAACCAACCAACCAACCAACGAACCAAGCAAGTCAGCAACAACATTACACCGTAGCAATAGAAGTAGAAAAATACAACAACAAGATAAATAATAAGAACAACATCTTTAATATATGTACATACATACATACATATATCATATAATACATAAAGAGATAAATATTTACATGCACATACACTTACAATTAAAATACACACACATAGTACATACCAATATAAACTCTATTCTAACTGAATTTGTAATTTTATTTTATTTTTTCTTTTTGTTTTATTTATTTCTAATATTATTGTTGTTGTCAATGTTATTATCAGATTTGCTCTTATTATTGTAATGGTTAATGCTGTTGTTTTATATTCAAATATACATACATACACTTATACATATGCACTGGTATATGAAACACTATACAAATTCTATATAATTCCATATTTTTAAACCAATACACTCATTTTAAGGTTGGTTTAGAAGAGATGAAAAAAAAATTATGTCGTACAAATGACAGCTCACGCATACACTTTTAACTCATCATACAGTTGTGCGTACTATTATAGCACTGCATTTTAATTTATATTATATTAATTGTTATTATTGTTTGCCATTTAAAGAATACAATTTTGTAAAGGAAAATTAAATGTGCCCATAATTATGAAAGTGGTCTAAGTCAAAATTTAAAAAAAAATGAGTTTATCAGTTATTTCATACCACATTAGTTTAAACTAAATGTATTCAATGTAATTTTTACGAAATTGTCAAAAATGAACCATTAGATAGTGGTTGTAATTTCAACATTATATGGAATTCATTTAGTGTTAATTATGAAAGTGGTCTAAGTCAAAAATTATACCACGAATTTTTGGTATCGAGTCATTCCTTTCTTCCCAATGACTGTGATTTTGGGTATAGATAGAAAATAAAAAAGCAAGTTACTTATACAACCCTGAGCATTATTATTAATTGATAGAAAAGTGCAAAAGAAGAAATACATTTTCGATAAAGCGAATGTCGCAGCCGGATTTTATTTCAACGAAATCACTTGAAGAATCAATATTAAGAAGAGTAAAAAATACCGCGGGCGAATCTACAACCTTGGCTACAAATTCAATGTATGAGATTCTTGAAAAATGAACCTTATAAAATGTTTTATAAAACTTCTTTAGATGGTTCTAAATTTCACGTTTTGGATCTTTCACCTAAAAGACGAAGACCAAAAATATACGGAAATATTAAATCACTTCCATTATACACCAGCATTAGACCAGCATCGGAAGAAAAACATAAAGATATTATGAGTTTACTACCGTACATCCCTCCAGTTTTTCAGGAACATTTTAAGAATCTTAAATACTCGAAATAATGATAAAAATGAATTACTTTTTAAAAATAATGAATTAATGTTCACGAATTATTTCAATCAAATTATTGTTTTAAATAAAACTCAAAGTTCTTTATTGCTTTAAGTCATTTATAGGACACTCAGTTAATTTTGAAAAAGGTCTAAGTCAATTCAAACTTTAAAAACCATATTATCGTATGAAATTCACACAAAATTTCATATTCATAATAAATTTCCATTACTTGAGACTAATAAAATTATAAATAAAAATGTTGCATAATGTAAAAATATTTTTTAATTTATTCAAATGCAATTCATTAAATATATCGAAACAAGAAATATATGACTTAGACCACTTTCATAATTATGGGCACAAATAAAAAATTCCTTTTTAATTATTTGGGAAATTGGATTTGTATTTTAATCAAAAAATTCAATTTGTGCGACTTTGTATACAGTCAACTCGCGAAAACCTAAACACTTGAAAGGGTGAAAGTCTCAGAAAGGTGAACTTTTTTTTTATACACACTACTTTAAAACGTGAACTAAATATGAAAATTCTAAAACGTGAACACTTTTTCTTATTATTTTTTTTTAACTTTTCATGGCTTTAACTGGGAAATCTTAAATTTTTTTTTCTTTTTGAAATACTAGTTTTACATTTTTACTAAAACACTGTTTCTGATGGTAAATAGAATGTCCAATAATTTGCATTCAAAATCGTAAACAATCTTAGTAAATGTAAACTGCATTGGTTAAATCTAGTTCACGTTATCGTAAGTTCACTGTATATTACAATTTGTATGGACTTTTTAAACAGAATTTTTCTTGTAGAAATGTGTGTATAAAAATAGATGACAAAGTTTTGTGTAGAAGAGTAGCAGTGCCATAGCCTAAATATAATATGTAATCGAAATATTGGATAATCAACGAAAATACAGTGAAAATGTTAAAAAATAAAAAATTTTCATTAGACCTGTATAGTATTTTTGTTTTTAAATATTTTAAATTACCGGGTATGTTTTAGATTTCGATTCGTTTTGTAAACGCAAAAGTTTTTGCATCCTCGTAATTCAAAAATTGTTGTTCTCAAATACGCACGTTTTTGGGATTCGATATTTTTGTTCGAAAAAACAGTTAAACATCAATAACCAGCAAGTAAACGCTTTTTATAAGCTTTTAAAAAATCAAATATTGTCAATATAATCACAATTGACATTTTTCTTAAAAAAAAGTTTTGCATCAAATTGCTAGTAGCTGCTGTGCTGTGGGTATAAAATTAAACAAGACTCCATAAAGAAAATTTTTGTTAATTAAAGATGAGTCTTAATAATCAATATGTTTTCATTAAAAACTAATTTTTTTTGCATGAATATTTGTGCGAAAAACAAACTCTTTTTTTTATTAAATTGAGTAAATAACATTTCTAACTAAAAACCAATATTTTATTTTTCTTAAAAATGTTATCATATATTGGCCGCTCGTTTTATTTTTACCAGAACTTTACTATACTCGAATTGAAAACGGTTAAAAATATATGGATGTGCAACACAGAATAACAAAAATGCTGAAGTGTTCCACTTTCGAGTGAACTGGGATTCTAGAAGACACCTGAATAAAAACAATTTTCCAATTTATTAAAAAAAATATATACATACAGACATAATTGGCCATTAGTACTCTGTTTCAGGGTTATAGCCTAGCTTCTCTCAGCATTAAAATAAAACCATATACGGACATCACTACGTGATAAAATACCAACAAGAAGAGGACCGTGTCTCCCAGTTTTGCCCAAAATCATGATATTTTTTTATAAGCCCCCAAGCTTTTGGGCCTTGGTGTCATTTTTACAAAAAAGTGACCTTGCATACCGTTTTGAAGCCAAGTTTTGACTCTTGTCATGAAGAACAAAACTTGTGGACATATAAAATAAAAAGAACGTCATCTTTAAGACCAAAATTGCGAAAATGCTTTAAAGGAATCGATCTTTTTTATATTTTTTCCCTGTTGAATTCCATAGGTAGCAAACCGTTCAAAATTTAAGGAAACAATGAACTACAAAAATTTACCTAAGACCTCAAATAACAACTTTCTCAAACATATGAAATTTCGAGGAGTTTTTCCTAACTACGTTCAGATAGCGGTTTTATTTTACTTAAAATAAAAACAAACACAATTAATTATTTTTATTTATCTTGATGTTTTCAATAAATATTTGTTAAGCAAAGTTACACAAAGGAATAGGAATATCGAAATAAAAATAACGTTCTATTCTATTCCACTTTTGGAACGAAGGATCAAGTGTACTGCGCACTTTCTGGAAAGATAACAGATAACCTACTTAGTGAAGACGCTTACCACCACTCACAATCAACATCCACCGACAAATGGGGAAATTGCTGTTGTTCATTCAAGGGTGAAGGTATAACACTGGCCTTTGAGTAGTCAAATTGACAGCAACTTGTCTCATCAACAAAAAGGCGCATAATATTTAGTAATATCTATAAAAAAATATATCTACCTTTGTATAATCAAATTCCCATACAATGCACCGCATGACCAGCTTTTTACCCCTGAGATTGATCTTTATAAAAAAAATAGAAAATACTCAAACACAATATAAAGGCTCATGTTACATAATTTCCAACTTTTTGAATACGACGGAAATTGTAATACCCATAAATTTAAAATTTTGGTATTGTCACATATTGGACAATACCATTTAATGTTTTTATTTCGCAGGAAATAAGTAGAGAATTTAACAAATTTGACATCATGAACGAGTTTTGAAATTATTAATTAACTTTTATTACCAGAAATATGCCTTGATATGCCTTATTCTAGGAACAGTGATACGAATAAAAGAATTCATATGTGGATGTCAGAAAAGCAACAAAATTCCATTGTTTTCAAATTCATGGGAATGTGCATGAAAAAATATTGGTGATTTACTTTCTTGGTTTTTAAAGTCTCTCTAGAATACCAAATAATTTTTTTTTAATTTAAACTTAATACTAAGTTTGTATGTATATACATAATGGAACAGAAAACATGTGTCGAAAGACAACCGAAATGGACTCAAATTTTCGAAACAATTGCTAAAAGTTTAAACAACAGTGCGAGCAGATATTTTCCATGTGTAACAGCTGGTAATTTGTTGTGTAGACGGCTGTTATTTTGTACTAATAAAGCCGTCCAACAACGAACACATGTCCTTCCTTAGAAAATGATATCATAACCTTAACTTGAACATAAATTTTATTACATTTGAACTAATATATTAATGTGTAAGGAATAATTTGTTACTTAACGAAAGTAAACACTAAATTGTGCATTCGTTACCATATGCTACCATTCTAAACTGTTGGTACGATAGCGAATGCCATAATTTGAACTGAAAAAAAAATGAACAAATATTTATGTTCATTAACGAATGAGGTAATTCAGTCCTAGACCTTAGGATCAACGAAACTAAACGATAAAGGATTCTTTTTACAGTAATCTCTAATCTTTTTTAATTTTTTTTTTTTTTTGTAATTATTATGAAGTAAAACGCTATGAAAGCAACATACATACATACATACATAACTGGCCTTTACAACCCTTTGTCAGGATTACGGCCTAGCTTCTCGCAGCACTCATGTTGTGTGTGTAAATTTTTATCCATGAGTACCGGGGCCTACAGTTTAACGTCGATTCCGAACGACAGACTTGAAGAGCTTGTTCATGGCAATTATTTAATAAAAGCAACATATTTTGTTTAAAAAACTCAAGAATTTATATGGAAAAACTTGTAATTCAGTAAAAAATAATTACATTATTCTCCAGTGTGTTAAAACAATAACTGATTTTATATCATAAGCCATGAGTAGAAATCATACTTTTCTAAACGTCATAAACAAATTTTGATTTAAGCAACCTTTTAAAAGGTTGTTAAATTTAAGTATTTAAATTATGTGATTTTGAATAATAACTGATGTACTCTAAAGAGAAAATTAAAGCATACTTGACATGCACTTCATGAAAATTTTTTATGGAAACTTTTAAGTATACTTGTTTTTTTTATTTCTCTTTTTTTAATATGGCAGTAAAAAAAATAGTTGTTTAAGAAAAAAATTCATTTTTTTTTTAATTTTTTTTAACAAAATATAACTATTATATTGTATATGACACATGAAATATTATATTATACGTGTATGTGTACTCTATGAAATCAAAGATAAAAAACACGTTAAAAAAGTCATTTCATATTCAACATTCTTTTGTGTATGAGCACTGTTTGAGCCATTAAAAGCGTAACGAACAGTTTACTGCAGATTGTCACTGCCCTTCAATTGAACATTACTACATATATATGTATGTGTGTGTGTGTGTGGCTGTGTTTGTATTACACACTCGCATACATTCATTTTGAATTCTACAAATTTTACATAAAAATATTCCATAACATATTTTTTTATTTTCTTTCATTGCTGTGTGTATTAGTATTTGTCATATACATTTCTAAAGATTCTTTAACATCTTTTTATAATAAAACACATACAAAGGCATACTTTTGTAAAAACTCATTTTTTTTTTGCTCTCTTTTTTGTTTTTGTGAGTGTAGGTTTAATGGTATGACTTTTTAGCATTTGTTTTTAACTGTCAACAACATCACCTCGTCACATCACATCTCAGTATAATTGTATACAAAACAACAACAACAACAGCAACAGAAACAAGTCGAACACAAAAAAAAATGTAAATACTTGAGCTAGAAAACGTGCTTTTCTAAAATAAAACCATACAAACGAAAGAAACATTAACAACAGCAAAAATTCATTTCTCTCGTTTTGTTTTCAATTTTAGTAAAAAGAAAAATAGCTCAAAAAAAGTCAAAAATCATAGTAACTTTTTGTATTTTATGCCCATGGCATATGAAAACTGTAGATCTTTTTTTTTCAAATTAATGTGTCTTAATGTGAGTGTGTATGTTTAAAAGTTCAATTGCAGACAAACGTTTTTCTCTTTTTTTGTTTCTCTATATGTTTGAAAATGTTTGACATCGTCATGATTAGCAATTACAAATTGAAATTTTCTGCTTCGTTTAAGACATATTTAGAATGTGATTTCTTTTTTTAGTTTTTAATTCATTCCTTTTTTTTTTTTTTGAATCGATTTAAATTGTCATAATATTGGTTAGTTTACAGATTAAAAGCTCCTTGAGCGTATGAGTTATAATTAATTATTAATTTACAAAATATTACTCATACGCAACCGTGAATGTATTCTTTTAAAACGTATTGTATGAACGACATAAGAAATTAAAAAAAAATTAAAAAAAAATAAATAAAAGACAACAGTTTTTATGAATTATTTTACTATAATGATCTGTATACTCGTACGCTTTAGAATCTTATCCAGATTGTTATATCATTGTTGTTTCTCCATAAAACGTCTTAACGAGATCTAGAACTGAATAAATTTAATAAAATTATTTTCATTTTTCATATTTAATTTTGTTTATATTTAAATATGAAATTTCTTTTCAAAATCTATTGATTTTCTTTTATAATAGTTTTATTAAAATGCATTAAATTTGTTAGTAGATAACCTGCTTATGTCATTCAGGCAACATGAATATTTCCTCAAATTAGAAAAACATCTAAAAAAAGGTGCTTACAAATCATTAGCAAAAACATTTATGTTTATTTGGGATCTTAACTATTTCTTCCATACATTAATCACTAACAATTTCTTGCACAAAGTATTTCAATGACGTAAAATATTTCCTTCAAATCAACTATTCTGCCTTTAGCTGCTTATTACAAACGAACTTAAAGAATATTTTTTTTTTTTTTGCTGTAATATGAATTCAGAACACCTTTAATTGAAGAACTCAAAAAATGTACATTTTACTAGAGGCCATTTAATTACACTGGCCAACAAATTAGGCAAAAAATTTTGACTGTGGAAACGAAGTATATTTTTTAGCTAATCTGGGTGCGCTGAATTCGAATCTGGCAACAAAGTTGGGCCATCACGTCCAGTTCGTTTTTTATCGCATGCTGGTAATACTGTAAAATAGTTAATACTGACGCCACAATTTCACAGTCATTAATTTGACAAAAGCCTATATTCGTTATAAATTTGTATAAAGATAGAGTTTAAGCATGTCAGTGAGATCGTGTGTTACTAAACCGAGCTATTTTTGCTTTGTGTGTGGTGAATATTTGATTGCGAATTCAGCGCACCAAATTACACTAGGAACGGTATTTGGTTGCTCCAGTCAAAAACCTTGTTGGCTAGTGTTATTAACTGTTATATGATGGGAACATATTTTCTATAAAATAATTGCCTGAGTCGTCTTCAATGCAATCAAAATATTGCTTTTACATTACGTGAAAGTTGTCTTGCACATATTAATCTTACCGATACCTTTGCAAGGAAATAAAACTGAGAACAACTGATTGCCATGAAAAAGCTTCTCAAATCTGTCGTTCGGAGTCGACTTTAAACTGTAGGTCCCGGTTCTTATGGATAAAAATTAACACACACAACATGAGTCCTGTGAGAAACTAGGCCGTAACCCTGATACAGGGTTGTAACTAACCGCTCTTTTAAGCCAGCGTTAAAAATGTTTACTAGGGGGAATATTGCCCTCTTGTCCAATTCCACATATTTTTCAACTAATGATTTTTAATGACCTTATGCTATTACAGTTGTCAAGATATTCAATAGATACTATCTAGGGAGATACTATCGACGCTCCTCACTTTATTATTGATGCTCTTACTATTTAACTTTTAACTGCAAATAAATATTTACTTTACAAATATTTAAAAATATTTTTAAAAATAAGGAAATGTTTGTGTCAATAGATATTTCGTTGCTGTTTAGTCAACCCATTTGGAGATTTTTCCCAAACAAACATTATTTAGATTCTTTATTGGCATAATAAAAAATAAAAAAATTAATTTATATGTTCAATCCCCGTTTGCATACATCAGCCATTAAATAGTTTAATACACAAAAGTGTGTAAATCTGAGTAACATCTTACAGTGTAACAAAAATTTTAATTTAAATGTGACCTCTTTTAATTACTCACAGTTTTGCGAACAAATTCTTTTTCTCACACACACACACACCCATACGTATGTATGTTATGTTATGATACAATAAGTGGTAATAAGTGGTACTCAAACTGACATAAATGATGTTTTAAAACTGTGCAAACACAAATATATTTGTAGGTACATATGTTTCGTTAGTAGTTTATAAAACAAATTTTATTTATAGAATTTGTCTGTGTGTTTATTTATATCAACTGTCATCTTACTAAAATATAACTGAAAACAAACACATAAAATTACCAGCATACATATTTCCAACTAAAAGAAAGAAAGAAAAACAAAAATGGTTTTCTAAATTCTAAAGAAAAAAGAAAAATAAATAAATAACCTTTATCGGAAATAACGTATTTACCATTTTTTAAAATCCATTTACATATGCGTACACATGCATGTGTGCATACCAAATACATTGACAAACAAATACTCACAAACTCTCTTCAAATTCTATCTTTCCTATAAGAAGAGGAACGAGACTAGAATTTTGTTAAAGTAAATTTCTTTATATTGTAATTTCAAAGATGTCACATCACATAGACCTGACTTAGTTTTACTTCATTTGCTTTTACTTAGAGAGAGAGGGAGAGGGATATAGATGTAATGTTTGACTGATTTACAATTTGAAATAAGAAAATAAATTAAAAAAAAATTAACAAAAGAAAAATAAGTAGGAAATCAAAAACTGAAAATTATTCAAACAAAAATAAGTTACACGGAGGATGTACTTATACGAACTTGTATTAAAATAAAAACTTTTGATTGAGATTTCAATTTAAACATATTCGTTTAAAAACAAGAACTACAAAAAGAAAACTATGAATTCTTATGCATGAATTTCAACTTAAATTTCATGTTAAAATGATTATTTTATTTGTTCCTTTTTTCTTGAAATTTTATTTCTTCTCTACATACTCGTATTTCGTGTATTTATTTTCCAATGTTTTCTTTTATTTTGCCTCTCTAACACTCAAGAAGTTGTGTTTAAAGAGAAACAGTAGCAAATTATCCATATACTTATACCTTAATCGTTATGTTTATTTGCGTGTGTGTGTGTTTATATTTTACGTTCACAATACAAAAGCAAAAAATTACCTTGAATCTGTTATTCCATTCCATTTTGTTTTTTTTTTTTTTTTCTTCTTTTGTTGTTTCCATTTCTATTTATCTTTTCTATAGTACTTATTTTGTTATTATTCGTGTTGTTGTTGCATATAAATTATTTTATCCTTTTATTTGTTATTTGTGCTACAGCAAAACAATGGAGTGAGCCAGTGTTTAATTCTTTGACTTTTTTTTAAGATATATGTAGAAGAGGGCAAAACGTTGACTAACAAACAGTAAAAAAATGTGACTTTCAATGTAATTTTAAATAAATAATTAATTCCTGACGTTGTTCTGCACAAAGGAGTCGAGAAATATTGAAAATAAATATAAAATCTCTATATAAAATAGACTTCACCTTCATACTAATCTACAGACATACATATGTATATAATTTTCTTATATAAAGAAGGACACACTTTTTTCATGTGTATCCAGATTTTTATGAAGCCTACTGCTGGACAAGAACGCTAAAAATTGGCATGCATACAGTATAAACACGTAGGCCAAATTCTAACATTGTCAGATTTTTTATTTGTTAGCGGTGATCGGAGAATTGAAACGAAAAATGGGCGTGATAAAAATTAAAAATATTTAACATTCCGGGCTATACGAGTATAAAAGCCGCCTAATATCATAGGAAATTGAAATTTTCAATTTTGTTTTTTAGTGCAAACAAAAAAACCGCTTTTAATTTTAATCGCTTTTAATCATTCAATCTTCAAAATTCCTATATATTCACCCCTAGGTATTAGTTAAAAAAAATATTTTTTCGGCGACTACCTCTCAGCAGTCTTCTGGTAAAAGCTCTGAGAGTAACTGATTGCCATGAACAAGCTTCTCAAGCCTGTCGTTCAGAGTCGACATTAAACTGTAGGTCCCGGTACTCATGGATAAAAATTGACACACACAACATGAGTGTATGTATTGTTAAAGTCAAATCTTTTGCTCCTGGTTTAAAAGCAAGTAATATTCGTTAGGCGTTAAAACTGCAGAATATGGCGAATGAGTGAACAACCCAAAGTTTAGTTCATTAATATTGTATAACGAAACGGCACAAAATATTGTTGTGTTGTGGTTAAACAAAGCCACTCTGATATATATTTACCCAACGACGATTGTGGACAAATTCGGCACCCATGCTACGAAAAGCAGTTCTATACCCAAGAAATCATTGAAAACCAACAACAGCTGAGCCATGTGAATAGCCACAATTTCTCAATCCAAGCAAAAATTCGTTTGGTTCCCACGAACCAATAGTGAAAATAAAGCGTCTATTCTCAAAAGTATCGGCGATATCCAAGAAGTCACAAAAAACAGTTTCCTTGTCAGAGGATGCTTTGTCCATATTTTTAAGGTGACATACAATTGTAACCTCAGTCAATTCGCCCTTCAGTTACGCGAACTCATTCGAGAGCAGGGTACGTTTCACAAGACTCATTTCCCTATGAGCATCTATAAGGCCCCTTCATTGCCTTTAAGAGAAAGGCTAATACACTTCAAAAAAGTGCTTACCAGTTATTGACAAAATCATTAATGAAGCCCACCTCAAGTAATTAACATAAATGGCTTAAAGAGTATTTGAAAATTGTGCATTGCGTAAGAAAACCATAAACTTCAATATTGATTACAAATGATTTCAATTTTAGATACGTTTGTTGTTCTTTCATTTTAGCACATAATAAAAAAGACCGAATATTAATGGTAATTACTGTATGCACACACATGAATTATTAATATGTGGTATATTATATATACATACATGTGTATTAGGGTGTCCCAAATAAAATAAAAAATTGGAATTCGTGGGAAGATCATTCTTAATTTGGATACTCATAAGGTAAAGTATTTTTGGGAATTTTTTCAGATTTTTCGGAAGTGGTTTAGAGGTCGCGCAAATTGATTTTTAATCAAATATAGAGTTTTTTGAGCTCTATTTAAATTTTGGTTATGAATTGGTAAAAAATCGATATTTTCTCGGCTTCTGAGTCAATATTGTTAAAGAAAATATTCCGATCTTTAATTTCATGTGCATAAATAATAAGTTTCGGCAATGATTTTGCACATTTTGATACATTATATAACAGTTTTTCCTGAATTTTCAACAAATATCGAAAACAATGGTTTATAACTTTTAAAATTTGTATAAAGACTAAAAAAACTAATGATGCAGTTTAAAAGATTATTAAGTTTTAAATAAGATAGCAGAAAAAAAAAATAAATTCTCTTTTACTGTTCTCGAGTTAAACCCTTTTAAAGCTTTGTACCTATTTTTAATACTATAAAATGTGAACTAGGCTGGCATCGGAATTAAATATACAACAATTTTATAAACAACAATAAAAAATTAGATTTGTTATAAATCATTTATTTGGGTTCTTGCGATGCTGCTCTATGCTCTGCAGTAAATGCTGACAGTCTGTTCCAGAAGTTGTGATATTAAAATAACTACTAGCCAAGGCTACACCACGTTCTGCGACATCATTTACAACTTGCAATTATTGACTTTGTGTTTTGCTTCCTGGAATGCCTTAAAAAACAGATAAGTGCAGGACGGTAAAATAGCGGTTTTTGATTAGTGCTTGAGATAAATTTTACGGCTTGAGATAAAAGGTTTTATGCTGGAATATAACTGAAAATGTTCAATTTATGTGTGCGGACACGACGAGCTCCAATACAGGACGACGGATCGGGGCATGCGTTTTACTTCTCCAGAAATTAAAAAAAGACGTCATATTTTTGGCATGTCGCCACCATATGTTGGAACTAATTGCTGGATCAGCGTTTAACGCCCTTAATATTGAGGATCAAATTACATCCCCACAAATTAAAATTTTCGTCACTCTTCAGCAAATGGGGGCTAAAAACAATTTTTCGGATTGTTCGAACCACGACATTGTTGGAAAAATTATCCCAATTAATTATTATTGATACGAAAAGATCTAATAATTTTTGTAAAAGGGAAGCTGGAGAATATGCAATAAGGGAAGATTATAAAGAAATGCATAACTGAGCCTTATTTTTTTGGGTGATAGACCTGAGCACCATCCAACAATAAAATCTCTATTAATCGAGCTCGCTGGATGATGAAAATTATATACTCTCTAGAAATATGTATTTTTCGAAAGCAGCTACAACCTTTTATTCAAAATTCAGAAGTTGATGCCTTCTGAAACAGACTTTCAAGATTTACCGCAGAGCATAGAGCCCAAATAAATGATTTTTAAGAAATCTAATTTTTTATTGTTGTTTATAATATTGTTGTATATTTAATTCCGATGCCAGCCTAGTTCACATTTTATAGTATTAAAAATGGGTACAAAGCTTTAAAAGGGTTTAACTCGAGAACAGTAAAAGAAAATTTATTTTTTGTTTCTGCTACCTTATTTAAAACTTAATAATCTTTTAAACTGAATCATTAGTTTTTTTAGTCTTTATACAAATTTTAAAAGTTATAAACCATTGTTTTCGATATTTGTTGAAAATTTAGGAAAAACTGTTATACAATGTATCAAAATGTGCAAAATCATTGCCGAAACTTATTATTTATGCACATAAAATTAAAGATCGGAATATTTTCTTTAACAATATTGACTCAGAAGCCGAGAAAATATCGATTTTTTACCAATTCATAACCAAAATTTAAATAGAGCTCAAAAAGCTCGAGTTTTGATTAAAAATCAATTTGCGCGACCTCTAAACCATTTCCAAAAAATTTAAAAAAATTCTCAAAAATACTTTGCCTCATAGTGGTCCAAAATAAGCTTGATCCCCAAAAAAAAATTTTTTTTGGGACATACTAATGTGTATGTATGTGAATGTGTAAGGAAATATTAAAGAAAATAAAGTGCTAAACCCATATTTGCAAATGATAAACGTAATAATATAATGAAACTAAAACAATGAAAATAAGGAAAACAATAAAAATAACTGCAATAAATACCCAGCAAACAGGAAATTAAATATCAGTTTCAAAGCTAAAATTTGTATTCAGATTCTATTCTCAAACTTTTCTAAAATATGAGCACTTCAAAAATAAATATTCGTCTGCTCAAAATAAAACTCATTTCCCAAAATATATTTCCATCTGTAATATTTTTTTCTTTTTCTGAAAATTTTGTGAGAAATTATAAATTGTTTTGTTGATCGGTATCTCGCTATAGTGTGTTGCATAAGTACGATTATATAAAATACTTTCTTAATTAGGACTGGAATACAAAATTTAAATTTAATTTAATCACTTTACACACCTTATCTTGGGTGCTAATTCGGTGATTCGTTTACATTAAATTTCTTATTTGTATGTACGATATTTTTTACTTTCTGGACTTGACTTTTATCGAGTAACAGAAATCTTCACGATATTTCATGGGGTTTTACACGGTTTTTTTATTTTTTCAACAATTTAAATGTAGAGCATTTGGCAAAAGTAAACCTGTTTTGGGAATTTAATTTTTTTAATTTGCAGATAGTACGCTAGACAACAAATTATATTCTCAAAGTGTCTAAATAATTGAAAACTTGCCGTATATACGAGTATTAAAATTTAAATTATTTGTTTTTTTATTATTATTATTTTGCGGAATTATTATTTTGTTTTATTTTTTTTTTTAGGGGCATGCAGTGCATTGTGTTGGAATGTTGAAAATATAGATAGATATACATATATGTAGATGTTAAGATGTTAAGCGACTTATGTCAATAAGACCAGTTTCTTAATTGTTTGTATTAATTATAAAACATTATCTGTCTATCTTTCCTGGAAGGTAGTTACTCTTTAAAAGGAAAATTTGATGTGCTATTTCTTATAAAGTATAAATACGCTATAAAATTAGCATATTTTTAGGCATTTATAAAAATACTTTTCAGTAGTTTTTACAGAAAAAAACCTGATTGCATATTGCGACATTCGTTATTGAAGGAAATTTCTATGGAAATTAGTTAAAAATTTAATGAAATTTAACTCGTAATCGAATGCCATATTTTGTCCTCTATTCAGTTGTCATCTTACTACAAGTGTAATAAAGTCTCCATTTAAGATTAGCCCTCTGTGTTCATCAAAATTATTGTACGTTAATTGAACGTTTATTTGGCAAATTTCTATGCAATACTTAGAAAATATGATCTTAATAAAACTACAATAAATGTAGTAGTAAATGTAAAGAGTTTGTCATCAAATAAGAATAAAATATATAGTACCTAGCGAAGCTGTACAAATGAGTAGCTAAACATTGAAGAATTTATTAAAATGTTTATTCAATAGTGTATGATATTCCTCAAAAAATAAAGTTCAAACTCAAGAACTACACACTTAAAATTCATATATAATTTACAACTGAAAATAATTGAAGAAAATTGCTTTTAACTGAATTGGGATTTAAGCATTTGTCAACATAAATAAATTTTCCCTATCATCTTAAAAGGACCTGTTTTTTTAATTTGTTTTTAACACTTGAGAAAACTATTCAATACCAATAATTAAAAATTGGAAACCAAGCACGTATGTTTGCTAGGCAAATAACATTTTCAATATAAGTATCTGTGTTTGTGCTGTTTGAGTAGAAACCACTACTGGCCCACAAGTTATGTGGGTTTATAAAAGAAAAGTCAGTAACAGTTTTCTTGCAAGTGTCATGTGGTTTTAAACAATTTTTTTGCTCAGCGTGTGGGGTAAAAATGGGCCATAAAATATGAATTGCAATAACAGTTTCAGACATTGTGATACGAGGGAAAAGGAAAACTTGCCTCGAGAAAATTACTAAATTTTTATTTTTTAAAAAATATGAAATAATATATAAATGAAAAAAAATTATATACATACATATGTATAATTATATACATACATACATAAATAAAAAAAATTATATACATACATATGTATATACATAAGTATATGCATAAAAAGGTAGACCATAAATACTATTCAATAACCAGAATTTATAGGAACAACCTTACGTCCAAAAGGAAATTTTGTTGTGAAGATAAAATCTATATTTCGGAATATTTTAATACAAGCAATTCTTAACGGACAATAGAATTAATTATCCCTGTAGTAAATTGTGAAGGATTTGATCTAAAAGTACTTATCCCACAGCTTGTGAAAACGTAAGAATTTGTGAAAACTTTTTCTATTGCCAACTAGTTCTGAAAAGATTTTCAAGACTGGTTTTATGAATGTTTTTAACAATGTTTATTAGGATAACTTTTACTTTAAATGACAGTAAACTGATTAGCTTAGGTGTTCATGGATACAAATCCCTGTCAGGATAAGTCAAAATATTGCAAGAGGAAAATTACTTATGTTGCCAGTTTTGGGAAAAGGGAAAATGTTTAAAAAGGGTTACGGCTGTCTATTAGAATTACGCAAAATTTAATTTTTAAATTGAATTCTTTTCATCTTTTGCTTTGAGGAGCGTAAAAGAAAACTGGTCGCTTAACTGGAGCAGAAGAAAGGCATGTTGAATTCGAAAACCATTTGACTGACTAGCAAGTATTTGTTATAATAGTCCAATTTAGTGTCAGAATTCAATAAAAAATATATACTTGAATGTAGTTCTATGCGTATACTCTTGTTTTAAAGTAGTTTTGAAGATTTGAATATCACGATATATTTTTTAAAATTTATTTTTCTAATCGAACTTCTTCAATATATTTAGAACTTGATTTAATTTAATTGATTTTTAATTGCGATTGTATAAAGTAGTAATTTTTTCTCTTTTTTAAATCGATTACAATCATTATATATTTCTTAATTGCAAGACACATATAAAAGGCTTTTTTTCAAAAGAAAAAATTTGTTACCATATTGGTAATAAATTTTTATAGCAATTAAAGGGAAGAAGACACTTCAAAATTTGTTAATTAAGTTACGAAAGTTCTTAATTTATGTGGAATATAAAAATTTCCTACAACAACAACAATATGCGTTAAAAGCGAAAGAAAGAAAATGAAAATATAAGAACGATGAAGAACAAATATTTATGGAATTCATTTGTAAAACTATAGAATGTTTTAAGGACAACAAACGGAATTTAACACTCACAGGTACTCTCTATAGCACTTAGTCTGTTAACACACATACACACACACGCCTAAAAAAATACTTTAAAGAGAATAAAATGAAATGAAACAGGCAGTGTAGTAGAAGAGATAAACAAGCAAATAGAGGAGACAAAATGGAATTGAATAATTATTTTTATTTGTTTGGATTTTTTTTTTTTTTTTTTGTTAATCAACCCGGCCATTAAAACAGAAACCAAAATAGGTGGTAAAAGAAACTAAAAGATAAATTTTCATATCAAAATGAGAATGAAATTAAATAAAATTTTAGAAACAATCCTTTTATGTTTTTCTACACAAACGTACATATATCAACATCTTTTCTATTAAGACATTTACATTTTTATTTTTTCTCTTTCTGGTTTTATTTTTTCTTTTTTCTCTCTTTCTTGTTTTTAAAGCACGAAAACACTTGAACGCGCAGCTGTTATTAATGTTGTTGTTGATTTTTTCAATTTATGCAATCTCTCGTATATCCTTTTATTACCTTTTTTATTTAATTCGTTGGTGTAAAGTTTGTTAATGCAGACTCGGCTACCCAAAACACATATGTTGTTATTAACTGTCACTTAATCTAAACATTGCTGGGTGGGAAAAGGACAACTAGAGTTTCCTTTGCAGCCGCCAAATGTGTATTTACAAATTTCCTTTTATCTTTTATTCTCTGTGTATTTTCTTTCTTTTGTTAATATTATTTTCTTTACGCTCATTGTACTTCACACAACATACACAAACATGCACATAAACACACACACACATGCATATACATATTGCTTTCACAATGTCCTTTGTATTGTGCTGTGTTGGAAAACTCTTTTATACTGTTCCTCTATTCTACCACATGGAAAACAATATTAAAAAATTAAAAAAAAACTAAATAAGAAATAAAAATAATATATAAAAAGTCAACCTTTTTAATTACAAAAATGAAACCAAGAAAATAAAATATAATTTATTTATTGCATAGAAAAGGAATACTAGAATTTATATTAAAAATTGTACCTTCACTTTTCAACTATTTTCCTATATATAAATGGTGAAAATGCCTTTGAAATATTGTGTTTCTCTTTTTTTTCTTCGCTGTTTGATAAAAATTTTCTACAAATTACTAAAAATTAAAATAATCTTTAAATATAAATAAAAAAATAATAATAATAATCTATAAAATTTTTTTACATTGATTTCAACAAATAAATGAATGCTGTTGTAATATTTTGTGTATTAAGTAAGGAAAACCTTAATCAATTTAATTTATTTTTGCGTCTCGTATGTATCCCCAAATTTATTAAAGTGTGTATTAAACATTATGGTGGTTATGGTTCTGGATAATTTAAAAAGAGAGGAAGCAAATAAAATAAAATAAAGAAAAAATTAAATATTAATTATTTTAATTTAAATCAACAACAGAAAAACCATATAAAACATAAAAATATAATTGAAAATTATGTTGAAAATGAAGTGTATGTGCACATTATACTTACATACATGCCACATGCATATGGGCATTTCCATAAAAATCCCATCAATGATACGTATACCGTATATGCTTACTTCGCTACATATTTTGATTAACAAGGTTTTGAATGTGTTTTTTATATAAATACCCAATATATTGCAGTAACTTTTGTGAAATTACAAGTGTCACATACGGTAAAAGCCCATATTTGTATAAAAATACACTATTAACCCATTTCCGCCCGCTGTACTATATGTTGTACACAACTTAAAGCTCAAGTAAAAATTATAAAATGCAGTCTTTTACTCGCTAAACGCTTTTTATCAGTCAAGAAGAGTACATGCAACATCCACGTAGCTGTTGTACATCATAGTTGAAAAATATCAATTATGGGAATCTCCATTTTGGCTAGTTATCTAGGAATCTACATTTTGGTGATTTATTTCTTGTGAGATTGTGAATGGTTATGTAGTTTATTTTACATCAGTTAACTTTGAAGAACGTTAAACAGCAGTTTGTTTATTTGATAACATCACATTCTAATAAAAGCAATGTAGAACGGTTTAGTTCGTATAGAATTTTTTGAGCTATAGCATATTAAATGCTGCTGTACTAAGCTTAGTGCACCTGAAAAAACACAACTCAGAATATTTTTTTTGGATTTTTTCTTTTACTGTACTGTAAAAAATGTTGTTTAAATCTAGTTATAAATATTGAATTTTAAAAATTGTTCTTGGTTTTCATTTGGGCGTTAACGGGTTAATTATAAGCAATTGATTTGGTGATAAAGAATTGTACAGGATTTACAAAGAATCACTTAAAACAACTGATTCCATAACATAGTAAAAAATGTGCTCTTCAGAGTAATTTAAAGCATAAAAAAGTCTTCTTGTTTTTTTTTAAGAACTACCTTAAAGCAGTAAATTAAACCAGTTAAGAAATTTTCAGATATAGAGCAAATTTTCCAAGCTATTCCCTCTCAAATGCTAGTCTTGCCAAAGGCAACTTTAATTAAAGTATCTGAACTACTAAATGAAAGTAAGATTTTCAATGTAATAGTATTTCATGAACTGTGTTAAAAGTACATATGCTTAAAAATTGTCAAACAATAGTTATTAATTAAACAAACAAAAAAGGAAAATTAAATTTCGGCTAATTTTGCGTGCCATTTAGGAATCTTGAGTTTGTGTTTTGTGCAAAAACTATCCAGCAGAAATTAGTGCTTACCAGTAACCTATTTTGTAAGGGAGAAATTGTAAACAATCACTTACTCGAGCGCATCAATAATGCATGATTTTTATATGAAATGAGCCGCTTAAATGCAATAGAAACGCAAATTTATTGCAACCAGTAAGCAAATATTATAGAAAATCAAAAATAATACCTTATCCTATAGCATCTTTGTAAGCTTGAAGGTATGCATAAACAATATAATGCTTACATTATTGCTTACAATTTTATTTATTGCTTCCAAATTTGAAAAAAAATGTCTGCTGGGTAGTTGCTTTTATTTTTCATTTATTACTTCCTTTACAATCGTCTGCCAGTTTGCGATAGACAACGAATAAAAAAAATTTCTTTCTATTACTCTTAGCTAAAATTGATCTAATGATCACTTTATTTTAAATTCA
This sequence comes from Metopia argyrocephala, assembly GCA_963576795.1. Classification (NCBI taxonomy): domain Eukaryota; kingdom Metazoa; phylum Arthropoda; class Insecta; order Diptera; family Sarcophagidae; genus Metopia; species Metopia argyrocephala. Next base: position 2,408,676 of record OY756208.1, read on the forward strand.
ATTTATTTATTGTAAAGCCGTATTATCAAAAATTAATCTTTCCGCCATTGGCATTAATTTAGAGTTAACTGTGAAAGTGGTTTAAGTCAAATAAAAGTAAAAACAAAAAAAAACAAAACAAATTACTAAGGCACTCCTGATCATCAAGCAAGGTGCACTTGCCAAATTGATAAACTCCACATTTCAGAGAGAAATTTTCTCCGATCTGATGGTATTCGTGCGAGGTAAAAGAATGTGATATATAGAGAGAAAAACGATATTAATTGGCTAAAAATGCATCCCTTTGATATGTTTTATAAATCAATTTTGGGTAAAAAAAACATGAATTTGTCAACAAAAAGAGGAAAACCTAGATCGTAGTCACAAATAGAAACGTAAACGTTGAACGCAGGCTCCCCTTTTATTTTATTATATATATAGCTGCAGCTGTTTTAAAAATTTGATACAAAATAGAATCGCCAAGGACTTAGCCACTCTCATTTATGACGAAATACCTAAAATTACGATTTCATTTGTTTATGAATATTAAAAAGGAATACTTGAATAATTCATTATGTCAAATATATATATTTTTTTATTGAGGCCAATACTCAAAGATAAACCCATACTTAATGCTGTGCATTATATTGGAATTTTTGTGAAAAGGACAGTACATTATGACAACAGAACATATATATTGTTTTCTAATATTATTAAACGCCTTAGGAATGAGACAAATTGCTGTAAATTGATCATTCAAAGGCTAGTGTTATACCTTCACCCTTGAATAATCAACAGCAATTGCCCCAACATTGCATATTGATTGCGGTGAGTGCCTTCGCTAAGTAGGTTTTTAGCTGTTATCTGGAGACCCGAGTTTAAATCCCGGGAAGACTAATCACTCATTTCTGATGAAACAAAATTAATATTAGTCAATAACTATTTATTTTAAAAGTGGCATAAAATCGTAATGGAAAATAGAGATTTTTCCACAAAATTATTTATTGTGATAACATATGAGTATCTCAAGATAACAAATACTGGTAAATATTCTCGAAATTTACCATCATAATTTTTAAATGTGGGATAAAGCAAACCATTAAATGTATCCACTTAAAAACAAAGTGGGTTATGCCACTTTCAAAATGAACGGCTCATATATTGATTTTAGTTTCAATTATTTTTTTTTTCTTAATTAATCAACTACTTGAACTTACGAAGAATGTTTATTGGGTTAAACTCATGCATTAATTTGCGAAAAAAACAAAATAAATCAAAGTGTGTATTAATGAGTTATAAAAAAAACCTAATGAACACACACATACACACAGAGAAAGTAATAATTATTTTTACGCACACAACAGAAATTTAAGGAGAATAAAAACAACTGATGTTTGTAGAGAAATTGTTATTTATAGCTGTTGTTATAATTTCAATTCCATTTTTATTTCTTTTTACTTTTCCTGATACGCTTTCTTTACGGTTAAGAAAATGCGTGTGAGCAAGTGTATTTGAGTGCTTGTCTTTAAACAAAAAGGCACAAACTTCATTACATTCTTCAAGTATATTTTCTACACGTTGTCTATAGAGTTTTCAGCTTAAAGTTACAGTTTTTATTTTTTGCACATACTTCTCTTTATTGAGTTTAAAAGGGTAGTTGGTGAATTGTCACTTTGTTAATACCAGGGCTTAAGCAAGAAATAAATAAAACCATGTGCTAAAGAATTTGTAACATGACTTGTGTATGTATTTGTCACTCAACTTTTTTTTTCTTGTGCTTTTGTGCGCAACACTAACCAACACAAATAACAGAAACGAAAGAGTACTAAAGTGAAGTAGCAATTACAACAAATTAATTCAAGGTTGCAGTGATGCCAACTGAGCCATTTTTGTATTAATTTTAACTCGTTTTGGATTATTAAAAACAGTAAAGTTTTGTTAGGAAATGTTAAAAAAATTACTCTGCTTTTATTTTAAAGTATTTTCTTTACTTTATTACAGTCAGTGTTATTGATTATTTTTTTTTTATTTTTTTATTTTTTTTTTTTTTTTTGCTATTAAAAATATATTTTGTTTTTTAATTTCCAATGGCACACTAATTTCCTTAATAAGACATTTTCTTTTAATTTTTGTTTTTTTCTTTTTTCTTACCAAAAACTTGCATGATTAGATTTTTCTTTTTTTTCAAACTACGGAAATTAGAATGTGTCCTTAAAACTGTATCCGTTTAATATTTGACACACACTTTACAAATTGAATCACTAGTCTTGTTTTTTTTCCTGCCATTTGCATAAATCCTGTTGATAGTCATGAGAATGGATGGATGACTTTGATACCAATGTTATACTGAAAAATTCATTCCATAATATATTTATCGATATTTCAGTGATATAAAATGATAATTTTATTAATGTCAAGCTGGTAAATTAACATGCTGATATACGAAAAACACAAAATATGTCTTATAGATTAAAAGAAAATAAAATCATAATGGCGATAAAACTGTAAACAAACGCAATAGTATAAGGACCTCTATTTATATTTTGCAATATCATAGAAACTTCCTTTTTCAATTCGTATACATAGTTTTCGTTTTATAATCAGGAGGTAGTCTTTCCAATGTCTTCGTTTGCTATAATGAAAGCATCTCAAAAAGCATAGTGTACTATCGTTAGCCTTTTCTCCTCTTTAACCCATTAACGCCCAAATGAAAACCAAGAATAATTTTTAAAATTCAATATTTATTACTAGATGTAAACAACATTTTTTACATTACAGTAAAAGAAAAAAACCAAAAAAAATATTCTGAGTTGTGTTTTTTCAGGTGTACTAAGCTTAGTAGAGCAGCACTTAATATGCTATAGCTCAAAAAATTCTATACGAACTAAACCGTTTAATATTGCTTTTATTAGAATGTGATGTTATCAAGTAAATAAACTGCTATTTAACGTTCTTCAAAGTTAACTGATGTAAAATAAACTACATAACCATTCACAATCTCACAAGAAATAAATCACCAAAATGGAGATTCCTAGATAACTAGCCAAAATGGAGATTCCCATAATTGATATTTTTCAACTATGATATGATAAGTTGATGTACAACAGCCACGTGGATGTTGCATGTACTCTTATTGACTGATAAAAAGCGTTTCCCGAGTAAAAAAACTGCATTTTATAATTTTTACTTGAACTTTAAGTTGTGTACTATATATAGTACAGCGGGCGGAAATGGATTAAAGAGCTTTGATAAAAGAATGTGTTTTTAGCGATGGTTCTTAGGTTTCAGACTTTGTGCTTGAAATTTGTTCACAGACGTATTTCCATTTATTTATTGTTTTTAAAAATTTTTTATTTAAGTGATAATTATACTAAAACATGCGTTTAAATAAAAAACGTGTCATCGAGAAATTAAATTAAAAATTAAACGCAAATATTGCAACAGCATTTGTTTTTACTAAAAATAAAAATATTTTTAAATAATCAAAATGAAAAGTATTGCCGATCTTTTTTAAGAGTAGTTACGAGTATTAATGAAAAATATATTGAAATTAGTACAGCTGAGAATAATTCCTGACGAAGAAGCTACACAGGGGAGTAGCGTAGTATCGCAGGCTCTACTAATTTCAATATAAAGGGTGTTTTTTATTGAGGTATAGAACTTTAAGTTGGCATCACTTTTTTAACTGGCGGCCATTTTGTCAGCTGTCAAGTGATTAATATTTAGTTTGGTTTGCCATTTCATCATGAACAGGTTGACAAAAGAACAACGCTTGCAAATCGTGCAAATTTATTTCGAAAATAATGGTTCAGTTTGCGAAGTTTACCGCAAGCTCCGTCCATTTTATGGTCGACATAATCGTCCATCAGAGCAATTAATTCGGTTAACCATGGATCTTTTTCGCACTACGTTTACTCTATGTGATAATACGCATCAGCAGAGACGTCGAACAGTGCGCACCGAAGAAACAATTGCCGCTGTAGAGCAAAGTGTTGAAGAGAACCCGAATGAACCGATTCGCCACCGTGCACAGCAATTGGAGCTTTGTCCATCAACTTTATGGAAGATTTTGCGCAAAGATCTTGGCTTGCGACTTTACAAGATCCAGCTTGTGCAAGAATTAAAGCCGCGAGACCATGCAATGCGTCGTGATTTTGGTGTATGGGCCGAAAATGAGATTGATCTCGATGCTGATTTTCATCGCAAAATTTTGTTCAGTGATGAGGCTCATTTTTGGTTGAATGGCTACGTCAACAAGCAAAATTTCCGCATTTGGAGTGAAGAGAATCCACATGAGACCCTTGAGACGCCATTACATCCACAAAAACTGACTGTTTGGTGTGCTCTATGGGCTGGTGGAGTCATTGGGCCATACTCTTCCGAAATAATGCTGGAGAGTCAGTTACCGTTAATGGAGACCGGTATAGAGCTATGATAACAGACTATTTTGTTCCCGAATTGGATGGCATGAATGTGGATGAGTTGTGGTTCCAACAAGACGGCGCTACATGCCACACAGCGCACGTCACAATCGATTTATTGAAGGAAACATTCGATGAGCGCATAATTTCGCGGAATGGACCTGGCAATTGGCCACCAAGATAGTGTGATTTGACACCATTGGATTATTTTCTTTGGGGATATGTGAAGTCGCTCGTCTACGCCAACAAACCAGAAACGTTAGGGGACTTGGAAGCCAACATTCGTGGCGTTATTGCCAACATACGGCCCCATATGCTCGGAAAAGTGGTTGAAAATTGGACCTGTAGAATTGGCTTTATTCGAGCTAGCCGCGGCGGCCACATGCCCGAAATCATATTTAAACATTAATGGCATAAAATTATCCTTCCAATAAAGCCAAATTGATGGACATTAAAACGATTTTCTTATGTTTTATTTCAATTCGAAGTTTCATACCTCTAAAAAAAAACACCCTGTATAAGTATGCACATATGTATGTATAAGTATATGCATAGCAACTACATACATACGTAGCTACTTACACATATTTTAAATAATCTTTAAAAACTTTATTTTATTTTAGTTTTACTTTTTGAAATATTTGAAAAACGAAATTTATTAAAAAAAATAAATAAATAAAGAAATCAACAGTATTATTATCAATCATATCAAAAAAGAGGAGTCAAAATAAATTTAAAAACAAAAACTAAAAACAAATTTAAACCTACAAAGCAAAAACAAAAATAACAAGAAAAAAATTAAAAAAATAAACTGCCGATAATAAATTAAAAAATATTTAAAAACAAAAATCCTTTAAAAATCAATGAAATCGAATAATGATATCATAATATATTGATAAATATTTCTAAAAGAACAAACAGCAACAAAACATATTAAATATGCATTTAAGATAATATCAAGCCCCCTTCTTTAAACCAATAACAAATAAATACTTAATAACTAAATAACAAAAAATAATAAATTCTTCTATAAATTAAATAATTATTTAATAATTTTAATTAAAAAAAATAAAATACAAATTCATACAAAAAAACAAAAATCATTTACCACCAAAGCTACTCTCTACTCCTTCTCATGTACCTTAAAAAACCTTAAACTTAAGTAACTTAACAAAAAACAAAAATTAAAAAAAAAAGAAACTGATATTCTTCTCCTCCACCTCCTCTTTAAACTACCTTTATGTACTAAACTGTCTAAGAAAGTATTCAAACAACAACAAATTATTTAATTAAATTTTTCATTGTAAATGGCCAAATTTGAAAAACGCTATTGGTTTTTGGCATTATGCGTTTGAGTTTTGATTTTAACAACCTGGTGTAGAACATAAACGATCAGCATTGTTAAGCTCTGTGAAAACGTGAAAATTAAATTGTATTTTTATTTTAAATATTTGAGTTTAAAAAGAAAAAGTAAAAAATTGGCGAAGCTGCAAATACCTCCCACACGTTCATCATCAACCATTTCACGTATAGATTTCATCGAAAGATGGGGTCTAACGCCAGTCTTGAGGCCACGACAGGAACAACCTTTAAGCGGTGAAAATCTCTCTCATGCATCGCCCCCTCTTCTGCGTGATGGGTAAATATTATAATAAAATTAAAAGAAAATCTTAATTTTGAAATAAGAAAACAAAATAAAAAAAAAAAAACATAATTTTATTTCATTAAATTAAAAGTTATTTTTCCTTAATTTGAACGTGATCTATTAAAATCTTGCAAAAGTCTGTAAATCCATTATATATTTTTTTTTTTAATTTTGGGCAAATTGTATCAATTCTCAAACAGCAATAAATAAAAATGTATTTCAATTAAAATATCTGTAGTATTAATTAAATATTTAATTGATTACAGTACAACACCTGAATTAATGATATTAATGAAAAGATTTTAATTGATCATATTTTTAATTTACTTTTTAATAAGATCAACTAAAAAGTTTAACTGAAATAAAATAAAAAATCATTTAAAAATTTTTATTGAATAAATCGAAATGTTTAGTTAGAAAATACTTTTAAGTTAAAAGTAAAGTTAAAAGTTTTAACTAAAAAAAATTATTAAAAATTTTAATTAAAATTAAATCACGATTAAAATAAAAGCAAAAACTGTAACCGAGTTAATTAAAATCATTAATAGTCGCCGTGGTCTAGTGGTTAGTGCGTTGGCTTACTATGACATAGGTCCTGGGTTCGATTCCAGGCCCCGACATCTTCAAAAAAAGAAATATGAAAAAAAAATATTTCTTTCGGCGACTACCTCTCAGCAGTCTTCTGGCAAAAGCTCTGAGAGTAATTAATTGCCATGAACAAGCTTCTCAAGTCTGTCGTTCGGAGCCGACTTTAAACTGTAGGTCCCGGTACTCATGGATAAAAATTGACACACACAACATGAGTGCTGTGAGAAGCTAGGCCGTAATCCTGACACAGGGTTGTAAAGGCCAGTTATGTATGTATGTATGTATGTATGTAATTTAATATGAAATTAAAATATTTATAATTATCAGGTTTTTGTAGCGAAAAAAAAAAATTAAAAAATTGTTTTTCTTTTGTCTTTTCAAATAACAGTGTTTAATGGCATATTACCCATTACAACACTTTTTCATAACTACGGCCTAGCTTCTTACATCACCCATATAGAGTGTCATAATTTTTATCCATAAGTACTAGGATCTACAGTTTAACGTTGAATCTGAACGAAAGATTTGGGAAGAGTGCTAAGAGGTGATCATCGAAAGAAATATTTTTTTTATTATCACTTTCTTTTAAGATGTCAGAGCTGGGGTTTGAATTGGGAACTCACGTCTAGTAAGCCAACATACTACATTTGTAATATACAGAAAAAAAATTTACAGCCTGTCTTGCTTATCAAAAGGCCAACGATATCGAGTATAAACGCCTGAATAGAACTACAAACTTCTTCTGTTTTAAATTAAAATATTCTTTTAATTGTACTGGTTGTACTAAAACATGAAACACAACTGTTTTGCTTAAAATAAAATTAAAAAGAGAAAAAATCCCCAAAATAACTCCCTCGAACCAAATTCTTGTAAAAATAATAAAATAAATTTGTGTGTGAATAAATAGAATATATGACTTTTGTACTTGTACACATGCATGCATGCATGAATCCATACACCCTCATATATTGTATTTAAATGTATCGCTGCATTACAGCTAAAGTGGTCTATTTTGTGGAAAAAAATACCTTTAAAGTTTACAAGATACAGACTTTCACAAATAATTTTTATCTGTCCAGATAACATGAATACAACCACACTTTAGCAATATAAAATATTTTATAACGCGACCAACATAACGCGGATAACGCTTCATAACTGTATGTACTTACACTCAATTTATTCTAAAGCAATACTTTTCTCAAACTAACATTTGAGCAATTTTCTATTATATTGACTATTAAATTTTAAGGAAGCGACATGTACATACATACGTATGTATTTATACTGGTATGTATTTTGAATTTTGTTTTGCTGTTTTTGCTGCTGTTGATGTTGTGCCTTTAGTGACATCAATGGAATTACAAATATGAAAAGCATTTTATTTAAAATACTTTCCACAATTATTCATGTGGAAAAATTTCATTTTTTTTCTCAACATATACTCTTCGTACACTTTAATATATTTTTCATTTACTTCTATATAATTTATTGTGTGTTGTGATATATTTAAATTGTGTACGAGATTTTTGCATTAATTTACTTAAAAATTCAAATGCAAGAAAATCAAATTTCAAATTGCGTAACGATTTATGTGCACAAAATAGAAAACAAATTTATGAAATTACAAACTTTAACTGAAAGAAAATGGTACACAGGCAGGCATTCGTTGACTTTGTTTTCTTTTGTATTTAGTTTTTCGAAAACAGAAGTAGAGATTATTATACTTTCTGATAATTTGCGGAACTGAAAGGTACGAGTATATTTTAAAACATGGTTTTCATTTTTTGGGACTACTATAATAACACCATTTGCTTGGTATAGTGGTTAAAGCGCACGCACAATAACTCAAATGGCCCAGGTTCGAATCCCAGTAAAGATGAAAAATGGAAAAGATAGTTTGCGTTTTTTTTTTTTTTTTTTTTTTTTGAAAATTATAATTTAAAAATAAGGGGTCCCCCCTCCAAGAATTCAATCTACAAAGTAACTGCTCCCCGACATTCCACTCTATTCCACCTTAACCTTTGACAACGAAAAACGAATGATCAGGAGAAAACTGCCGACTATTGGGAAGTAGTAGACAACAGCTAACAACCTACTTAGCGAAGGCACTCACCGCAATCAACATGGAACGATGAGGCAATTGTTGTTGATCATTCAAGGGTAAAGGTATAACACTGGCCTTTGAATGATCAATTCACAGCAATATGTCTCATTGGTAAGGCGCTTAGTAATATAAAAAAACAAAATATATGTTCTGTTGTCATAATGTACTGTTCTTTCCACAAAAATTCCAATATAATACACAGCATTTAGTAGGGGTTTACCCCTGAGTATTGGTCTCAATCAAAAAAAATCAGGATTTGGGTTGTGTATGTTGTCGAAACCAACAAAATTTTGTTCTTAAAAGTTGCAGAGCACCTTCTCTAGAATTACAATTATTTTTTTTTAGATTTTTGTTAAACTAAAAGGGCAGTAATTTAGTCCACTATTGAGTGATTTTACACTTATTAAGACAGTCAGAAAGATCAGCATGAGACGTTTCCAACGATATATATGTACATATGTATATAGTATTTAAGTGTGGTCGCCGTAATCTAGTATTTAGTGCTCCAGCTCCAAACCCCAACACTAACATTTTGAAAGAAATAAAATAGAAAAAATGTTTGTTTAGGTGATCACCTCTTAGATTTTCTGGCAAAAGCTCTGAAATTAATTGATTGCCATGAACAAGCTTCTCAAATCTGTCGTTCTTAGCTGACGTTAAACTGTTTGTCTCTGTTCTTATGATTTAAAATTGAGGCACACAATATGGGGGCTATGAAAAGCTAGACCGTAGCTCTAAATTATATATACAGGTGCGTATATTATTTGAGAAATATTCACAATTCTATATATATATATACAGAGATGTTTTTATGCACCAGAGTGTGTGTCATAGTAAAGGTTTATCTTAATCCTATGGAGCAAAATAGAAAATTTATCCAAATTTTGTTTATATTTAATTAAAATTGATCTTTTGATGCTGTATATTAACTATTTTGGGCAACTGTATATGTATAAACATGTATATGAAATGGTAACTTAAAATCTAATTGATAGCACATAAAGACCTTATAAAAGCAATTTAAATGAAGACAAAGTTTTTATTGGCTGTTACCATAAATATCTCCAGTGAATAAACTGTTTAATCCTGATTAATAAAAGGACACTCATTTGCCCTTTCACATAAAAATAAATATTGAAAACGTTGTTTGTCCTCAAAGAAAATAAACGAGTACAAACACAATCAGAGCGATAACAACCAAACGTATGTATATTCTTACATCGGAATGTTTAGAGAAGAAAGCACACAATGCAAAGTGGTACTTTATATTTTATTGTTAGTGTTGTTTGTTTCAAAATCCATATATCTATATGTACATTCATATATATGTATATGTATATATAAATTTTTGTATTTATTTTTATGAACTACTCGTACATTTTATACCAGAGAGCTATGACGTCAAACATAAAACAATATTAGAACACTATAAAAATTACGCACCCACACTCACACACATACACATACACAATAGAAATACAAATTGTAGACAAAAAAGACGTCTAAACATAAAGGAAAGTACATACAATTGTACGAGTATAAATATAAATTGTGTATGGGTTTTTTCTTTTTTATTGTTGTTTTCTATGTACGGAACAGTAATTTAAAAATATAAGAAAATAAAAAAGAAAATACTGTCTGATGATGACAATAACCTTTTGCAAAACTCACAAACTACATACAAACAAAAACAGTATTTCCCATAAGCAAGAGAGAATAACAGAGAGTGCTGATCATTAATATATTCAAACTTGTACATGCATATTTATGTGCGTACGTATGTAAACTCAAGCATATGTAAATTATAACAGTTAAGGTCAATGCATGGCTAATGTGAAACTCGCTTTTGTTCCATTGTAAGTAAAGACTTCGAAAAAAAAAAATGCTTAATCAGAAAATTATCATACGAGTGGTGGGGTACCAAAATCAATCGAATAGACCAAAAAATAAAAATAAATTGAAAAAAAATTCTTCATTTCTCAACATAATCTCTTCTTTGTTCGAGGCATTTATCTCAGTGACATACAATAGCTTTGATACCTTGTTTGTTACAAATTATGTCACCGACTCCTTGTCTTACTTATTGGCAAATGTTTTCACCAACCATATGTTGTAATATATGCATATAGTACATACATATATAATAAAGTATTTGACGAAGTAATTCGAACTTTAATTATTTAATTTGTTTCATCTGAACAATTCATGTGTGAACTGGTTCGGTCTTTTGATGAAAGAACACTTTTTTCTTAGCCAAATATATCACCTAAATGGTGTAGTGAGATAACAAAATTGGTTTTACTTCTCAGTTTAAATTTCTTTCATGTTACCAACCAAAGCTAATATTCGATTTTTTTTTAAGACCAATACTCAGGGGTAAACCCCTACTCATGCAGTTTGCATTGTATTGGAATGTGAAGATGGTTGATAGAAGGTTTTTTTTTCATAGATTTTTGTATATTTTGCGCCTTTATTTGTTGATGAAACAAATTGCTGTAAATTTGTCCACTCAAGAGCCAGTGTTATACCTTCACCCTCAAATGATCAAACAGCAATGGCCTCATCTGTCGGTGGATGTTTAAATGTGAATGGTGAGCGTCTTCAGTATATTAGCTGTTATCTTCTTTGTGAAGTACAAGCACAGAAGCAACCTAATGATGCTGTTGTTGTTCTATTGTAAATATGCTCGCAAAGATATTACGCACAGCTTTCTCATTAGCATATATTCCAATAATGTTCGATAAATAATTCCTTTTAAAAAACCTGTCATATTAGTACGACCATCAACGAGAAACATTTTGTGAATTTTTTCGTCGTTTCTGTCATGGCTGTCTTAATTGATATACCTTTACGAAGTTGGGTAAATTCTACTTCCCAAATATTTTATAGAAATTTATTCCTCAAACTACAATTTTTCTTGTTTGGTAACAAAGATCTGGATTAAAATGAAAGTATTTAATTATTTTTCAATGTCATCCTATTGCTACCAGCGCGACTAGAGGTTTAAGATCGTAGGTTGAGTTAATAGTGGAAATATTTCATATTGAAACTTTATCTCGTACTCAGATATCGTCAATGGAATTAAAGAACGCTGTAGCTGACAAAAAATTGAAAATACGTTTTTTGCATAATTTTTATCAGAAAAAAATGCGCGTCGATTGGTCCCGGTCCCAGATTTCTACGATGAAAATAAATTAACTTACGCCGTCTGCGAAATGAAAAATACCAGTGAATTTGTTCTACGTTCATAAAGGTTTTTTGGCTCTGGGGAACATTTAGGGTTTTGTCAGTTACAGCGTTCTTTAATTCAATCGACAATATATAAGACAACATTGACTCATAAAATAGTATTTCTTTTTAATTACATTTTGTAAAAGAAGAAATTCTGAGAACTCAGTTTCGATAACTGTATCGTTTTATCTAAAAAAACAAAGAATTTAATTGCGAAATTCTACGTATATATTTCAAGCAAAAAAAATGGCAAACGACACAATAGCAATTTATAGTGGGGCGAGAAAATTGATGAAAAGCGTATAAAAATTTCAAACAAAAAGATCAAAAGTATCAATCAAATTTATTATCATCTTCTCATATCACCCCAATCATATACGTACATAAATAACAAATAAACAATGGCAACAAAAACAAAAGAAAATCAACAACGATGAGAGTGTTTTGATATGATTCGATTTTCATCATCCTCTCAACGTCATTCTCAAGTGCAAGTGGCAATTGTAACTCTTTTAAACACATAAGCAGCATGGCAACCATTAATATTCTTTTAATTGCTGAAAGTGAAAATGAATGAATTAATATATGTATGAGTGTGTATGTGTATGTGTTTTAGTGTTTAAAAATTGAGCGTGAATATTAAAATATACGAACATATTTCACTCTTGTATTCATCCTATTTATTCACGAGTATAATATTGTTTGTGTGTGTGTGTGTGTGTGGAACAAACAATTGTGAATGGGGCAAGAGTAGAGTAGCAGCAGTAGCAGTAATGGCAGCAACAACAGGAACAATAACCACCACTATTCATACATACTATGAGAAAGGCTTTTGTTCTCTATCAACACAACACTCCTCTTAGTGGCATTACTGTTGTAATTTTCATTCACTTGACTTTTGTCATCATACATTGACATCGTCAGCATAATCATTGTCATGGTATTGTTGTATGCTTTGGTTTCTTGTTGTCATTTTTTATATTCTTCTTGTTATTGATATTTTTATCAGAGATTTCTTTTATTTATTGTGCATATTTATGTATGCGGTCCCCTTTATTTTCGTTTTTCAACTTGGCTGCTGTTTTTAAATATTATTCATATACACATATGTGTGTGTGTTGGTATTGGATTGGCCCTTTCTCTTTCTTTTTGTCCATTGTATGGTCATAACATATGAAATATTCAAGTATGTTTGTGTATGTGATATGTAAGTTATTTATTATTCATTGTTTGCTCTCTGAGCAAGGATATTCTCTTATTTTTCAGAATAAATTGAAATTACCAAATGCCCAGCTAACAACATATTCAACACTTGGAATATGATGCTTCTGTAGGTTTATGTTGAGCCTAAACCAAGTCTCATGTAAGCTAAACTTAGATTTGCTCTCGTAATTAAAATCAATTACGGACGGAACTGTAATGGTTGTAAGAAGTATTTTCAACGTTTTTTTCAACTGAAAGTGAAATGCTGGAGTAAAACTTGTACAAAGAGAGTTTTAATTTTACGCCATAAAATAAAACTTTTTTTGCATTTTTATTTTTTCGTCAGACAATAATTGTTAAATTTAAAAAATTTTAAATATTTCCGTCATACAGTGCACTCGGGAAAACGTCAACTAAATAAAACCGCGGGTGTTGACGTTTAACAAATTTTTGATGTTTATGAATGTAAGAAATTTAAATAAAAAACATTGATAGTGTGCTTTAAAACGGTTGTATTTACTATAAACTATAACGAAATATAAACAAATTAAAAAAAGAAACAAAATAGACTTTCATCCTAACTAAAACTAAAAGAACATATTTTAAATGAGATCACTTCCTCATGCATCTAAAAAAATCTGTTATGTACTTACGAGAACAAAAAGCAACTGAACATAAGAAAGACTATACATAGTATGTATGTAAATACAGATTTCTTTTCTACTCTACAAACTTATAAGAGGAATCCCGAATTTCTGAACTAATTTCATAAAATAAATGTGTGTGTGCACAAAGTTGAAGTTTTAGAGCTTTGGGGTTTGGTTGACGTTTTAGAGTAGAGAATGGAAAAAATTAAGGGTTGACGTAAACGAGTGTTGACGTTTTCCCGAGTCCACTGTAATATGAAATTCTTTTTCTTTTTTGTTCCGTCAGAAACGCTTTAATTAGAAATTCTTTTTTTTTTTTTTTTCTTTTGATTCACGGTAATTATTTTGTCCTATTGATTGGAACAAAAAACCATCTACATAAATTTTTCTATTGATTTTTTTCTTCTCTTATCATGATTTTCCTGTTAAGTAGCATTCACACTAAACATTTTTAAAGTAAAAATCTAACCGAGTAAATGTTTGAAATTTTACTATGGATCCAATAATTTATTTTCTTTCTCTCCTTATTTTCCTCAGATATATGATTTAATGCAATTCAATGTGCATTACATGTTATGCAAAAAGTGCTTTGGTGCGTATACGTTATAAAAAAAGCACAACATTCATAATACTCATACGTTTTTAAAATTCTAATTCACCTATAATAACAATCTTTTACTCTAGCTAAAACTAAAATGCTGAAGTATGTAATTTCTTAGCATTTTCTTACTTAATGCCTTTGGTGTGATATTCTGGTTATTATGCCATTAAAACCGTAATGTCTCTGTAATCACAACTATAAATAAAGCACATTCACTGTTCCTATTTTAAGAAAATTTCTAAATGCAGTCTTCAAATATTTATAAAAAAACGAATAGATAATACACTGCCTTCTTTTACGTGCTACGCGATATAAATGCTCATGTTGTGCTACTGAAGCAATATTTGAAAGTGAATTCAGTTATAAATGGTTTGACAAATGTAATTACCGGAAAGAGAATGCTACCAATTTTTCTGCTGCAAAAAGCCAATAAAATAAAACTTTTTTGTGTGGAATGTTAAAAACCAAAAAACACTTTAAACACTTTAAAGCCATTACAATCTCAATAGATAATTCTATTCTTTTTTTTTTTTTTTTCTTTTGTTTTTCTTTTTATCTATTTGATTATTTTTATGCATTACATACTCAAATCCATATATACATAGACCTATAAGTATGCATGCTGCATACGTATCTTCTTAGCAGGCTAACGTTTTACCAACAACTAACAACGTCTTCAGAAAATATAAAGTTTTAGTTTTTGTTCGTTTTCATGTGTGCTCAAAAGCTCGCATATTCGATTTACAAGCATGTAAAAACTGAGGATCTTTAAAATTAAAATACCCAGTAAACATTAAGGCTTAATTTCATATTAAAGGTTATTTTAAATAATGTTCCTTAAACTAAACAACTTAAACAACATAACGTTCTTAATAAAAAGAAATTAATAAATAAATGACCACCACAACCTTTTTTGGATTCAAACTGGGATCTCCAGACCATATAAAAAAATTTTTTGTTTTTATTTTCGAATAATTATTTTCTTAAACTATTTTAAGTTGTATACTATACATTTTCATGTCAATGAAAGATTTTTAATCAAAAATAATAAATATAACACAAATTATTATGAAATTATAGAGAATAGTAAAGCCAATACTAGCTTGGCTTTATAAATAGGCTTGAGATTTGTGCTTAATATCAAGTTACGATTACAAAGGCGCTTGACTATATGTTTCCTGTATTTGTATTATTTGTTTTGGTATAAAGATGCATATGATGTTTTAAAACTTTTGTTGTTTGTTTTTATTTTCACCCGCCTCTTTGAGGTGAAGATATCAACGACGTGCATCTGCATAATTCATACTCATACTTTGCATGTTTTTACATGCACCATTTTTTTTTCTGTATTGATGGTGTAACTTTTTCCTTAATGCTATTTAATATTTTGTGAGATTTATTATTCATATTCAAGGTCGTTTATTTATTTAATAGGGAAATAGTGGCATATAAATTTTATTTGAATGCAATCGGCATTTAAATATTTTTCGCTTAATTGTAATAATTTTATTAACAGTAGAGATATCTGTGTTTTATAGTGAATATTTTATATTTCTTTTATTAGGGGTACTCGCGAAGAGTATTCCAAAATGGGCAAACGATGCAAAGTGTGATACAAAAATACATCATATTTTGTCAAAGCAACAACAGAAATTTGCATTAATTGTACTGAAAAATTCTTAAGTAAATTGGCTGTGTATTTTTGCTTTAAAACTTTTGACATTTCTACAGCCATATATTATATGCATGTAGAGATAACGGCTAAAACCCAAAAACGATATATGCATTTACAATATTTCATGTATACGAAGCACATATTTTCTTTTCTTCGTTAATGCTTTTATTTATTTAAAAAAATCAATTCATTTTTCCTTTTCGCTGCCTTTAGACATTTTTATTTGTAAAAAAACTTTAATTTTTTAAGGAATAGGAGCTGTTTTTGAGATTTTAGGAAAGAGATGTTACAGTTTTTTGTGTTGGTAAATCCGACAGCATCAGGTCAAATAAATACTTAAAAAAATACATTAAAAGAGTAATTTAATTTTTACGGATGGGTACCTAGACAGATTACACGCTACCCATTTGTGTGGGTAGAGGTGAGATACTATGCGTCAGACCAGCGCCATCCAAAGCCGGACATGCCGAAGCCAAGCCACTCAGTCAGGAGCCCTATGGACAAAGGATTTGCACCATTTCCTGGTACTACATTACCTGGGTAGTGGCGCCCCTTCTTGCTGAGCAGGTGACTATCTAGCATATACCACGACCACTACGTGTACTGCCCGAAGGGCCGCACCTCAACCATTAGGCCGATCTACCTCACACCCCGAATGGCAAAGGAGCACAGGCAAACAGGGGGCTCCTGATGCCCATAGTACCAGATTAGATAGGTGTCCCTGGTCAGTTACTAAGAGCGTCAATAATTACCAACAACTCTCTGCCTATAGCGAGCGCCAAGCCACCCAGAGCTAGGAGAGCTTCATATTTCCTGAGAGCACAGGCCCCTGCTGGGACGTATCGCCCGAAGCCATAATATATCCCCGGGGAGGCTTAAAAAGTAACAATTAATTGCAAAAGGACTGACGTCTTCCATAAATCTTTGAAGAAATATAGTAAAAATTAGCATATTTTTAGGTGCCCTTAATTTTTTTTTTTTTTTTTCTTAACATTTAAAAAAAACTTTATTTAGTGTAACCTTAAGTGTCTTCTACTACAAATCTAGAAAAGTTTATTTGCCTGAAGGAATACATAAATTAAGCCAGCATGGAGCAAATGTTTTTATAAGACGTATTCTGTGCTGTCATATTATATATTGAAACTATTTTTTTTAGTAAATTATACAGTTTACAGTAAATTTTTAGGCTAATCTTTAAAAAATTGTAATAAAAAATTTTTAAAAGGTACATTATAAAAAAAAATTAAGTAGCGACTCAACTTCGTTGCAAATACTTTAATTTAAAGCCACTTCTGTTACTCATCCTGAATTAATTTTAGAAAATATCTTTGGATTTCTCAAATAGTGTGCGTTTTGGCTTCTTTAGAGTATTAAAACGTTCAACCATGTATAGCTCTTGACTTAGACTGGCCCAAAGGTTTTCTACTGACTTGAAGTCAAGAACTGTTTTGCCTTTTTGTCTGCATGAACAGGCACATTGTTTTGCTGCATATGAATGAGTATGTAAATACGTAATTTCATTTCCATAAACTAAGATTCGATAAATAATGTTTTGATGGTAAAATTTTAAATTTTTAATTTGAAAATGTTTAACCTTTTTTTCAACTCTACACCACTCATTGTTTTCACTCAATAGCATTCATCTGTTATTGTCAATAAACAGACATCATGTCTTTAATTTATACTGAAATGACAGAGATTGATCGAAACATTGTAGTAGTCATATTTAAAGTGTTTGTTGTTTTGTTAAATAAATTAAAAATAGAATTGTTTTTTTTTTGTAGTATTTTCACATTAAAATTTCAATTTGTGTAAGCATTTTAACAATTAAAAATAATTTTTTATTTATAATTCTTTGGAAATGTGTTTTAAAAGCAAACACACACGCATTTCAACCTGCATTCTTTCTTTTATTTATTTATTTTTTTTATTAATCAGATTTATTTGTTATAAATTTCGGAAACAAATGTTTTTTGTGCGATATGCACAGATGTTTTAAAGTGCGATTTGGTAGGAAAAAAAATAGAAATATTGGTCAGAAAACCTGAATAGATGCTTGAGAGTTATGCTTACCAGCATCATACGAGTAGACAGCAAAAACAATACGAATACATATTGTATGAATGTGGGGTTAAGAATAAATTTAGAAGGTTGTGTTTAGGGAAGTATATGGTACGCGGGGGGTACATACCGACACTGCTGTCATTCGTTACGAAAACAGTGTACTGAACTTCAAACAAGTGCCTAACAGCTGTGCTCGCACTATATATTATATTAATAAACACAAATATATTTTATTAATTCATTTAGTCGCTTTCTATACAACAAGATATGAGATTTTATAATAAAATATCAAGTATGCAGTGCTATACACATACTTTACCATACATTGGAACTCACTTTTGTAAAGGGGAGAATTTATATTCTTCCCATGAAAACTTATTACGGAAGAAATGATTTTTATATAACGAGTTCCCACTTGGAAACAGCATCTGCATTACAGCCTGCTTCCGCGTAGTGTGTAACAATTTGTGTATAGTATTAAATACAAACCGTTTTCTATATCAGGCATACATACATAACTGGCCTTTACAACCCTGTGTCAGGATTACGGCCTAGCTTCTCTTCTTCTTCAGGCATAACTGACAATAATTAAAAATTAATTTTAATGTTATTACTCGTAGCTTATTTCATTCTTCTCGGTAAGTCTTTAGAGTCAAAATGCAAACATACATACTTCCATCATACATACATACATAATTGGCCATTACAACCCTGTGTCAGGGTTACGGCTTAGCCTCTCGCAGCATTCATGTTGTGTGTGTTAATTTTTATCCATAAATACCGGGACCTACAGTTTAAAATTGACTCCGAACGACAGATTTGAGAAGCTTTTTCATGGTCACCAATTACTCCCAGAGCTTTTGCCAGAAGACTGCTGATATATAGTCGCCGAAAGGAATAATGTTTTCATATTTCTTTTTTTCCAGCGCTATCGTCTTAGTAAGCCAACACGTTAGTATACTTAAAGTATGTAAAAATGTCCTTCCCAAACTGCTTGGCACTGCTTGTTATACTTTAATTCGAGTTGATAGTGGGTTCTACATATAAAGGAATTAAAAGAACACAAAAAGGCCATTTTGATACAGAGGGAATTTATGTAGGTGTCGATAGATGTTTTATTGATTGTAAACGTTTTGCCTGCTGTAACGGTAATATGATTAAAGCATACCTAGGAAGTGTTGAAAGGAACGCCAAAATATTTTGCACATGCTGCAGTTTAAATTTGCTCAGTAAGTTAAGAATATATTTGACAATCTTCATATCTCTTCAGTGTATTTCGCTATTACTACACACTTAGAATTGATTCGTTTAAGGCATTGTCATTAGTCACTGACGTATTGGAAAGCAAAATTCGGAGTCAATATGTAAAGATGAGCGTTATCGATATTGCTACTGATGCAGTTGGTGGTATACATCGTTGGCAGTTTGCAATATTTTCGCTGTTGTAGCTTGCTATTAGTATATTCGTATATGGAAAAGAGTAGTCCTCCAAGATTGATAGCGATCTGACATACATATCGTCGTGCGGGAGTTTGTGTGCTCTATTCGCCTCATAGATTTTGAGTTAATGATGCCACTTTAGGTTTTTGTCACCAAAATTTTTAAAATCTGCAATCCGTTTTCAGCTATATATCTCCGAAACTAGACGAGATATCCGAAAACGGATTGCAGACTTGAAAAATTTGGGGTCGAAAACTTATAGTGCATCATTAGCTGGAGATATATAATAAATATGAAATGGCGGATAGATCACATACACTCCTGCACGATTATATCTGATGTATTCACTTGCGTTAAAATATTTGCAAAATCTTTTATAACTTGAGTCAAAGAATATTGAGGGTTTCAAATAGTTTAATTGTGGCTCATTTGGAATACAGTTTATCTATTATTATCAATAAATTTACTAATTTGTTTTATATAAAAAACGTTAAAACATTTGAAAAAGTTATGCTCAAATAGCAATAGTGCTGCTTTTCAAGATTTTATTCTTTTAGAACACTGTTGTTTTAACTCCGTGTGAAAAATAAGAATACTTGTATAGTGTCTGCTACTTGAAAATTTATTTAAAATATGTGCTCGCACATTTTGATATTTTCCTATACTTAAATTTTTTATTTAATTATTCTGCAAATGTAATAGATTTTGATTTTTCTTTTTTTTTATTATTTTCTTTTCTTTTAAAACGTTTCATTATAAGCAAATAACGTCAGTGGCGTTAAAAGCGGCAACAACAATAATAAAAAAATGAATATTTTTTAAATAGAATTATAAACTGTAAAGAAATAGAAAACAAAAGTTGCGTTTATTTTTAAACAAAATTAAAAAGACAAGTAATTGTAAAACTATTTTTGTAATTTATTTTTTTTTTTTGTTTTTTTTTTTCTTCAAATATAATTGTAAAAATAAACATTTGGAACACACAAAAATAACAAAAATTAATTTATTTACAATTGTTGATAAATATATTATTTTAGCACATTTAAAATTAAATAGAAATATAAAAAAGAAAAAAAAAGTTTTTGTTATCGTACATATGCCATTTTTAATTATTAATTATTGATTTTTATAATTAATTTCAAAGTACTTATTATTAAATAAACGTTTTGTGTATGTGTGTAGTATGTTAAATACCAATTTAACGGCAACTTTAAGAAAAAGTTTTTCAATTTAGTCTGAAAGACTTCATAGTCGATACAAATAAATCATCACTTAAAAATAGGGTGGAAGTAAACAAGTGGTTGTGGTCCCAGCTTGCAAACTAAAAACTGGTAGTTGGCTTACGATAAGAAGATAGCGCCGGGTTTAAATCTCAGATCTCTGACATCTGGAAAAAAAAAATATATGAAAAAATTATTTCTTTCGGCGACTACCTCTCAGCAGTAGTAGCTTTCTGGCAAAAGCTCTGGGAGTAATTGATAGCCAAGAAAAGGCTTCTCTAATCTGTCGTTCGGAGTCGAATTTAAACTGTAGGTCCCGGTACTCATGAACACACAGAAAAAAAAAGTGTTGTTATGGCAAATACTTTTTGCAGTTGAGGAAATTGTATTTGTCCCAAATAAAAAGTATTTGATTTAAATGATATTTTATTTGCCACAAATAATTTCGGCGAATACACTGTATTTGTCGCAACTACAAAATTGCAGTTGACATAAATCAAGAGCAAAATTATTTGATCCAAATTGAATTTTCGTTAAGTTAAATGTAATTGCATTTAAAAATACATGTTAACAGCAATTTATTAAAATCAAATGTTTTCTTATTTGAGATTACATGGAAAAATTATTTACGCCAAATACGGATTGCTGTTGTGGTAACAGTAGTCTTGTAATTTCAAATGCAATCCGCAGTTAGTTTTGTTTTATTGTTTAGGCATTTTCTCTCATTCGTTTGTATTTTGTTTGCGGTATTAAAAAAAACGTGCGTGTGAAAAAAAGCAAATATGTGTGAGGTTTTTACAGGAATATATCTTCGCCGTGGTCTAGTATTTAGTGTGTTGGCTAACTAAGACGATAGTGCGGGTTCAAATCTCAGCTCTGACATCTTGAAAAAAAGATATGTGTATGAAAAAATGATTTCTTTCGGCGACTACCACTCAGAAATCTGCTGGCAAAAGCTCTGAGAGTAACTGATTGCCATGAAAAAGCTTCTCAAATCTGTCGTTCGAAGTCTGTATATAAATATAGTTTATGTATTATGTGCTATAGTGTGTGTATATTATATTATTTATATATGTTTTATAATATTATATATGTATGTATTATTATATTGTGCTCTCAAATGCCTTTCTATGTATTATATTAATATTTTAGATATAGTTCAAAATAATTTACCAATTCATTGTACATACGCATGTATATATTCCTGAAAATTCTTTAATTTTATTTTTGCTTGTAAATAAAATCTAAAAATTTAAAAAAATTTTGACATATGTCGAATTGTATTTGGGGCAAAGACAATTGTATTTGGTAGGACAGTTTTTGCATTTGGGGCAAAGACAATTGTATTTGGTAGGACAGTTTTTGCATTTGGGACAAAGACAATCGCATCTGTTAAAACCATTTTTGTATTTGCTCAATTGTATTTAATGTAACAGCAATTTTGTAGTTGCGACAAATACAAATTGCTATTGGGAACGATCCGAATGCAAATTCTATTTGCGGTAAGGTTAAAATCATTTGCCATTACTACGTTTTTTTTTCTGTGCAAAAATTAACACACACAACATGAGTGCTGCGAAAAGCTAGGTCGTAACCCTGACACAGGGTTGTAATGGCCAATTATGTGGAAAATTTCTTATTTTATTTTGCCTGGCACAGCAGATACGGTCTCTGCTAGCACAGAATAAATATTAATTCGAAAATAATTTTCTTATTCGAAAATTGAATTCGGTTTTACCAAAAATTGTTGCATTTTTCCTTTACTCTCACTATGCCATATCTCTCTCGCATTGTATGGAGCTTTGTTTGAACCGCGCTATAAAAGTGGTTAAAAGACGATGTCTCCCTACGAGTTCTGATGAAATACGGGAGTTCTGCAGGTTTCTGTTTTGTTTCCTACTCTGTTTTTAATGTATCTTCTCTTCATAACATTTAATCCTGTCCAGTCCTTCGAAATTGCCACAACGTTTTTCACTCATATTCATTTGACCGTAAGTCGACTCTTTTGGAGATTGAAGTATAAAGGTCGAATATGAATGACGCACTCACAAATACCCAGTGGACAATCCGTGAGGGAAGTTTTCTCACACAAAGGCATTGTGGTAATGATGAAATTTCGCCATCTGTGTGTATGAGTAATGTCGATATTGAATATGCCGACGCTTTTAATATTCTGGCCATGAGAATCAATTGTGCAAAAAACCAACATTCCCTGCAAGAAACATTAGATTTGATTTCGTTTTACATTTATAATGAATTTTAAATATTGACAAAAACAATTCAAATTTTAATCTAATAATCACTTTTGATTTAAATAAATTAATTTGTTTTTTTTTTTCCTTAATTTATTCCTTGTTAAGGTATTTAAAGCTTCAATTATATAAATTTTATCAGTTTGTTATTCAATTTTTATTTTCTCTTAAATATTTATACACCAATAGGTCGCATGCATACGTACAAATCCTTTTTTGTTACTTCTACTGTGAATAGTTTCATCATAATGTAGGTGGGTTATAAGTAAAAGAAAAGTAAATGAAGAAAAACAAAAGGAACATACCTTTTGTATCCCGAGATAAAAGAATCATAAAAAAGGTAGAAATAAAAAACAGAGCACATATAAATCTTATGTTGAAACAAGAAATCCACTTGTTTGTTCTCCTATATGCGCGTACAAGTATTTAGATATTTGCGACAATTTCCCCGGTGCATACAATACACAGAGTCGTTGTCGTTTATGAAAATGAAAATGGTAAAAAACAAATAATTGCAAACACCTTAGATTCTTAAGCAAATGCAGTTTAATATGCACAATGGGACTTGAGAAGGAAGGATAAATAAATAGATGGCTGCTAGAGGGAAAACGGATGGAAATAATAAAATATTAAACCAAAATGACGTCACAAACGACATTCACATATAAAATAAAAATGTTTGAAAAAAAAATTTCTACTCTAAATACCGAATAGAAGTTGAAAATAAAATTTGTGTCTACACACACATACACACACGAACACTCTTGCACGATTAACACTTCCATAATAGAAAAAAAAAAATTTTTTTTTTTTTGCTTTTTGCAAAACTATTGTTTTTTTTAAAAAAATCTTTGTCTTGTGTGTGGTACGTTACGAGTAAAATTAATTAAGAATTTGAAACTTTTGATTTACCATTTAAAAACAAACATTTATTTTCGAGTGTTTATTGTACACTTCTGGTATGAGTTTTAAGTTTTCTTCCCCCCCCCCCCCCCATATTTATTTTCATTCGAGTGCATTTTAGAAAGAAATACATTCTGATGGCTGCTACTGTGTTGTTTGAATTCAGCATTAGGGATAATCAGTAGGATTTGTGAATGATGTGTGTGATGCATTTCAATCGGATTTTACTTGTTTTCATACTGTAAACGTATCCGCTTTAGGTTTTTTATTTATTTCCCTTCAATTTACATACACATTCGTATGTATATATAGTTAAGTGTATGAAGAAAAATTGGCTTAAATTTACTTAAATTGTCATTCAATTTTTATTTCTGCAGTTTCGAAATAAATCGGAAATCAAAGTAAAGAGATGACAGAAAAAAACCCAAAAACAAAAGGACATTTTAGGACGTTTAGTTTGAAAAATGCTTAAAGTACGTTTCGATTTTAGAATTTAAATATTAAGTGAGTCTAGCAAAACAATAACCAAAAATATTTAATTGGTTCGCTATGTAGTTTTTAGTTTAAAAAACTAATTTTGGTTATCAACTGTTATTAAAAAAAAACAAAAATAAGGAACTTTTAACAAGAAATTCAAAAGCGATCTAGTCCGGGTTGTAGGCTATACAATAACCATTTTTAAAGATTTTTTATTTTATAAAAACTATTTTAAGGTAAATCTTAGTGCCTCAAAACTCTAACTGACTGTCTAAATTTAAGGAATTTTGCTTAAATCGATAAGTTTTTGGCCAACTGTTTATTTTGTATCAACAAGTTTATTTGACCTTATTATTAAATAATGTAGTCGCCGTGGTCTAGTGGTTAGTGTGTTGGCTTACTAAGACGATAGTGCCGGGTTCAAATCTCGGCACCGACATCTTGAAAAAAGAAATATGAAAAAAATATTTCTTTCGGCGACTACCTCTCAGCAGCCTTCTGGCAAAAGCTCTGAGAGTAATTAATTGCCATGAAAGAGCTTCTCAAGTCTGTCGTTCGGAGTCGACATTAATCTGTAGGTCCCGGTACTCATGGATAGAAATTTACACACACAACATGAGTGCTGCGAGAAGCTAGGCCGTAATCCTGACACAGGGTTATAAAGGCCAGTTATGTATGTATGTATGTATTATTAAATAATATTTAAACTTTTAGTTAAGCTTCAGGTCAATTAAAATAATTATTAACACAAAAAAAAAACAACAAATTATAACATGAAGTCACCTTATTTCTATCTATATATATAATTATTATTTCTACACAGAAAAAAAAACGTAGTAATGGCAAATGATTTTAACCTTACCGCAAATAGAATTTGCATTCGGATCGTTCCCAATAGCAATTTGTATTTGTCGCAACTACAAAATTGCTGTTACATTAAATACAATTGAGCAAATACAAAAATGGTTTTAACAGATGCGATTGTCTTTGTCCCAAATGCAAAAACTGTCCTACCAAATACAATTGTCTTTGCCCCAAATGCAAAAACTGTCCTACCAAATACAATTGTCTTTGCCCCAAATACAATTCGACATATGTCAAAATTTTTTTAAATTTTTAGATTTTATTTACAAGCAAAAATAAAATTAAAGAATTTTCAGGAATATATACATGCGTATGTACAATGAATTGGTAAATTATTTTGAACTATATCTAAAATATTAATATAATACATAGAAAGGCATTTGAGAGCACAATATAATAATACATACATATATAATATTATAAAACATATATAAATAATATAATATACACACACTATAGCACATAATACATAAACTATATTTATATACAGACTTCGAACGACAGATTTGAGAAGCTTTTTCATGGCAATCAGTTACTCTCAGAGCTTTTGCCAGCAGATTTCTGAGTGGTAGTCGCCGAAAGAAATCATTTTTTCATACACATATCTTTTTTTCAAGATGTCAGAGCTGAGATTTGAACCCGCACTATCGTCTTAGTTAGCCAACACACTAAATACTAGACCACGGCGAAGATATATTCCTGTAAAAACCTCACACATATTTGCTTTTTTTCACACGCACGTTTTTTTTAATACCGCAAACAAAATACAAACGAATGAGAGAAAATGCCTAAACAATAAAACAAAACTAACTGCGGATTGCATTTGAAATTACAAGACTACTGTTACCACAACAGCAATCCGTATTTGGCGTAAATAATTTTTCCATGTAATCTCAAATAAGAAAACATTTGATTTTAATAAATTGCTGTTAACATGTATTTTTAAATGCAATTACATTTAACTTAACGAAAATTCAATTTGGATCAAATAATTTTGCTCTTGATTTATGTCAACTGCAATTTTGTAGTTGCGACAAATACAGTGTATTCGCCGAAATTATTTGTGGCAAATAAAATATCATTTAAATCAAATACTTTTTATTTGGGACAAATACAATTTCCTCAACTGCAAAAAGTATTTGCCATAACAACACTTTTTTTTCTGTGTATATTTCTCTACTTCACTGCGTATTATTTTTGATTTGATAAAAAGTTTTTATCTTGCTATCACATAGGTGATTCAGAATATTAAATTCTTCTCTTGGAAATAATTGGTGTTTCAAAAAAATGCTATGATTTTGACACATCTGTCATTTTTTGTTTTCTGAGTATGATTTCTAGAGAAAACTGTGCGTGAAATAGTAAGCGATTGCCCTGCATCACTTTGCTTCGACTGCTCCACCTGAAGTTGGAAACATGTACAACTCTATTCCCATACGATTCCTGTACGCATTTTTTTATTTCTTCTTCTTCTTGATTAAGAAAAAAAACAATTTAAAAAAAAATTAGTTCTGTTTCTATATCATTAAGGTATTGAGTTATTAGGATCTGAGTTAAAGCAAAATTAAAAAATTAAAAAAAACATCAGTATGCTCAAGCAAACATACGAATTCATAAAACCAGCGAAATATTATTAAAAGCCTTTCTTTTGCTTTTCAATATGTAATTTAAAGTATTTGTATAAACAATCAGAAAAAAAAATCTCCATAAAATATGGATGAACAATTTATTGGCCATTACTGGTCCAAAAGAGAACGTATCCTTAGAGAATAGTCGTAAAATAAACAAATAAAATTATTAATTAAAATTGCATTTGAAATCAATTGTAAAGCATATACCAAACAAATACAACACAAAGAGGGAAAGTAGGAAACAACAAATTATAAAATATTTAATGATTTATTTTTTTATCGAAATAATCTATCAAAAAAAAAAACCTTGGCATACATCTCTCGTAACCCTGAGTTTTAAACAGAATTTATTGCTGTGCACTCAACTTGGTACACAAATTATTTCTCACTCTCATATACATATGTATACTCGTAAACACATCCATACATACGAGGACATGCATTCGAATTTATGCGCTTAAATATTTACATATACTCGACATAAACGTAGATGTAAATGTGTGTGTAAGTGTGTTAATGTATTAGAAACTATTTACCACATCATGTTTTAAATTAATAATAATAGTAAAAAAAAAGAAATATTATTTTATTGCATTTTTTTTTATTAATTTTTCATTTTTTTTTAAAGAGAGAGTGAGAGTATAGCAGTTAAAGTTAGTCAGTGAAATCTGTAGAGATGCAAAAATTGGTACAATTTTACTTTTTTGAGCTTTATTTGCAAGTAAAATGTACAATAGGAGACCAATAATTATTAAAATTTTTTTTGCTCTTGTTGAGTATTGGATGCAAACTTCAAAATGTGGAATCTGACGATGCTAGAATGCCTATGTTTTTACAGATTACCTGAAATATTTGTTTAATACAAAAGCATTTTACTCATAATTCTTTTAAGCTGTGAAAGAAAAAATGAATTTCAATAACGAAATTTTAATATACGAGTAGATTAGCATATTTAAGCCAGAAAACGTAGGCTGGGGAAGACTGTCTAGCATTGTGACATACACATAAATCATAATTGGCCATTACAATCCTGTAGCAGGGTTACAGCCTAGCTTCTCGCAGCACTCATGTTGTGTGTGTTAATTTTTATCCATGAGTACCGGGACCTACAGTTAAACGCCGACTCTGAACGACAGATTTGAAAAGCTTTTTTATAGCAATCAATTAATCTCAGAGCTTTTGCCAGAAGACTGCTGAGAGATAGTCGGTGAAAGAAATAATTTTTTCATATATCTTTTTTTCAAGATGTCAGAGTTGAGATTGAACCCGGCGCTATCTTTTTAGTAAGCCAACACACTAACCACTAGACCACGTCGACTACCTAGCATTGTGACACTGCTGCTGTTATGTTATGTTATGTTTTTTAAAGAAAAGTAAAACATTGTGGTGCTGGAAGATTTTTACAAAGTTAAATCTTAGAAAAATTAGGGCATGTGTACCTGCTGGTGGAAGATATCAGAAATAAAAAAAAAATAAATAAAATAAACGCACCTGTTTTTGTTTAATTAAAGTTGGTGTACATGCATCTGCGAAATGTGGAGTGGAGAAGATTCTTTTACTTTAAAATATATTAAAATCTAAAGAGCGCAGCAGATTATTTGTATAGCGTGTCGTCTTCAACATAATCCAAACAATCTTGCTACTATCTATCGATCTGTGCGGACGTGCTTTTTACTTCTTGCAATCATTAAAAGTTTAAAAACAAACAAATAAACAAAAACAATATTATCATAAAAAAACGCTTTCAATATAATAAAATATAATATACAGTTTTAAAATAACTAAAAGTTTGTTAGCAAAAAATATATTGTTAATACATCTTTTACATTCAGATCTCAACAAGAACTAGTCTTTGAAATATGCATTAATATTTGTCAATAAAATGATTGTATTGGCCGTTTTTGATTTAAATGTAACAAATTCATTAAGATTAAGGTCTTACATAATTACTAATTATTCCTAACTAAGCGATACAACCAAATAGCAAAATATTGAATATTTTACCTTTACGTAAATGTACAGGTAAATGTTTATTTAGGTCTTTTTTTACAGTTAAACAAAAAAAAGTACCATCTTAATAATAAAAAAGTACAATTTGAAAAACCAATTTCGCATACCTGGTATGCAGTCAGTTATTTATGAGAATTTCAACGGAAACGGAAATAATTTCATTTATTCACTCAATTATTTGTTTATTAAACAAACGGCAGTATTTGTGTGTGTAAAACTTAATTTTTACATGATTGCGGTTTTTTTTTATTTTGTGGTTATTGGAAAATCGTTTTTAAACGTTGATGCCAGGGAAGTAAAAGAAAAATTTAAAGCAAAATTTTTTCTTTTCATTTTACAATAATTCTGTTTTCTATAAAGCTAGAGTATGACTGTCTTTATACGACTGCAAATATAAATATACATATGTATGTATATACGCGTATGTATGTAGTTGTGTTCATTTTATGTGGAAAAAATACGCCATCGCAAAAGTTTGAGAAGAACTCGATTCGTAGATATTTTTTAATAATATTTTTTACCGAATAATGCTGCCGAGATATTTATTAATTTATTGCGTTTTTTTTTTTTTCAACTTGTCAAAATATTGCTTTGCAACAAATTTCAATACGTGAGATCAAATATTTTTTTTTATTTGAGACCAACACTCAAGGGTAAACCCTTACTAAATGCTGTGCATTGTATTGGAATTTTTATGGAAAGAACAGTACATGATGTTTTCTTATATTATTAAGCGCTCTAGGAATGAGACAAATTGTTATGAATTCATTATTCAAATGCCAGTGTTATATCTTCACCCTTGAATGATCAACAGCAATTGCCTTATCGTTGCATGTTGATTGTGTGGTGAGTGTGCCTTCGCTATGTAGGTTTTAGCTGTTATCTGCTGTTTCCCAATAAGTGGAGATTTTTTCTCCTGATCATTCTTTTTTTTATTGACATTGGTTAAGGTGGAATAGAGTGGAATGTCGGGAAATTTTTGAAAAAACCGTAAACTAACTGTTTCATATTAAGTGCTGAAGGCTCGGGTTCGAGCCCCAGGAAAAGTGATCAATTTTTTAATTAATTTTGTTTCGTCATATATATACCTCGCACCCCCCATATGTATTACAAATTAAATTAAAAATAAATTAAAATTTTGATATTTAAGGAAATGTTTAATGTATACGAGGTTTTATCAAAAACAGAACTCAATTTTTTCTAAATCTTTTTATTTAACAGCAAGTTTTTTTAAGTCGGTAGCGAAGTATGAAATGAAAAAAAAAACCCCACTTTAATATTTTAACGTGAAACAATAAGCAGCTTTCTAGGGTTCATGTTAGTTGGTTGGGAGGGTCAATAACCATCATATGATACCGTTTTAAAAAATACCACAGCACTCTTGACTACGGTTAGAATGTCTTTCATATCCACTTCATCAGATTGTGATATTTGATGATGTCTCCTGTAGGTAGGTAGGTAGGTAGGTCAAATGGCCAGTTGATCCGAAACTCCGATCAACTACAATTAGCACAAGATGCCGTTTTGATACCATTGCAGGACCAAACTAAAGTTACCTAAAAGTAGAAAAAGAAGAGAATATAACTACAGCCAACCAGAGCTGTCTATAAAGTGAAGTAAAGCAAGGGGGTCCAGGTTCGCACATTGCTCCAAGCCGTCGAAAAAGGGCACCCCAAAAAATTTCAAACGTCCGACCGCCAGACCTGGACAGTCACAAAGAAAATGTTCCACAGTCTCCCTCTTAGAAGAATCCCCGCAACTTCTGCAGTGCGGATTAAAGGGGAGGCCCAGCCTCTCTGCGTGTCTACCGATCAGCCAGTGACCCGTATACACCGCTATGAGTCTGGACAAGGACTGACGGGGAATCCCCAAGATTCCCAGAGTCTTACCCCGGTTATACCGTGGCCAAAGTGTCCTAGAAACAGCACAGGTAGTGATGGAATTCCACCTGCTCTGTGCTTTCCCAAGGAAAAACTTGGATATCCTTTCCTTAATGGTGGTCATAGGGCAGTGGACATCCAGGTAGGAAGCAACATGCTCCCCTCCGGCAGAAGCTCCCCTAGCGAGCTCATCTGCCCTCTCATTTCCCAGGATATCCCTATGACCAGGAACCCAGACCAAGGAGATGCCACAAACGTCCCCAAGACGCTTCAGCTCCTCCTTACAACGAAGGACGAGGGAAGAGTTTCCCATGGGCGAAGCCAGGGCTCTGATAGCAGCCTGGCTATCAGAAAAAACCCTAACTTCACCCCCTATACACCGTTCCCTTAGAATCCTCAGTGCTTGCATGATTGCAAACACCTCGGCCTGGAAAACACCGCATGTGTCCGGCAATCTAAAAGACTCTGCCAGTTTGGCAGACTCGGAGAAAATACCAGCCCCCACGCCGGAATCCATCTTAGAGCCATCCGTGAAGACCGAAAAACCGGAACCCATACCAACCCTTCCTAATGCCCATTCTTCCCTACTGGGGAAGACAACCTTGGCACACCCCCCAAAATCCAACTTCCGGAGGGCAAGGTCAGTGCGTATATCCCGTATATGAGGAGGGAGTAGCCCCAGAATATTACTATGGCCCCCTGAAAATCGTCCCCAGAGGCCCAGCTCTCTCAATCTGATCGCACTCTGAGTTGAAATCGACATAGCCTGAATGTCCACAGGCAGTAGGTGCAGAATGACGTTCAGAGCAGCATTGGGGCAAGTCCTGCAGGCCCCAGTGATACCTATACACGCAGTCCTCTGCACTCTTTCCAGCTTAGTGACAATATAGCCCTTGCGAAGGGCTACCCACCACACCAAGCAACCATAGGTTAAAATTGGCAAGACCACCTGGTTGTACATCCAGAGCACCATATGAGGTCTGAGTCCCCATCTTCGACCAAACATAGATTTACAGGAGTAAAAGGCCACACAGGCCTTTTTCACCCGCTCCTCTACATGAAGCCTCCAATGGAGCTTGGGGTCCAGTATTACACCCAGATACTTGACCCTGGATGAGAGCTCCAGAGTCTGACTACCCATTCTGGGCAGTCTAAACAGCGGAGGTTTGTATCTTCTGGTGAATAGCATTAGCTGAGTTTTAGAAGGATTAACCCGAAGACCACACCTGGCGGCCCAATCACCCAGCTTACCTAAAGCACCCTCCAAGATCTCACTCATAACTGAAAGGAATGGTCCCGAAACCAGCAGGACCAGGTCATCAGCATAAGCAACTACCTTGACCCCACCGCCATTAATTACGGATAGGATCTCATTAACGGTGACTAGCCATAAAAGGGGTGAAAGAACACCACCCTGGGGTGTTCCCCTGCTCACAAATCTTGTGACCTTGGCCCCAGCTAGCACCGCATTAATTTCCCTGCATCTGAGCAGAGAAGCGACCCAAAGATAGATATATCTCTCCACCCCTAAGTCCCTTAAAGCCCTAGTAATAGACCCAGTCCTTACATTGTTGAAGGCACCTTCAATATCAATGAAGGCAGCAAGAGTGAACTGCTTACACTCCAAGGATTTTTCCACCGAACCCACCACCTCATGTAGTGCCGTCTCGGTGGACTTCCCCCTCACATAGGCATGCTGGGCAGCCGAGAGCTTGCTCTCCAGGTTCTGACGAAGATGACTGTCTATCACCCTTTCCAGCACCTTAAGAACAAAGGAGGTAAGACTAATTGGCCTGAAATCACTCGCCATAACATGCCCCCTTCTACCCACCTTGGGAATGAAGACCACCTTGGTCCTCCTCCAGCTACTGGGTACGTAGTTAAGGGCCAAACATGCCGAGAAAATCGTCCGCAGAATAGGGATCACAGTTCCCTGCGTCTTCTGCAACATTATCGGCGTTATACCATCCAAGCCCGGTGACTTGAAGGGAGAGAAGCTGTTAATGGCCCAGGAAATCCTTTCCGGCGAAAGAAAGGTTTCCTGCGAAATATCACACATCTCACCCTGTTCCACCGGCTCACCAACTTCCCCGGAGTTCTCCGGAAAGTGAGCGTCAACGAGTATTTCCAAGGACTCCATTGATGACTCCGCCCACGTCCCGTCTGTCCTCGCAATTAGAGTCCTGCAGGAGTGGTCCCTAGATAGGATCTTGCCGAGCCTCGCAGTGTTCTTAGTGGATTCGATGGATTCGCAATACTTCCTCCAAGAATCGCGCTTCGCATCTCTGACGGCCTTCTTATAGTCCCTCAAGCACTCCCTATAGGCTTGAAAGTCCCTGGCCGAGTAGCAAGCATTGAAGACCGCTCTGACCCTCTTTCTCAATTCAGAAAGGTCCTTACTCCACCAAGGAGGATAGGTCTTCTTACAAAAAGTGAGAGGACAAGACACCCTGAAGGCCGACTGATACGACCCCTCAAGGACCTCGACGTGTCTGTCCAAATCGCCTACGGAAGAAATGTGAGATTCCAGCCCGTTCACCTTTCCCCTGAAAACTCTATTAAACAGATCCCAGTTCGTCTTCCTTGGGTCCCTTCTGGGTGAAGTGACACCCCGACCGAACCCAATTTGGTAAAAGATTAACCTGTGATCTGAAAAGGAGTCGCTAACAGAAACTCTCCAGTTTTCAACATTGAGGGAACGGGTAGAAAGGGTAATATCAAGGACTTCCTCCCAACCACTTGACGTTACCGACCCAGGAAACACAAAAGTGGGGGTCTTGCCCCTGTTACAAATAGATAAATCTTGGCTAATAATAAAATCGAAAAGAGACTCACCCCGTTCGTTGATTTCGCTGCTTCCCCAAATGGTATGTCTGGCATTTGCGTCGCAGCCGAAAAGTATGTTCTCTTTTTTGGGTAAAAGAGACTCCGTCAGTCGGAGCACTTCCTCAGGAGGCGCTGCACGGTCATGAGCCATATAAGCGGAGACCAAGAAAAAGCAACGGCTTCCTGATGGTTCCACCCTAACAACCGCTACATCGGGAGAGCTAAAGTTAGACAACAAGAAGGCATTAATAGTTCTCTTAACAAGAACACAGGCCCTAGGCCTACCTGCATGTTGAACGTAAAATAGGTTAAAGGATCTATCCTGCAGACCCATAATTTTAGACTGCCAGATCCATGGCTCCTGAATTAGGCAGATATCGATGTCTTCCTCACGGAGGACGACACGGAGGTTATCAGTGGCTAATTTGGTATGCCTCAAATTAATTTGAGCCACCTTCATCATCGTAGGAGTAAACTAAGTGCAAGCCTACCTTGGATTGCCCAGCTGACTCCGAGTTTCCGTCCGTCCCAGACAGACGAAGAGCGTGCCCAGTACACTCTTAGTTTCTGTACTCTGTTCATATACAAATGTAGGTCCCACGAGTATGCACGGAAGGGGTGGTCCACCCCGGCAGAGCCGGCATACCGGGGTAAGGCACTAAATACAACCGACCTTGCCCGGGCGTCGGAGGGGACCGTTAGGGACTGGTTGTTTAAAGACACCACCAGCCATTCAGCTCTCGGCACGGGTGCCTCAACACCTTAGCTTAACGTGTCTGTACCTGTCTTAGTCTGACATCTCAAAGTCAACCTGTTCGACATGGGAGACCCTACCAGAGCAACAATCAGTCACTCCGTCGACATAGCCTGACTCATCACTGATGCTCTCAAGCCCTCCCACCGCATCAAGGTCCAGGTACAAGGAAGGGGATGTCTCCTGTATCAATACATCAATATATCAGATATCTCCACAATATTGGGTTGGGTTGTAGCTATTTTATGAAAAAATATTAGACATCTGATTTTCAGAAGATTTTCAAATTCAGATTATATATTTGGTATGAAAAACTGGAGATTGAA
Source organism: Metopia argyrocephala (assembly GCA_963576795.1). Lineage (NCBI taxonomy): Eukaryota > Metazoa > Arthropoda > Insecta > Diptera > Sarcophagidae > Metopia > Metopia argyrocephala. The sequence continues at coordinate 2,443,420 of OY756208.1, forward strand.
TCACGCCGATTCGTGGTCTGGTGGTTAGTGTGTTGGCTTACTAAGACATGGGCCCTGGGTTCGACTCCAGGCTCTGACATCTAAAAAAAAAAGAAATATGTAAAAAATATTTCTTTCGGCGACTACCTCTCAGCAGTCTTCTGGCAAAAGCTCTGAGAGTAACTAATTGCCATGAACAAGCTTCTCAAGTCTGTCGTTCGGAGTCGACATTAAACTGTAGGTCCCGGTACTCATGGATAAAAATTGACACACACAACATGAGTGCTGCGAGAAGCTAGGCCGTAATCCTGACACAGGGTTGTAAAGGCCAGTTATGTATGTATGAATCACGCCGACTTTTTTATCAAAGATATAGCTCCCAATATTATTATAAGCAACCTTCAGGTTGTAAAAAAGCCCAGTAAAATAGCCTAGAAATTGGTAATTTTAATAAAAGAATGAATTCATCCAAAATGTTTTATTATAATCAAAATCAATAATTCTGCTATTATGAACTTTGTTCTCGTGATGCTTTTTCGCTTGATTTTTAAATACTTTCCTCATGTTTGAAATACAATTTCATCCTTATAATTATTAGAAACTTAAAACAACGGACGTTACAAATTTCAAATGCAAATAAACTCCCTTCCCTGTCGCAATGAACACATGGAGTTCATTTAATAATCAAAAGCTGATTGTATTTCAAAACTATATGTACTACTGAACACAATTAATAGCGACTTTTGGCTATGTCACGATAATTCATAAGTGAAAAAAAGCAAATTATATTAATTTTAAAAATCTTACACCACTTAAAAAAAAATTGTTATACAATGAATATATCGCAAAAAGGCTTGGAAAAAAATTTTGTGTACGGTTTTATACATATATGTAGGGACATCGATCAAAAAAGGATAAAAATGAAAAATGCACTTTCATTTATACATTTCGGCGTTATTTGTTTATTTCTTTCGGAAAACAAAAACGTATTTTAACAATTTCCTTTTTTCACTTTTGATTGGGCTTATTCTGAAACTGCCCATACGTACATACATACATAAGTACATAGTATATATGTATAAGCTTTAATTTTTTACTTTTTTACTGGATGACAATAAAAAAATTTTAATATACATACAGCCACACTCATTATATCTTATAGAAATACTATATTTTTATATGCATTGTCATGCTTCTTATGTATACGCAAGCATAACTCAGTAGATATACATATGTACATGAATATAGATGTTCTTGTATGTACCTGCTATGCAATTTGTATGCGGCATAATTTTTAGTGACGTCATGATAGTATACTATAGAAAATAACAAGGCAAATGACACAAGGAGAATATACAAAAAAGACAAGAATAGCAAGATGGGAGAGAAAAAATGCACGTTCATGACGAAAAGGATGCTCACACAGATAATGATGAAGCTGATAATGATGGTGTTATTCATCATCACTACTCGCATTTATATGAACAAACAGCATTTGACCCAATTTCAATGAAAATAAATGAAATTTATAAACATACGTACCTAAATACATATGCATATGCATATAAAAGTACATACAATTGTACATAAATATTTTTTTTTGTATATGAAAGGAGGTGAAAGAGAAAGTGGTGGACAGAAAAAAAAATGCAATTTATTTTTCCTTTAATGTTTTATTATTAATAGACTAACAAACAAACAAAAAACACATTTGGAAAGAAACACGAGTCAACTTTTTCACATGATGGTTAAAGTGCGGTCATTAAAACTAAAATATCAAGTGCTCGTATATAAACACCTATGTTTTAACTATACTGTTATTTTTGTATGTATATAATGCTCTATAGTATATTATGTACATATTTACTTATATACATGTACTATGTATATATAGTTATGTAAAGTTAAATGTTTATGTATTTTAAAATATACATATATATTAAATACTTACAAAGAGAATAAGCATTTCTTTTATATACCTGCATATGTATGTACTCTAGAAGGTTACCATGTACGATAGTAAATAGCGGTAAAAATATTTACAAAAACTGTGATACGAGTGCAAATACAGGTTGCTATAAATAGTTTAACCCTTGTCAAGAGTACTTCTCTTTATCATCGACAACATTGTTATCGTTATCGTCATCATCATTCATCTTTAAGAAAAAAACAGAAAACTTAAAATAGAAATAGAAAATATTAACAGCAATTGCAAAAACTATAATAGTATAGGTAGTAGTTGTGCTGGCAAGTGCACTTAAAATACGTACATTTGTATCCATTAAACGCTATCACTGTACCAAAGCAATAGAAAATGAACAAAAAATATTTGAGATGTTCATAAAGTGTGCTATTATGTTTTATTGTAATAAAGTTGTAACTTTTCTTATTGTTATCAGCAATGTTTTATTATTGATATTTATGATATAATAGCACACCTCGTAAACACCCTAATTATTTTTGAGTTTTAAGATTTTTATTTATAAAAACTTAATGATCTTTCATTTTCAGTCAGATTTGAAATTTATTTCCTGAAAATATCAATTCCACTTAGGAAACTAAAAGTGGTTTAATTCCGCAAAAAATTTTTGTTTTACGTTTTCTGGAGAACCAAAATACGGAATTCATTCCACTTTCGATCGGTATGGATTTCTGTGACAGGCCTGTATATATCATGAAACATACTACATACTTATATTTATTTCCAAGCCAAAAATTAGGTATAGTTGTTAGAGCGCTCGCACAAAAACTCAAACGGCTCAGTTTTGGTTCAAATCCCAGCAAGGGATAAAAATTAAAAAGTTAGTTTGCGTTTTTTTTTTCAATATTACAATTTAAAAATAAGAGGTCCGCCCTCCAAGAAGTCCATCTACATATTAACCGCTCCCTGACATTCTACTGTATTCCACCTTAACCTTTGACAACGAAAAACGAAAGATAAGGAGAAAAGCGCCAACTATTGGGAAGTAGCAGATAACAGCTAAAAACCTACTTAGCGAAGGCACTCACCTCCACCAACAAGCAACGATGGGGCAATTGCTGTTGACCATTCAAGGGTGAATGTATAACACTGGCCTTTGAATGATTAATTCACAGCAATTTGTCTCATTTCTAAGGCTCTTTTAAAACAAATTCATGAATTGCCTTGACAGCTCGTTATAATTGTGTGCAAATCTACTATAGAATGTATGTCTTTAGATCATATGCGAACTTTCATTGTAAACCTTATACATACAAGGATGGTGCTCACTTTTGAAAATTAAAAAAATTCTTGTAAATTACAGCTCTAACTTAGTCACACTTTTGAACATACACACGTTCTACTGTTGCCTTCAACCAATCGTGTTCATGTAAAATGTCGCTTTTGCTTTATAGTTTAAAACGTCGTAACATTAAGTTAAGAAGACAAAGCTCTGCCCATAACATGTCTACTATTAACGCTTTTAAAAAATTTATATTCTTTACATGGAACCAGTTAAACAGATCAGCTTCAACTATTTAGTTTTCAATATAAATTTAATTTATTAAAGCACTTGACATTTTGTCCATTTGCTTATTTATCTTTCGTATCCACACGGTTTTTTCTTTTTTATAAATTTTTAATAACAAAAAAGCATTTCGTTGCATGCCTATGCATGTCTATCATGTTATACAAGCCGACTTGAGTGTTTATCTCATAAATTTTATTTAAAAGTATTTCATTTTAATACAAGCATGTACTCTTGACAAGTTTGTGCTGTTGTACTCGTAAATGTATCAATATTTGTATGCTTTTGTTTTTATTTTTTCTGACAGAAGGCCAACAGAAGTTATATTTTTCATTACAAATATGTCCTAAGTCTTATTTATTGTAGCAAATTTATTATAAATTGTTTAGAATATGCTTGTTATTTACAAAAATTCTGAAAAAAAACCTACTCTCCCCTTTTTATAATTTTCAAAGACATGGTAACTTTTTTTTATTTTCTCTAAAAAAGAAAGAAAAATTATTTTATTTTAAAGATAGAAATGATATTTTACCTTATTTGTAATCTTTTCAAATAAACAACTATTCTGTTTTATTTTTCATGCCAAAAAAATCTTCTATGAAATCTTTATTTTAGAAAATTAATTGCTGGTAATAAAATCACTCACCACAAGTAAAACACATGCAATTGAAAATAATAAAACTTAAATAAAAATGTAAACGATAACGATAATGAGAAAACATTTATTTGAATTGTTCAAACACTTGTAGAAAATATGAAAAATATTTTGTTGTCTTGATGGTACACAGCCCTCGATGGAAACATTGAAAGCCAACAATATCAACAGCAAAAACCCTTCACCATAAGGGTTAAATTATATGGCAAATTGATTTGGATTATGGTGTGAACTTTAACAACTTGAATCAGAGCCAAAAATGTTCTTTGTTTTTATTATTTTTGCCTTTTTGTCTTTATTCTTCAGCAATTTTTCTTCCTATTGCTGATGGGTTGGTTAAAAAAAAAACCACAAACTATGTGGCAGTACACAGTTGCATGGAAAAGGCATAATTGAAATGAACTGTGAAAAGAGAAACTATTTTTGGCAACTATTTTAAAAATCAAATGAAAAATAAAAAGTAAAAAAAAGAAGACTCAACAAATATTATTTTTATTATTGAAATTTGTTTTTTTTTTTTAATTTTTAAATAATATTTTATACAATAGTATTAAACTTTAAATACGAATAAGCAATTTTTTAACTTTTTTCTTTTCCTTATTTTCCTTCTCATTATACAGGTCTTTACCCAAATTGAGCAGTCAAGACGAAGAAGGGGGGGCTGGTCATGGCTATGGTGGCGGGCCACAACACTTTGAACCAATTCCTCATGATCATGATTTTTGTGAAAGAGTTGTTATAAATGTAAGTATTAAAACGAAAACGACAACAAAAATATTCGTATTTTTGTACCAATTTATAGGAAAAATTTTCCATGTCCTTTAATGAAGATACTCGTATACGAGTGTTCCCATTTTAAAACAGTCAGTGAATCAAGTTTTGCATTTTAGTTAAAAAAAAAAAGATTGCTTCAACTTTGATTGGGTGAGCAATCATTTTGTTAAAAGACAACATTGAAAAAATAAAATTAAAGAAAAAAATAGTACTAAAAATTTTTTAATTAATTTTAGAAAATAAATATTTAAAATATTGTAAAAGATTATTTAAACTATTCGTTTTGAACTAGTGTTAAACTCGCGGTCCTTAACGTCAACTCGCCATTTTTCCCCCACCTTTTTTTAATTTATCTTACTTTTTAATCTGTGTGATAGCAGATGGCTTTTAGTTCAATCAGTTGCAAGCAGAAAAATTCAGCAATGGTTAGAATTATAACATTCCTTAATTGTTTTATATTATATATAAAATTATTACAGAAGTTTAAGTTAAGTTTACATTTAAATAATACATAATTATATTCAAAATTAATGAAAATTCAAATATTATTTATTCAAATATTTTGAGTTTATATCTCGTATTTTCGAAGGCTTAAATTCCTCAAGTAAACAACGTTTATTTTTTTTTAAGTACCAACGCCTTTTTTCTGAATTTTTTATATTCAACTGAACATACACCGATTCTAATAGCAGGACTCATTATGCATTTAATAGTATCGACTTTTGTAAAATATTTGGTCATTGATTTTGGTCATAAAAAAAGATCTTATTATATTATGAGCGCCTTGACTTGACTTGGTACCATCCTTGCTAAAAAAAATCATTATTTCATGGACCAGCTACCTTGTCATTAATGTTGCTGTTCTCCTTATCATCGTCGCCTTCAAGGTCAAAGTAATTCTGGAAGTATATTCCTCCCTACATATTATATGTCTGAATATATGTATATTATCTTCAGGAACAAAATCACTATCAGAGACTATCTATCACTATCGGTTTCTTAAAGAGGTTGGTTCAAATCTCAGCTCTGACATCTTGAAAAAAATAAATATGAACAATTTATTTCTTTCGGCGACTACCTCTCAGCAGTCTTCTAGCAAAAGCTCTGCGAGTAATTGATTGCAATGAAAAAGCTTTTCAAGTCTGTCGTTCGGAATCGACTTTAAACTGTAGGTTCCGGTACTCATGAATAAAAATTAACACACACAACATGAGTGCTGTGAGAAGATAGGCTGTAATCCTGGCACAGGGTTGTAATGGCCAAATATGTATGTATGTATGTATGTATGCATGTATGAAAGAGGTTGGTCGTCATCAGAAGTCAACTCCAACAATTTCCTATAATATTCTTCTCTTTTTCCAATAGTCAGCCTATGTTCGTATGTGAATTTAGTATAAATCTAAGTAAGAATAGTTTTAAATTCTAATTTACTTTGAAACAGTTTCTGAAGAAAGATAAGAAAAATGTTTTTCATTTTTCATTTGTCGTACATGTTGTAGTAGTTTTTAACATGGAAATTACCAACAACATTATGTACAATAGTTGTAGTTTGTCATAGTTTCTACACCGATCTACGACAACTATAACATTTTGTGAATTGGGTAAATATTTCAAATTTTTCTATTAAACATACTTATAAAATGTTTATATTGGTACTTTTAACAGTTTCTATTCATTTTGGTGTGTTTTTCCTAAATTTTTAATGACATTTTACCTTAATCTAAAATGCGTACAAAATGTAAAGAACCCGACCTGATAGGTTTCGGGTTACCACGTACATATGTAGAAATCCTTGTTCGCTTTAACGAAATTTCGCTGTGGTAGAATTTACCGGTGCTACTAACGAAATTAACTAGTTTTGAAGTAAAACAAGTTTTGGTTACTTGTTACTGTATCTGAGCAGAAACAAGGTTACCGAATTTTTGATCTTCCCACACGTTTTATTTCTAATTTTCGTCGTTAACTTCTGTGGTAACGAATTTTTTACAAATTTTCTTTATTCCGATTTTTATAATTCGAAATAATGAAATACATATTTTTTTTTCTCTCTCTTCCTTTCTTTGTTATTAATTATGTAGGTAAGCGGGTTAAGGTTTGAAACACAATTAAGAACGTTAAATCAGTTTCCAGACACGTTACTAGGGGATCCAGCTCGGAGATTACGGTACTTTGACCCGCTAAGAAATGAGTATTTTTTTGACCGTAGTCGACCGAGCTTCGATGCTATTTTATATTATTATCAAAGTGGTAAGTTCTAACTGTCCATACAATAAGTAATATGAAAAACTATTGAAAATTATAAAAAAAAAATCAAATTTTACAAATACTAATCAATAACTAAACATTTTCTCTTTTCCTTTTACACAAATATTTCATTATTCTTCTATTTATATATATATATATATATGTATACACATGCATATGTATGAATGTGTGCATATATAAAAATCAAAAATAACTCTTGATTTATTTTTTTTTTTTTTTTTCTTTTAACATAACTTTTCATTTTGGTTTTGTTGGTCTTTTTTTTTTTATTTTGTTTGTCGAAAAAAATAACAAAAAATGAAATTCATATTAAAATTTTAGGTGGCCGACTACGGAGACCGGTCAATGTCCCTTTAGACGTATTTAGTGAAGAAATAAAATTTTATGAATTAGGTGATCAAGCAATTAATAAATTCAGGTAAGATTAATTAACGGCAAACTACAGTTACAGTTGGATTAAATTGTAGTAGTTGTTAGCTTAAAAAATTTTTCAAAATTATACTAAAAGTTTAAGAGCAAAAAAAAAATCACAAATTGGTTTTAATTATAATTATTATTTTTTTATTTAATGAAACATCAATTGCAAATTGTACAAGCAGTGAAAATATATTGAAAATTCAACATTTTTTCTTGTTTTGTTTTATTTTAAGTTTTCAATTGAGTGCAATAGTTGAATACAGTGAGGGCAACTAAGTTGCCTCCACTGTAATTTTATTATTACTGTTAAAAATGCGTTTTTTTTTTTTTTTTTGTTTTGTAGTTTTAAGATTTTTATTGCAATTGTTGTTACCATTACACCAAAAAAAACAAAATTTACACTTAAAAAAAAACCATCCAAATTCAATACAATTTGATTACCCTGTATTATTTCGTTTAAATATAAATACTTTTATTATAAATGTTATTGAATGTGGATATTTTGGCATCATAAGACGAACAATATTGTATAACACTTAACAAACTCATACAACTACAATTACCAAAAAGAAAAACTGTGTTTTTAGTCATTAATTCACTTGACCACCAGCTTAAAATTTTGTTTATACGGCAAAAGGGGAGCTAATATGGCCGGCCCGTGGTTACAAGTATCCACAACTGCAAAATTCGCTCGTTCTCTCCTCTCTCTCTCTCGCTCTCTCTGTCACGCACACACAAACACAATCATCTACACATATAGAGAAACAAAGCGGAAATGATCTACAGCCGAAACACTTGTCTATTAACGAGCAAAGATATATAGATGAGAAACGAAATGGAATCGAAACATTCATAGAGAACATGCTAAGCTTTTTAGTAAAAGAGTGCAATTGCTTTTAAAACGAAAAACAAAAAATTGAAAACCAAGAAACAAGAAACAAAAACCATAAGAAATTCAAGTGCATGATGAGCTTTTGTTGAATTGTACAAACGCAACAACACAAGATAACACATAAACAATTTATACTCGTAACATGAACGAATGTTTGAAAAAAGAAAAACAAAGACAACACTGAGGAGGTTCACAATTTAATGGAGTATAACAGTTAATGGCACTGGTGCTTTTAGATAAAAATTTTTACACTTACAATCAGTTCTTAAAAACATTTTATAATTTATTTTTTGTTAAAATCTTATTTTTATTTTAAATAATTGTTAAGAAACATGATATATAAAAATGTATAAACTTTCTTTATGTATTTTTGATTTCCTTATAGTACATGAGTAGCAGTTAGTATTTATGTTAATTTCGTTTTTTATTTTTTTTCCTTCTCTCTCTCTCTCTCCCTTTAAATATGTTTTTGTATATATTTTTTAACATTATTTAGAGAGGACGAAGGCTTTATAAAGGAAGAAGAAAGACCTTTGCCGGATAATGAAAATCAAAGAAAAGTCTGGTTACTTTTCGAGTACCCAGAAAGTTCGCAAGCCGCCAGAGTTGTAGCCATAATTAGTGTATTTGTTATATTGCTATCAATTGTTATATTTTGTCTAGAAACATTACCCGAATTTAAGCATTATAAGGTAAGTTGGTTTTATTTATTAAAATTTTAATAAATCTTTTTTACAAACATTTTACCTTTCTCTCTCTATCTCTCTAACTATCTACTTATTTGTCCATTATACCTATAACTTACTATTGGTTCCTTTTACTGTCTCTATATGGCATTAAAATTTTGAATTCTTTTTAATGGTACAAACTTTCTTATATGAAAGGATTCTACATCCATTTTAAAGGATTCTTAATTTTTAAAAATAATTTTTGTTAACTCCAGTTGTAGTTGTAGACATAGAGTTTTAAGCATATAAAGTGCTTGCAATATACATTTCCATTGACATAAACTTCTTAACAGAAATCTCCAACATAATTTTATTCATTTAATCGAAAGGAATGAAATTTCTAGTACTATTGTTTCAGTCGAATATAACAATGAATTTAAAGCTTTTATAAGAATCCACAATGCATAAGAGTAAGGTTTTAAGCCAAGCTTAGACTGTACGACTTTACGTATGTAAAACCCGAGAGAAAATAATGTGAATTTTGATAAGATTTCTAAAAAACAAAATTTAAAATCAGACGATAAACCTTTCCGTCCATAAACTTTTTTCGCAGAACTATAAAGCAATTTTAAACGCAGTAGTTATACACTCCGGTTCACTTATTTAAAAGCACAAAAAATCCCGTCCATTTTTTTAGCTATTGTGCGGTTAGAATATCCTTCAGAACGGTAAACATCGATTTTAGCCCTTTCCGATAGATTTAAAAATTTTTGTTTTGCCATTTTGACTCGTAAATCGACTAAGATGTAATAAATTGCAATAAACAAACGCCCCCAATAAAAAATCACCACTTACTTTAAAAATAATACAAAAAAATAAAGTGCCTTTATTCAAGTGAACCAAAAAAAATACTACATTTTTAGATTTTTTTATAAATTCCTCAAAAAACGGTTCCTTAGTTAAGAAACCGCCATTGCCATGATTTTGTTTATATCTTAAGATGTCGAGCTTCCATTTCTATTTTAAAATTCTGGAATCGGTTAAAAATTGCAAAAGATACCGGCTCCTGAATATGGGATTTTTTTTGATTTTAAGTGAATCGGAGTGTATATAGTAAATATGTATATAAAAACTTTGTTCTTATTATGTTTAAATAAAATAATAAATTGCTTTTGATTACGTCAAATATTTGTTTAAAAAAATGTTTCTCTGAATTAAGGAAAAGCCTTAATTCTTTTAAAAAATTTTTAAAATACATTGAGCACCTTAAGACATCAATTTTTAGCACATATTTTCTCTCAGTGATTTTATTAAATGCTAAAAACACTGCTACTCTAATACACAAAATTTTGATAAAACATACATAAAAACCCATGAAAACGTAATATGATTTCAATATGATTTTCAAAAATAAGACAAACCTTTTAAAAAAACAACAGACCTCAATGCAATGCTCGTGCAATGCTCTCTCTCCACCACGTCTATGATCGTACGTGTCGTTGATGTCGACTAATGTGAATAATGGTACAAACAGAACAATAATAATAATAGTCGTTGGATAAAAAAAGAAGAAAAGGATAAAAATGTGATGTGTTTAGTAAGTCTTCGAGTAACTCATTACAAGATCTATAGAAAAAATATAATTCCAGTATATGATTTCTATAAAAAATTTGAGTTAAACAGTCGATAATTTGCATGAATTTGTACAGAATACAAAGAACTATAAATACCATAACTGCCCTGCAAAAAGTGCGACTACTCCATGCACGTGTGTAAAATGTACTCCATGATGGACCATGACTAGTAACATCCTTAACCCATTATGCATGTAAAAAAGTGACCCATTTTACATTGCGATGTCCTTGGAGAGGACCAGGTCCAACCAAATATAGCATAAGAGTAACCTCAAAACTACTCCCATGTAACTACACCGTGAATTATACAATTGAGATTAGTTTCATAACTACTTCACGTATATACTCCATGGATCAACCTTTGTAGTTGTACAGAAGACTATTTCCTACAAACCTTTAAAATTATAATTCAAGTTTTAATTAATTTTTTTTAACACTTTTTAAGCCCTAATATATTTTATGACTTTACACTTATATGTATACACAAACTTTGAGAAAAACTGAACATGGACGCCGCCAGCGTTACCATTAATTCCAATTTTTTCTGCAGGGTGGGGTCAAAGACATTTTCAGATCAGCTGGTGTGCAATTCTTGAAAACTGCCCTTATTACTAATAGAATTTTGTGTTAAAACACACAAAACAAAATAACAGCGGTAATCAGCCAGCATATCTGTCCACATTTTGCTGATATTTGACGTGGTTTGCTACATCTACAAGAGAGCTTGCAACGAAGAGTGTCTACTACTATTGTATACTCAAAGGCCTTTTAGGAGAAGATATGAAATGGCATTTAAAGTGTATTTACTATGTATTTGGTGTAAAAAAAACCATTATTTATGTTATATGTCATATTTTTTATTCGTTTTTAATATTATATTTGTTGCTTTAAAAAAAAGCTACATGTACAGTTTTTCTCAACTTAAAATCTGGCTACCTTACATTTTAAACTAACAGCCAGTTGGTAGTGGGCGTCAATCAGACTAACAGCCTGTTTCTAGAACACGAATGGTTTTTGACATTCGTCTTTTTATATGTGAAACAACAACAAAAACACTCAATATTTCGAAATAGTCGATTTCACGACATCAGAGAACGAATAAAAAATATAACAGAAAAATTCAAGTCAATTTTCTTTCCTCTAAAAATCAAACAAAAGCCATACGTTGTTCTTACGTTTCGTCTACTCGAATTAGGTTTGCTCACTGGGTGTTCCGTTTGATAATATTTTAATTTTATTTTTATGTTTCGATGATATTCGTTCAATTTTACAAACACATTTCTTCTAATTTTACAAAAAAATATTAATAATATCGGTTTTAATTTGTTTTCTTTTTCTTTGCTTGCTTTATATTAAGTAAAGAAGCATGTCAATGAATTTTTAACCACCTTGTGGACAACAAATTATTAAATACTTATAAGTTATATTCAATAAAATATTATAATCCTCATAAATATCAATATTAACGACAAAGGTTGTAAACATATTAAAATAATCTTTTCTTTAAAACGTCAAAAGACAGTAAAAAAAATCGCAAAAAAAAAAACTTCTCTTTTGGCTTCCATTTTTTTTAACTTATTTCTTTATTGTTTTTATTTTTTTTTTGTATATTTATACCTTTTCGATTTTTAAATTTGAAACTTAGTATGTATTGGTTTTCATTTACACAAAAAAAAAGAAAAACGAACAATATTAAAGTCGACAAACCGTATTAAAGTATTAATACGAGTAGTAAATCGTCTCAATATTAAAACGTATTTTAAGATAACATTGTGAACGTACCTATTAATTTGATTGGTGTCTCCCACACACACCAATACAAATAATTTCTGTCCTTGTTTTTTTTTTCTTTTTTTTTTTAATTAAATTGAAGTAAAATCGTTTTGACTTATGTAGGTATTTTGTATCATCAAATTAAATTTCATACATGCCAAGTCTTTCGTATTTAGAATATTGAAACATTGGCTCCAAATATTTATAAACTTGACATACAAAATTGCTTTATAACTGGTGGCTTAGCAAAAATTATTTGATAAATTTAATTGGCAGTTTAGCTTACGCTCATAGAAAACAATTTGCGTGTTACACTTTTACTAACAATTTTCTATGAGTGTAATTAAGTAGACATACCTATTGATTAACAGAAATATGTTGGCAAATAATACTAAATTGAGTTTTTAAAATTGTTTTTTTTTTTCTGTTAACTTAATTGAATTCTAAAAAAGAGCGCAAGTGCAGTCCAAAATCTGGTAAACCATTTTTAAAATGTTTTAAATTTTCAATTAAAAGAAATATGCCAAAAAAAATAATTTTTTTTAATACAAAAGCTTTTCTCTCAAATTTAGAAATATGTATGTGTGTAGTAGTAAAGCTATTCATCATATTATCCTAAAGTACTCTTTTTTTTTTTTGTATTTCTTTTTGATTAAATGAATAAATGAAAAGGAAAAAAAATGTGTTTAAAAACACTTTCATTACGTTAAAAGAAAACACTTTCATTTGCATTTCTTTTTGAAATTGTCCTTTTTTGAGTGGGCTAAACCGACAGAGACAATTGCTATTTTAGTATCTGTAATTAAAAGTATAAACCAAAGCCAGTTTGCAATTCTTTATAAAATATTTTAAACCAAACACACACACACAAGAACTACAAAATATAAATTTGTAAAAATAATTAATATTTGTTTTGTGGGCGCTGTACATTTCAGGTGTTCAACACAACTACAAATGGCACAAAAATCGAGGAAGATGAGGTGCCTGACATAACAGATCCTTTCTTCCTTATAGAAACGTTATGTATTATTTGGTTTACTTTTGAACTCACTGTTAGGTAAGTATGTTTTGTTTGTTCAATTTAATTACAATTCAGGCTACAACTTTTTCTTCTATAACATTGTATGTACGTATGCACGTACATGACTGTACAATAATTACAATATTTAATGAGTATACAATTTATATTGTTATTGATAATGATAATGAAGATGATAATGATTTATAAGTATAGTGTTAAGATTTATAATAAATAAACATGTATGTATATTGTATGTATGTGTGCGTTTAAATAGGTTCCTCGCATGTCCGAACAAATTGCATTTCTGCAGGGATGTCATGAATGTTATTGACATAATCGCCATCATTCCTTATTTCATAACATTGGGTACCGTCGTTGCCGAAGAGGAAGATACACTAAATCTTCCAAAAGCTCCCGTCAGTCCACAGGTATGTTAATTCGTTTATGCGTTTGCGTGCCAATACCAATATATATATAATTCTAACGTATTTTTTATTAATTTGTATGTACAAAATGAAAAAAAATAAAATACTTATATAAATATAAATATATTACATACTAACTAAAAACGTTATTTTGTAAATGTTTTTGCAAGATATACTGAAAAAAAAACCAAGAACTGATATTTATTAATACAATTTTTTTTTTCTATTTTAATTTTCTTTATGAAATGCTCGTTATTAAATTTTTAATTATTTTTTCAAATTTATGATTTTATTTTTGTTTTTTTTTTTTTTTTGTATTTGTTTTTGTTTGTGTTAATTGTTTGCTTTTGAATATAAATAATTACATTCGAATATACAAATTATTTATAATTGCTGTAAAATACGTTATTAAATTGTAATTTCTAGGACAAGTCATCAAATCAGGCTATGTCCTTGGCAATATTACGAGTGATACGATTAGTTCGAGTATTTCGAATATTTAAGTTGTCTAGGCATTCGAAGGGTTTGCAAATTTTAGGACGAACTCTCAAAGCCTCTATGCGAGAGTTAGGTTTACTTATATTTTTCTTATTTATAGGTAAGTTTCGTAAAACAACAAAAACCAAACAAATAAATGAAAACAAAAAAGTAAAACATCAATTTAAAGCAAGTCAATATCATAAAAAAACAACAAAAAACTACACTAATATTTACCTCTATACAATAACAACAACTATATAAAAACAGCCATTTTACACATAAATGACTTAATCATTATGCTTTAAAAATCACCACACTGTGATTCTATATCTCTCTTTCTCTCTCTCTCACTCTCTATAACTCTCTTCTCTATCATTTATTTAACACAATTCAAATATGAAAAAATTAATTAAAATTAATTATTAACAACAGATATAAGAATAAAGAGAATAAAAAGAAAAGAAAACCAACACAACATATTTACTTACACTTTTAATTCATTTAACAACAAAAACAAAACAGTATTAAAAACCTTAGTTTTGCCACTCAAATCAACGTACAATAATAATTTTGTTTAAAGGTTTAAAAAGGCTTTGCTAAATATTGTTACTTCTTTTGTATACATACAAGGTATACATATACTATAGTCCTTTCGCGCTCTTTTCAAAAAAAAAAAATAAGAAAAAGTTTTTAATAAAACAGAGGTCGTCTTATTGAAAAATAAAAACAAAAAGATCTTCAATAAAATTTAAACGTATAAAATGCACTTGATTATAAAATAATTTTTATCCTTTAACAACTCCTTTAGAAAGTTTTTAAGTCTATTTAATATTTTTTTTTTTTAATTTTAAATTCTCCCTTCTCCTACGCTTTTCGTAATTGTTTACTACGACAAAAAAAAACAAACTAATTAATTAAAAAAAAAATGTTGAAATTTACTTTTTTAATGCTTTTTTAATTTAGTTTTTATGAAATAACAACAACAACTACAACTATAAATATTATAATTATGATGAAAGAGTATTATTTGTACTGTACCTTGAAATGAAATAAATTTTTAAATAATTAATAAAAAAAAAACGTCATAAAGTGGTATAAGTATTCTCTAAAAGTATTGATATTTTTATTTATTTTTTTTCTTTTCGTTATTTTAATTTTACTTCAATTCTAGAGTAGGGTGTATGTATATTTAATAACACTATTTGTAGGTATATCTTTCTTTCTTTTTATATATACATATTAACATATTTTTCTTTTGTCTACCTCAATAAAAAATTAGTTTATAGCTGCACAGTATCAACTCTGGAGTTTGATTTTGGAAAGACCAATTTTAAAAGTGATTATTTACATAAATTAGCCGGTTTTGTTATTCGCAAATTTTCAATATTTTTCTAAGACTCGGGATATGTGTATCCAAGGAACTGTGATCACAAGTCATTACAAAATTCCCAAACAAACATATTTTAGCAAAATTTCAATATGTTTGATTTGAATAACTACCCTTCAAAAAGAAAATACAATCAACTCAAAAATTATGTCATCCAGCGTGTAAAGGCATTTTCTTTGTCACAAATTGTGTAGAATTTGAGTATTTAGCAAAAAAAGTGGAAATTATTCCAAAATTATTGCACTTCACACCATGAGAATACATATCGAATTCATTGAAATTTAAATAAAAACAGAACTACTTGAGGTGGATGTCATCAGTGATTCCACGGCAATTCATACCTGTTTTTCAAATTTAAATTTAATTTTTTCTTTCGACACCTTATTAATTATTATTTAGAAATTTTTAAAGCTGAAGGTTTTAGGTGAAGGCAAAAGTTTTTATAAGGTGAAAGTCTTTTAAATAAAAATCATTTATTTATAGCGATTTTTCGTTACTCCATTTCAATATTTATACAGCTACATATATCAGCTTAGAAATTTCTTAATTATGTCATTTTTGTATTTAAAATCATGGATATCAAGAAAAAACTAAAAGTTATTTCTTTAATCACTGTATGTTTTGTATCCAATCCTATTCTTGATGTTTCTTAACCATTTACTCTCTCTAACATCAAATCCTATCTACTCTTTTGCGGATGACAGCAACATTTGTTACCCATATTCGTTTGATCGTAGGCCGAACGTTATGGAAATTAATGTGACACACTCCCAAATGACCTGCAGACAATCTCTGAGTAGACTCGTGTGCACAGGTTTGAATTTAATGAGCGTAAGACTCGCGCATAGATGATGTGGTGATAATAAAATCCTGCCGTCTGTGACTGTGGCTAATGTAAATGTTGAGAAGGCAGATGCTTTTGGACATGGCAATTAATTGTGTTGTCAGTTGGAATGACGACATATCTCGAGTGTCGAAAGAAGCATTCAAGGGCCAAGGTTCTTTAAAACGATGCAAGAAATACTGCATTCCATCCGGTCTAAAATAGGATTCAACTCTGATGTATAGGTCGTTGCTTTAAAGTCAATGTTGGGGCTTCTTGACCAAGTGCAGAAAAGGCAAAGGTGATAATCTATAGATTCATTGGAGTATCGGCGCAATGTAGTGTGCATTTCACTGTTCTAACGTTACTACAATGGAAGGTGCATTGATAAAATAAAAGCAATAATGCCATATAATCACATAGTCATACGTAGTACTCGTATCTCTCATAGAGCACACTCTTTTGTGTGAACTGCACAACACGCTTCAGAGAGAATTCGATCTTTAGCTATACACTTCGTTTATGGAACAATATTCCTACAAATATCTTTCCTACAAATTACAACCCTAACCTCGCTCCCATAACTTATTTTCCTAACACTAGTATAGTACATTGTAGTCGCCATGGTTTAGTGGTTACTGTATTGGCTTACTAAGACGATAGCGCCAGGTTCAAATCTCAGCTTTGACATCTAGAAAAAATAAAAAAGAAATATGAAAAAATTATTTCTTTCACTACCTCTCAGCAGTCTTCTGGCAAAAGCTTTGGGAGTAATTGATTGCCATGAAAATGCTGTATGTATGTATGTAGTACAGTGCATTGCATGATTAGGCATAACCCCCTAAGTATTGGTCTCGTATAAAAACAAAGTGACTTCATTTAAAAATTTGCTTAAAACCGACTATATGTTTTCCAAAAAACAAAAATCAAACGAAGGAATTTTACTGTGAGTTTCTCTAAATTTTAATCAAAAACTATACACACCAAATTTTTCATTAGTCTACTTAATCAAAAAAATAAAAAAAAAATAAAATTGATGTATTAATTGTTTTAGCGAAACCGAGGAAATAAATAAAAATATAAGAAGCATTAAAAACAAAACAAAAATAAAAATTTACTCGAATTTTAGTCTATTACTCGAGATATACTTTGACAAAGTAAACAAATTGAATTGAATTTTTTTTTTCTTTCATAGAACAGTCGTTTATAATTTTAATTGAAATGTTTAAATGAAAATGTTTCCTATACAAAAATTTTAAAAACAAATTAAAAACGTTAAGCAGGTTATAAATAATATTAACAGAGAATATATATATATTTTTTTTCTTATAAACGACATATGTATAAATGTATATATGTACATATGTATGTAAAAATTAAATGACTTTAACAAAAATACATTTTACAGTTTCACTTAAATTGATCCAATTAAAATTATATCCTTTCTGTTTTGAAACAAAATTGTCCAAATTTGTATAGAAAAATAAAACTGTTAAACGTTGTTGTTTAACTTTTGTATTTAACTGTAAATGTTGTGTGCTTATAACTGTACTTGTTAAAGTTTTCTTTCTAGTAATTAATTATTTAGATAAAAAGTAAAGAAACAATTATTTGTTAGTATTTTTGTTAATGAAAAAAAAAAAATAATATTTCATATATGTATGTATGTACTCGTAAAAAATATAATTGTTTTAAAGCTTATGGCTTTATTTTATTTTTAATTTTTATTTATTTATTTTTTTTTTGTGATAAAATCATTGTATAGTGAAATGAAAATACATATTTGAATTACAATATGTGAAATATTTTTTTTTTTTTATTTAAAAATTTAATTTGTTTAATTTTATTTTTTTATTTATTTTAATTTGATTTTATTTGTTTAAAAAAGTTTATAAAATGCACATTCCTATTGAATATGTCTGTTAATAATTATCAATTTAGAGCTTAGCGGTAGCGTATTCTATTAATTATTTATAACAACAATATATTAATATTGTATTGATTATTATCATTATTATTATTAATAAATAGTACATACTTTTGTATTAAAAATTTTAAGTTTTTTATTTTTTTTTTTTAACTTTTTCAACTGTATTTGTATTGAATTTTATCATTTTAGTAGAGTAGTTTAGCTGTTGTTTAAACATATGGTGAAAAAAATTTAAATATATATTTATATGTATATACACATAATATGTGTAATTATATATATATACATATATTGACTTGTAATTATTTATTGTATAAACTGTATACTAATAATACTCAAACATATTTAATTATTTTTATCTGCTAATTTTTTTATACACTTGCATTAAAATGTACATGAGATCACCTTATGTTTTAGTAAATTATTATACAAATTCGATTTAAAATTCATTTATCATTGTATAGTGTTTACCACATACATGCATATGTAAATTTTGTATAAAAAAATCTTTCACATTTAAAGTAAAAACAAAGAAAAAATGTGCTAAATTATCTTACTAATGTGCAGAAACGAAACTCTTAAGCATTTAATAGAAATTGTTAGAAAAAGAAAAGCGTATGAACACTGAGGTTCGCAATCGTAGTGCAGAGAGAGAACCAAGTGATTCTTGGTGTCATATGACTATAGCATAACCCTCTAGTTGTTTTGCTTAACTAGCAAGTAGTTTAATTAAAAAATTGTTTTTCATTTATCAACAACAAAATAATGAACTTATAGTTATTAAAACTTAACTGAAGTTAAAAAAACTATTCGTGTAGAATTGAAATAAAACCAAGTATTTCGACTAGAAATATGATTTATTTGTGCTTGTACGTACGAAGAGAACAGCTTCTTAGGAAAAACATTATCTTTTATTGTTTGTTTGTAACATTTTAGGTAAGAAAGGCCTGAAAAAAAATTCTATTTTATGCTTTTAAAGAGTTATTCTACGTTATTATATTATAGATTCGATTCGTTATATTAGACATTAGAATAGATGGCTGTTGCGGAATTCCAGAAAATTTTAGCATTTTAATTGAGAGTCAAGTTTTTCGAAGAGCTGAATTTAATTTCTGTATATACCCTTCTTAATAAAGTGAATGTTCGTCAGGATCGCTTACATTCTATGACCACCACATTGAAAATTCATTGGCAATTCAATAAAAATAGAACTCCTTGAAGTTGATTTCATCAAAAATTTTTCTACGTATAATTTTTCTACGTATAATGATTGGCAAACATCTTGTTTGCTGTGTTATATTAGGAATTAGTTAGAGGATACATTATATTATAAGAGAAAATGTTTAAAAATTAAAAAAAAAAATCTTTAATTTAAAACCGTGTGTGTCGCCTCCGATTTTACTCATTTACTCGAATTGGCATAGAATTAATTAGTTTAGGGAACACATTTTAGGGAATACCTTTCAATTTTTCACTTAAAGTTTATTTTAGCTCCTTTCGTGTATTATCTGTTGACAAAAATGGCGCAAATGTGTGTTTTGCAGTCGAATTAATTTAAGAATTGGAGTAGGTCGTAGTGGTCTAGTGGTTGGTGTGTTGGCTTACTAAGACATTAGCCCAAGGTTCAAACTCCAGCTCTGACATCTTGAAAAAAAAATACGAAAAAATTATTCCTTTCGGCCATTGCCTCTGCTTGTCACAAAAAGGCTTCTAAATTCTCTCGTACGGAGTCGACTTTAAACTGTAGGTCCCCATACCCAGGGGTGAAAATTTATACACACAACATGGGTGTTGCGAGATGCTAAGACTGTAACACTGACACAGGGTTGCAATTAAGTATGAAACAGGGTTGCAATTAAGTTTCAGAACTTTCAATGTATTTTTTTTTTTTTAATTTTTTTTTTTCATTATTTTGTATTTCTCTCGGTAATGTCAACTCACTGTGTAAAAATTTAACAGCTGTGAGGTGAACCAACTGCAAACTTTATCTGGACATTATCTAATACTCTTCACTTATTTACTAGGAGAGGATAGGAGGAAGTGGCAGCCTCGTAATGACAAGGCACACACACAGGCATGGCGGCCCGTTGTGATACCACATGATGTGGGGAGCCCTGATAGGCAGGGGCTCCACACAAGAAGCACCACTTCCCCAGAAAATTATGCCGGAAACCAGCCAGAGAGCCTAATAAATTTGGCAATTGATCCAATGTCCAGGATCGACAGGTCAGTCAAGCCATCGAGAAAAGGAGATCCTAATGCAAGAGATCTGCGTCGAGCCAGAGATGGACACTGGCAAATAAAGTGGACCACAGTCTCCTCTTCCTCAGCCGACCCACAGCCACGACACAAGTCATTCGCGGGTAATCGCAGTCTTTACGCATGCCTGCCCATCACGCAGTGACCTGTGAGGATAGATACAACGGAAGAGATGTCCCTGGGGTCTAGTTTAAAGAGTTGATTGGTACGCCTCAAGTCCAGCCTAGGCCAGTAGTGCGATTCACTAACTTTTAAAACCTTCAACATGTTTTACCATTAACCACACATTTTGCGTTAATAAACCACAATTTATTTGATTAAAAATAACAGCTGATTGAAACAACTGACTTTAGACGACAACAGAAATCGTTAAAGTATTAGTAAATAGCAGAGTGGTTAATTTTGTGGTTAAAATTTTTAAAAGAAACAATTGTTGTTAAAAAAGCTTAGTGAATTGCACTACAGGTGAGTCTAGCAACTTGGCAAGACTCCTCCCGCGACCAGGCTAGGTCCGCGTCCAATAAATGTCTCCTAATAAGGAGTCTAACGGAGGAAAGATGTATACCCGCCTCCACGTGAGGATGAACCTCCGACAGAGACGCACCCGTCCTAGCCAGTTCATTATTTACTAAGAAACAAAACAAATACAAGCCAAGTCATAAGTGAGCCTTTGAATTTCATACTCTCCAATACACTTCGACAATATCTGTGCCAACCATTATTAATATTAATTATTATTACATTACTGTATTAATAAGTTTAGTTGACCTTATTATTGATTAATATACATATAAGCTTTTAATTAAGCTTTAGGTCGATTAAATAATTAAATAAAAAATATTTCCTGAAGAAGCTACGCAGAGAAGTAGCGAAATATCGAAAAACTAATTATTTAATCGACCTAAAGCTTAATTAAAAGCTTATATATTGCATTACTGTTTTTGTTTAAACGGTTCTTTGTTTAATTTATTATATTGTATTGGCATCACTTATTTGCGTTTTGCTGATTATAGAAATATAAATTTTAGCAACCGCCACGATTAGTGTTGAGGTATTTGTCATGCTGCCTGGGAAACAATTTTTATTTAGATTAGAAGCCTATGAACGAGTATTCTAATTTTGAAAGCTTGCTGTTGCCTATGTGTTTTATGCTTAATGTTTGAGTGGGGATTTTCTAACTTTTGTGCTGCACTTGTTTAGTAAAATTGTCAGAAACGAAATTTGATAAAAACGAAACCGACCGGATTAATTACTTTTAGAATTTTAAATAATTTTTAACAAAATTTAAATTTATGAAATATTTATTATTACTGATAGGCGGTCTAATGTACATTTTAGCAAGAAAATAGGTCAACTTACTTATCTCAAATGATTTACAGAAATTTCAGCTTTTCCAAGCTCAGGTGAACAAAGTTTTAAAAAGGTTTTGAATAAACAAAACAAAAAAAAAAAAACGCCAAATCTTTAATTTTTAAATTAAATTTTTTGTTCATAAAAGAGTATCAAATGATTTTAAAATTTTGTTCACTTACATGTTTATAAAACAATAATGTTTAAACCATAAATAAAATACATACTCGTGTACAAGGTTCAGTATAAATTTTTAAATTATTTTCTATACATACATACATACTATAGATATTAAAACAATAATATTATTATTTTCTTTTATTTTATTAACTCGAAGTTATTTTATTTTCTTTATTAATAATTTGCACTTTAGTTTTTGAAATAATATTTCTAAATAAAATTATATATTGAAACCAATTAATTATTTTTGATTAATGAATCCCCTCCAATTAATTTATTTTGTTTTTAAACTGCACAAAAAAAAAACAATTGTTTTAACAATTTCTGTAGTTAGCTTAACTAATAAATGATTTATAAAACTAAACTAAACTAATTGAATTATAAATTTAATCAATAAAAATTCTTTTTGCAGATCCTTAAAGTAGAGACAAATCGAAGTAGTAAAAGTTAAAAAAAAAACAAAGAGAAGCAAACATTAATGAAAAAAAACAAGAAAACAAGAAAACAATATATATTTGCTTTTTTTCTGAAATTAATTTAATTTAATATACATTTTTTTTAGTAAAAGCCCAATAGCAAATTAAATTAATCTCTAAAGTGATGAACAAAATTTTTTAATAAACCTTCGTATCGAAATGTTTTAAATAAATATAAAAACTTATAAATTATAAAACAGTTTTATTGGAATATGTTCTTACTTGCACTTATATGTACTTTAAAAGTTGACAGGTTCTACTATTTTCATTTCTTATTTTGATATTAAACGTCAATTAAACTCAATTCTACGATAAAAAAAAGAAGGAATAAGAAAACAGAATAGAACAGAACTGCCAACTCAAGCATTACAAAAGAAGTGTACAAAGCTCGAATAAAGCCAATTCTACAGGTCCAATTTTCAACCACTTTTTCGAGCATATGGGGCCGTATGTTGGCAATAACGCCACGAATGTTGGCTTCCAAGTCCCCTAACGTTTCTGGTTTGTTGGCGTAGACGAGCGACTTCATATATCCCCAAAGAAAATAATCCAATGGTGTCAAATCACACGGTCTTGGTGGCCAATTGACAGGTCCATTCCGCGAAATTATGCGCTCGTCGAATGTTTCCTTCAATAAATCGATTGTGACGTGCGCTGTGTGGCATGTAGCGCCTTCTTGTTGGAACCACAACTCATCCACATTCATGCCATCCAATTCGGGAACAAAATAGTCGGTTGTCATGGCTCTATACCGGTCTCCATTAACGGTAACTGATTCTCCAGCATTATTTCGGAAGAAGTATGGCTCAATGACTCCACCAGCCCATAGAGCACACCAAACAGTCAGTTTTTGTGGATGTAATGGCGTCTCAAGGGTCTCATGTGGATTCTCTTCACTCTAAATGCGGCAATTTTGCCATTCAACCAAAAATGAGCCTCATCACTGAACAAAATTTTGCGATGAAAATCAGCATCGAGATCAATCTCATTTTCGGCCCATACACCAAAATCACGACGCATTGCATGGTCTCGCGGCTTTAATTCTTGCACAAGCTGGATCTTGTAAGGTCGCAAGCCAAGATCTTTGCGCAAAATCTTCCATAAAGTTGATGGACAAAGCTCCAATTGCTGTGCACGGTGGCGAATCGATTCATTCGGGTTCTCTTCAACACTTTGCTCTACAGCGGCAATTGTTTCTTCGGAGCGCACTGTTCGACGTCTCTGCGGATGCGT
Organism: Metopia argyrocephala; assembly: GCA_963576795.1. Taxonomy (NCBI): domain Eukaryota; kingdom Metazoa; phylum Arthropoda; class Insecta; order Diptera; family Sarcophagidae; genus Metopia; species Metopia argyrocephala. The sequence continues at coordinate 2,467,529 of OY756208.1, forward strand.
ATTATCACATAGAGTAAACGTAGTGCGAAAACGATCCATGGTTAACCGAATTAATTGCTCTGATGGACGATTATGTCGACCATAAAATGGACGGAGCCTGCGGTAAACTTCGCGAACTGAACCATTATTTTCGAAATAAATTTGCACGATTTGCAAGCATTGTTCTTTTGTCAACCTGTTCATGATGAAATGGCAAACCAAACTAAATATTAATCACTTGACAGCTGACAAAACAGCCGCCAGTTAAAAAAGTGATGCCAACTTAAAGTTCTATACCTCAATAAAAAACACCCTATATAATATGTTTGGAAAAGCTACTGCCTTCAATTTAATGACTTGTGAAAGCAAATGTATTTCAATGTATTACCAGAAAAAAATGTATCCAGGCAAAACCCTAATGGTTAACTTTAGAGACGTTGAAAGCGAATTTTTACCAAATAATTTGGTAAAACTCTGAAATATCTAAAACCAGTTTTTTTAATATTTTAATTAAAAGTGTAATGATTTTAGTGATCTCTTGTGTCTTGTGCTATGATCCATAAAATAAACTAATTTTTTATTTTCATTTGTCTGTTCACTGTGTGTCGTTTAAAAATTATTTGATGCCTAAACTTTTATAAAATCTACAAAGTCAATATACATATACAGAGAAACCTGTTTTTATGCGGTAGATAGGGACCGTCCAAAATAAATCGCAGAATAAAAGAAATCGCACAAAAACAGGTTCTACTCTATTCGTTTTCTCAAAAGTTTGTTTTTTTTTATTGGGTAATACATAGAATTTAAACAAATATTGTGTTTCTTTTCATAAAATTTTGTTCAATTACTTTTAAAGATTAATTTTGAACTGCTATTGCGCTATATAAATACATACAAATCATCCAAAAACTACTAAATATTTAAAGCATAAAATAATAATATGATACAACAAATATCCCAAGCAGAATAATATTCCGTATAGTTGTTAATAAAAATTAATTTATATTTCTTTTCTTAATAATTATTATTAATTTAAAACAAAAAATAAATCAATTCAAAATTTATACTAATTTTTACAAATTTTTCTAAATGCATTTCCAACAAACTGAATTGTTTTCGGTATAACAAAATCGTAATGAAAAAATACAAATCATATCATAACGAATCAAATCGAATCGAATCGTTGTTAAAAACCGATAACAGGTGTTGTTCTATTCTCATCGGCGGTGTATTTCGCGGAGGCTGGTGCCGAGGTATCATTCTTCAAATCAATACCGGATGCATTTTGGTGGGCTGTGGTAACCATGACCACAGTGGGATATGGTGATATGAGGTATAAAAAAAACAAGAAAAAAAACTCAAGTGAATTATAATTAACATTCTAAAATATAATTTAAAAAAAATCGTACTAAAAACAAATAAAAAAAATACTTTCTCTTATTATTTTACTTTACAACTGTTTCTATAATTAAACTCTTTTTAACAATTATATAAAATTTTCCTATTTCCTTTGTCTACTCTTTTACTACTCTTTTAATATTACAACCTGTACAATGTTGTGTAAAAGAAAAAATGTTCGTTTGCTCTGCGCATATTGTGAATTTTGATGTGAAAAATAAATGTTTTAATTCAACCAACGTCATTATATTTACTTACACGTGTATATACAAAGATATGGTACTCGTATAGTATATCCATTACGAAACATTATAAATAAATCTTATTTAACGCAAAAAAGAAACTTACAACTGTGTAATCATTTGAAAAAATAGAATAGAAAACTGGGTGAAATACGCTCTAGAAAAAAACCCCTTTTTATTCATTTGGGATGTTCACAAGGTGTTCTGTGACGTTTTATTGTCATAAAGTTGTAACTTCTGTTTAGCAAGAAAATGTTTAATTAAAAAACAACAAATTTATGACAATCTGACTTAATTGTTCATCTTGTGAATCTCACATTATATTTGTTTCCGTAAATTTTTTAAAAAGAATATTTTTTTTTTTAATAACTTAATTTGAACTTTTCTGTTTGTTATATGATTTGAATTAAAATAATTATCAATATGAGCTTTCTGAGCAACTGCATATTTCGGTCAGAATGCTATACTGTATGTATGCCAAAAAGGAAAAAAAATCGTTTTGGAAAATTTCTGTACCTCCGTATATTAAATTTCTGTTTCTTGTTTTACAACTTCCAGAAATGTATTTTTTATATTACATAAAATTTTATCTTACGATTTTTGAATACATTCCCAGCAGAAATTAGTGCTTACCAGTAAGCTATTTTGTAAGGGAGAAATCGTGAACAATCACTTACTCGTGCGCATCAATAATGCATGATTTTTATGTGAAATGACCCGCTAAAATGCAAATTATTGCAACAAGTAAGCAAATAGTTTAAAAAACCAAAAATAATACCTTATCCTGTAGCATATTTGGAAGCTTTAATGTATAAAAAAGAATACAATGCTTCCATTATTGCTTACAATTTTATTTATTGCTTCCAAATCTTAAAAATTTTCTGCTGGGTTTAGACTGAATAAAGTTGCATTTGAATACGTCCTGAAACAAATTCGTTAAAAACTTAAATTTAACATGCGAAAGCCTGTAATTCCACAAACAGTAAAACTGCCAACAGCTCTTCCATTTTTCTTGCAAGAATAATATCAACTCAACGCAAGAAATTTCGCTGATTTGTCATTCGTTGGCTCAATACACAGTTAGTATTATTTTAATGAAGTTTTTTGAAACGTTTTTAATTTTTTAAACAAACTGGTTTAAAGTAGATGAGTAGATGGTTATATTGTAACATAATAACAAGCAATGTCATCCAAAAATATATTAAAATGGAAGGGTTTCCATTGCTATCCTAACCCGCTTAGTATATGAGGTATTTTTTCCAGTTCAAAAGCTAAAGCCACGATTATAAATCCATACAGTTTTAACAACACCCATTGCAAGAGTTGTATTTTCTGTTGTCTATAATCAACAATGGTAAATTTGATTTACAACAGTTGTACATCAGTGTTGTCAATACTGTAAAAAAACAGTTGACTGCATGTTGGTGTGGTGGAGTTAATGACGCTTTGAAGGAATTGCTTAGATATTGTAGCAAATACAAGCGTTGATCGTTATTGTTGCAAAAAAAGTTTTTCAAATGCGTGACATTGGCCTTTTTTTTTTTGTTGTGGATCATAATCAGAGAATAAAACCTCAAATTGCCGCACTATGATTATTTTCATGTTTGCTCTTGTTGTTTCAACTTTGTTGCTGGAAATGATAACGACACAGAAATAATATTTTCTCTCAGTCGTTTTAATACCAATATATTGTCGGTAAATGTATTTATATAACGCCAACGTTGATGCCTGTCGGTTGCTTTTATTTTATTCTTAAACCATAGTGACAACTGGAACAGGGCAGAATATATAGGCTGCCTCTAAGCCACATTAGTATTCAAATATGGCTGATTATGTGGTTCATAAGTGGAACAGAACAGACTTTTTCGTCGCAGTGTCTGTCGTTGATATGATAATAATAGTTCCATATAGAGAACGAACTTGAACTTTTATTTAACGTTCCTTTCCAAGTTTAGCGGCTACAAATATTCCAATTCTAAAAAACTCTATGATATTTCGAATTATTAAAAAAATACAACGCGTTTTATTTTTCTCAAAATAAATTGCATAAATAAAAATTTATTTTTTTTTAATATAATTTATTATTTTAATTACTTAAGCCATATTTACAGCACCTAAGTTCTCAACTGAGTTCTATATCAAAAGCACACTCAGATAGTTTAATTACAAATCTAATTTATTTTTATTGTTTTTGTCTGAGCTAAGTTGGAAATACAACATTTTCTATTTTCAAAATTATTGCCGTCTGAGTTGTAACTGTTATAATCTGTTATAATCAGATGAGAATTTAGGTGGTGTAAATATAGCTTTATTAATCGCTCTAGTTTTCTATTCTATGACTATGATTACAAGATTCTGACAGATTTATTTGTATGTGTTATAAATAATTATAAATATATAACGAATATATTAAATGTTGTATACACTTTGGTGGTGGTGGGTATTGTTTGTAAAAGTGGACTATTTTTATAAAAATACAAGTTTTATTTATTTGTTTTTTATTTTATTTTATTTTTATGTTTCATATTATTGTTTAAAAATAAATTAATTTTGTAAAAAACTAAACGTCAATGTTGTCCGTGTGAATATTGTGAATTTATGATTAACGTGTAATTTGGTTTTAATTAAGCATGATTTTATTTTTTTTGTTTTCTGTTTTTTTTTAATTTTTTGGTTTTCTTTCCATAAACTTCCTGTTGATTTTCCTTGAGTTCTTTTTTAGTTTTCGAAATAAAAAAGAAAAATCAAACGACTAATAAATAATATCACCATATTTCGCTAAAACCAGGAGGTTTTTTCCCCCATATTTTGCATACAACACAGCCTACAGTTAATGCCAATAAGAATAAGAACGCCTTTGAAATAAACGTTAAATTTTGGTTTGAAATATAAATACAAACATTTTCTTTCTGCTTGGGAAATTTTAATTGATATTGTGAAATTAAATTTAAGGACTATTTCTTATAACGTACTCGTATTATTATTTTGTGTTTGAAAGCATAACAAAAAAACAATTCAAAAAGAAACCAAAACATGACACTTCAACAATAACAAACAATCATTTAATTAATACATCAATAATGAAGCGAAATGAAAAGAATACAAATTGTCATTGAAAAAACAAACACTAACACAAAAAAAAAAAAAAAACAATAAATCATTTTCTAAGACTTATATGCCTAAATATCATAAAAAAGAAACTGTCATACAAAAACTCCTTATCCTTTTGAAAAAAAAACTCCCAAAATGCTTATTGCAAAAAAAAAAAAAAAAAAATATAATTCCATAGAAAAGGCAACCATTTGCATATAATTTTTTTTTTAATTCATACAAAAAAAATGGAAAAAAATTATTTTAAACAACTTTATTAAGAACAACTAAACGTTTTCTATAAACAAACATTTGAAATTTTCTAGGCGTTGTACTCTTCTCATCGGCGGTTTATTTTGCGGAAGCTGGAAGCGAAAATTCCTTCTTCAAGTCCATACCCGATGCATTTTGGTGGGCTGTCGTTACCATGACAACCGTTGGATATGGTGACATGACGTATGCAAAAACTTTAATTTTACTATAGATTTTTAATTATTTTCTTTATCTCTATATCTCTTTCTAACAATTTATTATTTTGTTTATTGTTTTGTTTTAATTACGTATGTATGTGTTTGTTAACATTTTTGGTTTTGTTTTGTTTTATTTTTGCGTTTTTATTATTGTTATTGTTTTGTCTTAATATCTCTTTGAGTTGATTGTTTTCGTTTCTTGTAACTCTATGTCTCACTCTCTATCTCTATTTCTCTCTCTGTCTCTATCGCTCTCTATAACATACTCTTACTGAGATTGTGTTAGAAAAAGAAGAACGAAAAGCTCAAATTTTGAGCATTTTTATATTAATTTCTGTTTTTCCTTTTTTGTTTTATTTAATAATTTTATTTTTTTATTAATTAATTGAATAATTCTTGCTGTTATTCGTAAAGTACTTGGTTTAAAAAAATTTTGTTTATTTTTATTTCTTATTTACAACATTACGAGTAAAAAAAAATAACAGAAATTGAGTTCATGAAAATGAAAATTATTTAATTTTAATAACAAATTGCCTGATTTTATGAATACCTACAATACAATATTATTTTCATTTGTTACCTCATTGCCATTTACCATATGATTTTCACTTGAAAATTCAATTTATCAAATCATCTCTTCTTTTTTATTTTGTCTATAATATTATAAAATCACTGAAAGCAAACATCTGGTAAAATTTTCATTACTACTCTTCCATTCATACATATGTACGTTCATATTTATTCATACAAATGTCATGGCTTTTTCTTTATTCTCTTACCCATCCATTCTCTTAAACAAAACGCATCATTAGGCATTTACTTAGTATGTAATTTGAAGTATTCTCAATTTAATTACATACTCTGTGATCATGAAAAATAAATATGCATACATACATATGTACATACGAGTATATTTAATTTTTTCGAGCACCAATCATTTATTTCGAAATTATCGCAAAGGAAAAAGTTAGCTAAGCAAAGAGAGCTTTTTAAGAAAGAGCACTGAATTATGAAATTGTGTAAAGCTTTTCTTGTATTTTATTATATTAATTTTCTTGTAAAACACCAGTCTCTGTGGCAGAGCTTTGACTATAAGTTTGTTGGGTTTGTTTTCTCTTTTAATTTTTGTTTTTCATTTTTGTTTTAATCGTTGATATTTTTTATTAATTAATTTGCTTTATTTTGTTTATATTGAAGCTTTAAGCCTGCTGCATGTTCTGCTGCTTTTTTTTATTTATTCTCTTCTTTTCTCTCCATATCCTCTCTTTATTTTCATTACTCATTTAAAATTTTACTGGAATAAAATTGGCTGTTTTTGGATATTTTTTCTTATAAATTGGCATGTTTCTCTCTTTTTTTTTTATTGACAAATTAAATATTCGGTTTAATTTTAAAAATAATGTCATGTGTGCATTTAAATTCATTCAAAAACGTCTGTTACCATATCTCTCTCTTTCGTCATTTCTCTCTTTCTTCATTCTCTCACTATTTCCTTTTATCACACACACGCACTTTCACTATTTGGTTTATCAATCAATTCATAAACATTTTCTTGTGCACATACATTTCTTGAAGCAATACAATTTAAATTAAAGTTTCTTTTCTTTTAAATCGTTCTTTAATAAACATTAGAAATCATATAAAAATAATATTTAGGAGCTTCCATTCTGTAGAATTTTAAAGGTTTTTCCGAATTTTTGCTATTTACTACAGCATAAGAGCATAATTAATGGAATAAATATAGTCCTTAAAAGTTTGCATCTTTTGCTATTAGTTTTGAACAATTCCAACTCAATCTAAGTAAAAGCATTTTTATCATTTCGTAGATAGTTTAATTGAATAGCATTTCCTTTGAACAGCTAAATTTTAGAGTAAGAATTTGTTTGAAAAATAAACAAAATCTTTGTAAATCAACACATATTTTATATGTGATGTACGTCTATGTATGTTTGTGGCTGCTCATCTTATTAAAACATAAAGAGTTGCTTGAAAAATCGTAAAAAGTAATGCTAATACACCAAAATTTTCGCTTAAGTCACCTTAAGCATCACCGCTTAAGTACCAAAAAAAACAAAAAAAAGTCCTTTTATATAGAAATTAAAATTTGCTTGTTTGTAATTAATATGTCCAGTTCGTAATATATTTGCCTTGTAACCTGAAAGGTTTATTTTCAAAGTTATTGATTTATAATTTTTATACGATAATAAAGGATATAAATTATATGAGACTTTTTACTCAAAATTAAGCAATAATGTTGTCAATGTTTATTTGAGTAATTCTCATTAAGTTTAGAAAATTTTGGGAAAAAGCCTCCCGTGGAGCCGATTGAGCATCAGTGAAATGGCCACAGTCAATCAATTTTATTGAGTTCAATTTCAGAAATACTTCTTCAAGAAAATAATTCCATATTTTATTTAAAAAATTTGTATAAAATGGAAAATCAAATAAATAGTTAGATAGTGAGTGTTTGTAGAAAATCAATTAAATGAGTTATTGCGGTTTTCTAATGTTTATTATTTTTTATTTTTTCTTTTTTTTTTGTTATCATCACTGCATTAGTTATTTATAGATTACAAATAATAAATATATTCACCTTTTGGGAAATTACAAAATGAAAATAAAAAAAAAATAAAATTGAAATAATTTTTACCATATGGGCATTTCCATAGAAATGATAAATTTGTCACTTACGAAACACAATTCACTTGATGTCTGAAAGAGCAATCTTGGGTGTGTGCTTAATTTTAGTTCTTTTCTATATTTACGGCTTTTAAATGGAATATTGGATACATATATTGGAAACTCAGTCATCTGGGTCTCTATTAACCGCTTTTTATTATATTTCCACTAATCGTACTTTTGATATGCCTATATTATGTGCATCTGTGGAAAAAATTTAGTGCTTTTCTCTGGCATACATCGTATACAAGCACTGATCAATTTAAAGGATTGCTGTTTTTTTCTCAGCATTCAAGTGTGTTATTTTCTGTTGTTATACAGTCTCTTTTAACCATGTTTTTCAATTATCTGTGCTAAGATCTATCCCGTTCGAGCCGGTTAATGTACATACGTTCAACTTTATAAGTTTATAGATATTTATATGGAAATGCCCATATGCCAGCAGCTATTTGAGAAATCAACTAATCTTAATGAAATGATGTTCATAATTATAAACATTAAGTAGAAATGTATTTGCTTAAAATACTCGTATTAATATAAACAAAACAAAAAATATTTTTTCTATCATTATTATGCACTCTTTAAATACATTAAATTTCTATAATATTTTGTCTCTCACTGTATTCCTGCTGTCTAACATTTCCTCTTCCTTTAGCACTACATCTATACTTATTGTATGTATATAATGTTGTATATACAATATTTACTTGTATGTATGTATATAAAAATAAACATACATATATACATACATACATATGTATATACATATAAAAACATAATCAAAATATTATACTAAGTAATTATTAGATTTTATACTTTCAATGCTTTACTTGTTAAATGGCTTAATTCAACTTTGAAATATATTTTATTGAATTGTTTTGGATTAGATTCCAGACAAATTTACATACACATTATTTTTAGAAGTGTCAGTATCTACTAACGATCATAGATATTTGTTTTGAAAGTTGACTTAATCGATTTAGCAAATAAAAGCATTCATTTACTCGTATATGCCTCACTCTCAATGTATATTTTTATTGTGATATGTAAGCCACTTCTCTTAAAAACATAAACACAGCGAAAAACATCTTCTCTTATTATATGTCTGATTAATTTCTTTTCCGTTATAATGATTATTTTATTTCTTATATTAACAATTACCATTTAAAAAAAAATAGAAATCAAAATACAAACAAAAAAAAAAGATCAAAATTTAACTCCATAATTTATTATATTTGTATTTTCATTTGTTTATTTTTTATCGTTCGTTCGTTTATTTACATCGTTACGTACTCTCTCTGTCTCTCTCTCTCCATACCAATAAATAAATATGATATATAAACAATCTGTTGAAAAAAAATGCCAACAAACATTATTATTAAACCAAATGCGAAATAACTTTTGAAATCATATCGAAAACGTAAAAAAAAACAATAAATAAACCAACAAACAATTTCAATCAAAATTAATTACTAAACCCACATCTCACTATTCCCCTTAAAAAAACAAAAAAAAAAAAAAAACGAACAAAAAATACAAAAAAAAAAAATCTGAAAATCACGTGTTTTAAATAATAAATCGGCTGAATATTGAATTGAATGTAAATGAATAAATTTTTAATACGCTACGTAGGCCGGTCGGAGTTTGGGGTAAAATTGTGGGATCACTGTGTGCCATTGCTGGTGTCTTGACAATCGCTCTACCGGTACCGGTTATTGTCAGTAATTTCAATTATTTTTATCATCGTGAAACGGATCAAGAGGAGATGCAGAGCCAAAACTTCAATCACGTTACTAGTTGTCCATATTTACCTGGTACATTAGGTAAGTAAGCTTTATTTCAAAATTTGCAGTTACTTCCTCTCTCTCTCTCTCTCTTTCACTATCTTTCTTTAATATTTTCATACATTTTAACTAAGAGTTAAGCAAAGTAAATAAAAAAGAAGCTTGCTTATAAACAAAAACACTCTCTCTCTCTCTCTCTTAATTTCCTTACTCCTATATATTTATACACAAACACACAAATAAATATCCACATAAAATAGTAGTTTTGAGCTTTTTTCTTAAAAGCAGGCTTTTACTTTATTAACAATTATAACAGTAGTTTTTAGCTCACATACAAATACAAATAAAATTCCTTTACCTCTGAACATTTCATTTCCGTTTCACCCTCTCATACAAACTGTTCCCAATCTAAAATTAATTTTAAAACAATTCTCTTTCTACTAACAAACTTACATAAATACATATATACATACATATATTATGTATTGTATTGCATTGTTTTTGGAAATTATTACATTTAAATTATTTATTTAGTTTTTGTTCTTTTTTAATGCCATAATATTAAAATAATAAAAAAATATATATACTACATACATATTTATATATATTTATATATACATACATTGTATATGTATGTATAAAATAAAAATGTTATTACTCATTATCACCATCATAAAAATCATGAATGTAAACGATCAATTATGAATTGATTGATCAATTTAATCAATATATTGGGATCTTTCTTATAAACTTTACAAAACAGGTCAACATTTAAAAAAATCATCGTTGTCTGAGTCCTCATCGGATATGATGGATTTAGATGATGGTGTTGAATCAACGCCAGGAATGACTGATACGCATCCTGGTCGTTCATTGGCTCCATTTTTGGGAGCCACCGCCACCACAACCACACATCATTCTCATTTAACTCCAACAGCAACAACTACTGCTACCACAACCCTGCCAGCACCGCCTCAGCCACAGCAGCAAACGCCACCGGATAAGCAACTACAACAGCAACAGCAACAAATTCAACTGCAAAATGGTTACACACAATCTGCCATTAGTGTTACCAGCAGTGGTAACATTCAGACTCATAGACATAATAATGCTTTGGCTGTTAGTATCGAGACCGACGTTTGACTACTGGGTAAGTCTCTCTCTCTCTCATTGTACTTCTCTTCTATAATTATGAATGTTTGTATGTGTTTCAAAAACTTCTTCTCTTACTCTGTTTGGTCATCTCTATATTTCGTTAAAAAAATTATTTTAATTTATAATTATAAAAATCTTTTTGTAATGGAAACAATCTCTTATCCTGTTGTATGATTTAAATAAAAATAAATAAAAGACATAAATATTCCGTCTACCTGACAACATATAAGGTGTTGAGTTGCGTAAAAAAATAATTTTTTTTTCTTTTCTTAAAATAAAATAAAGATTTTTAAAGTGTTATGCTGACTTGTTTGTCTTTTCTGAATTAATAATTTTAATATAAAATTTTATATAGAATTTTAAGAGAACTGCATTTATTGCATTATCATCTTAATTATCATCATAAATATTTCAAAGTTCAGTTCACCATGATTTGTCTAAAATGTTATTTGAAAAATCACTTTTTCTCCATAAATATTAAATTTTCCACAACCGAATTTTGTAAATGTGCTCTTAATTCGAACAGTGGTGTAAGTCAAGATTAAAAAAAATGTGTCTTTACAAAAACAAATTAGTTTACATTTAAAATAAACAAATTTCGAGATAACGTTTTATAAAATTCACTTAACTTTAACTGTGAGAATGTTTAAAATAAAATATTTCAATCAATTGTATGTATGTATGTAGGAGTACCAAGAAAAATAAAGAATCAAAATACTTATACAGCCCTGAGCATTATTAGAAATTGATAGAGGCAACCGGATCAAAAGCACTAGAAATATCAATAACAAGAACAGTAAAACAAGCCGCTGTCAAATATGTCTTGAATCCGTCTGGATTTTTCACATAAAAGAAATGTACGGAAATATTAGAGAACTTCCATTGTACCACAGCATTTTAAGAATCGTAAAATTTCGAAATATTAAAAATAAATACCTTTTTTAAAATAATTAATAAAAAATTTTCATGGATTTTTTCTTTAAAAAAAATTTTTTTTTGTTTTGTGATAAAAGTCATAGTTTTTATTTTTATTTTCTTTCAGTTAATGTTGTAAACGGTGTAATCAATTCAAGCTCTCTAATTGCTGATATTTATTGCCTAAAAGTATGCACTTTTTATTTCGCATACCGCTCTCTCATTAAGTTGCTCACTTGCATAAAACAATTTCTGTAGGATATTTATGGCCTCATTCCGTAAACATACAAAAACAAATTTCGTTTTTCGTTTTGGTTTCAATATAAATTTGAAAACATTTATAAACGAATATTTTACATAATCAGGGCAATAATTAAAAAAAAATATTGTGGCTGATTAAAGTGATTTTTCAATATTTTCATTTTACCATTTGGACACATGGAAAGTTTATTGTTCTTATAAAATAAATAAATAAATAAATGAATATCATTTGATGGCATTCTTTATATTTCAATTTGCAAATAAGTTTCTTTATTTTTTTTTTTTTTTCAAATGAAAACAGCATAAGAGATATGATATATGTATAAATACTCGTATTATTTTAATATTTAATTATTATTTTTTTATTTTTATTAACAAAATTTTGCTATACAGTATATAAAATTTTAAATATAAAAATATAGATTTTATTTTCTTTTGCATTTCCAACAATTGCTTGTGTACGAAAACAATTAAAATTCCACAAAAAAATTTGATAATCAATCGTTAAAACTAAACAAATTGAATAAAAATCCATTATATTTGTGTTCGTATTCAATTCGTTAGTAAAAAAGACGTTACGTGCGATATTTTGGCCTTGTACAATACGTTGGATGCCAGAAACTACTACAAAAGCTGTTTAAAATTTAATTTTAAGTAGTAATTTAATTAATTTAAAACAAAATTTAAATCTAAAAAATATTGAAAAATAAAATAAAAATAAAAAAACATCGAAAAAATCTTTAAAAAAAAATAAAATAAACAAAAACTAGCAAATGAAAAATAAAAAACAAACCTGAAATAGGTAAAAATTTAAAAACAAAAAATAATAAAATTAGTTTTATAAAAAAAAAGAAAAGGAAATAAAAACGTGCCGTTCATGAACAATATGATCTTTAAATTGAAAGAGAATAACTGAAACTGAATGAGGACATTATCAACAACAACTGAAATCAAAATAAAACACAGTAAAGGAAAATAAAGCTTCAAGTGCTCACTCACGTAAAGAGAACAAAAGAGAAAACAGATATCGAATATACATATATTGCGCTCTTTAAAAATAAACAAATAAAGCCTGATATTAGAAAAACAAAAACAAATAATTAAAGAGAGAAAAAATGGCAAACACAAAACAAATGCTATAGCCATAGTCATAGCCATAGCCAAGCAACGCTAATAATAAACAAAAAAAAAGAAAGCCAGCAGTGGCTAAATGAATGCCTCCAACAACTACCAGTAAACATACACTTAAACATACACCACACAAAAATACATACATACATACATAGATTTATAAATAGTAAAGCTAATAAGGATTGTGATCAGATCTTGTAGAAAATTAGACAACAAAAAAAAAAGAAAGAACAACAACCATTTAAATAAAAAATACAGCAAGTGGTAGAACAACAATAAATAATTTATGATCAAACTATTAATAAAACAAAAAGTAATTAAAAGCAAATGTTTTAAAGAGACACCTAAAGCCTAAAAAGTAGAGCTTAGAAAGCTTAAAATATCAACAATAACCATATACATACAAGTAAAAATAGGAGAAACAAACAAACAAACAAACATGTATGCACTACATACCTATAACAAATAACACAATGGAGAGCATTGATATCACAGTGTACATACTTCCGTCTTTTTTTTTCATTCCATTTCTATTCTATTGTTAATAATTGGGAACTATTCGTAGTTGTGAAAAATTGAAAAATTCTCACATTAATTTCAAATTTATTGAATTATTTTTTTTTATTTCTGTTTCTATTTGACCCCCATTTAAAAACTGTTCATTAACATTCAATATTTGAATATCATTTACTTTAAATAATTCATTTATCCATTCATAAAACTGCTCCTGTAGACACAATAATATACACTTTCTGTAAAAATTTACAAAACTAATAAAAAGAAAAAACATTCTGAATGTAAAACAAATAAAAACACAAAATCCAAACAGCAATAATTACAATTTAAAAAAACATTGGAAGACTTAAGCTTTAATAAATCTAGTTGTTTATTATTAAAACCATAACAAAATCTTAATAAATAATAATTGCTTTTAAATATAAAAATTAATAAAATGCAAGAATAAAACAAAAAAACAAACAAAAATCAACCACATAAAACAATACACTTAATTTTGTTATACACTGTAGATAATTAGAAAGAAATTTTTTTTTTTTTAGAAAAAAATAAAAATAATTTTGGTTTTGTTAAAGAGCAACTTCTATCTATTTATAAATTAAACTCATTTTGACAAACGGAAAACCACACACTACCACACCATGGTGATATTGTCAAAAACAGCCAGTGTTCCTACCATATTAAAGATAAATAATAACACATAATTTTGAGAACTAAGCAATCATTTACATTCAAATCAGTGATATAAACTGTGTTGACATTGATTAAAGAGTATATTTTTTTTAAATACAACAAATATTTCTATTTTCAGAAATATAAAGAATAATACGTGGAATAAATCTCTTTTTATGAGCTTAAGGTCTTCTTTAATTTTAAATATTTATTTTCTATATTTTTACCCTTTCGAGTGGCTTCGTCAGGAATTATTATTTTTTTAATTTTTTTTTTTTGTGCGGGAAGGAGGGAAAAAGCTTTATGCTTTCGCGGAGGTCGTCACCTCGCATGATATGTCGGACTCGCCCAGAAGGGTATACCGACTAAAAACCCCCCTTATCTCCTCACCAGGGGAAATACCACCTCGGAACCACATTCGCATTACTTCAAGGTGGACCCTTCTTTGGCACGGCCAGTTCCTTCTAGGTTGTCCTGCGTCCAGGACCCGCGCTTTTAAATGCCTCAAGGTCCCTCTTCTTTCGCCTTATGATACGTTCAAAGTACCCTGAAACAGCGGTCCAGTTCGCTACATTTGACGTCATAATATCAACGATATTCTCAACCGTAATTCTTCCGACTTCAGACACCAGTTCCGCTCGATAGCAATGCCAGCGCCTGCATTCGAAAATGGTATTCTCCGCGTCGTCAATCACATCTTCCTTGTCCTCATAAATGCAGAAAGGGGAGTCACACTTTCGCATGCGGTGCAGATATTTTCTAAAATATATATTATTTTTTTAATAACAAGTCAGCAAATCTGAATACAATTTTTATTAGATAGTAATGCTAAGAATGTACTCATAAAACATTAAATAGATTTGTATAATACAGCCTTCTGACAACACAAACACAAATCGTTGCAAAGGAGATAACAAATAAATTGTGGAAAATAAAATTTTCTTAGAAAACTTAAGCATTTTTGAATGAGTATTTAAAAGATACAAATATGCACCGTTTTCTTTGTGTGTTATTTAATATAGAGATATTTCAGATTTTACACTTGAACAATTTAAACATATCGAACTTGTTCAAAAATATTGTATTGAAGCTGTGATAACATGCAAGAATAGCTCAAGTCTACATAATGTAAAGTTTATTTATTCATGAAACTCAGGTTAGCAATAGAATGTGAAGTCTATTATAATATTAAATTATTTATTTGGCAATAAATAATTTAAATAAAAATTATTCAAATGTGAGAATATATACTTAAAAATTATATATTTTGACTTAAGCTGTTCTTGCATACCGATACAAAAATCAGAAAGCAAAAAGTTCTTTTTCTCTTTTTGCCAAAAATTAATGTCTACCTTGGTTTGAAAATTATGCTGGTTCTGGTCACTCTTTAAGCATTTTTTGAAGCGAAGAATGTACTCATGAAACATTAAATAAATTTGTATAAAGAGATCGAGTTCCACACTATGAAGTCTCTTGACAACAGAAATCGTTTGCCTTAATATAGCTCTTAAAAGAGAATTTTTTTCTCTTTCCATTTAATAGTTCACTACTTGATTTAAAATAAGTTTTTTCAATAAATTTCACTTAAGAAACCACAACACAATATAAAAAATTTTTGTAAAAATTATCATTATCTGGTTTAGACCCAACACAAATGCAAGACACTGCGACCTATAAGACCTTTTGTGTTCCTTTGAGTCTACTCTTTGTTTAGCAGACCAACTGACTTCCTTACGAACACCATCAGGTCCGAAACTTTGGTGGTGAATATATCCGCCAGTGAGACCATATATCTCCCTAAATACATCCATCTAAATCTATCAAGAGCCACACATTCACACAATATGTGCTCTGCTGTCTCTGATGCTTGTGAGCATAGTTTATAAATATCTACTTCTATGATCACCATTCTCATCAAATGCGCTCTCACACGTAACAAAATGCGTTAGGATTTTCAGGTCTGTCCAAGATAAGGATAGTAGTAGCTTTGATTTCTCAGGAAAAAATGCTATATTTTGTTAAAAAAAAAGCTTTAAAAACCGAAAAAATCTAAAATAACACATTGAATTGAAAAAAATTGCATTGGAAAAATTATACTCCTATGGTACATATGTTTTTATAAGAATGGTTCTACGTTGTTATCCCAGCAAAATAAAATGGAAGTATTTTAAAAAGAATATCATGTTCGCAGCTTCTAAATTGAATTCATTTTCAATGCATTCCACATCATGTGATTTTAAGTGATATTCAATGAAAAAAATTCAATTTATTTGAAAACTAATGAAAAATTTCTTTAAATCACGTATTATGAATCGAATTAAAAGATTCGTACATTTCAAAAGAGTTCAATCTCTCAAATTTTGGCGCAGACAAATGATTTTGAAGGACACACTAAGTTTAAAATCATGCATGTTTCTGCCAAATTAAACCATTTCGTCATTACATTTTTGTCCTACAATATATATCTGGGATATTATTTTTCTCAAGGGTGATATTATAGAGTATCTACACTACAAAAGAGTGTTTAAAAAGTGTAATATTAAATATGTAAATGGTACTCAACTGTAATAAAAATAGTTTAATTTAAAACAGTGATGTCCACTACTACATAAACACACTTGCGCTGGTGTATGAAGCTGAGAAAAGATTCTGCTTACTTCTACAAGGAATGGGAATGTTCGAATTACTTTCTGTTTATAACTTCATAATTTTGAGTAAAGTACATAATCGATTTTCCGATAGACATGTAACCGATTTATTAAGAATAAAGGAGTACCGAGGGTCACATAGATTTGAAAG
The DNA here is from genome assembly GCA_963576795.1 of Metopia argyrocephala. Taxonomy (NCBI): domain Eukaryota; kingdom Metazoa; phylum Arthropoda; class Insecta; order Diptera; family Sarcophagidae; genus Metopia; species Metopia argyrocephala. Next base: position 2,484,620 of record OY756208.1, read on the forward strand.
AAATTATGAATAATTATTTCAGTTAAATAAAAATGCACTATCCATCCCTACACTATGTTGGAGAGAAGCTAAAATCTAAAAAGAGCAAGAGTAACAATGTCTCTTTTTATTATGTAGGTGTTTGACTTCGACGTAAGCAGAATTTGTTGTCCTATCACGTGTTATAGGGAAAGAGATTTCTGGACATCACTGATTTAAAACCATGTATGACCTCCACAATGGAAAATAACATAATTTACATATACATTGGCATAAAGTTGTTTGGTTAGTTAGGAAACACACTTTGTGGAATATCTTTCCATTTTACAATTAGAGCTTTTTTAGATCCTCTAAGACAGGGCTAAGAGTTGTCAAAATAATTTTAACTCTGTATCCAACTTCTACATACACAAAATTGTTTACAAATCTAGATTCATATGTTTAAGGGGAAACTAAAATAACAATACAAATTTTAATTCTCAAATTATTCTTTACAATACTGTTCAAATTTTATTATAAAAAGGAATTGCCTCACTTTTCAATAAATGCTCAAAAGATTGGTAATGAACCCTAATCAGGATACAAAATTAAATGTGTTATGAAAACTTGAACTCGATGAAATCCATGTTTTGCACTACTCATAGAGCTATCAAAATGCTATCGAATGGCAGAAAAAAAGCTAGGAAAAGTTTTTTTTTCTATATTCTTTGTTTATCAAAAGCATACAAACGTACGTTCGCGACTTCAGAAAGTTCCCATATAATATTTATGTGGTTTGCCTAACAGAGTTGTTTGTTAGGCAGATTAACGAGACAGACCTTTTAACTGATACAGACTCGTATTTATTTGTTTATTTCTTGAAACAAAATATTTACGATTAAAACAAAAATATTAATAAGCAAAATATTCGCGATTTTAGGATTTATGGTTTTCCATCACAGCAAATCAATCAAAATTCAGTTTTAGTTTTTTTTATTTTAATAATCAAATGAAAACTTCTGCAAGATTGTTAAATTAGAACTCATACTTTTAAAATTTTAAAAGTTTTTATTATTTTTTTCTTGTAACTACAGTGTATATCAAAACAGAAACACATATTTTTTTATTATTTAAACACTTTTCCATTAAATAACATAAATTTATAAGAAACATACGATTAATTAATTTTAATATTATAAATACTGCCGTCAATAAAACTTGAAAAAAATAAATATATTCAACTTGATAACTTAAAAATATTTGAAAAATTTAAAAAGTTAAATAAGCTAATAAGGCAAAAAATTAAATAAAACGCATAACTATTAAGTGTTTATTATTATATTATAAATTCTGTGTAAAAAACTGAAATATTTTTATCAAAAGCATACAACAAAAGGACAGAAATAGCAAAAAATGAAGCATTTTTTTTTACATCACAAGAATCAAACAGTCATGCATTTAATTAAAAAAAAATTTTTTAATTTTCTAAAAAAAAAAATTATGAAAAACATAATAAAAGAAAAGAAAAATCTTTTAAAGACTACTAAAAAGAAAAACCTAAATTTGACAATTTCTATGAAAATTTTTTTCATGTTTTTTTTTCTAATTCATTTAATAAATTATAAAGAAACTAAAAACTGAAATATGCTTTAATATCTAAAACAAAAACAATAACTACAGCTAGTTTACTATATACCTACATAGTATATTAAAAACATAAAAATTAAAAATTTAAAAAAAAAACAAAAAAATAAAAGAAATAATACTCCACCATTTATTTTTTCTGCTTTAAATGACCCCCCCGATTAACTGATCAAATAAAGTACAAATCTTAAAAAAAAACAAAATAAAATAAAAAGTAAAGAAAAACACAAACAATAATCATGTAAAATAATTAAAAACAGAACAGCAACAGAAATTGTAAAATAAACTAAAAACAAATGAAACTAAAAATATACAAAAAATTAACAACAACAACAAAAAAATTATAAAAAAAATAGCAATGCTCTTATGATTTTATTTTTTAATAGAAGCAGTCAAAATAATAGCAAACAATTATTAAAACAAAAATTTTATTCAAACACACGTATCATAAGGGAAGAACACCCACTCACACTCACTCATCATAAAAACATGAGAGACTTAAATATTTTCTGTTCTTTTTCTTTCAACTTTCTTCAGATTTGGATGTTGAATTCTCTCCGTTGTTGTCTACTACAGCAATTATTTTTCTTTTTTTATTTTTTTTATTTTTTGTGTTTCAAAAATCAAAGATCGACTGAAAAAATATGCAAAAAAAAATATTTGCATACACACACACACACACACACACTCAAATATCAAAATATTTACTGTAAATATAGAAAAAAAAACTTTAAAAGAAAAGCTTTGAAAACCGTCCACGCACACAATTTTCTTAAAAAGTAAAGAATTGATTTCTTTTTTCAATTAGTTTTATTTTTTAGTATTTTAATTCAATATATCAAATATATATTTATTTTATGAGTAATTAATTAAAATGCAAGATTTGTTAGAAAGTTGTGTTTAACACATTCAGTCAAAGTTGCCAGATGGTTTTGTATGAACAAAAAATATAATATTCGGAGGCGGCATTGTTAAAAGTTTGATGAATAAGCAACGGCACTATATTTTTTCAGAGATAATTTAATAATTACGTGCCCCACACTAGACTAGTGTTCTATTGAGGTTTGGAAAATTGATTTTTACCAGAGTGCCGGCTAGTCTAATGAGAACTAGAGTGCATGCACTTTGAAGGCTTGTTATAAGTCGTAAGCAATTAAATGGCTGCAAAAGACTATTTGTATATTCGAAAATTTTTTTCAAAATAAGTATTGCAATTGTAAAAATATTTGCTATTTCACTTAAAAAATTACATACACATTCCATAAACCACTGCATTTGGAGCCTTCGAAATGGCATAACATTGAGCGTTCACTGAATTTTTGAATTGAAGTCAAATTTAAGGAATCAGATAATGTAGCTGTCAAAGTTTTACCGCTTTCATATACAAGTTCTAAAGCTAAGCGAGTTTTAAATGCAGTGAATGTGCAAAATTTTAAATTCGTTACAAGAAGTTTTTTCTTGCATTAAGAACTTACAATGATATACTTAACAAAAAGTTAGCAGTTTGTTAGTACAGAGTTTATGCATAATAATTTTTGAAATTAATAAAAACCAATTCTGAAAACAGTGCTGCCAAGTTAGTTCATGAAATTAAAAAAATATAAAAACTATTTAAAAGTGTAAAAACGTGAACACTCGAAAGGGTGAACGTCTCAGAAACGTGAACATTTTTTTTATACAGACTACTCTAAAACGCAATAACTTTTTCTTATTTTTTTAAGCTTAACACACCTTCTATTGAGAAAAATCGAACATTTTTTTCTTTAATCAATAAACTATTTACTTGAAATACTAGTGCCACATTTTTTTACTAAACACTTAAAAAAATGAGAACAGCCCGCACAGAGGGATTTTTTCATGAAATGTTTGGCAAAAAATATAAGAAGTGTTGAAATTTTGCTCTGAGCCTTTGGTTAGCTCAATTAAAAAAAATGTTAAGTTTTATCAAAATTTGTCACGCCCACTACCCACTGCCCATAGAACCCAAAATTTACTTTTGGCCAAAGGTTTTTAAAAATTTTCTCTGAGCCTTTGGTAAGCTCAATTAAGCAAAATGTACAGTTTCATCAAAAATGGCCACGCCCACTACCCACCGCCCATAAAACCCAAAATTTATTTTTGGCCCAAAGTTTTAAAAATTTTTCTCTGAGCCTTTGGTTAGCTCAATTAAGAAAAATGTTAAGTTTTATCAATATTTGCCACGCCCACTACCCACCGCCCATAGAACCCTAAATGTATTTTTGGCCCAAAGTTTTTGAAATTTTTCTCTGAGCCTTTAGTTAGCTCAATGAAGAAAAATATAAAGTTTCATCAAAATTGGCAAAGCCCACTACCCACCGCCCATAAAACTCAAAATTTATTTTTGGCCCAAAGTTTTTAAATTTGGCACAGAGCCTTTACTACCTCAATTAACGCCCACCACTCACTACCTATATAACTCATATCATATTTTTTCTCACAAATTTTTGGTTCTTTACCAAAACTAATTAAAAATTTTTTTTTTAATTTTTAATTTTTTTAATTAAAAATTTCATACATTTTTAGAAAAATTTTATGATTTTATAAGAGATTATTAATTATTTAAACTTTTTTTTAATTGCTAGTATGGAGTCTTACCTTTCATTTTATTATAGCGGGAGCACCTAGCACGACCGAGCAACCTTTGTTTTCTTCCAATGAAGTTTGCAATCACGACAAATATGCAATAGAACAAATTTTATTCTATCATATCTTTTAAACCATATGAGCGAACTTTATAATTATTTTTTTAAATACGCAGAAAAGTCTATATTTGAAAAAACTAACTATAATATATACATATATATTAAAAAGTTTTCAATATTTTGGCCTAAAATTTACATATGACTTTACTTCATTATTTCAAAAACAAATAAACATTTTTTTGGGATACAATTTATGGATTCTTAACTGTAAATCAGTTTTCTACAAAACTGCATTATTAAGTTTTTAAAAAATTACGAAATTATTTATTGCAAAAATAAAGCCCACTGTGAGCCGTGGTAAAAATTAGGTTACGGTATATACATGATTTTCTGCTGCCTTAAAAGTCTTTCAATAATTGCCAATAATTATAATACACAGTGCCGCACATAACTATTGATACATCAACTACTTTTAATTAAAAAGACAAATGTCCAAAACAGTTCGTGTTCTATGAACAGGCTGTTAAACTTCATTTGAATCCATAAGAAAAACGAATTACTGACGAGGTGAAATATTCAAATAAAATAGTTTGAAAATATTTAAGATAAAAGTCAGCCAAACAAAACAATACGACTTGATATAATAATTCTTGCATTTTAATTTGCGTGTTTGAGGATTTCCTAAAAAACAAAACAGTTAAATTGATTTCAACATCCAAATCTGAACCTTAAACACTGCATGCCATTTGTTTTAAAGCCTAAAGTCCTCCTCAATTGTATTCATGGAAGGTATATGCGTTTTTTGCTTTTTTTTTGTACAAAAAAACCGAAACAAAAAAATTATGAAAAATTCTAAAATTAAATCAAATTTAATTTATTTTTAAGAATAATTAATAAAAAATGAAAAACAAAAAAAAAAAAAAAATAATAATAAAAAATGTTAAAAATTAACAAGGAAAACACCAAACAATATAAATTAAAATTGTATTATTCTTTAAATATAATTTAAAATTTAATTACTATTAATTATTAGTCATCTGATTAAAACTAGTCTTTTATGTAAAAAAAAATTAAAAACAACAAAAAAATTTAATACATTTTAGTATTATAACATTAAACAAAACCAAAAGGAGTTTTAATGAAAATTGTAAATAATTTTTGAATCCCGATTCAGGTTCTAGTCGATCCAATATTATTTGTTTTTATTAAATTTATTATTTTCTATATAAATTTTAATTTAAAAATTTCGAAGCCCTTAGAAAACTAAAATTTAGGCGCAAAAGATTATTTTCAATTATCGTTTTCATTAAAATCCCATTTGCTTTTAAAATTTTCAAATAAAAAACTAAAAACAAAATGAAAATGAAAATATGAATGTGTTTTTTGAGAGTTTGGAATAAATGTGTTCAAAAAATCCAATGTTATTATATGTTTAAATATAATGTTATTTATTAATTTAAAATTTAAAAACAAAAAAGTGTATTTGAGTATTTAATACAATAAAATCCAGTGTTAAACAAAAACTAACAACTTGTAAATATATAAATTAAATTGTAAATTAAAAGAAGAAAAAACAAAATACAAACAAATGCAAAAAAAATATTTAAGTTTATAATATGTATTTAAGAGAAAACAACAACAAAAAAACAAAAATAAAAAAAATTTACAAAAATTAATTTAATTTTTTTATTTAAATTAAAAAAAAAATTTTTTGTTCTCTTTTCTCTTCTGTTTTTTAATTTTTCATTCTGTTTTTAAATAGACGACAAATAGGAATGTTTTATAATTGTTATCAACTGTGTATCTTCTATTTTAAAGTTAACAATATAATGACATTTTAAAAGTTTTTTTGTAAACACAATTCTGCTACCCAGTTATGCATTTAAAAGTGTTAATTTTCATACAGTTTTCTCTCGATTTATGTTGCGAATAGTTGCAAAAACCACGTAATCAAAAGTATAATTTATCATAATACTGAAGGACATATTTTCATATTTTTAAGAAAAAAATAAGAAAAATAATTGAAGAAACCATGTAAAATTAATAAAAATACGTAAATTAGAATTTGAAGAAACAGAAAACGAAACAACGTAAGTCAAGGGATTACTGTACTATTTAGGACTAATGCATAAGGTGACACAGTTCGCAAAATTGATCTGAAAACCGTATTTAAAGCAATTTGTGCACGCTTAAACTTTTTCGAAGTTGTGTTCGAATATAACAAAATGTGAAATTGTTTGAAGGGAATTATAAAAGTTTTAATTTTCCTTAAGAGATTTTTATTTCCTAATATAAAATTCTACATTTTATAATTTTTTATTAATAATAAATACATAGAAATGTATGTATCAGTTTAGTAACTTTCGATTCAAACAGTTACTGTATAATACAATTCTGTTACATATGCCCGTTATAAAAATATCGAATAAAGAACATTTTCTGTAAACAAAAAAGAATATGTTTATTAAAAATTGCTACACTACTCGTAAAGCTTGAAAATGTGGCATAATATTGAATTTTCTTTTTAGAGCCCTACTCTACTACTCATATTAACTTACAAACTCAAAACACCGATTCGAAATTTATTTAAAATTAGTTAGTCTAAAAGTGCCAACATTTGTTATATAATTTAGCATTCAATCGCTTAATACCCACTAACATACGAATACAAACCTATTATTATCAGAACTTTAAAATAATTTGACAGACAAATCAGCTGTTTTCACATATCCGGTCAATAAACAATTAACAGAGAGAGAATTTCATTATATTTCTGCACAAAAAATAAATGAAATCAGATTTATTTCAGAGTACAAAATGGGCTTAAAACTCTTACTTTAAAAGCATTTTCGTATTTCAGAACGGCTATTTGAATTTAAATAGAAATCATAACGATTTAATTACTTTAATACTCGTACACAGAAAGAAAACATTTTTTGTTAATAAGCATTATAAAGCATATAAATTTTAAAAATTCCAACTGAACAGTGCCACGCCCAAAAAAACAATAAATATTAGTTTGCGCTTATCTTCAAAATGTTTGTAGCAAAAATTTGCTACAAAAAGCGTCATGTTCCATACAAATTACTAGTCAAAAAGTGGGCGGAATTTGAAAAGTGGGAGTGGCATCTACCTTATAGAGTAAATACCGATTTTTAATATATCTTGAGAACGGTAAGCGAAACAGATTCAGTCAGGCAGAATTGGCAAAAATGAAAACTTTAACCCACTGAAAAAAAAATCTCAGACAAGTCTTTTCTACAAAATCCTGTTTGAGTTGTAAGGTAGCTATTCTGTTCTGTCCAATTAAAAATTCTAAATTTGTTTGACAGTGTTAAGGTACCAAATAGCGTTTCATCAAATATCGTCCTGCCGGAATTTATGTGCTCTATCTGCCATTTCATATTTTTTATATATCTCGAGTTAATGATGCTACTTAAGGTTTTCGACCCCAAATTTTGCAAGTCTGGAATCGGTTTTCGTATATATCATTCAGTTTCGGAGATAAAGAGCCGAAAACGGCAAATTTTGGTGTCAAAAACCTATAGTGGCATCATTAAATCGAGCTATATAAAATGGCGGATAGAGCACATAAACTCTCGCACAACGATATGGTGTTATATTGCTTAGACTTCAACCCCGCCTATAAATGAAATATTTCACTGAACGCGAAACGCATAATGAAATGAATTTTTTATTGAATACGAGTAGGTGGTGCAAAAGTAATGTCATAACGCAAAATAATTTTAAAGGCCTTTCATTTTTGCAGAAGTCACAGGCTTTTACTCTGCTGTGTATTGACATTTATGATGTTCATGTGATTCGCTCTCTTTATTATTAATGTCATATTATGACATTACTTTTGCACCATCTTTTATGTCAACAATTACAAATTTAAATGAAATTGTTTTCATTAATTTTTTTTTTCATTACGTAAAAACTTGTAGAATGGCTAGACATGTAGTATGTATGTATAAGTATAGTATGTTGTATTAGTAATTTGTTATAATTTAAAATAATTTATTTTGGTTTAATTAATTTGTTTTTTTTTTTTTTGTACTGAGTTTTTATTTTATACATAATATGTATAAAAATAATATTTCTAGTTTTAGATACATATTTAAATATTGCCATTTTAGTTAATAATTTATTGTATATAGAATACATATGTAAAATAAAAAACCACAGACAAACAAAAAAAAGGCATTTTTAAAGTTATTGTACAAATGTATATAGAAAACAAAACCACATAATTTTGAATTTTTTTTATTCATTAATTTTTCCCCCTTTTTTATACTTAGTGGTAAATATTAAATAGACAAAAAAAAACAAAAAACAAAATAATATGAAAACTTAAACTATTTTCCTTTCCATATATTTTTTTTAATAACTTGAGAAAAATATACGAATGTTACAAAAAAACAAAACAAATATTTTTTTGGCTTTAAAAACTATAGCAACACAAGAATGATATCCTTAAAAAGAAAAATTAAATAGAGAAATTGAAAATAAATAAAATGAGAAGCAAACATATCGTAAAAATAATTTAAAAGAAAACAAAAAAAAATTCTTGAGTTTATCAATCCTACAGTTATCGTTCTAACTGCTCCCGCCTTTGATTATGGCAAATGACCTGTATTTTTAACACTTAATTTTAGGCTAAAAATTTTTATTGAGCATTTAAATTATATTTTAACAACATGGTGTTACAATAAAAATGTACTTTCAAAACTACCTCATGAAGATGGTGGGTCATAGCGAGTGTATCACTTTTCAATTTTTAGAATTTTTAATAAAAGAGGGTGTAATTTGCAGTTTTCGCGGAAAAACTCATTTTTTCAGGAATTCATAGTCAGAAATATTTTTAACTTATGTAGTTACTTATAAACCGATTTTAAATTTGTAAATGGTTTTGCAATGATGAAGAGTCAAGTTTCACAAATCCATATTATAAGTCTCTTGTAAGTGTGTTTTTTTTCACTTCTAAACGTATAAGCCGACTTTGTTGAAATTTAAAACATGAACCGAAAGTACAAACTTGAAAGTGAATTTTGACTATCTTGAGAACGGTTTAGGATAAATTGTTATTCAGAAAGTGGGCGGAATTAGAGAAGCAATCGTGGTGTTTCTCGTACAAACTAAATACTGTTCTTTCTATACTAAAGATAAAATTTTATCTTAATAAGTTCATAGTCACTAAAAACAAACAGTCGATGGAATCGGATGGATTATAATTTTTATGTTCTTTTTTACTTTGGCGCCTAAAAAACCTAATTTTTTAAATATTTGGGTGATTCAAATGATCGTTTTAAAGTCATATATAATGAAACAATAAAACGACAAATAATGTTAGCTGTCAACAACCCATCATAGTTTAGTATATTACTTTTCATTTTATTTTTTTATTAATATTTTTTTTTTTTTGTTTTTTTTTTGACAAAATGATAAACATAGGTTGAAAAGTCTTATTGTTTTATGACTTTTTTTTTCAAAACCAACAACAAATTTTTTAAACTATTTTAAAATTTTATGATATTATAACAATATGACTTGATAGAACCTACATTTTTAATTTTTTTATTTGTGCCCTTAATTATGAAAGTGGTCTAAGTCAAAATTTTAAAAAAATTAGTTTATTAGTTATTTCATACCACATTATTTTAAACTAAATTTATTCAATGTAATTTTTACGAAATTGTCCAAAATTAACCATTAGATAGTGTTTCTAATTTCAACATTATATGACATTCATTTAGTGTTAATTATGAAAGTGGTCTAAGTCAAGAATTAGACCACAAATTTTTGGTATCGGATCATTCCTTTCTACCGAATGACCGTGATTTTGGGTTGATAGAAATTAAAATAAAAAAGCAAATTACTTATACAACCCTGAGCATTATATTGAATTGATAGAAAAGTGCAGAAGAAGAGATAAATTTTCGATAAAGCGAATTTCGCAGCCGGATTTTATTTAAACGATATCACAATCAATAACAAGAAGAGTAAAAAATATCACGGGTGAGTCTGTCTCTTGGCTACAAATTCAATGGATGAGATTCTTTAAAAATGAACTTATAAAACGTTTTATACAACTTCTTTAGATGATTCTAAATGTCAAGTTTTGGATCTTTCTTCTAAAATAGGAAGACCAAAAATATACGAAAATATTAAATTACTTCCATTATACACCACCATTAGACAAGTATCGGAAAAAAACATAAAGATATTTTGAGTTTACTACCGTACATCCTTCCAGTTTTTCAGGAACATTTTAAGAATCTTAAATACTCGCAATATTGATAAAAATGGATTATTGTTGAAAAATAATTAATAAATGTTCAGTCAAATTATTGTTTTAAATAAAACTCAAAGTTCTTAATTGCTTTAAGTCATTTATAGGACATTCAGTTAATTTTGAAAATGGTCTAAGTCAATTCAAACTTTAAAAACAATATTATCGTATGAAATTCACACAAAATTTATATTCGTAATAAATTTCTATTAATTAAGACTAATAAAATTATAAATTAAAATGTCGCATAATGTAAAAACATTTTTTAATTTATTCAAATACAAATCATTAAATATCTCGAAACATGAAATATATGACTTAGACCACTTTCACAATTATGGGCACATTTAAATATTCCCGTTTTTTGTTTAATTAAGATTGGAGTAAAAAAAGGGTACTTTTGGCGCATATGAATATTTTGTAAATTTCGTTATTGTCCCGGGGTCAAACTCCAGCTCAGACATCTTGACCACCTCTCAGCAGTTACACTACATGCTTGACTACGGTGAACACAAAAAACTTTGTAGCATTAGCAAAAATTGTGTAACATTAACATGTTTGAATCGAATTCAAACCAAGCTTATAATTAACTAACTAGTATATTATTTTCAAATCAAAAAGCAATAGGATATCAATTAATATGTCGGAAAAAAATACATTAAAAGTCCCAAATATTTGCTGAAAATATAAATTTTTTTAGAAAGCTTTGCTAATTATCGTCTCAACTCGGTTAAAAAATGTTTCTTCTTTGTCCTGAAAAATGCTCTTTAAAAATTTTTCGCGATAACTCGCTAAGGCCTGAGATCAACATGAGGCCATTTTGAAACTACGTGTATATAAAACTTTTTTAATTTTGCATCATACTGCGATTTATTTTTGCTTTACCAAAAAAAAAAAAAACAACTACTCAATTAATAATTTAACAAAAACAATCGTTTGAAGTTTTCCACACAAAAAAAAAGAAAAAATTAAAATTATTAAAAAATCAATATTTTTAAAATAAACACAACAAATAAAATAAAAATTATTTGTTTGCTTTAAGAGAAGGCCTATACATGTATAAGGTCAACTTGATTTTACAAAATTCTGCTGTGTGGCAGAGTTGCCAGTTTTAAATTGGAAAAATCCTAAATTATATGCTAAAACCGACAACAAATATTTTAATAGTTTTGACAATTGAACAATACAAATCAGCCTATGAATTGAGTTGACCTTATAAATAGGTTTTGCTTTAAAATTTGCAACAAAAAAAAAACTAAATTAAATTAAATTAAAAATTAAAGTCAAATATTTAACAAAAAAAAAACTTAATTTCTTTTAAAAAATTATATAAAGACTGGAAAATAGTGTAAAAATAAATTAACAAAATATATAAATATTATTTATATATGTATACATATATGTATGTATGTATGTAAGTACATACAAATGTATGTGATTAAATACAATTTTGTTTTAATTGATTTTTTTTTCTTAAGTTATTATTTATTAGTTAGACAAACAAACAAAACTGTTATAGAAATGCTTATAAATCTTTACTATTTATTTCTTAACCTTTAAAACAAAAGCAAAAAAAAAATAATTTAAACCAACATGGCGTTTAAATGGAATGCCTGTAATACTTAAAAAAACATTCTACATACCCCTCCTAAAAAAAGATAGTAAAAGAACAATTACTTACTTGATATTCTATGCAATTTTATCATTAAATTAAAAAATATTTGCATAATTATAATTTCAAACAAATTAAAGAAAAAAAATCCGCAACAAAAAAATAGAAACTTAAATAATTATAAAAATAAATAATTACTATATGCCTATATATGAAAAACAAAAAAAAAAAACAAAATCCTCTTTAAAATTAAATTATAAAAAATTAAAAACAAATAAATAAAAAAAATTGTTGTTAAGATAACAAAAAAAAAAGAAATTGAATTAAAAATAGAAAATGTTTTATAATCGTTATTAATAAAAGAAAAATAATAAATAAAAAGAAAAACTTATTAAAATAAACTAAGCCCAGAATATTAATTTCAATAAACAATAAAATTAAATTTTAAAAATTCACAAACAGAAACACAAACATACCAACACATAAAGAACTCTAATACGCTGCGTATTATTTTTTATATATTTATTTTTTTTTTAATTTCCTTCAATTTGAATAAAATAACGTTGAAAAAAGAATAGAAACTAAACAACTGCTATTAATTTCTTAAGTCTTACAAGTGCAAAAGAAAATAAATTACTTTTCATTTAATTAAATAACTAAAATAATTAAATTTATTAAAATAAACTAATAAAACGTGGTAAAAAAATATATATAAAATATAAAACGAAATAAATATTATTTTTTAATAGGCAGAAAAAATTAATAAATAAAAAAAAAATATGAAAGAAAATAGTCAACAATTTAAGTGATTGAAGAAAAAACAACAAAAAAAAATGTATTAAAATTTATGAAAAAAGAAAATAGTTTATCCTTTCAATTCGCATTTATTTCTATTTTTATTATTTGTATTTGTATTTTAGATTTTATTTTTATACTCGTACTATACACGAGCAGGATATATGTATATACATTTTAGAAAGTTATTGTAGTTCTTAGAAACTTTAGTTTTTTTGCCCCCCTTATTAATTATACATACATTCTGATAATAGAAATGTTGAAGATATTTCTGTAATACTTGTACAGACAGGCACAGTTTTGTGAGATTTGGTTGGAATTGGAATATTAAAACTATACTCCCACTATATACTTTCTAATGAGTTAGTCGATGTCTTGTCAAACATACGAATTATATGCAAATATGTAAATTTTGCTTTTTTAGCCAATATTTCGTCATATTTTTAAAAGGATTTTTTAACAAAAAAAATATTATTTTATTAAAAAACAAAAACAGAGAAATAGAATTTGAATTTTGTGAAAAACAGAAATGTATTGCTTTGTAAATACTTTTGTTTGGTTTTTATATACTAAATGGGATATGATTCGCATTTAGTTTATAACTATTTTAACATAAGTATTTATAGTTTTGAATAACACCTTTGGGAAAAAGTCTCCTGACGAGTCTCTTAAGCAGAGACCAAATGGCCGTAGAGACATGCTTATCCCCAAAAGCATACATTTCATATTAAAAAAAATATTTTTTAGAAAAAAATATCCTGAGCCGGCTTAGACATTTTTACTTGTGTCCGATCAGCATCTCCCTCATCTCTTCTAGTGTTTAGTGTTTTTGAAAGAAATGCAGTACCTCAACTTGAAACCGAGTAGCATTAATTGGACTCCACCCACAAAATTTTCTTGTACATACTTTCCAATTACACCTTGGCAGTTTCCGTAGTCAGCAATGTTGTTGTCAGTTGTATGACATCTTAAAAATAGTTTTTGTAAAAATTTATAAATCTATAAATGTTGAAGTTTATTAAACATTTTTATCTCTTGCGTTCGCATTTGTAAATCTAATCAAAATACTTCTCCTCCATTTATTTTGAGGACTAATTACGCTTAGCCCTTAAAATTTGAGTTTAAAGTCGAATCATATCAAAACGATCAATAATATATTTTTCCTTAAAAGTCATAATTCAAAGTGTATTAAAATTTTTATGTATTTATAAACCTGTTCATTAGGGAAATATTTTACAGTTGCTAAGAGCGAATTAACATCTTACTTTCAAGCTGATGATAAACATTTCATTTACTAATGTGCCGAGATATTAAATTTGTCCACTCTTCCTAAGTCGTAAATACCAACGTTCATATGACGGTCCAATCTTATGGATTATTCTCTGTCTGTTAAAACCAGCAATATGAATTTGTATAATGATGAAAGTAATAAAAAAGATGTTTAAATGTATTTGGTGTTAAAATGCCTTATAGCAGTGACAGTTAGCATTACTCACTTGTATCTGCCCTAGTTTTACTACTGTTTACGATTTAGTGTGCGCTATATATACTCCGGTTCACTTATTTAAAGGCACAAAAAATCCCATATTCAGGAGCCGGTATCTTTTGCAATTTTTAACCGATTCCAGAATTTTAAAATATAAATGGAAGCTAGACATCTTGAGATATAAACAAAGTCATGACAATGGTGGTTCCTTAACTAAGGAACCTTTTTTTGAGGAATTTATAAAAAAATCTAAAAATGTAGTATTTTTTTTGGTTCACTTGAATAAAGGCACTTTATTGTTTTTGTATTATTTTTAAAGTAAGTGGTGATTTTTTATTGGGGGCGTTTGTTTATTGCAATTTATTACATCTTAGTCGATTTACGAGTCAAAATGGCAAAACAAAAAATTTTTAATCTATCGGAAGGGGCTAAAATCGATGTTTACCGTTCTGAAGGATATTCTAACCGCACAATAGCTAAAAAAATTGGACGGAGCCCAACAGTTGTCGACAATTACATCAAGGACTCCGAGGGGTATGGAAAAAAATTTAAAGGAAGGGTTTCGTTGTCTTTATCTACTTTTGAGAAAAGAAAAATCATCAGAATTGCTTCTAATTCTGCCTTATCCTTGTCAAAAATAAGAGCTCAAGCTGGAGTGCAAGCGAGCAAGTCATCAGTACGCAGAGTTATTAAGAGCTGTGAGTATCTTAAATACCAGAAATTACAAAAAAAGCCGCCACTTAATGGTCCTCGTAAGGAAAAGCGTCTTCAATTCACAAAAGACTACATGGTATGGGATGTGCAGCAAAGAGGCCATGTAAATGACTGGAAAACCGTTGTATTTACGGATGAAAAGAAGTTTAATTTGGATGGACCTGATGGCTACAACTATTATTTCCATGAACTGCGTAAAGAAAAGCGATTTTTGAACCGACATCACAGCCGATAGGGCGGCGTTATGGTGTGGGGTGCTATTACGTACTATGGCAACATCGATCTGGAATTTCAAAGTGCAAAAATGACTGGTGCAACCTATAGAACGTAAATGGAGTCGGCTTTTCCGAAGTTCAATGAACTATTTGGTCCAATACCTTGGATATTGCAACAGGATAATGCCCCTATACACAACGCCAGAGTAGTAAAGGAGTACATTGCAAGCCAAAATGTTAATATTCTTGACTGGCCACCCTATTCGCCAGATCTAAACGTTATCGAAAATGTGTGGGGTTGGTTATCTCGTAAGGTCTATTAGGGAGGTAGACAATTTGATGACAAGCAGTCACTAATTCAGGCCATTAAGGATGCTTGGAATGAAATTTCGTTGGATTACATCAATTCTCTTTATCTGTCAATGAAAACCCGTATATTTGAAGTTATTAAGAACAAAGGGGGTTGTACCCATTACTAATATTTCTTTAATAAAGCAAATAAAGTAATAATAGCTTAAAAAACAAGAAAAGCTGCTTTGCATTAAAGTTAATTCCTCAAAAAAAGGTTCTTTAGTTAAGAAACCATCATTGTCATGATTTGGTTTATATCTCAAGTTGTTTACCTTTCATTTCTATTTTAAAATTCTGGAATCGGTTAAAAATTGCAAAAGATACCGGCTCCTGAATATGGGATTTTTTGTTCCTTTAAATAAGTGAACCGGAGTGTATATTATGCGCGACCGAACGTTTGAGTATGTATTTGTAAAGTACGTATTCCAACGTACCTTGAATTCATTTAATTCATGTAGTTTGAAAACTAGTTTCACTTGATAATTAGATTCCATATATGTTAAATAATTTTTGTTCTATTTTGTGTTTAAGTCAACTGTAGTTAGTTTTTTGGAAACTGTAAAACAAACATTTTTAATATTAATTTTACTCTAGAAAAGCCTGTAGTCATTTGCTATTCAATCGTAAAGTTATTAAATATTTTTATAATTTTTTTTTTTTTGGGGTATTTTTATTTTTTGTTTTATTTTATTTAAAAGTGAACTGAAGTGAAGTAAAGTGAAGTAATTGTACGTAATTAATTAAATTATAATGTTGTTGTGTATGTACGAGTACATAAATAATGTGTTGGGTAGAATAAAAACTTTAAAAAAATGAATAAAAGCCTAAACAGTAAAACCGGTAAAAGTTTTGTGGATGTAAATTGAAAAGTAAGAAAAATACTTTTTATATGTAAATCACAGTACTATTAATTAATTTAATCTAAATATTTCTTCTCATGCCGCCAAATGCAGCTGAATACCGCCGCCCCTTGACCTCATTCTATAGGACTTGGTAAGTAAAGACAAAATTCATTAATTACTCTATGGTCATTGTTTCTAATAATTAAAATATATGTAAATTTTACTTTTTTTTGTCTGTAGCAACACTTTTTGTAAAGCTCTATGTCTGTACATTCACTGTTTTTTAAAATTTCAAACAATTCTATACATTTTTTTACTGCGAGACTACAAAAGCCAAAAATGAAAAGTAAAAAATAATGAAAAACAAAATAATTAATTCAAAATAAATCCATATTTAAAACAATAATATTCCTTTAACTCCTTTTACCATCAACCCCCTCAAATCAAAATCAATTTCCAGTTAATTATAAAATAAGGCATTAAACCCATTAATACACTTTTGCAAATGCATGGGCTTTTGAAAGCTGTTTTTTGCTTAAACTTTTATGATAAGCACGATTTTATTATTTTAATAATTTAACCAAAATTCAGTTACTGAGTAAATGCAAACCCAAAGTAACGAAATTGAAAAGTTTTGATCAACTGTTGTAATGAATTCGTTATTAAATGTATAAGTAAATAATATTTTCGGTTTACATAATTTATAAAAAAAAGAAAAACAAAAACGAATCACAACGATAATTTGGGTAAATATGAGTCTTTTAATAAATATGGATAAAAGAGAGTAGTTCAGTTCAATGAGATCAAAAAAAGAAAAAAATGATCTATTGAAATTGAAAAAGAAGAGAAAAACAGATATAAGGAAATGTATTATCACTACTAATGTTCAATCATATTAAGATCGTTCATACATAATATGCGTTTAACACACTCTTATTGTTTTGTGTCATTCTCTATTTCCGTTTTCTTTAAGTTAAGTTTGGTTCTCGCTCTTCAAAAGCTCTTGTCATATACAAACAATCTCTCATAGACATTTTCTTTACACACAATCCGATTCATACACATACAACAACACATTCTATACTTTGTCTCTTGACTTTGCTTTTCATTGTTCTCTTTTAAGTTATTTATCATCATCACCTACGCTCTCATCCATCTCAATATCATAAAATTTGTATAATTTTGTACCCTGTTTTTGTTGTTTACAACTATTACTGAGATTTTATTGTGTGAGTTTTTTTTTAAATTCTTTGTTTTTTACGTTTAAACTTTCGTTTATTATTTCAAGTACTTATATGTATGGTTTCATTGTTCATTTCTTTTTAATATTTTAAAAATTTAAATTTAAATTTTTAATATTTGAAATTGGTGTAATTTTTTTAATTACAAATGTAATTTTTAATTATTTCATTATTCAATTTATTTTGAATTGTGTTTTATTTTTATTAAAAACAAAATGAATTTATATTTTATTTAAAAGAAATGCAAATGAAACGTAAAGAAAAAATATACTTATTTATTTAAATTTTCTCATTTAACATGTAAAAATTATTTTATAAAAATAAAAAAAAACAAACAAACAACTGCTCCTACTACTACTACTTCTACTACTACTACTATTACACTATTACTCACTTTTACTGCAACTGTAACTGTCACAATCAACAATTATTGATACTTTAGACCTGTTGGGTTTTGGGGCAAAATCGTGGGTTCGCTATGTGTGATAGCTGGTGTGCTGACAATCGCTCTGCCCGTACCCGTTATCGTCAGTAATTTCAATTATTTTTACCATCGCGAAACGGATCAGGAGGAAATGCAAAGCCAAAACTTCAATCATGTCACAAGTTGTTCATATATGCCCGGTGCGTTAGGTAATTATAATCTAGTAAAACTCTTTAGAAATCGTTCTTTTTTTAGTTCTTTTTATAATAAATTTAATAAAACATTTCGTTTTTTTTCTTATAATAAAAAAATTTATAGGTCAACATTATCGAAAGTCTTCGTTGTCTGAATCGTCTTCGGATATTATGGATCTAGATGATGGCATCGGTACACCGGGTTTGACTGATCATCCAGGACGTCATTTAGCTCCATTTCTAAGGACACAACAATCTTTTGAAAAGCAGCAACTTCAATTGCAATTACAACAACAGCAACTGCAACAACCTCAACAGAATGGTGTCAGAGGGTCTAGTACTTTAAACCAGAGGCACAATAGCGCTATGGCGGTCAGTATTGAGACCGATGTCTGACTACTGGGTAAGCATTAAATATAGTTTTTAAAATTTTCCACTATTACACGATGTTGCAAAAATGAATAACTGAAAAATACCTGGGAAGTGACATTATATTTCTAATAAAAGCAAGTACCTGGGTTCGAAATATTTAAAACACCTCCAAAATCTTGAGTTATTGTTTTTTTTACTAAATGGCTAGTCTAGTATGTAGTGTGTTGGCTTACTAGACGAGAGCTCCAGATTCAAACCCCAGCTCTGACATCTTAAAAGAAAGAGAATACTTCTTTCGGCGACCACCTTTTAGCAGTCTTCTGGCAAAAGCTCAGAGAGTAACAGATTGATATGAGAAAACTTCTCAAGTCTGTCGTTGGGATTCGACGTTAAACTTTAGGTGCCGTTATTCATGGTTAAAAATATTGCTCTCAATATGGGTACTGTGAGAAGCTAGACCGTAACTCTGAAAAAGAGTTGTAATGGTTAAATTTGTACATATGTATGTATGTATGTAGCTTACTTTAATATTGACCAATTTTAAACGACCGAATACAGCCAGAAAGAGCAGTATGAACGATACAGAATGCATGTATTTCTATAACGAACATTATTTTCTTTATTTTCATCCAATTTTCTTAATTCAGAGATGTTTTTATGTGGGCTAAGGCCAAATTTCTTCTCTGTGTATGCTCATGTTTGTATCCATAGGCCGGATATCCTCGCCTTATGTGAGACCCAGGTTTCTGGGGATGCTGATCCACAGGATTTCCAGATACCTGGTTACCACCTCCTATCCCTTTTCATGCTCCATAGGGGCCTTGCAATTTATATTCGCAATGAAGTTGTGTACCAATGCCAGCAACCGTATGGCATGCTTGATGCAGAATTTAACTGCCTCTGGGTTAAGTTCAAAATCAGGGCACATCTTTTGCATTTCGGGTTTCTTTACAGAAGTCCAAATGCAGAAAGAGGGTTACCCTTTCTGGCTTCGACTCCCTTTCTGACTCCATTTCACGAATCCTAGAGAATTACCCGAACAGTGAAATTGTTGTTGCTGGCGATTTCAATGTTCATAATTCATCTTGGCTTCACCATTCTGGCCGCACGACTCCAGAAGGCCAATATGTTGAGTTGTTTGCCGCACACAATCACCTTGTGCAACTAGTGAATGAACCAACTCACATTTCGTGTGTTGATGGGCACCAGAATAATACACTTGACCTCTTCCTCACTTCACACCCTAATAAGTATGAAGTTGATATTCTTGCACCTCTCGGCAATTCGGATCATTGTACCATCTCTGCCTCTTTTCCGTTATCCAGGCTTCATGAGGTTTCAACGACAGCTATGAAACGCTCAGTTTTTAACTACGGAAAAGCCCGTTGGGCTGAGCTCAACGATTTCTTTCGGCATTTTAACTGGGGACTCTGCTTCCTTGATTCAAATGTTAATGCCATGGCAGAAATGGTTGTGAATATAATAAAATTGGGGATGGATACCTATATTCCATCTAAAAATATTTCGATTAAACCAAGAGACAAATTATGGTTTAATCAGACGTGCAGATTGGCAGTCAGATCCAGAGAGAAAGCGTTCAGAAATTGGCGTAATAATAAGTGCGCACATATTGATACGCTACGCAAAAAGGCGAGATCTTCGTGTGCCGCAGTACTAAGACGCGAAAGAGCTTTACACGAGCAGCGTCTTCGTGCTAAAGTTCTTTCTTTCCCCCGGGGAAGCAAGAGCTTTTGGTCCTTCGTTAAGAGGATAAGGAATAACGCTAGTTCGGTTCCAACTCTTATAAAGAATGACCAAGCATTCACAAACCCGGTTGAAAAAGCGAACCTTTTATTTGAATTGTTTGCAAAAAACTCATGTTTGCCGGAGAGCATTCAACCGCTGCCCGAGCTTGAAAGAGTATCGGTGACTATGCCTAATATATTCTTTCGAGCCCGTGCTGTCAAAAGGGTTCTTTCAGACCTCAACATCCATAAATCTTCTGGGCCGGATGGTATACCAGCACTGGTCCTGAAGCAGTGCTCTTCGACGCTTTCGCGTCCATTAGCTAAACTTTTCAGTGCGGCTTATCGTGCCGGAGTATTTCCATCTAACTGGAAAGTTGCTAATATAAAGCCAATCCCCAAAAAGGGTGAGGCTACCAATCCCGAAAATTACCGCCCAATAGCAGTGTGTTCAACACTCTCCAAAGTTATGGAGAGTATGATAAATCATCACCTTATGAGGTATTTGGAGTCCAATAACTTGCTGAGCGACCGTTAGTATGGTTTTCGTAGAGGTCGCTCCACTGGTGATCTACTGGCATTACTCTCTGAGCGATGGAGTGGATCTATTCACCGTTTTGGTGAAAGCAAAGTTGTTGCTCTGGATATCTCAAAGGCGTTTGATAGAGTCTGGCACGATGCTCTTATTTCTAAACTAGCTGCCTTTGGCGTCGGTAACCATTTCTGTCGTTTCATAACGAGCTTTCTCAGAGACCGTTCTATAAGAGTGGTTATAGACGGTGTCTCTTCCAACGAGTTCAGGCTGAATTCGGGAGTACCGCAAGGCTCTGTTCTATCTCCCACCCTATTTTTAATTTTCCTTAACGATCTTCTCCTCCTAACCTCTAATCCCATTTACTCCTTCGCAGATGACAGTAACATTTGTCACTCATATTCATTTGATCGTAGGCCGAGCCTTTTGGAGATCGGGGCGAGAAGGCAGAATATGAATGACACACTCTCAAATGACCTGCAAAGAATCTCCGAGTGGGGTCTCGCAAACAGGGTCGAATTTAATGCGCGCAAGACCCAATGTTGTTTTATGACGCATAGGCGTTGTGATGATCTAATCCTACTATCTGTGACTATGGGTAATGTAAATATTGAGGAGGCTGACGCTCTTGATGTTCTGGGCATGAGAATTAGTTGTGATGTCCGTTGGAATGATCACATATTTCGAGTGTCGAAAGAAGCATTCAAGTGCCTCGGTTTTCTGAAACGGTGCATGAAATACTTCACACTTGATTGTTCAGCGAATCGCACAATGCATTATAGAGAGAATTCGTTCTTTAGCCGCACCGCTCGTTTGTGGAACAATCTTCCGGCGAAAGTTTTTCCTTCCAATTACGATATCAGTAGGTTTAAATCAAATGTCCACAAACACTACTCCCTCCTTCCCCCTTCCCACAACATATTTTCCTAGACCAGCACAATGTATTGCATGAGTAGGGGCCGTCCCCTGAGTGCTGGCCTTAAAAATAAAAAAATAAAAAAAATATTTTATACGGAATTGTCTAATTTTTTATACGTTAAAAATTAAAAGATTAAAACAAGATTACATTTTAAAACAAATGAGTTATCAAGGCTTTAGTAAAAGCAAAATTTAAATAAATAAAGGGGAACCTACACTCTTCTTTCTGAATGTGTTCATAAGTTTGGAATCATCAATTCAATTTTTTATTGCACTTTAAAATTTTGAGGGTGTTTCTCATATTTTAAACTTGGATACCAACAATACCTATCTGGAAAATTATATCACTCCCCGGTATTTTTTTTTTTTTTTTTTTTTTTGTGTATCAAACCGTTGTCGACATGTCAATGTAAAACGTCACTATAAAAAATAGCCCCTGTGTTGCCGACTCCGTCTCTTGCTATTATCTTCTAAGGTCTAAATAATCACAAGTGATCAGCTGTTGTCTACCACAACTCCATGAGGGCCAATTTTTTGGTGTCGTTTTATATTAACACCTTCGCAACGAATTAAATAATAGTGGGAAACTATTTTACTTCCTAAATATTTGGATCTTTAGTAACACAAAATTATATTTTTCATTATCAATTAAATCTTTAGTAAAAAATGTGGAGCATAGTATTAATTGGCGTCGTGAAATGTTGCGCTGGATACCAGAAACGACTTCAAAAGCGGTTTAAGCGTTCAATTTTTTTTTATATAAAAACTAAAAAACAAAATTACAAACGTTATTATTTATTAGAAAAATTCAAATTTTATATAAAAAAGAAAAAAAAAATTACAGATTTATATATTTGATTTAAGTTTTATAATTAATGTTTTGTTTTTTAGAAATAAATAGAATTGAAAAAGAAAAACGAGGAAATTAAATGACATAAATTTAGCAAAATATCATTGTTAGTAAAAGAAAAAAAAAACAAAATTAAGAGTATAAAACAATAAAATTAGATAAAATTAATTTAGTTAATAAATTAGACAAAAAGAAATTCATTTTTTCTAAGAAAAAATCAAAGAAAAAAAGGACAAAATAAAAACAAATAATTAAAGAAAAATTTATAAATTAGCTTAAAATCAATAAAAAAAAATCATTATTATTATTATTATATAGATACGATAAAAACAAAAAGAACAATAAAAAAATTATAAAATAAAACGTAGCAAAAAATTAAATTTAATTCAATTAAAAGGTACATAAAATTTAGAAATTTATTTTATTAAAACATCTTGCGAATATCAATTTAAATACAAATTTTAATTTAATTATTTAATTTTAATTTTAAATTATAACACTACTCAGCTAAATAGTTTGGAAAATTAATCAACAATGGACTCAAGAATAATATTTATTTATTTTATTTACTATTTACTATAAGTAATTGTGTTCAGAAACGTATAAACTAAATGAAAATTATATCCCATTTAGTATATAAAAAAGCAAACAAAAGAATTTAAAAACAATGCATAGCTATTTTTCAAATTTCAATTTCATTTCTACTGTCAATATTAATATTGAATGTAATTGCCTATATGGCGAAAAATATTTTTTGTTTTTTGACACGATTAATTCAATAAAAAATGCATAAAATAAATTACTTATTAAGAGACGCATAAGAAGACTTTTCCCCAAAGATGTTATTGAAACTGTAAACTCTTATGTTCAAAATTTATCATATACTTATTGAGAATTATCCCGTTTGGTATATAATACCACAAACAAGAGAATTAAAAGCAATACACTTCTGTTTTTCAAATTAAAATTCTATTTTTGTGTTTCACTATAGTCGGCCGTCCATTGGTTGTCAAAATTTTTTAATTAATTTAAATTAATCAATTAAATTTAATGTCAAATTACAGTATGCAAAATCCATATTCACACATATCTAAAATAATGTTTCCTAAATCATGTCTCTATGTCCATTTCGTCTCTGCTTAAGAGACTCGTCAGAAGACATTTTCCCAAATGTGTTAATCAAAAATACAAATACTTATATTCAAATATTTATAAACTAAATGCGAATCATATCCCATTTAGTATATAAAAACCAAACAAAAGTATTTACAGAGCAATACATATGTATCTGCTTTTTTAAAAATTGAAATTCCATTTTTCCTGTAACTACTCTATTATAGAATGACTAGCAAAAGTAAATTTAGCTTTTAGTATACAAGAGTATCGAATAAATTCTCTACAACAAAAAACAGCATAAAACCCTTATGATTTTGCATCTTTTGTCTAAAAAATTTAACCAAATCAAATCAGAAAAATTGTATAATTGTTCGACCTGTTTCCAAATTATCCAAATAATAAGCAAATACTTTTTTCAAGCTCAATGTCAAGTTTATTTTCAATTTAATAATCAACATTTCGATATCCTTGGGATATCATCTTCAGCGTATACATGATTTTTGTATTTTTTTGTTTGCCATCAGTCTATCAAGCTGGTATAATAGCAGTTCTGTCAAACACATTAGACAAATATTTGACGAAAGATTTATTTTCGTTATTTTTTATTGTTTCCAGGTTGATCAATCAAGTATCGTATCGTTTTTGAACAACTTTTAATAAAATGCCTACATGCAAGGAAATTTTTGGCAATTAATAATAGTTTTTACGCATCTTTAATAAAATATTTGTCTAATGTGGGCGTAGCTTAACGCAGCCCTGGCTATGTACAGCGTTTGTAAAAAAAGAGAACCATTAAAGGCTACTTGTATGTGTGTAGAACAAAACACTCTCTCACACTTAGGAGACGCTGTCAGGCGAAGTTTGATCATTTAATAGCGACCTAAGAAAAATATTTTATAATAAAGTACACAAATTCGTTCTAAACTGCAAAAATACATTGAAAAAATCGTGTTCTTCTCTTAATATGAACATTCTTTAAGCATGAGTAGTGTTGTCTTGTAATATCAATATTTATTTTTATTTCTATTTTTGTATATTTTTTTTTGTTTCGTTATAAAAAGAGGACAAAAACAAAATAAATTTATGCTAATTATATACATAAAACAATACTGCCGTTAATTTAAATAATAATACAAGAGAATATTTAAAGTTAATTGAAATTTATAATACAATATTATTAATAATTTTGTAAATACATATGGATTAGAAAATTTATAATTAAATGCAATAATTTTGCATGCATACATATATTCAATATGAAATCTTCCATTCAAATAATAATACGATAATAATAATGATCACAGAAAAGGAAATAAGCATTATTAGTAAAAATTCTACATAATAAAGTGAAAAAAAAACAAATTCTTGAATAAAATACAAAAAAAAAAAAAATTTTTTTCAGAGCAAAAAAATACATTCTTTCTAGCTTGGTTCTTTAATAATTATTATTAACGATTTAATATTATTTTTATTCGTTAATGAAATAAAAGATCGATTTATCAGAATCGAAAATACAAAAAATCATGCTCTCTGACCAAAAACAATTATAAAGAAAAATTATGAACTTATAAGTAAACAAATTAAAGAAATAAAAAGAAATACTTCAACTTTTGTCTACAATTTTTAAATTTTTTTTTTTTTTTTTATTTCCTTTTAAGTTTTTGTTGAAATTTTTGTTCAAATTCAAAAAAATAAAATACAAATTATTGTTTAAAGTTGCTTTTTGCTTTTAGACTTTAAACAAATAAAACTAAGAAATTAAGTAAAAACAAAGCAATTAAATAAAGCCTTTAAACAATAAGAAAGATATTCTCTTGCTAACTATTTATCTACTCTCTACTAATTTTGACTTTATCTCTCTCTCTCTATATATACATATATATATTTCGGACCATAATTTTTTGATAACATTGTCCTGAATAAAAACAAATAAATAAATAAAATGAAAATATTGCAACAAGAAATAAAAAATTTATAGAAAAGAAAAACCGCAAAAAATCAAATATTCTAAAAATATAATGACTGAACCACAATGGGAAAAATACACAAACACTCACACAAATTTTATTTCATTATTTTTTTATACTATTATTATTATTATTATTATATTATGTATGTTTAAATTAATTTTTTCTTTAAATTATTTTGCTTTTTACAAGTATGGTAACTCATATCTAAATAAATTAAATTAAATGAAATGTACATATGTAAACTAAAATATTCAAAAAAAAAAAAGAAAAATACAATACAACCATTTATATAAATAATCATGTAAAAAATTAAAAAAGAAAACAATTCTAAACAAAATTAATTATAAAAACAAAATATTAAAAACAACAAAACATAATGAAAATTAATATGAAACGTTATCTAAAAGCTTTTAATACCGTCCACGCGCGATTGCATGATAAAATATTAACAAAATTGTTAAAGGAAATAAAAAAAGAATTAAACTCATATACACACACCACAATGCCATCCACACATAACCAACTTCTTCTCTACTCTCTCTCTCTCTCTCTCTCTCTCACACACACACACACATAAGCCATTTAGTTTTTTAGTTTTTTCTTTTTGTATTATTGTAGAACTACTATGTTGTTGAGTTTATTAAAACTTATTTTCGATTTAGCAAAAGTTGAAGTTGTAATATGTAAAATTCATTTTTATAGTCAAATAAATGAATATATAAAATAAGTTTCTATCATTTATGTATACGGTGGTCACTCATTTCCATCTTAGTCTGGCCGAAAGTGAATGAATATGCTCAAAATGTAATGCATTTGTCAGCAGCACACATACATACATAGGTGTGTGTGCAAAAAAACTTATTATTTATTTAATTTTTTTTTGTCATAAATATGCAAAATACCGAAAATATCCATTAAATTAATGAAAGGTATTGTTGAGAATATACAAATTATTAATCTCAAATGTTTTTTTTTAATTTTTCTAAAAATTTCTACATATTTTATAAATTTTATTGACTCTCATTCAATATATGTGTGCGGAAAGCCATATTCGGCGTTCGTTATAAAAAACCTGGAAATAATATTTTTTAAATTAGGTAGGTAGGGAGGTAGGTCAATTGGCCAGTTAATCGAAACGTGGCAACTACAATTAGCACAAGGTGCCGTTTTGAAACCATTGCTGAACCAAACTGAAGTTACCTCAAATAGGAAAAGAACTACAGCCAACTAGAGCTGCCTATAAAGCGGAGTAAAGCAAGGGGGTCCAGGTTCGCATATTGCGCCAAGCCATCGAAAAGGGGCACCCCAAAAAACTTCAAACGTCTGACTGCCAGACCAGGGCAATCACAAAGGAAATGAACTACAGTCTCACTCTCAGAAGTATTCCCGCAACTTCTGCAGTGCGGATTAAAGGGCAGGCCTACCCTTTCCGCGTGTCTACCGATCAACTAGTGACCCGTTTACACAGCTATAAGTCTGGACAGGGACTGACGAGGAATCCTCAAGATTCCCAGAGTCCAGGAAGTGATGGAATTCCATCTGCTCAGTGCTTTCCCAAAGAAAAACTTGGATATCCTATCTATAATAACAGTCATAGGTCAGTGGACATCTGAGTAGGAAGCAACAGACTTCCCTCCGGCAGGGGCTCTCCTAGCAAGCTTATTCGCCGTCTTATTCCCCACGATATCCTTATGATAGCATTCCCAAGGAGCTTCAGCTTTTAAATTAACTTTGATGAGAAATGCTATGATTTGGCACCAGATATATAAAACTGACCACAGTTATATGAAACAAAATAATGCAGTTTTTCTTTCTCTATTTTCCAAAATACATACTCATAGAAATTGATTTATTAACGTTTTTTCTAAAAAACAAAATACTATTAAAAGACATTATACACCACATATAATGCACAAGCGTATCAAGTGGTATGTGATATACAAGAAAAAAAAGTTTATTTAAAATCAATTTAAGTTAAAAGACTTAAAATTAATAATTTTTTATTAAAAATTCCAACTTTATTCCAATAGAACTTTTTTCTTTTTCTCTGCAGCACTGTCACTTCACGTCAAAATTTCCACCAATCTTTGAGATACATTTTGTTTTGTGAATTTTGACATTTTTATTATGCCTAAATGCCAAAGAAATTGCATTCAACTTTATCTGTCACCGTCATATTTTTAGAATTAATAAATTATTGTTATTATTAATTATCTTCTATTTGTTGAGAATAAAAGTGAAACAATACGTTAAGTTTAAATCATCAAACACATACATATATAGATAGATACAGTACTTTTTAAAGCGAAGTGTTGACAACGCAGATTAACAACCAGCGTTCGATTAGAGAGTCAGCATTGCAATTATAAAGAAAAAAATCGTATGCGAAATTAGTACTTTATTTCGAGTTGCCATTGAGGTATAGTCCATAATACCAGAAGTTCCTATATGTATATTATATACAATATATACATATGTTTACGTAGAACCTTTTTTTATGCGACCAATAGGGAAAAAAAAATTTATCTCAAAAATAACCCAAAACTTTTTTATTTCCTTAAACTAAGTTCACATGTGTATATTTTTAAACATTTTATTTATATATCTACTCGTTTTACATACAAAAATCAATTTAATCATTACCCTTCACAATGGCTTTCATTACTAAAAATTACCATGTAGGTAGTAGGTAACCAGTTTTTGCAACGTTGGTTGTATCTCATAGGCGTTTAGCGGCATAATCTTGTTTGAAACAAGTAGATTTGCCATATAAATTTTGGGAACAAATTATCGTTTTTCAATTTTGATCTTGTTGCAAACCTCGAAGATTTGGTAACAATTTAAACTAAACTCTCGTGTGATCATTAGGATCCCCAATTGTAGTTCAGAGAGTGAACTAAAAGGTTCATGATAATTCATGTGAACCATTACATATTGGGATGAAAAACATATCAGTAATCGATATAAAGAAAATAAACGTATATTTTTGTTCCCAACACAAGTTCAATGAAATATTACCGAAATATTTCGTAACTCTGATATTTCTTTTACCAACACTGCTGATAAAGGTATTTATTATATTTAACTATCATATAACGACCAAAAACTATCGTAAAAATTAACATGGCACAAAAAAAAACCGCATAAAATAAATACCATAACAAAAGAAATCGCACAAAAAGAGGCGCATAAAAATAAAATCGCACAAAAATAGTCCACATATAAACAGGTTCTACTATATACATATATAGTTTAGGAATTGTAAAGGGTTTGCAGCAATTTTTTTTTTCAGTTCAGTTATAAAAATGAGTTGAAAAGTAAAAAAAAAGTAAAATATGATATCTCTCACATTTGCAAAACGGAATTACTTTTCAAATCGAACGCTATATATGTATGTATGTATCACTCATCAGAACATAATAAATTTTATTTTATGAACTCTTGGTAACACTAATAACTGTGCTGATTTTTGCATTATAATTTAAGCATATGACATACTTTTAGGCTGATAAACAAAAATCAACATTCGAATTTCGAAACATATTAGGATGTATTTAGTTAGTTACTACACATACACATAATTAATATATTATTATTAGTCTTGTTAATTATAATAATAATAAAGATTAAAACAAGAAAAAAAAGAAAGCTGCCATTATTATTTTTGTTTTTTGTAGAACAACACTGTAAAATTTCATGCATTATTATTTTTAAGTCGTATTTCCATACATTTTTTCTAAATGCATTTTAAAATTTTTTTGATTTTTTAGAAATATGAGGGTAAAAATTTTCATGTAAATACATATTAAGTTTAATAGAAAATATTTTTTTTTAACTTAAATTTAAAGAAAAAAAAAATTACAACTAGATATTATCACATTCAAAACCAAAATAATTATAATTTTTCCAAATGTTTCAATATAATTTCCTATCAGAGAAATCTCAAGGTGTGCAATAGCAAAAGGCTATCAAAGTTTTCTTTTCTATCAAACATGTTAACTTTTTCTATCTCTCTCTCTCTCTCTTTGCCAAAATGTTGTTTTTTTTTTAATTATCGTTTATAGTGTTCATTAAAAAGGAGATCAATATAATTCTATAACATGTTTGGGATATTCACTTGAAATGCTTTTATGTCCTATTGTTAAAGTTGTTGTTTTTTTTATTAATAAAAAAGTTACAATTTTATGACAATACGATGTAATAGCACATCTTTTGAATACCTCAATTTTATTTATACAATATAAATCTTGCACTTTTTTGTAGAAAATGAAACTTTGTTATCATTTCAATGTAATTGTAATAAAAATTCTTTTTTAATAAAAACAATGTTATGATAATACGAGTTAATAGCACACCTTGTGAATACCCCAAATAATTTATTTTCAAAATATTTTTATTTTTAAATCATTATGAATTTTCTTTTTTAAATGTTCTCTTCTTCCAATAAAAATCTGAAAAATTAAAGCTGTAGTAACCCATTTATTTAAAACAAAAAGATAACATATCGATTTAGTAAATGTTTAATTTTTCAATTATTCGAAAACTTAATGCAACACTAGTGATTTATTACATTATTTATTGTTTAACAATGAATTAATTATTAAACATATGAAAGAATACTTACATTTTAAACATTAATTATACTGAATACTTTCAATTATTAAAAAACAATAATAATAATAATAATAAAAGAATTATACAATGCCAAAAATAATTAAAAAGAAATCACACAATCCAAAGAATAAAAATACTTAAATATTTTATGACTCAATTATTACAAAATAATGATACAGAGCTTTGCCAGAGTAATTTTAATAATAAACAAAAATAAACTTAAATATTTTTTAATTTAAAAATTTATTTTATTAACAAAGACTGGAATCATAAATGGATAAAACACAATTTATTATAAAATAAAGGGAAAAATGTACTCATTTCTGGTTATATTATGAAAATTAATATTAAATAAAATGCAAACAATAATGTACTAGTCGTATATGTTGTATAAAATGATAATTAATTAGTCAATTCCTGCTTGTTGTTTAAATAAGTAGTAGTACTCTTATTACGTTAGTACGTTATTTATCATTTTTAATTTTTTTTTTTTTTTTATTTTTTATTTTTATATTTGTATGTCTGGGGTAGTATGAAAGAATAGCTTAAGTCGACATAATATCAAACTAATATTTAATTTCAGGAGCTTCGTAGAAGTCAGGCAAATATTATAAAATGTAAACATTATAGTGAACATTTATTGTCTACTAAGACTAGAGTTAAATGTCATAAAAATTAGAGAATGTTTCAAAATTTCATATTTGGACTTAAGCTATTCTTTCATATCGTCACAGATATATGTACATATAATAATAGCCAAATATTATTGACTAAATCAACAAAAAAAAGAAATATAAAACTGATTATATAAAAGGAACGTTCGAAATTGTTCGTTTTGTATAAACAGCCCTATAAAGTATTGCACTAGTTTGTGAGATTTTTGTCTCTTCAAAGTTGTTTTGGAACATACTTTTAGAGGTAAAAGGTTTGCTTGAAGTCTTAAATCGCTAATCTTCTAAGTATCAAGCTCAACTAAAAAAAAATTATACAGCAATTCTATAAGTAAATTCATAAAACTCCAAATTATAATTGTTCTGAAAAAAACATTCTTTTGTAATTCACACATAAAAAGAAAAACATCAAATCTATACTGCCTAGATATGTATATCAAATATACTTACATATATTGAACTGTCTTAGCGGCCAAACTTTGTATAAAACATTAACAAAGTGTGCTTTTTTGAGCTCGCTATTAAGTGCCTTTAATGTGGCTTATTTTTAAGTCCCTAATAAATTAATAGACACGAGCCTAACTGCTTAAAACACAATGAATGGTACATCTATTCTTATTCCCTTACTATCTCTAAGTTATATAACTGAATTCTAATATTTTAAACAAAAAAATAAATGACTGTTTTGCATGCGATTCACTACAGTATTTTAATGGCGATTTTTCTATTCAATGAATATTTTTTACCAACTTGTGTTATCGCTAGACATTTTGTAAGGGGCAAGCAGCTCGCAGCTCTAATTAAGTTGTTAAAGTTGAAACAAAAATTAGTATTTTTTTTTTATTACAAAATTACTAAAATATGTGAAAATTTAATTAATGAATTACTTAAAAGAAACAAAAAAATAGCAAAAATGTATTTTGATTAATTTTTTTTAGAAATATGAGAAAATTCTAGTGAATAGTTTAAACGGGTGTAAGAAATCTGACTTTGGATTCTGTATTTTCGTTAAATATTTTACGTTCGTTCTCATGGAGATGCCAATTCTCGTATAATTTTAACTACCGGCCTTAACGGGGTCGCAATATTATTAAAATATGGTCACATTAGGCAAATATTTCACTATAGCAGTGTAGCAAAATCTAGTTTTATATAATCTTTTCATTACAAAATCGTTTAAAAACGCATAAATATAAGAAATCGTATTTGGATATTTAATAAATCAAACTGGAGGAAGTAATAAATAAAATAGTGATTGTGCGTTTATTGTCAAATATTTGCCTAATGTGAACGTAGCTTCTTTAGTGTAAACAACAAAACTGGAACAAAACAAATTGTAAAAATATACTGAATCGCATTATTGAAATGATAAAATAGTTTGAAATATTTTTAAGTATTAAAAACTGCTAATCATAATGAATTTTTCTGAACATATTTCAATATTTTTATGCCACAAAAGTCATGCTAACCAGTGTTAATACACGTTATTAGGATTTAACTGATTCCTAATTAAAATCGTTTATTTTTTCTTTGACAAACGTTGATTTGAACATTCACTGCCGCATTAAGAAGAACAAAAAAAGTAAAGTATACTCGAAATGTACTTTACAGGGCTGTGAAGTCGTTGAAAAATGCTCGTAGTTTTAACTTCGACTCCAACTTCGGCTTCATTGCTAAATGTATACGGACGTATGTATTTACATCCACACGAAATGTACTACATTTCGAACTTTATTTAATATCTAGCATATTTCAAAGATTTTTTATTCAAAAACATGTCTTAACAAATTATTTAAAACAGATGAACACAAGAAATAATTTTTAAATATTTATGTGCGAGTAGAAGTAATAGTTAACAAAATAAATATTTCCATCAAATAGAGGTTATAAAGGGTGATTTTTTAAGAGCTATTGGAAAGTTTTTCAAAAAAAAAAAAAAAAACATAAAATTCAGGAAAATTAATTAAATCTTTAGTACGGTTCATATAATTTAATATTTGAAGATTATTTCATGTAAATGTTAACCGTGACTGCGCCTCAAATGGTCCATCCCACTTAGTTCAATTTTGGGATACTCTTTCGGCCGGTATCTGACGAATAAATACTTCAATTTTGTCTTCCTATGCGTCAATTGAAGTGGGCTTGGCTGTGTAGATATAAACTTTAACATAGCCCCACAAAAAATTGTCTAAAAACGTTAAATCGCACGATCTAGGCGACCAATTGACCGCTACCGAACGTGAAATAAAATTTTCACCGAACTCGCCTCTCAATAAGTCCAATAAGTAGGTCGTTCGGCTTCAATTCTTGCACCAGCTGTATTTTGAAAGGCTTCACATCTAAATCCTTCCGCAAAATTTTCCACGTCGTTGAGTAACAAAGGCCCAATTGCTGCGAACGACGACGAATCAATAATTAATGGTCATCATTAACACTGACCGATAAAGCTGCGATATTTCTTTCATTTCGCACTTTACGTAAGCGTGTTAGTGGTTTAATGTCCAACAATGTAAATTTGATGCGAAATTTATTCACAATAGCCCGAATAGCCGCTTCAGTGGGTTGATTAAACTGACCATAAAATGGAAGAAGCGCGCGATGAACTTTCTTAACAGAGCACGCATTTTGATAATAAAATTCAATAATTTGCAAGGGTTGTTCGTTTGTAAGACGATTCATGGTTAAATTTTAGACTAAACTGATGATGTTTGACAGTGAAACAAAACACGAAACGTGCGTCAGCCAGTGTTGCCAAAAAGATAATAGCTAAAAAATCACGCTTTATATGTGAATATGCCTTTAGTTTTTTAGCATTATAGCAACACTACCCCTTGTATTCACAAAAAATATTCGTATTGTATGTTTTTAACGAAAAGATGATTTGGCAAGTTTCTATGTAATTCTTGTCAAGTAAGCCCTAATAAACCCAAAATACTTTTTATGAATAGAGCAGTAATTCTGTACAATATTACAAACATATTATAACGTTGTTGACGCTTGAAAAATATTATTTTAAATTTAGGTGGAATGGCTGTAATTTTCTCAATTCAGTTGAGCCTGTTAAATTAACCACAAATCTTGTTTCAAATGAATTAGTAACCGAGTATAAGTTCTGATAATGCATTTTGCACAAATAAATAATTAAAATTTTTTAGAATTTTTATATTTATTAATTTGGATACTAGAATGCGAAGAGTATCTCACAAAATAAACGAAGGGCATAATATTATGTCGCCAATTTAAAAGAAATATCATTTTTGAAAATATTTAAATATGTGGACTTTGATACCAAGTACATACAGTGATTACGGTAAACACTGCAACTCCGACTTGACAGCCCTGGTTCTTCCAATTTACACTGTTTTTCTTGTTTTTTTTTTTTTCTTTTTTTTTTTTTTTTTTGGTTGGCAGTAAATTTTATTTATATTATATTTATTTTCATTAATATCTTTTCTCTAGTCTTTGTATTAAAGTAACCGGCATATACTATAAATGTAAGATTGCAAAAATATAAATTAAAAACAAATGATGCTTATGATATTTTTTAAATGTAATAATAAAATATTAGTAAACAAAAATACAAAAAAAAAAGAATATAAATAAAATTAAAAATATATTTAATATACAATAAATAATTTAGAAGACATAATAATAAATAATTTAAAATCATTTAAAATCCTTTAAAAGTATTACAATATGAAATGAATAGGAGAAACTAAATAACGAAATAAAAAATCTAAAACCTTTAAAACAAAAAAAAAAACTGTAACTAAAACCCTCAAAAACAATACCATTACTAAGGATATAATATGTAAGAAACAAATGATTATAAATAAAAATTAAAATTAATTCTGTGTATAAAACACAAAACAATCTAATAATGCTAAATAAATAAAATAAAATACAAACAAGTCATTAGAAAGAAAATATTTAATATTTGCTAAATACAAATACAAAACCAAAACCAATAAAAACAAAACAAAAAGACAAGAAAGTTGTTAATATTCTAAAGAAAGTTTTATAAATTGTTACAGATATAAAATAAAACAAATCTGACTTATAAATAAAAATTAATAAAATATAAAATAATAGAAAACAAAACTTATACCAAAATTCCAAAATTCCCCTCCCAAAAATTAGGAAATATTATATAAAATTATGTAAAAAAAAACAAAATCCTAAAGAAAGAAAAAGTGAAAAAAATTCGTAACAAATAATTGCTGCAGTTGTTTCTCTATTAAACAACAAAATTAATTTTTTTTTAATAAAAACTCAATAAATAAAAAAATAACAAATCACTACCAAATACAGATACACAAATACTACACACATCCAAAATACACTCACACACCCATCCCTATCCTATAATGAATGCATTCCTTTATAAAACAATAATAAAAAAATAAATGAAATATGAAAAATAAATACCAAAAAAAAAACAAAAAAAGTAATAATAAACAAAATATTGTAAGAAAAAAAAAACAAAAAAATTTTTAAATTTTAGAGTTAATTTTAATGGTGAGTAAAATTTTTAGTATAGTTGTTTTGATTTGAGTTTGTGTCATTTTATTTGTCTTAATTAAAGTAGTCGCGGTGTCCAGTGGTTAGTGTGTTGGCTTACTAAGACGAGAGCTCCGGTTCAAGTCCCGGCTCTGACATCTGATTGATTACAAATTATTATTTGTGCTTCCATTATACCTATATACTGTATATTGCGTAAAATAAACTGGCCAAGTTTTTAAGAAATATGAGTTGCGCTTTCTTAGAAAAATAAAACAAAAATTGTGCAATTTTTTAAATTTCTTGGGTGGGCGAATATGAGGCTTAGAAGTCAATTGGCTTAAAAAGACATACATATTTTTGACAAATACAGTTTTATTGATACTTTTACGAATTGTACTTTAGAATTAGTTTTATATCCAGGGGTTCTTTATTTGTAAACTTTTATTTTAAAATTTTTAATCCTATATACATACTTTAGAATATTGTATTCGATTGTTCTACGTGAATATTGTTTTTGTAATATTTATGTACATATTAGGTGCTAAAAATAGTAATAATGATTTTCTTTTATAAAATTATTTCTTCGTAACAATATCAATGCAAAGTAGAAATATGGGAGGATATGTATAATGGAATGTGACGTCTGGCAAATGTCGACCTCGAGCACGTCGACAGACGTCCGCTCTTTTCACAAAATTTTTACCACCGCACCGCAGAATTTCATCTTTCAGAGTATCAATTGTTTGTTCACATACACCTGGTCTTTCAAATGGCCTCAGAAAAAATAGTCCATCGGCGTTAAATCACAAGAACGAAGTGGCTAATTGACAAATTACAACCGGGAAATTTCTCATGCAATAATTGAATTGTTTGACCGGCTCTGTGGCTTATGGCGCCGTCCAATTGTTGCCACAAAAAATCAATTATAATGGTCTCATCACTAAAGCCGATTTTGTAGCAAAAACTTACTTTTTACTAAATAAATGTCAAAGGATGACAGCTCAATTCTTGAACTTTTATCAATTTAATTTAATTTTTAAATTTGCCCACCCTGTATTTGGATACGTGCATATGTTTTTTTTTTCAAAATTTAATGAAACTACCATTTTCAGTTGTTTCTTTGTCGGAAACTTTTACGTGTGGCCGCAGTGTAAATTAATTTTCTTAAAAGAAAGTTTTTTTATGGTCTAGTGGTTAGTGTGTTGGCTTACTAAGACGTGAGCCATGGGTTCGACACCCAGCTCCGACATCTTAAAAAAAAAAAGAAATATGAAAAAATATTTCTTTCGGCGACTACCTCCCACCAGTCTTCTGGCAAAAGCTCAATTGCCATGAACAAGCTACTCAAGTCTGTCGTTCGGAGTCGACATTAAACTGTAGGTCCCGGTAATCATGAATAAAAATTTATACATACAACATGAGTGCTGCGAGAAGCTAGGCCGTAATCCTGACACAGGGTTGTAAAGGCCAGCTATGTATGTATGTATGAAATAATTTTGAAAGATGTAGTTTTGAATAGTGGCTCTTGAGTAAACTAACGGTCTTTCTTTTCTACAAAAAAATATTGCCCTCTCTCAGCTTAACAAAATATATGTATGTTTTCTTAATATTAATCTCTTTAAAATAAATAAAAAGGAGTCAAAAAACTTATACCACGTATTATACGAGTATTTATATAAAACTATAATAAAATTTTACATTTTTTGTAGAAAAGAAAACGCCTTAATACCTACATACGACTATACTAACTTCTCCCAAATAAATTGATACTCGTACTTTCAGCAAATTATTTTTATCAAATTTTGCTTAAAAACCTACCGAAAAACTTCAAATTTATTGCAGGTTTGTTTTAACAAATGATGTCCATTTATTTATTTTAATTATAAAAAAAAAATATCCATAAAGCCATATTTATTTTTCTTCTCTCTCACTCTCATTATTTATTTTTATTGTTTATCTTAAAAAAATTATGGTACTTTTTGTTTAATAATTCTAAAAAGAAAAATAAATTACAATGTCCTTACAGCAGCTTACAAATAATTCTTCTCACTTTTATGTAAAAGTAAAATTTACTTACTATATAAGTATGCCTACCTATGGAATAGTTAACAAAGTGACGTTTGATTTAATATTAAAAAAAAAATCACATGTCTTATACTGATACATACATACGTGTCCATATGTATATATGTTCTACGAGTGCTATTGTATTATAATA
Source organism: Metopia argyrocephala (assembly GCA_963576795.1). NCBI lineage: Eukaryota > Metazoa > Arthropoda > Insecta > Diptera > Sarcophagidae > Metopia > Metopia argyrocephala. The sequence goes on from OY756208.1 coordinate 2,522,560, forward strand.
CTTAAATTGATCTTAAAATATATACTTTATGTTATCATGCAGAACAGGAGGAGAATAAATAATGAAGCAACGTGCTGGCAAGTTTAGTTCTCCTTTATTTGTGTCCTTAAGATTACAGTCAGTATGTGTACGTAATAGGAGGGATGGGTGCGTGAGCAACAGCTTTAAAGTATATTTGAACATCTCACTGACGGCACTGAGCAACTTGTAGAAAGTGGTAAAAATTGTATATGATTCCAAGTGGCATTAAATCTACAAAATAAAAAATAAAAATATTTTATATCTACTTACTTATATGTATGTATAAATGTATGTGCATATCGTCATATGATTTCAAGAAGAAAAAGATTTAAATCTATTATTTTTAATTATTTACAGAGTAGGAAAATAAACAAAACTGAAAGCTTGATCTCATTTTGTTGTGTTCTTTACAATGAGTAAAACAAAAATAAAACAAAACCAGTGAGAACGATTGTCCCATTTAATTTTGTATATTGTTTTTGTTTTGAGTACTACAAATACACTAACTCAAATGTGCGTAGGTACAACAAAAAATTAATGAGAAGAAAAAGAAAAGAAGAAGAGAAAAAAGAGCAAATTATACGAATGTAACGGAATAACAAAGCAAGCACAAGAGCGAAAAGCTAATTGTTTCATTTGCGCTCTTTCTCATTTAGAAAGTATTTGTTTTAGTTTTGCTCAAGTACAATACCGTTAAAAAATTTTTGAAAAGTGTATGAGTTTGTTGTAACGTTTGCGAAATGTTTTGTTTGTTTGCATACTCTTATTTTTTATGATGCAACCCAATTTTTTTTTTTCACATAAAATTGCAAATGGACAAAGTCGTTGGATTCTTTCAAAAACAAGTCCTATATGTACCAGCAAAATTTTACACTGCTGTAATCAAAAATAACCATTTGGGACAAAAAATGTCAATTAATTTTATATGTAAGGGCATGGCTTATTGAAATGTTTTTTGTTGCTTCTGAATTTGTGAAAGCATTTTATGAATTTGTTTCGTCGTCGATTCTTGTTCAACTTATGTATGAAAAATAATTTCACCATTAGAGCTGTCTGTCCCATTCGTTTTATGATTATTTAACTCGTGCATATATTTTCACTTATAATACTAATATTCTTAAAGCAGTTTTTAAATTTATATTCATTTGGAAATTTTTGTTAAATATTCTGGTATTTGATGGAAATAGATTTCCATCAAAATGGAAATCGACTTAAATTTCAAGTTGCTATAACTTTCAAATCTGGAAAGTCTTTGCGGTCCTTGTTCACTTATCACCGTAATAACTCTTACCACAACCTCTTTGATTATTAAAATTTTTAAATAATTAAGACTGTTATATTTTGTATGACTTTCAAAATACAGACGATTTCAATTTCGAAACAAATCGTTTTTCATCAAATACCGGATTATTTTGAAAATATCGTAATATCTCTTTAATAGGCATTGAAGAAGAATAGTTTTGTTTCCCTTGTTTGGGATATTATGGTCACGATCACAAACTTTTCGTACCACTTATTATTACACTTATTATCTCAGGATTTCCCGTAGTGATATAATAAACTAAGTAAAAAATATTAATAACACTTAGTAATTTTAAGACGCTTCCTTTTGAGACGACTCGTTTTGTGATTTTCATGTATTTTTTTTTATATTCAAACTTCAATTAAAACCATGCATACAGCTAGAAATCATCGTATAATCGCAAAAAATTTTTGAAGTCGTTGTAAAACGGAGTTAAAAAAAAACGACGCCGCAAAAGAGAACGGCGCATGAGTTTCCAAGCGAAAGGAATGTTCACATTTGTCAAATATTTGATGAAAACATTAAATTACTTACAAATATCTTTCAGCTAATTCCTGTTCTATGTAGGGTTTAATACGGGCATAATCATTCTTATCTGCTATAGAAGTACTGCAATGTTTTTGCATATAAGTCAAGGTGAATAGTTCATTTTCATTATAGGACCTTAAACCTGGCAAACGTAAACGTTCCGTCAATCTTAGACTTTCATATGTATGTTCCTGATCGAAAGAAGCTCCGATTATGGGAGAAGAGCTATCTATAGCGCTAATAAACGTACTAAGAGCTTTTGCTGTAATTCTGGCAGCACTAAGCGTTATATGAAAACTTTTCAAAGCACTTTCTGAAAGTTCTTTTAAATCATCTGCGTCCTGTTCATTTGCCGTTATACAATCAGTATCATGTTTGGCCATATTTAAATTAATATTCGATAAATATTCGTTATCCGCTTTAAATTGTTCGACAAACGTTGAAATACTATCGATAAGTACTTCTAAAATATCGGTACCAATACGAGCAAAATTAACTGCCACCGGATAGCGATAGTCATAATATTTCGAAGTTGCTATACTACGTGATATAACCAACATATTGAGAATTTTTGAGTATGCCACTGAAGTTGATTTATCATCGGCATACATTTCCGATATTATTCTAAAAAAAAAGAGAAATATTAATTAAAATACAATATTAATACTTGTATGTCTATGTATATTTTTCTGGCATACGTATCAATTATATTCAAAGCTTTTAGTTTCTCCTCCATACGAGCTTTACGGAAACTCCACATGGACTGCAAATGATCAACAAAGAATATATTATTTAACAATAGCTCATTGTAAAAGTCTTTGATGTAACTTTTATTTGTTACAACCTCCTCGGGTATACCAATTTGTAAACGCATGGTTGTCAGCTAAAAAATGATTGATCGAACATGTTAAAAAAAATATATATTTTTAATACAAATTTTTATACTCAAATTACCTTTTCATTTATAAAATGTTTAACTTTACTGTCAATCCAATTTGCTTCATCCACTGACTGCTGCAATTGATTTCGCAAAGTATAATACATTAGTTTGAGAAATTCATCATTACCGGTGGTTTTATTTAAAGATGATTCTCTACGCTGCTTGGATACTGTGCTGCTGCTAGTCTATAAATTAAGTAAAGCAACAACAAAAAAATTATTTTATAATCATTTAGTTTGCAATATTACACTTGCATACTTTTTCTAGCTCTTTATTTTGTTGTAGGGAATCTACGGCAAAAGGAAGCCATTGCTTAACAATTTTTGAGCAAATCATCCATCTCGGATATGTGGCTGTACGTCCATATATGGCAGAATCATATGTTACTACCAAATTATGATATTCACTCGATAAGTGTGGCAATAAATGTCGAGCCAAAGACCATACAATAAAATTATTTATGGGCCTAGAAATAAGATGGAAAAACTTTTATTTTATTATTTCATTTTTTGCCTACAGTAGTGGGCGATTGTTTAGCGCAATTGACTTTTATCACTTTAATACTTTTTATATGTTTTTGATTTTTTTTGCCTTATTCCTTGAACTTAATAAGGAAAAATGAATGAAAATGTGAAGTTCTCCAATTACGAATACGCAATTAAATATTTTTTTCTTTTTAATACTATTACCGTAAGAAATTTGTGTTTTAAATATGTTTTTTGTTTAACGCAATTTTGTACAAAAAAATTAATAAAAAAACCATGTGAATTGTGAAATTGTGAATTGAAACAAAAAATTAATATTCAAATTAAAAATATTTTAAATATTTTTTTCAAAGAACTGTAATATAAGCTTCTGTGCAATACTTTTATGAAAAATATTTATTATGTAAGCCTACCGATGTAAGATTTACGAAATATTTAAAGAAAAGTATTTTTGCAGGTGGCATGAAATAAATTCCCAATGAATTAAGTTGTCAAAAAAAGTTAAATGAGACCTCATTTCTGAGACACTAAGATAACTCCCCAAATTTGAAAATTAAATAAATCTGCAGTGAAGTGAAAATAAGTCACAAAACGAAGTGAAATAGGACCTTAAATCACATGGCATCGCTGTGTAAAATATTGTTTTTATATTGAAAATTCTTGTATAGCATCGGTCTGCTAGCGGATGCAAAAATTGCAAACTCAGTATACATATCGTCATATTAAATGCAAACGGACGTACATAACTACACAAAATTCCGATATTGAGATTTTTATTAATTATGGTTTGTTTTATCAAAATACATGTTGGTGCGAAATGTATATTCAAACTCATATGTTGCATATAGGGATGTCAATCCTTATATCTCGACCCTGAAAATCATAATTTTCAAGATTTATACAATTCATCTTAAAAAAAAGAAATATGAAAAAAATATTTCTTTCGGCGACTACCTCTCAGCAGTCTTCTGGCAAAAGCTCTGAGAGTAATTAATTGCCATGAACAAGCTTCTCAAGTCTGTCGTTCGGATTCGAAAATTAAACTGTAGGTCCCGGTACTCATGGATAAAATTTTACACGCACAACATGAGTGCTGCGAGAATCTAGGCTGTAATCCTGACACAGAGTTGTAAAGGCCAGTTATGTTATGTATGTATACAATTTTTGATTTTAAGGTTTTTTGCTTCTCCTTAAAAAAAAACAAAAAGTGTAGTTACATCCGTTTGCATTTAATATGACGATATGTATGTTATCATACCCTACCTACATGCATGTTTATAAAAATTTTTTTTACAAAAATAGAATTTTAGGTATCTCTCTCCATGTTTAAACACATTTTTTCAATTCCTACTGTTAGTTCTCTATTTGCAAAACCTTACGCTTTTTAAAGAAATTCATTGGGAATAGTAATTTATTTACACGAGACTGTTGCACCTCATACAGTAATGTGTGTGTGAAAGCTTGCCAAGTTCAATTTTCATCAAAGAAAGAATTATTTTAAATGAAAAAACCACATTTACTTACTTTTTATCCGATGTGGCAACCACAGTTGATATTTCCTGAAAATATTCAACATCTTTTACCAAAACTTCAGTCTCTTCCGTTATTTTAGTATGAGGAAATAGAGCTTGTAAGCTTTCTAAAATGGGAAGCTAAAATAACAAAGAATATTAGTGAAATATTAAAAGAAAATTAAAACAGTTTTATGCATAACGTATAGATAGAAATATGTTAGCATATATTTTATACAAAAAAAACAACAATCGAATTATGAAGTTTTTGCAGCTCATTGGCGTAGTGTACAAACTGAGACTAATTTTTTTATATACATAATTTTTTTATATACATATAAAGTTACTTTATAAATTTCACATACCGATGGTGCAATTTTTTTCATTTCAGCCAAGGTTTTTATTTCATTTAAAGTTCTTTCACTTGATGAAACTCTCACCAAATTTATGTGATTCACTATACGTTTTTCATAATGAAAAACTTCATCCGCAAACAGATCAGCTTCATTGGAAACCATGCCTTTTTAACAAAAAAAAAACAAATAAAAAAGTATTAATAAATCTACATTTTTAAATCATTCTTTACTTTTCTTAATTCTTACCCATATTTATGGCAAAATCACGCAGTAAAAGTAAGTAGGCCCTAACAATCTGTAAAATAAAAAATTAAAAAAAAAACAAAAATAGCCAAAATCATAATATTCAGTAGTACCTCATCATTTTGATCACGATTATAAAAATATTTATCAGGTAAACCAATTTCTCCTTCATCTAATGTTATAATATAGTCATGAGGTTTGTTGAAACTACATATTTGTGGCATTAAAAAAATGAATTGTTATTAAAAACCATCGTAAAATAATGAAAAATAAAAATTACCGATTTTCAACAGTTACTTTGTAATATGGAAATATTCCATAGGCAGCTTGTAAGTGTACCAAAGCTTTTCGATATTCCCAAAATTGTAAACGAATTGTGTCTCTAAAAGCTTGCCAACCTTCTAAAATGTAACAAAAAAGAATAATATGAATGCATATATTTATTATTAAATTTAGTGATGTAAAAGTATTGAGTATTTGAGTACTCGATAGAGTGATTACTTTTCGGTACTTAATATACAAAACAAACTATTGAATATTTTTAACCCTTTCCGTCCCAAGCAATTTCAAAATTGGACGATTTCATGCACCTTTATTACACTCTTAATCACGAATACTAAAATAAGCGGCGAAAAAAACTTATAACAGAACAAAATTGAGATAACAACTAAAATGACAACATTGAATCAATTAAGAAAATCTAGACAATAATAACAATAATTTTTCTCCAAAATACCTAAATTTTCCTACACATTTGTGTAGGCAGGGACGGAAAGGGTTAATGTTGTATTTTGTAGCATGTTTTTGCAAGTTTTCCTTAAAAATAATAAAGTAATAGAAGTAATTATGGCAACAGACTATTTTACGCTTTAAAAGTTGTAATAAAAATATATTTTCAAATAAAATTGCCTACTGAAAGAGAAGAAAAACTTTATGATTCCAACATAAAGGTAAATGTTGTTAATTTTTATTTAATCCTGTTTTAAAATATTCCCCTTATAGGAAGATGCTCACCTAACTGAAGCACGCATTTTGTCTCAAAGTAGACATTAGTTGATTTGAAGAAAACAGTTGAAAGTAGTGCGGTAAACGTAGAATTAGAATAATAGAATGTAGGCTTTAGTTCAGTACAATGATGGAGAGATAAAGGAGAATATGGAAGATGTAAGGGTGTTTAATAAATCTTCGACTAACTCATTAAAAAGTATGTAAAAATATGAATATAATTTTAAGAAAAGTGTCAGTTAAATAGTTGATGATTATCAGGAATATCTTTAAAACACAAAGAACTCAAATGAGACTTCCATAGCTGCAGTCTAAGTTCATTCACGAACGTCACTTTTCTTCTTTCATTGAAATATTATTACAAAAAAACAATTTAAATTCATCGAATGAAATTTAGTTGCTGATCAAATTAAGAGATTCCAAACGGATTTCCAGATCATACAACAATTTAATAGAATTCTGGTTCTAATTGTCTTTGTTCTAGATGTTTTAAGAAAAATTTACTTTCAGCAAATATCGAAATATCACTTTTATAAAAAAATAATTGTTTGCAGATGAAAAAATTTTAAAGTGTTTGTAAAAAAATTTGAATGCATTGTTATGTTTATGCAAAAAGTCTTCTTTTTTAATAATTTCAAAACATGTGAAACTAAGAAAGACAACTAAATTTAAAACAAGAAGTAATAAAAAGATCAAATATTTCCATTCGTCTAATGTGACCGTACCTTTAGTTAAAATGTTATAAAATATGCTCTCAAATTAATAATGCATTAAAAACATTATATTTGCCATTCAAGTGATAATTAAAATGTCATTGAGCAGCACAGATCTGACACATAAATTGTTAATAAATTTCACTATTAATTTCATAATTAAGATCTAAAATAGCAGTATACCAAACCGTTTTCATATGACTATAGTTCGTATCATAAATATTTATTTATTAGATCTAAACTTTTATATTTACAAAAATATTAAAGGTATATAAAGAGCTTATTTGAAAATTATTACAAAGAAATTTGTAAAAATTTTGTATTTTTTTTATAAAATAACAATTAAAGTTTAGTAGAAAAATATATATATTTTTTTTGTATTGTTGTTAAGTTAAAGCCAAAAGGTATTTTCTTAAGCTACGGTCGCATGCTATGAGCAAATAATTGGCTAAAAAGCGTAACCATTAGGAAATTGAGAATATTAGAATACTCGGTTCCAAAATAAAGGCAAAAGTTTAAAAGAAGGATATGCAAATAATTGTCAGAGATAGTGTAAGCCGAACTTTTCGTGCAGAATGATTAACGAGATATTTTTTTAAACCAATACTCAGGGGTATTGGAATTTAAAGATAGATAGAATTTTTTTTTTTTTGTCATAGATTGTATATATTTACATATGTATTATGCGCTGTTTTGTTGAGGAGACAAGCTGCTGTCAGTTTGACCACTCAAGGGCTAGTGTTATACCTTCGCCCTTTGAATGATCAACAGCAATTGCCTCATCTGTCGGTGGATGTTGCATGTGAGTGGTGAGTGTTGCGCCATATCAAAAATATAATAATGTTGTAATAATCGTAATTCTTTAAATTATAATAATAATACTAATTATTACTAACTTAATAATCATACCAATCATAATAATAATCTTAACAATAATATTAAACTAATAATGATCATAATAATATAAAATATATATATACATATATTGATAACTGTTATGCTGAAAAGAAATATGCATACAAGCAGCATAATTACTGTGCATGCATAAATAATAAAATTACTTGAAAAGTGTATCTTAAAGTAAACGGTGTTTTTTATTTCGCAAAAACTTAATTTTCCCAGTGCCCAATTTTTTGTATTTTTAAATTATAAATTATTTAGTTTAAAGTTTCCTAAAAACCATTAGGAAAAAACATTTTGGCGCCCGAGCAGGGACTAGAAGATTAAGTAGAAAAAAGAAAGTATAAACTTTATAAATTAATTAGATTTTCAAACCGTACAAACTTTATAAATAAATTAAAGTTATTTTGAGAATTTCTTGTGAACTTTATAAATTGATTAAAGTTTTAACAAATCGGAGTGAAAGTGTTTGTAATTTTTTAAATTAATAAAAATTCAAATATAAAACACATAAACACAAAAACAAAGTTACATTATAAAAAAAAAAAAAAAAAAAAAAAAACAAATATAAATACATACATATATACACAAACAAACATATAAAAACAAATATTTAACAAAGTGCAGTGCTCTTAAAAGAAAGCAGTGACATCAATAACAACAACAAAGAAAATCATCAGATCCAGAATCATTGACTGTTCCAGGATTCCTGTCCAGATGCCCCGTTGCCGTTGTATCCTGTGCAGAGCTGAACATAATTTGGGAAGTAGTTCCGAATCAGAACAAGAGGTAACAGTGTAAAATAATTCTTGTGTTTTATATAGCCTTACTTTTGTAAATTATTCAAAATTAAGAGATTTTGCAAATTAATCAAAATTGAATTCGCTTTTCAAGTCGAACACAAGAATATTTTACACTTTGTAACTTGTGAAACAATATATTCAATTATTTTATTTGAAAATATAAAAACCACCCTTAAAGTGAAACGATCGCGAGTGTTAAAAATCAATACGGAACATATATACATACACGCGTACATATATTTGTTCTCTTTGTTATACATAGAGGCAATAGAAATATTCTTGTTTACCGTCGGCATTATTTGCAAATAATAGATTACATACGTATTAATTATTTGCACTTTAAATATACGAAATTATTCGCGAGTGTTAATTATTATTATATTTTATCATTAAAATTGATAATAATATCATTTACATATTTATTTATTTCTTTTATTTTCATTTGTGCATTATTTGTTTCATTCCGATCGTTCATATACCATTTACATTAAAACAGCTGCTAACAGTGTAAAGCGTTTACACTAGCATCGAAAAGATAAATTCACAGTGATATGGTGAATAAATTGTTTTGTGCGTTCACACTAGCTTCGAATAATTTAATTTCGTATAATAATAGAATATTTATTAATTAGTGTGTTCGCACTTACGAATAGTGAATTTATCCTTATAAAATCGATTTTCTTGGTGAAATATAATTTGATTATTTTAACCAAAGGCTGGTTTTTTATTGATTGAAAGTGGTATTCGGAATTGATCATTGATAAAAGAAAATTTATTTCGTTGAATATTTCGCTAGCTGACGAGAGAATTTAATAGAAATTAATTTTGATAAATTGATTCAAAGTTAATTTGAGTATTTTGGAAATTCAATTTATATTTCTAAATTTTAGTTTATTAATCTCTGAAATTAATAACAATGACTGGTAAAAAACGCCAAGATACTAATTCCGATCCGGAATTGAGTAAATTACTTTTAACTAAGGCGAAAGTCGTACAAAATATAACGCGAATTCGTCAGTCCATTACTGAAAGAACGATTTCTTTTAATCCAATTGAATTGGAATGTAGATTGGATATTTTAAAAAATTATATCGAGCAAGCAATGACGCTTCAGTCAGAGGTGGATAATTTAGATCCCGATAATAATGATAGAGCTGAGCTTGAAGATATTTGTGTGACCACTAAATCAATGTTTTTAAGTCTTCTGGCCAAGAATAGGGAACCACATGTTCCTGAAACTTCATTCTTTTCACAATCTCACCAGTCAAGATTACCAAATATGAAGCTCCCCAAATTTAGCGGAAAATACTCCGATTATAAGAACTTTATGAGCTTATTTGAGAACTTGGTCCACAACGATCCGACGTTGACAGATATTGAAAAATTTAATCATTTAATATCGTGCTTATCTGATGAAGCTTTAGGTACAGTCAAAGCTTTTCAGATTTCAGAGGAAAATTATCCCAAAGCATTGGCTAGCTTAAAAAAGGTTTATGACAATGAGTGTCTGATATTTTTCGATAACATATCGAAACTTTTTGATCTACCAGAGATCACAAAACCCTCGGCCACTGCTTTGCGAAGCATGATCGATACTGTGTCCGCAATATATGATTCACTATTATCAATTGGTGATGATAAGAAAATAACAAATGCGATTTTAATACATTTAGTGATGTCAAAAGTAGACCCAGTGACTAGATCCAAATGGGAAGAGCAACAAGATTTCGAAAAGTTGCCACTATGGTCAGACTGCGAAACCGCCTTGAATAAACGATATCAGCATATTGCTGCTGATGAGTCTTCAAATTCAAGAGCGAGGTTTGTTAAGAATAAAACTGAAATTCCTACGAAAAAATTTAACAGAACATCTCTAAATTGTACAAAATTCAAACAAACTTCTGATAAATGTTTGTTTTGTAAATCTAATCAACATAATATAATAAATTGCCCTTCTTTCACTGCAGAACCTGTGGATCAGAGATTTGATTTTATAAAATCCATCCCAGCATGTATTAATTGTCTAAAAAAGGGACATACAGTAGCAAGATGCACAGCATCCAAGTGCAGAATTTGCAATGGTTCTCACAATTCATTGCTACATAGATATAATACTAATGCAAGTTCTAACAATAGTAATTCTACTAGTACTAAATTTGACAGACCTTCAACTTCGCACGCATCTGTTAATCATTCATCTTCGAATGAACGCATTATTCTTGCGACAGCTGTTGTGAAAGTTAGAAATAATTCTGGTGATATTATTTTGGCTAGAGCTCTTTTAGATTCTGGTTCTCAACCTAATTTGATAACCGAGGAACTTGCACAGCTACTGCGGTTGAAAAGAGAAAGAGGTAGATTGAATTTAAATGGTATAAGCGAGACAAATTCACATTCTAAATCATGCGTAAATTTAACTGTCACGTCGAGGGTTAACTCTACCCAATTTACATCGAAGTTTTGGGTATTGAGTTCTATTACGAATTTACAACCTGATCGTAAAATTAGTACGACTTGTTTAAACATTCCTAAAAATATCGAATTAGCTGATCCTTGTTTTTACGAACCGCGAAGAATTGATCTTTTGATCGGTGCTGAAATATTTTTTGATTTAATTTGTGTTGGACAAATTAAGTCTGGCCCTAGCCTTCCGATTCTTCAAAAAACTTCTCTTGGTTGGATTGTTACTGGCAAGTACAATCAACCAAAGGGATCTAGCGGTAATGGCAATGTTTTTCATTTAAATACTTGTATAGAAAACGAGAGCGATATAGATTCAATCGTCAGAAAGTTCTGGGAATTGGAGGACCTTCCGATTGAATCTACAAAATTATATTCTGATGAGCAGCAAAAATGTGAGGAAAGTTTTGAAAATTCAGTGCGACGTTTACCGTCAGGACGATTTGAAGTCTCTTTGCCTTTCAAATCTGATACTAAAGCGCTTGGTTTATCTTTTGAAACCGCTAAACGACGATTTCTTTCGTTAGAGCGTAAAATTTCAAAGGATTCTATTATGAGAACAATGTATCACGATTTTATGAAAGAGTATTATAATTTGGGCCATATGTCAATTGTTGACAGAATGCCTGATCTTCCTCACTATTTCATACCACATCAATGTGTGTTGCGACCTCAGAGTACAACTACCAAATTAAGGGTAGTTTTTGATGCTTCTTGTAGAACTTCTTCACTGGTTTCACTTAATGATTTGTTAATGGTCGGTCCTACAGTTCAGGAAGAATTGTATTCTACATTAATCCGTTTTCGATTTCATAAGTACGCAATCACTGCAGATATTGAGAAAATGTATCGCCAAGTATTGGTTGGCGAAAATGATAGAAATTTTCAATTAATCCTTTGGAGGCAAAACCCATCTGATGTTTTAGAAGTGTTTCGGTTGAATACCGTTACTTATGGCACAGCTTCTGCACCATTTTTGGCAATAAGATGTTTGATACATTTAAGCGACCTTTACAAAGAGACTTTGCCTATTGGTTCAAAAGTTGTTCGCAGTGATTTTTATGTTGATGATCTGCTCACTGGAGCTGAAAGTTTTCACGATCTTAAAATAATCCGTGATCAAACTTCTGAAATTTTGAATTCAGGTGGTTTTAAACTTGCTAAATGGGTTTCAAATCATCCAGAATTTATGAACTCATTGCAGAAAGAGAAACTTTTGCATGGTGACGCTGAATCTGCTAGAGCTTTGGGCATACATTGGGTACCGAAGAATGATTCATTTAAGTTTCATTTGGAAAATTATTTTACTAATTTGAAGGCAACGAAAAGAAATATTTTATCTGTTTCTTCACGACTTTTCGATCCCCTCGGACTCTTATGCCCTATCGTCACAAAATCCAAAATGTTATTACAAGAACTTTGGATACAAAAACTTGACTGGGATGAATCAATTCCTATGAACTTAAATACTTCATGGGAAAATTTCAAAGCTAATTTACTGAAAATTAATTCAATAGCAATCCCAAGATTCGTTTTCACGACATCTACAGCGAAGATTCAAATCCATGGATTCGCTGATGCGTCTATGAGAGCTTATGGGTGTTGTATATATATTAGAAGTTCTGACTCAGGTAAAATTATGTCAAGGCTACTTACAGCTAAATCTAAAGTAGCACCACTCAAGACTAAATCTCTTCCAAGGCTTGAGTTATGCGCAGCACACCTATTAGCTAAATTGTGGAATCGAATTAAGTTGATGATAACATTCAATATTGAAAGTGTATATTTCTGGACAGATTCAGAAATCACTTTATATTGGATAAAAACTCATCCATCCTCTCTTGCGACATTCGTTTCAAATCGAGTCTCTGAGATTCAGGAGTGGTCGCATCAGGCTTTCTGGCGCCATGTACCAACAAAGCAGAATCCAGCTGACATTGTCTCAAGAGGAAGTGATGTCGACGAATTAAAAAATTCAATTTGGTTTGAAGGACCTTCGTTTTTAATAAACGATAGTTTGGAATGGCCTGTTAACGGACATTTTGAGTTAACAGAGAACCAAAAATTATTGGAAATGAGAAAAGCAAATGTATTGCTTGCAGTAGAGGATCCGCAAAATTGTTTGTTTGATCTAATTGAAAAATATTCATCATATGAAAAGCTATTACGAGTAGCCTCGTTTATATTCAGGTTCGTTGATATTTTAATGAAACGAAAGGTGGATAAAACTATTACACCTACTGCACAAGAATTAAAGTGGTCATTTTATCGACTTGTAGAGACAATCCAGAAATACAATTTTTCTGAGGAAATTGCAAAAATGCAAAATTCTGAAGTCTTACCGTCGAATATTCAAAGATTAACACCATTCATCCATAAATTTAATGATGAAGGGAGACATTTTTCACTTATAAGGGTAGGTGGGAGGCTGCTGAATGCAGATTTGGACTATAATGCCAAATTCCCACTTTTGTTACCAAAAAGAAATAGCTTTGTCACACTATATTTGCGAAATCTCCATATTCAAAATTGTCATGCTGGCACAAAAGCTCTAATCGCCCTTTCAAGGGAAAATATCTGGCTCATAAATGCCAAGGAGGAATGCGGCAGAATAGTTCGCAAGTGTGTACATTGCTTCCGCTATAAACCAAAACTTATGTCTCAAATAATGGGAAACTTGCCCACCAATAGAGTGAGAGCTACTCGACCATTTTTAATAGTCGGAGTAGACTTCTGTGGTCCTATAAATGTTTCATTGAGAATTCGTGGTAGGCCACCATTGAAAATGTATATAGCGGTTTTTGTGTGTTTCACTTCAAGGGCGGTACATTTAGAATTAGTTTCAGATCTATCTACTGATTCTTTTCTTCTTTGTTTTAAAAGGTTTGCTGCCAGGAGAGGTCGTCCACAAATGGTATATTGCGACAACGCAACCAATTTTGTCGGAGCCAGCCGAGTGATGAAGGAGGCTCAAGAAGAGCATTGCAGGAGACGACAGGACGTCGAATTATACGCAGCGTCGTCCGGGGTGAAGTTCAACTTCATACCACCCCGGGCACCTCACTTCGGAGGACTGTGGGAAGCCGCCGTGAAGCAAGCGAAGTTCCTACTTCTGCGAGCCGTGGGCAACGCATCGCTAACCCAGGAAGAGATGTCAACAATGCTTGCAGAAGTAGAGGCGGTGCTCAACAGTCGCCCTATCGCACCGCTGTCTCCAGACCCCAACGACGGAGAAGCGCTAACTCCAGCGCACCTGCTAATAGGGGAGGGTCTGCGTTCGCTGCCGCCAGAATCCGTAGGCGAAGGGAGAGACAGAGAGGCGAGCTTATGCAGGCGATGGCGTCTGCTTTGCGGTCTCAAGCAGACATTCTGGCGCACTTGGTCTCGAGATTACATCCTGGGGTTGCAAGGCAAAGCGAAGTGGTGCAAAGAAACACCCAACCTCAGGATCGGTCAAGTGGTAATCATTCACGAAGACAATTGCCCGCCCCAACAATGGCTGACCGGGAGAGTCGTGGACGTGATCGCAGGCGAAGACGGCAAGGTCAGGGTGGCGGAGGTCCAAACTAGAAAAGGCACATATAGACGTCCAGTACACAAATTGGCTCCACTGCCAGATGATTGAAGACTTTTGGTCCTTCAATGGGGCCGGAATGTTGCGCCATATCAAAAATATAATAATGTTGTAATAATCGTAATTCTTTAAATTATAATAATAATACTAATTATTACTAACTTAATAATCATACCAATCATAATAATAATCTTAACAATAATATTAAACTAATAATGATCATAATAATATAAAATATATATATACATATATTGATAACTGTTATGCTGAAAAGAAATATGCATACAAGCAGCATAATTACTGTGCATGCATAAATAATAAAATTACTTGAAAAGTGTATCTTAAAGTAAACGGTGTTTTTTATTTCGCAAAAACTTAATTTTCTAAGTGCCCAATTTTTGTAATTTTAAATTATAAATTATTTAAAGTGTCCTAAAAACCATTAGGAAAATACAGTGAGCGTTTTCGTTAGGTTAGCTGTTTTGGTCCCAGAAGGTGGTGCTGTACTCTTGGTCATTCGTTTCTGAAATGTCAGGGAGAGGTTTCTTCAATATGGACTTCTTGGAAGAGGGAGGGGGGAGAGAACCTGTTCTTTTTTGAATTATAATTTAGAAAAACCGCCAGTTTTTATTTTATAATTTTTTAGTCCTTCGCTTATATTGACTTCGGTCGTTAGAATTTCTTTGCGAGCATTCCAACCACTATGCCCCAACCCGCCTAATTTTTTTTTCTTCCCTATTGGTAAGATATCTCATATCTCTCTTGTAAGACAGCCAGTTTTTGCCAACTATTTTCTACTGAAAATTTCGCTGAACTTTTTTTATCATTTTTCTTTTTGGTGCAATATAAAACTGTAAAACTTTTCGTAACTCCATAACATTTTCGTGATATACAAATACACTATCAATTTGATATGCATTTTTATTTAGAGAACCCAATGATAGTTTGATATTTGAAATGGTTTTTTTGTCAAAATTCCCCAAGAAATTAGCACCTCTTAATAAAAGTTGAATGACTGCCAAAATAAAAATTCAACACCTATTCCGGATCTACTCTACATACTATGTATGTACATATGAATGTATGTTATACAACTACGTTAATTACAAAATATGATCAAAATGGTTTTTTTCGATACATTTAAACTTTAAATACTGCTGTACTATAGTACGTATACAATCAAATTTTCTTAATTAGTTTTAATTAAATTTTATCTATAATAAATGAAAATTTTAAAGAAATTTATAATATTTCCAAAGTATAAAACTGTTTGATATTTTGATCGATTGTATCAGTAACATTTAGACTTCTGTTTAAATAAATAGTTGAATTTAAATTTAGCAGAAAAAAGAGTTCACATTTTAAGCATGAATAAGTTTGTGGTATGTTAAGTTCTATAACTCTATTAATTGCTTATATTTTGTGATAAACAAATAAAGAAAAGAAAAGAAAACAATTGCAAATATTAAACAAAACCAAAAACAAAAATTTAGAGTTTTAAAAAATAATTATTTTTCATAACCAAAAAACAAAACAAAAATAACACTTATTTTAAAACTTTCTATTCAGATATTTTTATGTGCTTCGGTACTTGTAAGCTACGCCAATGCTCGTCCCGATTTAAGTTTGGGATATCGTTACAACCAAGGTCACAGTAGCGGAGGAGGTTCATTCTTGCAAGCTCCTGTTGGGGTTTCTACATTATATACACCCACTGCCACAGGAAATTCTTATTTTTCTAGCCAACCTTCTGTGGGACAAATTGGTAACTCTGGTTTTGTGCCATCGACACAGTTGGGCTTTGGAAGTAATCACGGCAGCTTTAGTAATTCACATCAGATTTATACAGACAGTGTTGGCCAAACTAATTTCAATACAGGTTTTGGCGGAAATACTCATTATACTTCAGGATCCTATTCTCAAGGACAACAGAATGTACAACATGAATTCCAAAGACCCATCATAAGTAAGCATTTCTATGTACATGCAGCCCCATCAGATGATGATCAGCAGGAAATCGTACGTCACATACAAATTGGACAACCTCAAAAGAATTATCGTGTAGTGTTCATTGACTCTCCCTCGTCACACTCAGCCAAAGCCAAAATTATTGCCGATTTGGCACCCACCGAAGAAAAAACTGCCATCTATGTCTTGTCCAAAAAAACAAATGCTCTCGATATTGAAACAGAAGTGAATACTCCGGCTCTCATAAATAATAAACCCGAAGTATTTTTCGTTAAATACAAGACTCCCGAAGAAGCTATACATGCTCAACATACAATTCAAGCTCAATATGATGCTCTCGGCGGTACCAGTGATATCTCCCAAGAAGGCCCTGTTCCCGTCTCATCTGCCATTGGTGCTTTAGATCATGCACATGGTGGTACCGATATTGATTCATCAGCTTCTTCTAATGTGGGTTCTATTAGTTCCGGTTCTAAAAATGCAATTGAAATTACTCACACTGGCATCAATACTCAACAAACCTATTTGCCACCCAGTCATTCATATAAAACTCACTGAAAGTTGTTAATTAAACTAAAAGTTGAATCATTTTTGAAATGAATCGTATTTTAATAATATTTTAATCTTAATATGTACTCCTACATATCTGTGGAATTTTGAAAAAACGTCTTCTCTCGAAATAAGACAATTTTCCAATATTTTTATAGTATATATAGAATTTCCTTGTCCTTCTTTTGGTCTAATCCCCGTATTTCAACGACCTTTGGAACACAAGATATGCAGTTGACTAATCGACCTCTTTCAGACTTTCCCCCAATTTCAATTTGACAAAACGACTTCTTTCAGAGAATTAAGAATAATTTAAAAAATTGAATGTCTATTAAAAATTTTATTTAATTTTTATTAATATTTTTTTAATTATTTGCATATTGTAGAGAAAAATAAAAGTATTTTTTTTTTTTAATAAAACCGAAATATATTTTCCAGATCAACTTCTTTCATCCTTTTTTCATATTCCATTTTAACAAAACAACTTCTCTTGACTTAAGCGACTAAAATAATTTTAAAATTTAATCAAAAAAATTTTGACAAAACGACTTATATGGTGGAAGCTAATTTTTTTTTATTTAAAATCTATTTAACAAAAAGTCTTAAATTAATTTTTTGTCGTTTTAAAGAAAACTATTGCTTCTAGAAGGAAAAAAAGGTCGCATAATATTCGTTAAGTGTTTGTGTATAATATCCGAGTTCAAAATTTCTTTAATTTTCGAAGCAATAACTTCTATTAGCCTTTTTAACTGTTTTTTGGCTCTACTGAAAAGTTGTTGATTTAGAGAGAAAACGTTTTGTCAAAAGTCCACAGATATGTATGTATGTATGTGTGTTGTTAATTTGTTTTTTGTAAAATTTATATTTTAATAAAGAAAAATACTTGAAAATTAATTAAGTAAAGCGAAGCTTAAGCCGAAAGTGTTTTATTGATTTAGGCCTAGTTAGGTTATTGGAACCCATCCTCAATTTAAAACTGGTTACTTTCTATTTTGGAGTTGCACAACCGTCAGGAGTTCTGCTACATTACATTGGTATGAGTAAGTTGCGTACCACTTCTACGAAAGCCCTATTTGTAATTCTCAGCTGGCTCCGATTTATATATCTTTTAGACAACAGGCCAGACTTATCCCCATAAAACTTAATGCC
This sequence comes from Metopia argyrocephala, assembly GCA_963576795.1. Classification (NCBI taxonomy): domain Eukaryota; kingdom Metazoa; phylum Arthropoda; class Insecta; order Diptera; family Sarcophagidae; genus Metopia; species Metopia argyrocephala. Next base: position 2,541,068 of record OY756208.1, read on the forward strand.
CTGTCACATAGATAACCTCTTCCCTCCCGGCATGCATCCTCATTCTTGAATTAAAATCTCCTGCTTCTAAATGACACAGACTATAATTCTTCTGAACCGATGTTAGATAGGGGAGTCAATATAGTAATCCCAAGCAGGGATGAATGGAACTCTGGTGTAATTGTCTTCAAAACCTCGGTAAGAGTCTACACGAATGGTTTCAAACTGGGTTTATAGCGGAATTTTTTTCAAATGCTTTAACCTAAATGTATCTATCCATCAGCCATATTTCAGGCCGAATTAAAGATAAATTTTACTACCCAAAAGGGCATTGAGTAATATGTATATACTTAGTATATAATATCTAGAGGAGAGGAGACTGTGCTTACTTGCGAATAATTTCGAAGTTGTTGATTGCTGGAGCAAAAAGAAACCATATCCCACTTCATATGTCAAACTATACAACTACCATGTTTTTCTCGGTATTGATATTCAGTTATTAAGAGAATATGAATCCAATGAATGAATTGAAAAAGAAAACTACATCAAATATTTTTTAACAATAAATTTTTTATTGTTACTCCTATCGTGATTTATACAATTAAGACTATAACTAACACTAACTAACAAATTTTTACAGATTAATTTAACAAGAAAACAATCAATAACAAATAACAAAAATTTTGGATTAAAAAATTCGAAATCATTTTAAGAGTTTATGTGAAGGCAGGTATTGAGAGTTGGGAGATTGAGAATCCACTTTAGGGCTATTGACTGGTTGATAGTTGTAACTTCCATCGGGGTTTAGACTGTCTAAGGAACCAATAACAGACGTTATTGGACCAGTGGTTACATCTGCTACCTCATTCGTGCCACCCAACTTGTCGTATTCACCTTAAGTTAAAAAAGGAAAAGATCAGTTTTAAATTTCAAAACAATTTTTATATTATTGTTTATTTATAAGTACAATAAATACCCTGAATTTCCTTTTGGGCTTGGTTAGCCTCCTCATCGGTTTTATATTTTATAAAGAATACTTCTGGTTTGCTAGCTGGAGTAGGACCAGGAGTGGCAATATCATTAGCATCCAGATCCTTGTCTTTCTTGCTCAAAACATAGATGACAGTCTTTTCTTCTTGAGGTGCAAATTCTGCAGAATATTTAACATTACCAGCATTAGAGTTGGGTGCCTTAATAAAGACAACGCGATAGTTTCTCTGTGGACGCCCCAAAACTAAATGTTTCGTTTTTGGTGTATTGTCTTCATCTTCAGGTGCCGAAACAACATAGAACTGTTTGCGTATTAAAGGAGCAACTGTAGTGGAACCAGGAGGTAAATATTTTTCACCACCACGTCTGTGACTCACAGGCTGTTGCTGCAAGCCGATTGGTGATACTCCATTATAGAAATTGGCTGGTCCATCATTCAAACTGTCAGGTTGTTGATAGCCGTATTGAGGAGCGGCATATGCCACAGCCAACAATACTGACAACACTAAGAATACACGCATTTTGCACAAAAGGATTTGGAAAACGATTTATTTACTTAAAAATTTTTTTTATTTATTTTTCTTTCTGTATTTCTTTTCTTTTATCGTTTCTTATTTATTAGAAGTATATTTGATTCTTTGACTTGTTTCTTGTTTCAATTGTTGCACTGCACTGTTCACTGATTCTTTATGATCTCTTTACTTTATATACCAAAAAATAAATGTTTTTCGATAATGACAAATCAAAAGAGAAACAAACTCTATAAACTTGTCTATTTTTTAGTTTTAATATCATATTATTTTTAAATTTTAAAATATGCAGATTTATTTAATCTTTAACTTATTTATTTATTTTTTTTTTTGTCTTTGTTTTTGACCAAAATTGTATATGTTTTAGGTCTTCAGGTAAAGCCTACTCTTTTAATTCAAACACAAATCAATATTTACACCTTCAAGCAAAGCATTTGTAATTTTTGCTTTTTCTTATTTCTCTAACTTATGGTTGACAAACATTTTTATTTTTTTGTTTTGTTTTTAAAAAATGTCATTTTAAAATTAGCAAAAGCTGTAGTTGTTTCACTATATTTTTATTCAGTTTTATTAACGTAGAATGGTGGTCATATCTCAGCACGTTTGGTTTAGTTCTCAATTTTTAAATTTTTTTTTTATTTCGGAATTTTTAAATCGCATTAACTGATTCATAAATTATTTTAATTTGTTTCTTTCTTAATTTAATTTTCATCTGATTTCAAATATTTTTTTTTTTTCAAAAAAAGCCGCTTACATGTATAAACAGACTTTAAATATTTTCAGTTTTAATTTTTACTAATTTTTTTACTGTATAACAAAAAAAATGAGTTCTGAAAATAAATTCATTTGAAATTACTTTTTTGTTCCGCAATACATTTCGGTTTTGCAAAAAATTGAAAGCAAATCCAAAACCATGCAGAATTTTTTTTTGTTCTTCTTTTTTTCAATCGTAAGAACTTTTAAATTGAATTTTATTTATTTTTTATTTTCAGTTTTTAAATCAATTCTAACTCACATAGATTATCGTTTTCAAATCATAGAAATGGAAAAAGTGAATTTTAGAACATAACCTTTTCAAAAATACAATTAAATTTGGAAAAGTTAACGAAATATCTTAAATTTAATTAACTTTTCGAAGCGTTTTTTACATTGAAAAGAGAAAGAAATAAAATAATGAATCTAAATGCTAATGAAATGTTAAATTTTTTTATTTATTGACTTATTTTTCAATACAACAAAAAGGAAACCTGGACTTAATTTGTACTGGCTGGAGGGTTTAAAGCCAACACTCATACTTGAATATATATTTTTATGCGCAAAAACCTTAAATTTTCATAATATTTCTCGGAATATTGAAAGGATTTGGTCTCGATTTAATTTGTTATTGTATGGGTGCCTTTAATTAGTTTCTAAAAGCTCACTTTAGACATCAAATTTTCTTTTTCGTTTTTTTGATTTTTATTACCCTTTCGGTCCTATTGGGATAATACGTCCCAGAGAATGTTTAAGTGATCCTATTTGTTCTCTAAAGTAAAGATAATCATATTAAAATATCCCAATCGTAGTTTTGAGTTTAATGTTGCGAAATAAGTAACGGCACTCCATTTAAATCAAGTTTTTTTGTAAGATTTTTGTTTTAGTTGATGAGAAGTTATCGTGAAGGTAACCTCATATGTTACTTATATACATATATAATAAAATAGAGCAGCACAACCGTAATGTAGCAAAAATTTTTGTATTTGTTAGTAACAACTGTCTTAACCATCAGTGCATAAAAACATTTGTGTTTCTTTGTAAATACAGTTGTTTTTTAATTATTTGTTGAATTGGGATATATTGTCTCATTCGGACTATTCATTGGGCTTAAATATCCCAATCCGAATGGGATAATATGTCCCAGGATAATTCAAGGATATTCGAAAAAACAAAAATGCAGTACATCTTATATTTATATCCTTTTTCAATATTTGAAAAGAGATTTTTGAAGTTAGCTGTATTTTAGAAAAAAAAGCCGGACCGAAAGGGTTAAATTAAATTATTGTTCAAATTTTGAATGCCATCAATGCTGATGTCAACATATTATCATACACCTTAAACAATTAATCGTATAGTTAACTCGACTTTTTCTAAATTTATCTATATACCTATACCTTGTCCTTTTTTAGTTTTAATCCATATTTAAATTTTTCATTATATTTCGAGGTCTCGAATTGTGGTCAAATTTTCATACATCCATGCATGCATTATTGGCCATTACAACCCTGTGTCAGGGTTACGGCCTAGCTTATCGCAGCACTCATGTTGTGTGTGTTAACTTTTGTCCATGAGTACTGGGACCTACAGTTTAAAGTCGACTCCGAACGACAGATTTGAGAAGCTCTTTCATGACCATCAATTACTCCCACAGCTTTTGCCAGAAGACTGCTGAGAGGTAGGCGCCAAAAGAAATAATTTTTTCATATTTCTTTTTTTTTTAGATGTCAGAGCTGAAATTTGAACCCGGCGCAATTTTTCATAGCCACACATATATTTCTGTATCTTTCAGTAGACATATCTTTATAAGACCTTATTTTAATATAGGCCAAAGATGACCACCAATGTTTTATTTAATCTTAAAAAGTGAAATACAGTTAAAAAAAAAACAGAAAAACTATGACAATATTTATTTGTGAATAACTCTGGTCTAAAAAAAACGAAACAAGGTTAAAAACTCCCACAAAACACAGAGTGATATTTGATACCCAAGTAGATAACTGGTTAAAATTATTCACACACATACACTCTTTGCAAAATGAGCCTATCTTAATGAGTAAAAAATTATAAACGGCTATATCAATTGATCAAATATGGCGTTAAGTTTTATTGTTAATTAGAGAATTATTTAAATTTATTGCAATGAATAACATGAACGTTTTATTAAAAACATTGTAAAGTTCAAAATCCTAAAATAATACAAAAGATAAAAATCAAAATCAAAGTTGAAATTTAAATTTAAAATTTATTTTAAAAGCAAGTTTAAGTTATTCATATACATACATACATATATACTGATACTATGGTTGTTGTTGTTCTTGTTTTCAAAAATTCTGTCAAAAATTTTAAAGTTAATAATTAATATGTATATTGTTTCAAAGGCACATAAAAAAATTTATACATACATATGCATCTATACATACAAATGTATATAAAAAACAAATATTTATAAAGAAATTTTAATTTTATAAGCAACAACAACTACAACAACATATGGCTATAATTTGTTAACTTTGACAGCTAAAACTTGTCAACACAAGCCAAAAACTACTCGATCGTCGTATGTCTTTTAAATACAGGCCTACTGAACATTAAATGAGTAACCAACCCTACAACAAAATTAATGGTCTTGATTTAATAAGATTACATATGTCTCTACATATGTATGCATTTTGTAAACAACCATTAAATATTTTTTACATCAAAGTCATTATCTATGATTAAATATTTAAAACAAAAGTTGATTAAATCAAAAAGATATGTTGTTTTTTATGAACATACTCACTCGTACGAAAATAGTTTTCATGTAGAATGCTGATCAATTAACAAAAATCACTTTTACGAAAACATTAATCACTAAGTGATGATTGGAAAATCATTAAAATTTTTATGATTATTTTTATTTGTCAATTTATTTTATTGTTCATATGCAAATTAACAACATAATCTTTAATTTTTAACACAGCAAAGGTCAAATTCTTTTGATAAATTCTCCTCAGAAATCATAAATAAATAACAACGTAAACATAGGACCACCCAGGTGGTTTTTTTCATACTTGTAGAAACAATTTGTTTCAAGTGTCTAAATTTGCCTACAAAGTAATAAAGTTTCTCAACATATTTATTTTGTTTGCTATCAGATCAGATAAAATCAAAAGCTTGAATTGGCAATTGTCATGCAAATTTATGCGTCTCGTATATAGATATTAAAACCAAAATAACGATATACTCGTATTAAGAGTTGAAAATGTTTATTCTGAAGAATTTTTTATTGCAAATATTTTAAAATGTTGAAATAGAAATAGGTATTATAGAAATTTTACAAGGACGTTCAAGTTCAATGTTAAATTCATTTATCTTTCCTCTGTCTTTTTTTTAAACATACGTATGTATCACTGCTAATGATTTGTAAAATCACTATGTTATCGTATGGAAACTAAAGTTTCCATTATAAAAATTGATGCTTAAAAATATCATACAATTGTTTGAGGAATAAAAGTCAATGAAACTGTGGATTCTCTTGTTAACACTAGAGATACTAATCCAGAATGATTTCTGTAAATTCCAGAATTCGGAATTTATAAATCTCAAAGTCAAATCATTAAAATTCATTAATTTTTATAATTTTCAACAATGTTTATAGATTAATAGCCTTTAATATTTTTAATTATTATTTTACAGTTTGTATCTCTTTGAATGAAATGTTACGTATTTAAAAATTAGATACAGAAAATACTCTTCTAATGTCGTCAGACACCATAATTAACAGTAAAGGCAAATGATAAGGAATTTTTTTTTCTTCAAACAGCCTGGAGTTACATGCCACAAAGAGCGCCTATGAATGAATGAACGAATAATTTCATTAATTGGTCTAATTAATTGGCCACCAGGATCGTGTCATTTGACCCCAGTACATTATTTATTGCTAAAATGTTGCCGCATACTTATATGTTGCATACGAAAAATATGTCAAAATTGGTGTTCCAGATTGTATCTTGTATGCTCCAGCCATTCATATCATAAAATTTTCTATTCGAACAAAAACAGTTTCATTAATATTAAAAATATATTTCTTTGTTTTATTATAATTTTAACTTATGTATGTAATAATAAAAAAACACACTTTACGTACATGTATTAGGCCTTTTGGTGGCAGAGATGACAAATAATGTCAGTTATAGTGTGTCATGGTACATATTCATATTAGGGGGTGGGTGGTATAGTGGTTAGAGCGCTCGCACAAAAACTCAAACGGCACAGGTTCGAATTTCAGCAAAGGTGAAAAATTACAAAATTAGATTGCGGTTTTTTCAAAATTATAATTAAAAAAGAAGAGGTTCCCCACCCCACCTTCCAAGATGTCCATCTACAAAGTAACCGCTCCCTGACATTCCACTCTATTCCACCTATTGGGAAATAGCAGATAACAGCTAAAAACCTACTTAGCGAAGGCACTCACCGCAACGATGGGGGCAATTACTGTTGATCATTTAAGTGTGAACGTATAACACTGGCCTTTGAATGATCAATTCACAACAATTTGTCTCATTCCAAAGCCGCTTAATAACATAAGAAAACAAAATATATGTTCTGTTGACATAATGTACTGTTCTTTCCACAAAAATTCCAATTTACCCCTGAGTGTTGGTCTCAATAAAAAAATATAAAAAAATTAGTCATAATAGCGTTCTATTTTGTTTTATGATCTGGAAACGAGAACGCTTTATATTAATCAGAACTAAATTGTATACATACAAAAATAATTAACCATTACAACCCTGTGTCAGGGTTACGGCCTAACTTATCGCAGCACTCATGTTGTGTGTGTTTACTTTTGTCCATGAATACCGGGACCTACAGTTTAAAGTCGATTCCGACCGACAGATTTGAGAGCTTTTTCATGGCAATCAGTTACTCTCAGAGCTTTTGCCAGAAGTTTATTCTCACTTATTAATTAATGTCACGTATTTAGCCAAAAGTGGCTATTAATTGTGTTCAGTAGTATATAAAGTTTGGAAATACAAGCACTTTTTGCTTTTTAAATGAACTAAATCACTGTGCATAATAATTAATTTTAATTATAATAAAACATTTTGAATAAATACCTTCCTTTTATGTTTTTTTTTTTTTTTTTTTCTTTTTTTTTTTTTGTTTTGTTTAGCAATTATAATATTTTTAATTATAGTACTTCAATAATTATAATAATTCAAAATACACGGCCATTTCCAAGCTTCTGGGAAGATTGTTCATGCCAATCAGTTACTCTCAGAGCTTTTGCCAGAAGACTGCTAAGTGGTGGCCGCCGAAAGAAACATTCTTTCATTATTACTTTTGTGTTAATTGACATTTTGAACCCGACGCTCTTGTATAGTAAAGCCAACACACTAACCATACTAGACTGTTGAGCCTGCAATAGTTGAGTCTCTAGTTTTTACACAGCACCTGCAGCTTACTATTGAATACTAATACAAGTATATAACATGTATGTAGTGAGCAGCATATACGCTCATGTCCTATCATTTGCCATTTTTTCAGTAAAAATTATATGGCTTTTCGTGGACGGAAACGAAAATTTAAACTAAAAAAGTTGCTGGTCATGACCGTTTTATACGTTTTCCTAAAACTTCATTAATTTAAATGAGAATTACAGAACATGAGATGGAAGATTTGAATTAGGTATTCAATGTCATTGAATTATATAAATGGAAAGAAGAGATCAAAGTTAAAAAATAATAATAAAACCTTGTCGAAAACATTATCTGTTGCTGCCACTGGCAAAATCGCTTAAAATTTAGTAGATGTGTTTAGTAAATCACTAACTGTAAATATTTGTAGTAGATTTAATATATTAATTATAATGTTCGGAGTGACGCCATCTTTAGTAAGTATAACTATAGCGCCAATTTTTTAACCACATCATATAATTACAAGTTGGCTTAACGTGGTGGTTGTCAGTCCGGAGAATCTTCTTGATCTATATTTTTTAAAGTTTAAACTCTAGTGGTTTCCATACCAAAAAGTAAGATTATTTATATGAATTGTAATATTCTTAATTAATTTGAATTGTTATAGGAATTTTAATATAAGAAAGCCTTTATGAAATAAATCAAATATTTTATTTTTAAATTGGTTCTTCTTTATTCAAAATCCCCGTGGAAATCACTGGCGAGGCAAATTCCTCTTTCAACATTATCTATAATAATTTTTCTATTATAAGAGAAAATAAAAATTTTTAAAAACTCCTTATGTTCACAAGACCTCAAGAATCTTTAATTTTTATTCCTCTATCAGACTGCTGGGGCCCTTTTCTGTAAATCTCTTAAGCTAAAATGCTAAAATGTTGGGTTTTTAAAGCAGGCTGGGCATTAGAATACATAACATTCAAAATTTCAGAGATGAAATGAAGCTTTTAATTTACAATGCGGGTTTAAGAATTGTATACATACATACATACATAATTGGCCATTACAACCCTGTGTCAGGATTACGGCCTAGCTTCTCGCAGCACTCATGTTGTGTGTGTTAATTTTTTCCCATGAGTACCGGGACCTACAGTTTAAAGTCGACTCCGAACGACAGATTTGAGAAGCTTTTTCATGGCAATTAATTACTCCCAGAGTTTTTGCCAGAAGACTGCTGAGAGGTAGTCGCCGAAAGAAATAATTGTTTCATATTTCTTTTTTTAAAGATGTCGGAGCTGAGATTTGAACCCAGCACTATCGTCTTCGTAAGCCAACACACTAACCACTAGACCACGGCGACTACAGAATTGTATTCGTTGCCAAAAAGTCCTAAATCAAGTTTATAAATTTTTAGCGATAGAGTTTTATTATTAATGCTTAAATAATTGAATACCAAAAAAATATAAAAACTTCATCAGTAAGTATGCAAAAATGTCAGTAAAGATGTCAATAAATTCAGATTGATTTGAAATGTCACATTATTTATAAACTTCCATAAATTTTATCAAGTTTTTTCTGGGAAATTTTGTGATCATTAACCCAAAAACCAAAATGGAGTAAAAAATAAATTTGAAGCATTAGCCTTTACTCGTATCTGCCTAATAGGGGCAATAAATTGAATAAAAAATGAAAGAAATAAATAAAAAAAACACTAAAACAAAAGATATTTTGTTATCAGACTTTATTAAATCAAACCAAAAACTATTAAAAATATTTAATGGCGTGGGTGACGCCATAAAGTCGTCATGTCACAGATAATAACATTGGTTTAGTGCTATTAAATTATTTTCAATTTGTTTTAAAACCAACTTGAATAGTTAATTGAATAATAATGGGTAAGCGGAAATGAATGGAACATAATAATTAATCAGGATATTAGTTTTTGGCTAAAAACTAACATACTTTTATATTTAAATTGTCATTGAAAATGTTTATTCCTCTATATTTTATTCTCTTGCAGTATATAATGAGGATTAAAGTGAAGCCTAAATTAAAATAAGAACAAAAGAGATACAAATAAAAACATAATGGAATTAAATGATTGTTCGAATAAATCAATACCGATTAAATACAATTTTTGACAACCTAATGCTGTGATAATGAGCAACACTTTTATAAACTAAATGGTTATAGAGAAAAACCCAAGAGTATAAATCCAAATAAAGGCTATACTTAATTGCAAAAATATTGTTTATTACAGAGATTTACATTTTAATATCAATCGGCTGCCAGCGGTATATCATTTACTCTCTAAAGATTAAAGAAAACAAAAAAGAAAATCCCAAATTTAGTATGCAAAGCTGCTTCTTTATTGATAACAATGACAGCTATAACAATAAATATAAACGAATAATGACATCTTTCAATAAAATAATAAAATGTTACTTTTTATAGTAAAAAAAAAGCACACAAAATTAGACTTCAGTTAAAAGTCCAAAGAAGGTAATTATTATCTTTAGGAAACTAAAAGCAAACAAAAACTACTCAAAATTGTCCAAAAATAAGAGAAGATATAATAAACTAAAACTAAAATTCGTATGATAATAAAAAAGATAAGAGACAAGTCTAGATTTGCATTGAAAAAAGTTTTATATCGATTTGAATTTTTTGCATTCAAGCAAATAAATACAAATACAACCCATACTGAATTATACAGTGCAGCAGAAACAACTAAAGAATACATACCAGCGAAAGAATTAATATCTCAATCAAAAAAGAAAAGAATAAAAATGTGTTATTTCATTGTTATTGCTTTAAGTTTGGCAGCTTTAACCACAGCTGCTCCACAATACGGTTATGGTTTAGAACCACAGAATGCAGGTCCTATTAGTGGCGGTCATCGTGGTGGTGACAAGTACTTGCCACCAGCTACTACCACCCCATCACCACTTGTACGCAAACAATTCTATGTAATATCACCGCCTGAGGACAATGAGGGCCAACCTAAGCAAAAACACTTGATTTTGGGTCGTCCACAAATAAATTTCCGCGTTGTGTTCATCAAGGCTCCCAGCTCTGGAGCTGGCAATGTTAAGTACTCAGCTGAATACGCACCTCAGGATGAAAAGACTATCATTTATGTATTAAGCAAGAAAGATAATGAATTGGAAGCCAAAGATATTGCTACTCCAGCAACCACTGAATCCAGCAAACCAGAAGTCTTCTTTATTAAATACAAAACTCCCGAAGAAGCTGAAGCTGCCCAAAAGGAAATTCAAAGTAATATTTATTTAAATTTTGTTATTAAATGAAGAAAATGTATTCCTTTTTTGTCATTTACAGATGAATATGCCAAATTGGAAGGTCCAAATGAATTCTCTGATGAAAGTGTTGCTCCACTTACTTCCGTTGTGGGCGCTTTGGATGGTCTCACTCCAGAAGGAGCCTACAACTATCAACCAATTGCTCCCGGTCCACAATCAGAGCAAAAATCTGTCATTAGCCAATATTTGCCTCCCATTACCAACTAAATCGATACTATATTTCTAAAAAGCTCTTATTAATTTGTTATTAAATTGTTAAATTAATTTTAAGTTTTATAAATATTTAATTGTATTTTATTATGAGTGAGAGCTAAGTAGTAGCTATTTTTATAACTTTTATAGAATGTTTTTGTTGTTACTTATTGTTAAATAAATAGTTTTAAACGAATCCCAAAGTGTGAGGAAACCTTCATAATCAAGTACAACCAAAATTCTTATCACATTGTCATATAACAAAAGATATTTTTTCAAAGCCTGGGTACCAACCATATTATTCCAATGGGAAAATACCAGCATTCATATCCCAATTGGTACTGTGGAATTCTTCCGAAACTAACTCACAGTTGTATTTATGGTTTTGTGGTTAAACAATTCGTGACTTGCTTGTTTGTTTTTGTTTTCTTTTATTGGTAAATTAGGTTCTTTATATAATACATTAGAAATTGAAAGTCAAATGTAAGTTAAACAATTTCGATTTATAAAAATCATTTTGCATGATGTATTTTTAGTTTTATTAGAAATTTTCGCATAATTATGGAAGCATTTATGTACATTTATTAAAATATATAAAATTCAAATGTTAATTTATGTATATTGTAGAATTGCAGAAAAGTAGTCATTTTTAACTTTAAGGAAGAAATTAAATTTTAAACTCGTGTGAATACTCAGTTTTTGTTTGGTTTCGTTTACTTGTTACTATAATAATGGATTGCTAATAATTTCCTAATGCGTTCGAATTCGTATTAGTGAGTTGAATTTCTTAAGAGACACTATTGGTTTCGTCAAGGGGAAAATAATGTACGAAAATTGTATTATGTGGTACCGTTTGTAGGAAATCGTATGAATTCGTATATTTTCTTTTTAAAATCGAAAGAAAATCTTGGTAGACAGTATATTTTCTAATAAATATTTTCTAATAATTAAAAGAATACAAAATACGCTATAAATCTAGTATTGTCATATTCGGATGCAAATTTTTAAATTCAATATAAGGTTTGTTTCTTAAGTCTTTCGTTTTTGTAAACTATAAGGCAAAAATTTTTTTTATATTTTCCCTGTACTCGTATTATTCGTATATATTCACAATTCGCACTAATATTGACATATCTCTGTCTTCAGTCTTACTGATTCTGATTCTTAAATAATAATTGAGGGTACTTTGTCATTAATATGATTTTATAATTATTTTGTTATTTATTTTATAATATATTTGATCAGTCGCTTTAAGTCAGGCAACACATTTTCAATACAAAAATTAAAAATTAACATTAAACAAGTAATGTATAGGCTTTGTTGTTTGTTTTTTTTTTTTTGTTTTTTTTTTTTTTTTTGTTCTTCTTTTGATCATAATTTAATTTTTCTTGCAAAATAAATAATATTTGATTATACACATCAAATCTTTAAATATGAATAAAGAACCTATCGATCAGAGTTAGTGGTATTGTATTGAATTTATAATGCATTATCGTTTCCACTACCACTTAGTATTAATATTGCAATATTGCAGCCACCACTAAATGCAGATGAAAGTAGTTAACCACTAAATAAAACTATTTCAGTGGTAGTGGAAATTTAATGCACTAATTCTGAATGATTAGTGGCTGACAATATTAACAGTCCGCGCTATAAAAATCTGACCGATAGTAAATTGAATACATAATTTATTACATTTGAGAATACAAAACTTTTGATTAGGACAACAATAACAGGCGGACTCAACAAAGTAACGAAATAACATTTACTACTATTTATCTGGACATGCACTTAAATTATGTATGGATACGAGTATAATAGTATAACGTCTTTGTATATATATATGTATGTGGGTATCTGAAGACGATAGTGGATCTGGGATAGTGGTACTAAATTTGAATTCCACTACAATGCCTCTGAATTTATAGTCCATTACCAGTAATTATTCAAAATAGCTTTATTTAAGGACTAAATTTACACTACCACTAAATATTAGAGGCTATAATGCACTATTTTTTTAACTACCACTAAATTTAGTGGAAAATTAAATTTAATGCAATAAACCCAACTCTTCTATCGATTCCATTACAATAATGTATATATTGTATAATATAATATTAATGTATAAAATTCTCGTGTCGCGGTGTTTGTTGCCAAACTCCTCCGAAATTACTCGATCGATTTTCATGAAATTTTGTGTGCATGTCGTATTCGCAAATGTTAAGCTGATCCGCCCCAAGGGTAAATTTATGCCTCACCTAAATAACGTACTGACTTCGATGAAATTTTAAACTATATAGATCTGCGTACCGTAGAGCTTATATGGTTTACGTTTTTTTTTCTTAAGTGCTCATAGGGGGCGGTGCAAGGGCTACTTTTTCCTATCCCCAACTAACAAACTAATTTTGATTAAATTTTATTTATTATTAATTACAAAACTTTAGATTAACAAATGTAAACTTTCGCATCTATTCTTTATACCCCTAAATGTAAAGGTACCCGCCCCAAGGGGAAATTTATGCCTCACCTAAAAAACGTACCGACGGGGATGAAATTTTAAGCTAGATAATAAATATCTGTGTACCGTAGAACACATATAGTTTATGATTTTTTTATTAAGTGGTACTCAGAGGGGGCAATAAAGGGGATATTTTTCCCTATAGCCAACTATCAAACTGAGGTACAGAAAATGGCGGATAATCATTTATTAAAATTATTAGTAACGCAGACATTGATTGCTTACATCAAGGTTGACTTTTGCAGTTCGGTGAAGATTATCAAATATATTTGAAATAAAAAAATTTGTCCTAGAGAAAATATATATGGCAAAACAACGTTTGCCGGTCAACTAGTTAATGTATAAAATTCTGGTGTCGCGGTGTTTGTTGCCAAACTCCTCCGAAATTACTCGATCGATTTTCATGAAATTTTGTACGCATATCGGGCAAGTCTGAGAATCGGTTAACATCTATTTTTCATATCCCTAAATGTTAAGATACCCGGAATGTATATCTGATCTAACTAACGTACCGACGTCGATGAAATTTTAAGTTAGAAATGTATGTCTGCATACCGTAGAACACATATGTTTGATGGTTTAGAAACAATTTAATGGTAATTCATTAAGTATTGATTAATGGCCAATAGCATTGGAAGTATGTGTTAGTGCAGAAAGCTGCCTTCTCAACTGATGTTAAAATCTAATGAAAACTGTTTTTGTTTTTAATAAATGTCACCAAATAAATAACAAAAATGCAAAAAATTGCAAAATAAACTAAAGACAATATATTAAATAAAAAATATCTGCATATTATTGTCTAGTTTTTACTTCTTAATTTAAACATAAATAGTACACCATAAAAATCATTCATTTTAACAAATGTTTTGACAAGTTTTTAGACAATAATTAATCAATCTTTTTTGCCTAGCACCAGCTAACTCACCTACGCAAACTGAGTGAAGCTAAAATGTCTCAAAAACTAATAAAACTATCAAACAGAAGAAAAAAATGTAAACGTTATTGAAATTTTTTTGTTAATATGTACTTATGTAAATTATTTAGAATTGAAACTTGAATTTATTCAATTAAAAGAAATGTGTATTAAAATAGAGAAGCATTTCCTAATTTTTGACCTCAAAAATATATTGCACATTTTTAGCAAGTAGGGACTAATAAAGATAGATAAATAAACGTAAGTGTTACTTGTATAACGTATAACGCGATTATGAAAAATAAAACGAATTTTTGGTTTGTTTGTTGCAATTATTTTGTACTAGCTTATTAATCAATTAATGGGTTACGGCCTAGCTTCTCGTAGTAGTCATGTTATGTGTGTTAACTTATATCCATGAGTACCGGAACCTACAGTTTAAAGTCGACTCCGAACGACAGATTTGAGAAGGTTTTTCATGGCAATCAATTACTCCCAGAGCTTTAGCTAGAAGACTGCTGAGAGGTAGTCGCCGATAGAAATAATTTTTTCATATTTCTTTTTTTCAAGATGTCACAACTAGACCACGGCGACTACAATCAATTAAACATATAAGTAATAAATATCCCCTCTACGTGAGATAATCACTTTGTCGTGGTGTATACGAGACGCTTACACTGCAAGGACTCGAATAGCTAAGGGGGCGGAGAGCAATAGCTCTCTGGCAGGGTCTCCAATTCCATGCAGTTGAGAAGAGGCAGTTACTAAGAATTATACCAGAAGCTGGATCAGGGAGACCTGCAAAAACATCGTCTCCAATATCATTATAATTGAGGGGGTTGATCGCTGTTGGATTATTCAGTGGTGAAGGTATAACACTGGCCATTGAATAATGAATCAACAGCAACCGATTTCCTTGCGGTTTGCATTTTAAAGTAGAACCTTTGTTTTTTTTCTGACTGATATCAGATATGATATTAGTAAGTTCAAATCAAAGGTCCATTCCCTCTTTCTCCCTTCCCGCTCATATTTTCCTAGACCAGCACAATGTATCTGCCTGCTAGCCTCAATAAAAAAAAATAAAATTGTTATTGATATAGATATAGAAACTAAAATCAATAAAGTGTTTAATTGAACTATACAACGAAATACTTTTTTTTCTGTGTATGTTTGTATATCAAAGAATTGGAAGCTCAAAATATTTAAAAACTAATAAAAAGTTAATTATTCTTGAAGGTGTTGATAACAAAATGATACATTTTTATATGCAAATTAATAAACAACAAATTTGGCAACAGATTTGCATATAATTAACCTGCAATTTAATATTAAATGTCAATTAATTTTTAAATTGTTTAAAAATATTTCTAATCGGGTTAATCTTTTTTTTTAAACGAAAAAAAAGAAGAATTATAAGAATAAAACACAAAGTGCACGTTAATAAAGTGGCTCCTCTCTCGTATAAAAAATATTAAAAATTCATAATTTACCATTTCAATCGAATATTATTTAATAACTCGAATAAAATTATAATAAAATTTTTTTAATGGTGTGACAAAAAAGGTGAAAAAATCAAACCTTTTTAATATTTTACCGCCCATCGGGTTTTCACACTTTAATCAAAAATCTATATGAATTATGGCATTTGTTATTTTAATTTAAATTATAACTATCGTTCTGTCCAATTGGCTGCTGGCAAATAATAGTTATTGTTAAGCTCCCCATAAATAATTTATTTTAATAATTTTCTAAAACGATTTGGCAAATTTTAACTCTCTGAGCTTTAAAAACAATGCCAAATGCTTTAAATGAGAAAAAATAAAATCGAAAAATATTTTTCGATATATCGAAATAAATAAAAAAATACAAAAATGTGAATATTTGTTATTGAATAGCATGAAATTGTTTATTAAATATTTAAACATTTTAAAAGCCGACAAAGCATAATTAGTAATAAAGCAATAAAATGAATGTCAAAATGCTAATCAATTTGCAAATGAGAAAACATAAATATTTTCAATGAATTTATAATACCATGCGAAACAAATAAATACAGAGAGGGCAGTGTCTAGTGTTTCTTTATTTTTTAATAAAGATCACTTACTATAATAGCTGTGATAGGATACATACTCGTATATGAAAGTCGTCAGAGTTAATCCTTTGAATTTATAGCCATATAAAAGCATTGCTCTGAAACTGTTTTAAACGCTTTAATTTTTGTATTTTAGAAAATTCAGAAAGACACTTTTAAAAATTGTAATTGAAATTTAAATAGAAGGTATTTATTAAGGCGGGTTTAGGCGTTAACACAAGCCGTAAGTAAAATCAAAGAGAAAATATTATGAAAATCCATCCGTATTTTTAAAATGAGAGTAAAAATCATAGGATGGATATTTATTGCGTTTACACGGTTGGTAAAATACCAAAACAAAGTAAAATGAAAACATAAAATGCATATACACATGCACAGAAAATTTACATGCATTGTGAATAAAAAAAACATAAAAATGCATCCCTGTTCTAATGAAATGTGATGGTTTTTAAAAAATTTAAAAAAACAAAGAGAGCCGTACAACTATCAAATTTTCATCCGTATTTTCTCTCAATGTCGTACGCTCTCATTACATATCAAGTGTACACGATACTATTCATTCTCTTCTACACAAAAATTTGACATGTCGTACGACTTTTATTACCGTCTAAACTCCCCTTTATTAAGTACAATTACTTTCTACTTGATTCTTCTAATTACTGGGTAATTGTAACTGTATTTGAATTTTACAGCTCTGGTTACAATGCCTTTCGTATTAATTGAATTAAATTAAATTTATTTATATATTTAAATTAGAATACAATTGCCGAATTCACAAAACACTTGTATTCATTGTATTCATTGTTAAATTGTATGGCACTACAATAGTTGTACGCTTGTTGTTGGTAATTTGTATATAAACATTAGATACAACTCATACACGTTTTTTTCATATGTTTTAAAAGTTGTATTGGTTTCTGTGTTATTGTGAATGAAAAATATTGATAAAAATATAAACACAAAAAAATTATTTTCTTTTTTATTATTTTTTATTATTGTCAACAGCAAATTAAATAAAATAAAATAAAAAAAAATATAATAATGGAAGAAAAATATATTTTGCTTGTAAAAATCAACTTTTTAATGCAGTTTTTCTTTTTCTTATTTGGTTTTTGACGTTTAATACACAAAATACGTTCATATACATACAATAGATGTTCACAAGCCAACATTGTATGCAATACATGAAACAACGATACAAAACTTTGTGAATTCGGTAAATATAAATTCTATATTCTAATTATTATGAGCTTAGTGACAAAGATAATATGTTCGGTGTAGTACAACAGACCAGGGTATCCGGTGGGAGACGCACTAGCAGTCTAGCACAGTAACAACCCACTAGACTACTGGAGCACCCGAAATTAAATTTAAAAATAAAATAATAAAAGCCTATGACAAATTGAGCAATTAATTAATGAAATCACAGAGGTCAATTCTAAACGCAAACAAAATTCAAATTATATTTTAATAAAACATAACATAACATAAAAAAGTAGAATGAAATTACAAGGCATTATAATTATGGAAGTATATAACTCGCGATATCAACGATGTACATACTTTGCAGGCTTCTGTCAAATAAAGGTGTAATATTGTATTTCTGTAAAACGAGTTACTGTTAGATATGTCGGCCCGTTTTGGGCTTTGTGCTGCAAAATTAGATTAAAAGAAAATCTATCATTTTCGTCTTTAATTATTGATTTGAGGTACATATTTGGAAAAAAACTAAAACAAAAAATACAATCAACTGTTCTAAAGTGAACTGTATAACTTGTGCCAGAAGCCTTAAAGTACCAAACGCTCTAAACTGCTAACAAGTATTATTGTGATTGATTCTAAAAATATTATGTAATATAAACTTATCATTTATTCCACGCTATTTCTGTTTTCGCTCTCTATATGATGTTTCCATATATAATTACTTATAAGTATGTATGCATATATTTTTTTTAATTCCAACTTATCAAATATATTTTTTTTAATCTTATTAATTATTGTTATTTGATAATTACAACAATACCGTAACAATTAAGCCCAACAAGTCTTACTCACGCTCATTAACGATTGTCAGTCAGTTAAGATACTCTGGAATTTCCAAAAAAACATCATAACGATGGTGTTTTTTTAAGTCTAAGTTATCCAAGGTGCAACTGTCCCATAAATCACAAAGATTTAAATTTAAAAATCAAAAAACCAGTAAATACCAACGCCATTACCACCATCATCGTCACTAAACGATTTTGGCTAACATTTTCTTTTTTTATTCTAATCAAATTTATTTGTATAACCAAAAATAATGAAATGCGAAGCAATCAAGTGCTGATCTGATGATTTATAAGCCGTTAGCAATTATTTTTTAATAAATTAATAACTAAATTTCAATTAAGTTGTAATCCGACAGACAACAGCATAACACATGATGATGAGAGCTGATGACTAAATACCGCATTAGGAGTGAAAATATTTCAAGTTCAAATGCCTAAACAAAAACAAAAAATAATTTAAATTTTTCACTATTGAATAACAAAGATTTTGCATGAATAAAAAATTAATAATGAATGTTTTTAAAAATCTTAAAAAGCCTCTTTTTCGACGCACGAACTCAGACAAAATGTAGATACAAAGTAAAAAAATATTTCTTTCAGTTAAATGTCTATAAATAATTAAAGCGTTACCATAATACCCAGGCTGCCAGATCAAGTTTAAAAAAAAATCGTTGTTTACCTAATAAAAAATTCTATTAAAAATATTAATAAAATTATGCTGTTTGAAACAAAACTTTTCTGAAATGTTTGAAATTTTGTGCATTGTCTCTCTAAATAGAATTAAGAATAGGAACGTAAACTGTATAAATTTTAATAAATTGAACTGGACAAAGTACTACACAAAAAATAAAAAAACGAAAAAATTAAATTCTGTGACATGGCAAAGGTAATCATAAAAAATAAGAACTACTAATGTTGGATTTTTGTGACATTTTTTTTTACTTTTTTTAGTTTTCCTTTTGGTATCAGTTGGAGACAATTTAACGATTTTATACGAATTTAGTTGGTTTTAAGAGACGATTTTTAAAGTTTGTGTTGCATTGATAATTTTATAAAAGTATATTATACATAGGTGTAAAAGTGAGTGAAAAATATTATAAAACTAAAATAATAAATAAATTTGACCTGTAAACGATTGTTTCGATTTTTGGTAGTTTTTCCAATTGTTATATTTTAGCACCAATATCATCTAACAGTCAATGCACCTAAGCTATGGTCTTCAACCTTAGGCAACTATTTGAAGAAAAAGACGAAAGTTCTATTTTATGAAATCCTTTAAAATGTTTGTATTTTACTTCTTCATTTGATTAATTTTAGATTTTATTATTATTCTTTTTTGAAAATTGCAATGTTTTAGAAAAGTTTAGCTAAAACGAGATTTTTATTTAAAATATGTTTAGGTGTAGTTAATTTTTTTTTTTGTAACAACTATGTTTTTGTAAATATTTTATTCAAATATTTCGTTGTGTGTAAATATTTCTACAGAAATTATTCAAAAACATAAAAGGCCTATTAGACAGGCATACTTGTCTGCATACATGTACTATGGCATACTTTGGGTTTTGCTATTACACTATCGAACGCTGCCGTCGTACTTCAGTACACAAAAATTTTTGAAGGGAAAACATGTCAATGAAACGGAAGATTGTAGCGGCTTTAGTTATAAATGAAATATGTTTAGAAGAAGAGGGAAAGGAAAATATAAGTAAAGGAATGGTTGGGAAAAAGAACACAATTTTCCCATACCAATTTATTAAGGGAATTGGAGGCAACCGCTCCTAAAGACTACCGAAATTTCTTACGAATGGATAATCGTATTTATAAAGAGTTGTTGCAGAAAGTGGCCCCTTTAATTGTAAAGCAGGACACTCATATAAGAGAAGTTATTTCGCCGCATGAAAGATTATCTGCCACTTTACTATTTTTGGCAACGGGCGCAACTTTTGCTTCTTTAAAATTTAAAACTTATATATCCTTATAATTGTGGGAAGCTTTTATATTTCTCATTAATCTCTTCCCAGAAAATAATATGAATTTTTTTTTTAATTTTCTAACGTGCACACAGCTGAATTTTTTTTATATAAAGTACGACGGACACGTTATTAGACGAGTATGTTGGTATGCGACAGACTCAGAAAATCAAAAATTTTTGAAAACCAACGTACATGTCTGACATACTCGAAATACATGCTATTAGACAGTGCCATCGTACATGTATGCAGACAAGTATGCCAAGTAGGCCTTTTTTTTAACGTAGCTTAGAAAAGATTTTATATTTTTACGTCAGAGCTGTGAAATTTGGGTAAATTGCTAAAAATATTTAATTACTAAAACGGTGTTACTGAATCATAAAGAGTCACAACTCAAATTTATTGAAAATCGCGTTTTTTGTTTTTCAAAAATCGGTTCACAGATGACACCGTTACCGACCACGCACCGGCCTTCATTATCTGGAAAACTATAGTTAGGTCTATATTTATATAACTCGTTTCGCTTATTCTTATCTAATAAACAGTATTGTTTTTAGTTGATCCAGTGCGATTATAAGTTTTTCAGTCGGTTTCTTTCACATAAATGGTATTATTTAGAGTTGTGCCTATTTAATTGAAAAAAGTGAGCATTATCTCTTACATTATTTTGTGTTGTGAACTTGTTAAAGAAATAATCGAGATTCCGTATATTATAAATAAAATGAACTTATTAGTTTATTAAGATTCATTCATTTACAAATAAAATTGTGGTTAATTTGCAAAATCCACTTTATTGTGAAAAATGTCCCGCTCAAGTGTTACGCATTATACTCTGGCACAATTAAAAATAATACCCACTATTAAATGAAAAATTTTTAACTAAAGAATCACAACTCAAAATTACTATTTTCAAAATTGCAGCACAAAATTAAAAAAAAAATAATAATAAACCTTTTTTTAAAGTGTTTTCATTAGTGTAAAATTCAATTTGATTATAAAATTACAACCAGTTTTCGTAAAGCCATTTTTTGGCTCTACTGAAAATTTGTGAATTTTGAGTTATAACAAGATATTATGATTTAGTGTGCGATATGTTTTAAGATTTATTTTTCAACTAGCACTCAATTATTATCTTTATAAATTTTAGAATTTTATAAAAAAGTTTTAAAATACAATTTCTATTTGGTATTCTATTTGTTAAAAGTTAATTCAATTTCAGTTGAATTTGTTTCTTATCGCTTAATGTATTAAGAGTAAATGAGCAAATTATTTGGAGATAAAATATTTTATATAGATTTTTATAATGCAGCTTCTCAGTATTAATTAAACAGAATTGATGAACATTTTAGATTTATTTTGCAGTTAAAAAACGGCTGAGAAGAATTTTATTCGAACTCAATATAAGCACATTGTCTTAAATACTGCAGATAAAAAAAATTACTAAAATTTCTGTGCTGTTCGTAACGCAAACGATGTACAAGAAGAGTTTTATTCTCTAACTAAAACCAGTCTTAAAACAATATTTTTATTTCAAAATAAATTTTAAAATCAAACTCTATCAAACTATTTGGAGCTTTTTTTCCCCTTATCAAACCACTTCAGATATAAATTTTTTATTTGAATACAACAGCAGCAAGTTTGAAAAGAAATCGTGAAAATAAATGAATACCAACGAATAAATAGAAAGAAGAAACTCATAATAAAGACAAAATTCATTAAATAAATAATAAAATAACAGTAAAATTTAGATAAATAAATAAATATGTTTTTATTGTTATCTTACACTTTAAAGCTTTTATGTGTCAAAGAGTTTTATATTTTAATTAATTAAAATGCATATACATATGTTTCTATTAAATATGCGCTTTTTTGTTTTCATGGGAATTGGAATAATAAAGGGGAATTGATTTTATAGAGATGTTATTTTAAATACATATTAGACATTTGTAATTAATCAAACGCGACTACAGTCTCATATGACCTTGTATAGATTAATATACACATATCCAAACATACATACATACATACATATGTATGTATACAGTCAATAATATTTAGATTCGCAATAATAACACTATACGACATATGAAGACTTTTGGAAAAATGCACGAACTCTTATACTGTATAGGTTCGATTGTACTACCAAAAGTTATTAAAACTCTGTATTCGGTTTGGTCAGATTGACTACCAATTTTGTTTTATGGACCTCAAAAGATTTTGAAAATCACAGCATCACTCAAAAAAAGGTGTCCTCAGTTTTTGGCCAACTGCTAACTCAATCTTAAAGATACTGCTTAACTATGTTTGGCAATAATGTAGTGAAGACCCTACTGAATAAACCTGAAAATATTTTTTGTGCAAAAAATTATTTTTTCTTGCACCTTTTTGTAAAAATGTACAAAAAAATATATGACAAAATTGTAGCCATTGCAGATCTGAACAACTTTTGTGAACATATCAATACAATCTGAATGTGTCTTGGCATCCAAAATAGCTTAAAAAGACCAATTTGTACCCTAAAAATATTATTTTTCACTATTTTTTTAAATAAATTTTTTTTAATATTTATAAGCACTTTTTATATCTAAAAGTATATCAAACATTTAATTTTGCAAATATTTTAATTAAAAAGGTATTCGTTTAATCTGTTATATATCTACTTAACTCATAAAAATGTAAAAAATTTTAAGAGTTTAAGTGCCATATTCATAAAAAACAATATTATAGATTTATTAAAGGTTTATTTGACAAATATTGCATAGACATTTGTCAAATAAGCCCTTAATAATTATTAAATATATTTAATTTTTTATGAATATGGCGATCATACATACATACATACTTGTGTACTTATTATTTTGACCACAAATGTACATTTAAGGAAGTATCATGAGAATTACTGTCTGCCGCTTAATTTTTCATTTTGTTTCTTTAAACAATAAAATTTAAAAAAATAAAATTTAAAAAAGATAAATTATATGCGCTCTATGCCACAATGACAAATTTGCATTTTTGTTTTTACAATCAATTTTGTATGCAAATTTAAAAATAGTCTACGACTTATACTAATGATAGATGATAATTACTATGAAAAGAAAAGATAAATAAAAATTATTGTATTTTGACAAAAAAAAAATATTTACATAGAGTTCAGCCTCCCATAACATGGTTTCTTATAACACCAATTCGCTCTAACAGATATTTGCAAAAAAACAAATCACACACAAAACAGTAATGCTTATAGGAAGTATCCGAAAAAAGTTTCTTTAATTAATCTCTTATTTATATATATCCGATTTTGATTATTTTGAAACCAATTTAGAAGACATACACACGTATTTTGAGTATCTTCTTAGTATTGTTGGGAATTAATGTAGAAGTAAATTTCTGATGAGTTATTCAATTTAAGTTACTACATATGTATGTATGTATATCTAAAAGTAAAGAAATAAAGCTATTTTAATTTTTTTGCTTTTTCTATAGATCTTAACCATGCAAAATCTCCTATAACACGGTTTTATATACAGATCGGCTTTCTCTATAAACTAATCTGCCGTGTTACAGGAGGCAGATCTGTATTAACCAATCATCACACCCATATAGAAAAAGATGAATTAAAACTTTTTGAAATGATCTGATAAATTTAATATACAATTTTATGATTTGTATTAAATTATTGTGTAAGTTTTTATGGATATAGTATGTTATGTTATAATGTGTGGTAAACTTTAATATGAGTTGCCAACAATTTAGAATTTGAATTAAAATGTTAAAATGTTTTACCCTTTGATGATCAAAGGCAAATCGATAGCTTATATGGATATACATATGCAATATCAAAATATTGCAAAAAACATTGAATTATATTTTTGGTAAAAGTAATTAATTTACAATTTGACCAAATTAATTTTTATATTTAATAAAAATCAAATAAAATTTTATATTTGTAATCGCATTCTTTACATGTATACTGCTGTAATTTTTATTGTTCTTTTTGTAAAGGCTCTTACGGTTCCTGTTATTAAGCCATAAAGAAATAAATGTTTGTTTTGTATAGGCGTAACACTACTGCGTTGGAGGGTTTGAAAGTTTTATATTATTTATTATAAAAATTTTAAGAAAATCGGTTCAGATGTTTATCTGCATATACATACATACATACATACAACACTCTGTCAGGATTACGGCCTAGCTTCTCGGAACCTACAGTATAAAGTTGACTCCGAACGACAGACTTGATAAGCTTTTTCATGGCAATCAGTTACTCCCAGTGCTGTGAGGTAATCGCCGAAAGAAATAATTTTTTCATATTTCTTTTTTTTTGAAGATGTCAGAATTGAGATTTGAACCCGGCGCTATCGAATTAGTAAGCATACACGCTTACCACTAGACTACGGCGACTACATCTGCATTTAGGCTTATAAAGACACACATTCATTTTATATACACTCTTTCATTTTAGGGTTTCAGAGAGTTTGAAAAAAAATTAAAAACAATTTATGTCAATATTTAAGAACCTAATAAATAAGTTTAGTTATAAAATAATTAAATATAAAAAGTAAAATATTTAAAACTCAAAGGAAAATGGCTGCATACAGCGACAAAAATAATTATTATTAAAAATTTTATTTTAGGTATGTGGTTGGTCCACCTTGAGCATCAATATTAGCTTAGTCGTCTAGATGTCTTGAGCCATAGCACTGAAACCAATTCAGTATGCTGAGCGCCATTATTCTGCTGGAATATCTGTTGGTTTTCCAGTTTCAAAATATCGACTGACGCCTTTGGATCTTGTTACAATATATTTTTAAATTAAGACAATAATATTCATTTTAAATTTCGATTACGAGTAGTAATCAATTTGATCAGTTTATAAACAAAATAGATTAATACGAGTACTAATCAGAGAATGACATGAGTTGATTCGATTTTACTGCTTAGTCTTATTATTACTGCTTTTGTTTTGTTTTTATTCATCATCAGTGGCAACTGTATTGCTTGTAGAGTTTACTTTTGTAAATGCATTGTTTATTTTTAATCTTTTTTTAGATACCGTTAGTAATAACAACATAGAAAACACTCCTTTGTATACAAAACACTCAAATGATTCATTAAAGCTCAACTAAGAGGTTAAATCGTTTGACTGAAACAGTGAAAAAAGTAGCATATTTTATTAAAAATATAAGAGAAACTGCATTATTTTTCATTACAATCGTGTTATTGTTTTTCTTTTGTTCGTCGTTGGTTTATTTACATTTAAACAGTGAAATACTCAAACATACTTACTGCTTTTGTGATTGGTTGGAGTGTTTAGAATTTGCAAGCAACTACAAACATTTTGTAGCAAAAGACATACTAAATTGAATCATGCAATAGCAGCATGCATTTAGTTAGTGTGTATTGCTAGCTCAATATTCATTTTTAAAAAGACAAAAAATTGCCACTTCAGTGCGATTCATGTCATTCTCTGGTACTAATTGACTACAATTACAGATTATTAAATTTGTTTCTGAATGTTTAAGAAACTAAAGCATAGAATAATATTTATTGAAACAAGTTGTATAAGCATTTTATTCTCTAATTTGGAATTCAAAAGAAATTTTATTTTAATTTAATCACTTCCTTTTCTTGCAGGAATTAATGGTATTATAGCGTATTTAATAGGTAAATATTTGAGAAACATGTTTTAACCCCATGTGTAATAAAATTAATTTTAAGTTAATTGGATAAATAGGACATTTTTATTAATGATTAAAATTTTGAACAAAATAACCACATATATAAATATATGAGTTTGTGAAATAAATTTAGGAATTTAAAAATATAGAAAAGTTGGTAAGAATAATCAAAATTAAACTTCAAAATACTGACTATTTTTTGCTAATTTGTAATGATAATTAATTAGTAATGATCTATTACATGATATTACCGTAATGCAATCACTAATCACTACTTAGAAAAGTGTCATGCTTTTCAGAAATTTATTTAAAACTGATGAGTTTCGAAGATTGTTAAAATAGACAAAAAGAACAAAAGCGATCATTTTTAATATATTTTACGAAATATTTTATTTTTTATTGTGGTATTTTTAAATTGGATTTTTCAGTAAAATACCACCAGTATATTGAATATTTAAAATATATGTATGTGCATATGTAATTTTACAAAAAAAATTTTTTTTGGCTTTTCTGTGTTATTTTTTACTAAACTGCATTAAGTAGAGTGGTAGCAGCATATTTCTTAAAACACAATTATTTTCGAATTTAAACAATGCACTTGAGGTGTCAAAACACATCTCAAGAGAGATAAAACATATGAAAAAAGTTTTGTTAAGCCAAAATATACATGAAATTTAAGAAGAAGAAAAATAACAAATTGCCTTAAATAACCCAGAAGATAAAGACTTAAATGATGACTTTGTCTATGATCTATTGTCTAACTCAGGTTTTGTTTTTAATCAAAACTATTTAATCAAAACGTAGTGGAGTTAGCAGCAATAGTTTATAAAGAAAATTAATTGATCAATTAAAATCAAACAAAAAAAAAAACACACAAAATAAAATTATTATGATATTAAGCTTAAAGCGTACAAATAAAAAGATATTAAAAATAATATAGGAAAAATTGATAGTTGGACACACCAAATCAAACATATCATCATACTTCTTTTCCCATTTCTGTTTTTTTTTTTCTTATTCAATGTGATTATACTAATTGTTAAGGTCTTCAAAGTCAAGTTAATTTTTGTATAAAAATGATGATAACATGATAGGTAAACATCAGTTTCACATCAACTGTATAAATTAGCAATTCAGGCATTTTTATCTAAAAACCAAAAAAACTCCTCATTATGCGTGCATTTTTGGTAAAGGACAACGATGCTTGTTGGTATTTTGGTGTTATTTTGATAAAGATACATTTTTTTGTTTTTACTTTCAGACTTTAAGCTGTTTGTTTGCTTTAGCTTTAGCTAAACCCCAATACAATTATGGAAATGGCATTTCTGGCACTTTTAGTAGCTCTCTTGGTGGTAACAGTGGCGGTTTTGGCGGAGGTTTAAGTGGTATTAGTGGTATTGCCGGTCTCGGAGGTGGTTTCAGTTCTGGTGGTCAATTTGGTGGATCACCTTTGAAATTCCAAGGTGGTCGCAATTCAGGATCTATTGGTGATGGCTCCTCTTTTGCTAGTGGTTTATTTGGCTCAGGAGCTATTGGCGCTAATTACCAATCTGGTTCATCATCGAATTATAACCAACAACAACAAACTGCTGGTCACTTAGAAGCACCTTTGGTACACAAACAATTCATTTCTGTCGCTGCTCCAGAAGATAATGAAAATTTGGAACGCACCAAACATTTAGTTATTGGTCGTCCACAAAAAAATTATCGCGTAGTATTTATTAAGGCTCCTTCATCTAGCAATGCTAATGTTAAATTGTCCGCTGAATATGCTCCTCAAGAAGAAAAGACTGTCATCTATGTTTTGTCTAAGAAAGACAGCTCTCTGGAAGTAGGCGATATTGCCACACCTGCTCCATCTGTGCCTAGTAAACCAGAAGTATTCTTTATTAAATACAAAACCGAAGAAGAAGCTCAACATGCTCAAAAACAAATTCAAGGTATAATTTTTCTACTTTCTACTTTTCTGAAAGAGTATTTATTTTCTAAACATACATTTTCAGCTGAATACGATAAAATTGAAGGCTCTTCTGAACACACTGATGCTGGTGTTGCACCTCAACAATCAGTCATTGGTATTCTGGATGGTGCCAATGGTGGCAACTCAGGGCCTATTTCAAGCAATTCTGGTAACTCTATTGCTGTCGGTTCTGGTATTACAGGCTCCTATACTGGAAGTTCCAATTTTATCTCATCTGGTTCTTCTCACGCCGCCAAATCTTCGGCTTACTTGCCTCCAGCTGGTCATTAAAACATTACAATGTATTGTATTAAAAAATAGCTATTGTAATTGTGTAAAATGTTAAGTTTTGTTGAATACTAATGAATAAAAAGCCATATAAACGAATTTTTAAAATGAAGTAATGTCAAAAGCATCAATTGAGATACATGTTTTAAAAAAGTTTTATTTATCTTATTCTTCTATTTTATAATTACTCTTCTGATGATACAAATTTTCTCCGAATTTATAATAAATTTAAAACAATTGCATCAGAGCATATTTATATAAATTAAAAATATATTTTACATTTTAGTAAATTACTCTGAAATATCAAATACATATACAGTCGAACTCGGATATTAGCACACTGTTTACAAGAAAAATCGTTTATAAGCAAAATAAATGTATTTACTTTTTTTTTCTATTAACACTCAAAGGTAATTAAATCCGTTTTAAAGAGAAACTGTTTAAAAAAAAAAGATTTTGCTTTAAAAAGCACAAAACTGTAGAAAAAGAACTCCGTTTAATTGCAAATACGAGTATTAAGAATTTATCGACGACAAAAAAATAAATAAAAATAATAAACATATCGATTTGTTTTATTTAAATTTCAATAATATTTTAAGAGTTCGTTTAAACAAAATAATTTTGCATTTATCCGAAGTCGTTTTAAAAGAAAATTCCCATTATAAGAAAACATATGCTAAGTATGTACCATTTATGTCAATGGAGTATATTTATCAATCTATTGTTTGGTTTCCGTTGTATTATTTTCATCAAAAAGCAAGGCTTTATCGAAACTCTAAATCACCTTTTTTTTATTTTTAAGGCCAGCACTCAGGGGACGGCCCCTACTCATGTAATACATTGTGCTGGTCTAGGAAAATGTGTTGTGGGAAGGGGGAAAGAGGGAGTAGTGTTTGTGGACATTTGATTTAACCCTACTGATATCGTAATTGGCAGGAAAAACTTTCGCCGGAAGATTGTTCCACAAACGAGCGGTGCGGCGGTTGCTTCACACAATTCTACGACTCACGAATCAAAAGTCATAATGTTGGAAAAAGGAAAAAGGTCTAATAACATAATAACTGTTTTTTTTTTATTTATTTATGTTATTACGGGTACGATGTCGGTTATATAATTATTTAAACGTCTAAACGTATAGTACAAGGATGAAATGCTTAAACAGTTGCTTTTGCTGCAAATGAAATATAACTGATTATAAAATCAGGATTTTTATTTTAACGAAAAAAAAATAAATACTTTTTAATGTTCTTTAAGATAAATTTTTCAAATAAATATTTTTTACGTACATTTCAAGACAACTTTTTTAATATGACGTTATATTTTAATTTAAATATACATACATATGTATGTACATTAGGGTGACAACTTTTTTGGACAATATTCTCCCCAGGGGTTTTCTAATGGCAAATATTGTATTAATGATAAAGAAAACTATTTCAGTTCAATTTGGTAAAAAAAAACCTTACGCACCGACAGCGATTTCTAAAATGTCTTTTTTAAATTTTTTTTATTAACAATTTTTTTTTAAATATGGTTTATACATATGTAAGTATGTAAACCAGAGTTGGGTTTATTGCATTGAATTTATAATGCATTATCGTTTCCACTACCACTAAACCACTTAGTATTAATGCAGCAATATTGCAGCCACCACTAAATGCAGATAGAAATAGTTAACCACTAAATAAAACCATTTTAGTGGTAGTGGAAATTTATTGCATTAAAAAAAACAAATTTAGTGGTAGTGGAAATTTAGTGCATTAAATAAAATAAATTTAGTGGTAGTGGAAATTTATTGCATTAAATAAAAAAAATTTAGTGGTAGTGGAAATTTAATGCATTAAAAAAAAACAAATTTAGTGGTAGTGGAAATTTATTGCATTAAATAAAAAAAATTTAGTGGTAGTGGAAATTTATTGCATTAAATAAAAAATATTAGTGGTAGTGGAAATTTATTGCATTAAAAAAAACAAATTTAGTGGTAGTGGAAATTTAGTGCATTAAATAAAATAAATTTATTGGTAGTGGAAATTTATTGCATTAAATATAAAAATTTTAGTGGCAATGGAAATTTATTGCATTAACTATATCAATTTTAGTGGTAGTGGAAATTTAGTGCACTAATTTTGAATAATTAGTGGTAATGGAATATAACTCCATTGGCACTATAGTGGAATGGAAATTTAGTTCCACTACCTCAGTTCCACTATCGTTTTAATATACCTTCATATATGGATATCAGAGTTGGGTTTATTGCATTAGATTTAATTTTCCACTAAATTTAGTGGTAGTGGAAAAAATAGTGCATTATCGCCTATAATATTTAGTGGTAGTGGAAATTTAGTGCATTAAATAAAACCATTTTAGTGGTAGTGGAAATTTAATGCATTAAAAAAAACAAATTTAGTGGTAGTGGAAATTTATTGCATTAAATAAAAAAAATTTAGTGGTAGTGGAAATTTATTGCATTAAATAAAAAAAATTAGTGGTAGTGGAAATTTATTGCATTAAAAAAAACAAATTTAGTGGTAGTGGAAATTTATTGCATTAAATAAAAAAAATTTAGTGGTAGTGGAAATTTAATGCATTAAAAAAAACAAATTTAGTGGTAGTGGAAATTTATTGCATTAAATAAAAAAAATTTAGTGGTAGTGGAAATTTATTGCATTAAAAAAAACAAATTTAGTGGTAGTGGAAATTTATTGCATTAAAAAAAAACAAATTTAGTGGTAGTGGAAATTTATTGCATTAAAAAAAACAAATTTAGTGGTAATGGAAATTTAGTGCATTAAATAAAATAAATTTAGTGGTAGTGGAAATTTAGTGCATTAAATAAAATAAATTTAGTGGTAGTGGAAATTTAGTGCACTAAATGAATCGATTTTAGTGGTAATGGAAATTTAGTGCACTACTTCTGAATGATTAGCGGCTGGCAATATTAGCAGTCCGCGCCATTAAAATCTTACCTATGGTGAACTGAATAATATATTACATTTGAAAGTACTAAAATTCTTATTAAAACAATAACAACAATTATTTACTTTATACAGGCGGACTCAGTAAATTAAGAAAATAACATTCACAACAATTTATTTTTACATTGACTTAAGCTATGTATGCATATAATAATATTATATCCATATATGAAGGTATATTAAAACGATAATGGAACTGAGGTAGTGGAACTAAATTTCCATTCCACTATAGTGCCAATGGAGTTATATTCCATTACCACTAATTATTCAAAATTAGTGCACTAAATTTCCACTACCACTAAAATCGATATATTTAATGCAATAAATTTCCATTGCCACTAAAATTTTTATATTTAATGCAATAAATTTCCACTACCACTAAATTTATTTTATTTAATGCACTAAATTTCCACTACCACTAAATTTGTTTTTTTTAATGCAATAAATTTCCACTACCACTAATTTTTTTTATTTAATGCAATAAATTTCCACTACCACTAAATTTTTTTTATTTAATGCAATAAATTTCCACTACCACTAAATTTGTTTTTTTTAATGCATTAAATTTCCACTACCACTAAATTTTTTTTATTTAATGCAATAAATCTCCACTACCACTAAATTTTTTTTATTTAATGCACTAAATTTCCACTACCACTAAATTTGTTGTTTTTAATGCAATAAATTTCCACTACCACTAAAATGGTTTTATTTAGTGGTTAACTATTTCTATCTGCATTTAGTGGTGGCTGCAATATTGCTGCATTAATACTAAGTGGTTTAGTGGTAGTGGAAACGATAATGCATTATAAATTCAATGCAATAAACCCAACTCTGATGGATATAATATTATTGTATGCATACATAGCTTAAGTCAATGTCAAAATAAATTGTTGTGAATGTTATTTTCTTAATTTACTGAGTCCGCCTGTATAAAGTAAATAATTGTTGTTATTGTTTTAATAAGAATTTTAGTACTTTCAAATGTAATATATTATTCAGTTCACCATAGGTAAGATTTTAATGGCGCGGACTGCTAACATTGCCAGCCACTAATCATTCAGAAGTAGTGCACTAAATTTCCATTACCACTAAAATCGATTCATTTAGTGCACTAAATTTGCACTACCACTAAATTTGTTTTATTCAATGCACTAAATTTCCACTACCACTAAATTTATTTTATTTAATGCACTAAATTTCCACTACCACTAAATTTCTTTTATTTAATGCACTAAATTTCCATTACCAGTAAATTTGTTTTTTTTAATGCAATAAATTTCCACTACCACTAAATTTGTTTTTTTTAATGCAATAAATTTCCACTACCACTAAATTTTTTTTATTTAATGCAATAAATTTCCACTACCACTAAATTTGTTTTTTTTAATGCATTAAATTTCCACTACCACTAAATTTTTTTTATTTAATGCAATAAATTTCCACTACCACTAAATTTGTTTTTTTTTAATGCAATAAATTTCCACTACCACTAATTTTTTTTATTTAATGCAATAAATTTCCACTACCACTAAATTTTTTTTATTTAATGCAATAAATTTCCACTACCACTAAATTTGTTTTTTTTAATGCATTAAATTTCCACTACCACTAAAATGGTTTTATTTAATGCACTAAATTTCCACTACCACTAAATATTATAGGCGATAATGCACTATTTTTTCCACTACCACTAAATTTAGTGGAAAATTAAATCTAATGCAATAAACCCAACTCTGATGTAAACAAATAATAACAATAAATTATTAAAAGTAGGTATTGTGAGATATAAACTTTAGGTTCAAAGTATGCGATGTTTTCAAAGCGGATATATATCTTGTACTATGTATTTTTATTTTTATATAAAAAACTGCAAAAAAATAGCGGAAATTAAAATCAAATTTGGAAGAAAACTATTCCATTGAGTCGAAAACGGACTTTACTATTGAAATCAGCATGCCTTAATTATATAGATGTGATGGTCAGACGTTAAGGCATCAAAAAAAGTTTTTTTTTAACTTTGTTTGATTCAAAGCTTTAACGCGTTTGGTGCGTAACGTTTTTTAACGATAGTGAAAAACTAAAAACGCAGCTCTTAATATTTGTCCATGCCGTACACGATTTTGTCTGGGGTAGATTTTATTTTTGCAAAAAATGCAGAAAGTTATTACCCTAATGTACATAATCTCTCAGTGTCAAATAATAAAGCATCAATTAGGAAAAATTAAATACGTGATATAAAAACAAATAATAAAAATCGATACTTTTTTGTTACACCAGCTATATTTGTCAAAACACGTGCTCACGTCAACGAGTGCAAAATCTTCCTTTATCGCATTTGTCAATACCTCCTTTACCTCTATTTTCTGGCGTTTTAACTACAAACTGCATATTGTTTTCCAAAAATTATTATTTTTTTTTTGTAGAATTAACACCACCTTATTGAATACGCCATGCGGACATTGAAAAAGAACCATTTCGTACTTAACAATTTTATAAAAACACAACATGCTTTATTAAAGACATATCGAAACTAAAATAATGCTTTTGGAAAGCAAGAAGACATTTTCTAAATCAAAACGACAAATTGCATAATATGACGTTTGGACTTAAGGGTTCTCATATATATTTTGATCTAAAGTCCCTAAAAGTATTAAAATTTTACAGATAGATATGTCTGTAATATACTTATTGTTTCAAAAATCTTTCAAAACTTATTGTTTCAAAAATCTTTCAAAACTCAGGATGTTTTCTCAAATTGTATGTGTGTATGTTGCATATGTAGGCTTCTTATATTTAGACATTTGACTTACCTATTGACTTGATGGCTTTTTTGAGTAACAAATCTGATTGAGATTTATCTAAAGTATCAATTTCTCGACACGAACGATAAAGACTTGTTACCATAGATTCGACTGAATATGAAACCGAGGATGTTGGTAGCATTGATATAATACGATTCAATTCATTAAGTTCTACGTTGCAGGAAAGCAGAAAAGAAGACAAGTAGGTATATTAAATTAAGTTCTACTTTTAATTGGTGTTTTTTTAACATAAACTTACCCTGGTATTCATTATAAGTCTTATAATTCCATTCTCCTCTCTTAATAACATAATAATCATTTTCGGCATATTCTTTTTCAAAATTACCACAGGCCCATTGATAGGCATCATGACAAGGATTCTTAGAAGTATTTGACCACAACAAGATCTGTTGACCGGATTGAACACATTCTTTTTCTAAACATAACTCAGCCTTAAGATAAAATGGCACTTCGGGCCAAAATGCAATCATCATAATGATGATTATCAGTAGTACAGCACATAAGCAGGCTGTTGTTATATATAAAATACGTCGTTTACGTGATAATCTCATAAGGGCATCAAAAGACATACGACCTGGAATTAAAAACGCTAAAATACAAAAACATTGCCAAAGAAAAAAAACGAAAAAACATGAGTTAATGAGTGAGTGCAGAAAGTTAAACGTGTTTTAAATAAAAATTTAATGGTTAAATGTAATGGTGGTGTTAAAATGAAAAAATAAAAAACGTACCTCGAAAACCATTGACAGATCCCACTCCTCCTGATATGGGACTTTCCGCTTGTATGTCAATATCGTTTCTATCATTTTGTGACTCTAAATCTTTGTTAACAGCAACATTTTTATCGATGTTCAGTTTCATTTGATTTGTTGTAAGTGGTGCAGTTTCACTACCTTCTATTTGTTGTTTCACATCGTCTAATTTAAAATTACGATCATCAACTTCATCAATTGCACTAATGGTGGGTCGAAATTTTCCTTGATTCGAGTTCATTTTCTTGTGTTTCTAAATTATATTACATTTATAATATGAATAGCCTTAAATTATTTTGCGTGTATTGTAGAAAAGTTCATTATCCTTCACATCGAAGTTTTTAAAATTCAATTTAATTAAACTGTAAAAGAAAATAGAGAAAAACATATTAAATATCGTAAAAATATAACTCATTAGAACTTTAAATTATTATCATTATTAGTATTATCAGCAATAAGATAAACCAGAAATTTATAGGCAACTTTGGTATAGACCAGTGTCAGTTACTAAATGGGTGCGAAAAAATATTCGCAAAAATATAAGCTCACTTTTAAAACACAAATATGCATATGCTATTTGAGCATCTTTCTAGTCTAAAATAATCTCAGCAAGTTATTATTTTAAAGATGCATATTTACTGTTTAGTTGTTCAAATGATATTTTGTAAAATGATAATGATTAAAAATAAATATAAACCAAGAGGAAAAATTAGGAAATCCAAAAGATTTCTAAGCGAATCCAAACGCTTGCAGTTAAGGCGTTTTATTACGAGATAAAAAAGTCAATTTAAACAATTAAAGTGGGGAAATTTTGAAATTATTTTCCTAACCGAATCCTACACCAAAGACTGTAATGAGGATTGGCTTTTAAAAAGGCAATAAATTTTTTGTTTTGAAATAAGAAATAAAAAAAGTTTTGTTTAACACCAATAAATGGAGACTGCAATTACGAAAGCCGTTCAATATCATATATCGCCTCTAATAAATTTGAAAAACTAAAAACAGGGGTGGTGGGAACATACTGGTATGCAAATGCATTTCGTAATATAGTAAAGGGTACTTATGTACATATATGTATATGTATGTATTTTGGATTAAGAGTAAATTCAGTTGCAATAACAACATAGTCAAAAAATGGAGTTTACCTGCCTGCCCAAGTTTTAAACTTAAATCCTATTTTTTTTTAAGACCAATACTCAGGAGTAAACCCCTACTAAATGCAGTACATTGTATTGGAATATTTAGATATACATAGATACATAGATGTGAAGAAGTAATGTTAAGCGCTTTATGTCAAGAATTTGTGGATGGAATGGTTCTTAAAAGTGGATTATTTACAAAACAAATGTTAAAACAGTGGTGAAACAATAGTTAAAGCTGTGTGAAGTAATACTTCAATACAAGTTTGCCAACAACTGCTGAATTAATTTAAACTGTCTTTTTTTATTTATTGGGACCAATACTCAAGGGAAAACCTCTATTCATGCTGTGCACTGTATTGGAATTTGAAGTTAGATAGATAGATTTTTTTATTCGGAACATAGCAGTACATAATAAAAACTGATTGATATTTTATAAGAGATAATGAGGAAACACTTGTTTTATTAATAAGCATGATAGGCACTTTGGCTCTATTTTATTGCACAAGCATAACCAGAGAATTTGAAATATTTTTTTGATTACTTATAGGAATTCGTTTAGATCAATTTTAATTATAAATCATATCTAAAAGTTCCATAAAGAAGCTCTCTCTACATTTATTTTTTTTTATTGGGAAAATATGTGTTTGGTGTGAATTTATTTTATGGAACACCACTGTATTCGTTTAAAAAAAAAATGTTTTTTGTTTGTTTGTTATAAATTCACAAATATGTATTTATTTTAACCTTATATTGTACACATCTAAAAAATAACTTTTTTGTTAGATTTAAGTTTTAATTTCATTAAGTCTTTGTGGCAATTAAAAACTCATTATGATCTAATAAGTTGTACACTTTTTCACTCATATTAAAATTAATCTGCAAAAATAAACTTGACCAACATATATTTCGTTCTTTCTGCCAAAGAAGTCTCGTCTAAAGTTTATAATTATAATAAATAAATATGTAACAAAAATATTAAATCTAAAAAGATCAATTGAAGAAATACTAATTCTTCTTATTTAAACTTCTGAAAAACTTAAAAAACATGACAGAGTAATATGCAAAAGTAAAATTGTAAATAAATAAAAATAAAATAATAATAATGCAAAAAACTTTTTTCACAATATAAATTGGATGCAATTGATGGCAATTTGCCCGAACAGTTCAAGCTCAATAGTAGCAATAAACTAAACAAGCATGATTAGCATAAAAATAAATCCACATGCACATGTTACAGTAGGTAACAAAAAGAAAAAGAATATAGTATCGTTAGCCAAAATGCAAAAGGGAATAACTAACAAAAACAGTATGCGATTTCCAAAAAAAGTATGAGTTAAATAGTTGATGTTTGGTCTCGAATATACACAGGACACAAAGAACTCTGATGAGACTACCGTAGCTGGAGTCGAAAACAATTGTTCAGTTTGGCTAGTGTACTATTCCTTCACGGACATCATTTCTTCTTTAATTACCAAAAAATATTCATTGCAGTTAACTTTGATCTAATTAAAACGTTTTCTGATAAATAACAAAAATATAATTTCACTGGAGAAGCAAAAAACTGTTTAACCACCAATCTTTTTGCATTGAAAATTAATTTAAATTTTCGTCATAAAATTGTCGCGGAAAGTAAAACTTTGTTAAGACCTATACTTTAATTGCATTCAAAATAATCAATAAAAATCTAAATTTTAAATTTCTTGTTAGTTACGCCTATTAGCATTTTAGCAAACGATATATGAGTATAATTTATGAATGTGCTATATGTCTGTAAATTATTTTTTTAAATTGTTTAACAATTAACAAATAAAATTAAATTGACCCAATTAAAAGAGATGACATTATAAATGGATATATTCATTTCATCAAATTCCTGCTATAGCAGGAATAAGTTTATACCTTCACCTTGTTCAAATTTTCAATCGTTAATAAACTACTTTTTATTCATCCAATCATCTCTAATGAATATTTTTGTAAGTATAAGGTTTTTGATACTTGGTGTCAAAGCTAAAATAAAATAATACAAGATGAACCCATTTTTTTAAAGAATACAACACTGAAGGCACAATTATATATGACTGTTAGAAAAGCGAACCCACTGTAGTACACCAAAACTTTATGACACATTGGCCAACAAACAAACGAAGCAAATTTGTCATGTATAAATATAAATATATAATTAACAACCTGTTCCACGATATCGAATATTTTCCTTTCGTATTTTCGTATTAACAATGCAAGGCAGTTGTTTTGGGTCCCAGTAACTGTTTATAGTACGATAAGTCTAACGAAAATAAATTCAAACAATAACATAAATATTTTAGGTCCTCTACACCCCTTGTTTTGGTGTAGAGGCTTACACTGCACAGACTCAACTGGAGAGTAATAGCTCTCTGGCAGTATCTCCCATGCCACAAAGGCAGTTGAGCAGCAGTAACTAAGAATTATACCAGAGGCTGAATTAAGGAGAAAAACAGAAACATTATCTTCAATATCATTATAATTTTTTATTCCATGCCTAAATTTAAACTTTACTGTGCGGGTACATTTAAGCATACTGGGACGGACGCTTTCTCTACGAATAATAAGTTGTTTTCATTTGCATATATTTACATTCGACATCGTGGGACAGGTTGCAAATTTCATTAAATATTTTACTCATTTAAAAATAAATTCAAATTTATTTTAAAACAACCTTTTTCAATGGGAAATATGTAATTATAAAGGACAATGTCGATATTTGTGTAAATAAGTAACATCTGTTTTTGTTTTGATAAATTTTTTTTTATCAAATTTTTTTTAAATATTGATAATTTTGTTGTAAGTTAGTTACTGTATAGATTTATTTTAATTAGGATATTACATTTTAGTTTTTTTTTTTTCACGTACTCTTTAAAATTGTCATGTTTAATGTGTAAAGGCTCAATAAAACTTAAACTTAAACTTGTTTGTTACTTTCTTTCTGGTTGTGTAGAAATACAAAATAACTTAAAAGAAAGATATCGCTTTTCATGTATGTTCAGATTATTTTCAAACACTATTGTTTACTCAGAAAAAAATAAAAATAAATTTCGATTAAAATACATATTTGTATAGCATCAAATAATTTTTTTTATTTCGGACCAACACCCGAATTTATCTTCTAATTCATATTTTAATAAAATTGGATTTTCTAACACTGTTTTCAATTGGATATTTGTATGTATAGATAATCAACAGATCATAGTGTATTGTTCTCTTATTTAGAGACTACAAGACGGAAAGTCCACATTGGGTGGGTTTTCGCACATATACTTTAATCGGCGTCGATGATGATATTCCATACATTTGCTCAGTAATCAGCGTCGAAATTTTGTTTGGATTTCAAGGAACATTTCAGTTTGCTCCTTATTAAATGTACTTTTAAATAAAAGTATGAAATAATTAAAAAAGAAAACAACAATTTAATTTGAAATATTCAGGATAACATTTTCGCATATGCTTATTAAAAATATAAACATATATAGTACATATGTATATAAAAAATCTTTTGAAAGCTTAACTACTCATCTTTCCAAACACGTTAAAAAAATCAAAATCGTTTGACAACTAAGTAACTTTAAAATATAACTTGAAAATTTAAAGGTACATACATATAATATAATAACTTTATTGACCTCTTTTTTTAAATAATAATAAATCTCTTTTTCGAGCTTAAGGTCTTTTTATATTAATATTAAATATTTATTTTTTCAATATTTCGCTGCCCCTTCGTGTAGCGTCTTCAGGAATTATTATTTTAACCATACATATATTAAAAATTCTGAAAATGTAAAAATGATTATCTCACCAAAACCTAATTTTGTCTAATTCATACAAGTACTTAGCATAGTGTTATTATTATTCGATACGAAAGTTCATTCGATCACGAGTGAGACGATTTCGCCCCGGTATTCTAGTTTTTCAAAACTACATAAACATTTAAAAACAAAAACATATTTCAAATTTATATTTTTTTCATTGCCAAAAAATATTCCATTAAAATTTATTTGTATAACATTCTTTAACGTTTTTTAGCTTTAAATATATGACGTGTTTTTTTTTCAAGAAAGTTCAAGCTCGAAATAATTAAATTAATTTTCGTTTTCTAAAATTTAATCAATAATTAAATCTTGGAATAAATGAATTAAATTTATTAAGATAATGGCATAAAGTTTGTTGAATGTTATAAGTTTGCGTTTTGACCAAAAATAAGATACAAATATCGCATTTTTTAAAGGAAAAAATCTAAGAACTAACTTTTGTTACGCATTGTCATACTTAATGATTACAATAAAAAAAAGCATAATTGTGTGAATCAAGTGGTCTCGTCCAGATACACAAATTATGGTGCACGACCTTACAAAAGGCACAAAAATTCAAAAATCGCCGCAAATATTATGGCATTTATTGAGTTTATAAATTTCAACTAATTAGGTGTATGTATAAGTACATTAAATTTTTATATACATATGTGAAGGTATACAACAGATATTTATGTATGTACATATTTATGTTTGTGATCTATTGGCACAATCAAAATGATATATTGAACAAACAGAATAAAACTGTCAATATCAATTGTCCAATACTTGTTATAATTCTACAAATAAATTAATCAAATTTCATTAAAGCAAACTAACTAAACCTATAAATTTTTACTTGTATGTAGGTATGTATGTACATATTTAAAAACACTGTATAAACTAAAGAAAACTCTACAATTATTGTTGAAACAAATGAATAGTTTTGATAATGATGATAACGATGAAATCAAACCAAACAAAAAATAAACGACACCAAAATTTAATAACATTAACACATAAATTAAAGTAAAATTATACTTTGAAAATGCCATTTACCTGTAAACTTATACGAATAAATTTATTTCCATTTTAAAATTTGCTCCATTCTATATATGTATGGGAAGAAATACTAAGTGTTCTTTAGTTTGTGTTTTAAGATAAGATAATTGAATACAGCAACTAAATGCAAAATATATTTAAAGAACAAATATTTAAGGGCGTCTAAAAATTCTATTAAATAGTCTTTATACATATATGTAAAAGTACATATGTATGTATATGCTGTCATATTCATAAAAAATAAAATACATTTTTGTAGAGTTTATTTAACAAATTTCTATGCAATAACTATTAATGAAGCCCTAATAAACCTACGGCACTTTTTGTGAATAAGGCAGATTAAAGGTAGAAATACATAACAAGCGTTAGCTGCTGAGCGCGTTTTAAGCTTTAAGACTTTTCATGCTTTTAAAATGGCAAGTTACATACCATACTTTACAGGCGCCACTTAAATATGTATTATTATTAGGTTTAATGTATTTTTTCCAAAAATTTTATATATTTTTTTTAAACAAAATGTTTTTCTCACAAGCCAATCATAAAACCACAACTAATTCTTTTATATTTTTCAACAAGTCTTCTTTTTACTACATAAAAACGTAAACACGTTTTTTATATGTATTAGTTATTTATTTTTTTTTTTTTCATTGATCCAGCTGTCAACGCTTGTAAAATTTAAAAGTTGGTCAACTTTCTCGCGTTAGCAGTGTTGCATACTTTGCTTGTAACTTGCTTTATGAAAATGCACTGTTTTAACTTTTTTTGACATAAGCTTGCAACGCATGGCGCTCAGAACGCTTGTTATGTACTTCCACCTTAAATATATTCATGCTTTTTGTATTAAAAATGAAAATAATTTTATTTTGTAGGATTTTTCTTTCTTAGCTGCTTAAGAACTAACAATATCGGTAACTATAATTCGAGCATATCGAAATGTGTTAAAATTTTCATTCAGTGAAGTTTGGCAAGTCATCATGAATAGTGTGAAATTTTAAATTTTATATTTCTTTTTTTATCGCCCTAATTTTATTTTTTTCGATATAAAACCATCAACTAGGCAAAGAAATGTGCGTACCGTAGGTA
Source organism: Metopia argyrocephala (assembly GCA_963576795.1). NCBI lineage: Eukaryota > Metazoa > Arthropoda > Insecta > Diptera > Sarcophagidae > Metopia > Metopia argyrocephala. The sequence goes on from OY756208.1 coordinate 2,583,364, forward strand.
ATATTGCTTCTGTAACGAGAAGAGGAAAACGTTCGTTAGCTTTTGTCCTTCGACGACGTGGAAAATTTTATATAAGAATCTTGGCTTATGTGCCTTTAAAATAGAACTCGTGCAAAAACTCGAACAAAATAATTATTATTTTCGTCACTTTTTTGCTGACTCGACTCATTTGAAAGTGGCCTAGCAAGAGCATTTTTATCAAAGAATTTTATTTAGTGATGCAACTACTTACAATTGTAGTCTAGTGGTTTTGTGTATTGGGTTATGAAAAAAGATTTCTTTAGGTGACTACCTCTTTAGCAGCATTCTGGCAATAGCTATGAGAGTAACTGATTGCCATGAACAAGCTTCTTAAGTCTGTCGATTGGAGTCGACGTTAAACTGTAGGTCCCGGTACTCGTGGATAAAAATTAACACACACAACATGGGTGCTGTGAGAAGCTAGGCCATCTTATTTGGATGAATCAGAATTACAACTTTTTTCTTATTACCCTCTTATTTCATTTTGTTCACCTTAGTTGACATCGACAACATGTACGACATTGTCGTTGTGGTTAGAAGGCATTGCCGGATGCAAGCAATTAACATTATTGTTAAATGGTCTAAGTGTAAAAAATCATACCAATATTATTTCTGTCTGTACGATAGTCTTAATTTTTCTTAGTTTTTAACCTCTTAAAAAACACCCTATATTAAGCAAAAGTATAATCAGAAATATTTTTAATTTCTGTATGAAAAAATTGTAATCTTTATTATTTTTTTTTACAAGTGCTGTTTAAAATATGTGTGTATGTTTATATCCATTTATCATATACAATATATATGTATACAATTAACAATGAAATTAAATATCAGTCTCAGTCTGATAACCCAAATTCATTAAATGACGTTGAAGGCTTCATTTTAAAGATATATATAAACTTAAGTCGTATGAAAAAAAAAATATACAACAGACAGATTCGGTTTAGATTACAACATTAAACATATAAAATTTGTTTTGTTTTTTCCTCTTTATTTAATAAAGTCACTTGGTTATCAAATACTTTTCTGATTAACAATTGTGTGAAATGTTACCTCTTAACAAGTGATGGTTTATCAAGGTGCGAAAACCTTTTTAACAATAAACTTTATAATGCACTCTAGCTTTGAAAGTCACAAACAAAATTTCATAAAACGTTAGATTAGAAAATATCTTAGAAAATAAAGAGAAGTTTAAAGCACCTCAACTATTAGAGTATCTTATTTCAATTTTGGTTTTGTATAGTTTAACATACGATTTACATTTTATAAAGATATTTTTACGAGGGCGGGTCAATAAGTACATTATTTTCTGAATGAAACTATGGCTTATGAATAAGGAATGGTTTTGTTTTACAGTCTGCAGTCTTTTTTGAACTCCGCACATATTAATCAAAGTTTCGTAAACTTTTTATTGCTCTTAAAACAATGAGATTTTTTAAGATTATTAGAATTGTGTGTGAAATGATTTCATCGCTTAAATCATATCCCTTTCTCATAAATCATTTATACAGGCTTTTAAAGGCGAATTAGTCATTTGGACTGTAGTCGCCGTGGTCTAGTGGTTAGTGTGTTGGCTTACTAAGACATGGGCCCTGGGTTCGACTCCAGGCTCTGACATCTTCAAAAAAAGAAATATGAAAAAAATATTTCTTTCGGCGACTACCTCTCAGCAGTCTTCTGGCAAAAGCTCTGAGAGTAATTAATTGCTATGAACAAGCTTCTCAAGTCTGTCGTTCGGAGTCGACATTAAAATTGTAGGTCCCGGTACTCATGGATAAAAATTGACACACACAACATGAGTGCTGCGAGAATCTAGGCCGTTATCCTGACACAGGGTTGTAAAGGCCAGTTATGTATGTTATGTAGTCATTTGGACAGGAACAACTCAACGGATGAGGTAGGAATTCGTAACCTAATTCATGCATTTTTACCACAGATACTGAATCTGCGTACTTCTTTGTATTTTCCAAATTCCATCGTTTTAATAAGTCGGCCCAATAGCTTAGGTGATCGATTATTTTACCCTCAATATGGTTTATACCACTTGCATGACTTTATTGACTGGCAAACCTTCATTGCCCTTCTTTGACGTTGATTCACACAAAGAAATCGACTCTTCAAGTCCTGTTAGTCTCTGGTGTATTGTGGTGGATCAACTTTGCAGTTGAACTACCCAGGCATCGCCTCTATTTTTTAAGGGCAAATAAATTAAATGTCAAAGACGGGTTTGAAATTTTTTTACAAAATATTTTGAAAAATTTTTTTAGAACTCTATATATGAATCAGAGAAATGTTTAAGCAGTAAAATTACTTTTAATTTTTGCCGGTAGTAAATACGTATACATATGTTTGTATTTGAATAGTAATATAAGATAAACGCTATTAAATTACCACAAACAAGTAAATCATTTGTGGTTAGAAAAATATATATATATAGTCTATTCAATAACTTAGACACTTTCAAATAAAATTAAATAAAATGTTAATAAAAAATTTATTGGATTTGTTTTATTTTTCAAATATAGAAATTTACAATTCATTTACAAACATATCACTATAATTGAGATTGTTTTTCTGTAAGTGTGATAGCCGTGTAAAATTTCATGTCACGATATGCATTAATGTTTGTGACACTTTTCATTTTGTAGGTGCTAAAATTAAATTTTGCGATTTTTGATATGACGTGATTATTTCAACGCGACCTTGGCATATTTGGATATTTGCTTGATTAATCGTTATTTTCGGAATCGTAAGCGTAGATCCAAATTGAATCTCCAAAACTCTAAAAGCAGTGCTAACACAACAATCTTTGTCAAATAAATTGAGTGTTATTGGCATAATTTGAGATAGGACTCTACTAAGGCCAACTGGTCACTTAAAATCGCCCGCACGAAGTCTAAAATATCAGCGATATCTCTAGTAGTCGACAATTTCCAAGCACTTGCCTTGACTTCGTTATACTACTCGTAAATATCTTTTGAAGATGCAACTTCTTTGCTCAATAAATTTAGGCATAATAAACTCGCACAATTCACTTTTAGTATCTCAGATAACGAAAAATCTTAAACAATAATGAATATGTTGGCTCCAATTTACGCACAGAGAGTCATTATCAATAAGAAAAGCTTTAAAAGTTTGAATTAAAAATTCCCCTTTCAATGTTACATATCGTCATATTAAATGCAAATAGACGTAACTACACTTTTATGCCCGTATTCATAAAAAATAAAACAGTTTTATTAATTGCTTTTTTGACAATTACTCCATAGAAAAATGTCAAATAAGCACTCTATAAACCAATTTTATTTTTTATGAATACGGGCATTAGTTTTTTTACATGAGAAGCAAAAAACCTTAAAATCAATCATTTCGTAAGTTCCGAAAATCATATATTTTTAGGATCAAGATATAAGGATGGGCTTCCCTATAAAAAATATGTGAGTTTGAATGTAAGGTTTTCATATGTGCCCATAATTATGAAAGTAGTCTAAGTCATATATTTCATGTTTCGAGATATTTAATGATTTACATTTGAGTAAATTAAAAAATGTTTTTACATTATGCGACATTTTAATTAATAATTTTATTAGTCTTAATTAATGGAAATTTATTACGAATATGAAATTTTGTGTGAATTTAATTCGATAATATTGTTTTCAAAGTTTGAATTGACTTAGACCATTTTGAAAATTAACTGAATGTCTTATAAATGACTTACAGCAATAAAGAACTTTGAGTTTTATTTAAAACAATAATTTAACTGAACATTTGTTAATTATTTTTCAACAGTAATCCATTTTTATCAATATTGCGGGTATTTAAGCTTCTTAAAATGTTCCTGAAAAACTGGAAAGATGTACGGTAGTAAACTCAAAATATCTTTATGTTTTTTTTTCCGATACTGGTCTAATGATGGTGTATAATGGAAGTAATTTAATATTTCCGTATGTTTTTGGTCTTCCTCTTATAGGAGAAAGATCCAAAACGTGACATTTAGAATCATCTAAAGAAGTTGTATAAAACATTTTATAAGGTTCATTTTTCAAGAATCTCATCCATTGAATTTGTAGCTAAGAGACAAATTCACCCGCTATATTTTTTACTCTTCTTGTTATTGATTCTGATATCGTTGAAATAAAATCCGGCTGCGAAATTCGCTTTATCGAAAATTTATTTCTTCTTCTGCACTTTTCTATCAATTTATAATAAAGCTCAGGGTTGTATAAGGATTTGCTTTTTTATTTTCATTTCTATTAAGCCAAAATCACGGTCATTCGGCAGAAAGGAATGATCCGATACCAAAAATTTGTGGTCTAATTTTTAACTTAGACCTCTTTCATAATTAACACTTAATGAATTTCATATAATGTTGAAATTAGAAACACTATCTAAGGGTTAATTTTTGACAATTTCGTAAAAATTACATTGAATAAATTTAGTTTAAAATAATGTGGTATGAAATAACTAATAAACTAATTTTTTTAAAATTTTGACTTAGACCACTTTCATAATTATGGGCACATATATGCATTTAGAAATACACGCACTTGTGGTTACGTCAATTTGAATTTCGTTAATAAAACCGCCATTTTTGATCGTAGGAATCTAAAATTTTGCACGAACTTGCATTTTGATAAAACGAACCATAATCAATAAAAAAACTCAATTTCGAAATTTTGTGTAGTTACGTTCGATGCATTTAATATGATGGTATGTGCATATCGTCGCAAGAATTAAAGCACGCTTTAACTGACAAAAAATCGAAAATACGTTTTTTGCATCATTTATATCAGAAAAAAAAATATCGATTGGTCCCGGTCCCAGATTTTTACGATGAAAATGAATTCACTTACGCCGTCTACGTTTTGAAAAATACCAGTGTCTTTGTTCTACTTTCATACAGGCGTTCTTTAATTCCATTGACGATATGTATGTATATTAAGAAAATCATCAGTTGACACTTTTTATAAGAATTCCTGATTATTGCTCTAGAGTCTAGACTGCTTTTTTTACCAATGCATTGCTTCCTATAACAGTTTTAAAAATTAATTTATAAAGTATTTTAACCTATAACATTAACGTAATCAGAAGAATGATATACACATTTATTTCTGCATGATAACCTTGTTACTACAAAGACGAGCCTTATGTCGTATGTGACAATAATTTAACACAAATATTTGTAATTCAATAAATTTCTCAGTTTCTTTTAAGGTGACGACACAGTTATCGAATGAACTGTCCAACATCAAATGCATTTTTCGTTTGAATTAATGTGATAAGCCACTAATGTACGATACTCTCTGTTTAATTTAAAAAATACAAAGAAAAATTAGATAATTCTCACGCAAAGTGAATGCGTCTGTTTTTGTATATTCATTGAGTTTGTTCCGTTAAGGCCAGATGGAGATAAGAATTGTGAAATTGAAAATGTCAATTCGAATGCATTTGTATGATATAAAAACGATATCAAGTTTCACATCTTCATGTACATATTAATATGCAACCTACCACTCACTAAAAAAATAAAGCTGCAGTTACGGTTTGTTAGTTATGCGCCGGACATTCATAGTATTGTTTCTTCATTTAGAAGAAAAAATAACAAAATTGTAATACAAAAGTAAATGAAATGAACTTAATAAGTAAAATACGTAATTAAAAAACTAAAACAATTATGCTTAACTGTACAATTTGTATAAATTTGCAAATGAACCCTCTCTTTTAAACCCATCAATTTTACTTTTTCTACTACAACGGCAGAAGTTTTAGATATAAAAACATGAGGCGTTATGATGTTAAATCCATAATTTAGTATAGCTGGAAACTGGAACATTTCAGTGATACTCTCTTATTAAGACAACGGTTATGTCTTTACAGAACATAATATTTTTTTATGAAAAAGTATATTTTCTTATTTTCAAATACTGCTTCTTTACAAATGACAGCAACTTTTGTCACTCATATTCATTTGATAGTAGAGCAAACCTTTTTGAAGTCAGTGCTATAGAATGCGTCTTGGGGCTTCCTCATCGAGTACATGAAAGTGAGAAAGTGCTTATTAATGGTGGATGGTTTATTGGAGCATCGACGCAATGTGAGTGATGTTCTGATGAAATAAAATGATTACTTGCTGTTAATCACATAAGTATTTGTATTAATTACACATTCGCTTGTACCCACCCTGCAATGCCAAACTAGTGTTTCTAACTCTTTCTAGTGCTTTTTTGCCAAGTTTTTAACTCTGGACAAGAACACGAAAGAGCACTAAACTGATGTTATTGTTTTCGATGTAGACAAATAATGAAAAACAATAATTACCAGAATATTTTCATGTCTTTACAGATAGTACATATTTGAACTTTTTTGTGGCACAGTGTAATTAATTGGATTGATACGTTTAAAACCAGACTCATATAAGTGCATACATACATACATACACAAAGAAACTTATCATTTCCTTTTCTGTTTATGAATTTAAAACGATTTATTCTTGAATAAAGGTGGATATATTTAAAACAAAATGTATTTTACTTCCGTTTTTAGATGAAATAAATATGTAGAGAGTACAACAAGAGGATATATAAGATATAAGCGTAATAAAAAAGGGACAGCACATTATAGAGGCATATTGGGTCATACGTGATTGTGTATAAGGGAGTTAAATTAAGCATTTCTTAAGACTTCTGCATTTTAAAAAGACCAAATAATAACACGAATTGCTAAATATGTGTTAATGCGCATGTGCACAGCCACTACCTAAAGTTAATGACACTTTTGTAAAGAAATTTAAAAAACCAGACAGTTTTTGAACTTTATAAACAATAGACAAAAAATGCATATTAGTATGTACATATAGGTATATATACATATATGTATGTATATCCGTATATGTATGCAGTTTATTGTATTTATTTGCATAAATACGTAGGTATCTACCCATAAGCTTACCCCTGTCTGAGCATTAAAAACAAGGAAATAATTTACTTATAGTTCAAGAATAACAAGAAATATAGTCTTAAAATCGTTATCAATTATTCAATATATAATATATTATATCAATTATATAATATTCCAATAAATGAGTTACAAGGACTTTAAAAATTGAGATAGATATTAGCCCAAATAAAATTCAACAACTGTCTTGGATGGTTGAAATTGTCAGCGTTTGTAATGATGACAGACTGTGACTTTCGTCACTTGGTCGATTTAAAGAAATAGTACATACGTTTTCTGTCATAACTGCTGCAAGAATTAATAAGCAAAATATTTCGTAGTATTTTCAAATTATGGATGACAACCGAACTTGAGTTGCGTAAAAATACGAATATGTTAAATGTTTAAATATTGTTTGCCAGTTGCCATTTGTAATACCCTTATTTTTTAACAACTGACAATTTAATTAAAATTCAGTTGCCTGCCATTCATTAGTTCAAGTGTTTAAAATTTTATAATTTAACGTGTGATTGTCATACGACGTTGAACCAAAGACCTAAAAATATTTGGTTTGCTAAGAAAGAAGAGTTTTGGAATATTAAATTCAGTACTTGATGTTCAATATAAATGCTATGATTTCGGAGCAACTTGGTTTTTTTTTTTTTTTTTTTTTTTTTTTTTTTTTTTGTTGAATAATTACAATTTTCAAAGCATTTTGTTATACTTTTAACAGGCTTAGCCTGCAAATTGTCGAATAAAATTATTTAAATGTTGTTTGTTATATAGTCTGGGATTTCAAGTTCGAATCCCAGTAAGAGTAAAATTATTTTAAATTTATCAAATGACGAATGCCGCAGTAAAAAAAATGAAAATGAATGAAATAAACTCTAGTTCACTCTGTTTGTTTATTTATCTTGTCTTACATTTCTATTTTGTATTTTAATTTTTAACAAATGGGCATTATTGTTTGTAATAAACTCTAAATGTTAAGGTTGCAGTTGATTTTGGTAGAATTTATTGACGAAATAGGCATAAAGTTTTTTAGGGTGGCAACAATGGTATTTTCATACATTTCAATGTTCGCTTGCGCACTTTGTTTTTATTTGTATAATGATGCTCATAGGCGCGTATATGCAAACAACAAAAGCGAATCATGTCGACTGAATTAAAAGACAATTTAATTTTTTGCCACAACATACTATTGTTCCTTATATTCAAACGTGCCACAACCTAAACCGGTAAAGTAGCCATTTATCCACTATAAAATTTAAAACTTTTACTGGCATTCATACTTGTACTTGTTTCTCTTTATGGAAAATTTATGAGTTGAAAGTATTGATCGTTAATGATTGAATTAAAATCGCTGGATAGGTAAGTATATGAGTGGAAGAAAAAGCGGTCAGTTAAATTGTTGAACACACTTACATATGTTGTATGTGCGTACGGTCATACATACATATTTATGGGTATAAAAAGCAAAATACTTTTCTTTGTGTATGACAGCTATTAGACAGAGGGAGGGAAAGATAAAAATGTTGCCAGACATGTAAATAAATATCTTTTCTAGAAACATTTTTTATGATACAGATGAAATTAACAAGGGATATAAAATTAGTACAATTTAACTTTTAATCAGGTATAACAGAGATAACTAAACTTTAGACTACCGCATAAAGTAAGGCATAAAGAAGAAATTTATGGTGGCATTTTATCTATCGAAAGTAATTACATATGTATGTATGTATGTAAATATTTACGAGATTTTCACTTTATCGTATCTACATCGTCAACGTGAAATTTGTTTAAAATTAAAAAAAAATATAATTAAGTCTAATTCATAAGTCGAATAATAATTAACTCGAAATTTTTTATTTTGAGATATTAGGGATTCTGTCTAAAATAAATCGTTTTTGTGTGTTTAAGTTAAAATATAAATGCTTATATACATATGTACATGCATATGTATGTATATTATTAATAATGACATTTTATTATGTATTGAAATTTAGCTAAGTGGTATACATATGTATCTGAAATAAGAAAAGGAGAATAAAAATGAAAAAGCTCTTATGTCAACTTAAGCCATTATTATTTATTGACACAATTATGTATTTTGGCAATTATTTATACAGATACTATCCATGTTAAGTGTCTGTTCTTTTTTTTTAATTTATTTGGTTGAAATTCTAACCATCTGGCACCACTTTGATCAGTTTGTTTTAGTTAAGTGAAATGCTTCAATACACTTTTAGGAGGGAGATACTATTAAAAAGACCGGTTTTCCCGGCATTTGACAGTCACCTTAAGCAATACAACAACGACAGCAATGTTTGTATGATTGCGTATGTTAAAATGTTACTTCTTGTTGTTGTTTTTATCAGTCCATCTCTATTTCAATTTAAAGAATGTCACACAAGTTTTGTTGTTTTAGTTTATGTATGTCTTTCTGTAGCATTTTTTTAGCATCTACTAAACGAAATTCTTTTCTGTCACATAAAGAAGGAACGATAACAACAGGTAAAGTTTCTAAAACTGGCTTGTTGGCAAAATAATAGATCTCAACACACGCTTACATAATAAAATAAAAAATGTTATAAAATTCCAGGTTGTAGGTATGTAAGTACACATATATGCTAAAAAAATGAATTACTTTATTAATTAAAGTTAAAGAAAATATATTATTAACACCTTTTCATAAAATTTTAGTGAAAAAAAGAGTATAGAGATAATCACTATTTATCACTTACTATAAAACTCTTAATCGCTCATATTTTCTGTTATTAAAATACTCTCATTATATTCATTATTATTATTATTTTCTCTCTTTTTGTTCTTAACAGTATTATTTTGCACTTTGGGACAGACTTTCTTAATTTTCACTTCGTTTCGTAGGTGCTTATGATATTTTTCATTCAATTTGAAACTCTATTATACATTGTTTGTTGCATTTCTTTTATTATTTTCATTCTATTTTGTATTGCAATTGCAGCAACTAGGTAGGTGTAATATAATTTTCCTTGTGTATTATTTTTATTCTAGTTTGCATAATTAACACCTTTCTATACTTTATATTTTTTTTTTTTTATTTAAATAACTATTTTTAACTTCTTTCTTTATTATATATTAAAACTTAAATAATAAAAATGCTTATTTTTATGATTATTAACATTTGTTTTTGTTATTGCTTTTAATGATCACATTAAGATGTGATTGAGCGAGCACTTGTTAATTTTTCCACCCAAATACAATACGAATAGAACGAATTGAATATTTAATTTGCTTTTTTCGCTTAATTCTTTTATTGTTATACATTTAACAATCAAATTATTTAAAACCTCTCACACATACACACTTTAGCAAACAATCGGTTCGTTTATTTTATTATTATTAAAATTTTCCTTTAACCGTTTAACACGTCATTATTGCTGGATTTACCACTGAAAACTGTTTTTTTAAAGTTCTACAAAGAGATATTCGCTCAAACGCTTGCTTGCCAGTGCTACACTTAAATTACTTGCGTGTAGGTTTACTCAAACACATGAAACAAGTACACTAAAGTACAAATTCTCTGTACTTAGTGCGGCTTTATAAATTTTACATCTGCACTGAATTCAAAAGAGAAAAAGTGAATAATAAAATATTAACGATCTTAGAGAATAATAAAAAGAAAATAAAGTAGGGGTGGAACAAAAAAAATGTGTATAGTGTGCTCGTTTTTAACCAAATGTAATAGGCTGATTCTGGTCCAAACGTTTGAAAATGAATATTTTAATTGTTATTTTCAATATAAATTTAAAAACGTTTATAAAGGAATTTTTCACAATGATGTTATAAAAGAAAGTGGACTAAATAAATGTAGCCAATCTAAACAAAAAAAAAAATATCGCTTTGCTACTTAAAATTTACAGAAAATAAAACCTTTAAATAATCTTCCGATCTGGCAACTCCAATAAATGCAGCGAATCCAATAAGAAATTTTGTTGGCTTACTTAGCCCGGGCACAAACCAGTAATATACAGGACACAGTCTGCACTTATTACTCACCTACCTTCTCATATTGCAAAAAATGCATTGTTAGTTTTATAGCAATGGTGAAATTAAAGACTATATTTTTCTTGAAGTGAAAAATACCACCCCATTAACGTTGCACTGTATTATCACACTTTACCATCAATTTGTAACGTTATTCACTTACCATGCAATATGTAAAATACAAGCAAGAATTCATTAACTAACCACAATTTAACACTTGAGGGAAAATTCACTGCCTCAAATGAGTAATAATTTAGCAAAACTTGTAATATGTACGTAATATGTATAATATTGCGTACCTTACTTAAAAGATAACTAAAAAAGTTTCATAATAAAATTAATTTTAATGCCAATTTTTGTTTAATTTCAGAGAAAAGTTTTTTACGCTGTCAATTTCAGTTTACCTCTGATGAATTTAATAAAGGGAAACTCGGAGTGCACGTATTGGTATTCCTCTTCACCACGAATTCACTTTCATATGTATAACTTGTTTACTTACATTTTTAAACAATTGAAAAAATGCAGAAATTCAGTTTCCGTGATATTTTTACTCTTTTTTGTTCTATCTCTCTTGCCCTTGTTTTATTTGAAGGAGAAAATAACGAAGATTAAAAATAAATTTTAAATAAAGAAGATTTAATAATAAAACACACGATTTGAGACAAGTAATAAAATAACTTTAATATGTACTTTAAAGCGAATATTTCAAATTTTTAGTGCTTTTTTAAATTTGATGTGCGTTCTAAAAAAGTTGGCATCACTATTAGTAACACTCTGTACAAAACAGCTGTTGAACCGTCAAATTGGATGAAAGGCAAAAAAAAGAAAATTGCAAAAACAAGAAAATTTGTTCAGTCCCAGAAGAAAATTGTTATTAAACGGGTCGTGTACGTGTACAAATATAATCTGACTGGATAAATGGTTAAAAGGAGAAGTAAAAACTGAGAAAGTCTACATATATAAAAAAGAAAATTTTTAAAGAATTACATATGTGTACATGCTGTGGTTATGAGAAATGAAAAGTGAATTGTTAATAAAAGAAATTCTATGAAATTAAAGTTATAAAAGAATAGTAATTTCATAGTATATTTCTCTGTGATTACAAGAAAGGTTTTATTTTATGTACACATACAAATTCATTCCAAAGTGTGATGTAAAATAAGTTTTAGTTTCTATGAGTTTATTGGAGGTAATCAGTTATTCCATTTAATAATTAGGTTTTAAAAAGTTTGCATATGCATACACATACGTTAATATGCATAATAAAAATAAATATTAAAAACTCTTTGGCAACACATTGACCTCCATCTTCCTTGACATTATTTTCTTTAGGATTTATTGATTTCCTTCATCTTAAATTATATTCGTTGTCGTTACAATAAAAATAAACCGTTGATCTTCTTTGTCTGCAAAAAGCACTAGCATTAGCACATTCATAACAACATATAACATTTTTCATCATTCCTACGTCACATGTGCATAAACAATGTTATTGTTTTTCCTTTTTTGCTTATACAATAAAATAAATTGAACTTCAAATAATATTCTAAAACAATACCAATGTGATGGTCAAAATTCATAATTATGTATTAGTTTATATTATTCTCATATTCCCTCTTCCATTATTATAATTTTTGTGGTTTACTTGTGTGCTTCTATTGCACTTTGTTGTATTCATTCTGCACATGATAGGTATATATCTCATATAAACCTACAATACTGGTCAAAATTTATAATTTTTAGTTTCTAAATTTATGTACCTTTTTTTGCCATAAAATATTATCATATTCGCCCGTTCCTTTTAATGACAATTTTTTTTTTGTTTACTTTTGTGGACCCCTTCTACATATTTACCAATTTTTTGTTTTACTGCTACACATGATTTTTCTTTTTTTCCAATTTCCTATTGGATAATTATTTTACAAACGTAAAATACCTACTGTGGTTAGCATATCTACTCAAGTGTCTGTCAGTTGATCTTTTATTTGTTTGATTGATGTGTCCCCCTTTGAGCCCACTATTATTTCCCTTTGCTACAACATCATAACCAAACTGTAAATAAGGTGTTGTTAATCAATATGAAAGTTTTACCACTTCCATTCGCAAATATTTTTCTCTAATTTTTATTCCATGAATACGCATAATTTGGTCAAATATGGTACATACGTACTATATATGAACTCGTATATATTTTGTTTATTAACTGTCTTATAATTTTTGCAATTAAAAAAAAAATACATAAATTATTTCCAAAACGCGGTATTAGTTTTGGAGCTGTTTACTTCAAGAAATGTTTTGTTAGTGGCCACAAACAACTGTTTAATTTATTTTTTTATTGTTTTTACTTGTGTTTATTTGGCCGTTAAGCCAACCACAATTTAGTTCCGGTACTTGTATTGATATCAGCCCTAACACTGGCGTAGATATTTCTCAGCGTGTGGGATAATTTGTGCATATTGAATCTCCTAAACACAATATAAATCAAATTATTTTAAAAATGAGGCCGCCAAATCGTCTCGCTCGTGATGAGGTTTTCTTTCTCTTGTGTTTATTTTATTTTTAGTTATAAGTCAGTTTTAGGTTCGTTGTAAGAATACATATTTTAGTTTGAAAAATACTTTTATTTTAAATTTTGCTGTGCTCCGGGATCAAGGGCGTAATTTGTATCTTTGTTTTCTATATTTACCATTTTGTGGTAAATTAGATACCTACTGTATAGTAATTAACTAGATTATTTTCTAAAACAATCGTAATGTTTATTTACAGCCATGTCATGGAACCCAAATCTGATCGAAAGTGGTTTAAATTCTGAAAATTTACAGCATTATGTATAATAAAAAATTAGCAGGTCGTTGTACACAGTGGCTAAGTTTGTCATTCCAATTCGTGGAAATTCTTACTCAAAGGTACAAGGAGTTTAATTTTTTGGATTATCCGACTAGTTAACAAATATAGGGTATGGAAAGTTTTAATAATATCAGTCTATAGCGGGTGATAAACTTGCCAGTTTTTTGTCCCATATACTAACGAGTTGCTAATTTTTCATTATACATACGGCCGTTAATTTTTAAAAAATTAAATATTTTTCCCAAATAAAATCACTTTAAGGGCCATTATTACAACTTGCCGTTAGTTAAAGGTAGGATTTTATCAGACCGATAAATTGATTTCTGTTATTACAAGTTAACTTTTACCTAAAGGTAAGGCAATCTTCCCAATAACTTTATCGGTCAATTTAGGTTAAAATTTATTTTTAATAACAAAAGCTAATTTATCGGTCTGATAAAATCCTACCTTTAACTAAAGACAAGTTGTAATAATGGGCCTAAATGATCAAACTGGTATTTATATACGCATATATTTGTTATGAATATAACGGTGTTTGATACTTTCAAAGTTGAAGGTGGTCATCTGGAAATATTTATCGTTTTTTAAAAAACAGAATTTTTGGAATTGAAACCATTTCCGAACCACTTCGAAATTAAGTTCAATGACATTGCTTGTATTCTTGTTATAGAATATGTATGATTACTAATCGATTGCGATTAAAAAAATAAAAAAATTATCCGGTTTATTTAGAATTACAAGAAATAATCAGAAATGTGATTATTTTGTATTACTCTTAATTAGTATCAAAACTTTATCCCTAATTTCTTTGATATTATATTTCCATAAGAACTTTGCAAATCAGACAAGATATATTCCGATAAAAATATAACATAAATAATTTAATCGCATTATTTTTTGAATATTTCTGATTATCTTTTAGATATCATATCGTTATATTTAATGCAAACGGATGTAAGTAAACTTTTTGGTTTTTTCCGGAGAAGCAAAAAACCTTATAAATCCTGAAAACCATATAATTTTCTGGATCGAGATATAAGTATTGGCATCCATATATACAACAAATGACTTTTTATGTAAGTTTTTCATTTAAATATGTATGTAATTATGTCTTAAATTTAGAAATACATGCACTTGTAGTTACATCCATTTGAATTTCGTTAATAAAATCGCCATTTTTGATCATAGGAATCTAAAATTCTGTACGAGCATGTATTTTGATGAAACGAACCATAATTAATAAAAAAGAACTCAATTACGAAATTTAGTGTAGTTACGTCCGTTTGCATTTGAAATGATGTGTTATGAAAAAAATCTTGTTTTAGTTTATTTTTATTCATTCGCTTAATTACCACTAATGTAATTACTTTGAATATCAAAACTATAGAATAATTGGCGCAATTAGGTTTTATTTGTTTTTGAGAAAACATTCGATTTTATTTTCACTCCAATTTGTTTTTCAGAATATACCCAATTATATAAATTTCGTAGTTAGAAAGAACCGCAAATTTATAGATAAAATATGAATTATAACAACAAATATAATTACAAAGAGTCTTAAAAGGGATATCGAAATGTATTATATATACATAAATAAATAAAAAAATATAGAAATAAATCTATATATATAATTTCGTTGTTTGTCCGGATTTATGTCCAATTCTCTTTCCACAGCATTTTGAAGCCGTCTGAGGTCGCAGAAAGCTGAAATTTTGCATACTTAAAGCTCATTTGCTCCACATGTGCCAGACGGAGCCAGATTTTTGATTTTCCGACTATTGTCGTCTTTATTCCTAGTAAAAAATAAATATGTTACCGTTATTATAAACCTCCCAAAAGACTAATAAAAGACGAGTATAGTACTTTGATCTGGGTATACAACATATTGTATTTAAAGGAAAACTTGCATCTTACATATATAAATAATATTAAGACCTCTCTGATACTTAGGAAATACATATAGTATTCAACAGTGTTTCTAAAAAAATTCCTTTTCTTCTTTTGTTTATTTGTAATTTAAAAAATCTTTTGAGATTAATACAGAATAAATAAATCACTAAAATAACAACAACTGGTTTACATAAAAAATAATTGAACTTCCCACACTTATCAATGTGTTGCAATAATATTGTAGAAAAAAAAAATACAATTGCAGACATGATGTCTTTATTCCGAAAACAAGTTTACTAATGAATATGTTGAATATTTCCCATATAAAACTGGTATTTGTTATGTCATGTTCTGTGAAGTAACAGATAATGTGTGTTGTTGGATATATCAGTGAAAATCTCTTTTCTGCCATAATTATCAACGTATTTGCTTTTTAATAATTAATTTATATTAGACTTACAATCAACCTTAAATTACAAACCTCGTATATAATTTCTTCAAAGTGATAATATAGCAGTCATTGTTCTAAATAAACTTGAATGCAAAGTTATTTTTAAATTATACACAATTTAATTTATCTGTTTAAAACGAACTACATATGTACATATGTATTTACTTTTGTTTTTATTATTTTTCAGCTGCCGTATTTCAATTTTAAATAAACCAGTTTAAAAAACATTTTCAATCTACTACCGTTGAAACGTCATTGAGATTTTTGGCTGATGTTTTAATAAATTTTTTAGATGTTGCATGTGCTTTAACCAAATTTGGGATTTGTGCCGATTCCAATATTGTAAATCAACAGAGAGCAGCCCCAAAATATGCGTTTCAATAAGGCCGAATTAGCAACATTGGCCTCAAATCCCACAACAAAGTTCGAAAAAGAAGGTCTTTTAATTATTACCGAAAGACAAGAGGGTTTCTTTCGTAAAGCTGATGGTAATTATTATTAATATTTATGTATGAAAATCCTCGTATATAATGCATGTAAGAAAGTTATACTTTCAAAAGATTTCTGTGTTAAAAACATCTTTAGCTTTAAAATATTACAGTGCGAGCTCGATTTTCGCAACTTGAAAAAATCTGGACTGTTGCAATTACCGAAAAAGTTGCAATTATCGACCACTTTTTTTGTACCTGAAAATACCCCATTTTTAATAAAAAGAAAAAAATTATTTGTAAAAAACAATTTTTTTATTAAAAAAACAAAAAACTAACTGTTTAAAAACAGTCTTCTTGTTGAAACATTGCCGTAGCGAGCAATTTTTTGTTTTAAAAAGTGAATTATATTTGTATTTGTGTTTTAAAACGTGTATGGGACAACACTAACGTGGGAGAAATGCTATTGAAATGGGATTCTTTGATTAAATATGATTACTTTTATAAAACTGCGTTTCTGAACAAGAAACACAAACAGAATTTATTGTAAATATATTAAAAAAATAGTGTTGCACTTATTGAGACTCTTTTTTGAAAATCGTTGCACTTATAAAGACTGTAATGTAAAAAATTTGCCTGTTGCGCTAATCGGGGTGTTGCGTTAATCGGGGGTTGCGAAAATCGAACTCGCACTGTATTTTATTTCTTGAACATTTCAATAAGTAAATTAATAGCATATTATTGTTATACAAGTCTTGTTTTTGAACAATGATTCAACTGGAAAAATTATTTTTTTATATTTCAAAGCAATGAATAGTCTGTAGCATATAGTCATATCTATGTAGGTACGTTATAAAAATCATGTTTGAATTTATGCTGTTCTGTAAATCACAAATTTTATTTGAAAACACAAGATAATAGATATTTTTTATATATTCTAATGAAAATGTACGAATATTACGATCTGGTATTTTAATTGAAATTGAATGAAATTTTAAATCTGAAAGGATTTCCCCTTTTACTCATTGCCTTAATGACTATTGCCACTACGTCTTTGATTTTGAAAAAATGTTAAAATAATTAAACAAGATTAGTTTTATATGATTTTGAAAATGCATACAAACGATTTAAATTTCGAAAGAAACCGTTTTTCAAAACTAAAAATCACATAGTATATCCCTTTTAAAAATAAGATTAATATTCTTCTATCAAAGATTATTTATTTTAAAACTTGTTTAATAAATTCTAGATTTACACATAAACCTTAGGTGTACACAAAATTTTAACTACCGTATTCATCGAAAATATGAACATGGCATAATTTCACCAGTATTGCATAGAAATTTGTCAAATAAAACTTTAATAATAGATATTATTTTCTGGAAATTAAAATTTCATTAATAAACATTTACATATTCGAAATGCAAGTGTAATATATTAATAATATATATTAATATATTATATATTAATAATATAATACTTTATCATGTTCAAATTCAAAGAGGAAAATAATAATTTGAAATTTAGTTGCATTTTTCTTTTAGATTTCGATATTTATGTTTTGCATTTTTCTTATAAAATATTTTCATGTAGTAGTAGTATTGCCAAAAAAAAATATAGCTTTTTAATTTTATTCTGTCTCATCTAATCAAAATATTGGAATTTTTAAAAATGGAATGGAATTTTAAAAAATAGTATTCGTTAAGGATAACGCCTGTATTCAAAAAATATAAGTTTATTTGACGATTTGTCAAATAAGCCTTACTAAAATCTATAATTTTTTTTATAAATACAGCAGTAAGACTGAAATATAACATTTAAGAAATATTATAAGAAAAACGCCAACCTTCATTTTAGAAAAGAAAATGACATTAAATCTTATTTGAAATTTAAAGAAAATTACTCCAGATAAGCAGGCTGAGCACCAGCGAAATGACAGTTGGTACATGCTTCTCCATCAAGCAATCAATTTCAATAATAAATAATTTTTTAGAATCAACCAATCAATTATAATAAAGCGCTTATTTATTAATATTTTGCAGTAATTGAAATTTACACAATTGTTATAAATGTGAAACTACAAAACAAAAACTGTTATTTATTAGTTTTATCTGTATTAAAACATTTTAATATTTCACAGGTTCAGGATAATAAAAGAAAAAAAAAAAACAAATGTGTTTTAAGACATTAATGCAAGCATAGGTAATGATTACAAATATTTTGGTAACACAAAATAATATCTAATCTTAAATTTCACCAATTTTTTTTTTTTGTTTGTTTAATATTAATTATGCAAGATTTATATAAAACCAATAATCATATAATCCAAGCAATTTATAAAGTAAGAGCTTCACTGTATTTAAAATATATTCAAATAAATATGTAGATAAAACACCTGTTCTTTGTTTCTTTATATTAAAATTGTTGTACAATATTGTTCAAGTACAAACATTAAATGCAATTTTTTTTCATTAATTTTTTTTACTTTCAGTCAACTATCCACGTTGGTGTAAATTAAGAGGTAATCTCTTATTTTATCTCAAAGATCATGAGCCACTATCACAACTAGCTGGAGTTTTGGTTTTAGAAAATTGCCGACCTTTAATCAAAAGTGAAGAAAGAGAATTCGATGGATTTGTTTTTGTTTTAGGAAAGTTAAAGCTATTAATATACAGAAGTCATGAATTATTTGCATAATGAATAAAAATCGCAATTTTTTAAACCATTACAGAATTTGAAGGCAGTTTACCTCAACGGATTTCAACACGCACAGCCAAAGAACGTTTGGAGTGGGTAAAGTGTATACAATTGGCCTCGTATACTTATCTAAATAAGCAGATACAATATTTGGAAGATCAAATTGCAATAAGTATGGGCAATCGTATAGAAAAAGGATTACCATTATATGCGCCGGCAAATGATGCCACTTTATTGGCTGGTCTCTTAGACTTAAATTCGTCTACAAATTCAAAGAAAACAACAAAAATCGAAGAAGGTGATCTTATACAATTTTAAATTATTTAATTTGTTATTTTAAATTTTGAATTTTCAATTTCAATTACATACATACATATTTCCAATTAATATATTCGTGATTTTAATTTTGTATAAACTAGTTTAAGTTATTCGAAAGCAAATACTTTGGTTTGGTTAACAAAATTAAATAAAATAATAGCAATTTAACATTTGAAATCAATTCAAGAAACTAATATTGATTTTACAAATGTATAGGTACATACATATATTTTTGTTTTATTTTTATATATTTGTTTTTGTTGGTTTTGGTTAAAGAAAATTTAAATAGAAATTATTTGTTGTTTATATGAGAGATTTCTTATTAATTGCCCCAAGAATTGAAATAAAAATGTAAAAAAATATAATGTTACTAAAAAAAAAGACTTTTGAATTGCTAAGTTTTTACAGGTAAAATAAATTTCTATTTAAAAAAAATCAATAAGAGAACTTAAATCTGTTTTTTTTTTCATTTAAAATAATTGTAGATCTATCGGAGATACCAATATGTGAATCAGCTTTATCGTGTGATAATTTGCCATGTACCGATAATGGTCGTCTGCCCTGTCCAAGGGTTGTATGTGCTGTTCTTATATCGGGGGATGATATAATTTGGCGCGATTATGCACGCACTGAAATTGTGGAAAATTGTAAAAATCCACAGTTCTTATGTACCATTAATTTTAAACAAAGTGATGGTTTCAATGCAGATACTCCACTTAGATTTACTGTTTATGATGTTCGTGAAAAAGTTTCATCAATATCGGTACCCATTGGTTATGCTGAAGTGGTTTTAGGTGCAATACAGGTAAAAAAATTTTTCTTTATTTTGCGTTAATAAGAAAAATAATAATAACTATGAAATAGGATGCAACACGATTTCGTATACCTTTAAGATCTGTTTATGGAGACTGTGGTTTTATAAATATTGCCTCTTGGGCTCCAGACACCGAAAAACAATTGCCGCCACCAAGATCAACAACACAAGTATTTGAACCAGAATCAAAGGGACACAGACGTACACAGTCATTGCCACCAAAATTAGGAATTAAATTATTTGTGCCATTTCAAGGCAATATACAGAGAGTGTTTTCGAATCCTAAGGTAAGGGCTATTAAAAATGAAGAATTTATATTTTCTTAAAAGTTTCTACACGTTGTTTTCTGTAGATACACACTTATCGTCTGAACTCTAGCCTGGGCGCAGATATAAGTGTACATGAAACTTTGATGGAATCAAAAATATGTTTTGTTATACCGCAACAACTATTGTAAGTATATTGGCCGAGGTTTGCAACATTAAAAGAAAAAAAGAAAAGATTATAATGTGGATACTCAATTACAGATCAATTTGGATTTTGCGGGAAAAAGAATTACTTCAAGAAATTTCAGGTATGGGTGAATTGGGTGGCGAGTGGAGACGCAAACAGATTGATCTTTTAGATAAACATTTAAAGCTTTTAAAAGACTATTCACAAGCGAAACAAAATTTACAGCAAATAATAAAAGATGAAGGTATAAAATAAACATTTAAAATGCCATTCAATTTAATTTAATAAAAATTCTCATTTTGTCAGGTTCATACTTTAAAAGATCTTCTGTGAAAACTGATGAGTCTTTAGAATTCATACCAGTAAATTTACACTTGCAGCGCATGTGGGCCCAAAATGACTCTGTTAATCGTACCGGAGTTTTAGACATAATAACTGTGGGAGCTTTTACTAGACATGCTGGCAAAGTGGGTAAATCTGGAGGTTTAATAAAGTACTTTTATTGCAATACGATTTTTAATTTGTAGTTTTTTAACCTAAACTATTTTGAATATTTAAGGCTTTTACAAGAAACCAAAGAATCACCTTCAAAATTCGAAGTGAGTAATAATTGTAAAGTGCAGGCAGCAAATGATGCTGTTCAAGCCATCAAACAATTACGCAAAGAAATCGTTGAAATCATGTCGCAGTTGCTAACATTGGCCAAGCAGAAAAATCAAAAGGGTATGATGCCTTTATGCAATGAAATGATTACAAAAACCAAAACATTATTAAATATATGGGAACCAAATTTGGTAGAAGAGGCTTTTTCATTCATAGAACAGCATCGCATAATTGAAGAACCAGATAATATATTAATGGTGAGTAATTAAATGAAGTAGTGTTTAATGAAAATCCGTAAATATGTATCAATAATTACAGCCAATGTCACCATTTCGTAAGATAACCCAACAGCTTAACGATTTAGAATTAAAATCTCCAGAATTGGAAGATTTTTCTACACCAGTAATAGCACCTCCAGATCTATGGCCCAGAGCTAAAACACCTACAGCCAACAGCAATCATAAGCTTATGCGCTCCAATAGTTTATCGCAGTTAAAAAATTCTCTTTCTTTTACTCTAGATATTGATGCTATACACAATCTACAAGATACAGTTCGCGCCTACAATGAGCAATTGCAGCGAAATGTTAAACTTAAGTCTTCCCAAGATAAACAAACATCTTACAACCCAAGTGAAAATTGTGATGAATCAACATTCCAATCTTTGCCTGTTAATATTAATTCTAATTTAGAGTTTAATGAACAAGACGAGAATCAGTTAAACACTTCCTCTATTAAACTTATTGATTTAGACGAACCATCACAATTTTCTAGTCAGGTTGCGAAAGAATTTTCCCAGCCGTTAAAGGCATTACAGAGGTCATCTCAATTGGCAAGTGAATTTGAGTATGGATCAGATAATTGCTCGATTTTGGCTTCAACATGCAATGCTCGTTTTTTGGACACAAAAATGATGAGTACTTCTCCTTCGGCCAACTATTATAGACCAACCGAAGAACCAGAACCATTAGATTTGACCCAATTAAATATAGAAGCCAGTGTCATGTGTTTGGTTAGTAAAATTAAATTTCTATGTGGTCGCTGTGGCAGTCCAGCTATACGCTTAAGGCAACCCAAAGTACCTATTAAAAGATCAGGATTTAGTAATAATTCGGTACCAGATGTTGTGGATAATGCTAATACACAACCCAGCACCAATATAGAAATTAAAGAAAATAAATCCGAAAGAGGTCATTCACCAAACGGGAATAGTAATAATGGCTTGAATTTAGATTTAACGCAACCCATAGTGTCAAATGATAATCAGGCAGCCACTAAGAAGGGAAACAAATTCACAGATGGTAAGTCGGTATAAGTACATACATGTACAATATATGTATGTACCATTTAAATAATCCCAACTATTCTATTTTATTTTATTTATTAGGACTTGACTTATCACTTACCACTGATTGGGCTTCCGAATTAAGACCGTCCATGCGTAAATTACGTCATGCTATGGATGGTCTTTTAAAAACGGCTCGTCTCATGCACTCAGTTCAACGCTTACAACAGAATATAGACAGAATAAGTGGAAATTTGGAAATAATGTACAGAAGAGATGTTTGTTTTTCACAAGCACTTACTGCTCTTACAAGTGCATTAATGGCAAAGTTTTGGGGCTGTGAAATTACACACAACTTTATCAAAATCCTTTGTGATTTGGGACCTCTTGCTTATTTTGAAGGTTTACTGTCACTCTATGGTAACGAAATTGATATGTGGGGTGATATGTGTATAGCAATTGAAGATTTATCGGCAGTGGATTTTAAATTGGTGCGTAGCAACAATGATCAACATTCAACACCAACACCTCGCGTTAGTGGCTCAAGGCAATCATTAAGAATTGATTTGCCTGTACCGGAACATGTTTATTCTCTTTTGCCGACCAAACAAACAGTGGAATTTAAGGTGACACCAGTCTTCTTTAACATTGGCATTAATGAAAAGGCAACTTTAGCTGAGGCAGTTGGTCGAACCCGAGAACAACATCGTTCAAATTGGGACAATTATACAAGGCTAAAACAGTATTCTTCACGTTTTCGTAAGTTGCCTTTGGCTGCTTCGGAGACTTGTAGTAAAAATGAGCATCAGAAGTCCACGTCTGAGCTGTTGTTGAATCTCTTGAATTTTATGGAAGAACAATTAAAGGCAAATGTATCGAAAAATATAAAAATTTTACATTTGGCCGAGGATGCCTGTCGATTAATGTCTGGTCTTCGTTTTACATCTTGCAAGAGTGCCAAAGATCGTACTGGCATGGCGGTAACGTTAGAAGAATGTCGAGTATTGGTACAAGAGTTTCAGTTACCAGCAAAAAATGTGCCCTATGTCTTAAATACAATGAGGAGCGAGGGTTGCCGCATGGATAATGTTTACAAAAACATTGATAAACGTAAATATGCTTTCAATTTGCCTCAGGTTTTAAGTTTACCAGCCATGTATAGGCCACCAGTAGGTGCTTATGGTAAAGCAGAGACTTGAAATGTTGAGTTTTACTTTCAAAATAGTTGTTACATTGATTGGGACACGAAATGAAATTACGCTTAAACGAATTATTTTAAAGCACATGTTCTTCAGTTTTTAACTTAAGTAGTATGTACCTAACTTTCACATATATCCATATATTTAACATTAAATATAAATAAATTTAAGGGTTTAAACGCTGTAACAGACTCGTAATGTGCAATAGAACCTTACATGACCTGTTTCCACACCCTTTTTTTTAATATATTTTGTTGATTTCTAATTTATTGTTAATGTATTATTATATTTATAAAAATTTGAGTATATTTTAAAGTAAAACGTTGTGCCAAATATTTAATACCAATAAAAAAAAACATGTTATATACACATCACATAATTTCAGAGTAATAAAATAATCATAAAATAAAAACAAGAAAGAAATCGACCTGCTTTTATTGATAATAAAATAATTATACAAAAACGAGTAACCGCGTATGGGGTGCAAAACGAAATCGTATTAAATAGTAAGCTTGTATTTTCTCAAAGACAAAACTGGGGGAATTTGGTAGTGGACGCGGTACCTCACATACAAACTAAATATTGATTTTTGTATATCTTGGGAACGGTTAAAGGTAAAGTTTCTGAATTTAGTCTCTAAGACTTAATAGTCAATGTTAAAAATTGGGCGGAATTGGACAAGTGGGCGTGGTGCTTTCTATATAAATTAAATATAAATTTTTGCGTATCTGGAGGACGGTTAAAGGCAAAGTTTCAGAATTTGGTCTGTATGACTTCACAATCAATGAAAATCTTAAATACCTAATTGAATAAATTTAAACGCGTTTAATTACATAATTATGTCAAATTATGAAAAAAAACTTATGGGTCGATTATGGATAGGAACTCAACAGCTGACAACGCAACTGAACTAAAAATTCATATTATGATGTATGGCAACTGAAAACATAGGCAACTATGAAAAAGTAAACAATTGCGTTGATTTTTCTGGTGTAAATATTTTGAAAATTGAAAAATAAATAAACTTTATCTATGATGAGTTCTATGGATCTAGTTTTTTATGATAACGAAGAAGAAGAAGTCAAGGTAGCATCTATTAGGCGGCATTTAAGGGACTATTCTAATCCCCTACGATTACTGTTTGCACTGTAACTATAAAATGTCTAGTTTGTTTAAAGTACACTTACATCTTATAGCTTTAAGCCATACTTATGTCTTCCTAAAGATGTTGTCAGCTACACATTAGAGATTTTACATAAAGACAGCAGACAAAATTATTCCACTGCAATACCGCCACTTCAAAAAGTTTGTGCGGCTCTAAGGTTTTTTCCGAAATAACACGGCAACGAACTTAATTTCCAAGTGGCTCAATCCACGTTGCCTGTGGTTTATTTTTATAAATTAAATCAAAAAATATACTTATTTTTTAGTTTTTGGCGCCTTATGACACAACCACATAGCAACCACAAATATGCAGTTACCAATATATTCACCATTTAGCAACTGAGTTGCCAGTTGTCATCTGTAATACTATTTCGGCAACTGGCAACGCAAATCAAGTTCGGTTGTCATCCACTTAAAATAAATATTTATTATCACAGCAAGATTTTTTCCATTTGGCGACTTTTCTGCGTTTTGATTCCGCTAAAATTCTTCCGATTGTATGTATTCTGCATTACGACCGGAACTCTGTTTCATTATTTTATTGATTTTTGTTATTTTAACAAAAAACAAAACGCTAAAAATTTGGCAATTTCAAATTGCTTATATACACTGAAGCGTTTTCGTCTATTGTATTAAATGTAAACTTTAAAAAGTTAAACAAAATTATACAAAATATAAATTCAATATAATTTCCTTTAAAATGTAAGTTTTTTTTAAGATTTTTATCAAAAAAATTAACTTTTAGGCTCTTTGTGCCTTTATGATCCACTAAATACGAAATTTTGTTTTAAATCGCAAAAAAAAAACTCTTGAAAGGAATTCAAAAATAATTTTAAAGAGGAATATTTATATCCGCACATCCCCATTTGCGTTGGTCTAGCAAATATTTACATTTAAAAAAAAGCAAATCGAGGGTTAGTCAGAACATGGTCAACAGACAATTACTTATTGTTTGTTTTTTATTTTTGCATAATTTAACAAATTGTGTGTTATTTTTCTGCTATTTTAATAATCATTGATGCGCCCCATTTTCAGACGTTCCTTTTTAATTTCAGTGACTATCCAAGATGGTGTATTTTTAATTGGATGTGCACTAGGATACCTCAGTGGCTTTTCAGGTCCGTCAAATGGATGAGTTTTGGCCAATTTACGTTCCAAATACATTTTATTCACTTCTTTAATATCACGATGACGATCCATGTATAAATTAAATGCCTGTTTTAATGGAAAGAATTTCTGATCCGACAAATAGATTTCTGGAAAATCATACTCGAAAATGGGTTCTTTCAAATCTAATAAAACATAATATAATTAGATGATGTACACATTAAAAGGTTCATACTAAAATACTCACTTAAAACATCGTGATAAAATTTTGTAAGAGAATTGTCATAATCTGTTTGATAATAAGATAAACCTGCTGGAGTTATGTCATCTTGATATTGACGATAGAAATCGTACGTTTTAAAAGTACGTTTTTCTAAATTAGCATAATCTTCGGTTGATAGTTTGAAAGAACTGAAATCAATCTTTTTCGTTTGTTTGTATAAAATAAAAATGAAACGTTGATATCCTATACCCTTGGGAGGAAATGGCGGGAGATAATTGACTATGACGTCTCCTTTATCTACCTCACCATTTGGTATATTTCCACTAAAAATATAAATGAGTATATAATACAAGTTTTTTAATTTAAATGTTAAGGTTTTAACTCACATAAACCAATGAATGTATTCTTTATCATTAGCTGTAAAATGTCCATCTGGATTGGTAGCAATTAAAGTCCAATATGATTCACCATTGGCAGGTTTACCGGTAATGGGATCAGATTTACCATCGAATTTAACTAAAGGAGCCTGCCTGGCCTCTAGCGGTTTTATTATATTGCCATTGTACACAGGCACCAAGGTATTATCAGTTACTTGATACTGAAGCAAGTTAAAGGATTATATTTTAAAAGTTTGCGATGAAATTTCTCATTCAACTTACTTGTATATTTAAATTAACTCGAGGTATAAAATATGCAGCGCCAAAAAGATCTTCAAATATACCATAATGGTCAGCTATAATGCGCAAATCAAAACATCTTGTTGTTTTAACATAATCATTTTGGACTTCATTTAAGTCGATTAACACTGAAATATATTTTACAAAATATGTATTTGTTTTTAATATTTAAATATTTTGTGTAAAACATTCACTTATAAATTAAATTAATGAATAAAATAGTTCGTTAACAGTAATACACTTACGGCCGTATGTATAATGAAAAATTAGCAACTCGTTAGTATATGGAGAAAAAAACTGGCAAGTTTATCACCCGCAATAGGCCGATATTATTCAAACTTTCCATATCCTATATTTGATAACTAGTCAGATAATCCAAAAAATTAAATACCTTGTACCTTTGAGTAAGAATTTCCACGTATTGCAATGACAAACTAAGCCACTGTGTACAACCACCTATTAAATTTTTATTATACATAAGGCTGTTAGTTATTACATATAATAATTGGTTGTTTCAGACATGGGCCTTGTTTTGGACTAATTTAAGGACTTTAAATAAGAATATTCCCGCACTTTTTGTCTATAGACGTGACCTTTTTCAGCTACAATATATTCTGTTTTTGTCTCAGACGTTATGCAATATGTTCAAATGTGTGTATTGTGTTCACAAAATTGTTTTATCAATTTTATAACATTGTATGGAGTGTGTAATCTGTGCACATACTCACTAGATGCTCCAAACTTCAAGATTATCGGTGTAGTATTCTGCTCATCGAGCCCAAACATCACATCATCACTCGCCTTCAATTTTCAATAATCAGAGATACCATTCGAGACACAGTGAAGATCTGTCTGTCTGTCTGTCTGTCTAGTATATTCAACTGTTACCGAAAATAACCGTTCTCCTAATTAAGTTCAATGTTTACTATTTTAAGTTCAATGGATCTCTGGCTAAAGCCAACTGAGTTAACTATTTCTTCGAGTGGCCCACAACCTGACATAAACGTATACATTTTATTATTTGTACTTTTTTCTTGCACACTTCATTAGTGATTCATTATTTATATTTCACATTAAAGTAGGCAAAATAATACTGTCTAGTGCCCTAAAAGTACGTTAAAGAAGCGGAAATCTTAGGAATAAAAGCCTTTTACGTAAGAGAGTGGTCACATTCACATAACGTGTAGATACAACTTGACGGAAACTACATTTTTTAAATCAGCACGCTGCTTATTTTTACAAATTGTGATTGGAAATACTGACAATAAGATTTAATTTGAAATTTACAAATTACATAAAAACTATTCTCGAAATCTTATAAATGAACAAGTTCGGGTATGTTCTGTAAAATGAAATCAAATGACAAATAAAATAAAAAAGAAATTACGTTAATGGTCATTTAAGGCATGAGTATAAACAAATATTCAGATTTTAAAATAATAGCAATTTTACACTTCATTCGCTTTTAATTTCACTGGGATTCGCTATACCTCGTATACCCGATTATTATTTTTACTCACATTGATTACTTCTGGCTTTCTTCTCCAGTTCAGTATTGGCACGTTGTGCTTTAATATGATTCAAACGTTCTTTTAACTGTTCAGAGCGAGTCGGTTTCAATTTGGGAAAACCAATATTTACTCTGGCTGTAAGTTCAGGATCCTTATAATTTTCCTCTGCAAATAAAGACACATTTTTTATAAAAAAAAAAATCGGAATATTTAGGATTACAAAACAGCTTTTCTAATTCTCACTTACCCTGCAATCGTTGTTCAATCGTTTTTGCGACACCGGGTGGTTTACCTCTAATAGTATGACCCTGACGGCTGGCCAAAATGATTGGGGTAGTATAACGTAATGTTTGTTGCAGTTGGTTTTTTATTAAAAAGTTCCTTATGGCCATTATATGTTAATTTTTTACTGCAATTCTTTAAGTTTTCCAAAAAGAAAATAATATCACCACAACTCACGCTCTCAGAAAAATTTATCTTTTGACAGTTACAGTACAGCTGATGCAACATAGAAAACTATTCACAATAGTTTTAGGATGTTTGTCACTAAGTGTATGAGTCACAATAAAATCACACTGAAAGAGGCAGTTAAATATTAAATTTAAAACAAAATTTAAAAATTAATTCTCTCTTCTATATAGAGAAATGAAAAATGCAAAACTTTTATTCTAAAGAAGGTTGATTCGATAATAAATAGATAAATAAATAAAATAAAATTAAAAATAAAATTTTTGTATTTAGTCGAAAACATATGACATGTTTTTACATGCATGCAAACATCCATGTGTACGTACATACATATCTACATCAACAACCAACAAGAGCCGGGCAAGAGAAAAGTTGATGCGTTACTTCACTATATGGGTCCTTCCTCGTTGCAGGTTTTAAATTCATTCAATTTTAGCATTTAAAGAATAGGACGCTTTATTCTTTCGAAAGCAAAAAGGAAATTAAGAAGATATATTTCAATATGCTACCTCATTATATAATTTAAGTCTACATGTGTGGGTTTGGTAGCGTAAGGGGAAGTTTGCTGAAAGATATTTTTATATGTGGCCTGCCTGAAAAATACAAACACAAAAAATAAAAATAAAAATTAAAAAATAAAACAAAAAGTTGTTTGCGTCTACTGACAATTTACACAGTTTGAGTTTAACCCCTTTAGCGGAACCCTTATTAAAATATTCTAGTACTTTTCAGCCAACATTTTTATACAAAATTACAATTCAAAGTTACCATCACAAATCTATGTACCTATAACACAATAATAGTTATTACGTGTAGTTTATAAATTATTTTGAGGTGTAATTTCAATTATAGAGTAGAACGAAATTTTTCATTATTTACATACATACTATGTATGTATGTATGTGGAGACTAATTAATTGAACCTGATACCAGTACTTTGACCTTGATTTTTTATAGGGCAGAGTAACAGAATTGCTTTAATTAAATAGCTGTTCAAAAAGTTGTCGAATACATTTCCAAAATAAAAAATTTGTTTTTTTCTATTATTTTATAGTACGTTTTTGTGCATACATAAAACAAAAATCATTACCTTTTATGGCAATTAAATGGTAAAAATATTTAACATTTTTTTATTCAAATACTAATTGTTTTAGTCTATTATTAAACTTTTGTCATGTTAGGTTAGTAAACAAAACCTTTTTATTTTTGTTTTGTTGGCATATAAACTAAAACAGCAATTACAACATCAAACAATAATAAAAACGTAAAATAAATCATATGACAAAATACAATGCATATGTAGGTACATACCTATGTACATATGTATGGATGATACATAATATGTTTTATAGAACTTTTATTAAATTTATTATCCGTTTAATAACTGATAGATATAATATGGCGTCAAAGTGTCTTGTCTAAAAATACTGAAATTAAATTATATTTTCTATTGAATTAATTTTTATGCAACTTTGCAACCATATTGGGTTAAAATGTTAGCTTTTCCCAATTGACTATCTTTCATATTGGGTACTATTGATACGATAAACAAAAATGGATGTAAATATGTACGTATGTATGTATAAACTGAAATGAATCTAAATCTTTTTTAAAAATACAAAAAAAAATTAAAACAATTTTACAGATTTGGTAATCTAATAATCTCATCATAACATTCATTATAGGTATGTAGGTATATAAATAAATACACATGTATGTACATACATACATCCATTTAAAAATTTTACTAATTCAACATATGTATATATGTATATATATGCTATGTATCTAAACTATATTATTTTTAATATACTTACTTAATTAATACCCAGTTGGCATAATCCTTGTGCACGATATTGTCGTCAAATATGTCTTTAAGACATGTCAGTAACGGTTGTCGACAGCATCGCGGAGGTGTTCGTGCACGATGTTTTGTAGTCGATTTCTTTGAAACTGTCGATGATAAACAGAATATTTACGACTCGCTTGCATACTTAATACAATGTGCGGTCAACGACAAACGAAGTGAAACTATCGGTCAGCCAGTAGTGCACGATTTTTTCGACATTTGTTTGAAAAAGTCGCTAACGAATTGTTCTGGCTGTTGTTCTATACGTCGGATAGGATAGACTATTGTCGTGCACCAATTCTCGAGGATGTCTTTAAGCCCGAGCCAACTGTATGTATGTTTGTAAGTACACATATTAGGGCTATAACAGGTTTATGCTTATATGAAATTTAGTGATATGTTTATGTAGCCAAAGAAGTATCGTATGTGTAATAATCTGATACTTCAAAGTCTATTTTGAAGGTTTCTGATCGTGTTCAGCCGAGATAATAACAGAAGGCTAATGTTAATATTCGTACCTAATATATACAGCATATGTATGTATGTATATAAAATTGTATTTTAAAAAAGTACGGAAATTACTGCATAAGTGTGTATGTACTTATATATACATAGATATCTATGTATGTATGTACATATATACCTATGTTCACTCGATATGGACTGATATCATCAGATATTTCCATATATACCTATCTAGGAATAATTTTCCAATTTTTGTTAAATGTACATATGTATACAGTAAATATGTATGCATGTATGCATAAGTATGTATGTATATTGGTACATACATATACATATATACTATATGCATAGTATCCCTGCAGCTAAAGTTACAACTAGTAACGTTTTGAGACAGTCATGTTACTAGTTGTAAAAAGACTGTCGCAAAATTGACAGATATGAACTAGTCTAAAGGGGCCAAGTTTTTATTTTTTTAAGTTTAAATATAAAATGTGACATACAAAGTATACAGTTTTATATTGTCATTAAAGTCATTTAGTTTTCATTGTGTTATAGAAAAACATAATTCCTTCAAAACTATACGTATATTCTTTTTATCCAGAAGAATTCGAACATTAAAAGATGCCTTGAATTAGAATCAACTCAAGTAAGTATAAATAATAAAAATTTATATACATATGTATGTATGTGGTCATTTTTAAACCTATGTATATACATTCGTTAATTTTAGGTAATAAACAAACTACTTGCATAATACTGTCGAAAAAATTTACATTTTACAAGGTAATATTAAAGAAGAATATTTCATACATATATTTACAGAATTTACATTTATTTATTTACTAGCTTATAAGGAATTGAAGCGTATAACCATTGTGCAGCATTACGCAAATACGAGATATAACACCCTTGTGAATATACCAATCTATGTAAGTACAGACACACATAACACACATACGTCTATTTTAATTTACTTTTAATTTTTTCAGACTCCATTGTGAGCTTACCCAGTACAGGGCAGAAAGATCCTGAGATTGTTTTGCGTTCTTATTTATTCAATTGAAATTGTTTTTCTTAATTTTTTTTCGTTTAATGAATTTTTAATATTTTATGTTAAATATATGTAAAAAAATTCATATTAAAAAACCATTGATTTTAAATAATTTCGGCAAAATTTTAACACTAGTCCAAAACTGGTATAGAACAGAATGGTAAGCATTAGTAAATTACGCAACTAGTACGAAACTGTCTTAAAAATACTAGTTGAAAGACTAATATTTACGTATATAGTGCATATTCTAGTTAATAATTACT
Organism: Metopia argyrocephala; assembly: GCA_963576795.1. NCBI lineage: Eukaryota > Metazoa > Arthropoda > Insecta > Diptera > Sarcophagidae > Metopia > Metopia argyrocephala. Next base: position 2,616,112 of record OY756208.1, read on the forward strand.
AGTATAATACTGGTAAGTAACTGTGCACAAATGAACTAGTTGGGCTCCTATGACAACCTAATGTTAAAATCGATAGTTCGATATATGAAAAAAGGACAAATAGGCAACCAGTCTGAAGTAAAAAGCAACTAGTATATTTCTACTCATATACTAGTTATTTTGTCTGCAGGGATGTACCGATGTATATACATACAAATGTTAAGAATTAATTAAAAACTATAAATTAATATTATACAGGCACAGTCTTATACAATATATGTACACTACTATGCGAGCATTATAGTGCTTTTAACATCTACATACATGCACTCTTTCAAAACTATGTATGAATGTGCTTATGGGCATATATAGCCATACATAGATACATGGTATTTATTATTCATTTATTGAAAATCGGGAGTTGCCAAGTGCAGCAAATGAAAAAGAAATCTTAGGAAGAAACTACAACTTCCCTAAAAGGACATGAAAGGTGCATGCATAGTAAAAATCAATAAATTATTTCGATATAGGTATACATACCGGTAACGAAAAAAAAAATAAACAAAGGCAAGTAGAAATATCATATGGTAACAACTGTAGAATAGAAAATTGTCTATTAATATAATTGAGAGTAAAAGGAGAACAACAAATAACAAATTATAATAAGGGTAATTTTTGCTATAAAAAACAACGCATGCCTTTTCCAATCTGCAAAGCAGGGGGGAGCAGAGATAAAAGTACAGAGAGAGAGAGAGAGAACGAGATGTATTACAGATGCTAAAAGAGTTTTTAAAAGCCTAGTTGCCAAATTTCTTAATAAAGAGCAACTTAAAATATATCACAATTCTCTGTATTTTATCACACTCTTCCTAATTTGACAGCATGGCCATTTGAGAAAGCTAAAAATTGCTTTAAAACGTTCAGCTATAAAAAAAGACTTTAAGACAACTTTAAAGAAAATTAAAAAAGTTAGGCTCATCTGATCTAAATCCACGCTAAATAGTAGCCGAAATCAGGGTTATCGCATAACTAAATGTGTCGACAAATTTTCGGTTTGCCTTGGTTATGCTTTGTGATTTTGTTAGACTAATTTTGTGTTTTGGGAAATTTTATTATTTATTTATTTCTAATAATATTAATTGTATTTACATATGTATGTATATACTTAATTATATACATATATACATAATTATATATGTAGAGTGGTCTTTTATGTCTTTTTTTATAATTATAGTATTCACAATGGAGTTTTAACATTATTTTAAGAAGGAAAAATTTTGCAAAAACCTTTTTGAAACTGTTAACATAAAAAAATACTATGCTAGGGTTTTAAATTACGATGAGATAATTTCATTTATGTGGGGGTATTGGGATGCTAAACATCTTCTATTAAAGTTAGTTGTTAGTCTGACATTTCTATCATATACTTGTTCTATGCCAGCAAGATCATGGATAGTAGACCGAGACCGAGTTGAGTAGAGCCAAGGAAGATTAAAGACCATCTCCAGTATTTTACTTTGTTCTATTTGAAGCTTTTTTAGAAGACATTTCGCGGATAGAAATTTTAATATCCATACTGAAAAATAATATTACTTTTATTCCGGTATGTACTATATACATACATATATGTATTTTTTTTTATTGAGACCAATACTCAGGGGTAGACCCCTACTAAATGCTGTGAATTGTATTGGAATTTTCGTGGAAAGGACAGTACATTATTACAGAAGAACATATATTTTTCTTTTCTTATATTATTAAGCGCCTTAGGAATGAGACAAATTGCTGTCAATTGATCATTCAAAGGCCAGTGTTATATCTTCACCCTTGAATGATCAACAGCAATTGCCCCATCGTTGCATGTCGATTGCCGTTAGTGTCTACGATAAGAACGTTTTTAAATGTTATCTGCTAGTACTACAAAGAACCAGCAAAGCGGTCTTCATTTAATTAGTAGGTAACCATAGGAGTGTCAAAAAAATTTGATAGCCCTGAATGTGATGATTATTTCTTTTTACTCTTTTTAAACTCTGTACCAAAGGAACAGATATAAAGAGAATAAATACCTACTTATTTTTGCTGTTTAGGGAGCGGCAACATGTGCTAAAACTTAAATGTTGGTACCTATGTACTAATATTTCCATAACAGGACAACATGCAATTGCTTTCATATGTTGGCTTACTAAACCCACATTGTACATTAAACGATTTTTTCTTTTCAACCGTTATTGTACAAATTTCACTTTTTATACACACGTTATATTTTCTCATCTACTCTTTGTTAACAAAAAAAAAATAAAAATAAAAAAAATAAAAAAATAGAAAAGAGCACATAGAACCATCAGCATGCGCTTTGTTAAACAAATTTTAGAAAAATGAAAATTTAGGCAAAAAGCCGCACCCTGCTTTTATATACTTACATAGATTTGTAGAACCATTATTATCCATCCATATGTATATGCATGTAATAATATGTATGTATGTATATGTGCCCACATACATACATATGTATCTTTAGAGTGTACTAAATGTAAAAAGTGTAGTGGTAAAAATTATAATAGATTGGCTGGTTGTTGCAAAAACGGACCTTACCCTCTAAAACAAAAATTAAACACCACCAATATTACCACGACCACCTCTTTTAACATTTACAAATGTGTGTGCGTATAGTTTATAGAGATACATACCTACAAACATACTATTTATAAACAAATCACATAACGCAGAAAATTAAAATACCGGAAAAACTAAAAAAAAACGTTTCTTTATACGCTTTTAAAAGCTTTACCAACAAAAATAATGAAAAATTATAAATATTAAGCCAGTGTTACCATTCGTTATTTTTATATACATATGTACATATTCATAAACATATATTATAGTTATCGCTCATATATGTATGTATGAATGTTCATACATATCGCACTTGATCAACAAGATGTTAATTAATCAAAATTTTTGAAAAATCAGTAGAGACCAAAAACTATTATAGAGAATTTTAATAATACTTTTTTATGAAAATTGGTATGTACAGACCTGTGGAATGCATTTCTATTTAAAAATATTAAATTTCTATATTTTTCACTAAGACATAAGCCCAGGGTTCAAACCCCAGCTCTGTCATCTTAAAAAAAAATTATGAAAAAATTATTTCTTTCGGCGACTACCGGTCTTCTGGCAAAGTTTGCACCGCCAATTACAAAAAATCAGAACCTGATAAAGAAAACTAAAAACGGAGTTTTGCTCATGTACGGTTTTAGCATCTTTGTTCTTGTGACATAAAAAAACTACTTGTGAATTTAGAAGAAAAATAAATAGGAAAGGACAAGTAAACCGTGTAAAAACAGAATTATGTGTGCGAAGAAAATAGAGATGCTTTATATATGAATGTAGGTTGTTTTACATACATACATACATACATAACTGGCCTTTACAACTCTGTGTCAGGATTACGGCCTAGCTTCTCGCAGCACTCATGTTGTGTGTGTACATTTTTATCCATGAGTACCGGGACCTACAGTATTAATGTCGACTCCGAACGACAGACTTGAGAAGCTTGTTCATGGCAATTAATTACTGTCAGAGCTTTTGCCAGAAGACTGCTGAGAGGTAGTCGCCGAAAGAAATATTTTTATCATATTTCTTTTTTTGAAGATGTCAGAGCCTGGAGTCGAACCCAGGACCCATGTCTTAGTAAGCCAACACACTAACCACTAGACCACGGCTAACTACTAGGTTGTTTTACTCTTAAAAATATATTAAACATATATTAAAAAAAAAACAAATCCTTATACACAAATGAAAATGTACTAATAACTCGGAGCAGTTGGCAACACTATTTTGAAATGGATAAAAAAAGAGATATTTAACACAAATACAATATGAATTGACGAAAATGTTTTAAATTTGAACTTGAACTTCCACCACAAAGAATTAAAAAGGGAGCAAAAGCCAGAATACTGTTATTCAAGACGAATTCACACCCTCTTCTTAAATAGAATATAAAAAAGAGAGACAAATTTGCTGTAATTGAATTGTTCTTGTAGCAAGAAAATGCCGGCCGGCAATTTTTATAAACTTTAGCTTAGACTTTTATGTACATATGCATGCAAGTGTGTGTCTCTGTATGTGTTTACGCCTTTTTCAAAAAATTATTACCACTACTAGCAGCAATGACTGTCTGGTAATATACATTCAACACACATACTTGGTTACAAGGCAAAATGCAGCTTTTTTCGTTTTAACCGGTTCAAATTTGTTTAATTTTGAGATTATGAATTAAAAGAAAAAGAAATCATATTTAGAGGTACTCGTATTGTCTTGCCCAGATATGTAAGTACCTTTACAAAAAATATATACCAATTTGCCTTTTATGGTATTTCAAAGTAAATTTTAAAAATGATTCACATAAGAAAATACACATGCAACATCTAAATTGCATTTAAAACTAAAATTTGTCATATTTGTACATGTAGATTTAATTTATTTATATATAGGTATGCTTATAAGTATAAGTATGTACATACGTCCATTCAAAAAAAAATTTACTATTTATAATTTTTATTTTTGTGTTCAAATATGGCCAATATTCTGAAAATACTGTGTAAAACGTTTTTAGAATTTTTAAACAATATTTACAACAATACAAATAAAAATATAAGTAAAATAAATAAAAAGAAATGTACGTTGAATTGTTTTTGCTTTTCGACTCCTGTCTGATGTGATGTGTTTTGCATAAATAATTTCATTTAATATCCGTTAATATCTATGCATAGATATGTATGTATAGGTATGTATGCATGTATAAATAATGTTTGATTTAAAAACGTTTTTAAAAATTTATTTCATATAGGTATACAAGAATATATATAATTTTGTATTGGCTCATGTCCGGACATTTTCTTTTCAAAGGAAGTTAACATTTGACTGTTAAAAACAACTACCAATTTCAGTTGGACCTATAAAGTACTATATATAAAATGTCATTGGCCTATCATTTAAACAATTTCTATTTTTTATAAACCTGTGTACCTATTAGGGATGACGATCGGAATATCCCGAATCACGAAATCCCGGGATTTTCGGGATTATGAATTTACATATGTACTTAAGTATATTAATTTCTTTATTAAGTACCTATATTTATTTAAAGAAAAATACATATTTTAGTATTTTCATTTACTATTTTAAAAGCATATTTTATACGAATAGAATATTTGGTAGGAATCAAATTTCGTCCCTTTTTTATTAGTGCACCAAAGAAACATACATAGTTTAATAACATATGTGGTAGCCCGGATAAATCGTGTAAGAAAACAACGCTGATAAGAAAAAACACTCTTATTTTATAACATTTGAATATAAACAAGCCCAAGATACGAGTTTAAAGTATAAAATTATACAAAAAAAATTAAATTTGCAAAAAATTATTGCTTTTGAGGAACAGAAATCAAAAAAATGCAATAAAACTTTCTTTGTAGTGTTATTTTCTAGTAGACCTAAAAGGACCACCACAAGCACAATGTAAAATGTATAAAACGGTTTTAAGTTTTTTACATCTCTGAGTGACTCGATTTTTTAGCTAAACTATTTTTAAAAATTATAAAGCAAAATAAACCAAACTTGTTTATTCAATAATAATAATAATATGAATGCGATTCTTTTTCACTTTGGAATGCATAGTTAGGTTTAGGTTTTTGATTAAGATTACAATAATATTTATTAATATTTAATTTTTAATATAAAATTGGAAAAAATAGGCGCCATAAAATTGAAAAAAAACCAGCCATGTCATCGGATTTCATTCCGATCGGAAGTGGTTTTTAATTCCGAAAATTCAGTTTTTTTTTTTTTCAATTATACCACTCTTAGCTTTAAAAGTAATACCGTTATATCACAACAAAAATATGCATATATATGTAAATACCAGTTTGATCATTTTAGGTGATTTTATTTTGAAGATATATTTAATTTTCTAAAAATTCAATTTTCGAAATTGAAAGCACTTTCGATCAGAATTGAGTTCCTTATTAAAGATTACAGGCTTTGCTGCTCCAAGAGTTGAAAAAAAATCTTTACCTGCTACTATTACTTATTTGAAGGTTGTTGACAATTTAACATTTTCTCTTTTCATAACATAACTTGAACTGAGAAAATCTTTGAATGTACGTGGCTGTGATGTACCAATGTCTAGAGCACTGTTAAATCTAAATTTATGGAATACATACATATATTGATAAGAGCAAGAAAGAGACAAAACAAAAACTAGAAAAACAAAGTACGTTATATCAATATTTTTGTCCCGAGAAAACCAAACAGACTCATATATCATACTTTAAGATTGGATTGTAAGTGCCTAAGAAGTAATGAAAAGACTAAAGAGGCGACCCCTACGTTAGAGGCGGTACAGGGAAATTTTTTTTTTTTCTTTGTGGATACTAAATATTATATTTTCTTTTTAAATAAATGAAAAACATTAAAAAAATAAAAAATTTTTAGACCTTTTTACTACTTAACACAAAATCCCGAAATCTCGATTAGTCCCGGGATATACCTCGATTTGACTTATCAAGAATCTCATACATTCAATTAACAGCCAAGAGATAGATTTGACCACGGTAAACGCAGGTATAATACGTTCCATGGGAACAATATCTCTCACAATGTTTTAAAATACTTTTGCACATATTTTATTTTGTAAATGAATCATATAGAATTCCAATTATAGTAAATATGTACGTGGATGTATGAAATTGCATTTTTATAAATATGTATGTATTTACTTTCTTTATGGACAATATTCTGTATATAAAAAATACAACGTTATGAAAAAAATACGAATATTATTCATATAAAACGACCACCATTATTAACTAAAGTCGAGAAAAAAAACAAAAATACATATACATATGTACATATGTATATAAAATTTCAAGTAAAAGTTAAAAAAAGTTTTCTTTTACTTCCCTTTTGATAAGAAACCCAAATTAACGAGCTATCAGTTTTGAAAACGAAATTGAAATATGAAATAATGACTCATATGGGTTAATAATAACCGTTACACAGTGTGAGATTTTACCAATCTAGATGGACAAATAAATATCTTTGAAAATAATTAAGTTAGAATTGTGAAATTTGGTGCAAGATCAAAAAAATTGGCGAAATTGGACCACTGCTACTCCAATCTCCCATACAAATGAAAAAATTTATATCTAATATAATTTTTTTTTTATTAAGACCAATACTCAGGGGCAAACCCCTACTCATGCAGTGCATTGTATTGGAATGTGAAGATGGTTGATAGGTTTTTTTTTCCCTCTTTTTTTTCTCTTTTCATAGGTGTTTTTGTATATTTTGCGCCTTTTATTGCTGATGAAACAAGTTGCTGTAAGTTTGTCCACTCAAGAGCCAGTGTTATACCTTCACCCTCGAATGATCAAACAGCAATTGCCTCATCTGTCGGTGGATGTTTAATGTGAATGGTGAGCGTCTTCAGTAGATTAGCTGTTATCTTCCCAGAAGGTGGCGCTGTACTCCTGATCATTGGTTTTTGTTGGAATGGATTAGAAATGTCAGGGGGCGTTTTCTTGCAGATGGTCTTGCTGGAGGGGGGGGGGGGGAATCTCTTTTTTTTCTTAAATTTAATTTTTAATTTTTTTAGAAAACCGCAAATTTTTATTTTTTATAATTTTGTCCTTTCGCTGGGATCGAACCTGGGTCGTGTGAGTTTCTGTGCGAGCGCTCTACCACTATTACACGCTGAGCTTATTCTGGTATATTTGAAATCCATATCTAACTATTAATGAAATCAATAAGGCGTCTTTGCAATTTATTTTGGAAGTTTTTACCCTTTCTTCCAAAATTTAATTTCGCAAAAGAGTGCAGCTCATACTGGAAAAGTTAAAACAAATTTATGGCGGTCGCAAAAATACGCAAGATATTTTTGATTTAACTTAAAGTGTACACTTGAAATAATAACCCAAATATAGTTTTGCACCGGAACTATCAGGAATAAATACATAGTTTTAACTCTTGTTTCAAACAAGAAATCGTTTAATTTTTTTTTTTAATTTTTAAACTGGTTGCAAAAAAAAATTAATATATTTATATTAATTTAATATAACATATGTATTTAACATGTATTTTCTTAACATAGAGCTCAATAATAATAAGCAAAAATTATGACAATAAAACTACCGGAGTCTTTTTAATCGAAAACTAAAGTTATAAAGAAAATACGCTTTTCTTTGAAATCTAAATGCACTTTAAGGCTTTCGTTTTCCTAATCATCGCTAAAGCAAACAAAAAATATATAAATTACAGTAACCTGGTGCATTTAGAGCTGATTAAATGATCAGAAAAATATTTCCGGACATTTATTATTTTCCAGCTAGATTTGTCACTTACAACACTGTGCGTTGGTTTGAAATGATTTCTCCCTTCATATCACACTCCCACTTTTATATATTTTTTGCTGATACTCTTCTCCTTCTCCTTCTTGTTTTTTTTTTTTTTTTTTTTTTTTTTTTACAATATTAGTAATAGCAGATATACAAGTTTATAAGAGAAAAAGAACGAAAACAAAGGATTTGTTATAAATTTATTCTCCCTCACCTATAATGTATACATAAGAATATTGCGATTAAGAAAAAAAATTTACAATGAATCATTAAAAGGAAATTGAAAAAAAAAATATGAACATTCACTTCAAATACACCCCTAATTTTATTCGGTGCAAAATTTTAATGAAACTAAAGATAATATTATAAAAAGAGTAGCGAAAAAAGTTAATGGCATTTAAGCACCCATTAAACATTGACTACAGTCGTTTTAAAAATTTAACGAAATTTGTAGTGATTTTAGATAATTTTTTAGTTATGAGTTATGATTTATGATAAAAAAAAAACTAAATTGTTAATTAACAAATAAAAAAATATAGGCGAGAAAAGTCGATCTTGTGGTGCACTATGAAATGCATACTACATTTCTACGAGTATGTAAATAATACATATTAACAATAAAAGAAACCAAAGCTAATGAAAGCCAACATGCAATAGCAGATAAATGTGTAGGGTATGGGTATATATATTTTCTTAAAATAATAAAAAATAAATAAATCAAATGCATAAATTATTTATCACTTTACAAGATACGCTAAATACCTTAGCAGACAGACAGCCCACCATTAGTGTTTAATTAAAGGCTTCGTTATTTTGTTTAAAAGAAAATTGTTTTAAAAAAATGTTTGTTAATAAACTTTTAAAAATCTCTACGGTCTGTTTAATATTGTTTTTTTAAAGCGTGTGAAAACATTTCACGGTTTTATAGAAAACTATAGCTATGAAAAGAAAAATTAAAAGCCAACACGTTTAAATTTGTTTTCGCATATTTTTCTTTTTTAATAGACTTGAAATGCAATATACATATAAATTAAATGAAAATAAAACCATAATTAGTGGTTGTTTAGCTGTAGCTTTAGGCTTTTTTATATATATGTTTTCTTTTAGTTTTTGTAAAAATAAACTATTTACTCTTTAAATAAAATAAATTAAAGAAACATTTAAAAAAAAAAAAAAAAAAAAAAAAAAAAAAAAAATAATGAAATTAAATGCAATAAAACGTGTAAAACTGGTAAAATATTTTCCAATTGATAGCAAGATTAAAAAGAAACGATGACTACTGCTTTTTTCTCCTTTCCTTTTTTTCATTTATTTATTTTTTTAAATTGATTTTATTAAGCATTTTACAAATCTTCTTGAATGTTTTCATTGTAATGTCCAACCAGCCAGACTTATTTATATATGTAAATAAACGTATGTCTGCATTCACTATTAAACCATTTCAATTGCCAGGATTGTAAAAATATGCTTTCAGAATAAATTTGAACGAATGCATACATACCTATACATACGTACTTATGTATTTATTGCACTTTTTGTGAAGTATTTCTCATTAAAATATGTTTAAATCATTTCAATAAAATAACACATACAGTGGTGTTTCAAAACATAGATGCACCATAATCTTACATTTATGAGTCTAATAAAAAATTAGAAAAAGAAAACCATCAATTAAAATTTGCATCCCTTTTATTTGGTTTAATTTTAAACTACATGACAGAAAACATATACAAATTCATAAAAATCATTCAACTGAGCGAATTTTGTCTGTTAGAAAATTAGAATCACTTAAAAACTATTAAAGATTTTTTTATTTCTCAACAATTTTTTTCTAATAGTTATTGTATTAAAAGGTAAATTTAATAGCTTTAAAATAAATTATAAATTATTTGTTAAAATAATAATTCCTGACACGCTACAGGAAGGGGCAGAGAAATATTGAATTTAAATAAATATTTTATATTAATATAAAAAGACCTAAAGCTCATAAATGAGATTTATTATTATTTATAAAAAGAGGTCAAAAAATTTATTATATTATAAAAATAATATATTGTTTGTATATATATAATATATACATATATATTATTTGCGAGGTTTCAGACAAGGCGATCCCTTATCCTGCGTCCTTTTCAATTACGCCATGGAGAGTGTTTTGCGAAAGGCGGGTGTACATCGTATTGACACTATTCTTAATAAGCGTTCGCATCCTTGTGTATGCAGACGACATCTGCCTATCCATCTTCAAATTCCATGAGTAGGGATTTACCTCTGAGATTATTGGTCTTTATTTACCAACCGCAACAGGCCTACAAATAACCAAAGTAAAAATTTTTTTGTAAACAATTATAAAACTTTACTAAATAAACAGTCACCTAAAGTGTTTTTACAGCAAATATGAATCATCATGTTGATAGATTAATTTGCATGTGTTTTATTTAAAAATTATTATTATTACTTCTAATATAGATTGAATGGTATGAATAAGAAATATATAAATTAATAGATTTACAAGTGTGTTGATTTGCGTTGTTTCTTTAAAGTAAATGTTTTTGGAATTTGGAATTTTAATTCTGTTTAAGTTGATGATTCATAAATATTTCATTTAATAAACATTGTATAGTCACTTAATAATCATTTGTAAACACATTTTAATTACTTTTCGTTGCCTTAAGTTTTACATCTATTCCGAATTACAGCATTTATAGTGTATTATTTAACGTCTTCATGAAGTAAATTTGAATATAAAATGCTATTCTTTAACATATTTGATTTTTTTAATGTGATTTTTATAGTAACTTTCTAAGGTTGCTATTTAAGATCATTAAAATTGTTTTAAAAATACATATGTAGCTCAATAAAGTTTGTATTTTTTTTTAATTAAACATAATGCATGAAATGCCAAAAAAAATCATTCTCATAACAAGATATGAAAAATTATGGTATGGAAATATTAGAAATGAAAAATAATCTATTATCTTAAATTCTCGTAGCTAGAGTACTTTGTTTTGGAAGTTGGCACGTGCTTATTATAAATAAAAAGTAAAAATTTAATTAGAAGTTACTTTAACTGGAATTTTTATATACGTGCACTAACCCTCTAATATACACATACAATTTAAATAATCAATCGACTAATTTGGTTTACAAATAAAATACCACTTCAATACGGGGCAATGAACTTCTTTCTGTATATAGCGACGTTATTAAAAGTATAAAATGATGATGCTTCAAAATGTAGGGTAGGATAGGATTTACAATAGCAAAAATATAATATAATAGAATGGCATTAGAAAAGAAACCACCCCTTTGCCAATTTGAAACTTAACTGTTAAAGATATAAGTTTGTATATGAGTCATCAGTTAGAAAAAGAAAATATCTAAAAAGGAAATGTTAAATTAAATAATAAAACTTGTCACTTGGGTACGATTTTTGTCAGTATTAAGCCGACAAGAAAAATTTTTAAGCCCTAGGTTAACATTTACAAATGTGTTATAAAAAATAATGAAATATTTTAGAACAGAGAAGGATACATTGCATAATTTTTAATTAGAAGCATGTGTTAATTAAGAATATCTGAATATGTGATAACAATTGTGTTCATTAACTTTGTGTCCATAGGAAAAATAAGAAAATAATAAAAATATTAACTTTGCAACTTAAGCAACTTTTAGTATGTACTACGTATAATATAATTTTGTTTTTAATTTCCATTTTTCACTGGTTTAACATAAACTTTATCAGAAATTTCAGTTCTATAGTTGAAACTCGTTTTGATTACGACGTAACTAATATATTTCACTTTCGCCTTTTGAGCAAACAATACTGCTTAACATGTTAAATTTTGACTACTGGCTGAATAATATATATTAGTAAATCAAAATATAACTTTAAGGATTTGATTTCAGTATTAGAAAAATAAGCTTAACATAGAAAACTAGTAGCCTACAACACACGTATAAATATTAACGTCAACCCAATCTGCGTTGATATAAGCAAATGTCATTTTTTTGTAAAAAAACGTAACAACTGACATATTGTGAAAAACAAAGAAAGAAACGTGAACAGATACTTATAGTCGTACTTACTTACACTTAAATTAAATATAAGAAATATTTTTACTATTTATATGTGTTTTCTCCACCGGTACACACATTTGTGTACATATTTTCTATTTAAGATTTAATTTAAAAATACGAGTATTACTCAACTTCTAAAAATATATTAATTTTTCTATTTACAATTAACAGCTGTTTTCTTGTTGCCGCCATATTAGGATTACATTTTTTTTGTGCTGAAAATAATAATTTTCTGTGAACAAAAGTAAACAAATCAAGTTTTTTTGTTTTATTTATATATATATATATATAGAAGACGGACGTCAGTCACCTTATATAACACATATATATATATATAGTAAGGAGGACGAAATATGTACTACTGTGTTATATAACACAGGCTGTAAGTTTCGAACAGCACTGCATTTGTTTGCTCTTGGATGACTTTTTTATGAAAATGCTTTTATTAAAATTTCTGTAAGTGTATCTTCATTTCTATTTCCCTAATTTTACTATTTCCTTAGTTTTATTGGGGGTGGTACTTCATTAATACAAATATGTTTCTTGAGGTTGGTGTTGCTTTATTCATGTATTTTTTATGTTTCACATATTGAATGATTATCATGTTAGAAAAGTTTTTAAAACTATATTTTAATAAGAATCGAGTGCCAGCAATGCTGTCGTGTTAAGGACTTTAAAACCTATGGCTATTAATCAATCAACTGATTGATAGTTATCGTAAGTACATACATATTTCAAAAGTTGATTGTATATATTTAAAGTGTTATCACACAATTTTATTTCTATGACTAATTGTGAAATTATTTATTGTTATACAATATTTTTTTAATATAAAATATTTGAATTATCAACTAATAAAATTCTATAAACTGTAGTAAGAAGTCAAAATAAACTCTATGTTCTGACCTCATTTAAGTTTAAAATTGTAAAAGAATTTTTTGTTAAATTTATCATTTTTAATATTAAAGCCACCCGTAGTGAACTTATCTTTTCAAGTGTAAATTACTTGAAATATATTAATTAGTCACTTTTAAATACAAATCGTATTAGCAAAATATTTGACCAAAAACACGTAACCATATTTCAATGTTAATAATTTTTACTAATCTACACATAAGATTGCTTTTTTAGTTAATATTCTCGTACATATACATATGGAAATATTTAACATCTTAATACTAATTAGGCACTTTGAGCAAACTTTAAAGGCCTTTACCCTGGAACCATATACAACATACGTAACCACTAATCATAAGTCGAAACAACTAGCATGTAAATACATATTATTTTTTTTCCTCTAAAGTGGTACTACAGTAAATCGCTTTCTGTACTTTGACTGACAAAGCTGACACCTCATCTTATCCTACCACACAATTGGAAGAAGTTAATTTCAAACTCATCAACTAAGAATTTTTTAAACTTATTACTCGTACTCTAAAAAGAATTTTTATTCATTTAAAAATATAACAAATTTAATATTAAAAGTCATATAAACACTAATTATTATTTTTTATTATATTTTATTATTAAAAACAAAAACATATTTTCTGAAGATATAGGAGTGACCACAAGAAGAGAACAACAACAACAGAGAACATAGAAAAGTTTGAACTGATCGTGCAATCAAGTAAAAAGTTCCATACAAAAATAGAGCTGTTACGATTGAAGGGTTCAAATAAATCACAAAAAATCAATAATAATTGTTATAATTTTTTAACACAACATTTTTGAAACAATTTACATAAATACTTTGTTTTTAACAGATTTCTTATTTAATTATTTGATAATGAATGAAGCCATTTAAAAATTCAGGCAACATCCTTTTTTGGTAAGTACTCTTTTATTATTTTTTTTATATATGTATGTATGTAAGTAAGTTATCATATAATAATTTCTTATTATAGTAAAAAGTTTATTTTTCCACGAAATATAGTATTTATTTTGATACAAATAATAAAAAGAGAAATAATTTATGACATCATTAACGCGTTAACATTTTTTTAAAAAAGTTTCCCCCGACTCTCGTGAACCCCCCTTTGGTGATAAAAATTAAATTTTTCGTACTGATATTCAAGCACATGTTGTAAACAATTTATAATTCTTTTGAAGAAAAAATAAATATTTAAATATTTTTTAAAGAGTATAAAAAACGAATATATGTATATACACCCTGTTGGCACAATAGTCGTACATGACATTGTCGTCAAAAATGTCTTTAGGACATGACACTAACGGCTGTCGACAACATAGCGGAGGTGTTCCCACATGACATTATATGGTCTATTTCCTTGAAATTGTCGATGATAAACAGATAACTTACGATATGATTGCATAGCTAATACAGTGTGCGGACGACGACCTCAGCGGCATTGTCGCTCAATCGTCCACGATTTTTGCGACTTTTGTTTGTAAATATCGTTGACGAATTGTTTTGGCTGTCGTGCAGGATAGTCTATTGTCGTACACCCATCTTTGAGTATGTCTTTAAGACAAAGCCAACTGGGATTATTGGCTATGTCTTAAAGACATTTATACCCAACAATAAACAGCGTTAATTAAAGATATGTTATTTAAAAAAAAAAAAAACATTAAACTATGTCTTTGTCAATATGGAAAAACATTTTAAGTCAAACAATTTTATTTTTTTTTATTATTTATTATTATTTTACTCAAGTTTGAGTAAATTTTGTATAATTATATCTTGCAAAAATACATAATTAAATATATAGAGTGTACACTAATGTCCTCTATATTATAATAACATCATGAGTTTTATGAATCTAACAAAATATTAAATTAATTTGAGATAATGTCGACTTAAGCCATTTTTTCATATTACATACATACATAACTGGCCTTTACAACCCTGTGTCAGGATTACGGCCTAGCTTCTCGCAGCACTCATGTTGTGTGTGTAAATTTGTATCCATGAGTACCGGGACCTACAGTTTAACGTCGACTTGTCCAATTTTGCTCAATTTTTGTTTCAGACTAAATTCAGGATAATATTTTAGAAATTTTTAACAATAACCAGTAATTAATTTAAATTTAAGAAAATAAATTTAAATTAGAAAATAAACTGTAAATTTCTTTACTACAAGACAAAAAGTTTAACGATTTAATCTTATAGAACTTTTTTTTATCATTTAAATGATTTTTAATAGACTTAAATGTAGCCTGGTCGAGTCTGTCATCATCATGCTATACTGATACGTCATACTTTGTCATTAATAATTATAACCATTTATGAATATATAATCATATTGTATTTATATTAAATATATAAGTGTGCATACATCCATATGTCATAAATAGATTTGTTTACGTCTATGTATGTACATATGTATGTATATATTTTTATGCATATTTTCCTTTTTTATTATTTAACTGCCTGAATATGTTTTTGCCATTGCTTGCTGACAAACAATTGTTAATCAAATGGAACCACACCCTTCTTTTTTATAACCGAACATGAGAAGACGCAAGAAAAAGAATATTTTTTCAAAAATATTTACTTAAACAGAATAAAATAAAGCTTTTATTGTATTCAAGTAAGGTTTCACTGTAACACAACATAATAATAACATACATACGTATGTATATAGAAATATATTAAAAATTTGTCGTTATAAATCTGTTTACAAGTGGAATTCAAAGAATATGTATGTATAAATTTTCAATGTCGCACCACTATTCGTTATAAAAATTATGTGGCAGGAACTGTATGTTTTTAGAGTTCGAAAATTAAATCACCCACAAAAGATTTTTAAAAGAAATATGTTTTTTGCCACACTCATGTGTTTTATTTAAATGAGGGAAGGGGGACAAGAAATTTGAACTTTAATAATCGTTTTTCCATATTTTATCTGCAAACAAGTGAACGTACTATGTACAAACGACTTATATACATATGTACATATGTATGTGTTATGCTATACGATTACTTGACTGAAAGATTGGCTTTATAGATTAATGTATGTACATAAAACAGACTTACGGCTAGACAGATGACGCGACATACATACTTATTTTATATAGTTTTCATTTTAAATAGTATTAATAAAGATATGAGAAAAATTTGAATACTTCAAATAATTGTATCAAAATAGTTATTGATATTCTTTAATATAAATACATATGTATGTATTTTTTTAGCGGTTTGCTAGTTAATCTGATTTATTATTTTGCGTTGAAGGTACCACGCCTACTTGTTCGATTTCTTCCTCTTTCTGACTAATGATTTGCCTTGACCATAAGATAATTCATACCAAATTCCGAAATTTTAGCTTTAGCCTTCTCAAGATATATAAAAATCAATGGGTGGTATTCTTGATTCCGTTCCGTGGCTGTGGAAAGTCATATTTTGCGCGAAAGCAAAATTTGCTATTATTCATTCCGTTGTTGCCATATCGCTCTGTTGCTGCGGTATCATATCGATACTGCGGTATTGCCTTATTATTGATCCCGCAGTATAGATAATTTTCCTCATTTTGGTTACGCACAAATTTTTTAACGGAAAGCTCACTGAAAGAGATTAAAGAAAAATATAAAAGGTACAAATTAAAATTTGTTTTGTGCTTTAAATTTTAATTTTTAATATATTTACATTTGTTTCTAATAAAATAAAAAGTAAAATTTAATAATTATTTTAATTTATTTAATTCGCTGATTTGAACATGAAAATGAAAAATGTAAGACAAAACATTAAATTTTGCAAAAAAATTTAAGTATAATTTATTGTGTTATGTATATATAATCAAAATACAGATTTTTTTTAGAAATAAAATAGAAAAATATACAAACACCAGTTAGAAGAAATGATAAATACGTATCATGAAGTCTAAGAAAGATATTGCATGCGGTTTAAGCAAACGAGAGTGAATAAAAGATTCCGGTATTTGGAAAAAATTGAAATACCTAGTATTAAGAAAAAATATTTTTCATTGATTTTTTTTTTTTGGATTATACTGCAGGTAAGGACTGATTATAAAATCAGAGTAAACAACTTTCCTTTCCATGAGGAATCAAGAATAGTACCAAATATTTAGTTTATATGGGAGAAACCAGGCCCAAGTTCATATTTATAAACAAACAATATGCATACATTATACTTTGAGTAGTTCAATCTGTATACATAGAGTGATTGACCGACAAACAAACAGACTTACATAGATATTAATAATATATAATATATACGATATGAATGTGGATTACTTAAAGACGCATTTTAAAAATTCTTTTAACCCATTTCCGCTCTCTGTACTATATATAGTACACAACTTAAAGTTCGAGTAAAAACTATAAAATGCAGTTTTTTACTCGGGAAACGCTTTTTATCAGTCAATAAGAGTACAAGCAAAATCCACGTGGCTGTTGTACATCTACTTATCATATCATTGTTGAAAAATATCAATTATGGGAATCAACATTTTGGCTAGTGATTTATTTCTTGTGAGATTGCGAATGGCTATGTAGTTTATTTTACATCAGTTAACTTTGAAGAACGTTACATAGCAGTTTATTTACTTGGTAACATCACATTCTAATAAAAGCAATATAAAACGGTTTAGTTTGTATAGAATTTTTTGAGCTATAGCATATTAAGTGCTGCTGTACTAAGCTTAGTACACCTGAAAAAACACAACTGAGAATATTTTTTTTTTTGGTTTTTTTCTTTTACTGTACTGTAAAAAATGTTGTTTAAATCTAGTAATAAATATTGAATTTTAAAAACTATTCTTGGTTTTCATTTGGGCGTTAATGGGTTAAAAGAAAAAGAGGTTTAATGGCCGAAAATAAAATATATGAAATTTATAAAACAAATTTTAAACTGAACCTTTCATTTTCTATCAACTTTTTTATAGTTTTTACAACGTTTTATTACTTTTTTTAAGAAGTTTGAAAGCAAGAGACAAATAATCATCAACACATATTTTATAATCCCGTTAGAAAAGTTGTTTAAAACTACTCGTAATTTTGTTTTAAATTTTAAATTATTCTTTGATTCGCATTCTTTTGCTTTTGTAAATACTGATATTGATTTTCAAAGAGTTTCTTTAAAAAACAAAAACGGTATATATTTGTGTCTATCTCTTAATTATTATAAACTTTTAAAACAATTCAATTCGGGAATTTAAATAAAGTCATATTGTTTTTTGCTGTTAATAAATGTAAAGAAAAGTTAGAAAAACAACTTTCTAACTAATTTAACAATTTGTATTTGAAAGAAAAATAAAAGAGCAAATGAAATTGTATCTCAACAATGGATGGACTAATTGAAATGCAGGTCATCATCATCGTTGTATTTAAATCGGCAAGCACATGCATAAATAAACTCAATGACAAAAATAAAAGTTGATAGATAAAAAGCCGGATAAATATGTAGATAGATTGAAACCAGCTAAGACACAGGATTGCTCTACAATTATAATGTGATACACTTTTAAAATTTATAAATTTTTGTCAGGTATTGTTTTTTAATTATTTTTTTCTTCCTTTTTAATAGTTGTATATAAAAATTATTATTTTATATTTTTAGTTGATATCCTTTATGTTATACATACATACATACATATGTACATATTAACAATGTTTTTTATGCAGGCTCACAACTTTAAGTTGCCAGCCCTGTTTAATTAGACAATCGATTTAACAACTGATATTCAGTCCTTGTTTTGTTTAGTTTAACATTTCATTAAAAATAGATAGTGTGCACTGAAGAAGCTGTAGCCGCTGTACAGTAAAGCATTGAAGAGGATCCAAAGAATATTTTACGAAAGGATCTTGGCTTCACAGCTTTGAAGATTCAACAACGATCATATACACTGCTAGTTCGACAAATAAGTTGAAACACTATTTTATATTGATATGGTATTTCTATTCAAAATTTTCTTCAGCAAGAAGAATTACATGTAATGCTCGAATTAACTGGCCACCAAGATCGTGTGATTTAACACCATTGGATTATCTTCTTTGAGATAATGTAAAGTCATATACATATCTACGTCGATAAATCATAGATAATTGAGCATGTGCTTCGAAAAGTGATGATGTTTTTAAAAAATGGTATCAATTTATTAGGTATAAAATAACTGGCCATTACAACCCTATTTCAGGTTTACGGCCTAGCTTCTCGCAGCACCCATGTTGTTTGTGTCAACTTCTTTCCATGAGTACCGGGACCTACAGTTTAATGTCGACTCCGAACGACAAATTTGGGACGCTTGTTCAAAGTAATCATTTTACTCTCAGAGCTTTTGCCAGAAGACAGCGAAGAGGCAGTTGCCGAAAGAAATATTTTTTTTTCATATTTCTTTTTTTTTAAGATCTCAGAGTTGGGGTTTGAACCCAGTGCTTATGACTTAGTAAGCCTACACAATAACCACTACACCACGGCAGTTTTTTACTCGTTAATAATATAATTGCTTCCCAATATCGATTACGTTATAACTTAAAACATATTTTATGTACCAGTTGGATTTTAAAAAGAAATTAATGATGGCTCTTGACAACAGATTGAAAATCTATCATTTATTAAGAGCTTAATTTCAAATTTCCACTAACCTGAATTCAATTAAAAGTAATACAATATCGTTATATGTTATTTAACGTGTTTGCTGGACTACGATGTACAAACATATGTATGTATAAAAACAACGACAAACAAAAAAGAGGAAAGAAAAAAAATTATCTTTGTTGTTGCAAAATAATAAGAATTGCCAATAAAGCTTTTTGAAGCCAAAAATAAAATGCCATCTGCTACTGTTTTCTAACTAAAGGTAAAAATATTTAAAAATTGAAAAAAAGTGAACAAGTGCATATTTAAAAGTTTTTCTATGTCTATATCCCATATTAAGGGGAAAAATGCTACCCAACAATATGAACTCTGAAAATTTATATAAAAAATAAGTTATTTTTATCGTCTTTTTGTCGGTGCTTGACCAACTCGTCTAAAAAGGTTTTATAATATTTTTATTCAAACTGTCAATACTTATTTAGAAGTTTTTTTTTATTCTTTATAAAATTGTTAAGTGAATATGTTTGTTTGTGCTTTGATTAATTAGAATTATTTAAGAGTATATTCACCACTTATGTTCCTTGAATTTTTTTGAATTTTCTTTTTTTGTGCATACATTACATTGTATATACTATATAGGTATGTAACTTTTTAAACAAGTCAAGAATCAGTTAGTTTGTATGCGATTTTCTAATGAACAACTCTATTGATTAACAGTTTCAGCTGAGAAAATAAAAAATATACTATTAAAAAATAAATCAAACAATAATTATTATATATTAATTTTTAATTGAATTAATAATTACTTTGATCAAAATAATAATTCTCTTACGTTGTGAAAAAAAAAATAAATTTTTTCAAGAATTTTTTCAACAACATCGAAAGAATTTCAAGCAAAAATTAATTGAATATATTGTTTTCGTAATTGAAATTTTTTTTCTATTTTTTCTGTGTAGAAAATCAATACGTTGTATTATATTCGACGAAAAACTAAAATAATAGTTTCCACTAGAGTGAAAGAATTAAAGTATACTGAACTGCAACACAAAAACAATATTATACGAACCGTCAAGCATGATTGTGTAGGGCTTATATTACAGAAGTTCATGGTTACTACAAGTAAATATAAGAAACTCAGTTCTCATTGATTTTGCAATGAATACAAACGTTACAAAAATTAGGTAGAAATATTATAGCGGAACTAGAAAAAAATTGTTGAAGAAATATTAAACAAATTGGACTATAAATAAAGTTCCCCAAATCCTAGTAGCTCTACAGTAAATGGAAAGTTATGAATTGGTTTTTAGTCCGTTATTGAAGAAAGTCAGTTCAAAACATGAATTTTCTGTTGACAAAACCTCGATTTGATCTATTTTGAAATATGTATGTATTACAGCTATGTCAGGTTGAAATCCATACTTATATATTAAACATTTTTTATTAGAGTAACAAACATACATAGAAACTGAATCACTTAAATATTTCTTACGTTTAAAAATAATAACCTAGAAAAGCTACACAGTTTTTACAATGTTTTGTATTTAAACAAATATTTTATTTTAATAAAAATAAAGTTAAAAAAAAAATTAAATTTTGATTATTAAGCAAAAACAAAATTTGTTTTTAAGCGAATATAAATTTTCTTTTATTTTCTTAAAAATTTATCTAAAAAATGGAATTTTAAACACGTTTTTGCGCCAGAAAGTCATTGACCAAGACATTGAAAAATTGTTAATAAATGTTATTAAATGTGGTAAAAAAAAAACAAAAAAAAAAACTTAACACTGTCTGTCGTGACAAGTTTAACATTCAACTTTTTTTAATAGATTTTTTTACAACTCAATTGCTAACAAAAATATACTGTGTATATTAATTTCTGTTGAAATTACTGAATACTTTGTTTTTATTATTTTATAAAAAAAAACGCAAAAAAATTTTCTCAATTTTTTGTATTTTATTATGTTTTTTATTTATGAACTTATTTTTTATGTAAATGATGTGAATTTCTTTCTGATATCCTTCGAAGAAGTTTTTAAAGTTTTAATTTGAAGTAAAAGTGAGGTTTGAAAAATGAGGCGAAAGTATAGTCCCAAATCTTTATATTGAGGGTATTAAAAAGTTGATTTTTTTTCAGAAGTGTGCTCGTATGTGTACTCCTAAATCTATTTTTCAAATTTGCGATTTCAAACTCACGCTACTTCATCTGAATTAGTGGTCAAAGCAAGACAAAACTTCTTTAAAGATAATAAAATAAATTTTTTTTATAAAATATGTACATATATTATGAATAGCTTCGTAAGTCTATTTGTTTGTCGGTCAATTAATCCTAAACGACTAAACCGATTTCGTTGAAACTTGGAACATAGAAAATGCAAAATATAAAAGAAAAGACACGGAGGCATTTCTAAGAAAAAAAAATACATCTTATTAATTTTTAGGTCGATTTTAATATACATACTTAAGCGCTTTCAAAAGCTACTGTATCAAACTTTTTTACAAATATAAAAAAATAAAAATATTCTATTTCACGGCCAACTTAGAGCGTGAATAAAATGAAAAGTTTTTGAAATAGTGTGTTTTGTTTAAAGTTAAGCAACCGTAACTCAGCCATTTTTCCAATTTTCCAACCGATTTTCGAAAACATTATTGTGTTTAAAAGATAAAACTGATATCTTCGAATTAAGAGATTTTTTTAAAAATCGGTTTCAAAACAAAAAAACATGACTTTTTTAAATTGTAATTTCGTGAATACTATTTCCCTATACATATTTGCTACACTTAACGAAATGATCGAAAAAAACTAAAACTATTTTAGTACTCTATAGGCTTCCACAAAACAGAATTGCTATGTCAGAACCCCTGCATATTTTTTTCTTCACTTTTGTAGCATAGTGTTATTATTATACGGCCACTTTGTATAAAAACAAACTGTATCGAAGATAAAAACCATCTGACAAAAACATAAATTGAACTGCCATTTAAATACAAAGTTAAGAACTGGGCATAAGAAGTATAAGAGGCGTTTAGCAGATCAAACAAAAACCCATTTTTAAATTAAAAATCGGGCATTCACTATAAACCAAAATCAAATATAAAATTGAAATCGAAAAAATAAATCATTTTAAAATTTATGAATGAATAGAAACAAAATATCAAAATCGTGTCACATTCTAAAACTATTGTATAGCAATATGAAATAACGTCCAATTTAAATTTCACCTGTTTTTAGTTTAGAAACGTGTTTGTTTTTTTTTTTTTTTTTTGTTTTTGTTTTCAAATCACAATAGTGATTTTTTTTTTTTTAATTTTTTTATATTCTGATACCAATTTCATTTTCAATAAAAATGCAAATAAATCTAATGATTTATTAATTAAAAATATCTTCTCTCCTTAACAAAAGCACCTAAAAATGTATACATATTTAATAATATGGATAAAAAAATTAAAAAATAAAATATTAATGAATAAAAAAATATATTTTAACAGACATTCACTTTGTTTGTTTTTTTACAACTTAAAAGCAGATGAATGTAGATTAAACCATACTTACTAATATCGAATATCTGTAGATAATTTTTGTTTTGTCATTGTCCCCTTATCGTCGTCACTGGCTCTTTGAAAAACTTTTTTTTTCAAATTTGGTTAAATACGAGTATTATAGGTAAAAAAATATGTTGTTTTGACCAAATGTGTGACTTCATGCTTTTTTTATACTTACATTCATACATATTTGTTTCTAATTTGGTTTTTTAGCCATAACAAGTCAAATATTTTTTCTGTTGACTTTCAAAACAATGCCATGTTTTAGACAAAATATACCTAATAAATGTGCGCACACATACACATCCATCAGATTGACAATGTGAGTTTAAAATATGGTTATAATCTAATTTTATATAAATGGAAAAATAAACTTTCGTGTAGGTTTACGGTTACATTTCAATTTGCAAAGAAAAAAAAAACAACAAAAAATATAAACCGGTTTACTGTTTTTCTCATTAATTTCTAATCTACTACGTATACTCTACAGAGATTTTCATTTGCTTGTAGAGTCTGTGCATACATTAGTATTAGTAATTCAAAACAGTAAATAGACTCACCGATATTTAGACATTTTCATACACAGGTTTCAAGTTTAAAAAATTTATTATCAAGTATTTTCTTAATTTTATACTCTTTTTCTTATTTTTGTAATACCTATTTAAATAAATATTCTCTTTACATTTCTAGTTTTATAATTGTGCTTTTTTGACTTAGTTTTCTAACAATTATGTCAAGTTGCTATTTTGCAGAAGAGTAATACATTTTTTATTTAATTACTTCAATTCTCTTTTCATACGTTTTTGTTTCTTGTTTCTTAAAAAAAAGTCATGGGATTTATTTGTCTTTCATTATTTCAAATAATTAAAGTTGAATGACTTTAACATAAATGGTTTTGAATTATATTAATAACAATATACTGACATACTGCACATTTCTTCTATAAAAAATGGTTAAAAAATTTTGAAATTATTAACTCCATAGAATAAGACAAAAAATAAGATAAAAACAGCAATAATGTTTTAAAGAATTTAATTAAAATTAAAATTTGAATTCGAATTAAAATTTGAATCTACACAACGATAGAAAATTTTATAAATCTCATAGTCTCATCTTATACGATGTAACCGAAATTAAAAAAATGCACTTGAACTGATATAATGAAATCTACTTACCTATAAGTTGGTAAACTTTCTTTAGGATTTTGCTAATCGCATACCGAGTAAATAATAAATTTATGATACGATTCTTAAAATTTATCGAAGAAAAAGCATTATCGCTGTCTTTCCAATGAAATTGTTTGTTCTCCTATGATAATCAATGTTTTTGATATCGTTGTTATTGTATATAATTATTGTGAGATAATTAGAGGATACAAATTTGAAACTAAATAAGTTTAATAATTAATAAATCAAGGTATGAATACATATAATCGTTATTTATAATTATTAAATTTGTTAAACAATATTTAATTAGAGAATAATATACCATGAGGAAATCAATTGCCAACAGTAAAACGGACAAAGACAGAAAGTAGTTGCACAATGCGAGCAATTGAACTCAAGCTTAACAGATCTAGGACAACAATACAAAATCCTATGCAACCACAAAAAGGTCTGACAGAAAATTAATTTAACAGATCGTGATAAAAGATAAGGTTAATGTTTATCAGACAGATATAATTTTATTAGTACCCAAAAAAAATTTCAATATTAATTTAAATGTATTACGGAGGCCTATTATTCAAATATTAAATTAAGATTTACACGTACATATACGACAAAAATTGAAAATTTTAATATAAGTTATCTAATTTACTATAAAAAATATCATTTCATTAAAAAATTTTTTTTGTCCAATATTTGCCTTATAAGGTTTTAAAAATAAAAAAAAAATGGTTTTTGGGTGAACATTTTCTAAGGTAAATTTAGTTTTATTTTATGGCAGATAATTTGGACGAAATTTTAATTTTATAGCAAAACGTAGTTCCTTAAAATTATTTGGAATTAATAAAAAGAAAATTTTTAATTTAATATATCCATAAAATTTACGATTTCCAAAAAAGGATTTTTTTATATTTTTTTTTTAGAAAAGCTTTTACTTACAAAGCCAACTTTGGTATAAAAAATAAATCAATAACGAATGCATTGTAAATGCATTTTCCAATTATATTGAACACTTTCAAGTTTAAAATTAAAAACAAACAAATATTCATATATGGTACGGTTAGTTGAAAGTCTCACAAAACAACAAATACAAAATTTTACACACTTTATTGTAAAAATCCATCGTTCTACAACTCTGCTGCCAATACTGCTATCACATTAAAAACGTAAACCATTTTTATGACTAATATTTAATTATGCTTCCGTTATAACGGAAATGCATTATAAAAATGTATAGAAAACAAAGGAAATTTATGCAATACAAAAACATGCACTCTCGCTGTAAATGCTTTATTTATTGATTCACACATACATACGAGTATTTTGTTTAAGTATGTATTAAATGTAATTAAAAAGTTAAGAACAAATATTAAAAGAAGTATGTATGTAAAATAAAAAGAATTGTCTTTTTATAAGTGTTTCTTAAAGAGTTTAATTTTTTAAGTTATCTTGGGAATGATTTTAAACTGATTTAACACTTAATCATATTTGGAATAAAGGTCTATTATGCAAATCATTTATTTAAACTACAGATTACAAATTAAAAGATAACTGCCTTCTCTTGATTTTAGTTAAAATTTGAGATTGGCTGTCTTCCTAAATGTATATTTACAATGTATCAATACAGTATTAAAATCAAGTTGATACATTGTATTGTTACTTTGTTAATACGTTGCATACTAATACTTTGCAACTCAGTAATCGTTTAGGAATATTTTATATGCATTGTAACGCATCAATAATAATAAAGCGAATGACGGAAGAGCATATTTTATTGCAAAATTGTTTAGATATGTATGTGCGAACAAGGTAACTCCATCTCCGGTATACATACATATATCGTTCCCTTAAATGTAAATGTATCATCTATGAACTTAATATTTTGTAAAGCGCGTTCTTATAGAACAAAGCGCGTCTTTTTTTTAACAAAATATTTTCCACATACAATCTTGCATTAATTAATAAGTTTTTACATGTAATTGTGTGTCAATTTTTTACTGTAATAACTAATAAGGAGATTAGTAAACAAAATACATTTTAAATTATAAGAACAAACGTTTTCTTATCTTCCTGCGCCGCCATAGTGCTATGTGTTGTATTTATTTTGCATCTAATTTTTTTTGGATGCGTTTCTTGCTTTTTCTTGCGTATTAACTACAACAATGTTGCAAAACGGAACATAATACGTTGTAAAATTTTTTTGGGTTGCATTTACGAATACGCTACAATGTGTTACTACAAAGCAACATGCATTTAGGAAGTCAGCCATTTTTTCATGAGACGAATACTCAAGGGTAAGATAGATAAATATATTTTTATTATATTAAACGCCCTTAGTCGATGAAACAAGTTGCTTTCAATTTGATCACTCAAAGCCCAGTGTCATGTCTTCACCCTTGAATGATCAACAGCAATTGCCCCATCTGTCGTTAGATGTTGATTATGAGTGGTGAGCGTCTTCACTAAGTAGGTTAGGAGTTGCGATTTTACAAAAAGCAGAGCTAAACTGATTCCTAAGAATCATGTTGGACAGGCTATCATCATCAACGGGGAGCACTACAGTTCGGTGATTATCATCATTGCTTGGCCAACGATATGCGGATTCAATAGAACGGCACTACTTGCTACACAGCTCATGTCATATTGGATATTTTACACAAACGATTTCAGGACATGATTATATTTTTGCAGGTACTTTGAACTGGCCATCGAGATCCTGCGATTTGACCCCCTTTTTGGTGCAGTTTTCTTAATTTACAGGCGTATGTGAATAAGTCACAAACCAGAGTGGTCCTTAGAGTGTTCATATACGAATAAATAGTTATACATACATATGTATATAAATTCATATAGTAATGCACATGCTGTCATACAAATGGCCTATGAGTTACTGGCCGCGGTCTGGGCATTGCCTCCGGCTACTGTGACTACCTCTAAACTCGTGGAGCAGAAGCTGCCATCGTGTAAAAGAACCACAATGTTAATTTAATATGGGTGCCACTGGGATCACAGTTGTACATTTTATTCATTACGTGCATATATAATCAGATGTATACTATCAAATTTAAGTCATAAATGCTTAGTTTTCAATGAGGTTTAATACTGTTCAATTTTAAGGCTGTTCTAACTCCTTAATTAAATCCCTTTTTTTAATGCAAAAAGTGTTTATTTACACACGCATAATTTCATTCAACTTCGTTCTACAGCTGTTTGTCATGTCTAATCACTGCAACCAAGCCAACTGTCATCTGTTTATTAAAGGGTGTGAAATTGTTTTTATTAAAACATTTATTGCAAATTATTGTTTACAAAAACAAAAAAACATTTTTTGACCATTTTAAAACAGGTTGAGCAAATTTCATATAATGATCAGCACCTGTAATGGTTGCTAAGGTTGAAGATGGTTTGAAAATGATTGTAATCTTAAAGTGAAACTTGCGTTAAATGCTTGTTTTAAATGCAACAACATTAACAGCAACTTTAATGGAATTTGCAGCATTATTAACGTTTTATTTCTTTGAAAGAAAAATCAAAATAGTATGTATTTAACTCTTTTAGTTATTGGCAAAGAAATCACATAATTTTACACCAGTTATAATGTTCGCAGACTTCATAGGGTGAGAAAAATATTTTCTGCCATATTAAATACTATAAAAATGTTGTTTTTGTTCTGTTGGAGTTTCTGCACCAACCATTATCACCTAATGTGATTACTATTTTATTCAATTTTGTACATAGTACCTATGTATGTATGTTTGAACTAATATTTGTTATACTGTATTATTGCATGAATGTTTTTTTTTACATTTATAAATGTACATACAGTATCGGACAAAACTAAAGCACGAAACTCTTGTAAATAAAACTTCATTTCATAGCTTTAAAAAAAAATATGTAAATAGTTTTATTTTATAATTAAAAGTCAAGATTATTAAATACTTTAACTGAACCGAAACAAAATAAAAAAAATCTCAATTAAAAAACAAAAGTTATATCTAATTAAATACGAAATTCATTTTTTATATGCGACAAAACTAAAGCACATATTAGAGTAATAAAGAAAATACTTAAAATAATCTAATATTTAGTGGCGTAACCATTATTTTTTAGAACCTCTGCGCACCGGCGTGGCATGGACTCAATTAAATTGGAAATTACTTTTCCAGGAATTTCATTCCAAGCATTTTCCACCTGCCGAAAGAGATCATCGGTATTTTTGCAGTTCCCGCGCAGTACTCTGCGATCTACAATTTCCCATAGATTTTCTATGGGATTGAGATCAGGTGACTGTGCTGGCCACTTCAAGACTTCGATTTTATTTTCAATAAACCACTCTTTCACACATTTAGATGTGTGTTTGGGGTCGTTGTCATGTTGAAATCGCCACTTGAGGGTCATTTCCTCCTCTGCATATGGAAGCATCACGTTTTGCAAAATGTCCCTATACATAAAACGGTCCATTGTGCCGTTTATTCTATGAAGTGGACCGATACCATGCGCAGAAAAACATCCCCAGACCATTACATTACCACCTCCATGTTTTACTGTACCTCTACTGTATCTTGGATTAAGGCGTTGTCCTTTTGGTCTTCGTACTAACTTTATTCCATCAGAATCCTTTAGATTAAATTTGGATTCATCAGAGAAGAGCACAGTTTTCCATTGAGGGACAGTCCAGTTAATGTGGGCTTTTGCAAATTCAATTCTAGCTCTTCGGTTCTTTCCTGAAATATAAGGTTTTTTTGCGCTTCTATACGATTTTAATCCGCCTTCCACAGCTCGTCTTTGAATCGTTCTAGATGAAATATTTAAAGGTAATTGAGACGCTATGGACTTTGCCGACACAAAAGGATCCTTTTTCAACAAACGAATTATGGCTTTGTCTTCACGTTTGCTGGTTTTACGTGGGCGACCACCTCTATGTATAGTAGACAGGGATCCTGAAGTCTTAAAACGGCTTATGATGCGAGAAATTATGCTATGGTGAATGCTGAATTTTTTAGATATTTGAGTTACCGATTCACCATTAACAAAATCTTCAACTATTTTTTCTTTCAGAGCCACTGAATATTTATTTCGTGCCATTTTTTCTTTAAATTATACAATTATAAGCTTTCCTTCCAAAGGCACTTTAAAAACTGAATGATCATACTTTTGTTTTATTTTAAATAGATCTTAAAAAAATAAAATTACAAATAACGGTATTTTTTCTTAATAATTTATTACAATTAAATAGAACAGCACATATTCAAGGTTACGTGCTTTAGTTTTGTCGCTGCATTATTTCAGTTACTGTTAAATAAAACCAAACAAAATAAAAGTGAGTTGCAAAAACAACAAAAAGTCTCCTAATTTTAAAAGTACAGTGGGTATTCTAAATAAATAACAAATAATAGTTTTGATATGATATGCAACACTCAGGTTATTACATAAATTAGAACCACGAAAGAATCCGTGCTTTAGTTTTGTCCGATACTGTATATACAGTGCTGTTCGAAAGCTAAGCAACTTTTCGGGATTAAATTTATTTTGTTATTGGACTTTAAGGACATACATACATATATGTATATATATACTTATGTATATACTTATGCACATAATACAATTAGTAAAGCATTGTTTTCTATAAATTAATTTAAAACAAATACATGTATGTGAGACAGTGTTTCCTTCGTCAGAAAAAGTTGCTTCGGTTTGGAACAACACAGTATACCTATACCTACATATGTATATTTACAAATATGTACATATGTATACTTTTCTAATCAATTGTTAACATTCATACTTTTTCTTAATAAGACTTTAATTAAAAAAGACAAATAAAACACAACAATTACAATTTAATGCTCTTTATGCCGCTACATGTAATTTGGTGAAATTGTTTTTTTTTTCCAATTTTACATGCAAATGTACATATGTATGTATTTACTATTTGTTGCATGCATGTGTACAGTTAAATATAGACATTTATTAACCCAGCGGGAAAAGATTGATTACCTTATTTTATAATCAATTATATAATATATTACTTCAGAATATATTACTTTTGGAATCGAGAAGGTAATTTCACGTGGTACACAAGTAAATATTGATTACCATGTGCATTCCCACATCTATGAAGAAAGAAGTTATTGCTTGTGGCTTGTTATCTTTTTTGTATATTTTTTTAAAAAAAACTGTAATTTTTTTGTTATTCTATTTTACATATCGATTACCATATACATTCCCACATATATAGAAGAAAGAAGTTATTTTTCTGTGTATAATTTGTTTGTGAATTTTTTTTTTTCTATTTTTTTTTCATAGTTAAAAAATCCGTTATTTTTTACGCAAAAAAAAATAATTTTATTAAATAATGTAGTTTATGTTGAAATGCGCAGAAGTGCAGACACGAAATTAATGTTTAAGATTAATTAATAACTATGTATATTAGTAGCTATTCGGGATTATTTTAAAACTAACATGTTTGTTAAATGTTTTTAACATGAACATGGAAAATAGTAAAACAAATATTCCCGAATAGCTACTATTATTTTATTTATAATGGGGGAAATTAATTTATTATTAATAATTTAATGCATAATTTAATATATTATAAATACATTAATAATATAACGCATTAAAAATATTGCATCATAGAATTTATTCCTTCAAATTATTAATAAATAATTACTTTATGCATTACAAATAATTCATTCTAATACTTATTACGAGGGGACAGTAAAAGAATTTATTACTTTCGTAGGACATGATCTGTGTTATGCGTAATGCTTTCCGTAATCAATAGATTATACATTCCTTGTATTACCTTCTCGATTCTCATTGATTACCATTTCCCGCTGGGAAATAGCAAAAATAAAAAACCTGCAATACAAAACAAGAATAAGTAAAAACTAGTTTCAGTCATTCTCTCTCTTTCTCTATTAAAAGGAATGACAAAAATGTTTTTTTACGAAGAGGCGATAAAAAAGTAAACATCTTTTTAAATCATTATTCAAAGATACAACAACAACAACAATAAAAGCTACTTGTTTTACCAACAACACCAAAGACAATAAACAGACTCTTATTGCTGTTGTACTAATTGTTAGATTACAATGACCTTGGCAATTATTAAGCTGGCAACTCATGTAATGTTTTTACATATTGTTGTAAAAACTGAAGAGTTGCATATTTTAGCAGTTTCCTTGTACCGCTTCTAATACATATAAAGTATTTTTGCAAGATTTTTCTAGCCGAACGTAGAGAGGTCATCTGTAAGTAAATTTTTTTTTATTAAAATTAATATTTTTTTTTAATTTGTTGTGTATTTATTTTTCTATATACGTAGGTATAGACTTGCTTATTTTTTTTGCCTATCGAAAGTCATAAGTAGATAATTACGCCAATGACTAATACGAAAAATAGTTTTAATTTAAAACCGATTATTAAATTGCTTAGTCAATATACATATACATACATATATGTATGCATGTACATATTTGAATATAAAATAATAACTTTGATCTTAAATAAAGCGTTTCTGACGAAACATAAAATAATAACATCTATCCGTTTACTCAATTTCGTAGTTAGACCCATTTTCAGAACATTACATTACATTACTATTTTTAAAATAGTGACATTTTGATGTACACCCGCCTTTCGCAAAACACTGTCCATGACGAAATTGAAGAGGTTACAGTACAAGAGGGTATGGCCCTATCTGAAAACTCGCATGGTATTAAAAGGCTCGGTGAGGTCTTTTCCTACCATGACGGAGCTGCAGGAGTTGCTCAGCGTCATTCTGCACCGTCTCATCAGCTTTGCAGGAATATCGAGCTCAGACATTGCGGCATATACCCGATCTCTTATAGGGCTAGTGAACGCTGCCTTATAGTCGGCAAAAAGGTGGTGTGTGTCAACTTGACTTTCATGGGTCTTCTCCAGGATTTGGCGCAGTGTGAATATCTAGTCAATGATGAACTTACCAGGTCTGAAGCCGCACTGATAAGATCCAATCAGTGAGATAGCGAATGGCTTCAGTCATTCACACAATACGCTTGTAAGAACCTTATATGCGATAGGGTGGGGTCTCACTTTTTCACGATAGGACAGAGGACACTAAGATTCCAATCATCGGGCATACTTTCCTCCAGCCATATTCTGCAAGTGAGCTGATGCATGCACCTAACCAACTCATTGCCTCCATACTTAAAGAGCTAAGCTGGCAGACCGTCCGGTGCAGCCGCTTAGTTGCTTCTAACCGCTGTATGGCAATCTTGATCTCTTCATAGCTGGGCGACAGAATCTCAACGTTGTCATCATTGATTGGAAACGGCACAGCATCTTTAGAGTCGGAATTTGTGTCGTCATCGCCTTGCAGTAGATTAGAGAAATGCTGTCTGCATAATCTCAGTGTCCCTTGCGCATCTGTAACCAGATTACCATTTTCGTCTCTGCAGGAGGTTGCTCCGGGTTTAAAACCAATAGTAAGACGCCTTATCTTTTTATAAAAATTTTGAGCATCATTTCTACTCCTGCAAATCTCGATTTCCTCACGATCACGAGTTTCTTGCTCCCTTTTCTTTCTACTAAATAGGCATCTCTCTTCCCCTCTCTTCTCCCTGTACACCTCGACAGTTGCTCTTGTATTGGTGGACTGCAACATTCTCCTGTAGACAGCATTCTTTCTGCGGGGAGAAAGCTCAAAATTAAGAACTTTTTAGGCAGCGCTGTGCAGAGACTAAGCGATGTGAGATCACTCTCGACCAATACTTTAGCATTTTGGCAGCGACAAGATAATTGTCCGAGTCGACATTTGAAACTCTAAATGTGTGCACATCTAGAATACTGGAAACACGCCTTCCATCAATCACAATCTGATCAATCTGGTTGTTGGTAAATCGATCAGGAGAGAGTCAGGTGGCCTTATGGATATCGAGATGTTGGAACCTGGTCCTACACACTACCATGTTTCACGGCGCGGAGAAATCGATCAGTCCCAAGCCGTTCGGCGGGGTGGAATAAGGCTGATATCATAAAACTTTGCCTTCAACCGCATCATAGCTATCCTTTCGTTTACTGGGGTGAACTCTGAGACAAGATGCCTAAGTCTTTTGCTAACTATAAATCCGCAGCCAAATTCGCGTCTGTTATCATGGCAGCTGTAGTAGATGTCATTTGTTGCTTGCCTTGTACAACACTGTCCTATCCATCGCATTTCTTGGATGGTGGATGCTATGCATTTACATATCTCTGTACATGTGCATAAATACCTTATCACGCTCTATTTTTAAACATATTAAAGAATGCCTTAAAATAAAATACGTCATGCTTTGTTTGCACTATAAGTTTTTCTGTATGCTGTAATCAAATATTGAATACGTTTTGGCTGTAATTGTTTTGATTTTATTTTTTTATTAAAATTAACAACATAAACTATGTACATACATACATAAGTATGGATATTTGTTTGCAAAATGCCACCATAAGTAGTTATGAGTCATGATAGACACACTCAAAAACGTATCATACATATTTATGTAGCATAGAAAGAAAACAAAAAACACGGTTTTTTATTTGTATACTCGTACATATGTATGCCTCTCTTCGCTCTTTTTCTTTCCATTTCAACTCGAAACAACTACATAGGTACAATTTAAATAAATAAATAAGTAAATATTATTGTTGTACCTTTTTTTTTGTTAACTATGTATTTCCTGACTTGGCTTTGAAACCAAGTTTATAAGTATTGCTATAAACAAATGTATACCCATTTGTGTGCATAGAAGAACTCTAATTCCTTTTCCTCACCTTTATCATCCCATACTTATGTTTTTAAACCGGCTCTTGTTATAAATTTGTACTTAAATTTACCAGTAGGTTACCTACTGTAGGTAGATGATACCAACTAGGTATTATGTTATATGTTCAAATTTAGCACATTAAATTTACAATTTTACATATGTATGTATATATTTTCATACATGCATTCACATGTATGTACATTGCTTATTACTGTTTTTAAAAATTATCAACTTCGATTATCTTTATTTATGATTAATGAACAAAAAAAAAGAAATTTATTGAAAATGCGTAAGATAATTATAAATTTAAATGTAGAACATACTTAAATTTCAATAATTTTTTTATAACTTCTAATTTATATGCTATTTTATTTAAAACAATTCCAAGTTCTTAGATATTATCTTCAGTAATACAAAATTAAATATGTATGTATGTATGTATGTATTAAAAAAAAGCACACATACGTACACAGAAAAAAAAATAAAAATGTGTTTTAATCAAAATATTTGCATATACATATGCTACGAGAATGTATTTACAATATATGGATATATGTAGTATGTATATGTCTACATATAAAAAAAATTAAAAAGTGTAAAAACTTTACTTTTATGGGTATGGGTGGCTATTCGCTTTCGCAAAAATTTGAATTTTCAATTCGCTATACAGACATTCCCAACTTCCCTAATTACATGTGTATATGTACATATATTAAGTGCATAAAGCAATATTTTTTTTAAGAAATAGGCAAAAATAAAGTATAGTAAATAGTGTATTGGCTTACTAGATGAGAGCTCCGGGTCAAACCCCAGCTCGGACAGATATATGAAAAAAGATTTTCTTCGGTGACCACCTCTTAGCAGTATTCTGGCAATAGCTCTGAGGGTAACTGATTGTCATAAACAAGCTTTTCAAACCTGTCGTACGGATTCGATACTCATAGATTAAAATTAGCTCACACAATATGGGTGCTGTGTAATGGCCAATTATGTATGTACATACATATGTAACTGCCTAGAAGAATAGAACCATTCTAATGGGAATAGAACCCCAGCACTAGCAAACTACCTAGTTCTTGACCACCCTTCTTAGGCATTGATGATGATCCACTATTCTCCAGCTTTGGGCTAAACGGTTTCTTATGCATTAATTAGTCCTTTTTATGTATTATTGTATATGTTATTGCATTTTTCTATAATTAAAAAATTATCCAACTACACTGGCTTTTTTTATAGATATGTACATGGGTATCTAAAGTATTGCTCGAAATCTAAGCAACTTTTTCTGACGACGAGGTAAACAAAATTCCATATGCTATGCTCCTATTTATAATTTTACTATATCCTTACAGTCTAATAACAGCAGAATAAATTTAATTATGTTTCTTAAAATAATTAAACCAAAATCAACATCAAGTGCAAATATTGCTGTTCGATGTCTAAAGCTACGGTCACATTGGGTAAATATTTGATGAAAAAAACGTAACCACTATTTTATGAAAATATTTATTTTTTAATTTTTCATTTCTTAACGTTTAGTTAATTATATATAAAAATATTTTTTCTTTTTAATATCGTTTTTAAACAATTTTTGAAGAAATGTTTACTTAAAAAGAAATATTTGCATTATATATTTCCCAAAAAAATATTGGTTACGTTTTTTTCGTCAAATATTTGCCTAATGTGACCGTAGCTTAAGCAACTTTCAAGATAAACTTTATTTTTTATGACGTTAAAACATAGTTTTGGCATAGATCACAAACTTGTTTTAAGATATTGAAGGGCTAATGTTTGTTGCTAAAACAGCCCTCTATGGCGTTCAGGTTAAGGGATTCTATTATTAGACCGTAAGGACATAAATAAATTGTACATACATACTATGTATGTAGTACAATCATAAATATATATAAGCATTGTTTTCAATAAATAAATTTAAAATAAAAATATGAGATTTTCCTTAGATTTCGAACAATACTGTATATATATATGTATATAGAAAGTTGAATATACATATAAATCGGTTTTTATTAATTGCACTAAAAATTTTTAAAAATAAAGTTGTTTTATTTTATTTTTTTTTTTTACGATTAATAAATGAATCATAGTAGTTGAATTGTAATTTTTAAGGATTTTCGGCCATACATTATTAGAAAATAAAGTAGACTTGAAGCCTTTATTTTTTTCATACGGGCATTTGCCTATTAAAACAGTCAAAATATTTAATGAAAATTATTATCAGCTACAAATTTGATAAGATAAATTTGAAATAAAAAGAATAAATACATTGGTACATACATACCTACTAAAGGTCTGCACGGGTATGTTTGAAACGATATTCAAGACATTCTAAAAATTTCAAACACACTTCCAACTCTAATTCGTAAAAGCGAAACGAATAAAACAAACATAAAAAGTGGTTGTTGTCGTTAGAATGTAAATAATGAGAGAATAGAGACAAGAGAGTATGGAGACATGAGAGACATGAAACATAAGAGTTAGAATGGAATGAATAGAGTGAATAGAATGTCTTGTTTGTAATATGATAGAAAAGAATTTCTTGTACTGGTATTATAAGTACTAAAGAACTGAATAATAAAAGTAATGAACTGAATAATTTTTCATGTTAGTTTTCTTTATTTTTTTATATTTTTGGCTAAATTTTTAAAAATACATACATACATATTTACAAAAACTTAAAAAAAAATTATAAATAAATTACATATTCAAAAAGTGATTAATTTTTTTTTTTTGCCTTTAAATGCTTTAATATACACACACTATTCTTCTTGCTAGATTTCAATTTGTTTGTTTTCATTCGCTTGTTTGTATTACAAACTATCGCGTTTACTTCAATACATGCCTTCATTCACAAAGGAAATTCAAGACATTCCAAGACATTCGAATGTCTCTATAATAATTTAGAATTATGAGAGTAAATTTAGATTTATTCTATTCAATTCTATTCGTTTTTTGAGGCTGTTCGTTTCGTTTCGTTTCGTTGGCTGCAAAACGAATAGAATGAATATTTGTTTCTATGCTTGAATATACTCTCAATTAGAGTACACTTCTCGAATCATTCTAAACTGGCAGAAAAGCAAAACATTCATGCAGACCTTTAATACCTACTTACATTTTGAACCCTTATACATAAATATTTAAACGATTTTTACCAGTAAAACCAATTGAGTCACAGACTTTTTATATATTTAAAAACACAAATAAAAAATCATACTATAGTTTTAAAGAGATTTTCAATCTCATACATACAAATGTATTTAAAACGAGCGAGAGAGTGCAAAATAAAACTAAATTTATTTTATACAGTCATGTGCATTTTAACACAAACATGCATACATATGTACATATGGATATTTACAAAAACAAAATTAGTGATAATAAATAAACACAAAATAACTATCTGAAGCTCACTTGTACAAAATATAAAATAAGAAAACAACAATAAACAAAAACCGTTGAAAAAATGTGCACAAGTAAGTACATATGTATGTAGGGATGTATTTGAGCGAACAAACCCGTACTTTGACTTAACTGACTCGCCTATATCTTTTTTACACATTTGAACAAACTCGTGTATGAAAAGAGAGTTTAGTAAATACACTGCATACATCCATACGTAT
The DNA here is from genome assembly GCA_963576795.1 of Metopia argyrocephala. Classification (NCBI taxonomy): domain Eukaryota; kingdom Metazoa; phylum Arthropoda; class Insecta; order Diptera; family Sarcophagidae; genus Metopia; species Metopia argyrocephala. Next base: position 2,654,218 of record OY756208.1, read on the forward strand.
AAAAATAATAAACATGACACTCATATTGGCAATTTAACTTATCAGTTTTTGTATTTCTCTATTTCTTGTACCGTTTTTTGTATGAGTGTGTATCTTTGTAATGCGGGCTTACTCATTTTATTCACAGTTTTTGTATCTCAAAATACACAAAATTCTCCAGAAATATGGCAACAATGCTGCACGTTGTGTGCATCCATACCCATATATGGTAAAATGTCTGAAATTCGCTAGAGAACCCATAATAAACGCGTTTTGATAAGGGTAGACGCCTTTATAAACGACTGTAACAACGAGTTTTATTATCATTTAACTTTGCGTTCTTGTGCCGTGTGGATACCAACGCGAGACCTCCCAACAAATAAAAAAAAGACTTAATTTATTTATTTAATTTTAGTAATTTAATAAAACACAAAAAGTAAGTATTTTTTTTTATAATCTCGAACACACCGAATGACAAATAGAAGAATTAAAAGAAAATTTTGTGCATAAATATGAAATACTAGTAAAAATCGGTTGAAAAAATGGAATTGAATTGAATAAAAAAAGAAATAAACAAACAAGTAAATATGCAAAATAGTGAACTAATGCCGTCCGCCTACGTTTTAAAATAAAAGTGCTGAAAAGAATAATAATACCTCCAGTTACGTGTATACAAATGCGAAAAAATTGAAATAAATAAAACTATTATATAAGTGATATAAAATTATCCGAGTGATAAGATAAGAACAAAATGATAAAAATGTAGGAAAAACGCTCCAATAATTGTGTTTTGTTAAAATAGTGTTTCAAATGTGATGACCGTAAAATAAAACAAAAAATATATGCACATCACATATGTACATAAAAATTGTTATTTCTACACCAACGTGCAATTTATTTAATTAATACACTTTCATTTTTATTTGAAATTCGAAATGCCTACCTGGTAACTGTTCAAAAAATTTTTCCAATTCAATGAAGTGCAAAATTCACACACTTTCTATTTTTTTGAAACAAAGCAATAAAAAAGAAATACTATTTTAGTTCAAAACTTTCACTTGTCTTTTCTTCTCGATTTGAAGATGCATACGAGTATTTTCAGTAATATTATAGTTCCTAATCTGGTATGCCTCTTTCACGTGCAAAACTGATAATTTGGCATTTCTTCCGATAATTCTAAATTTCCAAGATCATTAATTACATACATATGTATGTATGTACTATATACTTATTAGTCACCCTTATGATGTGGTAATTTTCTTATATGTACTTGGAAATAAAGACGGCAAATCAAGTGTTTATATCCATCACTTTACTCTTAACCACGTCCTCATTTTTTTATTTTATATGTACATACCTACCTAATTGGCGAAAATCGTTGAAAATAACGAAAGTAATAACACCTTTTGTAGATTTGTTAATTGGCTAATTTTAATTTGCCACCATTATAGTGTGTATATTCATTAAAAACTTACTTGAAGTGGTTGTTTATGTTTTCAATTCGCATGAAATCATAAATTTTGCTCCTCAGAGGCCACTTAATCACTGTACGGTTAGTTCAATGATTTTTTAGTGTAGAACACGTCACTTGTTAACTGCTTGAGGCCACCTTTATTATGATAAAAAAATTAAAATTCAACACACAAAAACAATTTGAACTTGACTCATTTTTTAGTTTCCGTACATATTTACACTAACAAAAAATGCCGGTTAAATCACAAAAGAAAGAACGAAAATATTTTGTCTAATGGGTGAAAAAATCTCAATCTATTAATTATATTGTATATGGGTATAGGTGTGTTATGCTGTGTTTTGTCATATAAGAAATGTAGATATTTTCTCTTCAAATGTGTATTTTCGCATTCAACGTTATTTTTTTTGTTAACATTGCTTTATAAAGTAATTTGTTTTGGTTTTGAAAAGGTGTAAAGAGGGGAAATTCTTAAAATAGAAATAACGATTTTTTTTGTTGGTAATTCACTCACCAAGCTTTGAAACACAAAACATGACCATATATGGTCACAAAAATTGGTTAAATATCTGAAAAAGTTGTATGTAAACGTACAATGTTTTCTGTATTAAAATACAAATGTGAAAAAGAGACAAATATATATGTACATATAAATTTACAATTATCTTGGCTTTTTAAGAGAGTGGGTTTGGGGTTTCTGCTGAATATGTCAAAAAAAACTCTTATCTAGAAATTTACACACACACACACATACTAAAGTTTCGTTAAAATAAATAAAAATTTTAACTGGCTTTTTTTATGAAGTCATTCGTAGTTCGTCTGTCAAACGCCTTGGTTGTGTTTAAGTAGTGCTTCGAAGTAATTTAAAAGTGTGGGTTTTTATTTAATTTCCAACTTTTTCAAAAAGAAAAACAGCAAAATTGTTTAACAATTTTCGATAAAAAGAAAATTTCTCTTTAAATTCTTAACGTTTTTGTGTGAATATTTTTTTGACAAGGTGAGTGGATAAGGTAAAATTCAAATTAATTACGCCATTTTTTTTACAGTACGTGTAGTATAGCCGGCTTTTTTCGATTTTCAAGGGCGTTGCCCTTTAGTCTACCTTCTATTTCTTATACGAAAAGCCGCTTATAATTTTAGTACAATTTTTTTTTTCGGCAAATTTTCTCTTAATTTTTTGTAACTTAATTTTTAAAGTTTGAAAGCCTTTGTTCATGAAACTTGGAATGTGTTTTCTTAAATTCCCTTTGAATTTTAAGTCGCCTCATTTACAAATTATTTAAATAAAATATTTTTAGTTTTTGTTTATAAAATTTCAAAGAAAAAATTCAAAATTCTCGGTTTTATAAAGGAAATTCTTGTGAATATTAAAGGTGTACAGAACTCGGCCTTGTTACAAGCGAATAATAACGGTATAAGAGAGAGGGAAACAATTGCACAAAATTTTCTTTTATAATCTACCATTTTACGATAATATTTTAGAAATAGTATTTATTTGTTGTGTTCTTTATTCCAGCAAACAAAATGTGCGACGAAGAAGTTGCTGCCTTAGTTGTTGATAACGGTTCCGGTATGTGCAAAGCCGGTTTCGCTGGTGATGATGCTCCCCGTGCTGTTTTCCCCTCGATTGTGGGTCGCCCACGTCATCAGGGTGTCATGGTTGGTATGGGCCAAAAAGATTCATACGTCGGTGATGAAGCTCAAAGCAAACGTGGTATCCTCACATTGAAATACCCAATTGAACACGGTATCGTTACTAATTGGGATGATATGGAGAAGATCTGGCATCACACTTTCTACAATGAATTGCGTGTTGCTCCCGAAGAACATCCCGTCTTGTTGACTGAAGCTCCCTTGAATCCTAAAGCTAATCGTGAAAAGATGACACAAATCATGTTTGAAACATTTAACACACCCGCTATGTATGTGGCCATCCAAGCTGTATTGTCCTTGTATGCCTCTGGTCGTACCACTGGTATTGTATTGGATTCTGGAGATGGTGTCTCTCACACAGTACCCATCTACGAAGGTTATGCCCTGCCACACGCCATCTTACGTTTGGATTTGGCTGGTCGTGATTTGACCGACTACTTAATGAAGATCTTGACTGAACGTGGTTACTCTTTCACCACAACCGCCGAACGTGAAATCGTCCGTGATATTAAGGAAAAATTGTGCTATGTCGCTTTGGACTTTGAACAAGAAATGGCCACAGCTGCCTCCAGCTCCAGCTTGGAAAAGAGCTACGAATTGCCCGATGGTCAAGTGATCACCATTGGTAATGAACGTTTCCGTTGTCCTGAAGCTTTGTTCCAACCTTCCTTCTTGGGTATGGAAGCCTGCGGTATTCACGAAACCACATACAATTCTATCATGAAGTGCGATGTTGATATCCGTAAGGACCTTTACGCCAACACTGTCTTGTCCGGTGGTACCACTATGTACCCTGGTATTGCCGACCGTATGCAAAAGGAAATCACCGCCTTGGCTCCATCCACCATGAAAATCAAGATCATTGCACCCCCAGAACGCAAATATTCCGTATGGATCGGTGGTTCCATCTTGGCTTCCCTCTCAACCTTCCAACAGATGTGGATCTCCAAACAAGAATACGACGAATCCGGTCCATCAATTGTCCACAGAAAGTGTTTCTAAGAAGTTTCTATTTTATATATTTTTTTTTTACAAATTCTACCAAATGTTTACGTTTTATGTATTACTGCCACCTTCTAACGTATGTTCTCTTTACCACCTCTTTGGGAGGTGTTTACGGAGCTCACTACAAGTTGGTGTAGTCTTACTTTGAGAACAACAACAAAACACATAGGAACCCAATTTTTTTGGGTTTCACACCACACATGAAAATACAACTTTTAAATTATATTACAAGAACAAAAACAAACATACATTATAAAAAGAACATCCCAAAAAATTGCAAAATTGTAATAATTTATTTTTATTTTTTGAAAACAACTCGCAAATGTATTATTATTTCTTAATTATTATTATTATTATATAATTATATAAAAAAGATGAAAAAAATCCTTAAAATAACTTGTCTTTTTCCTTTTCTAAAACGCAAAATGAAAAAATTCACAATTCATTAAACGTCCAACTAACCACTCTCATCCAAAATACCATTAACATCTCACATACCATACATGGATTTCGATTTTATACGTTATCAATGGTTCACTTTAAACACTAGTAAAGGAGGGAGTTTAATTTCCATATGGACAATTAACTGTTTTCAAGCAGCGTTTTATTGAATTTCTTTTATAATTTTTTGTTTTCAATATAATTTGAGTTGTTTTCAAAAGAGTAGAGATAAAAGATCTCGATATACATTCCATCTATTACACCACATTGTTAAGGGACGTAGTGTTTGTTCTATAAAAATTTCAAATTTATTTCATTCATTCTCATAATTTTATACGTTTAATTACATGCGTATTTGTTTTAATAATTTACGCCTAAAAATGTTAATTAAATTTTGTTCTTTTTTTTATATTTAACAACTAAAAGACTTGAAACAAAATAAATTGTATCACTATAAGTAAAAGAAAAATGAAGGGGTTTTTTTTTTTAAACTAGTATTTCACAAGAGCACTCTTTAAGTTACTTTCAACAAAGATTTTTAAAACAACTGTCGCACACAAAAGAAAAAAAAAACATGCCAAAATTTTTTAAGAGTGTTTAAAAAACTACTTTAAAAGAACTTTATTAAATTATACACGATCTCTATATGTAACAATTTAAATGAATACAATACAAGCAAAAAATCGTGTTTTAAAATCAACAAAATAACATAAAATTCATTAATCATAATTAAACAGATTAAACATTCAGAAGAAAACATCAATGAAATTGTAATAATTTGTCAATAAAAACAAAAACTTAAAAAATTAATAGTGTTTGTATTTGAAAAGAATTTCTGGCATGTGTGTTAACTTTTTCTAATTTTTCAGGTCATGTTTAGAAATTCTTTTCTTTTTTATAGAAAAAGAAAAGGTGATATCATAAATGTATATCAAAAACATTTTCGTTTCTCTTTACCGTTACACATATCTTGTAAATACATACATGTTTAAAGGTTTCTTTGTGCTATTCTCATTTTCTGGTTTGTAACAGTTTTTTTTTTCTTCAACATCATATACCTTCGTACGTTTTTATGAGCATTGTACAAACCTATTACCGTAGAGGCGTTAGTATTGCACATATTTGAATGTATATTTCATTTCTGTAAAAGAAGTGGATTACATAAATATCTCTAAATTATGAAATAAAAAGTCAACAAAATATTCTCGCGAAGGTTCTTAAATGTAGATATAAAAAAGGGCCTGTCAACAATAAGGCCCCCGTTATCGTTCACAAGTCCTAAATGTTGTGTTGTATTGGCTGCAACATGCATATACATACATACAAATAAATGTAAACGATAGTCAAAGCATATAGTGCAACACATAAATAAATATGTAGTCAAAAATACAAGATCAAATTTACAACTGTTTTGAACCATAATCGGGGTCTAATATTCTACAAAATAGTATCGGGATCAGCTGTTAAACAAGAAAATCAAACTTCAATTGAGACTCAAAAAACCAATCAAGATTTGAAAGGAAAATTCTTGGAAAAATACGTAAAATTGCAGATACAGAGGTAAAAGTTATAGTAAGACAAGTCAAAATAAATCCGTCATCCAGTGCAGTTAAAATAGCTGAGAATACCTCACAAACGACGGGTAAATACCACAAAGCTACACAAACACGGATTGCATTAGATGCCTACTATGAACTAAATTCGATTTTCGACTGTTGTCGAAATAGCTGATCGAACGAATTTTCATTTGGTACTATGGCGCACATTCGTTGAAGAAAAATACTATTTGTATTATTTTCCTTGACCTTTTTATTAATTTTATTATTAGATAAATTATTTGAGCTTAAGGTCGAATAAATATTTATATTATTTATTTTACGATATTTCGCTACTTCCTTGCGTAGCATCATCAGGAATATATATTTGAATGTGACAAAACAATAACAAAATTATAAAAAAAAAAAAATACATAAAAAATTATGTCATACATATTTTCAAATAAAAACATAATGAACATTTAAAAAATTAATATAATAATTAACCAACAAACAACATTAATAAAAATAAAAATAATAACAAGTAGGAACGATATGTGTGTAATTACAAAAATAATAAAAATAAAAGTAACAAAAATTATCTGGTATGTGATGAAAATCGACCTCGATTGAAACCAAAATCGAAAGAACCCCAAATTACTATAACTTCAAATTCTTTTCAGATTTGGAATTTCTCTTATACTCATTACGTTAATGACTATTGTCATTACATCCTTTATTATTATTATTATTTTAATATAATAAAAAACAGAAAAGTTCTATATGACTTCGAGAAAAGAAAAGAAAAAGAAAAAAATATAATAAATTCAAATTATTTCAATCTCGAAAGAAATCGCCTTTCATCACATCCCTGAATTTTAATAAAATTAATAATTATTTTATATAAAAAAAAATTATAAATACCAACGATAAAATAACAATGATAAAAACGCAGTAACCAAAATATAAAAGAAATTAACAATAAGTGTAGTAATGAATATATATAAATATTATGTTTTGTATATTAAATGTCTGTATGTTTGGGCTAAACCCTCTGTGTCTGTTTTAAAATTAATCCTCTGTGTTGTAGGCACACTAATAATTTGTAACATTTCTAACATTAAACGTTTCCGTGTTCAATATTGAAACATTTTCAAAGTTAGGATAGTGGTCCTTTTCACAACAGTGAAAAAAAAACGGCTCTATCTTCTCACTGTTGTGAAAAGGACCACTATCCTAACTTTGAAAATGTTTCAATATTGAACACGGAAATTAATTATAAGAAACGTTTAATGTTAGAAATGTTACAAATTATTAGTGTGCCTACAACACAGAGGATTAATTTTAAAACAGACACAGAGGGTTTAGCCCAAACATACAGACATTTAATATACAAAACATAATATTTATATATATTCATTACTACACTTATTGTTAATTTCTTTTATATTTTGGTTACTGCGTTTTTATCATTGTTATTTTATCGTTGGTATTTATAATTTTTTTTTATATAAAATAATTATTAATTTTATTAAAATTCAGGGATGTGATGAAAGGCGATTTCTTTCGAGATTGAAATAATTTGAATTTATTATAATTTTTTTCTTTTTCTTTTCTTTTCTCGAAGTCATATAGAACTTTTCTGTTTTTTATTATATTAAAATAATAATAATAATAAAGGATGTAATGACAATAGTCATTAACGTAATGAGTATAAGAGAAATTCCAAATCTGAAAAGAATTTGAAGTTATAGTAATTTGGGGTTCTTTCGATTTTGGTTTCAATCGAGGTCGATTTTCATCACATACCAGATAATTTTTGTTACTTTTATTTTTATTATTTTTGTAATTACACACATATCGTTCCTACTTGTTATTATTTTTATTTTTATTAATGTTGTTTGTTGGTTAATTATTATATTAATTTTTTAAATGTTCATTATGTTTTTATTTGAAAATATGTATGACATAATTTTTTATGTATTTTTTTTTTTTTTATAATTTTGTTATTGTTTTGTCACATTCAAATATATATTCCTGATGATGCTACGCAAGGAAGTAGCGAAATATCGTAAAATAAATAATATAAATATTTATTCGACCTTAAGCTCAAATAATTTATCTAATAAGAAAAATACTATTGTGAATTTTACCGATTTTGGTTTATTCACAGTAGTACAATTCTTTTAAGGCACCCTTACACGATTTGTTTTTTACACGTGTTTTTTAAATTTAAAATACATAAGTTTTTTTGTTGTGTTTGTCAAAATTAGCCAATTTACATAAGGTTTATAATTTTTACTCACAAACGTATATGTACAATTACATATGTAAATAAATAATAAATTTTTAGGCACACAATTTATAAAAAAAAACTATTTTACAAATAATTCATTGCCGACTAATGTTTGTACAGGCATAGAAATTTAATATCATATGTGTGTACATACGAAATTAGAGCATGCTCTAATTGAAATTTTGTCATAAGACTTTCCTTGTGTTTTTTACACAAGCAATATTTTAAAAGTCACACACGACATGTAACTGTTTACTCATGTAAAAGTTGACAGTAACAGTGTAAAAAACATGTCGTGTAAGGGTGCCTTTAGCTGGCACTTTAAATAAATTTTTTTTTACATTAAATTAAACATGACCACCACGGAATTGTGGTTCGATGATTCGGCTGATGAAGATGAACGTTTACTGGAACTGGCTAGAAGCAGAAAAAGGTTTAGGGATGCTTCCAACATATTGGAAATGGAAACAACTACGTAAGTATTTATATTTATCGATATGGATGTGTTGATGGCACACATTAAAATTTTAGCTCTCAAGAAAGAATTGCAACATTTATAATATAAAATAAATAAATAATGTATATAAATAAAATAAAATTAACGAAAATAATTCAGTTAGTGGGTATTTGTTCCACCAAACCAAAAATAAAATTTATAAATATTTAAATTTTCAAAAAATTTTTTAATTTTATTTACAGCGTCGAAAGTAAAATTGTGTTCGTTCAAAAATTCGATACACAAAGAAATTTGTAACAGTGATGCTAACTTATAATACAAATTTTACATTCGATAGTCGATATACGATAGCCAACGATAGCCAATAAAGGCCTTAGACTACCATGTACCCCACAGAAAACATTAGCGGTAATCACTCTACTTTGCAAACACCCTTCCAAGCTTTTCAAACAAGCGATTTGTTATTGTTTTACATGGATTGCAACACTTCCTAGGTTGAGTGATTACCGCTAAATTGTTTTAAAAGCAAATGTATAAAGTTCGCAAAAAATATGTCTAAATGAGCAGCTATCCTTTTGGAGAAATATGTACATATAGGTACATTTTATATTGTATCCAGTCGAAATCAAATACGAGTAAAAACGAAACCTTTTAACGATAAATCTGTAAAAAAAAACCTTATGACCTTGAACAAATAAGACTACTTTCATATTTTAAGACAGAATGTTGGCCTCTAGTGTAGAGAAATAGGGTTAACCTTACAACTGGGTATTTCATCGGGACAATTAAGCGTTTGTAGAAATATGTATGTTGGTAAGAAAATAAGGTAAAGGGTAATTTCTTGTAAAAATAATCGAAAACGCTGGTATTGCAGAATGAATCAAATAAAGTATCTTAAAAATTCACCCAAAATCTTGTTGACTCGATGCCTAGGAGCCGTGTTAAAAAAAAATAAACAGTATTTGTAGTATAAACTTAACGGCTAATCAAGAGATATGTATGTGTTTACTTTGATTTGACGGTAAAAAAAGTTTGAAAAAGGCACCTTGTGCTAATTGTAGTTGATCACGTTTTTGATTAACTAGCCATTTTGATCTACCTACATACCTAATTGTACCATGATTACAATTATTCAATTTTAGTTCCAAAATATTTTGAAAAATTATATGGATTGTTTATGGAGAATTTGTCTATATTGCTATTTCGTTACTGCTTAGCCAACTGTCCAGTGAATAGCACAATGTAGTATAGAGTGAATTTGTTCTTCAATAGCACAATCCCTGCCAATTACGATATTTCAATAACAGCTTGAAATGAAATGTTAAAGAATTTCAATTTCATTATAGTTGACAATCATATACATATGTTTTTCACTAATAGTAACATTATGTTTTACCCATAGTATATCAAAAGTTATAGAATAATTAAGTATTTATATGTGTATTTAATCAAAAACACATACATAATGAAGTGTACTTAATTCTAATTAATTCACTCATTTTAATTTCGATATATCGCAATTAAAAAACAAATAAAAAGAAATAGAATAGTCATGACAAGGCGTATCAAAGGTGATATAATACAAGAACTACATTTTTAACAAACACAAACGGCATAGTTTTTTTACTTGAGTAAAATATGTATACTTGAATACTTCTTTAAAAATGTTTGAAGCATCTAAAGCACAAAAACGATTTCCAAAAATGCTTTTAAAAGTTACAAACAATCCAACATCTTCTATTTGTTTACTATAATGCACAGCATCAAATTACATGTTCCTACAAATGTTACACTCTTGCGATCAAAAATGATGACTTTAAGGCAAAAAATTGGATTGATTCGATATATAAAAACATGACTTATTGCAAAGTCGCCGTGGTCTAGTGGTTAGTGTGTTGGATTACTAGGACAATAGCGCTGGGTTCAAATATCAGCTCTGACATCTTGAAAAAAAGAAATATGAAAAAATTATTTCTTTCGGCGACTACCTCTCAGCAGTCTGGCAAAACCTCTGAGAGTAACTGATTGCCATGAAAAAGTTTCTCAAATATGTCGTTCGGAGTCGACTTTAAACTGTAGGTCCCGGTATTCATGGATGCGAGAAGCTAGGCACAGGGTTGTAATGGCCAGTTATGTATGTATGTATGTACTTATTGCAAAAGTTTTGCTATTTTTTCAATGTAACTTAAGGCTTTTGTGACTATATCGTCATGTAAAATGAAAAAAGCCGTAAGTTACAGAAGAAGCAAAAAACTTTCTAAAATGAAAAATAAATCAAGTTTTTTCAATACAAAAAAAAAAACAATACAGTATTCCCCGGATAATTGCCTCGACAAAAATGTCAAAATTTTTAGGCAATTATGCGTGTAAGGCATTTAAACGAATACGGTTAAGTGCTTCTTTGAGGCAGTTAAACGAATATTCTTAATTGTCTGTATACACTGCCATCAATACACATAAAAAGCAAGTAATTCTATAATTATACTTATACATAAATTTGGTAGACTTTAATTGAAAGGTTGTATCAAAAAAGTAGTTTGAAAGTAAATTCAACGGACAATTTATGCCATATATAAATATAATTGAGTTAAGCTGCACTTTTTAGAAAACAATTATGTTGGGTAATTAAGCGGGGAATTTTAAGTGAAATTTCTCTTTGCGGAAAATATATTTGAGGTAATTAAGCGAATAACGCAGTTAAGCGTAAGTTAATTAACCGTGGAATTTTATTAGAAAATGGTAAGAAAAAATATGGGGATTTAGAAATTGAGGTAAATAAGCGTGAAAGGCAATTAAGCGTGGGGCAGTTATCCGGGGAATACTGTAGTTCCATATATAGAAAAACAAAAAACACAAGAGAAGAGTGCTTGTATTTACATACTTGTTCTCAAAAGACGTACATAAGGTACCTTTTGGTTTGAGGTTTTTGCGCTTGCTTACCTTTAGAATTTTATCCATAACATCGGCGTTTTTAGTCGCAGAGGTATACAAATTTACAGGAACATGTAATTTGATACGGCGCATTAGAATCAATCAAAACGTAGATTGTGAATTTTTTGATTACATATGGCGATATGCTTAACCCATATTCAATAAAAGAAAACATATATCGTCATATTAAATGCAAATAGACGTAACTACACTTTTGTTTTTTTTTACAGCAGAAGCAAAATTATATAATATATATAATTATATATATATAATTATAATTATATAACGCAAGCCCTTTTTATGTTACATTGTTTTTAGAAAAGAACTCAAAATTTCAATGGGCAAAAAAATTGTACATTTTTTTCCACAGAAGAAATCGCCATAATAAAAAACTCAATTTCGAAATTATGTGTAGTTACGTCCGTTGACATTTAATATAGCGATATGTATGTATTATTTAAATTTTGAATTTTTTGAATAATTCTTATTTCATTTAACGAAGCAATGCATATAATTTGTACATGTTTACTGTGAATTTTACCATTTTAAATGTTTAATAATTACTCTTTTCTAAAATTGGATATCGTTTTCTAGAACAACGAATTGTATATTAATTTTGTAATAAATTAATATTAATTAGAATTAAAATTAAAGTTAAGACTACTTTTCGTAAAAGTCTTTAAATTTCAAAATTAGTCTCCTTTAAGCTTTTGGAAGTACAATATCGTAAATATTTAAATAAAAAATTTTGAAAGGATTTCAAATATAAGATGTCCATAACAAATTTTTATACAAATCAGGAAATTTTTATAACAGGTGGATCCGGTATGTACATACTTTCATATGCTTTATTTTAACATAAAAAAAATAATTTTTATTAATGCCTAACTTAAAGGTTTCATTGGCAAAGCCTTGATCGAAAAACTGTTGAGATCTTTTCCGAAATTTAGTAAAATGTATGTTTTGTTGCGCAGTAAAAAGGGTAAAACTGCCGATGAACGTTTACGAGATATTTTAAATTCATCCGTTTTTGATCGTGCTCGTAAGGAGCAACCGCAGAGTTTTGAAAAAGTCTTTGCAATTGATGGAGATTGTCAAGAGTTGGGGCTTGGCATAAATGCTAAAGACTTGGAGAAAATAAAAAATGTCAATTTAATATTTCATTCAGCTGCCAGCGTTCGGTTTGATGATTATTTAAAAACAGCAATTTTATTAAATACGCGTGGTACTCATGAGTTAGTAAAAATTGCAACGAATTTAAAGAAATTAAAATCATTCATACATATTTCAACAACATATTCAAATACGGATAAAAAATATGTGGAGGAGAAGGTATGTATGTATTTTGATAAAATTCGAATGTGACAAAGAATATCTTTTTAAACAAAATCTAAGTGAGAAAAGTATTAAATTTTTTGTTTACATTAGATACTTACTTATATACGTACATCTGTATGCACATAAGTATATTTACGAAAAAAAAATTGGAGTAGAAGACTGTTATTTTCATTGCTTCATTTACATTACTAGAATTGATGGCACTTCCCAGTTTAATTAATTTGTCATTAATGCAAGTCATGAAAATTAGCATCTGACACAACCTTTAATGTGTTGAAAGCAATAATTTAGTTAAATTATAAGTATATCCATAATAAAACATCATCTTGTTCATTGATTCTTATCATTAATTTTATTGGAAAGGATTTTCAATTACATACTAATGTTAGAATCGTTTGTCTTTCACCTAATCTATTTTGGTATCCTTGCAACAATACGTATAATAGTATTATCTTTTAATCATCATTTGTACTTCAACGTACATATTTTAACCGTATATGGATTGCCCTTCAGGTTCGATTAAATAAATAAAAATGAATTTTTACCATTACGTTATCACGGGAACTTATGACTTCATAATATTTTGCTGGGTATTCCTAAGAATCAAATACTTTTATACACATACTAAAATACCATTTCTTAAACATTTTTATCATTGGTTTAAAAAGTGATTATGCTATATATAAAATATTAAATATAATACACATACATATGTATATGTATTTGTTTTCTTTATTACAGATTTATCCGGCATATGCCGACTGGCGTATTTCTATTAAATTAGCCGAGACTTACGATGAGGAAACTTTAAATATTTTATTTTCGAAATACAGCTCCGATCAACCAAACACATATACTTTTACAAAAAATTTAGCTGAACATGTAATAAATGATTATCGTCATCAATTGCCAATTATGATCTTTAGACCTTCTATAGGTAAGAGTAATAAGATATTTATTTAATAGTAAAGTAAATTATATGTACATATGCGACTTTTAGTTGTATCTAGTGTTGAAGAACCAGTTCCTGGTTGGATTGATAATTTTAATGGACCGATAGGTCTATTGGTAGCAAGTGGTCTTGGCGTTATATGCACTAACTATGGTGATCCCGATGTTATATGTGATTGTATACCAGTGGATGTAACCGTTAGAAGTTTGTTAATTGCAGCCTATAAACTTTCCACCCAAACAAAAATTCACAAAAATACCAATCAATTAGATGTCATAAATTGTGCTAATTCTAAAATCAATTGTATAAGAATTGGCGAAATTATTTCTATAGGTAAGAAGGCAATAACTGAGAATCCATTTGAAAAATGTCTCTGGAGAACAGGCGGTTCTTTAACAAGATGTGCTGTATGGCATTACATTAGGGTATTTATAAAGGAATTAATTATAATGTAACGCCTCTTGTAACAATTTTATATTTATAGTTCTTTATCAGACAAATTGGATTGGCTATATTGGTTGATACTCTCTTGCTTATAGCCAAGAAAAAACCCTTGTAAGCTTTTTTCATAGTTTGTTTATTTACATTGTATAGATTATGAGTTTATTTTAAAGCCTCCTGAAGTTACAACGCCGTATTCATGCAGCTAATATGGCTCTTTATGTATTCATGGTCACCGAATGGCAATTTTGCAATGAAAACTTTCAGAATTTGGAAAGTCTTATTCCACCTGAAGATATGTAATTCAAACTAAATTATTTGTAAATTATATTTTAATTTTCTGTGACTTTCTTTACAGCAAAAAACTAAGCTTTTTATGTTATTCGGATATTGATCAAACTAAATTCTTAGCTAATGGTATACGTGGAGCCCGACAATTCCTTTTAAATGAACCTCCAGTAGCAAGCAATAATGCCAGATTGCGATTTAAATTGTTTTTTGTTTTAGATTCCCTTATAAAAATTATTTTCATTATTTTGATTGGTAAAGTTTTATTTAGTTATTTTCAAATCAAAATAAAATAAATAAATAAATTCACGAACCCTTAATATACCTACAATAGTTTTTATGAATACCGCAGGCACTAATACTTAAGGTCAAGCAAATATATGATTCAATTAATAATTTATGCCGACACCACCAAAATAGAAAAAAATTTAAAAGCTAAACAAAATATCGTTTTTTTTAATCGTTTTAAATGCTGGACTTTGAATTAATTACTTCGTACTGAAGTAAGTTTTTTTGTATTTTTTGTATTACGAACTTAAGGTAAAGCGCTATTTATCAAATGAACTAGTGTTTAACATTTTTTAATGAATTAAAAATAATTTACATATGTAAATATGAAAATAATAATAGCATAATATTTCGAACATGTAAATTAAAAATATTTTCAAGTATTTAAAGAAACTTGGACTTAAAAAGAAAAGTGGACTTAAAAGTATGTAAATAAGTATTATATTGAGGTGTGCACACAGGATCAAGTAAATGTAATTTGTAGCCTAATTATGGCATGGTACAATGCCTTGATGAAACAACACTCTTTTATTATTTCAACAAAACAATGAATTAATTAAATTTGTCTTGAAATAATAAAGCACGAATTTTTTTTTTTTTTGTTTTTCAAATTTAAAATTTCAAACGTATTAGAGTATTATAAATTTCGCTATACTACGCACTACAATCATATAAATTTATTTAAATATAGCATATTATTTTTCAACGTTTGATTTTTCTAATACAGACTACGAGTAAAATCCTCCCTAGTATACTATGTATAAGGCGTTTTCAACGTCAATTCAACCCGACAGCATTTTATTTATTGTTAATAATTCCCCTTGTTGTTCTTTAGATCAAGTTAAATAAAAATATCTGTTATTAATATAGCATTTAGAAATTTGGTATATTTCATAATTTCTCTCAACATATATTTAATATAAACTGTTTTTCCAATCAAAAATTAAATAATTTTATTGAGCTTTTATCAGAAATTTATCAAGTTTGTTGTCTTCAAATAACAATAATTTATTTATCGAAATATAATTAAATTTGTGATAATTTATTTGTTATTGGATAGATTAATTAAAATGTCAAGAAAATAATACAAAGATATTTTTTTGTATTTAAATTGTTAAAATTTTAAACAAAATACAACCCTGCAAACTGTAATACCGCAATCAGTTGATATCGATAACATCAAGGATAATAACGTGTTCATTTCATACTTTTGACAATTTATCAAACTTGGCAGCACTTACATTTAAAGCGTACATAGAGAATTTTTCACGCAGAAAAAGTTCTTGCTATAAAAACAATCAACATAAACAAAATTAATTAAGAATTTGCAGACATAGATTGGTTATCATTTTTCATTTAATATAAAATGGAATTTATAAAGATTTGCATTGCAATTGTTTGAAAAGCAATAAAGTGTGTGTGTAACGAGTTATGAAAAAGATCTGACAATTTACGCCATTATAAGGAAATCTCATAACGAAAAGAACATTTTGTTTCTGTGTAAATTCAATGTTTTAATTGGATTTTAAATAAAAATACAATACATTGTCACAAATCCCAAATAACCATTGCAATAAATGATAATTAAGTAAACAAGAGGTTGTTTCTGCAGTAATTTAAAAACAATAAACGCAACAATAATGTCATCACCTCAGCAGTATTCCTTGCGCTGGAACAACTATTTCCGACATTTAACTTATGCATTGGATAATCATCGGGTTAATGATGATTTTGTTGATGTCAGTTTACTATGTGATGGTCGTAAAATAAAAGCACACAAAGTGGTTTTATCGGCTTGTAGTTCATACTTTAAAGAAATATTTACCGAGAACCCACATCCTCATCCTGTTATTATTTTCAAATTTATCAAATACGAAGATCTTAATTCGATTATCGAGTTTATGTATCAGGTAAGAGTAACAGTTTGAGTAATATATAGTGAAAATATTCTTATTGGTTTCTTTTTCCTTTATAGGGTGAAGTGAATGTTCAACAGGAGGCTTTACAATCATTTTTGCAAACCGCTGAACTTCTGGCAGTCCAAGGTTTAACAGCCGAAGAAAAGGAGAAACCAAAGCCTCCAACTCCAATTATTGAAGAGCATAAATTAATGAAATCTATACCCAGTACCATACGTGCTGTAAATGATACTACAACAGCTACACAGACCATAGATATTCCTCTACTCCATACCAACACTACTACACAACAAATACAACTACCACATTTACAAACTCAAACAGCAACTATTCCGCAACAGCAGCAGCATCATGTTCAAACACAAATTCAACACATTCAAGTTCATCAAAACAATTCACCTGCAACAACTACACAGCATCAAGTAACCACAGCTACAACACACCACTCTCAGCATCAACAGATCCAGGTGCAGCATCACACAACACAGCAACAACAGTCATCCCAGACCCAACAAGTACAAGTAACTACACAACCAACACAATTAAATGCAAATTTAGTAACACTGCCGGCCGGCACTAGCAATTCAATGAAAAAGCGCAAAATTACATTTTCCGACGATGATGATAACATTTACACAACTGAAGCTGTTGATGAACAAACAATAGTAAAGAGTAAGTAAAGTATTAAAGTTGCTAAGAAGGACAATACCGTTCGCTGAATTTGAATTTAGAGATCCAAAATTTTATAAATTACACAAAATAGGTTTATTACGTTGAATGTATTACTTTTTATTTATGTATATACATACATACATTTTCGTACATAAATATTTGTATACATGTACATATGTTTACTAATTACCCTATGAAATATGAACCGTTAATTGCCTGTTACAAATACAGCAACTTTAATAGCGCAAACCGTCCTCAATTTCTTTCTATCGGACTTAGATTTTTTGTAGGTGCTTAACTAATATTTCTCCAGAAATGTGGCGTTTATGCTAGTAGATTTCATCATCTGAAAATGATTTCTCCGATTTTAGAAAACACCAGAAAATTACTAAGAAAGAAATTTCCTTTCAGAAATATGTAACTGCTAATAATTTTTCTATGTAGAATTATTAAATAAATTTTAAGGACAAATATGCCATATCGGAAATATTAAACGTAAACGTTTCTACTATAATTTGAATTAATAATGAAGTGTGTATAAAATAAATTCCGATATAATAATTGCATAAAATTAAATGTTCTTTTTGTTTGAGTTTGGATTTAAATCTTAAAATTTTGTGCTTTTTTTTTCTTTAAAAACAATCGCGTTTTTTTAGACTAGTAATTTCTGAATGTTGACAACGATGGTTTATTACAAACTGATACTAAAGAATTAAAAAAAAAAAATTAACCGTTACGCTTAAGTGAAAAAAATAACAGTTGTAAAATGCTCTACTCTATGATAATATAAAAACATACATACATACATACATAACTGGCCTTTACAACCCTGTGTCAGGATTACGGCCTAGCTTCTCGCAGCACTCATGTTGTGTGTGTCAATTTTTATCCATGAGTACCGGGACCTACAGTTTAATGTCGACTCCGAACGACAGACTTGAGAAGCTTGTTCATGGCAATTAATTACTATCAGAGCTTTTGCCAGAAGACTGCTGAGAGGTAGTCGCCGAAAGAAATATTTTTTTCATATTTCTTTTTTTGAAGATGTCGGAGCCTGGAGTCGAACCCAGGGCCCATGTCTTAGTAAGCCAACACACTAACCACTAGACCACGGCGATAATATAAAAAGCATAATTTAATTAAATTCAATTCGTTATATATATTGTACATACATGTTTACTATATTACAGCTGCAGATGTGACATTATTAAGAGGAACCATAAAAATGGATATACCCGAATATATTGTAAGTGAAGTCGATGATCGTCTTTCTGATGCTGGTGGTACGCCGGGAAATAATCAAGATTCCGGAAATAGTGGACAAAATGTAACGCAATATCCATCCGAATATGAGATATTAACAGAATCGGAAATAGAGGAAAAATTCAATCAGGGTGACAATTCGGAAATGGCACTTGAAATGGGTAATTAATCTGATATAACATATTTTTACTCTATATGCAATTATAAAATAGTGAGCGTGATATAAACGTATTTTCTGTGCATTTTAAAGGTCGCTTATTAAATCCTACCACAACATCAACAAATACTTCACAGACACAATTAGATAATACAACCTCAAGTTCAAATGTTTTGACTACAAATAAAACTGAGAATAAAATTAATTCGTCAGGTTAGTAGAAAGTATTTACTGGTTATATAATCCGTACATATTTAGTGTGATACAATTTAATTTTTTAGTTTTTTTTTTCATTTACTTATTTATTTAATATTATTTATTAATTTTTTTTTGTTAATTGTTTAGTCATTAACATATAAATGTGCACATAAATATTGAAAATACAATATTTGTAGGCGTAAAACTATAACTTGTAAAAAGAAAAAAATTACACTTCATAAATATTTTTTATTAATGAAATGAATATTATTATCCTTATGTTTAACAACGAATATGTCTCCAAAGTAAGAAAAGCTTGTGCCTTTTAATATAATTTTTTATATTTTTCTTTATTTTTTTTTATCTTTTTTTGCTTTTGTGTACTTCTTTTTAATATAAATATATTTTATAAAAAGAAAAGAAAAATAGAAAACATACATATGAATGTTGCAAAAAAAAAAGGAAGAACATTTTTGTTCTTTTGTTGGCTGTTTCTTGATTTTTACCTTTTTGTATATTTTTAGATTTACCCAATAATAAGTGGACAGAATGTCAGTTTTGCAAAATGGTTATAACAACAGTTAATCTTTGGAGACATATTCGTACTCAACATACACCTCAGCCACCGCGTAAATGTGAATTGTGTAATAAGAATTTCAAAAATAAATACAGTCTACGCGAACACATACGCATTTCACACGAACAAAAGTTGGCCCTTAGGACGGAAAACTGATCAATAGTTAAGGAATGTAAATATTTCATCCTAAGAAGCTAGTCGCCATATATTTTTTAATTAATTACACGAAAAACAAATACCAATAAATAATATTTAACATTAAAATTCTGCAAGAGGGAAACACCCTCTTTATATATTGTATTAATATTTAATAATAGAAAACGCAAACCAACCACACGTTTACAAATAATATAAGTTTAAAATAAAGTATTGTAGTTTATTGTAAATACATGCCTAACATACATATACATACATACATATGTATATATTAATAATGTAATCTATATATTTTATATTTTAGTTTACATTTCTTTTTCACTATGTTTACAATTTTTTATGTATTGTATATTTTTTGAAATTTAATTGAGCATAGCATATTCTCCTAAATATGTTTTAAAATTTAATTAACATTTAAAAATTTGCCACTTTGAGAATCGGAAAAAATTGAATTCCTTTCTGTCTTTGTATTATAAACTATTGATTCGAGTAGTTAGTTCAGTTAAATGTTTGAAGATAATAATAACTGCAACTTATTGTATTTCATACAATACTACTTAAAAATGAAATGAGATCTTTTTATGCCACAAATTTCGTTAGTTTACTCATTAGGGTATAGAGCTACTCTAATCTATGATATAAATGTATTTATAATGGATTTTATAAGAATAAATGTTAAATACACAATGAAGTATAATTACCAAAAACATTAAATAGATATATGCCTATTACGAATAATTAAAATCTATTTAATAATTGATTTTCTGAGTAAATAAATTGTTTAATTTTTATTCACACTAAGAATGTACAATATTGTTTTAATGCAAATTTTGACTTCTTATTTTTCTGATATGTAAAGTACCAGGGACCGTAATCATTATGAGTTTTATAATAAAAATTACACAATAATGATTATATTGTGAATTTTAAAGATTTTCTCCAATGGTAATGATTATTTTTGAGTAATATTAATAAAAATCAGCCATAATCATTATTTTTGAGCAAAAGAAATAAAACTCAAAAATAATCATTATTTATGATTTTTATTTTTTTCGCTCAAAATAAAACTCACTTTCAATTTATGACTTTTTTTTGAGGTTTTTTACATATAAAAATTTGGTCAGAACTAATAAAAGAAAAAATATTAAGACATGCTTGTTCATTTTGTTATATAAAATATCATTTTTTTGCACAAAAATTATTTTTTTTCATATATAATATATAAAGTAAATTAAAAGTGAGTTTTATTTTGAGCGAAAAAAATAAAAATCATAAATAATGATTATTTTTGAGTTTTATTTCTTTTGCTCAAAAATAATGATTATGGCTGATTTTTATTAATATTATTCAAAAATAATCATTACCATTGAAGAAAACTTTAAAAATCAAAAATTTAAAAATCATGACGGATATGCAAAGATTGTAAAAAGTAATAATAATGGTGCAAAAATTTTTTATTTATGTCTGTTCTAAGTGATTGATTTTTTTATTTAAAAAAACGAACAATAATAATTATTTACGGTCCCTGTAAAGTACACCTAATTCTGTTTTTATGTGATAGATATAACTAAATAATTTATGATACTTCATACACTTATTTTATTAAACAAAAAACAAACTTGATTTAAAATGAGTAACACCTTCTAACAAACGCTTTCGTTTACCAATGCGGCTTTTTCGGCATTAGGATAATATTTGCGAAAACTATCACTCAATTTAGCTACCTTTAGAGACGTTTTTTAACTATGTATGCAGTTAGGAAGGAAACATCACTTATTTCTTTACTTCGGGTGTCATAAGCGCAAAATCATATGATACAATGCCCCTTAATATCGTCAATGGAATTAAAGAACGCTGTAACTGACAAAACCTTAAATGTTCACCAGAGCCAAAAAACTTTTATAAAAGTAGAACAAATACACTGGTATTTTTCATTTCGCAGACGGCGTAAGTGAATTTATTTTCATCGTATAAATCTGGGACTTGGACCAATCGACGCGATTTTTTTTCTGATAAAAATGATGCAAAAAACGCATTTTCGATTTTTTGTCAGTTACAGCGTTCTTTAATTTCATCGACGATATGATGTCGGAATATTAAACTTTGTAAGAAGGGACGAGGTCGCCATTTTTTAGGCAATCTGCCAAGCGACATTCTTATTTTATTTTGGTAAATTTTCGTACCACACGATTTGCAGTACTGCCAACTATAAATTTAAAATTTTATAAACTCAATATGAAAATACATTTTTCCGTTCAAAAAGTATAAATTTTGAGAGTGCGTTATACCAAATTAAGTCGCGTAAAAAGAGAAAGAAGTATGTGTTTAAAATCGCGTTAAATCAAATTTGCGTAAAAACAGAATTAGGTGTATATGTTTATAAAATTCAAAAACTGATACCGTGCATATTATTTCTGCTTTGCAAAAATATAAAACAAATCACCAAAATAAATATTACACAATGGTTTGCTTATGTTTGTCCAGCTTTGCAACACATTTGCGAATTTGGTGACTTTGTCAATGTTTGCAAGGTTGTATTTAGACAGGGGAGTTACTTTGTATTCCGATTCCAAAATCCTCTCGAAAGAAAATTTCCTATTCGAAAAATCAATAATAATGAATACAAAAGTTATTCGAAAATTTTTACGAATTCGTAAGATTTTCGATTCAAATCGTAATACAAAATAACCCCCCGGGCACGGCATTGTGCGGTTACTTTGTAAATGACTTTTTGGAACTCAACCTAGGCAATAAATTTGTAAAGTTTGAAACAAAAGGTTGTCGCAGATGTATTTAAGAAATTTTATTAAAAAAAAACAAATATGTATGTTGAAACACAATAGCAAAAAAAGGTCAAAATACTTACAAAACACATGTTTAATATCAACAAATATTTAAAAGCTGTTAATCCAAAATAATAATTGAATTTATTCAATAAGACAGGCAAATATTAACATTTCGTTATACATACATATCTGTGGAAATTTGACAAAACGTCTTCTCTCTAAATCAACAATTTTTCAGTAGAGCAAAAAAACAGTTAAAAAGGCTAATAGAAGTTATTGCTTAGAAAATTAAAGAAATTTTGAACTTGGATTTTATACTCAAATACTTAACGAACATTATGCCACCTTTTTTTCCACTCTAGAAGAAATAGTTTTCTTTAAAACGACAAAAAATTAATTTAAGACTTTTTGTTAAATAGATTTTAAAGAAAAAAATTAGCTTCCACTATACAAGTCGTTTTGTCAAAATTTTTTTGATTAAATTTGAAACTTATTTTAAACGCTTAAGTCAAGACAAGTTGTTTTGTTAAAATGGAATATGAAAAAAATTGTTGAAAGAAGTTGATCTGGAAAATATATTTCGGTTTTATTAAAAAAATACTTAAATTTTTCGCTACAATATGCAAATAATTAAAAAATAATAATAAAAATTAAAAAAAAAATTCTATAGACATTCAATTTTTCAAATTATTCTTAATTCTCTGAAAGAAGTCGTTTTATCAAATTGAAATTGGTGGAAAGTCTGAAAGAGGTCGATTAGTCAACGGCATATCTTGCGTTCCAAAGGTCGTAGAAATAAGGTGATTAGAGCAAAAGAAGGACAAGGAAATTCTATATTTACTATAAAAATCTTGGAAAATTGTCTTATTTCGAGAGAAGACGTTTTTTCAAAATTCCACAGATATGTATGCATATTAATTTATCAATTTATATATATGTCTGTACATATTAAATTATTTAAATTGGTATTACATACTTACACATATATGATTTAATATTAATTTTTCATTTTAGGAAAATACTACTTATGTAAAATCTGTAAACGAAAATTGAATTCACCGAATGCTTTAAGACGACATATTGCCTCAAAACATTCAAAAATAATGGGCAAGGAATTTAATTGTTCGGTGTGTCATAAAAGTTTCAAGACAAAGTGGTCATTATCGACGCATAACTCCAGATTTCATCGTGATATGAAACCAACTAAAGAATGTATTAAAATGGAATTTATGGAATAGATTGTAAATTGTTAAAATTATTATAATAAATGAAAAATAGGTTTTGTATTAATTAGATTTTATTAAAAAAATATTGTATATTTCTGTTTTATAATTTTTCTCTTTTAATTAACTTACAACTAATAAAAAATATTTAATATTCCTCAAAACCAGGAAGAGGGAATTTTTCACTGAAGTTTTCGATTTCAGTACGTAAAGCTTGTACTTTAGCCTGAATTTCTGGATTATTGTGAACAGTCTGTTGAAAATCAACCAATTTTGGGCCGGAAAGCTTAACTGCTTCAGCGCAAATTTTTAGTGCGGCATCGATGTATTCAACCACAAAATCAATATCGCTTTCAACTAAGCCGCGCGTCGTTAAAGCAGGAGTACCCAAACGAATACCAGAAGGATTCATGGCTGACTTGTCACCAGGTACAGTATTTTTGTTACAAGCAATGCTTACTTCTTCCAAAACGTATTCGGCACGAGAACCTGTCAAACCGACATTCCGCAAATCTACCAACACTAAATGTACATCAGTTCCACCAGTGGCAATGCTGTAGCCCTTCTTCATTAAACCATCACATAAGCGACGGGCATTGGCAATGACTTGTGTTTGATATTCTTTAAATTCAGGAGATTTGGCTTGTTTGAAAGCGGTGGCGATACCAGCAATTGTGTTGTTGTGTGGACCGCCTGTTAAATATGAAAAAAAAGAAAAAATAAAAAAATTTTTTAGTCAGTTTTCTCCAGTTTTAAAATAAAGTATAGTTATGTAGTACCTTGTAGACCAGGGAAAATTGCATTGTTAATACGGTCCTCTAAATCGTACATGACTTTGTCGCCATTAGGCTTGATTTTGCGTACACCCTTGCGGAAGAATACAACGCCAGCGCGGGGACCTCTTAAGGTTTTGTGTGTAGTAGTGCTTACAACATCAGCATACTCAAATGGAGAAGGAATAAGACCAGCAGCTACCAAACCGGCAACATGAGCCATATCAGCAAACAGGTAGGCATCATTGTCGTTACACACTTTACGGAAACGAGCATAATCTAAACATCTTGAATAACAAGAGACGCCAGCAATAATAACTTTAGGTTTAAACAATTTGGCATTGGCTTCTAAACCATCATAATCGATGAGACCAGTTTTAGGATCAACTTTATAAGGCATTGATTCAAAGAATATAGAAGTGGCAGAAATGCGTTTAGTGGCAGTCATAAAACCATGTGTCAAATGGCCACCATCAGGTAAATCTAAACCCATGATACGGTCATGTGGTTGCAAAAGGCCAGTATAAACAGAAAAGTTTGCTGGCGATCCAGAATAGGGTTGAACATTTACACCCCATTCCTCAGGATTCAAATTAAAAGTTTCTAAAGCACGTTTTTGAGCCAATAATTCAATTTTATCAATAAATTGATTACCACCATAATAGCTGAAATTTTTTTAGTTTTAAAGTTTTTATTACATATCGCATGAAACATATTAAAAGACACTTACCGCTTGCCAGGTAGACCCTCTGAATATTTATTATGTAAGCAGGAGCCCAAACATTCCAAAACAGCCAAAGAAGTAAAATTTTCACTGGCAATCATTTCCAAACCTCTAATTTGGCGTTGTTTTTCATCCTTAATTATATCCAATAATTCAGGATCAAGTTCTTTTATGGATGATTTTAAAAGTTTGGAATTTCCAGACATTTTCTGAAAAAAAAAACAAAGATGAATAACGTTAATAAATGTAAAAAAATACATATTCAGACTATTATTCAGTACTTTAGCGGACATTTTTTAAAACAATTTCTAGATATATGTATAGGTATGTGTGTATATATTTTTCTTTTAGAAATTTTCAATTTTAGAGTTCTTTCCTACACAACTTTTCGTTAGAGAATGTCAATGCAATTGTTCTTAATATTTAATCATAATTACTGTTTTTACAAATTTTTATATTGTAAATAATATTTTGCAAGTAAAGTAATAAAAACGTAAAGGAATAACACTTCAAGTTTTCTATCTAAGATCAGAGGTTACATATTCAATGAATGATTATTTCTCAGATTGATAACGTTCGTTAAAAAATGGGCTGGAAATTATTTAAAAACTATAAATAAGTAAGAACATACGTATTAACATATGTATGTATTTCCTTTCTTGTTCATAAATACACACATGCATATGTATAGAGTACACTTATACATTTATTATACTCGTAAGTAAGTCTTATTACACAATTTTTAAATGTACTTCCTCCTGTCTCGTATACATATGTATGTAAAACAAATTATGTATTTCAAACGTTTTTATTTTTATGTGAAAATACAAACAAAAACGATTTGTTATTTATTAAAGGCACCCTCTTACACGACATGTTTTTTACATGTGTTTTTTAAATTTAAAATACATAAGTTTTTTTGTGTCTGTCAAAATTAATCAATTTACATAAGGTTTATAATTTTTACTCACAAACGTATATGTATAACTGCATATGTAATTAAATAATAAAATTTTAGGCACAAAATTTATAAAAAAAAGAACTATTTTACACATAATTCATTGCCGACTAATGTTTGTGCATAGAAATTTTATATCATATGTGTGCACATACGAAATTAGAGCATGCCCTAATTGAAATTTTGTCGTAAGACTGTCCTTGTGTTTTTTACACAAACAATGTTTAAGAAGTCACACACGACATATAACTCTTTACTCATGCAAAAGTTGACATTACCAGTGTACAAAACATGTCGTGTAATGTAAGGGTGCCTTAATAAGTAAACCAAAGTTTATAATATAAAAAGCCACACGACGCTAATAAATATGTGTATGTATATATGTAATTCAAAATTTAAATATACGAGTATTATTAAAATTATGTATGTCCTAAAGTAATAGAGGTCATAGTATATTTTGGGCTTTATTTACCCAAAAATAAAAGTTCTTATATGTCTGTCATGTTTATGCTCGTTTTGAAAACGTTTTCATTCGCTCAAACCAATGGCATAAACAGCTAAACAAAACAGTTTTAATTGTCGAAACGTTTTCACTGACACTGCTTTTCACACCTGTTTGAGCAAGACCTAGTGTTTTCAAAATTGAGTATAAACGCATGCGGTTTTGAAATCTTTACGAAAATTAGCTGTAAATATTGTTCTATTTAAATTTGAGGGGTTGTCAATTTCTTCCATTGATTTTTTTTATTATTCTATGTGTATTATTATAGAAAATATGAAAAAATTAGAATTATTTAGAATCAGCTGTTAGTTAAAACAGTTTTAAAATTGTTTTGACTCAGAATATAAGCATAAACGAATATGAAGTTATTGTTATGACTAAAATCGTTCTGTGTCGAACTGATTTCAAAACAGGTATAAATTAAGTAATAGTTAAGAGTTAGTTGTCATTAGAGTTATGAGCCCCATTAGCATTATTCGATTGAGGAAATCACAGAAGATCAAGAAGGAAGGAATTTTGAACCTTTCTATATTTATATCTTATTATCGGTATAATTATTTGAGGATTTATCGTATATAAGAGTGGGAGTAAGAAAACCCAGAGAGAAGTTGGGAGGGTAGAAACCTATAAAAAAGAATATACCAATTTCAACATGAAACATATTTTCCAAAGCTACACCCATAAATCAAATATGGTATGCCTGTACTTCCAAACATAGTAAATAAAACGCACAATTGAGTTTAAATTAATTTCGTAATTCCTTTATATTTACAAGACCTTTATCTAAACCAAGATAGAATGAATGCTTGTCAATGAAGTTAGAACGCAATTTGGCGTGCGTTCTCTGTACTATTCCCTATAAGCAATCCATATGATTTTTAAAAATATACATTCCGAATAAGTATTCGCCTCTGTTCCGTTATTCCCAACTTTTTAAATACAACTGAAATTGCAATACCCATGAATTTGAAGTACTACGTATTTTAATTTTGGTAAACATTGTAAATAATAAAAAAATTTTATTATTTACATATTAGAAGAAAAAATTTTCTTTCGTATTTCTTTCTCTATTATAAAGGTTGTTCTAGGGGACGAATATACGAATTAAATGTTCGTATATGGATTACAGGACAGCAAAAAATTCGTATTAAATTGACATTCATGGGAATGTGAATGTCAGGACAGAGGCGATTAATATATAAAATTGAGAACGTTTGAAATCCTTCGTTTTACTTGCATACATATGTATATATGCAGATCCATAAACTATTATGTTACAAATATTATTAATTTGTTGGAGTGTTTGCAGCTAGGTCCGCACTTTGCAACTAAATTTAAATTTATTTAAAAATAAAATATACTTTTACTTTTAATTTTAAAGTTGTTCTTTTTTGTATACATTTGATTTGATAACAATTTATTTTTGGTATGATTCGCTATAAAAAAACAATAATAATGAGCATCTTATCAATATATGTATGTATGTACATATGTTTGTGTTTTAATGACAAACAAACATCAAACTTATGCTTATGTACACAATCAGTATTAATTTGCATGAGAATTGAATTTTTCTGAAAACAATTAAAAGTCATAAATTAACATGTTTTTCGTGCTGGAACGAACCAGAAAGAGGAATTTTTCCCATTCAACATAGAGAAGCATAACCGATCTTAAAAGATTCATGTATACTGTTGCCGTCATCGGACACCAACTCTTCCATCTAATCTTCGAAGATTTAACTTAAGGCTCGTCCAACTATCACGTGAGTTTGGGCAAAAAGCTTATAGCTTTTGACCATATTACTGTGTTCTTTTTTTGTGGTTGAAAAGTTCGCATTAATGGGAATGCCAGTTATTACTACTCTAGGAATTGATTAAGAATATTTAACCTTCCATTACTAACCTCTGGGTCGAATCGACCCAGACACACAAACTTTTTAAATTAAAAAAAAAACATGAAGATATTTTAACTCAAGATATGTGTGTAATCTAAATTTGTTTACGACGTCGTTGTGGTCTGACTACATTTTTGTAGCAGAATAAAAAAAATGTTTCTCTTGCCTTTAATCTATTACAAAAATGTCGTTACGCGACGATAACGTCGCCAATTGGAATACGGCCTAATATGTATACCACAAATCTAGTATTAAAAACAAATCGAAGAGTAGCGTGTAATTGAAAGCTAGAATACTACTTTAGTTTCAATAATAAAATATTAGTTCTGATTAGAATTTATTAAGGATGCAAAGATACGCTTACAACAAATTAAAGAAATTCAACCCTCAAAGTCCAAAAATAAAAAATACGGAAAATCAAACAATTCCAAAATGTGTCTCTACGTGAGTAAAAATTACTGCAATCCTATTTTGTTATTAATTCATTTATGAGGTACTCGAAGACCTTCGACTTGTAGATCTATTGTACAGCCTTCAATTTAAATAGGGTTTCTATAGTATCTCCCTATTTTTGTTGCTCTGACAAACTTAAAAATGTCGGCCGGTGCCAACTTTAACAATTCCCTTCTGATAATCACCAATATACCTCTTCCTACTGTGCATCAAAGTACAGTCACAGAGTCTGCTCTTCTTTACAAAATCTCTAAATTTTTACATTTTATTAATAAAATAATGCATTTTGACTTAATAAATCTAAAACTATACAAAATGAATCGTAATAAGTTAACATTAATTCAATACCAAATTCACACAAGCGAGGACGATAGTTTAAAAAAAAGCTAATTAAACTACCGACTACCAGTGCAACCAACCTATATTTTTAAGGAATTTTTGCTAATGTAAAGGCAAAATTAGCAGTCAATTAAAATTTCAATAAATATTCACGACCAACAAAAAAAAAAAAAAATCGATAGTAAATTTGGGGATATTGTCCATACTATGCTATGTTTAGTTAGTGACAAAACTTTTTTGACTTACTGTATACAAGTAAATGTGAGGTCTTTTCCACAGAATAGTTGATTACATGAAGAACAATAATACTATGCAATAAGAAACTTAAAGTTCCATAACTGTTTAAATTAGTTTCGCACATAGAAAAAGTAGTTAATCAATTAATATACATAATTTAAAAAACTAAATTCATATCTACTATGTAGTAGCATATACAACATATGTGTGTAATTATGTGTAGAGCATATGGCATCTCTTTTTTAACATCAACACGTTTTTTTATTTACCGCAAATAAAATCTCGCAAGCACACAGCAATTTTAAATGATCAATAAAAAAATAAAATGTTTTAATACATTTCCAAATAAGCAAAGACGCTTTTTTTAAAGCTTGTTTTTATGTTAATGGCCAACATAATTACTTTTATAGTACTTAAGCTATTTCAACTATATTGGCAAAAAAAAAATTTATTATTTTTGTGCGACAGTGTGTTTTACATTAGTCAAATTTACACATTTTCATTTACTAATTAGAATGCTGACACAAATTTGTTGCAGTTTTTTTTTTTATAAAAACAAAAATACTTACTGTAGAATATTGGGCAGAAAATTGCTTTTGAGAAAGAAATATTCCTTGAGGTAAGACACGATTCAATGTCGAATAATCACCGGGGAATAACAATTGACTTGCACCTGCGACAGACGATATACGATTGCTGGCAATTCCAGCATTTGTTGAATTATGTTTTGCACTGTTATAACGACTGTTATAATATCTAGACTGATATAAAGATCGAGTAGGCGCTCTGTTGCTAACAGCGACCGGTATTAATTGTCGAAAAGATAAATGCATATTTATTATTTTTCTTAATGTCTAGTGTGCTTGTTCAAGTGTTTATTAAAATCAACTGAAAATGAAACGAAATTTATTTTTTTTAATTTTTTTTAAATTGTAGTATGTATGACTGTCTGTACTTACAATAGTGCTAAATGATAGTTAATCCTACTTAAAGTATGTATTGCTTTTTCATTTCTAATTTTCGTTAAGTTAGCCGGATGATATTTGCTTGTGGTCCCCACCATTGATAAACTTTTGATCTTTAATGTGATTGTGATAATGCTATTGTTATTGTTTTGCTGCTGGGAGATTAAATATTTTCTAATATCATGCTATGACACTTATGTTATTAAGTTTTATATAACGATAATTTATGTATTTGCAAAAAGTATGCATAAATATCATATGGAATTTAATAAAACAAAACCCTGCAGTTGTTTTCAATAAAAATATACAGCTTGGTGTTGCCAAATGTATGGATATTTCTTTTATTTTATTATTCATCACATCAATAAGTGTTTTAAATCTTGTTAAGTAAAATATATCATAATCTATAATATATACATATATTTATTATATTGTTCCTTTTTATTATTATTAAATGTCCCTAATTAAAATAATATCCAGATGAATTCAAAAACATACATACTTGTAGAAATGTTTTAATTCGCATGAAAAATCCGAAATTTGTACGGCATCTCAATAATTATATGAAGAGATACTATTTTCATATGGCAACAATTTAAAGATTGTGTCAAAATAATAAAGAAACTCGAACAGTCTGATAACGCTGTTCTAAGAATTGAATATTTGTTTACATTTAGTATTTAACAAAAAACAATAATAATGATGGAAACCTTAGCTGTTGAATCAAATGAATTTAAACCCAAAAATGATGGCATGTATCTGATAGTGGAAACTTCTTATAGTTTGAACACTTTGAAAGAATATATAAAACAATCATCTCTAGCCGAGAGATGCGCATTTTTGGATAGCACTGATGATATAGAAGAGGTTCGTAAAATACTTTATTCTCCCTTTTTTTATTTCTAAATTAATTTTCACAAATTCCAATCTCCAAAAGATTTGCAAACAATTTGTTGTTCTTTTAAAAAACTCTGAACTTAATCTTGATGACATAACCAGTATTTTTGTGGCCGCCTGTATGAGTTATTATGTGAATGCAACTCCGGAGAATATGGAATGGCGTTCACAATTTTTACAAAAGGCCTTTCAATATGTAGACACCTTAAGTCCAATGCATGTAAGTCTCATATAACTTAAAACAAATTAACATGAAATAATCATTTTCTTTTTAAAATCAGCTTCATGTGGCTACAAAAAATCTTTGGAATGCCTTCCAAATGGATACTGTTGACTTTGTCTTTAATATTTTAACCATAAGTCATCATATATCATTGGCTAGTGAAACTGGTCGTGCCATAGCTATTTGCCTGGTATGGACAGTGATTTGTGAGATCACTGAGACGGATGTTGAAATGTGTTGTTTCCATGAGTTTAGTGAACTTGTCAAAATGCTTAATGAATTGGATGATGAAATGCTACAAATGGAGGATAATATACGTATAGTCTATATACTCGTGCAAAGCCTGGGCTTTCTCATTAATGCAGTAGTATTTGGAAAAAACGATGATTTTAAGAAGGCTGGCTATCGTAATTACTTTTCCTATACTAAACGAGATTTGGAAAAATTAAAAAAGTATGCAGAAAAGTTGACAGGTCTTTTAAAAATCAATATTTCCGGTGATAACAATTTTGAGCTAAGAATGACTGTAAGTTTTACATTATTATAAAATTATCGTTCTTAATACTAATTATAATATCATTACAGATCACTGAATATATAAATGTTAATATTTTCAGTATTTTACAAGAAAAAATTACGGAAATGCAAACAGATTAATAAAGTTGTTCAAGAGCCTTTTTAATACTCATATCATACCCTGCATCATATTTTATTTATTACGAGTATACAAATAAAAAAACATACATATATATGGTAAGCAACTAATTTAAAACTAAATTATTATAAACTTCACTATTCCTAAATTCATGTTGCTTTGTAGTAATACTTTGCAAAGTTTGTTAACACAGCCTAAAAATTGTTGTCACTTCATAAACTTAAGTAAAGAAATCGTTTGGATAAAAAAGTATAATATGTACACATATTGAAAATGTGTAGCTGTAGTCGCCGCTGTCAAGTGGTAAGTGTGTTGGCTTACTAAGACGATAGCTCGGGCTTCAAACCTCAGCTCTGACATCTTAAAAAAAATATGAACAAAAAGTATTCCTATCGGCGACTACCTCTTACCAGCCTTTTGGCAAAAACCTCTGAGAGTAAACTGATTGCCGTGAAAAAGCTTCTCAAATCGGTCGTTCGAATTCGACTTTTAACAGTAGGTCCCGGTATGATAGATAAATATTGACACACACAACATGATAGAGAGATAGACTTAGTTTAATTACAAATCTTCAATTTCAAATCTAATTTAATGTTTATTGTTTTTGCCTGAGTTCAGTCGAAAAGAAAACATTTTCTATTTTCAAAATTTTTGCCGTTTGTGTTGTAACTGTTATAATCAGATGAGAACTTAGGTGGTGTAAATATAGCTTAAGAAACGTTTTTTTTTATTAAGAATAAATTTATTACAATGAGACCCAAGAACACACCTTGTGAATACCATAAAAATGTAAAAAAGAAAAAACAAATATGTAGTGCTAAAAGCTAAATATTTTAGTAATTTTAGCAATGTTTGAGAACATAAAAAGAGGTTTTAGCATGTTGTAAAGTACGTACTACTAATTCTTGAAATAAAGGAAAATATATATGTATATGTACATATACATATATACATGCATATACATATTTAAAACAGACCAAATCCCTTTACCCTACAATAGTGACTTAAAGTCTATAATTTTTATTTTGCAGATTTATTTTGTCGATTTCAAATCAAAGTACATAAAAGAAAGTGAGAATCTCAGAACATGAACAAGTGAAAGCATATTAGAACACTTTTAACGAACACCAGTTAATAAATAGTTTATTCAGAGGTTCATTAATGTTTCATACCTCTGTTGAAACGCGCTTAAAGCATATATGTAAAGCTAAAGCCCCTAAATTAAGCCCCAATTATCGTTCACAACATGTAAATGCTGTGTTGTATTGGCGTCAATATACATATAAAAATAAATATTGTAAACGGTAGTCAAAGTATATGAAACAACACGTAGGTGTTGTAAATCATAACTGCAATATTACAAATACAAAATCAAATTTACAACCGATGTGCACCACAATTGGAACCTTTTTTTCATTAAAATCTTATTATTTATAACGAATTAGAATTATTTTTCTTAAAAAAAACCGCTATATTTGTGCTTTTATAAATTTTCTTTTCTTTTCTTACGTCTGCAGTCAATTAATTTAAATGCCTTTATAGGTATATTTTAATGATTAAAACAAATTGGTTTTATAAAAAATTTCATTTTTCTAAAAATCACTTAAATGAATTTTTTGTTTTGATAACATTTTACAAACAGCTGTCCAACATTTTCTCGTACACTGCATTATCCCTTTTTGTTTACGTTTTCTCTCTTTCTCTCTCTCTAAAATTCTTGTCTCTGGTGATTGAACGCCATCTTTGCACTAACAAAAATTCTTAAACTCAAACATTTACACAACTCCAATTGGATACTTGAAATCAGTTGATTATTAGCGGTGATTTGTAACGGTTGTTTGGAGCGGGTACGGCAGTTCTGTACAAAACATCAACAAAAACACTTGTTACGAATAAAAAAAATATATGTAAATAGAAAAAACAAAATTGCAATAAAAAAAGAAATTCATGTGAAAGAAAGAAAAAAAAAAAATTACCGTGTTTTTTGTGTGCTTTAAGTTAAAACGGAAATCCATAAAAAAGATATGAGTGACAACAAAAGAAAAAAAGTACAATTTAGTATTTTAAAGCTTTATTAAAAAAGAGCACAAAATAAAAAGGAAACATCAAAAAATAGATAAAAATATTTTATACAAAAAGTTTTTTAATAAAATTGCTAAAAATAATTTATAAAACGCAAAAAAAAGAAATTATAAATTTAAATATAAAGTGACAACACCAAAAATTTAAAAAAATGCATCTTATAAAAAAATAACCGTTTATTAAACATTTCCGGGTTTAATGACTCTGACCAGCAGTGATTTGTTTTGTAAATAAATATTTTTGAAATAAAAATTTAAAACCCTACCGAAAATAAAAAGTTCATATCATTTCATTTTGCCATTATTAAATAACAAGTAAAAAAATAAAAACGTTTTCTTTTTTTGGCTGTTGTTAATTTAAAATTCGTTTTTTTGTGAATTTCAATAAATGAATTTTGAGCGAGTGTATGAACAGCTGCTAAAATTTTTTGTTTAAATATTTTTAATTGAAACCTTATTAATTGTTATAAAGTATACAGCAACAACGACAGCAATACAACACAAGGCAGGTGAGTAATAAATTTTAAATAAAAATAAAATGCAATATTTTTTCACTGACTTCCTCATTGAGTGTAATTTTAATTGAAATGAAAAAATATTTGACAAAAAAAGTGTTTAAAGTTCGTAGGTATTTCATACACATGCATACATAAATACATACACATTTACATACATACATATATGTATGTATATATATTTCCTTTTTATTTTTTTTTTAAATAGAATTTAAAATCTTAATTTATTAGATTCTTTATGAAATACCCACTTCTTCTAACTTTTAGTAAAGGTCAAAGAAAACACATCTAACAGTGCCCACAAATCAATCAAACAAATCTTTAAATTTTTTCACTTTATTTTGTTTTTACATCTTAATTCGTTGCGATTTGTTTATGCCGGTGTCTAAAAAAAGCAAAATGTAAGACGAAACAAAAACAAATACAAAAAAAAAAAAATCAAATCTATTAAGCACGCACATGAATGAATGAATTTTCTAAGCATGTATGGGTTTGAATGTATATTTTGTAGCGCCATTAATATAGAAATAAAAAAACAACGTGCATGCACTAATCCAGCTGTAGCAACAACAACTATATATACAAAAATTACTACTGCTCTCACTAATTACATACACCATACTAATACGTAAATACTATGTACATACATATACATATGTACATATGTATGTACATGTATATACATATATGTATTGCACTTAGTACAGAGTTGTCTACATTGTGTTGTAAAAACAACCTTAATTTAAATAAGAATTAGAAAATTCTGTAATAGAGGTACATACATACATACATTCATGTGTATGTACAGTCGATTTCGGATGTAAGCACATGGTTTAAATAAAAAAAAAATTGCATAATTGCAAAACAAATACATATACTTACTTTTATTATCTATTAAATTCAAAGGTATTTAACTACGTTTAAAAGAAAATCCGTTTCAAAGAAAACCCTATTCCACCTTAACTAATGTCAACAAAAAAAAAAAAAAACGTATAATCAGGAGAAAAGCGCCACCTATTGGGAATAGCTAAACCTACTTAGCGAAGACACTCACAACACAAATAACATGCAACGATGAGGCAATTGCTGTTGATCATTCCAGGGTGAAGGTATAACACTGGCTTTTGGATGATCAATTCACAGCAATTTGTCTCATTCCTAAGGCGCTTAGTAATATAAGAAAAACAAAATGTATGTTCTGTTGTCATAATGTACTATCCTTTGCTAAAAATTCCAATACAATGCACTGCATATAGTGGGGGTTTACCCCTGAGTATTGGTCTCAAATAAAAAAAAAATAATAAAAAACCCACTTAAAAGAACAGATTTTGCGTTAAAAAGCGCAAAATTGTATTAAAAGACTCCGCTTAATTGCATATACGAATATTAAAAATGTATAGACTACAAACAAATTTTACCACCGGCTCAATTCTTTTCTATTTTGAGCATGCTAACATTTTCAAAAGTATTTTTATCGGAAAAATATGCATTTATTGCTAAAATTTTATATAATTTGTTAGTTAACTTTGTATTTGTCTGAATTTGAATTTATCTAAAAAATATCGAATTAATTTATTTTTAATTCAATTACATATATTTTAAAATTTTGTTTAAACAAAATAATTTTGCATTTATCCGACGTCCTTTTAATGGAAAATTCCACTTAAAAGAAATACAAATGCTGTTTTTTACATTTTCTTATAACCGAATTCGACTGTATACATACATATACGATTAATTATTTTTTTTACTAAGATAAACGCCAAGTTTCGCTAAATAAATTCCCTTAAATTGTTTTTAGAAGTATATCGTCGTGCGCGAGTTTATATGTTCTATCCGCCATTTTTTACATATATCTACAGTTAATGATGCCACTTTAGGTTTTTGACACCAAAATTATCAAAATCTGCAATCCGTTTTCAGCTATTTATCTCCTAAACTAGACGAGATATCCGAAAATATATTGCAGATTTGAAAAATTTGTTGTCGAAAACCTAAAGTGGCATCATTAACACCCGCACGACGATATGCGTTCTATAATATTCGAGCAGACCTTTAATAGTATATATAAAATTATAATAAATAAGGACAGGATACGTTTATGCATGTCATTAAAAATCGCATTTTGTTTCTTATTATATAAATTACAATTTTTTATTGATTTCGGACCAACACCCAAATTCGTTATACCAATTAAGTGGTTGTAATTGAAAATATTTTTATTTAGCTTCTTAATAATATAAATTAAAAAGTTTAATTAAAAACAAAATTTGTTTATGACAAACAAATATATTTTTGCTTGATTTGTGTCATTATTCTTTCCATATACATACATATGTAGGTATGTATGTATGTTTGTATGTAGCTCAATAATAAATTAAACATATGTATACTTGAATCAATTACAACTATTAATTGAAATTGAAATACAAATAAATTGAGTGGTTAATTGGAATTAAATATGAAGTTATTCCTTTCCCCTTTATTTACAACAATTAGAAACAAAAAAATCTAATTTTCTAAACAAGTTTTCCTCAAAGTAGCTCTTTTTCACTTAGTACAAGTGTACCAGATTAAATCGGTTCGATGTTGCTTGCCCTAAATAAATAATTTAAGTTTTGAGAAAGTGTAATTAAATAAAAAAAAATTAATATGAAAATCAATTTATAATAGGCCGTATTCCAATTGGCGACCTCGGCGTCGTGTAACAACATTTTTGTAATAGATTAAAGGCAGGAGAAACATTTTTTCTTTGTTCTGTTACAAAAACGTCATCAGATGACAACGACGTCGCCAACTGGAATAAGGCCGAATATTTAAAATAGATGACATGTATGTATATGGGCAATTTCAAAAATTTTCGACATTTTGATATTTTTTTTTTCCAATTTTTTTTTTTGGATGACACGAATGACGCTTTGTTCACGTGAATGGTGATATTTTAGCATACCAAAACAGTTCGCGTTAATCATTTATTGCAAACGGCGCGAAAGTTATGGAGGTTTTAAGTTTTCAATTTCTTTAAAAAAATTTAAAGTTAAATTTATTGGTTTATTTTAATAAATGTTGTATGGATGCATGAAACTCATTTCAAATTCATCAGTGCAGTCCAAATTCATCAATGCACTGATAAAATACATAAAAATATCAATTATAATTAAAATTCCTAACATTAAAAAACACGAATTTTTGCAAAAATATGAATGTTTCACCGATTGTTATAATATGTGTTTATATAACGCATAACTAATTTACAGAAAAACAATGTTTTGACTTGCAAATTTAAAAAATAAAAAAATTATATAAGAATTATTTTTGAGGTTAGGATTTTTTTTTTGATCTGTAAAATTTAAAATCATGAAAATTTTTTAATGCCTATTCGGTTTTATTATCAAGCTTAAAAAAACCTATCATTTGCTGTTAATCGCGGCGGAATCTATACATAACTGCAGATGTCACAAAGCAAAATGTGTTTGAAGAAAAATGCCACTGTACCCTCTAAATATGGACCGAATTCAACCGTATTTATATATGATCTTTAGTTCACCGCCGCACTTCATTTCCAATACTTTACATTGATT
Source organism: Metopia argyrocephala (assembly GCA_963576795.1). Lineage (NCBI taxonomy): Eukaryota > Metazoa > Arthropoda > Insecta > Diptera > Sarcophagidae > Metopia > Metopia argyrocephala. The sequence goes on from OY756208.1 coordinate 2,693,044, forward strand.
TTAAACCACGGATTAATTAAAAAAAACGCGAAACAAAATCATGAAATTTCGCAAAATTTTTATTTTCTTTATAAAATTTTTGCGTTTCAAAATATTTTAACGCCTTCTTGACGTTGAGGTGCCATTTACTAAGAAGTTTAGATCACGCAATACATAAACCAGTTTTAAATAAGATTGCAAATGTCAGGCGCGAAAAACTGTCATTTTTGACAAATTTACGCCAATTCTATAAAAGTTTGAGGTCATCGTTCTCAGCAACTAGCAGCCTGACATCGACGTGATATGGCGCAAATTTTAGCAAATTACACCATCTAATAAATACTGCTGACGAAATGCAATTTTCTTGAACGGCGCAAAAACGCTATAGAAAAAACTGCGAAAATTAAAAAATCGGAAAATTTTGGTTTCAAAAATGAACCGCTGTACAACTTTTTCCCAAATAGTAGTATTGGCATAACTTTTATAGTGTAAATATCTACAAAGTCTAGTGACTTTATTTTATATCAGTGAGCATCGGAAGTTTGAAACTGAAAGTAGAAAAGTGATGAAATATGAAAAAACTCTTGTAAATTTCAAGCCTTTTTTTGAGTTTTTCGATATTTGAGTGCCCATAACTTTTAAAAATAAAGAACTGATGGTCTGAAATTTTGAATTTCCCAGTTTTCTAGTGTTGTCTACCATTCCCTCTTGACCGTTTTGGTCAATTCGAAAAACTGGAGAAATAATAAGCATCTCAACTCAGTTTCAACAAATGTTGAAAATTTTTGAAATTGCCCATATATGGAATCATCTCCCTAAACAATTTTATACATTTGGACTTTCTATAGTACGCAATCGAATCTACATAGAAACATTATTTACAAAATGTTGTGGAAATTGTAATCTCTATATTGATATATTTGAAAGATTTTTCTAAAAAAATTCGGATTAAAAATAAAAATCCAAAAAAATTTTTTTTTTCATGTATGAGTAATTTACCCATTTTAAGCGATTTTTGTTTGTTAACTGTTGCTTCACCAGCATTGAAATTTGTAAATTTTGAAATATCTTACATCTGAAAAATAAAGAAAGAAAGGATAAATTTCGCTTTTTCGACAATAATGAAGAACTTTATCTTCGTTCGCATAGTTTTACGTTCGACTCGTAGCAAAAATATTAAAAACAAATTATTAAGAACGATATCGATATCGATATAAACTCATTAATTCGTTTTTAATATAGCTATAGCTATTATAATAATTCGTTAACGAACCTACGAGATAGAAATATTTGAGCGACAGGTGAACTGTATGAGTTGTTTATCGTTTCTAGCAATAGTCTTTTTCAAATTGTTTATCAAGAAATGTTTGCAAACGTTCGAAGGTGATATTATTACCGAATGTCTTGATCAAGCATATATTCGAGTACATATCGTCGAGTTAATGAAAATTTTTAAATCCGTTTTCGGCTATTTATCTCCGAAACTGGACGAGATATCCGAAAACGCATTGCAGACTTGAAAAATTTGAAGACGAAAACCTAAAGTGGCATCATTAACTCGAGATATATAAAAAATATAAAATGGCGGATAGAGCACATAAACTCCCGCACGACGATATGTATGTATATAATTAAGCCGATAAAGTGCAACAACGCAGGCCTCTCAATTGCTATTTTTTGATTTTTTACTTTTTGGATGAGGACTTATTAATAAGGTCAGAAACATTTTTGAATTGTTTTGGATGTACATAAATACATAATTATATAATTGTCATTATTATATTTGTTGTTTCTTATGGCATAAAAATAATATGTCACAAATTTCTGTGAAATAATTATCAAAAAACCTTTACAGTTACATGTCTGTATTATATTTTTATTATTGTATTGTATTAATTTTTATTTTATAAAACTAAAAGTCCTTTGAAGAAAAGTAAACCGATTTTGTTTTAAATTTTATTTTTCTTTTTTATAAAGGAATCAAGAAAAAAAGTAATAGACTTTAAGTAATAAATTTTCAGCCCTGATTAATCGATTACTTATTTGGAATGAAAACTAATGATCGAAAAATTGTAAATCGACTTTTACATTTTCATTTCAATCACTAGAAATTAGAACATCTGACAACCCTGTGAAAGTATGTAAATTATATAGCGTGCACAAAAGAACACAACAGCAACAATAACGATAATAAAAGCAATAAAAACAAAAGTGTCAAGTTCATTGTCCAAAAACAAATATCAAACGACCTCGCATGCCTCCCTCCCAAAAATAAATAGAAAATAACAAATACATACTCGTACATGTTCAAATAGAACTGTTACTTCTAATCGTAGATGTTGGTTGGTTGGTTGCTGTGTATCACAGAGTACGCGTGCGGATGTATGTGTGTGTTTTGGGTATTTGTTACTATTTATCATTTCGCTTTATTTTGTACGTCATTTAGCGATACATCCAACAAGTGTTTTTTTGTATTTTGGTGTCTCTATCCATATTTGTGTTTTGCTCTAATTTTTGTTTTGTTTTTGTTATTACGAGTACTATGTATAACTTGTATTTATTTTATTCTGCATTTCTGCTTTTCTAGTCATCATCAATTTTTGTTTGGTTGTCACGCACATACATACTTGCATACATACGTACATTCTTGCACACATATTAATTATGTATGTACATACATAGTATATATGTATGTATACGTACATACTACGTATGTATGTACGTCAAGCACCTATTAATACGCAAACTATTTGTTTTTGCAAAATTATGTTGTTGTTATATGCACGTGTTTATAAATTAATGCCTTTTGCTTTTGTTTCTAATGTTGTTTAGTGAACAGTGTAAATACATACATACTTGCATATACATATGTAGATTTACTTTAATATTTTAACAATTCATTCACACATTTTTATCTTTTGTACGTACAGAGTTGTTTTAATAAATTAGTCGTGAATAAAAATCATATAAATTTATATGGGCAATTTCAAAAATTTTCGGCATTTTGATATTTTTTTTCCAATTTTTTTTTTTTTTTTGGATGACACGAATGACGCTTTGGTCACGTGAAGGGTGATATTTTAGCATACCAAAACAGATCGCGTTAATCATTTATTGCAAACGGCGCGAAAGTTATGGAGGTTTTAAGTTAAAATTTCTTTAAAAAAATTTCAAGTTAAATTTATTGGTTTATTTTAATAAATGTTGTATGGATGCATGCAACTCATTTCAAATTCATCAATGCAGTCCACTTTCATCAATGCACTGATAAAATACATAAAAAAATATCAATTATAATTAAAATTCCTTAACATTAAAAAACGCGAATTTTTGCAAAAATATGAATGTTTCACCGATTGTTATAATATGTGTTTATATAACGCATAATTAATTTACAGAAAAACAACGTTTTAACTTGAAAATTTAAAAAATAAAAAAAAATTATATAAGAATTATTTTTAAGGTTAGGATTTTTTGTTTTGATCTGTAAAATTTAAAATCATGAAAATTTTTTAATGCCTATTCGGTTTTATTATCAAGCTTAAAAAAACCTTTCATTTGGTGTCAATCGCGGCGGAATCTATACATAACTGCAGATGTCACAAAGCAAAATGTGTTTGAAGAAAAATGCCGCTGTACCCGCTAAATATGGACCGAATTCAACCGTATTTAAGTATATATGATCTTTAGTTCACCGCCGCACTTCATTTTCAATACTTTACATTTATTTTAAACCACTGATTAACTAAAAAAAAACGCGAAACAAAATCATGAAATTTCGCAAAAGTTTTATTTTCTTTATAAAATTTTTACGTTTCAAAATATTTTAACGCCTTCTTGACGTTGAGGTGCCATTTATTAAGAAGTTTAGATCACGCAATACATAAACCAGTTTTTCTACAAAAGTTTGAGGTCATCGTTCTCAGCAACTAGCAGCCTGACATCGACGTGATATGGCGCAAATTTTAGCAAATTATACTATCTAATAAATACTGTTCACGAAATGCAATTTTCTTGAACGGCGCAAAAACGCTATAGAAAAAACTGCGAAAATTAAAAAATCAGAAAATTTTGGTTTCAAAAATGAACCGCTGTACAACTTTTTCCCAAATAGTAGTATTGGCATAACTTTTATAGTGTAAATATCTACAAAGTCTAGTGACTTTATTTTATATCAGAGAGCATCGGAAGTTTGAAACTAAAAGTAGAAAAGTGATGAAATATGAAAAAACTCTTGTAAATTTCAAGCCTTTTTTCAGTTTTTCGATATTTGAGTGCCCATAACTTTTAAAAATAAAGAACTGATGGTCTGAAATTTTGAATTTCCCAGTTTTCTAGTGTGGCCTACCATTCCCTTTTAACCGTTTTGGTCAATTCGAAAAACTGGAGAAATAATAAGCATCTGAACTCAGTTTCAACAAATGTTGAAAATTTTTGAAATTGCCGAAAGTCCGGCAAACTATTGATACAAATTGGTCTCTGAGTTTTAAATTTATGAGAAATTATATTTTCTTTTTAAAATTATTGTTGTATTCTCGCAAGTTGTGCTTATAAGTAACAAATTCATATAGAAATAACATCGACTATCAGCTACAAACTTCAATTCTGTTCGGAAACGGAATTTAAATAATATTTCGTTTTTGAAGAAACGAAAAAGGAAACTAAAGATGGCATAAAACTACAAGACAGAGAAAATGTCAATTCTGATACGTAATAAAATTATAAATGATTTCATTCTGAAAATTTTTTTTAGTTTTTTTTTTAAGAATTAAAAAATTATTTGCATTCTTTTTCCGAACGGAATTGAACTCTATGACATGGCTGTATACATATATAGATATCTATGAATATATGTATGTAGAGTAGGGTGGGTCGATTGAAAATTCATCCAAGTGGCAAGGAAAATCATATTCTAGGGATCAAAATAAGAAACTTTGCCCAAGGAACCATATTTCTAAAATGAATTCTGATGTTCCTTATTTTGACCCAACGGTCAAATTTTGAAAAATCCCATTTTGACGCATTTAAAGTGCGCCAATCGAATCCAAATGTATGTGCGACCCCTACTAACTTTGAAAATTTCAAAAAAACATGAAAAGGTCATATCAAATTAAATGTTTTGAATTAGTGTTTTTTTTTTTTTTCAAAAATCCGCAGATGTTAACATGAAGAGAGCGTACACTTAATATTTATTTTTTAACAAAACGAATATAGCTCATACGCATTGGTGTAATTTAGGAAATGTTATATAGGCAACAATTTCTTGTGTTCGTAGGCTAACATTATAATATAACTACATTGGGTTTTTCAAATTCCTTTTTGCCTGAATTTAGCTATTTTGAATAGTTTAATGTTTTCTAATATTTTTTTAAGACTTCAGGGGTAAACCACTACTCATAGAATTTTTTTTTAATAGATTTTATATACATATTTACATATCGTCAAATTAATTGCAAAGAGACGTAACTACACTTTTTGTTTTTTTACAGGAGAACCAAAAAACCTTAAAATCAAAAATTTTGTAAATCCTAAAAATCATATAATTTTCAGGATCGAGATATAAGGATTGGCATCTCTATAAACAACAAATGAGTTTGTATGTAAGGTTTTCCTCCTTGCATATAGAAATACATCCACATGTAGTTACGTCCGTTTGAATTTCGTTAATAAAATCGCCATTTTTGATCGTAGGAATCTAAAATTTTGCACGAAAACTCAATTTCGAAATTTTGTGTAGTTACGTTCCTTTGCATTTAATATGACGATATGCATATGCGCCTTTTTGTTGAGAAGACAAAAAAGTGTACTTGTATACAGTCTGAGTTTTTTGATTTCGATAGTAAAAAAAATTTAATGAAATACAAAACTTGACTTTGAAGTTGTTTTTTTTTTGCAATCCATTAAAATAGTAGTAAATTTCCATCTCCATTCCATTTGCTAGTACTTAATTTTACTTGATCTAGTATATTTTTATTAACTGTTTAGTCATTTTGCTGATTGTTTCATGTAAAGTACCAAAAATGGTGATTTTTTGAAATATTTGTATGGAGAGTTCCAGGAGGTGTGCCACTTGCATGGGTGGGTCGACCCTCCAAAGTTAGGGAGGGTCGGTCATACACATTAGGGCAGGTGGATTTATTATTTGAGCCGGTGCTAAAATTTTTTTGTCGTCGATTAATTCTTAATACTAGTATGTATTTGCAATTAAGCGGAGTTCTTTTTATACAATTCTGTGCTCTTGAATTCAAAATCTGTTTTTTTTAAGCGGTTTTTCTTTCAAACGTATTTTCTTTTAAACGGAGTTAAATATCTTTGAATTTAATAGAAAACAAAAGTAAGTGCATTTGTTTTGCAATTATCCGATTTTTTTATTTAAACGGTGTGCTTTTATCCGGATTCGACTGTTTATGTTCTGTCATAAATATACTGTCCTTTACACAAAAATTCCAATACAATGCACAGCCTATAGTAGTGGTTTACTCCTGAGTAATGGTCTCAATAAAAACAAACAGAAAGAAAACGCACATTGCTAAAACATCTTTGGTTACAAGAAATGTTAACAAAATGAGAGCAGCTGTTGCAGGTTACCACTTCGTAATAATTAATTAGATTTTATAAAAAAAAACGTTTATCTAATAAAAGTTGATACACATATTTGTCTATGAATACCAAAAACTTAGTAAGAGCTTTGTTTTAAAGACTCACTTTAGCAAGAGTCGACTTTTGCGTATGACTATGAATAGGGGCCATTATTTTACGCTTTCTATAATCAAAAAATACGTCACAATCATCAACAATTGCAAAATCTCCGCACAATTTAATAACTTTCATGAACTACTACTTTACTTGAGCAACTGTGTTGTTTAAAAAATTAAAATCAAGCTTAACTGGTTTTAAATTTAGAGGCGACTTTAACGTCAAAAGTATACCTTGAGTATACTTGAGTTTATGAATGATTTAAAATCGACTTATACAAACGTCGACTCTAATTCTCTTAAAGTTAACTTTACTTCTGACTATGAATAGGGTTGTTTTGTTAAGTTCTTTTGTCAAAATTTCACAGAGATGTTTTGCATACCAAAATTTTCTATAAAATTTATTAGAAAGGAAAATAATGTAAATATTATGCATTTATGGTTTTAATTTATTATTATTCTGTTTTTATGTTTCGACAGATTGACAATATTTCTGAAACAATTTTCTTGATATCCTGGCACTCGTCTGCTGTAAAATAATCACAATCCATTTGAATAAAAAATTTTTTACTTTTTATGCAATTTAATTAATATTTTAATTTTTTATTTTCTATCTTTTATGTACACTAACGTGTGAGAGTGTACATCCTCGTACATTGATGTGTACTGGAATAATTACATTTTGCGTGTTTATTAATAATTATTTTAAAATATTAAAAAAAAAACGAAACTGTTTTTCTACAGCTTTTAAATTAATATTTTACCTGTTCTGAATAAAACAAAAAACAAAAAAACAAACACAGTACAATAAATAAAATAATTTATGGCAAAACAATTTTTATATTTTATGTACAGGAAATATGTGTTTTATTAATAATTAAAAAAATAATAAAATAAATACGATTGATATAAAATAATTATAAAAAAATAATCGTAAAAAAGCAATCTTTTTTTTGTTTTTGTTTCATAAAATAGTACATATTTTCCTTGAACAAATGTATTAAAAAAAACAAGAAAAAACTTCTAGTAATAATAATGATTGGCTATAATAATAAATAAACCAACAACAAAATATGAATAATATTGTGAATAACGTATTTTAAAAAAGTTGTATCACCCTTTTAATAAAAAAACAAAGAGAGGAGAGAGAGCAAAAGAAAAAAAAAACGACATAAAAAATTTAAAGTTTTTTAATTAAATTTTTACAATACAACAGCACAAAAAAATGTGAAACAATATAAAAAAATCACCTCAATTTTATTGAAATTATTATTGTTATATAAAAAAATATAAAATACAAAAACACGCACACATTGAATACGTTGTTGTTTCTTCAATGGTTCTTTTTGTTTAATTTTGTGCTTTGTTTTTTTCTGTTTTATTTTATTTTTTAATTTATTAAAAATAAAATTATTATAAACAGAAAAACAATAAAAAAAGGCAACAACTACAATAGCAGCAGCAGTAGCAACAAAAAAGTATAGAATAAATTAAACAAATTTATTTTTATTTATTTTTTTTTATTATTCCAAAAATAAAAACGTATTGGAAAAAAAGAAACACATTCAAACAACAGCATACTTGTACAGAGAACAAAATCCCCTTCAGTATGTCATAGAAATTCACTTTTTTATTTATATTTTTTTTATATTTTCAAAAATATTTATATAAAAAAAAACTGAAATGAAAAATAAGAAAAAATCACAAGGCAATTATTTTAATACGACTTTTTTTTTCAAACAAAACTGGCAACAGCAATAACTACACAACAACCAAAAGATAAATAATATTTTAATTGAATTTAGGAAAAAATATACTTTTTTTTTACACAAGTATAATTTATAAATAAAAGAAAACTCGCAAAACAATTATGTATGCTTTTTAAAATGTGTTTTTTTTAGTAATAATAAAATGCCATGAAATAAAAATAAAAATAAAAAAATTGACATTAAAATTGTTTCTTTTTTTCTTTTTTTTTTTGCTTTTAATTAATGACCATTTATATTCGTACTTGCATGTTAAGTATATTTTTATTCAGTAAAGTATGAGAACTTTTGACCCAAAGTTACATAGTATGTATGTAACTACATAGTATTTATATACTATATACATACTATATAGTATTCATATCTGCATACTTACATTAATATAATATTTAATCCGTAATAGTATATTCATATACATATGTATGTATATGCAGTCTGTACAACCAAAATAAGGCCCTATCACCACACTGTAGCCGATGCTGTGCTGAAACCGAGAAATGTTTCCTCAGGTCATTTCGGAACAAAAACATTCCGCATCGAAGCCGATTTCTGAAAGCCCTTTAAGATTTTTCTGTTTATTTTTTCAAAATTTTTTATTTTATAATTATTTAACTATTTACTTTTCTTAATGTAATTATACGATTATAATCAAAATCACAATCTAAAACCTATCTTCTATCAAATGTTGCTGCGTTGTGTTTTTGAAATTCTTGAGTCATCTTTCATCCAATGTCTTAGAAAGCATTTCTGAACATTAGTAAAGCCCGATAATGATTTGTTTAAGGCTTCGAAGTCATTTTTATTGTAATAATGGTCTGAAAACCAAATGTTGTACCAAGGGCCACATATAAATTCGCATATTGCCTAGAATTTTCTACGATATTTTGGAATTAGTATGTAAGCTAGAATCGCAAGAATTGCTCTAGAATTCCATCTAGCATTACTAATCGGTGGTATAGTTTAAAAGTTTATAAATGGAAATTAATTGTGCTCCATATAGTATTTAAAAGCCTGTCCTAGTTCCCAAATTTAATTACATTTGAAGCGGAACCCCTTTTAACGATATCGGAAATCTAAAGATTCAGTTCTTACATGGTATTCAAAAATTGTAACAAAGTTGTATCTATAATGTACATATTGTCGCAAGAATTAAAGAACTCTGTAACTGACAAAACATTTAATGTTCACCAGAGCCAAAAAACCTCTATGAAAGTAGAAAGAAGACACTGGTTCAGAACGCAGACGGCGTAAGTGAATTTCTTTTGATCATAGAAATCTGGGACCGAGACAAATCGATGCGTATTTTTTTTTTTTTTCTGATAAAAATTTTGCAAAAAAACGAGGGTACTTAACTGCTGATTTATTTGTTAGCTTATTGCAAGTGAAACTATATTAACCCTTACTGACTAGTATCCCTTACAAAGAAGCATTTTGTAATTAATATTATTCAAAAATAATTAGACAGCTTACTGTGTTACTCAAAATAAGAGAGATTACAATCCTCATAAAAGACCTTCTTTGGAATGCTGGTTGAAATTGAATTGAATCTTAAAAAAGGGAATTAGAAAGCTATCAAATCGGCTAGATGATAGATTTTAAACAAAAATGTCAATATCTTACCAGTCGTAATCAATGTTTTACTGTTTTTTATACACATGCACATACTGTATGCTTTCTGTTGCCATTTTTATTTTGTTTTTAACAGACTATTTATTTGCTAATGACGCAAAACTAAACTGATTTTCGCCAACCCCGACATTCGGAATTTTAAGAAATAAAAGGACGGGATTTTTTAAAAAATTAAAAAAATATATAACTTTTTATAGATATACAAACAACTTTTTCAAGGCTTTTAATATCATCAATATAAAGAACAATTGAAAAAAGTAACAAATGATTTATTAAAGTATTCGGTATTCAAAAATTAATACTTACGGTTAAAATTTTTAAAATCTATGCCCATACCTACAAGTATGTAAAGCCAAAAAGTAAATTTCTATTGAATATTCAGTCTTTTTATTGAATTTTGTTTCTTCTCTTAAAAGAATGCATTGTGTCATCTAAAAGTCATGATCTAATTTTACTGCCAATATATGTACGTATGCCACAGAAAAAAAAAAGTTTCCAGTCAACATTTTTTGAAAGAATTGTCATAGAGTTGCTGTATGCTGTTTGCAAATTCTTCCCTCCAATGTTTGTCCCCATCCATTATTACAAGTTTTGCTTCGACTTTAAGAGTAAAGTCATGAATTCTGATTTACGATGTTAAACTACAAATTTCACATACAGATATTTTCGAGATTTCGGGATTGATTGACAAACGATAAAAGTTTTTGATAATATAAGATGTGCGTCACTATAAAGTGTAACACCCATTTTTCTTAATAACTTTTTTCACCTTTAATCAAAATTATTTTTCTTAATCACAATATCTTTGAAAAATGTGTCAGATTTTAAAATGTATCAGTTTGTCAAATTTGACTTGTTAGTTAGTTCACAATGGATAATCAAAGACAAGTGCATACAAAAATTATTCAAATAATTAAAAAAAAACCATATTGGAGTTATACAAAAGTTGCTAGGGAAGTCCACGTGACCAGGCAATGTGTTTCCAGAGTGGTCAAAAAGTTCAACAAAGACCTATAAATTGAAAGAAAGCCTGAAACAGGTAAAGCAAAACTGGTAACGAACGACGCGAAAGCCAAAAAGGTTGAGAAGCTTTTGCTGGCTCTTCCAAAAATTTCTGGTCGCGAAGTGGCCCGGCGCGTGCAATGTTCGGAAAGTTTTGTGCGCAGAGTTAAAGCTAAAGCTGGCCTTAAAACATTTAAAGTCCAAAAAGTTCCGGATAGAAATGCTAAGAAGAATATTGAAGCAAAAAAAAAGAGCAAAACTCCTCAAAAAAGAATTTTTTCAAAAGTTCGAATGTTGTGTAATGGATGATGAAACTTACGTTTTTGCAGACTTTGCGCAGCTTCCTGGCCAAGAGTTTTATGTAGCGGATAGTAGAGGAAATGTTTCTGAAGAGTTCCGAACTAAAAAACTATCAAAATTTCCCAAAAAGTTCCTAGTTTGGCAGGCTATTTGTAGCTGCGGCAACAGAAGTGCATCGTTTGTTACATTGGGATCAATAAACTCAAATATTTATATCAAAGAGTGTCTTCAAAAGAGGTTGCTCCCATTTCTAAGACAGCACAACATATCAACATCTTCTGGCCAGATTTGGCAACATGTCACTACAGCAAAATCGCAATAGACTGGTATAATAAAAATAATGTTATTTTTGTTCCAAAAGAGCCTAACCCACCAAACTGCCCAGAGCTGCGGCCTATTGAAAGATATTGGGCTCTGGTCAAAAGAGAACTAAAGAAGAGTACATCTGTTCCCAAAACCATTACTAGTTTTCGATATAAATGGACAGCTGGTACCAAAAAAATCACCGAAAACACTATAACTCTAGCTTACTCCAGTCAGTTTTTATTTGACTTTTGATGTGTTACAGTTTATAGTGACGCACATCTTAATACTATTCTTATCAGAATTTATCTTTTTTATGCTATTTTATTCATAAAACCTTCAGTTGTTTTATGTTTGAAAGTTTATGTTTTGATATTAAAATCAAGTGTTATTTTGTCACTTTACTATTCAAAGAGTAAACATAGTTGTGTGTACTTATTATTTTGGCCATTTGTGTATTTTTTGTTGCGTTTCCTAAAATGTTTTATAACATTTTCTGACAAACACTTTTCTGTTTTTTTTGTTTTGTTTCAAAAATATTTTTCTTTTGTGTTATTTTTGTTACCTTGTGGTTGGCGCACAATTTTATAATAAAAAATATTGTATGTAAGTATGTATGTCTGTATATAAAAATAAAATAAAAATTTTAATTAAATCTAAAAAAAACCCCTAAAAACCAAAAAACAAAAAAATTAAAAAAAAACAAGATAAGAAAAATTATTGAAATTGTAGAAAAAAAACCCATAAAATATGATTCATGATACGCGCAGAAGTATTAAATCGCAGAACTATTTTGCTTGAGACAACAGCCAACAGTACGTCGCGACGTTTGACCGTTTAGACAGCCAGTCTAGTCTGACAACTAACATTCGGCCTATAAGCGAGTCTTGCGCTTTTTTTTTTTTGGTTTTTGTTTTTAGTTGCTCCTACTATTATTGTTGTTGTTGGCTTTTCGACTTAAAACTCTCAGGGTCTTTTTTATTTTTATTTGTGGTGTTAAAATTTTTGAAAAAATGAAAAATAATGAGTTTTTTTTATTAATATTTAGACATATAAAACAGCACCAACAACAACGGCAAAAAACAGTTTAATTTTAAATTTCTTAATCGCTTTAAAAATAACTACTAAAGATAAAAATATATTTTGTTATTATGTTTTTATTTTTATCGTTATAAAATTAAACTTTATAAAATAAAAAAAAATAAATCGAAAAAAAATATTTTTTAGACGACACTGACGCAAGTTTAAAGTATACTTTTTATTTGGCTTTTAATAAAAAAATATATACATACATACATTTGTATATGGATATATGTATGTACATCAGTGATGTCCACTACTACATAAACACACTTGCGCTTGTGTATGAAGCAGAGAAAAGACTCTGCTTACTTCTGCCAGAAATGGGAACGTTCGAATTACTTTCTATTTATAACTTCATAAATATTTCTTCATAATCTGAGTAAAGTACGTAATCGATTGTCCGATAGACATGTGACCGATCTATTAAGAATAAAGAAGTACCGAGATCACATAAATTTGGAATAATTATTTCAGTTAAATAAAAATGACACAAAAAATATGCACTATCCATCCCTGCACTATGTTGGAGAGAAGCTAAAATCTTAAAAGAGCAAGAGTAACAATATTTCTTTTTATTATGTACGTGTTTGACTTCGACGTAAGCAGAACTTGTTTTCCTATCACGCGTTATAGGGAAAGAGAATTTTGGACATCACTGATGTACATACATACATATATATGTATATGTACCAAAATTTAAGTTAATTTTATTTAATACTAGCGGACCCAGTCCAGAGCTTGCTTTGCTTTTGAACTTTAACTGCTCTCCAGATAGGCAAAAACTGAATATTTAGCTTGCAGAGTAGGTACCATACCCACTTGTCCAATTTCGCCCACTTTCTGACTGAAGATTTTCATTGATTGTGAAGTTATCCAGATCAAATTCAGAAACTTTACTTTTAACCGTTCCCCAGCTAATATTTATTTAATTAATATTTAGTCTGTATGGGAAGTACCACACTGCTTGTCTAATTCCTCCCAATTTTTAAGTAATGAAGTCTTTGAGATTAAATTCAGAAACTTTACCATTAAGCGTTTTCAAGATATACAAAAATTAAGGACAAGTTAGAGGCGATTTGGGCCCAATACCCACCGTCTTCCTAAGTTCTAATCATTTCGGACACTTAAGCGTTATACGGCGACGAACCATAAGTAAATAATAGCAGTTACACTTTTGTTCTGCTTCTAAGAAAATTTAACAAATTCAAGTTTTATGTACCTATGTTCATCCCCCCCCGGGGATGCATAAAAAGGCTGCTGATGAAGTGTCCCGTCAGTGGCCTGCTTGTGGTGCATAGCGCCGCGTATGCTATCGGAGACTCGGCTGGCATCAGTCTAGGGGGCTGTTGTACGTGTGACAACAGTTTGTTCCTGGTGGTGTTGTCTCTGTAAGTGTGCGTGGCTGCCATTTTCTAGCGTTCTCAAGGACTGACCAGAGATGCCTTAATCTGGTACTACGGGCATCAGGGCAGCCCCTGTTTGCTTGTGCTCCTCTGTCATTCGGGGAGTAAAGTAAATCGGCCTGATGATGGGTGCGGTCCTTCAGGAAGTACACGTAGTGGCAGTGGTATATGCTGGGTAGTAGTTTAACCTCCTCAACGAGGGGGGTTGCTGCTATCCAGGAAATGGTAGTGACGAAATTGTTAACCCAATGTCCACGGGCTCTCCTCTGACCGGTGTTTCTTGGAAATATCCGAAATTGGAGGATACCGGCTTTGGCTGGCGCTGGTTGGACGCTTATATTCTGACTACCGTCCGAACACGGGCGGCGTGTGATATGTCTAAGGACGGTGCGCACGATAAATAATCTATTCGTACCTATGTTCGGACGGTGCTTGTTTGGCAGTAATGCAATCTTCTTGCCTAATGTCTGGTTCCTGGATTCTCTGGTGATCTCTTAACGAGTACAGACGTGTTTTTTTGCGACCGCATAATAATTAGTGTGATTAGTAATAGGTGTATTTTTGATAGAGGAAATTTAAATATTTGTAATAGGTACCTGCTACGAATTTTTTGTTTCTTTTATATTAGTTTTGTGCATTGTAATAAGTGGAAGGTGGATAGCACTGAAACTTATTACCTCCGGATGGAGAAGTCAGGGTCGGTGCCCACTTTAAGTGGCGCCCCTTTGACGATGGAGCCTACCTTCGAAGGCCGTAGTGGTGGAGTTGGGTCTTTCGGAAACACCGAAAGGTGGTTTGCGGAAGCCTTAGCCCAGCTGAAGGAGGGACTGTCAGGAATGAGGTCCATTATTAAGGAGATGGGGGCAGCTGTTAAAAAGCAGCCAAACGTCAGCAGGTCCATTAAAGACTCTCTTCCAAAACTGGAGGAGAATGTTGATAAATTGGAGTGGCTCACCATGAGTTATTCGAAACCGCAACGTCCGGATTATGTAGCGGCTCCTAGATGTCTCACCAAGGAAGGTGGGAAGAGGAGGGCAGGTAGTCCACCGTTAGTTGAAGCGCAGAAGAGCGCAAAAAAGGCGAAAGCCAGCGGGGTCGTCTCCAAACCGGAGACTGACAACGGTGCACCCGCGACAAGGGCAGCATCTCAAAATGCTGCCTCTTCAAAGGTGGCCCAAACCCCCGCCGGGAAAAAGCGCAACCGCGCTCAGGGAAAAGGTGCTTCTCAGGGTACCGCTCCATCTAATGAGGATGGACCAGGTGGTAAGAGGGGCAATACGCAGAAGAGGAAGCGTGGTGGCGAAAAGCCAGAAGCGATTCTTCTAAAACCGGCAGCTGGTAAGACCTATGCGGAAGTGCTTAGTGCCGTCCGATCGCAGGTCAAACCGGAAGCCTGTGGAGTGGCTGTTAGGTCAATACGGAAGACCAAGGCGGGAGAGCTTCTTGTGGAGCTGAAAAAGTCCTCCACTGACGGAAGAAACGCTTTTAAACAGGCATTAGAAGAGGCAGCGGGCGAGACGAGTTCAGTCAGAGAACTGGTCCCTATGACTAAAGTAGAGATCAGAGATCTCGACGAGTGCACCTCTGTGGAGGAGGTGAAAGTTGCTCTCCAAGACATTCTTGTAGAATACAAGGGTGTTCTGGAGGTGTTTCTGGCCAAGCCCAACATAAGGGGGCAACACATGGTCATTGTTAAGATGGAGGCGAAAGCTGCCAAGGTTCTCCTACAAAGGGGGACAGTGAAACTCGGTTGGGTCAACTGCAGGATGCGCGGCAGAGTGGACGTCTCCAGGTGCTTCAGGTGCCTGGGGTACGGTCACCTTAGTGGAAACTGCAGTGGACCTGACCGAGGCAATATGTGTTTCCTGTGCGGGGTAGAAGGGCACAAGGCAAAGGACTGCAAGTCCCAGCCGACATGCTACCTATGCTCCGACATAGGGGAAAATGGCCGCAAACATATTGCAGGTTCGGGCGCTTGCGGAGTATTCCGCAAGGCATTAGAAGATGCTAAGCGGACAATATGAGGGTCATCCTACAGGCCAACATGCACCGCAGCAGAACTGCTCAGGACCTGATGGGGCAGATCCGTCTCGAGAAACAAGCTGATCTTATTTTGATCAGTGAGCAGTACCGAGACGGATGTGCGCCTACGTGGTTTAGGGACAACCTCGGTACAGCGGCGATATGGATCCCGGACCCGAGACGCTTCTGTGTTTCGGCCCATGGCTCTGGAAATGGTTTCGTTTGGGTGAGAAGCGGCTTGGTGACTTACTTTAGCTGCTATCTTACTCCAAACGAGGGTATTTCGGACTTCCAAACCAAGTTAGACGACTTGGAGGATGTCTTACGGAGCATGGGAGGTCATCTGGTAGTGGCTGGAGACTTCAATGCAAAAGCAGTAGAGTGGGGCGAGATTAGAACCGATTCGAGAGGTGGGCGAATTTTGGACTTTATGTCCAGGACGGGGTTGGTTGTATTAAATAACGGCTCCGTGCCCACCTTTCGAAGATCTGGCCAAAGGGGGACCATTATCGATCTCACTCTGGCAACTGAAAACCTAGCGGCACTCGTGCAGGAATGGCAGGTGATCGAGGACTTTACGGCCAGCGATCACCAGTATATCACGTTCCGTGTGCGTGATATTGCGCCAGCTCGGTCCATCCAACATCATGGACCAGCTAGGTGGAATGCCGCTAGGATGGACGTTGAAGCTTTGTCTCTAGCTCTAGAACGGGGACGTATGACCACAGAGGGGATCCGTAATGATCTTCCGCCTGTTGAGAGGGCTGATGTACTTGTGGACTCAACCATGAGTCTTATACATCAGGCCTGTCAAAGCGCTGTACCGAGGAGGGGTCCGAACGAAGGGAGAAGTCCTGCTTACTGGTGGACAACCGAAATTGCGGATCTGAGGCGTGTTTGTCTCCGTCGTAGACGGCTGGCTCAACGCGCTAATGGAAACTCAGATGACGCAGCCCGAAAAGCCGAAGAGTATAAGGCGGCGAAAAAAGATCTTCGCCGCGCCATCCAAAGAAGTAAGCGCCGATGCTGGAAGGACTTAACGGAGGACCTAAATAGGGATCCATGGGGGTTGGGCTATAAAATAGTGCTCCGCAAATTGAGGGCGTTTAAGCCAAACGCTTCTCTGAATGCGGATACTATTCGGCCCATAGTGGAAGCTCTTTTTCCGGATCATCCAGTGGTCGATAGAACATCGGTCACGGCAGAAACGGAAATCCCGCCTTTCACCTTGGAGGAACTGGAGTGTGCCTCTCGTTGTTTGCGCAGCGGGAAGGCACCAGGTCCTGATGGTCTACCAGCAGAGGTGCTGAAAGCCGTGTCACGGAGTCATCCAGAGCTCTTGCTCAATATGTACAACGCCTGTCTAAAGGCCGGGGTGTTTCCCTCCCGCTGGAAGATGGCTAAACTTGTACTTATTGACAAGGGCAAGGGACCAGTCGGCGCTCCTGGGTCATACAGACCACTATGCCTGCTTGATAACGCGGGGAAACTCCTGGAGAAGCTTCTTCGCCCACGTCTGCAGGCTGCAGTAGTGGCGGCAGGCGACCTCTCCGAAAGACAGTACGGCTTTCGAAGGGGCAGGTCGACTGTGGCGGCTATCCAGGAGGTAGTTAATGCAGGTAGGAGCACGGAACGTGGAAACCACTTTTCACGTCCCGTATGTTTGCTGGTCACACTGGATGTGAAAAACGCGTTTAACTCTGTCCGCTGGCAGGATGCGTTATACGCGATGGAGAGAGATTTCAGGCTCCCAGGGTACCTCCTGCGTATCATGGGAGATTACCTGAAAGATCGATCCATACTCTATGACACGGAGGATGGCCGAGAGACGAAAGTCTTATCGGCAGGGGCGGCCCAGGGATCTATACTGGGACCCGACATATGGAACTATACATATGACGGGATTCTACGTATGGAGATGCCCGAAGGGACATTTCTGGTTGGTTACGCAGACGACATCGCGGCAGTAATTATTGCCAAAGATGTCGATGCGGCCCAACTGCGACTCAACCAGGTTATGCGTCGAGTTACTCTCTGGCTGAGTGACCACGGGTTGGAGTTGGCACTGACTAAGACCGAGATAGTGCTTCTTACTAAGAACCGCATCCCGCTCATTAGAAGCATGCAGGTAGGAGAGGTTACAGTCCAGACGAAGAATGCCGTTCGCTACCTGGGGGTTAGTTTGGACAACAGACTAACCTTCTGGAGCGAAATATCCAGCAGAGCAGACAAAGCGGCCTCAGTAGTGACGTTGTTGAGCAGGGTAATGGCCAACATTGGGGGCCCTCTTCCCTGTAAAAGACGTTTGCTGCTGAGCACCGCCGAGTCTGTGATGTTGTATGGAGCTGAAGTCTGGGCTGATGCGCTCAGGGTCGAAAAGTACCGAAAGCGCATGGCGGCAGTGCAACGGAGAGCAGCGCTCCGCATAGCGTGCTCCTACCGCACGGTATCGGAGCCGGCTGTCTTGGTGGTCGCCGGGGTCATACCCATCGACCTTCTCGCCAGGGAGCGACAATTCGTCCACCAACACAAGGACGAAATTGGAAGAGAAGGCGCACAATCTGTGGCAAGGTCTCAGTCCCTCCGTGACTGGCAGTTACGGTGGGATACTGAGACACGCGGAAGGTGGACTTACGCCCTTGTCCCTCAAGTGGACGCTTGGCTAAATCGTCAGCACGGTGAGGTAGATTACTACCTCACGCAGTTGCTGACGGGCCATGGGCACTTTCGGTCTTTCTTGTTTAAAATAGGAAAGGCCGTAAGTCCCACATGCGTCTACTGTGGAGCACAATCCGACTCCGCTCTCCACACTTTTTTTGAGTGTGAGAAGTGGATGTTGGAGAGGCGTGCACTGGAGAGGGATCTCGGCATCTTGACTCCCAATACCATCTCGGGAGTCATGTTAGGAAACCTTGCTGCATGGAGAAGGATCGCCTTTTTTGCGAGGGGGATCCTTCGTCGGAAGGAGAGAGACCTTGCAAGGTCGGTGGCACCGTAGGGTCCAAATGGACCGGAATATAAGGCTCCATCCTGAAGTAATGTCATAAATTGACGGTCCCAGGATGGAGCCGGGTGATATAGAGAGGGGTTTTAGCCGGTAGGCACGCAATAACTGCGTGGAGTCCGGCACGACGGGTGGCAAAACCACCTAAGTGCGTAAATGCATTTCCCCTCTCACCAAAAAAAAAAAAAAAAAAAAAAAAAAAAATGTCTGATTCCTACTCGGGCTACTTCGATTCAGGCTTACATTCGGGATATATCAGTTCGGGCTCATTCTCGTGATACTTCGGTTCAGTCATACTCTCGGAATACTTAGGCTTTAACTATAAAGATAAAATATTATTAGAGAGTTAAGAATTATAGAAAAAAATATTTCTTTCTACGACTACCTCTTCGTAGTCTTCTGACAAAAGCTCTGAGAGTAACTGATTGTCATGAAAAAGCTTCTCAAGTCTGTCGTTCATAATCGACTTTATACTCTAGGTCCCGGTATTCATTGATAAAAATTGACACACACAACATGAATGCTGCGAGAAGCTAGGCCGTAACTCTGAAACAGGGTGGTAATGGCCAATTATGTATGTATGTTGAGAAGTGAGTAACGAGTACCACTTCATATGGGAACATTTGGCCCGGATGCAACTGAGTAAAAATGTATAAGCGCCAAAATATATTGTATCCATCGTACAACGTGCTCCGCTGTCCGTACATGCTGCTCCGTTTTCCTGCCTCCTTTTTCTTGTGATATTTTAATTATATATGCAAATAATCTCATGAGCCTAATGAGAATTATAAGGTAAGTACCACCAGCACTCTGTGTACGCTACGTTCCAAAAAAAATTTTTAATTAAATTAAAATTGCAGGGTTTTATGATTAATTTTCAATAGTAAAAAAAAATTAATTGGTAGATTAAATTTGTTAATTGAAATCGATT
This sequence comes from Metopia argyrocephala, assembly GCA_963576795.1. Classification (NCBI taxonomy): domain Eukaryota; kingdom Metazoa; phylum Arthropoda; class Insecta; order Diptera; family Sarcophagidae; genus Metopia; species Metopia argyrocephala. Next base: position 2,713,161 of record OY756208.1, read on the forward strand.
TACTCTTTTTCTAATTTTTTTAAACAAAATTTCAATTGGTTTTTATAAGTATAAAAGATACAGACCTTTTAATACAACATATAGTACATAGTTTGCTAACATACTGTCCGTCATTGTATATCATTGGATTTAATCAAAATTCTTATCAAATCTAGCAGTATAAAATTAAATTAAAAATCTAAATATGTACAGATAAGAATGTTTACCTTTTAAACAACCTCAAGCATTAGCTATTCATAATAGACATTTCAGATCTCATTAGGATGACCTCTACATTTATGTACATATTTGTTCTTACATACTAGTTATAACATTACATCCTATATTCTAAGTTACATTATTGGTGCTGTTGTCCCAGTAAAATTAGAACGCTTTGATCTAACATAATTCTACTATAACTACAAAATGTATATAAAAATTTTTCGGAGAGAAACAAATAAAAATAAAATATTTTTTTTCTTATTTTACCAAGAACTAACACCTGCCAATGAATAAATACTTCGATTTCAAATTATAAATTAATAAAAACTATATAAAAACTTTATGTGTGAAGGGCATAAGCAACTTAAATCTATGAATCGAAATGAAATCGAAATTGGTTAAAAAAAAACGAAAAACAAATGGGTATGTAGTATGTCCAAAAAAAAGCAAACCTGCCTTAATAAATCTAAAAAAAAACAACATTTGTTGATAAGATTTGAAATTTAAAAAAAAAATATTTGATAATATTTGATATATTTTTAGACTAATAACACGGTGCTACAAATGAGCAACTTTTTTTTATACTTGGAAAGTGACCTAGTGTACGTTGTAGGCCTTATTGAGTAGATCATAAATCAATTTTTAAAAGTTCGGAAACACCCTCAAATTTCGGAGTTATTCCGAAAAAACTATTTTCGGGTAGGTTCGAGTACTTATGAACACGTAACTCAGTTGATTTTAATCCGATTTAAAATTTTTAAACGGTTTCAGAAAGAAGAAATATGATTTATGATCTACTCAATAAGGCCTACAACGTACACTAGGTCACTTTCCAAGTATATTTTCACTGTAGCACCGTGTAATTAATCATGTTTTGATTCAATTTTTTTATTTTTATTTTATTTTTGTTAAATTCCTTACTCGGCTTTTATTTGTTTTTGTTTTCTTTTTGTATCCCCTGCTTAATTAATTTTTTTTTTTTCTTATTTTTCATTAAAATGCTGTCAAATTTTTTTTTAATTTATGATGAAATCACAACACATTTCGTTCCGTCATTTACCTTCAGTCAGTCATAAGAATTTTTTTCTTTGTTGTTTAGAACTTCGTATACGTACGTATGTATGTACATACTCGTAATGTACTTATATGTAGCGAAGGGCATTATTTTTTGAATTAGAAAAAAAAAACGAAACTTAAAATTCCACCAACTTTTTTTTATTGTAATTTATAATCTACAGACGAGCTTTTTTATTTTTTCTTACTTTAATTTTTTATTTTATTTCTTATGTGGCAAATACGTTTTTTTTTGCTACTGCAACAGCGTTCCGTTTCGAACGCCTTTTTGCTTTCTTTTAGGTCGTTTTATAAAAATAAGAAAATTTTGTTCATATTTCTTTTTTTTAATTTTTTTATCCGATTTTTTAATGAAGGTAATTTTTTGTTGTTTTCTTTTTGCTACGAGTATATTCATTATTAAAAATATGAAAAAAAAAATAAAAAAAATAAAAAAATGTTTTCAATAGAAAAAAAGAGAAAAATGCCATTTTGTTGGCTGGTGGTTATACTCTTTGCATCGTTGTATGCTAAAGTTGCACTGCAAGAAATCTGTTTATTATCCTTCTAACTTGCCAAAAATCTCATTGGTGAAATTTTTAGTCAAAGAAACGGCGGGTTTGGCATGGGTAAAACTCACAAAATTAGTTTCGCTGATACATTTGATTTAGTAACAAGCTTACGTTTTTTAAATTAGAGCACTAATTTTTTTTTGTCATTTATTTTGAGACACACAGGGAAGTCTTGGTAATAAGCTGGATAAATTTTTGTATGTACATACATACATATGTATGTAGTTGTATTTGTTTACAGCATTTAAAAAGAATAACGGTAATCTCTCTTAATTGCAAACGCCCTTACTAGTCTTAAAAACGTAGCAAAGCAAATCAAACAACAACAAATTGTAAGCAGTTATGCTACGTTGTCTAGGTTTGCAATACTTGTAACGAAGAGTGATTACCGCTAATATATTTTATTAATAATTAACTGCCGTATTCGGAAAAAATATAATAATATAAAATAGGTTTTAAGGGCTTATTTGATAATACCGTAATATATTTGATGAATCTGGCAGCAAATAAATTATTTAAATTTTTAAATTAATTTTTTTCTTTTATTTTTGAATCGAAAGTATTTAATAATTTTATTCCAATTTCGCAAAACCCCACATCACCTTTTTTGGTGTAATTCTTTAATTTTACGTGTGTTTCTCTTTGTGAATGGCACTGATGTTGATGATGTAAAAATTTTCTTTCATTTAACAATTGCAACGATCAAATACCGCCTAACACAGACCGATATTAATCATTTTGTTAGCTGTCAACCGTAAGAAGAGTTTTATTGTTTAAAGAAAAATCTTCGAGATTTTTGTGATTTGGAAATTAAAGTTGGTATCGCTAGTTACAATGTATTCATTTTAAGTTACTGGTTCTTTCGAAGATACGGATCTGTGTACATTGCAGTATGTTTTAAAAGACTGACAAATTTTATTAGAAGTATAAATTACCTGAAATAGTCTGAAACCTGTCAATTGACATCTTTGAAATATAGGGTATCTGATTAAAATCGATATATAAATTTTTGGTTTATAATATTTTTTGGACAAATTGTACCACTCTTGATGTTAAGAATTAGCTTCATGCTCTTTTTGGCTTATGATGATTTAGTATTTTGTTACAAATTCTCCCACAGACCATTCTTTTGATTTATTAAAAAAAACTCTCTTAATCACTATTAAACTCCCAACACGTAAACGTAAAACTTAACCTGTTTGTTAAGCTGCTTGTAAAGTTTATATTACACTTGGGAAAACAGCACAATCTCTAAAATTGTCTTCTTTTCTTGCGGTGTATTTATTTATGCTCCTCTTGCAGTCTGAGAAATTACTGAAATTGTTTTTATTTTTTTATTAAAAAATATTTAAAAAAAAGAAAATTATACACAAACATCTATACATACCTACAGAAATAAATTGCAGCTTGTAAGCTTAAAGACAAAAAACGACAGCAAAAAAAGATTTCAAGGAAAGGCTGACGTCGCCATTAGTGCTACGGCCGATTCTCTAGTTGGATATATTTTTTTTAATTTAGAAAAATAAAATAATCGTTATATTACAAACAGCAACTAAAATAAGAAAAAAAAAAAACTAACATCGCCGCAGCTTTTAGAACTAAAACAAAAAAAAAACATTCAGAGGCTTAAGAAAAATAAATAAAAAAACCCACAACAGCAAAAACGCCATAAAAATAAGTAAAAAAAGCGAAGGAACTACAAAAAGAAAAACTTGCTTTTGAAAAATGTGAAAAAAGGTGAGAAAAAAAAAAATAAAAACAACAACAACAACAGATAAATGATAGCAAAAAATAAAATATTACAACTTTTTTTCGTTTTCTAAATTGAAGATAAGAACCACATTTTCTAAAGGTGATGTCGTGGAGGGAAGAACGCAAAGTTTCTAAGAAGGAAAGGAGCAGAATAAACCAAGTTAGCATTTAGTGGATAGTTCTATTCAAAAATCAGCTTACAGAGTCTATTTTGAGTAATTATGGTAATCATTAGAAAGCTTTAAATTTAAAAAAACAATTATAAGTTCTATAGCAACCGGGAATATGAATACTTAATCTGTTAAAAGTGTCGTCTAGGAGTTGGAAATTTTTCATTATTTTTTTAAGTTTATGATCATATTTTACACAGATAGATACTGAAATACTGCTTTTAATGTTTAAAAATATAGAGATAATTTCTATTTAGTAATAAGTAAACGACCAGCAGAGTAATGCATGTTGTGTAAGTTTGCCACTCTAAACATTTGATTCCAGTAAAATCAATAGGAGGAGCTTTGATCTTTGTTCTCTACCTTCCTAAATGATAGAAAAAAATGATGAAAGAAAAAAATTATAACATAATATAAAGGCCAAGTAAATGCAAGTTAAGTTTAAATTAAAATTACCTGATTGATATCGTAAGAGACTTATCAAGAATGGTAGCATCTTATATATTGGTAAAATTAGCAAAAATTTTAACTTTGTAATCACTCAGAATAATCAAAGATGTTTCAAATTTGATTAAAAGTTTAAAAAAATGTTAACTGGGAAACGGCATAACCAAAAGTCAGTGTGTGTACTTAGTAGTAGTGGTAGTTAATTTTTTGTTTTGTTTGATTGTCTGTTTGTTTTGTTTTTCTACTCTCTTTTTTCTAAGTATGTTCCAAAAAAAAAAAAAGGAAAATAATCTTGTGTGTTTGTGTGCATGTGAATGTGTTTTGGTTTGTAAAAAATTGTGTGTTTTGGTTTTGTAGAAATATTGCTGCTGTTAATGTTGTTGTAGTTTGCTAAATGCTGTAAAAAATCAACAAAAAAATTGTTGGCATTTGACGTCAAGATTCTTGGCAAAAAAAAAAAAATAAAAAGCCAAATAAAAACAAAATACACATGTTAGTATGCATGTATGTAAGTATGTGTTAGAGTGCATAAACTAATAACAGCTGAAAAGAAATTTAATTCACGAAATAAAAAAAATCGGGTAAAGAAAAGAAGACCAAAACTGTTGGCCATAAATGCAAAGTCCAACATATGACTCAAAAAAAAAAAAAAATAATTATAAAATCTAATAAAAAAGTATAATAAAAAAAAACAAATATGTATCTTAATTAATTAAAATTTCTAGAGGTATTTAAAAAGGATTTGTAATTAGGTCTTATGTATGAAAATCTAGATTCTACTGTTATACTTTGTTTTCAGTATGTTTCAGCGAATTCTAAGCCAAAAAGTTCACTTAATTGATATTATTGGAAAGAAAAATTCATCGAGTTCGAATCTCATTCTACATTTCTCGAAAAAATTAAGAGTATTCCTTAGATAATATTTTATGGACAGTCAATTTGCAAATTAATAACTGATACAATTATTTGCATGCAACATAATTTGGCGAGTCAACGGAATTAAAATGGCTAATGACCAGGAAGATATGATATGTTATAGGTACTAATTTATTAAATATACATATGTATGTATGTACATTTGTATGTTCTCAGAAGAAGTGAAGTTGACATAAAATCGACGAAACGTATTTGGCTACGTAACCAAGCAAAATAATGAAACACTTCAAGTTTACTGACATTTAAAGTTTGCATTTTTGTTGCTTTCGATTGCCCTGAAATAGTGTCTGTGAGGATTTTAAACTCAAGGTCGTGTGCAAGAAAAAAAAAATGAGAATATTTTGTTTATCTGATTTAGACGACTGTGAAGTTTCTTAAAGTATTAAACGGACTTGCTTTAATTTTTAATTTAAAAAATTATATTTATATATGTATGCATAAATGAAATTAAAATTTTAAATAATTTTTAGCAAATAGTAAGAAAATAAAAATAAATTACGAATTTTCATAAGAAAAAATTGACATGGACTAGGTACCTTTTTTCCTTCTTATTTTTTTGTTAATATAAAACTCTCTTTACCTTTATCATTTTGATTTTCTAGATAATATTTTGCTTTTTACTACAGCACCTACAAAAAAAAATAGAAGAAAACATTTTTACAAAAGCGAACAACCGCACTGACAAACACACATACAAACAAATATTGATTACACACGTGCTGGGCTTGATTAAATGTTGAAGTATGCATGTGTGTGTATGAAAAACAAAAGTTAAAACACTAACGACATTTTTCTTAAAAGTATGTATGTATGTATATGTACAAGTAAGTATTTTTTTATTAAAAAAGAGAAAGATAGATAAAAAAATGAAAATCACAGGGGGCGTATGAGAGGTTTGATGGCAGTTTAGGCTCCATCATCATCATCATAATGTTTAGAAAGATGATGATGTTGCTGATGATTTATTTTATGTTTGTGGTTGTATTTTTATTTTTTTTACTGCAAAAAAAAAAAAATAAAGATTCTATTCTACGCTCTCTTTTTAGTTTTGTTGCCGTATTTGTTTTTAATTTGTTTTTTCCTGGCTTTTTTAGAGCTGTTGTTGTTTGTATTCACTTTTGCAAGAAAAAAGTCAAGAATTTTAATTGTTTCTGCTGGTTTTTTTTTCACAGCAAAGTCTGTTTTTTTTCTTTTCTTTTCATTATTTTTTTAGTTCTCTCTTACTAGTTTTCCTTATTTTCATATTTTTTAAGTCTGCCATAAATTAGTTTTTGAATTGCAGAAAAAGCAATTCAAAACCATAAAATTTTAAACAGTCTCTTTAAAAATTATCAGAAGTATGTTGAAATATTTTTGTCTAACTAACATTTAAAAAATGTAAGATATAAAATATGTAAATATCATAAAAATATTAATATTGAAATGTATTGCTTATGGGGAGCAGCATGTCTCTGCTCAAGAGACTCGTCAGGAGACTTTTTGCTAAAGACGGTATTAAAACTATAAATTCTTACGTTCAAAACCTGTACAAGAAATGAGAATTATATCGCATATAAGTAGTACAGTCGAAACTCTCTATAACGAATTCCAAGGGACTGGATATTTACTTCGCTATAAAGAAAATTCGCTATATGAAAAAAAAAAACAATATTGTTCCTATTAACATTTTTTACTTGTACATTTTTCCACTTTTCTTCTTCAATGCAAAGGCAAACGGATAGCGACTGCAAGAAATGTGAGAGATGGTAATGATTCCAGTTGTCACTTGCATAGTTCGGTGGTTCCCCCACTTTTAATTTTATGGTAAATAAACGATTCAAAGCATCAGACTCTGCTTGTGCGTTGTGAAAGCAACAAAGTTCATACAGAGCAACAATAACAACACCAATAACACAAAGCGACATCGATTTCTTTTTTGTGTGCGTGCGCTCGGTTTTACCTAATTCGTTATATGGAGATTGAAAACGCTTCAATCTTGAAGTTACGGTCGCAAAAATGCTTCGTTATAAGGAAATATTCGCTATATGGAAATTCGTTATATGGAGATTATAATACACTCAAAGTAGACCCAAAACACAGTGTTCTTATAATTGCTTCGCAATAAAGAAAACTTCGTTATACAGGAGTTCGTTATAGAGAGTCTCGACTGTATATAAAAAACAACCTAAAGAATTTAAATGCAATACATTCCTATTTTTAAAATTTAAATTTTATTTTTCTCTTCTACCACAGGCATACTATGTTCTGACATGAACTTTTATTGCGTAAATCGCAATTAACGACATATTGAGCTCAATATTCCATACAAAATTTTAATTAATTATTGTGCAATAAGTACGAAATTGTTATAAATATTGAGTAAAATAAAAATGCAGCACTGTCATAAGTTTGTTTAATGAGCATATTACAATTAAGCGAACAAATTTTATTGATATTTGGCAAATCACTTGTCAATAAAAATTAATTTTTAAAATAAAAAATTTAAAATAACTAATTTTAATTTAATTTGTACCATAAAAAATGTACATTAATGTGTAAAAAATGAAAAAAAAAAAAAATAGAATAGTTAAAGTGATGCCAGTGAGACAGCCCTTCTTGATATGTGGCGAGCTGGTTTCTGGCTTCCAGCTGTCAACTAAGTTGCAAGCTAAGTTGCATATATCTGAACACTTCAAATGATTTTGTCAATTAACCGAATAATGACTCAATAAAAGTTCATGTCTGCATAGTATCAGCCATCTCTGCCTACGCTTTATATGTCCAGTGTGAATTCGGTTTGCCCCACCCCAGTTCATTATAACAACTCTATTTGGGCAACAGGCACATTTTTTACATTACAGGCTTTATAACAAAACCTTAACAACTGTACGTATGTACATATGTTAAAATACTATGTATGTACAAAAATATATATAGTTTTTGTATACAGTGTTTATGTTGTCTTAATATGTCATTATGGAACATGTTTGAAGGGCATAACATGGAATGGCAATTACCTGATGTGACACTTGTTACTATGTTGTATAGATCAGCATGTGCAGGGCTTTAGTTTTAAATAAAATATATCTATGTCTTTATTAAAACTTATTATTCAATTGGAATTAAAGCAACTGTATGATATTATTTATTTATTTACGCCATGGCTGAATGGATGATTAAACTTCGGCGCTTGAGCGCCCACATGAACAACAATGATTTACGATGCTACGTATGCCAATTTAATTGCACTCACACAAACATACATATTTAATACATGCACTCTTTAAGAAAAATAAGAACAAAAACTAATTTGCAAAAAAAAAAAAAGATGCTAAATGTTCATACATCATCATCAATAACAACAGCAGCTTAAACAAAACAACAAAAAACTATAATAAAACCTATCTTAAAAAAAAACTTAAAAAAAAATGAAATTAAAAATTATTTTTCTGTTGCAACAGAAAATCGAGGATTTTATTTTTTCACCAATAACAACAACAACGACATTATTATAGACAACATCTCAAGTCCATTCCCCTTGATCGTTATGGCAACAAAACGTATGTTGCTCAACTGCTTTTTTTCTTTCTTCTTTTGTTGTTGCTGTTGTTGTTGTATTTGTAGAAATGCGTTTGTCTTTTGCGTCCTCCTTCTCTTCTTGCAAACTTTTCCAAAATAGAAAACAATTCTAACCATTAAAAAAAACGAAAAACAAAAAATAAAAGATAATAAGAAGAGAGGAAAAATAGTATGTTGCTACAAGGAAATGAAAGGAAATTGTGAATGCAAGATATTGTTGTTGTTGTTGTTATTACTATAAGTACATACGCGTGTATGTGAGTTTATGTGCGTAGCAGAGTTTTGTTTGATGGCGGGAGGTTTTGAAAAAATCCCAGTAATTGTCGATTTGGATGTTTTTGTTGTTGTTCTATGTATTGACCAGTTTCTTTTGCTGTTTTTTTTTTCTACAATTTATTTCTATTTAGATTTTTCTTCTGCAATTTTTTTATTATGCGCCTCTTTCCTTTCGTTTTAGAATATCCCAAGATGGGATTTCGTTTTATTGTATTTCTATAAAAATTCTTGCAAAATTAAAAATAAAATGAAAAAAAAAAAAACAACAGAAGAAAAAAGTCTTAAAAAAATACAACTTGAAAAAGTAGAAGATATTCATGTGTGTTGTTATGAAGAAAAATTATTTCTCAAGAATTCAGCTTTTTCTTACTCCTTTAGTTTTCAAAAATATTCTTTTAGTAATTTGTTAATTTATATTATTTTAAACAATTTGAAAAAAAAGAAAAAAACATATGTATGCATAGTTTTAGTTAAAGGACATAACAGAGATGTCAAGTAAAGAATAATTTAAAACGTTCAAAGATTTTATTTCATTTCATATAAATAAAGTGTTCAAAAATTTTATTTTTGTAAGCTTGGCTTTATTAAAATTCTTCTTTTATAAACAATACGTTCAATATTAATATTGATATCTATGGCCATTTCGTCTTTGAATTTATAGTTTTGAAACCATCTCTGGGGAAAAGTCTTATAACGAGTTTCGAGCAGAGGCGAAGTGGCCTTAAAAACATGCTTTATCGCCATAAGTATGTAATACAGTTTAATATTAATTCTTCTTTTAAGTCTATCAACTAATATTCTAAATAGAGAGTGTTTGTGTTTTTAATCAATATAACTTATTAAATGCGTAATTGTCAAACGAATTAAAATTTATGATCAAATTATTTCGATTTGATTTAAAAATCAGTCTTCAATTCGTAAATGTTTTTTTTTTCTTAATGACGCTAGCTCTCAGGTTATGTCCCCCCTATTTATGCAGTTCATTGTGCCGAACTCCGATAAAGGGGGGAGTAGTGTTTATGGACATTTGATTTAATGTTACTGGTATCAAACTTTTCAGAAAAACTTAAGCGGCATGTTTATCTAGAAACCAACAATTTCACTAAAAAACTACAAATGGATGTGCTCTGTGAGCCGCACAGTTACTATGTATGAATAGGCGATTGGTAGGAACTAATATTTGTATTGCATTAGAGCACCTCTCATTGTAGTAGCAACAGAACAGCTAAATGCACGACAAATAGCGTCGATGCTCCAATGAATCAATAAAGTTAGATACCCTATCTTCATTAATAACCACCTTCGCCCTTATAAATATACTTCAAAGCACCGATCTGTACATGAGAGTTATTTTTCATTTTGGTTGTGATAAAGGTCTTGTAAATATTAGAATGTTAGATGAAGTGAAGTATTTATTGCACAATTAAACAAAAAACCGCTTTAATGCTTCGTCGAACACACGAAGTATGCGAACATCACAATTGACTCTCATATCCAAAACATCAAAAGTGTCCGCCTACACATCTATGTGTGAGAAAATAAAATTGAGTCTTGCGCGAATTTAATTCGGCCCTATTGATTTTTATGGCGTCCTTCCTTTTTAATCAGTAACAAAAATTGATAGATTTCCCCCGAACAATTAAGATAACGTCATATAATCAGATTATTGCTGATGTTTTTGAAATTACAAAATTAAAGTATAAAACATATTGATAGTGCAGTAGTTGGAAGCGTTTTTATTTTTCTTTAACCAAACAAATAAATAAAAAGATTTTCAACCTAAATATAGCAATCAAAAGAATTTAAAATGAGATCGTATTTGTACTTTTACAAGAATCTAAAAAAAATAACTGCTTTCTTTGTTCTTTCCAATGCTAAACAATTTTATGGCGTTTTCTTTTCTGGAAAAAATGTTGTGTGTAAAACAAGTGACAATTTAAAAGCATTGCTCTCACCCCATTAAATTGCACACTGTTTTATGCCAAAAAAGAACATAAATAGTCGCCCTGGTGTTATATGTAAACAGAATTTAAATAAAAGAAAAAAAGGAAATCAAAAAAATTTAATGCCCGTATTCATAAAAACTATTTTAGGTTTATTGAGGGTTTATTTGACAAGTATTGCGTAGAAATTTGTCAAATAAGTCCTCAATAAACCTAAAATAGTTTTTATGAATACGGGCATAAATATTTAAAATTTTAAAAAAAGCTTATGAAGAATGTTAAATAAAAAAAAATAAATAATAAAAATGACAGCTGTATCTCAGTGCTGTGATTTTCACCCTGTGATTTTTTTGAGGGCAAAAAAATTTGTATTTTTACACTTAACGATGACAATTTTTTTTCTTAAAAAGAACACGCAACCTCTTTTTGTGTTACATTGTTTTTAGAAAAGAACTCAAAATTTCATATCCAGAAAAGAAAACGCCATTAGTATTAATACGTTAAAAACATTTTGCTCAAAATTCTCGAATTAAGACCAAACCAAAGTCCGGTTAAGCATTGTTAAATTCGAAAGCATTGTCATCATCATCAGTCACTTCTCACTCCTTAGTTTTACACGACTTATTTAACCTTATCCACTCCTGATTGGATGGCATTATAAGTCAACCTCAAGAAAATAATTTTTCTATACTGGTACTGTCGATGAAACTCCTTTAGAAAAGCAATAAACCCAACTCAACTGCGTATAAATAAATGTTTGCACATTTATTTTAAACTGTTGATGTTTGAGAATTTAATGGTTGGGTGGACGTTTTAGATATTAGATAATATGTATCAAAAAAAAAGAAAAAACGTTTGACGTTTTGGTTTGTTGACGAAATCGAGTGTTGATGTTATCCCGATTGCACTGTATTGTACTCGTATGAATCAAATATCGTATACAATTTGCTTTTTTTGCTTCAAATGATTTACTTTGTGTTTTTACATCTTTTCCAATAAATTTTTTATAAAAATATTTTGCCATTTTAGTTATTATATTAAAGATTTTTTTTTACAATTTTAAAAAATATTGTTATTGTCATAAAAAAAACCGTGAAAAACAGTTGAATAATAATATGCCAGTTTTTTCTACAGAAGCAGGTGTTTTTTTGGAAAAAACTGACTTGCATATCAGCCTCTCAACTCCCTCTGCATTCAATTTATAGTTTTTTTTTATACTGTTTCTATACTGTTTTTTTTTTATTAAGTTGGGGATTTTCAAAATGCTTTTTTTTGTTTTTGCTGAGAAAAAATTTAAAATTAAAAAAGACGCTAAAACCACAAACAAGTTTTTTTTAAGTAGAATTCTTGTGAAAAGAAATTGTAATTATAGTTATTTTTATACGAATTATAAATATACACCTAGAGAATTTTGTTTAGTATATTAATCTCTTTTTTAAATATTTTGAGTTAATCAGTTTTTAAAATACGATTAATTCACATACAGACTGTTTGCAGAACATGAATTGCCTCTAAAACGCATATGAATTTGGGTTCGTAGTACGAACTTCGTACTTAGAAAGAGAATGTTATTTCACTTACAATATTTTCACTTGCGTAATAAACATTTACTTTATTTTGACTGATCGCCTCCCCACATGTTAATTTATTTGATGCGTTAATTTAAATTTTCTACAAATTTCTAAAAGCACAAGTTGGTACATGTGCAAATTCTTAAATATATATGTATGTATGCACGAGTATTTCGCTTATTTAAGGCTGTGTCAGATAAAACTTTGTTGCTTTGTGTGATGTTTATAACTTTGACAAAAAACTCATTACACGTATTTCTATAAAAAATTGTGAGATAAATAGTTGATGATTTACATGAATATGTACGGAACAAAAAAAAAACTCTGATGAGACTACCGTAGCTGGGGTCGAAAGCATGTTCAGTTCGGCTTATGTATAGTTACTTCACGGACGTGCTGTCAATAATTTTAAATCTCAATTTACTTTTATATTTCTTAAAACAAAACTAAAACATTTAAAAGTTAAATTTTCAAAAAAAAAAAAAAATTAAATAAAAAAGAGCAGTTTGTCACAGCTCGCAAAAATAGGCTTTGTGTTATGTGACAAGCTGTATATAAACATGTGCATTATGGATGACTACATAATTGGAACCCTGCTTCAAAGCAAAAGTTTTATCTGACACGGTTTTTATAAAATTCAAAAATTTTTTCTTTTACCAACACATAATGGCTACTATTTTCTCTATTAAAAGTATTCGGGTAGAAAAATATAATATGTGTTTTATGCTTTAAGCTAGGCCTTAACCTTCAACAGGGTTGTAATAGCCAATTTTGTATGTATGTATGTATGTATGTATGTATGTTACATTCAAATCAGACTCAGAATTGAGTTGAACTTAGAATGACAAACTTTAAAATTATTATTAACTAGCTTAAAGCCGGCGTGCTTCGCTTCACCTACCACTATCATTTGTCCACATATTTCGACTAATGATTTTTAGTGATTCAAACTAAATCCAAAAACTTTAACTGTTACTGATTTCAAGATATGCTGAACTCAATAGTTAGTTTGTCTAGAAGCTACCACGTCTACTTGTCCGCCCTTTTTCTACTGATAATTTTTAATGACTACAAAATGAATCACACCAAATTCAGAAACTTTATCTTTAACACTTCTAAAGATACGTATTTATAAAGAAATCAATTTTTAACTTGTATGGGAGGTGTCACGCCCACTTGTCCAATTTCGCCCACTTTCTGACTGATGATTCGCATTGCCCATTAAGTCATTCAGACCCAGTTCTGAAACTTTAGCTTTAACAGACAAATAGAAAACAGTGGGCGTAAAAATAGGTGTGGCAAATTTTTCTCTCGATGAAAACACAAAATTTATTAATACAAACATTTGAAAGTCAAATCGTTGGAGCCGTTTTCTGATATTCTGTAAAAAAAAAGTGGGCGGGGAAAATTTTTCTTTCCATTAAAATCTAAGTTGGATCACGACAATCATTAGAAATATAAAATCGTCAATATTTCTCCAGCCGTTCTCAACTGATGCGATGACCAACGAACAACATTGATTTTTATTTATATAGATAGAAAAATATACATACATAGTATGTATATCAAATTGAAAACAAAAAGAGTTTATAATTTTAAACAAAAACATTTCATAAGTATAATTAATTTTATTTTTTTTTTATATGTACATACATATGTATTTTCACAAAAATTCCTCAAATAAGCAAATTCACAAAATACGCTAAACGAGAAATTTATTGATTTTTTGTTGCAAATTTTTTGATTTGAAATTATGAAAAAGCGGTAAATATGTATATATAACTATAAATGTATAGAGATATGTACATACATCTGTACATACATATGTACATATAAGTATATATGTATGTATGTACATATATAGAAATATTCTTTATAAATTCGTGCTGGCTTTTTATTTTCAAAAGAATTTCTGTTTCCAATATTTTTGGAACTCTTCTTTTGAAACATTATTGTGAATTTTTTTTTTGTCTTTTTTTGGTCTGCAATCACTGTTTTTTATTTCTTAAAATTTTGTTTTTTTTTTGTTTTCTGTCAAATTTTAGGCTTTAGAATTTTTACTGGAATTTTTAATTTATTTTTGCACCAACCAAAAGTGAAAAAAATTCTTCACAATATTTGAACCGAAAAGCTAACTTTTTCTCGTTATATTTTTTTGTTAATTTTTTTAATATAAACAATAAAAATTAAATTGAAAAACAAAAAGAAAAAAAAACGTATTCTAACAGTTTAAAAATTAACAGAAAGATAAAAAGTAAAACAAAAATTTTTTTGTGGAGGCATTGAAGCAAAAAATTATAAATTTTTTAAAAGGTTTCTTCAATCTTATCTGCAAAAAAAATTTTTTTTGCTTTTGCTGTTAAAATTTCGTTTTTTTTTTTCATTTATTGTTCAAAAGAAAAAGTTTGTTCTGTGAAATTTATATTTTTATATGTTATTGACATGCAGTTATGAGCAAAATAATAGTAGTGGCATATAAAAATACTTTGTATAGGTATAAAGAATTAAGTCACGAACTTCAATATCTGGCAAGGATTCAGTGTGAGTCATCGGACTAGTAAATCTGGTAATACAATCTTAAACTAGAGCACCCAGGCTTTGTTAAATGCAGTTTTAAAAAAGTTACTTTTTTTAAATTTTGGATACCGAGTTTAGTTTTCCATTGAAAGAATATGAAATTGAAAACGTAATCTATTGATAAAGACTATATAGAGAATAGTAATAACTCAAATATACATAGAATATAATCTACATATACATGATTTTTATTAAAATTCAAGTCGGCTGTAGTCTTAAATATGTTCAGTTCTGCTGGTTTTATACATGTATGATGATATTTAGTGCCACACGTATAATGAACTAATTTTACAGTTATAAATGTGTCTTTTATACACTTTTTACGTCACATGCTAAATTATTTCAAGCAATTGACAAACAGTGTGCAACGAACATTTTTAATTTTTCCTACATATGTATATTAGATTTGTGTCGTACATGAACGACCCAGTTCAGTTGTACTACTCTGTAATTGAATTAACTGAACCGCTCTTTTCAATGAGATCTCTTAGTTCAGTATGCCTTTTTAGGGTTTTTTTTCATTCTAGTACATGTTTCTTTTGACTATGTTTTACATTTGTCAAATACATATACAGACACATACTTTGGTAATAGGTTATTGCATATAATAAATACAAACAGTGCTACCGCTAAGCAATTTTTTTATTCAACAATTGTGAAAGAATCAAGAAACGAGAAACGTTATACGATTATATGATTATATATAATAATAGAATACTTGGAATAAAATGAATTATTGTACATAACCAGTTAAGTTATTTTGTAACCTAACTGCCGTTTGGTCATTATAATAGAAAATTATACATCACCGTTTAGAATCTCATCTTTCCATTGGTACCATGGACATTGTAATCGGGGGTGCCACATAGCCAGGGTTCATTAAATAATGGTACGTAGACTGTTTTTTTTTACAAATTGTGAAATTTATGATATATAGTATATATTAAACTAAAATTTATATAATTGAGTAAATAAAAAATAATAAAACATCAAGTAAAGTACTACATTGCAAAATTTAACTCCAATATTGTTAGATTTTCGTTGTAGCTGTATGTAAAAGGAACGTAGACGTTGAATTAGAAGAACACACTAGTTCATCTTTGCCGTTTGAACTAAAAAGAGCGCTCACTTAAATGAATAAAATAAAATAAATATTATGTCAAATATATGATGAAAATAGCGTACCATGGAAACATTTATATATTTTTTTTTATATTTACCAAATTCACAAAATGTTATATTGTTGTAGATTATAGTTAAATGGCATTTCATTTTGTGAACACCTTGTCGTAAATATTGTTGTAGATGTTATCCAGTGTTAACAAATTTCTTGAATAAAAAATTTAAAAACAAGAAGAGAAGAAGAACATTTCAAACAATTTTTAAAATATATTCGAAAAATAAAAAAAAAAATAAAAAAAAAATTTTTCCAACTCTGGTGTATTGATACCACATTTCGGAAACAAAGGAAAAATTGTCGTACATGTTGTAGTAGTTTTTGACATGGAAATTACCAACAACATTATGTACAATAGTTGTAGTTTGTTATAGTTTCTACCGATCTACGACAACTATAACATTTTCTGAATTGGGAAGTTATTTTTAAAATTATTTTGATTTTATTTAAGCTTTCCTATTGAAGCAACAAACAGTAAACAAAATAAATATGTCAATAAAATTTTGGTTACGCATTTTTCATCAAATATTTGACAAATGTGAACGTACCTTAACTTATTACTTTTGTGAATAATTAAATTTCTACATATGTAGGTATAAACTTAACTTATAATTCAATAATAACTATTACAACATAATTAGGCATGAATAACTTCAAGAAGTTCTCAATATTAGAGAACTATAGGTGTTTCATTAAAATCCAATTCTTGGGAGAGTTACCTGGACTAGAAATTTCGTGCTTTTTCTACTCAATTTTTTTATTTCCTAATTTTCGTAAATATTCATTTATAAAATATTATTCTTTCAAATAAAGTTTTCTATTTTAAATAACACAAGAAAGCTATCAAAAAAATGAAGCACACATTTTGAAAGAAAACAATATTCTGTGGAAGTTGTTGCACAAGTTTCTTTATTGTATGCTCACACTCGCCTGTATCTATTTGGCTCTTTTTATTAAAATGATAAAAATTAAAAAAAAAAAAATTCTCGTATAATATTGAACGCGAAAAACTAAACAAAAGCAAAACAAACTATTGTACTAAAACTGTATGTAAAATTACTACTGTTTTTTTTTTGTTTATATTTTTATTTGGAAACATATATGTATGTATGTACTTGAAAAACCTAAAATAAGGGAAGTAAAGACGTATGACTGTATACAATTAATAAAGTGTGTGTGCATATTTAAATGCATATGCATGTGTTTCCTGGTAAGTATGTGCATACATATGTATGTGTTTGGCAACTTCGTAGACCACTTTTTTAATTTCTCATTTAAAGTTTTTTTTTTTTTTGTTTCATTGAACAAACAGATACAATTAAAACAAAAACAACAAATCCTAAAAAAACACTTGTTGTTGTACGAGTAGATTTTTTTTTATTTCTTTAACTTTTTTGTTTTGGTTTAATTTTTTTCTGTTGTTGTTGAGTTTCTGCATTTTCATTATGTTGACATTAATTTTGTTGCCTTTTTCTACCTCTTGTTTGTTTGTGTCTACTTTATAATTTATACAAATGACACATAAAAACAACACAATCGCACTCACACACCACACATACAACAGATAAAAATTACAACAAATTGGGCACAAAAAAGGGTTATTTTTTAATTTCGTTTTTTTTTTTTGTTTTTTTTTTTCAAAAGCCATAAATGTAATGCATGAAAATATTCCGAGTTTTTTGTGGGTTTTCGAAAATTAAAAAAAATGTATGTTTTACATAGCATGTGCATAGGTAATATGTGTGTATATTTTATTTGCATACAAATTTACGTATAAAAAGTTTTAAATACATACATACATACAAATGTATGTACATTGTATGTATACGAAATAGGTACATCCATATTTATGTACATAAATTGTATATGGGGTACTAGATAAAAAAATTACTTAAATTATATAAAATTTTTGTTACAAAAAAAAAAATAAACGAAAAAGAAAAAAATTTTCCTCTGAAAATATCCATTAAGAGAAATGAGGTAAAAAACTGTTTGAAAAAAAGTTAAAATATTGCAGTATACAGGAACTCAGAGAAATATTTAAAAGTGAACATGAAAGTTAATACTCGTACTACAGTATTCCATGGATAATTGCCTCGACAAAAATGTCAAAATGTTTGGGCAATTACAACACACTTATGTAAAAACCTTGTTAAATATATTTAAAGGAACTTCAAAATTAATGCTACAAAAAACAGAAAAAAAGAAAATTCCATTAGATTTAAATATATTATTCAACATTTGCGTTTTGCGTTCCCAAAATATTTACATAAGTCCCCAAAAACAGCAAATTTTAATATATAAATAGTGTTTTATAGTTTTGTTAAAGTCCTGTTTTATTTCTTAACTTCATATGTTTATTTCAGAAAAACAATAATAAAAATAATAAAAAAAAAAATAAGTAAATTAATGCATGTGAATGTGCGATTATTTTCTCCTATAGAATTTATTTTAATAAAATATGTAGAAAATTTATTTAATTGCACAAAATAATTGGGAATGGTGAAGTAAAAATTGTAAAATATTTTTAATAATATCCTACAACTTGATCAGAATGAATGAGAAACTTATTTCCGATATAATTAATTGTTGGCTAAATTTATATCTCATTGTATTAAAACATTTATTATAAAAACGAATCAGTAAGTAGTACACAATCTGATCAAAATTATGCTGCCATTTCTAATAAGAGCGTCAACTTTAAATTTGTTTCCATTATCAACCTTAAAGTGTATTAAACAAAAGTACTATATGTACCATCTTTTCTATTAATAATCTTCGACGGAGCAAAAAAAAAAAAATATGAAAAAATGTTACAATTTTTTATTTGTTGTTTTTATAATACATTCTAGAAAATATTTATTAAGAAGGAAAGAAGTAGGAAAAACCCATCACCAACAGTTAAATTTTTTTTAATGAAAAAATTCCACGTTTTTTCAGCATTAACAAATGTGTGAGAAAAAAAATTAAATTCTAGTACACTGAAAAAATTTAGAGACAGAAATGATTCAAGATCGTTTAATTTTATTACAAACTACAATATAATGCATAAAATGCCTTCATTAAGCCTCCAATAGACAACCGATCCCTATGTGGTATCTAAACTTTGAATCTCCTGCCATAGCACAAACTGAAAGACAAGTCATCCTGAACCAAAAAAGTGTTTTCAATCGCCCTGTGTATAATGCACAAACTTCCAAAAAATTAAGTGTCTATTGCCTAAGCAATGACAGTAGACGTACATATGTACTACAGCCCTACACATTTTGATTATACAATATAGTAACAAGTGTCACATCATGCAATTGCCAGGCCATGTTATGCCGTTCAAATATGTTCCCCAATGACATATTAAGACAATGGGGAATATGTTGGAGTCAAACCTATGTATTGTTTTTATACTGATTTTGTGCACATCAACATGGACTATTAACATGTCAACACACGCGACATGTGTTCTTAATGATGAATTCTTATCATTTGTTTGAATTAGGCTCATTATTACAACTTGCCTTTGATTAAAGGTAGGATGTTATCGGAGATATAAATTGCTTTTGGTTATTATAACTAAACTTTATCTTAAAAGTGAACGATAAAATTATTGGATAGTTTACCTTACCTTTAACTTTAAACATGAGGTTTAAACTTTAGAGCTTACCAGATTTTATTGATGCTGCCATATTTTTTGTTCGTTGAAATATTAACAGAAATAAATAAATAAAAATAGAAAGTGAAACACATTTCTTTGCTGTTAAGTTTTTTAGTGCACAATTTATAAAATTTTTTTTATTTTTATTTATGTAAACTAACAGAACATTTATATTTGTTTTATTATTAAACAAACATTGTATAAATAAATAAACCTTTTAACACCTAGTGAAGTAAAGAATGTTTATACATATATACAGTATATACATTATTATTAGGCAACACAGTGAGCTGCAAAAGATTATCCGATTTACAATAACATGCTAGCACTATTATGACTTTGATTGACATGACATGACACTGTGTTTGAGACAACATAACATAGCATAGCATGTTTTTTTTAGAAATAACATTTTTCCAGTACTTTATTATGTACATATGTATACATATGCTTTATATTTAAAGCATCATTCCATTTGAATATTAGTAACCTTTTTCAGGTTCAAGTAAGAAAAATTCATAAAATTCATTGCGGAAATTATTCGAAAATTAAGTGTTCTTTCTCTGATAATGTGTTTTTTATAGCTTCTAATGTCAAAGAATGAAAGATTTCTACTTGGCCTTCTCTCAGTGTAATTTTTTTATGGAAATACGTACACACATACATATGTATATGTATATAAAAATAAGTATATGAAAAAAGCAGGAGCACCTTTTTTTCATTATTATTATCATGACATAAAAATCGATATTTTGAAAAAAAAGGATAAAATTGCAAAAATAAAACAGAGTAAAAATGAATTTTTTTATTAAAATAAAATGAAAAAAAAAAAAACATTAAATATCTTTAAGCCAAAAAACAAAATAAAAAAAATAAGAATGGGAGCAAGAGCGAGAAAGCGAATTAAAAAAAGTAAACAGAAAAATAAAAAACTGAGCAAAAAAGAAAAACGGTCGTTATGTTTTTATTTTGTATACGTAAGTATGTAGTTGTTGCTGTTGTTTTCCACGTTTTTTCCTCTTTTATTTTTATAAATTTTTCTTTTTTATGGAATCTCTTGTAATAATTATTGTTGTTGTAGCTGTCATTTTTTTGTTTATGTATAAGTATATGTACGTGTTCGCAATTGTTTTTTTTTAATAGATTTTTTTAAGTATTTAAATAAAAAATATTTTTATTTTCTATTTCAAAAACCTTCCCATCTTCTTTATTTTTCTTCTTGCTCGACATCGTCAACATTCTCAGTTTTTTTTTTTGCAGTTGTTGTTGCCTTTCATTATTATTTTTTTTACGAGAAAGGAACACAAAAGCCCAAGCAAACCATTCCAAACAGCCCAAACATCTATCTATCCATCCATCTACACACAAGCTGTGATAAAAAAATTAAAGAAAATTTTTTCCACGCGATTCAAAAAACTGATAAAATGGCGCAAAAATAAAACAAAAATCAAAAGCTTTGAATTGAAAAAATTAGAATATGTAAAAAAAAATAAAAAAAGAACGCTTGAGTGGCATTTGTAGGAATATCAGTGATATTTCCTCTTTTTTTTCGCATTTAATTTTTTTTTAATTTTCTTCTTTTTTTTCAAAATTCTAAAGTTTATGACTAAGGGTTTTCCTATTATTTTTTTAATCTGTTTCTACCTACAAACATACATACATACATCCATATGTGTATAAGTACAGTGTTGAAAATAATATCAAGATTGATGAGCAGCGTTACCACTAACGGTAGAATTCTACCAAAACTGGTAGAAAATATTTCGTTTGGTAGGATGGTAGGCTGAATATGATTTTGGTAGATTTTAGCAGAAGTTAAAAAATCTTCCAAAGGAATTTCAGTTGGAAAGTTCAAGATTGGCGTATTTATATTCAAACATAAAATCTAACTTTTTGCTCATATAGAGCAATTTTATCAAAACAAATTTAATACACAACACTGAAACTGATTTTAAAAATACTAATTGATAGATGTTTCAAAAATTTTTATCGGTAAAAAGCCGAAATGTATACTACTAAAAATCTTAACCCGGAAGAAGTTTTTGATGTTGAACATGAGATTTTGCAATTTTACATTGAATTACTAAACCAAATACATGCTGGGTTTGGTTTTAATTGAGAAGATATTAAATTATTACAAATAATTGCTCCTGAGAAAGTATTGACAAAAGAAGACTTGCTTATGTTGTCTCTTGTTTTAAAATTTTCTATTCTTATAGACTGTAATCCTGATATTATTTTATTGCGACTAAGAGAACAAATCTTTCAACGGAATTAAACATTGAATTAGTTTAATTAGAAACGGTTTAAAGGAGAAAAGTTTTGGTGAATTAAACAACTTTGTTTTTAATTTACTTTCTCTTCCGCATAGTTCTTCAACAGCTGAACGCAAATTGTCTACACTCTCCTTAATTAAAACCACATTGATAAACAAACTCAAAATAAATACAATTAATAATATAATGCTCTGTAAAGAGCTTGTAAAAGCTAATGATGTTTTCCATCTCAACAATGTGTTCTTAATGGTTTTTAAATAAAAATGGTTTTATTATTAGTTAAATTATTTGAGCTTAAGGTCGAATAAATATTTATATTATTTATTTTACGATATTTCGCTACTTCCTTGCGTAGCATCATCTTACTTACTTACTTACTTACTTAGCCATAACAACCCGTTAACGGGTTTCGGCCTGCTTCAGCACTAGTCTCCAGGCGCTTCTGCTTAGCGCGCGCCTTCTCCAGTTGGTCACACCAATCGATGACAGGGCTTCATCAACCTGGTCCTTCCAACGTAAACAGGGTCGTCCTCTACGCCGACGTCCAGTGACCTTCGCATCGAAAACTTTCTTCGCTGGAGCAGATTCTTCCATCCGAACAATGTGGCCGAGCCAGCGTAGCCGCTGGATGTTAATACGCTGGACAACACCTACATCGCCGAGGAGCTCATACAGCTCATGGTTGGTTCTAATGCGAAACTCATCGCCATGCCTTAGAGGACCAAAGATCTTACGAAGAACTTTTCTCTCGAACACCCCGAGGACCGCTGCATCGGCACAAGACAGCGTCCATGCTTCCGCACCATAGAGAAGCACCGGGAGAATAAGCGACTTGTAGAGTGTTAATTTCGTCGCACGAGAGAGGTCTCTATTACTAAACTGCCTACCGAGACCGTAGTAGCACCTGTTGGCCAGTGTGATTCTTCGCCTGATCTCTAGACTGACATCATTTTTGCTGGTAATGGCGGTGCCAAGATAGATGAATTCCTTGACCACATCGAATGTATAGTTGCCGGCTGTAACCTGGGAGCCGATACGATCAACATCCCTACTCGTCGACAACATGTACTTCGTCTTGCTCTCATTTACCGCCAGGCCCATTTTAGCAGACTCTCGTTCAATAGCATTAAAGGCTGCGGTGACATCTCGCTTGGTATGCCCAATGATGTCTATATCGTCTGCATACGCAAGGAGCTGGACACTTTTGTTAAAAATAGTGCCATTACGATGGACACCCGCCTTTCGCAAAACACTCTCCATGACGAAATTGAAGAGGTCGCAGGATAAGGGATCGCCCTGTCTGAAACCTCGCACGGTATTAAAAGGCTCGGAGAGGTCTCTTCCTACCTTGACGGAGCTGCAGGAATTGCTCAACGTCATTCTGCACAGTCTTATCAATTTTGCAGGAATACCGAGCTCAGACATTGCTGCATATACGCGATCCCTTATCGGCCTATCGAACGCTGCCTTATAGTCGACAAAGAGGTGGTGTGTGTCGACTTGACTTTCGTGGGTCTTCTCCAGGATTTGGCGCAGTGTGAATATCTGGTCAATGGTGGACTTACCAGGTCTGAAGCCGCACTGATAAGGTCCAATCAGTGAGATGGCGAATGGCTTCAGTCGTTCACACAATACGCTCGTAAGAACCTTATATGCGATAGGGAGAAGGCTAATACCCCTGTAGTTGGTGCATATTGTGGGGTCTCCCTTTTTCAGGATCGGACAGAGGGCACTGAGATTCCAATCATCGGGCATACTTTCCTCCAGCCATATTCTGCAAATGAGCTGGTGCATGCACCTAACCAGCTCATCGCCTCCATACTTGAAGAGTTCAGCGGGCAGACCGTCAGGTCCGGCTGCCTTGTTGTTCTTCAGTCGCCATATGGCAACCTTGACCTCTTCATGGCTGGGGGACGGGATCACAACGTCATCATTGATTGGGTCCGGCACAGCATCTCTAGCAGCGGAATTTGTATCATCATCGCTTTGCAGTAGATTACAGAAATGCTGTCTCCATAATCTCAGTGCACCATGTGCATCTGTAACCAGATTACCATGTTCGTCTCTGCAGGAGGTTGCTCCGGGTTTAAAACCAGTAGTAAGACGCCTTATCTTCTTATAAAAATTTCGAGCATCATGTCTACTCCTGCACATCTCGATTTCCTCACGATCACGCCTTTCTTGCTCCCTTTTCTTTCTTCTAAATAGGCGTCTCTCTTCCCTCCTCTTCTCTCTGTATACCTCCACAGTTGCTCTTGTAGTGGTGGACTGCAACGTTCTTCTGTAGGCAGCATTCTTTGCCGCAGTGGCCTCACGACACTCTTCATCGTACCATTGGTTTCTGCGGGGAGGACGCTCAAAACCAAGGACTGTTTCGGCAGCGTTGCGCAGAGAGTGAGCAATGTGAGACCACTGTCCACCAATACTTTCGAGAGAGGACGGGATACAATGGAGCTCATTAGAAAGACGATCGGAGAATGACCTGGCTGTCTCTTGTGATCGCAGCTTTTTGATGTCCAGCTTCCCTCGAACACTAGAACGTGCCATATTCGCTGCGCATATGCGCAATCGCATCTTGGCTGCGACAAGATAATGGTCCGAGTCGACACGTCTAGTATACTGGATACATGCCTTCCATCAATCACAATGTGATCGATCTGGTTGGTAGTTGATCGATCGGGAGAGAGCCAGGTGGCCTTATGGATATCGAGATGCTGGAACCTGGTGCTACAAACTACCATGTTTCGCGCCGCGGCGAAATCGATCAGTCTCATGCCGTTCGGCGAGGTGGAAGAATGGAGACTGAACTGCCCGACAGTGGGGCCAAAGATACCTTCACGTCCAACTTTCGCATTGAAATCGCCGAGGACAATTTTGGCGTCATGTGCCGGACACTTATCGTATACATCCTCGAGCTTTGCGTAGAAAGCATCTTTGACCGCATCATCCTTCTCTTCCGTCGGGGCGTGAGCGCAAATGAGGCTGATGTTATAAAATTTCGCCTTCATCCGGATCGTAGCTATTCTTTCGTTCACGGGGGTGAACTCTGAGACAAGATGGCGAAGTCTCTTGCTAACTACGAATCCGCAGCCAAATTCACGTCTGTTATCATGGCAGCTGTAGTAGATGTCACATGTTGCTTGCCTTGTACAACCCTGTCCTATCCATCGCATTTCCTGGATGGCGGTGATGTCAGCCCTACATTTTTTGAGAGCATCCGCCAATTGGATAGAGGCACCTTCCCTATAAAGGGTTCTCACGTTCCAGGTGCATATCCTTAAATCATAGTCCTTAAAACGTTTGCCATGGTCGTCAACATAAAAGGGGGTCCGTTTAGAGGCTTTTGCTGAAGTTTTCATTGAAATTATGTTTTTACGTGGTGGGTTTCAAGCCCTACGCACAACCCAAATTTAAAGTCCAGGGGATTGGACAATCGCCGCATACATTAGTTAACAAGCTAGCGGGTGCTAGAATGTTATCCAGGAGGGCCGCGTGGAGGCTGTATGTCGACTTGAATACAACGGGAACAAGGATCGTTCTGGAGGCCGCCAGGTTGACCCCAATCAGAGACTTTGCCTTGTCCGAAGTATCCCATCCATCATCAGGAATATATATTTGTATGTGACAAAACAATAACAAAATTAAAGTAGCGAAATATCGTAAAATAAATAATATAAATATTTATTCGACCTTAAGCTCAAATAATTTAACTAATAATAAAATTAATAAAAAGGTCAAGGAAAATAATACTAATATAAAAATGGTTTTTAAATAAAAATGGTTTTTGGCAGATTTTGATCAATTTTGGTAGATTTTGAAAGAAATTTTGGTAGAATTAAAATTTCTTCAGTGGCAACACTGTTGATGAGTGAAGCAAAAAACAAAATGTCGGCAATTTTTTTAAGTCTATTCTCCATTTTTTTAATTTAAACCCCATATTCATAAAAAAATAAAATAAATTGAAATTTATTTTGGAAAAAAAATTTTAAAGGAAAATTTTACTTCAAACTCATTTTATTTTTATGAATAGGGGGGTAAGAATTTTAAAACTTTTTAAATTCCTACTATTCCCTGAATTCAATTAGCAGATATGTATCTTCCAATAAGAGTGTATGGCAATATCACTAATTTATCATCTAGAAGGAAATCTTCATTTTCATATTCACTTTAGAAAAAATTCCACGTATTAAAAACAATGCATACATACAACTTTTAATTGTTTTTCATTTTGTTATTGTATAAAGGGTGGGCAACTCTGAGGTAAGGAAGTAAATTGGTTTAAAAAAAATTTTTTTGACAAATTCAGTTTTATTGATACCAATGTAAAGTAGAAATATAAGAAATAATGATGTGAATGTGATAACTGGCAAATGTCCATCTCTTCTAGCAGGTCGACAGACGTCTTCTCTTTTCAAAACAATTTTAACCACATTTTGCAACAAAGATTCGCTTATCTCGTTCGTCAATGCAACGTCGAATTTCATCTTTCAGCGTGTCAGTTGATTGTGGTTTTTTCAGGTAAACCAGGTGTTTCAAATGGCCGCAGAGAAAATAAACCAGCGACGTAAAATCACAAGAACGAGGCAGCCAATTTACATCGCCAAATTAAAAAATTACACGACATTAAACAATTTTGAATTATCTTTTTCGAGAGAAATTTTTTGCTATTGCAAAATAAAGTAAGAAGAATAATAAAAAGTCAAAATTTACAATAATTCGGAAAAATTGGACCATCAAAAATCATCAAAGTATATTTTATAAAGACAAAAATAATGAATTTTTTAACATATTTTATATCTCAGCTTCAAGTATTTACTTCGAACCACATTATATTTCCATGGATTACACAAATAGCTATCTATTAGCGTGAGTAATATTTTCTTTTTATGCCTTGGACACACCTTAGTAATCTATTGTCTCGTTGGCATACACTGTGTATTTCTAACCATTTATTTAGTTTTTATTATTTGCAACGAAATATGAAATATTTTTTAAATACTATCCAAATATACGAAAAATGTTACGAGTACAAAAGGCAAAATGGACCAAGTAAACTATAAAATTTCAGCACCAAATGCTATAAGAATGTTGTAAGAATTTTTATTTAAATCCATGCTACCATAAAAGATTTTCGTTTTATATGTACATCTCGAGTTAATGATGCCACTTTAGGTTTTTGGCACCAAAATTTGTAAAATCTGCAATTCGTTTTCGGCTATTTATCTCCGAAACTGGACAAGATATCCGAAAACGGATTGCAGAGTTGAAAAATTTGGTGACGAAAACCTAAAGTGGCATTATTATTAACGAGATATATAAAAAATATGAAATGGCGGATAGAGCACATAAACTCTCGCACGACGAATTGTCATTTTAAATTTCGTGTACTTATTATTTTGATCACATGTGTGTGTACATATTTATTTATATAAGGCATTGCATTTGTATTTGATGGTTTTATACAATATATGGAATTTTTCTATAAAAATAAAAAAATATTTGTAAGAGGACATAACCCTCGAAAAACATTTTTGTTACTTTTTTCCCCCTTGTTTTGCTTTTCTTGAAAAGGGGGATTTAAGATTAAAAATGATGAGGAAATTGTGTTAAAAAATTCATATAGAGAGCCTTCAATTTTAAATCATCAATCCCTCATACCCAATCTGTTAAATACATACACACATGTTTGAGTATTGGTTTATTATAACAAAGGCAACAACAACAATAATGGGGTTACCATAAAAATTGGGCTAAATATTGTGGGTGGTTATTTTTTTCTTTTTGTATTTTTGGGTTAATAAAAAAAGGGACAGGACGGCTTTTTTATAGCTTGAAAAAATATTTTTCTTCTTTTTTATTTTATTTTTTCATTATTATTTTCCGTATTTTTTTTTTTGGCAAAGTTGAAATATCCTTTTGCAGTATATTTTTTATATTTTTCTCCCAGTTTTTAGTTTAAAGTATATATTATGTGTAGTTGTTGTTGTTGCCGTTTTTCTGTAATTTTGCCTTGGCAGCTTTTCAAAAATACCATTCATATAAAATCAACAAAATAAAAAAATTTTTTTTTAAGAAGAATTTCAAACTAAAAATGAAAAAAAGTATAAAAATTTCATTTTGTAAAATTCGTTTTTTTTTATCGAGTTTTTCTTTTTTTTTAAGTATATTTTTTCTTTTTATTTCTTTTTTTTTTTTCTTCTTTTTAATAGTGTAAAGGATAAAAGGATGTTTCAATGTGATAAAATGAAAAATTCTGACATAAAATAAAAATGAAAAAAATTTGTTGAAAAAATGAAGAAGAAGAAGAAATTTTTTATATTAAAGAAAAAACTGCTCAGTTATTTACAGGATTATATAAAAGTTGTTTTAATGAAAAATAATAATAAAGAATTTTATTTTTTAATATGTACATACAGGGTCGTTATGAGAAAATCAAAAGGAAAGCTATTGTTGAGAGCCAATAATATAAACTACTTAGTAAATAGTCCCGCATTAAGATTTCCATAAATGACTTTAAGGTAATGACCCTAAACAATAAAACTGTTTTTCTTAGCGTTGAATTACACTAACAGAGCTTAATATGTACATACATATCGTCGATGGAATTAATGAACGCTGTAACTGACAAAACCTTAAATGTTCACAAGAGCCAAAAAACCTGTATGAAAGTAAAACAAAGATACTGGTATATTTCTAAATGCAGACGGCGTAAGTGAATTTATTTTCATCATAGATTTGTGGGACCGGGGCCAATCGACGCGTATTTTTTCTGATAAAAATGATGTAAAAAACGTATTTTCGATTTTTTGTCAGTTACAGCGTTCTTTAATTCTTGCGACGATATGTAGCTCTCACAGCACCCATATAATTATTATGCCTGAATTTTTATCTATGAGTACCAAACCACAGAATTGACAAGTTTGTTTATGACAATTAGTTACTCTTAGAGCTAAGTGTGGTCGCCGAAAGAAATATTTCTTTCTTTCAAGATGTCAGAGTTGAGGTTTGAACCCGGGGCTCTTGTCTAGTAAGCTAACTCACTAACCATTAGACTATAGCGACTACAATTAACCAAATTGAGAATGGGGATGTGAAACATTGCATTGCATTTGTACTAGTCTCTTGAAAAAAATATGCATCGGATGTAGCAATCCGATAAGCATTATCAGCAGTGAATTTAAAAATATAAAAATTATGTTCACAATATACATTTGTATGTACTAATTTATGTAAATAAATTTAAATATGTTGTTTTATTTCTTAAAAAAAAATATATTAAAAAATAACTTTTTAAAATATTTACAAGAATTTAGTGCAACCACCTGTATCTGCAATATATTTTTGCATTTGTATTTGTATTTTCATATACAATTTTAATGCAACAAATAAACAGTAATTTTTTCATTTATATATTTTTATACTTTTTGCTGTTTTTGTTGCTATCGTTGTTGTCGTTTTTTGCAGGTGTAGCATAATTACAAAGAGAAAAAAAAATTATATGACAAAATACCCTTTTTTAAGATAGAATTACTTTTATATGCGACTATACATACACGTACAAACCATACATATATTTCTATGCCATAAAAATCTCTATAAAAAATGTTAAATTTTATGTTCCTTTTTTTTACTCTCTTTCTATTTGAAATAATGTCATTGCTTTCAGGTCCTTCACATTAAAGAAAATAAAAAAACAACAGAAAGTCATTAAAATAAATTCAAAATAATTTACGGCAAAAATTAAAATAAAATAAAGGACACAAAATAAAATAAAGCGAAAATAAAATTAAATAAAAAAAAAATTCATATTTTTTTCTGCTGCTGCCAATTCCCTTTGTGCAGTTGTTTTAAAGAAAATTATTTTTTTTCCATCGTTTAATTACTCCTCGTCTAGTTTATTGGCAAAGAGCATAAGAGAAGGTAGAGGCATAAAGTTTTTTCAGTTTTAAATTTTTTATGTAAAAAATGTAGTTTAAATTTAATGGAAGAACAGAAAAACAGTTAATAAATAATGATTCGATAAAAATTAATTATTGAATAATTTTTTATTTGTTTTTTTTCTTCTTCTTTTTTTTAATTTCATTTAAAATGGCATTTTTACACTGAAGAAAAAAAAAAATATAAAAATGATTTTAATCAATCAATCTCGGGTTATATGCACTGCATGTTTGAAAGTAATCAATGTTGACCCATACTAAATACATACAGTGCAGCACAAAAATATTGACACAATAAACATTTCCATCTTTATTGCTATTTTAAAATAATTTTAAAAGTGCATATAATAAAAAATCTTTTTTTTTTGTTTTTTTTTATCAAATACCTTCTTAAGTGCTTAAACGGAAGCATTTATTTTTTTTTTTAATTAAAGTATAGCAAATACATATATTTTTTAATAGTGCTTGTGATCGCAATTCCATACCACCATTAACCGTAAGAAAATCCCTTAGGACTTTCATGTTCAGTGTTCTATTATTTAGAAAATCAGAATTTTGTCCGAATTGAGGACTAATCTGAGACGCAATTAGGGAGCATTAGCAAACTTCCCAGACTTTATTTAAATTCACCTTCTGGGAAGAAAACAGCTAACCTACCGAAGACGTTCACCATTCACATTCAACACCCACCGACAGATGAGGCAATTGCTGTTGATCATTTAAGGGTGAAGATATAACACAGGCCCTTGAGTGATCAAACTGTCTCATCAAAGGCGCATAATACATACAGATAGGGGGGGGGGGGGTCGTGGCATAGTGGTAGATCGCTCGCACAGAAACTCACACGATCAAGGTTCAATCCCAGCGAAGGACGAAATTATAAAAATAAAAATTTGCGACTTTCTAAAAATTACAATTTAAATTAAAAATTAAATTTAAGAAAAATAAGAGGTTCCCCCCCCCCCCCCCCCCCCCCTCCAGCAAGACCATCTGCAAGAAATCGCCCCCTGACATTCCTAATCCATTCCACTAGAAACCAATGATCAGGAGTACAGCGCCACCTTCTGGGAAGACAACATTCACATTAAACATCCACCGACAGATGAGGCAATTGCTGTTTGATCATTCGAGGGTGAAGGTATAACACTGGCTCTTGAGTGGACAAATTTTCAGCAACTTGTTTCATCAACAATAAAAAAAAGGCGCAATATATACAAACATCTATGAAAAAAAAAAAACCTATCAACCATCTTCACATTCCAATACAATGCACTGCATGAGTAGGGGTTTACCCCTGAGTATTGGTCTTAAAACAAAAAGATATATCTATGAAAAAAAATTTACCTATCTTCAAAATTCCAATACAATGCACTGCATAAGTAGCATTTCACCCCTGAGTATTGGTCTTAAAAAATATATATAGAGTTTCGCGTAACGTATCTTTAAAAGTATCGTAGTATCTATAGCAACGCCATCATCCATTTGGGACTAGTTGAGCCCGAAGTTACGCCGAACCAAACACCAAGTAGAGTAATATTCTATATCCGGTACCTTAAACCTGAATCTTTACCTAAAGCACAGTTCCCTACACATCCAGGACTCAATTTGTGTTTCTCAAACTCTTCGACACATTTTCAAAAATTCGTCTATAGGCACTAATTCTGCCATTTTGGACCACCTTGTACTTGCATGTATAATTGGGGTTATCATCCCAGTAATGGAGATTTAATTCTATAAAATTGGTGCGAATGTAAGTCCAATAAAATTTTGTTTCCAAAAAAAAATTGTTTTGGCATAATAAAGATTTCCAAGGGGACGCTATAAATTGGTATAAATTTTAATTTTAATGTTAAAAATTTTTAATATTTAAGAGAAAATATGTAGAAAAAAATATATAAAATCGTTGTCGTAAAATGGTAATATTTGTTTCCTTTCTTTAAAATATAACCTCAACACCATAACCATTATCATTAAAATATGGAAATAAAAATAACCCATTAAAATAGGAATGAATGAATACAAAAAACAAAAGATGCAAAAATAACAATAATTTTAAGAAAAAAGGATATAAAAAGTGTGCTGGCATGCATGTCGGTATCTATTAATTTTAGTTTTTTTTTTGTCTTTTGTCATCTTTTGGCTTTATTTTGTTCTTTTGTTGTCTTCTTTAATATTAATTTTGTGTATTTCTTTTAATTTTTATTTTTAATATTTATTTTTAAGCAAATTCAGCATCATATTCGTTTAAAGGTAACCCCTTCTTAATACGAGTACCTATAAAAAAATTTTATTTTTTTTTTATTTTTTTGTTTTTCTTTTCTGAGGGATTTCAAAAAAGCGAAACGAAATGAAACATAAAAATTATGTGAAAAAGTGTGTTTTTTTTAAACCCCAACAAGAGCAACAGCAACAACAATAAAAACGGGGTATATTTTTTATTTTAATTTTTTTTTTTCTGTTTAACCCATTGTCATACATTTTTTTAAGATGAGTGGGTGGCTGGTTTGGTTGATTGTTTGTGTTGGCTCAGTTATAGGAGAGGGTTTCTTTCACTTGGTTTGAATGACTGACTGGCGGTAAGGTACCCCGAGTACTTTATACTGTTCCCCCTCATCATATTTCCTACATTCCTCTACACGTCAGTTGGTTTATATTTTATGCCATGATTTTTTTTTATTTTATTTTTTTAAATATATTTTTCTCACAAATTTTTATATATTTTTCAGTTTTTTTTTTCGTTTTTCTTATTTTACGTTTTCTGGTTTTATGAAACTTTTTTTATGTCGCATTTTATATTTTTAACGAGAAGAATTTCTTTTTTTTTGCTTTAAAATTAAAATGAAAAATACTAAAAAAAAACAAATAAAATAAAATAAAATATAGAGAAAATGTTAAAGAAAATAAAGGACGAAAACATCCTGTATGAAAAATAATAAAAAAGGAAACATTTTTTTGATGGACTTTTTTTGTATCTTTTATGGGTTTCTTACTTCTTTTTTTTAAGTGGATAGTTGGGTTTTTTCCTGGTCATTATTTATTGTATATTTTTCTATATATACTATATATTTTTTTCTTTATTCTCTTCGAATAAAATATAGATCGTAGAGTGAAAATTGAACAGGGTGGGATTAAAGTAAAAACTGTTTTTTTTTAATTTTTTTTAAATATAATAAAATAAAATTGTATATGTATATGAACAACTAATAGCAGCCTGCAGTTTAAACATTTTTTTTAATTTAAAGTGCATTATTTTAAATTAAAATATTTCGATTAAATAACAAGAAATTTAATTGAATATGAGAAATTGAATAAAAATTTAATACAGTTTTAAATCAATAATTCAAGTAAATTTTTAAAATTTAGTACCTTTTCACTTACATGTTTTGATTATTTTTGATTTTGTAAATTCAACTTATCTTTCAGTGTAATCATTACATCTGTATCGAGAAATTACCCAAATTTTTATAAGAAAATTAAAAAAAAACTGGTTGGAATATTCATTTATTCTATTTTCAATAGATTGTGAGTAATTGTAAAAACGAATATGTACAACACAAAGAACTCTTAAGAGACCTTTGTAGCGGAGGTCGAAAACTAGTTCAGTTCCGCTAGTGTTTTGTACATATTCCTTAACGGATGTTGATTCTTATAAAAGAAACGAGTATTAGGACCTCAAGACCGATATTAATAATTTTAGATTTATAAAAATAAAGATAAAAAGCAATTTTAATCAGAAATTCAAGAAATAAATTATTTTCATAATTTAAATGAAAAGCTTATTCTAGAAGAAGCTAGGCCGTAACCCTGACACAGAGCCAATTATGTATGTATGTAGACGAAGCTATATACATACATACATATGTATGTACGTACATACATAAGTACATACATATAATTTTTTACCTTATTTTCTTTCTTTTGCTGTGGTCAAAATTTTACAAATAAATTTCATCTTCTATTTATTCAATATTTCGCTACTCTGTTGTATGTAGCGTGTTTTTTTAAATTTAAACTTTAACTAATTTTTAAGATTCGTTAATAATTTTATTTTTCCCCTTTTTCTGTTTATTTAAAGCTGGCCTATAAAAATAAATCCCTCACCATGTTACCGCAACAGTATTGTTTGCGGTGGAAATACCATCACAGTAATTTACAGACAATGTTCTCTCAGCTTTTGGATCGGGGTTGCTTCTGTGATGTGACTTTAGCCTGTGAGGGCCAGCTAATACGGGCTCACAGGGTGGTACTATGTGCTTGTAGTACATTTTTCGATACGGTTTTAACAAATTATGCCAGCGAAAGGGATCCTATTATCATTATGAAAGATGTTACATTTGCTGATATAAAATGTTTAATCGAATTTATGTATAAGGGAGAAATAAATGTGGAACATGTAAGATATCAACAGTTTTTATTTAAATTTGTATTCCTCTTTGTCTTTTCGTTACTTACTATTTTCATCTTTAAAAATCTTTAGGCTAACCTGGCATCTTTGTTAAAGACCGCCGATGATCTCAAAATTAAAGGACTTGCCGAAGTAACATGGCGTGATGATGATGATATACCACCACCACCACCTACGCCACAAACAGAATTTCATTCTCCTTCTCAAACGCGTAGACGTGACTCCCAAAATTATGATAATTATGGTCATGAAGCGCAGCATAGATCTCAGTCTCCAGATATGGAAAGGGAACAAAAAACACCTTCACCAAAACATTCAGCCATAACGGCACGTCTGCCTACCCTAACGCCCATTCCAACATCGGCGGTTTCCATTGTAGCAGCCGCGAATTCGCCTATTGATTCATATTTAGGACCAAAACGCAAACGAGGTCGACCGCCTCTCGATGATGCCTATGATGTGTTTAATGTGTAAGTAAATTGGATACGATATTTCAGTTAATCTTTAATTTTATTTTTTTTTTTTGTTTTCAGTCGAAAACTGGGTCATTATTCAGATCCAGTTGATAGTAATTACATAGAAAATTCTCAATACAATGAGGAATCAAACAATCAAGGTTCTATACAGCGTTCGAGATCAAATTCTCCATCGGCTGCATCAGCTGCTTATCAGCAACATATCCAACAGCAAAAACAACGTTTACGCTATCGATCTTCACGTTCACATACTCAAGAAGATCAAATGGATGATGAAGCGGCTACCGAGCCCGAATGGATAACCAGTTCATTAGAGCCTGAAACACATGAAATTAAAACTTCTTTAGAGCAGAACGATAAAGAAGAGCGAGATGATAAAGAGTCGCAACCACAAAAAGTTAAGGAGGAAAATGATCATATTGCCACAAAACGTTCTTCTGAGAAACGTTCCAAAGAATCATTAACTCCTGATCATCCAAAAATAAAAGCACTTAAACGACAAAATTCAAAAGAAGAAACGTTGCAGAAACATAAATTAGAAAACCAGGATGATGAAAATGAAATGGAGCCAACTGATTTGGCTTGTGTACCCCAAACTGTAGAAGAAATGGAAACAGTTCAACAGCCATCGAAAGAGAAATCTTCCACAAACACCTACAATAGTTTAACCACATCCTCAACTGCAACAAATACTTCTTCATCGGTCAAAATATCTTCTGCGGCCTCTCCACCCTCTACCGGTGCAGGAGTCAAGACGACATCATCGTCTACGACCTCTTCAACATCTCATGCAACACAGCACCATCATCATTCTCATCATAGCCATCACACTCATTCTCATCATTCGGTTCCACCGACCCCTCCTCTTCATCCTCATGCCCATCACTTTGGCAAATATGTACCCGAAGGATATCTAATCAATGAACATGGCATTCTAATGACTCATGATTTTATACACGCCCCCACGGCTTCAATACCCACTTCATCATCAATGGCCTCTAATGGTCATCATCCTGATGACTATGTTGACATCAAAATGGAAGAGTTCAGTGAAGCTGAATTACGTTTAACAAGTGAAGAAATGACTCAGTGGCAAGATGTCATTAAAATGGATGACTATTTAGCCAAAGGCAGGCGACCACAATTTTGGGAAGAACCATTTACACGTAGAGTAAGTAAAAGTTTTCAGACTTGGAAATAATTATATGGTACAAATTATACAGACATACATACACGTGTTGCTTTTAAGTACTAGACAAATACATTTTTTTAATGCTTCTTTATTGCAACACTTTATTTAATATCTTTTCAATTAAATTTTTTTTCTCTCTCTTATTGTGATATCCTAGTTTTCTTGTGAAACAAATTTATAAATTCAGTTGAATTCGGTTATAAGAAAATTTATTTCTTTGTATTTCTTTTAAGCAGAATTTTGCAAAATTCTATCGTTTATACGAACTTTTAAAATACTATTGAATTAAAAATAAAACAAAACGATATTAATAAACAAATTATATACAATTTTAGCAATAAATGCATATTTTTTAAAATGTAATTATGCACAAAATAGAAAAGAACTGAGCCAGCCATAAAATTGTTTTGTCGTCAATAAATTTTTAATACTCGCATATGCAATTAAGCAGAGTTGTTTTTATACAATTTCGTGCTTTTGTTTTAACGCAAATTCGGTTTCTTTTAAGAGGCTTTTCTTAACAATGAATTTTCTTTTAAACCTAGTTTGAATTTGAATTTAAAAGAAAACAAAAGTAAATACACTTATTTGGCAATTATGCAATTTTTTTCATTTAAATGTTGTGCTTATATCCGAATTCGACTGCAGACAGAAAAATACATGTATTTCGGCTTCAACTTACTTAAATGAAACGTGCATAAATTATCATTAACGTGTTTTTGAAAATAATGTATGTATTTGTGTGAGAATTTTAAAAAAATTTAACTTTGTACGAAATTAATGATTTGAAGTTAAGCATTCCACATGATTCAAAGAGGTCTTTTCATGATTTGCCGAAAATAGTTTTAATTTACATGTTTTCGTTGAATATTAATGCAAAGCAACTAATTTGAAAGCTTATGTGTATTTTTCAAGCCTATTTTAATGGCTTCAAAAAATGTTGAATTTTTGAGAATTTAGGAACGCATATAAAATGAATTCAAACCATGCAGGAACAGCAAGTAACAGTTAATGCTTGACAATTAAACTAAAAGAATCATCTTGCTAGAGCCGACAAACACAAAAATTATTCGTCTAGGAGAGCTCTTACAGAATCTGTGGTGATCTTGCAAAAATGATCATTAATCGGATTTTAACTGCTCCTTTTTGACGGAAAAATAAAAGATTAGATAAAACCTTTAAAGAGAGAGTTTTATTTTTCAGTCATAAAATAAAACATATTTTTCCAGTTTTATTTTTCCTTCAAAAAATAAAACTCTATTTAGGAGTCTAATTTTTTCTGTCATAGAATAAAACTCGTTTTTAATAGAGATTTTATTTTTAATATAATCCTGTTGTTTGTGGCGTCTTTATTTTATTAATTTTTATAGCTGAATACCTAAAATCTCAAGTTGAACGAGTTTTAGAGAGCTTTAAAAGGCAAACTTACACAATTACCACCACCAACAATGACCCGAACTAGCTAAAAAGGGTAAAAATATTTGAGGAGGGGAATGAAAGTGGGTTCGATGACTGCGTCTCCTACGACATTCTGCAAAGAACTAAATATGATAGAAATGATAGTTATAATGCAATAATTTCCAGAGGATAATGTATTGTAGTCGCCATGGTCTAGTGGTTAGTGTGTTGGCTTACTAAGCCAACTAAGCTGGGTTCGACACCCAGCTCCGACATCTTATAAAAAAAAAATATGAAAAAAATATTTCTTTCGGCGACTACCTCTCAGCAGTCTTCTGGCAAAAGCTCTGAAAGTAATTAATTGCCATGAAAAAGCTTCTCAAGTCTGTCGTTCAGAGTCGACATTAAACTGTAGGTCCCGGTACTCATGGATAAAAATTTACACACACAACATGAGTGCTGCGAGAAGCTAGGCCGTAATCCTGACACAGGGTTGTAAAGGCCAGTTATGTATGTATGTATGTATGTATGTAATGTATAAAATCAGGATTAGGTGTAAAATAAGATCTTTCACAAAAACAAGTTATATTATATGACAGAAAAAATAGAACACCTTGACGGAAAAATAAAACTCATTCAAATAACTGTTGCATTATCTCAACAGTTTTTAAACTCTAGTCTAAAAATTTAATCAAAATTAAATAACTTATTGTAAAATATAATGTTAATACTGATTTTTTAGTAGATGACATGAAACATTATTTTCTCTAAAGATAGGTAATATAAAAAAATTTGTACCATATATTTAACTCTTTCCATGCTTGTAGTTGACACAAATATTTCAAATTTGTATTTATTCTTTAATAAATTTTAATTTTATTTCAGGTGCTCGATGCTATTAAAAATAAAAGACTTGAAATGAAGAAAGCAGCCCGTATATTGGGTGTATCATATGGTACCCTATATGGACGTTATCGAGAAGTCTATGGCTGTCTGAAGCATCCTTATAGGTCAGAAAAATATTCTATCTATTAAAACTAAAGAAAACACAAAATTAAAGTTAATTTAACACTCCTATCACTTTTCAATACTACAGCAGTACATCGTTAAGACCATCGCAAAATAGTGCTTTAAGCGTGCAGCCTAGATTTGATATTGTATGGCCCTCGCCAAAACCAGGTCAACTGGGTAAGTGTCTGGCTGGTTTATTTTCTTTTTATATACATACATACATACGAAAAAAAAATGTTAATAATAACATTCTATTTTTCATTTTAGATATCGGTAAATTACGGCCGAAAGATCTAAGCGAACTTTGGACACGGCCGCAAATATGAAAGAAATTTTTATTACCCTATGCTGCTGTGGATGCTGTTATGCAAACAAAAACAAAAAAATAGATTACATTTATCCTTCTTTTTCAATATTTTTGTAAATAATCTAAATTTAATTTAGCTTTTAAGGTGCTTAAAAAAGTATTTCAAACGTAAGTTAAAAGCAAAAGAAGAAACTTAAATTTTTGCATTAGTTTTTTTTTTCTTAAGATATTATAGTATGTGGGACTATTATAAAAATTGTGTAATTGGACAGAAGTCTCTTAATAATAAAAAAAATAAAACAGTTTTTACTAAATAATTTAAAAGTCGGAATCTTATCAGCTCTTTTAAAGTTTGAAAAAAGCCAAATACATTCCACTCATAATTGGTGACTCTAACCTTTACACAGTAATTTTAAAATTAAAAAAAAAAAAAAACAGATATGAAATAAAATATTAATTTAAATTAAAATATATAAAAGACACATCACATGCATACTTACAAACATACAAAATACATTTAGTGTGAGGCTAGTTTTTAAGTATTTTTTCCTTTACCAATTTTGTATTCCTTTTTTCTGTGTTTAATGTTTAACAATAAAAGAAAGATAAATAAATTAGATTTTTGTTCTACAAATGTATGTACATATATGTATATGAAAAAGTATTTAAAAAAAATCCATTATAAATTAACATTTAAGCATTACAATCATATTTATTGTTTAATTTAGTATTTTAATAATAAATATTCTTTTTTTGTTTTTTTTTTTTAATTTATTTTATATGCAAACATATAAGTATATCATTTTTATATAATAAGTAAATGTCTGTCATAAAATGAAATTTAAAAAAACTCATTAAAAATATTGCAAGCAAGGTAAAAAGTAAAGTAATTAGTAAAATAATATTTAATTGTTTAATTGTTCCAATTGCATACGATTAAAATATAAAATAAATTTAAAGTATATATTAAAAGAAAAATAAATAAAGTAGTAATCAGTCTTTGTAATCTTGCAAACGTAGCAATCCTAGCATATCTTTTTTTTTCAAGACCAATACTTAGGGGAATAAACCACTACTCATGCTGTGCATTATATTGGAATGGAAGATTGATAGATATATTTGTTTGCATTCTTTTAAGCCCCATAGATCGATAACACAAGTTGCTATCAGTTGATCACTCAAAGGCAAGTGTTATACTTTCACCCTTGAAATGATCCACAGGTATTGCCCCATCTGTCGGTGTTAACTGTGTATTGTGAAGCAGAGAAGATCTTAGTTCTGTCATCTATTTTTTCCTAGCAGGTGGGCACTTGATCCTGATCATGCATTTGATGATGCCAAAGTCAAAGGTGGATAGGGTGAAAAGTCAAGGGACGGCTTCTTACGGATGCACTTTTTGGAAGGGGGAAACACTTATTTTTATTTATTTATTTTTTTTTTATTAAAACCTCGAAATACCGCAAATTTTTGTTCTATATTTTTCTCCTGTTCTGAGATTTTAACCTGCGCAGATTTGTATCTTATGCGAGCGCTCTAACCACTACACTATCCTATCTACATTTTGTTGTTGTTTGATTTGGTTTGCTACGTTTTCCAGACTTGCAAAGACGTTTGCTATGAAGAATGATTACAGATAATATTTCAAGGTGAGTTATTTCATTTGTATTTAAATTTAGAAGAATTAATATCGAATCAGGAAACAAAGTAATAAATTTTTTTTTTGGCGAACAAGATGATGGTGAAAAACTTGACTAAAATGTGCCCATAATTATGAAACTGGTCTAAGTCAAAATTTAAAAAAATTAGTTTATCAGTTATATCATAACACATTATTTTAAACTAAATTTGTGCAATGTAATTTTTACGAAATTGTCAAAAATGAACCATTAGATAGTGGTTGTAATTTCAACATTATATGGAATTCATTTAGTGTTGATTATGAAAATGGTCTAAGTCAAAAATTGTTTAGATGATTCTAAATTTCACGTTTTGGATCTTTCACCTAAAAGAGGAAGACCCAAAATATACGGAAATACTAAATTACTTTGATTATACAACACCATTAGACCAGTATCGGAAGAAAAACAGGAACATTTTAAGAATCTTAAATACTCGAAATAATGATAAAAATGGATTACTGCTTAAAAATAATTAATAAATGTTCAGGAATTATTTCAATCAAATTATTGTTTTAAATAAAACTCAGTTCTTTATTGCTTTAAGTCATTTATAGCACATTCAGTTAATTTCGAAAGTGGTCTAAGTCAATTCAAACTTTAAAAACAATATTATCGTATGAAATTCACACGAAATTTCATATTCATAATAAATTTCCATCAATTAAGACCAATAAAATTATAAATTAAAATGTCGCATAATATAAAAATATTTTTTAATTTATTCAAATGCAATTCATTAAATATCTTGAAAAAAGAAATATATGACTTAGACCACTTTCATAATTATGGGCACAAATATACTTTTTGTATATTCTTGAATCCAATAAATCTCTAATCTCGTTGTGATATCAGGTAGGAAATTACGGCCTTTGCTGTCGAGCAAATAGAAATTACGTTCGATATGAAAAGGTATTACAATGTTAATTAAAATAGAATGTAAAAATCTTCCATAAAAGCTCAACCTTATTAAGACTATTTTACAAAAATGGCATTAAAATACTTTTAATTCATTTTTCCCAACGTTTCGTCAAATTTTTTGTCGACTCCATCAGAGGACGTTTATTTAATAAATTTAAAAACACTATTCATTAAATAGGCCTAATAAACTTGAACTTTTATTGACTATTGGGAAGGAAATAAGTGGCCGAATAGACCCAACAAATCAGAAAAATGTCAGAATATGCTGCATTTCTTAACTGTTCTATATTCCATTTTCAAATAAGTCTTTTTCTTTTTAATTGGTTTAGCAAAATACTACTGAAACAAAACCGAATTAAGTTTTTTTTTACCTGTAGGTGTCTCATCTTATTGAGTCCTTTTGGAAGAGTAAGTTTAGGTTTTTTGCCCTTTTTTGGTGATATTTATTGTCTTTTCCAAAGCTACCATAAGAAGCATTAGCATATAACGCCTTCTCTGTAGGTTTATTATTATTATTGTTTGGCTGAGTTTATAGCATATTTAAAGTCTTTGTTCAGGATATCTTTTTTTATATTGGTTTTTGGAATTCAAATTGGGAATAGAAATAATCCGCAGTCTTCATTTATTTTATGGGATATAAACTTGAACACTGCACATTAGTGTATAATTTAAAATAAGAATCGTGTTTTTATTATTGATTATTAATTCTGTTCATATACAATTCATCATTTATCGGCCTAAAAGTGATCATAAGCAACAACCAATTCATCGCAATATACTTGTCTGTATGATATGTTTTTTTTTCAAGTATTTTCAATCTCCTAAACGAACAAAATAGGATAGAAAAAAATTAGTCGACTTAACATCCACAACCTTGTAATAACTGTGCCATGACTGAAATTTCCGGCTGACTCAAATATCTATCAGAAGTTTCTGCCATATTTTTAACGGCAATACGAAAAGGATTATTATCTTAACCGTTTTGTTGAATATTTTAAATCGTGATGCAAATATTAGACTTTACTGATCACTCATGATGAATATACCAGTCACAGCTGACTAAAAAACCTGTAAAATATACCCATCATATGATATAAAATAATTTTTTATTAAAATAAAATGTAACTTTTGTATTCATAAAAAATATTAAATTAAGGGTTTATTTGAGAAATATTGCATGGAAATTTATCAAAAAAAAAGTAAATGTTAACAAATTGATGTACTTTATTAAGTTGGAATTATGTATAGCTATCTCTATATCTTTTATGAACAATTGACACAAAACTTACAACTATAGAACATTTATTAAGTTTTTTACACTTCTGACTTGTAAGTTTAAATGTTGGAGTACAAAAATTTTGTATGTGTTAGTTTCTGTTATTGTTATCGGATTGACGATTATTATAAAAATTTCTTTTTGTATTATAAAATATTTACTTTCTATTGTATCGCCGAGGTCTAGTGGTTAGTGTGTTGGCTTACTAAGACATGGGCCCTGGGTTCGACTCCAGGCTCTGACTTCTTCAAAAAAAAAAGAAATATGAAAAAAATATTTCTTTCGGCGACTACCTCTCAGCAGTCTTCTTTCAAAAGCTCTGAGAGTAACTACTTAATTGCCATAAACAAGCTTCTCAAGCTTGTCGTTCGGAGTCGACATTAAACTGTAGGTCCCGGTACTCATGGATAAAAATTGACACACACAACATTAGTGCTGCGAGAAGCTAGGCCGCAATCCTGACACAGGGTTGTAAAGGTCAGTTATGTATGTATTGTATAAAGTACTCCAAACAGACTCAGTGAAGTGATTTTTGAAAAAAAAAAAAAAACAACTTCCAAATTATAGCTGGGAAAGTACCTCCACCTTAAATGCAAACGGGCTTAACAACACTTCTATTTTTTTTACAGGAAAACCAAATTGTATTCTATAGATATAAAAACTGTATTTTCCAATACAAATATTTAAAACTTAATTAAGCGCTTTTTGGCTGCGAATACATTTATTGAACATGCATTGTTATTAACGAGCTTCATGTATAATCTCTAAATTTTTGATTCTGTATATTCGACATTCAGCTTGTACAAAAACTCAAAATTTTAATATTTCAGCTTTATAGAATTACAGAATAGACCCCCTGAAGTTCTCAAAGTTTATATATTAGTAATAACAAAATACTGCATTTGTTAGTTTTTTCATAAACTAAATTAAATTTATTTTAGACGACATTCTGATTGGCTCTTAGTCATTTATCTATTGTATTTTGTTTAGCATATGTTTTGAACCGGTTGGTTGGCAAGGGGAGCATCTTTTTGTTCTCATTCGGGACGGATTCCAACCTTCTCACCATCCTCAAATTCAAACATAAAAAAAAATTCTTCCTGTTCCATATCGACTTCAAACTACTACTCTACATACGACGGTGATATTATAAGGGAGATAGATGTTATCCTCCACCAGCCTACCCAACCATGTCATAGTCATATCCACTATTGCTATCTTATACATATTTTTCTATGTTAATTAAAATTTTATTAAAATCAAATTTCAAAGTTAACGTTTGCATTAACGGTACTGCCAACGTTAACTAATGTGGAAAAAAAATTTTATGATGTGGTCGATAAGGCAGTGATAATTTTAAAGTAACGTGTTACATAATGATTTCTTTTATAAGATTTGGTCAATTGAAATTTATTTCATTCTTTCGATTCTCTCAATTTCTATTTACATATATTCCCTTTGAATTTTACAATAAATTAAAGTGATTTAGGGTGTTAATTTGTAAATCACTTAGGTACTGCGTTGCGTTTTAAATGAAAATTGTATTTGTAACAAAAACACATTATACAGAAATATCGCAACGCATCATCAAAATAATTTATAGAATAACCTCCTAAATTTATTATAGCAATCTAGTCTACAGTTTTACCGTTCTTTACTTTGGAAATAAATGGTCATTTGTAATCAGTTGCTATCAATGATATCTACTTCTTATAAGTGTCATCTTTAAAAATGTTTATTGGCGTTGCCAGCATAATAAATCGTTTACACCACATTAGATTGAAAATAAAAAATTTTGGCAGACATTGAGTGACTGAGAGCATACAATTTATAGAAATGAATTGAGTAGAATTGAAAACCGCATTCTATTCATTACGTTTTTAGTTGTGAGACGCGTTGGTTCTGTTGAGCGGATAATTTAATGAAGAAAACGTGTGCGTGTTTGTCAG
This sequence comes from Metopia argyrocephala, assembly GCA_963576795.1. NCBI lineage: Eukaryota > Metazoa > Arthropoda > Insecta > Diptera > Sarcophagidae > Metopia > Metopia argyrocephala. The sequence continues at coordinate 2,757,867 of OY756208.1, forward strand.
TGTGTAAAATAAATTGAATGTCTGTCTCTCTCTTAAGAAGAAAAAAAAGAAGCAAGAAAATCTATTAGTGTAGTACATCTCAAAAAAATTGTCTTGATTAAACTAAAGTGAGTTGAATTAAATAGAATATATTTGTGAGATTGTACATGATGGCATTAATAAAATTTCATTAATTAAACAGAATTGAAAAAAAAAAGAAAATTAATATACGAATTTTTTAAGATACCGCACCCAAAAATAAATAATATTTAAGTAGTGTAATAGAAATAAACGAAGTAAAGGAAAATAGATATAAAAGTAAAAAAATATATAAAATGAACAAATTTAATATATTTTTTTATAAAAAACAATAATTCATTGCATAGTGGTAGAATTTAAGAAAAAAACCAAATTTATTTGCCAAGTGGCTGTACTCTACACCAACTTTTTACAAAAAAAAAAAAAGTTAACCAACCCAACAACAAACATTAACATCATTATTAACGTAATATATATGCTATAATAAACATCATTATTATTTTATACTTAACCCAACAACAAATTAAAATTTATTTAGAAGAGTAAAAAATTGTGTACAAAAAATAAACGTAAAACTATATTTTTTCTTCTTTTTCTTCTTATTCTTCTATGCGAAATACAACTCAAAAAAAATTGAATAAAAACAAAATTAAAAATATGTCCTCTCTTCAAAAAAGAAGACAATTTCTCACGCTCACCTGAGCGTGGCTTAATCAACTCTAAACTCTACACATCGTTTTTTTGTTATACAGAGAAGTAAAGCAAACAAATACAGAAAAACCCTATAAAGTAAACAAGTAATACAGCTGCTTAATATATTTGGATGCTTATGTGTGTGTGTTTTTATATTTCATGTTTTATGAAAAATAAAACAAAAATAGTTAATAACTGTAATTTCTTAATATTTCTCCTTTGTTGTTTTTCTTGTTAAATGACAACAACAACAAATGGCAACGATGACTTAATGTTGTGCAATTTTTTGTTGTCGTTGCAATATTCTAATAACATTTTTTTCTTATTCGTTTTTGTTTCTGTTGATTGAGTTTTGTTTTGTAAAAGAGTGAGAAGAAGAGAAAGATAAATACTTAATGATGATGATGTTGAGTTGAGTGATGTCAGTGTTTCTGCGAAAAAAGGCATTGCCATATCTATAAACACTAAAGGAATATCTTGAAACTGCCGCCAAACGTATACAATTTTTTTTTTTCGTCTTAATTTTTTAAAGGTGAGTTTGTGTGACTTTTTTTTATATTATTGTATTTAAAATACATATTTTGCAAAGTTAAAAGTATTATAGAAAATGTTTAAATATATAGAGGAGTATTCAGTTTATTTTGATATTGTTTTTTGTTTGCTTGCTTTAATACTGCTTATAATAATAAGTTCTCCTTGTGTTGACATCTTAATTTTAAAAAAAAATTTATGTGCATTTAATATTAACCCTTAATTATAGAAAAACAAATAAATTTATAGGTAGAGATGTCTTTCTCCTATTTGTTAAATGAAATTTTATTCATTAAGAAAGCAAGACAGACACATTTAATTTATATTTAAACGAAAAGAAAAAAAAATCATACAAAAATAAAAATAAAGGCCTATTTATTGCACAACGACATACATACTCTCTCGAAATTTAACAGATAGCCACTCACAATTTGTTTAAATGCCAACAATTTTCAATTTTTGTTGATGTTAAATTTTGTGTTTTTTTTTGTAGACTAAAAAATTGTTGTTTTTCATCGTTACTTTTGGAAAAGCTGACGTCATTCAAACATACATAGATGATAATAATGATGAGAGAAGTCTAGAGTTCAGTCATTTGTCAACACATTAAAATTACGAATTTATGCGGCTAAATTAGAGCTATTTTAGCCAAAAAATGTGTAACTTTGAAATATGTATGTACGTGGTATATACATATATAATACAACAAAAGCACGTACACAGAAAATATTTTCAAATTCTAATTTATTAAATACTTTTTTAAACCCCAAAAATTCAAATTCCTATATACATAAGTATATACACCACCACAAAAACGTGTTTTTATTTGTCCCTCCAACTACTTCATAATGATGTTCATGGCTTTAAGAGTAAAGCAATGTTTTTTGTTTTGTTATTAATATTAACCCTGTTTTTAGTGCTTTTTTGTGGTAATATAGTGTTGTTATTATCGTGAGCTTTGATTAATAACATTTTAATACTAACTTTAACTACATTTTAGAATGTTGGTTAATTTTCTCTTTCTTATGATAACTGCCTGCCCCACCTTTGGTCGAATTGAGTTTGAAAAGTATTGTGCTCATCCCTTCTCTTGGCTTTTTTATTTTTTTTTTCTAGTTTTTATTTGTTGCTGTCGATTTTGTTTTTATTTTCTCTTTCACAATTGCTTTAGTGCTGTCAGATTATTTTAACCTTTTTTGCCAAAGCACTTATATTTTAATGTTTTGAAAATAAACTTTATACCGGCGATTACTGAAAATACAGTAGAATATCACAAATTAGAACCACTTTGTGCACCGGGCAACTTGAATTTCTGAAAAGTTCGAATTTCTGGACATTTTTTTTAAGAAAATTATAAAATTATAATAAAACTAGTTGTGTAAGCTTTTCTTTAACACAAAAGATTGTTATTATTATTAAGATTTAATTAATAGAACATAATTCATAGAAAAATTTTCTAACAGTTTTTTAATTACATAAATATTTGGTACTGAATTGGTCTTTAACATAAAATCAGTATGCGTTAAATATTAACACTTCACTTTGAACTTCAGTTATCGAAGGACCCAAATTTTTGCAAACATGTCAAACTTCACACATTTTTGACCGACTTATACACACACCACGAATAACTCGGTGGTTTCCCGATTTGTAGTGGAAAAAAAAAATTAAAATAAAAAAATACAAAACATCCAGAAAATAGAACCTGTAGTTCTAATTTTAGAGTGTCCAACACATTGAAATGGTAGTTTTTGGATGGCTCGAATTTGTGAGATTCTATTGTATTTTTTTAAAATCATAAACAATATTTTATTATAAAGCGCTAAAATTATACAACAATTGAAAAGGGGTCGCCTTGATTTTTATGTGTGTTAATTTTTATTAAAAATAATATAATTTTTCGAATTGAGCATAGGATATTTTTCATATTGTATTAACAAAATCGCCAACTATTTTATAAATCACTAAAAAAATCATCACATTTGACAACCCCGATTTAGGTTTCAAATAGGACTCAAAGCGTTGTTGAAGTAAGCAGGTGTGCCTGTGCAAAGCTGTTAGGAAAGAAAACAAACCTGTTTACTCTTTTACACTCAAGGAAACTGTCACCGATTTTTGAGTGCAAGAGCTTTGTGCAAAAATATTAGTAGTTTTTGTTGTTTTACTAAGTACATGTGTATATGTAAAATAAAAGGCAAAAAGTGTAGCGAATATGTAATAGAAAATAATGGTAATTTTGACTGGATTTAGCTTTAGTCTATTCTGTAAAACGATTTCATACGTATGAGTATGAGTTTATTGGTATGAGAGGAAAAATGTTAGAGACGAAAAATATGTAATTTTTCATCTTCCCATTAAAGTAATTATTTAATATATGTATGTAAAATATATACTTTTGTAGTGTAAAGTGGGATTTATTTTCACTCAATTTCCAACTTTTATTCACCACCACCTGTTAGAGATGTGACCTTTATTCATTTCATTTGTTTTATTGTCACTGCAAACAAAACAAACTTTGATGAATGTAAAAGATTTGCTTAAAATGATTAAAGATTGGTATAGGTTAAAGTGCTAAATATGCAACTATTTTTAATTTTATTTTTAAAGAGGAGGGTTCTTTTTTAATCCCGTTAGAAAGGGTTAAAATTGATATTTAAAAATAACGCTAACTTTGCATGCATTGAAAATTAGTCAATTCGCAATAGCTACAAATTTTGTTATATCAAGTTTGTTAGGAAATAAAATTACTGCAGATTCCATTACATTTAGGTAAGTGCAACGTTTGGTGCGGTTTACACACAGTTGGCATCATTGGGACTTGTTACTTCAAAAATTAGGGCTGAGCCTGAAGATTATTATCTCTCCATGATCGATAATTTTTTTGAGAAGTGGTTTCCCTACTTTCAGTCTGTGGCAGCGACTACAGTCATCGACTAATTTAAATAAAAACTTGGCGAAAGTTGGTTTCGAAAAGGAGACCTGTCAGTTTGTCACCAAAGTCATGTGATTTTAAATCTTTCGAATATTATCTTTCGTGTTGTGCATGGTGTAATCGTCGAAAATTTTATCAAAATGATTGTCTAAAATCCGGTCCGTTAAGATGTGCTGAGTTCCTTGAATTTGAGTCAATAAAATATTTAATCTCGTATGTAGTGATATTATTCGATTTGGAAAGTGAATCATATAAAAGTGTTTGTATGTTTGCAAATAACATATTTATGTATGTATGTATGTATGTATCATTTAATTTTGTATACGGGTCTCGTTTTGATGACGGCATTTTTGTATTAAAATTATATTTTATTCATTTTTTCAACTAAATAGGTATGTATATATATGTATATGTATGTGTGTATGTATATGTATGTATGTATCTGTTGGAATAAAAACAGAATGATTTTTATTAGAATATAGAATGTGTTTGACTTAAAAAAAAACATTTTAGTAGTTGTCCATTAATTTTAACAAAAAATAAAAACCAATCACTAAATTATTTTTTTTTATTTCTTCTGAAAAATTAAGAATTACCAAAAATAAAAGGTACAAAATTGTTCATATATGTATTTGCATACATAGTATGTAGTTACGTACTGGTATATTGGCCTTTGTGCAAGATTTGATTTAGAATGAAAGAGCTAGTAAATTAGAAATATGTATAAAATGTATGGTGTTATTACATACCTATTTATATTTCTTGTCTCATTATTTTTTATTTATGCAATTCATCTGTCTAGTTGGTAATCCTCATGTAAGATGATGCATCCCCTTTTCAAAATAAAAATAATTTTTTCTACTGCTCCTTTGGACAACATTATAATGAATAATGGAAAAAAACTAAATGATATGGCTTTTTCTCATATACATAGTATAACAGATAATAAAAATTTTAAGATTTTTAATTTACTATTTATTTTATTGTTGTTAAATATTTTGCATGACTTGTTTTAAGTGTCGATTATTTGATTTTATTTTACTGCACACCTCATTTTAACAGTTTAAAGTTTTATAAGTAAAATAGGTAAATTGTTTAATTTTTTTCTTATACATATTCTTTTAGTTTCTTCCTATTTTTTTAAATTATTTTGTTCAATTTTTTAATTTTATCCAAATTTCGCCAAAAAAAGTTACTATTTTCCTTTAGAAACAAAACAGAATGGGCATTATCTACGTCACGCATACCCTCATTGAGAGATGAACACTAACGGAACACTAACCTAGGGACCTGCGCAAAGTGTAACCTGCTTGTTATTTTATTTTAACCAACACTATTACAAAGGTATTAAGGTAGTTGGACGGACGGTGGTGTTAAGTCTAGTTAAGGAGATCAAAAAGTAGTTTAAAAATTCAGAAACATCATATATAATGTAAACCAATAACCAACATACTTGATACTCAAGTTGATATCGTCGATGGAATTAAAGAACGCTGTAACTGACAAAATCGTAAATGTTCACCAGAGCCAAAAACCCTTAATGAAAGTAGAACAAAGACACTGGTAATTTTTCAAAACACAGACGGCGTAAGTAAATTTATTTTCATCGTAGAAATCTGGGACCGGCACCAATCGACGCGTATTTTTTTCTAATAAAAATGATGCAAAAAACGTATTTTCGATATTTTGTCAGTTACAGTGTTCATTAATTCTTGCCACGATATAAACTTAAGAATTTTTTGTAGCACCGTGTTATTTTTAGAAAATATCGGCGTGTTTAAGTGTTTCATAATTTTTTATTTTCATATTATTTTTGTTTTTACCTTCAAATATGTACTGTGTCTGTCTTCTTAATGTTGTTATTGTTAGTGTGTGTGTGTTTTTTTTTTGTTTTTTTTTTTTTTTTTTGTTTTAAATAAAAACTCTTTAACGTATTTATGATTCCCATTTTTTTTATACATTTTTATATACTTCTACTATGTAGTACATACTTATATGTATGCAAACCTATACATACATACATATTTTTTTATTATTATTGCCTATTTTTTTCAATATTATTTATAATAAAAAATTTGTTGTTATTTTTTTGTCTGTTTCTCTTTTGTTTCCTTGATGTTTTTGATTTTTTTGTTTGTTTTAAATTAATGAAAAGATTACGTCATGTTGTCTTGTCGTGATCAATGATGCCAAAATTATGTTTTAGAATAATTGTCGGTTTAAATTAAATAAAACAAAATGTTAAATTCCGTCATAATACGGTTGTATCAGTTTGTTTTTATTTTTTATATTCCAATAGGTTCAGACGTGCTATATCTACATAAAGTTACTTGTATTCTATAGTGTCATAATTAGAAAGTCAGTACATAGTCTGCAGAAATGTTTTCTATATTGTCAATACTATTATGTACAACATATATTCTGATCCGTAGATCCGAGTAGTTTAGTTGTCATACTATTTTTTTAACTTTTAAATAACAACGGCAGTTTTCAATTGTAGGAAAATCGTTAAATTTGTGTTGAACATATAAGTACGAGTATTTTTGTAAGCACAAATAAATTTGCGCGGTAATTGTCTTCTTTTACACATTGTTCTGCAATTATAACAATTATTGTTTTTAATTTCCTTTGAATTTTAAAAAAAAATACTGCTTTACAGTGAACTCGCGAAAACGTGAATACCCGGAAGCATGAACGACTCGGAAACGTGAACACTTTTATGTTTGCATTGACTACTCTAAAACGTGAACAAGGTGAAATAGCTCTAAAACGTGAACAATTTTTTTTTTATTTTTTTCGTTTTATTTCCTGAATTCGTTTAAATTTCTGGAATCCCAGCATTAGACAACATACATAAATTTTTAGCTATATATTTCAACAAAACATGCACATGTGTACTTAAGAAATCTTAAGGTAAAGGCAATACTTAAGATGGTTGAAAAAAACACATATCAAAAAAAGATAAGTGATTTCTTCCAATAAAAGTACTATTTAGGAAAAAATCCGTCTTTTAAAAGAAGTTTATTGAAGACTGAATTCTTTTGCTACATTCATATAAGTATTGCTAACCCTTTTTTGTATTATATTTTTTTTAATTATGGAAACTTTACTAGTAGAAAACTTTATAGGTAATTACATATGTACATATATGTATGTATACAATTCGTTTGAATTACAATTTATATAATATTTTTTTAAATAAAATTTCCAAATCTGATTGAGCTTTAGCCAATATCTATTGCTAAAATGCACATTTTTGTTCTAAAATCTTACCGATCGAAAAGGTGAACAAATTTGAAAATGTGAACACCCTTGGTAAAAATTAGTTCACGTTTCCGCGAGTTCACTGTATTTGCAATTTTAGACACAAACACGTTTTACTTCTTTGATTTTAATTTTTTGTAACTTTTTTTATTGTTGGCCCTGTTTTTATGCCCATGCTGTCGAATGATATTTGTAGTCAAATACGATGTACCATGTTTAATTTTGTTTAAATAGTGTTGGCAGATGGTAAGATAAGAAATTAACAGCCTTGTTCCTAGAACACGAATGGTTTTTGACATTCGCCTTTTTATATGTGAAACAACAACAAAAACACTAAAATTTGTGTTCTATGAACAGGCTATAACAGTGCATGGATTGTTATTAAATTTTTAAAATTTTATGTTTTTTATAAAATTATTTTGTCCGTAAATGTATGTCTTTGTTACAAAATTTTTTGTGACTATGTTTTTAACCACCTACATAGAAGCCTTCGAAACTTTCTTCTTCATTTCGTTCTACTGAAATGTAAAACATTCATAATCTTTATCCGTCATTTTTTTTTTAATTTTCATCAATTAAAGTTTTTTTTTTCATTTCCGCAATTGTTACGTTTTTTCTGCATCACGATTTTTAACCAATTTTATATTTCTCTCTTTTGATTTCATTTCATTGTTTGAATGGCATTTAAAAAGTCAATCATCTCGTAATTTTTTAATTCATCATTTTAGGAGCTTTTCGTTATTTGTATTTTTTGTTGGAAATTGTCATATTTTTTTTCTTTGTATTATTTTTGTTGTATGATATTAAATCTAAAATATACGAGTACATATTTACATGTGTTCTGATGGTTTTTATATTTTTTTAACAAATTTTAAATCAATTTAGTTAAATGGAATATGTTGAGGTGATTTTATTGAGGGAAATAAATCGTTTAGAGTGAATGTTGTAAGTTTCTTCTTCTAGAGGATGCTTATAACTAAATTTGCTATAGACGGCTTTCATAAGACATGTGTAAACAATTCGATCGGATCCTATCCTACAATCTGCAAATTTAAAATTTTAAAACGCCCCTTAAAATCCGTTAAATAACGTCAATATATGGTTACAATATCGAAATTGATGGCGGAGTCTATGCTAAAAAGTTTAGAATGAATTCAGGGGTACCTTAGGGCTCTGTTACTAATGGTTATTAACGTATGCGGAATAAAATTGCAACAAAATTAAAATTCAAATATTTTTTGTAAAGAAAATAGCAAATTTTATTTGACTTGTTTTTAGTATTACATATGTCCTTAGTTTAATGTAAAAAAAAATTGGGACCTATTCGAGCCGCCTTGCGGCACCTATAGGGAACTTCTTCCATTGCCTTTGAAAAGATCGATGTCGGCATCTCGTGGAGCTCTTTTCTGATTGTGTTGATTAAACATTTAAATCTTCAATTGGGCGTAACTGAGGTACATTTGGAGGGTTTTCATCCTTAGCGACATATGGTATATTGAGTGAGTCCATGGCTTCCAAAGTCTTTTGTGCGTAATGGCTAGATGCTAAATTCGGCGAGAATATAATATTTAAATTTCTGTGTTTTTTCTCTATAAAATCTTTAACTTTAGGCAAACAGTAGTTAATATATCTGACCGAATTAACCGCCAATCCAGACTCAAAAAACACTGGGTCAGACATTCCAAAGGGACTGATTGCAAGCCACACTAAAACCTTTTTAGGAAACTTGGAGTGCTCAACATACTATATTTTATCACTAATATTCCTGTTTCCTTCATAATAGTGACTTCCTTGCCATTCGTTGCCATCTAAGGTAAAGTATGACTCATCGTCCATAATGCAAACGAGATTGTTTTTTGCGCAAAACGTCTCTTTAACCAAACTTTTTAATCGGATTTTTTGCGTAACTTCTTGAGTTTTTGAAACAGCTGGTTTACTTTTTCTGGTCCTTTTTTTAATTCCCATTTTGTTAAGGTACTTTTTGACCGTTTTTCCATCACACTGAAACTTTTTTCCAAGTTCCCTATATGATTTAGCGATCTTACCATCAGTTATATTCTTTAGCTGAGACCTTACCGAAGAGTCTGATAAACTGCATTTTTTTCCGCTACCACTTTTTCTTTGAGTGGTTTTTCTTATTTCGTATCTTGCCAGTATTCTATATACGGAACAACTATTTTCACCTTGCTCTACAAAATGGGATACGATCTCTGACTTTTTCCAATCTGGATGACTATCAAAAAAATTACAAATAATTTTACGACGATGTTCTTCTTTTGTTGTCATTTTAAAACAAATAAGTGTTCAATTTGCACTAACCTAATAAAACAAAATTACTAAACACATGTTTATCCAAAACTAACGGTAAATGTTTGATAGCATAAGAACTTTTTTTTACACAGCGTTGCAAAATTTTTTGCGATTTTATTCCGCATACGTTAATAATATTCTGTTTCTTCATACTAAATCTATTTACAATACTCGTTCGTTGGTTGCAACAACATTTGTAATTCAAATATCAAAAACACGCTAACAAGTGACATGGTAAGACTGAAATGATGACATTTTTGAGTTTTAAAGAAATATTTGAACTTCCACGTAAATATAAACGGTGCAGGAAATACTTCGATCTCCTCTGACCTTAATATCATCAGCCGAATAAAATGAAACTAAAATTATCTTAATCGGGATGTGTTGTTAAACAACAAATTGCCATTTATTTTAAATTTACGAATACAAATATATTTAGTCAGTATGGCACCAATTTTTGAAATCAGATCTGATTAAACTTTCTATATTGAAGCAGACAGGATCGATTTGGTTATTTCCTTTGTGTCTGCACGTTATAGTATTGACTCCATTGCATTTTGTTAGGGGCGTGTAAGTTAGTGGCATGAAAAAAATTATTATTAAAAAGTTATATTTAGTGGCTTGACGAGAATTACGGAATTCATGTTTCTAAATTAAAATTTAAGAAAATACATCTATTAAAAATACTTTAAACAAATCAGTATTATTTGAACTAAATTTGAAAATATTTTTGAGTAAAAACATTTTTTTTATTTAAAACCTCACACATATTGTACATAAAATGATGTCATTCTTTGATTTCTAAACAAAAAAAATAAAATATATTCAACAAACATTTCGTTGAGTTTGTTTATGCAAATGAGTGTTTAGTAAAGGTTGTATGAGTGTGTGTGTGTGCCAAACAAAACACAATAATGGCGCATACAATCCATTTTGTAGGGTGCACATTAACTCGTACGAATAACCACTAATGTTGTAAGAAAATGTCATGATTTGACTATTTCCTTAGGCGTCAAACTTATTATGCTGCTTTATTACTCTAAGCAAGAGGGACTAGGAACGAAAAGAAAAGGAAAAGAAAAATCAATAACAAACATTTTCCTTTTAATAGCAGTTTTTTTTCACTGGATATAAAGAGAAAATTTTTGTAGAACAGTAAAGTTGACGTCATTTTGTTCTCTTTTTTGAAACCCTGCAACAAAACCAAAACAAAATCGTCCGTCCGTTTTGTTAACTGTATTTTCAAAAAGGAAGAGGAATGGGTTCCTTAAATACACACAGACATACTTAACGAGTTATTGCGATTGACTGCGTTGGTTCATTTGTTTGATTTGTTTGTTTGGCGGAAATAAAAAAATGTTTGACTTTCTTTCTCTTCTAAGTAATACTTTTATATTTTTAATTTGAATTTTTTTACTGTCCTTTTCAGACGAAAAAATAAAGAAAAATGAAAATAACTTTTTTGGGGAAATTTCCTCCTGTATAATAAATTAAAGGCTGGAGTTAATTTTTATCTTTCTAGTGACTGAAAGAAAGGGAAGGAAAATGAAAAAAGTTTACGCTTAAGTGTGTAAATGCATGTTTTAAGTTAATAAATTTATTTTTTTTTTGTTTAATTATTTTTTGTTTGTTTGTTATTTTTCGAAAAATAATAAAAAAAAATACATCAAGACAAGAACATGAATATTTATTTTAAAGACTCTTTACTGTTCGTTTTAAATTTTTTTTTTAGTTTCTTATATTTTAATATTATCTAAGAACGCGTGTGTTTGTTTGCCAATCTTTATATTGAGATTTTATGTTTTTCTTTCTATTCACTAAGAATGAGGGTGTTGTAATTGTAAAGCAATATCATTTTGGTTTAAATTTTGTGTTTGTGGGTGGGTTGTGGTATTTAATTATTGGCTGCTGTCTGCTGTTATTATTTGTTTAGTTAGCTCACGTTGCCATATTACCAAATATAAATAAATATTTATTTGCAAGAAATATTAGAACAATGAAGGGAAATATTTTGAGTATAAAATTTGTTGTAGAAAAGGGTTTTGCTTTTTTAAATCAAAATAAATGAGACAGTTTTAAATCTAAAAAGTTAATTTTTTCTAAGATATTAAATTGAAACATAAAAATAAACAGAAAATTCTTTACGAGTAAGTATAGTTTAAAAATCTACTAAAACGATCGAGATTGAGGCAAAGATCTTAAAAAGAAAACAATTTAATTTTGAAGAAACTTTGCATAGGTATATGCATACAGACAGTAGATGTTCGTAAAAGTGAAGACACGTAAAACTAAAAAGTACACGGGAAAGTTAAGCGGTTGTCACTGTTTCCGCAATTGTTGTGAATGAAAAAAATTTAGACACAAGTATTTAATAAAAACGGCGATTTGTTCACAAGAAAAAATTCAGTATACTATATAATCTTTTTGATAAATACATATAAAAAAATAGAGTGAAACTTCTCATAACCGGAAACACATTTTCGCATTATTTTGTTTTTCTGTTATTATTATTATTATCTCCGTTTATAATAGATATTTTAAATTGAAAAACTAATGAACAGTTGGGTCTACAAAATTTGTTCGGCTGTGGAAGAAGTCCGTTTCTGGGAGAAGTCCGTTAAGAGAGATGTTATTGTAATAATAAAAAAACTGAAATTTGAAAAACATACCTAAAAAAAAAATTATCTAAAAAGTACATTAAATTCGTATGCCTGTTGCAGTAATTTAACAATAATTTGGCCGTTATGTTCCCATTCAGAGGGTGCACATAATGTTATTACAAGTGGTTTAGAAGCTTTACATATGAAAATTGTAAAAATCAATTAAAAAACATTTATAAGGACTTGAACTGTTTGAAATACTGTTTCTGATGTGTGGCTATCGAAGTTTTATCGCTGATGAAAAGTTGGTTCTCATTATGATAATTTAAGTCATAATACTTATACATATATTGTATGCATAGCCCATTTAATCATGCTAACTTTTCTATGAACGTTATGACAATTAATTTAGAAATAAATAGTAGTTTAACAAACAAAAAAAAAAAGGATTGGAAGTTGGGCATATAACAAATAAACAATGAAAATCTATGAAACCTCATTTATATGAAAGTTTTCTCTTAAAACTTTTAAAAATTAAAATTAATATAAAAATGTCTTGCAATTTCTTTTTTTCCTTTGTTACTAATTTGGCAAAAATTTACTACAATAAAAAAAGCCGTTACTTGTAATACAACAATAATAAAAAAAAAAGTTCGACATTATTTTAGTGCCACTTTTTTTTTACATTTACTAAACGTGCAAAGCAATTAACCTGATTTTTTGTAATTTTTTTTCATAAGTTTTTCTAAAACAACCATTTATTCACTAGATTCTTGCTTTTTGTTTTTAAAACGTCAGTAAGTGAGTTTTTTTTTCTTGCACAGGTACAACATGAATAAAATGCATAATTTTTTTATGAATTTCTATGAATGAATGTACAAATATTATGCATTAAAAAAAGTGGTTGTCTTTTTCCTTTATTAATATAAAAACACTTCTGCTTGAAAAAAAAAGAAATAAATCAGAACATTAAAAAAAAGTAACTGAAGAGATAGAAAAAAAGAAAATCAAAAAATATTTCATAATAAAAGAGCCTAAAGCTTTAGCCAACTAAATAATAACAACAACATTTATTAAAGCAACAACATAGATGAATAGACACACAACAAAACTAAGAGATACTTTTTAGTGCAATAACCTCAAAAGCAAAACCAACAGCTGTAATAGAGGCAGCAACAAAAATTACCAGGTTTTTGTAGCAACAAAACACAGTCTGTCTGTAGCAGAAACAGCAACAGTCTACAAAATATATCTTTAAAATATGTGTATATGTATGTATGTATGTAAATAAGAGTATGTACTTACATATGTGTGTATGTATATAAATACAGTACAATCTCCCTTATCCGGACAATCGTTAATTCGGACTACCCAGTAATCCGGGTATTAGTATATACATATAAATATCTATACATACATACATAACTGGCCTTTACAACCCTGTGTCAGGATTACGGCCTAGCTTCTCGCAGCACTCATGTTGTGTGTGTCAATTTTTATCCATGAGTACCGGGACCTACAGTTTAATGTCGACTCCGAACGACAGACTTGAGAAGCTTGTTCATGACAATTAGTTACTCTCAGAGCTTTTGCCAGAAGACTGCTGAGAGGTAGTCGCCGAAAGAAATATTTTTTTTTATATATTCGTTTTTTTTTGAAGATGTCAAAGCCTGGAGTCGAACCCAGGCCCCATGTCTTAGTAAGCCAACACACTAACCACTAGACCACGGCGACTATACTATAAAAATATATGTATGTACCTATTAGGTTTAAAATTTTATTTTAACTGTAGTCCGGACGATCCACTAATCCGGACAGTTGGTGAGATATTATCTGTCCGGTTTAGAGAGATTATACTGTACGGGCATTATTATGAATGAATGCTCGAGAAAACAAGAGGTGGGAAAAAGATTTATAAAAAAAAAACAGAAATAAAAAAGTAGTGCAAAATATATTTGAAAAGAAAAGAGGAAAGAAAACAACCTGCTGCGGTTATTGTTATTATTGGAAAATAAAGTTAAACAAATATGGATTAATTTTTCCTCAATTGAAAAAAATAAAATCAAACAACTTCAAAAACCCGCCGACTAATTATTTTTTTTAATTTCTTGTTTCTTGGTTGGTGAGTTTGTGCAGTGCAAAAGGAATTTAAAAAATTTCACAACCTTATTTGTAAATAAAATTAAATTGATTTAAAAACTACAAACATAGCGAAAAGCGAAAGTATTTAATAAAAATGTGATTTTAAATGCTGCTAAAAACATATTCATAAAACAAATATTTTCTCAAACTTTTCATTTACAAGCAATTTTATATTTTTCTCACTTTCAAGAATTCAATGAATTAATCTTTGTGTGTAATTATGAACACTATAAAAAAACTAGATAAGAAAAAACTGCTCGTATGTTAATGCATTACGCAAGAAGTGTTACTATTTTTCTGATAGGTATTGTCGAGTATTGTAGTCGCCGTGGTCTAGTGGTTAGTGTGTTGGCTTACTAAGACATGAGCCCTTGTTCGACACCCAGCTCCGACATCTTAAAAAAATATGAAAAAAATCTTTCTTTCGGCGACTACCTCTCAGCAGTCTTCTGGCAAAAGCTCTGAGAGTATCTAATTGCCATGAACAAGTTTCTCAAGTCTGTCGTTCGGATTTGGCGTTAAACTGTAGGGAAATTGAAGTTCATACCTTTATCGACATCATATTCACTGAACAGTATTTTTTAATTTAAAAATTATAACTAAAATAAATGCGCTTGAACACAAGAATCATCAAGTTCATTAAATATTAATGTTGGCCATATTAAAAAGACGACATACTAAAAGTTACAAGTTCTTACTTCTCGAAAAACCTATTCTAATCAGAGTGGGCAAACAAACAAAACATTTCGCAAAAGTTTCAACAAAGTCATACACTTTTCAAAATTTTTTTAATAGTATTGTACATGAGCAAAACAAACACAAATACTTTCTAAATGAGAAAGAGCGCAAATGAAACAATTAGCTTTTCGCTCTTGTGCTTGCTGTGTTTTTTGTTGTTTTTTTTCTCTTCTTCTTCTCTTTTATTCTTCTATCCTTTTTCTCCTCATTCATTTTTTGTTGTACCTACGCACATTTTTTTTCTACAAAGTGGACTTATACCACTTTCATAAATAACAGCTTAATTATTCATTATTATGTTCTGATTTAGAATTCTGATGTCATAATTACTGGTAATGAAAAATATTGTTCCAAACGAGTAATTGATTTCACTGCAAAAAAGAAACAAAATTTTGCCATATTCATAAACGAATTAGTAAAATATCACGTTCAATGTGATTTTTTTTAAATGAATGAATGTAATGAATGGTTTATGTGAAGCAAATAATTCTATAAGCTAATTTTGTATAATTAGTAATTAATTTTGTAATATTTAATTTTTTTAATATGAAGCATGCATACAGTCATAGGGCACTGCTACACCTGCAATATATATTGTGAAATTTGGATCGCGATCCATTTTAATGGATTGATGGATCACGAGCGTATGCTACATGTTCAATATTTATCGCTTCAGTATTTACGATATTTTTGTGCAGTGCAACTCCTGGAATGCCTCCAAATTAAAAATAAAGTTTTTCAAAATAATTTTTTCGGTTGTTAATTCCGATTCTACCGGCAGGACACACTCGCTTTGATTATCTTCTGCCATTACAATTTATTAAAACAAACTTTACACAAATATAATAAACTTTTTTACTTTTTATTTGTTAAATTTTTTGCACTGCGTCTTTTATTTTATGTTTTATTTCACTTCTTATTAACGTATCGCGATCCGCAATCTGGATTCCATAATTTAGGCCATTCTGCGATATGGATCGCGATCCATCAATACTGCATGCTACACGTTCAATATATAACGCGATATTGCAATTATCGCTATATTTATTGAACGTGTAGCAGTGCCCATACGAATATAAATTCCTAAAATAATTTTCAATGAAAAATTTTAGAGAAGAAACAAAAAACTTTTCAATAAGCAATGCTTTTACATAGAATGTGTCAATTCAAGTTTATGTCATAAAGTCGTGATTTTTAATCGGAGGAGTCTATAATTCTGCAGGAACATAAATTTTGATACGCTGCATCATCCAAGAGTAGATTTTGAATTTTTTGCTAATCCTTTTTCGATTTCATATGACACCGTACTCGCACATGCATTTAATTTGTTGTTATTGTTATTTAATATTAAAAAAAAAAAATAAAAATAAGAAAAACAAAAAAAAAAATCAAACTATCCGTTGTAAATATAAGTTTTTTTGTGCAATTTTAAGAAATTATTTATTTTACTTTATAATTCTTTGCATATTTTTTAGCTTTCTCAAAGATCACCGCACATGACCAAATTTCTCTTTAACCCATTAACGCCCGCTGTACTATATATAGTACACAACTTAAAGTTCAAGTAAAAATTATAAAATGCAGTTTTTTACACGGGAAACGCTTTTTATCAGTCAATAAGAGTACATGCAACATTCACGTAGCTGTTGTTGAAAAATATCAATTATGGGAATCTCCATTTTGGCTAGTTATCTAGGAATCTCCATTTTGGTGATTAATTTCTTGTGAGATTGTGAATGGTCATGTAGTTTATTTTACATCAGTTAACTTTGAATAACGTTAAATAGCAGTTTATTTACTTGATAACATCACATTCTAATAAAAGCAATATAAGACGGTTTAGTTCGTATAGAATTTTTTGAGCTATAATATATTAAGTGCTGCTGTACTGAGCTTAGTATACCTGAAAAAACACAACTCAGAATATTTTTGTTGGTTTTTTTCTTTTACTGTACTGTAAAAAATGTTGTTTAAATCTAGTTATAAATATTGAATATTAAAAATTGTTCTTGGTTTTCATTTGGGCGTTAATGGGTTAATGCAAAAGTCAGAAGTCATCAATAAGTTTGCATTGTTGGAAAATATTTAAAGGAAAATTTTTTCTTTGTATTTCATAGTCAACTCTTGCTAAATTTGCTTATTTTAAACCATGTAAAAATTAAGAAGGCTTGGCTTTGTAAAAGTTGCAAAATAAAAAATGAAAAACATAAAACTATACAGTTTTATACTCGTACATATGTATAATGTTTTTTATAGTTTATGGAAAAATGCAATAAAACAAAAACGGTTTGAAATTTTACCACGAAATTTTGTTAGAAATAGAATATTATTTTATTCATATGCCCGACGCGGCTGACCTCACAATACCCCGCTTGATCGGAGCAATTTTCGAGCACTTTTTCTAGTGTATGGGGTTTTATTTCAGAAATGGCATGAGGAATGTTGGCCATTAAACGGCCGTCAAACGTTTGACGCAATGGATGTGATCTATTGTAAGTTTCATCATCCTATTGAAGTCACACATCTCTCCAATCAATACAATGGTTGTAATGGTTGAATAGATATTTTTATTTGATTGAATGACTAGAACGTATTTTATTAATGATTGGTAATTAAAAAACGATCATATTGACACAGTGCAAATCGCTCCCACTGTAAGAAATCCACTGATCATACTCTTTTTAAGTTGACAGGTTTTTGACAACTAATATTTATACTTCATTTTTGTATCAAATTTGTTTGGCGTTCGTTGGTTATAATTATGGAATGGGGAGATATCGAAAACCGTATTGTAGTAATTGGCCTAAAAAATGTGAATTGAAGTCTGGAGACATACTCGTATAACGAATGATTCAACTGCTCAGGGTATGTCGCAGTTTTGTTTGTCGTGCTATGAAACTACTTATTTGAGGATACTGGTGGAGTAGCAGACCGACCAAGATCTGATCGTCCGCGTTGTGTGCGAACTCCCAGAGACGTCAAAGCTGTAAAGAATCGAATTTATTATCATTTTCTCCTTTGATTGTAAAAAAATCTTTACAAAAACCAATCTAAATTATTATTAGAATGTCACTCTGAAAGAATTATGCACTTCTGACGAAACACAATTAATTGAAAAAATTATAACTCTTACTGATGAAATTCGAACACGGATTTTCAGACCATATAACGATAGACGATCTTATTTTATATAAGTAGGAAAGTAAAAGTAGTACGTACTTATTTAGAATATTAGGAGTTTGTGAATTTATGATAATCTTGGGGTTAAAAAAGTATTTTTGGACACTTTTTTGGTACTCAAATGAAACTCTCATATGCCGTCAATGTTTTCTTTACAATTTTAAATCTTTTACAAACAATTTTGCAATATTATTATTTTTTATTAAATAAAAGGTTTTAAGACCTTAACTGGAATTTTACAATATGTAGCTTTAAAGCTCTCTTATATTTGCTTAAGCTGTAAAATTTCTAAGAAATATTTTTTAAAATTCATTCAAATACTTTTTCTTATTTTTTTTAACTACTGAAAACTTCATTGACCAGCTTGTGTCCGTAAATAGTACTACTGAGAGAAACTTGTTGACCTTTTAAGAGGTTGTCTTATTATTAAAGTATCGCATAATATGGCTTTTATTTGTGTTTATAAACTGCATTCGTGTTCTGTAGTCATATTCTGGGGCTATACAGTTGTGAATTCAAATCTTTATTACGAGCAAAAGAATTTGAGAAAAATTGAAAAAAAAAAAAATAAAAATTGAACAGTAAACACATTGAAATACTCTCATATTACAGACAATATTTCTTTTTTCTTTTTCTTTGCAATTGTTGTTTTTATTTTATAATTGAAAACAAAGTTCAAGACTTCTTTAGTCTGTTTTACTATTATTTTTGTTTGTGATTTTCTTATTAAAATTTCATTTTAGTTGTTTTTGTGGTGCTGGTGTTACAGTCTGTAAAAGGGGTTTCATATTCGGAACATTCATTGAAAGAGTAGACCCCACCCATAAATGTTTGGCATTAGTAATCATTGCCAGCACTGCTTGTAGAGTTTGTGTCTATTTTTTTTAATACCAATAAATATTAATTAATACTGGTGACAATTTTAACACTATAAAAATATTGTTGTAATTTTATCATTTAAGATTTCTTTACATAAAATTTTTAAAGATGTTGAAATAATTCTTAGTGTTTTGATTCATTCTGACGTCATGAATTAAAATAAAAATAACATAATATAATAAATCTAAATTTTTTATTCTTATTAGTGAGGATTTACTGAAATACATATAAATTATGGGCCAGAACTTTTAGTGTTGACATAAAAGGACAACTATTTGGTTAAAAATATGCCAAACATGTATTTGATCGAGACAGTCACGGTGTTACATTATTAAAACAGTCGAGGCCATGAAAGTTACGTGCATAGAGGTGCTTTAGTTTAAGTTCCCATAGAGGGCGACAGCCACAAAAAAGATGTACCGATTACTCCGCTTTCTCATCCGAACACTTCCTACTATAGCCACAATTAGAGCATCCCATACGCTTAGCTATGCATCTGATCCTACTGTGCCCACTTATTATACTAGTTAAAGCAATATTGATTCCCTTCCAAATATTAGAATTTCGTCCGTAGACAGGGAAGGCTACAGGATTTTGGAGTTCTACAAAAGCTCTTATTAGTCTTAGTTCTACCATGCTTAACGTTCATCTATTAATTATATTTAACAACGCAAAATAAGGACTCTGTACATGCCCTCGTGCAAATGGCACGTCCAGAAAAAAGCTCCCATCGTGCATTGACTAGCATTTTCATCCCCTCTAAAGCCAGTATATCTTGGTATTCTTACCAGTACGACGCGGTGTCGCTTAAGCCGGTTCAGTAATCGAATGCAACCGTTAAGTCACCTATCTGTAATTGAGAGCATTAATTGGCGACAATGCTGTCCACGTAGTTCTCTGTAGTCGAGATCATCGAGTTCCTTGATATTCCTTGCGATCATGATTATGTAGTAATCATCTGTTTGGAAAACTACACAATTATCGGACTATCCGAGAGAGACCATGATCTCCATTTCTTCATAGTAAAGACCCTACCCTGTACCAGTTTTTATCTGGTATCCAGAGGTATAGATCAAGACTACAACGCCCTAAACGACTAATCTCGTGAATTAATACCCAAGAGTTAATTCAGCATTATCGAAATAGTGATTAATATAAGTACATGCCACAAGCAAACCATTTAATTTTCATTGGAATTAAGTATGCACGATAGAGGGTTCGTATCACTTAGGGTTATTGTATCTTTACGAGTATTTAATATACTACGGACTCCGGAATTGAAAAATACGTTTTATTATTAATAAAAGCATTTTTATTGCTTACTTGAATCTTTAGTTTTTGATTTAATAAAATTTCTGAACATTTTTTTTTGTTAAACTTTTTTAATAGTAAAATAAAAATTTTAATCAATTTTTGTTTTGTCTTCAATTAAAATTTTTGATTGATTTTTTTTTATTTTCAGTCAGACTTTTTAATTGATATTATGAAAAAGTTTATTAAAAATGTTTTCATTTAAAATTACTTTATTGATATGATATATTTGAATGATGGTTCGAAATCAATTACAAATTTAATTGATTCAACAAATATTTTATTTGAAATTAATTTTTATTTTTTCTTTGATTTGATAAAATCGATATCTTTAATATTATCTCCCAATGTCTGAAAAATTGATGGTTTTAGACATTCGTCTTTTTATATGAAAAAAAAATTTTTTTTAATTTAATTTGGTAATAACATTTGTGAGAGCGCTCCGGGTACAAACTCCAGCTCTGACATCTTGAAAGAAAAAAATATGAGACAATTTTTTTGCGGCGATACTTCTTAGAAGTTTTTTCGCAAACGCTCTGAGAGTAACTGATTGTCACGAACAAGCTTCTCAAGTCTGTCGTTCGGATTTGATGTTAAAATGTAGGTTCTGGTACTCAGGGATAAAAACGCACACAATATGGGTGCTGTTAGAAGCTATGCCGTAGCGCTGAAAAAGGGTTATAATGGTCAACTATGTAATGGTATACAATGTATGTATTTGAAGAAAAATTATTATTAAAAAATACAATTACCATTATCTTTGT
Source organism: Metopia argyrocephala (assembly GCA_963576795.1). Classification (NCBI taxonomy): domain Eukaryota; kingdom Metazoa; phylum Arthropoda; class Insecta; order Diptera; family Sarcophagidae; genus Metopia; species Metopia argyrocephala. Next base: position 2,779,229 of record OY756208.1, read on the forward strand.
CTTGACATTTGGGCTTTATCAACTGGGCTATTTTTGCTAAGAATTCAAATATTGGTAGCTATAATAATGAGACTCGATTTTTCTCTTTGGGTTTAAGTTACCATAGAGAAAATAGAGGATAACTTCTTCTGCCGCCCTAATAGAAGAGAAGGCATCTTTATGCTCTAACCAGATATCTAATTGCGGTCTTACGCCTATTGAAAACTCTCTAAACCTGAGTTCCAGACCGGTGATTTAAGAATTTAATATAAACCGCAGTAACCGGATATTCACTTGATATGAAATAGTTTTTTGCCTCTATGTAAGGAGAAATCCTACATTTAGACAGTCTAGATCATAATTAAAATTTCTTGTCTTAGCGCTCTTAACTTGTATATTCGATTAAAGCTTTTGGAGGAATGATGTTATATCACTTTATAGCGCTGTCTTTGCCACTGTACCACTTACTCCTTTTACTTTTTTATTATTATTTCCTTTTAATAAATTTTACAATTTTTCTTTTTCTTCCAGGTAAGCCATTCAATATCTTTTCGTGACTTATGCTTATAAGTAAATATATTTTTGCCCTAATAAATTTTTTTATATAAAACTTTTTCTACTTTTGTCTTTCGAAATTCACTAAACTGGCACGAAAGTCAAAAAACTCTAGCCAAGCTAATTAAGATGTAATGACTGCTACCAAGTCATTTTGATTTGGATCCTTTCAATTTCTTACACAGTACGTTGAGCATATAAGAAGGCTCTTTTGTAAGTATTTAGCAGTGTTTTTTTTGTTTTTGTTTTGTTTTTGTTTCTCTACTTCAGTGGAATGCTAAACAATGAATGCTAATTAGAAACACTATAGAATGTCAGTCAGCCTTACAGCCTACAGAACTAGAACTACTTAATAATAAAAACTACTTGTATCTATAAGTGGTCTATTTGTAGTAGGCCATAAGGAAATAACGAGCAAATTAATGAAAATTAGGTTAGAAAATTCATTATTCAAATGAAAATTCTTAAAGAGGAAGACAAGCAAAAGTGTGAGTATGAGGGAATCACAGTTGTTGGGTATACCTAGAGTATAATTTTTTTTTTTGTCTGAATTCCACCCATAAATAGTATTTCTTGACATATTTTCATATCATATCATTCTTGTGTTTTTTATGTTTCCTAAGTTAAGTAATTTATTTTCTTGTATTTTATTTAATTCTGTAATTGACATTTTTATGTTTTTTCAAAGGGTAGCTGGTAATTATAACAATCAGGAGAGAAGCTGTGTTGACAGACAACCGAAGCATTTTTTTTAATTCTCACAATCACTAATCTTTTTATTTGAACAATAAAATCAACCATGGGATTGAAAAATATTGATATAACTTTAGCAAGACCAAAAAAAAATTTTATGCATATATTTTGGGGTAACATTTCAATAGCAAATCAGGCAAAGGCAGCCTTGGAATTGTGGTAAAGGGTGTGTGCTTAACTTAACAAAGTCATTTGTCAGCAATTTATTTTTTCTTTCGGAAATTCTTGTGATGGTTATTACGAGTATTTTGTTGCACTTCTCCTTGATATGTTTTTTGAAATTTTTTGTATAAGTATACAATGCAGCATTTTATAAATAAATATTACAATATAACACAAAGTATCTTTATTTGATACACTGTAATACACCACTACGCTTACCCACCCATTCATAACTGGCTGACTCACTAGACCAACTGTTTGCTTTTTTATTTAATTTTTTGTTTTATTCGGCCTCTTTCCATCAGGACAAGCACAAGTAACTGACGGACATTGTCAGCAAATGACTAACTGCCGACGTAAACATATTTTTTCATAGTAAATTACTTTTCATCGTATTCGGAATGTCAAGAATATGTAAAAGAACGTTTTCTTTAGAGAATTAATAATATTATTAGAGGAGAAGAATGCTGCTGCTTGCAATTTTAAGTTTAATGAGAAATCGGTTTATGTGAAGGAGAAATTGCGATATTTTTATAAAAATATCTCTAACAGAAGATTGACATATTCCAGATGCAAAACGAACTCTGGCTAAACGCTTAATTTATTTTGGCAATTATAAAAGGGCGTCCAACGAAAAGTTATCGTGAGAAATCTGATCGAACAAAGAGGAAAGATGTAGAGGCTCTCTCGAAAAATCTATGCTTTGAAACAGACAACTTCAACTATATGAAAATGTATTAAATTAAACAACTTTAAATAATAAATAATAATAATAAACCCCCGTATACCTATTTTCATAAAAATTTTAAAATTTTGCCGCCATGTTGGATTCGTCATTTTTGACGCGTTTAAGTGTTATGCGGCGACATACGTATATACATATATGTACTTAGTAGAGAACAAATTTTTTTATATATTTCTTGATATGTATTGTATATAAACATCTTAGTTTTATTCAAAACTGACGCCCTTGGCCTTCACACACGCCTTAACCTTTAACTACTGAGGTGGAGGTAAATTTTACCCCCTCCTTAGGTTTTTTAATTTATTTTCTTCGGTTGAGCGCTGTTGAGTCCCTGTTTTGTTATACTAAATCTTTAATTTTTTTATTTTTATAATCATATTTATATAAAAATGTATTTTCTTTTTCTTTTAAAAATAAATTATTAAAAAAAAAAATTTTTTTTGACTAATTTTTTTGGTAAAACAAAAGGTGGTAAAATTTACCCCACGTCAGTAACTATGAAAAAATATTTCACCTCCGTAGTTAAAGGTTAAGTCGCATTGGCCAGTCATCAGTAGCTGCACGCACCTTATCCATTGGAAAATTGGCTTTAGTACTAACCAGAGCTGTCTTAAGAGAATCAATGTTATGCTATCTTTTGTGCGAGTCCATATCCTCTAGAACCGTCCACAATTTGTAATACAAAGAATTCAAATCAGGGCTGCCAGATGGCCAATTTTCAGAGTATATAAAAGCTAACAAATTGTTTCGAAACCAGGTCTATGTCGTTTTAGCCTTATAAGCAGTTGGTGCAAATTTTTGTTGGAAAGTCCAAGGCTGGTGTTGGAACAGGGAATTGTTAAGCATCTTCACAACTGTGATTTTCTGTTTCCGGAGAGGATTTCGTTGAATTCTTTTGACTAATGTTTACAGTGGACATAAAATTAAAAAATAAAAAAATAAAAATTGTAACAAAAACATTTTTACTATAATACAAGTATGAAAAACCTTCATTTTATTTTCTTATTTATTTTTATAACAAACCAATTTATATGTAAAATTTTCAGTTTGAATGTTTTGATGCATAATTTTTGTTGCACCAAAATACTCTTTTAAATATTCACATGAAAGTGTGATGAATAAAAATATCAAAATTACCGTTTACTTGATAGTAAAATTACAGGCGTAATAGCATTTTTGATTTTTTTTTTTGATTACAGATTTAATTAAATTTTTGTCTGCGGTTTATTATCGATTTTTTTTCTCTTCATTGGTATTTTGACAGATGTCACGTACAGTAGATTGAGTATTAAAAAAAAAACAAAGTAAAAAAAGTAAAAGTATAATTTTCATTTTAATTAAAGGAAATTTTTCTCTACATATGTGTACGTATGTATTGTATATTCAGTTTCAATAGTCAAGTTTAAATATATTAGAAAGGAAGAAATCCTTGACCTAAAAAAAAACATTAAATATGATGCTGATACTGACATTGTTCATGATGCTGCTGGTGCTCTTGATTGTTATAGATATTGACTATACGAGAATACATGTTGTATGTACACATTGAATATATTGGCTTCCATATGCAAGCTGCAGTAGTAGCAGTAACTTACTATCTTAAGCAACAATGGGCTACTTGCCTGCTTATCCAATTGTAAATCAAAGCCTATTTTACAATATATTATGACCTTTTGTGTTTTGGCACGAGTGGCTGGTTGGTTGGTAGGCTGAATGGCTGGCATTCTTTTGTTTTTGTTTATTGTAAACAACCAACAACAGCAACGGAAAAAAACCACATCGTATTTCTCTGCTTTTTTTTTCAAAAATTTTATCCCATTGAAATCATCGGAAAACTCAACCACCATAACGGCTACAGATTGTGCACTAGTGGTAGAACCATTTGTTCTGTAGGTTCTCTATTAAAGCAATCATTGCCTTCATCAACATCAACATCATTACCATCAGGGCATTAAGAAATCAATGAGATTTTTAATTTTTTTTTTTCAAATTTCTTGTATAATTTTCTATCTGGCATCTTTAACTTTTTGATTTGGATGAGAAAGTTTGAATTTTTTTTTAACATTTTTATTGCACACTTGTTTCTTATGATTATTATTTTGATCATTCATATTTGTGTTCTGGTTGATTTTTGACCCTCATATCTACATAGTATGTATGTATGTATGTGTATACTCGTAATAATTTAATTTTATTAGTAATTAAAAATAAAGAAGATGGTTGGTTGAATCATGACTGCAGTAGTCAGCCCTCATTCAACAAAATTTGTTACACATCATTGCTATTCAACTATTTTTTTTTTTCTTTTTAATTAAACTTTTTTTATTATTATTTTTTATTACTGTGAATAAAATTTGTAAAAAAAATTTCCTTTCTCATAATTAATTGAATAGTTTGATGATAAATACTTGCAAGTACTTACTTGGCAATACATGCATATGTCTCCATATTTTCAATTATTTTTTTCTAAATTTTTTAATTCTTATTTTAATTCTAAGGGCGTAATTTTTGGATAGAACATACATTTTTTTAAGAACTATTTAGAAACTGTTAATGAATTCCCCAGATATCTAATGTGTTTAGTGAATAAATTACAAAAGTAAATACTCGTATAAAAACTACAATAAAAAAAAAAACAAAAATTTTAATTAATATGACTGACATGCGAGCTCTTAAGAGACCAAGAACCTTAAATGTCACTCAAATTGTAAATACGTATGTATGTAGTTAAATAATTGCAATAATAAAATAAAGAATTAATTTCCACGTGAGTATTAAATAGTCATCTGAGGAGGGCATATAAAAGTTACTTTTTAATAAATTTCGTTTTCATAAGTACATACATAATTGGCTATTGCAACCCTTTTTCTGAGTTACGGCCTAGCTTCTTACAGCACCCATATTGTGTGCGTCAATTTTTACCCATGAATGCTGGAACCTGCAATTTATGTCGACTCCGAACGACAGAGTTGAAAAGCTTGTTCATGGCAATCAGTTACTCTCAGAGGCAGAAGATTGCTAAGGTGTTCGCCGAAAGAAAACATTTTTTCATATTACTTTCTTTCCAGATGCCAATGCTGGGGTTTGATCCCGCAGTTCTCACCCAGTAAGCCAACACACTACATGAAAAAAATGGAAAAAGTTTCCAAAGTCGTCCAAGTTGAGCAGAAACGAAATAGCTATAGACGTGCTTGTCTGCATGGCCGACTAATTAACTTTTTAGAATTTTTCTTTTGAGTAAGCATGAATTATAAATAATTATTTATTAAATACAAGCTTCCAAACAATTACTTTGTTATTAAATTAAACAAAGAAAGTTTTTTTCTTATTACAAAAGTATAAAACAAAATTTAATTATGAGATCCTTTAGGAAGGGAAATGACGGACCTGCTAGAAAATCTTCCTGGGAAGGCAGGTTAGAGAGATAATTAAATCATAAAGAAGGTTTAAAAGAAGGCCATCACAAAGGCCTGCAATGAGAAGGCCATTTGATATTTTCTGATGGATATAGGAACTTCGGCTATAGTGGTCTATGCGTCTAATGTGGACTAGGGGCTTTATTTGCAAACTAAAAGAGACTTAATGAATATTTTGCCGAATAATAAGAACTAATACCAGATGTTGACTCTTTAATTAAGCACTTTATGTGCGTTGTCATCTTTTTTTTTTAACAAGTACTGGAAAATTTTTAATTGATAGATTTTATTGGTTCTGTATATGCTCCAAAAACCTGTAAATGTTATAGATTCAATTGGTGAGTTTTTATACACAGCAGATCTATGAGAAGGCTTTGAAGATATCCAAAACCTTGCTTTAATTAACCAACCTAGTGAATAGACCTACCATATCTCTCGGAGAGTAATGCCAACAGGCTCATAGTGCAGTACCCACTACTACAGTCTTACTGATTACTTACTGGTTGCTTAAGAAGTGATTGGATTCTAAATACCTCACAAGGTGGTGATTTTTAATAATCTCGAAAAGTGTTTTGAAGAGAGTTTTCGGGATTACTTGCCTTATCCTTTTTAGGGATTGATATTACTTTAGCAATCTTCAAGTTAGAAGACCAATAAACGAGCAAGACCGGTCAATAGGCGCGCGAGTGTTGAATAGCACTCATTCAGAACCAGTCCTGTTATACAATCTGCGGGGACCGAAAAAACAATTTGCATAGACATTGATATTCTTTCGAGTTTGGGCATGGGTAATCGCGAATTACTTTAACATATTTCAGCTGGATGGTTATCCTTTTCAACCGGATTAGTAAATGTTTGGTAATATGAAAGAATAGTTTAAGTTGAAATAAAATGAAATTTATTTACTATTTTAGGAGCTGAACAGAAATCAGGGTTGTGCTGCAATATTAAATAATTGTTAAGTTATTGAAGTTTCGCAGGATATAATTACTTATATACTACACTCTAAAACTTTTCCCAAAATTTAGGTTCATATTATGTCTAAATTGGTGTGAAAATTTGTTGTTGTCTAAAATTTATATAAATTTCATTCGTAATTTTAAAAAAAGTAAAAAATTTACACAAAAAAATAAATTTGCTATCAAAATTGTTTATATTTTAAACAAATTATGTTTAAATTTACAAAATAATGTAAAATATTAAGCACATTTGCATAAAATCAGTAAAAAATTTGTAAATTTAAGCACTTTTGCCTAAAAATAGTTATAAATGTGTAATATTGGGAACATTTAAGTGGAAAAGTTGGAACACATGGTAAAAAGCACCGAAGAAGAAGTATTTATTGCAATAAAAACTTCAAAAGTGTCACGTCGTGTTCTGAAATTTTTTTAAAAAAGAAATTTGCAGTGGCTGCATCAATTATGTATTAAAAAGTGTTTTGTATTCAGCTGGTGGTGTTTATTTTATTTTATAACTAGTTTAAAAAATATTGTATATTAAAGTGTATATTAATTATTTTCAAAAAAGTGTTTATTGCAAAATTTGCAGAAAAAAAATGACAAAGTTTTAGAGTTTATCATCTATATTTCGTCGTAGAAATTAAAGAACGCTGTAACTGACAAAACATATGTGTATATATGTATTTATATCTATTTTTAAGTATATATAAATAGTTTGTAAGATATATAATTTACAATAAATTAAATAATTTTTTTGAAAATATGTATTATAGGCATTTTCATTTAAGGAGTGTTGAAAATAAATATATCAAAGGGGGGAAAATTAAACACAAATTGCCTAAATTATTTTAAAAAATTTTTCTTTATTTTTAGACATATTTTGCTTAAAAACTAACAAAATGTCTAAAAAACTAGATGCCTAATTTTAGGTCGAAAACAGTCTGTAAAGTGTTGCCTACTACTATCGACCTAATTTTCAGCAAAAGTGGTTTAGAGTGTATACTTTACAGATATTTAAAAAATTCAATTTTTGACTTAAGCTGTTCCTTTAAACCGACACAGTTATGTATGAATATTTGGCAGAAGTTTCTAAGGTAAGATAAACCAGGTAAATAATCAACTGTAGATACCCTGGAAAATTGAAAATATCACCTTTTTTCCATTTTTGTGTTTTTTTTTTTAACAAACATTTTAAGCCGATAAATCATGTAGAAGAAAGAATTTTTGCTATACTTTTACAAATTTATTTCATTTCCTTCATTTAAAGATTTCCCATGAAAAGTTTTGTTTTTTCGTAGATATATTTGATTTCGTGTCTTATTATAGATTAATATTGGCTCATATAATGGAATGCATTAATTTTCAAGACAATAATTAAAACACAATAAAACTAAAATGAATTATGGCCAAACAAATATACAATCCAAGGCGGAAAAAATTTAATGACAATATATGTGTTCCATTTTTTACTCCCTATGGAGCTGTGAATCTCAAGTTAAATAAACAGCAGGCTATTTCCCTTCTCTCTGTAATATGTATTGCATGCCAAAACAGGATATATCAATGAATTACTAACATTTGTATACTTTATTTTCTGATATACGTATGTATGTTTATATGTTAAAATATATACAAACATTTGTGATGTAATCAGAAAAAAAAGAAACTGTGGAAACCAGAACCACGCAAGCACACACCCTTATTTTATGGTCACACAACTGGTAAAAAGTGTAAAGAGTGTGTGTCGTCAGCTGGCAGCACACACGTTACATTTAAAACGTTAAGGGTTTTTGATATCAAAACAATGTTAAAAAGAAAAAACATTTAAAATCGAGTAAATATAAATATGCACAATTTGCGCCGGCGTAAAACCACCCCGTTTACATTTTGCATTAACTTGTATTTTTCTTTTCATTTATCAATCTTTTAAACAGACACCAAAGAACCTCAACCAGCTGTTTTTGCTGTAGCTCGTGTTATACTTGTAACGTATATTTATTGAAGGGCAGCAGCATATCAAATTATATAAAGTGTTAAGAGGGTTGGAACAACTTTTTCAAAAATAGAAAAAATATATAAATTTAATTAAAATATTAAAAAGAACTGCGCGGATTCATTAATAAAACACACTAATTTCAAATCGATAAAAAGAAAAAAAACAAAAACTAAATTGTATCTATGTATAAGTACTCAAAAGGGTGTCATATCCGTTTCCTTATATGTACATATATATTCATACATACATATGCATATGCACTTAAGATCGTGTCAAATTTATAATCATTCATGTACGCACGTACTCACATATGCCTGCACTTGCCTATTTTATATACGCACACCGGCAAAACTAATTTAATCAGCACTCCTTTTAAACATTTTTGTGTTTTTTTTAATAGATTTTTTTATTGTCATTTTTAGATTAATTAAGAAAAAAAGAATGCTGGTTAATATATTAAAATCATAGACCCAAAAATGTCAAATGAAACATTTGAAAAATGATGACTATACCAGATGCCATATTTTCTCTTTTCAAATAACATTTCATGTGGTTTTAACTGCTATTTTTTATTGTATATTGTATGCACTTATGTACATACATACATACTATTCATATACGTATGTATGTATCTATTTTTTGATTTTATTGAATTGATTGTTTACATGTATGTCTATGTATGTCTAAATCATGTTTTTTTGAATTATATTAAATTTAAATTAAATTATTTCTTTCTTCTTTTCTAAATACAGAAGAAGCCATTGTAGTGATTATTTGTGGTTATTTGGCTGGGGAGTTTATTTACGCATTTATATGCAAAAAAAAAAAAAAACAGCTGTCAACACTGGAAGCGAAATGTGTATGTTTGGTTTGAATTAATTCATATGTATGTTGTAGTGTTGTCAAGACCGGTTTTCGATTTACATATTCGAAAAGCCGGGTTTTCCTATTTTTCTGGTTTCTTTAAACCGGTTTTAAAAATGTATATTGTAGTGTTGTCAAGACCGGTTTTCGATTTATTCGAAAACCCGGGTTTTCTAATTTTTCTGGTTTCTTTAAACCGGTTTTAAAAATGTGGCGGTTTTCGAGTTATTCGAAAAACCGTTTTTTTAGTGTCGAACTATTCGACATTTTCGAATATTTTTCATTTTAGGTGTATGTATTATGTTTTACTGATTTTTGTCTAACAAATTTAAATAACGTGTGCAACACTTCCTGTTTTCTAAAAGATCTAAAAAACTAAATCAGATATACAATACAGCGCTACTCACAATTATCCCAACTTCTGCAATAAGTGAACGTGTCTTTTCAGTAGGCTCAACAATAATAATAAAGCTAATACTAATAAAATACTCTAAATATTTTAAGAAAAATAATAAAATGTTTAAATCTTGAATAATTATTTTTAAACCCACTTAAGAAGTATTTGCTATGTCGTTCATATTATTTTTTCCGCCACTGTATATATAGTTTTCAGAATGTTTTTTCGGTCTTAAAGATGTTAGATCATAGTGTGCCCGATTTTATAATTTATTTATTTATTTATTTTTTTAAATTCCATTTTTGGGTTTATTCCGATTTTGTTTTTGGTTTCTTAGAATTACGTTTCTTTAGTTTAGGAGATTTATTCTCAAGCTATGGTTAGCTCCGAGAGCAAGGACGTCTTTTTTATGCTTTATAACTTTCCATATGTAGTATCTTTCTTATCTATAAGTTTGGTACTGTTTACATATGCTTTTAAGACAATACATTAAAATCTAAAATTTTCCGTATTCAAATAATTTTATAATTTTTGTATCTTTTATTGTTTTAAAAAATAAGGCTCAAAAAATTAAATTAATTGAAAAATTTCATAAAATAATATTCTCTGTGCGATCAAATTTTTAAAAAATTTTTATAGTTATATACATACATATTTCGCAAATTACAATTACTGCTGACAATATTTGAATTTTTTCCAAATTCGGAACGTACATACATTTTTTTATCTTTGCAAATTTTTATAAACTTAAAATAAAAATTTATTTTAATTTCTAATTTACATTAGAAAAAAATTGATTTTGAATCTTTTTTGTATGTCAGTGTAGTACCCAAACACACATTTTTAAGCGATTTTAGTTTGAAGGACAAAAATACATTAAATTTTTTTTTACATAATCGCACATCTTTGTAAGGTAGTCATTCAGTACCGGCCTTAAATAATCACTCCACTCCTATTAGGTAAAAACATTTCAAAACTGAAAACCTTAAATGCGCTTAGCAGTTTATCACAGCAAAAGAAAATTTGTCATGCAACCACAGAATTGTGGTAATGTCGGCCGGTCTTTTATATTTTCTCTTGTTCTAGTTGATGACTTTAATAATTTGAAAAATTGGCAACATGGCACAAATACATACAATGTACATAAATACGCATTTGTATTGTTTTCAAAAGCACCAAAAATTCCATGTCAATTCTAAACAGTTGCAATAAAGATTTTCAGCATTAATGCGAGTCCTCTTCTCTTGAGAGTCAATCGTTATTCATTCATAATGTACATTTGTATGTATGTTTGTAGTTTTCGCTAAAATATGAGTAAAATTTTGTGTAAAGAAATGCACTCATGCATTTTTGAGAATGAAAGAGAAATGATAACATGTATAACGGTTTTAAAAAATGAGTACATAAACTTTATATTACAATGTTTTCAACCACCATACAAACAAAAAAAACGAGCACTAAAAACTTCTCTTGCAGAATCAAAGGAAAGCATAGATAGACAAACTAACAGACCAACTGCTTAATAAAAAAAGGGCGTAACTCCTTTTTTGTAACGTAACGTTACAGGCGTAAGAAAAAAGTTAATAAAATTCTTCAAATTTTACTTATGGATATGTATAAAAAGAATTTTAATGCAATTTTAGTATAACTTTTTACTAAAAGTAAGTTTGTATACAACAGCATTCATTAATCTGCGAAGTAACTGTTGTCAGAGCATATTTCACTAGTGTCACTAATCCGAATTTTGGGGATTTCCCTATTGCAAATACGTAAATAGTTTAAATAGAAACAAAAAAAGTGTTCATGTGTTAGAGCTTTCACATTATGTTTACGTTTTAGAGTAGTCTGTATAGAACAAAATTTGTTTACGATTCTAAGACTTTCACCCTTTCGAGTGTCCACGTTTTTGCGAGCTGATTGTATTCAATTGATTTAATGAAGTGAAATATGTAAATTGATATGAAATAATTTAAATCAAATAAAGATGAATAAAAAGTGATATTTGTTTTTTAGTAAGTACTGTCGAGTATAGCAAGAATCTGTTTTAAAAATTTACTAACTATTTATGTAGGTATTAAGTTCTATTATCTTAAAAATGATTGTCAAATTAAGTTCTAACTTATTACGCTCGGTGCAATGGAATAAACGAGAGTTCCTACTGCGAATCGAAGTCACAACCCCAGCACCAACAGACTAGATATGTTCATCCATACATACATATACATATGTACAGACATATGTATGTAAGTATATACAGTCATGGACATAAGTATAGGCACAAGCAGTACTTTAAAATAAAATAAACGTTTTTACGTATTCCCAGACTTGAAATAATAATGTTATTAACTGATTATGACTACAGGATATGTACATTAACAAAATAACAAAAAAACTAAAACAAATTAGTTTCAGGAACAAAACAATATCAAAAAGTACTAAATAAACTCAGTTTTCTATAGGACAAAATTATAGGCACAGCCATTATTGTGCAGGCAAAAAATCATACAGAAGCTTGAATTAATATTTTGTTGGCAATCCATTTTGTTTTATAACAGCCGTTAACCTATCTGGCATGAAATGTACCAATTTTTTGTGTGCTCTTCGCCTATTTTATTCCATTCTCCGAATGACGTTGCCTTAAGATCAGCTTTGCTTAATAACTTCTCTGTTCGAATTCTTCGGTCCAATTCTTCCAACAAATGTTCGATGGGATTTAAGTCTGGGGACTGCGGAGGATGTGGCAAGCCATGTGCGGTGTTATAAACAAGTCACTACTTCACGTCGCGAGCCGAATGTTTCGAATTAGTATCATGCTGGAATGTAAATGACTGATGTAATCATAATCAGTCATAATCAGTTAATAACATTATTATTTTAAGTCTGGGAATACATAAAATTTTTTACTTTATTTGAAAGTACTGCTTGTGCCTATACTTATGTCCATGACTGTAACTCAAAACTCGACAATAACTATTTTATATTTATTTTATTTTGTTTATTTATGTCACGTAGTGTTCTTTAAATTATTTTATTATTCTATTTAAAATATTTAAATTTTAAGAAACTATGTATATATATAATACAAAGATAAGATTCATAACATTATATTAAAGTCGTTCTAATACATTCTTCTCATCTTTTCTAAATGGTAAAACATTTACAAATTTTCTTATATTTTTATATATTTTTCTTGTATTTTATAAAGGACTACAATAAAACTAGTCTCTTTAGTACTATTGAATTTATGTAGTCTTTTGTTTTTTTGTAATTTTTTCAATACTTTCCACTTTCAATGGTTGTTAGATTTTATAATTCAACAACGTACCGATTACTGCTATTGGAGCCTATCGAATAATAACTGTTTTCTGTAAAACAAAATAAGATATTTAAGAAATTTTACCCTGATTTAAATTACATTTAAACAATTTTTTACCTTCATCACTATCGAAAGAATAGAAATTTTCATCGTCTCGCACTAAACTGCGACGATTACGTCGAGTTTGAAGTTGTTCGGAATCTTTGCGAATCGTAAGTGGTGTGACTTCAGCTGAACTGATTAGACTAGAGGGATAGGGTAGTGGAGATCCATAAACTGAACTTGGTTGTGAAAAGTTCGAATTGACATCTTGACAACTGTTTGAAATCGAAATGCTGGGTATTGACATGTTGCTGCCTCGGTTGTCGAGTATTATTTGTGAGGAAACTTTAGGAGGAATTAAAGATGTAGTTTCTGGGATTGGAGTTGTTTGTAAGTTGTTGTTGGGTATATCGGCTGAATCAATTGAGAACGATTTTTGCATTACAGGATGGTTCGTCGGTGTGGTGTCCCTAAATCTTTCTAAAACAGTTCTGGTTGTAGGAATATCGATAGAGTCTTCTTCTTCACTGTAGTCTTCGGAGTCGTTGTTTCTAAGAGGCTTTCGTGGTATTATACGAGGCCTTTGTTTAGGACCATCTGGCTCAAATCGAGAAATAAGTTTGTTGACTTTTCCTACATCTTCGGGATTAACTTGCTCGTCGTATGCAAGGCGTAGTGAAGCTGTTTTTACTAAAGGTTTTGAAATACGTGTTGAAATAACATTACGTTCGGGAATTTTAGGAGGGGCTGGTGGTGCTGGTCGATTTAGTGATATAGGTGGTTTTGTTAGAGGTAATGGTGGCGGAGGTTCTGATGGACAGGCTGTCTCTTCAGAGGATTGGCTTAATGTCGATATTTTAGACAGTCTTATAGATGGTTGCCTTTCTGGTAATGGGCGTGGAGGTGGTGATATTGATGGTGGCGGTGAAGGTGTTTTGGAAGGAGGGCGATCAAGTTCGTCATCATCATTTTCGTCATTCTTATCATATTTGTCTACTTCGTCTTGTTCGCTTTCTTCATTATCATCTTCACCACTGTCAACGGCTTCCTTGTAATCTAAATTTCCTGTAAGACTTTCCTGACTATTGCCATATGATGTTGATTTTAATTTTGATTCGTTACTTTCCTTAATATCAACATTATTTTTAATTGCTTGTGTTGATATTTTTGCCACTTCAGAAGGGTGGTCATTCAACGGCTTATCTGGATCTTTACTACTTACGTGCTCAGTCGGCTCTTGCTCTTCAATCCTAACCACTGGTGTATTTTTAAGTTCATCATCGAAGTCTTCGAATGCTGTTAAAGCACCGCCATGTTTTTTTTGCATTTCAAAAAGATCAATGCTTTTGGTTTTATAAATTTTCTCATTTTTCTCGCCCTTCTGAATTTTCCAGGGCTCATCATTTTCATTGACACTATTCAAAATAGCAACTGACGGTCCTCGCGGTATGTCCTTGATCCAGGAATCTTCGGAACTAGAGTCAATAGATTGTTTCCGCAAGTGGCCCTTGAAACTGGATGTGCCGATTGAGTCTTTGGAAAGCTTACGCTGTAATGGTGGTGACATATCCATATACGTGGCTACCATATCCTTGTTAGGTATCCAGTTGTCCGGTTTGGTATCTGGTGTTGACTCTTCAGCCGAATCTGGTGGCAATTCCGTTATAATAGGTGTGGTAGCATGAGATCGAGGACGTGTCACAGCTATTATTAAAGTGGATTCGAAAATGTCTGAATTGTCTTGATGTATAAGAACCCTGGGTAATTCATCATCATAATCGGTGGTATCATCTGAGAGTATTGGTTTAGTAGTCCAAGCAGTTCTAGCAGCAGGTACTGTAATTTGTTTAGCTTCAATTATAGATTTCTTAATGAATTCCTCTCTAGTTTCAGTTCCTTCATCATCGGAACTGTAATGGTAGAAAGGTCGTGGAATAGGCGGTGGAGGTCGTGGCATAGTTTTTGTCGGTGGCTTAGATGTGGTAGGTTGTACTTCCTCATCCTCGTCGTCGGATTTTGATTTGTCTGATTTACTTTTATTATCAGAGTCTGGCTTTTTCTTTAAGTACTTTTTGGTTTCCGAAATCTTTTTCATAGTTCTCTGAGGCACTAAACTGGCTGCTACCATACCCTTTTCTATCTGAAACTTTGCTCGGGCAGCTAAACTTTCCTTATAAGTATCACCACCCTCTTCATCCTCATCCGGGTCATCGGTACTCTCATGTCTGCGAGATCTTATATGTTTAAGTTTTTTCATAAGAGAACCCACTGGTTTATCCCGTTTTTGAGGAGAAGTTGCCTCATCGTCCTCATCGATATCGGTTTGATGAGTATCAGGCTTTTTCTTAAAGCTCTTCTTCCACGCCTGTAGTTTATTGCTAATTTTATGCATGGGAGATTCATTATTACCCTCTTCATCGGGATTCTTATCTACATGATCTGTAGAACGGAAGCGTTTAAGACGTTCGGTAAATTGTTGGGCTTTCGAAGTTTTTGATTTATTTTCGGAGTTTGTTTCTTCATTTTCAGTTTCACCTGTCGCTTGCATAGACTGTGGTAGTTTTATAGATTTTTGGAAACGTTTGAAATTTTGTTTAATAGCATTTAAAGTTTTTTCAGATTTTTCTTGGGCTAATTCTTCGTTTTCTTTAGTCTCGTCCAATGATTGGTGAGGACTTAATGGAGCTTTACGTTTCTTTTCGGAAGCTGCTCTAGAAACATCACCTTCAGATTTGTGTTTAGTTAAACGGCCTATACGTTCCCTGAAGCTTTTTGATTTTAGAGGACTTTGCATCCTATCAATTGATTTGGACGGAGAACTACGTTTCTTAATGGAGTAAAGTGTACTTTTATTAGGTTGACGTTTCGGTGTATCAGATATCTCCTGTTCATCTAATTCTATATTATCTATATCGTCTTTGTCAGTATTTTCATTGTCTTCCTCTAGAGACATGCTGAGTGGTATTTTGCGCACACCAGCGAAACGTGTAGAAGCTATACCAGGTTTTCTTGGTGGAGGTGACGATTCCATGCCACTCTCATCACCACTTAGTTCACTTAAATTTTTGGGAGCCTTATGAGTTTCTGGATTTTGAGGAGAATCCATAGGACTATTGCCATAAGATTCTTCAGAGTCTTGCTTGGAAACCTTGAACCGAAATCTGTAGTTATCCGCTATATCTCGATCAATATTGTCTTGAATCCTTTGTTCCCGACGCCGCTCCTCATCGTAGCGATGAACATATTCGATTATCTCAATGTTATCCTTATGCACCACAGTTCTTTTGGCAAATATATGTTTCAATTTAAATTCAGTTACGTCTTTATAACCCTTCTGTAGCTTTTCTGTAAAAGACATTTTAATGTTTTGCTCCGATTGAGCTTGAAACTCTCGAGCTATAGGCGGCGCTTTAACAGGACTAATGGGCCTTGAATAGCGTTGTTCAAAACGTTGACTCAGAGGCGAAGGATAGAAGTCATCTATACCACCTGCATTACGATATGAATTTTCTTCGTCCTCACGATGAGATGCCCATTTAGACGCTGTTTCACCACCACGTTTTCTCATCAACGAGGATATAGTCGATATACGTGTAGGCGTACGATTTATAAATTCCGAAGGTGGCGGACCCAACGGTAGTGTTAAATTATCTGGTTTAACTGTGGGTATTTGTTTCGAGGAAGATCGACGTGAAGTCGAATTGACATCTTCTCGTGAACTGCGAAAAATTTTACGGGATTTCAATTTTGTTATTGACTTTGGTAATTTAATTTGTGGTAAAGGTGGAATTTTTGCTGAAATCACAAAAAAATTGAATAAGTAAACTATCTCCCACCCCCATTGATTGATTGTTCAATTAATGAATCTAAATTATTTCAAAAAGGTTTTGTTTTGCTAAAGGGACTTCAAGAAGAAAGAACGTAAATAATTGCTATTGATTTATTTTCTGTTCTTTCCCCCTCACTCTATATGTCACTACTAACCTCGTATTGTATCCACATCAAATTTTGAACATAAATTACGCAAATCCATTTTTATTTTTTATGTTTTTTTTTTTATTCTTATTCTTATTATTTTGTTTTTTTCTGATGTATTAATTTATTGCAAATTACTTCTTAATAATTATTATTAACTTTAGCATTTATTTTGTTTGTGGTTGATGTTTTGTTAACGTTTTAATTAGTTTTAATATATTTAAAATAATTAATAATGCCAATATAATACCGATTGCATTACTACTACCGTTCTGTAACGTATCCAAAAACATTTTACTCTGACCAGACCAACACTGTACAATCGTCTACCCCTTCTATTTTTCTTATTTCCCTCAATGTATTTATTTTAAAATACTTTTGGTTTCTGTTTTCATTTTCTAATACTAATTTAATTAACGTGTTTGTTTTTTTTGTTATTTTTAATTTTTTTTCTTGTATTTCTTTTTAAATTTTACCTTTTCGGTTTTCTAGAGCATTTTCATTTTTCTTCAACCACTGGCAATTTTCATACAAATGTGTGAATAATATCAGACGAAAAAAAGGGTATTAAAGAAACGGTGTTGCTTCAAGTTAATTTATTATGTTACATAAGGGCGTAGGTGGAATGGAGTAAAGAAGTAAATTTTCTTTTTATGCTTTTTTGTTAGATAAATACCCTTAAAATTTTAAATTTAAATTGGGAAAATGTATGCAAAATAAAAACAAATAAGAACATTGTACAGTGCATGGTTGTGGAAGTGGAATTATAATTAAGAAATGTAATCAAATATCATTTTTCCGAATCAACAGAATTAATTCCAAATACTCAATTATTGAAAGGTGGTACACTGATAGAAAAGGTGAATAATATAATGAATCTTGATGTTATATTGGATCATAAACATAATTTTTTGATATCACATTGCATTATCTAAGACCTAATTATGGGCTTGACAAAAAACTATATGCTTCTCTAGTTCGCCCTTTACTTTAGTATGGATCAATTATACACATTATATTCAGATTAAAAGTATTGAATCAGTGCAGAAGTAATTTCTAATATTTTGTTTAATAGGCCTTGGCTAGAACTAATATGTGCCGCCTTCATACGTTGATAGCTGCATTTAAAATTCCTATGAAAAAAAATAAAGACAAAATAACATAACAACTATCATATCGTACCTCCCTCATTTTACAAACAGACTACGCAACTGTAAAGCCTGACTAAAATTGAGTCATAGCTGTGACACATGTAAGTTAACAGCAACAAATGTACATCTTCTTATAAAAAACAGTTACTTTGAACATATTACGCCACGAAAATTTAACCCAAAAGCCCTTAATATTCACATATGCAATGCCATAGAGCAGGGTTGAGCAATCAACGGCCCCATTTAAATTTTTAAGCACATATTAATAATTAACACAACTTTATTTATAATAAACATTAGAAAATAAAAATTAAAAAACAAAAATAATAAATAAAAACAAAAACAAGCGGAATTGATGAGTACGCACCTTTCTAATCGTACATCACTCTGTCTTGATCGGTCTTTATTTCGGATTATGAATATTTATTTTATGGTTGAAAATTATTGTTTGCAAATGTAAGAACAGAGACATCATTTGCTTTGCATTTTTCCTCAAAAAAAAAGGAAATTTCTCAGGGCACACATATGCGACTTATTAATGTTTTCGATGTTTACTGAGAGAAATACATTTTTTAAATAAAACACATTATTCTGCATAAGATGCTGTTTTCACAATTTTAATTTCCGTTTTAGAAAAACCGCGTTATATTGAAGTTAACTGTAATTAAAATATATCTATACAATTTAAATAAAATACTTGGCAGGTCGCAAAATGATGTGTAACGGGCAGCGTGTTGTTCATCCCTGCCATAGACTATATGCCAGTTAAGTGTGACATGGTTAAAAGCTAAAAATGAAAATAATTCAAAACATTTTACTCATCTCTTTGTATTGTTTTCTTTTCTATATTTACTTTCTTACCTTGCAAAATGCAATAATTTCGTTTTCATTCTGTTTTTCTATTTATTTTCAGAGTCGTCTTATAGCCAGCAACGTGTGTGTTTCATTTTTTTTTACAGATTTCCAGCTAAAAAATATTTGTTCGTCTTTTTTAAAAGTATAAAAAGTTGTAGAAACTATTGGTATAAAAATTAAAGTTTTTTTTTAAATTTATAAAAACGGCATTCCATCAAAAACTTTCTAATATCACCCCTCTCTGATAAGGAAGGGGTAAAGTTTTATAAACCGTCAGCTGTCCAGGGAGCACAATTTGTAACAAAGTCTTACCTTCCCCAAAGTACAGATAAATATTAACAGAATGAGGCGGCATTCGTCCAGAACGCTGGCCATCGTCCTGCTACTTGCCGTTTTAGGCATCACAACAGCCACAAGTAAGTATTTCTTAAAATTTTCTATATTTTCATTTCTGTGATTTACATACATATCGTCGCAAGAATTAAAGAACGCTGTAACTAACAAAACATTTAATGTTCACCAGAGCCAAAAAGCCTGTATGAAAGTAGAACAAAGACACTGGTATTTTTCAAAAAGCAGACGGCGTAAGTGTTTTTCCGTTGATCGTAGAAATCTAGGACCGGGACCATCCGACGCGTATTTTTTTTTTATAAAAGTGATGCAAAAAACGTATATTCGATTTTTTGTCAGTTACAGCGTTCTTTAATTCTTGCAACGATATACATATAAACAAAATGTTTAATACGTATTCCTTCTTTCTAAAGAGAATTTATAAAAAGAGAATTTTATAATTTGTGTTATTATATACTCGTATCTTTACAAAGAAAAAAAATTTATACATATATAAATACTAGCTTAAACCCGTCGTCGCCGTAGTCTAGTGGTTAGTGTGTTGGCTTACTAAGAAATGAGCCCTGGGCACCCAGCTCCGACACCTTAAAAAAAAAGAAATATGAAAAACATGTTTCTTTCGGCGACTACCTCAGCAGTCTTCTGGCAAAAGAGTAATTAATTGCCATGAACAAGCTTCTCAAGTCTGTCGTTCGGAGTCGACATTAAACTGTAGGTCCCCGGTACTCATGGATAAAAATTTACACACACAACATGAGTGCTGCGAGAAGCTAGGCCGTAATCCTGATACAGAGTTGTAAAGGCCAGTTATGTATGTATATAGCTTAAACCCGGCGTGCTTCGCTACCCCTACCAGTATCCTTTGTCCACATTTTTCGACTGATGATTTTTAGTGACTACTTAGTAATTCAGTTTGTAGTCTCCATGGTCTAGTGGTTAGTGTGTTGGCTTACTAAAACGATAGCGCCGGGTTCAAATCTCAGCTCTGATATCTTGGAAAAAAAAGAAATATGAATAAATTATTTCTTTCGGCGACTACCTCTCAGCAGTCTTCTGGCAAAAAAATGGCCGCAATGCGAAAATGACCCCAAAAATTTTAATGTACTTATATTTTTAGATACCATTAGTACATAATTAAAGCATTTTTTATGAGGATTTTCGGAGATGATCAAAGCCAAGTTTTGGAGAATTTTGGGAATGATAGTTTTGAATTGGAATAAAAAAATAAAGCAATCTGACAACTGAGTGTAGGATTATCATTAAAACCATTCAACACTTTCTAAAAAATGGCTTTTCTACACAATGTTGAGCAGCATCAGGATATACTTCTATAATTTTTATAATAATAATTTAATTCGAGCTCTCCTAATTTTATGAGATAAAATTGATTGTTTGTTTAGACTACCAAATCGTTTTGTTGGAAATTTTTATAGTATCTCTCTGTATGTCTGGGAGGAACTATAGATATAAATTTAAAAATTACTGGGAGTGCCACGCCCTAACATAGTAAATATATTTTTTAAAATAGTAACAGTAAGAGACTCTAAATTTGGTCTAAACACTTTCATGGTAAACACAAGTCATTTGTCAAAAATTAGACAGAAATAATCAAGTGGGCATGATAGCTCCCATACAAAATAAATATTAACTTTTCTATAGCACAAAAATCGTAATAGCAAAAGTTTTTAATTTCGGTGTAAATAGATTATGAAATGGCCGAAATTGGACAAGTGGCGATGTTGGATTTTTAAAAGTGGCTCTCTCAAAACTTATTTATATTAAACTTTTTATTTAATTTAAATATTTTTTATTTAAAAATCTAAGAAAATAAACTTCCAGATGAAATTCCTTAATTTTCTTGAAAAATGTGTCAAATTAACTTACAACGAATAAAAATATTTACCCAACATGCCTTTTCAAATTTATAAGATCACTATTCTGTTTTAAAAATGCTATTGAACAGTGTTAATAATTTGTAACATGATTGAAAAATACAAAATATTTTTAAAAAACGAAAAATTAAGAAATTCCTAATTCATGTTTTATTTTTTCGAAAACTTCTGTACATACTTATTATATTTATTTGCTATTTAAATTTCAACAACCAATTAAAATATAATTTTTAAATTAAATTTAAAACAATATTTACACCTGACGACGCTGTCATTACTCATGACAGTAACAATGTATACATACAATATACTAGGAAACTTTCTAACCCTTCGCTCTGCTGTTCAACTTATTTTTGTATGATACGAGTATATGAAGGCAAATATTTTAAAAAGAATTTAAAAACAAAAATTAAGAAATTTTTATAAAAAAAAATTTATTTTTATTGGCAGTGATTTAGGTCATACATAGTACGTACCTTTATATTTTTAGTTTTTAATTTCCAGAGCTCTTGTAAAAAACTAATTGCTGCGAAATGTACACATGTATTCCAAACTTGCTGTTCTATATTTTGTATAATAGTAATTATAGCCATAATGATTTTAGGGACGCTTACGTTACATTAGATAATTTACATAATTTTTTACCACCAGTACGTAACGTTATTATTTAAATTAAATAATTATTAAAAAAAATCGTTTTTTTTTTTTTTTTTATAAATAAAAAAAATCTTAACCTACACATTTTGATAGAATTGGATCATCTAAATATACTCATAGAACAAACATAACACAACTACTTTCTTCCCTGTGCTCCAATAAATAAATGGAATGCCGCTGTACACGGCAAATTGTAGAGACATTTAACTTGTGCTTGTGCAACTTCATTGAATTTATGGTCATGGCATCTGTTACTAAAACATTTGTTGGTGCTGCTCTTTTATTGTAACTCACAAATTCTGCCGCCAAACATTTGTATTGAAACCAACATCATCAGGAACATAATCATCATCGACAGCATCTATTCATCTTTGTCTATTGAGTAGATGCTTTAATGGTTGTCTGTCCGTTTGCTCAATGAGTTGTTGTTAGTTTCTCATCATTTCATAGATTGTATTGCACTTTATAAAATTAGTCTATTGTTTCGGATATGCATACAATCATACATTAGTAAGTGGAAGGGGATATTCATAAAATTTCTTTTGTCTACCTTTTCAAAATTGAATAAATGAATTGTAGACAATTCCTCAACTTCCCTCCCCCTATATAAAAGTAAAAAATGTATCCATGCGTGCATGCATTTTTCCTAAAGAAAATTTAAAAATGAAATGAATTTTATTTAGAAAAGAAATTTTCTTTTTTTCTGGCCTAAAATTTTCTTTCTCAGAATTGTTTTGAAAATAGTTAACACGAGTACTTAAATTGAAATCTATTGTTATGGTTTTTTATTTATTTTTTTTTTTCTTATTTGAATAACAATAAAAACAAACTGTTAAAAAATTTCGAAATTCGTATTATTGTGTTGCATTTTTCGCTCCCAACTAATATGAAATCAAGCTGTGGAAATTTGATGCTTTTTTAAGTTGATATTAAACCCAAATCTCGTGCCTTTATTTATGTCAAGCTTATATTTGTTGTTTTAATTGAGCTGAAGTTAATGACAAGTAATTCAATACTACATACTTGTAAAGTTTAATAATAATTTAATATTATACTGAAATTACTGCTAAATGAATTATTATTGATAACTGAAGTTTTATTAAATTGTGTTCAACTGATATTCCCAAATTATTTTAAAATCTTCAAATAAAAATTCATTTCACTGGTCGACTGGAAAATGTCACAAGAACAAATTTTTGTAATGGGCGTGTTATATATTATCCCTTTTATATATTTATTCGCCTATATTACATCATAACTCGGGAACAGTTGAGTGGATTTGAAAATCTAAAACTGAAAAAGATACTGCAGGAAACTGCATTTAAATAATTTTAAATCAATTTTATGCTATGTAAACAGTTTTACAGTTATTCAGAGTCTAACGTCGAAAGATGGAACACACATAAAAAGTTTTAAGATTTTTGCTCTCTTAAGCCTCAAAAAAGTGATAACTTTCTTACAAACAAACTAAGCTATACTTCATGAAAATCGATAAATACATATTTAAAAGATAAGAGGTCCCCCCCCCATTCAAGATGCCCATCTGCAAGAAAAACCGCTCCCTGACATATCCAATCTATTCTACCAGAAACGAATGATCAGTGGCGCGATTCAGTAACATATTTTTACGATAATCACATTGTTTTCAACAGTAAACAACAGAATTGTCGATATTGCTATTCATTATCTTTTGTTCACGATGGCTGTGTCGTAAACTAACACCAAAAATGTTTTTGCTGTTTATTCAGTAGGAAAATCGTAAACTTTTTTATTGAAATTTTGTAGAGAGATGTGCCTACGCTATTAACTAGTTTGTTTGAAAACCATTTTTGTGTGTTTTTATACCCAAAGAAACTAGAGGTTTGTAGCTTTGCTAACTTTCTACCCATTTTAATTGCCAACTACTCAAAAACTGACTTATTTTATACAGTGCTGCCCCAAAATTGCAATTTTAACATAAAGAAAATTACAGTTGTCGACTGTCGATAAAATTTACTTAGTGAATCACATAATCGTTACTGCAAACAATAAAAACTGTGGACTTCTTTTGCGAATATCGTATTGTTAAAAGTTATTGAATCGCGGTACAGGAGTACAGCGCCACCTTCTGGGAAGATCACAGCTAATCCGATTAGTGAAGACCTCACTCACTCACTCACTCACTATCAACATCCACCGACAAATGGGGCAATTGCTGTTGATCATTCAGGGTGAAGGTATAACACTTGCCTTTAAGTGATCAACTGATAGCAATTTGTCTCATTGACACATGGCGATCAATGGATTTAAAGAAAAAAAATTTTCTATATTCTATCTTCAATATTCCAATACAATGCACTGCATGAGTAGGGGTTTACTCCTGAGTCTCCTAGTCTTAAAAAAATATTGATTTTAATCACACTCAAGTGATCAAAATAGCGTTTTTAGTTTGTTTTCATCAGATCGAGAATTACCGTAATGGGCGTGGCAAATAATACTATAGTGATGTAAAAATACTATATGTGGACTTTTGATAAAATATAAATGAAAAATTTCTTTATTATTACAGTTAATAAAATTGTTGAAAACGTATCTATATGTCTAGTCGCGATACTTCTAAAAATCTTAGATCAAAGGATATGAGAATTCTCTAATCATGTAGTAAAGGACTTTGTTTGTTTTCAGCAAAACACTTTGAACTGTTTCCGTTCGATGCACGTTTTCATGCTTAAATTTTAAAATCAAGTCGACAGATATGCTTTAACTTTTTTTTTTAATTTTTGAAAGGATGTTTTTTCTTTAAAGTAAGTTCAAAGGAAAATGCATATGAAAGAAAAAGGATTCTTCAATAATGTTGAAAATAATAAAATAAGGAAAGTGTTGCAAAGATTAACCAAAACAAACCAGGTTATTCTAGAAGATACTCAGCAAAGCACGTACAGTCAACTCGCGATAACGTGAACTAAGTGTTTTACCAAGGCAATTTACATTTTCACGATTTTTCACGATTTCGAATGTCAAATTCGGATATTCTATTTACCATCCGAAATAATATGTTAGTAAAAAAATGTGAAACTAGTATTTCAATGAAATAGTTTATTGATTAAAATGATTATAGTAGAGATTTCCCAATTAAAAGTATGTAAAAAGTTTAATAAAGTAACACACTTCTGAGACGTTCATGTTTTCGCGAGTTGGCTGTATATATGTATGTGAAAACGTTCATAAATTCATACGTCATCATTATTATTATTATTATTATTTTAAGTATATTTTGCTGTCAAAAAATGCTGTACGTACTTAAGTATATATGTACATACATACATAACTGGCCTTTACAACCCTGTGTCAGGATTACGGCCTAGCTTCTCGCAAACTCATGTTGTGTGTGTAAGTTTTTATCCATGAGTACCGGGACCTACAGTTTAATGTCGACTTCGAACGACAGACTTGAGAAGCTTGTTCATGGCAATTAATTACTCTCAGAGCTTTTGCCAGAAGACTGCTAAGAGGTAGTCGCCGAAAGAAATATTTTTTTCATATTTCTTTTTTTTTTAAGATGTCGGAGCTGGGTGTCGAACCCAGGGCTCATGTCGTAGTAAGCCAACACACTAACCACTAGACCACGGCGACTACTAAGTATATACATATGTATGTATGTGTATGATAATTTTAATATTAAGTTAAATTTTATTTACTTAAAATATATGTTATTACTACTTTAATTTTAACTGTTTGATTTAATTTTAGTCAACTCACCGCCTCGCATTATTAAACAACCGCCCACAGATGAACTTTTATTTAAAGTTGCTCAACAAAACAAAGAAAGTGATAAACCCTTTATTATAGAATGTGAAGCTGAAGGACAACCAGATCCAAGGTAAGTTGTCAAATATTTATTGTAACTCCTTTTATTGGCTTAAATTTGTCTTGATTTTTTTTTATTTTTCTTTTAAATAAAACATATATAAGAAACTTATGCAGAAATTTAAATTAAGTAAATAAATAAATTCAGCAAAAGAAGTTTAATAATTCCAATATATTTATAACAGGAAAGAGGAAAAGTGTAAGTGATTTTGCTGTCGTGGCGGGCTACTGTCAGTAAATTGTTCATTTTTTTTTTAATTTTTTTTTGTGTTTTAAACAAAATATTTTGAAACGTTTTCAAAATATACGCATAAAATTGTAATAAATCTTTTTAAACAATTTTAAAAG
This sequence comes from Metopia argyrocephala, assembly GCA_963576795.1. Taxonomy (NCBI): domain Eukaryota; kingdom Metazoa; phylum Arthropoda; class Insecta; order Diptera; family Sarcophagidae; genus Metopia; species Metopia argyrocephala. The sequence goes on from OY756208.1 coordinate 2,805,488, forward strand.
CTTTCAATACAACAACTGCAGTTGATGTGCTCATCATACTAAAGACGATCCAGAATTACCTGTGTGAAGATAAATTTTAAAATTTATGACCCTAGACACAAACCATGTAAGTTAACAGAGCTATGTTATGATGTTAACAGACCTCTGTTAAGCTAAAAAATTAAGGATTTTGAAAGAACAAGGATAAAAAACATATTTTTTTGAAAAAAATAAATAAAAAAATTATGAAACGGCAACTAAGGCCCTACTGCTGTTAAAAAATGCGAAAATTTTGAAAAAATTACATACGACTGATATATTAATAGCAAAAGAATACACAAACTTCATATGCGCATTAAAAATCAATCTAAAAATATATCAGGACAACGTGGGCGGAAAAAAATAGTCTTATTTTATAGGGAATAAATCCCACTAACAATATTAACCACCAAAACCCTTAACAGAACAACTTAAAATATGATTTTTTAAGATTTTTTGAAATTTCAAATTTTTTTTTCAACATTATCCTTTATTGGAGGAAAACAGGACAACATGGGCGGATGACATTGGTCTCGTTTAATAGGGTTTTAGTCCTATTAACTGAATTAATCGCCAGAATTCTTAACAGAACAACTTAAAATATGATTTTTTAAGATTTTTTGAAATTTCAAGTTTTTTTTTTAACATTATCCTTTATTGGAGGAAAACAGGACAACATGGGCGGATGACATTGGTCTCGTTTAATAGGGTTTTAGTCCTATTAACTGAATTAATCGCCAGAATTCTTAACAGAACAACTTAAAATATGATTTTTAAGATTTTTTGAAATTTCAAATTTTTTTTTTAACATTATCCTTTATTGGAGGAAAACAGGACAACATGGGCGGATGACATTGGTCTCGTTTAATAGGGTTTTAGTCCTATTAACTGAATTAATCGCCAGAATTCTTAACAGAACAACTTAAAATATGATTTTTAAGATTTTTTGAAATTTCAAATTTTTTTTTCAACATTATCCTTTATTGGAGGAAAACAGGACAACATGGGCGGATGACATTGGTCTCGTTTAATAGGATTTTAGTCCTATTAACTGAATTAAGCGCCAGAATTCTTAACAGAACAACTTAAAATATGATTTTTTAAGATTTTTTGAAATTTCAAATTTTTTTTTTAACATTATCCTTTATTGGAGGAAAACAGGACAACATGGGCGGATGACATTGGTCTCGTTTAATAGGGTTTTAGTCCTATTAACTGAATTAATCGCCAGAATTCTTAACAGAACAACTTAAAATATGATTTTTAAGATTTTTTGAAATTTCAAATTTTTTTTTTAACATTATCCTTTATTGGAGGAAAACAGGACAACATGGGCGGATGACATTGGTCTCGTTTAATAGGGTTTTAGTCCTATTAACTGAATTAATCGCCAGAATTCTTAACAGAACAACTTAAAATATGATTTTTTAAGATTTTTTGAAATTTCAAATTTTTTTTTCAACATTATCCTTTATTGGAGGAAAACAGGACAACATGGGCGGATGACATTGGTCTCGTTTAATAGGGTTTCAGTCCTATTAACTGAATTAATCGCCAGAATTCTTAACAGAACAACTTAAAATATGATTTTTTAAGATTTTTTGTAATTTCAAATTTTTTTTTCAACATTATCCTTTATTGGAGGAAAACAGGACAACATGGGCGGATGACATTGGTCTCGTTTAATAGGGTTTTAGTCCTATTAACTGAATTAATCGCCAGAATTCTTAACAGAACAACTTAAAATATGATTTTTTAAGATTTTTTGAAATTTCAAATTTTTTTTTTAACATTATCCTTTATTGGAGGAAAACAGGACAACATGGGCGGATGACATTGGTCTCGTTTAATGGGGATTTAGTCCTATTAACTGAACTAATCGCCAGAATTCTTAACAGAACAACTTAAAATATGATTTTTTAAGATTTTTTGAAATTTCAAATTTTTTTTTCAACATTATCCTTTATTGGAGGAAAACAGGACAACATGGGCGGATGACATTGGTCTCGTTTAATAGGGTTTTACTCCTATTAACTGAATTAATCGCCAGAATTCTTAACAGAACAACTTAAAATATGATTTTTTAAGATTTTTTGAAATTTCAAATTTTTTTTTCAACATTATCCTTTATTGGAGGAAGACAGGACAACATGGGCGGATGACATTGGTCTCGTTTAATAGGGTTTTACTCCTATTAACTGAATTAATCGCCAGAATTCTTAACAGAACAACTTAAAATATGATTTTTTAAGATTTTTTGAAATTTCAAATTTTTTTTTCAACATTATCCTTTATTGGAGGAAGACAGGACAACATGGGCGGATGACATTGGTCTCGTTTAATAGGGTTTCAGTCCTATTAACTGAATTAATCGCCAGAATTCTTAACAGAACAACTTAAAATATGATTTTTTAAGATTTTTTGAAATTTCAAATTTTTTTTTCAACATTATCCTTTATTGGAGGAAGACAGGACAACATGGGCGGATGACATTGGTCTCGTTTAATAGGGTTTTACTCCTATTAACTGAATTAATCGCCAGAATTCTTAACAGAACAACTTAAAATATGATTTTTTAAGATTTTTTGTAATTTCAAATTTTTTTTTCAACATTATCCTTTATTGGAGGAAAACAGGACAACATGGGCGGATGACATTGGTCTCGTTTAATAGGGTTTTAGTCCTATTAACTGAATTAATCGCCAGAATTCTTAACAGAACAACTTAAAATATGATTTTTTAAGATTTTTTGAAATTTCAAATTTTTTTTTAACATTATCCTTTATTGGAGGAAAACAGGACAACATGGGCGGATGACATTGGTCTCGTTTAATAGGGTTTTAGTCCTATTAACTGAATTAATCGCCAGAATTCTTAACAGAACAACTTAAAATATGATTTTTTAAGATTTTTTGAAATTTCAAATTTTTTTTTTAACATTATCCTTTATTGGAGGAAAACAGGACAACATGGGCGGATGACATTTGTCTCGTTTAATGGGGATTTAGTCCCAATAACTAAATTAAGCGCCCGAATTCTTAACAGAACAACTTAAAAAATCATTTTTTAAGATTTTTTGAAATTTCAAATTTTTTTTTCTTCATTTTTTTATACTAAGTTATATAAGTACTATACTACTATTATATACTATAAAATATAAAATATATTATTATGTAGACATGTACATATATATGTATATATAGAACTTTATCCTTTAATTATATATATATATATATATATATATATGTTTCATTTAATAAATTCGATTCGAAAAAAAAATTTTAAATTTCAAAAAATCTTAAAAAATCATATTTTAAGTTGTTCTGTTAAGAATTCTGGCGATTAATTCAGTTAATAGGACTAAAACCCTATTAAACGAGACCAATGTCATCCGCCCATGTTGTCCTGTTTTCCTCCAATAAAGGATAATGTTAAAAAAAAAATTTGAAATTTCAAAAAATCTTAAAAAATCATATTTTAAGTTGTTCTGTTAAGAATTCTGGCGCTTAATTCAGTTAATAGGACTAAAATCCTATTAAACGAGACCAATGTCATCCGCCCATGTTGTCCTGTTTTCCTCCAATAAAGGATAATGTTGAAAAAAAAATTTGAAATTTCAAAAAATCTTAAAAAATCATATTTTAAGTTGTTCTGTTAAGAATTCTGGCGATTAATTCAGTTAATAGGACTAAAACCCTATTAAACGAGACCAATGTCATCCGCCCATGTTGTCCTGTTTTCCTCCAATAAAGGATAATGTTAAAAAAAAAATTTGAAATTTCAAAAAATCTTAAAAAATCATATTTTAAGTTGTTCTGTTAAGAATTCGGGCGCTTAATTTAGTTATTGGGACTAAATCCCAATTAAACGAGACCAATGTCATCCGCCCATGTTGTCCTGTTTTCCTCCAATAAAGGATAATGTTGAAAAAAAATTTGAAATTTCAAAAAATCTTAAAAAATCATATTTTAAGTTGTTCTGTTAAGAATTCTGGCGATTAATTCAGTTAATAGGACTAAAACCCTATTAAACGAGACCAATGTCATCCGCCCATGTTGTCCTGTTTTCCTCCAATAAAGGATAATGTTGAAAAAAAAATTTGAAATTTCAAAAAATCTTAAAAAATCATATTTTAAGTTGTTCTGTTAAGAATTCTGGCGATTAATTCAGTTAATAGGACTAAATCCCTATTAAACGAGACCAATGTCATTCGCCCATGTTGTCCTGTTTTCCTCCAATAAAGGATAATGTTGAAAAAAAAATTTGAAATTTCAAAAAATCTTAAAAAATCATATTTTAAGTTGTTCTGTTAAGAATTCTGGCGCTTAATTCAGTTAATAGGACTAAAATCCTATTAAACGAGACCAATGTCATCCGCCCATGTTGTCCTGTTTTCCTCCAATAAAGGATAATGTTGAAAAAAAAATTTGAAATTTCAAAAAATCTTAAAAAATCATATTTTAAGTTGTTCTGTTAAGAATTCTGGCGATTAATTCAGTTAATAGGAGTAAAACCCTATTAAACGAGACCAATGTCATCCGCCCATGTTGTCCTGTTTTCCTCCAATAAAGGATAATGTTAAAAAAAAATTTGAAATTTCAAAAAATCTTAAAAAATCATATTTTAAGTTGTTCTGTTACGAATTCTGGCGATTAATTCAGTTAATAGGACTAAAACCCTACTAAACGAGACCAATGTCATCCGCCCATGTTGTCCTGTTTTCCTCCAATAAAGGATAATGTTGAAAAAAAATTTTAAATTTCAAAAAATCTTAAAAAATCATATTTTAAGTTGTTCTGTTAAGAATTCGGGCACTTAATTTAGTTATTGGGACTAAATCCCAATTAAACGAGACCAATGTCATCCGCCCATGTTGTCCTGTTTTCCTCCAATAAAGGATAATGTTGAAAAAAAATTTGAAATTTCAAAAAATCTTAAAAAATCATATTTTAAGTTGTTCTGTTAAGAATTCGGGCACTTAATTTAGTTATTGGGACTAAATCCCAATTAAACGAGACCAATGTCATCCGCCCATGTTGTCCTGTTTTCCTCCAATAAAGGATAATGTTGAAAAAAAATTTGAAATTTCAAAAAATCTTAAAAAATCATATTTTAAGTTGTTCTGTTAAGAATTCTGGCGATTAATTCAGTTAATAGGAGTAAAACTCTATTAAACGAGACCAATGTCATCCGCCCATGTTGTCCTGTTTTCCTCCAATAAAGGATAATGTTAAAAAAAAATTTGAAATTTCAAAAAATCTTAAAAAATCATATTTTAAGTTGTTCTGTTAAGAATTCGGGCACTTAATTTAGTTATTGGGACTAAATCCCAATTAAACGAGACCAATGTCATCCGCCCATGTTGTCCTGTTTTCCTCCAATAAAGGATAATGTTGAAAAAAAATTTGAAATTTCAAAAAATCTTAAAAAATCATATTTTAAGTTGTTCTGTTAAGAATTCTGGCGATTAATTCAGTTAATAGGAGTAAAACTCTATTAAACGAGACCAATGTCATCCGCCCATGTTGTCCTGTTTTCCTCCAATAAAGGATAATGTTAAAAAAAAATTTGAAATTTCAAAAAATCTTAAAAAATCATATTTTAAGTTGTTCTGTTAAGAATTCTGGCGATTAATTCAGTTAATAGGAGTAAAACTCTATTAAACGAGACCAATGTCATCCGCCCATGTTGTCCTGTTTTCCTCCAATAAAGGATAATGTTAAAAAAAAAATTTTAAATATCAAAAAATCTTAAAAAATCATATTTTAAGTTGTTCTGTTAAGAATTCTGGCGCTTAATTCAGTTAATAGGACTAAAATCCTATTAAACGAGACCAATGTCATCCGCCCATGTTGTCCTGTTTTCCTCCAATAAAGGATAATGTTGAAAAAAAAATTTGAAATTTCAAAAAATCTTAAAAAATCATATTTTAAGTTGTTCTGTTAAGAATTCTGGCGATTAATTCAGTTAATAGGACTAAAACCCTATTAAACGAGACCAATGTCATCCGCCCATGTTGTCCTGTTTTCCTCCAATAAAGGATAATGTTAAAAAAAAAATTTGAAATTTCAAAAAATCTTAAAAAATCATATTTTAAGTTGTTCTGTTAAGAATTCGGGCGCTTAATTTAGTTATTGGGACTAAATCCCCATTAAACGAGACCAATGTCATCCGCCCATGTTGTCCTGTTTTCCTCCAATAAAGGATAATGTTAAAAAAAAATTTGAAATTTCAAAAAATCTTAAAAAATCATATTTTAAGTTGTTCTGTTAAGAATTCGGGCACTTAATTTAGTTATTGGGACTAAATCCCCATTAAACGAGACCAATGTCATCCGCCCATGTTGTCCTGTTTTCCTCCAATAAAGGATAATGTTAAAAAAAAAATTTGAAATTTCAAAAAATCTTAAAAAATCATATTTTAAGTTGTTCTGTTAAGAATTCTGGCGCTTAATTCAGTTAATAGGACTAAAATCCTATTAAACGAGACCAATGTCATCCGCCCATGTTGTCCTGTTTTCCTCCAATAAAGGATAATGTTAAAAAAAAAATTTGAAATTTCAAAAAATCTTAAAAAATCATATTTTAAGTTGTTCTGTTAAGAATTCTGGCGATTAATTCAGTTAATAGGACTAAAACCCTATTAAACGAGACCAATGTCATCCGCCCATGTTGTCCTGTTTTCCTCCAATAAAGGATAATGTTAAAAAAAAATTTGAAATTTCAAAAAATCTTAAAAAATCATATTTTAAGTTGTTCTGTTAAGAATTCGGGCGCTTAATTCAGTTAATAGGACTAAAACCCCATTAAACGAGACCAATGTCATCCGCCCATGTTGTCCTGTTTTCCTCCAATAAAGGATAATGTTAAAAAAAAATTTGAAATTTAAAAAAATCTTAAAAAATCATATTTTAAGTTGTTCTGTTAAGAATTCTGGCGATTAATTCAGTTAATAGGAGTAAAACCCTATTAAACGAGACCAATGTCATCCGCCCATGTTGTCCTGTTTTCCTCCAATAAAGGATAATGTGAAAAAAAAAAAATTTAAAATTCAAAAAATCTTAAAAAATCATATTTTAAGTTGTTCTGTTAAGAATTCGGGCGCTTAATTTAGTTATTGGGACTAAATCCCCATTAAACGAGACCAATGTCATCCGCCCATGTTGTCCCAATTTCCTCCAATAAAGGATAATGTTAAAAAAAAATTTGAAATTTCAAAAAATCTTAAAAAATCATATTTTAAGTTGTTCTGTTAAGAATTCTGGCGCTTAATTCAGTTAATAGGACTAAAATCCTATTAAACGAGACCAATGTCATCCGCCCATGTTGTCCTGTTTTCCTCCAATAAAGGATAATGTGAAAAAAAAAATTTTAAAATTCAAAAAATCTTAAAAAATCATATTTTAAGTTGTTCTGTTAAGGTTTTTGGTGGTTAATATTGTTAGTGGGATTTATTCCCTATAAAATAAGACTATTTTTTTCCGCCCACGTTGTCCTGATATATTTTTAGATTGATTTTTAATGCGCATATGAAGTTTGTGTATTCTTTTGCTATTAATATATCAGTCGTATGTAATTTTTTCAAAATTTTCGCATTTTTTAACAGCAGTAGGGCCTTAGTTGCCGTTTCATAATTTTTTTATTTATTTTTTTCAAAAAATATGTTTTTTATCCTTGTTCTTTCAAAATCCTTAATTTTTTAGCTTAACAGAGGTCTGTTAACATCATAACATAGCTCTGTTAACTTACATGGTTTGTGTCTAGGGTCATAAATTTTAAAATTTATCTTCACACAGGTTCCAGAATTTCTGACTGAATTTTTTCGCTTTTATTATTTACGTCTTTAGAGTGTTGTTTAAAGATTTTCTATAAAATTGTTAAAATTTTCAACAAAAAAAATTAAATAAAATAAAAAATCGTAATAAAAATTTATAATTTCGTATATACAATATAATCTATAATTAAAATGTTTAGTGTTATTTGCCATCAAAATATCGCAACCAATTGTGACTCATGGGAAGTTTAAGAAATACTCGTAATTTCCAAACGTATTTAATAATTTGTTGTATTTTTTTTTATTATTTTTATATTGACGTGATGTAAAATAACACATTAGCTGCAACATCATCTTAAAATTATTTATGTTTTTCTTTCGTCTGCCTTATGATGCAACATTCACAGGTTTTTCTTCTTTAGAATGAATTTATTCTTGTTTCTCGTTTATATTTCTATTATATATTTCATACAATTGTAGTGTTAATGTTCTTGCAATATTTCTTTGCCCTAATGATGTTGAATTTAATATCGCATTACTTATTTATTTAATTCTCTAGAGTATCTAGAATATCACAATTTAGTTCTCAGATACACTGAAAGAAAATCAAATATTTCAAATCATTTTTTTCAGGAAAATTTGTTTTTTAAACTCAGTCCAATTAAAAATAAAATTTCCTCGGGAGTTTTTTCCCGTTTGCAATTTTTCCAATTGGTAAAAATGGGAGAAGGAAAAAACTCCCGGAAAATTTTTATTCATAATTTGGCTGAATATGTTTTACCATTGAAATTGGTGATGCGGAGTTCCCATAGTATTTGTTCAACTTAGTCATGGTTTTTTTCGACAAAAAGCAGTAGTGGTCAGTCTTAAGTTACGAGCTAGTTTACTATCAAAAACAAACGAAATGAAGCAGTTTGTTCAAATTTCAGACTGCAACCTTCTGATAGGGTTTTATAAAAAACCTCACAGATTTGTTAATCAGACTTTTATCATTATGGATGGTTTAGAAGACTATAAATAAACTGTTTTAACCATCATTGTCGATTTGGCTGAATATGTTTTACCATTGAAATTGGTGATGCGGAGTTCCCATAGTATTTGTTCAACTTAGTCGTGGTTTTTTCGACAAAAAGCAGTAGTGGTCGGTCTTAAGTCACGAGCTAGATTACTATCAAAAACAAACGAAATAAAGCAGTTTTTTTAAATTTCAAACTGCAACCTTCTGATAGGTTTGTATAAAAAACCTCACAGATTTATTATTAATCAGACTTTTATCATTATGGATGGTTTAGAAGACTATAAATAAACTGTTTTAACCATCATTATCGATCCATAAATGACAGTAAAATACGCTGAAAATGATTTTAGAACAAAAAAAAAATCACTTTATGGCAGCAATGCAAAATTTCCTTCAAGTGTTCCTTTAATATCCCACAGAAAATTTTGTTGTTCAAGAAAGTAATTTACAGAAAATAGCAAAATAAGTGGTGTCTGGGTCTAGTCTTTTTCCAACTGATTATTATTTCATTATATACATTCATATGCATGTATTTAAAAAATGTTTAGACGACGAGAATGTGTGATTATAATGAATGGAAATGTGAAATACATATTTCTGCTCACCAAATGTATAACAAGTGGCATTTCGATAGACATGCCTAAGAATAAGAGAAGGAGTCAATCAGTCAGACCTTCAAAAAGTAATTCACTCTTCTTATAAGTATGCAAGTATTGTATATTCTAGTCAGTTGAAACACACATGCACACTCATTTTATATGCCCCGCTCAAGTACTTAAAAAATTAAAGTGTTTTTATTATTATTATTTATGCCACAAACCATAACATATGGATGTAAACACACCATGACACACCACACTCCATGGCACTCCTTTACATTACTGCCACGAATACCATGTTAAAGACACAATTGAAAATGAAATGAAATGAAATAAAATTTGTGTAAGAATGAATGCTCATAAATTGTGGGCTATAAGTGTAAACAAAATTAAATACTTTTTTCAGTTTTTCTGCTTTTGGTACAACTAAACTATTTTTTATTTAATTTCAATTAATTTTTATTTCTTTTAGTGCTACAAAAATTTTGTCAGATTAAAACAAAAAAAGAAAAAAAAAATTCATGGTCATGATCAAAAATGTTATTAAAAAATTTCAAAAATTTTAATAGAAAATAAAATCGATTTGTAAGAGATATATAAAACAACGAACAGAAAATCAAGTTTCGTTTAAAATAATTTTTTTTTACTTTTCTTTCTAACATCTATTGCCAATGTTAGTAAATAAGAAGAGAAGCGAAAAACAAGTTTAACTTGATTTCATTTTTTAATTATTTATTAGCAATGAATATGACTTCTATACTCGGAATGAGTAAAACTACAATTAGACAACCATTCAAAATTATTTTTAAGTTGTTACTCTTAACGAAGGAATAGAAAAGTATGTATTTTATTTTATATTTTTTTATTATACTTACAACAAAAAAAAATTATAATTTTAAATGAAATATAAATAAACGACATAAAAAGTACAAGAACAACGCAAATGAATGAAGTCAGTCATATGACGTAATGCTCGAGTGATCTCAAAGAATACATAAATTATGCCATAAATTTAAGTTGCAAACATGACAGCTTCGCGAAAAGAATTGCAGAATTGTGTAAAAAAAATAAAAGTTTTCGCTTTTTTACTACTCTTTTCTTATATATTATTTTTATTTTATTTATTTTAAATATAACCTTATACATACATATGTATGTATGTATAAAGGTATAAATATGTAAATGATTCCCTCTTCTAGTTAATTTAAGAGTAATTTTTTAAAATGTTTTGATGGTATTAATAGTCTTTTTCGAATATATTATTAGTCATTTATCAATCTTATAATACTTCATTATTATAAAAACAGAAAAAATAATATGTAATTTGCTGGCTAAGTTTATCATTTATTTGTTGATGTCCAGATTTTTCCCCTTTTCTAGAATGTAAATTAGAAATAATATCCTGACTCAATTGGTATTTCTGATATTCGATTCCTTGATCATCAGACTGTAATTACTTATTAAAAAAAAGAAAAAAAAACTTGTGTGTATACTATTAATCAATACAATCAGTATTTGATCATTCGCTACCAAGTATTTCCAAAAGCTGTTTTTAATGTTCTAAAACACCTCTTTGTTAGCAATACAATTACTATTCAGGTCTTTGAAGCACTTCCGTCCTATGACAACCACATTGTCGTAAGCGATTCACCCAAAATGGAACTACTTGAGATTGATTTCATCTATGATTTTTCTAATGATTGGTAAACTCTTTTTTTTTTGTTTGTTGCCAAAAAAAAAAATTGGATTTTTTTTTAATCACAATTTATAAATTTTAATGTATGTATATTGTGTTGCGTGTATGGTCATCGTTGTCTAGTATGTGGTGATATGGGTTACTAGACAAAAGTTCCGGGTTCAAAATCCAGCTCAGGCATATTAAAAGAATGAAATATGAAACAATTATTTTTTTCCGCAGACACCTCTTAATAGTCTTCTGGCAAAAGCCCTGAGAGTAACTGATGGCCATACACAAGCTTCTCAAGTCTGTTGTTCGGAGTTGACGTTGAACTGGAAATCCCAGTACTAATACGTGAAAATTGGCGCACACAAAATGGGTGCTATGAGAAGTTAGGCTGTAACTCTGAAACAAGGGTTGTAATAGCCAATTATGAAATATACATACATATATGCAATGGATGGAATAAACATATAAAAATGTATATATGGAATACCATATATATTTATATTGATAAAAAAGCCAAGTAATATTAAAATATTTTTACAAAAGTCAAAAGATACAATATCGTTGTAGAACATATTTAAAAAAGTTTATATCCAACATTTAACTTTTTTTTTTTTTTGTAATATACCAATGAGACTACTTATTTATTTAGACAAACTTATTAAACAATTATTAACATCTAGCACTGTAATTCGTACACTAAAAAAATCTTCTATACCTTTTTTTTTATTTTTATATGACCGTTCGTTTAGTTGTCTTAAAATCTCGTTTTTAACATGAATAAATATGATGCCAGTACGGTTTAATAAACTCAATTTCCTGATATATTAGTTTTGTTTTTTTTTCGCTCTATATGGCTCATAAATTAAACTTTATACCGGATAGTGGATGTTCAACTGGATCTTTGGCTTTTTTTTCTTTTCTTAAATAAAACGGATGTTGTGTTACATATAAGATGTAGTTATTTTTATACATAATTTTTTTATTTTAAAGATTATATGTAGTAGTATTATAAGTTTAATTAGCATAAAAATGTTTTATTTTAATTGCCGTTAATTTTATTAATTGCTTTTAGTCTTAAAGTAGTTGGAGTAGGATGGCTAAATGACTCACATATTAGGAGTATGTATGTGTGTAAGTGGAGAATTTTAATTAGAGTTTATGTTGGTACACACAAACATTAGAAAAAAAACTAACATATCTGTTTGTACTATATTTTATTAGTCTTACAACTAAGAAATATGTCCATAAATCCATTGATTTACTTTTTTCGGTTTATGTCCTTAAAATTTTGATCCTTCTAATTTTAATTTGTGTTATTATTTCTATTCTATTTAGGTGAAAGTATAAGGGTGTTTTCAGACCTGTTGCCGTTCAATAGAATATTCGTAGGTCTCAGTGTCCTGCAATTGTATATTTTTATTTTTAAACGTTAAAAACTTGCGCTCTTCTGCTGTATGGAACTTAAAAATATTTATACATATACATTTTTAAATTTATTTATTATTCTTTAAAAGTTATTTACATATGTACAGATTATAATATTTTTAATAAAATTTTTTTCCTATCTTTGCAATTACAAACAGTTTCGATGATGGCAACTATTAGCTGTCATCAAAACCCCCGTTGTTAACCCAATTGTTTGTTATAACTCATTATTATTATTATTTTTTTTTATTTGTAAATTATAGATGTTTTCTTTTCTGTTCAATTAAAATATTTGTGTATTTTAATTTGAAACAAGAAAATTACATTTATTTTGTAGTGGTTCTCCTAAAACTCTATTGTAAATTGTTATGGTAGTCCCAATTAAAGTAGAAAACCTGCTGTGATTATTTAATTAAAATGCCATAAACAGTAAAAGTATTTGATGGTTGATATTAAATAAATAAAATATATAAATAAAATCAAATGGAATGAAATGCTATAATAAAATAAATAAAAATCTAAAACAAGGTTGCTGTTGTCCATTCCATTCTAATCATCACTTATTTTTTTTTTTGTAAATATAAAATGTTTACATCTGTATGTATGTATATATAAAATAAAAATCGAATCGACGTTTTTCTCTACTCTTAGAATTGAATAAGTTGGTGTGACAACAAAATATATTGTTTTATTACAAAAAAAGTTAAAAATAAAGGGATAATAAAATTTTTCAATATTTGTAAATATTTCACAACAGCTTTACCTTCACGCACACATAATTTAATAAGAAAGAAAAAAGAAAAACAATCAGGTGGTTCGGCGGCAACACCACCTTATTAGTTCAATATGAATTACTTAAAATTATTCTCACATGTGCATTTGCAACAAATAAATTTGTTTATTATTCTAAACAAAAATTAAAAAAAAAACGTAAAAAGGTAATAAATATATTGTATTATAGATTTTTTTTATATGATTCACAATGAAATAAAAATTGTAAATAAAATTTGTTTATAGAAAACGAAATGCTGTGAGGCATCTTTAAAAGCAAACATATTCGTACAATGAATCATTTTCTTTAAACGAGTACAGAAGAACTTGACATCAATTAAAAAAGATGATCAATGATAATAATTAAAAAAAAATATTAAAATATAATTGAAATAGTATAAATTGTGTATAGACAATGACAAATAATTTTAATAATAACAAATTTTATTTTTTATTTTATTATAGTATGTGCCCATAATTATGAAAGTGGTCAAAGTCAAAATTTAAAAAAAAGGAGTTTATCAGTTATTTCATACCACATTAGTTTAAACTAAATGTATTCAATGTAATTTTTACGAAATTGTCAAAAATGAACCATTAGATAGTGGTTGTAATTTCAACATTATATAAAATTCATTTAGTTGTAATTATGAAAGTGGTCTAAGTCAAAAATTATACCACGAATTTTTGGTATCGAGTCATTCCTTTCTACCTAATGACCGATAAAAAAAGCAAATTACTTATACAACCCTGAGCATTATTATGAATTGATAGAAAAGTGCAGAACAAGAAATACATTTTCGATAAAGCGAATGTCGCAGCCGGATTTTATTTCAACGAAATCACTAGAAGAATCAATAACAAGAGGAGAAAAAAAATACCGCGGGCGAATCTGTCTCTTTGGCTACAAATTCAATAGATGAGATTCTTGAAAAATGAACCTTATAAAACTTCTTTAGATGATTCTAAATTTAACGTTTTGGATCTTTCACCTAAAAGAGGAAGACCAAAAATATTAAATTACTTTTATTATACACCACCATTAGACCAATAAGAAGAAAGAAAAACACTTGGATATTATGAGTTTACTACCGTACATCCCAGCAGTTTTTCAGGAACATTTTAAGAATCTTAAATACTCGAAATAATGATAAAAATGAATTACTTTTTAAAAATAATTAATTAATGTTCACGAATTATTTCAATCAAATTATTGTTTTAAATAAAACTTAAAGTTCTTTATTGCTTTAAGTAATTTATAGGACATTCAGCTAATTTTGAAAATGGTCTAAGTCAATGCATACTTTAAAAACAATATTATCGTATGAAATTCGCACAAAATTTCATATTCATAATAAATTTCCATTACTTGAGACTAATAAAATTATAAATAAAAATGTTGCATAATGTAAAAATATTTTTTAATTTATTTAAATGCAATTCATTAAATATCTCGAAACAAAAAATATATGACTTAGACCACTTTCATAATTATGGGCACATATATACATATAAATATATTAAATATAAATTATATATAAATACATTTTTAATTATATTTACTATAAATTGGTGTGTTTTAGTGGCAAAGGAAGTGCATTTTAGTATGGTTGCATTGTTTGGCTGGAAAACACGTAAAATTACTTTAATAAATTTCTTCAGCAAACTCTATTGGAAAATTATTTAAACTTTTATTCAAGTTGACGAAGCTATTATGTATTAGATATCGAATCGGAGAATTTTGTATTATTGTCTTCAATTTGTTTAATTTTGAGTTCAAATGCTTTTATTGTGTAACCACTTTTATTCAATAGTTGTGTTTTTTGTCCGTTCTACTGCTGAGAATTTACGTTATTATTGAAGTAACAATTCTTATTTTATTAAATTTTAAATTTGCACCATATAATTATTTAACAAGAAAACTACGATATTAAAAGAAACTTTAACGCAGTAAGCGGTAAAATCGTGATGGCAAAGACATTTAATGCAGTGTTGCAAAAAATGGTTTTAAAATCATTTATTTTATACTTAAAAATTACACTTATGATTAATTTTTTCATATAAATAAGTAAATCATTATTACCCATGTGAAATACATACACATTCAATGTTTTCTACTAAAATTCCACAAATAGCTTTTCAGTTACATTGACATCAAGCTAAAACTGTCATATAAGAGGAATAGTTAAAATAATTGAAATGTTAGGATAAGAAAATTATGATGTTGTTGTAACGAAATACAGTACAAAAAAGAAAAAGAAATTGTCATTTACGAGTGTTTACAAATAAACGTTTTGCAAAACATCCGAATCAGAGTCTATGCCTTTCATACTATGCTTTCATAGTCATACTCTCTTTCTAGTATTTTTTTTAGTCGAACCATTATGAATGGCGGTTGTTGTTGGTTTGTGTAATATCATCGGTGGGTGTTGGCGGATGTTGGAAAAAGGTGAATGAATGTTTTTTTTTTTTGTTTATTTGCAATCGTCTAGTGATGCAACCAAGATTCCCAAGAGCAATAAACTGCTGCAATTCTAGTCATTGCATTTGTAATTGTTTTATATTTCACAGACAAAACAGTTGCCAGGATGACTTGAAAAAAAATAATAATGAAACAACGCTAAAATGAAAAAAGGAATAAAAAAATAAAACGAAATAGAGAAGTTGTATTTTTTTATTTTTTATATCCACCACTACAGTTTGTAGGATTATAAATGATATTCTATGCAACTGCTATTGTCAGAAAAAACTTCAGTTTCTTTTTTTTTTTTTTTTGCGGATAAAATTAATTCAAAAGTGGAAGTTTCTCTCTTGCGGTTTAAGACTAAAATATTTTCCTGTCTATCTCTTACTTCAACAAATTAAAATTCTAAACCGGTTACTATTTCAAATGTTGCCAACAACAGCAATTTCATGTAATCAGTTGCAATAGAAAAAATGTAACAAAAGAAAGCCTTGATTGGTATGGATTATTATGCAAATTGTTTTTTTTTTTTTAAATATTTTTTGATTGGAAGTAAAATTCAATATCACATTTAAATCAATTATTTTGACACCGTTAATTAGCATACTTTTACATGTTTAAGCGGGCTTAAACCGGATATTATTGGTGACTAAATCTAACTATTGGCCTAAAACATAGTTAACCAAAATCCTCAATTTTTTTTGTTTTGTAGCACAATTGTGTACAGAAAATCAAGATTTGGAGGCTTCTTTTTAATGCCACGATCCTACTTGAAGTCAATAACATATATAGAAGATGATTTATTTTTTTTCTTATTATTTTTATGCACAAGCACAAGCAGAAAATAAAATCTTATATAGCCCAAAGTAGGGTGTAAAAATTGCTATTTTTTTAGTTAAAAATAAAACTGAATATTCACAAATATTTACCGGCATTTGTAAATGAAACAAAATAAAATAAGTAATCAGTCTTGTCAGTCATTCTGTCAATATAAATAGACAGACTCGAAACACTATAAATTGAAAAACATTTAACATTTAGAGAAGAATTTATTATCTCAGAAAACTTGTTTCTTATATGACATCATCAATTTCTATATGAGTTTTGACAAAAAAATATAACAACAACAAAATTATGATATTTTTATTATTGAGATCAAAATTTATTTTATTTTATATTTAATATTTATTTATAAAAAGAATTACTACAAACATTCTTGGAGAATAATTAAATGAATGAAATCTTTTGTTAAAATAAATCGTTTTTTTTTTAATTGTTTTTTTTTATTTTTTATTAATTTTATTTTAATAAGTTTCATTATATACTCATATTGTACAATTAATTTTTTTTTATCAAAGCAAAACACTATACTTAAACCTTGGCAACCGTTCGACTAACTGAGAGTAATATTTATTTTAATTTCAAGTTTTTTTTAGGATTTTTTTTTGATTTGCTTGCCTTAATAGTTTGGTATAAAATACTTATGTGGGCGCCTATTATAATTTCAATGTTATTTTTATTCCTAATATTGGTATACATATATTTTAATATACAATATGTATACAGTGTGAAAGTAAATAATAGGGACATGCCAAAGATTAAGTTTTCGAAAGTTTTTATTTCACCTACATAATGCAAATAAAATATGTTTGCAATTGGAGTTTGCGTAATTGTTTTTATTTTTTAACAGAATTCTAATTTTGCATTTTTTTTAACTCGGAAGGTAATCTGAGTAGCAGGCAAATGGAAAAATTTACAGACTTGTAGAGACGCCCTCGTAAATTGTAAAAATTTATATTTTTATTTAGCAAGTATTGATTTCAAAACTCTTTTATTTTCGTCTTCATTTAGGGGTGAATGTACGAGTATGTACATATATTTTTGTATCTTGATTTCTAATTTAATTTATTTGACCTTCCATTTTAGTTTAGACATGCTCATACGAAAATTTGTGTTAGAAATTTTCTAATCTTTTATCAGTTACTCGCCTTTAGCAATTCCAATTTATATTCCATGAAACTCTTGTGCATCTGTTCTATATGTTTTATTCATTTAATTCATTAATTCGTTTTTAAAGAAAATATCTTTTGTAGTTTAATTTTTATAAGATTTTTAAGTATTCATCTAAAATTACTTATAAAATAAATAAATAGACTTAACATAGCAACTGGTTGATAACGTCTTTTAAATGATATCTACAGAATTAAATTTGTGATTGTGAAATCAAAAACAAAAAAAAATCTAATTTATTCTCTCATTGTGTCGAAAGTGGAAATTTGAACGTTTTAGAAATTTAAGATCTTTTTTTTTTTTATTGCTTAAAGTTCAGTTTATAAAAAATAACACAAATATTGTGCAAAAAAAAAATAAATGGTCAGAATATGTGCTACTAGTGTGGTAACTGCTCTAAACACAAAACATAATAGGTTACAAAGGGTCTATAGAACTATGAATATATCAAGAATAAGACAGGAATATAATTTTCTAATTTAGAAATTACACACCTTATCGAGGTCTTTTCTGCAAATCTTAATTTAAAAAAATTGCAAGGAAATTAATATCTATTAGAAACCATTGGCCATTATTTTTTTAACAAATTAGAATGCTGGTTTTGAAGGTGATTTCCCAAGTAAATTTATCGTTTTTTGCAGTAAAATTGCAATGTTTGAATTAAAAAAATTAAAAAAAATATATATATATATTTTTGCATACACGTTTCACTTAATATAAGAGCGTCTTCGGTTATACCTTCGTACGTCAGTTTATACTATTTTTTATCTTTATTTTAAATTTACTCTTTTTCATATGACCTAATGGCGTTCTGCCTACTTTTCATGGACTTGGATTTTTTCTCTTACACTTCATCAACATCATTATTATTATGGCTTTTTCTATATTCATTTCTAAAATTATAAAAATAAATGTGTTTTTCATTTTTGCACGATTTCATGTAAAATTAGAAAAATAAAAAATTAAATTTTTTACACACTGACAACAACGCAAAAATTGGGTCAACGTTCTAATAAAACACAGACATCATCATCAACATCACCAACATGATGATCATCATTTAGTAACTATTTTAGAACTACACTCAACAAAATGCGGAAAGTATTTTAATGACAGAGTATAAAGGAGTAAAATGTTTATAAAAAACCTTCGCACAAAAATTATGTTTTAAGCTCGTTTTCATCCAAACATACATACAAAAATACTGTGTTATTCGAAAGCTCTTATAATCAGAGTGGGCAAACAAACAAAACATTTCGCAAACGTTACATCAAAGTCATACACTTTTCAAAATTTTTTTAATGGTATTATGCATGAGCAAAACCAAAATAAATACTTTCTAAATGAGAAAGAGCGCAAATGAAAAAATTAGCTTTTCGCTCTTGTGATTGCTTTGTTATTCGGTTACATTCGTATAATTTGCTTTTTTTCTCTTTTTCTTTTCTTTTTCTTCTCATTCATTTTTTGTTGTACCTACGCACATTGAGTTAGTGTATTTGTAGTACTGAAAACAAAAACAGTATACAAAATTAAATGGGACAATCGTTCTCACTGTTTCTGTTTTATTTTTGTTTTACTCATTGTAAAGAACACAACAAAATGAGATCAAGCGTTCAGTTTTGTTTATTTTCATACTCTGCTTATAATAACATATCGTTTTTCTTTGCAAAGCGTTGTTATCGTCCAGATCTGATTGGCTATTGTGTTCTTGTTCGTGTGAAAGTACCAATTAATACGAAAATATTAAAAAATATCTTACACAAATTAAAAAAAATCAAATGTTACATTTACTTCTACATTTTTTTCTTCTGACAATTGATTTTACTATTTTTTATTTATAGCAACTCTGATGACTATGTAACTAATTTTTTGCCTAACAACATTGTCAGATAATAAGCTTAAATATTTAAGTAAATGCACGATTAGAAATATGTAATTAAAAAAATAATCAGGATTACTTGAGATTAGAAAAAATAATCAATCGTGTATATTCAAAAAGTAATGCGAGTGATTATTTTTAGTGACATCTTTCTACAAAGGACTTCACAATCAGAAGAATTAAATTTCGATTTCAAAGCTATCAAAGGAAGACGACGATATTGTAGTAATTAAGGCTAAAATTTTTAATAGATATAATAATCACTGAACATATTTGTTGTACCTGTTAGTACAAGACTATTAGGTAAAGAATTACAACAATTCTGTTTACCAAATAGTCTTTTAAATTACAAATCATAATCATAACTTCATTGATCTGGGTTAACACTTTTGGTGGCAATTGTAAAAAATTGCAAAGGTTTTCCTCGTTCGAAAATTAACATTTTATAGTTTCAACTCTCTGTCTATGTGTGGCATCTACCGCATAGAAGAAAAACATAACCAAATTATTTTCGCTTATAAATCACAAGTCAAACTGATGATTTGTGGTCGGTTCTATTTGTATATGTGTGAATTTATGTTTGTGTTTGTGTGTGTGTACAAATTAATGTCTTTGAAAATTAAAATTTTCAGTATATATTTATAGCAGAACAACATGATAGAAAAACAAAAAACAAAATGAAATGAGATTGTTTGTATTTAAATATTGCAACACAACAATACAAAATTGCTAGTTTTATTGCCAATGATTGTGGGGAGGCAGCTCGAACGTGCAACAAATTGTTGACTAGAAAATCAGCACATCTAAGTGCAATAGAGCAGATTGGCGCTGTGTTTATAATTTTCCAATTAATCAGATTATAATTTGTTACAAGACTATAAATATGGTATATGAAGTGGTGTGTATAATGTGTTGTTGTCTGTTTTTTTTTGTTTTATTTCTTGATAATAAAAAATTCATATTTTTATTCGTTTTTTATTAAACGAATTAATTTTTTATTTTTTTGTATTGGGATTATAAAAAAGCTTATATCATCATATTTGATGACTGCACCAGTTTCTTATTTTTTTTTCGTTTTTATAATTTCTATTTATTATTATGCTTTAATACTTTTTATAATAATTATTAATTTGAATACATAATTCAATTGCAAATTTATTTCAAAAGAATGTGGTTTGCATTATAAAAAACGTGGTTTGTTTAGACAAAACAAAATAATCGTTAAGTTAAATAAAAACTTTAAAAAGTCCACCATAGCTTTTTGATTGATGATGTATATTGACATATGTATGCACCATTATACCAAATTTCGATATTTCGTTATTATGTATGTATATATCTCAAGATACATATATAAAATATCAACATTTACTTTGTGTGGAAGTTGTAATGTAGACTTATCCCCTTTTGCCCATTTTGAACTCATGACTTGTTTATGTTTATTATATTGACAATGTTCAAGATATGCATAAATAAATATTTACTCTGTATATAAGGTGGTCCCAGTGGTCTAGTGGGTAGTTTACTAGACGGCTAGGGCGAGGGTTATGGGTTCGATTCCCATCAGACACCCTGGTTTACGACACTACACCGAGCATATGGTCTTAGTCACTCCGTTCGTAATAATTAATTAGAATATAATTTAATACTGTAGTGTAATTTAGTAAATTACAATAATTCTGAATATTAAAGGTTTCATGCCCACGTATTCGATCCTGTGTATTTATTGACTGTGAAATTATTGAAATTTATATAGCATATACTTGCTTCCAGATATACGGAGAGATACTGTTTTTTCTCAGTGCAAACAGCAATTAATTGACAGCACAATATCGAGTTAGTGCTTTCATTCGCTTGCTAAAAAAATTATTATTATATCAGAATTATCTGCAAACGAAAAGAATTAGAAAAAGAAAAGAAAAAACGTAATTATTTTCATACAAAATTCAAATTCACAATGTCGAATGCATGCGTTGTCAAAACTGCGAAGACAAATGTTAAAAAGAGTCACTTACTATTTTACTTTCTTTGATTCAAAAACACGAAATAGTTTTGTTCACATACAAACCAACATATTTCTAAAACTGCAAAGTGTATGTAAGCCAAAAAAATTTGTTCGCGTTGGATCCCACACAATTTGTCAATCGCTTAAAAAAGGGCTCATGTCGATTGGTCGAAGGGAATGCTCAACAAATACGATCGCGGCACGACAATGTGAGCTCTCACACATCGGATCAAACAACTTTCGTTTACCCTCTTGGAATTTTCTGGTTTATTTAAATAAAAATTCGTAAATAATAAAAATCCTTAATATTTATGAATTTTATTGTACTTTAATACAGAAATGCATATTATTTTTCCAAATAACTTCGAATGTCGAATAGTTTTTTGCCACTGTATGAATACTCGTATTACATCATTACTAAACTAAAAACTATTCACTTATTTTAAAACATACGAGTATAAGTGAAAACAAAATTAAGTTAAAAAATAAAATTGAAATTCTTTGTATGTACATATTTTTTTTTTTTTCATAAATTATTGAGGAACGAAGCTTTATTTGCAAAGACAAGCAACAGCCGCAAATGACAACGATTTGTAATTGAAATTGAAATGATTTCAGCCGTGAATGCCAAACCGGCAAACTGTTGCTACTTCTACTTCTATTATTGTTGTTATTATTGTATAAATGACACAATTATTTTCATTTATTTATTTTTTTATTTTTTTTTTTTATTATTTTTTTACTTCATTACATTCATTTTATTCTTTTGATTTGTTGAGTGTTTTCATATATGGAAATTAAAAAGAATATAAAAAAACACATAAACTTGGAAATATATTTAAAAAAAAAATGAAAATAAAATATTATAAAAAACAAAATTGTGCATAACTTAGCGTAAGAATTTTTTTTTTTTATAAAAGAAAAATTAATTCAATAAAAAAAGGGAAATGCCTCTTGCACACTTGTCTTTATTATACGATTTATGAAACAGTGCATTAGACAGTAAATATTCTTTGTGTTGCGCTGTTGTTTTCACTTTTGATAATTAAAATTTTAAGTGAACCTAAAATAAACAAAAAAAAAGTACAAAAAACAATTTAAATAAATTTTAACTGACATGACATACATTAGTAAATAAAGTTTGTCGGTAGGTAAAATATTTTTATGAAAATAATTTTTTTTATTGAACTTTATATCGGCACCTAAAATTATATTTATTTGCTTACTAAATTACATTACAATATTAAATTAAATTTGAATTGTATTAAAAAAGAATAAATTTTATGAATTCTACAACCATTTTGTGTTAAAAAAATTAATACAATTGAGTTGAAACACTTTTATTTTAACCAAAAATTAAAAGTTCATAAGGGCCTGTTTTTCCCACGGTGGGAATCCCGCCTCTTATCTAATAGGAAACCATCTGTCTGTTGACTTCTTATTGATAAAAAAATTAAAGCTATACTTCTCTTCATCAATTTGCCCAAAATAAAATTAATTTTAAAAAAGTTCTTTATATTCCACAAAAAAGTAATTTTCAATATTTAAAATATTTTTACAATTTGTTTTGCAGTCTTACTTTCAATATTACTATACAAAATATCTCTCTCAATGTGAAAATATAAATTAGAACTCTTGAGTATTTATATTCTGTAGGAATATCTGTATCTCCTATGCAAAGTTTTATAATAAAATTATTGATTTTGTCTACACCCTCCCACTAAATTTCCATGTATGTAGACTAAAATTTTATTACTCTTTTCATTACTTTGTATGTGTGTGAAATAAATGTAAATCAAACAGCTGTTTTTATTTATGAGAGTAACACACTGAAAAAACCAAATTAATGCTCCTTTAGATATACTATAAAAATATTTAAATATATATGAACATATGGATATATGGGCAATTTCAAAAATTTTCGACATTTTGATATTTTTTTTTTCGAAATTTTTTTTTTGGATGACACGAATGACGCTTTGGTCACGTGAAGGGTGATATTTTAGCATACCAAAACAGTTCGCGTTAATCATTTATTGCAAACGGCGCGAAAGTTATGGAGGTTTTAAGTTAAAATCTCTTTAAAAAAAATTTAAAGTTAAATTTATTGGTTTATTTTAATAAATGTTGTATGGATGCATGAAACTCATTCCAAATTCATCAGTGCAGTCAAAATTCATCAATGCACTGATAAAATACATAAAAAATATCAATTATAATTAAAATTCCTTAAGATTAAAAAAGGCGAATTTTTGCAAAAATGTGAATGTTTCACCGATTGTTATAATACGTGTTTATATAACGCATAACTAATTTACAGAAAAACAATGTTTTAACTTGCAAATTTAAAAAATAAAAAAATTATATAAGAATTATTTTTGAGGTTAGGATTTTTTTTTTTTTTTTATCTGTAAAATTTAAAATTATGAAAATTTTTTAATGCCTATTCGGTTTTATTATCAAGCTTAAAAAAACCTATCATTTGCTGTTAATCGCGGCGGAATCTATACATAACTGCAGATGTCACAAAGCAAAATGTGTTTGAAGAAAAATGCCGCTGTACCCGCTAAATATGGACCGAATTCAACCGTATTTATATATGATCATTAGTTCACCGCCGCACTTCATTTCCAATACTTTACATCGATTTTAAACCACGGATTAATTAAAAAAAAACGTGAAAAAAAATCATGAAATTTCGCAAAATTTTTATTTTCTTTATAAGATTTTTGCGTTTCAAAATATTTTAACGCCTTCTTGACGTTGAGGTGCCATTTACTAAGACGTTTAGATCACGCAATACATAAACCAGTTTTAAATATGATTGCAAATGTCAGGCGCGAAAAACTGTCATTTTTGACAAATTTACGCCAATTCTATAAAAGTTTGAGGTCATCGTTCTCAGCAACTAGCCAGCCTGACATCGACGTGATATGGCCCAAATTTTAGCAAATTACACCATCTATTAAATAGTGTTGACGAAATGCAATTTTCTTGAACGGCGCAAAAACGCTATAGAAAAAACTGCGAAAATTGAAAAATCTGAAAATTTTGGTTTCAAAAATGAACCGCTGTACAACTTTTTCCCAAATAGTAGTATGGGCATAATTTTTATAGTGTAAATATGTACAAAGTCTAGTGACTTTATTTTATATCAGTGGGCATCGGAAGTTTAAAACTAAAAGTAGAAAAGTGATGAAATATGAAAAAACTCTTTTGTAAATTTCAAGCCTGTTTTTGAGTTTTTCAATATTTGAGTGCCCATAACTTTTAAAAATAAGGAAGTGATGGTCTGAAATTTTGAATTTCCCAGTTTTCTAGTGTGGCCTACCATTCCCTTTTGACCGTTTTGGTCAATTCGAAAAACTGGAGAAATAATAAGCATCTGAACTCAGTTTCAACAAATGTTGAAAATTTTTTAAATTGCCCATATGTATGTGTGTGTGTGGATAGAGAGCAATGTCGTCTAGAGAAACCGTGACTTTTAAGAAAAAGAATACATAGAAAGAATTTTCTAAATTAACTAACGGCAGTTAAAATTAAAGGCAAAACGATTAATTAAATTTTATAGATCTTTTGCAAGAAAAAATTTATGACTACAATGTCATAATCTTTTTACTAAATCGTTTATCTATTGAAAGTTAAAAAAAATATGATTTTTTTTTAATTAAAATATATTTTTTATAAAAATTGTACAAGAATAAATGTACATTTATTATTGTACATAATAATATAATATGTACATAATTATTTACCTCAGTTGCAGTCTTTCTGCTGCAAGTATTCGAAGTTTTGTATTTTATTAACGGAATATTATTTTTATTATTTTTTAGGAGAACAGTTTTAGGTTTATGAAATTTAATTGCCGTCCTAACACAGATTTAAAACGCGCTAATACTAAAATCTTAATTTTATTTTAACTTAACCTTTAACTACTGAGGTGAAATATTTTGTCATAATTATTGACGTGGAGTAAATTTTACCACCTCTTGTTTTACCAAAAAATTAGCCAAAAAAATTTTTTTTTAATAATTTATTTTTAAAAGAACAAGAAAATATATTTTTATATAAATAGGATTATAAAAATAAAAAAATCTAAGATTTAGTATAACAAAACAGGAGGGGGTAAAATTTACCACTGCTGATATATTACGCTTAAATGGACCGGGTAAATAGATTTTTAGTAAAGTTACAGGTAGAAGAAAAAATTGAATAAAATCTGAAAATTTTTTGATATACTTTATTTTAAGAAATTGTTAATTCAAGAGACATGAAATTTTATTTAAACTTTTTTCTTTTTTTGTTGATTATTTTTATTAATTAATTTTCGATTCTGAACCTTAATCAGTTCAGAACCAAATTGTTTTAAATGAATTTAGATTATTTTTCAATGATATTTCAATAAAAGGAGAAAAGAACATCCTTGAATGAAATCTCATCAGAGTTCTGTACATATTCATGACAGTCATTAACTATTTGACTCTCACTTTTCCACAGAAATCGTATATTGGAACTATATTTTTTCTATAAACTCTTTTGTAATGAGTTAATCGAAATTTTCTTAAAATTTTCAGGTTTTTTTCATATGCTCCTTTTTTCTCTATCATTGCAGTTTTTTAATTGTCAGTCGTTCCCTATTATCAAAATTTATCCACATTAGTAGACATTGACAACATTTACGACCACAGCCGTGGTGGTAAGACGACGTTGTTTTGAGATTTGTTTGTTAATGATGATAAATGTGATTTATTTTTAATAATTTTTTAATTTTAATTCCTTAGTTAGGCTGAACTCAAAGTATGTTTTTTAATTATTTGAACTTACATAAAACAATAAATATTATTTTCCATCTCTCCTGTTCATATTAAAGACTTAAAAATAAATTTAATAGAGAATAGAGTGCTATATAGAGAAAATGTCTTATTGACATTCGTGCAATATAAACGACCACCATATGTTTGTTACTGTTTTTATTTGTACTTTTTACCGCTATTTGTCCTTTTACAGTGTTTGCTTTTATTTTTATTATAGTTTTCTTTTCCTTTTTTTTTTGTACAAATTTAATGATGGCTGTTTGGTCTGGCGCCAACAGTATGACTTTGAATTTATGGCAGACAATTTTGATAGTAAAAACAGAATTTTCTCCCACACACTTAGCTTTCTCTCATTTCTTCCTTCTTGCAAAGGCAGTAAATACTCGTACAATATATTTAAATAACTTTAGAGTGGATGTGCATGTTTCACTTAATTGAATGGGTTGAAGGAGAAACAATGATTTCATTCAGTGAAATTAATTTCGAATGACAGTAATGTCTGGTAAAATATGCGAAATTTTGTAAAAATGTTTTCAAATTTATTCGTGCGAAAAGCCATCATAATGATGAATGCGATAAAGAAAATGTAAAAATCTGATAAGGCGTCTTTGAAACACTTTGCATTGAATTAATAACAGTACGGGAAACTTAAAAAGTTGAAGTATTAAAACACTAGCTTGTTTAGCTATTTAGATGCAGAACTGTGAGCTTAATAGTCGGCAGTCTGATCCAAGAAACATTTCCTTGTAAATAAAGTTGGGGGCATTTGGCTTAGCAGACTTACTGAAAAGAAATTCTTTTCTTCAATGAAACAGACTTAACTATTTAATAGTGGGTAAATTAAACAATGTTTAAAGGAAAAAGCTACGGTCATATTAGGTAATATATGACCAAAAAATTATGAAATTTTTATATGCAAAACTACTCGTATGGTTTTATGTAAACATTTTCTCAAAAATTGTTTAAAAATAAATAATAATCAGAAATACTAATATGTAGATACTATGTGACATAAACTGAAATTAATAAGAAATAAAAAATTAATTTTTTCGTAATATATTGGTTACGTCTTTAAAATCTCTTGAGATTTTATTAATTTTAATTTGTTCGAGTATAAGTTTCATTTAAACCGCCCATTTTCAAATTATTATAATTTTTCATTTGATTCTGTAATTCCATTATAGTCTTTGCTTTCAACCATTCTTGGCTTTCGTTACAATAAAAATCAAATTGTCAGCAACATTGTTAGCATTGAAATAACATTTTAAATCTTTAATTTTTACAACAATAAATTTAAATTCTAAGCTTGTCTAATATTGCTTTTAGCATAGAAGAAAACTTTAACATGCCCCTTAGCTTAGCTGCCTTCAACAACGAAACAAAAAAAAAAAAACTCAATGTTAACACAGTTAAATAGACATTTTTGCCTTAAAGCTTAATTTCTTATTAAAACGCAATGAAATGGGGAAACAAATTCAGCAGTGATAAGTAATTTATAAAAGTGATGATGAAAAGAAAATTTTTAGTTTTAGAGCTAAACACGCCCATTGTATTTATTGCAACAACTTCCCCAAACAACTGATTTTTTTGTAAAGTAATATTAAGGGTGGCTGAAAAATGTACAATGAAATATGTATTTGTATTCTAGTAGAAGGTGATGTTTTAAGACAAATATAGCATGCTAAAGCGGTCACATGTTGCTCATTTTATGACATTAATGATCATCAGTATACTCTTGCAAGTCTATTGAATACATTGACGCTTTAACGCTACCAAATTATTTAGATTTACTTTGGAAACTAGACATTAATTCGTCATAAACTTATTAAACATAATTGCCTCATAAAAGTGCATCAATGGGCAGAGTTTGCCCTATAAGTAGATTCAGTTTTGGATTTTTTATTTTTTTAGATTAAAAAGTTCCAGCAGGTTTAAAAAACACTATACAATATAGATAATATATGATAATTTTATAATTTAGAAAATATTCCTTGAGTGTGTGTGTGTGTGTTTTCTCTTATCATATGCATCGATGACTCATCTACATTGGTATTTAACCCATTTACCGCCAAAATAAAACGAGAAGAGATAATTAACAAAAAAGTTTATTTTTTAGTTAATTTTATATAAAATTAATACAAATTAAGCAAAAAAAGTTTTAAAAGTGATAAGTAGGCTGAGTGGGATGGGTGGGTGTACTCAATTGAGTACAACGGCGGCTTACAGGTGGAAATCTTCAAAACATCTTTTTTCAATGCATAAAGTTTTTGAACATTTTTTGCATTGCCGGCGAACTCTTGCATGACATAAAACACATCTTAGCTGTTTTTCTCGTTTTTGGGGGTAGTGACCTATACCATCTTGAGGTAACCCCAGTACCAATGAAGATGAATGTCGAGCTTTTGTTTGCACGTTTTGGCGTAAATAATACCTTGCAATGAAACGTCTAAATAAAAGTTTGTCCATGTTATCGCTGTGACTCATAACATGTAATCTCCAAGCATTTGAAATTGCCATATCTATAACATAGGTAAGCAAAGTTCACCACCATTTCTTACCATGAATGGCTATTCTATAAAATGAAATAGACTGGTCTAATTCATCTACTCCTTCCAGATGTTTATTGTAAGACTAAAATGCTTTTGGAATACTGACATCAATTTTTTGCCGTTGTGTAGCAGACCAACCTTTGACAACTCCTAATGGCTCAATTGTATCATACACTATTGTCTTTCCATTTTACCAAAAGAACTTCATTTTGTTTGTCAAACCTATAGTCATGAGGGGCTCGCTCTTCTTTTTTCATTTCTTTAGAACATTTTAATGAACATTTTTTAGTTCTGTTTTCTCTAATTGTTTCATGAAATCCTTTTTCCTTGAGTTCCACCATGAGATTATAACTAGTAAAAAGTTATTGAAAAATATTTCGTGCGATGCTGGGTCAGTCTCCATTTTTGTAAGCAATCTTTTAACTACTCTAGATCCTAAAGGATCAGTACAATGTTCCTCTGATTTTCCACAATAAAAATCGAAAGTATAAAAATATCCGATGGAACTGGCTGCTAGCCAACAAGCCAACAAGTATTTTATTTCTGTAACAGTGTTGCCACAATTTTTATATATATTCTGCCGCTATACTCAATTGAGTACAGTTGAAATTGAAATTGTGTAACTTTGTAAAATTAGCTAGCAGGTCATTTGTTGTTTGCTTAGTTTATGAAGAGAAATGTTCGCTTTCAGGTAAATAAAGCAGAAAGGATTTTAGAGATATTGTGAAAACTGAAAAACGGCAAAATTTGTACTCATCTCGCCACACAAACTTTCTGTAAGTTTAACAGTACATTTTGGAGAGTAGATGTGTAATCTAGAAAATCTTCTTTGTTTTTTTAAAGGGTTATAGCCTTCTTTTAACATAGAAATGCAAAAAATTCACAAAAATTTTAAAGCTTTTAAAATATATGCCTATGTTTAGCTGTACTCAATTGAGTACAAAGGCGCCAAATGGGTTAAACATCCATCATCCATTGGGGTAAACTGAGAGTTGCAAAAATCGATTTTATTTAGTGACAAATCAATTTGTTATTTTGACATCCGTTCGGAAATGAACGACCGTTTTATTTGTATGAAATATTAACAAATTGAAATACACCCATAGTTCCTGCTGCTGTCTGTTCCTATTTCATTACAATCGATTTCAATATAACCCACATGTAAAATACATATAAACTTGCTATTATTTTTGTTTTTATAAAAACTCCTTTTTTGAATGATTTTTTACTGTTTTTGTCTCCAATTTCTTTTTATGTAGTAATAAACGTGTCTAAGTATCAATGAATGAACACCTGTCTACTACTATTTCTACATTTCTATACCGAGAATTAAACAATAAAATGAAACAAAGAAAAAAAATGAAGCATGTCAATTGATTTTTGTTTCTTTTTCTATCATATTTCCCGTTTGTTTTCTTCTCTATTTCCTCTACTCACTTAAAAAATCAATAATTACTCGTATGTGTGCTAACAAATACATACACATACGAAAACAGCCGTTACATATTAATTAGGTATTTTCAAATAAAACAAATCCTTTGTTATTTTTAACAACGTAGCGATTTCTACAAAATAAAACTTGGCAAAACAGAAAAGAAATACTCATGTTGTGTGTGTAAATTTTAATCCATGAGTACCGGGACGTACAGTTTAATGTCGACTCCGAACGACAGACTTGAGAAGCTTGTTCATGGCAATTAATTACTCTCAGATCTTTTTCTAGAAGACTGCTGAGAGGTAGTCGCCGAAAGAAATATTTTTTTCATATTTCTTTTTTTTTTTTAAGATGTCAGAGCTGGGTGTCGTCGAACCCAGGGCTCATGTCTTAGTAAGCCAACACACTAACCATTAGACCACGGCGACTACTAAGAATTATTTAGAAGATTAAATCCAAAACACAAATATCGAAGTTTTAATGAAAAAACCATTTAGACTTTTGCAATTTTAAATTTTAAAGAACGGAGCAAAACTGTAAAAGAGCCTTTTATATGAGTTGACAATTTATTTCCGAAATCTTGTAACTCGTTTTAATGAAAACACTCATAGTTTTTCAGAGTTACGGCCGAGCTCTCTCAGCACCCATTTTGTGTTTGTCAATTTTTATCCATGAGTACCGGGATCTACAGATTAAGGTCGAATCCGAACGACAGACTTTAAAAGCTTGTTCATGGCAATTAGTTACTCTCAACTGATTGCAAGTCTCCTGCCACCTCAAAGAGTTTATTCGAAGGTTTCCTTTGATTTATCGCAGCAGATACGTAGTTTACAGCTTTAAACAGGAGTTCATAAAATATTTTTTCTAAAGTATTTAAATAAACATAATTGGGACATACACTGTCGTACTAAACAAAATGTTTAATTTGGCCTAAAGTATACTTTAAAATTTGTTATCAAAATTGTACATAAAGAACATTTTAAGTATACTTCGTTTCTTTCAATACATAATACATAACTGGCCTTTACAACCCTGTGTCAGGATTACGGCCTAGCTTCTCGCAGCACTCATGTTGTGTGTGTACATTTTTATCCATGAGTACCGGGACCTACAGTTTAATGTCGACTCCGAACGACAGACTTGAGAAGCTTGTTCATGGCAATTAGTTACTCTCAGAGCTTTTGCCAGAAGACTGCGGAGAGGTAGTCGCCGAAAGAAATATCTTTTTCATATTTTTTTTTTTTTTTTTTTTTAAGATGTCGGAGCTGGGTGTCCAACCCAGGGCTCATGTCTTAGTAAGCCAACACACTAACAACTAGACCACGGCGATTACGTTTCTTTCAATACGGCTATAATAAATAAACTTGCACTAACAAATCGTTCTAAAAAAAAATCATTAGCATTTTTTATCTCATTCTTAATACAATCAATACGATGTATCGAAAACATCAAAGTTTGGAAAATCTATGTACTCGTATTTTTTACCTGAGCCTGCATAGTATCCATGCTTTTGTGCCATATAGGTAGTGTATTTAAGCCTTGTTTTTAAACTGGCTGTTCAGACTAAAGTAGTAAGATTTTTCGTCTTATCTCCAAACTAATGTTATTCGTTTCTCTTTAATGGCAGTACTAATACTCGTAATAAAGTTTAAGTCCTCCTTAATATAACTAAGTGAAAGTTACCATGTCGTCGTGCGGGAGTTTGAGTGTTCTATGTGCCAAAAATGCATTTTGAGAAAATCGATCAAAAATAGCAAAAAAAATCTGGTTTGAAGGATATAAAACAAAACAGACAATATTTATCTCACAAACTGGACGAGATAGCCTAAAAAGGTATTGCATATTAGAAGAATTTGGGGTCGAAAACCTAAAGTGGCATCATTAACTCGAGATGTATAATATGGTAGATAAAGCACTTAAACCCCCGCACGACGATGTGTCTCATTATGATCAAAATATCGTTTATAATTAGTTAATGTAACCAAAAATTAAACATTTTATATATATGTACATCTACATATGTATATATTTCAAAGTGTACGAGTAGGTTTTTTGAATACTTTATACATTTATGTATGTATATGGGTAATTGTGGTAATTTTATTATTAATACTCGTATAGTGAAAATTACTTATTCCCTACATTGCATGCTCAGAAAATATGTGACAATGTTACTGACCTGGCACGTTGTATGCCAGCATATGTACTTGTATAAGTGTATGTGTAACTGTAGTTTTTTCTCCTTTTTTTTTGTTTTGTTTTGTTTTTTTTGTTATTGTATTTTTCTTAACTTTTTTATCAGTAGAGCAGGTGTAGTCTTTAAAGTTTGGGGTCTTTTTAAAATTTTCTATTTTCTCAGGCATAAAGAAATGCATTGCATTTAACATTCACCTGTATTTACTTTCATTCAATTTACACTCTTTTTTTAAATAATATATACATACGTGCATATACATACAGTATGTATATCTTTTTTTTTGTTTACTCTTAACCTTTATTTAAATAAAATCCGTTATATTGAAATGTTTAGTTTCTTGCAGTTTTCGTCTTGAAAGTTTTCCAATTTTACGTTTTTTTTTTTAACAATAAAAGCTCTGCTTTAACACATGTTAGAATGGAGTGGTAGCCTCGTTTAAACAAAACTCACTTGAGCACATATAATGGCCCGTAGTGATATATGTATGTACATTCATTCATACAGACACATTTAACACAAGTACGAGTGTAAATATTTCAAACTATTAAAGACATGATTCTACTGTTTTGTTATTGTTGTGGGGGTCATTGAGTTTTCATTTGAATTTTGTTTTTTATTTTATCATTTAGGTTCTTGCCAAGTTTTCTCTTTTACTAATTTGAACAGTAAAGATGGTTGCATTTATTTGGTTATTGCATATTGTAATCAATTTAGTTGTAATATTGATAACAAAGTAACCTCAAATTTGTGTAAAAGTGCTGCATTGGGTGGTGTCTTACATAAAAAGTGTTAAAAAAATCTACAAAATGTAACACTTAAAGTTGAACACAAATACATATGTATGTAGAAAAAATATTCTTTTCAGTAATTTTTTTTATGTAGACCAGATATTTAATAAGAAAAATTGTAACAGTTTAGTTGGTAATTATTGGTTTTTTTGTTTAACATTATTTTTTTTTTAATTCTGAAAACGACTACACACGTCCATACTAAACGGTCTTTCGATTAAAATTTTTATTTATATAGAAACATATAACAAAAATTAATATCACGAGTAATTCAAAAAGAAAGCGCTTACATTGTGAGTGCAAACTTTCCAATCGTATTGTTCACATTAACTTCTTTAATAGAAATGGATGAATATTGGTTCGTGAGATTGCAAATTAACAATAAGTTTTTTATTGTTTTATTTTTCCTCACTTAGAAACTTATACAGTTGCGTTGCCGATTTTTGATCTACCAATACTCAGGTCGTTGCACCTGCGGCTAAATGGTCTTACTCGTTGTGGAATAAACTCTCGTGTCACATAACAGTAATTTAAGAATGCGACGATTTGCCTCCTGCTTTTATACAAAATTTTAATTCCTATCTAGAGCGTTCTGATAGTAACGCTGTTGTTCACGATAATCTGCGTTTCAACTAAGATCGTATTTGTACTTTTACATACGCAGGTACATATATCGTTATCATCATTTTCAAACGACTGAGTAGAATTACCCAGGAGAATATATAGTTATTCCACTCCTTAAAGGATGGCATTATGAAGACAACCTTATGAAAATTGTTATATATGACTGGTATTGTCGTTGAAGTAACACTAGAAAAGTAATAAATCTGAGGGCTTGTTTCATAAGCCAATTGCATTAAGATCACTGTAGGTGATACTTCATTTGATGTCGACGAACCGAGTACCCCTATTCAGAACTAATTTCATACAATCACTATATGTATGTATATAAACATAACAAACATACATATTTTTAGATTTGCTGTTTTAGAGCTTCGTGGATTGGGTGACGTTTTAGAGTAGACAATGTTAAAGGCGTTGACGTTTTGGAACGTTTACATTATCTCGAGTGCATTTTGCATTTCCGCTAAAAGTTCACAGGTGCAATTAATGTTTCCCTGGTTTAATTCAGCGATAGTGTTTAATTTTGTATGTTTTTGCTTTAAAGTATTTTGGGCCTAAATATTAAATTACTTAACTGTAGATTATTTTTAATATACTTTAGTGTTTAAATAGGAATGCGAAAAAACCTGGCACGAAAATCCATCACTTTTTTACATCCGCTTTTTTTATATGTATCACTATCATTTATTAAAATTAAGTTCTAGAATATTGTTAAATTTTTACTCATTAAATATTACTAGAATTTTACACTTAATAAAGTAAATTTTCTCTTTATTAAATTTAATCCAAATAAACAAATCCAAACATTTTTAGGCGTTCAAAATTAAAATCTTTCTACATCATTTTTCAATTAATACCCACCTTCAGTAATTTGTCAAAAGCTTTTAAAAAGAACAAATCTTGTCTACCACTTCAGCCAATATTTGAAGAAAAGGCACTACAGTAAAAAGTATTAAAATAATAAAAAAGCCAGATTTAAAGTATTAAATACAGCACAGCCAGCACATAAAACCTTAAATAAAAAATTTCGACTGTAGTTGGGGAAGAGATAAGGGAGGAATTGAAATGTTAGAAGAACATAAAATTTATTTCAAAAGAAGATACATTTTGTGTTGAATGGCTATAATCCATAATGCTTAAGTAAAGGGTTAAGTGCAGGGTCAAAACAGTCAAGCTACAACTGAAAATCTCTTAAAGTAATAATACTCGTTGTACAGTAGTAACTGCAATATGTTTTATGCAATAATAACTACTACACTTTAAGTATGCATAAGTAAATGTAAATTTTTTACTTGAATAAGTACATATGCACATACACATGGATAATAATAACATCATTATATCTCTCTCTCTCTCTCTCTCTCTCTCTTCACTCTATCACGCCTAACATTGTAAATACTACTCAGATTTAACTGAAAACTAAAACAGGTGATTAGAAGGAGAAGATTCTAATTTTCAATTTGTATTGTATTCAATAAACGGTAAAGTGAAAAGCTATGTAAAGTGAAGAGTTCAAAAAGCATAAAAAAATAAAAATGGAAAATTGTATGTGTAAGAGAGCAAGGAAGGAGTATAAAACAGTTGTTGATACAAACTGAGTGTAAATTTGAAAATAGCAAACAGTTGTGTTTACAGTCAGTGTAAGGAAATGTATGACACTTTTTGTTAAGATATTTATTAAACATCTAAATACATACATAACCAAACAGCTCGAACTGCATAAAGTTGCAGATAACAATTTTTGTGCAATTAAGAGAGTAGTTTTTTCCATTTAGTGTATAAATTTGCACGAACTTGGTAAGTTTAGACAAAAATTAAACAATCAGCTGTTTTTTGTTAACATATGAAACTGAAAAATCAGAACAATGCAATCAAGAGAAAAAGTTTAGTTTTTATTAAAAAGAAAAAGGAAAGGTTTTAATAAAAAAGTTCAAGCAGTAAATACTTTAATGCGTGCATATTTCCATTGTACTTTAATAATGCTGCAAATGGGCAGCAGCAACAAAGGTGTTTGGAAAGGCTTTTATTCTTCACATAAAAATGTATATTGTAATAATGACACGTACATATATTATTTATATATGTATGTATTTAAGAAAATAGTTAATGTGAAATTATATTCTAAGTTATTACAAGCAAGTTGTCGAAGTTGATAGACCGGGTGTAGTACTCGTATAACAGAATAATTACTGAGATGGAAGTAGAACCCCACAATCTTGAAAGTCAAAAATATTTTTGTTTAGTTTATCAACGAATTTAAGACATTTTTATATAAAACTTTTTATTTTATTAAATAAGAAATAGTCGTCGTTGTTTTATTAAGTGTAAGTAGTTAATTGCTATTTAATTTCACTCTATTGTATGCTTCTAATTTTTGTATGATAGAGAGAGGGAGAGAGAGAGAGAAAAAGAACTGTTTAAGGTCATTGAAATTTGCTTGTACATGTATGTATGCTTTGTTATTGTAAAGAAAGCTTGATGTCAGCTTAACCGTTAACTTGCATACTCGTGCACTCTCATCTGCCATTAAATGAATGCAATTGTAAGTGGAAAACAAGAAAAACAAAACATAAAAAATAAAGTTAAAATGATGTCTAAACAAGAAAACAAGTAAGAACAACAAATGAGAGCTAAATAATATATATGTATATGTACACAAAGTAAGGTTAGATTTGATTTTGCAGCACAAAATGAGAAATGTACCAACCAACTCACACACATCACACATTAACTCTTTAGCATATTCGTAGTACACTCATACGTATGAGTCATGTTTATGATGTGTAGGTTAAAATAAAGCAAAAAAAAATTGTTTTTTTTTTTTCAATTTTCATTTATTTCATACCTAAAGGACAAGGACGTTAGAATTTTTCTGATAAATAATAAAAAAAGAAAAGACTTGTGCACAGAAATACTCTAAATTTTTTTTTTTTTGTATTGACAGAATTGTTAGGAGATCCATGGTGAAATATAAATATTGTAAGCTCTTGTTGTTGCTTGCAGTCTGGCATATACAGACTTATACATTATTTTTTAATGACATTGGGGCAAAATGTTTTTTTTTTTTTTTCTTTTTTCCATATTTTATTTCTGTTCGTATTTATTTTCATTATTTCTTCGTTTTTTAAAAAAAAACATTCCTTAACAATAATACGTAACTCTGTTCAAAATAGAAGTGTAGTACTCGCATAACGGCACTGGAATTGGAACTTTTTATGCGGCAACATGCTGTTTATTGTGTTGAGTATTTTTTTTTTTCTACTTAATAATAATTCCTTTGGAGAAATTGTTTCATGCCTGGTTCACTGTATGAGTGTAAGAACATGTATGTATGTATGTGTAAGAGAGTATGTCTATACTAAGTGTTTAAATACGAAAAGAAAGAAAATTATAAAATAAAATTGTTTGTGAAGGCATTTTTTACGCTTTAAAAATCACAAAGAATTTTTAATCCCACGATTTGTTTTCGTTTTATAAAAAAAAACATGCAGCAAATGTCTATAAAAGTGCAATTACATCGCCTAACAAGACCAGTTGAGCTTTAAAGTAATCAATAACTGCCTGAAAGTATGTAAGATTTTTTTATAATAATAATGCAGCATAATTTGGTAGAAGTTATGAATTAAGGAGTTTTTTAAGAAAATTCCTTTTATTTATAATAAAATTAAATAATTTTTAAAATCATTTTCACATGTTTGTACACATAAGTATGTATTTAGTTTTTCAATTTTGTGAACTAAAAAACTATTTAAGAATTCAACGTTTTGTAACAAGTTGTCCCTTTATTAAACAATAATATACATACATACATACGAATATAGACTTTACAAAATAAAGAAAACTGCAAAAATAGGGAATAAATAATGTGCCTTTTTGCAACTTTAATCAATGATTCGCTAAATCTCTATTTACGATTTACGAATGTTTAGTATTTATGATTTGCACGGAAAGAAATATATAACGGTAAGGATTACTTAGTCAGTTCAGCGGTACACAATTTTGTTTTTTTTTTTTATTATAGTTTTCCTTACTTGTTTGTTCCTTCAGTTAACTTATCGTTAAGCATATGAGCATAAGCATAATGGAGAAATATATCTACATTGCGGAATCAATCATGCGTGGTGCCAATTGTCTGTTTCACACGGCTGTTAAAATAGTGTATTTCCGAAAAATTGACAACGTATCTAACGTTCACAAGTTGGGCAAATTTTAACTTTTAGATACGTTGTAGTTGAACAGTTGACTACATTATATATTGTAACCGCTGTTTGTAACGTAATGCCATGTACTTCTGCCATTATGGTGGAATCCTTTATAGGTTGCATTTTGTTACTAATCCTAGAATTGGTATGTTCATATCCACGTTGTCGTATCGTAAATTCGAAATTCGTAATGTTGGTATGGCGGAATTCCAATTTTAAATATTTTTTGTAAAATTTCTACGAAAATGAACTGGTATCGGAGCACTTCTAATTCCACAAAATATACTACCAAATAACACGGAGGAATAACGTAAAATATGGTTATTCGAAAATAAATAAAATCTGCGTGAATATGTACATAAAGTACACACTGTGTATGTATTTTAAATAATGTTGAGGTCAAGGATCACAAAAAAACGTTTTTTTTTTTTTTATTTTAATTTTGTTAATACATGTACTCGTAAAAAAATCTTATTTGGAATTTTTAAAGACCAATTTTTTTCTATAAGAAAGAAAAAAATATTAATTAAATAAAATGTTTCTATGTGATGTACGTACATATACATATGTATGTACCTCGTATATACACATATGGCCTAAAAAATAGGTGTATACAACAACTTAAAATTTAATACAAAATTTGAACTGAAAAATTGTTTTTCAAAAATAAAAACTAAATAATATTATTAATACCCCGTATAATTGCCATTGTTTTTGAGGACAGCTTCCATTCTTCGAGGCATAGACGAAATTAAATTACGGCAAGTCTCTACCCCAATATTGTACCAAACATGTTGAATGTTTTCCCATAATTGGTCTTTATTAGAACAAGGAAGCTTGGAAACTCTTCTTTTTAATTCTCCCCAAAGGTTTTCAATTGGGTTCAAGTCGGGGGATTGACTTGGCCATTCAATAACGTCTATCTTTACTTGACGAAACCATGCACTCACTAACTTTGATGAGTGTTTTGGATCGTTATCCTGTTGAAACTTCCATATAAGAGGTATATTTTCCTCAGCAAAAGGTAGCATGACATTCTCTAACAAATTTTTGTACACAAATCTGTCCATTGTTTGCTCTATTCGATGAATTGGATCTACTCTATTCGATGAATTGGATCTACTCCATACCAGGAAAAGCAACCCCATATCATGATATTGCTTCCTCCGTGCTTGATGGTCTTTTTTGTGGACCTACTATCGAATTCTTTACCTTTTGGCCGACGAACATTTCTTTCTGCGTTGTTTCCACATAAATTGATTTTGGGTTTGTCGCTCCAAAGGATATTTCGCCACTTTTTTTCTCCCTCTACTCCACACCAATCTTTGTGAGCCAAGGCAAAGTTTTTCCTCTTCTTTAAATTGTTTGTCCTAAGCAGAGGGACTTTGCGTGCTATCCTACCTTGTAGACCTGTAATCTTCTTCGCACAGTTCGTGATGACACTATATTTT
Organism: Metopia argyrocephala; assembly: GCA_963576795.1. Classification (NCBI taxonomy): domain Eukaryota; kingdom Metazoa; phylum Arthropoda; class Insecta; order Diptera; family Sarcophagidae; genus Metopia; species Metopia argyrocephala. Next base: position 2,845,197 of record OY756208.1, read on the forward strand.
CAATTTCTCTTGCAATCGCCTTAGATGACTTAAAAGGTTCCCGCTTGGATAGAGTAACTATGCGATCGTCTGTAGTTAATGAAGGTTTTTTTATGTCTACCTCGTGTTTTAACGTCATTTTTTGTTTTAAAGCGTTTGTTACAAAATTCTCAGACCGATTCAAAGCATCTGCAATAAATTTGTAGGTTTTACCTTGCTCACGAAGTTTAAGTACCAGGAGTCTTTCTTCATTACTGCAATGGCGCCCACGACCCATCTTAAAAATTAGTTACGTCTGATTTAATGTTTAATTTATTTTTAATTAATATTATTTCACTTCCTTCCTTAATTTTTTTTTTAATTTTTTCACAATAAATCAGACTTTAACTAGACTAAAAATCACACACCTATTATTTTGTCCAAGTAAAATTCGCACTTAAAAGAAAACTGCCACACTAGTTATCTAACTCAAGCTTATTTTTAGTGGGATTCCCCTTTTTTCTTTCTGTGACAATAATAACAGACTATTTATTTGGTAATTTTTGCATGGTTGTAATTTTTCGCACTTTTAAATATGTTAAAAGGAAAAAAATTGTTTACACCTATTATTTTGGCCATATGTGTATGTATTAAAGTTTGAATATTATTTATTATTATTTTATTTTATTTTTTTTTTGTCAAAACAACTGATAGAGAGTTACGAACGGATTAGATTAACATTTTATTACGTTTCATATTACGCAACGAAACTACGAATTCGGAAGTACGTATGTATGTTTGGAATCTAGCATAAGGGTGCATAATTTCAAATTTTATTTCTACACTTGCGCAACGAAATCAGTAATACCGCCCATTCTCTCCCACCGACTTTAACCCACTTGTAAACTCTGCAGAAAATAATAACCAAAACGGCATCACTACACATTAAACTATATTTTGCAACATTCTTTAAGAGAAACATCTTCTTTCTTTATTAAGAAAGCCAATATGTATATTCTATAACATCTTATGATACGTTTATTATTTTCTTATAAGTACATAAATTTATGTCTGGCTCTTTTTTTATATACAATATATTGACATGCCATGTGAATTTAATAAACAATTTTACTTGAGACACAAATACAAAATACATATACATTTCAATCATTTTCAGTTGAAAATGTGTTAAAAAAAATCAAAAATCAGAATCTCATTCACGGTTCTGAATCTGCCCTTATCTTAGCTTTGAAATTTTGTCACTTATGGTATTCTTTTTATGAGGGCTGTATAATTCGTATTCATAAAAAATGAAATCTGTATATTTGAAAACTATTTTAACTTAAATGCTTTTTTAAAATGCATTTCAAATCTGTTTTCATTTTTTATGAATATAGGGGTGAATATGTTAAAAAAATAAGTTATAAGTTAGTTACATTCAAGGAAAAATCATAGAAATTCGAAAACGTGATAAAAGAAAACAATTTGTGTAAAAAAATAAAAATTTTATTATTTTTAAATCGTATTACATAAATTAAATTCATGTAAAAATAATAAGTGATAATTATGAATGCGTCCCGAAACAACACGTATTCATTATTACTTTTTTTTTGTTATTTTAGCAATATCATCTAGAATGTTAACCTAAATCTTGTTCAAAATCGTTGGCTTGCGAGTGTCGTCACTTAAAAACCAAATTAATATTTTTTAAATCGTAATACGTCAACCAAATTCTTACCCTCATAAGGAAATAATTCTAACATTTCACTAATTTATCGATTTGATGTTCATGATTATAATGATAAAACATTGATAGCAATATGTTTAATTTATTTTTAAGCAAAAGTTGATTTCTTTTCAACACCACCAGCATCCAATTAATGGTTTAACATTTGATTTTTATCCCACCATATATATCGCAAACAAACACTAACTAATGTATTAATTAGTTTGAAAGGTCTATATTTATAGAGATACAGGACCCTTTTATTTTTGTGCCATAAGTTTATTGAATACTTATATAAAGCCTCACGTAATAAATTAATACAAACACAAAACTACCCTTATATCTCTGAGTATACAAAATATGTTTTATATACTACAAGATATTTAATTTCAAACTTTTTGAACTTTAAGACTTTAATGTCATAAATAATACACATATCTGCATTAGTGTGTCCCAAAAAAAAAATTTTTTTCGATTTTTATAGGTCCCCCAGCATTTTTTGAAAGCTTATAGGGTAAAGTATTTTTGTGATTTTTTTCAGATTTTTCGGAAGAGGTTTAGAGGTCGCTAAAATCGAATTTAACCAAAAAATCGGGGTTGCTCGACTTTTTTTGAATTTTGCGCATTACTCGGCCCATTAGCACGATTTTCTTTGTTACAAAGTCAATTTTTTTAAAGAAAACTGTTCAAACTTTACTTCTCTGTGCAGATATTATAAGTTTCGGTAATATTTTTGCTCATTTGAGTACCCTTTAAGTCATTTTTTTGTAAATTTAGCATAAATTTCAAAAATAATGCTTTGTAACTTTTAAAATTTCTATTGAAGTTAAAAAAACTAATGATTCAGTTTAAAATGTGGATAAATTCTGAGTCATTTAAAAAAATAAATATTGAATTTGCTCTTACCGTTCCAAAGTTATGACCAAAAAATCTAGGCAGATTAATTCTCATACCCAAAAAAAAAATTAAAAAATTATTTTGTTTATTAGCTTTCAATTACACTGGTTTACAGCCAAAAAATACTAAGAATGCCACATGCCTAGATAAGTTAACTGGGACCTCCTGAGCACGAAAAACGCTGTCATGATTTTTTCCTAAGTACCGTTTTTTAGATAACGGTACTTTTGTGTTTTTCGGTGTATGGCCCCACTCAAACCCTTGTGGAGTCCAACCAAAAAGTCCGATCGAGATAAATGGCATATCGATGGAAAGGTAATTAAATGCCTTTTCCGTCGATATGCTAGAAAATTCTATCTGAGAAGAAATCGCTGAGATATGGCACCTCAAAATTCAAAATTTTCATATTTTTTACGTTTTTTTCAAAATGTTTCATTTTCATTTCAATTTTTTCCTACGTTATATTGAATATCTGGAATGTTTTATTCTTTTACCAAATAGCTTATTTAATAACCAATATTTTAAGCGTATTTTGAAAAAAAGCGGATGAAAAATAAAGTTTTTATTAAGGATTTTGTGGAACGACAATATTTTCATTTTCATTGCTCACATAGTATATTCGTGATTTTAATTTAAATTTTTTACGTCGAATATACTGTGTGAGCAATGAAAATGAAAATATTGTCGTTCCACAAAATCCTTAATAAAAACTTCATTTTTCATCCGCTTTTTTTCAAAATACGCTTAAAATATTGGTTATTAAATAAGCTATTTGGTAAAAGAATAAAACATTCCAGATATTCAATATAACGTAGGAAAAAATTGAAATGAAAATAAAACATTTTGAAAAAAACGTAAAAAATATGAAAATTTTGAATTTTGAGGTGCCATATCTCAGCGATTTCTTCTCAGATAGAATTTTCCAGCATATCGACGGAAAAGGCATTTAATTACCTTTCCATCGATATGCCATTTATCTCGATCGGACTTTTTGGTTGGACTCCACAAGGGTTTGAGTGGGGCCATACACCGAAAAACACAAAAGTACCGTTATCTAAAAAACGGTACTTAGGAAAAAATCATGACAGCGTTTTTCGTGCTCAGGAGGTCCCAGTTAACTTATCTAGGCATGTGGCATTCTTAGTATTTTTTGGCTGTAAACCAGTGTAATTGAAAGCTAATAAACAAAATAATTTTTTAATTTTTTTTTTGGGGTATGAGAATTAATCTGCCTAGATTTTTTGGTCATAACTTTGGAACGGTAAGAGCAAATTCTATATTTATTTTTTTAAATGACTCAGAATTTATCCACATTTTAAACTGAATCATTAGTTTTTTTAACTTCAATAGAAATTTTAAAAGTTACAAAGCATTATTTTTGAAATTTATGCTAAATTTACAAAAAAATGACTTAAAGGGTACTCAAATGAGCAAAAATATTACCGAAACTTATAATATCTGCACAGAGAAGTAAAGTTTGAACAGTTTTCTTTAAAAAAATTGACTTAGTAACAAAGAAAATCGTGCTAATGGGCCGAGTAATGCGCAAAATTCAAAAAAAGTCGAGCAACCCCGATTTTTTGGTTAAATTCGATTTTAGCGACCTCTAAACCTCTTCCGAAAAATCTGAAAAAAATCACAAAAATACTTTACCCTATAAGCTTTCAAAAAAAGGTGGGGGAACAAAAAAAATTTTTTTTTGGGACACACTAATCTGCATACATATTTAAATGCCTATTTATGTATTTATTTGTTAAAACAAAACCAAAATTATAAAATTCTAATCGATATTTTTTTCTTTTCTTTACAGGTAAGTGTGCTTTTATGTGGTAATACAAAAACTTGAAAAAAGATTCTAAATACCTGTTAAATAATTCTAACTAAACCACAAGCCAGCCCCAAACCTAAAACACTACTGCTACAAAAATAATACAACATGAATGGGCACTTGTAAATTCGTAATGCGTAAAAGTTTAATTGTATGAAATGGTCTCGGGTTGATTTTAACATTTTATTTCATAATGAGCATATGTACTTTGTTTAGCTCGTTTAGTGAATTGTACGACACTTCCGTTTTGGAAATTTTATGTTTTTTTTTCTGTGCATATATGTATGTATATTATTTTTTATGCAATTAATACGTGGATACATAAAAGATACCGCAATAAGACGTATCAAAAATAAAGCCGAAAGTATATTAAGTTATAAAGAACTCGTAATAATTTACAAAATAGTTTACTTAAGAAAATTAATGAGTTTAAAATACTTGTACTTTTGGTTAGAACAGAATGAATAAACGTTTTATACGTTTTCATTGCACGTACTTGCACAAAATTAATATTTAATTTAAGCAGCGGATGTTTAACAAGCAGGGTCAAGTTTAAATGTTATAAAAAATGTAAAAAATATTGGTCATAAATATTTATTTCTTTTTCTGGGAATTCAATAATTTCCTTATATATAATACAAAATTGGGCTTAAAAGTAATGTCATATTAGTGTTAATTGGTTGTAAATTTATTTTCAATGCCACCAGAGCACTGTTAATTTGTAAATGTGAAATTAATTGGAAAAAAAATTATATCGCTCATATTGATGAACAATACAGTGCACGCGCGCTAATGTGAACACCGCATTATATGAACACCGCTTAATGTGAACATCTTTTTTGCTTCATTGACTACTCTAAAAGATGAAAAAATGTAGAAAGCCCTATAATTTGATTAGATTTTTTTAATTTAAAACGTTAAATTCTGTGTTTATTAGATGCTGAAATAGTTTTTGCTAAAATTGTTATTTAACATGTGCATGTATTGTATGAGCATTTGTTGTATGTGTGTAATTATGAACATATTTATGTATATAAATATACATATATCAATTAAGCTATCATTCGGTGTAAAATTACAATAAAGAAATTCAAAAATAATGATTTTTGTTTAAAAGATGGTATAATTCTGTTTTAAAATTATCAGTATTCGGAAATGTGAACAATTCGCAAAAGTGAACAACGCCAGTTTTAATTAGTTCACATTAGCGCGCGTGCACTGTATTGCTCTTTGTATGCCTTTCAATTGGTGATTTCTTCTGTTTAATGTTTGATTTCAAGACTTCCGAGGTTCGCGGTTTGTTGAAAAAAAAAAAAAGAACCCAAATCAAAAAGACTACTGCTGTTAGATTTGGTAATCTGAACGGGTAATTCAAATTTCCAAAGCTGGGAATAATTCGATCAGGAAATTGCCCAACATTTTTATAATAATACAGCAAATTGTGGCACCAAAAGCTCGTTTAGCTTGGACCAGGTTTAACAAAAATGCGAAAATTGAATATACGTAACTCACGAAATTGGAAAATAACGGTTAATTTTTGATCAGATCTCGTATACTTTCTAACATATCCGTGCTTTTCCATTTTCCTTGCTAAGCCCAATTTCAAACGAGCCAGCTAATCTATGTGCCGTGAACTACATACATACAGTGAGGTGCACAAGTTTGTACTTTTTGTTTCATAAAAATAAAAGTAAAAAACCAACTTCAAAATTTCTTTTTGTTTTTTATTTAGTTATAAGTACTTAACAAAATATTATAAAATTTAAAACTTAGAACATTAATTCATAAGGAAAAAAATAAATAAAACAAAAATAAATCCAGTGTACTCAATTTTGCACCGTTGAAAAATCTTACGGAATACGAAGGTCTTTAGTACTTAGTCCAAAGTCCTTTATTTTGTAAAACATCTTTTACGCGCTTTGGCATACTCTCCACCAATTTCTGAACAATTTATTTTGGAATGCTCTTCCATTCATTTTGAATCCGTTGCCAAAGCTCGTCCAAATTGCTGGGTGCTGATTGGTACTGTCCTAATCGTCTCTTCACGATTGATCACAAATTCTCAATCGGATTGAGGTTGGGACTTTGTGCAGGCCACTGCAATAATTGAAAATTTTGCTCACCGAGCCATTCTTTCACGATTTTGGACGTGTGCTTTGGATCGCCATTCTGCTGAAAAAATATTTCTTCTGCAGCATAGACGCTTCAGTCTACAAAATCGGTAAGATGAGTCTGCAAAATACTCAAATAGTCTTCTTTCTTCATTATGTTATCAATTTTATGCAGTGGTCCAAGGTCCCACCACGTAAAGCAACCCCATACCATGACGTTTCCTTCCCCGTGCTTCACAGTTTCCTTGATATGGTGTCTTTGAATCTTTTCACCAGAGCGACGCCAGCAATATTGTTTACCGTCGGACTGAAAACGGTAGATGATGATGCCTTTTGTTAAGAGTTTGATATAATTTTATTAAGTACTAAATACTACATAAACGACAAAAAAATTTTTGGATTTGCTATATTACTTTTATATTTATGAAACAAAAAGTTCTCAAAGTACAAACATGTTCTCATTTGAGCACCTCTCTGTATATTTAGTTTCATAGCATATATGAACATTTTGCTGCGATACAATATAAATAAAAAATATAAAATTTTCGAATGTATATTATTTTACCAATTTTTAATTCTCTCAAGTTTTAGTTTTCTTTAATTAAAATTATAAATTAATTATCCATGATTGTTTGCCACAAAATGATGCCACTCTACTCTGTTTAATCATTTAATGAATTGTTGCCAGAAATTAGTAAATATTTCATGAAAGAAATATTACAACAATGCTCAGAAGAATAATCTCTGATTTATTTACCTCCCACATCACCACCAGATTCATAATTACATACATACATACATAACTGGCCTTTACAACCCTGTGTCAGGATTACGGCCTAGCTTCTCGCAGCACTCACGTTGTGTGTGTAAATTTCTATCCATGAGTACCGGGACCTACAGTTTAAAGTCGACTCCGAACGACAGACTTGAGAAGCTCTTTCATGGCAATTAATTACTCTCAGAGCTTTTGCCAGAAGACTGCTGAGAGGTAGCCGCCGAAAGAAATATTTTTTTAATATTTCTTTTTTCAAGATGTCGGTGCCGAGATTTGAACCCGGCACTATCGTCTTAGTAAGCCAACACACTAACCACTAGACCACGGCGACTACAGATTCATAATTAATTCATTATAAAATCAACTCTTTTGAAGCATTTGAATTTTTTAATTGTACAAATGAAATGCTTACAAGTCAAGTCAATATATTTTACAATTCCCAGGCCAATACAAAAAAAAAAAAGTACGGCTGATATAAAATGTTTTAACGGCAACCGTATTGTACTTTATTTGTTCTTCTTATTTGTTTCTATTGTTTGTAATTCAATGTAAAGAGTGTATTTGCCAATGACTTCAACTCTTTTTTGTTATTATTTTTTTTTAATGCAAATATTTGCTTAATTGTGTGTATGTGAGTTTTATTGTTATTCATTGAAAGATGCATTGAATAAAAACAGCTTTTAAGTTCCGTTTGCAAGATACATACACATGTATGTGTAGAGAGTGCTTGAAACAGAAAAATATAAATATATCATATATTAGTCATACCAAAGGATAATGTGGTTGGTACAAATAAAACTTATAATATCTTGGAATTAAATGGTTGGATTGGGCTCTGTAATCTAAGCACTGCTAGATTCTTCATATGAATAATGACACAATTAGCAAAATATCGAAATATTCATATATTCTTAAAATACTTTTGTCGCCTTGAAAGACATCCCTGTCCTAAGACACCCAAATATGTATGCATACGTGGCAACTATACAGTAAGGGAGGGTTAAAATTGTTCACAGAATTACTAAAATTGGCAATATATCCAAAAAATTTATTTTGTATTCAAATTTATTTTAATTTTTTATTTACAAAATTAAATAAAGTACATCTAAAAAACTTTTAAAGAATATGTGCAAATGTGCACAATTATGAACGTTGTTGGATAATGCTATGTTTTCAGACTAACATTTGGTATGTCCACCCTTTGTTTTTTTTTTAACTGCCTTTATTCTTTTTCACATATTTTTGTACTAAATTTGTCAAGAAATTAGGATCAATACTTTTCCAACTTCGACAGCACACTTCTAGACCTCATGCACAGTCTTTGGGGATTCTTTTTGAGCAAAAATCTTTCGCTTCAATACGGACCACAGATATTCTATAGGATTTAGGTGTGGCGACTTAGAGGGACAAGTCAAAAGCTTGAGCCCATTTTCTTCAAACCAATATTTTGTGATTTTCGCGGTGAGCTTAGGATAGTTGTCCTGCATAAAGATGTCATCCTGTCCCTCATTTACGCTAAAAATGTCGAGTTTTGGAATATATGAGTCTTCTAGAGAATATCTGTATAATCTGTAGTACACATTTTGCTTTTAATCCCGCGAAGTACTCCAAACTAAATTTATTTATACAACGTAGTATAATACAATATTTTTTTCCGATTTGTTTTGATTGTTACGTTATAGCGTGTTGATAACTTTGTCGAAAGTAATTTGGTTGTAACGCTTCCAAAAATCCAAATTATTTCAACATAAATATTAAAATATGATTATGAGATCTTTATCTTTTGTTCTTTTAAGAGTTTAAACACCCTTAATATTGGCATTTTTTTAATATTCCAATAATCAAAAGATGACATGTTAAACGGCAATTTAACAAAAAAAAATTCCATCCTAGAAAATATTATTTTTTTTTCTTTCGCCAATCTACGAAAGGACATTCAACCCTGAAATGACACAATAAAGAAGAAAAGAGAAATTATTAATTATGTGCTTAAAAATATGTAAAGCCAAACCTTAACTTTGGTAATTGAATATGATATTTAAAATGAAATTTTATAGAAAAGGTTTTTGAACTGTAGGCAAAACCTGAAGTGAATAAAAAGTTAAAAAAAATTTCATAATTTTGAGGATTTACTTATTAAAAGTTGAATAATTTTCCGGTTGCGTGTCTAATATAACATTTTATTTTCTGTGTATACGAGTATTTAAGGAAGAATATTTAGTCATACATAGAGAGAGAGAGAGAGAACCAACTTACGAAAGCCTCACCGCAAAAAACCAAAGTAGCTCGCATGTTACTTTCAAAGATAATATCAGCAAGGAAAGCACAGGCACGAACGTCGGCACTAAAAAAAAGGATGTGCTTTTTGATATTCAGTGTAACATGAGACTGTTACAATTTCATTTTTTTGTTTTTGTTTATACTCGTATAAACTAATAGAGGAACAAAAATAAAACTTAAATGCACAGACAGGTGAGTTTGTGGGTAGACATAGTCGCTGTTTTTAACGTTATCGTCATCGTCATCTTCGTCACTGACATTTTTATCCGTATAACCCAGTTAAGCGAGAGAAGTAGTATTATCATACACTTCTGTTTAAAGGAAATAAAAAACTAAACTTGACTCCCCCTTTAAGCCACTTTTCAACTTAATGTTCTTTTGACTACTACTTGGGAAAGGAGAGCACATGTTGGCATGTCATTACCCTTTACTCATAGAGAGTGTTTCTATTTTTTTTTTTTTTAACATTTTGCTTTTTTATACGCTCTCTTAAATCTTGAGCATGCCATGAAATTATTTAAAATAATAAAATAAATACTTTAAGACATAGGTCGGCAAAATTGATTTGTAATTGTGTTAGTGAGCATGGAAGAGAACTGCACTGAACAAAAAAATGTGTGAATTCATATATATGTATGTTATTAATTTACATATCACTAGGCGTGAACTACGAACTTTCTTTTACATCTGAAGGAAACATATCGGGTATATCTAATTCGTGTACGTGAAATTCAGTAGTTCTAACCGTTTGCTGAAGGAAGATCTTAAAAAAAATTATAATATCTTGTTTTTTAGTTTACAAGTCACATTTATTATAATAATTTAAGAAATTTTGTGTGATTTTATTAAAAAGAAAAAAAAATGCACTCAAATATCTTGAATTAATAATAATAATCTAATATATTTAGAGTTTCATAAATTTTTTTCCAATTTATCTAAAAAATAATTTTATTTTCATAAAAAATAATTAAAACATCCGATACATATGTGCACTCGTCAGCAGTTCATTGACGACTAAAACATAAAACAACATTTGTCTCGTAACATGATACATTTCTTTAAGTGTTTTTGCAAAAAAACTAATGCAAAGAGAGGACAAAATGAAAGAGCGTAAGAATACATGTGAACTCTCCCGGCTGAATTCAGCTATGAAATGCCGACCTATGCTTTAAGAGCATACGGAAATACGCATAAAATTAAATAATAAAATATGATAACATTCCATTATGTAAGTAAGGACTCTTAAAACAGTGTTACCATTGCGATTATTTATTGATTACAACTTGTCCAATTCCTCACTATTTTTAATTGATTATTTGTATTGATATCGCAGTAATAACTTTTTTAAAGAATCTATTCACTGAACGATAAAAAAAATCTGCTTTTATAAAAAAATATTTTACAAATAGTTTTTTGTTAAGAAAATACTCGTCATTAAAGCTTTAGCAACTCTTTTCTCATATAAAATTTATCTGTTTCTGTTCTTGTGGAATAATCGTTGATGTCTAAGGCAGCATTCCCTTTGTGTTCTTGTCTAATTCATACATATTTGTGAAAATATTTAAATAATTTACTATACAATCAACCCTTTATGTATTTTCTTATTGCATGTTAAGTTAATATCGTTATAAATTTCTTCAAATATGAATTTGGCTTAATAATGCTCATATTTTAATTTCATTGCATTCGTTATTTATATTTTTATGAATAGCATTTTCAAAAAGTAAGTGATTAAATTTATGGAATGGATTATGTTTAATATACAGTTAAACCTCGATTATCCGGCTCTCGTGGGACCGGCACCAGCACGGATAATCGTAATGCACGGCTAATAGAAGTTATATTAAAATATACAGAAATTTATTTATTTTTTTATTTTGATTTAAACAATATCGATTTTTTTAACTAGTGATTCAAATATACCACATATTTTTATACAAAACATACAAATCGTCATAGAGAATGCAAAATCAAAAAATGGGGAACCCTCGGATTTAGGTTTACATAATAAAAGGCATATGAATGCGGCACGGATAATAAATGTAAAGCACGGTTAATAGAGGGATCAATCTAAACCATGGATAATATATATATATATAATATAGAGATGAAACAAGGGTAATAGCGGGAAAAAATGAAAAGAACCGCATGCTGGTTAACACGTTCGCGGACGTGAATGTTATAGCATTCATTTTCATACTGATGCAAAATGACGTGAATGCTATAGCATTCAAATTTTAAAGCCAATTTTTATTCATTTAATTTTATACAATCTTAAGTTTTTGTAATTAATACACATTCAAAATAATGACCAATTGGTTCATTAGATACTTTCGTATATATATATGTATATAACGGTTAAAATACGATGTTCTGACTACTCTTATAATATATGTATGTCTAATTAGATTTCGGATATTACAACTAGTTTCAAAAATAATTGCCTGTATATTTTTGCAGCTCCCTAAAATTTTTTGCGTCCGCGAACGTGTTAATACATGTAACCGATTATTAGAGGCCCGGTTAATCGAGGTTTAACTGGACTTATAAAAAAAATTTGAAACTAAATTTTAAAATCAATAAAATAAATATATGTTTTATATATAAAGAAAGCAAAAGCTCGTAATAAAAATTTGTTCGAATTTGTTGATCCTATTAAAAATTTCTTAAACGAAAATTTTGGAAGGCTTTAAAGGCAAAAATATTTTTCAATATGTATAAAAGAAAATCTTCTACGTTCTCTTTATATTTATAAACTGCTTTATAAATTTAATCAAGCAGCCGCATAAGTGGCTTAAAATTTAAATTGAAACAATAATAAAAGTCAATAGAAACATGTCTGGGCTTAAACTTCCTGTTATAAAGACAGTCAAATGGGCATAAACATGTCTGGGACACCACCATGCTTAGTAATATGTTGCACTTTTTGTTAAACATACATATATAGGAGTATATACATATATAGAGTATACTATATATACTAAATAGAAAAATCAAAGTTTGATTCTTATCAGAGTGGGCAAACAAACAAAACATTTCGCAAAAGTTTCAACAAAGTCATACACTTTTCAAAATTATTTTGATAGTATTGTACATGAGCAAAACAAACACAAATACTTTCTAAATGAGAAAGAGCGCAAATGAAACAATTAGCTTTTCGCTCTTGTGCTTGCTTTGTTTTTTGTTGTTTTTTTTCTCTTCTTCTTCTCTTTTACTCTTCTATCCTTTTTCTTCTCATTAATTTTTTGTTGTACCTACGCACATTTGAGTTAGTGTATTTGTAGTTCTCAGAGCAAAAAGAATATACAAAATTAAATGGGACAATCTTTCTCACTGTTTCTGTTTTATTTTTGTTTTACTTATTGTAAAGAATACAACAAAATGAGATCAAACGTTCAGTTTTGTTTATTTTCCTACTCTGATTCTTATAGAGTGCTTCTTTTTTATTTTTTGTCTGCAAGACGGTATAAGTATACATTTATTTTCATGTCACTATTTTATTTGTAACAAAAACTCTCTTATGTTAAGTATTAAAGGGTCTATTGTTGTCATTTATTGTCTTTTAAAATTTCTTGGTTGTTCTAGTAAAACATACCACGTCCCATTTGACTCATAAGCTTTAACATGGCACTTGTTAACAACAATTCCTCGCAAATGTATTTGATTTTATTCTCGTATTACGTACAAGTTTTATTACTTTTTTTATAACAGACAATAATACATACAAGTATTATCCTGTTTTTTTTTTTTTCTTTTCTCTCTATTTTTCTATTCTGTTTTATATAAAAAAAAAGTTTTATATTATAACAGTTTTTGATGTGTTGCTTTGTTAACTGAAATTTGAAACATTTTCCATTATGATTGGGCAAATGTATGCTCCTACAAACAACACTATAAAAGGAAACTACGTCAGTATGACGCATACTTTAGCATTGACTGGCTAAACAATGAAGAATCAGGATTGTGGCTTTTAATAAAAAAAATATGAATGGAATAAAATAAAAAAAGAAATTAAAATTATATGTATACTCGGGTAAATGCTATATAGAGTTCTTCCCCAAAACTCCTTCTTTGAGTGATTTTTTCCTTATTTGCCTGTTTTGTAATATGAAACTTTTGCATTAAATTAGCTATGAGTCATTTATTTATTCATCATGATATATTTTCTAATATACTATATGTATATGGGCAATTTCAAAAATTTTCAACATTTGATGAAACTGAGTTCAGATGCTTATTATTTCTTCAGTTTTTCGAATTGACCAATACGGTCAAAAGGGAATGATAGGCCACACTAGAAAACTGGGAAATTCAAAATTTCAGACCATCAGTTCTTTATCTCTAAAAGTTATGGGCACTCAAATATTGAAAAACTCAAAAACAGGCTTGAAATTTACAAGAGTTTCTTCATATTTCATCACATGTCTACTTTTAGTTTTAAACTTCCGATGCCCACTGATATAAAATAAAGTCACTAGACTTTGTAGATATTTACACTATAAAAGTTATACCAATACTACTATTTGGGAAAAAGTTGTACAGCGGTTCATTTTTGAAACCAAAATTTTCCGATTTTTCAATTTTCGCAGTTTTTTCTATAGCGTTTTTGCGCCGTTCAAGAAAATTGCATTTCGTCAACAGTATTTAAAAGATGGTGTAATTTGCTAAAATTTGCGCCATATCACGTCGATGTCAGGCTGCTAGTTGCTGAGAACGATGAGCTCAAACCTTTATAGAATTGGCGTAAATTTTTCAAAAATGACAGTTTTTCGCGGCTGACATTTGGAATCTTATTTAAAACTGGTTTATGTATTGCGTGATCTAAACTTCTTAGTAAATGGCACCTCAACGTCAAGAAGGCGTTAAAATATTTTGAAACGAAAAAATTTTATAAAGAAAATAAAAATTTTGCGAAATTTCATGATTTTGTTTCGCGTTTTTTTTAGTTAATCAGTGGTTTACAATTAATGTAAAGTATTGGAAATGAAGTGCGGCGGTGAACTAAAGATCATATATAAATACGGTTGAATTCGGTCCATATTTAGCGGGTACAGCGGCATATTTCTTCAAACACATTTTGCTTTGTGACATCTGCAGTTATGTATAGATTCCACCGCGTTTGACACCAAATGAAAGGCTTTTTTAAGCTTGATAATAAAACCGAATAGGCATTAAAAAATTTTCATGATTTTAAATTTTACAGATCAAAAAAAAAAATCCTAACCTCAAAAATAATTCTTATATAATTTTTTTTATTTTTTAAATTTGCAAGTCAAAATATTGTTTTTCTGTAAATTAGTTATGCGTTATATAAACACATATTATAACAATCGGTGAAACATTCACATTTTTGCAAAAATTCGCCTTTTTTTAATGTTGAGGAATTTTAATTATAATTGATATTTTTATGTATTTTTTCAGTGCATTGATGAATTTGGAATGCACTGATGAATTTGAAATGCATGCATCATGCACCCATACAACATTTATTAAAATAAACCAATAAATTTAACTTTAAATTTTTTTTAAAGAGATTTTAACTTAAAACCTCCATAACTTTCGCGCCGTTTGCAATAAATGATTAACGCGAACTGTTTTGGTATGCTAAAACATCACCCTTCACGTGACCAAAGCGTCATTCGTGTCATCCAAAAAAAAATTTTCGAAAAAAAAAATATCAAAATGTCGAAAATTTTTGAAATTGCCCATATATACATAAATACATATGTAAAATACTAATGATTTTATTTATACATAGAATAGATATTGAGATATTAAGGAAGAAAGAAAAGGAATACATTATATTTTTAGTATTAGAAAGTGATTAATATTATTTATTTATGTGTATTTTTTATTTTATATTTTTAATGGAAATCAGCTAAATGTATTCCACTGGGTCGTTTCTCACATAATACATACATACATATGTATGTATGTACACATTTTTGTTACATTAATAATAATGATTCTAAGGAAATAGTTAAATAGAATTTAATTAATACGAGTGTCTTTCATTCAAAGAAATTGTTTAATTTAATATTTTATGAACAAGCCTTATTGAAAACTGCATATACGTATTAGGGAAGCTCACGAAAAAAATACATCGATGTTTTTTTTTCCGTTGCGATGTATCGTGAACTTAGATCAATGTTTTCCGATGTATCTAATGAAAAAACTTCCATGTTTTCGATACATCGTATAAAATTTTTATATAATAGCAAACAACAAACAAACAAAATATAAAAAATTTGCAATAAAAATAAACATTTTGTTTTACCAAAATTTAGTATAATTTAATAAGTCCCAATATTTTTTGTCTAGAGTTTGTAAAAATAATATTTTTGGAAAAAAAAAAACTTTTCAGATAGCACGGAACTGGCAACTATTGTTAAGTATTTGTACGCTACATTGTATAATTTTAGGTATTTTACCTTGTAATCGGCCCACATAGGTAAATACACAGAGAGCTCGTTCATTATTAGTTGACTTATAGTGTTTTCTTTTCTACCCAAAAGTGCGTCATTTTATTTAAAATTTGCAATTTTGTGTTTGTTTCTCAAAAATGTTTTGCTTTCTGAAAGGGTTTCATGTTTTATTCTACAAAATTCACACTTACTAATGGCGAAAGGCATTGCATTTTACGCCCTGTATAAATCGACAGTGTTGGTATTGCCCTATGAAACAGATGATTTTTATTTACTTATAAGGCTACCATATTATTTATTAAATTTTAAAGTTAATTTTTTTCATTATTCTGTAAAATAAACATTATATCGGAAAAGCCAGATGATCATTGTTATAAAACAAATTATATTTCGTGTTGCAAAAGTGTTATAAAATTAAATTTCTTGTAAAAACAGCGTTATAAATTTTAAGCCATCAAATGAGCAATCTGGCAACGCTATTGTTTTGTTTACATTTTTTAAAGAAACAGCAGAATTTAAGAAGCATTTATAAGAATTTTAATAAAAATCAAAATAGGAATATTGCAGCCTCAATTTTATGTGCAAAGATTGAACTGAATCATTTGCTGGATTCATCTTCTTCGTCTGATGAAGATAATTTAATTATTTTATTTTAACGAAGTCATCAATCAAAACAATGCTGGTCCCTTTTTTCTTATTTGTGTTTTTTTCTCGCCAAATAATCAACGCCATTATTACAGGGTTGGTTAAACCTTTTTTAGGTTTACCTATTAACAGGGTGGCATTTTTATGGTAGAAAAGAAATCACTATTACTTAAAGTTTAAGCAAAAGCTTTGAATAATATAGCGTTAAAGAATTTAAACAATTTTTTTAAAGCTTTAGAGTGGGCAAATCAAATGGAATTCTTTACCAATTCAACGCTTTTAAATTGATTAAATGCGTTTTTTTTTTCGTCTTAGCACCATCAATAAAAATCGCGTCAATTTAGCGCATAAATATAAGTAAAATGAATAATTTTGCGACAGATCTTTCACAGGGATCAATATTTTTAAAACAAAAATAAAATAATATAAACTGTCACTCAGCCTAGTCAATTCTTTAATACACATTAAATAAGGTTTATGATAAAAAGAAAAAAAAAACTTGTGAGGCTTCAGATATTCCAACTTGTGTGGGAAAATAATTTCAAATGACATACATGACAATTTGAAGTATTACATACAATCGGTGTTATGACCAGAAGATGAACCAGATGGTTTAAATGAAGGCATCCTTTTTTATTGACGACGATCAGTTCCAACTTTACTTATTTATATACATATATATTTTTTTAATAGTAAAAAGTTTTTATTGAAGTGTATTAATAGGTTTTTGTTGACCTTCTAATTCGGGTATGTTCTGCAAAAAGAAAAGGAGTGAAATTGAAAAGGAGTGTTTTTTTCAAATACAAATAAAACTGTATTGTGGAAATTATATTAAAAAGTTATGTTAATATTCATTAATCCATTATATAAAAAAATATGTCAAAATGTAAAATTTAAAAGTTATAGCAAATCGAGTTTTCATCCGATTTCAATTTCACTACTTTTCGGTTTACAGAACATGTTTGATTATTTTAATAAAATTTAAACTTTTTTATTTTAAGTTCTAGGTCTATTATTATTATTTTTTTTTTTTTTTTTTTTCAGTAGTTTGCTACTTCTTTGTAGAGGTGTGTAATGTTCGTCTAGAAATGTTAAATTACATTTCTACAAGGTCAGCTTATCCTTTTAAAAGGTAACAGATTGTTTCCTTGGAAGTGGGTTTTTTTTGTCTAATCTAAATCCATGACAATAAAATTATTTGCCTACTTCAGAAGATTGAAATAAAAGATTTATGAATTTAAACAAAAAAAATAAGGTTATTGCATAAATTATTATTTTTTTGTTTTTATCCATTTCAAATTTTGACACGTTTAATGCAACCCCAAATTTAAATGGCACGTGTCATGACGTTGTTCAATAAACAACACAATTCAAATCAACAATCTGTTTGTAATCACAAAAGTATGAATACAATAGAACACAATACTGAATTTTGGAAATATATACTCGGATTATTCTTAAAATATCTCGCATTAAATGCGAAATTAAACTTCAAATGTTATTCAGCTAAAAGAAAATTACGAGTACAATGGAAATGTTATCAAAACAAAACACTTTTTTACTCTGGGTGTCCTTGTATTTTTAAAAGAACCACCCACCATTCTCATTATAAAAGAAGAAAGAGTAGCGGAAAATTATACTAATTTAGAAAAAAATAAATCATTTTTATAAATGGTCGTTACACGAACGTTTTTACTTTTACTTTTTATTTTTACTATTACTGTCTGTTCTTTTTTTTTATGGAAAATTTTTTCACAGAGAACTAAGTTTAGAAATTAATGTATAAAGTGTTGGTATACAACAACAGCAGTCCTTCTAATAATTTGTTTTCAAAATATCAGTCTGGTTTTCAAAAAAGTTTTTATGCCAAATAGCAGTACACTCTGTAATAAATAAATGGTGTATTGTACAGAGATATTGGTTATACATATCTTTGGTCTTTAAGTAAGCTTTTGAGAAATATTGAAAAAAAATATCATGCGGGACGAATGCAAATTGACATAAAGTAAATATAAAAAAATATCAGAAAAACACTAGCGTAGTATTCGTTTATAATTATTTAGAAACCACATTAACTGAGGTCTCATCAAGAATTCACACTAATTCCGCATGAGAGTCGAATTTCAATGGGCCAAAATAACACAATCATCTGGTATGTGATGGAAATCGATATCAATCGATATTGAAATTATCATATAAATTAACGTAATATTGGTAATTAAATCTTATTTTAAACAAAATTTGCAGTTTCTAAAGAGTTTATTTATTTGTCTGGAAGTAGAATAATTACAATTTAAATTCTGTAAATTGTATTTTAACCGGCACTGTATAATTTGGCTTAAAAATATATGTATAAGAAAAATTACGCTTATTATTATTAAATTACTAAAGCTTATTTTTTTATACTTGTACGAATTAAATTTTAAATAAATTAAATTTTTTTTTCCGTTTTTTTATGAATAAAATTCTTAAATAAAGGAATTGAATTCAAATCATATAAACAGAATACAAGATTTATAGTAATTTTTAAACAATACCGGTATGAATAATTAGAATTATTAATAACAATATGTATTTAAAAGAAAAGACAAGAAAATAATACATAATACTCCTATTGCAATAGAAATTCCTAAATGTACAAAATTAACGATTGTGTGCAAAACTATTGTTTGATTTGCAATTCGGTCCCATTCGTAAGGCGCTTAATAGAAAAAAAACACTAGAATTTTAAAATTTCAGTACAATGTACAGCATGAGTAAGGGCTTATCCCCAAACTCGGATTGCTAGACCATTTAGCAATATTTTTCGCCAGAAAAAGCCATAAGGCCAAGCTTCCTATATTTTTTCCAAACGAGTTTTTAATGAAAATGTGATTACTTAAGAACACGGATTAATGTACCTCGTTTTTATTAGTGTGCTTCTAAAGATACATAATTTTTAGCAAAAAAAATTTTTTTAAATTTGAATTACTTTTAAAAAAATTACGAATTCGGTTTACACTTTTATTTTTTTATTTATTTAATTTAGTTTTTTTGTTTTATTTTTTTTTTTTTTTTTTTGATAAGTGCTACAAATTGCATTTAAAATTTGCTTTAATTAGAAAATTTTTTTTTCGGTTACAACAATTCTACACCAACACCAAAATTAAATTCGAATCACATAAACCTACTGACAAAGTATAAACAAATGATTGTGATTCAATTCAGAATAAAACAAAAAAAAAGTACAAGACAAATAGCGAAGCCAAATACTGTAGTTTTTATTGATTTTTTTATTTTTCTTCCTTTTTTTTTGTTAATTTTTCTTAAGGTAGTCAGTTTTGGTGCTTCGCATATTGAATTTTATTATTAAAACAATAAAAACTATTTTTACCACATCAGATGGCAACATATCTGTGGAATTTTGAAAAAACGTCTTCTCTCGAAATAAGACAATTTTCCAAGATTTTTATAGTAAATATAGAATTTCCTTGTCCTTCTTTTGCTCTAATCCCCGTATTTCTACGACCTTTGGAAGGCAAGATATGCAGTTGACTAATCGACCTCTTTAAGGCTTTCCCCCAATTTCAATTTGACAAAACGACTTCTTTCAGAGAATTAAGAATAATTTAAAAAATTTAATGTCTATAAAAAATTGTATTTCATTTTTATTATTATTTTTTAATTATCTGCATATTGTTGAGAAAAATAGAACCCAAATATATTTTCCAGATCAACTTCTTTCAACCTTTTTTTCATATTCCATTTTAACAAAACAACTTGTCTTGACTTAAGCGATTAAAATAATTTTCAAATTTAATCAAAAAAATTTTGACAAAACGACTTGTATGGTGGAAGCTAATTTTTTTCTTTAAAATTTAAACAAAAAAATTTAACAAAAAGTCTTAAATTAATTTTTTGTCGTTTTAAAGAAAACTATTGCTTCTAGAGGGAAAAAAAGTCGCTTAATGTTCGTTAAGTATTTGTGCATAATATCCAAGCTCAAAATTTCTTTAATTTTCTAAGCAATAACTTGTATTAGCCTTTTTAACTGTTTTTTTGCTCTACTGAAAAGTTGTTGATTTTGAAAGAAGACGTTTTGTCAAATGTCCACAGATATGTATGTGCATACAGTTAAACCTTGATTAACCAGGCCTCTATTAATCGGTTACATCTATTAACCGGTCTGCGGTTCTTTTTATATTTCCCTGTATTACCCTTGTTTCACCTCTATCATCCGTGTTTTACCTTTATTAACCATGTTTTACATCTATTATCCGTGCCACATTCATATGCCTTATTATGTAAACCTAAATTCGATGGTTCCCCTTTTTCTGATTTTGCGTTCTCTATGATGATTTGTATGTTTTGAATAAAAATATGTGGTATATTTGAACCACTAGTTACATAAATTGAATGTTTAAACCAAAATAAATAGGAAAAAATAAATTTCTGTATATTTTAATATATCGCGTATTAACCGTGTATTTCGATTATCCGTGCTGGTGTTGGTCCCACGAGAGACAAATAATCGAAGTTTAACTTTATATTGAAAGTATGTTTTGATTTGAATAAAAATAAATATATTTATTGAATATACGAGCACATATATTGGAAATTGCTTTTTTTAAAGGAGTTGTCTCTTAATACTTCGCTTCGTCACTTAATACAATATATGTACATATGTATATATATGCATGTATGTACCATGGAAGGCTTATCAAATATGTATGTATGTACTACTCATAGTTAAATTATAGGAAAAACTAAAACTTTATTTCAATGGGCTTAAACTGAATTATCAGTGAACCATATTTAACCACAAAATGGCCCTTTATTATTATAGAAGTGTTTTATATGAAATCTTTTTTTTTTTTTTCTTTTTTTTTGTATAAGTGAAATACAATATGATAAATAAAACCACATACTGTGGTTGATTAAACAAAAAATCTAATGTATATGTATGTTATCCTGTAATAAATTAAAATAATAAATGAAATTTGATTTTTATCATAATTTAAAAGGGAAAAAATTATTTAAAAATTATTAATTATTATTTACTTTGCTTTTTTCTCTAATCTAAGTATTTCAATTTGTTTTAAGAATCACATAGTATTTAAAAATTTTACAAAATGCAAAAGATTTTAAGAGAATGTATTCAATTAGCATTTATAACATCTTACCTTAGCCCGCGTTGACTTGACTTTACGTTATTTTTATATTAAATGTGCATTAAGTTTTAAAAAAAAAGGTATTAAACGTTAAATAATACTTGCGTACTGTTTTGGATCTTGTGCATTAAACAGTACATTTGGAAAAAAAACAGTAAGTGTATCGCTATAAACAGTACATCTGGCACTCCTATGCAGTGAGAAGATTTATCTGTTTACTTCCGTTTTACCCACCTCTCAAAAAACAAAAGAAAGGCAATAAGAAACCATGTGTTATATAAATAAATATTAAACAAATATTTGTTAAACTGAACTCCGGTTTGATATTTCAAACTGATTTTTGATATTTGAATACATAGTTTGTCCAGAATTCAAACGTCTGAAGTACAGCAATGTTCTCATATGAAATTTTATTCCATTTTTTATCACTATTTTAATTGTTTTATTTAAAATAATAATGACCAACTTCATTATTGTTGCAATCATTACGCAGGTTGTGGTAATTTTTCTTTGACCAAATTTTTATAGAAACCAAATAGACACGCGACATTATTTTATCTTTATGTTTAACTTTTATTTTGAATTCTTTGCTTTAAAAAGGGGGAAGTGGTTTTTATTTTACGCTCATTACTAGAATTTACATTTTAGATTCATTATTTTGTATTTCAAATAGAAATTTTAAAATGTTTTATAATTATTATTTCAACTCTGATGGTGGTGTTACAATAAAAATGTAAAATAAATTAAATTTAAGCGTAATGGTTCATGGATTAAATGTTAATGTACCACCAATATACAAAATGAATGAATAGATTTGAACCTGTAATTACATTCCTAATGCATGCATATGTAACTACAGTAGCCGATAAAAGTCTACGTACGTTGCTTATTGTTGACAAATTTTATATTTTCAGACTAAACTAAACTATTACTACTGTTATGATTTCGATTTTTTTTATTATTATTATTACAACTTGAACAAATATTAAATTTATTAAAATTTTTAAATTGTATTCACAAAATACAAAAAAAAAAATTTAAACAAAATTAAATTAAAAAATTAATTTTAATATAAATTTTAAATTTTTATTTCTGGATCAAAATTATTAATAGTTTTGTTGCTTATTTTGCCTTTAATAATCCACTATTTACGATTATAATAAAACTTCCGTTTTTAAAACCGATATAAGTATTTCGAACCTACCTATCAATTCATATTCAGGAACATCTAAAAAACCAGTTATTTTATTTTTTCTATTATTATTATAAATATTATCGTAAATAAGATAAATATTAATAAAATTAAAATTTTAAAATAAATCCTTAGCTTAATGGAAAACAAAATCTATTTTTACCCAAAACTTGATTAATATACATGTACAATCCACAATCCAAAGGCACGCATTTATTGTTTTAACAAATATTTTTTATATTATTTTTCTTTTTTTTTAATAATTAATTGTGATTTTTACTCAAACATTGACCATGACTAGTTCTTAATTAGTCGGTATAAATAAATGAATTTATCCGCATACCTTGTTTACAATAAAGCATTCTTCTGTTTAGAATCTATCATCTTGTATCCAACCTACACACACACACATGCAAATATTCGTACATGTTTGTTTTATTTTCTCAAACGTTGCAGTGTTGCCAGAATTCGAATTCACATTTGCACAGCCAGATCTTCAAAATTATTTATTATTTGGAATATAATGCTTTTTATTTCATTTTAATTTTTCAGATATTTTATCAAATACATAATTATTAATTTCATGACGATGCTGCACAAACAAGTAGCGAAATATTGAAAATAAATACGACAAATATTTATTTAAAAGCGATCTCGAATAGAATCAAATAACACAAATATTTCAATAAAGAAAATATATACAGTTGGGCCTCGATTAACCGTTATGGTCGAGACCAGAAGCATTACGGATAATCGATTTTGACAGTTAATTGAATAACAATTTTATAGAGTTTTTTAGTAAAGGCCCGACTGTATTTACTCTTATTAACTACCCTATAGGAGATGAATTGTTAATTTCCCTAAAGTTACTAGTTACAGTTTCTACAACTGTGCAAACAGTATTCAACTTTTTATATACATAATATTGATGAGTACTACTCCTTGATCTAAAGCAAAAATCAAGTTTAAACAAATATATATGAAATGCACATAAAGATTTTTAAGCTGTGCGAGAAGCTAGGCCGTAATCCTGACACAGGGTTGTAAAGGCCAGTTATGTATGTATGTATGTAAAATTAAATTAATTTTTAGTTGTTTTCTATAAGTTTAGATTTAGTGGTTTCACTCATATTGCGCCCAAAATAGGACGATTGATTTGTCCGATTATGATAGAAAATTAAACAACAAAAAAATTGTAAAAAAAATTGCAAAACAAAAATTTAATTTTCTATATTACAAATTGTTTTTAATATAATTAATTTGTTGAACCTTTTTTAAGAAAGATAAATTTCAAAATTATGTCGATACGGAAAGAACATTTAAAATTGTAATGTACGGTCTTGAAAACATTAATCTAAATTAAACAGTAGCAAACTTAACTAACTTAAAAACTTGTTGAGTTCAAGTATGTTTCGCTCGAAGAATACGCAAACTATACATGTACGTGTATTCAGCCAAACATTAATGTTTGTAATCGGTATTGTGCAAAATTTCGAAATACACATATTTGATACATACATACATAACAGGCCTTTACAACCCTGTGTCAGGATTACGGCCTAGCTTCTCGCAGCACTCATGTTGTGTGTGTCAATTTTTATCATGAGTACCGGGACCTACAGATTAATGTCGACTCCGAACGACAGACTTGAGAAGCTTGTTCATGGCAATTAGTTACTCTCAGAGCTTTTGCCAGAAGACCGCTGAGAGGTAGTCGCCGAAAGAAATATTTTTTTCATATTTCTTTTTTTGAAGATGTCAGAGCCTGGAGTCGAACCCAGGGCCCATGTCTTATGGCGTTTTCGTTTCTACCAAAAAATGTTGCCTTTCATATATTTTTCTCTCTCATCTTGACAAAATATTGCCTTTTTTAAAGGTTATCCTTTATATCAACAATAAAAAATGTCGATTACAATAAAACGAGATCAAAAAAGAATATATAATATCCTACTTTTATGTAATATAATAATAAAATGTTACACATTTTTGTAGAAACGAAAACGCCATTAGTAAGCCAACACACTAACCACTAGACCACGGCGACTATACACATATTTGATATGAAAATAAAATTTGTGTGAGTTGCTTTGACCTGTGTTTTTTTTACATTTATGTAGGAGATTTTCATTCAGTGTATGTTTTTTCTGAATCATGGTTGTGACTCATTATAGGGGCACATACATACATATTTTAATTTAATTTTTTTCCGATTTACTAAAAAAAATTTTTTTAATTCAAAAATAGTTCATGAAAAAAATTTTTTTTATAATTACACAGAAATTGGCAACACTGTTATATACGCTCGTTTTTTTTTTGTGCATTCTCCCAAGCTCTCTGGCTCTATGGTGTTGTCAGTATTGAATTCCCTTCTGCTGCTCCTCTTGACCTACTTACTCAAACCCATCCATATTTGTTATTTGAAAAAGCTTCAAATTAAACCAAAAAGCAGTAGTAATAGTAGCAACAACAGCAACAGCAACTATAAAGCCCCAAATACATATAAAAACACTCTACTTGTATTACTTACAATAGGGTTTTATTCTGTTTTTGTTTTTTTTTTTTTATACGAATGTACGATAAATATACAGGCGTACATACATATTTACATACGCATGTACATATATTTCTATCATTTTAATGTAAATATATGTAAATAGGTATTAAGTATACATAGCCATACATACGTATGTATATTGCTTACATTAGGTAGGTAAGTAGTTATGCACATAAATTTTTTTTGTAATGCTCAAGGCTAAATTGGGGTCGACATGTTGCCAATTGCTATTTGTATTGTTACTGTTGTTGTCGGTGTCTGTATTATTGAGTTGGTCTGGTCTTCCAATTTTCAATTTTGTACATTTGTACATACATAGTACATATGGATGTACGTCCAAAGAAAATTTCTAGCTACACTGACTGGAAAAAATTAAAGAAGTTCAAAATGTCTTTCTTTTTTATATACATATATACATACATACTTGTATTTATTATTTTAATTAATATGTTAACTTTTCAAAATTTATTTATCAATCTATGTACCTCATATATGATTCTTTTTGGTTTTAAACTAATTTTTTTATTTTTTCTTTTTCAGTTATCGATGGGTAAAGAATGGAAAAAAATTTGATTGGCAAGCATATGATAATCGTATGCTACAGCAGCCGGGTCGTGGTACTCTGGTGATAACTTCACCAAAGGATGAAGATTTGGGTCAGTATCAATGTTTTGCAGAGAATGAATTCGGTATTGCGACATCAAATTCCGTATTTGTGCGTAAGGCTGAATTAAATGCTTTCAAAGATGAAGCAGCTAAAACTGTAGAGGCCAATGAGGGTGAACCTTTTTCACTGCAATGTGAAGCACCCGATGGCTGGCCCAAACCAACTGTCAACTGGCTGATACAACAGTCTATTGATGGCAATATCAAGTCAATAAATAATTCTCGCATGACTTTGGATCCTGAAGGCACTTTGTGGTTTTCGAATGTAACACGCGAAGATGCCAGCGATGATTTTTATTATGCCTGTTCAGCAACTTCGGTATTTCGCAGTGAGTACAAGATTGGTAATCGTGTGCTTTTGGATGTCAAACAAACTGGTATCAGCGCTTCCCAGAATAAGTTTGCCCCGAAAAGACAATATGTAACACGAAAAAATGAGGTGGCTTTAAGAGGTAAACGTGCAGAGCTATTCTGTATATATGGCGGTACACCGTTACCACAAACTGTATGGAGAAAAAATGGTGGACCTATAGAGTGGGGTGATCGTATAAGTCAGGGCCATTACGGCAAGTCGTTAGTTATTCGGCATGTTAACTTTGATGATAACGGAACCTATACATGTGATGTTTCTAATGGTGTGGGCAATGCACAATCTTATTCGATAAATTTGCAAATCAATGCTATTCCCTACTTTACGGTGGAACCTGAAATTCAAAATGCTGCCGAAGATGAAACGGTTGAGTTTCGTTGTGAAGCTGCCGGTTCACCTGAACCTACTATTCATTGGATCCATAATGGTAAACCTATTAGTCAAGCACCTCCCAATCCGAGACGTATTGTGGAAACAAATCGTATTATCATTCGAGACTTGCTCAAATTGGATACCGGTAATTACGGTTGTAACGCTACCAACTCTTTGGGCTATGTTTACAAAGATGTCTACTTGAACGTTTTGGCTTTGCCGCCAGAGATTGAGGAACCACCTCGTAAAGAAGCTACTGTTGATGGCAAAAATGTCACCATGCGTTGTCGCGTATTTGGTGCTCCCAAGCCTCAAGTTAAATGGATTCGTAATGGTCTCGAATTGACTGGTGGTCGTTACACAGTATTACCCTCAGGAGATCTTCAAATCCAACAAGTCAGTTTCAACGATGCCGGCCAATATACCTGTTTTGCCAAAAATAAATTTGGCGAGAAAACTGCCAATGGATCACTGATTGTCAAAGAACATACGCGTATTACCCAAGAACCACAAAATTACGAAGTTGCTGCTGGTCAATCGGCAACATTCCGTTGTAACGAAGCTCATGACGACACTCTCAATTTATCGATCGAATGGTGGAAGGACTCACAACAAATCGATTTTGAAGCTGAAGCGCGTTTTGTAAAGACTAACGATAACTCTTTAACAATTGCCAAAACCATTGAATTGGATTCTGGTGAATATACTTGTATAGCTAGAACGGAATTGGATGAAGCCTCCGCCAAGGCGAATCTTATCGTACAAGATGTTCCCAATGCTCCTTTATTATCGAGTGTGCGCTGTATGGAACGTCATGCTGAAATTAATTGGGAACCCCAGGGTGATAATCGCTCTCCCATTCTTCACTATACAATACAGTATAATACTTCGTTTACGCCCTCCTCATGGGATGTCGCCTTTGAAAAGGTGCCTTCCACTGACTTTTCTTTCACCGTTGATATGTCACCCTGGACTAATTATACATTCCGTGTAATTGCATTTAACAAAATCGGTGCATCTCCTCCATCTGGCCACAGTGAAACATGTACAACGCAACCAGATGTGCCTTTTAAAAATCCTGATAATGTAGCTGGTCAAGGAACTGAGCCGAATAATTTGGTAATCACCTGGACTCCTATGCCAGAATTAGAACATAATGCTCCAAACTTCCAATATCGTGTTTCATGGAAACGTGATATTCCTGCAGCATCATGGGAAAATAAAGATATCTATGATTGGAAACAAAGTAGCCTGGTTGTTACGGATCAACCTACGTTTGTACGCTATATAATTAAAGTGGTAGCAATCAATGAACGCGGAGAAGCCAACATAGCGCCTGAAGAGGTTATCGGCTATTCGGGAGAAGATCGTAAGTTTTTCGTTTACATATATATACGCATAGAGGCTAATAAATTTAATGCTTAATTGATGTTCTCGTTTATAGGTCCCTTGGAAGCTCCTACCAATTTCAGCATGATACAAGTAACAAGTGCCACGTCTGCCATTTTAGGCTGGAATCCAGTCAATCCTGAATCTGTACGTGGTCATTTTAAGGGTTATAAAATTCAAACATGGACTGAAAAAGAGGGCGAAGAGGGTTTACGTGAAATTCATGTCAAAGGTGATTCGAATCAGGCCTTAGTAACTCAATTCAAACCAGACTCCAAGAATTTTGCACGCGTTTTGGCTTACAACGGGCGTTTCAATGGACCTCCTAGTGCTGTAATTGATTTTGATACCCCAGAAGGTGTTCCGTCCCCCGTAGAATCTCTGGAAGCTTATCCTATGGGTTCCTCTGCCTTCTGGTTAGCATGGAAAAAACCCTTGAATCCCAATGGCAAACTTACAGGCTACAAAGTCTATTATGAAGAAGTAAAAGGCAGTTATGTTGGCGAAAGACGCGAATATGATCCTCATATTACCGATCCTAATGTGACAAGTATGAAAATGGCTGGTTTAAAACCAAATACAAAATATAGGATATCAATTTCTGCTTTAACTAAGGTTGGGGAGGGGTCAGAGTAAGTATTTGGAAAAAGAACCCTTCTTATTGGTTTACATGTTGCATTGTTGTTTTTTATTTTTAGACATTTTATTGAAAAACGCACATTGCCTGAAGATTCACAAGCTCCTGCAGTACCCTACTTTGAATATCAACAATTACCTTCCGATAATGGTTTGGCTAAGTTCCGTGTTAATTGGAAACCAAATACTGAAGGACATGCCGGTAGCCACTTCTTTACGGAATACAGGTTTGAAATTAAATTCTGAAATACAAATTTTCCTTTTAAAAACTTCTCATGTTTTCATTTGATTTTCGAATAGAATTAAAGGTGAAACTGAATGGAACAAAGCACCTGAAGAGAAAAAATTAGATTACCAAGAAGTGGCCGGCCTAGACCCAGATACCGTTTACGAATTCCGTGTTGTTGCTGTCGATGGTCATTTTATGACAGAAAGTGCTACACAAGAAATTGATACGAACGGTGTCGATGGTCCCATTAAGGTACCTAATGAAAATCTTGCTAATGCTGGTTGGTTTATAGGCATGATGTTGGCTTTAGCCATTATTATCATACTGTTTATAATAATTTGTATTATACGACGCAATCGGGGTGGCAAATACGATGTACATGATCGTGAGTTAGCCAATGGTAGACGTGATTATCCAGATGAAGGTGGTTTCCACGAATACTCACAGCCGTAAGTTAAAATTTATATATAAAAATATTCAATTACTTACATAAAAATGAAATAAAAATGAATAGTGGGTTGGTTATGCTTTCTAAACTTTGTTTCTTTTTTACAAAAGAAACTATAGTTCGATTGAACATGTTTAGGGAAAAATTATCCAATAAGTTGGCTGAATAACTGATAAATATCTGTAGCAATAAGCTGACTTCATAGATGCAGTTTTGAATGCATCGCTGCAGAGAAATTTGTTTATAAGGCGAAGCAACATTTAATGGCAACACTGCTTTGTCAAATAATGCAATGACATATCAGCATATTTATGAACACGCAAAAGTTTTTGTTTATTGTAGAACTGTCATAAATATGCATTAAAACAAGAAATTCTATCAAATAAAAAAACATTCCTGCCAAATCTGTAATAAATACACACAAAGTAGTAAAGCATTACAAATATAACAGATGTTCTGCATTTATGAACTTGCGTTATTGCCAAACTATGCAAAATGTGTTTATGAACTCTATACATTGTAATGTTGCATTGCAAACTGCTTGTTACCCATAAGCAATCCAGTTTCGTTTTTATTAATATTTTTGTTTAATTATGAATAAATACAGTGTAAGCTCGAACAATCGCAATTGTAACAGTTAATATATTTAAAAGCACCCCACTGACCTTAACTTTTTTAAAAAAAAATAATGAAATTATCCTATTATTGCAAACTATGATTCTGTGTAAGAACAGACTTATGCTGTTAGACAGAAAACATATTGTATTGAAAAGTAGTAAAAGATTTTTTACCACATTACTAACGGGTAAGAAATATTGATGAAATTACGTATCTGCACAAGAAATTAAAAAAAGAGATGTATTGTAAATAAATAAAAAAATATGTTATATGTTATTAAGACTCTACCTTGAAAATAGTTCAGTTGCGATTATAAAAATTCTGATGAAAAAAATTTGCGTTTTGCGAAAATCAAGGTGTTGTGCAAATCGAGCTTGTACTGTAATTATACTGAAAAGTAATTACTTCTATAATATTAAAATTTTTTATTTATTTTCTTATGTACCAGCTTGGACAACAAGAGTGCTGGCCGTCAATCTGTTAGTTCAGCAAAGCCAGGTTTGGAAAGTGATACCGATTCAATGGCCGAGTACGGTGATGGTGATACAGGTACGTTTCTTTCAGACAAACACTACTGTTTTTAAGTTTTTAGCCGATTATTGTCTTGTTTAAATTATATTTATAATTTTTGTTTTTGTATTTCTTTTTTTATTTTATTTTTATTTGCATTTATGTTGAAAATGAGCTCAGCAGGTGCACGTAAAGTCATTCAAACTTTACCTACCTTATCAGAACACATAGATGAGACATCATCATCTATTGATGTTAAAAAATAATAATAAAATCTATTGTGTATGTACCTACTTATGGTATATCATACACATTTATTAATAAAAACAAATCTAAGGTAAAATATTGGTTACTCAAATTGTTTTTGCATGGCAAAAAAAGTCTATGAAAAAGAGCAAAAAAAAAAATCAAGAGACAAGCTTTTGCAATTTTTACATATTTCTAACAAAAATGTTGCTGTATTTTGTTTTTTTTTTTAAATTTAATAACTAACAGTTTGTGCTTCTCGAAATAAAACTACATCTGACGAACATTTGCTTGAAGAAAAAAGAAATTAACTTAAAACAGGCAATAAAAATAAAATATAAATTGTGATAAAATTATATCGAATGCATAAGAATTTTTAATGTCATACATGGTTGGATAACAAGAACATTGTGTCTTTAAAATATGATATCATTATGATATTTAAGACTCTCCTCTTGAAGCCTGTTACTTCAACTTTGGAATAACAAAATAGAATATTATTTAAGTAAAACTTGACAATTTTGTTTATTTTATAAAAACAGAAAAAATGTGGTGTGTTTGTTTAATACACTTGAAAATTTGTTTTAAACACAATAACAACATACAGATATGGAAAAAATTATATGGTACTAAGGGCTTTTATAAGTATTAATCTCTTATATATATATCTTATGACCTCTGCTGCTGTAATGATTTTTTATAGCAAGGCTAGTATTATATAATAGAAATTTTTTGAATGGTGGATTATAAAAGAAAAATGTTAATAATTCAATAGTGGCTTAACTTTTTCACAAATACTTTAATTAAAACATCCGATGAAAAGTAGAACATAACAGAGACTAGTCAAAAACATCACGTTTTTTTCGACTTACTATGTATGTACAAATGTAATTCCAAAACACTCAGGTTTCGTGGTTTATGCGATAGATGCGTTCCAAAAGAAATCGCATAAATTGAATTCGCATAAAACAATACTCTAACTTCATATAAAAAATATTTATTCGTTTCGAAATATAAAAATAAAAAAAACAACAGTAATTCATTCATTACAGAAAGTATTTAATCCAAAAATTAAGCTCTAAAACATTTTTAAGGAATTTCTGCAAATACGAGTATGTATGATTAATCTGAATCACTGAATAATTAATTGTCTGTATTATTTTGGAATTGCTTCTGTTGAATATTTCACTAAAATTCAACTCTGCATATTCTATTCTTTCTCTTTTACTTTATTTTTCTTACATTTTATTCGATAAGCTTCAATTTTTGTATTTTATTAATATTGAAGAATTGCAGAGGATTCCAAGTCACTTTTATCACTAGATGCTATAATCATATTGTCTCAAATGATAAAATATAATTTTCATCACTAGAATTCATATCTGAATTGTTTAGTTTCTTGCAAAAGTATTTGTCTTCAATGGTTGCGATTTTCAAATGTTACGTTGGTTATGTAACTAATGCTCTATCCGTATCTAGATCCATATTGAGAATTTGATTTTGTAAAGCATTAACTGTGCTAAGGATATCACCAATTTTTTTTTCGAAATTCTTTTCGGAATTACAGTCTTCACCATCCATGTTTTTCTCAGTTTCAGTAACTAAAGTAATAACGTCGTTGTCGATTAAGGGTTACATACATACATAACTGGCCTTTACAACCCTGTGTCAGGATTACAGCCTAGCTTCTCTCAGCACTCATGTTGTGTGTGTCAATTTTTATCCATGAGTACCGGGACCTACAGTTTTAATGTCGACTCCGAACGACTGATTTGAGAAGCTTGTTCATGGCAATTAGTTACTCTCAGAGCTTTTGCCAGAAGACTGCTGAGAGGTAGTCGCCGAAAGAAATATTTTTTTCATATTTCTTTTTTTTTAAGATGTCAGAGCCTGGGTGTCGAACCCAGGGCTCATGTCTTAGTAAGCCAACACACTAACCACTAGACCACGGCGACTGCAATAAAAAATGCCAACAACACGCGGTGTTCCCAAGCGGTCCCCCATCTAAGTACTAACCGCGCCCGACGCTGCTTAATTTCGGTGATCGGACGAGAACAGCGTGGTATGGTCGTTGGCAATTAATGGTTAATTTAAAAAATTCGTCAATTTTAAAATCGCATAAATTTGAATCCGCATAAAACGAGACGTGAGTGTGAATTAAATACTGTTATAACAGCTGAATTCGTAAACATGTTCGGTTTGGCTGGTCTACTTATCTTCATATTAAATGCAAACGGACGTAACTACACAAAATTTCAAAATTTAGTTTTTTATAAATTATGGTTCGTTTTATCAAAACACATGTTTGTGGAAAATCTTAGATTCCTACGATAAAAAATGGCAATTTTATTAACGAAAACCAAACGGACGTAACCACAAGTGCGTGTATTTCTAAATGCATTTATGAAAACCTTACATACAAACTCATTTGTTGTATATAAGGAGGATGCCAATCCTTATATCTCGATCCTGAAAATTATATGATTTTAAGCTTTACACAATTTTTTATTTTAATTGTTTTTGCTTCTCCTGTAAAAAAACCAAAAAGTGTAGTTACATCCGTTTGCATTTAATATCACGATATTCTTTATGGTTGTAATTATTTCATCATCACGTGGAAATTAATAA
Source organism: Metopia argyrocephala (assembly GCA_963576795.1). Classification (NCBI taxonomy): domain Eukaryota; kingdom Metazoa; phylum Arthropoda; class Insecta; order Diptera; family Sarcophagidae; genus Metopia; species Metopia argyrocephala. Next base: position 2,878,850 of record OY756208.1, read on the forward strand.
AAATGATCAACCATGTCATAGACATTCGAACTCGAATTTCAAGATTATTTAAGACAAAAATATTAAAAATATTTGTACCATATAATTATTTCCATACCTGTAAGCATATTTTTAATCTGGCTTTTGTTGTTCTATTGAATAGTTGTCTAACAACAAACACCTGAGCTTTAAGGCAACACTTATCATCACATACATACATAAATACATACAGAATGAATGCATCACTCAATCACTTGAACAATTCAGAACTTTTTTTTAATAAACGGCTCATTTTCATCATCATGCAAGAAGAAAGCTCTATGAATTTATTATGTGTTTCGTTTTTTTATGTTAAATTTTGTTAATTTTTTATATAAATTTACTACTTTTATTACATATTTTATTTATTTACTTTTTGTTTTTTATATTTTGTTTTTATTTATGTTTTGTGTTATAACTTCACCACCAACCACCAATCAACAAACAACAACCACAAATTTTACGTGTTTTTTTTTTCTTAATCAACATCATCCATGAATATTAAACCCGTATGTTAATCCTTAATGTCCCACAATGTATGGTAATGCCTGTTTTCTATAAATACTGTACGGAGAGTAGGCATGAATGAGGATGGTTCTTTTATAGGTCAATATGGACGTAAAGGACTTTGATTTAGTTTTAAATAAATAGTGTTTTATATAAAAATAATATAAATTTACTGATAAACCACCAGCAGCACCCAGCACAGAAATAAAAACCCTGCGTTTAAGAAAAATTCCAAATTTTAGAATTAAACAACAATCATCACTCAATAAAAACCCTCTCAACTTGTAAAAATTTAAATTAAATTTGAAACTACTGCCAGCAGCTATACAATAATGTTATTGAAAAATCTATGTTTAATTATAGTTTAAAAACAAAAACAGAAGCAAAAACAAAACTCGAAAAGTAACGAATAATAATTAGATATTTTATTTTTACAAATTATTGGCATATGTAATTGAACTTTTATGTTTTTATTTTATTTTTTATTTCTTATTTCTTTAAGTTTTTTTTCTTTTTAGTTTTATTCTTTCTTTATAAATATTATTGTCTTTGTATAAGTATTTAGTGTTACTAGTACTACATATTATACGTTTTGTGTCCTTCCTTTCCCTCCTTTTAATTTAAAATGTTATTTCTTTGTGTAACGATGTTCTATTTTATTTTTTATTTTATATTTAATTTTTTTTAATGAATATATAGTTTTTTAAAATAATGCTTAACATGAAAAATGTTTTTTTTAGTTATTTAATATAAAAAAGAAAAATATTTAAAACAAAACAAAAAAAAAGAAAATAAATCAAACAAATATTTTGTAATATTTTTTATGTAAATTTAACTTAGTTAAGTTAAATTTGTACCTCTTTTTTTTTTTTGTATTAAAATTGAAAAAATAAATATTAAAAAAAATAAAACTTAATTTAAACTTTTTATTTTGTTTTTATTTCTTTAATTTAATACCTACTAGTGCCTGTAAAGTATTGAATGTTGGGTACCGAGTATCGAGTATTTGTACTAATTTTTAGGTACTAAATACTTAAAAGCAGGGACTGAAACGACAAGATGAAAAAATTCCAACTTGGCAGCATTTTTATGTGCTTAAGTTTTAAGCAGTTTTAAAATTAACCACTTATAGAAGCAGATATAAACAAAAATTTGTATGGAATATTTATATTCGGTTCGAAAAAAACACCACTATCATTTATTTATTTTTCAAAAAATTTTTATTTAATTTAATAATTAAAATATTTTTTAAATTTTCTTCTTTTAAATTTGATCTTTGTGGTGATAAAATAAATTTCAAAACTGAAAAAGCCCTTTCAACGCTTTTTTGCGTTGAAGGAATTGCGAAGATGATCTGGGGCACCTGATATAATAATGGTGTTTCCATTTTATGTTGCTTCCAAAATCCTAAAATATTTTTTTCTTTTGCTAGCCTTTGATAATTTTCGTATATTTTCATTTTATTTTTGTGCAAAAATAATTTTTTGAAATTTATGAACCCGAATCTGGATAAGTTTTGGGGTTCAACGGGGTTCGGGTTCATGGTTATAAAAGCACCGAACCCGAACCCATTTCGGTTCGGGTCCGGGTTCGGTTTCAGTCCCTGCTTAAAAGTAACTACTCAATACTTTAAAGAGTTGCATTTTTTCCTTAAGTTGTATAGAAAATTAAAATTTTGGTGACTAAAACAAAATTCTGTCTAAAAACACAATACTTTATGGAATTGTTTTCTCTTGAAAATAATATCCGTTAAGAGTATAGAGTAGTATTGAGTACCCAAATGAAAGTATTCAGTACTGTCGAGTAATGAAGAGTAGTAGAATTTGATGTCACTAATCTCTTCATATTTATTTTAACCCCAAAATGTAAATTTCCATAATAAAGTACGTGCAAAAAAGTGAAACAAAAAATTCACTGTTGCATCTCAGTGGGCCATTCGATGATCTAAGTGGCTTGATCCTCGTATCGGCCTGTTAGTATATTTCTCTTAATAATTGTTAATCTATATTTTGCACATTTGGAATTCTATTTTTTTTTTATTTTTTTATTTTATTTCTTTAAATTTTGAACTTCTATTAGTTGCTGTCTTTCAAATTTGATACTCTAATTTGTATAAGGAAATATGCATGCAGATATACATATATCTGAAAACTAAATTTTGAGTCTTTAATGCGTATGTAAATATGTACGTACATATGTACTTTAAATTAAAAAGGTTTTTCAACCCAATTATGATGAATATTTCCGTTAAAATTTCTCCCTCCCAAGGAATAAGAAAAAAAGGAATGTAGAAAATTAAAACGAGTATTTCCGATTTTGACAGGAGTGTGAAAACTCATAACAATTAGACATGATTTTGACAGAAAGTGAACGATGATAACTGCAATTAAAAATAGGTGGAATGGTAAAATGCTAAAAATTTTACGAATTATTTTTAGTGATTAATAACAACCAGACATTCTTTTTTTTTGAACAGGGTACATTGTGCTAGTCTAGGAAAAAATGTTATGGGAAGGGGGCAAAGAGTGAGTACATACATGCATACATAACTGGCCTTTACAATCCTGTGTCAGGATTACGGCCTAGCTTCTCGCAGCACTCATGTTTTGTGTGTCAATTTTTATCCATGACTACCGGGACCTACAGTTTAATGTCGACTCCGAACGACAGGCTTGAGAAGCTTGTTCATGGCAATTAGTTACTCTCAGAGCTTTTGCCAGAAGACTGCTGAGAGATAGTCGCCGTAAGAAATATTTTTTCATATTTCTATTTTTGAAGATAGTAGAGCCTGGAGTCGAACCCAGGGCCCATGTCTTAGTAAGCCAACACACTAACCACGGCGATCGGGACCTACAGTTTAAATTCGACACCGAACGACAGACTTGAAAAGCTTGTTCATGGCAGTCAACTCTCAGAGCTTTTGCATAAGACTTTTTTTCAAGATGTCCGAGCTGGGGTTTGAACCCTGGGCTCATGTGTTATTAAGCCAACACATTAGACCACGGCGACTACAACAACACAGTACAATTCGTCCGAAAATGGAATTCAATAGATACTTTAGTTCTTCGAAAAGACGAATAATTGAGAAGAAAATTTTAAATTAAATTACAAGACGCAGAAAATGTTAATAAAGTTAGAAATGATTTCATTCGGAACATGTTTTTACCATTTTTAGCTTTTTCGTATTTCTTAGCCATTACGTATTCGATTTCCGAATAATTTTTATTTTGATTTTAAGGCTTTTTGCTACTCCTGTAAAAAAACAGTATAGTTGCGTCCGTTTGCATTTAATATGACGCTTTAAAAGCAGAATTATTTTTCTAATAATTTCCGCTAAAATTAAGCAAATTTTGATCACCTCTAAAGAATGTGTTTAAAGTTCGACAGCATATTCTTTTTATAAGCTACTCTTCAACATGAAACATGTGTTTTGATGCAAGTTTTGAAATTTTTGTTACTTATAGCTTTTTGTTTTCATGAATGTGTGTGTCTAAGAAAACACAAACTCATTGTTTGTCTAATTGGGTTAAAGGACTTGATATTTATATCAAAAATCCCCAATTTATTAGTAATAAAAAGGTGGTCACTGCTTAAGGTTTGTGCTTAATAAACGTCATGATAAGGAAAGTATCAGATTGTTCATAGAAGACGAATAGTTTAAGATGTTCGATTTTTTATATGAAAAACACACAAAAATTTTTTGTGTTTTTTTGTGAACAGGCTGTATAACTAAAGCTCATATACATACATACATATGTATTTAAATCCTCAAGCAAAAACTTTTTTCTTTAATAGTTTAAAATATCTGCAATAGTTTGAAAATTTTATTATATTTCAAAATTAAAATTAATTTCATTATCCATGAGTACCGAACATAAGATTTTAGATGCTTTTTCATGGCAATCAGTTACTCTCAGAGCTTTTGCTAAGTGGTGATCGACGAAATAAATATTTGTTTTTTCATATTTTTTTCTTTCAATGTGTCAGAGGTAGGGTCTGAAACCGGAACTTCCGTTCAGTAAATCAAAATATTACACACAAAACTACGGCGACCACAATTTTAATTTCTCTATCAATTTTTAATTTAACAAATTTCTATGTATATTTTTTGTTTTTATAGTTCTACGCCATTAAACAACACTAACATTCTTTTATAAAAAAAAAATAATTCTTTATTTACTAATACGAAAGTAATATTATTTATACATTTGTACTAATAAAAATAAACAAATTTTCTTTTCATTAAGGTCAATTCACTGAAGATGGTTCATTTATAGGGCAATATGTGCCAGGTAAATTGCAGCCACCGGTTAGTCCACAACCAGTCAATAATACCCCAGCTTCGCATACACCTTCAGCGCCTTCAGCCCCAACGCAACTAAATACTACAGCTAATAATACAAATACAACAGCTGCCGTTGCAACTTATGTTTAAATTTATTATTCCTAAAACAAAAACAAACAAGAAAACGTTTCTTAAAAGAAACAAAACCTAAAACAAAGCGCAATTTCAGCATAATGAATAAAAAATTAAATTTTATTTACAAAATATTAAAATGCTTTTATATAAAACTGCTTATTTATAAAAATTAAACACAAAATTTTACTTTATAGACTCTATATTTTGTTTAAGGGCAACATTTTATATCCATATACTCGTACATATAATATGCAGCTTTTTTTCTATTCTTTTTTTTAATTTTTTCGTTAAGAAGTATAATAAAAAAAAAATAAATAAAAAAATATTCTAAATTTTTAGTCCTTAAAACTTAAAAAGAAAGCCTTTTAAAAGAGTTATTAATAACAAATGCAAATTTCATATATTTGTATAATGAAAACAAAAACAAAAAATAAAAGAAAATTAATATTAATAAATTAGTTTTAAATAGTGTATACGTATTATAATATAACATGACGTGTGTGTGTGTGTTAATTTTTTTATTAGATTGGTAAATGTAAACCAATAATGTCTTAAAAGTAAATTTTATTAACAATTGTGAGTGACTTTTGTTTTATCACAGAAACTCAATATAATTTTGCAATGTGTTGTTGTAAACTTGCTTTGTTTTCTTTCTTTTTTCTTTTAAGTTTTAGTTTTAATAGGAGTAATTAAATAAATGTAATGGCACATAATGAAAAATAATTAATTTATGAAAATGTATGAAATACGAAATATGTTATTAATTCTATAAAACTGCATATGAAAAAATAAAATTTAAAATTAGAATGCAGTAGATGAGTTAAGCAGCTTATTTCCAAACTATATTTGGTTTTTGTACTAAACACTTGTGTTCATTTTGTTTTTTTCTAAGACTTCCTTGCAAAAGGAAATACAACAATCAAATCAGGACGTTGAACAAGATAGCATTTTGAGTAGAATAAAAAATTGTAAGCCATTAAAGATATTTTTATTAAAATATTATAAAATTATCAACTACATATTGAAAAAAAATGTATGTGCATTTGCATGTAGATAGAAAACATTATTATATACGTAAAAATTTTGTTTTTTTTTTCAAATTATTTAAAAACGTAAATTTTGTGTAGGAGTGCATTTACATCTGTTCGAAATCTAAGTATGTACACCTTAGTTTCATACATAGATACATACATAACTGGCCTTTACAACCCTGTGTCAAGATTACGGCCTAGCTTCTTGCAGCACTCATGTTGTGTGTGTAAATTTTTATCCATGAGTACCGGGACCTAAAGTTTAATGTCGACTCCGAACGACAGACTTGAGAAGCTTGTTCATGGCAATTAATTTCTCTTAGAGCTTTTGCCAGAAGACTGCTGAGAGGTAGTCGCCGAAAGAAATATTTTTTTCATATTTCTCTTTATATTTTTTAAGATGTCGGAGCTGGGTGTCGAACCCAGGGCTCATGTCTTAGTAAGCCAGCACACTAACCACTAGACCACAGCGACATACTTTAGTTTCTCTTGTCTTATCAATATTGAGTTTTTAGCTGAAGAGAATGATCTATTTTATTATTTTACTTATCCGACATGAAGGCAAAGAAAACGGAAAATTGACAAATCAATCATATATAAACGAGATTGCCTGTTTAAAAGGAAATCCAACATGAATTGAAAATTTCATGTTGACAAGTGTGAAACTAAATTTACTTCTGAAATTTCGATTAAAATTGCGTAGATTTTAACAAGATTTCTTATACAAAACAAATGCAAATTCGTTAAAATCTAGTAAGTTTTATAATGCTGCAACTCTGTTGTCTGTTCTAAAAATATACTTTGTAGTACTAAAAACACTACACTTTAGGAGAAAAAGTGATATAGGATTTAAAAATAAAGCGAAGAAAATTTTAAATATCCAGCCAATTTACAGAATACAATTCCGTTCGGAAAGGGAATTGCTGTAATATTTAAGTTCTACAAAAAAACGAAATATTTAAAAAAGAAAATTTAGAATAATATGGCAAGATCAGTTAATAATATTACAAATGATTTCATTCCGAAAACTATTTTTCGTTTTTTCAAGCACTAAGATATGATTTAAATTCCGTTTGTCAACGGTATTGAACTCTGGGACATGGCTGATCATATTGGAAGAAATAAATTAATAAATAAAATCAAACAAATAAAGTGCAAAACTTCAATAAAAAGTGGCGTGTAGCTATTTTTGATGTGAAAATAAAATCCCATTGAATGTAAACAAATTGTATGTAAAAGTATGTATATGAGATTTTGTGCAGATGTAAATGCAATATTACGAGTATTTAAATTCATTATTATTATCTTTTTTTAAGTTTGAAGATAATTTTAAAACATTTTTATATTACACTGTGTTTCGTTTAATTTCAGGGTCATATGATTATGATTATAAATACATAATCAAAAAAATAATCAGGGGGGTTACTTTGTATTTCGATTCAAATTGAAAAAGCTTTCGAAAGAATATTCCATTCGAAAAATCAATAATAATGAATACAAAAATTTTTCGAAAATTCGTAAATATTTACGAATTCGTAAGATTTTCGATTCGAATCGAAATATAAAGTAACCCCACAGCATTACTTGAGGTTAAATTATCAAAAACAATTAAAAAAAAGTAATCTGTTTAATTTTAAAATTTTAGCCCTAATTTATTTAATATCGTATCGTATAAAGAACTTTGCAAATCGTACCAGTTATATTCCGTCTACGAAAACATCAAAAATTAACGTTTTAATTCTAAATAGTTCTTAAATTTTTCAAATAAAAAAAATGCGTTTTGTCATCAACAAATAAACCGTTTTTTAATATTTTTTAATCGGTATAATATGGTCCGTTTTGCAAATTTCTATGTGAAAATATGATATTGAAGAAATTAGTTGTTTCATTAAAATCTTTGTGTGATATAAACAGAAATTAGAAAAAGGTAGATTATTGGATTACTCACTATACCACTCGCAGTATATCTGGCACTTATTATTTTTCGCTTGTTAAATACTTAGTATATGCCTGTTTTGACATCAGTTCGACATAAAACGATTTCACTCATAACGATAACTTCATATACGTTTATGCCTATGTTTTGAGTCGAAAGAGTTTTAAAACTGTTTTAACTAACAGCTAATTCTAAATAATTCTAATTCTAATTTTTTCATATTTTCTATATAAATACACATAGAATAATAAAAATAACCAATGGAAGAAATTTGTAACTCTTTTTCATAAAGGTTTCATAACGGTATGCGTTTATACTCAATTTTTTGAAACGCTTGGTCTGACTCAAACAGGTTTGAAAAGCAGTTTGAGTGAAAACGTTACGAAATTTTGAAACTGTTTTTATAGCTGTTTATGCCATGGGTTTTTTGAGCTTATGAAAACGTTTTCAAAACGGGCATAAACATGACAAATAATTTCCTAACTTGTTTTCCTTCAATTTGTTTTAGAAAAATGCCACAATAAAATCCTCAAATATTGAATACAAGAAAAACTAAAGATGCCAAAAATAAGGTGAGTGGTCAAATGAGTATTTTCCAATTCTGTTTTTTTTTTTTTTTTTTTTTTTTGTTTCAAGATAAAGTTCAGAGTCTATTATTTTGTAAATGTCAAAATTGAATGAAATCATTTATGTATGTATAATTTAAAACCAAGTAAATCTTAAATTTATTTTTAATAATTTCAAATTCGTCCAATAGTTTAATTAGGTTTTAATTTAATGTCAATTTTCTTTAATAAATACAGAAAATTAACTGGGGGCTAATTACGGCATACGATATCGAGTAAAATTTTACACAATTTGAAAACAATTGTTTACCTATAAATTTTGTTCGAAATTGAATACCATAATTTGCTTCCAGTTTTTAATAATTATAAACAATTGATGAAATTATGTTTAAAATGTTTATACATTGTACAAGATAAAATACCGAAAATAATAATAAGAATAATAAAAATCAATTACTAAAAAAAACTTTATTACACACTTTTTGTTGTTGTTTTTTTTATTATTATTTATTAATTTTCTTATTTTATTAAGAATCCTTTTCAAAACAGGGAAAGTTATTAAAGAAATTTGCTTAAAAACGATTGAAATTAATTACAGGGTTGCTTAGTTAAAATTTATGTATGTATGTAGGCTTTTTTATATAAAAAATTAAAATAGAGTTTTTACATTGTTTTTTTAAAGCATTTCGTATTAAAATTCTGTTGATTAATAAAAAGTAAAACAAGAAAATATAAAATTAATTGATAAACTAACTATTTTGCTAAAATTTATATTACGAAACAAAAATAAAGTTGTCAAATAGAAACCAACATTTCATTTTCCCTTCCACCAGGCACCACATATACACATTTAACCTGCACGCATATCCCAACGAATAAATACGAAAGTAAAATTGTAACTAGAGGGACATATTAAAAGTTAAAATTTACCATAAAACATTAAAACGAATCAATATTTTCGAATTCTTTTTATATATGTACATACATAACACGCATATATGTATAATACAATTGTCAAATAAAACCAGAACTACAAGAAGGCAATAGTACAATTTGTAAGAATCACAAAAATGCAATTACAATTAATAAATCAAAATACGAGTACATACTAGAATTGAGCATTGAAAAGTATATATAAATACATACATACATCCTTGGATTCCAGCGACCATCTCTATCTATCAAAATCCTCAAATATATTACTGGACTTTAATACAAAAAAAAAATATATTTATATATAAAAACAACAACGATATACTATATGTGAAAAATAATAAAAAAATAAATTTTTTCTAAAATAAAAATATATGTGATTTGTTAAGAAAAATAGTCAATGGAAACAAATCTAAACTTGATAAACAATTTTAAACAAATTTTAAAATTAAAAACAAAAACAAAAAGAGTAAATTTAGACAAATAGTATGTCTTAAGATATTTACAAATAAATAAATCAAAATTTTCATTAATTTCACTGCCACGCTATCAAGTATATATATTTTTTCTTTTATAATGTTTAGGGAGTTAAACACTCGTACACACAATTTATTTGTTAAGACATACTATTTCATTATAAAATCTATTTTATTACTACTCTACAATAATCCAATTTATTTAAATAAATTTTACGTATTTACATACTTATGTATACATATGTACTTCATACATATGTATATTTCAATCGAAATTAAATAAAATATTGAATTTATAAATGTGCAGTTTCTTTTTTATCTGTTTTTTTCTTTTCTTTTCTTTGTAATGAAGATAACACATATTTTTACGTAATAAAACGTTTACTTGTTAAAATATCGATCATGATGTACAATATATGTACGTACATATGTATGTACATATGCGCTGCGCATATGTGTATGTGTGTGTATGTATATGTATGCTGAATTTAAAATTTAAATACTAAACCCTAAGAAATGACAGTTTAAATAATACTAATAAAAAATAATGTTTTATTTAGCAAATAATATACATAAATATTTTAATAAAAATTAAACTTTAAATAAAACGATCAAAATTATAATATAAAAAAAAACATGTGTATGAATTTTACAGATAAACTTTAAGTATTCAAAAAAAAAAAAAACTAATAATAATATAATAAATATATCCTAATAAATAAATTTAAAAAAAACCTATTGCAAACAGTTTTTTATTGTCTTTTAAAATAAATAGCGGTAAAACGCCCTTGCAAAGGACATATTTTCTACGATTGCATGTTTGCAAGTCTTTGAAATTTTCTTTTAAAGTATTTTAATAACCATGTTTGTTCATACATATAGGAACTTTGTTCATACAGTCCCCACCATGCTTCATGGTAGATATAAAATTATGATTCTTTTTTATAATTTTTCTGGTAGATTGCTAGTGCGAGGGTTGTGGATTCGATTCCCACCTTATAATTAATTAGAATATGATTTAATATTCCGGTATGTGATGAAAAACGGTTTCTATCAAAATTAAAATCGAATGAAATTTCAAATTGTTGTAACTTTCAAATCCTTGCATATTTGGATTTTCTTTTTTTCTCATTACCTTACTGACTATTGCCACTACATCCGTGATTATTAAATTAAAATTTTAAAATAATTAAAACATATACATAAGTTTTATATGACTTTAAAAATACAAACGATTTCAATCTCGATCGAAATCGTTTTTCACCACATACATACATAATTGGCCATTACAACCCTGTGTCAGGGTTACGGCCTAGCTTCTAGCAGCACTCTTGTTGTGTGTGTTAATTTTTATCCATGGGTACCGGGACCTACAGTTTAGAGTCGACTCCGACAGATTTGAAAAGCTTTTTCATGGCAATCAGTTACTCTCAGAGCTTTTTTCCAGAAGACTGCTGAAAGGTAGTCGTCGAAAGAAATAATTTTTTCGTATTTCTTTTTTTTTTTCAAGAAGTCAGAGCTGAGATTTGAACCCAGCACTATCGTCTTAGTAAGCCAACACACTAAACACTAGACCACGGCGACTACTTTCTTTTCACCACATACCGGATTATATTTTAATTTAGTAAATAAGTACATAAATATAATTTTTGGCAAATTCAAGGCGTCGCTTTCTGTTTTACTTTGAAGTGTGAGGTTTTTTTTTTGAGAAACTCTTACGTATAAACCATTCATGTGTAGGGCCGACGGACTTAAGTGGCACTAACTTTTGTCCTAGGTGATGCTGATATTTTCATTGCACTTAATGTTAGATCTTTCTCTGCAGCTTATGCGATGGACCGTATTTCTATATCATTGCTAATCTTCCACATTTCTAAATTTATTGGGAATTGTCTATGATTTTTTTTCACTGTGTCATGGCGACTTAAAGATTTGTCTGAACCTTTGTATTTTATTACTACTTCTCTATTTCAATTGCAGTTTGTTTGCCATTATCGCGTTTAATGTTGACTCCTCTACAGCTACTTTAAAAAATAATTTAAACGTTCTTTAGCGCTCAGTAAACATCACAAGTAAAAAATTCCAAATGTAAGCAAAAACTAAAGAAAACATTTATAATGTATTTTTAAAATTATTATATATATACACTTTATTTTAGCACATTAAATATGTAGTATTTTTAAATTTGTTTATACTGTTTTTGTTGTTGTTGAAATATTTTTAACTACTAGTATACTATTATGTTTAATTAACGACAATAAATTTGATAAAAATCTAATTTTTATTCAACACAATTTAAGACTTTATATAAAAAAGTGTACACTTTCTTTTGACGCTAACTGTACATACATAAGTTTGTAGAATTTAGGTGAATTCGATTCCTATCGGAAACGCCTATACTTAAAAAAGCAAAGTGATTCTTAGTGGTGTTGACAGATTTCTATAAGAGGGAGAAAAGTGAATAAATTCAATGAAAATGGAAAAGAGATAACATTTACGGGGAATTTTTGTTCATACCTGGGCTGACAGTTTGAATCCCGTGTTACAAAAACATTTAATGAATAATAAAAGAAGAGTTAAAAAGGGTAAACACAATAAACACAAATAAAATATATATTTTTGTAAAGGAATGTTCGGAAACTTTTAATATTATATGTATATTTATATATATATATTATTTGCACAATTTTATAGATTTTTACATAATAACAATACAATTCGCTAATGTACGTTTACAATTTATAGAATATAATGAAAAATAAAAAAGTTAAGGTTAAACATTAAAAAAATTATTAAACCTTAACAAACAAAACGTACTTATGTCACCGTTATAGTTTCTTTCATACATCAAGTTCTTTTTAATAAACTAATATATGAACAACAACAAAAAATACTTAAAATAAATATTTCAAATTGGGAATAAAACCTCTCTCTTGTTTTCCCTTTTTGACGTGAGTTTTATATGAATTTAGAAAATAGGTATATAGTTATCAATTTTTGCACGATGCTTTTGAGCCACACACTCAGCAATCCATACGATATTACGACACTCTTGTTCTTTTAATTTTAGGTACGCGTAGAAAACTCCAAAATGAAATTGTTGCAAGAAAGCATAAACATTCAACTTGACTTCATGTTCAAAGAATTTGTCTTCCAAAGTCTTATCACCAGGATTGGTGCCAGAACCATCGAAAAGTGCAGCATATTCAGCATAATATTCGGCAACAGTTTTCACTTGTTCATAATCATCAGCACGGGCTAATGCAGCCAAACCATCAGGATTCATTTTACCACAACGGGGATACAACTTTGCGCGATCATCCTTTGACAACTCAGTGCCAAAGGAATTAATAGTTATAATAATAGCACGACGATCAGCTTCAAACTGTTAAAATAGTAAAAAGGAGAGTTTTTTGAAAGCAATCATTAATATATAAGATTTACTTACAGCTAAAATTTCGCACATAACATCCGCTGTAGAACCACCCATTTTTTGACAAAAATCATAAAAAGCCTCCAAGTAAGCCTTATACAAAGTGTTACGAATGATTTCAATATTCATTTCATCTAAATCTTGTTCGGAAATGCAATCAACGAAGAAGGGAGCCAATGGAGTATCTACCAAAACAGCATTGTATAACTCAGCTGGTGTGGCTGCAACATGAATTGCTTCCATCTGTTCGAAACTGCCCAAGGGGTGACACTTGGGGATAAGTTCTGAGATGGGACGTTGATGAAGTGTGCCCGTAATCAACAAAATTATGTTGTCAATCATATAACCGTAGGTGATAAAGTCTAAGAAACTTGCCAAAGGTTCAACAGCATGATTACGCATATGTTGGAATTCAATTACCAACTTTTCACGCAACTTGTCATCAATGACAGACACCGATAAGGGTGAGGGCTCATTTGCCAAAAAACTACCATAATCCGTACCTTGTAAATGCAATTTCAAATCTACAAAATAACAATAAAAAGCAAAATTAACTTTCAAAATAATAATTTTTTCATCAATTGCATTTATTTTCATAGCTCTATCTCTTTCGCTCACATTAGATAGCATCTATACATAGTTATTCCAACAAAGTGTATATATGTACATGTCACATGACTTGCCCTTGTTATTTTTACTAATAAATTCCGACTTTACTGCAGACGCATAACAAATTTCCAAACTTTACATACCTTCTAATGTTTCGCATTGTACCAAATTTAAATAGTCAGATTGTTTTAAGATTCCACACTTAAAACCACGGCACAAACCTTCCAAGTAACCACCATCAATATTGAACATAAAGCCTGAACCAGTCATTTTTAAACTTTTTTACTTCTTTTCAAGAACAAATCGTTTGGCAAGTGATTTAACAAAGCGACAAATATTATATTTTCAAAATAGTAGTTCTTTGTGTTGTTTTGAGGAATGAAAAACTAATTTTTCTTCAAAACTAACTGGCTGGGAGAAAGAAAGAACTTTTTCTCTACTTCTTTTCCATTAACGACCTGTCATATGACTGATATGCTTCTTCTTCACGTTTGTATTCACAATAAGATAATGATGATGCCAAGTTTATATAATGATATTTACACTAGTAGTACTAACAACCGTGCTTCCTAAAAATTCAGCGACGGAATCATTAAAGAGCAACAATAGTGGAGTTTTTTTTTCAATCTCTTTAAACGCTTAGATAATTATTATTATTATCTTTATTAATAAGTATTTAAAATACTATAAAATTTCGGATTACCAAAGTATTACCTAAAAAAGGAAACATTTTAAAAAGAAAAAAATTTTTAAACGGAAAAAATTTTAATTAAAGTAATATCACATAAAGCTCTGGCTATGGTTTTTTATATAATATACAATTTTTCTTTTAAAAACACTAGTGTTCCTCTCAAGTTTAATATTGTCAGGAAGCATATTGTAGAGCTGGAGACCTTTGTGAATCAGAGACATTTGCATTGATGTTGTCGTTGTTCTCGGTATTCTAAAATTGTTCGAGTTTCTGAGATTATACGGCTGCATCTCACTCACATATCTAAGTTGTTCAGTTAAGTATTCTGGTGCTTTTCAAATTTTCATTTTCTTATGAAGATTAGTGTAGCGTATAAATATTCGTTTTTAATTAATCTCCTTCGAAAAAAATAACATAAGTGGTTAATAAATTAAATTGGACATTACTCACAATTTTTATAATAAGAAATTTAATTATTTTGTTAAAAGTAATTCAAATAAGATAATAGCATTCCTTCCTCTCAGACATATTTACTTTTATAAAATGTAATAGAATATTAGAGAAATAACGTCAAGATAAAAAATATCCAACTTGGCAGTGCTTAATTATTAGGATATAAACAGAAATAAGCGGATATAAACAGAAATTTGTATGAAATATTTATATATTCAGTTCGAAAAAAACAACACTAATGCTTATTTTGTCGCTTTAAAAGATCCTTATATTTTTTATATATACGTACATACAAATATACTTTTTTTATTCCAGATATCTTTAAATTTTGTTAATTCGTTATATCTTTACTAATTTGTGTAATGGCATAAGAAGAACATATATCTTGAAAAATATAATTGTTAGATGAAAAAATTGTTTAATAAACATTAATTTTTCTTATGCAGCAGCTTATCAAATAAAAATGTGTTTTAATTACTTTTTGTTCTACGTTAAGGTATTTGAACTTGAATTCGTCTTTAAATAAGTATCTTTTGTTATTGAGATACTTGTACAATATTAATAAAAACATGCACGTACCTTATAAATTTTCCTTGTTTGCTAACAAAACTAAACTAGGCATACATTTTTCCTAGACTACATTTTACATCTCTGCTCTACTCAGCTGTCTTGTGGAACAGAGATAGCACTTATTTAACCGAAATTAATTTACCCACAGAAACGAAAGAGAGGGATATGTGTTTACCGTTGTTCACAAAACAAAAAATTTTCTTTACCTATAACTTCTTCCACCAAACAGCGAAAAGAATAACGTAATTTCTCATCGTGTGTTAAATTAAAAAAGAAACATTCAATAATTTTATTAAATTCGACAAATTTTTGTTAGTAAAATATCAAAATAATTATATAAACAAAAGAATTTGCATACAAATGCTACAGAAAGCCATTGTGATAAAACAGTTTAGGGAATAACGCAAGACTGTAAAAAGATTAAGGAGAGAGAAAAGAAAAATAAAAAAAGTCGAATACTCCCAATTGGACTTGAAAAATATATGAAAAGAGGCAGCTAGAGTGGAAAAAGAAAATAGCAGTAGAAACGCAGAAATCCAATAATCGCTATATAATAACCGAATTTATTTTAATTAAAGTTTACTGTGTTAAAATATTTTTGCTAAATTGTAAAAGTACAACTGCTTTGCTGCCTCTTAAAGAAGTTTTCTAACGAAGTGACGACAGTGATAAACTTGTCTCATTTACAAAAAATATATTTTTGGCCAATTTAAGTTGACAGAGCACAAAGGTTTTTTATATCAAATCAACAAACATTTTTGCTTAATCCATTGTCGTCATCTTTAAGCTTTGAAGATGGCGTTGGACATGGGTGTGCAAGTGAATGGTAGCAATGCGCTGACCTCATCCTTTACAGCAAAGAAAAAGGATGCTGGTAACAGTGAGAAAGAAAATCTCTGGTAAGTATGCTGTTTAAAATATAAATAATGCAAATATTAATATTACTCATCATTTGAACAGAAAAAAATGTACCTGTTTTTCCCCCTCAATCTAATTGTTTTCTTACATTCTCCATCTAGCATTTTCATTTATGTACTCTGCTGCATTTGCATTATAAAAGAGATGAAATTCTATTTGTGTGGGTGGATAATTATAGAAGACCCACAGAAACAATAGCCTCTGAGAGAATTTAGTACTTTTTCAAAACCCAAAAATATAAGAAACCTTTAATTTAACTTTTATTGTATTTTGCTTTGCTACGTTCATCCATTTTTTGACATTTTTTCTTTTCCTCTCCGCCCAAAAAATATTGAATTGTTGTTTTTGTTTTTATTTGGCTAATACCAGTCACACTTTACTTTTAACTGCTATTGTTTCATCTACACATCCATACATACGTACATATGTATTTATAGTTGGGTTCATTGCGATGTGTCATCATATCACAGCGCAAAGAGTTGTTATTGACGTTTATACTTTCTTTAGTATGCGAATATTTTCCCTTTATTTATTATTCTATTTTTTACCGTTTAAATATTTTTGGTCATGTACCTACCTATATTTAATTTTTGAATTAGTGTGCTAACATAGTATATGACAGCAATATGCAATATATGTACTTATACATATGTGTAGTTCTTGTGCATAAATATGAAAAAAATTTGAGATCTAACATCTGTAAGCTTTACTGTGGGTTGTGATAATCTACTATTGCAAATTATATTATTTAGGTATACAGTGGTGTTCCCTGAATAGAGCCACTTTTCACTAAAAACTAGAAAAGAAAATGACATGTAGGTACTAAAACTTCAGAACGATCTTTTAGATTTTTGTTATAATGTAAATAAACATATAAAAATTCAATAATATGTAATATTAATGGTTTTATAAAAAAACTTTAAAAATTAATTTATAGGACAAAACAATTTATTTTTTTTTTTTTTTGTAAAAAAATAGAACCAAATAATTTCAATCACCTAAAAAAATATTAAAATTGCAAGAGTTGAGCAAAGTCATTAATTTTAATCATACATAGCCTACCTCAGTATTTAATGGAATATCCTTTATTTTTTATAAAGCACAGTAAAGTTTTGGCATAGAGTCTACAAGTTTTTGGCATATCTCAGTTTGAATATTATTCCACACATCACAGTTCACATGTTCTTTGACAAATTGTATCATATATTTTGAATATTTTTTTTGGAATGGAATATTTTTGCACTTTTCGTTCCAGGAGGTAGATAACAGAGGAAGATAACAAAAAGCAAAGACAAGTAAGAGATATAACAAAAATCAACTTTCATAGAATTTGTGATTATAAAGATTTTAAACCTTTTTGTTTTTCTGGAAACTTTTTTAAATTTCTTTTGCCTTGTATTCTGTCTTGTGACAAGATTTATTTTATCGCAAGGAGTATAAAATACAGGATATTTTTTGCTTTGTTAAGTAGATATGTCCTTCGCAAGCCCATGTTACTTTTGAGTAATAACAATTTTTTTTTCCATCATTCAAGCTCCTTGCCTAACAAATTGGATATACATACATACACACATACATCCATATAAAAATCATTTTTAACCAATTTAATTTTTTTATTGATAATATTATGTTATATATTTTCAAATACACTATAGGATTATTTTGTTTTTATTTATTAATTTAAAATATTTACGTACACAGTCTTTCTCCCCTTTTGCAGAATCTTATTGTGTACAGCACCAGAATTAAATTCGACAGACCTATGCTTTTCGTGTTATGGAATCAGAAATTGTCAAAGGATCTAAATATATCGTGTTTTCTTTTAATCAGAAATAATTTTATTAGCTAACAGTTGGCAGATTTGCATTGTTTATTTTGATTTTTCTTATTTAAAATAAAGGGAATGCCAGTCACAGATATATTTTATGCATTTTTTCTAAATGACGAAAACTTTTAAACATTACAAATAGGCCTTTCCATATTGCTCAATAACTGTACATCAAACTCAAGAATTGTTTTGTTTCTTTAGAAATTTTGTTCTTTGATCTTAAATTTTAGTGTTGTGGTATATTTAGATCTTAATAACGACACCCAATTAAAGTTTTCTTTTAATATTAATCGACTATTAAAATTAACAAATTTTTAAATCTGTAAATTATGCATATTAATATTAAATTAATCGTGGCTCTTTATTAAAAAAAAATGAAAATAAGTAAAATGTGTATTAGTAGTATAGTATATCTTTATTAGCATTGTAGTGAAACAGTTTCGAAAATATCGAGAAGTACAGGGATTTGGAACTTTTTTACTTTTGAAAATCCTGGGATTTGGTATATCCAGATCGTCAATTTGTAGTACAATGTACATACATATGTGTTGTGAAAAAAGTGCATAAATATAGTAATTTGTAAAATATATTTGCGTTCTACGAGTAGTTTTAGGATTAGCAGACATTTTCCAAATTATTTCTACAGAGATAGAAGTCATTTTGAAATACTCTTTCATCAATAATAATAAAAATGACTCATTGAGATATTATCAGCGTACAATAAGTGAATGTTTTCTGTATTAATTTAACAACTTATTGCTTTTTACAAAGTTATTAAACAGCAATATATTGATATTTTAGAAAGTAAAGTAGGTCTTAGATATATTTATTCTTTACATATCATTAACTCTCCATTATTAGTAAAGACATCCAAACTGAAATTTTATCTAACAAGCAATTCAATGACTCATAAAATATATTAAGTCTCAAGAGATATGCCGATGTTGTAGACGGCTAATAGTTTTTTTCAATAATTTTTCATTAATATTCATTTAACGAATATAAAATAATACGCTTACAAAACCACTTCATTTGATCGAAACTAAAAGAGAAAGAGCAAAAAAACAAATCTCAATTTTATAATATTGATTTCATCTAATGGTGTTTGTTCAACAAAAAATAAAAAACAAAACAGAAAATATTTAAGAAAACACGGTTGACATCATTTAAATATGTATGTATGCATATTTTAAGATTTATTTAGAACTAAATTTTAATAAAATATAGTGTTGTTATATGATTTTATTATTTCACATTCCTTCAATGTAAACATCGGCTTCATCATTTTCATAATCACTTGCCTCTAAAGATGCCACACCATCGCTTGGTTGGTCATAATTTGATTGTAAACGTTCTAATAAATCGGTTGAAACAATTGCAAAATCTTCCCACATATGTGATAAAAATTCATTATTATTCTTTTTCAAAACCTTTTCTTCATCCAAATACTCAGCCAAAATATCGGCCAGTTCATCTAAAGTGGCCTCTGAGCATACATCTTCTATGTGCGGTGTATCTATAAAAAGATTCCAAAAAGCCTGTGATATTATAGTTGCCAGAAACCAGTCACTATGTTGTTCTAAAGCATCACGTAGTAAATTGAGAAGAATTTCTGGTCCTTTAAGTTTTATGAGTGGTAAACGATTTTCCACATCACCCAAAAGATTCACCAATATACCAATTGTACACGCTTTAAGGTCATACAAGTGGCTTGCTGCTACATTATTTAATAATTCAACAACAAGTGTAAGTCCTTTATTTTTGCAAAAGGATTTTCTAGCTTTTTCGTTTCTGGTCAAATTGCCTAAAACTCTTGTGGTTTCTGTCTGAGTGAGTTCATCACGATTTGTTTTAAGTGTTAAACACAGTTGAGCCGCTAGTTCAGGCAATACGGATTGTAGACTTCCTTTACTTTCGATAACGTTCGCTGGAGTAGATGTTATTTTGTCCTGATAGAAACAAAGATTGTGCAATGCTCCTAAAGTTGCATGTGTCAATTCTTGTAATTCTTGTTTCTAAAAAAAAAAAAAAAACAAAAAATTTATTATATGGTTTCGAAATTGAGACTAACCATTTACCATCTTAATGCTCTTCACTTTCTGAGATGCCCTAAGTAACAACAAGAGTATGTTACCTAAAGACTGAGTGTTCCCGAATCCAAAACCAACTTCAGAATTAACGCTCATATTGGCCAAGACCCTTATCATTTTAATCAATACATCAACCACAGTATCTCCCAAAGAATTATGCAGAGTCAAAGGTTCTTTTGAAAAGATTTCGAGTATATTTAATAAGTACTCCATGGCCACATCATTATGATAAAACTTAAAAAAAATAAACATAAATCAACAAGTTTTAATTTAAAATTATGAATATATGTATATAAACTTACTTGTACTCTGGCGTTGTCATATTTCGCCATAATATTTCCTAAAATATAACCCAAACGACTTATTAGAGAAAGCAGTTTCTCACCTTGGTTACTTTTATAATTTGCACAACACGGGCCCAAAAGCATTCCAATGCGACCAGCATAATTTGTTAAAATATGAAGGCAATCAGGGTCTTCCGAAAGAACACTACATACAAAAAAGTCTTAATATTTAGAGTATGAACAGCACATTGGCATATGTATTTATTTACCTCAGTGTTCTAACTATATTAGCTTGAATTTCTGTTTCTCCAATAGTAACTTCGGCTGCTCTTACTAAATGGGGACAAGCTAGTTCAAGCTGAATGCTTGTTGTTTTGAAAGTTTGATTTGAATTTTCCAATTGCTCAAATGAAGATGAAATTTGTCTTACATCTGCTAAAGTTCTTAAAGCTGCTGACAATTGATATAATGAATGTAGTGGCGGTCCACTTAACTTTTGCATGGCTCCTGCTTCATTTAGCATTTGCAAATGCAATATCATTAATTGTACAGCTCCGTGATGTGACAAACGTACCACCAAAGCGTCTTGTTTTGATAGTTTTTCAACAAAGTCTTTTTGCTGTTTTTCATTTTGTATGTTATATTTCTCGCCTAAGTTGGGAGCAGTACTTGGCTTGCGTGGCAATTCAAACTGTTCACACCAATTACGATTAAAATCCTTAATATTGGTTAGTTCTGCTCTTTCCTGTACGGTACTGCATGTAAGAAAACGTATAGAACCATAACCATAGATGCAAGCCTCAGGATCTTCCAGAGGACTAGCTCTTCCCAAACCATCTATCAGCAAATCCAAGAGATCACCGTCATAAAACAAATAATCATTTTGCTCATTACGAGCAACTTTGAAGATTAATTTGCATGCCCCCGTTAAATTGCTGCCAGAAACACGCAACTAACAACAAAGAAATTAAAGTTTGTCAATATAAACAAAAAGTTAAAACACAAAAGAAAAACTTACTGCAAGAACAACTCTAGCCACTGCTAACAATATTTTGGGTGATAATGCCTCTACTAAACCATAAAGTCCTCCCAATATAAAACCTTTTTTAAATTGTTTTTCATTTTTTTGAACTCTGTTGTATAATTCTGTTAAAATCTGTGATTTTAATTATACAATTGTTAGAATATGAAATAACTTTTTGTTTATTTTGTACAAACTTACAGAATTAATATGGCTGACGGTTTCTTCCGTGCACTCTTTCAGTCCTGAATGCTCTTTTAGCATTTCTATTAGTTTTTCAGTAGACGATTGACCCAATAAATCATTGTTGCGTGTTAAAATTTTCCGAGTTGTTAAGAGATTAATTGCACAATTATCTTTTAGATTATGACCCATTAAATGTACTGGCTCACTATTTTTCGTGTATGTCACATCGTTAAAAGCTGTTTTTGCTCTTTCTTTAGTACTTGAAATATTTTCTAAAATTCAATTAAAATAAGAAAATAAATTATAAATATAATACATAAATTAATGGATGTATTGAGCATGTGGTCAATATAATACCTTTAACATTCATTGAAACTTCTTTGACTTCCAGTGCTGGTAATTTACGTGCCAATAATTGAGATTTTGTTTGCATTTGTAGTGAATTATTTGATTTACCTCCAAACACATTATTTTTTTTGTTATTGTTTTCAAAGCACTCGAAATGATTATCAAGCGATTGGGAGAGGCGAGACTTACCAATTTTAATATTATTTTCCTCGTAATCACTATCATTTTCTTCGTTGAGAGATAATTGTTTTGGAATAGATCTCTTTTTTTCACGTTGTTCTGCAACCGGTAATGGTTCCAAAGAAGGAGAACGAGGTGTAGAGCCTCGTGGAGCTATATTTCGCAAGTACCGCAAACTGTAATTTTTATTATAAATTATTAAAAAAATATGTATGTATATGACAAAGTAAAACAAAATCATACGAAAAGGCGCTGGGTGGTCTTCCAGGTAATGTAACTTTGCCATATAAAACTCGGCCAGGCTCTCTTGGTGTAATAGGACGTTTAGTGCTAACAACTCTAACACCACCAACTGCTATAATAAATAAAAAAAAAATTTTCTTGTGGTTATAATTTGTATATATATATATTTTTTTTTTGCATAATGTATACCGTTTGAGGATAGATTTAAATTTTTTGTGTTTCTCGAATCACCGTCATCAGTTAGAAAACATTTTGCCTCACTTATCATTTCAGCTGAAGTTCTACGTCTTCCCAAACCTACCAACGATTGCTCCAATTGTGGTAATTGAATATTATGTGAATTTTTATGATACTTTTTTTCTACCCTTTCGATATCATTCTTAGACTCCATTTTGAATTTGTTTAAGTATTTATAAATTATTTTTTATTTAACATTTGTTTCATATAAAATTACAATGTTTTCTTTCTTCTTTTTATTTTTTTGTATTTAATTTCGAGATCTTTTCACTATTATGGTTACATTTGAAATACTTTAACGCAACATTGGAAATTTACAAAACAGTCATTAGTTTGGCTTATATTGACACCATAACAACCGCTCTTTCTATTTAAACGAAGAAAAAAAAAACTCACTCATATGGCCGAAAGGATAATAAAACTTTATGTATCCATAATATCGTGTAGAATTGTAGAAAAAAATTTAGTAAATGACTCTTTAAAACACAGTAGTGTTGAAAGATTTACAATTTTTAACTTGTTTTTCGTTTTTTTTGTTTTTTTTTTATAATGGTAAAATTAAAACTTTTAGAATACATAGATTAAAAACCACTTTTTTTTTCTATGGTAGTTGTAATACATATACTACTACAATACCTATTAAATATAATAATTTTTGTAAGTCTTGTTTTTTAATTGCCACTGTTAAGTTCCTATTACTCAATAGCTTCAACAATTTAGAAAAATCAATAGATTTGAAATCAAATAGCAATTAACTAACTGTAAGCAACACATGTTGCTTAAAAAAAGACTCAAAAATTAAACAGACAATTGAATTTTAATAGTTTCGTTTTATTGCGACACGAAAGGGACACACGCGAATTATTTATTTTTTATTTCTATTTTAGAATACAATAAGTGCATCCACCTGCTTTTATGCAAACGTGGTCACAAAATTCTAGCTATCATTATTCAAATAAGGACAATTAGTTAGTGGTAAAGTAATTTGTTTCAATTGGAAATCGAATTTAAAATTAAATTGTTTATTGCTTCAAAAAATAATAATTTTAAACTGTGCATGTCTTATTTATTGAAAGGAAAAGTGGACATTCGTGTTGACCGTCTTACAAATAAGTCTTAACCAAATTCTTAAGAATTAAAAGTAATTCTATTGAAGGCTTTGAGATATAAAATTGATTTGAATTAATGATTTAGGAAATAATGAAATTGCAATTGTTACAACAAAGCAGTCTAAGTGTGTGCTCTTCGTAAGTAAAAGCATAAAAACTTTATTTTTTTTTATTAAACACAATTATTTCTTATTTTTAAATTGAGTAGAAAACAAAACAATAAAAAACTACAATTTAAATAGATATATATTTTATATTCAAAGACACTTTCAGCATTGTAACTTATGTTGACAAACATGCAAATATTTCAGTATACCATAATGCTAATGTAGCCATAAATATGGTCATACTAGTATTTAAACGTATTTTAATAAAGATAATAATGAAAAATTGTATTTGTTTTTTTTAAGGTCTTCAATTTTAAGTGAAGTACAAAAACAGGGCAGCACAAAACTTCCATCGAATAAATCTGTATTAGTACTGGGTGATAATGCAACTGGAAAAACAACATTAGTAGCAAAATTGCAGGGCGTTGAAAATCCCAAAAAAGGTTCTGGCCTAGAATATGCTTACATTGATGTTAAAGATGAATACAGAGATGGTAAGTTAGAATTGATATTGGAAGTAAATATATAATATTTATGTTTTTTTCTTAATTTGTAGATATGACACGTTTAAGCGTTTGGGTCTTGGATGGTGATCCAGGCCATAAAAGTTTATTGCATTTTGCTTTGAATGAAACAAATTATGCACACACATTAGTTATACTCACTGTGTCTATGACTCAGCCATGGTTTTGGTTAAAACAACTAAATCATTGGATAAAGGTTTTATCGGATCACATTGAAACTTTGAAACTAGAACCTCAGGAGAAACAAGAAGCCCGCCAGCGTTTAATAAGTTCTTGGCAAAGTTATTGTGAAGTTGGTGACGATTTAGATCCCGGTTCACCGGTAAAACGCACGATGAGAAATAATTCCATAGATGATGACGATTTGTTACCGCTTACAGAAGGGGCACTGTTAACAAATCTTGGTTTAGATATTGTAGTCGTTGTAACAAAGGTAAAACTGAATATTTAAATGTTGTCTATTTCTGAATTCTTTAACATTTTATGTATAATTATATACACATACTTATATATTTTTAGACCGACTATATGACAACTTTGGAAAAAGAGTTTGATTATCGTGATGAACATTTCGATTTTATACAACAATGGATTAGGCGTTTCTGTTTGCAACATGGCGCCTCACTTTTTTACACAAGTGTCAAAGAAGATAAGAACTGTGATCTCCTCTACAAATATTTAACACATCGAATCTATGGTCTACCATTCCGGACACCTGCCCTAGTCGTTGAAAAAGATGCGGTTTTAATGTATTTATTACAATTACAGCAATTAAAGATTAGAATAATCTAGACATTTTTTGTTTTTCATCTAATTATAGACCTGCCGGTTGGGATAGCTTAAAGAAAATAAGTATTTTATATGAGAATATGCATTCTTGTAAAGCTGAAGATTATTACCCAGATATTATAACACCTCCGCCTTCTAGAAAAGTAAATATGTTATAAAATGTTGTACATCTAAAACTATGTTATTTGTTTCTTCCATTTTAGACTGTTTCAAATCGTGAAATAGAAGTTCAAACAGAGGACGAACAGACGTTTTTGGCACGACAGCAAGAAGTTCTCAAGGCTGGCGGTCAAGTACGTAGTGAATCACCTTTACGTTCCCAGGCTAGTAAAGCTTTGCCTCGTACCCCCGGTTCTGCTAATCAGAACTCACCAACTAGAAAAGTAAAGTTCATATTCATTTTAATAAATTTTAAATGTTTATATTTCTGCAAAAGTAAAGTTTTACATTTTATGCAACTACCAAAAATTATTTCTTCATAAAATACCTTAATTTCATCTTAAACTTACATAAAAAAATTTAATTCTATTGATTGATTCAAATACATATATATGTATGTATGTATTTATGTATGCTAAAAAAATAATCACGTTTCCATATATGTCTAGCTAAAATTATAAACTTAACTTTTATTTACTCTGTTGATACTTAAAAAAGTTCAAAAAAGAATTTGAAATTTACGAAAAATAATATATGTTTGTATATATGTATACTTATATTGAAATTCTCTTTCAATAGCTTGATGTTAAAATGAATCCTGCAACACCTGGAGGTGAAGGAGTTTTAGCGAATTTCTTCAATTCTTTGCTACACAAAAAATCAGGTTCACCGGCAACACCCCCCAGTGCCATGAGTACACCTAGAACTAATGGCTCAGATAGCGTGTTGACATCCGATAAGATATCTATGCGTACAGATGCTGCAGCAGAATTAGATCGTTTAGCGAGGAGTGTGAAGAAAGATGTCGATTTTTCACAAAGCGAGTGTTAAAAATTAGAAATTTAATATTAAGTAAGGGGCATCAATTTCAGATTATCCTTAAAAAATATTAAATTTAAAATAGTGAACAATTAGAACGAACTAAAAACAGCAATTGGAATATATTTTTTATGATTAAAAATAAAAATATGAAAGAAGTTTTAAAGTTCAATCACACATATATACATACATGGGGTCTTTCTATTTCATCCTTATTACAAGGCCTTAAGTAAACACTAGAAGAATTATAATTACAAAACAAGTGTTAAGTGAAGGATGTTGTTCTTTTCTATATATATAGTTATATATACATGTATAAATATAATAAAATTAATTTCTTTACCTGCCCTCCATATTAAACATAATTTCTTTATTAAATAATAAATTAATTTTAAAGTTGTGTTCAGTTTTTTTAATACATTATAAACAAACATATATTTTCTTAATTTTTTATTTTATTTTATTATTTTTAAATAGGTAAAGAAAATCAAATCAAGTATTGTACACAACTTTATATACATATATGTATACTACATAAAAGCAAAAAAGAAAAATGGTACCGACTCTTTATAGAAATTTTTGTTACTAATATGGCTTAAAGATCAATTAAAATGTTCATTCTTATTTTAATTTAATTGCTCAATAATAAACATGATAAAGATACATAAATATAATGTTGTTATCATAGAATTATCGATATAAATACAAAAGACACTCCATAATCTGTAAAATAATAATAATAATAAAATATAAAATAAAATAATGTCATATTAACAATTGCTATTTTGTTTTATAACAAAGCAAGTTTTTGCGTATTTATTTATCTAAAACAATACTCGCATTTCATTTTATTTTTATTGAAAAAAAAAAAAAAAAAAATTCGAAGAAAATTGAAATGTGTTTCGCATTAAAACTTTAAAACGCAACATGTATTTTTTCACTAATACGAGCAAAAATGTATTTTTTTACAAAGTTTCCTTTTTATATATAAATTTTTTTATTTTTGTTTTTATTAGTTTTAATAATATATGAGACGAAAAGGGCCTTAAATATTATGTGTTAAAGTGTATGCAATAGAAGAAACACCTTAACAATGTATGTAAAAAGAAAACACCATAATTTATTTTTTATATTTTAACAAATTCATTAATTAAAAATTATAACAAAAATTTGCTTAACTATTTGCTTTAAGTAAACCTTTTTGTGTATTTTAAATAATCTAAAAGTAATATAAATGTGTTTATAAAATAATAATTTTAATAAACATTCAAGCAATAAATCTTATATACAATTTTTATTTTTCAACATTTCGCTACTCCTTTGTGTAGTAGCAGAATGATTGATGTGAATATCTTAAATATATGTATGTATACTATTCAAATATATAAAAATAAAAAATGTTTGAAAAAGAACTACTGCTTGGAAATTTAGTAAAATTGTTATTAAATAAAAAAAGTTCGAGAAACAAAATAACAAAATGTTTAAAAATATTTATGATTAAATGCAAAGCTAACTAAAAATAAATTATAAAAACAATTACTGAAGTAAGAATATTAAATACATACGAGTACATATTCATAAAAACTATGTTTGATTCATAAAAGATTTCTAAAACAAAATTTGTAATAAAAATTCGCTTTGAAAATAAATCTGGTATAAATTGAAGATATTGTTTATGAATAATAACTTTTTATTTCTTTCTTAGCAATTTAAAAAGAAAAAATATATGAACAAGAGAGGGTATTAACTCAAAATTTTTTAAAAATTCCATTTTTTGCAAGTAACGAATTAAAATCGTCGATGTCTATTTACTGTAAAACTTTTAACGTATTTCGATTACTCTTTCATCTCTAAAATTTTGAATTAATATCCTCTTGTTGATCAAGAGCGATATGTATATGCATATATTTTATTTAAATTTTTTCTTGTTGAGAGAAAAACAAAAAAATGAATGTAAAAATTAAATATTGAGAATTTATTGGACGATCAAGTTCCGTAAAAATAATGTATATTTATTATTTTTAAATTACAAAGTTTAAAAATAACATAAATAATATCAAAATCATTTATAATGTACACCTTACAAAACTAAATAAAAATCTAATTAAAAAATAATAAAATTATTTATTAGCAAAAAAAAATTAAATAAAATGAAAATACATTCTCTCTCACATTTTGTTTAAATCTGTTAAACTAAACTAGATTTACCAATTTTACATTGTAAAAATGTATATATGTATGTAGTTAAAGTAGCCAATTCTAATCCATAGACCAGAGATCAGCAATGAGTACTGAAAAAGTGAGTATACTCGAATCATGATTCATAATTTCTTGTACTTATAAACATTCATACTCTTGTTAATGTAACGGATACTCTACTCTTCTCAAAAGTGTGAAGTACTCATCACATTTATACTTAATAATACGTATGATATTGTTGACTTCAACTCTCCTTAACTCAGTGCATACTGATGAGAAAAAATAAGTATGATTCGATTACAAACTGTTGTGTGTTTGCTCTGCTTACTGCGTTAGTATAAGAGTAAATCAATGCTATAAACACATTTATAGCTACCAACCATTTACCACACGACTGCAAAAGAAAAAGTTTTAGTTTAAATCATGAATCTTGTCAAATAAATATTTTGTTTTTGACTATGTATTTTTTTTTTATTTTTATATGGTGTATATAATAATAAACATTCAAAATGTAACAATGTACATAAGCGAAAAAGCTAATGCGTATAGGAAATATTTTAAAGAAATGAAACAATTTTTAATGATTTTTTTTTTTATTTTTGTAAGCAGGTTATAAAGAAATGGATTGCAAGAGTGAGATTAAGGAGAAAATCAGTGTCGGAGGTCTCCGATTAGTTTGGAAACATAAAGGCAATAGCCCGATATAGGCAATTTTCGTTCCAATAATCTATTTTAAGAATACTGATTATAAAGATGTACTTAGTTTGTTAAGTATACTATAAGTTTTTGCAATGTAAAATTTAGAAAAAATTTAAAAATATATTTTTTTTTATAAATTTCTTTAGAACCTATTTATAAAAAATTAAAAAATAATCACGGTATAAATAATAATTATGATATAATTGTGAGTATCATAATATATTATTATATTAAACTTAAACTTTTTCGCTTATTTTTGTTTATTATTTGCATGTTCATTTTTGTATACACCATATAAACTTTCTTTTGTATTGTATACGTCTATTGACTAAAACGGTAAATTTTTTTTTCGTATGATTCGAGTCACTCGAATCAAGTGGTGAGTATCATAAGTATTTTTATAAAATTATGAATCCAAGTGAGTATGAGTTTGATGTCAACATTGGACTCATATTTATTGCAACCTTTATTAATTAATCAACGTTGTGTGAGTATGAGTGAGTCAGAGTAGTTAAATTTCAACTACTTGTACTCACTTATACTTAAAATTTCATAAGTGCTTATGAATCGCTAAAAAGCGACTCAATGCTGATCTCTGCCATAGACTAAATTTATGTTATCGCATTGGATGGCGTAGATTTGGAATTCTAATAAAAGAATAAATTATTGGCAATGTAGTGTCGTTTATCATACCTTTAGTTGAAATTTGGTTCAATGCACTATCTAAATCGCAAGCTTTACGAGGTCAAAGTATAGCCTACGTTTTTTTTAACATAATACTTCATTCTATCAGGTTTTTCACAAGTTCTTTCGAAATGTTCATCTGTTTTCTTTAATTAAATTTTGTCCCAACTTTTAAGATTTTTCATTATTGTATGAAGTATAATTTTTTTACGGGAATAATTGCACAAATAATCTAAATTCATTTAATTGAATTTAGTTGTGATCTAACTAAGACAAACTACCTATATATTTCACTCTTTGCTTAGTTTTTTCTAAACGGCAATAAGCTATTCTAAGATTACTTGCATTTCTCGTATTAAAAACATTGATTTCTTAAGAAAGGAATAGTATGATGACCACTATTATGTAGAGTCTTCTGAGCATATAGTAAGAGTAGCATTTTATATACACCATAAACAGGAAGAACTTTTGCGGCAATATCTTTACAGAAACGAATAGTTGAAAATGACAACAGAAAATCAAATACAGTTTTTAATAGTTTATTCGCGTTTATAAATTCAGTATAACCTCTCTAATTCGGACAGACATAGTTTCACCTACTGTCCGAATTAGTTGATCGTCCAGACTACAATTAAAATAAAATTTTAAACCTAATATCTGAATACATATATAAATATAATTTATTTTTATTGCCGAAAGGAAAAGGAAGTACACAAAGGAATTTATTTTTATATACACCTATCCCCCGATTTACACGGCTCTTTTTTTACACGATTTCACTTTTACACGGATTTTATCAAAATCTCTCCCCCGACTTAAACGTTATTTTTCGCTTTTTCACGATTTTTAAACTGAACGAATTTTACAAAATAAAACTGTTAAAAACAAAAATTTGTGTTATTTTGCTACACCTTTTTTTATTTCAAACACTACATCCCAAATTTGTAAAATGACAGCACTGAGTACAACCCATAAAAAACTGGTACCAATCCATCAACTAGAGAATCGCCTCAAATAATATCAAGTGATGAATGTGACATGTCACCAATCAAGAAAAAAAGGTTAAGAGTCATCGATAGTAATTAAATTTGCTCAATTCTTTGATATATTTTTTTTAATTTTCTAATATTTTTGAAAATATGTAATTCTTTTCCACATGTGCATATTTGTTATTACAAAGCTGAATGGATATTCCGTTTCTTTATTAGGTGTATATTTTATATTTATTTAATGTAAATGAAAGAAAAATAAATGAAAAAAAATTTATAAATAGAACAAAAATTAATTTAATTAAAAAACTAATTTGATTTTACTTATTTTAGACTTTTTTCGTTTTACACGATTTTTCATACAAAAAATTTGATTTCGATTTACACGGTTTTTTGAGGAACCGATCTTCCGTGCAAATCGGGGGATAGGTGTATTTTATAATTTATTTACAGAGAACATAAAAACCATACTAAAAGAGATCAAAAATACTAATTTTGAAAATAAGATTTGTTTTATCTTTTAATAAACATATCTACTTACATATTTTAATTTATCGGCTTTATTTTTGAGTTTTTTTAAAAACAAATATTTTTGTCTAATGATTTGGTTTGTTTAGCTTATAAGACAGCTTTTGGAAACAGTTCGTTTGCCTCTATATTCGGCTTGAGCATTTTCATATTCCTCCAAAGAACTATCAAGTTCTCCAATATTTTGGTTTTCCGTTACTGATTGGACTATATTTTCATCCGAAAAATCGGTAGTAAATTAATTTTCACTGCGTGCTCGCTAATACTTATTTTGTTTAGAGGGAAATACTGAGAAAAAAAACTTGTCCGAACATGTACATTCATATGTATGTATGTATATTTTAAGTTCATTCTTAAGTAGAGCGAATTTCTTCCGAATAAGTTTTAATTAAACCTTAAGCATTTTTCTCAATTTGGTCTAAAATTGATTCTACGATTTCGTAGAAAACTGTAAACATGTAAACAAAATCCATTGTGGAGTAAAGTACGATTATTTATTTTTAATAGACCTTAACAATTTCCAAAAACTGTAAGCGAAGTGTGGATTAAAAAAATAAGTTTCTAAAAGCTATTCTAAAAAAACTTTCACATTGGTAACCCTATTGTTTGTGAGAATGGGTTAGTAATCAGATACATTTCCACGAATAATTTAAAATTAGGTATTTACTAAAAATTCCCAACAGAAAAAAAATTGTGTAGGTATATATGTATGTACGTATGTATGTATATATACATACTTGTGTATATAAAAAATAAGTTAATATATTAATAAAATACATTAACAAATGAAAAAATATTTACTGCTCTATTCATAAAAAATATTAAAGGTTTGTAAAGGGCATATTTGAGAATAAAACAAAATACACAAATCATTTTAAAACAAAATGAACAAATGGTTTAAAAATCTCTTTAGCCAAGTTAACAGCAAATGATTAGTTTTTAACAAAAGAAAGAGAAACTAAATGGATCATTAAACTTACTTAAGTTACGATCAAGATTAGAGAAAATTATTTCAATACCTAGTAAAGAGAAAAAAAGCTTTAAACTTAATTATTTGTAGTAAATTAACATTTAAAATTGCAACAGAGAGCGAGAGAGAGTGATTGAGTTTTGGAAAGAAAACATCATATTTTATGCCATTGCGTGCGCAACCAACGTTTAAGATATTCAAGTTAATGCTTTCAAAGTTTTTGTACGCAACAGTAGTAACTTAACGTGTGTCGCTCACTTTAGACGTCTATTAAAAATAAACGGTAAAATACGTTGATTTTAAATTCGTACAACCTCTATAATTTATTTTTTTTATTAACAGTATAAGAAACCGTCGTACATACATACATATATGTATATAAATTAGCGACAACAAAAAGTGAAAAATAAATTTTATTTCTAATTCTATAGATAAAAACAACAAAATAAAAACAATTCGATTTGTAACAATATTTACATAAACAGTTAATAATTTTCAAAACAAAATGGTGGAAACCGTAGTTACTGTTGAACGTAATACAACCACACAAACCTCAGCTCCCACAGGTGGTGGTTTAAGTGCTTTAAGGATTAATATTGGATATTTCCAAACGGTTCCAGGCATTATAAAACTAGTACAATTTGTAAGTTGCCTATTTTTTATTATTTTTAAGTTTATTGGTTTATTTAATTTTTATTGTTGTTAACTAACTGTGATACATTGTAGATAATACCAAGCAAATAGATATTTCGGCCTCTTTGTTTCTCTTATTAGGACAGTGCTGAATAAAGGCAGAATGAAAGAAACTGATTTTTCAATCGGTTGTATACTATTCAATACAATTCGATTACACTACGGCGCTTGAGCTCCCATATGGCCAGCCAAGCATTAGAGCATAGAAACAGTGTGGAAAACTTTGGGTTTTTTGGTTTTTTTTAATTAGTGCGAAATCCATATATGTTTTCAATATCTAAAAGATTTCAAGTTATCTGCTATAAATACTTGTGGGACAATTATGGATGATAGCCGAACTTTAGTTGAGTTGCGAGTTGTTGAAACGTCACTACGGATGGCAACTGGCAGTCAATATCTTACAATTTCACATTAAAAATATTTTTTGGCAACTACAAATTTTTAGTAGACAACTGGCAACACAACTGATTTTCGGTTGATACCCATAATCGGCTCTTTGCTTATTTAAATGGCTTATGTAAGATCTTTAATCAGAAAAATTGGTAATTTTTTTTTTAAATTTTACATACATATACAATATTTAAACTTTTAAAGAACCTGGTAATTAGACCTACGACCCCAAATCAACAGATTGGCGTTCTCTTTTTCATCATTAGCACAAGTAGTAGATAATAAAAAACAATTGTAGTTATTTATTTATAGTGACGATTCAATTACACGGTGTGATAAAAATGAGTAACTTAAAGTTTACAGGTGATAATACTATTTTTCTGAAAGCTCGTAATATTTTTTTTTTTCAAATTTCAAAGTTATAGTAATTTAACATATCATTTGATTTCAATTTCACTCGTCTCTGGTTTACACAACATACCCGATTATATGTTCAAATGCAAATATATTTTTAAATATTTAAGAACAATTTTCTTTTATATCACAACCGTTAACAAAATTATTTAAACACTACTGCTCTTAAAGCCGAACCCTTAATTTCAACTGAAATTTTATAATTTAATAATAAAAAAATTGTTTTCTTCCCGTATCAACATTTTAAACAGTTTATTATTATCATACATATTTTCTTCAATTCAGACTTTGAGCGTTATCAGATATTGGTAAAGTTTTACAGCATTTAATTCTTTGGCCATTATTATTCATCATTATTCGAATATAATTTATGACAAGGTTAAAAATAAAAAGTAACTCTTTTTTTATTATATTTAAAAATGTTGTTATTACTTGATATCTATATAATTCGATGTAGGAGTTGTAGGTTTAAAATACAGAACCAGACTAGATTTGTATAATTTTAATACTGCTAATATGATACCAATTGTAAAAAAATAAAATGTACATGGTGTAAAAAAACGTTACCTAGAAAGTGATCTCATTTTTTTTGTCATTTTGAAATTTGTAAATGGTCTGCAAAAACTTGAGTTATGAGTAAACACCCAGTGATATGTTTCTTTTTATCAAAACAATTTTTTTAAATCTAAAATTAAAAAAGGCAAAATATGTGGGTATTGATAAAGATAATTGATGTAAATGTATAAAAGAGAATATTTTTTAAGGACATCATCGTATTTACTTGTAGTATTTACATGTTTAAACAGCTTATAAAATATAACAATGGCAAGAGGAATTGTTAAGACGTTAGATTAAATAATTAAATGATACCCAAATTATCATTCAAAATTGAAACAACTCAACCATGTAAAATGCCTATGACTTCGTCAATCTTTCCCACTTTCAGTATACAGTGATGAAATAAATGACAGCTCCAAAAGTTAAAATCAGCTGTTGTTATGGATTTTTGCTAATACTTGTTATCTCCTTCATTTAAAAGAGTAGTGAAATTGTTGTGTTCTTCTTGTTACTTTTGTTGGAGTTTCACTGTATACACTGTGCTTTCAACCTCTTAACGATCAACACCATAACATGAATGTTTTTAATTGTGTGTAAGGGCCCCAAGTGGGTATCCAAAATGTTCGGAATCTGTAATTATGCAATTGTCCCCGATAAACCCTCTGTTTCTAGTGATGTTTGATCTCTGGTGCGATGTGTTGGACCACGTTACAAAGGGTGCAAAAATTCATTCGTTTCACTAACGCCAAA
This sequence comes from Metopia argyrocephala, assembly GCA_963576795.1. NCBI lineage: Eukaryota > Metazoa > Arthropoda > Insecta > Diptera > Sarcophagidae > Metopia > Metopia argyrocephala. The sequence continues at coordinate 2,914,209 of OY756208.1, forward strand.
TACTGGTAAAACGTTATCGATTGTAAGCAAATTTGGCAACCATTTCATTAAAAATATAAATGTCTGTCTATTATTGATTTTTAAAATAAATATGTATGTATATACATATACATACCTATTAATGTATATGAATGACATTTTTATTATTATTCTATTTTTTTTTAATTTGTTGTTGTACATAGAAAAGTAATTTTTTCCATTAATATTTGATTAGAAAAACTAAACAGTTGTTTTTAAACGCAATAAACTAAATACAACCAACCACCATCCGCTTGATTGAAATGACAATTATATGAAATTGTCCTTCACATTTACCTATACATATTGCTCCTTTGTTGCAACGTAAATATAACTTAAAAAAAAACAACGCGTGCGTTGAAAAGAATTGGAGATATCATTCTTCTGCTTAACTTTGGTTATTGTTCAAATATTTATTTCCCTGTAACAAAATAATGTTAAAATATATTTTTAATATAATAGTGATGGAAACCATATGCTCAGTGTGGTGCAATAGAACAGAGTCTCTGCTTGAAATCGAACCCACAGTTTTCACACAAGTAATACACTACTCAACAAACTCCTGGGGCACCCAAGATTTAAATATTTATTTAATAATTTACAACCCTCGCCCCAAAGTTTAACTATATTTTTGATTAAAAAAAAAACCGTTAAGTTAATTGTCTTTAGTAACTGACTTAAGATCCGACTTGTTTTAATCAATTATTTATAGTGTGTTTTCTTTTAGAGTTTCATAACATTGAGTTGACAACACTGCTTTATTTGGCAACCGATTAAAAAGCTGATATTGAAAATTGGCATTGATATTGAATTACCATTCAACATTTTTTTCCATTACATCCAAAGAAAATTAATGTTTAGTGTGCTTTATGCTCTGGAGGAGTCATTGGGTAATATGCCTTCAAATACAATAATGTTCAGAATGTTACTCTCAATTATGTACCGTATAGGGACACAATTAGAAATTTGTTCGTATTTCAACAGAACGGGGCCCCAAAAGCACAAAGCACGCTCTACAATTTATTTACACAACGAAACTTTTGAACAAGCCAGGTGGTAATGGCAATGAGTTATTGGCGAAATACTCCTGTGAATGCTGCGAAATCTTTGTAAAAATTAATTTTCCCGATTGCGCCCTCTATGCACCAGACATTGCAGTCACATGACCGAAATCATATTTGAACATTAATGTCATAAATTTATCTTGCGAATAAAGCCCGCTTCAATGATTTATATTTCGTTGTTTTACTGTAATTTAAACTTGTGTAAATGTAAAGAAACCCTCTTTATTTATGTTAAAGTTTTAATTATGGCTTTCCATAGGTTAAAAGATATATTAGTTATTACTTTGTTAATTTTTTTCAAGGTTTTTAGTTCAACAATAAATAAAAACTACATTTTATTTTTTTATTTTTTGGTATTTATTGGGCTAAAATTGTAAATTGTTTAGGATTCTCATTTTAAATTTGAAATGCTTTTTTTTTTAATTTTTTAGATAAAAGTAAATTTCGCTTTTCAAGTATTTTCCTAATTTTTTATTATTTAGAATGTTTATATATGTACATATGTACATATATATGTACATACTTATATGTATAGCGTTGCTATATATTAGTGAATTTTAGTGTCTGGTTGACGACATTCGTTTTTTTGCAAATTTTATTTAAAAAGTTTTTTATTTTAGTTTTTTTTATCACTTCACGATTACGAGTATTAACACCTGCTTTTTGACATCATTATTTATTTTTTTTTTAATATTTCCCAAAATAATATTTATTAGGTATATTGATTTTTAAACAACAGCAACACTTTGGGTGTTGTTTCAATAATTTTTTTTTTTTTTTTGACTCAAAATTGTTTTTGACACAATTACTGCCACGATAGTTCCCATAATTTTTAACATAAATATTCGAATTTAAAACGAATATGAGAAAATGTGTACATATGTATGTATGTATAGTGTATATTAGAAAGAGAATATAAAATTTAAAAAATAAATATAAATACAACCAGCTGATTTTTCTTTTTTAATATTTTAAGTCATTTATACTGAGTCAACAAACAGACACATACATACATATGTATATAAGCAAAAGCTATTGACCAGACTATTAAAAACAAAAAATAAGTATGCATGTTTAAAAGTAGTTCTTTGTATACAATTTTTTTATTTACACTCGGTTATATATACAATTATATACATGCATATATTCATAATATATAAATTTGTCAGAATTTGACTTAATAAGTGAACACATTACGAGAGGAATAATTCTATTTCCTTGAAATTGTTTAATGACCGTTTTAAAAAAATTTATTTAATAATCAGCCATCTTCATTTCTATCGATAACTTACGTATGTATTATATTCGACATCCTTATGTTTGTCATTAATACTCTATAGTTATGTCATCCATCATTTCGTTAAAATGCAAAATTTTTAAATTCTTACGAGTATTTAACAATTCAGACTTAAAAATAATAAAACACATTTAAAAAACGTTCTTCTATTAGATCATAGACTTATTCATATACATACATATGTATATATATACATACATGCATACATACGTATATACAAGTAATTTTTTGTTTTTTTATTTTTTTTTCAAACAAATTAATTGCATTCACTTACAAATAATTTTTAGAAGAACATTTTCAAATCTTTTGTTAAATACAATTTAAAGAGTATTATTGGAATATAGAAAAGATATTTTCTCTTTTTGAAATACTTTATTTTTGAGTTGTTAGTAAATCAATAAGATATTTGTAGATTTACTTATGTACGCTACGAAAGGTTTTTAGCTTCAATTACATATTCGGGTATGTTCTGTAAACTGAAAATGTTAGAACTAAAATCAAATAAAATTTAATTACTATTACATATGGTTTTTTTTACTAAATTACAATACAATATTAAATTATATTATAATTAATTATTACGAGTGACTAAGGAATTGAACCCACTACCCTCGCACTAGCAGTCTAGCACACTACCTAATACACCACTGGGGCAGCCATATGAGTTTTTTATTTATTCTTAGGGGTGAAAAAGAGCAGGAAAATACTCTTCACCTGGAGGTGGAGTTGTCAGACAGGCTTGATACCGATACGTACCCACTAGATGACCGTCGCTCTAGCCGGTAATGAATAGCTTAATTTCTAGCTGACCTACAGTAAAATTTTATTAAAAAAAAAAGAGAAAAGAATTGTGGTAGCGATCTATGGGTAGGGGGTGGCGTAGGGAAGTGGTTAGATCGCATGCTTACAACACCAAGCAGCCCAGGTTCGAGCCTCAGCACTGGAGAATATGAAAAAAAAGTTTTTGCGGCTTTTAAAAGTTTTAACTTAAATTAACATATACATATATAAGAGGTTTCCCCACCTCCGAAAAGTCCATCCCAAAGGAAGCCGCACCTGACATTCCGCTCTAACGACCTTTGAGCTATTAAATTAATGATCAGGAGAAAGCTTCAGCTACTGGGGTAAACGGGCAGAACTGAAAAGCAAGGATAAAAGCATATAAACAACACATTAGCCAAGATCCTCAGCAATTGCTGTTGATCTTTTCAAAGAGCATAAATAGAACTATATAAATTATTTCTTCAAACATTCCCATACAAATGCACAGCATGAGTGCATGTGGGGGTGTTGGCCCCCTGAGTAATATGAAGTTGAGAAATATGCATGTATAGAATATAATAACCAAAAGGTGATCGGATTCTAGAATTCAAATTCATTCGAAAATGGATTATGTCAGCAATTCTGTTGTCCACATCCACATATTTTTATTTATTTTTTCAATTCGAGTTGCAAAGGGTTAGTGAAAGTGGAATGAATAGCCTCTTATTGCAATATGTGATAACATTTTTAACAAAAATAAAATTTTGGTTTTTAATTTGAAGTGTTCTTTATTCAATGTAATCAAAAAACTTTATTCGCACAAATATTAATGCAAAAAAGAACTTACAAAACTAAAAATTGTGGTCAGTAAAAACAAATTTCTTTATGGATTTATAGGTTTTTGTTTAATTTTACACAAAATGACACAGCGGCTCCTAGCATTTTGATGCAAAACTTATATTTTTTGTAAGAAAAATGTTTAATCGATCATGTTAACAACAATATCAAATTTTATTAAAAGCTTATACGAGTACAATACCATTTAATTTCTGGTTATGGACATTTAACTTTTTTCGAACAAAAAACAAAAAATTCGGACTTCAGAACACCAATTTTTGAGTTATGGGAATTCAAAAAATTTTCCGTTTTCAAAACGAATCGAAATCTGGAACATACCCGTATATATCTTTACTGTGACTCGGTGTTCCCATTGATGCGAGAGCAATTCATTTTTAATGACTTACTTAAGTGGTAAACGTAGTCTCTGGTAGAGACTAACGAACTAGCCTACTAACAACTACTCTACATTTGGCCACCCAATATTTTATAGTGTTTGATATTCTCTATAGAACGTAAGTTTCTACTGTACGAGTGTAGAAAAATTTTGTGAGCATTATATGTATATGATGATGTATGTATAATTTCTTATTTTCAGACAGACACCCACTTGAAATTAAATTGTGCCACATTTTCTTTTAACTATTAAAATTTTATATTCCACTATAGAAGAGAATAAAAGAAATACAAAAAATTATTTATAAGTGCATAGATTCTATGCCATAGAACTTAAACCATGGAGAATTTTTAAGATGAACCATTATAATACATACATATGCATACCTCTTTACATATTCATACATATGCAAGTAAAATATTCATATTGCATTAATACAGTTGAAAAGATCATGTCTATAAGAAAAAAAAATCGTAAAATCGTTATGAAAATTTTCATTCATAAAAAACTGACGTAAATACTTCGAATTTGTTACTACTCGTATTAGTAATCTTTAATTTATTATGCCATATTTTTAATTATTTAAAATAAGATTTTTTTATTCTAACATTTTAGTATATTTTTATTATTTACGTTTTTTTTTTACATAAAATATATTTTATTGCTAAAAATAGCATTTATTTTGCTATGATCACATACATATTTCGAAATTTAGTAAATTCCTATTTTGATAGATCATTTGTTAAAGACTTATTATGAACATTTATGATTAAATTCTTTTTATTTATTATCAAAAAAAAAAAAAAAAGGGAGAATATAAAAAAAATTGTTTAAAATTTATACGAATACTATTTGATTGTATACGTATATAGTAGGTATGTAGTACGAGTATGTAAATGGTCTTCAAAACGGGTTATATTGACATTCTTTTTAACAAAATTGTTTTTAAATTTTGTCAAACTTTAATTATTAATTTTTTTATATCTTCTATTTATGAGTTCCTTTCGCATATGGCCAGTCAGTTAGTACGTACGTCAGTTTAATTTAAAAATTATTGAAATTATTAAATTTCATTTTCAAATATTTTTGTGTAAACAAAAGAAAGTGAATTTATTTTTGTTTTTTATTTTTGTTAAGACAAGTAAAAGTAAAAAAATATCTTTTATATTCGGCACAAAAACATCTGTCTTTTTTTAAATGTACTCTAATGCAATTACAATTAATTAAACTATTGACCTTAACATCAATGACTGAGACCACATACATACATATGTATGTAGTTTGTTATTAAATATTTATGTACATATGCATATAAAAACTAAAAAACAATTTAATCGACTAAAGTATGTACTATTATAATAAAATAATAACTCGTTTTTGAATTACAAATAGATAATGCTTATATAATAGTAAAACTAGGCAAACTCCGACATGCTTCGCTACCTCTATTTGAATTAAATAAACAATTAAAATTTAGAAATGTCTGCTGTTGCCCAGATCAAAGATCTGCAAAAATCAATAGCCACTTCCACAAATTCAACATGATCACTGTTTTTATTTATGATGTACATACTCGTATAATGAAATACCAAATTTCGAAACTTTCGCTTACAGATTTATGTTATACAGTGAACTCGAAATAATGTCAACAACTCAAAATGTCAACGCTTTCTTTAATATTGTCAACTCTAAAACGTTAACCAAACCACAGAACTTTAAAACATCAACTCTAAATGGTACAAAATGCTTTAAACATCACTGTAAATCAGATAAACTCAACATCCGAGGTTTTAATTAGTTGACATTATCCCAAGTGAACTGTATATGTATAAGATACCGAAGAAATTAACCTCAAGCAGTTCTATTTTCTGTGAACCAACAAAGTGATTGTAATAGGATGGAAGTGATTCGTTTAGCTTTAGAATATTAAATTCAGCTTTTAGAAATAACTAGCTGAACCCGGTGTGCTTCGCTACCCCCTCGTTATATAATAAAATTAACGGCGGTGACGTGGTTCATAGTTATATGGCGACGTTAACAGTATTAAAAGCAATATACTACCAAATAAAAAAAATCTGTTGGAAGGAACAAATTTATACAGAGAACAAAAATTTAAAAACTTTCCAATAAAATTATGCGTGAAAGGGGCCGTGGCGTAAGAAATGTTTATTTATACCTCGCCTGGATATAATGTGTATACAATTTGAAGCAAATCTGTTAAAAACTATATGGGAGCAATTACATAATTTTAAAAAAGTGGGCGTAAAAGTGGGCATGGTCGAAAAAAAGTACCCTATTAATCATATCAGAGTCTCAGTTAAATGCTGTGAAAATTTCAATAAGATCGGTCTAGAGTTTTGGTCTCCTATAAGGTACAAACAAACAAATAAACAAACACACATTCAATTTTATATATTTAGATTAGAATTCAATGAAAAATGTTATGCTTTTGGGACAATTTGCATATTTGGAATGAGCTAGTGGAAGTCTAGTCAAACATATCATATTTTTCTCTGTCATATTCTTCTGTTCTCCTCATCATTGCATTTTTTTAATTGTCATCTGTTTGGGTAATCAGAGCTATAACAAATTTTTGTTAAATTTTTTTTTCTTAATGATCTGGAAATTCGAATAGAATATCACAGATAAAAACGTAATGTGTATCACAAGTTAAAAATTATTAAGTATATCTCTTATGTAGTTTATTTATGGTGCGGTTATATTAGGCAAATATTTGCAGAAAGAACTGTCACTATACATAGTATATCTGAATTTTAATTGATCAAAATAGTAAATAGTAACGTATTAGCTAAATATTTAAGTTGCAATAAGAATCAAATATAAGGCAAAGATATAAAAAAATTGGAATCTGTGTGCTTTTAAGGAAGGAGGTTTGCGGCTGGTTTACAAAAAAACTTTTTGCCAACCCATATAGATAATCTTAAAATTTGATTATTGTTTTAATTTTTAATGCCATCTCAATTCTGTTGTCAACATTAATTTCTGGAAGAAGCGTTGTTAAAACAGAATCGTTTACCCTAAAACTTTAATCCCTCAATTAACTTTTAAGAAAGTTGACTCTAAAAAAATATTACCTTATCCGAATTAAATTTTTAGGGATTCTAATGTATGTGAGCAGATGATTGAAAATATTTAACTAGAAAAATGTTACTAAATTCATATTGCAGCAGAAGATCATTTATAACGCGATGTTTGCCGCTAGGCAACCTATTGGATAATTTGCAGATGGAACAGAAAAAAATCAAATACAATATTTTTTTAAATAAAAGCAGAGCTTTAATTTTTTAAATAACTAAAAAAACGACTTTTAAATCGAATCCAAATTTAAACTTTTGCATATTTTTCCAGTGTAAATATTTATTAAATACAAGAACAACAACCTAAAATCTCCCTAACAATTAAGTACATACAACGTTACTTCATAAATACTTTGCCCCCAATTTTAACAAATACCGGTTGGTTGTTTGAACGTTAAAAAATGTTTTGACTACTGAGTGAACTGCAGTTGACAACTTTCATTATGAATAATAATTAATTGAAATAGAAGTTGAGAAGAAAAAAAAAAAAAAAAACAGAAACGCAAATACTTTTTTGTAAAAGACGAAAAAACAAAAGCGGTAACAATAGGTGAAATGGGAAAGTAACAAATTATGTATAATAAAATCGCAAACAACAACAATAAAACAATAAAAAAGACATAATGATAAGTAATAAGGCAATGAACATAACTGGCTCACATATGTACATATTTAATGGTGCTGTCATCATAATTATAGGTATTATGATCATCATCATTATTATCCAGATATAATAATCTATGTGCATGCGTATTGGGTGCATTGAACTAAAAACGATAACATGAAAAAGAAAAACAAATAAATTTTTGTATAGCATGATAGAAAAAAAAAACATTCATACAAACATACATATTTAAATATACATTTTTTAAATAAAAATTAAAAAAAAGGATATAGAACAAATTTTTCTCGATTTTAATCAAAAACATTCAACAGCATGCAAAATTACACAAAAATGGGCCTTTTTCTTTACTTTTAATGAACTGTGAGCAAAAAGCGCTACCGATTGGATCGTCAATGGTACAAATGGGTACTTCTTGCGAAAGTATTCATAACTCAACACCATGGGGGGGCACAAAGCAGCTCAGGTGAAGAAAAAATAAAGGAAGAACAAAAACTTGTGCGGTATTTTCAAGTTTTAAATTATCCAAAATAATTGGATCGCCCTCCCACATCTAAGAATTTTTCTTCACCCTATCCACCTTTGACATCAAACGAATATTCAGGAGAAAGCTCTACCAACGGGGAAGTAATAGACAGAACTAAGCAAGGATCGAAACCCACTAACTTACAAAGATCAATGGGGCAATTGCTGTTGATCATTTCAAGGGCCTTTGAGTGATCCACGGATAGTAACTTGTCTCATAACATGTTTACACCCCTTAACAACTCAAAAAAAAATTTATATAAAAGCACGGCTAGAATTCGTATGTGCCAACTGTAGTACCGTGTGATGTTTTGATGAAAATGCCAAGATCGAAATATCTACCACACATCTATTAGAAGTATTATCATTAGTATTGTTTTCAAGCTAATGTTTGTTTTATTTATTGAGGTGCCTAATTAACTCAATTTGTCAAATTTCAATTAATAAACTTCTGCCATGACAGGTGTTGACAGAAGTTAGCTGACAGATAGGTTTTAGGTTGTCAATTAATAGGCGAGAAGTTTGTAAAATCACTGACTTCTTAAGCAAATTTAAATTAACAAGGAAAAGAAAACTGACAAAATAAAAAGTAGAATATTCTTATTTTATAAAGCATAACGGATGTTTTTGGTTATATATATTATGAGTATGTATGTATCACCCACAAACAAATTTATAAATTCTAATAAAAAAAGTATGAATAACTTTTAAAATAATTTTTTTTTAATTTCGTATTTGTATACTTTTTTATTTTTTTTTTCGTTTACTTTTGTTTAAAAACAAACACTTGTTTTGAGATTTTCTTTTTCTTGCAATTTTTTGTTGTGTCGGTTAATTCTTTAGTTTTTAGAATATGTCCGAGTATTTAGAATTTTTTGTTATTTGGTAATGGTATTGTTTTTTTATAGAACATCTGATCTGGCCAAATGCCAAAGAGTGACATGTTTTTTATTTTTATTTCATATATACTTATACATATACTCATACATATGTACATGGCACATATTTACTTTTTGGATTATTTTAGTTTATTTTAATACACCTACAAACACACATAGATATGTAAATACTACTTATATATTTAAATAAAAATGAAAATAAAATTTTGTATGTTTTTAAAAATTGTCGCATTAATTTTAAAACTGGTCTTATAAACGATCATATCAAACAAAACAAATAAAATTACGTCACTTTACGACTAATTATAATAATTTTTTTTTTATTTTATTCTGTTATTGTTCTAATACGCTTGAATAGTTTATTAAAAAATTACAAAAAAAACAAAGATTTCAGTTAAGTTTTAGATATGAAAGATACCTTATAAAGTCAATGAATGCCTATGGATTTGATTAATACTTGTATTTAAAATGCAAGCATAGTCATCGTGTCATATTACTATTTTAGAGGAAGGTTTAGGTAAATGATTTACTTGTTATAAAATGCATGATTTTTAATTTTCTTCTTTCTTATTAAATAAAAATTGCTTGAGTAGTAGACCGTAACTTGTTGTTATTATGGGTATGAAACAGTCTTGTACAAGAAGACAATTGTTAACAAATGTTACTACTTGCCTATCTTTTCATACGTGTTATATTAACTCAATAATATTGTTTAAGTTATAAAAAACTTATTTACAATTAGTTTTACAAGTACAACAATTTTTTTTGAATTCACTGTCAAAGTCAATCACTTTAGTTCCCAGAAAGAGATCGAAAAGGCTTGAAAGAAATCATTTATAAATTATAGTGAGATGTTATTAGAAAATTGATCACAATGGATTAAATGTATCTCAGAAAAACATGCAATGTAATGAATAAAAGATTTTGCGGTTAGACTCCAATATAATGTTGTAAGAAGAGTTTCATCATATGCCATATACTATTTATTTTTTTTATTTTTTATTTATTTATTTATTTATTTTAGATGTTTCACACACAAGACTTAAGTCTTATATTCAGTATGAAACTAATCATATGTAAATTACAATAAGGGAAACAATTTGGTTCAAATTTACAAAACAATAATTCATACATAAAATTTACGAGAATTTTCTCAAAACAATAAGAAATAAAACAATTTTGTAATAAAAGGCACAAATGTACATGTTTGAATAAAAAAATAAAATTAACACAATTAGGAAAAAATCAAAATTAATTAATATAGTAAAATTAATATATAAAATATAAAAATAAATAAAAAAAAAAACATATTTTAGGTCGAGAAGTGACACATAATATATCTCCTGAATTGATGTGCGTTACTAATAGTTTGCAATCTATATGGAATTGCGTTCCAAAGACCGATGGCATGGATGAAAAATTGATACTTCGAGATCAGGGTGCGATATCTAAATGTAATAAGCCTCCTGCCCCTATCAAGTGCCGAAAACCGCAAGCGTGAGTAGAGATGTTGAGGTTGCCGTGTATGTACAATTCTATGCATAAACAATAAAATACGTACCCTTAAATAGTCATCAAAGGTAATACCATAGAGCGAGGTAGCATAGGTGGAAATATGATCATACCTTCGCAGACCATATACATATCGAACAATATTATTAAAGGCAACATTAAGCTTCCTCCTACTCTCACTATCACAACTGGCAAATAGTTCACAGCCATATAACAAAATAGGTATTAGGTAGGCTTTGGCAAGAAGTATTCTGATCTTAATTGGAGTACAATACTGAGTTTGCCAAAGATTCCTCAACATTGCGAATGTTCTGCCACAAATTATATTAATGTGGTTGGACCAAGTTAGGGTGTTGTTAAAATATATACCAAGGTTTTTGGCAGAATCAACAATGTCTATAGACCGGTTGTTCAAAATTATAACCGGCTCACATTCCAGTCTCATTAATCTCTTCTTTATAATCAAACATTTGGATTTAGTAGGATTAATCTGCAAGCTATTAGCGGTAGCCCACGCATGCACACGATCTAACTCCTGGTTTAAGGCCCTCACGCACTCATCAATAGCAGTGCTGGTGCAGCTTATATAAAGCTGAATATCATCAGCATATAACCTAATCTTACATAATTGAAGCTTATCCTTGAGATCGTTCACATACAATGAGAAAAGCAAAGGACCCAAGATTGAGCCCTGAGGAACACCCCGACTCAAAGGTAAACATTCAGACCTAGAGGATGATGTTTGAACATATTGATATCTATCAATCAAATATGAACGTATAAGATTCGTTGAAGTTGATGCAAATCGGAAAAAATATCTAAGTTTAAGACACAAAACGTTAAAGTCAACAGTATCAAATGCTCTAGAGTGATCTAAGAGAACTAAGAATGTGACATTACCACAGTCCACCTGCTGCCTTATATCCTCAGCAACATCCACCAGAGCTGTGGTGCAACTGTTATTTTTTCGGAAGCCAGATTGCCGATCAGAAAGTAAATTCTCAGCCTCAAGAAACTGTGTAAGTTGATTATGCATCAACCTTTCAAAGACCTTGGATAAAAAAGGCAAAATTGCTATTGGCCTGTAATCAGAATTCGATTTAGGAACAGGAATGACCCTAGCGACTTTCCAAGCTTTGGGATAACTACTTGTGGTGAAAATTTTGTTAAAAATAAACGTTATAAAAGGAAGAAGTTTCGGAATAAGAATTTTCAAAAACCTGGGATCCATCCCATCTGTACCAACAGCATTTGATTTAATAGACAATATACTAGACAAGACATCACACTGAGTAACATGTACAAAGAAGAAATTATTGTTCGAAACATTATCAGAGAAATTATAGTAATCAGAAGTCGGTTGTCCATTGGGTATATTCAAAAATTGCATATTTAATACGTTCGCATCAACTGTGCATGGTTCATCTATATTAGGTCCAGCAATACCGATCTCACGAATTGTCTGCCAGGTCTTTTTCGATCCTATCGCAGTAGAAAACTTTGTGGCATAATATTCCGACTTGGCCCTCTTAATTAATCTATTGGTCATCCTGCGCGCTACCCGGTATTCTTCATATAATTCAGCTGTCCTAAAACGTTTCCACCGAGCATATAAATGATCTCTGTTATTGATACACAGTTTAATATCATGAGTGAACCAGGGCTTATCATGTGTATTTAATATCTTCGTCCTTAAGGGCACTGTCGTATTGTATAAATACTGTATGTTGGATTGTAAAAAAGAGAGTTGCTCATCAGTAGAAATCAAATTATATAACACACTCCAATCAATATTGTCAAACTCTACCTCCAGCATACCATAGTCAATATTCTTAAAATCACGATATTCAATAACTTGTTCAGGCACTCGTAAATGGAAGTCATACGTCATGAAAATAAGATCGTGACGTGAAAAGCAAGAAGCAGATAGTTGGTCATACAGCAGGACCTTCAAAAGATCACTAACAAAAAATAGGTCAAGAAGTGTGTTATTGGTACTAGAGAAATGAGTAGCATTAGTCGTATTAGGTGAATTAAGGCCAAGTGTGAGCATGTTGTCTTTTAGATATGGGCTAACCAAAATATCGGAATTAAAATCACCTGTAATTATAACATCATCGTATAAGACCGAGAGTGATTGTAGAGTGTCCATAAAATCACTAATACTAATACGATTATTTGGCCTATAAATACAACCAATGAGTAATTTCCTTCCTTCGCAACATATCTCCAGAAATAAATATTCCAACACACCCCCATCTTCACCGGTAGATTTACAGATGACCTTAATTGCGATTCCCTTTCTTACGTAAATTGCCACACCTCCATACCCATTTCTATCGGCCCTTCTAACGTTATATCCCTGCAAAGTAATCGACGAATCAGTAAATTTATTTTTTTTTTTCTATACAGTATGAACTTATTAAATTTCTTTTATATTGATTTGTGAAAGAAATATTGACACTAAATTTATTGCTTTTTTAATATTTTTAATGTTTTTAAATTTATAGGGTTTATTATACGAGTTTGTACATAAAAAATATGGAAAAATATCTTTTGTTTAAAAAGCGTTCAAGTGAAGTTGGTAGGCCAAGGTGAAGATATGCAAAACCGGTTTTCAAAAACTTAAAATTAGAAATAAATTAGGTAGAACCTAGAACTGTAGATCCTTTTCAGGCTGCTGTCGAAAATTTTAACCATTTCAGAAAGGTTCCTTTCCTTTCTTTTTTTTAAGTTTTTATAAAACATATGTACATATATAGAAATTATGTAACATTTTATTAAAATTTAATAAAAAGCCTCTTAATTTCATACTTAAAAAATCAGACATTCAGATTAGTGTTGTCCAATTCTGCTATTTTGCATTACTGGATAGTATTGAGTACTTTCATTTGCGTAGTTAATCCTACTCAATACATTTAACGGATTTTTTGAATTTTTAATATTTTAAAAATTAAAAAAAAAATGATATCTTGAAATTTTAATAATTTTGTATATAATTTTCATTAAATATAAACTCATTTTAAAATGTAATAATAATAACATAAAACAATTAGGCATGAATAGCTTTAACTTTAATTTAACTTATATTTACACGATCTATATTCTCATCTGATTATAACAAATTATAACCGTTACAACTCAGACGGCAATAACTTTGAAAATAGAAAATATTCTATTTTCAACTGAGCTCAGGCAAACACAATAAAAATTAAATTAGATTTGTAATTAAACTATCTGAGTCTATCTGAGTGCGCTTCTGATATAAAACTCAGATGAGAACTTGGTTAGGAAAATATAGCTTAATTGTTTTAATACTATCTATAAGAATATAACGTCTAGCGCTAACTTAAGGTTCAGTCCTAAAAATTTTATAAAAATATAATGTGTGTCATATCTTGATGCCAGACATATGCTAAGTTTTGAAAGATATTTTTTTACAAATTTTTCATTAAGCATGTTTTTCAGTAAATATCGCTTCTTTTTTTTATGATTCTGTAATTACGAGTAATTTTAATATTTTTAAGATAAAAAAATTTCATAAAGTGTTGTATTTTTAGAAAGAGTTTTTTTTTGGCCGTTAAAATTTACATTTTTCATACATCTTCGAAAAAAAAAAATATTGAGTACCCAAAAATCCATTTCGACGTTGTAACCGACTTATTACAACTTGGTAATTTTCGAAGAAACTAAAAACCGGATTGTACACATAGTCGATCACCCTAGTAAGTACTGAACAAGGCCTGTAGCCCACGGTAGGTTATTTTCCAGATTTTTTTATTGTATCACACACTTAAAAAAGAGAACCTGCTAATTTTCAGATGTAAATTTTTTCTTTTTCCTCACGTTCAGTATGGTAGAAACTAGTAACAATAAATTCACACCTATCATCACCTATGAAATTTGATATTCCTATGATTTTTAAATGTTTCAAGTTTTAAACAATTTATTTATTCATTCACTTAATGACCATTAACCTAATGTGATTGATTATCATATTTTAGAAATTTTTACGGCATTTTAAGTTTTAATTGACTTTAAAAATAAACTCGATACCACAACAATTATAGTTTGCGAGTGCCAATCATTGATACACGTTTTCATATGGAATTGTAGTCTTCTTTTGAAGTTACGCCTCAATTCCGAAAGTTTTATTATAATTTGCGAATTAGGGCGTTGAATTTCCATTATGAGTCAGGTGTTTAAATGACAAAACAATAAGTTGCTTCTAAAGTTCGATTTGTAAAAGTATTTAAATCATCAGTCATACAAAATAGGTCTGCAATTTAAGGTGATTTACCTCTATTTGATTTTCATTTGTTGTAATTTGAGTTTTATTTGGAACAAACAAAAAAAAAAAAGCAAATTGTTCATATCGATTGAATTTTTATGAATCATTTTTGAGATTAGACTATTTTAATATTTGATAAGAAGTGGTAATAAAAAGTGGTATAGCGGGGTATACATACAAATACATACATATGTATATTGTGTGAAGTATGTGAAGTCGAAAACCAATTTCATAAACTACAACTAAACAAACAAACACACCTATAGTATATAGTACATATACATACATACATATATATTTATAAACTTTTTAAACCTAAGAAGGTTTCTTAAAACTAATATTCACAATATGCGTATGATTGTAGGCAAAAATATTATTCTTTATCAGTCCATTGGACTATGTATGTACGAGTATGTATACAATCAGATAAGATTAACGTACAGTCAACAATGTGTATAAATATGTACATATGAAACAAACAAAAATATACATATAAATATATAGTATATGGATATGCATATTGTATATATACATACATATGAACAGATATTTTTGCAAACATCTCACAAAAGCAAAAAGTTACTTTTAAATGAGTCGACAATTTTTTTTTTTTTGTGTAACAATAACCGATATTTTTATCACCGAACAACATAAATATTTTGATAAAATATAAACAAAGTTATAAACTGAATTATTATACACTATTTTGTTATATCAAATTCTAAAATCCATTTGCAACAATTCAGTATAGAAATCAAAATTCAAACTGCCGCATCCATAAAATACTGATTAATTGAAAAATTTCTATGCGAATCTTGTAAAATATCGCCTCCAAGTGGTGCCTGATGTTTGTATATCTTGAGAACGGTTAAAGGTCACGTTTCTGAATTTAGTCTGAAAGATTTTATAGTAAATGCAAATCATCGCTTAAAAATTTGGCGCAATTGGACAAATGGGCGTGGTACCTCTTCTACAAGTTAAATATTGATTTTTGTGTATCTTGAGAATGGATGAAGTTAAAGTTTCTGAGTTGCGTATAGATGACTTCACAATCAATGAAAATCTTCAGTCAGAAAGAGGATAGAACTGGTCAATTGAGCCTGGTACCTCCCATTCAAACTAAACACTGATTTTTGTACATCTTGAGAACAGTTGGTTCGGGCAAATTTTTATTCAAAAAGTGAAAAGAGTGGTTACGCTTTTTTCATCATATATTTGACAAATGTGAGCGTACTTTAAAGGCAAAATATTATTGATTTAAAAATCGTTTACAAAACAAAATTTCTATGAACAAGACAAACAAAAATTATTTATTTATTCATTATAATTTTAATATATTTTTTTTCTTCTATTTATTAATTGAAGCTCAATTGCCAAGTTAAAAACTATTACTATAAAAGTGCACAAGTGAGCTTTTATCTACGGAAAGAAAATTCTAAGAATTGAAAAATGAAAATTAACAACTTTTAAATTTTGTTTTGTATAGAAAATCTAATAAAAATCTATTATTAAGACCTACCGTCGTTTCAAAATATTTGAAAGCGTTTTTGTATGTCCTCCCTCCTACTAGGTCACTTTTCAAGTTTTTGCAAAAATAATTTTTTTTTGTAGCAGTGTGCTGCTAATTTATAATTTAATAAAGAAAAAACAATAATGCAAAAATGGATGTATAACATAATGTAGATTTAATATTACATTTATCGTATATCACTGGTTCATATAAAAAAGTTGCATTTATAATATTTCTTTAATTTTTTTCTTTAAGAAAATACTACAACATTTATTTGTTATTCTATTGGTTTAAAAAATGGAACAAGCAAATTTTTACCGTGTACCTATACTAAGTGTGATAGAATAATAAAACAGTGGCGAAACGTTTTTAATTATAACTGCACTACTAATTAAATACTTATGATTTACCTTTAACCTAAATTTCAATATTTAAATGACGTATATTACTAGCTAAACTCCGGCGTGCTTCGTTATTCTTATTTGAATAACATAAATCATTTTAAATAAGTTATAATTCAGAGAGTCCCTTTCAAATCTCCAACATCACTCATTTTTATAACGTTAAGTTTTCGAACCATTTGCTGTTACCATTCTCAAGATATTCAAAAATCAATATATGATTTGTAGGGAAGATAGTATGCCGACTTGTCCAATTTCGCCTGTTTTTCAAACGATTTGTATTGACCAGATAGACATTTTAACCAAATTTAGAAACTTTTGCTATTATTCTTATCAAGATATACAAAAGTATATCGTACCAAGTACAACCATGTACCAAGTCCATGTACCTTGTCTTTTTTTCTGTTTTTTACTTAAATTCATTTAAACACGTGCACAGCTTAAATGTAATCTACGAGATCGCAGCAGTTTGCTTCAAAACAAATTGTCAAAAAAATATCGTTAATGTTTCACTGAAAGTTTTTTTTTCTCTTTTCTTACTATTTATAAAATTTGTTTAATATTCGCTAATATAAGGTAGTTAATACAACAAATTAAAACGTTCGTTATATTGGATTTTCGTTAAAGCGAGATTCGCTATACCGAGCTTTGCCCCATACTTAAGGTTTATGTTTTTATATGAAATTTTTTAAATTCTTACCATTCATTCTACCCATTCATTATGAGAAAATAACGCATAACTTAAGTCAAATGGTAAGAAAACTAATGATTTTATGTTCAAAATAATTGTTGAAAAGATTTTTTTAAGTTTTTGTAGTGCAACAGGTGTGACGTAAACTTTAACACACTTTACACTGTACCATACACATACTCTAACAAAAAAAAAATATATAAATACAGAGAAACTATAAAATGCAAAAATAAATAAATAAAAAAATAAAATATATAATTCAACACAATACAATAAAAATAATAAAAATATGTAATTGTTTACAATGCATATGCATTTAAAAACGAATAATACGACCAACAGCTACGTTTCGTTTGTTCAGAATTAAAAACGACAACAAAAACAACACGTTTTGATTTTAGAAAGAAAAAGAACAAGAAAACAGAAACAAAAACTTAAACTACAATAAAATCATTAACAGGTTTTTTTAATATTTATATCTTAAAACAACAACAAAAATTAGGTTTCTCCATGAAAAATTGGTGGTGTTTTGATTTTATCAACAGATGAGCTCAGCTTTTAACAGCTTCAGTAATGACAATAACACGTTATTGTGAATATGCAAAAATGTTTGGAATTTAGCGCCTTTTTAGATGTTTTGGTTTTTGATAGAGAAGAGATTCGATTTGAAAATTATGAATTTTTTTTATATGTATGTATGTACGAGTATGTACTCGTACATTGCTTTAAACCAAAATGCTTATAAATATTTTAACAAAATATTAAGCTCAATTTATACTTTGTGCTTAAAATTGTATTTTTATTATTACACACCCACATTAATACTTGTATATTGTTTCAAATATGTACTTTCAATGTACATACTATATGTACATATATACATACATATTGTAGTAGATATGAAACACCTACAGTTTTCCTTCAAATGTGCATTTTTATGAATGAGTAATAATTGTAATGATTTTAACATTTATAAAAATGAACCCACAGCTATAAATATAACAAAATTCTGATTTTCAACTGATCTAATTGTTATTTCTTTAAATTAAAAAAAAAAACGTTTTTAAATGTGTTAAATGTGAACAAATATATGTATATACATATACAATATGTTGTATGTATATACGTATGTACATGCGTTATACATAATTAATCTTGAATAAATTACTGCAGCCATTTTCGAAACTAAAGAAAAACATAAAAAGAAGAAGAAGAAATGAGAACGGTCAATTAATACATACATATCGCACTTGATCCACAATAGGGTATTAAGTCAAAATTTTAAAAATTTTCACTTCTTCTATTCTTCTACCCGCTAAAATCCCTCTTTATATCACCTGGCTCCATCCTGGGACCGTCAATTTATGACATTACTTCAGGATGGTCCCTGCTGTCCCTGTCACGGGTGCACCATTGTTAGCCTCCGGTTTGAAGGCGACCCCGCCCGCTCATGCTTTTTTTGGCTCTACCAATGGTGGACTACCTGCCCTCCTCTTCCCCCCTTCCTTGGTGAGAATACTAGGAGCGGCTGCGTATTTCGGTCGTTCTGCCTTCGAATAGCTCATTGTGAGCCATTGCAAATTGTCAACATTCTCCTCCAATTTTGAAAGAGAGTCCTTTATGGACCTGCTGACGTTTGGCTGCTTTTTAACTGCTGCTCCCATCTCCTTAATAATGGAGAGAGTCCGTCCTTAAGCTGGTTTAAGGCTTCTGCAAAAGCCCCAACTCCGCCCCTAGAGCCTTTAAAGGTAGGCGCCATCGTCAAAGAGGGGCCACTTAAAGTGTGCATCGATCCTGACTTCTCCATCCGGAGGTAATAAGTTTCAAAGTTATGCACTTTTCACTTATTACAAAATTTTATGATATAGGGGAAAAAAATTCGTAATAAGTACCTATTACAATTTCTCAAAATTCACCCATTAAAAATCCACCTATTTCCAATCACACTAATTATTGTGCGGTCGCAAGAAAACACGTCTGTACTCGTTAAGAGATCACCAGCAAATCATTATCGGCATAATGCCGATAATATCAATGCTGTTAATCTATGAAATTATTTACCAATTTAGATAAAATTTTTATCGAGGAAAAACAGTTTTAGGAAAGCTCTTTTTGACTATACATAAGTATGTCCTAGAATTATTTTCTTATTTATTTACATATATATTTTCTTATGAAGATCTAGGCCGTAATATGTAATCACCAATAAAATATTTGATTATTATATTATGTTATATGTTTATATATGTATGTAGTAAGTAATATCGATATGGGATAAATGGGATTTCTTGCTATAATGCATTCGAATTTTCATATTGTCTTAAACTGTAACCGCAAACAGTTTTTGGCCTCTTCTTAAATTTTAAAAATTTTGAATTAATTTCCTCTTTTTGTTCAAGCGCGATATACGTTCGTTTCCTTCTTTTGGATTAACTCTTGGTTTCAACTGAAATTTATCAATCTTTGCAGTTTCCAGCTGGCTCATAGTGTCTTTTTTATATAAGCACAAGTTAGCCAAAACTTATTCAGAATGTGTGACCACTTACCAGGTCGTATGATATCGTGTATTAAAGCCAAATAAACTTGTTCTATATAAATGAGCTAGTTTTTGAGTAACCTCTGACTTTATACAGTACTTATTTAATATTGAGCAACGTTAATTGAAATTTCTGTTTTCTGTAAAAAGGAATACTATTCTTGGTATTGTTAAATAAAAACCTACTAAATTTTTTTATATGTATTATTATTTTATTTGTGCTTTTATCATTATAAATTATATTTATTTTTATTTTTTACAGCTCCTTGGTATTATTTGTATGGCCTGCGCCTCACCTGCTTACATCTCAGCCACATCATTCTTCCTGTTTGTTGTGGTCGTCTCATTTATAGCCACAATATTATGGATTTTTGCTTATCTCTTGGGTATTAGAGAAGCACTTAACGTTGCCGTTAATTGGATATTCACAGTAAGTCAGTTCCTTTGTTATTTTAAAATTATGATTTTGAACCAACCTGGCACTTAAAAAAATTAACATTTATTTACTATTGCCTAACAAGATTTTTGCGAATTAAATATTTGGCACAAATCTACACATGATTATTTGCTTATGCATGAAATAATAGTTTTCATTAAAGAATTCTTTTAACAGGTTTAATAAATAATGTTGACCAATTTTTTTATTTACTGCACAAGTACTGCACATTGCAGTGCATAACTAACATTTGTTAACAAGTTAACCAAAGGCAAGAACATTAACTGTTGATGTTTTGGTATAATATTTTTTTAATTTTTTTTTCGTTCATTATATTTCTTTGTTTTTCATTATTAAAACGATTCTTAAACCGGTTTCAATTTGAATGATGGTTATTATTTAATAAACGTACTCGTACTTGAACAAAAATGTTCAAAATAAATCTTAAATTCACATAAAGGGTTTTGCAATAGACAGTGTTATTTTGATTAGAAATAAGAGCTCTATGGGAAAGGTATGAGGAAATAGAAAGTGAAGATTGATTAAAAATACAGAGGACGATGTTATTTAAGCATAATATTTTTACGTTCTTATTTTCTAAGGGCCACTTTTTGGTTTTGAGATTACCGATAAAATTAACTTTAATCTTTAATTTTACTTTTTGAGTTGAAATAA
Source organism: Metopia argyrocephala (assembly GCA_963576795.1). Lineage (NCBI taxonomy): Eukaryota > Metazoa > Arthropoda > Insecta > Diptera > Sarcophagidae > Metopia > Metopia argyrocephala. The sequence continues at coordinate 2,935,780 of OY756208.1, forward strand.
TCTTATTGTTAATTGCTAGTTTAATCGACCGAAACTATTAGTTCAATCTTAAAGAAGAACTGTCAACTTCCATGTGTTTATTATAAACAACTGATCACGAAATATATGAAAACCTAAATAAAACAAACAATAAATAGTTTAAGTTGAGTAATACACATACATACATACATAACTGGCCTTTACAACCCTGTGTCAGGATTACGGCCTAGCTTCTCGCAGCACTCATGTTGTGTGTGTCAATTTTTATCCATGAGTACCGGGACCTACAGTTTAATGTCGACTCCGAACGACAGACTTGAGAAGCTTTTTCATGGCAATTAGTTACTCTCAGAGCTTTTGCCAGAAGACTGCTGAGAGGTAGTCGCCGAAGGAAATATTTTTTTCATATTTCTTTTTTTGAAGATGTCAGAGCCTGGAGTCGAACCCAGGGCCTATGTCTTAGTAAGCCAACACACTAACCACTAGACCACGGCGACTAAGTTGAGTAATCTTTAGTTTAATACCAAAAAAGTCATAAAATTGCTCTAAACACCTTTTAAACAAGCAAAGTCTCCTTTGACAAATTCTTGAAAATTCCCTTTTTAAAGTTTGTTTGCTGTCGTCATTAAATAGGTTTCTTTACTTTTATTCTTCCCTAGTTTTGCTGCGAACACAAAGTTACTTTGTGAGTGCAACAATGTTTGTATTCTCAGCCCGTTCGTTTTGCTGACTTTCCCTACAAACTCAAGACTTTGTAAAGAAAACTTTTCTGCTTAAAACGTCATCTAACTAGTTTAAACTTTTATTGCAATATGAGTTTGTATTCGAAAGGGTAAAATCTCTGTGTAAAATATATTGACTATTGGGTAGATGCTAGTTTGCTAGTGTATTTAAGGTAAGCCACAAAAAAAGTTATTAAAAGCTAAATCAGGTCAATTCTAGAAATTTATGCTCGCTCTTGTATCAAATACTGCTGTGGTATCTTGTCATATAGAATTATTTGGTGTCTGTACTGTACTAAACAAATTGTACAAAAAAAAATATTTATATCTATATGAACATTAGGATTAATAACTAAATCTGTCTATCTTTTACATTAAAAAAAAAATTTATTTTATTTTATTTTAGGAACTACTTAACACTGGTATTGCTGCTGTTCTATACTTTATTGCATTTGTTGTGCAGTTGGCCAAATGGTCTTCTTATCCCCATTCCTATGGTTATGGTTCAAATATTGCCGCTGGTGTTTTTGGTCTATTTAACTTTTTAGCCTATGCTGCTGGCACATATTTCCTGTACCTCGAACATAAAAGTGGCTCTACCATCTAAATCTAATTGAAAAAGAGAAAAGCTGCCATTTTATAAAACACATGCATATCTAACACACAGAAAAAAAGTTCAAAATAAAAAATAAACAAAGAGTAGGAAAAAGCAAACCAACTTTCTTTAGTTATTGGCAGGTATTTTTTATTTATTTATTTTTTTAATGAGTATGTCGGCAAACCTAATTCCCTTAATTATTATCCGATCAACTTAAATGTTAGCTATCGCCACTTAAAACAATATAACGCCGTTTATTTAAATACTGTTTTAAATAAATCAATTTGTAATTCAAAATAATTAAATTATATTGAAAAAAATACAAATATTGTTAAACTAAGTTTAAGCCGTTAATTAAAGAAAGAAAAATAGTCATTGAAACAAATAAATTTAAGTTAAATTAATATCTATTTTATGTATGTATATTAAAGTATGTACATCGTAACTTACTCTTACAAGTTTCTTTAAAAATTAATATTTAATTTTATGTATTGTAATAAAAAGATGTCAAATAAATTTTTTTTTTTATTTTTGATAACAAATATTTCTCTTTTATTTGTAAATTTTCATTAATACCAATTGTTTGTTTTTTGTAGTTTTTTGTTTAACTTGTTTATGTATTTCTGCAAACAAATATATTTTTATTTTTGTTATTATTTATTTACAATTATTTTTACATTTTGTGTAAATTTATCAAATGCTTTACATTTGTAAATCATTTTTTACTCTTTTGTAATAATAAAATAAAGAAAAAAAGGTAATACTGTTTTATTTTAAAAGAAGAAGCGACCCTTTAAGTCCAGTTGATATATCAGCGTAAATTTCCTTGGGTGACACAAATGGCGAAAATAATAATATAATTATCAGTTGTGGGGTGCTTTTTTTTTTGCCTTTTACGTGTACCAAAGCGGTTTTGTGACTTTAAAGCTTTTGGATAAAAAAGAACAAGGCGATATTTCAAAATGGATGACAATTGGCGACAAAGATTTTCCTTTTCTTCCAAGTTCTATCACATTAATACCATCTCATCTCTCTTCATGTATACACTGTATATTTCTACCAATCGATTAATGCAATGTTATTTCACATTTATTCATTTCAACCAGTCCAAAAAAAAAAAAGATTTTCCGAAATGGAAAAATGTAGGTACTTATTTCTTAAGGAGCCTGGAAACGAAAAGTAACGGGAATTCACTAAAACGGTATTTATTTAAATCAGTGCTACCATACCAACTTTACAATTACCTTATTAGGTTTCGAACTTGGATTTGCAAACCATTTTTGCAATAAGAGCCTGAGCTGCCATATTACACTTGGAAAAAATATAGTAAATAAAGTAACAGGATAACTCAAAATTATTTTTTAATGTAATAGAATGAAAACTATTGCAACGATTTTGACAAAAATCTATTAACTAAAATTTGTCTATACCAATTTGGATAAAAATGTATACATAATCAGATTTATCGTGGTTGGCGTTTTTGTGGCGAAATTTAGGCGTTTTTATATAGAATGGTATCGTAGTTGGCAAAAACACCGGTATATACGACACTGTTCTGAAATCTATTACAAACAAGTTGATAAAACAGTATCCTGTTTGGCGATTTTGCCTGTTAAAAGCGACGAAAACAGCAGTCAAAATGGCTGAAAAAAAATTATAAGTATGAAATTATTTTAAAATTAAAAATATAATTTGCATATTTTCGGGATTATTTCATTTTATTTAATACATTATAGAATAAAAATAACTACTCCAGAACAATTTGCAAAAATGGTCGAGATAATGGAAAAAACCGTACTTGGCAATAGGTTATCATAAAAGTTTAAATTTTTTCCGCATTATCCTTTTCAAAAGAAATCCATCTTGGACAAAGCTCGCTATACATGGCTTCAATACTTCCTCGCTCACCGAGGACTGGCAAAGATTCACAAAAATATCATTTCCAGAACCTTTTTGGTAACTGCCTTCAGCAAGTATCCTCATTGTTGCTGTTAGTTTTGACAGTTTTGACACACCAGTTTGTTTTGGGCTTTTTTTAATTTTGTTGAAATTTTTTTTAATAATAAACTGAGTATGACCATTAGGTCTACTATCCCCCACCACTTTCCGATTTTTGGCACAACTCACACAGTGGGCTAAAATAGTCAAAATATATATGAGTGAAATGCCTAAGAAATCTCCTTTTGAATGGATTGTATGGACCGCTTGCCATCCGGAAATTTATCTGCTTCAAAAAACTTACAACCTCTAACAATTGCATAAATATGTTATATCAGAATGTTCGTGGTCTAAATACTAAGTTGTCTACACTCTTAGTTGATAGTTATGACTTAATATACGATGTTATTATGTTTACTGAAACCTGGCTTTCTGATGGAGTTTTTAATGCGGAAATTCTTTGCAACAAATATCAAATATATAGATATAATCGTAATTTACGTAGAGGAGGTGGTGTTCTTATTGCAGTATCTTCCTTATATACATCTGAAGTTATTGAAACTTAATCGTCTGATATTGAATTTGTTGCTGTTGTTGTTAAATTAAGAAGGTCAAAAATGTACCTTACATGTTCCTATATTCCTCCAGACTCTGACTCTTCTGTTTATTCTAATCATGTTAACGCTATCAAGTCGGTTTCATCACTTGCAGAGGTAAATGATACTGTTATTGTTGTTGGTGATTTTAATCTATCATCGATTTCATGGACACATACGGTCGATATACCTTATTTAATCCCGATAAAGAATAAAAATAGCCATGATGAATTCTTGAATGACTTGTTTGGATTATCCCTGTATCAAATCAATGGTCTGTGTAATGACTTTGGAAAAATACTTGACTTGGTATTTGTTAATGATGTTAATAGTTGCACTATTGTACGTTCTGAACCTGCTACTTTGCCTGAGGATCGCTATCATCCAACGTTAAAAATTGAGTTTTCATTTCAAACTGAAACTGAACTCAAACCTTCCAATATTAGTAAAGTTTTTTGTTTCAATCGTACCAATTTTAATTTACTTAATGAATTGATGATAAATACGTGTTGGAATGAAATTTTATCCACTCCCATTAACAATAATTCTGACATTGATGTTATAATTTCAAATTTTTACAAGATTGTCTACTCCTTTTTCGAAATTTGTGTTCCGAGAAAGTCTGCTTATCCTTTGGTTGGTCCACCATGGAATTCAAAGCAATTGTCAAGATTAAAAAATCTTAAGAACAAATATTATAAAAAATATAAACGATCTGGTTCGATTATTGATTATGGAAGATATTCTGTCAGCCGTTCCGAATATAACATACTGAGTCATGAGTTATATAAAAATTATTTAGTCAAAATGAAGAATAATTTCTTTAAAAACCCAAGGTCATTTTACAACTTCGTTAATTCAAAAAGAAACTCTACTGGATTTCCATCAGTTATGAAATTTCGTAATCAAGAATCTTGTAATGATAATGCTATTTGTGATATGTTTGCAGATTTCTTTGCCAGCACTTATTCTGATGCTGTTTACAATGATAAAAATATGTATCCTTATTGTCCTGCTTCCAGTCATTTAATACATTTTCCTACTCTTAATGATGGTGATATTTTGGTGTACTTGAAGAAACTTAAGATGTCTTTTAGTCCTGGTCCTGATAGCATTCCAAGTGGTATTTTGAATCGTTGTGCGGAATCATTCGTCGTACCTTTAGGTATCTTGTTTAATGCTTCGATTAAGCATGGATATTTTCCGAAGGATTGGAAAAATTCTTACATTATACCTCTTTTTAAATCTGGTAATAAGTCTGACGTTACAAATTATAGAGGTATTGCTAAACTGAGTGCTATCCCAAAAATATTTGAGAAATTAGTAGCTGATTTTATTGTTCATCATTCTTCATCGTTATTAACACCTTATCAACATGGTTTTAGAAAGGGCTGTTCAACGGTAACTAATGTTCTTCAATTAACATCCATGGTTAATGCTGCATTTACTCAAGGAAAGCAAACAGATGTAATTTATACTGACTTTAGCAAAGCATTTGATACAGTGAATCACAGACTTCTTTTAAAAAAATTGGACCTGCTGGGAGTAACCCAAAGAAGTATAAGCTGGCTAAGTTCGTATTTGAGTGGTAGAATGCAGTCTGTGCGGGTGAATAATTGTATATCTAAATATTTTTACGTTCCATCTGGGGTTCCTCAAGGTAGCCATCTTGGCCCCCTTCTATTTTCGCTATTTATTAATGATCTTCCTAACGTTATTAATTTTTCTGATATATTATTGTATGCTGACGATGTAAAAATTTTTCTTTCCTATAAAAATTCCAATGAGCATGCTTATCTTCAGAGTGATCTCGACAACTTCTTTTTATGGTGCAAGTATAACATGATGGAGCTGAATATTAAAAAGTGTAAATGCATGCGATTTTTTAGAGGTAATTTTATTGATATTAATTATTCAATTGGTGGTCATCAATTGGAGTTGGTGGATTCATTTATTGACCTTGGTATATTACTGGATAGAAAATTTAACTTTACTGACCATATTACTATGGCTGTAAATAAGGCTAGATGTGCTCTTGGCTTTATTAAGCGGTGGGCAAAAGAGTTTTCTGATCCGTACATTACTAAACAGTTGTTTATTTCACTGGTCAGACCTATTTTGGAGTATGGATCAATCGTCTGGGATCCCTATTACAACGTTCATAGTGACCATATTGAATCTGTGCAAAAACAATTCCTGTTGTTTTGTCTGCGTGGACTTGGATGGAACTACATGGATTTGCCTTCATATGTGAACAGATTAATAAAGCTTCCTACCCTTCAGAGTCGACGTACTATGTTAAATATATCATTTATGATTAATCTGATCAGTGGGGATATATGCTGTGAATTTCTTTTAAATTCTGTTAGATTCAACATTCCTTGTCGTAATTCACGTTATTATAACCCTATTCATGTTCATTTATGTAGATCTAATTATGCTCTTGCTGATCCTTTTACTAGACTATGTCGCCAATATAATTATTTGTCAGATCTTGTTGATTTTTCTTCAAATTCACGTTCTATAAAACGAAAAGTTATTGTTTTTCTTAATACGTAATTGTATCATTTGTATTGTCAAAATTATATATATTAGTAAATGAAATTATTTTAATTTAATGTTAATTTTATATGTAATGGTCAGTAAGGATTTTCATCCATTGACTTAAATAAATAAATAAATAAATAAATAAATAAAAACTATTTCCGAATAAACTGAATATGATAGGTGGTAGTCCATTAGGTCCACTATCCCCCACCACTTTCCGATTTTTGGAACAACTCACACAGTGGGCTAAAATAGTCAAAATGTATATGAGTGAAATGACTTAAAAATCTTCTTTTGAATGGATTGTATGGACCAAAAACTAAATCTGAATAAACTGAGTATGACACGTGGTAGTCCATTAGATCCACTATCTCTCACCACTTTCCGATTTTTGGCACAACTCACACAGTGGGCTAAAATAGTCCAAATGTATATGAGTGAAATGACTTAAAAATCTTCTTTTGAATGGATTGTATGGACCAAAAACTTAATCTGAATAAACTGAGTATGACACGTGATAGTCCATTAGGTTCACAATCTTCCACCACTTTCCGATTTTTGGCACAACTCACACAGTGGGCTAAAATAGTCAAAATGTATATGAGTAAAATGCCTTAAAAATCTTCTTTTGAATGGATTGTATGGACAAAAAACTATTTTCGAATAAACTGAATATGACAGGTGATAGTCCATTAGGTCCACTATCCCCCACCACTTTCCGATTTTTGGCACAACTCACACAGTGGGCTAAAATAGTCCAAATGTATATGAGTGAAATGACTTAAAAATCTTCTTTTGAATGGATTGTATGGACCAAAAACTTAATCTGAATAAACTGAGTATGACACGTGATAGTCCATTAGGTTCACTATCTTCCACCACTTTCCGATTTTTGGCACAACTCACACAGTGGGCTAAAATAGTCAAAATGTATATGAGTAAAATGCCTTAAAAATCTTCTTTTGAATGAATTGTATGGACCAAAAACTATTTCCGAATAAACTGAGTATGACATATGATAGTCCATTAGGTCCACTATCTTCCACCACTTTCCGATTTTTGGTACAACTCACACAGTGGGCTAAAATAGTCAAAATGTATATGAGTGAAATGCCTTAAAAATCTACTTTTGAATGGATTGTATGGACCAAAAACTATTTCCGAATAAACTGAGTATGACACGTGATAGTCCATTAGGTCCACTATCCCCCACCACTTTCCGATTTTTGGCACAACTTACGCAATGGGCCTAAATGGGCGAAAAGTATTGTTTCCTAAAACTTATTAAAAACGTATGGTGGGAGTGATTTATTATGTATTTATTTATAATTTACAAAATATATAGTATGTTCTTTAAATTTATTAATTAAATAATTAATTTCAATGAATTATAATATTAAATATTTAAATCATTTCTAAAGATTTTTTTATGTATTGAACAAAAAACCTTGTTAAAATTGTTCGTCTTGGCAGCACTGAAAACGTTGTTAACTAATAAATTTTGAGTCCATGTATTCTTCTTCTTTTCTAAAAAATACTCAACATAAAAGAAAAGAAATTTGGTGGCACTGCTAGAGAATACAAAAATACTCATTTTTCTGCACAACATTATCTCTCTCAAAATTTTTTCTCTCTCTCACACACTTTGCAGAAAAACGTTGTCAAAAAAACCTTGTTATCTTCTCGCCCGCTAAAAATTTAACTTAAATTTCTCAAATAATTATTATTTGGAGTTATGTCAAAATAACCTCGGAGTGACGTTATATAAAGTAAAGTCTGGCTATACATCTATAGCATTGTAAGAGATTTTATTCAGTAATAATTCTTCGGTTTATGGCCAGGCTAAAGTTCAATACAAAATACAACACTTGGAAAACATTTCTGTTTTTTCATATATAGATGACACTTCGAACGACAGTTGTTTTTGACACTTGCAAAATGTCAAAAAATCAGTACTGACAACTGCAACAAAATGTACTTCCTCTTTTTCGATACGTTCGCGTTCGTGTAAAATTGTCAAAAATTTTCACAAAATAAATCTTAGGTAATCTTTGTGAAAATAAACTAAAATTTAAACAAAATTATGTGCAACTTCTTTAATAAAATGTTTAACACAAGATGAAAATATAATTTTGTTGAAAAACTTTCAAAATGCGTGAATAATTTGCAAATTTCTCTAAAGCCTCAGTAAAAAAATTTTGTTATCAATTGTTTGTGTGTATGGCTTAAGAAATTGTAATACAAACTAGAATTTAACATTTCTGTTGTGAATAAAATTTGACTTTAACAATTTAAATAAAAAATAAGTATATAAATTGATTATTTAGTTAAAAATATCTGTTGTAAGCTTTAAATTGTTTACATGCCGCAACACTACGAAGCAACTGTCAAATGTGTACGACAGGAACCGCCATAAAAAATTTATACAAAATGAAGTGAAAACTTGCAAATTGTTTACAATTTTAAATCAAATCAAAATAAAACTAAAATATTAATGAAACTTTTTCAATTTTTGTTACAGCCATGGTGCGTATGAACGTATTGGCCGATGCCTTGAAATGCATTAACAACGCTGAAAAGCGTGGCAAGCGTCAAGTCCTCCTTCGTCCTTGCTCTAAAGTTATTATCAAGTTCTTGACGGTAATGATGAAGCATGGCTACATTGGAGAATTCGAAATTGTCGATGATCACCGTTCTGGAAAAATTGTTGTCAATCTCACAGGTCGTTTGAACAAATGCGGTGTCATCTCTCCTCGTTTCGATGTCCCCATTAACGACATTGAAAAGTGGACCAACAACTTGTTGCCCTCACGTCAGTTCGGCTATGTTGTTTTGACCACCTCAGGCGGCATTATGGATCACGAAGAAGCCAGAAGAAAACATTTGGGAGGAAAAATTTTGGGCTTTTTCTTCTAAATAAAATCTAATTTTAATCCATAAAATTATGTTTACAAGGCGGCATTAACAGACAATATATGTTTGTATGATGCGTGAGTTTTTTTAGTAAAAACAAAAACATTTTTGTATAAATTATAAAAGAAAGTGATTTTTGCTTAATTTTAAGCAGAGGAAATAAAAAAAGTTAAAAGAAAGCTTCATAGTGTTCGATGTAATTTAAATGCAATGTTGTTTTTGGAGTGATTACAAATGAGTACGATTCGTAACTGATAGTGAGTAGTCAAGATATGTGTCTTCTGTTACATTTGTTTAATTTGTTGCGATGCAAAACGACAGCAAATACGTTAAAGGAGTTGCTTCAGTATCTCAAGTACTGAAAGTTGCAAATATTTAAAGTTTGGTTTTTATATTCAAATACCTATGGAAAGCTTAGGGTGAATATACAAAACCCAAAGCTTAAATTTGCTTAAAACTTGCAACACAAAGACTACATTTACACTTTCCATTGAAGTGAGAATTGTAATATATAATGCGATATACATATCGTCGATGGAATTAAAGAACGCTGTAACTGACAAAACCTTCAATGTTCACCATTATTTTCATCGTAGAAATCTGGGACCTGGACCAATCGACGCGTATTTTTTTTTCTGATAAAAATGATGCAAAAAAAGCGTATTTTCGATTTTTTGTCAGTTACAGCGTTCTTTAATTCCATTGACGATATGTTGTATTTTAAAATCTACAAAAAAGAAGAAAAAAATGGTATGTAGTTTATATTTTCAAGTGCCATTAGCTGTGTGACGACGTCTTTAGATGATCATCGCAGATTTACAGGATTTCTATAGCTCTTATATTCCTTATTGTATAAAGCAAGGAGGAGAGAAGTGTTTTTGTGAGAGTACATACAATTATTATATTATTTTAATGACTAATTTATATTGCGATTTAAATTATATTATGGTTATACGTTTTCACTGCCCTGCAGTGTAACTATGTCCTGTATTGAATGCGACCAGTTCATACGCAAACAAAAGCAACTTTTAGGCATATTTTAAATTGAAAATTCTCTTTATGTACAAAACATTTCATTTACAATGTAGTGAAGTAAAATTGCTTGATTTAAACATTTCTTTAACGTTGCATACATACGTTTGGGAAGTTAGGCACCCATACTTTTTATCCAAACGAATATTCCTAAAAATATTAATTTACTATATCTATTTGATTTTGTGTTTTTTCATGTAACTTAGAGCCTTTCTGAAATCGTACAACGACGATGCATTTCCTAAATTTACCTGTATTGGAATGATGAATGTTTCAAACTTTAATATTGCACTGATATTTATTTGTCTATATCTGAAACCAAAATTATATTCAAATAATTTTAACTGCCTGCCCTAAAGTATCCTACAAAATAATTTTTTTTTTGATTTATATGCCACAGTAGTTTCAATTTATTTTTTACATTCGTTTGTTTTATTCAACAGTAAATAATGTTTGATGATTGAATCGTTTTCTAACGTGATACACCTTAATAATTAACAATTTGATTATAATCATTCACAAAATACAGAAAAAAAATAAAAAGGGGCTAAAATTATATATGTAAAATGGGGTTTTCAATAATTTTATTGCAAACAAAAAAGGCAATAATATAATATGTTCAGTAGAGGCTTTAAGAATTAGGATGACCATGTTTTTATTATCATTTTAATTGATGGAATAGTCACTTAATAATGATACCTGTCCATTGGGTCCTGCATAGGAGATTTGGGTGTATTTCTTGAAATTTGTAGATTCTGTTATTACATTATAAATAAAAATCATGTAAATAAAATCGTACAAACGTATTCACTACAAAAAATAAAAGGGTAACATCAAACAAGAGTAATCGGGTATATTCTGAAATATATAACTTCTTTGAACATCAAAGCTTTAAAATTATTTGTGTGATTTAATTTAATTTGTCTGTGAAAAAACACTATTTCAATTTCACTTGAATTCGTTTTACAGAACATACCCAAATGTCTATAATAAATAATGCAAAGCAATATTGTAAACAGAATCTTAAAAATGGATTAAGGCCGTGTCGTGTCATAAAACTTTTGCTTCGCTCTGACATTTAAGTAAAATGTAAGCGAATTGTCAAATAAAGTACTTTTAACGCAACTCAACTTTCATCTTTTTGGCGCGCTTCAAAAGTCTGCTGCTGATTTTGTTTTTTAAATATTTTTGAAAATTTGCAGTTTTAGGTGTTTTATGTTTAGTTTTGTTTTAAGAATATAAAACTAAATTTATACCTATTGGGAGTTATTGACAGCATTAAAAGAAGATATAAACAAACAACACTAATGTGTCATACAATGTATGTATTGTATGACAAACAATTTTAAGCAATTGAAAATTTATATGAAAAGTGCTCAAAATGATTTGAAAAATTGAGTGTTTTTCATACAAATTTTCAATGGTTTGAAATTGTTTTTTTATGGAAACAGGCAGATAATAATCAAAAATTTTTTTACAACATATTTTCAATAACAATTTGAAATGAAACGTGCTGATAAGGATGGGTGAATTTAAATGTCGTTATTAAAATAATTGCATTTATTTATGACTTATGAGATTATATTGGCCGAAAAAAATCAATTTTATTAAAAATACTAAAACTGCATGTAGTTTTTTAGTTAAATTTATGAAAGAAAATTAAAAAAATAAAAGAAATGTATTAAAAAAAATTATTATTTATTTAAAGTAAAACAATGTCTACATAAATATAATGAGACCATATAAACTACATACATATGGTTTTTAGTTCTACATTGCCTTAAACAAATTTAAAGTAATTTCGTTGCTGTAATTTATTTTTCTTAAGAAGTCGTTTATTCTTAAAATACTACATAAGATTGAAATATCGAATTAATTTTTAATTTATTTTTATGAAAATTGGAGAAAATTCCTTACAACGTCTTACTTTAAATATTTCTTCCAATGTTTTGTTCTTCTAATAAACGACTTTGCGCAAAATCAAATTGAAGAAATTCGGGCCATCCGTCTTGTTTGTTGAGTATATTGAAAAAAAAAAATTTTTCGGCTTAAAACTATAGGAATACAATGCAATAAAATTGTTTTTCGATATTTCCGAACATTGCCAAGAACTAAGTACATACCGTTGGTCTCAGGTAGAAAGGCCCTAACTCAAATAATTTAAAATTTACAGGAGGCGGTAAAAATACAACAGATACTGTAATTATTAATATATAACTTTATATTAAATGCTGTACAATTGCTTGTAATAACGTTATTTTTAATAATATTGTAAACATTCTTTGTGAGGAGCGGAATATTTCTAAAATGCATTGGATTTACTGAAAAAAAGTAAGTTTTGAAAAAATGCGAGTTAGGGCCTTTCTACCTGAGACCAACGATACTGTATACATACTTTATAGAAAATAATTATCTAAATAAACAATTATTAATAAAATAAACTTTTGAAGAATTCGGAATTCCTTTTTGATTTTACAAAATGATAAATACCCACATAATAAAACTTAATTTAAAAAACTATTTTGTTTATTTTTCAGAAAAAAAACTCGAAATCTCTTTTTCGCACTTTAAAACCCGTGCAAAAACAGATAGTAAATCTTGCAATATCACAAACCTGCTTTTTATACGCCCTAAGAAATACGTAAATGAATTTTTATTTATTTAATAATTGGAAGAAATCTCCTTACATATGTATGTATGTACATACATATGTACATACATACATACGCATCTATGTAGTCATTGATTGACTTAAAATATGTTAATGGTTATTTTATTGTAATGCTGGTCCCAAAAATACTTAATTGTAGTACATATAGTATATTTATTTGGTTTTAAAATCGTCAACTATATAGATATACATACATACATATACAATCCTATTTACGTACAACGTACTTATCTTACATACGGTACACGGCTAAATATAGTGTCTATTTTTCTTATCTGATTTTATTTTCTATGAATATATAATTGATTTTTAGTAATTGAATATTAATTGAGGCTTTATCTATTTTAAGGTTACTTTACAGATGTTTAGATTTCTTTCAATTGTACTTGTATTTTAATATATAATTTTCTATATGTGCACATGAAAACATACAACCATATATACATGTGTATTTGAAAATATACTTTTGTCATTTATAAATCATTTATTAAAAGTATATTTATTAAAATATGTGTGAAAATCCCAATGTTTCGATAAAAACTATGCAAGTATCAGAGTTGGGTTTACTGCATTAGATTTAATTTTCCAGTATAGAAAATAGTGCATTATCGCTTCTCCTATTTAGTGGTAGTGGAAATTTAATGCATTAAATAAAACGAATTTAGTGGTAGTGGAAATTTCCACTACCACTAAAATAGTTTCATTTCCATTCTGCATTTAGTGGTGGCTGCAATATTGCGGCATTAATACTAAGTCGTTTAGTGGCAGTGGAAGCGATAATGCATTATAAGTTCAATGCAATAAACCCAACTCTAGTATGTATTTATTTCTGTGTTGGTATGAAAGAATAGCTCAAGTCAAAAATTGAAATTTTGAGATGTTCTATTTTTGAAAGTTTTACAAGATAGTGTTAAATATATTATTTTTATAATGAAAAAATTGCGTTTTTTGTTTTTTTTTTTACGCAAATTATACAAAAATTCTAGATTTTGTATAATTTCAGTATCATTTTATTCCTTGCGTTCGTCTCCTTTGAATACAAACCAAAAACAACAGAAACTTAAGTATTTTGAGGTCAAGAAATTGTTTTCACAAATGCATTTTTGTTATTTTGTTTTTACAATTCTTGGAAATTCTAAGATGATTAGGAGTTTTGAAATTAGTATTACATAGTTTACTAAAAACATGGAACACAAAATTAAACGATATACATACATAGGACGTAAAGGCAGACAAGTTTTCTTAACAGAGGCAGACTGTACAAAATTTTAAATTGGGCAAAAACTGAGCAAAATTTGACACTACAATTTTCACCTGCAACATATCCAGCAGGACAGAGTGACTAATACTGAGAAAAATACATACATATGTATATGAATATACAGAAATAAATATCCGGCAACTTGCAAAAGAAACTCGGGAAGAATGTAATATTGCAGTGTCGTAAGGCAAACAATCTTTAATTAAGAACAAGTATACATCAAGAGCGGCGAGAAAACAATTCACTTTTCTGTACAATATTTTGGAAACGGTTGTTTTTCATTATGGTGTACGCACGCAGATAACCCTGATGGCTACTGCAGACTAAAATAATGAGTCCTGAAATAAACTCAATTGAAAATTAAAGCTATATGCACGTATTCATAAAAACTATTTAAGGTTTATTGAGGGTTTATTTGACAAGTACTGCATAGAAATTTGTCAAATAAGTACTCAATAAACCTAATAGTTTTTATGAATACGGGCAATAATCTGCATTAACTATATTAATATGTAAAAATATATTCTTGACAACAAAATTCTGGAGGAGTTTCTTTTGCTTTTTGATCCCATTGCTTTTATTTTAAATGCTTGTTTTATATCCTTGCCTTTAGTTGTTACTTAAAATTGGAATTGGACAAGTGGACGTTGTACTCCCCATACAAACTAAATATTGTATTTGCATGCTTTGAGAACGGTTAAAGCTACAGTTCCTGTATTTGGTTTGAATGACTTTAGGGTCAAGGCAAATCGTTAGCCAAAAAGTGGTCAAAGTTGGACAAGTCGACGTGGTGTTACCTCTCACACAAACTAAATATTGATTTCTATAGTATTTTTTTTTTTTTTTTTTTTTTTTTTTAAGACCAATACTCAGGGGTAAACCCTACTCATGCAGTGTGCATTGTATTGGAATGTGAAGATGGTTGATAGGTTTTTTTTTTTTTTTTTTTTTTCATAGATGTTTATATATTTTTGCGCCTTTTTTTTTATTGTTGATGAAACAAGTTGGTGTAAATTTGTCCACTCAAGAGCCAGTGTTATACCTTCACCCTCGAATGTTCAAACAGCGACTGCCTCATCTGTCGGTAGATGTTTAATGTGAATGGTGAGCGTCTTCAGTAGATTAGCTGTTATCTTCCCAGAAGGTGGCGCTGTACTCCTGATCATTGTTTTCTGGTGGAATAGATTAGAAATGTCAGGGGCGGTTTCTTGCAGATGGTCTTGCTGGAGGGGGGGAACCTCTTATTTTATTTAAGTTCAATTTTTAATTAAATTGTAATTTTAGAAAACCGCAAATATTTATTTTTATAATTTTGTCCTTCGCTGGGATTAAACCTAGGTCGTGTGAGTTTCTGTGCAAGCGCTCTACCAGTATGCCACGACCCCCCTTATCTTAAGAATGGTTAATGAATAAAGTTCATTTCTTATGTAGAAAACTTTTGTAAAATTTTGTAGATGCATCATAATCCATTAAGATTTTTAATTTGTGGTACTTTTTTAAACCAAATGACGATATCTACATACGACTCGTATGATACGAGTGCATAAAGAATGCAATAACTTCAACTACAATATGATTTTGGAAGATTTTTAGAATCCCAAGACAAACTAATTTATAAGTGAAAAGCCATATAGCAACTCAATTCTCTAAAGATCAATTATTCAAGAATCTTTTTTATTATGAAATAATGCCAGCTGTATGTCTGTTTTCTAAATGTAAGTATGATTGCAGATAAACCTGTTCTATGACACATGAAACAACAAAAACGTTTTTTTTCCAACTTTTTTTTTAATGGTTTCCATAAAACACTCACCAAATTATTTTATGGCAGTACTAAATGAATTGCTACGTAACTGAGAGTGAGAAAATATACACGAGCAAATTATTTAATTTCTGTTATTGCTATATGTATGATGCACAAATACTTTTTCATATCGTACACTTAACATTGAAAATAATTGCAAATTGTTGTTTCTTTTTATGGAATAAGGAAATTAAATCGCAATCGAATGGAAATAACCACAGTTGCAGTGGTTTTGTGTGTCTGTATGTCATGTAGTTGCTTATTTCTAAAACAAATACTAAAAAAAAAATGAAAATAAAAGTGAACGAACCAATTTAGAAATGCAAGTTGATGGCGTGCATATAAAAAATCATTTGCCCCTCATTAGATATTCTGTATTTAAATCGTTAAAAAGCACTGAAGTTTGCAATACGAAAGGATGTCAGATTTGATGACGCTTCCATTAAATGTGCTCTCCAGACATAAAATTTATTGTTGCCGATAAAAATTGTTATCATTAGCATGTACCTGAATAAAGTTTTAGAATATTAAATATTCGTATCTACACAATGTAGGTCACAAGATTTGATCAAATAAAACAGAAAAATATATTTATAGATGACTCAACAGTATCAAAATTTAATAAAGGCATTAAATTGTTTAAGATCAACCGCCATTAAGAGCCTTATTAAAAATACTTATCACGTAATAAACGTGTGCATTTAAACTGTCGATGATTTAGACTGGGTATTTAGTAAAATACACGTTATCAACGAAAGGGGTGTTATAGTTCTGATAAGACATTCCAACAAACGTTATCAAATTTGCGACTATTAAAAAGAAAAAAACTTTACCTGGAGCAATAAATACAAGTTCAAAGTCAATTAGATGTAAAAAAAGGAAACACAAACTTAGGGTTTTGCTTTCTTGGTTTTTCAAATACTCTTCTTTTTATTTGTGAATATGCTTTGCAACTTTTCAATTAATTACGATAGCTTCTATGTATCATGTTTTACAACATATTACCGATAACTACTAGTATACATATATATAATATTTTAGCAACTACAAATTACATATTTGATAACTGGGGAAATATGAAAATTTTTATTTTATAAATAATTAGAGGTATGTATGTATGTGAGGGGATGTATAATTAACTGCATAACTCCAACAAAGCACGTGTATGTAATCAAAACTTTGTTTAGGAACGCACTACTTGATTTTATAAATTAGTAAAGTAGAAAAAAAAATGTTTTTTGTTTTAAATACCGAAAAATTTCAACTGCCAGAGTTAAAACGTTTCGATACTTTTCCTTATGAAAATACTAACATTATTGAAATGGGAGTTTTTAACTTCTTTTCGGCTGTTTATTGTAAATGTTGTTCATCATAAACGCGATTATTGCAACAGCATTTATGAAGCGGCAGCAAAATATTCCTTAGCTTTCTTGGGATCGGCGACCATAGTTTTTTGTCCGGGCTTCCAGTTTGCTGGGCAGACTTCACCATGTTCATCTGTGAATTGAAAGGCCTGTACCAAGCGTAGGGTTTCATCAACATTACGGCCAACAGGCAAATCATTGATGGTCATCTGGCGCAAGTTTTGATTTTTGTCAATAATGAACAAGCCACGGAAGGGGATACCGGTTTCTTCGTCCAAAACGTCGTAATCACGAGCGATCTTCATTGACTTATCGGCCAACAAAGGAATGTCCATTTCGCCCAAACCACCTTGTTTGCGTGGAGTGTTGATCCAGGCCAAGTGAGTGTATTGACTGTCAGTCGAGCAAGCAACTACTTCACAGCCAATATTACGGAATTCAGCAGCACGATCGGAGAAAGCAATAATCTCAGTTGGGCAAACAAAGGTAAAATCCAAAGGATAGAAAAACAGCACAACGTATTTGCCTTTGAAATCAGCCAAAGAAATTTCTTTAAAGACACCGTTGACAACAGCGGTACCTTTGAATTGGGGTGCGGGTTTTTGTAATTTGGGCATCTAAAAAGAAAAAAATAAAAATTGCATTAAGCCTTTTTAAAAAATTTGCATTTAAACAGAAACTTAAATAATGATCATGAGGAATAATGTTTAACGGCATTGTTGTTACACGTTCAATATACCTACCAGGTGGTATTTCGATCGTGATCAACAGTGCGGAATTATAAAACTACTTGGAATCAAACATAAAAATTCGGAGATTTATCTTTGTTTAAATTTATAAACAAGCAATGCTGTTTGTGAATAATTAAAATATAGAAGAAATAAAAATATTTTTCTTTATGATCAAAATATAAGTCACTACACCTTAATAATAAATTCATTTGATTAACTCGCTAAAAGTTATAGGCCAAAAACAACTTTTTAGCCGACTATCGAATTCAGTTTCATTGCCGGCTGCCAAGTTAATGGATCGATTGTGGATGCCAACCCAAGTCCAGTTGGTAAAAAAAAAAAAATTTTCTACACGTAAAATTATAAAATATTGGTGGCAATTTTTTTGGTAACTAACAACTTAACTTAAGGTCAGTGGCTATTCATAATCGACCTACAAAATAGGTTGGTTGTCAATTTTTTTTTAAGTGTATAATAAAGAGTGTATCCATTGTCAAAATAAATTGTGTTGTGCTTTTACAAACTTTTGCTTAGTAAGTTAGTTTATAGTTTATTCTAAATAATAAAAGTTGTAGCGTGTTGTCTAACTTGAAACTAAATGATGGTATCTAGAAAAGTAAAAGTAGATTTACTTCACTGACAAATACCAGAACATTTATAAATGCATTTTCTGCAGATCTAATTACTTTTTATGCTTCTCAGCTATTCTCAACAATATAACTTAAAAAATGTTTTATTTTCTGCCTATGATAGGTACATACATATACAAGTAGGGCTAATTCGGGTAATGTAGACTACCATTTGTAGATCTGTTGGCTAAATATACATCTATTCAAAAATTTCATACGACCGTAGAAAATATAAAGACCGAAATTTCTAAAGCACTTCAAATAGCTTAACAAAAAAAAAAAACTAGGCGGGTGTTGTGGACCACCTTAGACTAATTTCAAGTTTTTTATGGGTATACTGTGGATGGGAACTCAAATATAAATAAATATAAATGGTGAAAATATTGGCAACTGCATATTTGTGGTTGCTGTGTAGGTATTTTATGTTAAAAGGCGTCAAAAACTAACACTAGGTATGTTCTGCAAAACGAAAAGTAGTGAAATTGAAAACGACTGTTCTTTTAAATACAAATAAAACTGTATTGTGGAAATTATATTAAAGTTTTATAATTATGGAAGGAAGTTATGTTAATATTCATTAATCCAAAGAATATAAAATATATCAAAATGTTAAATTTGAAAGTTGTAGAGCAAATCGAATTTAAATTTCACTAATTTTCGTTTTGTAGAACATACCCGTATTTATTTCATTTATGAAATTATACCATAAACAACTTGGAATTAGCCATTCCGAAATTAAAATCGTTGCCGTGGGCTTTCTGAAAATTGCCTTCTGCATAAAATCATATGCCCGTATTCATAAAAACTATTTTAGGTTTGTCTTCTGCCTTTATATACATATAGGACATATCGTCGCAAGACTTAAAGAACGCTGTAACTGACAAGAAATATAAAAAACGTTTTTTGCATCATTTTTATCAGAAAAAATACACGTCGATTGGTCCCGGTCCCAGATTTCTACGATGAAAAGAAATTCACCTACGCCGTCTGCGTTTTGAAAAATACCAGTGTCTTTGTTCTACTTTCATACAAGTTTTTTTGTCAGTTACAGCGTTCTTTAATTCTTACGACGGATATGTGTAAATAAAATATATTAGAAATTTGTTTCTATTATCTAGCAAATCATTCTTTAGTCAGTCTTGTCATATCTCGTAGTTTGTAAAAAAAGGCCCTAGTCCACATTAGGCGCATATTCTACAATACCCGAAGTTCCTATATGTACATATGTAATTGGATTTCAACTTTAACTTGCTTCCGTATTGATACACAATTTTTTTTTACTGTATACTGTATTCAAACACAAATATTATGTGATAACAAAATCTTCACAAACTTCAGAATCCAAATAAAAAGAAACAACCTTTACTTAATGTCATGTTGGAAGAAAGAGACAGAGGGGAAAAACAAGTTTTAGTTTAATAGGGTCACGTTATTTGCTTTGGTATTTTAAAAAACAGTAACTTAACCAATAAACGGTAGAGAAATAAAAAATAAAGGCTGATATATTGGGAAGCAACTAAAACAGGGCAAATCTTGCCGACCAGACGACTTCTGGCTCTTCCCTTCCCTTTATTATTGTAATGACTGTGCTAAAATACTTCATTTCGTTGCAATACAGTTAAGAGACGAAATAAATACATTAGACAACAGCAGCAGCAGTTATCGTGAAAAAAAATTGAATTCGAGAAACTTCTATAAAAAGTTGAAAAACTAATGAAATTTTAATTCTACATATGTATAAACAATGGAAAAATTGTACATATTATGAAATTCTTAAGCATAAATTAGTTGATAAAGTATTTTTTAATTGCTAAACAATTGTTGAGACAACAATTCTGTTTCTGTATTTCTAATTGCTTTAACTATTCTACATCATTACAAATACAAACACACTTACCTTTAAATTATTGTCGTTTTTTAATTAATAAACTATATTCACTTGTAATTGTTAAATTATTACGCCACTCCGTTATTTACACTTCCGTCTAGCGCAGGCAATTTTTTACAAATGATTAAAAAATTTTGTGACAGCCACAATAAGACTTTTCTCTGTCAGAAATGGCGCAAAGCCGGCAAAAATGTCATGTTTTGTTGTTATTGTAAAAATAAAAGCTTTTTCCGAGAAACATTTGATTTCAGTAAGTGTGAAAGAGAAAAATATATATTTATTTTAGACATTCTAGTTCAGAGATGCAAAAGAAAATAAAAGTGGTACTAATTTTCAAGGAAAAGGGTACGATTTTGGGGCTGTTTTTTAATATTAATGGGGCACCTATACTGAATATAGAAGATTTTAAATGATGTCCAAAATTTATGTATATGGTTTACGTTATATTTTTTTATATAAAGAAAAATTTCGTGTACATAAAGGTGCAATTTAAATGCACCATCAAAAGAATAATTTACATTAATTACATTAAGCATATTCTTTTTAAATATAAATTTTTTCCAAGGATTTGAATTTTGTCTTTTTTTCTTGTACAGTAGTAATGTACAACTTTTAAAAACCCGACTTGCATTATTAATTATTACTAAATATAGACAAGATTTCTGCAACATTTTATTACGAAGTAGATTTTGGTTTGTACGGGACATCTCGTACAAATCTGCTGGATTTCGGTTAAATATATTCTGTTTTACATTTTTTTATAATCCGAGTGAAATGGATAGAGTACAAATTGTTGCCATTACAATTATAAAATAATTACTTGAGGGTTAAAACTTCTAATTGAAATAAACACAAAATGTTTTTCTCAGTTTAATTAATTCTAAAGTAAATCATCTTCTATATTTTCGAACTAAATTCGAATATTTTAATGGATCTTTATTATACTTATCGTATGAAATTTTAATAGCCTAAGATCCTAATACTGGTATTCTTATGAGAATTAACATCCGTTAAGGAATATGTACAAACACTAGCAGAACTGAAAAATATGTTGAATTTTGAATAAATTTCAACAAATAGTTGAATAGTTGAATTTGAAAGAATTTTCAGTTCAGTACTGGTGAGAATAACATTCAAATATAATTCACATAATCTATTTCCAATAGATTGTGCTTTAAATAGAAGTATTAAAATATGAATATGTATAACACAAAGAACTCTGATGAGACCTTTCGTAGCTGGGTCGAAAACTAGTTCAGTTCTGCTAGTGTTTGTACATATTCCTTAACGGATGTTAATTCTCATAAGAATACCAGTATTAGGATCTTAGGCTATTAAAATTTCATACGATAAGTATAATAAAGATCCATTAAAATATTCGAATTTAGTTCGAAAATATAGAATAATTATAAATTTGCTGGCCACAGCACATAACCCATTACTGATTAAAAATTGGTAATAAAAAGGGTAAATTGAAAAATAAATATGTAATTCCGGTTACTTAGAATATGTTAACACTTACATTGAAAAATATGTTGAATTTTGAATAAATTTCAACAAATAGTTGAATAGTTGAATTTGAAAGAATTTTCAGTTCAGTACTGGTGAGAATAACATTCAAATATAATTCACATAATCTATTTCCAATAGATTGTGCTTTAAATAGAAGTATTAAAATATGAATATGTATAACACAAAGAACTCTGATGAGACCTTTCGTAGCTGGGTCGAAAACTAGTTCAGTTCTGCTAGTGTTTGTACATATTCCTTAACGGATGTTAAATCTCATAAGAATACCAGTATTAGGATCTTAGGCTATTAAAATTTCATACGATAAGTAAATCATCTTCAATATCTAACAATATACGCCAAATGCAATGGAATACAATTTCTTAAAATAAATTTGTATATATAGATTTCTCAAATAGCATTTTTGGCATTCCAGAGGGCACTTCTTTCTAAGTTACAATATATTTATATTTAACAAAGTTATCTACTAAGTTATAAAAATTACTTAAAAGGGGATTATTTTGCTCGTAAGTCTAGATTTTTAATGTGTTTGGAAAATTTTTATTAGAAGATTAAAATATTCAGAAATATGGTATCATTTTCCAGAGCCCCGTTTTTGGTACAGAGTAAAATTAGATAACATTTACGAACACAAAAAATTTGATAATGAAACAGAATTTTTTATTGCACATTTGCATATTGCAAAAATTAAAAAACATTTAAAGAAGTACTAAATTTATCACTGTGATAGCATTGTACTTTTTAGTTTAATTAGTACTAAAAAAGTACACAAGTACCTACTTTTGCAACCCTGTTATAGGTTCAATAGAAAAAGCTTTTAATAATTAAAAACAGGGTGATTTATAAAAATAAATTTAAAATATATAAAACGCGTTTCGCAGCCAGTGTTGTCAGGTTAGGGGATTTATCCCCAAATTAGGGATTCTTTTTTGAAATGGGAATAAAAAATTAATTTGGGGATGGGGATTTTTTTGGTGATTTTTAAAATTTGTTCACTTGCTTAATTATATATTATAAACACGATGAAAGAATTTCAAGCGATTTTCAATTTTCAAATCTTGCTTGTTTAAAACTCATACTTTCATATAAAACTTTTCCAACATGTGCTCTTGGTTTGATTTATATATATAATAACATCCCTATATCATTATGTTTCCGCCACCTTCTTTAATGGTTTTTATTGCGGAGGAGTTCAGTATTAGAGGGTCTTTTTACAGCTAAATTACTTCTTTCGTAGATAAACAAGCTAATTTTAGTTTCGTCGTCGTCCAGATTTTAAGTTGATCTGCACTATCTCCAATTTTAAAATCTACATATCAAATAAAACACATCGTCGAAAGAATTAAAGAACGCTGTAACTGACAAAAAATTCGAAAATACGTTTTTTGCATCATTTTTATCAGAAAAAAATACGCGTCGATTGGTCCCGGTCCCAGTTTTGTTTACATACATGCAAATTTATTGATGCAATTTTGTGAGGATTTTTGAAAACTGTATGACAACCCTGTTTTATAAAATAATTTTCTACAACAATAGAACCGAATATAAATATTCCATACAAATTTTTGTTTATATCCGCCTTTATAAGCGGTTAATTTTAAAACTGCTTAAAAATTAAGCACTTATAAAAATGCTGCCAAATTAGATTTTTATTTATCTTGACGTTATCTTTTTAAAATTTTATGACTTTTTATAATTTAATAAAAGAATAAATGTTGTAAATATGGCTGAGGCGAAGGAATGTAATTATTTTTATATTTTTTGAATTGTTTTTAAAAAAATAATTACATATTTGTTTTATAAAAATTGTAAGTAATGCCCAATTTAATTTCTTAAGCACTTATGCGTCCTTTTCAAAGCAGTTTATCTAAACGGCTATAGGTTTCGAAAAAAACACCACTAATATGACACGATCCATGAAGTCAGCTTTCGTTATACAAAATGTTTTGTTTTCTTTAAGGCCATGACTGACTATCTTACAAAGTCGTGCGATTATGCAAAAAAAAAAAAAAAAATCTGATAAATTTCTGTCCTACAATAGAAAATCGCAACAAAATGTGTGTTTGGATGCCACACTGTCATACAAAAAAGATGCAAGAACATATTTACCAATGCAAATAAATAGAAAAATTAATATTGTTTTCAATTTCGAAAGTAAAAAATGTATATTTATGTTTGCCGCGTATACAACATAAATAAATAAATGATTTGCATTTTTTCTGTACAACTATTCCACAAAAAGCAACTCTGATCTCACAGAAACTCTCATTTTATGAAAAATTTCAAAAGATTATAAAATCGTACACACTTGTCAAAAAATCTGTCACACTTATATAATTTTTGTCCACACTATCACACAATCTGAACACACATGTAATTTTTGACATATCGAACGACTAAATCTGATAGTCAGTCATGGTCTTTAATCCATACATATATGTAAGTACATACATGCATACATACATAACTGGCCTTTACAACCCTGTGTCAGGATTACGGCCTAGCTTCTCGCAGCACTCATGTTGTGTGTGTAAATTTCTATCAATGAGTACCGGGACCTATAGTTTAATGTCGACTCCGAACGACAGACTTGAGAAGCTCTTTCATGGCAATTAATTACTCTCAGAGCTTTTGCCAGAAGACTGCTGAAAGGTAGTCGCCGAAAGAAATATTTTTTTCATATTTCTTTTTTCAAGATGTCGGTGCTGAGATTTGAACCCGGCACTATCGTCTTAGTAAGCCAACACACTAACCACTAGACCACGGCGACTACACATATATGTAAGTACATACACCTAATTCTACACTTATGTATCCTGTATACCTTGATATACATTTAAACAA
This sequence comes from Metopia argyrocephala, assembly GCA_963576795.1. Taxonomy (NCBI): domain Eukaryota; kingdom Metazoa; phylum Arthropoda; class Insecta; order Diptera; family Sarcophagidae; genus Metopia; species Metopia argyrocephala. The sequence goes on from OY756208.1 coordinate 2,960,827, forward strand.
AATACATATGCATATACTAGGAATATATTAAATCGCCATCACTTTCACAGGCCTTTAAAACTATACATAATTTTGTTTTAAATACCTACATATACAGTAGAATCTCACAAATTCGAACCGTCCAGAAATTAGAACCTACTCTAAAATTAGAACTAAAGGTTCTAATTTCTGTTGTTTTTACCACAAATTATTTTTCTTGCTCATTAAAATATAAAATAAAACGAGAAATCACAGAGTTAATCGTGGTGGTCGGTCAAAAGCGTATGAAATTTGATATGTTTGTACAAATTTGAGTCCGTTGATAACTGAAGTTCAAAGAGAAGTGCTCATAAGTACTTGGTACATACTGATTTTATGTTAAAAACCAATTCAATACCAATAAAATCAAAAAATTTTTGAAATCTTTTCTATGAATTTAATATGTTAAATCAATTAAATGTTAACAAATAAAAATTGTTTTGTGTTTAAGAAAAGCTTACACAACAAGTTTTATCACAAAAAAAAATGTTTAGAAACTCGAATATTTCAGAAATTTGAATTACCCGGGTCACAAAGTGGTTCTAATTTGTGAGATTCTACTGTACCAAGAAATAATTTAATCACAAATTAAATTAAAAATCTTGAAATCTCTTATATTTATATTTATACCCTCATTCTGTAAATAAATCGTTTAGAAACGTTTACCTAAATTTTCAAACATTCTGAAAAGTTCGTTTTACAGAATAAGGCTCTTAATTATTACAATAATTTAAAGGTCAACAAAACTACATACATATTATCGGTACTTGAAACTTAGTTTTACTACTCAATACAAACAAAGTTTTCTAGAATGACATTTGGCCACAATCAAAATAAATGTCAAGTGCATGATAAACAATGAAAAGAGGGAAAAATAAAGAGAAAAAGAAAACAACAAAAAATAACGGTAATCATGACAAACACAAAGACCAGCTGGCAGCCATATTTAATAGTTCTGATAACATTCATTCTCTCAGGCATTTAAAGTATTTTTGTGGATACTATATTAGTAATGAAGCAAAACTCTAAGATAACGGTTATAACAAATGTGCAACGAGTAACGGTATTCGATATTTCCAACAAGAATTTAACAAAAGAAATAAAACATTACAGATGTAATATTAGCAAATAATTTATTTGTTGGTATCCTGCTGATGCTTAGCATTAAATATATTTCTGATTTTAGTTAGAAAAGAATATGACACATCCAAAAACACACACATACACATACATACATATGTATACAAGTACACATCGACGCACATTTAACGCTGAATACAGAAAAAATACAGGAGATATTTTCAAATACAACATACATACATACAAACATATTTGTATGACAGACTTTTGTTAATGAAAATGTGAAAGAAAAATGTTAAAAAAGTGTTTTTTGAACCGATAAAGAAATATGTACAGACATACTGGTACATTCGTATTGTAAAAATTGCTAAAAAAACATATTTTTTTAGTTACGAAAGAAAAAACAACGAATCCGTTTTCACAGAAAATCGTTTACTTTTGTATATTTTTTAACATATTTTTGTATAACAAAATAATGGCCAAAATGAAATGTTAATGATAAAAACGGTAATACGAAAAAAGCATTCAAAAAATCTAAAAGAAAAATGTGTATAATTTGAAAGTGACTACAATAATTTTGTTGTTGCACTACTATATTAGTTTTGTTAAAGCAAAGCAAGCTTAAGGGAATTTTTACAACGAATTACATTTTTTTTTTATTTTATAAATGAAGCAGATGTTTTAAATCAAATCCTACAAAGTAGTTAAAAATTATTTAATTTTCAAGTTGTTTATTACGTTGTTCTGTAAGAAAAAGGAAAAAGAAACACATATTTCAATATGAATATTATGAATTCATTTGGTGGTGGAGATGGAGGTAAGTTATATAGAAAAATTTAGAAATTAAACTCAAAGTCTAAACAGTAAAAAAAAAAAACCAAATAATTAAATTAAACAAAAAAAAAAAAAAAAAAAAAAACAAAAATGTAAAACGCTTTTGCTCTTTGATAAGTTATGTTTTAATTTGTGTACGTGCGTGTGTGTGGTATACACACATATACTTTTCTTGCATACATCCATACACTGTTGTGTATGTATGTATAACAGCACTTACCATTTTACTATGTAACGGTCTTTAATGTCAAGCATATGGTCAACTGTCAGTATGTTAAAAAAAAGAAAATAAGAAATAATAAAACAAAACAAAGCAAAAATAACGGTAAATGAAACCAAGTATGGCTAGATAATAGTGCCCTTAACGAATGAGTATGGAAACAAATGTAAAAAATCAGAGCAAATAACCACAAAGTGAATATAATACATGCATACTAAAGGAATCAGCTGTTCTTTAACCCGCATATCTCTGTTTGTTTGTTTATTTATTTATTTTCCCTTTGTACAAAGTTGCCAACGTTTATAATTTAATAATACCTACATACATACATATATTTTTAAATTTTCTTGTGTTCATAACTGGCAGACTTGCAGGTCATCTAAATTATTTTACAATTTTTATTTTTCATTTTACGTTAAATATTTCTTATTTTAGTGCTTTAAAGGCAACTTTAAAATATATTTAAAAATTTGCAGCGTTTGAGCAAAATTAGACTTTTATATCAGGTTAGCTAAGCCGCCATTATTTTAATTAAATTAAAATTTTTAATAAATATTTATGGGAAGAACCACTACAATTTTATAAGTATGACCTCCAAATCTAAAGTCGATTGGCAAAACTTTCTTTGAATTTTCTGTAGTTTTCGTTTTTGCTAGATGCTTTATATGAAAAAATTCGACCCACCTTAATGTACATATCGTCGCAGGAATTAAAGAACGCTGTTACTGACAAAACATTTAAAGTTTACCAGAGCCAAAAAGTCTGTATAAAAGTAGAAAGAAAACACTGGAATTTTTCAAAACGCAGACGGCGTAAGTGAATTCCTTTTCATCATAGAAATCTGGGACAGGGACCAATCGAGAACGCGTATTTTTTCCCTGATAAAAATGATTCAAAAACGTATTTTCGATTTTTTGTCAGTTACAGAGTTCTTAATTTACTTATAAATACATTTTATGTACTGTACGCATATTCTCTATATATGTACATATAACAAGTGATAAATATCAAAAGGCCTTCTGACACGCTTCTTCAAAATACAATTCATATTCTTTGGAATGCACCAGATTTTTTAGCAGGCCCATGATTGCACTAAAAATATCAAAATAAAAGCTTGTATTTTGAACCTTTTTCGTAGAGAAATAGTACCATTTGAGTCCTCAATATATTTCACGGACACTAATTTGTAATTATTTTTGTTTCATTTTGATTATCAAAAACTCATTGCAAAAAATCTAAATTCTTAATAGAATATTAGATCTAATTAAAGCGTTTCTGACGAAATAAAAATTAAGTTAAAAAAATGATCACTCTTATTGGGATTCGAACTCAGATTTCCAGACCATATAACTGCTAAGAGGTGGACGCCTAAAGAAATATTTTTTCATATTACTTTTTTCTCAAGATGTCAGAGTTGAGGCCTGATCTCCGGAGCTCTTGTATAGTAAGCCAACACACTAACCACTAGACATTTTTTTAATTTGCAATCGTTGATCATCTATTTTTTTGGTTTCATTTCCTTCCAACACACTATACATTTTAAAATGCAAATATTTGCAACATTGGTAACCCAGACGACATAATCCCTTAACAATGGAAACATGTAGTTGAGATTTATTTTATTTTTTTTTATTCCATTACTCTCTTTTTTTTTTGTTATTTAAATAACGGTTTATTAGTTTGTGGTATATGTACATATGGATAAACATAGTCTTTAATTTTTCCATATTTTGTTTTTGTTTTTGTTTTTTTTTTTTTTTTTAAGGGAGTTTATCAACATGTTTTCGCATAATTTTCTTCGGTTCGTTGGTTTTGAAAGTCAAGGTTTTCTAACTACTACTTTTGCCTTTAAATTTGTAATGATTTTGGGTAAGATTTTACTTGTGCTTACATGTAAATACTATTCGTAATATTGGTATTGTAAACTGCAAGAGTGTGGTTGTAACTTGGTGGCCATCAATGTTAAAAACGCAAAATAAAACATATATTCCGTAGCAAATTAGTAAAAGGAAATGAAATTAAAGAAGAAAGTAGAAACATTTCTTTTAATTCAATTTTTTTACAGTTACATACATAGATATATACTTGGAAATTAGGCGATAACATTTTAAAAGTGTTTGTGTGCATAGTACATACACATACAAAGAAACAGATTAAGAGAGTTGTTTAAGGATAACAAACGAGTTTTTAATGGGACTTTATATTTTGTTTTAGAAACTTTTATATATTCCTTGTGTTTGTTTGTCTTTTCCTTTCTCCTACTCTATATTTTTGTAAATATGTATGTATTTATTACAACTTTTTGATTAAAAGTTAAACCTTAAATGACATTTTTAAAGATAACCATTTTATTTTATTTGGAAATGACTACATACATATGTTAGATGTGTTCATTTGATATGTTAATTAAAAATTGATTTATTTCTATATGACTAATAGTACTTTGGGTCATATTAACCCTATTTAAGAAAAAAAAGTAATAAAAAAGCTTAAACGGTTTGAGAAATTAAAATGATTTTAAATTTCATCTGAAATGTTACTTACACATACATACATACATAATTGGCCATTATAACCCTGTTTCAGGGTTACGACATAGCTTCTTGCAGCACTTATGTTGTGTGGGTCAATTCTTATCCATGAGTACCGGGATCTACAGCAACGTCAACTCCGAATGACTCTCAGAGCTTTTTCCAGAAGACAGTTAAGAGGTAGTTGTCGAAACAAATATTTTTTAAAATTTCTTTCTTTCAACATGATAAAGCTGGGGTTTGAACCCAGAGATCTTGTCTAGTAAGCCGACACACCTAAAAGGCTATATTTGAAAAATTCAAAAAAGAGAAGACCAACCAATAATTAGTGGAATCATTGTTAAAATTAGCCTTATGTATGTAGTTCTTTTCTTGGTGAATTATGAATTAATTTAAAATGTGGTTGTCATGGGATGGAAGTGATCCAATGAACAAAGGTGTTTTAGTATATTAAATTGAGTTCTTTAAAATACTTGGTGTTCCATGAAAATGCTATGATTTTCGAACAACTTCCTGATTTGATTTGGCTTAAAAATAAACACCCGCCAAAAGATTGCTTCCAAGTCCTTAGCATAATCATGGATGAAATCGACCTGAAGTAGTTCTCTTTTTTGGTAAAACACCAATGAATTTAACATATGGTTATCATAAGTCGAAAGTGATTAAAAGACTTAAATAGTATTTGTCTTGCTAAGAAAGAAATGTTTTAGAATTTTAAAAATTAAATAATATTAGCAAATTTATTTATCATATCTGTGGAATTTTGAAAAAATGTCTCCTTTCGAAATAAGACAATTTTCCAAGATTTTTATAGTAAATATTGAATTTCCTTGTCCTTCTTTTGCTCTAATCCCCGTATTTCTACGACCCTTGGAACGCAAGATATGCAGTTGACTAGTCGACCTCTTTCAGACTTTCCCCCATTTTCAATTTGACAAAACGACTTCTTTCAGAGAATTAAGAAAAATTTGAAAAATTTAATGCCTATAGAAAGTTTTTTTTAATTTTTATTATTATTTTTTAATTATTTGCATATTGTAGCGAAAAATTTAAGTATTTTTTTTTTAATGAAATCGAAATATTTTTTCCAGATCAACTTCTTTCAACCTTTTTTTCATATTCCATTTAAACAAAACAACTTGTCTTGACTTAAGCGATTAAAATAATTTTCAAATTTAATCAAAAAAATTTTGACAAAACGACTTGTATGGTGGAAGCTAATTTTTTCTTTAAAATCTATTTAACAAAAAGTCTTAAATTATTTTTTTTGCAGTTTTAAAGAAAACTATTGCTTCTGGAGAGAAAAAAAGGTCGCACAATGTTCGTTAAGTATTTGTGTATAATATCCAAGTTCAAAACTTCTTTAATTTTCTAAGCAATAACTTCTATTAGCCTTTTTATCTGCTTTTTTGCTCTAAAGTTGTTGATTTAGAAAGAAGACGTTTTGTCAAATGTCCACAGATATATTCTTGACTGCTAAATTTTATTTTACAAACTCTTTTTAGCCTCTTTATATGTAATTTTTCTCTACTTTATTTTTTTTTTTTTTCAATTACTTATAAGATGTTGTTGTTACACTAATTTAAAATATTTCAATACTGTGTATAAGATATTTTGAATTTAATTTTAAATTTACACATCCAGGACGTACTTTTTTCAGTATGACATTTAATTAAGACAGAATTAAAACTCACATATACGTTATATGCGTACGATATGTAGATGACGATTTAACACCATCATCAATGACATTCGAGTGTGTTGGAGTAAAATAATAATGAAATGAAAGTGTGTGAGAGAGAGAGAGAGAGAGAGAGAGAGAAGGAGAAAGCGAAAGGGGAATACTCAATGTCATATCATATGTGCTAAATACATAAACTTCCTGATGACACTGACAATGATTGACATGGGCTAATACCCAGACTATTTACTTTATAAATGTCACATATACAAACACATGTACGATTACAACAAAAACAAATGCTTACAATAGATATACAGTTTTATACATAGACGGTGATATGCCCACAAAACGGTAAATATGTTCATATTTTCCACATATCGTCATTGCTAAAAGGAGAGACAAAATATATTTTAAAACAAAAATTCAACATATCGTCGTGCGGGAGTTTAAGGCGTATAGAGCACTTAAACTCCCGCACAACGATATGCAAATACATTTGAATACAATTAACCATTACTTATACAAGAGTTGAAACGTGAAGAATTGATTTATTAAAAAAACACATTTAAGTGTGGCTTGATAAAGGGCGTCATATTTATAGGCGAAACTATTTGTTCGGTGTAGTAACGCTTCAGTGTGGTTAGTTTAAAATCAGTAAATCAGAATTTGGTTTTCATAAAAAATACACACTTAAAATTCAAAGTTCGATATCGGTTAAAATCGAATTTAATGCGCGCAAGACTCAATATTGTTTTATTACACATAGGCGTGGTGGTGATGATTCAATCTTGTCTTAATATTAAAAATGAATGTTTTAAAAAGCTTAAAAATCGTAATGTATATTATCAGAAAATCTTTTTTTATCATATTTAACAGCTATAAATATATGGAAAATCACTTTAAAACTGACGATACACATGATCTTATTTTACGTAAATTTACAATTCAACAGACGTCATACTGAGTGAGAATACATACAATGGCAGTTACATTCGCACACACACGTTCACACGTTTTAAAAATACTCCATTGTTTCTTTTTTCCTTTGCTTGCGATGTTATTTTTTTAGTATGGAATCAATTAGTGTAAAGTGAAATGTCATTAAATGGGATTAAATTCAATTTCCGTTATAAGATTTTGTATTTTCTTTTTCTTTTATTAAATGTCAAAGGGTATGTGACCACCTGAAAGATATTTCTTTATTTTTGCAGATATTGAACTTAAGGAAAGACTTATCGCTTGCGTGAAAAAAGAGGTGAAACAGTTGATGGAAGAGGCTGTCACAAAGAAATATATACACGAGGAGAGCAGTTCCATAACATCTCTCTGTGGTGCAGTAGAAGCCTGCCTTAGTCATGGTTTACGTCGAAGAGCGCTGGGCCTATTTAAAACATCTTCAACCACAGCTCTTATACAGAAAATAGCGAAAACCTGTCCTGAGGCTGACTATGTAAGCCAACGTTTATTGGAAATCGAAATTGCAAATGAGAGCACAACAGTGGCGGGCAAACGTTCCTCTTCAAGCAGCGATAGTATTATTAAGCCCAAACTATTAAGTAAAGGTAGCAGTAGTTCAGTGACAACGATTAATACAGTGTCCATAAGTTCATCATCGAGCAGTCCAGTGGTCAAGTGAGTATTAATAGCTTAACGACTGATTTTTCCCATAATAGGAAAATGCTCTAACAAAGCTCATTTTACTCACAAGATACCTGTGGATACGTGTAGCTTTATATGAGAAGCGCTTGGCAAAAATCATAGAACATCTGGTAAGCAACGCAATTAATTACTATGATCGTGATGCGCTGGTCGCAGATCCCGATTATGGTTCCATACTTAGTTCACTGTTAGTGGGACCATGTGCTTTAGAGTTTACTAGAGCTAAAACAGCCGATCACTATTGGTCCGATCCTCCGGCAGATGAATTGGTAGGTACTAACGTGTAAAAAAATATATATCAGTTTTAAATTTTTCTAATTTCAGGTACAAAGACATCGTATAAGTTCGGGCAACCGTACACCGCCTACTTGTCATCGACCCATTATAAATTTTAAACGTAGTCTACATACTAGTTCGGAGGATACAAGCAGTGGTTCATTCAAAGCGAGCTCACCGGCCAGTGTTGCTAAGGATTATGTGGAATCGTTGCATCAAAATTCACGCACAACTTTACTCTATGGCAAAAATAATGTGCTCGTATTACCGGTATGTATTTATTTAAAGTTTTTAGTATAAAAGAATACACATATCACAGAATAAATGTTTAACTTTTTTTTTAGAAAGATGTAGCTGAACCCATGCCCGGCTATTTAAGTCTACATCAAACTGTACAATCCTTGACTATTAAGTGGACTCCGAATCAATTGATGAACGGCTATACCGATGCTGATGGCAGTGATATGAGCTCATACTGGACGTATGCTTTAAATATTAATGTCGATGAAATTGTTTATGTTCATTGTCATCAGAATTGTGGTGAAGATACTGGTGGAACTATTATATTAGTAGGGCAAGACGGTGTACAAAGACCGCCTATACATTTTCCAGAAGGTGGACATTTGCAATCGTTCTTAAGTTGTTTGGAAACAGGTCTTTTGCCCCATGGTCAATTGGATCCACCTTTATGGTCTCAGAGAGGCATAGGTAAAATATTTCCTTGGCCCAAGAGTGTTAGACGTCGTATATTACCATCGGTTATGGAATCCGCCGATGAAACACCCATCGATTATGTCTTCCGAGTTGTTAGTAAAAGCCAGCATGAAGAGTTTTGTAAGTCTTAAAAAAGGCTTCTAAAAATATGATTTTTGTAAGAATTTTAATTTTTTTTTTACTTATTTTACAGTGGCTACCCATCCAATATTAGAATTGGGGCGCACTAGTCCTAGACGAAAACATTTAGGTAGTTGTTCCACTACAGGTAGCAGTGATTGTTCTAGTAAAAGTCTATCGATGGATCAAAGTACAACTGAACCACCTCTTGTAAGAAATTTTAATTATAATTCTTGAAAATTTACTTTTATTAAAAACGTGCGAAATAGAATTATTAATGTCCTTATATGGCTAGACATCTTTATTGAGGTTATTTGTGTTGTGTCTTAACTTATAGTCAAATTAGGCAAATAATTGACTAACAAACAGTTTCTTAAAACAATAAAACAATACACCAATATTTTCATAAAATAGAGAAAATTGTAGTTTTTGGGTTATTCGCAAAGACCTGCTAATGGATAAATCCTCAAAAGTTCACATTAGCAGTCAGACGCAAAGAATTGGCGCAATGATCAGTACTTACATACATACTGTAGTATGTGCTCCGCAGTACTAAAGCTTTACATGACGAACGTCTTAGTGCTAAAGCTTTTTCTTTTCATCGGGAAAGAGCGTAAAGAATAATACAAGTTCAGTTCCAACTCTTTAAAAAAAAAGACCGAACATTAACTTCTAGCTATTCATAATTGATCATTACAAGCCTGTGTCAGGGCTTCTCGCAGCACTTTTTTTTATCCATGAGTACCGGGACCTACAGTTTAAAGTCGACTCCGAACGACAGACTTGAGAAGCTTTTTTATGGCAATCAAGTACTCCCAGAGCTTTTGCCAGAAGACTACTAAGACGTAGTCGCTGAAATCAAATATTTTTATTATATTCCTTTTTTACAAGATGCCAGAGCTGAGATTTGAACCCGGCGCCATCGTTTTAGTAAGCCAACAAACTAACCAATAGACCACGGCGGCTCAGATTTATAATTTGTTAATACCGGAGCCAGGTAGTCACAGAACTTCTCTTTCCTTCCCCTATTCTAGCCGAAATATCTGAAAGTAATTCACGATAACACGGCGAGGGTTTAACCGCTGCCATTGTTCAAAAGAATAGTAGTGACTGTACCAATTATTTTTTGTACACCTCAATATACAAATAAGTCTTTTGGGCTAGATGGTATACCAGCACTGGTTTTTAATCAATACTCTTACGCATCCATTAGCTAAACTTTTCGGGGTGGTTTATCCTCAGAGTAGAAGGGGCGATGCCAGCAAACCGAAAAATTCCCTCCCAATAGCAGTCTATTCCAAAGTTATGGAGTGAATAATGAGAAATCATAACCTTAAAGGTGTTTAGCGTTGAATAATTAGGCCGCCCCACTAATGACTTATTGGCATTTCTCTCTGAAGGCTCTGCAAATAGCTTGATGCAGTTTGGAACGCATCTTTCATTTCGAAACTTGTTTCTTTCGGTGTAATGGATGATACTTACCTGAAAATTTTATATTTCTCTTAAAACATTAAATCAACTTTTTCTTACAGATTCAAGCTAGTCAAACAGCAAGTATTGAACTGGTTTGTTCAACAATGAGACGTCAAATTATATCCCGAGCCTTTTATGGCTGGTTAGCTTATTGCCGACATTTATCGACCGTTAGAACGCATTTATCTGGCCTGGTGAATGGACGAATAACACCCGACTGTAAGTTTGTAATAAAATTGTAAAAAATTTTAAAAATTTCTTTAAAGTCTCCATATAAAAAACATCTTTTTAGTGGCTGCCAATGAGTGTGGTTTAACAAAGGAAAAATGGAAAGCGTTACATGAAAATGGCGTTATTAGTAGCCATGAAGAGCTTTTCCGTTTGGTGTACTTCGGTGGTATCGTCCATGATTTACGTAAAGAAGTTTGGCCATATTTATTGGGACATTACAGGTACTTAACAGAAAAATAATTTTTTATTTTCAAAGTATCTCTTGACGCAATCGATGTTTGACTTTATCATAGCTTTGGGACGACCATTGAAGAACGCCAAAAATTGGATGATACCAACAAACATTATTATGAAACTACGATGAGTGAATGGCTGGCTGTAGAGGCTATTGTAAGGCAAAGAGAAAAAGAAAAGAATGCTAAGGCTATGGCAAAAATTTCGGCTGAAAATAAACGTAATGGTGTTCAGTCAACCGGTAAACATGTGTGCCATCGAACTGAAATTGATACTGGCGATGTAATAGATAATGATGTCTTTGATGATCATGATTTCTCTGATATCTCTGATCCTGGTATGGATTTTGATGATGACATTCTGATGGGCATACAAGAAGAAAAAGATTCAGGAAATTGCGAAGATGAAGAAGATCTGTTGGAAGAAGCTGAGGAAGAAGATTATTTAAAAAAGGAAACCATGGACAACACGCTAGATGAATTGAACATTAAAGAAAGGGAACTAGAAAAAGAAGACCTGTATGAACAAAGAGAAGCGCAGTCATTAGTTGAGGCAGATGAAGAAACTATAGAAAATAAAATGATTCAAAATGAAATAACTGATAACGCTTTGAAAGAAAATGAATTACAAGAAGAAATCGAAGAAAATAAGGCAGCTTTAGCAAACAAACTGGAAACAACCACCGATGAACCTACTCATATAGTTTGTGATATGGAGGATAACGAACCTCTTTCTCTACAGGAACATTGCTTTGCAGAGTCAGAACCCGAAACAGGTTTAACACCTGAACAAGGTGGACTCATATTATTGAGCATAAAAAGTTCTCCTTCTACTTCTTCTTATGAAACAGTGGGCAATGAATTTACTGAAATGTTAGAAATGGTTCATGATAATGTTCTGCCTATCGAAAAAAGCGTTGTAGAGATTTTCAATGAACCACCAATACAGGAACATCATTTTAAATTGGAAAATAAAGAAGAGGAAGAAGCCATGGAAGCTTTAGAGTTAAACATTGTCGACGACGGCAATCCCCGTAAATATCACAGTGTTGAAGATGTTAGAGAGATGAGTAAAATGACTCATGCAGTTATTATTACTGAAGCAGCATCTAATGATGCTTTAGAGTACACAGCTGATGAACCCACCGAAGATACTTCTCGTAAAACAAGTCTCATATCACCTATGAATGAAGACATCACCGTTGTGGCATCATTAGATGCTTTACAAGAACCTAAATCAGCATGTGTTTCACCAGCTAGTTCTAATGGTGGTGTCTACAGTGTGAGTGTTATATCTTTTCAATTTAAAAGTTTTATTAAAAATTGTTTGTATGCCTTTTATAGTGTGAGTTTCTGGAAAATTTTGCTTTAAATTTACATCGTATTGAAAAGGATGTCCAACGCTGTGATCGTAACTACTGTTATTTTGCTAATGATAATTTGGATAAATTAAGAAATGTTATAACCACGTAAGTAATATAGTACATATATATTCATAAATATGGGCACAACACTTGTGCATTTAAATTCTTTACGATAAAAAAAGACCTTTTAAAGTTTTTCTAATTATTGGTAAAATAATATCGTCAATGGAATTAAAGAACGCTGTAACTGAACTGGTGAACATTTAAGGTTCTGTCAGTTACAGCGTTCTTTAATTCCATCGACGATATTTTGAATTGAGACCTACAAGCTATTGTGTAGTTGATACCTATGAGAAAGAGAAATATTAGGGTGAACTGTTTTGGTGCTCTTTATAATGTGATTAATGATTTTGGTCCTGTAGATAGTTTTGTGGCATTCTATAGTTGTTTAGAGTTGTAAAGTTGTGAACGTTAGATAGTTTTTCTAATATAAGGCATTCAGAAAACATATTCGTACCAGAAATTTCCATAATTTATTGTTAGTGGGAATTCGTTGAATGTTGTCGAAACTTGTCTAGGAAAATACGTCAGATTTTGTTGAAAATCATGCTCCAAATAATGCCTGAAAAATTTTAACAAATTATAATTGATATATATATATATATGTATATAGAAAACGTGTATATACATATATACACGTTTTCTTCCTTTTTAAAGCTATTATTTTGTTTTTATTAAATTAGTATTCAAAGACTATAACACCCAATTTAAACAATGCCTTTACGACCACGTCTTTTCATTGTCCCTTTTGCTTTGAAGGCGAATGGGTAAAACAAAGACTTGTTTAGTTCGTTTTTTGATTTCTGCTACATTAGACTAAAAGGTACATTGCTATCATTTGTACATTACCGAGACTACGTTTGACTAGAGTGAAGTTCTGTGACTAACTGTCTCGGCTATGAACAAGATAGTTTAAGTTTTAGACCTGATCCAATATCTTCTTTACACATAAGTGAATGTAAAACAACTTTGTGTGAAGAGTATATTATTAATGTCTCCATTGCCTTTTATGCGGAATACCACCAGCCTCGACAACGAAAAAAGGGTGAAGGTAAAGCTTTTTTTTTAATAGAGTGAAGTTTTGGTGTAAATTTATTGAACAAACAAACCAAACTGACAATTTTTTAAAGACAAACATATACATAAATGAATGTATAAGTAGATAGGTTTTCATAGAGTATATAAGTTTGTTCAGTGGGATATGATTTTCATTTATATTAGTTTTGAAAAGATAATTTTTGTCTAATACAGGGCGTTTATTTAGAGGTATAGAACTTCGAATTAAAATAAAACACAAGAAAATCCTTTTAATGTCCATCAATTTGGCTTTATTGGAAGGATAATTTTATGCCATTAATGTTTAAATATGATTTCGGGCATGTTGCCGCCGCGGCTAGCTCGAATAAAGCCAATTCTACAGGTCCAATTTTCAATTTTTTGGGGGGTCGTGGCATACTGGTAGAGCACTTGCACAGAAACTCACACGACCAAGGTTCAATTCCAGCGAAGGACAAAATTATAAAAATAAATATTTGCGGTTTTCTAAAATTACAATTTAAATTAAAAATTAAATTTAAATAAAATAAGAGGTTCCCCCCCCCTCCAGCAAGACCATCTGCAAGAAACCGCCCCCTGACATTTCTAATCTATTCCACCTGAAACCAATGATCAGGAGTACAGCGCCACCTTCTGGGAAGATAACAGCTAATCTACTGAAGACGCTCACCATCCACCGACAGATGAGGCCATTGCTGTTTGATCATTTGAGGGTGAAGGTATAACACTGGCTCTTGAGTGGACAAATTACCAGCAACTTGTTTCATCAACAAATAAAAAGGCGCAAAAAATACAAAATCTATGAAAAAAAAAAAAAAAAAAAAAAAAAAAAAAAAACACTTCTATCAACCATCTTCACATTCCAATACAATGCACACTGCATGAGTAGGGGTTTACCCCTGAGTATTGGTCTTAAAAAAAAAAAAAAAAAAAAAAAAAAACCCACTTTTTCGAGCATATGGGGCCGTATGTTGGCTATAACGCCACGAATGTTGGCTTCCAAGTCCCCTAACGTTTCTGGTTTGTTGGCGTAGACGAGCGACTTCACATATCCCCAAAGAAAATAATCCAATGGTGTCAAATCACACGATCTTGGTGGCCAATTGACAGGTCCATTCCGCGAAATTATGCGCTCATCGAATGTTTCCTTCAATAAATCGATTGTGACGTGCGCTGTGTGGCATGTAGCGCCGTCTTGTTGGAACCACAACTCATCCACATTCATGCCATCCAATTCGGGAACAAAATAGTCGGTTATCATGGCTCTATACCGGCCTCCATTAACGGTAACTGACTCTCCAGCATTATTTCGGAAGAAGTATGGCCCAATGACTCCACCAGCCCATAGAGCACACCAAACAGTCAGTTTTTGTGGATGTAATGGCGTTTCAAGGGTCTCATGTGGATTCTCTTCACTCCAAATGCGGCAATTTTGCTTGTTGACGTAGCCATTCAACCAAAAATGAACAAAATTTTGCGATGAAAATCAGCATCGAGATCAATCTCATTTTCGGCCCATACACCAAAATCACGACGCATTGCATGGTCTCGCGGCTTTAATTCTTGCACAAGCTGGATCTTGTAAGGTCGCAAGCCAAGATCTTTGCGCAAAATCTTCCATAAAGTTGATGGACAAAGCTCCAATTGCTGTGCACGGTGGCGAAACGATTCATTCGGGTTCTCTTCAACACTTTGCTCTACAGAGGCAATTGTTTCTTCGGTGCGCACTGTTCGACGTCTCTGCGGATGCGTATTATCACATAGAGTAAACGTAGTGCGAAAACGATCCATGGTTAACCGAATTAATTGCTCTGATGGACGATTATGTCGACCATAAAATGGACGGAGCTTGCGGTAAACTTCGCGAACTGAACCATTATTTTCGAAATAAATTTGCACGATTTGCAAGCATTGTTCTTTTGTCAACCTGTTCATGATGAAATGGCAAACCAAACTAAATATTAATCACTTGACATATGACAAAATGACCTCAATAAAAAAACACCCTGTACGTTATCTATATAAACAAAAATTATAGGGGCTCTAAAAAGTATGCATTTTAGAATTCTAAAGTTTGAACTCTATTATTTGCAGCCAGAATTACAGTATAAAACGGGGAACACTTTTAAATAGTGCTAAATTAGACACTGAGTTGCAATTCCACTTTTGTCCAGCAAATAGTGCTGTAAAATATATAATATTTACTCTAAATTTAATGTTAAACGAATGCCTTTAAATTTTTTGGTAACAAATACTTTTTATATATACTAATTAGATACGTATGGGAGCATTTAGAAGTGGGTTACATGCAGGGCATGTGTGATTTAGTAGCACCTTTGCTTGTTATTTTCGATGATGAAGCCCTAACTTATGGTTGTTTCTGTAAACTTATGGAACGTATGATCGAAAATTTTCCTAACGGCGGAGCCATGGACATGCACTTTGCTAATATGAGGTAAAAAAAAAAATATATATAAATATTGGAAATATTTTTGTAATTTGTAAGTTTCTAAAAATCGCATATTATTTTTCTACAGATCGCTTATACAAATCTTGGACTCGGAAATGTATGATTTAATGGATTCGAATGGTGATTACACGCATTTCTATTTCTGTTATCGTTGGTTTTTATTGGATTTCAAACGTGAACTGGTTTATGACGATGTTTTTGCTACTTGGGAAGTAATTTGGGCTGCTAAACACGTTGCCTCAGGACATTTTGTTTTATTTTTAGCTTTGGCTTTACTAGAAACATACCGGGATATAATTTTATCAAATAGTATGGATTTTACTGATGTTATAAAATTTTTTAATGGTAAGGAAAATAAACAAAATTTTTTTATTAGATTTTTAATTTTCTTAATTTTTTACAGAAATGGCTGAACGTCATAACGCCCAATCAATATTGCAGTTGTCACGCAGTCTGGTATTGCAATTGCAGACAATAATTGAAAATAAATAAATTTCAAACATAAAATCATCAATACTCATTGCAATTAGAACTGAAAAAAAAAGAATAATTTATTAGAAATACAAACACACAAACAAATGTCTGTAGTTATTGCAACATGTTAAAAAAAACAGTAGATTTGTTTGCTTGCAACTCAACTTCAAAGGCACACATTAAAGTAGAAGGCATATCACTTCACGTTACATTAAAACATTTTAAAAACCGTTTTTAGAACAACAAAACAAAGTGTATACACACACATGTATGAAAAAAGTTAATTATAGTAAATTAAACAAACAAAAAAAAAAAAAAGAAAATTAAAATTGTAACAACAACAAAAGTATAGTAAATGCTTAAGGTAGGAAATTTATTTTGATTTATTTTTAATTTAAATTTTGATTTATGCGCAACAGACTCAAGGCGAATTGAATACAATAATGAAATAATATTTGACATCTCTCCCACCTCCATATACTGCAAAAATTTTTGACAGCTTCAAAGAGTAAAGGCCTATTTAGCCAAACGTAAACGTAAACCCGTAAATATAGTCGTGTCAGCTATTCGTTTCTGTTATATGAAAAGCTATACAAGTGGTTACTCAAGCGTAGAGTAATGTAAACGTATCGTAGCAACCTATTGAAAATAGAATTCTACGTTACTTTACGTGACATTTGCCAAGCAGTGTTGGGCTGTTTGTAATTGGAACAATATGGGGGTAATTTTACTCTTTATTTTTTTGGTACTTACATATTTTGGTACGTACATATATATTAAATAAATATAGTGTTTCAACATATATGTATATAACATATACGTAAAATATATGTATATAATATACATAACATATATGTACCTATAACCATAATACATTGTAGTAATATATGTATGTAAGTGGAAAACCAGAATTATAATTTAATTGCATATAAAAGTTATTCTATTATTCGACTTTTTTAATTAAATATTAATAACTATCCAAGCCAAATATACTTTTTAATACGAGTATCTTTATTTTTTACCGATATTTCGCTACTTCTTTGTGTAGCTTCGGCAAAAAATTTATTTTATTTATATTAAGTTTATAATGCTCTTATATTACATACATGTAAGTATATATACGATTGACACAAAACTTGGACAATATATAAGTTTAGTCAGGAGCCAGGTTTCTCTTAAGTTTAACAACGATAGGTGGCGCTATTGTCGTAATATTTCAATTTTTTTACTTATGGTACGATTTGGCTCAAATTCACAAAATATATTTATTAAACAAAAATAAGTATCCTTTTCTTTTATGGGCATTCAAACATAAAAAATTGTCAATATATTAAAAATAATATTATAAAATTTACTTTACGCCATAAATACCAACAGAATTTTATAATTTAACAGTAGGGCTTTATCTATATATGTACTTACATAAATAAAAATAAATGTTGTTCGTTTTTTCTCTTTTTAACGCGTTTTAAAAATCGAACACAAACATTTTTTTCTAATTTGGACAGGACAGCGTCTGTTGGGTCAGCTAGTATGTTTATATATAAAAATAAAGGAATTTTTATTTAAGATACCTTATGCTTCAAATATTATTAAAATTTAAATATAAAAGTTTAAACCATTACCATTTTAAATAATTTTCGTACTTCTTTCGCGTAATGTGCACATATTTTCGTACTTTTTCAAACAATCAAAAAAAATTAACAAACTGAATTGCCATCTCAATGTTTATGTATGACCAAAACAGCTGACACGATTTTACGTTTGGATAAGTGCAACTACATTCACGTTTACGCTACATTTACATTTACGCAACATTTACGAATTCTACGTTTGGCTAAATAGACCTTAACAAAAGAATAGGCAGCTGATTAGTTAAACGAACCGTACAATCAATTCGCCTTGAACAGGCGTATAAAGTAGTTGACGAGATCATAAAAAATATTATAAATTTATAGAGAGCTTATATGATAAGTATTGCATTCAAATTTGTTAAATAAGCTTAATAGGAGTACATATTTTTTTTATGCCTACGGTATTAAATATTTGAAAATTATTTGCAATTCTGTGCAATATATTGAACACAAATAATAAAAAAATCAGCTCTATATACATATTTCAGTTAAGCTATATTAAGTTTTTTCCAATCGGTAGTTAACAAAGAGCGGAATCGGGAAACCAGCTACATAGGTCTTCCTTGTAGATTTGTTTAGTATCTATATACATAAATACGTACATAAACATTTTTTAACTTTTTTCCCTATTGCTACATACTTACTTATTATTAAAAGTATTTTTATAAAAATTATAATTAGAATCACGGTTGACGTTATTGACCTCTATGGAAAATATATTGGTATTCTTCTTTTTAAAATGACTATTAGAACAACAACGAAACATTCTTGTAGCAAAGAAGTTGAAACGAAAATAACGCTAGAGGATTTCAAAAGTGAATAAAACCATTAAATCATTACATTTATGCTAATTGACACTTTTCTATTAAAGCACAAGTGTTGAGCACTTTTTCACGGGTTAATTTTTTCCATAAGGTTTCCCTTTACGTATTCTTTTACACTCATAACAAGCAATCCAGTTCGTTCAGAAAAGAATAATTTGTGAAAATTTTTTTTATTTGTAAATACGGCAGTAATATTATTGACATTTTCTTTTCTACAAAGAGTGAAAATTGGTTTTTAAGTTTAAATAAAATATTTAGTTGAAAAATTTTTAGTTTTTTCTTTTGCTAAATACATATATGTATATTTTTTTTTAAATTAAAACACATCTTTTTATAGTAAGTCATCGATACCTAAAATATATAAATATGTGTATTTAAAAAATATATAAAATAAAATAATTAAATATGAAATTTGTTGCTTTTTTACAATGAAATGAAAAAGAATATAAAATTTATATACATACCTATATAGTAATTATGATAATAAAAAAAATTATATATCTGTTAATTATATACATATATACATACCAAATATAGATTTATTATATTAAAATTATATTATTTGAATACAAGCTAGAAATACATACATACATACATACTTATTATATAAAAATTACTTAGTATCTAGAATGAAAAAAAAGTATACATAAAAAAGTAGAAAGTGTAACCAAGAACTTAAAGAAAAATAAGTATGTCTATAACTATAAAGAAATTAATATACAACATGCGACAGTTTGAAAAATTCTTTAAAATGTAAATGAAAAATTTAAAAAAAAATATTTTATTTGCGTTAGTTTGCTCTGGTTTTTGTGACATTAATTTACAGAAAAAAATTTGTTTGTATTGGAAAATATTTACACGAATATGAAAGAATATCACGATTAAAAATCTGTAATTTGACTTCGAAGGCTTTGATTAACGTTTTATTAACACCTTGTAGTTTTGCATTTAATTCAGTTAAGTGAGAGCATAAATCAGTGAAAAAAATATAACTTTGCTAGCCTTTCTACATCCAATAATTCATTGTATTCGTCTGGTCAATAATGTTCTCATTTTTTACAAATAATCTTATTTCCTTCAAACAATCTAAAAATCTTTCAAAACATTTCCGCGCCTTAACCAGCGTACAAAAGTATAAAAGTAAGCTATTGTACGACGAGTTTACTTCTAAATGTCGCTTTATTGAAAGTGTTCTACAGAATACAGTTTTTAGAACATAAAAAACTAATTCCTTAACAGTCCTTTTCAATCATACCATTTATATCGGTCAACTATGGTTCAAATTCTCTGCTACAACATGTTTTGGGTAATTTCATTGAACTTTCATTGTAAGAACTTCTCAAAAATGTTTAGCAAAACTGATATCAATTCAATTCTAGTTATTTTAAATAAAATTTAAAAAAAATTATTAATAAGTATTTAAATTTTAGTTCATTTCAATCAAAAAATATAATTTACAATGCCGCACACGTGCCATTGGTTCGCCATACCTGATCTAGATAACTGAAATTTGATCTTAACAGAAATCAGCTTGCTGATCTTCTAATCTCCAAATATTTATATGAAATTTAAATTGAAACGCTTGTACGCTGAGATAACTGAAAGACTTCCATTGCATTTCTCTTGTCATATATCATTACTTGTATACATAGTATGCACTCTATTATCTATTTCAGGTATGACAATATTCTTTTACGCAGCCTAAACCATCATTATAGTTAAATTTCAGAGAAAAAAAAACAAATTCTCAAATATACAAAATAGTAAAAATGCTCGTCCCTTTTCTGAACCAGTGCGGATTTATAAAATTACTTGGAATCAAAAAATTCGAAAATTTATTTGTTAAATTCATTAAACAAGTTTTGATTTTAGAATTTACAGAAATTTTTGTTCCAAGAGTTATGCAGATAAAATGAAAAATAAAAGAAGATTTTTCAAATCATGGATTACAATCGATGTCTTAGCACTGCAAGATATAAAATGACCAAAATTATTCGTTCATTTTAACTGATTTCCAATTATTTTAAAAATACAAAATATCACAGAAATATATATTAAACTGTTCTTGAATACTATATAAAGATATAAACACACAGACAAATACAAAGTTAATATACAGTCAACTCGAGAAAACGTGACCACTCAAAAGGGTGAACGTTTCACGTTCACCAATTTTGTTAAAATTTGGAACATAGTAGATAGACTCAACTACCGAAAGTACAATAGGGCATGTATTTTTATAAAATTGGACCTGGGGTGGTACCTCCAGTAAACTCTATATTGTAATTTATGTATATCTTAGGAACGGCTAAAACTAAAGTATCGAAATTGAATTGGTGGGTGTAGCGAAACACGCCGGGTTTGGGCTAGTCTATAATATCGTCGGTTGACAAGTAAAACTCACTAAGTGTAGTGGCTTAAACCTGCATTTAGTGAGTTTTACCTGTCAACCGACGATATATTTGCTTGATTATTCGAAATAGTGAACGATATTGAAAATGTGGGCTGCCGTGGTAAAAATTAGTAGACGTTATCGCGAGTTTACTGTATATAAAAAACGAAGGGAGAGAAAAAATGTAGAAATTAATTAGAAAAAGTATGTAATATTTATTAAAAACGAAACATCAATTATAATTGTAAAACAATAATTATTTTATGTTTATTATTATGGTCTTTATAAAAACAGAAATTGTTAAAAACAGTTTTCAAAGAACAATTTACCACAATTACTAGTTTAAATGAGTTTCCTTTTAATTAAACTTTATACAACACTACAAATTATTGTAATTCTAAGTAAATCGAGTGAGGCAATTAAATTAAAAATTAATTTTTGTCTTCCGCTAATAAGGAAATAACTAAACCCGTTTCACATAATCGGTATGCCAGAATAATACACTTAAAAAAATATTCCTATTTCTATATAAGTAAATATTAAATGGGTCCGGAATGCTTTCTCACTTTCTCAATTAAAAGTACATATTTATACCAATTGTGTACAAATTAGGAATATGCGGTAAATTATAGTTTCTATATAGGATTTTGGTTTTATTATTATTATTACTCGATTTGTTTTCATTTTCAAATTTTACTTATTATAAGCGGTAATTCTCTTCGTTGCAAACACCCTTGCAAGCCTTGCGAACAAGCAGTCGTAGAATTTATACCTACATTTCATTATTATTTGACATAGCTTGCAACACTTTCAAGGGCATTTGCAACGAAGAGTGATTACCGCTATTGTAATATAAAAAATCTCTAGAAAATATAGAAATTAAAAGAGAAATTAATCTAAAATTTCAGGCTTATGTAGATAAAAGTAACACGAAATAAAGGATTTTCCACTTCCAAAGACATTTTAACTTGTTTTTTCACATTTTAGTAACTCAAAAAAATAACCGATATAAGTATCGATATATTTTGATTAATATCAAATAGGTACTTTACTAGCGATATCGATTCAAGATTTCAATATAAATTAAAAATTTATACAATTTTTTTAAAAAATAGTTTTTTACTGTTAATGATTAAGTTTGCGATATGGTTTTTATATATGAGTTTTAATATTTATACAAATATTTTTAAAAAGTAGAAAAAAAAGAAAACAAACGTAAAAATAAAAATAAGTACACTCTCAGTGACATACAAATACGTACAATCAAAACTCCTCATACACATATTCCAATCCAACATTATATTTATACCTACATAAGTACATACATAATTGGCCATTACAACTCTTTTTCAGAGTTGCGGCCTAGCTTCTCACAGAACCCATGTTGTGTGCATCAATTTTTATCCATGAGTATCGGGACCTACAGTTTAACATCGAAGCCAATCGACAGACTTGAAAGGCTTGTTCATGGTAATCAGTTATTTGCCAGAAGACTTCTAAGAGTTTTCGCCGAAAGAAATATTTTTTTTTATATTTCTTTCCTTCAAGATGTCAGAGCTGGGGAACCATTATTTACAGGTACAACTACACTCAGAAAAAAAAATTTATGATTAATATATAACGTAAATAATAGTTTATACTATACTAAAATAACACGTAAATATATAAAACAAAAATTATTTATATACATACATACATATATACATACATACAAATATATAGAAAATACAACATTGTTATATATGAAATATTATTAAAATTAATAATTAAAAAAATATACATACAAACATATATTTACACAATATGTTATAAAACAACATAAAAAAGTAGAAAAATATAAATACATATATACTTACATATACATATATATACATAAATATATATTTATTATTGCATATATTAATACAACAAACTAGGAAAAAGTATATACACATACATAAATATAACAAAATTTATCAAATAAATATATAAAACATCAAATAACAAAAAAAAAAAAAAAAATAAAAACAACAAAATAAATGGAAAATATATGTTATTGTTTATAAGAAAATTGTATTGCATTTTAATTTTTTCCTTCACCTAAAGAATAAATGGAAAGCAAACACATTAAGGTATTCAGGAGTCCTACAGAATCTGACTGTTGATGGAACTAGAATTGAAATCGAAAAAAAAGGTTTTGGTATCACAGAATCCAATATTATCGATTTTTTGTTTAAATCACATATCACATATGCTACCATAAAATGGTGTCACACAGTCTTTTCTCAGATATAATCTGATAAACTAAGCTAACAGCTGTAAAATTTTCATTGTTTGTTTTGATTTTTATTTTAACACAGATTTATTATTGTTGAAAAATACTCACACATACGGACATATAATTTAAAGTAAAGTATATACGTAAATATATAAAATAAAATTTATTAAACATGTTTTAATTGGCACAGAACGATTATTTTTTTCACTCGGAGTCATCAGATTCGATTTGAAAGCAGCAATGAAGCCAAAAAGGTACAAGTAGAATAATTTTTTATTTTAGATTTACAATTTAAAGTTTTGCCCCGATATTCCTGTAAATAGTTAGTTAAGCTTAATCTAATATAGTTAAAAACAAAAAATATTTTTCGCCATATAGGCAAATACATTTAATATACATAATATATGAAATGTATTGCTTTGCAGAGACGAAATGGCCATAGAGACATGCTTATCCCCAAGGCAATACATTTCATATATTATGTATATTAATCTAATATATAAAAATTAATCTAAATTTTGATGTCACCACTAACCGCTGAAGGAGATGGATCGGTTTCAGCCAAAATTCCAGGGTACTTCGGGGTTAGTCTGTAGATTGTTTATGTGAAGTTTGCTCGAAATCCGGGCATTGGTTCCGGAGATATGGCATTTAGATTTTCCTATATATTCCTATACAAATTCAATTACCCAATTCACAAAACGTTATATTGTTGTAGATTATCGTTAAATGGCATTTCATTTTGTGAACACTTTGTCGTAAATATTGTTGTAGATATTATCCAGTGTTATCAAATTTCTTAAATAAAAAATTTAAAAAGAAGAAGAGAAGAAAAACATTTCAAACAATTTTTAAAATACATTTGAAAAATAAAAAAAAATAATAAAAAAAAGTTTTCCAACTCTGGTGTATTGATACGACATTTCGAAAACATAGGAAAAATTTTCGTACATGTGGTAGTAGTTTTTAACATGGAAATTACCAACAACATTATGTACAATAGTTGTAGTTTGTCATAGTTTCTACCGATCTACGACAACTATAACATTTTGTGAATTGTGAATTTTTATATATTATGTTTATATTTTCTAAATTTGGCCTGAATGACTTCATGGTCAAGGAAAATCATCAATCAGAAAGTAGGCGTGGTACCTCCCATGCAAGTTAAATATCAATTTCTTTATATCATAAGAAGTGTTAAAGCTGAAGTTTCTGAGTTTGATGTAATTGATTTCGTAGTCATTAAAAATCATCATTCGAAAAATGTGTACAAATGGTAGCGGTAGGTGTAGCGAAGAACGCCGGGTTTAGGCTAAAGTAATTTATTATTATTAAAAGTAATTTATTTATCCATATTTCGCTATTCCTTTGTGTAGCGTCCTCAGATATCTGTGTCGGCCTGTATATTACTCATGACCAATAGGAATATTAGTAAATAGTCAAATAACATTAAAGGAAACTAACTTGTTATGATCATGCATATTTCCTCTTTTAATGCTTCTTATTACAAATTCCAGAGGTCAAAGAAGGTAAAACAAATATATACATACATATGCGTACTATGTATATATACATACATATGTATACATAAGTCTATTTTCAAAACCATACTGCTTAAAATAGTTTTCATATTTTGAATTGTTTGGAAAATAATTTGCATCTTTACCACACTATTGATGCTGTTGAAAAAATTCTCTCGCTATTAAGTTTCCCTCGCAATAACAGTAATACTACTATAACGCTATACTAACTAACAAAACCATAATAAAGCAATTTTTTTTTGCGGTCATTAGAATACACAAGAGAAAAAAACCTAGAAAATATATCAGTAATGACGTGGATAGAAGATGTAAACAAACTGAGAAAAACCACAAAAAATACTACAGCTCACACATATTCACAAACACTTACTTAAGTATGCACACATAACCTACCCAAATGGAAAATAAAGAAAGTAAGAAACAATAATAAAAACAACCTACTTTTAGCAAAACAAAACAAACCAGATAACAAAAATAATACATACGTGTACAGAAGACAAAGAGAGTTGGAGAAAGTATGAACTGAGCATGCCTTAATGAAAAATAAAAGTTAATAAGAGAGTGGGAGAGAGAGAGAGAAAGTTAATGGAAAAGCGAAAGCAAAAGAAGCAAAAATATATTGAAAAATTATATCAGAGTTAACAAAACGGTAACTTTACAATCATTATTAACAGTTGCTGGCGAGAATTGAAACCGTTAACACGTTTTATAAAAATTACAAGATACAGTTTTAAACTTAAAAGAAATATTAAAGTTTTTGGGGAATTTGCCTGTGTGTGTATTACCTGTGTATATAGATTATACAGTATAGTATACAAATATTTCCTTTTTTTTAGAAAACGCTTTGAATAAATTATCAGAAATTAAAAAAATTGTGCATTTAAGACTATATATTACCAGTTTTCAAATTACCAGAAATTTGAATTCTTTATCATTAAAAACAAAACAAAAAAAAAAAAAAAAAATTAATACGAAAATTAACTTCAACATGAAAATGGTACAAATGAATAATCCAGGTAAAGCAAAACTAATAATTATAGTATTGTAGCCCATATTGTTTAAGTTTTTATTGAGCACAACTGTTTGTTAGTAGTTGTAACAGAGAGGAAGTTTAACATTGAAATTGAAAGTTTTTTTTTTTTGTTTTTTATTTTGCTACCATTACACGAGTAACTGCTACAATGGCTTCATCTAGACTTGGTTTTCCATTAATTTCCCGTTTGTTTATTTTACAAATTTACCTGCGGCCGTTATTTTTTGTTCTTAGCTTGTAATGGCGGCTATAAGAGTAAAACGTGTATGTGTGTTTGTACTTGTATGCTTGTTTGTTTGAATATGCGTTGGTTTTTAATATAAACATTATGGTGCTTGTAAAATTATTTATTTACATTTTACTACTGCACAACTACTCGTACATACATATGTATGTATTTACAGGGTATACACTTTAAAGTTTAAAAGTGATTTTAAAAGAATTTTTTTCACTCTGAAATAAAAAAATGGGTTTTTCTCACAAGACTCTCTTTTAACATATTTTACAACTTTTTAGTTGGCAAAAAATTTTCAATGAATTTTTTTTATTGCGTGGGCGTTTGTTTACAATTTTTTTTTGGAACGTATATTCACAATTTAGTCAGTCAGTAAGTCAAACGGTCAGACAAATGCTACTCTTTTTTTAATTTTTTGTTGTTAAATTCAATTTATTTTTAAGCTGTTGATGGCAGCAGGATTTCTTCTTTTCCTGTCTTTTTTCTCTTTATATTTTATTCATGCTTACATGGTAAACATTCTTTATGCTTTTTATACTTTTATTTTAAGGTAAAAATGTAACCTTGAAATATATATAAAGAGTAATACTCTAACATACATTTTATTACTACAAATACACACACATACATACATATGTATATGGGCGTTATTTAATTTTGTTAATGAATTATTATTTTTTGTTATACGTTTTAAAATGTATCATACAATTTATGGTTAAGGTTTCAGTCTACTTTAGAAATACTTAATTGTAAAATAAATTTTAAATTGTATTGTTAATAAAAGCTTAATGGAACATATGGAATTAAAAAACAAAGCCAATAAATAAGTTTAGGAAAACTCAGGTAAACCACAAATATATAATATTATAAAAAAAGGTAAAAGGTATAGGTTACAGAATTCACCCAGTCATTGATTAAATAAGCGATGAATATAATTCAGACACAGAGAAAATTGGCTTAAGTCACTCTTACACTAGTAATATATTTAAAATTTGGAACCGATTTAATAATTTTTAAGAATTTTGACAATTCTTTTTGTTAGTTTATAATTAATCTATATCTTAACACAAATTTAACACACATCTCTTCATAATTGTTTGGCTAAGTTATAAGCGAATTTTGTTGTATACTTTGTAGGCATTACAAAATATTACCACACAATTGCTAAATATTCTACATCCACAACTATATCAAAAGATTTTCAAGGTAATATTAAAATCTTCTTTGATAATGGTAATTTTATTTAAGCGCTGCTTAAAGCATGTATATGGTACTTATTTTAATGTAAAACTTTGTCTAAGTCCAAAAAACCCATAACTGTTAAACAAACTATTTGCCGTTTTTCATGAATAAAGTCTGACTTTGAGATTGATGCAACTTGTGGATAGTTTTATTTTTGAATTAGTTTTGGTTTAACAGGTTTTTAATTCAAAAAATTACAAATTTTTTGATCTTGAAATTATACATTTAAGTACCTTTTTTTTTAAATTTGGTTTCCGTTTTGTTTCACCACTGCTTGTACGTCAGAACATAATCGCAAATATTTGGAAAATAAAACATTTTTTTAATAATTCTCAATGTCTTCAACTAGCAACACAAATAGTAAGAGATTTTCCCAAGAAATTAAAAAATATGTAGATTTAGTTTGTGCATAAATAAAAATACATATACAGTCGAATTCGGATATAAGCACACCGTTTAAATGAAAAAATCTGATAATTGCTAAACAAATGTTTTTACTTCTGTTTTCTATTAAATTCAAAGGTTTTAAATAAAAACCGAGTTAAAAAGCAAAAAATTCTTTAAGAAGAAATCCGCTTAATTGCAAATACGAGTAGCTCTGGCTCAATTTTTTTATTTTGTACATACTTACATTTTCAAAAGTACTTTTTATTGCAACATTGTGCATTTATTGCTAAAGTTGTATTGTTTGTCAACTTTGTATTTGTCAGAATTTGAATTTATCTAAAAAATATCGATTTGATTTATTTTTAATTCAATAATATTTTAAAAGTTCGTTTAAACGCAATAATTTTGTATTTATCCGAAGTCCTTTTAAAGGAAAATTCCGCTTAAAAGAAATATAAATGCAGTTTTTTTTACATGTTCTTATAACCGAATTCGACTGTAATAAATATAAATAAAAAAATATCCCTTTTTTGTTATCAATGCCTATATATTTTATGTAAATACTAATTTACCAAAGATGTAGTATATGTTTTAATTATTATCTATAAATAAGTAATTTAAATTTTTCTTCTTGCAGTTAAATGTTTACAAATGTTTCCGCATTTGACAAAAATCATTTGGCTATAAGAACTGACATGCTTCATTAACTTCAATTGAAATTCGTATGCCTATAAAATGTTCGTGCATGATAAGAATTTCAAAAGCTTAAGAGCATTCAGCAAAACGTGACAAAATATATCAGAATTTGTACATAATAAGCAAAAAAAAAAATAAGCCTTTTATTGTTCCAAATTAGCAAATATTTACGAATGCATTTGATCAGAGAATATTTGTTAAAACAAAGTTATTATTATTTAGAATATTTAAGAGGCATTTAAGTATTTCTATTTCTGAAACAAAAATTCCATAATACACAAAAAGACTATATTGCATACAATAGTTCTTTGCCTTCTACCAAAACAATTTAAGTCTCCATATATGTAAAATAATATCAAAATGTTAACCGCCTCTAAAATAGAATATGACATTCTTATCATTCTTTGAATAAAAGTTGGTAAAAAGAGGATTACTTTAAAGCCACTGCTGCTGTCTATGTAATCAGTTAGAGCATCTATTTTGATTATAGGGGTAGTATTTGAGGATTGAAAGTTTCAAAGAAACTTAAACTCAAACCAGTAGGTGATAACTACTAATCAAAAAACCATTTCGCTTTTAAAAATTTAAATAATTTATTAACGATTTCATTGCCATTTTGAATATTTAACTAATTTTTGTTGTTGCTTCTCCAGAAAAACTAAAATTATTTAATTTTATTTTATTCTGGCATTTTATTTTTTATTTTATGTAAGGAAACTCATTCAAATGTAAAAACAACTTTTATTAAGTAATTAAATTTAATTTACATTTTAAAATTTTAAAATAAGTAGTTTACTTGATAGATTTTCGATTTGGAATTATACTTGATAAATTTGGATTGTTGTAGAAATATTTATGCAATGATACTTGTTCTAATACGATGCTTTCTAAGTTCATGAGATAATTGTCAAAAAAAAAGAATAATTAGAAAAGCTCCACTTACCAACACTTTGTCTCTTCCAATAGTAAAATTTTGTCAATTTTTTCTCTTTTTATTTTTTGATAAATCAGATATTTAAGTATTAAATGGCCGATATTTGTTATCAAAATTGCCTAAAATGTCAATAGTAAAACAAATTTACATACATATGTATTTCGCATTCATATACGTTTTGCCTCATTAGGCTACTCTGTATTGATGCTTAATATACAAACACTCTTATTTTCTCAGAAAACATGAATAAGAGAGAGAAAGGGTGCAAAGAAGAGAGAGAAAATTATATGTTTGAAACTCCTGTGCAGATAATTTTGTACGCTTTAATTCGTATAAACATAACAATTTTATATGACGATTGACAAAGTATTAATACGAATTAGAACTGTTAGTACTGTATCTATAAAAGGCAATTACAATTTATTACTTTCTCATAAATTAAAATGTGACAATCGTGATTTGATAGATACAGAAAGTGACACGTAAGGGTAAATAAAAAAGAAAAAAAAAGTATATCCACATATGTATATAGACATTTAAAAGCTACCATAACCTGTTGGTAACTCACATGTCTAAACACCCCTACTCATAATCATGGGGCAAATTACGCATTCGATATCGAACGAAATTTCTATGTAAAATGTTTTAAAATTGTATGAAATTTCACTCGACATCGAATGCCATAATTTGCCTCCAGGTGAAAATACTTATTTTATATTTTTGAGAAGTATTCAAAAAACTTAAGGTTTTAATTATTGATATTAGAGAGATAATACAGAATTACTGTTGCGTTCTTATATCACTCCCTATTAAATCTCTCCCAGCTTCGTCCCGCTGATGAACTTTGGAATATCGTTTGGTGCCAAGAGATAAACAGAATGAACTTTGTGGTATGGCTATACTTATATATGCTATAATAATGAAATGGAAAAAAATATTTTGGAGTTGTATTAGCTGATCTTTTAAACCTAAGAGTGTATTCTTTAACTTGATGATTCTTTAAATTCTGACAAACAACACAAAAGATAAGAGCTTAAAAAATCAAAATTTGATTATTTAAAGTATGAATTCAAGACATTAATATTTGAACATTAATTCGGACATACATGCATAATTGGCCATTACAACCCTGTGTCAGGATTACGACCTAGCTTCTCGCATCACGTTGTTTGTAAAAATAAAATATTAAAATGGAAAGTGAAACAAGTGTAATGGTAAATAAAAGGTAATGTAATTTGTTACATGTGTGTCCATTTTTATCCCGGATCTAGAGTTTAACTTCCTTAAGCAATGCATTTTTTTAAACCTACTACAGTCAGTGGTACTGTAGTGGATTGGTTTTAAGCCTTATCCGGCAATTTTATTTTTTTTAATAATAAACTTGTTAAGCCAAAATTTAGTGCAGGATTACTTGCGTCATGAAATTCATATGTTGCACGAAATGATGATTAAGATTAATTGTAAATAATTTTGTAGTCTTGTTCAAGCGTAAATCTTTGATGAGGCGTCAAAGTATACTTAGCTACATAAGACCATTCATGCCTTAGCTAATCGTTTAATAAATTTTGTTACAAAGAAAAGGAAACCTATATACAGCCTAAGAAGTTTGTATTTATATTTTTCAATAAGTTTCTAAAAAATTTAAACAAAGAAATCTTAATTGAATACCATAGAAAAAATTTTCTTATAAATCGTGCTGGTACGTATTTATAAAAACGCAATTAATTTAAATGGCGTTTTAATTTTCTTTGAGAACAATGAGTAATAATTATGTTTTAAATTAACATTTTATTATTTTTTTAAAGTCACAGACAGTACATGTTAATGACTTCTATAAATAATCTGTACGCTGACGTTTGTATGTAAAAATGAGTAAACACGAAATTTTAATTGCTAATTTACGTCTTACAGTTTTAATTTCATTGTAATTTACCAGAAAATATGATATGGGTTCAATGACACTATTATCACGTGCGTTATCATATGCACTATGCGATATTAATAATACTGTTTTTACTTTCTAACAATGAAGGGAATAAATGAAAGAATGAATGAAAAAAAATATTGGTATTTTAATTGTATTCATGTTTCAATGTGAATTTATTTATGAATATATGCATGATTACTATTCCATTGAATTATTAGAAAAAGATTGCTTCTTTTTTATTTTATAAGTATTATCTGTTAATCAAGGCATGAAGGCGTATGATTGATTTTCATTTACTTGTATTTGCTTATCAACGTTACTCATACGTCATGATGTCTGACAGAGAGCTTAACATGATGTTTGAAAAATTGTTTGCATTGAAAGGCTTAGGATAAAGTTTTTTCCCATTGAATTTCTTTGATTATTTTTTTTGCTAATTGGAAGTTACTTGATACAACCGTTCAACAATAAAACTTCATTTTCTATGTTGTTTTCATCTTCATAGAAAATTAAAAGACATTAATAATTTTTCGTTTTTCTTTTGATTCAGCTTAAATAAAACGTAATAGATTTTGTATAGAATAAATAAAATTAAATTCCAATTAAATTTGCTAAATCCTAAATAAATATGTTAAATTGTATTTTGTTTTTTTTTTTTTTGTGACTAATTAAAATGTTATCTTTACTTCTATAATTTATATAATAATAATAAGTTGTAATGAAAATAGATATATCTAGTATAAAAGATTAAAGATTATGAAAGTATATAGTTTAAGAGTCGTTACGATTTTTTTTCTATTTTATTCTATAAAATAGGGTTGATGGAACATATTTACAATATATTGTCTTGTGTTTACGATTCTCTTTGTAAAATGTTGGTTTTAAAGTATGGAATTCTCAACAAATTGCATTTATAAATGCTCAGGGTATATCCTTCTCATAATCTGCCTTGTTAGTAACAACAAATCTCGGTATACAACTTAATAGCAAGTATTAATAAAAATTGAAATCAACATATAAACTGATACTTTTTTTGTTTAAACATTTTTATTATCGAGGAAATTAAGCAAGTGGCTGTTATGCTAATAAGTAACAAGTTACACGGAAAAATTGAAACACTGATTTTAATTACGAAATAAAAACATTCAATTAAGTTTAGCTTTAAATTCCTTCGATGAAAGGAAATTGTTGAAAAAATTAAAAAGTTTATTGTTTTTCTTAGTACATACTAAGTTAATTGTTATTTTGATATTTTTATTAATTTGTCATTACTGGATTTGCTTTTTCTGTGTTCTAGATTTTCTTTAAATATACATAGTATGTATATACCTAGAAAGAGTAGTATTAGATGTACTATTATATTTAAAAAACTGTTTTAACATCAATTGTCATTCACTACAAGTGAAATAAAGTCTTTTTGGACTTCAGTCGAATAAACAGAACATTATCGTTTGAAAAATTGATTGAATTCAATCTAATATCGATTTAAGTTGTTCTTCGATACAACCCCAGAATTATATCTGAACATCAGATTATTAAGATGGGCCCAAGCACAAGTATTTTTAGAACAAAATAAGTTTATTGCGATGGCTTCTCATTAGGATTAGATGTGGTTTATAAAAAAACAGATATTAGTAGTGATTTGACTTAAAGTTAAGCCATTCATATAATTTGGTTTATTGGCCGCTTTAAAAAATTTGTAAGAAATTATATTTTATAAATCTAGAGTCCTTATTCATGAAATTAAATTAAATTGTAAGTAAACAATAAAAAATTTTATATTTTAATGTTTTTATAACATTTGCTGCACACTTCTTACTTGTGTTCTCGATACACATTCTCTAAGTGTACACTCACCACACAGTTCTAAGAAGTTTGTTCTAAATTCACTAGTTAAGGCTATCTTTGAACTAATTTTCCATTCTCTAAGCAAGGGTCTGTTCAGATCCTGGTGTGAGATTCTTATGCAACTACGTTGATACTGATTTGTTCATAATTTCAAAAGATATGCTGATGGCCATCAGCTGATAATTGTTTTTTGAATTGTTTCTTTACAATTTTGAATGAAAAATTATTAACAATAGAGATATTTATTGTAATGGATTGAATCACTTGAAGGTTGTTTAACAACTTAACTTCTTTGTTAAATGAAAAGATTTTAAATAGCATACAATTAGATTATACGAGTACATACATACATGCATATGCATAAATGGACTTATGACATTTGTAATAAATTGATTTTATAATTTAAATTGTTCAATGACCAAACGAACTCTCATTAAAAGTTTTGTTAGTTTTTTGTTAATTTCAATCCTAAATACTTTGAAATTTCTTTTAGAAAAAAAAAATGGTATTTTACTTTATTCTTTATCAATACAGGCATAACAATACAGCATAGGAATGTAGAAGATTTTCTTCGAAATCGCTAATCATGATTTTAGGTACATGATGGTATAGTATAAATGCACTATTGAAATAAAAACATTTTACAAAAGAACACATTTCCAACATACTTATTTTTTTTTTTTTTTTTGGTTTTTAAAAGACATTTCAGAATTTTTTAATAAGTTTTATGCTTGCTTTTTATTTAATTGTCCTTTTTATTTCTTGCACAGAGTAGTATTGTTTGGTAAAATTAAAAGAAGTATATTAACTAATTTCTATTATATTTTGGCCAAATTTCGTCAAAGTGTAGTCAAGAAGTACAAAATTTGTTTTTTATCGTAAATCTTTTAAAAATTTGTTAAACTTCGATCGAGATCTCATAAGATTTTTAACTGATGTAAATGGGCTAAACAAAATCAATAAAAAAGTTGTAGGTATAGACTTTTTAGTGAAGTATGTTTGATACTTGTTTTTGTATCATATTCATCATATGCAGCAGTGTTGCTTTTGGAACATAGTTTGGCAGTATTGCCACGAAATGCATTTTCGAACGTGATGTATATCATAGTGATGGATTGTATTCATTAATTATTAGTCGAAACGACTACCAACTAAAGAACTGCATACAAAAATAGAAACATTGTTGGTCGAACCGACTAATAGTATTATGGTTCTTGGCTCAAATGATTCGTTTATTCTCTGTTACGTCATCAAACGTTAATAGATCAGAAATAAATTCTATTTAATTAATTTAGACTACTTTTCCTATAATTTCTTAATTATCCGAAGAAAACTAACATCCGTGAAAGATATGCACACATAAGGAAGCATACATTCATGTTAATCATCAATTATTTAATTTACATTGAAATTATATTTCCTCTAAATAATTTGTAATGGGTTACACAAAATCTTGTATTTCTTGTAATTATCACTAGCTCAATTATAACAGAATTATAACAGTTTTTGTAGTTCCCTCTTTTTTCCATTAATTAAAAATGATCGACCATCTTACTGGAATACGAACTCAGATTTTCAGATCTAATGACACAAAAAATTTCTTTATTATCTTTTTTTTTGTTTATCCCCTATATTGGCACTATTAAAGTTTTTTTAATCAACCGCTGGCTGATTAATGAAAGATTTCGAACATATTCCTTTCAATTTTAGTTTAATATGCCCTACAGTTTCATCTTCAAGTTCTTTTGCTTAATTTTCCCTCACCAGAAAAACAACAATATAACAAATTTTAATTAATGAAATGAAACTTTTCGTTTAAAACACTAGATGGAGAAGAAAAAAGTTTAAATTAAAAATGTTGTTGCCTCAACTCACTTGCTGGAAAATTAAATTAGAGAAAAAGAAAATAACATCGTATTTAAACGATAAAAAATTAATATGTTCAGTTAACTTTAATGAAAAAATCCGAAACTTTAATTATAAGATCAAATGGGGCGATAAAGGTTAAATGTCAACACTACTCAAGAAAATGGTTGTTTCGACTTTAATAATAATTCTTATGTTGCAAAAGAATAATAATAAAATAAAACTTCAGGGTATAACTCTGAAACATTTTCATTCAAACATGGCATATGGTAGCAGATGAAAAATTAAACATTTGTATATACATACATATGTACAATCTACGTATGTACGTCTTAATATATAAGTCAGTTTCTAGAAATGAAATATGTATGTACATATGCAATGATACATATCTGATAGAATTTTCTGTTTGATAAAATGAATACATACGCAGATAAAAAACATAATTTATAATAATTTATACAGTAACGAACAAAATTGGTAACGTATTTAATAAATCCATAAAGGAAATATGGTTTTCTTAATGAATTCATGTGCTCAAACTTGAATTTTTTTGGGGCGGGAATTTTTCATAGAGGCTACATTTTTTAGTTTCGCTTAGCAAAAGCGTTATGTGTTGAAGTATTCGATATTTTAGAAAGGACACTAATGACCAACTGGATTAGATTTTTAGAAATTTCGGAATTAGGTTTAATTGTGAAGTCATTTTAGTCGCTAAAAGATGTTTTTATTTCAATTCCAAATTGACAGAAAACTAATAAAAGGCTTACACAAAATGTGTATCGTACAGTTTTCAAATGTTGGCTGTTTTGACAGAATAAATTCTCAAGAAATTTTTTTACAAACACAAGAAGGATTTCAATTTTCTTACAGAAACACTTATATAAAGAAACCCATTCTTTTGATTCGATTAAAAAAAATACAAAGTCTAGTGGTTAGTGTGTTGGCTTACTAAGACGACAGAGCCGGGTTCAAATCTCAGCTCTGACATCTTGAAAAAAAAAAGAATATGAAAAAATTATTTCTTTCGGCGACTACCTCTCAGCAGTCTTCTGGCAAAAGCTCAGGGAGTAAATGATTGAAATGAAAAAGCTTCTCAAATCTGTCGTTCGAAGTCGACTTTAAACTGTAGGTCCCGATACTCATGGATAAAAATTAACACACACAACATGAGTGCTGCGAGAAGCTAGGCCGTAATTCAGAAACAGGGTTATAATTGCCAGTTATGTATATATGTATGTACAAATCATTAAGAAAAAAATTTTGGGCAAGCAACTTACACTTTAAGTTAAAAAATTGAAAGTTTTTGTTAACATAGTGACCGTTTTTCAAAATCAGAAGAAGGTAATATGTTCGAATAAGATCAATATTGCGGCAAAAGGCAATTAGTGAATAATCGAATGCATTATGAAAAAAGGAAGATTATTTTTGTTTTCTTAAAGAAAATGCAACATATTTTGGTGAAAATGTTTAATTTATGGTTGGTCATATAGTATATATGTATATAAAAACTGAAAGGTAAATTTTTAAAACAAAAGTATTCGACAATGCAATTATATCCAAAAGAAAGATTCAAGAGGATCTTCGATGATGATTTAACAATTTTATTTAAATTAATTTTCTTTCTTAATTAAACGTCTTAATAAGTTCAGAGCAAAATTCTATTACATAATTTCTCAATCACTTAAGAATATGACATCTGTAAAGGAATTTACAGTTTTTATGAATTTCAAATTGGAATTTATGAAACATGTAACAAAACCTGTTCGCCACTGTACTTACTTACAGGATGAATAGCGTAGATTAAAAAAAAAACGTCTTTTGTTTAATCTATATTTCTACAAGAGAGCTGACTAGAACTATTAAAAAAGGATAAAAAGGAAATAAATATTTTATGCAGATACACCCAACTGTTGAGAATTTCATTTGAAAACAATAAAATACTGTCTAGTGCAGTAATACTTCAGCAGATCATTTGTGTTGTGGATGTAACATATAACACCAAATACATTGTATTGATCAGAAGTTTGAAATGTCACATTATTATAAGTATATGATCTTTAATCTCTTTTTAAGTTCAGATATTAACTCCTGTTAGTACAAGGTTTGTGGGTTAGAATCCTACCAAAAATCATGTTCTGATACAATACACAGTGCATATGGTCCAGTTATTGTAATTTAAAGTTGTAAATTGTGTTGTTAAATTAAATCAAGACCTTGATAGTGTTTATAATTGGGCAACAGCTAATGGCCTTTGTCTAAATGCAACGAAATCAAAAGTAATTGTTATTGGAAAACTGGACTATTTGTCGAGCACGCTGCCATCATTTATCATAGGTAACTCACCAATAGAAATTGTTCACACTGCAAAAAATCTTGGTATAACTTTTAATAGCCAACTTACCTGGACTAATCATGTAAATGTTATATGTGGAAAAATATATGGTATGTTGAGGAACTTGTGGATTACCCAGTACTTTACTCCACTAAATATACGTTTGATCTTAGCGAAAGCATACCTAATTCCTAATCTGTTGTATGGATGTGAACTCTTTGGTAGTCTGGATTCGATTAGCAGGCAAAAACTTAATGTTACATTTAATAATATCACAAGATATGTCTTTGGACTGGGCAGATATAGTAATATTACCAATTTTTCAAGACGAATCTTTGACATGTCTTTGGACAACTTTTTAAAGTTCCGTTCGCTCATATTTTTACATAAAATTATATATTTAAAACAACCTCCTTATCTATATAATCGACTGGAATTTTCGAGGTCTAACAGAGGGCTCAAGATAAATACCATTAAACACTATAAACTGGTATCTGAAAGGCATTTTTTTACTACCACTATTCGCTTATGGAACCAACTTCCGTCCAGTATTGAGTTAAAAGGCAGTGCAATGCAATTTAGGTCCGCAGTTTTCGCACACTACTCACTAAATTAAAAATTAGTTTTTTCTTTTTCTCTTTTTTTATTAATAAATATATAATTTTGCTTTTAATTTATTGTATTTTAAATTGATTTAATCTTGTTTTTATTATTTTTATTATAATTATTTTGATTACTATTATTTTTATTATATTTATATCTTTTAAATTTAGAAGTTAATTTAACATTACCTAATCAGTACTATTATATAAGATATATTCTTGTTGTACTGTGTTTGAATATAAATAAATAAATAAATAAATAAAATAAAAATAAATAAATATGATATTAATATTGTATTGTAATAAATCCTAAGCAATACTTGCATCAGCACTATTGTGTAAGTTCAGCAAATTTCTGCGTTATTGTGGTTTTGATTAAAATTATAATTTTATGATATTTTTTCTAGAATTTCAAAAAGTGCAAGAATTTACACTGAAAAACAAACACAGGAGGGTGCGTTTTAAATATCTGCTTTAATATTATACCAGTCAGTCTTGTCAGTTCACGCTTGTAATCTATTTTTGTTTTAACACCCAATTCTAATTATACAGTGTGGAATAAAGTGCTTCTTGGTTTAAAATGATGATTCATAATATAAAAATTTTTAAAGTAATTGTTATAAAATAATTTTTAAATATCTGTAGAATAGAACTGAATATGTATGTATATGTTCATAATCGCTTCTGTTAAAGGAAATTAATAAATCAAAAATGTAAAGCAAAACACAGGTTATATGATATTGTAGCCCTTTAATACTTATGTACTAAAATAAGTGTTTCGTTTTTGTCAGTCTGAATATGGGGTAGATTACAAAATTGTCCCAATTTAGTGATTTTTTTAAATATGTGACAACATCTGTGCGATGTTTTGTTTTTTATTTGGCATTTTTTTTGTATTGCATATTGTTATTCCACAAAGATATTTGATTACAAATTAATTCGTGTATCTGTGCTGTCTTTTTGTTTATCTTTTACAAACGTATTGTGTAGCATTTTAAGTAATTCTGCCAAATATATCTGATTTTCTCTTGTGCAATTTAGCAATATTTATATTTTTTTTTCTTAAATACTAAAATACATAAACAGTAGCGAAAGCTAAATTTTCGGTTAACTCTTTGATAACTAACGGATATTGCATTACCCAAAGGCAGATAATGGATTACTGTAGCAACATACATTTTGATTATAACAAGAAATTGATTTGTCTGGAAAAATTCAGGCGTTATATGTTTCTATTTTTGCTATGGGACCAAAAGAAGATTTGTTTCTTCTTGAGAAATTTTTGAAAATATTATTTTCAAATAAAGCGTAATACGAAAAACATAAGTAATTGTATAAATCATTTTAATTATTTCAGTTAATTTTTTATTTATAAAATTAGAGGCTGGAAATATTTGAGAACCGACATAATAAAGTCCTACAAAAATACAATTAATCTTACCCATTTCTGACATTTTTTACATTTTTGACAGAAAGGTATTCTGTTTGTGTAGTAGAGATGGGAGCCTGCCATGTTTGTTTCCAGTCATGAATTAGTACTACTCGACATGAAGTTAATTTTGTTAATTACGTAGTTCTATCCCAGTTTAACAGCAACCAATTTTTATTACTGACCATAAGCAAAAATGTCGAAAGAATTTTTTATAGTTGCTCTTAATTTTGTGAGTTGGAGATTTCCACATAAATTTAGTAGGTAGTGTGTTAGACCACTAGTTCAATTATTTTACGTTCGATTCCCACTAGAGATTGTGACCGAGCTGATGGATTAAAAAATTAATATTGTATTGTAATTTAATAAATAAATAAATTAACGGTTAATTTGAATTCAAATGCTAATAATTCTGTTTCTTTTATTATTTTTTAATTAAGTTTTAATATTTTTTAATTTTAATATTTTTTAGAGTAAAGTTTAGTCTTAATTATTAAACAAAGATGAATTGAATCGCATTACTAAAACGGATTTTGACTTACTGAGTAAATTTCTCGATTTTTGAAAGCTTTTTAAAAAATTCTCTTAAAAATTAGTTTGTATTTATGTCTGTCCTATGGTACGGTAAACTAAAAGAAAAAAAAGGAAAACAAAATGATATGAAAAATCTTTTGAAAATGTCTAACAGGTGTTACAGACACTATTTAACACAGTGGAATAAGATCATAGGAGGCTCTTGGGTATAAATATAAAAAAAAAAAAAAATAACGATAATAATTATTCGCCAAATGATAACCAGAAGTATAGGAATGAAAACCAATAAAAGAAAAAATAAGAAAAAAAAAAACAATTTTAACATCGATACCGTGGTGGACATCGGACATCCCAAAAGATTATTGAGAATAGAACATACAACATACACACATACATATGTGTATCTTTACGTTGGATAAAACGTTAAAACGTTTAATTTGGTGCTTGTCATATTGCATCGTGCTGGGAAAATTTTTAGAGCGAGTTTTTCGTACATATTGGATACCTTAGTTTTTGTGTTTAGGCCGCACAGTGTGACAGCCCCAAAGTAATCGCGGCAAAAAATGGTTCTTGGCGTGTCGTCCAATTTGGATGAAATTTTTGCAGTATATTAAAAGGTATATGAGTAGCAATTCTCTGAAATTTCAGCCTCATAACTTCATTACTTTTTGGTCTAGAGCAAGTCAAAGTTAAGGTATGCCAACGCGCTTGAAATATGTTAGTTAAATATGTAATATTCAAAAGCTTATTAATATAAAAATACATAATAAATATAACTTTAAACTATTTCTTATTTAATTTAGTTATTGTAGAATGAGTGAAAATAAAAAATTAATTAAAAAAAAACATAAAAAAATTTCTTAACAACAGAATTGTGGTGTAAAAATTGAATATTTTGTATTTTCAATGGACTAGGAAATAAAGACCAGCCCCTCGCCCTAGTTGAAAACTTATATCAAATGAAAGATTGAAGTCTCAGCTTTCATTTAAGGTAAAGAACATATAGCAAAAGTACTTTAAACATACAAAAACCACAAAAACTACACATTCTTTCGCTATACGTATGTATGTTAGAATGCAATAGCATGTTTACAAATTTTTACTTTTATTTTTTTTTAATTGTTTACAATTTTTTATATAAATTCACGTAGAATGAGAATA
The DNA here is from genome assembly GCA_963576795.1 of Metopia argyrocephala. Lineage (NCBI taxonomy): Eukaryota > Metazoa > Arthropoda > Insecta > Diptera > Sarcophagidae > Metopia > Metopia argyrocephala. The sequence goes on from OY756208.1 coordinate 3,002,201, forward strand.
AAATTAAAAAAATTAGAACACCAAGATGATATTAAAAAATAATTGATAGAATGAAAAACAAAATTTTTCTTTTTTATTCCATTTCAATGGGAGGTGGGCGTAATACTGGGCTTGTTATTGTAATTTTCGCATGAAACATTTTAAATGATATAAATTACAGTAATATCAAATTTGAAGATTGTACCTAAAATATTTTAGAAAATATGTATATCACTTTTACGTTGAGGTTGTATGGGTGGTGGGGGTAAAAGTGGTCCAAAGTTCAAAATTTTTTTCCGATAACATTCAAGTATACCAAAATTGAAAGTTATACCTAAATTATTACGGACAATACGGCATTTTACAAATTTCGATTGTATGGGAGGTGGGTGTAAAAGTGGGCGGTTTTTCTTAATTTTTTTCTTAAAAACTACAATTGTCACAAAAATAATCTGTACAAGATTTGAGAGCTCTACAATAACTCCTTGTATTTAATGCCGGCGTTGACACACTGTTGGCCGTGTCGTGTTGGAAAAATTTAAAACAGGCCTAACTCTACTCCACTATTACATTTCATTTGCCCATTCAATAGAGCATTTATGATGGAAAAGTGTACTACATATCGTTGTGCCGGAGTTCATGTGCTCTATCCCCCATTTCATATTTTTTATATATCTCGAGTTAAGGTTGCCACTTTAGGTTTTTGACCCCAAATTTTTCATGCCTACAATCCGTTTTCGGATATCTCAACCTGTTTCGGAGATAAATAGACGAAAACGGATTGCAGATTTTGAAAATGTTGGTGTCAAAAACCTAAAGTGGCATCATTAAATCGAGATACATGATATGTTGCCAATGCAGTGTATATATAAAAACAAAATTAAAATCAAAAAACTTAAGTTCCATTTAAATTATGTAGAAGCTATCTTTGCCTTGTACAATTTTTTTTTTAACTATACAAACATATTTTATGATTTTCATAAACAATTTGTGTGTAAAACTTAAAAAAATAACCAACACTAAACGTAATAAGATATCCTTTACATGATAACAAAAAGCAAACACAATAGAGTAAAAGAGGATTCCTAGAAAGAGAAAAATATTAAAAAAATGTTTCAATTTTACTAAAAAATATTCTATTATATATTAGTTTTTAAATTCTTAAAAAGGGTCCACATTCAGAAGAATTGTAAAAAATTTTAAATTCCTTTAAATTATTTGCCAGAGTCTTAATACTTCAAAAGTGTTAATTTTATATTTTATATAATCAGCTAAAGATACCAAACCACAGAGAAATAATGTATTTGTATGTTTGGAAAGCTTTGGCTGAAGTCAGTGTTGTCAGATTAGGGGATTTATTCCAAAAATTAGAATTTTTTTTCTTAAATGGGGATAAAAAAATTCATTTGGGGATGGGGATTTTTTTGGAGACGATCGACAAGTTTTCGGCGATTTTTAAAATTTGTTTGCTTGTTTAATTATATATTAAAGACTTCTTACATTCGGAACACTTGATGAAAGAATTTCAATTTCATACTTTCATATAAAATTTTTGCAACGTGTGCTCTTAGTTTTAGTTTGATTTATTTTCTCATATAAATTAAAACATTCCCATATCATTATGTTTCCGCCACCATTTTTAATGGCTTTTATTGCTTAGGAATTCGTCCGACCACAATTACTTATCCACTTATACTTTATGGTATGGGAATGTCTTCCATACTATGACACAGGACATATATTTAGAATTGAGGTACAATAGCACAGCGTATTTCAATAAAATAACGATCCGAAAGACATATCGAAGTGAGCAAGAGGTTGGTTTAAAAAGAATGTCCTCAAGATTTTATGTTGATCTGCACAGTCTCCAAGTTTAAAATTTGCATATCATATAAAACATATGTACATGCATTCAAAATTACTGATGCAGTTTATGTGGGGATTTTTGGGGATGAACTAATCAAGGTTTTGGGGATTTTTGGGGATACGAATTTCGAAATTGGGGATATATATAAATTGAAAACTATCTGACAACCCTGGCTGAAGTGTAAGTGCAATGAGTTCTCTTCCAGATGGTCTAAATCTGAACATATAAAATGAATACTTCTAATTCGTAAATGCTTTAAAGATGCACATATTTTAAGGTAAATAATTCGTACGCGAAAGGATGGTTTTGTGGCATTTACAGCATTGAAAGCCGATTATTGTACTAAATAATATGGCAAGTTCTTCAAAATGTCTCGGAATTATACTAACAATGTGTATATAAGAGAAATTAAACAAGAATTTTGCCAAAAAGAAAGGTTAAGGAGCCAATAAACATGCCCGCAAAACAGAAAAAAGAATTCCATCAGAGTCAACAGTGTGTACATCTAGTGCTAGTGTCTAAGAACAAAAAAATATTCCTGGAACTAAATTTCAATGAGAAATAGCGAAAATTTTTTTAAGTATTATCCACTTTACCAATCAGAATATTTTGTCTTCCCTGCAGTTAAAAAAAAATCATTTTCAAATTCTTAAAACATATTTTAAAACTTTTAGTCCTTTTTTTCATCGTGTTAGTTTTATTAGTGGATCCAACAAATTGCCTTAATTTAAGCTTTTAAGACTCTCACACTCATATTAAATTTTTCCTTGTATTGCATCTCAACTTCGTTCTTTAGAAATTTACACATTTTCTTTTTAATTTCACTTTGTATCCAATCATCAAAGGATGTTCAAAATGAACAAGAAACTACAGAGGAACAAATAAATGGGAAATGGAAAAAAGCAGAAAATCTAATTACAAAGATTTAAAAGCACATGAAAGCCATAAACATTAGAAACTCAACAGGGAAACCAAATAAATATTTTCGTATATTTTCATTAAAAAATGTGAAATAATAAAAACAACAGAGAAAGTCATTAAGTAGTTGCTTGATATTGAGCAAAATGAGGGTGATAATTTATTTATTTTTTTTTTCAATAATAAACTGTATTCATTAATTTTAATTTTAAATTCATAGAGAATAATACGCTTTAAAAAATGTGACGTAATTTAAGCTTAACTACAAGGTGTGATGTATCAAAGAACAACAAATAATTGTTTTTCTTGATTAAATTATACACTAAGAATTTAATTGAACATTCAACTTTTCTACAGAAACTCTAAAACAAATAAAATGGTGTCATAATGTTGAACGCTGCAATTGTAAATATTGTAGTGGTAGTAGTAATTCTTTATTTTTTCAATTTCAAGTCTTACAAAATACTTATATGCATGTATATTAAACAAAATCAAGCTATAAATAAAAATAAAGCAGCCATGACACTTCAGTCGTCAGCTGAATTCTGATTATACACTAATTCTAATTACAATTATTAATATTCTATAGTTAAGGGACGATTTTAAAAATTTAACCAAGTTCTTCGAGTCTCCATTAGTTTTCCTATTAAGTATGCATATAATTTCATCTTCTGTTAAATTTGATCTGTCAGAGTATCTCATCCTAAAACTTCTTAGTATCGGACTTCTTCCTATAAGGTGTTGCATTTGTGAACATGGAAAAATTGCTTTTCTTTGCCATTCTAAACTTTAACTTTAAACAGCCAAATGAATATTGAGACAAGATTATTTTTTTACGGCAAATCGAAGCAAGAGTTTTTTCCTAAACCTTACTGGAAAAACCCCAACAATAAAATTTGCAAAAATTTTAAATAATGGGTTTGCCGTGCATATCGAGCAATGGTGTTAGAGACCCAGTCTTAGTAGAATGAATTAATGCAAATCAAAATATGGAGATTTATTAAAAAATTTCGACAAGCAATGCTGAAAAATTAAATTTTATAAAATACTAGCTGAACCCGGTGTGCTTCGCTACCCCCTCGTTATATACATATTAAAAAAAAAGTATTTTGTATAACAAACATTATTAGTGGTGTAAGTAAGTATCTGAATTAAAAGAGAAGGGGGCGGTGAAGTGGGCGTGGTTTATAGTTATATGACGACGTTAAAAGTATTAAGAGCAATATATTACCAAATAAAAAAAAATACAAATTTCTACATAGAACAAAAAGTTTGAAACTTTCAAACAAAATTTGGAGCGAAAAGGGGCGTGAAAGAGGGCGTGGAGTAATAAATTATTATTTATACTTCGCCTGGAGTACAATGTGTATACAACTTGAGATAAATCTTTTAAAAACTATATGGGGGCAATTACATAATTTAAAAAAGTAGGCGTAAAAGTAGGCGTGGTGAAAAAAAGTACCCTTTTAATCATGTCAGAGTCCCAGTTAAATGCTGCGAAAATTCCAGGAAGATAGGTTCAGAGGTTTAGTCTCCTATAAGGTACAAACAAACAAACAAACAAACAAATAAATAAACACACATTCAATTTTATATATTTAGAAAATAAAAATCAATTTAAATTTTACCAGAATATCCATCGTAACAGAAATTCCTTACTATTGGTAAGCATGTAGCTACTTCATAACTGTCTTAAAGCTACAGATATCCCTATTCATAGTCCCAACCAAAACCCCATTTATTTTGTTTTACATTTAAAATTAAAATATTGATATTGGACAAGGCACAGAGGGGTATTTTGACGATCTGGGTAGCCAAAATTATTGGAAGTAAATTTACGAAGCAGAATGTTAAAAAATGACTCGGTGATGCGCAAAAAAAATAATTTACTAAAATTGGAGGGGTAGAGGGAATTTTTTACAGATTTTCGAAAAATATCTCAAATTTATACATTTTTAGACAAAAAAAAAAGGTTTCTTAAAAAAAAAAGATAAGTTTCCAAGCGCTCTACCTCACAATAACTTTTTATTTGTCTAACACCCGCATGAATAAATGCATTGAGATATACAATAGAACACTCTGTATATCAATGAAAGTGATACAGTAAAGCAGCAGCAGAAAGTATGGTATTTTTGCCGCAATAGGTCACTTTAAATGGCTATTAAACACAAAACCCGCAAATTATTTTTGTCTCATCTGAACAATACAATGTTAAAGATTACTTTTAACCATAGATTGAAGTGGTGGCGAGTGGTGGTGCATAACTTTTTGTTCAGAGTTCACTTTTGATACCCATTGAAATTAACAAAAATACCATATTTTTCAATGCTGCTGTACTAGTATGCATTTAAATTATAATTTTATTTACCTAAATGGATTAAATAATATTTTCCTGCTTTACAATTTTCCATTTTGTTTAAATGATTAAACTGAACATACGCCATTGCATAGCCCGCTAAAATTTTTAATTTACTTGAACGCAACAAAATAGTAAATGCACAATTAGCAAAAGAAACTTTGACAGCGTGTAGAAACAGAATGTAAGCAAAAAAGGAATGAAAAATAACGAAATCTAGTTAAGCATTCCATTCTCTTTATCATACAATCGGTAATTATGAAAAACATTAACTTTTGAAAAATCGAATTTTGGCCGCCCAGATCGTTTAAATATCCCTCTGTGCGAGGGGCTGAGTATACCAACCAATTAGAATTTAAAAAGCTGGTTAGCTGATTAGTTTGTTCAAAATCTAGGTTGTTTACCCAAAATTGTTTAATATTAACAAGATTTAGGGCACATGAAAGCGTTGTGACAGAAAACTTACATTTTTGATTTCAGACATACATATTTGCATCATATACTATATCAGTACGTATATAAAAGGAAATTAATGTGTTTCAAAAATCGTGTTTTTTCTACTTTTTTTCCATTTCTCATTTTTGTCTTTACAAAACAGTATTTTTTGTAACATTTTTTAAAGCCACAATACTAAAACCTACAACATTTTAACCTGATTTTGTCGAAGGTAAATGGGCTTTAATATAGAATTAATTAATATATTATTAAAAAGGCCTTAAACTGTAATAATTTCAATATATCTTCGTTTGGTAGTTTATGTGCTCTATCCGCCATTTTATATATTTCGAAGGTTTTTGATACCAACATTTTTAAAATCTGTAATCCGTTTTTGGATTTTTATCTCCGAAGCTGGATGAGATATCCGAAAACGGATTGCAGAATTGAAAAATTTGGGGCCGAAAACATAAAGTGGCATCATTAACTCGAAATATATAAAATGGCGTATAGAGTACATAAACTCCCGCACGACGATATATATGTACAAGTATGTATATTTGTATATTTTTAACAAACTTTGTTTTTATTCATAGACGTCATGTTAATATATGCTATAAAAAATAAAAAGCATTATCCATATATTGTTACGACCAATAAAACAGTCAAACATGCGTTTAAATGAAGTGAAAAGTGTTTTTACGTGTTTGCATATTAAACTATTAGCTTCCAACCTTCAGCTACCCTTTCTTCAAATTTTAATTCAAACCATAAATGTTTGCCATTTATGACGCACTATTTCATTGGCTCAACATTAATGTGCTGTTGTTTTTCTTGTGTTTCTCTCAAATGGATTACTGGCTCCAGCAGCATCTAGACCATTAAAAAGGAGGAGAAAAATAAAAATGCAAATAAACTCTATATGAGCAAAATGCATTTAAATGAACTTTGACCTTACGATGAAGTTGTTACTGTTATGTTTCTGACTGATACGTGTAATGGTTTGACAAGAAAGTAACAGATGTTATTATGCAAACACTAGCCATCGCACACAAAACCATGACAAGCAAATACTGATTATACTCATATTGTGCTGAACCTGAACACTTTACGACAGGGATTTATAAGCAATTCCCTTTCTTTAATATAAAAATTTATTTCTCTTGAATTTAAATTTAAGATAATTTTTAAAGAGCACATTAAAGAAAAATCAGGTTTACAGATGTTTTAAAAGTAAAACTACGGATAAAAGTATCTGTTTTTTTCTTTGAATATATTAAATCAAGAAATAATAATAAAATGTCAAAAAAATTTGCATAAAATTTAATGCCACGTAAGAATTTTTTATACTATTCACTAGGTAATACAGTTGAAGAATAAAATTAAGTTGGAAAATAGAATTAAAAATAAAATCTGTTAAGAGTTTTAAGTACTTTTATTTGGGTACTCAATACTATCGAGTAATGAAAAGTAGCAGAATTTGAAATAACCCAGCAGATAATTTTTCAAATTTGGAAGCAATAAATTAAATTGTAAGCAATAATGGAAACATTATAAAGTATAATGGGGGGGGGGTCGTGGCATAGTGGTTGAGCGCGTGCACAGAAACTCAAAGAACCGAGGTTCAAATCCCTGCGAAGGAGAAAAATAAAAAATAATTTGCAGTTTTTTGAAAATTAGAATTAAAAAAAAAAAAAATTCCCCCCCACCTCCAAGAAATCCATCTTCACGAAACCGCTCCCTGGCATTTCAAGCCTATTCCACCAAGAAAAGGAATGATCAAGAGTACTGTGCCATCTTCTGGGAAGATAACAGCTAACCTATATACAAAAAGATGCTCACCACTCACATTCAACATCCAGATGGGGCAATTGCTGTTCATCATTCAAAGGTGAAGGTATAACACTGGCCTTTGAGTGATCAAATTGACAGCAATTTGACCCATTGACATAAGGCGCTTAACATTACTTCTTCAAATCTATGTATCAATGTATATCTATATATATTCAACATTCCAATACAATGCACTGCATTTAGTAGTGGTTTACTCCTGAGTATTGGTCTTAAATAAAAAAAAAAATTTATATTGTTTATTCATACCTTAAAGCTTCCAAAATGCGCACGAGTAAGTGATAGTTCACAATTTCTCCCTTACAAAATAGCTTTTTGGTAAGTACTAATTTCTGCTGGGAAAGTATTACTCATACGTTCAGTTCTATTTAAAGCATACAAGATCGATCATAAAACAATAAGTCTTGGAGAATTTTTATAATAAAAGTACAAAACAACGGCAAATTATAAAAAAGTATAATTTTAAATTGTATAAATTTAAATTGTAGTCGCCGTGGTCTAGTGGTTAGTGTGTTTGCTTACTAAAATATTTCTTTCGGCGACTACCTCTCAGCAGTCTTCTGGCAAAAGCTCTGAGAGTAACTGATTGCCATGAACATGCTTCTCAAGTCTGTCGTTCGGAGTCGACATTAAACTGTAGGTCCCGGTACTCATGGATAAAAATTGACACACACAACATGAGTGCTGCGAGAAGCTAGGCCGTAATCCTGACACAGGGTTATAAGGCCAGTTATGTATGTATAATTTTAAATACATACAGAACAATAAGGAACAAGTCTGACTGTTCTATACAAGTAGTTCTAATTGTTAAATTTTGCAACATTTGTAATAAACTTTTAGTTACTTCATCTTAAGAGTAAAGCTCTTTCGTCTTATTTTTATCTTCTTAAACCAAACGATTTTTAATATTTAATAATAAAAAAAAACAAAAAAAAACAGAATATTCTGTTATAACACTTCAAAAGAATACTTCACTTAACAAGAATCCCTTTTAGTTTTGCTTTTAAGGATTAAAAATTCTTTAAAATTTTATTCTACAGTTTTAAGCAATTTTAAATTATTTATTAAAAAAAGACGGACATAATGCTCTCTTATAATCTCTTATATCTTAAAGAATAGAAGGAATTAAACAATTTTTTCATATTTCTCCTACAACAAGATTCTTTTTACACATGTAATCCTGACAATACTTTTAAATGTAAACGATGGAATTAGTTTTCGTATAACAAATGGCTTCAATAAGTCAAATGTCTAAAAAGGATGTTTGTTTTCGTCTGAAGATTAAAATCAAGTATAAAAATAATGCTTTACATTTATTTCATTTATTTTGACATAAATACGAGCTCATTGTTGTACTTTTGCTATCAAACAAATCTAAGGGACCACAAGTCTATAAGAGTCTATAAGTAAATAAGTGACAAGTTTTTTTTTCATGTGTTTCCTCTATTAAGTCTGTGGCAAAGTGTTTTAAATCTTTTTTTTTTTTGTATTGAGACCAATACTCAGGGGTAAATCCCTACTGATGCTGTTCACTGTAATGGAATTTTTTGGAAAGGAGAGTAAATTTTTTTTCTTATATTATTATTAAGCGCCTTTCTTCTTTTGAGTACATTTTTAGAATTTCATTTAACATTTTAAAGTGAGTTAGAGAACACAGTCTTCACACCACATATATATCCTATAAGAGAAAGGGTTTTTTCCAATTTAACTTTCTTTTTTAAAAATAAACCATTTTTCTGATAAAATAAAAGTGTGTTTCAGTATTTATTTTTTATTTTGCTTTTGATCCCAAAATAACCTTTTTATTGTACAAAAATTTATAAAAAAAAAATTGGCCGCCACACAATCTTGCATGTTCTTTCATGAACTTGTGTTCATTCATAAATGAAATAATTTTACACAAAATCTTTACAATGAAAAAATGAATGAATGAATGATAGATATTTTTATCCAAAAAAATTTTATGTGGGTTTTTTTTAATTTATTTTTATTTCTGCAACTTTACACTTGAAAGTATGTTCATTAAAATTTCAATACATTCTCAATATTTTACTAACACATTAAATTTTGTACACTTTTTTTCATTTGTTTATTTATATTACGATACGTATACGCAAATTTCATGAAAGCACTTTCATGTGTAGTGGCAGGGTTAAGTTAATTAGATAAGAAGGCTGTTAGAAATGCGATATTAAGAAACCTTTTTGAAATAAAGTTTGCAACTCAGTTTAAAAATTTGCCAAACACAACATTTGGAAGTTAGTATGATCAGATTTTGGTTAATTTTAGATTGTTTTAATTAAACAAAAAGTAAATAATGAAACAATCAGTTCAATCTCGGTTATCTCAACCTTTATCAATTGTTTTTTAACCGGGTTTCCTTGTTCTTATTGCAAATTAAACTTTATTTTTTACTTTTGATTTGTGCAATAGTTTTTCAACCAGATATAATAAATATTTGTTTTCGATACTAGCACCGTCTCGTTAAAGTCGGATTTTATTCGATAAAGCCAGCACTCAAAAAACGATCTCTACTTATGCGATGCATTATGCTGATCTAAGAAAGCATATTGCGATAAAGGGAAAAGTGGGAGTAGTGTTGAAGGTTATTTCAGAAATGAATGGAGCGGGTAAAGAACAAGTTTTCTCTGTAGCGCTTTGTTTGATTCATTGGATAATCAACTACAAAAGGATGTGCTGTGTAAAATGAACGATTATTTGGAATAATTCTTTTTATTTCATAAGTGCGCCTCATATGGTAATACTGATAGAACAACAAAACGCAACATTTCACTGACATTTTAATGGGTCAATCTTGGCCGAAAAGTCCCAAATAGATTTTGTAGCAACGACCCATATATGAAAGATATGTGCAAATAGATTAAAGTATTTCTTGTAACGTTTTAAAAAGCCATTTCCATTAATTCTTAAGTCTAGAATATTAAGAGCTCCCGCCTCCTCAATATTTACATTATAATAGCTTTAGAATGGTCAGCATAAGCAGGACAGCTTGAATTTGGTGGAACATAGGAAAAAGTAAAATAAACCTTTTTTTCTTTTTAATTTTACAACTATAGCAATGAATTAAATATCAGAGGAGGGACATTAAATTCTTTCAAGTGGATGGAAGCAGAAGACCACATATTGCTAAGTAATTTTCATTTTGTTTTAAATAAAGACATAAAAGTTATAAAAATATAAACATATGGGATTTTCTGAAATTATTTTTATTTTTTAAACTTAAACGTGTTAAATGTTTTGTTCTCTAAACTGAATGATATTGAGTAAAATCGTTTATTCTTCAATGATTTAATTTTCAGGGTTCTTCACATTATAAAAACACATATCAGACAGCAGTTATTTTCACTAATAAAAACAAATTAGAGAACTAACACTACTACTATTAATGCATATATAAAAACAGCAACAGTTGCAAAGCGAAAAAAAAATGAGAAAAACAATAACAAAGACTACAACTAAAAACAGAATAATGCTTCATATTATAAGTGTTGGTAATTAAAAAAAAACGAATAAAAAATGTTTTCTCCCTCCTAAAGCATAAGTCAAGATACTCCAATTGATGTAAACAATTCTCAGAATTTTTTTTGTAAAGGTAAATAAAAAATACCTTAAAAAGTGTTTTATGTAGTTCAAACCCCCCCCCCCCCAAATTTAATGTATTTTGACAAAAATTACAAAAAATCTAGATCACAACTTTAATTCTATCAGATTTACTTGACTCAGTCTTAAATTCTTAGTAAGACATACATACTTACATACATACATAGATAAATCTGCTTCAGCTTGTGTTTGTACATTTTTATCCATTAGTACTGGACCCTACAGTTTAAGTTGATTCCGAACAACAGATTTTATGGCAATAAATTACTCCCAGAGATTTTGCTAGAAGACTGCTGAGAGGTAGTCGCCCAAAGAAATAATTTCTTAATACAGTTAAAGTCCGGTATAACGAATACTCAGTTTAACGAATATCCGATGTAACGAATGGCCAAATTTTCACATTAACTACCTTATACAGCGAATGACAAAAAAAAAAAAATAAATTTCGATTTAACGAACGACAAAGCAAAAAACAAAATTCGTTACAGAAACGTTAGATTTTTGTGTGAAATAAATAAAATTTATTGATTAAACGCAAAAATATTAATTAAAGTTTTACTTATACACTGAATTATACAGTTAAAATGTTATTTTTTATAAATTTCATAACATTTTTAGTGCTGTTCGATATAACGAATATCTCGGTATAATGAAAAGGCTGAACATTATATTATTCGTTAAACCGAGCTTTGACTGTATTCCTTTTTTTCACGATATCGGAGCTGAGATTTGAACCCGGCGCTATCGTCTTAGTAAGCCAACAAAATAACTACTAGACCACGGCGACTAAAATCGTAATATTATTTTTTAATAATATTTTTTTTTATCAATATTCAGGTACCCTATCTTATGCTTTACTCTGTATATAAAAATTATCACAAACTCGAAATTAAACTGTGATTATTAGAAGAGAACTAAAGAAGAAATATTTAGACGTACAATACTTATTTACTTTAAATGAAATGCAATGGAGTCAAGGAATATCCCATTTAACATATGCATACATGTTTCTACCCAGGCACACATACACACACCGGCAGTAGAAACAATTGAAGGACATCGTACATTAAAAAAAGTGTTAAACAAATAATTGAGTATTTAAAACATATTGAATTAGATAAACACAAAGACAAGTTAAAGCAATAATAAAAAAACAAAAGTAAGAATAAGAATACATGGCGTCATTTTACATGACTAAAGACTTCAAATCAATATGTTGGAAACGAGAAGCTATTGACCTGGTGGCATAATTTCATTGAACTCCTTAACAAAAAATTGCTTAATGGCTTAATGATTTTAATTAGTTAAAGAAAATTATATTTAATCATATTCTCTAACTTCGTAGAAACTGTTATAATATTTGTAAGTCACAAGAATAGTTAACTTGCGATTGTTCTCTAAAACAACATGTATTTTTCCATAATATACCGGTAGGTCTAGAAATAATAGTTGAACTAAGGCATGCTGGTATATGTTTATTTTAATATATAATTTAAGAAAAAAACAAAAAAAAAAAAAAAGGAATTAAATAACCAAAGAGGTAGTTAAATGGGATCTTCTAACTTCACATACTATACAAATTGCTTGCTTTAAAGAGTGCATTTTTTATTGGAATTCTAACTATTTTTAAGCCCTATGAATTAATTATTTAAATAATGGAAGTTCCCTTTTTTATTTTCCTCTAACTAAATATTCTTAAATTTATTATTCCTCTCCAATTTTTTTTATGTAAAAATAATTGGTCATATTTCCAATGGTATTGATAAAATGCTAACAAACAAGTTCATGTACTTTTAGAAATTTTTTGTAAAACTTAATTTGCAACGAAATCAAAATAACCATTAAAATATTTCTGTTCATTAATAGTACTACAGAAAAACATGATGATGATGGTGATGATGATGATTTGACAATGGAATCATAATGGGACTAGTTTTGCTTTTATCAATACTGATGATAATGACCGTGTTAAGCACAAAATTAGATTAAGATAAACCGGATGAGAATGTGTTGGAAATCTCTGCTGCATGATATTGTTGCATTCACTTTATTACTCTTGCAATCAGTTTAACTGCCAGAATCATTTCCATTTAATGGCCATCATTGGCAGAATTGAAAAAAAAAAATTTATCAATAACGTAGAAGAGACATCCTGTATTGTTAGTCTTTCCTGTAACTGCATATGCAACAGTTAAAATTACACACATACACACAATGTTATTGGATATTGAATAAAGTATTGACAAGGAGAGCATGATAATACAGACATATACTAGTTTTTTTCTCTAAGTTTTAAATGGAAATAGGGAAAATAAAACAAAAAATATTATCAAAAGAGTAATGATTAGATGAAATTGTTGCATGAAATTTATTTTATATTAACATTGGAGTTTTCTATTATAGTCTAAAATAAATAACACTACTCGTATGCGACAAATGAAGACTTTTGAAAAAAGCACAGTATAGGTTCGATTGTACTACCAAAAGTTAGTAAAACCCTATACTCGGTTTATTCAGATTGACTACCAATTTTTTTTTATTAACCCATTAACGCCCAAATGAAAACCAAGAATAATTTTTAAAATTCAATATTTATTACTAGATGTAAACAACATTTTTTACATTACAGTAAAAGAAAAAAACCAAAAAAAAATATTCTGAGTTGTGTTTTTTCAGGTGTACTAAGCTTAGTAGAGCAGCACCTAATATGCTATAGCTCAAAAAATTCTATACGAACTGAACTGCTTTATATTGCTTTTATTAGAATGTGATGTTATCAAGTAAATAAACTGCTATTTAACGTTCTTCAAAGTTAACTAATGTAAAATAAACTACATAACTATTCACAATCTCACAAGAAATAAATCACTATCCAAAATGGAGATTCCCATAATTGATATTTTTCAACTATGATATGATAAGTTGATGTACAACAGCTACGTGGATGTTGCATGTACTCTTACTGACTGATAAAAAGCGTTTCCCGAGTAAAAAAACTGCATTTTACAATTTTTACTTGAACTTTAAGTTGTGTACTATATATAGTACAGCGGGCGGTAATGGGTTAAAAGAACGCTGTAACTGACAAAAAATCGAAAACACGTTTTTTTGAATCATTTTTATCAGAAAAAAATATGCGTCGATTGGTCCCGGTCCCAGATTTCTATTATGAAATGAAATTCACTTACGCCGTCTGCGTTTTTTGGCTCTAATGAACATTAAAAGTTTTTGTCAGTTACAACCTTTTTTAATTCTTGCGACGATATATTGTTAGTGAAAAATTACGAGTCCCTGTAAGTTATGATGAAAAAAATAAAACAGAGAAAATTTTTTCGTACGTTTTTAACAAAAAGTGCAAGAAAAAATTATTTTTTGTACAAAAAATATTCTAAAATTTGTTCAGTAGAGTCTTCACTACATTATTGCCAAACATAGTTAAACAGTATCTTTAACACGTTCACTGTCCAAGGTAAAAACTGGGGAGTGCCCCACACGTCCGATTTTTATTTTTGGCATAATCGGTGTATTTCGGATAAGCCCCAATAAATATAAATATCTACATCTTTTAAAATGTATATAAATAGCTAAAAGGGTGTTTTTGTTAATAGCCCACATATGGGCTGTGGACTCCATGAAACAAAATATTCTATAAATCGTCTTCAGAGTACACAGACCACATGTGAGCTGCGAATATTTTTAGCTTTTATAATACATTTTCTATAGCGATTTTCTTTTTTTTTCACAGACAACGTTATTCATCAAGCCAAAATAAAACACTATTAATTAGACTTTAAGCCATAATGAGTCGAAAAGCAAAAAAAACGAGATTTTTTTTTATGGTCTGTTCTGTGAAGTCCAAGTCAAATAAACGATGTTCTCTCAACTTCCACAATTTTAAAGCTCTTTAAATTTGTATGGGTAAATAGCCCACATATGGGCAGTGGACTGCTGGTGCTTTCCGTTCATAGCCCATATATGGGCTGTGGACAGTGAACGTGTTAAGTTTGAGTTAGCTGTTGGCCAAAAATTGAGGACACCTTTTTTTGAAAGATTTTGTGAATTTGAGATTTTCAAAATCTCTTGAGATCCATAAAAAAAATTGGTAGTTAATCTGACCAAACTGAAAACAGGGTTTTACTAACATTTGGTAGTACAATCGAACCTATACTGTGGATTCCGTGCATTTTTTGTCACTGTCGCACTGTGTAATTACACATGCGTAACTTTTTCAACAAAATAAAGTCGAGTCCCGATATAACGACATATTTTATCAGTTTGTGATATAGAAAAATACTATTAACTAACACCAGTGTTACCAATTTATTATTCTTATGTTAGATTATTTGACAGAACTCTATAATATTTTTTAGATTTTTATAATATTTTAAAACTAATTTTATAAAAATTGACTATAAATGTGCTCTAACTACCATCCCTAAATAAAAGCGGCAAGCGTTTTCTAGCTGTCAAAATTTCTCATGCCATCCAATTTTGAGAGAGCGTTTAGTAGTAAAGTTGGCCGCAAAAGGCAACTAAAATGTAAACAAATAGGAAAAAAACAGGGTTGTGATATAAAGATATGTTATTTGCATAACAATGTTTTACTCGTAAATGCAAAAAATAAACAAAATAGAAGATAATAAATAGTAATTTAAAATAAATAAATAAAATATAATAAAAATTAATAAAATAACACTATAAAATTTAGTTTGTGTTAAAAATACCAATAGAGAAATGCAGTTTATTATTAAAATAGTCAGAATTGTTATATAAGCATATGTTGTTGTATTACCCTGTTTTTAATGTTTTGACTCTCTTGTTGCCGCTCTCATTTAGGGATGGCGGTTCAGCGTTAAGGTAGAATTAGCCGAACGTTGATGTAACGTAACGCAACGTACGTTGGCTTCTAGCATATGAAAACAATGCAAATGATTATCCAAAATAAATGTCACGTTGACGGGACGGAAGAATCTGTATAAAATAGAATTTCTAAACGTTTTTACGTGACATTTCAATGAGAGTGATGGGACTATTGTATGTTAAATGGCAATGTGGCCCAAATGCCATTTTTTGTACTTTTATGCTTATAAGCAAATCTTTTTCTTTTGTATGCGTGCAAAAAGACTTTAATTTTTAAATTCTTTAATTTTTTTAATTTTTTTTTAATTTTTAAAGTCTTTATGATATTTGTGTGAATAATTTAAATTTTTATGTGAATATAAAGTTTGTTTTTAATTTTTTTTTTTAATTAAAAGTAGCATGTTTTACTTCACATATCTTCGACAGACGAATTATATACATACATACCAAATGAAAAATTATTCGATTACAGTCGAAACTCTCTATAACGAATTCCAAGGGACTGGATATTTACTTCGCTATAAAGAAAATTCGCTATATGGAAAAAAACAGTATTGTTCTTATTAACATTTTTTACTTGTAGTAGTCAGTTATTTTGGTTTGAAGTACATTTTTATACTTTTCTTCTGGTAATGATTCCAGTTGTCACTTGCATAGTTCGGTGGTTCCCCCACTTTTAATTTTATGGTAAATAAACGATTCAAAGCATCAGACTCTGCTTGTGCGTTGTGAAAGCAGCAAAGTTCACACAGAGCAACCATATCAACACCAATAACACAAAGCGACATCGATTTCTTTTTTGTGTGCGTGCGCTCGGTTTTCCCTAATTCGTTATATGGAGATTGAAAACGCTTCAATCTTGAAGTTACGGTCGCAAAAATGCTTCGTTATAAGGAAATATTCGCTATATGGAAATTCGTTATATGGAGATTATAATACACTCAAAGTAGTCCCAAAACACAGTGTTCTTATAATTGCTTCGCAATAAAGAAAACTTCGTTATACAGGAGTTCGTTATAGAGAGTCTCGACTGTATCTATAAAGAAGCATATGGGATGCATGATTGATTTACATGCTAGCTAGTTACTGAGATAATTACAATTTTTTTTTTTAAATTTCTACTTAAAAATTAACTTTTTTCGTTTCCGGTCCACAATGGACCAATGGATCCGATTCAATAAATAATTACTTTATACCAAAAATTTAATATTCAGTAGTAGTATAAGAATAAATTTTTAGGAACCATAAAATATAAGAAGTAATTATAATATGCTCTTATTTTGGTACTTCTGGTACCTTTTTTAACTTTGTGTTAATTTAACAACATTCATCACTGCTCTAAACAGCTGGCTTCATATTGCCATTTAAAAATTAAAATTTTTTATTTGTGCTGTGTTTTGTGAAAAATAAGTAAAAAAATATAATAAATTTTATAATCAATATTAATAAAATAAAAAAATTATTATATTTTGTTTTTAGTGGACGACGAAAAATTAATATTATTGGCAAAGGCCTTTAGAATTTTTTGGTTTGTTTTTATTTACATTTTCTGTTGACATATGACACGTTTGTATAACTGCACATACGTACGTACGTCAACGTACGTTCCGTTTTTACGACATCAACGTTTGGCTAACCAGGCCTTTAGCCCTGAGCGTTGGAAAACGTTCCGCTTGCCGCTTTTATTTAGGGATGGCTCTAAGTAGAATTGAAGAATGCTGGTTCATTATAAAGTCCCACCAACTTATCGAAAATTGATTAAATCAAAGACATTTAAAGATAATAGTAATAACGAAATTTATATTAAATATGAACAAGATGAAAAATTTTGTTTATTCATTTGATTTCTAATTAGTTATTCGAAGCTGTTAATAGTACACTTAAACACTCTATAATTTTTAACAAATAAAAATTTATTTTTAAAAGAAAAACAAAAATAAAAAAAAAAAACAAATAAAAATCGTTTTAATACTCATTAAACTCAAATGAAAGTGTGTGTGTGTGTGTGTGAATTTATGGAAAGAGGAAAAGTTTATAAATTCAATTTTAACTTTTTTTCCTTCAATATACATAATGTTACCAAAATATTGTCAATTTTTCAATACCGTTTTATTGTTGTTGTTTTTGTTTTGTTTGTAAAATATTTTGTAATTGTGTACGAGTGTATGTGTGTATTTATTTTTATTCTCCATAGGGGTTAAGACTTCATTATGCTATTGAAAAATTTATGAGTCTTTTGTTATTGTTTTCTTTTTTGATGTTTTGTTTTTGTAATTATTGCGAGTATTTAAAATATATACACATACATAAATGTATGTGTGTGTCTGTGTATAACTACATGCCTAGAGAGTAACCGTTTGTTCAGTCTTTTTTTATTGCTTTAGAGAGGAAATAAAAAGTTAATGGAGAGACTCATTTCCTTTTTTATTATACGTAGACAGACGATTGCGGCTCATAAATGAAAATGATGTTGTTGCGGTTGTTGTTGTTGTTACAAACAGTATTGTAAAATGAAGAATGAAATGTTTCTAATTGAGAAAAAGTAAATAAAAAAAATATGTATAATAAAAATTTTAAAAGGTTGTAAATGCCAAAGGAAAGTTTAGTTCTTCACTTCTTCTTTATTTATTTTATTGATTTAACTGGTCATCATCATATTTAATTAAAGCCAAGCATATTTAAGACAATGTTAATATGATTATGTAGTTTTATTTTCTCTAAGGATGTGCATTAGATGAGCTTAAGTAGCAATAAAAGTATTTATTATGAGCGCATTTTTGTTCTTTATTTTTGTAATTTTAGAAACCGATTTTAAGGAACGTCTTATATCGGCTGTTAAAAAGGAAGTTAAACAGTTAATGGAAGAAGCTGTGACTAGAAAATATGTTCATGAAGAAAGTACAACTGTTACCCAGTTGTGTGCTGCCGTGGAGGCCTGTCTAAGTCAGGGTTTAAGACGTAGGGCTTTGGGTCTCTTTAAGACTTCTTCAACTACAGCTTTATTGCATAAAATTGCTAAGCTTTGTCCAGATGCTGAACATATCAGTAAAATGGTGCAGGATATAGAGGCAAATGATCCACACAAACGTTCTTCATCGAGCAGTGACAGTTTTAATCGTCCACCCATGATGAAAAAGGGCAGCAGTAGTTCAGTTACAAGTGTAATGAGCACCAGTTGTTCAACAGCATCTTTGGCTTCATTAAAGTAAGTGGTACATTTTTAAGATATTTTTCTAATTTTTTAAATTATGTGGTTCTTTTTTTCCAGATACCTTTGGATACGTCTGGCTTTATACGAAAAACGTTTAGTAAAAATCATAGAATTTTTGGTGGAAAATGCAACATCGTATTATGAACGTGATTCATTAGTGGCTGATGCAGATTATGGCTGTATCTTAAGTTCCTTATTGGTGGGTCCTTGTGCATTGGAGTTTACTAAAGCTAAAACAGCTGATCATTACTGGACAGATCCTCATGCTGATGAGTTGGTGCAAAGACATCGCATTAGTTCTGGTCGTAGATCTTCGTCAGTGTCCTCTAGAAATCCCATTATAAATTTTAAAAGAAGTCTAAATACTAGTACAGATGAAGCCAATGTGGGTTCATTTAAGTCCATAGCCACTTGCACAGTGGCAAAAGATTACGTTGAATCTTTGCATCAAAATTCCAGAGCCACTCTGTTATATGGCAAAAATAATGTACAAGTATTACCTAAAGATTGCAGTGAACCTCTTATGGGTTACTTAAGTCTTCATCAGCACATACAGACATTAACCATTAAATGGACTCCCAATCAGTTAATGAATGGCTATCAGGAATCTGAGGAGGAAGTAGACAAAGAACAGTATTGGGCCTATGCTTTAAACATTAATGTGGATGATATTGTGTATGTTCATTGTCACCAGAATAGAGGTGAAGATAGTGGTGGAACTGTTATCTTAGTAAGTCAGGATGGTTTGCAACGTCCTCCAATTATATTTCCTGAAGGAGGCCATATGCAACAGTTTTTAAGTTGTTTGGAAACAGGTCTGCTGCCTCATGGCCAATTGGATCCTCCATTGTGGTCCCAAAGGGGTATAGGCAAAATATTTCCCTGGCCCAAAAGTGTGCGCAGGCACATATTACCCTCTGTTATGGAGTCCTTTGACGAGACACCAATTGATTATGTATTTCGCATTGTCAGTAAAAGTAAACACGAGGAATTCGGTAAGTCATGCCTTGCTTGTATTTTCAAAGCAAACATTTTAAATATTTCTGTGTATTTGTTAAGCCGCGACTCATTCCATTTTGGATTTTGTAAGAAGTACCCCAAGAAGAGCCCAATTAAGCAGTTGCTCGACCACGGGTAGCAGTGATTGTTCCAGTAAAAGTCTCTCTATAGATCAGTACCCAATGGAATCCCCTTTGCCGCAGAATAATCAAAATGCAAGCATTGAAATGGTTTGTTCGACCATGAAACGTCAAATAATATCACGGGCTTTTTATGGCTGGTTAGCCTATTGCAGACATTTGTCCACAGTAAGAACTCATCTATCCGGTTTAGTAAACGGACGTATAACACCAGAGAGTATGTTAAGAGTGCTGCGTATTCCGTATTTATAAATATTGTTTTTTTTTTTTTTTCAGTGAAATCAGATGAAGATGGATTAACTATTGAGAAATGGCAGGAGCTAAATGATAATGGCTGTGTTCAGAACGCTAATGAAGTATTCCGTTTGGTGTATTTTGGTGGTGTAGCTCCAGAGCTTCGTAAACTAGTGTGGCCCTACCTGCTGGGACACTATTCTTTTGGCACTACTAACGAAGAACGACAAAATATGGATGAGACTTGTAAACATTACTACGAGACCACCATGAGTGAATGGTTGGCAGTCGATGCCATTGTGCAACAGCGAGAAAAAGAAAAAACTGCCCGGGCAGTAGCAAAACTAAGTTCAGGCAGCAATACAAGTGGCCAGGAGAAAACCGTCAGAGCAGTGGATATCGATAGCGGCGAGTTAGACAACGAGGTATTTGAAGATATATCTGATATATCGGATCCGGGTGATTTGGAATTTGAAGATGAACAGCAAAAAGAAGCAACACAAATTATCTCGGCCACTAGCAGTTCGGGTCATCTTATGGTGAAACCAATACCTAGAGCAATGAAAACCAGCACAGATTCTGGCAACGTAGACGATAATACCGATGACTTGAATATAGAAGAAGAACCGGAAGATTTGAAATGTCTCCATAGTTCTAAAGAAGAATCCTCAATGAAGGAGGAATTCACATGTGCAGCCGAAAATAATACCGCCAGTGCCAATAGTAACAAAAGTACACCTTCCACGTCCTCATATGACACTGTAGGCAACGGTTACACTGAACTAAAAGCTGAAACGTCAACACAATCATTACCCGCCGATGAATCGGATGTGAAATCAATTTTAAGTCCCCAGTACCTCAGTGCTGATGATTTTCAGGAACAGTTGAAAGAAGATGAATCAAAAACGGCTGTTATTGTCACCAATGCCTCAGTAGATATTGCCTGTTGGGATACAAGTTCTAAAGTGTGCAGCTCGCATATGTCACCCGTTAAAGAACTTCAGAACAATCAGACAGTTTTTGATGCTTTACAGGAACCAAAGTCAACATGTGTATCGCCTGTCAGTTCGAATGGCGGTGTCTATAGTGTAAGAAATTTATATATTTTTTTGTTGAAGTTTTTATCCAGTTAGTCGCTGAAACATATGATTTTGATGGTATTTCAGAGTGATCTACTGGAGCAATTCGGCTTAAATTTACATCGCATTGAAAAGGATGTTCAGCGATGTGATCGTAATTATCCCTACTTTGCCAATGAAAACTTGGATAAGTTGCGTAATGTTATTTCAACGTAAGTAGATGGACCTTTTTGACTATTAAAAACGTTTAAAAGTTTAGAAGGTTATACAAATACCCAAAATATTTTCTTTTGAAAAAACTTTTTCTCTTATTGCCGGCTTGCAGTTATGTTTGGGAACATTTGGATATTGGCTATATGCAGGGCATGTGCGATTTAGTGGCACCACTTCTGGTCATATTTGATGATGAATCATTAACTTACAGTTGTTTTTGTAAATTGATGGAACGCATGATTGAGAACTTTCCAAATGGCGGAGCCATGGATATGCATTTTGCCAATATGAGGTAAAAAATATAAATAATATTGGAAATGTTTTTGTGATTTGTAAGTTCCTAAAAATCGCAAAATATTTTTCTACAGATCGCTTATACAAATCTTGGACTCGGAAATGTATGATTTAATGGATTCGAATGGTGATTACACGCATTTCTATTTCTGTTATCGTTGGTTTTTATTGGATTTCAAACGTGAGCTGGTCTATGATGACGTTTTTGCCACATGGGAAGTGATTTGGGCTGCTAAACATGTTGCTTCAGGACATTTTGTTTTATTTTTAGCTTTGGCTCTATTGGAAACATATCGGGATATAATTTTATCAAATAGTATGGATTTCACTGATGTTATAAAATTTTTTAATGGTAAGTAGAGAAATACTGCTTTTTTTTAGTACGTTTTCAATTTTCCTAAAATTTTGCAGAAATGGCTGAACGTCATAATGCCCAGGCAATATTGCAATTGGCACGCAGTTTGGTGTCGCAATTGCAAATGATTATTGAAAATAAATAAACTGGAAATTTAAATTATTCTTATAGATTAAATATTGAAGTGCAGATATTTTTAAAATTCCTATACACAGAGGCCAAAAATTATAAGAAAACTTAGACTTCCCGTAGTTGTAGTTGTTGGTTTAAAACACTTTAGAAAACCTTCACTAGAATAAGAGTTTTTCTTGTTTTTTTATAATATTTTAAAACCCTATATATCAACATTCAAAATTTGTATAACAATCACTTACTTTTTTTTATAGTTTTTAAGATAAAAATTAAAACCAAAAGTAGTAATTTAAAAGACAAAAATATTACAAACCATATGAAAACCTTTTTTGCTCAATTTAGTAGAAAAAGAAAAAGAAATAGAAACAAACAAAGCCTCAACTTTATTTACAAAACCAAGGCAGCTTTTCATATCAAAAAATCATATGTTTAAAGAAAAGTAATTATCACTCATCACTTTAAATACTTTTTATTCCAAAAAAATACCAAAAAATATCAAAAACTTTGAATTTAAAAACATTAGCGGTAAACACTCTTCGCTGTAAATGTTGAAAACCAAGTTAAACAGCAACAAAATGCTAGAAAACATGCCACTATTGCCATGCCTTTACGACTTGCTATGGCATTTGCAATGATGAGTGATTACTGCTGTTATTTGACATATAAAAACCACTACAGGAAAACTCTCTTTATACACAAAAAAAAAAAAAAATAAAATAAAAAAACCGACATATTATACAAAATCTAAATATTTTTAAAATAAAAATAAATTTTAAATTCTAAATCCAAGGAAATTTTTTTTTAATACAGAAACTAAAAACGAGAAAATCAAATATCCTTAAGAGACTGTTACCGATATTCCTTCTTTTTTTACATTCTATTTATCAATGTATGAGTACTTTTAACTTTACTACTCTACTTATTGATTAAAAAATAAAATAATAATTTTTATTATCTAGAAAATATGTAATAAAATATTAAAAATAAAAAATCAAAAATAAATATTAATTTTTAATGAAAAAAAAAAAAAAAATAAAAACATAAATAAATGTGTCCTTGTGTACCTTATAAGAGCAAACAATTAAAATCAAACCAATAAAAAAAATCTTTTATATTCCTAATTGTTGTTGTGAATGATCTGAAAAAATAATGTTTTTTCTTGTCAATTTATAAACATATTTTAAATGAAATAGTTGTTGTTATTTTTAATACACATTTTTCTCTCATTTTTTTTTACTACAAATTTATTCATTTTAGTGTTAATAATTTTTATTATTTTTCTAACTTAAATTATATTTAAATTGCGAAAACCTATCTTTAGAAAAAATTTTTAATAAATAAAAATAAAACCTACAGAAATTTGTTTTTTCCTGTTAAATTTTTTATATAAAAATTAGCTGTCAGACTAAACATTATCGAGACAACACAACTACAGATATTTTGTTTTTAAAAATGATGATCCTATTAATTTTGTTTTAGTACATCAAAATCTCTTCTTAAAATAAATTCCCTTAAACGTAAAGAAAACAAAATGAAAACATCTCATCCTTTTAAAGCTCTTTTAAGTAAATACGTAATTTCACATACACGTCAATTGTAAAGTGACGGGTGCTCGTAGGGACGGGTGCGCGTAAACCTAGTGTTGACAATAATCAACGAGGGTTCTTCAATAAAACTGTTATTTTATATTTTTAACGTCTCTTCCTGTCAGGAAGTTGCGCAACTTAGTGTATGTTTGACTACCATCGATTAGGGTACCTACATACAAACGTACATACATAATTGGCCATTACAGCACTTTTTAAAGTTACACAACACCCATATTGTGTGCGATAATTTTTATTCATAAATACCAGTAACTACAGTTTAAAGTCGAATACGAACGATGGATTTGAGAAGCTTGTTCATGGCAATCAGTTACTCTCAGTGCTTTTGCCATATTTCTCTCTCTCTCTCAAAATGTTAGACCTAGGATTTTAACCCGGAGCTCTCGTCTAGTTAAAACGGCTACGTTACATAACTCACAAAATAAAAAAAAAAATAATGTAATTTATTTTGCACCAGTACAATACAACAATGCAACTTAGCCTACAGTTATTATTTTTTTATTCCAAACCTCATGTAATGACTCCAAATAATCGTTGGTCAAGATGTATGGGTTATTAAAATAGGCTACTTTAAAAACTGAAGTGGTTTTGTGGATGATTTTTAACCCTGTTATATCAAAAACCAATAAAATTAAATACCAATAAAATTCAATACAACAAGAATAAATTCACAAAATTGTTTTTAAGTTTATGACTTTTTGACAGAAAAAGTGTTTTAATTTATTTTTTTTTAATATTTTGATATTTTAGGACAACTTAAATCTTTTATGATACCTTTGTTAGACCACAAACTTTTACCAACCAGACATTTCGTCGTTATTTCATTTCGGAGTTTATTTTTTTTTATTTGGGTTTTCGACCCAAAATTTTTCAAGTCTGCAATCCGTTTTCGGATATCTCGTCCAGTTTCGGAGATAAATACCCGAAAACGGATTGCAGGTTTTAAAAATTTTGGTGGCATCATTAACTCAAGACATATAAAATGGTGGATAGAGCACATAAACGCTCGCATGACGATTTGTTAATTTATTAACAGAAAATTGTTAAAATTGGCGCAGCGTTTCCTATTCTGTTGTATTTTATTTTTTTTCTGTATGAGTTGCGAAAAAAACCAAACCGAAGCATATAAACATATAACATTTATTACAATATGTAATCAAATAACAAGATGCCCGCCAACTTGTTAAAATTTTAATTCATTTGGCCAATTTCAACTCACTAAATATAATTTAGATTTTTTCTTTTGTTTTTTTATTTCAGAAATTTGAAGAAATGCTGTTATTGAAGTCATGAACCATACTACTTGTGTATAAATATTTCAAAGCTTTTGTCATCGTAAAAAATAGCTTTAAAAAGCTCTAAGGATATCGTAAAATTTTCAAATAGTGAAAATAGCTTTGCTGAGTGTTTTTTTAACACTTAAAGCGCTCTCTTTAAAGTTTCTTTTCCAAATCTTTTGGGTTATTTTGTAAGTCCTTTAGGTGATGCACTGTGTTCATTCCAAATAATTGGTTTCTGTTACAAAAGCTTTTTTCATTTATACAATCCAAAGCATCACTAAGTGTTTAACAAAATTAATTAAATAATTAATTTAGTTGAACTCAAATTTCAAAATCAGCTAAATTTTTTTCTTTTTGCTTAGTTTTGCCAAAAATTTGATTTCAAATTATAATCAGCACATAAAAATGTGTTATTTGGTTATCTTTTTGATTATTAGATTACAATGTCATTGGATATACTGGTGCAAATTTCCATTTCAAGTAATGAAATTTAAATTTTTTTACTATAAAACAAAAGCCTGCTATGAATTTGCTTTCAAAGTATTTTTTGTAAATTAGCACGTTTTTTTAAGTACTCTTGGTAATTATTTATTTAGTTCATGTCATTATTACAATATATTGCAATTGAAGTGATTATGAGTAATTTGAAATATCAAATAATCAAATTTATACTCTTATATTTATTTTTTCTAGGTTACTCAGATCCCTTGATTAAGAGCCTTTTACATGACAAGTATTTGCCATCTGTCATGACAGTTTCTTAAAATTGTATTTCTACAGACAGTTTATTTGACATGTTTTGAAATGTGTTAACATATGTTATAAAACAAACCAACTGACACCAATGAAAGAGTAGCTTTAGCGACCAATGATGAAAAATGTTAAACTGACAAGTGCAATTTTCTCATATAAAGTTATTTTATAAAAAACTAAAGCCTCCATAAATTAGTACGTTTTTATTTAACTTATTAAATTAATTAACAAAAAATCTTTTTTATTTATAAACAAAACTACACGTTGTGATATCGTAAGTATTAACATTAAACGCCGTGAATTATTTTCTTATGGCTTTGGTCTCTACGAAACATAAATATGCGAGATGAAATTAGAACGTATTATAATTTAAATTTTTACAGATGCTATGTCAAATGACTTATACAGAAGCAATGTTTAAATGCTTTTATTTTGCAATGGAAAATTTGACATGACAGATGACAAATTCATGTCGTCAAAAAGGGGCTTTAGTGAAATTAGAATAAAAAGTGTTAAAAAACAACAAGATTTGATGGAGAAAGTCTTGGAAAGTATATATTAATTTCATAGTTAATTTAATTTTTCGCTCGTATAAATCAAACAAACATATCTTATGTTATTCTCTCATAATCATATCGTCGCAAGAATTAAAAAACGCTGTAACTGACAAAAAATCAAAAATACGTTTTTTGCATCATTTTTTTCAGAAAAAAATACGCGTCGACTAATCCCAGTCCCATATTTCTACTATGAAAATAAATTCACTTACGCCGTCTGTGTTTTGAAAAATTCCAGTGTCATTGCTCTACTTTCATACATATATTTTATTAAATTTCTTATCATTAAAAAAAAAAAATAGATATCAGTGCTTACATAGATAAACATGCATGAGCATGTTCAAATATCTTATTCTTGTTTGAATAGCAATCTCAGCTTTTTATTTAAATAAATAAAAATGTTTTAGATGTGGCCATTTCACTTTAGGATATCAAATTGGAAAACTAAAACAAAATTTTCTTTTAAACCCAAATAATTCTGGTTTTTTTGTTTATTGAAAGCCTTCACAGAATGTCTAACTTTATAGGAAATACAGTCAGTCCAATCATGCCATAAAACAGGCAAAAAGCAACAATAGATTTTTTTATGAGGATATAATGAAGTAGTCGCCGTGGTCTAGTGGTTAGTGTATTGGCTTAATAAGATGAGAGCTCCGGTTCAAGACCCGGCTCTAATATCTTAGGCAAAGAAATATTTAAAAAAAATATATTTCTTTCGGCAACTATCTCTTAGCAGACTTCTTGCAAAACCTCTAAGAGTAACTGATTGCCACGAACAAGCTTCTCAAGTCTGTCGTTCGGAGTCGACATTAAACTGTAGATCTCGGTACTCATGGATTAAAATTGACACACACAACATGAGTGCTGCGAGATGCTTTGTCGGGCAAGTTTGGTATGTACATATGTATGTAATGAAGTCAAAAGGATATGTTTTGAATTGATTTCCGTCCAATATAACAAATACTTTTAGCAAAAAGTGAAATTCGCCCTAGAAATACTGTTTGTCAATGTATCTGCGAGTAATTTGGTAGTGTTGTTTTAGCCCCAATATTGATTAAGATTCATAAAGATTTGCCAGAGTAAACTGGCTAAAAATTTTGCATGTTTTAAATGACTGTATAATAAAAAACATTCTTGATATAAAAAATTCTTAAAAATTCTCAGTCAAAGATCCAAACATGTCATAGATATTTTTAAGTTTTGTATACTCTTGCCCATGTTTCCAAATGTTAATATACATTCGTTTTACACACATTTGTTGCTTTTCTCTAAATATAAACTTTGTATGTTTTTATTTCGTATACAATATACATATGTTGCTTAAATCGAATTGTAACAACTCATGTTGCTATACATAAATGACTATAAACATTTAAAATGTTTAACAATGGGAGGAGGCTTCATTGAAAAGTATTCTATTGCTAGTGGTGAATAAAAATTTCATTCAAAGAAATACTCCGAAATAAAATATTTGGCGCATGTGTTTATAGGATAACAAAAGTTGCAAACATAATTTGTTTCTGCAGCAAACAACTGTTCCGTAACGGACTAATAGGGCAGTTATAAGCAGTGCAGCCGATTGTTAACAGCCGTTTAGCGGTAATGAAATTTAAAACAAAACAAATAAGAAATAAATAATTAAAAAAAAAATAAATGTTTCATTAAGTGATATTACAAAAAAATAATAAAATTATTAAATTAAAGTTAAAATTATAAGTGCAAAAATAAATCAAATTATTCTAACGTGAAGAAAAAAAATTTGAGTGCTTCTGGTTTAAAGTTATTAAAAAAAAAATAATAAAAAGCTAAATTACATATAATGGTAAAAATATAAATTTATTGTTAAAACAAAATTAAAAAAATTAAATATTAACAACATGACCATAAAATCGAAAAAATTAAATGATTTATTACAATACTTTTCGGAGCAAAATTCTTCCAATCACATCGTTTCTTTGGCTTTAACAGCCAATGATACTGGAATTGTGGGTCTTAAACAACAAACCATTACATTGGATTATCAGCCTTGGAATTTATTTGATATTGAAAATTCTTCAGCAGCCACTCTTCTTCATCTGTACACTGAGAATTCATCTGTGACGTTATCTTCCACCTCTAGCAGCCTACAATATGCGTCGTTTAATGATACTTTTGCCAACTACACAAAAAACACTGTTAAACCGAGGATTAGCACAGAAATACCCATATGGTTAATACCCTGCTATAGCATCATTTTAATATTTGCTATTGTGGGCAATCTATTGGTAGCCTCTACATTGTTTCAAAATCGTCGTATGCGTACCATTACCAATGTATTTTTAGCCAATTTAGCAATTTCTGATATGCTACTGGGGGTCCTCTGTATGCCTATCACTCTGGTTGGGACTTATTTAAGGCATTTCATTTTTGGCGAATTGGTGTGTAAATTTATACAGTTCGCTCAGGGTAAGTATACAGTAAAAATCAATATGTTTTTCTTCGTTTCTATATTTTGCCGCAGTGTATTAAATACCATATCCATAAATCTACATAAATTCGATTTTATGGCATGTAAATAAATGTGAATTAGAATTTGAAAAGTAAAAAGGCAGAAAAGGCAAATTCTTTCTATATGTTATACAAGTTATCTATTTGTATTCATCTATTTTTCTACGAACTACTCCCTTTACAAAAGTTTTTTGAGTATAAAACATGCCATAATAAACAAAATAGAACTTTTATTTGAAATCATCATTTGTATTAAATGGTGTTGAAGATATATAGTCCAATATTATAGACGTTTATCAAATAATAATGAGAAAAATATTTTATATTTTATATTTTTCTCATTGTTATGGAGATTTATATTGCTGTAACGTAAAAAAGAAAAGAAAGAGAAAAAAGTTTCATTATTATGGTTAAAAAAACAAAAACACAAAACCTATCCCAAAGAGAACAATACCAGCACATACTTAAAGCGCCCCAAAATCAATGTATTGTCTGGGTATTAAAAGTTATCAGTTTATGAAAATGTAGGCGCAAATAAAAGAAAATTTAATAGTTTTATGAAAATATTTAAGTACACTGTTAATGATGATGTGGTATGGAATTTTGAATTTACAAGAACTTATTTTTATTTTAATAGGTTCTTATTATATAAGAACGGGTATTTACAAAATATAATGCCAGCACAGCTACACTCCTAAATTCTTAAATTTTTTTTCCATTATGTCAACATACATTGTTACGCTTATCATATTTGTTAGAGGTATTGACAAAGTTTTGCGATTGCAATATGATTGCACAGAATTTTTGAATTTTGATTGGTTTTATCTAATGAGACAGCATAGATGGGCATTTTTCAGTACCAGTACTTTTTCAGTATTTTCTTCTTTTACTGATTATTGAAAAGAAAAATCAGTATTCAGTAAAAAGTACTGATTACTGAAAAGTAAAATCAGTATTCAGTAAAAAGTACTGATTTGTGTATAAAAATTCAGTAAACATTAAATGACTGATAGTAGATACTGTTTGTTTTAAAAACGATATGTACGCATTTCTCACTGACATGAATAGTGGCATAACTGAAAAACTGCATTTCGAGGAATATTTCTTTCTTGTTTGTTTTTACTTTTTTTAATTATGAAATATGTTTTTGGGTAAATAAAAACTGATTTATATAGCTGAGACTTCAAGTTCAAAACAAAACAAACAAACAAACAAACAAACAAACAGTATCTACTATCTACTTCATGATGAAGTTGAGAAAACTGGTGATACTACAAGTTTCTTAATAAAGAACAACTTGAAAACCTGTTCCGATTTTCAAAGCTTTGTGTAATATTACTGATGACAGCCGTAAACATGTTCTGATTTAATTTGCTATGTAGTCTGTTTGTTGAGTAACATCTTCTTAAGTTAAAGATAATCTTTAAATTCTTATTTTGTACAATCTGATCACAATTTTTATCTAAAACAACACCCAGATATTTAATTGTTTCATTAAGAGGAATTTCAGTTCCATTTATAGTCAGAGGAGCTGTGGGAATTCTTTTCGGTGACTTATTAAAAGGAAAAGTTATAGCTCGTGTTTTTGTTTCGTTAATTTTAATTTTTCACTTGGTGAAATAGTTCTGAGCATATAAGAAATATTTTTTCAAGTTCTTGACTAATGCATTAGATACTTTGCCCTTTGCTATTATTGCAGTATCATCGGCATACAAGGCTGCCGAATGGTTTTTTAATATTTTATAAATTGAATATAGAGTCGGAGATAGAACTGACCCTTGTGGCAACTCGGCCAAATTTTCAATAAAAAAAAGGAATATAGAAACAATCTGATTAATAGCTATAAATAACTTGTTAATTTAAATATATTATTTATTATTATTCATTCGTATAACATAATTTTTACATATACTCGTGCTCATACATTCACAATTCATATTTTGTATCTGCTCCCTACAGTTTTATACTGTCAATTGACCCATTTTTCGGTTATTTTTCTGACTCAACGTTGTCGTTCGCGATGTCAATTCACACTTTTCTGTCCTTTTGTTATCGAAGAGGTTTCAATTCACACTTTTCTGTCCCTTTGGGCAAACCGGGTGTGTAGGAGATGTGAAAACACCAGTGCATGCTCGTACAGCTCGTACTTAAGAAAATATTGTTGTTGTTCGCGATATTGAGACTGAAGAGCCGTCCACCTCAACTCTTCGTCGTGCCCAACAACTGCATCTTGAATTGGAAGATATGGATGTGAACGATATGTGGTTTCAACAGCTAACGAAATAATAGCTCTTTTGCGCGACAAATTCAATGGCTGTGATATATCAAATGGTGGTGATGTCAATTGGCCGCCAAGATCATGTGATTTTACAACGTTGGACTTCTTTCTTTGGGGTTATTTAGAAGAAAAGGTGTACGCCGATGAATCAGCAACAATTCAAGAGCTAAAGGATAAGATAATTCAACACCTTAACGGCATAGAACCTCAGTTATGCCTCAGCGTCATCGAAAATTTAGACCATCGGATGGATTTGTGCCCCGAGTCACGGCCATACATAATTGAACCATCCAAGTTATTCTAATAAAAAGAAATGGCAATTATTTTTCTAAATAATTTGTGGTTTTTTCAAAATCTACAGCGACCCTTAAAATTTCACTACCCTTTCTAACAAAAAATTTTTCCAGTGCATTAAAAATAAACTCACCAGTGCAAAAACTTTCATAAAATTAAAATAGTAAAAACTGGTATCCATCTCTATATCGTCACAAGAATTAAAGAACGCTATAACTGACAAAACATTTAATGTTCACCAGACCCAAAAAACTTTTATAAAAGTAGAACAAATACACTGGAATTTTTCATTTCGCAGACGGCGTAAGTGAATTTATTTTCATCGTAGAAATCTGGGACCTGGACTAATCGACTAATTTGGTTTTTGATAAAAATGATGCAAAAAACGTATTTTCGATTTTTTGCCAGTTACAGCGTTCTTTAATTCTTGAGACGATATGCATGTGAATACAGGTAATTTGAATAATAAAAATGATAAATAATTGCGTATTGATGAGTATTAAATGTTGAATTAAAACAAAAAAAATATTTTCCAATAATGATGGTAAATGAAAATCGAATTAATGCGTATTCGTGTCAGGTTTCAAAAAAGCCATTTTTTTCCAATTATGTAGGAGTGTGTGTGAATGTTTGAATTATTTAATAGCAGCCATTAAATATTTACACACAATCAGATAGAATAACTGTTTTAATTGATTTTATTGTGTTGTGGTTCTCGGGTTTAAATTCTTGTGCAGGTTCACATGTTTATATTTATGTTGACCATAGATTCCAGAAAAATTATATTGAAATTTAAAAGGCCAAAAAAATCTTTTATTTTTTAATTCTGCTTAAATAAAATTACTCGTATAATTGAATCATTTATATTTGTGACATAAAAAGGCATATAGTAGAACAAATTTTATAAACTTTGTGCTGGAGATCTCTTAGGGAGTGAAGATAGGGGGTAGGCATGTTTTTTTGGCTCATGTATTTTTTTGTTGAACCTCACAAAATAAGCTGTTCTAGCTAATCAAAATCGGAAAATCGTATACTATCCCACTCCTATCAGAATAGTTTTGATCTCCTTGTAAAATACCTTCCTTTCCGATTTGATTTTTATTTCTTGATCCAAAAAGACCTCCATTCTGAAATTTGTCACAACTGTAGAGAATAAAACTGTCAGGGCCCATGTCTTAGTAAGCCAACACACCACTAGACCACGGCGACTACCCTTTCGGTGTTATAGGCTTCCGAATTATAGGTTATGAAAATTGACCTTTGACTTTTTCAAAAAAAAATTACGTTTCATATTAAATCAAAAGTAATTCAATACCCTTTCAACTTTGAACGACTTTTACGATATGCGTACCTATAATTCTTTTCAAGAAAATTACAATTAAGTAAGTGTAACTTAGTGCATTTTTGTACTGTTTTCCGATTTTCAAGACCTCATATTTCCGGATCCAGATGTGTTAGTGCCCTTTAATTTTATATTTGTCTTAGTGTTATGATATACTTTATTCATACCAAAAATCAGCAAATTCGGAAACAGTCATTTCAAAACCGGCATATTTTAAGTTGAGTTGAGGTGGTTGAACCCATATGCTGTTTCCAACAGCAGTTGGCTCTGTCTTAAAGCCACTCTCGGGAAACAAGAAAATTTTTTGCAGTTTGTTCTACAATAGTTTTCAAATTTTGATTTTTAATTGTAATATTCAATCACATGTTTGTTTGCTTCAATTAAATTTTTTGTTTGATTATTATTGATTCTTTAAATTTCTAAAAAAAAAAGTTTTTTTTAAACTTTCAGACTTTAAAGATACTCGATTAGTACATGCTAAACAGGTTATTTTATTTTTCCGATCCAATGCTACTGCCATTATATGTGCAAATAAAATCAGGTTCTTTAACTTTCTTTCATATTTATTTATTCAATAAAATCATATATTTTTGTTATTTGTTTCTCTAAAGTAATATATGACTTTATTAAGCAAAAAGAGAAAAAAAAAAAAATAATAAATAAAAATAAATAAAAAAAACATAAATTATTGCCATTTGGAATATAAATTTTCCATTTCTATAGATTCCCATCATTTAGTCCTTATGTGTACTTCTATATAAAACATTTTTATATGTTTTTCAATTGATTTCTTTTATATTTTTTTGCTTTTTCATTTCACACAAAACCAATACAACAGTAGACGAGTATTATTGAATAATTCTTAAGTTTTGTGCCATTTTCAATTTTATTTTCGCAATGTGGCAAATGTTTATAAAAAGAAAACTTTTCATTTTATTTTACACCATTGGAACTCGATACAAATATTGAAAAATGCACGTCATTAATGAGGGAAGTTTAATAATTTCTTTTTAAAATTGAAATAAAAGATACTTTGTGGTTTTTTTTTTGTAGTGCTTTAACACGTTTTGACAACTGATGTCCAACTAAGCTTTCTTTAGGGATTTCATTATCTACATATGTATGTCACGCATACTCTCATTGAAAGAGAAATATACAAAGAGAGAGAGAGAGAAACTAAGTGAAATGTACAGAGTGTAAACTGTATATGAATTAATATAATATTTGTGAATATAGAGATTTAACGTTCGAACAAAAACTCAAATGGCCCAGGTTCAAATCCTAACAAAGGTGAAAAAAATAAAAGTTAGTTTGCGGTTTTTTTAAAATTATAATTTAAAAATAAGAGGTCCCTTCCCCCTCCAGGAAGTCCATCTTTAAATAAACTGCTCCCTAATATTCTACTCTATTCCACCTTAAGCACTGACAACAAAAAACGAATGAGGAGGAGAAAAGCGCTACCTATTGGGAAGCAGTAGAAAGCACTCTCCACACACAATCAACATTCAACGATGAGGCAACTGCTGTTGATCATTCAGGGATGAATGTCTTTGAATGATCAATTCACAGCAATTTATTTTACTACTAAGGCGCTTAATAGTACATACATACATACATAATTGGAAATTACAACCCTGTGTCAGGGTTACGGCCTAGCTTCTCACGCTTAATAGTAATATAAGAAAAAGAAAATAATAATCAATAATAATAATAATTGTATGACTACAACAAAGAATTTCATGTGTTCAATAGTGTGAACCTTGCAAAGTGTTACACAGAGGGAAAAAAGGCGTTCTAAAATTATTAACCAAGGGTATCAAATTAAGAACAAATTGTTAACAATATTTCGTTAACTTTCGGTACCAAATCAAGCTTAATGCGTTATTAAAATAAAAACAAATGGCACAAAATACCATAAGTTAACAAATCAAGAACAACCGGTAGTAAAATCGTGAACAATTGTATAAAAATATCATAAGTTAATACAAAAAAAAAATCGATACCAACCGTTAACGAAGTAAGCACAAACGGACTTTACTCAATTTTAATACCAAATGGTATCAATTTCGGTAGTTTTCTACCACTTTTTTTTCTGAGTGTACATACTAAAAATGTAGTGAAATCGCGTGTTCAATATATGAAGAAATAGTTTAATTTCGGTAAAACGCTTATAATATTAATATGAGTGGGTCACTGCCGATCATGTCTTTTTGCCTTTAGGGAAATTGAACTCATTTGAAATCCATGAAGATAAGCAATGCAAGAATGCATTATTCATAGTCGTTACACGAAGTATTGATAAAACTATTTTTATACATTTTTATTGAGTGCAAACCACCGGATTTTACAGATTGTTTCTGAATACTAAAGTCGGATGTCAATCCATTATTTTTGGTTTGTTTTCATTCGAATGATATATAGTCAGTTATTTGCTAATAGTTTAAAATTATAAAATTATTATACAAAAAAAGTCACTATCTGCAAATAGCTGAAACAACTGGAGTCTCCGTCAAAGATTAAAGTGTTAAAGAGTCCAAATGTTGTACCATCCATAACCACAAGCATTAGTAATAATATAATATAATAATATAATGTCCTATACATTTATCAACACACCTTTTTCTAATAACTTTAATAATTTTTTATATTTAAAATAAAAATTTATATTAAAATTCAGCTTTTGCCATTTTTGCTAAAATAAAAAGCAAACACTGCTTTCAAAAAATTAATAGAAGTAACAGTTAACAAGTGCAGTGTTGATAGGATAGGATAGGATAGGATAGGATAGGATAGGATAGGATAGGATAGGATAGGATAGGATAGGATAGGATAGGATAGGATAGGATAGGATAGGATAGGATAGGATAGGATAGGATAGGATAGGATAGGATAGGATAGGATAGGATAGGATAGGATAGGATAGGATAGGATAGGATAGGATAGGATAGGATAGGATAGGATAGGATAGGATAGGATAGGATAGGATAGGATAGGATAGGATAGGATAGGATAGGATAGGATAGGATAGGATAGGATAGGATAGGATAGGATAGGATAGGATAGGATAGGATAGGATAGGATAGGATAGGATAGGATAGGATAGGATAGGATAGGATAGGATAGGATAGGATAGGATAGGATAGGATAGGATAGGATAGGATAGGATAGGATAGGATAGGATAGGATAGGATAGGATAGGATAGGATAGGATAGGGTAGGATAGGATAGGATAGGATAGGATAGGATAGGATAGGATAGGATAGGATAGGATAGGATAGGATAGGATAGGATAGGATAGGATAGGATAGGATAGGATAGAAGGAAGTGGCAGCCTCGTAATGACAAGGCACACTTGAGCACACATGGTGGCCCGTTGTGATACCACATGATGTGGGGAGCCCTGATAGGCAGGGGCTCCACACAAGAAGCACTACTTCCCCAGAAAATTATGCTGGAAACCAGCTAAAGAGCCTAATAAATTTGGCAATTGATCCAACGTCCAGGATCGACAGGTCGGTCAAGCCATCGAGAAAAGGAGATCCTAATGTAAGAAATCTGCGTCAAGCCAGAGATGGACACTGGCAAATATAGTGCACCACAGTCTCCTCTTCCTCAGCCGACCCACCGCCACGACAAAAGTCATTCGCGGGCAAGCGCAGTCTTTCCGCATGCCTGCCCATCACGCAGTGACCTGTGAGGATAGATACAACGGAAGAGATGT
The DNA here is from genome assembly GCA_963576795.1 of Metopia argyrocephala. NCBI lineage: Eukaryota > Metazoa > Arthropoda > Insecta > Diptera > Sarcophagidae > Metopia > Metopia argyrocephala. The sequence continues at coordinate 3,039,064 of OY756208.1, forward strand.
TCCTGCGGTCTAGTTTAAAGAGTTGATTGGTACGCCTCAAGTCCAGCCTAGGCCAGGTGAGTCTAGCAACTTGGCAAGATTCCTCCCGCGACCAGGCTAGGTCCGCGTTCAATAAATGCCTCCTTCTAATAAGGACCCTAACGGAGGAAAGAGGTATACCCACTTCCACGCGAGGATGAACCTACGGCAGAGACGTACCTGTCCTTGCCAGTTCATCCACAGTATAATTACCAGCGATGTTCCTGTGACCAGGAACCCAAATCAGCAGTGTTGATACGATTACAGAATTATTAAACTGCCCTCGTAAAATAGATTTCTTTAACAACAACATATTGACTAAATGAATAAATGAGTGAAGGGCAACATTGTATTGGTGGGTGTAAAAGATAAATAATCGAACATGTGCTGATAAGTTAAGAAACTTATTTCATATATTACGCCCCGTGTCCCTTGTATCGTGTGTCTTACGTCGCGTATTTTATTTCCTCTGATTTTTTTCTTTACTAAACCAAAAGAATGACTAAAAAGAAAAACAAACAGAAAAAAAAAATAGGTAAAATCAAATATACATACGTATGTATGTACATACGTATACATATGTAACACGTGCATAGATACTCGTATGTTCGAACATGATTTTCTGAATTGATTATAATTCTGACAAAGAAAAAAAAAAAAAAAATAGAATTGAGAAAAACATTAAATAACCAATGGAGACTTATCATCTAATTCAACATAATTCTTTCATCTATTTGACAAGAAAGCTGGAATGATATGAAAAACTTTAACACATCAGAAATGGAAAAATTGTCCCAGTGAAAAAATAACTTTTCTTTTATACAGACCACCATGCAAAACCATAAAAAGAAAATTTATTATTAAATGAATATATATTTATTAGAGTAAATTGAATGATGGAGTGGCTTGATGTGTTTACCTAAAGTTACTTGCAAAACAAAATTAAAATATTTTTAATTCGAAGAATTTTTTTTTAAAAGCAAAAATTTTTTACAAAGAAGAGCATAAAATTGAAATAAAAATAACATTATAAAAGAAGTCTATATTATACTTGAAAATTTTAAAGAATCCATAATAATTTTTTTACAAAATAATAAAAAAAAAACATTTTATAGAAAAGACTAAAATTATTTGAATAATAACATGTGGGATGAATTAACGTTCGTAGAAAAATTAAAAATAAACAGATAGAATGGCCATTAGCGTTTTTATAAAAAAAAAGAAAATTTTTGTTAAAATTTCTTAAGTCCATACAAACGTGTTGTTACGAAAAAATAACTTTTATCTTAGTGAATAAAAATTTCTCAAATCGTATTTCTATGAAAAACGCAAAATAAACAGAAGCGCACTAAAAACAAATGGTATGGCAATATTTCGTAGAAAAAGAGTATTTCGAAGAAAAACAATTTCCTATTTTTGCTTATTAAAGGCTAAAAATATTCCAGTATTATTTATAGAATACAGAAGAAAAGCTTCTTCATACAGATACAGCATTATGATTATAAAAGGCATGCTGAAAATTTCTACAGAGAGAAATTAATTACATACATACATAACTGGCCTTTACAATCCTGTGTCAGGATTACGGCCTAGCTTCTCGCAGCACTCATGTTGTGTGTGTCAATTTTTATCCATGAGTACCGTGACCTACAATTTAATGTCGACTCCGAACGACAGACTTTAGAAGCTTGTTCATGGCAATTAGTTACTCTCAGAGCTTTTGCCAGAAGACTGCTGAGAGGTAGTCGCCGAAAGAAATATTTTTTTCATATTTCTTTTTTTGAAGATGTCAGAGCCTGGAGTCGAACCCAGGGCCCATGCCTTAGTAAGCCAACACACTAACCACTAGACCACGGCGAGAAATTAATTGGATATGATGAATTTTTCTATATTAAACTAGGTGCGAGCATTGGATAAAAGGTCAGTTTAGATCATGGCTGGCTAAAGAAAGTATGAAAGAGATTATTTGTTTCATTCGTCTGTATACTTTTATACGTAAATTCGATGCCACTTCGGCCCATGAACGTCCACAACTAGCCATGATTTAAATGAAATGTAGAATTAGCCAAACGTTGCCAGCTCTTCGTTTTTAATATATGAAAATCAATGCAAATTCGAGATCGTTAGGTGGCAACTGTGCTTAAGTATATCAAGTATTATATCATTTGCATACAAATATCCGATATACACTTTTGATTATCATTTTAAATATTTTGGTACTATACTTTAATCACATTGTAAGCCATAATTTAGACTTTGATAATGTTTGGCTAACCAAGTCTTTACTTGTTTTAAAGAATTTAGTGTTAACTCTTGCAAACGACTAATTCCACATCATAAATTTCAATGATATAAAAAAAGTATAATTAAAGCAAGTACATGAGAAATAGAACATGTAAAACGGTATATGGGCAATTTCAATAATTTTCAACATTTGTTGAAACTGAGTTCAGATGCTTATTATTTCTCCAGTTTTTCGAATTGATCAAAACGGTCAAAAGGAAATGGTAGGCCACACTAGAAAACTGGGAAATTCAAAATTTCAGACTATCAGTTCTTTATTTTTAAAAGTTATGGGCACTCAAATATCGAAAAACTCAAAAAAAGGCTTGAAATTTGCAAGAGTTTTTTTCATATTTCATCACTTTTCTACTTTTAGTTTCAAACTTCCGATGCTCACTGATATAAAATAAAGTCACTAGACTTTGTAGATATTTACATTATAAAAGTTATGCCCATACTACTATTTGGGGAAAAGTTGTACAGCGGTTCATTTTTGAAACCAAAATTTTCCGATTTTTTAATTTTCGCAGTTTTTTCTATAGCGTTTTTGCGCCGTTCAAGAAAATTGCATTTCGTCAACAGTATTTAATAGATGGTATAATTTGCTAAAATTTGCGCTATATCACGTCGATGTCGATGAGATGACAATGACCTCAAACTTTTATAGAATTGGCGTAAATTTGTCAAAAATGACAGTTTTTGCGCCTGACATTTGCAATCTTATTTAAAACTGGTTTATGCCTTGCGTGATCTAAACTTCTTAGTAAATGGCACCTCATCGCCAAGAAGGCGTTAAAATATTTTGAAACGCAAAAATTGTATAAAGAAAATAAAACTTTTGCGAAATTTCATGATTTTGTTTCGCGTTTTTTTAGTTAATCAGTGGTTTAAAATCAATGTGAAGTATTGGAAATGAAGTGCGGCGGTGAACTAAAGATCATATATAAATACGGTTGAATTCGGTCCATATTTAGCGGGTACAGCGGCATTTTTCTTCAAACACATTTTGCTTTGTGACATCTGCAGTTATGTATAGATTCCGCCGCGATTGACATTAAATGAAAGGTTTTTTTAAGCTTGATAATAAAACCGAATAGGCAAAAAAATTTTCATGATTTTAAATTTTACAGATCAAATAAAAAAATCCTAACCTCAAAAATAATTCTTATATAATTTTTTTTATTTTTTAAATTTGCACGTTAAAACATTGTTTTTCTGTAAATTAGTTATGCGTTATATAAACACATATTATAACAATCGGTGAAACATTCAAATTTTTGCAAAAATTCGCGTTTTTTAATGATAAGGAATTTTAATTTTAATTGATATTTTTATGTATTTTATCAGTGCATTGATGAATTTGGACTGCACTATTGAATTTGAAATGAGTTTCATGCATCCATACAACATTTATTAAAATAAACCAATAAATTTAATTTTAAATTTTTTTAAAAAAATTTAAATCTTAAAACCTCCATAACTTTCGAGCATAGAACAAAAAACAAAAAAAAAAAAAAAATTAAATAGAAAAACTGGCTTAAATTCGAAAAAACTAAATTTTATGGAATTCAAAATTCAAAAATTTATAATCGCACACAAATAATTTAAAGATAATTAGTTATATATATTCAGATAACCTTAAAAATTAGCATACAATTGAATTTTTTGTAGTAGTCAGTTTGATTTTGTTTTACATAAATTATACAATAATTTATAGAACTATCTACAGTCGAATTCAAATATAAGAACACCGTTTAAAAGAAAAATCGAATAATTGCAAAACAAATGCATTTACATACATTTGTTTTCTATTCAATTCAAAGGTTTAAAAGAAAATCCGTTTAACAAAATTAACAGATTTTGCGTTAAAAAGCACAAAATTGTATAAAAAGAACTCCGCTTAATTGCAAATACGAATATTAAGAATTTATCGACGAAAAAAAAATTATAGCACAGGCTCATTTTTTTTATTTTGTGTATTCTTACATTTTAACAATAACTTTTTTTTTATTGAGACCAATGCTCAGGGGTAAAGCCCTACTAAATGCTGTGCATTGTATTGGAATTTTTATGAAACGGACAGTACATTATGACAGCAGAACTTATATTTTATTTTCTTATATTATTAAGCACCTTAGGAATGAGAAAAATTGCTGTGATTTGGTCATTCACAGGCCAGTGTTATACCCAAGTTACCTTGAATGAACAAAAGCAATTTCCCCATCGTGGCATGTTGATTGTGGTAAGTGCCTTCGCTAAGTAGGTTTTAAGCTGTTATCTTCTACTTCCCAATAGGTGGCGCTTATCTCCTGATTATTCGTTTTTAGTTGTCAAAAGTTAAGATGGAATAGGGTGTTATGTCAGGGAGCGGTTACTTTGTAGATGGATGCAAAATTGTGCATTTAGTGCTAAAATTGTATATAATTTCTTTGTCAACTGTGTATTTTTCAGGATTTGAAATTTTCTAAAACATATCAATTTGTTTTATTTTTAATTCAATAATATTTTAAGAGTTCGTTTAAGCGAAATAATTTTGTATTTATTCGAAGTCCTTTTAAAGGAAAATTCCTGTTATAAGAAAAACAAATGCTGTTTTTGTACATTTTATTATAACCGTATTTGACTGTATTTATGTAGTATCTAATTTAAATTTGTTTATTAGAAATTTGTTAAATTAATTGAAGTGTAATAATGGCACTAAACAAATGCAAATATACAAATCGCAAAATAATGACAATGAAATATAAAATAAATTATAAAATTTTATTGAACTAATTAAACACGTTCTAAGAAAATTAATTAAAATATTCTATTAAAAATTATTTTTTAACTGATTGCGGACCAAAATTTCCAGTCTATTCCACCAGTAACGAATGATCGGGAGTACAGCGCCGCCATCTTCTGATAAGATAACAGCTAACCTACTAAAGACGCTCATCACTGACAATTTGTCTCATCAACATAAAAAAATTCTCTCTATTTTCAAATTCCAATACAATGCACTGCATGCACCCCATAGTATTAGTCTTAAAAAAAACATTCGAATTTAAATATTTTGCTTAAATATATAAAATTGTTTAATTGAAGGCAAAATATTAGTTAAACGATTTAATTAAAATTAAATGCAATTCATTAGAATTCTTTCAGTATAGCTCATTAATCCATTATAAACATAGTTAATCGAAATTAAAATCGTTTAAGTTTAATTGAAATAAATTTGAAATACTTTTTTCTGTGTAAGGTAACTCAACTAATTAATTATTTACATAAGGAAGGGACATCTATGTAATGTAATACATAAATTAGTGACAATTGGGTAATAGCATTACAGTGTGACAGTCCTAAAAAACTAATTTAAGGAAATTCCTGCGCCATCCCAAATTAATCATATTAATTGAGTACAAAACACTAGTATTCGCAATATAAGAATAAGGAAATTAGCTGTTTTCTTGTCTTTGCTAAACGTTTGCCAAAAAACGCTTAGCAGGTTTTCTTTCCCAATAAGGGGAAGTAATTCACATCACATGACATGATTGATGACAAATAGGCTTTTAAACGAAAGACAAATAATCGCATTCGTTATAGAATCACCTTCATCGAACTTATGACATTTTGCAATTTAAATAATTATTATTCCATACGATGACTCCATCACGAAATAGACGATTTATCCCAAAATTTTATATTGGTTGCTAGTTAAAGCAATAACATTTCACAAAGATTTACAAGTCTGTAGTCACTACTTAAAAAATCTTCTAACATACTTCTGTGATTTTTATTTTATTTTTTTTTTGAACTTTTACATTTCAAAAACTGGCTGGGCAATAAGACAAATTTTAGGTCAAATGAGGAAGCCATTATTTCCATTAACATTTTATTTTTATAATATAATGGCTCAATCCAAAGCATTTAAAATAAAAAAAATTTCGTTTTCTTAATTAAAAAGGCCACTTGTATAAATTAGATTTTCTGAAAGGGTTTTAAATTTTATTTAACCTTTATTATCAATCTCAAGCTAAAACTGGATGTAATTACAAACTTTTAATGATTTTTTCTGTAATTATTTTCACTTGCAACAGTAAAACCGTTGGCGGTTTTTTCCGGCTTATTTGTAACTTTTTTTCCAGATTAAATTAATTTAAAACCTTTTTTTTCACATTCTTGTTTCTATTGTTTGTGATGTTAGAAGTGCGTATTCATTATAAATACAAACTTATTTGAAAGGAAAAAAAGTCATGAATTAAAGTTTGAACATTACAAATTATATAAGCGAAACATAATAAAAAGTTTTCTATTTTTAAAATTTTTTTAAACGGCTTTGCACATTTGCAAGGAAAAATTATTATCAAAAGGTCATTTAAAGTATTAAAAAAAATCTTTTCATCTTCGGAGCAATAAATTAAATTAAAAGAAGTGTGAAAGTAGTTTTTTTAATTTTCAGGTAACATAAATTTTTAAGAAAAGAAAGAAAATTAGCATACATTCAGGCTTTATTAAATTTTTTCATTACTTTTTTTTTCAGCTTAACTATTGACTTATTATTATACAGTAATTATAACGAAAGTGTTATCTAACAGAAGTGTAAAAGAAAAAAAATTCTTTAATTTTGATTGGATGAATAGAACGTATTTAAAAAAATTTTGTGAACTATTAGACAACAACCAACCAACCATTGCATTTGAATTTTAGCCAAGAAACTGAGCGTAGAAAGTCTCTTGCCCGTATTCATAAAAAATAAAACAGTTTATTAATTCCCTATTTGACAATTACTCCATAGAAATATGTCAAATAAGCACTCTATAAACCAATTTTATTTTTTATGAATACGGGCATCTGTCTTTAGAAAGAGGAGACCTTTGAACATAGTTAGTGTGGAGTTATGTGTCGCTAGATAGAACCAGATTGCATATTCTTTACAGTGATTTAATTAGATCCAGTTCAGATTAGCTTCGCTCTTGTCTAATATTTACTCGACTTCAAGCTGAGAGCGTGGTAATTGCTGCTTGAACATTGCTTTAAGTCTTATTGGCATTGTTATTCTAACGTTACAACATTTTAAAGTTTATCACTCAAAGGCCAGTGTTATACCTTCTCTCTTGAAAATTATCAACAGCATATGCCCATCTAGTGATATTACTTTATTTGTTTGCTGTGAGGTGGTGAGGATCATGGCTAAGGTGTTTTTCATAGGTTTTGGTCCTTGCTTTTTAGTTGTGACTGTTTGTTGGCTAAAAGGTCGTCAGAGTTCAATATCTAGGGGGCAGCTCTCTTTGGAATGGATTTCTTTAATTTAAAACTTTGACAATGCTACAAAAATTTTTGTTTTTCATATTCTACAGTGCTGGGTCTCAAACCTGGGCTGCTTGGTGTTGTAAGCGAGCGCTCTAACCACTAAACTACGCCACCCTGCAAATTTATGTACTAACTGTTGTGATGTGAAAACTTTCTATTTATATAATTAACTGAGCATTTTGCCATTTTTCACCAAGAATAGAAGAAATGGTCCCAATATCTTCTGCATAAACTCACGACAATATAACACCGTCGATTTCTTTCAGAAACTCTGGTCTGTTGCTTTACATACAGCATTTGATTTCATCACTCTCTTCGTAATTGATATACAATTTATAGAAATATAAAAAAATTAAATCAAATTACAATATACGCAAGTCATATTTTTTTCGTCTACCGAACAGGCGCGACTTAACACAAAGTGTTCGTGACAGAAAGCTGACCAACAACTGCATGATTCGCTAGAAATCTAAAATATAATTTCATAAAATTACAAAAAAAAAAAATTATAAAAACAAAAAATATTTTTCATCATATAGGTAAATACATTTAATATACATAATATATGAAATGTATTGCTTTGGGGATAAGCATGTCTCTATGTGATTCGCATTTAGTTCATAACTATTTGAATATAAGTATTTGTATTTTTGGTTACCACCTTTGGGAAAAAGTCTCCTGACGAGTCTCTTAAGCAGAGACGAAATGGCCATAGAGACATGCTTATCCCCAAAGCAATACATTTCATATATTATGTATAAAAAAATTATTATATTAGAAAATAATAAAGGCTTTCTGTACCACTCCTAACAGCATTTGTAAAAGGTTATTTTTAAACCCTAAGATCAGTATTGAATCGAAGTCAATTTTTATTTTCTAAGAAAAACAAACTATAATTTTGCTAAGAAATCAATATAAAATACATAAAATTATTATTAAAGTACACGATTAATCATAAAACAATACTTTAATATTTTTTGCTCAACCTTCAATCATTGTACAGATTTTAGGCGATAAATATTGGTGTTTAATTTTTCATTATGAAACTAAACGTTTTTGGTTTAAATCTTTTTTTTATTTTTTCTAAATATACTTCCGTAGAAAGATATAAAATGTAAACAGGAAATAGTGGAAAAACTTAATTGGCCTTTATTTAATTGTTAAACGAACCAAAAAATAATTAAAAACTAAAATTCATTTTACAATTCAAATTGAAGCGTTTTAAAGTTGTTGAAAAGTCATTTGGATAAAATTCAACCTCAAGTAAAAAAAAAAAATAATAATAAAACACCCTCCTAGTCCTCAGGATTTATTAAAAGGTTTAGCCATTCTAATGTTTTTTTGGTTTGTTTCTTTTTCCTTCTTCGTTAGAATTAAATTTCGCAACAATATTTGAAATTCATAAATGCTGAGCCAGAAGAGAGTGTAAATACAAAAATCAAAAAAGACAACAACTAAAAAAAATGTAAAAAAAGGAATTGTAATCAAAATATTTATTTTTGTAAACAATAGATGAGTTTTCGCATTGATATCTCTTCATTAATTTCATTTTTAATGGAGTTTTTTTTTTTTTGCTGTTTTGGGATTGGGGCGTTATTTTGTGTATATTTTTCCATTTTGTTAATAAAATGAAAATAAAAAAGGAAACAATTTAACCTACAGGAAGTGAAATTAAAAGTATTGTATGTAATATTCTTTTAATAGAATTGTAAATAAATTTTATATATACTTGTATATAAAAAAAGTAACAATAAAATTTGTAAATATATGAGTGAATGCAAAATATCTTGTTTACTTTATTGTTAAACGGACTGCCATATTACGCTTACTTTTTTAATTTTATGATCAGTGTACTCTTGAAAATTGTCTTGAATGCAGTTTTTACATATTACACATACATACATAATTGGCCATTACAACCCTGTGTCAGGATTACGGCCTAGCTTCTCGCAGCACTCATGTTGTGTGTGTTAATTTTTTCTCATGAGTACCGGGACCTACAGTTTAAAGTCGACTCCGAACGACAGATTTGAGAAGCTTTTTGATGGCACGTAATTACTCCCAGAGCTTTTGCCAGAAGACTGCTGAGAGGTAGTCGCCGAAAGAAATAATTATTTCATATCGTCTTCGTAAGCCAACACACTAACCACTAGACCACGGCGACTACAGTACAGTTTTTACATATTAATCAGATTTATTTTGACAGCACAATATGTCAAAATGAACTAATTTTTTAACAAATGGACTTGCTTTTGGGGCGTGAAAGAAATTCACAATAAAACCTCTATGTAGACATTAATATGAATGTATGCTGATGGTATCACTGGACCATATAAACGCAACAATGAATCCTCCAGCAAAAGCCTTTAATCAAAATAAACGTTCAAGAATTGCGTTCGAAGATAAAAAGCTCTAAACCAGGTTTATAAATTTTTAGCAAAGGAGATATACATGAAAATATTGTTTGCATTAACCCTCCGTCCTGCACATGTATCTGGCTAGATCATTTACGAGTTTAACACTGATTTAAACAAATTTCTAATTTAGCTAGGTGTTTGTGTCTCTAGGTACGCTCTACAAATATTGTTAGCTATCGTTTTTTGAAAAAAAAAAATTAAAAAAAAAACAACAAAAATAATTTATGTGGATTTCTTCACCTACACATCACATACGTAGCGCATGCATCTGGCTAGATGCACGTGTATTTTGTATGGATAATAATGAGATTTATTTGAATTTTTTACTTTTTGCGTTTGTTTACTTAAAGGAACTCAGAGTGAATTTTGTGGGTACTTTGCGTTGTTGTAGCTCTTGTAAGTTTCAGATATTTGGCTAGACCCCACTCTCTTCATATTACATACTTTCGCAGCAATGAAATCAAATACAAAAAACTGTTACTTTTTTCTATTCGCATCAGTTGAATTATTTTTTCCAAACAGTTGAAAAAAAAAGAAAAAAAATGAAAATTATATAAAATAATGTTACAATAATATAATGTTATCAATAAAATTGCATATTTTTCATAAAAATGTATTGAAATACATGGTGCATCTGGCCAGATGAGTGCGCTACGTATGTCACTATCGGAACATATGCGTGACGCAGGGTTAAAAGGTTCCAAATTTTATTCCAGTAAGATCCTTTTATGTAGCACACGGTGACTTCAGTTATCGTCTTATTAAAGCTTAAAGTGAGGGATTAGTTTAAAGAAATAGATTTATTAATATTTTGTGATATCAAGTCTCGGGATTGTTTCTTGCTGGACCACGTAGAGACATTAATTTATGCTGACAAAATAGCGGTAGTAGATGCTTGGAGCCAAAAATTGTTCTTGTGACATATGACGGCCAGAAATGTTGAAATAAGTGGCTCAAAATTTAACGAGCAAAATGATTTTCCTAAACAATAGTCGTATTGCCCATATGAAAGAAGTAAATTTTTAATTCTTTAAAGGAAACGATAAAATGTCCTCTCGTTGTCATTCTCAACGTGTTGACCTTTGTTCTTCGGATACGTAGTTAAATCTTGTATTGTGACATGTGTGTATAAAATATAGCGGGGCAAAAAAATCAAATGACTTTCTTTGATGTCAACAACCAATTTGATTTAATTTTCTTTGCAGAGGTGAGTTCTCTTTCACTGTAGTAAAAATCTGAGCTGATAGGAAAGACCAATTAATTCTATTTCGCGGAGGGCATATCTTGAAAATGTTTTTTAAAAATAAGTCCCATGAAATTATCTACCGGATTCGCGAAAAAAATAATTTCATTCTCATACTATTTATGTCTCGTATTTGGACTTGTATTCTTAAGTTAAAAAAAACTTATTTTATAACTCTCATAGTAAACTTTCGTTTGTCATTCCTTTTGATTAAGAGTTTCCATAATTTATAGTATAGTATGTACTCGCTGTGGTCTAGTGGTTAGTGTGATGGCTTACTGAGACGAGAGCTCCGATTCAAGCCCTGGCTCTGACATCTTGAATCAATAAAATATGAAAAAAATATTTCTTTCGGCGACTACCTCTTAGCAGACTTCTGGCAAAAGCTCTGAGAGTAACTGATTACCATGAACAAGCTCCTCAAGCTTGTCGTTCGAAGTTGACATTAAACTATAGGTCTCGGTACTCATGGATAAAAATTGCTGCGAGAAGCTAGGCCGTAATCCTGACACAGGGTTGCAAGGGCCAATTATGTATGTATGTTAAGTTGAAAACGTGTTGCAGAATTACCGTGTTTTACGAATAATTGAATTGTATTATTATTTACCTTTCGAAACTCTTAAAAAACGATTTATATTAAACAAGCTGTATTGATTTCTAATTGAATAATATACGTAATATCCTTTATTTAAAAATAAAAAAAAAATTAAACAGAATTTTGTTCCCTCTTTGTATCCTTTATTGCAATTCAATTATAAGCGAGCGATTTAACGACGTTGATAAGATTTCAAACAATTATTTTGAAAATAAAATACAACTACTTACCAGGAAAAAAATCATTCTTTATTTTTCTTTTTTGTAGTATTTTTGTGGTTTTTATCATTGTTATTGTATTATTAGAAAATAACAAAATATAATCATTCCATTGATTTTATTGGTAACTGTAGCAACGCACAATTGATCCCCGTTTATTTTTCTCAGTCCCCTATGACATTATTAAGTTTCCCTTGTATTGCATTTGATATTGAGCAAGAAACGTTTTTTTATAGATTTATTTGGAAAAAGCAAAATAAATAAAATCGTTTAGATTTCTTTCATACTAAACCAAATCCTTCCGATATTTGTTGGCCAATTTATGTGTCACTGTCTGCATTTTTGCTTTCCCATCTATTAATTCTGTTTTAGTTTTTTGTTCTGTGTTTTGTATTCTTTGTTCTCTTTTATTTTCATTCTTTTATTTTTTGATGTGGTATAACAATATAATTACAGCTTCATTTGATTTGTAAAACAAAAAACCATTTTTATTCTCTTGCTAGTAGTAATAGTTGGTTTTAACACCCTACACAATAACAGGTGGTATAGAATATAAAATTACAGAAATTAGTTGCGGTATTTGGTGTGAATCTTTGATTTAAATAAATTAAATATATGTGCACCATCTGCATGTACAGTTAATAACAATTAATTAAACACCAGGATTCGTACAAAATACCTACGAAACTTTTCATTATAGTGTAGGGTATTGTTTAGTGGGACACGAAATGTTTAAATATTTGTATTTATTTTTATGTTATGTAAGGGAATCGTTAACAGATAAATAAAACCAACACATCAACGATAATTTATGGTTAAATTTATAGGGTTGTTTACCTTAATAAGTGGGGTATACAGCTTTTCAATGATATGAAGTCAGTATTGCTAACATGTTAAGACCTTTGGTTAACAAATTTCTAAATATTTTATATAAAAAGAATTGTTAAGCCAATACCTACTTAGGACAACAAATAATATTGTTTTTATTTATTTCATACTTATGAAACAATTTACATAACTTGTGTAAATTATGGAAAACTTGTCAGAAACTTGTACTGAAATTTAAATTGACATTTTTTTTATATATTGAGGGGGGTCGGGGTATAGTAGTTAGAGTACTTGCACAGAAACTCAAACTACCTAGGTTCCATTCCAGCTAAGAACAAAAATTATAAAATGAAAACTGGCGGTTTTTCTAAATTATAATTAAAAAAAAAAAAATAAGAGGTTCCCCTCTCTCTCCAAGAAGTCCATCTTGAGGCAACCGCTCCCTGAGATTTCCAGTCTATTCAACCAGAAAAGACTGATCAGGAGTACAGAGCCACTTTCTGGGACCAAAAGAGCTAACCTACCGAAGACGCTCACCACTCAAATTCAAGATCCACCGACATATGAGACAATTGCTGTTGATCATTCAAAGCGTGAAGGTATCACACTGGCCCTTGAGTGATCAAACTGCCAGCAGCTTGTCTCATAAGGCGAATAATATATCCATATGTACATACAATCTATGCAAAAAAAAAAATCTATCTATCTTTCTTCCAATTCCAATACAATGCACTGCATGAGTAGGGGTTTATCCCAGAGTATTGGTCTTAAAAAAACCTTTATTTGAACAGAATATGAATAGTGGAAAAAATTAAAAAAATCTATGCATCATTAAATTTGTTGTGCAAAACTTGAGAATGACTAATTACATGGTTATGGGTTTGTCTCTCTGATATTTTATTTAAGTTTATAAAGGTTTTTGTGGAAGGCAGTTTCGCGTTTGTCCCCTGGATGGCATAGAATATAAAAAGGAACCTTTAACTAAAACACAACTGAAAGCATTTCGACTAAACTTAATAAAAATATTTAATAAACTGTGAGAATTGTCTCTGAGTAATTTTTCACCCGTTAGATAAAGTATTCTTCTGTAAATCCAAGGAAACTCTACTACATAAAATAATTCAGTGTACGTAAGTAGACTAGTCAGTAGTATACTAGTATGTTAGTGCAGGGTTTGTTTTCTTCCCACCAGTAATTGTAGTCTATAATACTGCACAGAGCCTAATAATCTTAGTAACTTTACTCGTAACAAAATTGACATTCGATTACAATATTACAATATACAAATATTTGGTTGATTGAACAATTTTCAAACAATTTTCTCAACGTTTCAGTAATTTCTAGAACTGCTATTAAAGTATGAAACAGGTTAAAATTTTGTACCTCAACTTTTAATGGATTTAAGTTAAAATATTTGACGGATTTCATTAAATTATATAAAATATTTCTATGAAAGAAAAAAAAATATTTAATGGTTTTTTAGTAACTTGTTTCCTTAAATTGAAATTTTTGAACATAGAATTAAAAAAAAATAAATTTTAAATGCTGGAGGCTCGAAGTTTGAGCCCCAGGAAAAGTGATTAATTTTTTTTATAAAATTTTTTTTTTGATTTTGATTACAAAAAAAAAAAAAATATTCATTACAGTTAACTTTAATCTAACTATAGAGTTTCTGACGAAATAAAAATTAAAAAAAAAATTAGTTTAATTCGCGCAAGACTCAATGTTGTTTAATCACGCATAGGCGTTGTGGTGATGATGCAATCTTAGCTTCTGTAACTATGAGTAATGTAAATATCGAGGAGGCAGACGTTCTTGATGTTCTGGGCATCGGAATTAATTGTGAAGTCGGTTGGAATGATCACATATTTCAAGTGTCCAAAGAACCATTCAAGTGCCTTTGTTTTCTAAACGGTGCAAGAAATACTTCACTCCATCTGACCTTTCCAATATTTACAAGAACTTCATCCGGCCCAGGTAGGAATACAACTCTCATGTCTATTTGGGGCTTTTTGACTGCGTACAGGAGAGGTGGAAGGTACTTTTCAACGATGGTAGGGTATCCAACTCTATCAATTCGTTAAAGAAGCGGCGCAATGTGGCGTGCATTTCTTTGTTCTATCAGTACTACCATGGAAGTTGCTCTGATAAAATTAAGGACCTGATTCCGCATAATCGCATTTTGTTACAGACTACTCGTACTTCGCTCAAAGCACATCTTTCTCAGTTGATTGTCTAGTGAATAGCACAATGCATTATAGAGAGACTTTGTTCGTTAATCGCACTGCTCTTTTATGGCACAATCTTCCAGCGAATGTTTTTCCTTCTAATTACGATATTAATAACTTGAAATCAAATGTCCACAAGCACTACTCCCTCTTTCCCCCTTCCTATAAAATTTATTCCTAGACCAGAACAATGTACTGTCTGAGTAGGGGTCGTCCCCTGAGAGCCGGCCTTAATGAAAAAAAAAATTTAAATGGAAAATATTGCAAACTGAGTGGCTAAATAAAACGTACCCCTAAAATGAAAGCCAAACATAATAAATATATGATGACTTGAAGAAAGTGCTATGTTAGCACTTCAACACAATAGCTATGACTTATTATTCTATAACCGCACTTCTGACCACAAACAGAATTCTGCGTAAAATGTTCAAATATACGGATATCATACAAATTTTCTATTGCCAAGGGAAATAAATTGAAAAAGAAGTCATTATGAAAATGAACCTTTTTTTTTTGGCCAAAATAATTTAGAAGACTACGTGACCATTATATTTCCGTTTATATGTACTGAATACTATTTTTAAAACAAAATAAAAACTATAAAAGCAATCAAAATAAAAAAAAAAAAAAAATTGCAAAACAAAAACCTTAAGGTATCAGCAAATAATAGAAAAAGTTTCATCACACCAAAAAATAAACAAAAAAAGAACTAAAATATGGGTTTAATAAGGAAATAAAATAGGATAATATATGATTTCAGTTGTATAGGCAAAACCCACAAGAAAAATAAACAATGATGCCTTTTTCTTTTTAATATTATAAATATGTTTTATTTGAAATAGAGGAAAAATAAGTATAAACAAAAAAAAAAAAAAAAGAACAAATATAATAAATCGGAAGCAACAAATTTTACGATATTCCTACTTAAAACCAAACTCGAATACATAATAATGTAACCGAATGTGACAACGAGATTGACTTTTTTTTAAGAATTTCTTTTACCAAATAAAAAAAAAAAACAAAATTTGTCTGAATTCAATTGCTAGTAATTGGCTTATCTGTTGTGCAAAAGGGATAAAAATAAGATACTAAAGAATACACAAAAAATTAAATTCAATATTTAATTTAAATTTCATTTTACTGGCACATAACTCATACATACATTGATATATCGTTTGATTTGATGACATATAGTCGACGGTGCACCGCGGTGGTATATAATGTCTTGCCATTTTAAACCATACCTCGCTTATGTTTTTATTTTTTGTTCAAGTAATATCCACTGATATTCTTTATTTCTAATATTTTATAAAAAAACTGGGCTTTGTTTTTGTATTACAAACATCCCTGAAGAAGTTGGGATCTTCCAACGAAACGTCGGATGAAAAATAATTAAAATAATAATTTGTTTAATTTAATTTTGGTGACCTAAAAAGCCCAGTTTTTTTTTTATAAAATATTAGAAATACAGAATATATATAATATCGGCTAAATTTGCTTCCTCTAGTGATCAAAACTACTTTTTAAACATATATTTCTTAGAATTAGAAAAATATCCAAGTAGAGGAGTTAGACGTGCTCATGTATTGCGCAAGACATTTAATGATACATACATAGATATATAGATTTATACCAATTCTCGCACCATGCGGCGTATGAGTAATATTTAATATAAAATATACAATAATATGATTTTAATATTACTCATACGCTTAGTAACTTTTTTTAAAATAACACATACATACTATATATAGTAAATGTTTTAAATAAATTTTCATAAACAAACGTTAAAATCATTTGGTCAATACACACCAGATAAATATATAAACCAAAAATTTTTCTGCACTAAATGTGTACGAATACACAGCTTTGTATGTGTTAGTGGTTTAGTTTTATTTCATTAAACGCATGAAATGAAAAAGTACATCTTATTTGACGATACTAACGCTACGGCGATCGATGAATGACTGAATAAATGCATATGTATTAGTGTTGTGCAGTGTATGTATAGGTTGTGTAAAGTTTCAATCAGCCTCAACCCTGCATAAGCAGAATAACATAAATACATTCACAAGACAAAGTTTAAAACATTTTCGATTTTAAAATTATGAAAAAAGTCTTGTAAAGAGCTGATTAAAATCAAAATGTAATATCGTGATTTGCTTTTCCCTTAAGCAGTAAATTCATAAATTTTTATTAAGTTAAAATGAAATGATTTTAACTTTCGTTAACAGATAGGATCAATTTCTAAATTAATTTTGATTAGAGACTTTGAATTACTTAGTTTTCTTTTAAATTGAATTCAAAATTATTTTTAAGCACATTTAATAAAAAGGAAGACAACTTCGTTACATTGAAAATGAACAACGGGTTTTAAAACAAAAACTGCGGTTACAAACTATCAAACACTTTTTCGAACTCTTGAAATGATGGAATTACAAATTCCATTATAAACATTCATTCATTTAATGACCCTGGGATTCATTTGGAAAAGAAGTTGGATTTTAGATCACATATCCATTTAACAATTAATAAAGCTACTGGTGTGCTGGGATTCATCAAACGGTGGAGTAAAGAGTTTTTGGATTCATATACAACTAAACAATTATTTTTATCACTGGTTAGACAGATTACTGAATATGGCTCTGTAGTTTGGTACCCTCAATATCTGCTTCATTCAGGTTCTATTGAATTCGTTCAAAAACAATTTTTGTTATTTCGTCTTCGTGGATTGGGCTGGAGTTTAGATGTTAATCTACCTTTTTATCAACATCGCCTTGCACTTATTATGTTACCTACATTAAAGGGTCGTAGGCAAATGCTAAATGTGTCGTTTCTATTTAAATTATTGAATGGAAGTTTATATTCTGCATATCTTCTTAGTAAAGTATATTTTAATATACCAATTCGTCGTTCAAGAAACTTTGAAATTCTAAGCATTAAATATTATACATCTAACTTTGCGAACTTTGATCCATATCGTAGAATATGCAATGAGTTTAATTCATTATCTGAATATATTGATTTTAATAGAAGTTTGAGAATTATAAAGAGAGATATTGTCTTATATTTAAATACAAGAAATTGTTAATCATTTTTATAATTGTTGTAAATATTTTTTGTATTTTGTTATCGTCTGCAAGGATTTATTCCATTGACATAAATAAATAATATAAAAAAAATGTGGAACTGATCAAGCAAAATTGAAACTGCTGGTCGAACTGAGATGCCTACAACTTTCGCAATTTTGTCCACTTTCAATCTATGATCGCTTTACACCATACTGAGCATTTTTTCAATTGATTAGGACATAAAGTCCGGAATAGAATTCTGATATTGATTGATATCTACACATCAAGACCACAACAAAATATGACAAACTTCTTTTATTTTTCGATGACCTTAATGGTGCAGAGTTCCCTTAGTGGCTCTTATCCTAAGCCCTGGTATAAGTGAGATCTTTTTTCCACAAAAACTAATGGTTGCCAAGCACTAGGCATTTCGTTTTCTACATTATTTCCTCACATAACGTGTTACTTTGTTTGCAGTAATTGTCAAACACACCGCAAATTACACTTCTTGTTAAAATTTTTGCAAAAGTCAAATGAGAAATGTATGTTTGAAAATTCCCAATTGCATGCACTTGTTGATCGGCACTCGTATATATAAATAATTTTAATATTTTTGATACGCAATTTACTCGCTTTGAGTAGCCAATTATCAAATCAATGATTCTCTATGAGGGGCATATATTTGTTTGTTTTTGTTTTGATGCTAAAGCGGCTTAAGTTCTTAAAAGTAGACATCAAAGTGGAATAAAGAAAAATCATATATACGAGTAATAATTCTGTTATACTTTTTGTCCTTTTTATGTTGTTGATATATGTTTATGACCCAAATGTGTAGCCGTTTTTTTTTCATTGCCTTTTTGCGCTTTTTTTAAAGTTTATGAAAACTCACAAAGGATGTATACCTACATAAACGAAGGTGTAGTGTAAAAAAAGTATTAAAATGTTGGTGCTTTTTGTTTTATTTTTTTCTTTTTTTTTCACTTAAAGAAAATCATATTTATTAGAATTTTATGTATTTTTTTTAGATTTCCTGTTTTAACAAGTAGAAAGTTTTCCTTTATGGAAGCCTTACAACTTCCTTTATGTGTTTTTCCGTAAGAAAAATTAAATAAAATAAAATTTGGAAAACCTATTTTATTCTAAATATTAAATTAGGATCTTGAAATTTTTATTCTGATCCTCAAATTCTGCTGGTAAAAGCAGACATTTAAAATTAAATATTTCAAAGTGTTTTAAGAAATGTTATTGCATATATTTTATATTAAAGCGTAATTACTATACAATATTTTGTAAAAAAAGCAAATTAAAAATTAAATGAAATGAAAAATTATTTGTACTTTTCTTCAATCAAATATTTCTAATTTCAATCAAGTATTTTCTTTTATTTTGTTTTATCATAGTTTGTTGGACATTTAAGGATTGGGTTAGAAGAATAAATAAAGGTATTCTTGGTTGAACCGAATGCCGCTTATTTCATAACCGAACTATAAATAAAAGTGTGTTTTAATTGCAAATTGCAGTTTAAAAAATAATTTTATCAAATTAAAACTGAAAGTTAATACCTTTAAAATCTTTAGTCAAACGACAGACTTGAGATGCTTGTTCATAGACATCAATTACTTTCAGAGCTTTTGCCAGAGCCAACACACTAAACCACGGCAAATTTTTATGGCAAAAAAATATTAATGGTTTATAAAAATAGTTTATTTGAAAAGTATTGCGTAGAAATTTGTCGAATAATTCCTGTATCAACCTTTAATAACATTGTGCTAGTCGTAAATGTTTACAAGCGGGGTTTCCTGTAAAACTGATTCGAGTACGCTGAATTCAATGGCATTAGCCGTTTTTAGAAGCTAGCGCTTGTATTTGTGATATTCGCGATATAAAATTTGTACGCTAAAGCACTATTAAAACGATATACATATTTATACTTTTTGACCAGTTTTTAGCTTTACCGGTAGGGTGCCCAGCTTGTTAAAAAAATTATCAAGTTCGAGCAGTTTTATTTTGCTTTAATTCTTCGGCACAAACATGTCTGCTCTTTAAATAACTTTTTAATATTCAAATTAAAAAAAAAAAAAAAAACTGAGAAAAAACGCTAAATTAGCAACTCTGTTTTTTGTATAAATAATTTCTAAATAGAAATAACTTTCCTTAAGTACTTACAAATAAGAGTAGTAGGCTTATAAAATGATAAAATAATAAAAAAAAAAATAATAATATGAGGGTAGTGTAATAATTTTGCGGCTTTTTAGGTAAAATAATAAAAATATTTTATTGCATTTTCAATTAAGCCATTCTTTAAGCCGCATAAAAAATGTATTTCAGTAATTGCTTAAAAAATAAGATTTTTGCACTATTTAAGAATTTCTTAAATTTATAAGTAAATAGTGGGAACTGCGTAAAGAGAGGTAGAAAAATTAATGAAGTGATTACTGAACTAGTCGTGTACTATTTTCTTAGTCGTTTTATTTTTTTTAGTCTTGTACGTTTTCTTATTTCGTGCCCCAAATTTATTAGCTTAGAACTTTTAAGTCACATTGTTCTTTAAGAAACCACATAATTTTCTCCTAATTAAATATATTATATATGTATGTTATTTTGGGCTTTATTAAAATCAAGACTTTTATAAATTGAGGTATAACTCTGGAAATTATTATGCAATCGTTAATCTAATTTGTTGATTCCCATATTGTTCAATAGTATAGGTTATTATATATTATTATATTTCAAAAGAAACTGCAAGATATACTTCGTATTTCATGCGTAAGATAACTTACGTGACGTAACTACTTCATCATTTTTTTTTACCACTATTGATAATTTTTATTTCAAATACGATAGTAATTCTCTTGTCAAACATTCATTACATGCATACATACATAATTGGCCATTAAAACCGTGTGTCAGGCTTACGGCCTAGCTTCTCCCAGCACTTAAGTTGTGTGTTAATTTTTATCCATTAGTAGCGGGATCTACAGTTTAAAGTCGACTCCGAACAACAGATTTGAGAAGCTTTTTCATGGCAATCAGTTACTCTCAGAGCTTTTGCTAGAAGACTGCTGAGAGGTAGTCGCCGAAAGAAATAATTTTTTCATATTTCTTTTTTTTCAAGATGTCAGAGCTGAGATTTGAACCCGGCACTATCGTCTTAGTAAGCCAACACACTAACCACTACATTCATTGCTTTGATATAAATCGTTTAAATGGTAGAAGTTATTAAATTTTAAACAAACCTGATGAAAGAAGTGCCTGTCAGTATAAATAGATCGATGATATTTTGAATTTAAAAGTTGAAAATCTATTTGTAAACTTATTATGATATCAAAGACTTAATTAGTGTGAAGGGTTCATATCGTTTATTAACGCCTGGATTGGATAAAATGAGAGCTTCTCTAACCATTAGCAAAATTACTGACGAAATCAACCTTAATTAGTTGAAACACCAATGAATTTAACATGTGATTGTTATTGTTTCTTAAAATAATAATTCCTGAAGATGCTGCACGAAGGGGCAGCGAAATATTGAAAATAAATAAATATTTAATATTAATATAAAAAGACCTTAAGCTCGGAAAAAGAGATTTATTATTATTAAAAAAAAAGAGGTCAATAAAGTTATTCTATTAAAGAAGTGTTCAGCTCAGAAAATGCTATATTTTGCAAGAACTACCACCTTTTGTTGGGAATTAATGAGATTATTGTCATTGTGCATACATATATTAGTTAACAGGAACAGTGTCTCAAATAAAGTTACTTAGCAGGATATGTAGGAATTTATAAAATTATTAAACTGCCCTCGTAATAGGCATATATATAAATGTACATAAATGTATGTCTATGCAGCTGTAAGAATGTATTCTCATTGAAAAAACAATATTACCAACAACAAACGAACATTCTCACATTATTCATATTCACAATACATGTGGCTGAATGTAAGTGTGTGTGAGAAAATGTCAAGATAACTGTGGTTAAAAGCATTTTACTTTATGCTAAAAAAATTTGTGTGTGGGTGGAAAGATATGAAGTACATACTTGTTTATAAACAAAGCAAAATTTTTATATTTTTTTTACACAAAAAAAAAAAACCTAAAAATATTGGCTACATATGGATGCAAATATATGTATAAATAAATAAGAGTATGGATGTAAAATATTTAAAATATCAGAGAATATTTTTTATTTAGGTTTTTTTTATAGTTTTCTTTTTTTAATGCAAAATTATTACTCGTTTTCTTATAAATTGTTTTGAATTGCAAATTTTCCCAACCAGCCAGTCAGCCAACTTTGGTTGTGATAAATTTTAAAGATATACGAGTGAATGTAAATTGAGTATAAAAAATAATTTTTGCCATTCACATTCAATTTTTTTTTTCGTGTTTATTTATTTGAGTTCAACAGTTCTATAAAAAAATTCCACATACCCATACATACGGTAATTGTAAAAATTTTCAATTGATATATTTTTAAAAATATGTTAAAAATAAAGAAAAATCTACTCGTATTTAGATATTATTTATGTAACTGGTGTAGTTGCCGTGGTCTAGTGGTTAGTGTGTTGGCTTACTAAGACATGGGCCCTGGGTTCGACTCCAGTCTCCGACATCTTCAAAAAAAGAAATATGACAAAAATATTTCTTTTGGCGACTACCTCTCAGCAGTCTTCTGGCAAAAGCTCTGAGAGTAACTACTTGCCATGAACAAGCTTCTCAAGTCTGTCGTTCGGAGTCGACATTAAACTGTAGGTCCCGGTACTCATGGATAAAAACTGACACACACAACATGAGTGCTGCGAGAAGCTAGGACGTAATCCTGACACAGGGTTGTAAAGGCCAGTTATGTATGTATGTAATGGGTGTTTTTTTAAAGTTTCATGAATCAGTAGTAGTTTGAAATCAAAAAGATCACAGTGTGTTGACATTTCTGTTCTGCAAGTTTGGCTCGTGAATCATTTACCACCAAAGTGTAAAAAATTACTTTACATAGAGCATCGTTTTGTTCTAGGTCTAGGAAAATATAGTATTGATTGGGGGAAAGAGAAAGTAGTGTTCGTGCAATTTTGATTTGAAATTATTAATATTTTAATTAAGAGAATAAGTCTTCGCAGGAGATAGTATCGATAGCATAGTGAAATGCACTTCTTATTGCTATTATGATCCAATAAATCGACAGATTTAGATATTGTAAGTAATATGCATTTTCGGCTTTTCCTAGACTCGGTTGGGAAGCTTTAAAAAGCATCGATCCATAAATGTTCGAATTGGTCTTGTATATATATTATGAATGTCAAATTGAAGCAAGTATTTTTTAATTAAACATTAAAAAAAACCGAGGCACTCGAATGCGTTTTTCTACACTGGAGAAATTCGATAATTCTTGCGGACATAACAGTTGACTCTGATGGCCAGAACATTAAGAGTATCGTCCTCCTTAATAACTACTTACATCACCAAAGTTTACATAGACTGGATTTGAAAGAAGATACGATCCATAAAAAATAGGGTAACGGACAGACAAGAACTTTATTGTATTTTCAAATGTATTCTGTTATAGATGTATGTACCTCGATTTCGAAAAAACCTTTATGTATGTATAGACAGAAATGTCTACCGAAACCCAAAGCAACAAATTGGGAAATAAGAGCTTCGTGATAGAAGTCTTAGAGTAACTATTTATAACGACAACATTGCTGTTATAAAATAAGTGAATAGATTCATTCCTGCTCTCCGAGAGCAATGCCAAAAGGCCACAAGTATAGCGGGCAGCACGGAAGCTAAATTAACGGCCACTAAACAAGTGATTGGATTTCAAATACTCCACAAGGAGTATTCCACAGACTTAAAACTATTCCAAACTACACTGTAACTTTTTTAGTATATTTAGTGTTGAAAATATTTTTTTGAGAATTAATAATAATGTGATACTTTTTATTAAGGAAAGACCCAAAGTGTAATTATTTGGAATTAAAAGAAAAAAACAAAAAAATTAATTAAATTTTCTCACTTGAAATTAAAATGGTATTCATGGTACAGCAACTCATGTATGGAAATAATTAAAATTATTCATCCCTCTTGCTATTTAGCATAACCCTTTAACAATTTTTTTTTAGAAAAAAACAGACATGAAATAAAAATTTTATAGTTTTCAGAGGATTATTTTATTTAATTCGGGCAACCGAAAAAAAGGTACAAAATTTTTCCTTTAAATCATTTTAAACAAAAAGTTTAAATTGGTTAGGGAAATACATGACTATCTTTAGACAATATTTATGCCTTAAGCATCGTTTGTTTTATTACTGAAATACGTGAAGAGATTTATGTTTTGATTGCAGAAATCTTTTCAGCATTATTTGGTAATTAATGGCATAAAAGAATGTTGTTAAAGCCTGGCATTGCCAATGCCTATGCCATTAAAGATTTTTCTCTAAGCATTTAACACCACTTTTAATCTAAAGCTTCTTTTATGGCTGCTGTGAAAAAAAGAAATATCGTTTTGAAAAGTAAAATATTTTTCTTATTTGGCTACATTTTCAGTTTGCCTGAATGTCACTTCATATAATTGGTTGTAATCTTATATGACAAAAAAAGAAATTTTGATTCTTCTTTGCCTTCTGCAGTAACATCGTAAATATTCGCAAATAATAAAAATACACAAAGTGATTTTATTATTTAAATGTTGTGTTAAAAACTCATTTGACTTGAAAATTTAATTTGATTTTTTTTTCTTATAATAAAACAAATTATCGTTTTCATGACAATGCTTGTTGGGTTTTTCAAATAATACTTTAATTTATTCGCATAAAAGATAACACTTATGTTTTGCATTTCAGTTATCAGAATAAATAACAACAAACACCAACGACAGCAGCCAAAGCAACAACCAGGAAGCCACTGCCACATAAAGCCCCATTACCAAATGGTTTTTTTGGGGTGTGCCTGATATATATTTATATCTGTTTTTATTTTTAATGTGACACAATGGGACACAAAAAGTGAATATAAAAAGAACAATAATGGAATACAGTGGTTTTTAATATGGTTTCTTGTTATCTAAACTTTTTTTTTGTGGGTTTTTAAGAAACACACTTTGTTACAGGGTGAAAGCTATGACAAGTAACAGAGTGTTTAGCAAAAGCCCTGCTGTAAACATTAAAGAATAAATGATTTTTAACAATTTGTTTAAAAATACAAGTATTTTGAGTTATTTCGTTTTATATTTCAACACTGAAACATATTCTGTGCTTTTGTTATTCTAAATCTTAATTAATTTGTGGTTTATCTCAAAATTGAATTATGTGATTCAATAATAGTTGTAATAATTCTTTTATTTTGATTTTATATTTGTAAATTTTATAATTATTAGTTTGGCATTGCAAATCCCATAAATAGTTATTTAGCAAAAACGAATTATAGAAAATTTAACAACCATTCTGCATAAATCTAAAAATTCCTGTAATAGTTGAATGTATTTAATATTCAATATTTTTTTATTAATTTTATTAAAAAAGAAAAAAATTTTATTAAAATATTGGGTTGGCGTTAGTAATACATCATTAATGAAACCAACAAATCAGCATTACAATCGCATCAATATAAAAATTATTATCCTTTTGTTGCCATGAAAAATTAAATAAAATATTCTAAATATATTTTTTTCAAACTTATGTATTTTCATCGACGTAATAACAACTATATAAGCTTTTCATTAAATATATATAACAAACAGGGGAAGTGAAAGAGGAATTCCTTTACAGTTATCTCATTCAAAAAGTTATAAATTTTACAAGAAGTTTTTTTTAAAAAACATAAATAGTACAGGAAGATTATACGAAATATTCTACAAATACACTGTGGTTTGCCTTGTGGGTGTTTAAAGTCAATGAAACCTTTTTTCTAGTTGTTATTGTGCCATTAAAAAAAAAAAAATACCAATAAATGGAAATCTACTTTCGATTGACATTTGCTTTTGCCATTGTTAGTGATTATTTATTGTAATAATTTGCATATGTAAACTCTAAAATCTGAATTCGCCTATAAATCGTTGCCATAAAACTTCACTTCACTGTTATAAAACAACTTTGTTTAGTTTGTCAATTATAAGTAAAATTTAAATTAAAATTAAATGTTAAACGTTTTATAAACAAAATAGATAAATATTTTATCAATGGCTTTTTTACAATTAATAGAAAATGAATTTATAATAAAAAAAATTATTTCTTTAATATAAAGAATTTCAGATATTTGTTCAGAATCTAGGAAAGTGTTTATGTTTAATTTTTTATTCAATGTTTGCACACCTTTTTATAAAAACAATTCATATCGCGAACTTTCGGTACTGCTAAAAGCATTTATTAGTATTCTTATGTAAAGTGTTTAACATAACATTATTCTGTTGTTGTGTTTTAAGATGATTTTGTGTGTATTTGGCATATAACACGCAAGTTATTTAGTTGTTGTTATTATTTGTTCTGAGAAATGTTTGCACATAATTTTACGTTGAATAACACCAACAACAGGAAATTCAGAATATAAAGCTGATTAACGTTAGTCACAAAGATGTAAATGCATCGTTTCATATTTATATTTATTATAATTTCATAACTTTATTTTTTTATTTATAAATTTATAATTTGAAAACTTGCCATATATGTATAGATATATGGCTTCCGTAAACACGATGTGAACCTAACATTTACATTTTTCCCTTACAAACCTATCTCCTTCGAAGACCAATTTAATATTGGAAATACATACATATGTGCATATATCGACGATGGAACTAAAGAATGCTGTAACTGACAAAACCTTAAATGTTCACCAGAGCCAAAAAACTTTCATAAATGTAGAACAAATACACTGGTATTTTTCATTTCGCAGACGGCGTAAGTGAACTTATTCTCACGTAGAAATCTGGGACTTGGCCCAATCGACGCGAATTTTTCTGCTGATAAAAATGATGCAAAAAACGTATTTTCGATTTTTTGTCAGTTACAGCGTTCTTTAATTCCATCGTCGATATGTTTTTTCTAATTAAAAGTTTTTTATTCGGGTTTGTTACATTTTAATCGAAAAAATAATAACGTTTACAAATCGTTCAACTTTATTACGAAAATTCACGTTCTGTGTGTTTCTGTGTTTCATGCACTTCGCTCAACTTATGGTCAATATAATCGGCCTACTGAGCGTACTATTCGCAACACCAGCACCCATTTTGAGACCCAGCATTCATTATTGGAAAATATTCGAACAAATGGACCACGTCCAGCACTCTGTGAAGAAAATATGCCGGTGCGAACGTAACCGTTAATGGCGATCGTTATCTTGCCAAGATAACTGGCTATTTGATGCCTCCACTTCTGCCATATCGCATCAATCAATGGATAATTTTAATAATAATTTAACATTTTGAGCCGGTCCATTGGCCACCAATATCGTGTGATATCACACTGTTAGACTTTTTTCTGTGGGGATATGTAGAGTCTAAAGTTTATGCGGACAAACCCGCTTCAATTCAGACCTTGGAGGAAAACGTGACTCATGGCATTCGCCATTTACCAATCGAAAGGTTCAAACGAGTCATCGAAAATTGTATTTAAAATATGGACCATGTGCGACGTAGCAACAAATAAATGCACAATAATGTTTTTCAAATGATAATAAACATTCCCAATTAAATTTGTATTTTTTGTGTTTTTTTTCTTTAAAAAAAAGGGCACATCGAAATGGATCACGCTTTAGAAGGCTAATTTACACACTTCCTTCGTATTATTCTATTAATGAAAATTAATGAAAAAATTTATTAAAGTTACTTTGCAGTCATTAGAAAACTTAGTTTTTGTTTAGACACAGTTCAATCAACAACTACATATGCTTACAATTATACTACAAAAGACATATACTTTTATGTTTTATGATAATTTCCCAATGGGTTAATTAGGTAACCTGCCTATTTGGTTAATGATAATGTTTTCTTATCATGTCTATTGTAAGTAAATGAGTGTAATAAACTTTCAAAAAAACTATTTCAATTGAATAAATTAATTTCGTATTTTCTACATAAATTATTCATTGCAAGTAAAAAACAAAAAAAAAAAAAAAACAAAAAAAAAAAAACAAAAAAAGGAATTCGTATGCAATTATCATAATAATGCTCAGAGGTTTTTTTTTTATTGTATGTATTGTGTTTTACAATTGTCTTCTTTTAATGGCAAAATAAGCAACAACAAAAATAGTATTTCAATAAAAAGTTATTAAGGTGTGCGTCACTATAAAGTGTAACACCCATTTTTCTTAATAACTTTTTTCACCTTTAATCAAAATTATTTTTCTTAATTACAATATCTTTGAAAAATGTGTCAGATTTTAAAATGTATCAGTTTGTCAAATTTGACTTGTTAGTTAGTTCACAATGGATAATCAAAGACAAGTGCATACAAAAATTATTCAAATAATTCAAAAAACCATATTGGAGTTATACAAAAGTTGTTAGGGAAGTCCATGTGACCAGGCAATGTGTTTCCAGAGTGGTCAAAAAGTTCAACAAAGACCTAAAAATTAAAAGAAAGCCTGGAACAGGTAAAGCAAAACTGGTAACGAACGACGCGAAAGCCAAAAAGGTTGAGAAGCTTTTGCTAGCTCTTCCAAACATTTCTGGTCGCGAAGTGGCCCGGCGCGTTCAATGTTCGGAAAGTTTTGTGCGCCGAGTTAAAGCTAAAGCTGGCCTTAAAACATTTAAAGTCCAAAAAGTTCCGGATAGAAATGCTAAGAAGAATATTCAAGCAAAAAAAAGAGCAAAACTCCTCAAAAAAGAATTTTTTCAAAAGTTCGAATGTTGTGTAATGGATGATGAAACTTACGTTTTTGCAGACTTTGCGCAGCTTCCTGGCCAAGAGTTTTATGTAGCGGATAGTAGAGGCAATGTTTCTGAAGAGTTTCGAACTAAAAAACTATCAAAATTTCCCAAAAAGTTCCTAGTTTGGCAGGCTATTTGTAGCTGCGGCAACAGAAGTGCATCGTTTGTTACATTGGGATCAATAAACTCAGATATTTATATCAAAGGGTGTCTTCAAAAGAGGTTGCTCCCATTTCTAAGACAGCACAACATATCAACATTCTTCTGGCCAGATTTGGCAACATGTCACTACAGTAAAAGCGCAATAGACTGGTATAATAAAAATAATGTTATTTTTGTTCCAAAAGAGGCTAACCCACCAAACTGCCCAGAGCTGCGGCCTATTGAAAGATATTGGGCTCTGGTCAAAAGAGAACTAAAGAAGAGTACATCTGTTCCCAAAACCATTACTAGTTTTCGATATAAATGGACAGCTGGTACCAAAAAAATCACCGAAAACACTATAACATTGCTTATGGATGGCATAATGAATAAAATAAAAAATTTTATAAAATTAAATTAATTTTTAAATAAAATAATACAGAATATAAATCTGTAATAAAAATTCAAAATAAAACTGTTTTATATTTAACTCTAGCTTACTCCAGTCAGTTTTTATTTGACTTTTGATCTGTTACAGTTTATAGTGACGCACACCTTATTTTATTCAAAACTATAATAATTGCTTTTGAAAGTAGTTTTTGGTTCTTTTTAAAAATTAAACCAAAGAAAGCAATTGATTCCGTATAATTTAGTGAATCAAATAAATCAATTGCATTGTTAAACATGTACGAGTACTTACACTACAGGCAGCAATTTTTAAAATATTACACTATTTAACAGAACGGAATAGCAACCTTTTAAATTGAGTTAATAATTTTTGTAGAATAAACCTATAATACAGCAAGTCGCGGTTTCCCTTTGCCAGCGTATCAAGGTTTCAACTTTTTGGTTTTTATGTTCATGTTTCCTTGTGCGTGCCGTGCCGATTGTTCGTTATGATATAAATTTATGGCGTTTTCGTCTCTACAAAAATGTGTAACATTTAATTATTATTATTATATAAAAATAGGATGTTATACATTCTTTTTTGATCTCGTTTTATTTTAATAGAAATTTTTAATTGTTGCTCTAAAGGATATTTTTTTTTAAAAAGGAATATTTTGTCAAGATGAAGGAGAAAATTTATGAACAACATTTTTTGGTAGAAAGGAAAATGCCATTAGATAGATAGTGACAGAAATTCCTAAAACTTTCAGTGTATTTAAAGGAACTATGTAGCGGTCCTTTGATTTCATACGAAATTACCTGTTGATTTCACCCTTGGTGATAGTCATAGGGCGGCAGAACTCATTAGTAGGTGGCAATATATTCCACTGCAGCCATCTCGTTCTATTCTCTGTTCGTTTAAATTGGAACCACAGGTATTAGGATTAAGATTATTAGTTGAAAAATAAAAATCATAAAAGCAATACGACTTACAGGATCTATAGAGTCTCGTTAAGTCTACTTTTTCTTCACCATACCTACCGCCAAAAAGTCTGCTATTTTACTATGTGTTAGTCGTTCAGATAAATCATGTGCCCAAACAAAGACATTCACCGAAATTTATCAAAAATCTGGACGTTCACTGTTTACAATATCATCTACATATATGCCTTCTTGTAGGTAAGAAATTGATAATTCAGAAAAGTTATTCGGGCTGAATGCGATAAATAAACTTTTTGTATTCTTATCCTACATAAAAAAATTTTTAAGGTTTAAAAATTTATAAAACCAATTCAGATTATCGGTATGTTCTATAGACCGCAAACAATTATAATAGAAAACGAATGAAATTTAAAATTTGTATAAATTCGTAACTCGATATTATTTTTTACACTTGCTAAATGACTATCAACATAACTTCTTAGATTATCAAAATCTTAAAATATTTGTTTTTGAAAATATTATTGCATATCGATAATGTTAGTTCGTATAATAATGAAGGCATAATGCCTCTTAGCAACCGTACTTAATTTAAATGAATGTGAATATATTCTACTTAAACTGCAAGTTACTTTAGTTGTATGAATTCATTTAAGTTTCTTTATGCCACAAATTAATTTTAAGCTTAAGTTGTTAAAAGTATTTAAAGCTTTTAATGTTCAAATATAATATTAACTACTCATATAATGGAGCTTTCTCCAGGAATTAAAAAATCTCATAATTAACATTAAACAACTTGCAGTTGTTGTTTTTATTTTATTAAAGGAACGAACAAGCAGCAGTTGTTGTATGTGGTAAAAGTATTCAAAAATACCTATAAAATGTAAATCTTTAAAGTATTTTAACTTTAAATCTCAAGAAAATTACTTTGAAAAAGTTTTTGCTTAAAAACGCATACAGTAAGTAGTGCTTCACAAAATTCCCAACACATTATTTTACTTTTCAGCAATTAATTTAAAAACTTACAAGTAAACAAAAATACTTTCTATATAGCATTAAGCCACAATCCTATATTAAACGAATAAAAATCATCATACAGGTGAATGAGTTTGATATATTATGAAGGATTTGTTTATTAATGTTTCTTCTGTTATTTATTATTCCATACAAATACTCTTCAAACAAAAATATAAGGCCAAGAAAAGACATAAATGTTTGCATTAAAATTAAAATTTATGCAACCAAATACATATGTATCTGCATTTCTTTGTATGATTTGCTTAAAGCAAATATTTAAAGAAGAAATTTGGTTTAGAATTCTATGCCATGGAAAACATACAAAATGGAAACTTGAAAACTAATGCACAATGCAGCAGTCCTACAAAATAACCATAATTTTGCTTTTTTTTCTTCCTTTTTTTTAGTTTGCATATGCAGATTAGTAATGCCAATTTAACAATTTTTAAAACACTTGATGTTCACAGAAAAAAAAAACTTAAGTTTAAACTAAAAAAAAAACTACAAATTCGAAATATTTTCTTATAACCCTCAGGCCGTCTTTTTTTATTTTTTTATATTGATAAACAAGGAAAGGAGGACATTACATATATACTGGTATTTTTTCCCAAAATACCAAAAATACCATTTGATAGCTCTCATACACGCAAGCATTGTTTTTGAGCGGATGGTATGTAGATTATGTTAAAATAATAGTAACAAACCCGTATGACAGGTCCATATTGCAGAATTGGTCTCATAAGTAGTACGCATATGCGTTGAATATTATGGGGTTTAAAATTTAACCATCGTTATTATATATGTACAGGGGGAAGTCCATAGTCCATATAAAAACCAAAATAAAAATAATACAAAAGTTATTACCCCCGTGTTCATAAAAATATTTTTGTTTTATAAACCGAAAAATAAACAAATTTTTTATTCAAATATTTTTTGTCAAGCAAATCGTCATGAGGGAGTTTTTGTACTCTATACGCCATTTTTTAAATCTTGAGTTAATGATCCTAATTCATGTTTTTGACACCAACATTTTTAAAATCTGCATTCCGTTTTCGGCTATTTATTTCCGAAACTTGACGAGATATCCTAAAACGGTTTACAGTTTTGAAAAATTTGTGGTCGAAAACCTAAAGTGGCGTCATTAACTCGAGACATATAAAAAATATGAAATGGCGGATAGAGCACTTAAACTCCCGCACGACGAAATATCTTTTTGATAAATATGTATAATCTTATTGTTGCTCATATTGGATGTTGGAAATTTTATTTTTGCAAATAAAGTTCTGGTTGCCTGGTGGAAATAATTTAACGCTATCGGTAATGCAATGCAAATAATTTTAACGAGTTATTTTTAAATAATAAATTATAAATGAGCATACAGAGCTATGATATGTTACAGATTTTTTTTGTTTATATGCAGATCTGGAAATATTGTTTAATGTGACATTTAAACATCTCCTGTTAACTTAGTCCAAATCAGCATATACCTCACAGTAACACTTAATGTCAGTAAAATATAAATCTTTACCAGAAGCACATGCACTCTAAACCACTTTTGCTGAAAATTAAGTCGATAATAGTAGGCAACACTTTACAGACTGTTTTCGACTTAAAATTAAGCATGTCATTTTTTTAGACATTTTGTTAGTTTTTAAGCAAAATATGTCTAAAATTAAACAAAAAAGGTTTAAATATTTTAGGCAATTTAATAATTTTCCCCCCTTTTGATATATTTATTTTCAACACTCCTTAAATGAAAATGCCAAAAATACATATTTTCAATTAAATTATTTAATTGATTATAAATTATATATCTTACAAACTATCTATATATATTTATAAATATATAAAATACATATGTTTTGTCAGTTACAGCGTTCTTTAATTCTTACGATGAAATATATATGATAAACTCTTAAACTTTGTAATTTGTTTTCTGTAAATTTTGCAACAAACACTTTTTTGAAAATAATTAATATACATTTTAATATATTTTATAAATAATATATTATATAAACTAGTTATAAATTAAAATAAACACCACCAGCTGAATAGAAAACACTTTTTTTTAATATATAAATGCTGAAGCCACTGTAAATTTCGTTTTGAAGTTTTTATTGCAAATAAATGCTTCTTCTATTTTTCGTCGCTTTTTTACCATCTTTTTTACTTAAATGTTCTTAATATTTCACATTTATAACTATTTTTAGGCAAAAGTGCTTAATTTTACAATTTTTTACTGATTTTAAGCAAATGCGCTTAATATTAAACATTATTTAGTAAATTTAAACATAGCTTGTTTAAACATAAATAATTTTAATAGGAAATTTATTTTTTTGTGTAAATTTTTTATTTTTTTTTAAATTAAGAATGAAATTTATATAATTTTAGACAGCAACAAATTTTCAACACCAATTTAGACATTATATGAACCTAAATTTTGGGAAAAGTTTTAGAGTGTGCATTGTAAATAGAGTAAAAATTTGAATTATCTAAAGATAATTGAAATGTGAGATTTTTCGCATATTCGTATAGTCGCCGTGGTCTAGTGGTTAGTGTATGGGCTTACTAAGGGGTGAGTCTAGGGTTCAAACTCCAGCTCTGACATCTTGAAAAAAAAAAAAAAAATATAAAAAAATTAATTTTTTCGGCGAATACCTCTCAGCTGTCTTCCGGCAAAAGCTCTGTGAGTAACTGATTGCCATGAACAAGCTTCTCAAGTCGGTCGTTGGGAGTCGACTTTTAACTGTAGGTCCCGTACTCATGGAAAAAAAATAACACACACAACATGGGTACTGCGAGAAGCTAGGCCTTAACCCTGAAATAAGGTTGTAATGGCCAGTTATGTATGTACATCACTAGTTAGGTTATTTTGTCAGCTTTTTGGCATTTTTCCATCACAAAAGTGTTAGTAAGTCTTACTGACCGCCTTGCCTTTAAAAAAAGTTAAAAAAACACTTAAAATATTAGAAAAACAAATTATTAAAAAATAATTTAACTTTTTTATTTGTTTATGGAACTAGAAAAGATTTATAGTGATCATGATAAAAACCATTGTCTGTAACGTGCAACATAAGAAAAACATTTTATTTAATAAAAAAAATTATTTTCGATCCACCGTATTTTCCACAATTTTATAATTTTTCAAAAAAGATGAGAATATTTGCACAGACCCACAAACTTTCGTCATAATCGAAGAAAACAAGCATAATTTTTCGGATCACTTCCATAGATTTTTGAGTACAATTTAATAAGTATTCACTTTAAAATCTGTGTAATTAGTATTGCCTTAATCGCTGGAATCGTTGTTTATATGGTTTAAAATAAAAAAGCTACAGTTGTACAAGAATTCAATTAAATATAAAATAATTTCATAATGAAATTGAATTACAGTAAACTCGCGAAAACGTGAATACCAGGAAGCATGAACGACTCGGAAACGTGAACACTTTTATGTTTGCATTGACTACTCTAAAACGTGAGCAAGGTAAAATAGATCTAAAACAATTTTTTTATTGTTTTTTTAAATTTTTTCGCTTTATTTCTTGAATTCGTTTAACTTTGGGGAATCCCAGCATAAGACAACATACATGCATATTTAGCTATCTATTTCAACAGAACATGCACATGTGTAGTTAAGAAATCTTAAGGAAAAGGCCATACTTAAGATGGTTGAAAAAAACACATCAAAAAAAGATAAGTGATTTCTTTCAATAAAAGTACTACTTATTTAGGAAAAAATCCATCTTTTAAAAGGAGTTTATTGAAGACTGAATTCTTTTGCTACACCCATATAAGTATTCCTATTTTTTTTAATTATAGCAACTTTAGTAGTAAAAAACTTTATATGTACATACATATATGTATGTATACAATTCGTTTGAATTACTATTTTTTTGTTTGTTTCATATTCACGAAAATGTAAAAAATGGCAAAAAAGTTTAAATAAAATTTTATATAATATTTTTTTTTTTAAATAAAATTTCCAAATCTGATTAAATTTTAGCCAATATCTATTGCTAAAAAGCATATTTTTGTTCTAAAATCTCACCGATCGAAAAAGTGAACAAATTTGAAAATGTGAACACCCTTGGTGAAAATTAGTTCACGTTTCCGCGAGTTCACTGACATACTTATAAACGAGAACTTAAATTGCTTAGTTTACAATTTTTTATATCTTCCCTATGCTTTTTTATAAAAAGTAACAAGATATTGTACCAGAATTTGCATTTCTTCATGAGATTAGAATTTTAAGAGAATTGACATCACTGAGTTGTTCATCAAATTTAGTGTGCAATAAAAAAATGTTTATAAAGAAAATTGAATTGAATAGAATAAAATAGAAAAAGAATTGAATAAGAATAATGAGAATAAAAAATGAATAGTTTTAACAATAATGAATGAAAACTCAATTCAATACACATTTCTACTGAATTTCAATGTTCATCTTTTTAAGGGTTCAGGATATTTTCAAAAAATGCTTAAAGTTTTTGCATTAAAAAAACAAACAAGTTTGATATAAATTGTTTCAATAATGATTTTGCTTCACTGGCGTTTCATGTTGATTTCACGTGATTACCAATAAAAATAACTCATAGATTTATAATTTAAACAATGTAAAATCATGTTTACTTAAGATGGTAATATACTGTTCTAAATAATATTTGCGATCATATATAAAAAAATAATATAGGACTGTCACATAAAAATAACATGATATTACTTACAAAATAAAATGATTTCTGCATAAAATAATCACACATTTTTGCATCTCAAACTTAATTATACAGAATTAATATTATGCATTTATACATATGTATGCCACAATGAAGGATATTTTTTTGTTTTTTCATCTTAAATTTGTTTTTTTTTTAGCAAGTACGAGCGTCTTATATTTTTGTCATTTTTTTCTTTCTATATTTTTTGTATCAGCTGTTTAGAGATGCCATTTGCTAGTATTTCATTACATAAGAGTATAACATGAAATCATTTCTTAAATTTGAGGTGGTATCCCTTTAAAGTTGAATCAACTTAAGGCATACTTTAATTATACCCATAGTTGCAGAATAAGTAAAATGAAAAAAAAAACGTTAAAAAATTAATATTAAAAAATTCTTATATGTGCTGGAGGCCCGAAGTTCGAGCCCCAGAAAAAGTGTGATCAATTTTTTTTATTTAATTTTTGTTTCGGCAGAAACGTTTTAATAACGATTTGGTAATTAGCAAAAATATTCATTGCAGTTAACTTTGATCTAATTAAAGCGTTTCTGACGAAACAAAAATTAAAAAAATCTTGTTTGAGTTCATTTAGTTTATCATTTAATTCACCCAGTATGTTATACAAAGTAAAGAATACATACATACACTGAAAATCAAGTTTAAGTATAATTATTCGTGTAAAAAGAGAATTAGGTGTACTTTACATGTAACTACGATTGTGGGATATTGTGTTTTCATGAGGCAAATTAAAAGCAAATGCTACCCACGTTACGAAGTTGTGCAACTTTGAACTTTAAGCAGCATTATTAATTGTACAGATGACTTGCGTGTTGTTGATTATGTTTTATGGTCCTTGATTTCTTGTTTTTAAAGCACATAAAGTCAAATGCATCAAAGCGATAGAGCATGCTATGCATGTTTATCTTAAATGGGGCAATTTTAAGAAATAAAAGGCAGCTTTAATGAAAAACACATTTTATTAAAAAAGTTAACAACCTACAAAACAACATTCAAAGTTTTCTAACGCTTTGCATCATTTATTATATACTACAAAACTGCTTATACAGATGTGGAGTTAAAAAAATTGAATAGAAAATAAGTTTTAAGGAAACAAAAAATAAGTTTTAGAAAAAAATTAGCTCAATTCCTATTTAGGTCAGCCAAGAAACAGTTTTTAATATATTTCTGTTCTACACCTAATACTGTTTTTACACGACTTTCTTATGCATAATTTGGTATTAACACGGTTGACAAAAATAAAATTGTCCTTACACGTTTATTTTCTTTTACACTAACAAGTGCTCGCCGTTGACAGTGATGGCCTGGTCAAATTCGCTTTAAAAGAAATATTGACCGATGACTCCGCCAGCCTAAAATTCATACCAAACATTGTGTTTTTCTGGTTGCATTTGATGCCCTTGGATCTTCTGTATGTTGGTATTGTCCCAAATCCTATTATTTATGTTTATTCATCAGAAATGAGCTCAAAGAGAACACCCATATTGATAATATGTAACACGTTTTTGAATGCTATATCAGTTCATGTTGAATGGCAACTATTTCGACAGCTTCAACAGTAGGGCTGTTATGGTTTGACAAAGCCCTTTGCTGAACAACCCAAGAGAGAGTTTTTGAACGGATATTACGAATTGAAAAAATAATTTTTTGTTGTTGTTAAATACACAACGTTGCGTGTAATAAAATTAGTCAATATTCATTAAAACATTAATTAAGAAATACCTAATGGTACCAACGATAATCATGCTGTTTTTCTTTGTTTTTTAAAGACACATTTCTAAGGAATCCTGTTTGGAAGG
Source organism: Metopia argyrocephala (assembly GCA_963576795.1). Taxonomy (NCBI): domain Eukaryota; kingdom Metazoa; phylum Arthropoda; class Insecta; order Diptera; family Sarcophagidae; genus Metopia; species Metopia argyrocephala. Next base: position 3,077,131 of record OY756208.1, read on the forward strand.
GCATTTAAATATTTAATTCTTCATTTTGAAATTAATTTTTGCAATATTCTCTTTGATGCTACACAAAGAAGCAATGAGAAACATCGGATAATAAAAACCCAAAATATTTTTTTAAAAGAGACTTTTAAATATTTAACAATTCTTTAAAAATTATCAACTTATCTCTATGGCTAAGGATTGTTTAAATTGCAAAAAAAAAAAAACAAAAATAAATAAAAATATTTTCTCTATTTTCTCAAGGTCATTAGATGTTCTTCTATTCAGGAGAGAAAACATGAAAATAAATTTTCTAACATTTAGCCTCCGGTGATTAAAAACATCACTTTATAGTGTTTACTTTTTTGTTTTTGGCTTTTACCATAAATTTTCTGCTCATAAATATTTTGAAAATATTTTGCAAGTATGTATTGCACTTGCAGAACCACATAATTCTCCAGAGTTTAAAAACATTCTTAAAAATATTTATTTTATGAAATTTATTAATTCAACAAGAAATTCATAAAATTCATAAAATTTACTTGAATGTGGTTTTAGAAAATTAAATAATCTGATAGAAATGCAAACATTAAACCATAAAACTTTGGTTTAAACCAAAAATCATTTCTTATGCGCAGTCAATATTTCAATAAAAATGTCATCAACTTTAAAATTCTCAAATATATTAAAATTTTTTATGAGAGAAAAAAAAAAAACACAAAATGTTTAAATTTGATTTTGTTTTATTGCAGAAAATTCCTTTTAATGTTGTGAAAAATGCCAAATTCGTACATACATATGTATGTATGTTATATTGATATACTAGTATTTTTAAAAAAATACTCTCAACGTTTTAGTTTTATGTCTTCTCCTTGACCAATACATCGTCGCAAGAGTTAATGAACGCTGTGACTGACAAAACATTTAATGTTCACTAGAGTAAAAAAAAAATGTATGAAATTAGAAAGAAGACACTGGTTTTTTCAAAACACAGACGGCGTAAGTGAATTTCTTTTCATCAAAGGAATCTGAGACCGCACAGTGGAAAATTTTAGTCCTTATCGGATCAAAAATCTGTAACTTTTTTGTTCTTGGATATAAAGTTCCGAAATTTTGCACGAATAATCTTAAGTGTATTTTCTATTATTCTGTAAAACATGAACCAAATTAAACCAGAACTTATACAGAATTAAGGTAAGAAATTTATTTTTTGCATATATACATGACTTCTACATGTATTTGGTACAAAATCGCTATTTTGTGGTTACTTCATCAGTTTAAGCGTATCTTCATTCAAACCTTTTGCAAGTTTGGCGGATAGTTTTCTTACACTTGTTAAGATGTTGAAAACATTTTCGTTAGTGGCTGATAGCGAAAATTTTCTAGAGTGATGTAAACGATATTTTTTGTAGTCTTTATTGCTCGACTCTTGTGCGTCTTGGGACAGCTGACCAATAGGCAACACGGCATATATCAATATTTTGTACGCTACTTGTGCTACTTTACCATCAATCATTGTAAGAAACAGTTTATGGCTTACGGCTACATATTTTTTGTTTTTTGAGATAATAGTTGGTGAAAATAGCTTTATTTGAGTTTCAATATTATCTACCACTTCTTTAGTTTTTGCTGGTGTCTCTTTGCAAAGTTATATTGAAATGGGGCGACAATGGGGCGACAATACCGAATAAATGAGAAGACTGGATTTTTCCAAATAATATAACCTATTGCTTCGCTTACAAGTTTAATTGGTACTAAAAATGTTGTATATAGATTTGCATCAGAAATTAGAAAAGATTCCTCCGAAAACGATTGTTTACATTCTGATTGACCTCACGAGCCATCACAACCCCATTTACCCCATCCACAGCATCAATCACTAAAATCCTGGTTGAAGTGTGATCTTGTGAAGACTTAACTCTAGCATAAGCATTTGTTACTTCTAATAAATATGGTGGAAGGCAGCAACTTTTTTTTGCTTCCTGAATTTTATAGTATAGAGGAAGAACAGTATAGTTTTTTTCCATCATAAGATTTCTTAAGTATATGTATTGTGCTTTTGTGAAGTCAAGACCAATAAATACACTTAACGCCTCTAATTCATCGAAAGGTTCACTCTTTCTTTTCAAGTTTAGAAGAAGATAACAATGCAAAGCTACTTTAGAAAAAATCATTTGTTCAATTATCTAAATAATTTAGTTTTTTAACATTATTGACTGTAACTTCTGTTTAGGCATGAATATGCAGCTAATATTTTTAGAGTATTTTACTAATATATTAAGCTTTAAAGTTTTATACATATGAGTGCAGAGCTAAGCATAGCTCCTAATTAAAAGCCTTACCGAAGTTTTTACATGCAGCCAAAACAGCATTACATCATACAGGAGCTAAAATTTCAAATGTTTTCACTAAAACCTGATCCGCTATTTATAAAATCGGAATCTACATCAAATTACCTTTCGAATAAGGTATATAATTCCTTAATTGTAATATGAGTTAGATTAAAAATTTGCTCTTAAATATGTTTTATTCTCATAGTAAAAAATCGTTGTCGTAAAAAGCTGTGAATATGGCCCTTATTTCCAGTGTTACTATTGACGAAACATCAAATATTGTCTTTAAATTATTAAGTTCAACGTCTTACATTTTCGATAAAAAACAAATTATGGTGCAGTTCGAACCTTTTTAAAAATGAATTATGGGCTGGCCTTACTCTACGATTTTCCACTGTGGACCGGTACAAATCGAAGCGTATTTTTTTTTAAATAATACAAAAAAATTAATTTTCGATTTTCTGTCAGTTAAAGCGCTCTTTAATTCTTGCGACGAAATGTATATGTAGTATGTATAGTATTATTGCACATTCAGAATTATTCTTACAACTTAATAGCGTCCCATTTATTATCAATATAGTGAAGAATAGGTTTTTTATTGCCAAAAACTTCCTGCAGTATTCCCACAAGTTTTTTTCTCTGTATATGTAAGTAAATTGATATACTCAGTTATTTCTCATCGGAGTATTTTAAACTACAATAAATACAAATTCTAGAATCAGGCAAAGCAGTTGTATATTGAATATTATTTGCCTATATGGCAAAAAATATTTTCGTTTTTTTTTATAATTTCTTTAAATGATTTTTTTTTAAATTAAAAAAATATACGACCAGACATACTAAACTACTTTCTCAAAATTATGAATAATTAATTATAAAGTGTGTGTGTTCTAAATCTATTCAATTTAAAAAAAAACAATATCTAATATATAAAACTCTCATGTCGCGTTGTTCGTTGCCAAACTCCTCCGAAATTACTCGACCGATTTTCATGAAATTTTGTGTGCATATCGGGTAGGTCTGAGAATCGGCCAACATCTATTTTTCATACCAATAAATATTAAGCTGACCCGCCCCAAGAGGAAATTTATGCCTCACCTAAATAACGTGCCGACGTCGATGAAATTTTAAGCTAGATAATATATATCTGCGTACAGTAGGACACATATGGTTTAGGTTTTTTTTATTAAGTGGTACTCAGAGGGGACAATACAGGGGATATTTCTCCCTATAGCCAACTATTAAACTGAAGTATAGAAAATGGCGGAGAATAATTTATTAAAATTATTAGTAACGCAGACATTGATTGCTCATATAAAGGTTGACTTTTGCAGATCGGTGAAGATTATCAAATATATTTGAAATAAAAAAATGATTCCTAGAGCAATTTCATATGGCAAAACAACGTTTGCCGGTCAACTAGTTTTTGTATAAAATTCAAAAAAACTTTAATATTCATAATGAATTTCCTTGAATTAATATAAATGTAAAAATATTTACTAATTTTTTAAATACCACTTTCAAAATTAAGGGGATACATATATCAGAGAATGACATGAGTTGATTCGATTTTACTGCTTATTCCTATTATTACTGCTTTTATTTTGTTTTTATTCATCAACAGTGGCAACTGTATTGCTTGTAGAGTTTACTTTTGTAAATGCATGTTTATTCTTAATCTCTTTTTAGATACCGTTAGCAATAACAACATACAAAACACTCCTTTGTATACAAAACACTCCAATGATTCATTAAAGCTCAACTAACAAGAGGTTAAACCGTTTGAGTGAAACAATGTTTTTTATAATTTTTTTTTAATTTTTAACCGCAGTAATTTGTTTCTTAACAAATGTTTCAAAATAAAAATGAGAAAATAAATTTTTAATTATCTTTTTATTTAAAATGAAATAAACATTACCTGATTTTTTATTTTTAGAAATAGAAATTGTTCATTTTTAAGAAATAGAAAATTTAGTTTTGTTTATAATATTTATTACTTTTTATACATGCGTTTTAGTACTAATAAATAAAAAACAAAGTAAATAAATAAATAAATAAATAAATAATAATAAGCAAATAAAAAATAAGTAGCATATTTTATTAAAAATATAAGAGAAACTGCATTATTTTTCATTACAATCGTCTTATTGTTTTTCTTTTGTTCGTAGTTGGTTTATTCACATTTAACCCTAGTCGGTATGAGGGTTTTTTGTCGCTAAATGGCATAACCAGGTCTGTGCAGACCTACATGGGATTTGTATGGAAATGCATAGACAGATGTGTTAAAAGTCTGTATAAATGCATTTTATGCTAGGAAAACCACAAAATGAACAATAAAAATGCATTTTTATACATCTTAGTTATCTATTAACAGTATTTTATTAATAATATGTATACAAAGGAATTTTATACACGGCATTTAACGCAGACGTACCCGACATTTGAAAGTTGTTGGCATACCGGATTTTTGCAATACATGCAATGAAAATGTGTTTTTCGCTGCTTTTTGTTCAACTTAAAACAGCATGCACGATGGTCTTATGGAAGAGGATCCGGTATGGACTGGACGGTCATATATGGGCGGGCCTGCAGCTACCTGCAAACAAACAAAGTTTGTCAAGTTCGTCGAACTCAACTAATCGTACAAGTCGAAGGACGGTAAGATTTGGTCAACAGCTCCTCCGGCCATTGGTAGACTTCGTGCACATGACTGGTCCACGGTGAGTCGTGAAGGCTACCCTATCTACAGGACGACGATGTCTGCTAACCGATATAGAATTTTTCTAAAGTATATTAGATTTGATAACGGTATCACGAGAACTGGTTGACTTGCAAATAAATCGACCGTAATCGACGTTTGTAACATGCTCATGAAAAACTTAGAATGCTGATATGTTCCGAACTGTTATCCTACCGAGGCCGCGTGCGCTTCATCCAATATATCAAAACCAATCAAATAAGGCATAAAAATCTGGTACTAAATCAATTTTTAAATTTTAGCCATTTTGTCCCCACAACTCAGTACTTGGCTGAATGTTTGACTCGCATATGCCGGCAAACAAGGTTAGGCCAAAAAAGCTCACAATTCTGTTTCCGTTACAAGTTGCGTTCACACTCGCGGTGGCTGGTCAGGATCCATCTCAGACCATTTACTGGTCCTTACGGTTTGTTTCAGGTGTGCTAAAGATCTGGGGTCTTAAAAGAAATTTAAATCTGAAGATGAGGTTTCGCATAGTGCCTTCACGATTCATCGTAAGACAGTTATGTGCACGAGGTCTACCAGTGGTCGCCGAAACTGTCGACCAAATCTTATCATCCTTTGACTTGTACGATGTAGGCCCGCCCATAGATGACCGTCCAGTCCATGCCGCTTTCTTTGCCAAAAGACCATCGTGCATGCTGTTTTAAGTTGATAAAAAAAACAGCGAAAAACACATTTTCATTGCATGTATTGCAAAAATCCGGTATGCCAACAACTCTCAAATGCCAGGTACTTCTGCGTTAAATGCCGTGTATAAAATTCCTTTGTATACATATTATTAATAAAATACCCTTAATATATAACTAAGATGTATAAAAATGCATTTTTATTGTTCATTTTGTGGTTTTCCTAGCATAAAATGCATTTATACAGACTTTTAACACATCTGTCTATGCATTTCCATACAAATCCCATGTAGGTCTGCACAGACCTGGTTATGCTGTTTATGACTAAAAATTTGTAAACCCATATCAACCCGAACCCGGACTCACAATAGCTCTGATTTATCGCTCATTGTGTTTAGAGACAGTTGCTCCAGGAAGTCATGGAAGGATTTGTCTCTAACATGAAAAGCAAAAAAGTTATACAGACTTTTATATGCAAAAAGTCTGCACAGACCTGGATATACCTACTAGGGTTAAACAGTGAAATACTCAAACATACTTACTGCTTTTGTGATTGGTTGGAGTGTTTAGAATTTGCAAGCAACTCAATATTCATTTTTAAAAAGACAAAAAATTGCCATTTGAGTGCGATTCATGTCATTCTCTGTCACATATGTACATATGTATCTGCAACACTATGTACGGAAAATAAAATTTAGAAATATATATTTCAAATATTTTAATTTTTCTATATATCTAAGTATGTATGTGTGTTTAAAATTGTTAAATAATTGCGCTTTTTAATATATTTTTAGCTGCGTCTGTGGCTGTTTCTTCCTGGACGTTGGTAGCCATATCATGTGAACGTTATTATGCTATTTGTCATCCTTTACGCTCCAGAACTTGGCAAACTATCAATCATGCCTATAAAATAATTGGTTGCATTTGGTTTGGCAGCATCATTTGTATGGCACCAATTGCCATATTCAGTCATCTGATACCAACTAGCCGACAGGGTAAGTTAATTAAAAAAGAATATAAATTACATATTTTACATATTTATTGTTTATACGGGTGTGTTTTTAAGTCCGATAGAACATTAAATTGTAAATATAAAGTAACACAAGAAGAAATACAAACCATACGAATTTAATGGATTGCTACAGACATGATTCCATTAAAAAAAAATTGATACATTTCTTGATATGAGAATAATACTTGATGTGAAACTAAGGTTTAATTCTCACATCTCGCAAACCATTTGACGGATTTAGCCAAGTTCGACAGTGACATTTCCCTGAGACAGTGTAGATCATTGTCTTAGTTTAAGGTTCTATAGAGTAGGACAGTAACAGATACTGTAACGATTCTACCTTGTCCTCCTTCTCTCTTATAGTCAGGCTACCCCATATGCTTCGAACTGCACTCGTTTATACCCGTATAATAAGTGTAAATGCAATTATTAGATCGTGCGAAGTAATTTGCCGTGTAAAATGCTATGAATACAGTTCCCATTAAATAAACCCGTAAAAGTCCTTTTAAAACATTCGAAAAGGTTAAGACAGGGAAGTTCAAAGTGTTGTGGATATTTTGCATACCGTCGATGGAATTAAAGAACGCTGTAACTGACAAAACCTTAAATGTTCACCAGAGCCAAAAAACTTTCATAAATGTAGAACAAATACACTGGTATTTTTCATTTCGCAGACGGCGTACGTGAATTTATTTTCATCGTAGAAATCTGGGACCTGGACCAATCGACGCATATTTTTTTTCTGATAAAAATGATGCAAAAAACGTATTTTATGTCAGCTACAGCGTTCTTTAATTCCATTGACGATATTCAAGCCAGTTAAGGTTAACTTTTATATTGCTTTGTGTACATGTCACTTCTAAAGAAAATCGTCTAGTCACACATTTATCAGATTTTTTATTGTTTCAATTACCTAAACAACTCGGAACCAGTGTCAGTATGATACAAACATCACCAGTAATAGCAATTTGTTAGAAATAAAAAAAAAATTAAGCCCAAAAATCCAAAAAAGGCGCATAATAAATAAAATAATTAAAAAAAAACTGTCTATATATCTTCACATTCCAATACAATGCACTGCATGAGTAGGGGTTTACCCCTGAGTTTGGTCCTAAAAAACAATTATTAAACTAAGTTCTCTTCTTAAAATATTTCCACTTGAATGTGTTAATTCTTTTAGTACTGTTTTTACTGTTTTCAATTAGAGCTTGGCTTTATAGCAAACAATTTTAAGTGTCAAATGCTCTAAGTTGGCATCACTGGTTGAAGGAAATGGCGGCCTAGTGAGCAAGTTACGTCTGAAGCACTTATACAGATATTAGATTCCAAACTATACTTATAAGGAATATCAAAGAGAGAGCAACAAATTTTTCTATAGCTAACTCTTTCATTCTCTCTATAGGGCTTAAAAAACACGTTCTAAATATGTAAAAAAAGAATTTTCATAATTTTCCTATCTTATGTATTCACATAAAATGACATGACGTGTGAACAATGTCTTTTCAATTCATTTTGAAAAGGATATTTTTTCTATAAAACATTTATCAATTTATAGGAAGCTTATCATTTTTATGATGAAGTGTTGCAACATCAATCAAATTTTTCGATTCACCAAGTGATGAGCAAAAAATCCTTCATCAATAATAATCCTCTTAATTTCTGTTGAGTTGCTTTGAGTGTAAAAGAAAATTGCAGAAAATTAAAATAAAGCCACATTTATAGGTACTTACTTATTTACTTACCATATCAAGACATCAATTGTATGATGCGTACTCGTATGCATGATATGTGACTCTCTTAACTATACTATTTATTTACTTGTGCCTTATATACTTATACAATACACAGAGACATGGGGATACATACATAAATACTTAAAGACATAAATTTAATTACTCTCTGAAAAGAAAACATGTTAAATTAAATAAATAAATAAAATATTCTGAATGATACTCAAAACTAGAACAGATTAAATTAAAGATTTGAAGAGCTATACAGTTCAATATATCTTTTGATTTTATGTGAGTTTTATTCTATGGTTTTTAAAAAAGAACAAATTTCAAATCATAAAATCGATTTTTGCTCTTATTTGAAACAATCTCGTTTTTCAAATACTCGTACGAGTATGTACGGAATCATGAATACGTAAAAAGTTTGCCCTTTTTAAGTTTTATCTATTTGTATCGGTACGTAGAAGCTGTCAGAAGTTTGTGGCTTTTTGTATAAAATAAAGTTTCTTAGGAAACATAAAATATGCTCTCTCAGATTGCCTTTTAGTTCCTTAAATTTTGGTGGATTTAGGAACGTTTTCAATATTATTGTGAAGCAGGTTAATTGTATCTTCGATTTGCATATTTATCTAGCCAACAAGTCATAGTAGTATATATTATTTTGGATTAGGTGCCAAAAAAATTAAAACAAATAAATTAAAACCAATTTATGAGAAGAAAAATCAAATTTAAAAAACCAAATATAAAAAAATCGAATAAAATGAAATTAATTCGTTAAGGATGAAATAAAAACACATTGCATTAGCCCTTTCAGACCGTGATGCATCGATTGTGCGGCTGGGTTTAGGTCTCACTATTTTTGTTTATATTTGATCAACATCAAAAAGACTGAAATGCATCGATTGCGCTGATTTTTCTTTATATTTGTTTCTCACACTATTCTGCTATTTAGTTTACCGTTATTTAAATTATTTCGAAAATCGTGCGTCAGATTTCAGTTTTGTTAAAATGAGCGGAAGGAACAATTTGTGTTTACAACTTCAAAAGTACTAATGGCTAATAAATAGTGAATTGGGGCATATTTTAACTAAAAAAATTATAAATTCTAATGTTTCAAACCCTTTGAAGTTATTTGATGGTAAAATTTAAACATTGATTATATTTTCGTACGATATGGAGACCATATATTCCAAAAATCAGTAAAAAAATTCTCATTAATTTAGTGGCAGGTCTGAAAGGGTTAAAGAAACTAATTGTATAAAAAATAAATTGTTTTATTTAAAGTTTATTTAAAGACAAATTCGCAATCAAAATAATATTCTTTCTTTTATTTCGTCTGAAACACTTTAATGAGATCAAAGTTAAATTCTATATAAAAAACTTTAGATAATCAAAAAAAAAAAAAAAATGCAATGCAAAAATCTGAAGTTATTTATATAGAATTTAACGTTGATTTAATTAAAGCGTTTCAGACGAAACAAAATTAAAAAATTTTCACTCTTTCTATGGCTCGAACTCGGTCGTCAGCATATTCATTTTTTTTTTTTTGGAAAACAATCACATTTTTAAAACAAAAAAAAAAATTGCATCAAATACTTGTAAAACAGTCTACGGCACGTTTAGACTTTGCCGAGTTAGATAAAACACATAAACATCTTGACATAATTGAGATCCGAATATAAAAGAGAACACCGATATTAAAGGCGAACAGTCACTGCATTGTATAACCTGTAGCCATGAGATACATTCCTTAATGTTCATTAAACCTTTAAAAAAATACTTTAAAATAAATCCCAAGCTCCGTTTGGTAGTACATATGTATTTGACAAACACGCATAGAGGCATAATCTATGTTTTGTGATATTTTTAATGCAGCCAGTCAAAGGTTAAGGGTTTTATGCCTCCAAACGTTTTTTTTTTTCATGTTCAGTGGGACATTTTATAGTGACGCCTGTTACAGGCCTCTTACAGATTCCGATCGGAAAGTTTTTCATTTCGTATTTTCAGTTCCGTTCTATTTTTGTCAGTTTCTTCGGATTCCGATAGATTTAGCAAGTTTCTCTTAAAACATGGCAACATAATGTATAGCAAAACAAAAACCATATGTTTTAAGCGAGTAAGAGCAAAACATATTGAAAAGATTGAAACAAAATGAATAAAAAGAGTTATAGAAATAAAATAATTAGTAATAAAAAATGGCTGGAATATTTTCTTTTCATTTTGTTTTTGATGTCCGTATTGCTAAAATTTTTTTTAAAAATTTTTAATTTTAGTCTGAAAATAATTTGTGGTTTGCACGAAACCAAAGAGTGGAACACTTCATTTAAAAAACTGTTTCTTTCAGAAATAAAAAAGTGATTTTCTTTTTAATAACAAAAATGTGTTTATTTTTAAAAAATAAATCAAAAGCAATATTTATTTGCCATTAAGAGTTGTTTTAAGTAATTTTTTTAAATATCAATTCCACTTAGAAAACTGAAAATGGTTTAATTCCGCAAAAAATTTTCGTTTTCTGAAGAAGCAAAATACGGAATTCATTCCACTTTCGCTCGGAATGGATTTCTGTGACAGGCTTGTACATATAGAATACCGGAAAAGGCCGCGTAGATAAAGCTAGTATATAATATTGGACGCCTATTTGACAAATTACTATTCAATGTTTTTCAAATAACTCTTAAAAAACTAAAAATATTTTATATAAATACAACACTTAAATCGTGGGTTTTTAGATATTCTAGTTCCCTAATATGGGACAGATTGAATAACTCACTTATAATTCTTTGATTTATTATATAAACACCTGGTACTATGGAGGAGTTACTGCATGGCACTATTGTTAGTGTAGGAGGCTTTAAATTTGAACATAAAAAACGTTTATTTATATATTTTTTTTTGAGATTCTAATTTAAAATAGAATTTTTTTATATTTTGCGGTTGGGCCTATAAATACCTTATATTAACAGACGTAAAATAAGGTGCCCAAATTTTTTTCTAGATTAAAAAATTTTTTCTGGGTTTGACTTGTTGTAAAAGTGAAGGATATTTAAGCAAAAAACTTTTTTTGTTGTCAGATCGGGAGTTATAGCGCCAAGACTCATTTTTGGACTTCCCTGAATTAAATAAAGTACAAAAAGAAAGCTAAACATCATTTGGAAAGGGAGTAAGTGAGCATTTAATTTAACCCGTCTGCAGGCGGTTTTGGGCACTAGAGGGTTAAAAAAAACGATTTCGTTCGAACTTGAAATCGTTATATAAAGTTATATAATAATTATATATTGCAATTATTTAAAATATTAATAATCATGGAAACGGTGGCAATAGTTATTAAGGTTGTGAGTCAAAAAGAAATTAAAAATCTTTTCAGACTTGAAAGTTATAGCGACTTAAAATTTCGGACGATTTCAATTCGGATAGGAATCGAACTCCATCAAATACCAGAATATGTATATTAAGCTATTTCAGAGATTTGTTGACGACGATTTAAGAAAGAGTAGAACTCTTGTTTCTGGTCCATTATATTGGCTACCACTCATATGCAACTGATTTCTTTTCTAAAAGTCTTTCACCTAAGTAGTGTTAATTTTTTTAAATACTTTGTTAAATAAAAATTGGTAAAAATCCTTAAAGCCAAAAACTTTTAAATAAAAGTATAAAAGTATTAAGTTGACCTTTTTAAAGACATTTAACATTTTTTATTTATTTAATTCTGCTGATAGCAGCTCTAAAGAACACATATTTCTTTAAAAATTTTTCTTAGAAACAAAAATATTCCTCTCTTCTTAATTAAAATTTTCTATTTAAAAAATAAGTTCATAAATCGTATTTTATATTCTTTTCATTTTAAATATTTTCTATACTCGTTTGCTAAAATTTTTGTTGTTCATGTACGTTTTCCTTTTTCTTTTATTCCTGAAGGTCTTCGCAAATGTCGTGAACAATGGCCAGAAGAGGCTGTTGGCTATGAACGTTTCTATAATATTTTTCTGGATTTGGTTTTGTTGGTGCTGCCTTTGGTCATTTTATGTGTTGCCTACTTTTTGATAACACGCACTCTCTACATGGGTATTAGAGATGAGAAGGCGCTTATATTTGGCAACAAAAACAATAATATGACCCTTAGTGGAACAGACACAGGAGCAGGAGGCACTGGTACCAGTAATGGTACAACAAGCGAAACAAAAATTTATACACAAGTAGAGGCACCAACCGTTTTTAATCTAAACATGTCATTTCGTTATCAAACACGCAAAACCAATTGCAATTCACTTGTAGCTGGTTCTGGTGAGTCATTGCATATACCAAAGACACCTATAGCAGCAAACAATAATGGGAGAGACAATTTTAAATATTATGCTGGCAGCAGTACAGGAAATAATAAATATGCGGCAATGGGTCAAGTGACAGTACCACTTAGTGGCAGTAAAAGAATTCTGTATTTGAATACTACCCAAAATTCTCAAGCGGAAACGGAAATATCTTTTAAAGACTCAAAAGAACAGAACCATAAATTACAGTCAGTACAACAGCCACAGAATGAGTTGCAACAACTCCAACAGCAACAACAAGAGCAAAATTGTCCAGGTATGCTTAAAATGAACATTTTGTTTATATTCACATTTTGGAAATCTTTTCATTTCTGTTTATATGCGTACAATCAAAGTTGCTAAATATGTTTCCTTTATTTTTATACGTTTTTAAAATAAAAATTCTTGTCATCAGAGAATACTTAAAACAAAAGTACAACAAAGGCAATACAAATTTAAAATTATATGCCAGTTTTATTCTTTTCTGTTTTTTTTCAGAATTTTCAAGAAATTAAAAAAATTTCCTGTCGAAATATTTGAGTTTTCATGTCACGTTTAACAACCAAAAAATTTTTTATTTTTACCAATAAACTTGCTGTAGCAGCAACTCATATACAGTTAACAATGAACATGCAACAAAAACTAGAACAGGGTTGTCAGATAGTTTTCAATTTTTATGGCTGATTTCGAAATTCATATCCCCAAAAATCCCCACAGAAACTGAATCAATAATTCTGCATGTATGTACATATATTTTATTTTATATATATGTATGTATGTACGTATGCAGTGGTGTTTAATAAAATATATTTACCATGATCTAGCATTTTTGTGATCGAAAAATATTAAAAAATTATTAATAATTTTGTTTGTTTATACTTTATATCAATTATAAAGTAAATATGTAATACGAAAAATACAACACTTCCCGAGATCAAAAGTTAAAAAACTATATATTCAAAAATGTTTTTAAAATGAACGAATTTTTTCTGTTCAAAAAAATTAATTCACGAAATATAAAGGCCTAAAAGAAACTTTTCTTTTATTAATGAAATCCAATTATTCTTTTCAGTTGAGGTTTATTTACCTCTGTACTTAGTGGAATAATCCATATTTTAAATAAAATCCAAGCAGTGGTTTGTCATTGAGTCCACAAGTCTTTGAAACGTTTGGATTGTAATTTTGTTCCACCCATCTTTAACAAATTCACACAACAGTTCTTTAGTAGAAGTGTTTTTTTCTTGAAGAGCCGCTTTTACAATTTGCCATAAATTTTCAATTGGATTTAAATCTGGAGACTGTGCAGGCTTAAAACCTCGACGTTACTATTTGGAAACCAACCTTTTGTTCACTTTGATGTGTGTTTCGGATCGTTATCCTGTGAAGAAGTAATTTGTGGTCGGACGAAACAATGTAATTTGTAATTTGAAGTAACTTAACTATAAAAAGACCCTTTAGTACTGAATTACTCCGCAATAAAAATGGTGGAAACATAATGATACTGGTGTTTTTATTTATATTTACATTGTGTGCTCCGAAATAAAAATCAAAATAAATAAAATTAATTAAGCTAATAAATTTAAAAATTGCCGTTATCCCCAATACAATCCCCATCCCCAAATGAATTTTTTTATTTAAATTTCAGAAAAAAAATCCCCATTTTGATGATAAATCCCCTAATCTGACAACAAAAACTAGATTGATCAAATAAGAAAAAAAAAAAAAAAAATAAAAAAATGTATAAAAAATGTAGTTTAAAAGTTAAACCGCCATGTTTTAGCATTGACATTCCCATGATGGTGAAATTACTACGAATTTTTTAATGTTTTGACCTCCATAGAGGAATATGTTTCACGTATTGCTCTTTCTTAAAACACATCAAAGAAAAAAATGCGAATGTTAAGTTTAATTTAATCAATTAATAGCCTATATACATATCCATACACCACTCAAAATTGAATTTATTTTTCTTTTATTTTGATCACAAAAAAATTTTCTTGTAAAAATTTATATGAAAAACTCTTAATTTAAAAAACAAATTTATAATTTTTTTATGATTTTATTCGTATTTGATTAAAGAAAAGATAGAAAAAGAATAGAATACAAAAAATATTCCTAGTTTTACCTTAATATTACTAGAAAACAAGTCAAATTAGTACCATTAAGATTTTCTTGTTACATACATAATTGGCCATTATAACCCTGTGTCAGGATTACGGCATAGCTTCTCGCAGCACTCATGTTGTGTGTGTTAATTTTTTATCACTGAGTACCGGGAATGTAGTAGTAGTTTAAAGTCGCCTCCGAACGACAGATTGGCAATCAATTACTTCCAGGGATTTTGCCAGAAGACTGCTTAGGGGTAGTCGCCGAAAGAAATAAGTTTTTCGTATTTCATTTCAGAGCTGAGCTTTGAACCCGACGCTATCTTCTTAGTAAGCTAACATGTTAACCACTAGACCACGGCGACTTTATTGTTACCTTGTTTTATTTAAATATATTTTTTTTTAAGTCAAAGGTTGTGAGAGAGAAGTCTGTTAAATATTATTGTTAAATTGTATTAATAAGTTTAGTTGACCTTATTATTTTTTTTCCTGAAGAAGCTACGCAGAGAAGTAGCAAAATATCGAAAAAATAATTATTTAATCGACCTAAAGCTTTATTAAAAGCTTATATATTGATTATTGTTAAAAGAAAATTTATTTTCAATTATTATATCGGTCTTAAGACTCTAAAACTGTTAGTCTTTATGAGAATTAGCAGTCATTAAGGAATATGTATAAAGTTTATACTATAAACACTAGCGGAATTGAACCAGTATTCGACCGTCACTACAAAAGTCTCATCATAGGTCTTTTTGTTGTACATTTCTATTTTCTACTTAATTCACCATCGCCAAAAATTAAAATCAATTAAAATTTAGAAGATGAAGGAGAAAACACAAACGGTGTCGTATTTTTGGAACGTTATTCTTATGTATGACTTTAAGAAACGTTTTACAAAAAGGCTCATTAACAAGAGTACATAGATGGTATATGGTAAGAGATTATAAGTGTTGTCTCGAGCTCATAAGAGAATCAGTAACTGTGTCTAGTAATTCTTTAAATTATACACTTTTCGGCAGAGTTGTTCCGGCCAATTAAATTACAATTACAATTACAATTACATGTAATTTGTAATTGAGATTTTTTCAATTACAATTACGAGTAATTGTAATTGAAAAATTTTCAATTACAATTACATTTGATTGTAATTAATGCAATTACATTTTTTGAATTACAATTACATGTAAATATAATTGAAAATTTTCAATTACAAATTACAAGTAATTGTAATTGAAAAAATTCAATTACCATTACTAAGTAATTATAATTTTAATTTACACAAAATAATTACTTGTAATGGGAAAAAAAAAATATTTTTTGATAAAAATACTGAATGAAAAATGTAAATGTTTGTGATTCTTTTTATAAATATTATTTTTCTAATGAAATTTTTCAACATATTACGCCTCATTTTACTTTAAAAAATAAGATCAATGTAATTTTGTATCTCAAATTACGCATTATATTTTTTATCATAAATAAGACTGATGTTATTGAGGTGGATGAGCAATTCAAATATAAGTAAAACAAATTATGTAACTAAAATGTATATTGACTTATTGTTATAAAAATGTAAATATAATTAAAAGTAATTGTAATAAAATAAATTTTTTTTAATGATTACTTCAAAAACTAATGATTACTTTATTTTCCACCATTACTTCATGAAGCCAATTAAAATTTTTCAATTACTTGTAATTATAATTGGAATTTTTCCAATTACAATTACATGTAATTGTTAATTGAGTTTTTTCAATTACCATTACTTGTAATTGAGTTTTTTGAATTACAATTACTTACAAATGTAATTGACTTGCGTAATTACAATTACAATTACTTGAAAAGTAAATGTAATTGGAAAAAAAGAATTAGAATTACATGTAATTATGTAATTTACATGTAATTAATTACACAAAATAATTGATTACGCACAACTCTGCTTTTCGGACAATTGTATAAAAAAAAAACAATTTCTGCACTTGTTCTTAATGAAAACATAATATAGGCTGAATTTCATATCCTTCCCTCCCTGCAATTTTTTTAAAAAGTAGAAAGTGTTACAAAGTTTTTCTTATATATGTTAATATATGTTTATTGTAGTCGCCGTGGTCTAGTGGTTAGTGTGTTGGCTTACTAAGACATAGGCCCTGGGTTCGACTCCAGGCTCTGACATCTTCAAAAAAAGAAATATGAAAAAAATATTTCCTTCGGCGACTACCGCTCAGCAGTCTTCTGGCAAAAGCTCTGAGAGTAACTAATTGCCATGAAAAAGCTTCTCAAGTCTGTCGTTCGGAGTCGACATTAAACTGTAGGTCCCGGTACTCATGGATAAAAATTGACACACACAACATGAGTGCTGCGAGAAGCTAGGCCGTAATCCTGACACAGGGTTGTAAAGGCCAGTTATGTATGTATGTATATGTTTATTGATATTAATTGATTTGTAAGATCTTTATATTAAATGGACTGCTTTCTGCAAAATTTAATAAATTTTCTTCAATTTCTTGCAACAAAACCAATTATTGTCGGTTATAAGAAATCAAACGTTTCTCAAAATTCTTATTTAACGTACTCTTTAATATCTTTTTAATGGCCAAGATTTTATTAACCAATGCTATGCTGCTATTTTCAGATGTAATAAAAATCTCTTCAACTTTTAAAACATTTTTTATTTTTACATTTTGTGAGTGCTTACAGTGCCCTTCCTCTTTTAATCTAATAAAACTGTGTTGAAATGTTTTAGTTACAGATGATCAAATTCAAAAGAGTGGATGCACTGCTAGTACAGCTGTTGTGATGACAACATCAACAAATAATCGACGTAGTTTAATATCCAAATCAATGGGTGATGGTCGACGTTCTCAACTGTATTGTATGCGCTCAACATCTGTGAAATCATTGAATCGAAGCAATGGCAGTAAAATTGTTGGCAGTGAAAGTGATGAGACAACTGCCTCCTCATCGTGCTACTCATTGAATACGATGCCTAGATTTCAACACAGACACAGCTTAAACCAAAAATATTATCAAAGGCAACAGCAACAGTTAGAGCAACAACAGTATCCTTACCAGCATCAAATGCAAACAACAGATGTGCTGGAACAAAAGCGTAAATTGAATTCAACACCCAGTTTACGCATCACAGAATCTACACTTCGAAGGTGAGTATGATTACATTACACTAAACGCTATAAACATTAAGAGAAAATATTTGAAAGCTTATTTAGGATTTGAAACGTATTGCACACACTCATACAACTCACACACGTACAGTGCCTGTTTGTAAAATTCTTGAAGTATCCTTTTCAATATAAAGCTTTTTAGGCAGTGAACTTCTACTGAAGACATACATACTTTTCAGCATTAAAAAGTTATATTTTTTGTTTGTTTTTGCAATAAAAAGCCGTCGTTTTTCTTTTTTGACATGAGAAATTTGAAATGAAGTGAAGAATGCCTTTTTTTTTCGTTTTGTCTTGTTTCTTTTGGCAACTGTCACAAAAATAGATTTTATTTCAAGGATACTGATGGCATTGTTTTTTCTGTTTTGTTTTTATTAAATACTTGCAGAAGACTATTTAATTTTAAAATTTAATCATATTTTGTTATTTATAAACTTTTGTTGCAGATCTAATCTGGAAAAGAATTTGGAGAGTAAAAAACGTGTAGT
The DNA here is from genome assembly GCA_963576795.1 of Metopia argyrocephala. NCBI lineage: Eukaryota > Metazoa > Arthropoda > Insecta > Diptera > Sarcophagidae > Metopia > Metopia argyrocephala. The sequence goes on from OY756208.1 coordinate 3,095,645, forward strand.
AAAAATGCTTTTCGTTCTTGTTCTGGAGTTTTTTATATGCTGGACGCCATTGTATGTTATAAATACGGTGGCCATGTTTATTGGCCCCGCCATTTATGAGTATGTAGACTATACAACGATTAGTTTCTTTCAACTGCTGGCGTATTCATCCAGCTGTTGTAATCCCATTACCTACTGTTTTATGAATGCCAGCTTTCGTCGAGCTTTCGTTGACACTTTTAAAGGAATGCATTTAAATGGTGGCAGTTTTTGGCATAAAAGTTCAAAAACCGCTACAAATTTATCAATGGCAGGCAATTCAATTGCTTTAGCCAATAGCTGTACCATGATGACAGCGAATACGGTACTGGACAGTCCAAGACTTTGAAAAAGTTGCAGAAATTTAATGCTGATGAAGAATTGAACAACGAAATAACATTTTATTTCAATATTTACAATAATGAGAAGCTCTTATACTACTTTGGTCTGCTAGAATTTATGAGATAATGAAGTTTTATGTGATTAAAAATAAAATGTAAAAATCTTAACATTATGGTCCACTAAATTGTTTTTCTTATAAGAATTCTTGAAATTCTTCAGTTTGTGCGGTGGTAGCAAAACAGTTTAAGTCAAAAGATGAAATTGTGAAATTTTCTCAAACACACGTAAATTTGGCTATTTCTTGTAAAAAAATCTGTAATTTTGTGTAATGATAAAAGACTTATTTGAAAACACTAAAAAGTCCATCTTTGAAATAAGTAGTAAATGAATTCGATCTTATGCAGACTTAGGCTGTTCTTCCACATTATCACATATAATTATGTTGCTTCCTTCATTGTGCATTTTAATTTCTTCAACTACCAAATAGAAAAACTAAGGCTCAATTTCTTAACTCTATTACACATAAAGCTGGTTCTGGTTGTATGTTCACAAGCAATCTTATTTGTAGTACTTCAATTGCAATGCTTGTGATTTTTTTTTAAATTTATTTTTGAAATACAATAAACGTATAAAATAATAAAAATTTAAACAAATAATTTAAAACAATAATAATAATACTAAATTCTTTGTTAGCTAAATGTGTATAATAAAAATTTTTAAATATCAATTTAAAACCAAAATCTAAAAATAAAAATTAAATATAAAAAATGGTGCAATTACTTATAAGTTGGTGTCTGCCATGGCGAAATGAAATGAAGGTGGTTGTCAAATAAAATCATACAAGAAAGGAACAACAAATTTTTAATTTCCTTCTGTAACAGATGGTATAATTTGACTAAAAAGGGAATAAATAAGCTGAACTAAAATATAAAGAAATAAAAACGAAATGTATTCTTTCATTGTAAAGAAATAAGTGAAAAATAAAATATGATGATGTTATGGACAGTGTGTAATAAAGCAAAATGTTCTGTACAAACTGAACAAAAGTCCAGATCGAAAATTGTACTCCATTAACGCCTTTGTTTTTTTTTTGGAATACGAAAGAAACTGCCATTTGAGGAGATAAGTTTTGTTATAAATATTCGATTATTCGTGATGGTCGGAACCAGAAGCATTACGGACAACCGATTTTCACGGTTAATCGAATAACTATTTTGATTATAGAGTTTTTTCAATATTTCTATAATTTAACAAGTGAACATTGGTGTACATACATACTTACATTGAAAAAATTAATTCAAGATAGCAATATCATTAGCGATCTGTATCCAAACTTCGTATTTTCCGGCTAAAATTTTAACATTCACATTACTTCTTGAATGCTTCGTTAATTATTTTAATTTATCTTCAATATTCAAAACTTTTCTTTGTCTTTTTTCATAAGTACATGCATAAATAACTGGCCATTACCACCCTGTTTCAGAGTTACGGCCTAGCTTCTCGAAGAACTCATGTTGTGTGATTTAGTTTTTATCCACGAGTACCGGGACTTACAGTTTAAAGTCGACTCTCGGCTTTAGCCAGAAGACTGCTGAGAGGTCGTCGCCGAAAGAAATAATTTTTTCATATTTCTTTTGTTTTTTAAGATGTCAGAGCTGTGGTTTGAACCCACCGCTATCGGTTTTGTCTTTTTACCACTGGTAAATGCCATACAAAGTATATTTGGATCTAACAACCAGTACTTATCAAATTTCAAAATTAAACTAATCACTTGTAAATGCTTCTGACTCATGGTATGCAAACAAGGTAATTCCCCGAGTTCATCACGGATAACAGACGTAATCACGGTTAATCGAAGCAAACGATTTTAAAACATTGCAAACAAAAAACAATAGACTGATCTTTGGCCATCAGGGTTATCCGGAATACGGATAACCGATAATTTTTTATATACTGCTTTCCACACAACTTGTGCCTAATAATTTTAATTTTTTAATAAATTTAATTTTTGAAGTTTTTACTCTAATATGTATAAATAATATTAAACCAAGTAAATTTACTTCAAAATCAATTAAAATCCAAACTTTTAACATTGTGGGCGAAATTTTTCTGAAGGGAAGAAAAAAAAAACATTTGAGAACACTGTTAAGCACTGTTTTAAGCACCTTATAAGTAATTTCATCATTATACAAATTACCGAAATATTTTTTCCAAAAAAAGAAAAAAAAAAATTATTTATGTTTCCCAAACAAACCAATTTTTATAAATTATAATTAAAAATATATACATAGTATATGTATGTATATTTTATATTGTGTACATATGGATATAAATATGAATTTTATCTTGAAAAAAATAATTATTAAATATATAAAATATATTTTACCAGAACTATTAACAAAAATCTTATAAAATACCGAAAAAAAAAACAAATAAAATCAATTAAATAACAGAATCAATATTGAAATTTTTTTTTATTCAATAACTTATTAAAGATAAATGAAAAAAAAATAAATAAAAAATAATACAAATTGTTGTATATTTACGTATAACAGTTTATGTTAATGGCAACAAATGAGTTTCAAATATAAAATTTTAAAAATTATAAACAGATTTAAATAAATCATTAAAAGGTTCCAAAAATTAGTTCGTTTTCTTATTTTAATTAATTCAAAAGCAAGAAGAAGCATATAATACAAGGTAAGACAAACATCATGATGCCATACAATTTGTATGAAATGAACTGAAATAACAAGGTGGCAACGCTTTTTAAATTAAAAAAGCGTTTGACAGCACATTAGGCAACGAACTTAAAAATTAAATTTTTAATTTAAATTTATAAATTTTTTTAAATTATTTTATTAAAAAATATTCGTTCAAATAATGAAATGATGGTTTCTTATCAAAAATTTTCAATTATTGAAAAAAAGAAGTAAAAAACAGCGCCACCATAAATATCTCTCTCTAGGAATATAAGTTAACTGATAACAAATTAATAGTTTTAACAGTATGAGTAAAAGATGGCTAATTGGCAATTTTTTTTATAAGTAAAAGTAAAAAAGAGGGACTATTAGCTATGAATGACAGCTTTCAATTTAAACCACGAATTAAACGAAGAGAAGACAAGAAAACACTTATAAATTGACAGGGGGTGCGTTGTATAGTGGTTAGAGCGCTCGCACAAAGACTCAAACGATCCACGTTCGAATCCCAGCAAAGGTGAAAAAATGAAAAAGTTAATTTGGGGTTTTTTCAAAATTATAATTTAAAAAATAAGAGGTTCTCCCCCCCTCCCCCTCCAAGAAGACCATCAACAAAGAACCGCTCCCACTCTAGTTCCACCATAACAAATGTCAACAAAAAATGAATAATCAGGAGAAAAGCGCCACCTATTGGGTAGTAGATAACATCTAAACCAACATAGCGAAGGCACTCACCACACAATCAACATGCAACGATGGGGCAATTGCTGTTGATCATTAAAGGGTTAAGGTATAACATTGGCCTTTGAATGATCAATTCACAGCGATTTGTCTCATTCCTAAGGCGCTTAATGAGATACGATACAGACTTATAGCGCCTGATGTTTTAAAAACACATGCCTTCCTTAAATTTTTTTTTATATGTCTACCTTTTAAAGAGAATATTAAAGCATTCATATATATGACAGTTACATTTATGAAAGCATAAATGTCACGAAAAATTTTATACTGGGCAATGCCACGATCATAACAGTAAGAGTTTGTAAATTTAATCCAACCAGCCTCATGTTAAAAACAAACCATCAGTAAAAGAGTGGGCGAAATCCAGCTATTAGATAGGGTGATACCCATACAAAGTAAATATTGATTTTTATTGTATTATACACAGAAATGATCAGAATTGGCAAATTGTACATTTCGGGTGCACTCGACTCAAAAAAGCTATTGCGGATATTTGAACCATGTTCTATTCTAAACCAGAGTGGGCAAAAACAAAACATTTCGCAAACTTTACCACAAAGTCATAAACTTTAAAAAAAATTTTTAATCGTATTGTACATGAGCAAAACCAAAACAAATATTTTCTAAATGAGAAAGAGCGCAAACGAAAAAATTCGCTTTTTCCTCTTGTGCTTGCTTTTTTATTCCGTTAAATTCGTATAATTTGCTCTTTTTTCTCTTCTTCTTTTCTTTTTCTTCTCATTAATTTTTTGTTGTACCTACACATATTTGAGTTAGTGTATTTGTAGTGCTCAAAACAATATACAAAACTAAATGGGACAATCGCTCTCACTGTTTTTGTTTTGTTTTTGTTTTACTCATTGTAAAGAACAAAACAAAATGAGATCAAACGTTTATTATTGTTTAGTTTCCTACTCTGTTCTAAACACCCTCGAAATAGTGTCATTAGGTTTTTCAAACGAACAAAAAAATTCGATGATATCTCTCTTGCACATTTTTACATTTAAAGATTGAAAGTGTTAAACGATAGACGTAAAAAAATCCTGGAATCAATTAAATATTACAAAATTTAAAATTTTTAGGAATGTAGTCGCTAGCTACTGTTACTTTTATTTCGTCAATGCGAGGTTATTTTTATTTTTATAAATATATCGTCAATGGAATTAAAGAACGCTGTAACTGACAAAAAATCGAAAATACGTTTTTTGCATCATTTTTAAGAGAAACAAAATACGCGTCGATTCAAATAATATTCACTTACGCAGTCTGCGAAATGAAAAATACAGTGTATTTGTTCTACTTTCTGATATTCAAACATTACCTTTGCAGATGAATTAATTTCTTAATGCCACCTATAGAAAATCTCAACACAAATAAACAATGAGTGTGTTATTTCCTAGATTTTCCCACAAATTAGTAATTAAAAAAAGTTTCTCTCTCGTGTACTTTACTTATGGTACGAGTGAGTACATAAGATAACATGTTATGTTCACAGAGGAATAAAAAAGGAAAAAAAATTTGTATAATTAACGCCATTTAAATATAAAAAAGGCTCTGTAACACCAGACGCAAAGACAAATCTTTGGAAACTAAAGCAGCCTTAAGAAAACCGTTGGGAATAAAGTTGCGTTATGAAAGAGAAGAATATTCTGCAATAATAAGAAAAAATTTCTTAATAAGAAAATATATATTTCTAAAGCCATTTAATTCAAATTATTTATAGAATGGTATTTTAAACTTTTCAAATCTATTTTTATTTCTTGTAATTGTGAAGGTTAGAGCTTGAAAACTAAAGCTTCAAATTTAAATTAAATTTTTAAGACTTCAATTTAGCTTTTAATTGTTTTATAACAGAGTTGTCTATGACCTGGTATTTTAGTTTTTCATGAGTGATAAAAATTAAAGCCTTCTTTCAAAGCAATTTTCTTTCTGAGTCTGATACCAAAACAGGTTAATTTGAGTAGGATTGTATTGTAGAATTTAACATGCTGCTGCCACATCTGCAATTTCTAAATGTCGAGATTAAAGAAAAACATGTGTGGGCTTATATTGCATGTCTTTGGCTAAATAATACCTAAGAATGTGTAAAGGAAAAATTAAATAAAAGGAAAAGCCCAACATTAAATACAAAATAAAGGTATTATTTCTTATAATACTGTTGGAAAGTATTGTAGTACTTTTCATATTTAAATATAAATTAAAACGTCAAGAACATATCTCCTCATAACAGCCAAGTTAAAAGGGACAGTGCCAGACAAATATTACGACTTAAAGAGTAAAGGAAAACGTGTTTTTCTTGAATAAGAATTCAAATCATGGGTGGTCCTATATGTGTTTTATCTTCAATAACTTTTTTGTTTTTTGTCAATTAAGAACTTTTCACTGATTAGTTCAATACAATTTTGCCATAAATGTTTTTTGCAATTATATTTTCTTTTCTTTAAGCGCCTTAGGAATGAGACAAGTTGTTGTAAATTAATCATTCAAAGGTCAGTGTTATAACTTCGCCTTTGAATGATTAACAGCAATTGCTCCATCGTTGCATGTTAATTGCGGTGAGTGCCTTCGCTATCTGCTATTCTCCAATAGGTGGCGCTTTTCTCCTGATCATTTGTTTTTCGTTTGCCTAAGGTTAAGGTGGAATAGAGTGAAATGTCAGGGAGCGGTTACTTTGTAGATGGACTTCTTGGAGGGAGGACCTCTTATTTAATTTTATAATTTTGAAAAAACGGCAAACTTACTTTTTCATTTCTTCACCTTTGCTGGAATTCGAACCTGGGCCGTTTGGGTTTTCGTGCGACCGCTCTAACCACTATACCACGCACCCCTCTACGTATTAGGTGACTATGGAGGCTTGTCGAGAATCAGGACATAATAAGATACCATTGAAATGAGTGTCTACTTAATGCAAGTGAAACTAAATTAACTGCTTGCAGTTTTCTCTGGCAAAGAAAGAGATTGTATTGGAAGTATTTAGAAAGTTAATAAGATAACTGTTTTCTTTTAGGTGGAAATATCATAACTTTCTTAATAAGGCTAACTTATCAGGCTACAATATTTGCTGGATTAAATTAAAATTTGTTACCTGTTCAATAAAAAAAAAAAAAACAAAAAGAATTCATGTGAATCTAATCAAATAAACAACAACAGTTCATGTAGGAGTACCTGTTAATTGAATATTTTCTTTCTTTTTTTCACATTAAATTATTATTCCTCCCACCACAGTTCTAATAATTTGTTAACGACTTTTTTTATATTTTTTTTATATAATTTAAAATCGATTTTGTGTCAACATCATTAAAATGGATTTCAATTGAAATTTAATTGTTCCCCCAGCAAATTAATCATGGAATATTGTCTGACAATGGAGTAGGTGTCATGTTGTTAAACTTTATTGAAATACGTTTTTATTTAAAATTATATTTTATTTCACATTGTCAAATGAAAAGTTTAATTAATATGTATGTACATAAACATGTATGTACGAGTATATATACCTTTGTAAATACCAACTACAGCAGGTTTTGAAAAATATTTCTTGTGAATTCATTATACAATTTTAATTGTTATAAAGATACGGCAACAGACAACAGTTGAAAGTTTTGAAAACGTTTTATATTTTCTTCTTTCTTTTCCATCATGCTTTTTTTTGAATGATATTCACTGTAAAACAAGCGAATAATTAATAAACAAATAAAACTAAATTTGTTATGGTACTCGTATTTGTATTTTTCTAATTGTTCTTCTCCATCTCTTTCTCTCGCTGTTTTCCACTATATTTCTTCTATTAAAATGCTATTACTAGTTATTTACACTTAACTACTTAATGACACGCTTCTTGCTTGCTTGCTGGCTGGCTTTCCGCCATTATTACGTTCCAAAATCATTTGCTTGTTCAACATATTTTCCCTTAAACACTCTATTTGATTGTTTCATTTAATATGCATGTTTATAAAATATGCAAAATACATGCTTATTTACCGGTATGTGTGTATGGAATGTGTCACGATAATTGTTAAATTAAGGGTTTCCAAGCAAACAAGGAAGTGCATTTCTATATTTCAACAATTTTTTTTCTGGTTGCAAATTCTCTTTGAAATGCCCAAATTGAATAATAATCTTATATAAGTGCCTAAAGCAGAATTGGTTTCGCATAGGAAATTTAGAAAAAAAAATTATTAGATTTTATTCCAAAACGTCTGAGTAGTAGATTTCGTTTAGGCGTAAATGCGTAATTTATAATTCAGTTCTTAAAAATTTTGTTTTTAATTATTCAAATAAAATTTTTAGTTGATTTTTGATGTAATTTCAGTTAAATATTTTGGTTGTTACGCGTATCATAAAGTTAATTTAAAATAATTTATAATAAAATCTTTAAGTTTATAAAATAATTTGTAGAGGTGATTCCGAAGTCAAATAAAAATTCAATAGACATTATGTGCAGCTGGTTTAATTTATTTAAGAATTTTTGAACTACCGCTCAAACATCAATTCAATTGGATAGATAGTGGCAGCATACTTTTGAGAATAATTTGGGAAAACAAACTCTTATTACTATTGATATCTACATACATACATACATAACTGGCCTATATACAATCATGTGTCAGGATTACGGCCTAGTTTCTCGTGATCTCTACGTAATTAACATTTCGTCGTGCGGGAGTTAATATGCTCTATCCGCCATTTTATATATCTCGAGTTTCCGTTTTCGGATATTTATCTCCAAAACTCGACAATATATCCGAAAATGGATTGCAGACATGTAAAAATTGGGGTCGAAAACCTAAAGTGGAATCATTAACTTAAGATATATAAAAAATATGAAATGGCGGATAGAGCACATAAACTCCCGCACGACGATTTATTTTCATTAACTTGAAAGCTTACATTAAAGGTTTGTGTTTCATATGAAGTCAGAAATCTATACATTTTTCAGGAGCTTGGCATTATGCTTGTTGGGTATGTGTGTCAAATTAACATATTCTAAGTGCTAAATATGGAATGTGCACGGAATAGCATAAAAATGTTACCAGTTGTGTGTAAACCTTTTTTTTATCTTTTTAGCTGCGGTAATTGTCATTAAAAGCGTTTTAGTTACTTGTGTATTTTAATGAATTTATATGCGCTTTTAAGCAGATAAGACGCACTAAAGTGTTGATCGGACTTTAAGTACAATATATGTATTCTTACATAAAACTTAAAATGTAAAAGCAAATTCAAGCACTTATTATCAAGCTTGTTAGAAAAGTAATTAATTTATATTGAAATTGAATAATTTCCATAGGATTTATTTATTCTTTTTTAACTTAACTTATGTGTGTCGATATCTACTCTTATAGTCTTATAAGAAAATAATTGATTGATGGTTGTACTTCCTCACTGAAATAGCAAAAATTTTTATTAAACAAAAATCTTACTAACCTTTAATTTTTTAACACAATTTTATTTATTTTTTTCTCGTATAATAATTTAGATGGCTGCTATATAAAATATTACAATACATAAAAACTTCTCTCAGTTAGAAAACCTGAAATAAAAATAAAAAAAATTTAAATTCGTTTTACAATCCTTCTTTTTATTGCGTTCTTCGATTTAAAAGACTAAGCAGACCATCTACAAATAAACCACTCCCTGACAATCCACTCTATTCCGCATTAACAAATGTCAACAAAAAACGAATGATCAGGAGAAAAGCGCCACCTATTGGGAAGTAGCAGATAACAGCTAAACCTACTAAACCTGCTTGGCGAAGGCACTCACCCCACAATCAACATGCAACCATGAGGCAATTGTTGTTGATTATTCAAGGTTGAAGGTATAACACTGGCCTTTTAATGATCAATTCATAGCAATTTGTCTCATTCCTAAAGCTCGATTAATAAGAATATATAAAATTAATAATAATATATATACGGTCCTTTCCAAAAATTTCAATACAATACACAGTATTTAGTAGGGGTATTGGTCTTAAATAGAAATAAAAAAGTGAAAAAATCTGAAAAACTAATTTTTTTTAATAGTATCTACTGATTTTTGAAGTGCTTCGTATATTCCAAATTCAGAATATTCTGATTCTGATACTGCTTGTATTCTGTACGTATCAAAAGTATTTGTAGTATTTCAAAAATATTTTGAGTTTTTTCTTTATTAATAGCACCATGCAATAGGCAGAAATAACAACAGCGAACAAACGCTTAATACACTGAATATGTTTAAGTTTTGTTTTAAATTTTATTTTCTTTCATATTTTTATCTGATTTTTTATTATAGAAACGTCATTGTCATTGTTGACAGACTGATTAAATGCAAAAAATTATAAATGTAGGTAGGAAAATATGAACAGAACCCCGGCAGAAAATAGTGTTTACCAGTAAGTTATTTTGTAAGGGAGAAATTAAAATCAATCCCTTACTAGTGATTCAATGCATTATTTTTATATAAAAAGAGCCGCAAATTTATTGCTACCAGTAAGTGAAATCACAAAAAATTAAAAATAATACCTTATCCTGTAACATATTTGGAAGCTTTAATGTATAAAAACAATATAATGCCTTCATTATTGCTTACAATTTTATTTATTGCTTCAAAATTTTAAAAATTTTCTGCTGGGACACTGTAGCATGTTTTGTTGATGATTGCTTATAATTTAAAACGACTCCAATTGAAAAGTTATAATGATGAAATACAATAAGAACCATCCTAGGTTCGAATCCCAGTGAAGACATGAAAACACTTTTAATCGTTTTTATTAATTAAAATTTTTCTGAATACCTTATCGCTTTCTCTTTTATTTATATTTTCGTTTGTTTTGAGTGCTGATGGAATGGAGATTTTAAAAAATTACTTCATAAAGAAATATGGCAACACTGCCTAACTAAATACCGATAATTTTGTTTTATTGCAGAAGTTTTTTAAATAGTTTTAAAAAATGTGAAAATATTGCATCACAAATTATTTTCAATCTTTTCTTTCTAATATTTGTGAATATTTATTTGCAGTCTGAGACAAATAATGTGTTAACTCTGCTCATGAAAGCACAAGTTATTTAATTTCGAAAATTTGTTTCGTTTTTAGTTTCCTTAAGCATCAAGATACGGTTTCAGTTCCGTTTCCAAACGGAACTAAGTTATGTGACATGGCTGTGTAAGCTGAAAAACAGTCGTGCACTCTTCTATAATCATGCTGTAGTTTATACTCAAAATATATCTGCAGAGGTGGCGCTATATTCTAGACACCTTATACACGGAATTTGAAAATAAGTAAAAATAAAACTATTTATGAATAAAATAAAAGAGAAACTTTTGTTGTAGTTCTTAACAACAAACTTTATCTGTCGTATTCATAAAAACTTAATACGTTTATTAATATTTTATTTGATTAATTTCTATGCAATGGTTGCCAAATAAGCTCCCTAATTTTTTTTATGAATGTGGCAGTATGAATAAATGTAATTAAATAATATATACGTATGTACATGCAAACAAATGTATATTATTATTTTACGTTTAAATATGTTTTTAATATTCACAGAACACAAAGGTGCCTCTAACTAACATACTTCACTTTTCCCTGCCTGCTGAAAATCGTTTAATGTCGCTAATGAAAACAGCAGAATGAAAAAACAACAGTGTTCCAAATTATTATTATTTTTTTTTCTGCCATTTAATGAGAAACATAATTTTGTAATTTTTTACATATTTTTCGCCAATTTTCATGAGCCATATTGTCGTTGTAATATCTTGGCAGACGGCAATGTGAATACGTTATAACGTCATTATGAGTATTTAAAGGCACAAGTTTTTAATAAAAAAAAAAAATAGTGGCACTTAAGTGAGCAATTTGGAGGTAAAGCAAAGAAAAAATAAATATTTTTAATAAAATTATGTTTAACGACTATTAAGTTGTTAGAACACCAGATGTTGAATTGAATTAAAGAGAAGTGTACAAAAAAAAAAAAAAAAAAAAAAAAAAAAAAAAAAAAAAAAAAAACAAATTAAGAGAAATAATTATTTGAAAATATTAAAAGACAATTTTTGTTGTAATTAAATTAATATTTAAAAATATTTAAAGCCATTTAGAGTAAATACAAAATTTAATTTAAATAAAATTAATATAATTAAAAATTTTAAATTATAAGAAAACTGAAAATTTTTTATATATTTTAATGGAAAAAATTCAGACATTCAAGCAAATCTTTTTTCTTAAGCTTCACACTAAACTTGTGCTCACAAAATTTACTGAAAGGAAAGGACTGAACTCAGCATAAACTTTGATGACCAAGTAAGGTATTAAGTAATCAGTAGAAAGCCATTGAACTACTACACACAGCCTAAATGAAAATCTATTTATTTTTGTTCAAAACATTTTTTTGTTTGTATTTGGAATCCTTTACACAAAAGCTGTCACATATGCTTGTGATTTTAACAAGGATATTTAAAAGAAATTTTTATGTCAATTGCTTGAAAAAAAGATGATTAAGACTAACTAAAATTCTTTATACAAAGTCTAATTTTCCTGTAAAATATCTAATCCAAAGCAAATAAGACTTTCTGGCAATTTGATTAGGTGGCATAGCATTTTCTTATCACTTGCTAATAGTCTAAGCTGAAAGGGCACATTTTTATAAGTTGTAATTTCATCAAATGGCAGAAATAGACTTTTGTTATTACAAGTAAAATTCTATTTATGTAGTCGGGTGGTTTTTTTTAGGCCGTCACGTATTTAAAACCCTTTATTATGTGTTTTACGCACTTTTGATAAAAAAACACACTAAATTTTTCTTTGCCTCTAAGTTTCTCACGAGAATTCTCGTGTATACAATGCGTTTTTGCACAGATCTTTTACCAACTACTCCTTAAACTGCAAAGAGATATGGGCATTTCCTGGGGTAACGAACGTACGTTCGTACGCATTTAATGTATAAAGAAGATATAAAAAAAACTTTTTCTAGTATTTTTTTTTTTGCGATTTGATAGCATTTTAGTAGCTCTATATGTAGTGCAAAAGATGGATTTCATCGAGTTGAAGTTTTCATAATAAGAGTTATAAAGATGTGGTCACGAACGTACGCAAACTAGAAGTCAACTTTAGCTGACAGTAGTGAAATGTAAAATTCTGCGAAATGCAACGGAATATTCCAAAGTGATAAAATAATTTTTAAAGCATACTAATGTAGGTCTCTATCCAGTATTTACACAATAAAATATCTCTATTGGTTTTCGTTTAATTGGCTTAAGTATCGGTCGCGAACGTACGGGTCGCGAACGTACGATATTTCCATAGGATTTTTTTGTTTTATCATCATGCTTAATCCCATAAATATCTTCAAATTTTCTTAACCAAAAACTTAATCCACTATTTATAGTGTGTGGTTAATAGTACTGGCAAAGTATTGGGTACTGAGTACCACGTGTCGAGTATTTTTACTAATTTTTGGGTACTTGTACTTTTACATTAAAGTTTTGTGGAAAATTTAAATTTTAACCAGCAAAACAAAACTCCGTCTAAAAATATGTTATTACGTTATTACAGTAAAGTAATGATCAACAAGCTAAATAAAAAATTTTTGCAAAAATTCACTTACTAAGATTATATCTTCCTTTTATTAAGTGGTGACACAAACATATGATATTTTAGCAATATAATTAAGTTAGCGCATGCCACTATTCGTTCACAGATACTGATAAAATAATAAGAAAACTTCTCGAGACCGTAATCCTTCTGAGAAATAGATTTCAGTAAAGCACTTACCGTGTTTTTTTTAATATTTGTTTTATTAATAACATTATTCAATATGAAATAATGAAATTTTAAAAATATTTATGATATTATTGTTTTTATTCAACAGGCCGTTAAAATTGTGCAATTGTTCAATGCATCATTCTGATACTGGAATATTCGGTATATCATTTCACTTTTAAAGTAAAGTTGAAGACATCTTATCAATTATAAACTTATTTCTTATAGAAAAAATTTTCTTACGGTCGCGAACGTACGAAATTTTGCAAACAAAAAAGTCTATTTAGTGGTAACCCAGAAGTTTTTTTAATTATTTACAAATTATTGACGCCAAAATTAATTAAAATGTGGTATGTCTTCGCACCTATTGACGTTTTATGCAAAGTAATAACAACAAAATGATGTTTTCGATCGCGAACGTACGATTAAAACCTAGACAAGGAACAAAGCAAAAATTAACCGTTAATCGAACTTTCTTTTTTTCTCCCTACACATTTCCTTTCTTAATTGTTTGTAAAAGAAAAATTTTGAAGAAAGAGTGCAAACATAATACATTTTTTGCATGTAAAATAAATAAATATAAAAATGTCTTTAGAAGTAGTTTAAAAGTGAAATTTTAAATATTTCAGTTTCTAGCCCAATTTTCTCAAGTAAAACACCTGAGATATGCTAAGAATCCAATTTATTATAAAAATATAGACTCTTTTTTATAATTATAAGCAATAAAATGCTATGATTATCAACATATTTTTTCGATCCTGGTTTACCATTTTGAGGAAATGCCCATATGCAATTAAATAACCAACTTTTTTTCAAACGAATCAAATAAAAAAATAAAAATTTACAAAATATAAAACTCTACATATGAGTATTTTTTACTACAAAATTAAAAAATGAAAAGAAATTTTTCACTTTCTTTAAGTCACAATTTGTGTTTAAAAAAATAATAATAATAACCCAGTTACTTAAAGTTATAGATGCACTTATTATTTTGATCATATGTGTGTGTCCGACTACGGATATTGTACGAGTACGAACAAAAAAAAATTGATAATAATCAGTGTTTGCTTTTATCTCTTTTAAACTACATTATGGTGAGATATGAAATTATTCACGAAATATTAATGATGTTGATATAGACAATGTAATCAAATTGCATTTGAAAGCAAACAAAATTCATTCATGCAGAAATTAAAATTTACTTTCAATTCCAATTTGCTGAATTTTAAATATGAAAAATCATATTTTTAATTTTTATTTATTCACACAAAATGGATTTATATTGGGAAAACAGCTCTTGCTGTTTGTGTTAAAATATGAATTTTAAGTATTAAGAAAAATTCTTAACGAATAATGATACGAACTAATTGTAGAATAAAAAAATGAAATTTATATTAAATATAAATACTCGTACCATACCTATATGCACATGAATATTTTTATTGTTTTTCTTTTTTCTAAAGCTAATAGAGCAGCTGTGAATTTTAATTTATATTTTTATTATTAATAATGTTGTTGTTCTTTGAACTCGCACATGCTGTCAAACATTTTATAATTAATTTCCTTTTTTTTAACACACAATTGTTATTCTGAAGATGTAAAACAGAAAATTAAGTGGAAATGTATGACTTTTGTGTTAATTTAGTGTGAATTTTAGCTCTATTGCTGTTAAAGAATAGAGTATGGGACTCTTTCCATTAAACACAGGTTTTTTGATAGGAAGTATTTTATTTTGTCAACGTATTCTCTATACAACTCTTTTGTACTTTTCCAAAGTTAATATTTGTCGCTAAAATGATTACTTTTTAGTGAAAAATCTCTTTCCCACGAATCAAATTTTTGGATTTGGAAACAGAAAATAGTCAACCGAGGCTAAAGACATAAAAGAAGTTAAATAAAGAAATAAATTATAGTATATTTTAAAGATTTTTATCACGGAAAATCGACGTATGTGCACACGTAGTTAAGGGTTAGTTAATACAAAGGGCAAAATATTATAAAAATAAATAAAAAAATATATAACGAAAGTTACACAATTATAATAAACTGCTTTTAATAAACATGCTTTATCTCTAATAACTGTTATCTTTTAAAATTAATTAATTTATTTATTTTAATCGGTGATATTTATTAATTTTATAATTATGTAAGAAAAATTGTTCTCTTCTCTTTTTCCCGTTATATTTTATATTCTCTTTGTGAAGACCACTGATTTATACTATCGCACTGTTACACTTTTACATAAAATTTTGGCAAATCATTTTAAATTACACAAGTATACTAGCCCGGCGTATACTTAATATCTAATACATGAATAATGCTCATACGTTCAGTAATACAACTCTAGTAAACGTGCTTCTGAATATTCTGTGGACATTTGACAAAACGTCTTCTCTCTAAATCAACAACTTTTTAGTAGAGCAAAAAAACAGTTAAAGAGGCTAATAGAAGTTATTGCTTAGAAAATTAAAGAAATTTTGGACTTAGATATTATACACAAATACTTAACGAACATTATGCGACCTTTTTTCCCCCTCTAGAAGCAATATTTTCTTTAAAACGACAAAAAATTAATTTAAGACTTTTTGTTAAATAGATTTTAAAGAAAAAAAATTAGCTTTCACCATACAAGTCGTTTTGTCAAAATATTTTTGATTAAATTTGAAAATTATCTTAATCGCTTAAGTCAAGACCAGTTGTTTTATTAAAATGGAATATGAAAAAAAGGTTGAAAGAAGTTGATCTGGAAAATATATTTCGGTTTTATTAAAAAAAATACTTCTATTTTTCCCTACAATATGCAAACAATTAAAAAATAATACATAATAAACATTGAATAAAATTATTTATAGACATTAAATTTTTCAAATTATTCTTAATTCTCTGAAAGAAGTCGTTTTGTCAAATTGAAATTGGGGGAAAGTCTGAAAGAGGTCGATTAGTCAACTGCATATCTTGCATTCCAAAGGTCGTAGAAATACGGGGATTAGAGCAGAAGATGAACAAGGAAATTCTATATTTACTATAAAAATCTTGGAAAATTGTCTTATTTCGAGAGAAGACGTTTTTTCAAAATGCCACAGATATGTATTGTATTGTATTATTACTCGTACATAAGACATTTTGTGTAAAGGAAAGTACGTTTATGACAGAACATATATTTTTTGTTTTTCTTATATTATTAAGCGCCTTAGGAATGAGACAAATTACTGTGAATTGATCATTCAAACGCCAGTGTTATACCTTCAGTCTTGAATGATCAACAGCAAATGCCTCATCGTTATATGTTGATAGTGGTGAGTGCCTTCGCTAAAAATTAAATTTTTTGAAAAACGGAAATGTATGCATTGTAAATTCTTTTATTTAATTTTTATACACTAAATGGGATATGATTTTCATTTAGTCTATAACTATTTTAACGTAAGTATTTATAGTTTTGTATACAATCTTTGGGAAAAAGTATCCTGACGAGTCTCTTAAGAAGAAAGGAAATGGCTATAGCTACATGCTTATCCCCATAAACAATACATTTCATATTATGTTTGGCAAATTCTTAAGCTTCTGTATCGTTGTATGCATTATTGAAAACAGTTTTTGTTTATTTGCTTGTGAACACCTAGTGTATCATTGTATTCATGTACCTTGTATCAAAAACCACTTAAGAAGAAGAAAAGCACTATTCATAAATAAATAAATGTATCTTTAATTTATATTTTTATGACTTTATCAACATTAATTTCATTTCTATATTTATACACTTCGTTTTATACATTTTTATAAATTTGCGGCTGATAATAAATAATTTTTTTTTTTTGAATATTTATTCTTCTTTTCTATAATAGGCATTCACTTTACATTAATAACATAGAAACCAATACAACTTTTTAAAAACACATGAAAAACAATTGTATGAGTGTATAGAATTTTATCATGAAATTTACCAATAACAAGCATACACTGTTGTAGTCTAAAGCAACGATACAA
Organism: Metopia argyrocephala; assembly: GCA_963576795.1. Lineage (NCBI taxonomy): Eukaryota > Metazoa > Arthropoda > Insecta > Diptera > Sarcophagidae > Metopia > Metopia argyrocephala. The sequence continues at coordinate 3,113,173 of OY756208.1, forward strand.
GGGTCTTGTAAATTCGGCAATTGAATGCATTTGCCTGCATTTAATACCGTTTATTATTCCTTTTAAAAACCTTAAACATTGCTTTTCATTATTAAAATAATTTATTTAAAGTTTATCTTAAATAATTTGAAATATTTTTCTTTTAATGCATTTAACTATACCTCTACCGAGTATTTGTTTAATTGGTAGCCCACTAGAAAGGATGTTTAATAAGATATTTCTTTTTACAATAAGTACTTTAATTAAGTTGTACTGTATACTCCTTTAAGTTATAATGATTTTATTGCTTTTCAACAGTCAAATGGTTTCTTACAAATGCTAAAGTTTTTCTCTATTTTGTAGTCTACTTGTACTTATAAAAATATTTATAAGATAAAATAATTATTGTTGAAAAGTTAAAATATAATTTTTTATTGCCTCGTTAACAGAGAACATAAAACCCTGTTAGCACAGGCACATTAAAAAAGGTACAGTTTTGTAAGCATTTATAGGTGCCATTAAAAGTTCTATTTTTTTCTGTTTTTGCTTTGAAAGGAGGAATTTGTTGTTTAAAGAGATAGAGAGAGATTGAGAGAACACGGAGTAATAAATTAAGTGTGTAGCATAGAAGTAAATGTGTTGTGAACTGTTTGTAGTACATTTGTATTTACTCGTAATTTTAACATCCCTGATACCTACATATTCGTATATTCATAATTATTATTGTTCATTTTACTTCAGCAAATGAAAAACTATTATATTTTTCCATAATTCAAATAGAGATACATATTCACATCATTCTTTGAACGCTTTACTCTGTTGGCAACATTTCAGAACTTTTTAAGTTTTACTATTTCAATAAAAAAAATAAGAATCAGTCTAATTTATTACAATTGTTACAACAGAAATACATGTTTTTTAATTATTTTCTCTGGAATTTGCAAAGAGAAGAAACGAAAAAAAAGGAAGGAATGATGGATGATAAATACGTTGTAATGGAAAATTTTATACACAGGTAAGTTATTTGTACTTGAAAAATTTTATAGAATTTTTCATTCTTTATTGAAACTAAAACAAGAACAAAAATTTAATAAAACAACGCATGTGTGATATATCATTGAAAATTTTTTGTTTGTTTAAAATTCTTTTATATGTGGAAAATACTACGGCTTAAATATCTGGCATGGCTTCTATCTATACCAAAGTCTAAATTTCACCGATTGCATAGGTTACGTTTGGCCTGAGAACCGCTGTGGTTTGAATTTCTTTACATATTGCTAAATTAACAATTTTGGGACTATATTCATACAATATATTATTATTTAAAATAGGCTTATATAGCGTCTATACCTGAGAAGACAGAACAACGGAGGTTTAATATTAATATTAGTCTTAGTGCTAACAAAGTGGAACACATATTTCATTTAGTCGCACATGATTTGGTTTATAACTATTTAAATATAAGTATTTATATTTTTGATTAACACCTTTGGGAAAAAGTCTCCTAACAAGTCTCTTAAGCAGAGACACATTGGCCATAGAGACATGCTTATCCCAAAAGCAATACATTTCCTATATTATGTAAATTATTTAACTATTTATTTAGTAATTTTACAAAATTTATTTTCTTTTTCTAATTTTTGGGATAAAGTAGACTTTTTGATATTAATTTTTAACAAAGTTTAGTTTTTGCAATATTTTTGCTTCTTCACAACTGCCAGCTTTTGAATTTGCATATGAGTGTATACTAAATAAATAATAATAAATAAATCAAATCAGCAACTTACAACTTGTTTTTAAATCTTTCAAACAACTGCCTACAACAAAACAAGCCAACTTATAAATTATTCGTTCATATAAAAATAATTTCGGGCAAGCAACTTATAATTTTGCAACAAATAAACTCAACTCATAACTTGATGTTATGTTTGAGTTAAAGCGTTCGATTTATTAATCGAATCATTCATTGATGTTATATTTGAGTTGAAACGTCAGAAGCAAACAACCAATGCTTTGCTGATTGGTTACAGTTACTTCATACAAACAAAAAGAAGAAGAAAAACAATTTTTTTCTTTGTTTTAAAGAACGAAGTATGTTTTTGAATTTGAAGTCTGTGTTAGCAGAGAAAATAATACACGTTGTTTTAATATGGATTGTGATAGAAGAATGAAAAATTTATTTTTGAAAAACAGAAAATACAATATTCAATTATTTCAATGCCTACATTATTTAAATAAAACAAGTAATAATATAGCAAGTAAAGGATTGAGTAATTATAAAACAAACTATATAAATCTCAACAGTCTGCGGTCAGTTTTTCAATGAGAATTTATTTGTTTTTTATGTCTGATATTGCTAGCTGACATCTGATTCAAATAAATAAAAAAAAGAACTTCATCGTTTTAATAATATAATTACAAAATTGAATAGTTAAGAATAATTCTTTACAATTGTTCATCATTGATGATAAAATTTTATTAAAAACTTAATTTTTTTATATGATTATACAAATAAATACATTTTTTTTAAACTTTCATTTATTTAAATTAATATTCTATTACTTTTTCACATTCCCTTATACACACTTATGCCTTAGTTCCTAAAAAGCTTGTAAGTAAATAATTTTTGTCTCTCCTTCCGTACGCCTACTCGCTTTGGACTATTCAACTCAAACATGATATTAATAAATGATTTGATTGTTTGTTTCCAATATACCGACTCAAATATAACATTGCAAATAATTCAACTCAAACATATTTAACATGAGTTGTCTGATTTCAAATGTTTCGTGGTCGATATTACCTCGTTGATAGCACGCTACAATCACGATGATTACTTGCTTATAACTTTATACTTTTCTGTTTTCAAACACAAGCTGATTTGGTTATGTTTGCCAAAAGTATGTGTCAAACAGTAGTTGAAATATAAACCAATGTTTTGAAATGCCATTTGAATCAGCAATTTTTACGAACTGTCATCCGTTAACATAATTCAGTGCGAGTACAAAGAAAAATTTTTAGAATTTAATAAAAACTGTAAGTTTACCAAAATTTTATTTTTTTTAATTTTCTCAGAGTTTGCTAACAGAAAAATATTAGATATTATGTTATGAATAGTATTTTTACAAAACTTGATTAATAAATCTGTAATCAATTAAAAATATTTGCAAATACGAGAGCTAATATTTAGGATTTTGTTTTTAGTTCTAACAGATAGACAAGCCACGCACTTGTCAGCAAGACTGACAACGACTTTGTATATCCGTATTTGTTTGAAATCTATAGGGAGTTAAACGGATGAATCGATTTTTTGAAAAAAATGTTCAAAATTATAACAATCAAAGACTCTAGTTTGATCAATATACTTTTGTTATATAAATCTCCAGCAAAAATTGGTAGGAATTTTACAAGTGGTTATGGCATGTCACATTACATTTACATTTACATAACTGGCCTTTACAACCCTGTGTCAGGATTACGGCCTAGCTTCTCGCAGCACTCATGTTGTGTGTGTCAATTTTTATCCATGAGTACCGGGACCTACAGTTTAATGTCGACTCCGAACGACAGACTTGAGAAGCTTTTTCATGGCAATTAGTTACTCTCAGAGCTTTTGCCAGAAGACTGCTGAGAGGTAGTCGTCGAAAGAAATATTTTTTTTCATATTTCTTTTTTTGAAGATGTCAGAGCCTGGAGTCGAACCCAGGGCCCATGTCTTAGTAAGCCAACACACTAACCACTAGACCACGGCGACTACATGGCATGTCACATACAAAGGAAATATATATTAATTTTTGCGTACCTTAAGCACAATTAAAGCAGATATTTTAAATCTTGACTAAAATAACTTCATGGTTAATACTGATTATGTAATATATAAAAAAATAAATAAAAAGAACTAGAAATAAAAATAGTATGTCCCCAACAATTTTGCTAAAATGTTTTCTTTTGTGTGAAACATTATCAAACCAAACGAATATGCAAATAAATTTTATGCAAATTTTTTTTATTTTTTTTTATTTTTTTTGTTGTTGTTTAACTCGCATTTTATTTTAAAATTTTCCTTAAAATATCCATTTCATTTTATTTCCTTATAAATGTCTACATTAACAGTCAAGTGTGTGATTGTTTTGAAACTTGAAAATAATTTACATTTAAATTGCTTATTTTGGCCTAAAAGTACACATTCGCTGCCATATAATCTTCTAACGACTCATGTAAAAAATATGCCAAAAAATTTTATAAAATGGAATGCTTAAAAGGAATTTTAATTCGTTGTGAAAACAAACATGTTTTATTTTTTTTTAATGTTTGTGGTTATGGGTCACATTAAAAGTACTTAAACTGTGCAAGGCTTCAAATAAAAAAGGCCTTAAATAAGAGAGAGAGAGAGAGGGAGAGAAAAAGAAAAAGGGAGAATATATATAAACTTTTTATCTATGGGGTTTAAATATGAAAAGTTTCGATATATTTTACGTACAAATAAATTGTTTTTAAACAATCATTCAAAAAAATTAAGAGTTGCTTTATATTGCTAAACATATCAGAGACCAGATTGAATGTATTCGCGTGTACTAAGTATTCATGCATTCTTTGCTTTTACTGTGCACTTATTTAACATACATTTCTGCTGATGTTGCTTTATTCACACTCGCTGTTTTTGTTGATTGCCTTTTGAAAACTACGTTATTATAATGCTGTGAGATGTTGTGCAACGAATAATCTCTCACATTTGTGAATACTGGTCATTTCATGTCCATACATACATAAATACTCTTGAAAAGAAATATATATTGCGTTTCATTCAAAAGGCATGTCAACCATTCATACCATTCGTTGTTCATTTGTTGCTCTTTTTTGAGTGATATATAATATATAAATAATAAGAGGGGCGAAGCTGCTTTTCAGCTACGGTAGGGCATCCAACTCTATTGATACGTTGAAGTATCGGCGCAATGTGGCGTGAGTTTCTTTGTTCTATCGGTACTACCATGGGAGGTGCTCTGATGAAATAAAGGACTTGGTTTGGCATAATCGCATATTTTTGAGGACTACTCGTACCTTTCTCAGAGCACATCCTTTTGTAGTTGATTGTCCAGTGAATCGCACAATGTATATTATAGAGAGAATTCGTTCTTTAGTCGTACCGCTCGTTTATGGAACGGGGCTTCCGGGGAATGTTTTTCCTGCCAGTTACGTTATCGCTTAGTTTAAATCAAATGCCCACAAGCACAACTCCCTCTTTCCCCCCTCCCATAACATATTTTTCTAGACCAGCACAATGTACTGCATGAGTACGGGCCGTCCCCTGTGTGATGGCCTTAATGAAAAAAAAAAAACAGGCAATCAAACTGTTCTCTAACACATACATACATATGTACTTATACTTACATTTCGAGTTAGTAAATTGCTTGTTATGATTTGTTACCCTTTGTAATACTTCTCTAACTAACTACCGTCCATGATTCTGAAGTATATTCACTTTCTTCTTCAACTTGGCTCACAGAAGAACATTTAAACTGTAAAATAAATTTTGTGTGTTGCGGTTCTGCTAATAACTCAATTGAAAAATCATAATTAATGAAAATAAAGTTTCGGAATTATGCACTATATTCCGATATTAAGGAGCGCAGAGCAGAATCCCATATGTGCTCTGGATAATTAAATCTGCATTAGGAAATTTTAAATTATTTAAGTCTCCAGCAACGGATGTGATTTATCCTGCGCTACTGCAAAATATACCAACAGCCTGGGATGGACGAGGGTGGCCTTCATCCCGAAGATAGTGAAGAAGGTTATTACTCAACCAAAATCTTTCAGACCGATTAGTCTGACATTATTTATTTTGAAAACACTCGAAAAGTTGGTAGACAACCATATAAGATGTGGAATTCTGCAACTACCCAGCAGAAAATTTTTAAGATGTGGAAGCAATAAATAAAATTGTATGCAATAACGGAAGTACTGTATTGTTTTTTATACATTAAAACTTCCAAATATGTTACAGGTTAAGGTATTATTATTTTATATTATTTGCTTACTTTTTTTTAGCGGCTCATTTCATATACAAGTCATGCATTATTGATGCGCACGAGTAAGTAATTGTTTATAATCTCTCCCTTACAAAATAACTTACTGTTAAGCACTATTTTTGCTGGTTAGTGCCATTGCATTTGGAGCACCAAGCTTAGAGAATGGGCATATGTATTTATTCAGTCTTTCATAGTTTGTCGCAGCGTTAATCTAATATAATTACGTGTAGTTTTTCATTAGCGTTCAATCAAATGAAAAAAAAAATTAATAAAAATGCAAATAAAAACAGCTGATTTTGACATTTCAGCATACAACACAAATTGCCGCTTGTTCTTTAATTCTTGTATTTGTTTTATTTATGAGGCTATTTAGTTAAATATTGCTCAAAAAATTTAATTGAAATTCTTCGTTTCCTGCTTATTAATAAAAATTTAAATAATATTTTTCTATAACTTATTATGAGGAAATTGAAGGATTTTTTTTTTACTTTTTTTCTGCTTTCCATTAGTCCTCTTTGTTGTCGAATTAAACATAAAACTGAAATAACCATTTCAAATTTTAATTTGTACATATATATTTTCTCATTTTTTTTACTTTTTCTACTACATTTGTTGCATTAGAATACTTTTTTAGTAGATTTCCTGCTGTCTTACAGATTTCAGCTATTGCGTATATTCAGTCATTCGTTCATTGCCAACGTTGAGATAGATGTTGTCATCATTCTGGTATGAATATTATGAATGACAGCAACTGTAAAATTTTGATTGAATTAAGAAAAAAGTCAAACATAAAGCAAATCATTTGCAAATTGTATTCGAATTGCTCTTATTTTTCTATGAAAATTTCCATTTTTATTTAAAACACAAAGTTGATGAGAAAGAACTTTAAAAATTCATGGTGTAATGACGGAGAAGAGGAAAAAATAAATTAATGGCATGAGAAAAGAAAATGTTTAGAATTTGTTATAAAATTTGTATATGTCATGTATTTCAGTTTGTTTAAAATTTTTATAAAAATTTACGTTTAAGCAGAATTACGTTTTACATCAAAATTAAAATGTTAAAGAAATGCTAACGGATAAATTTAAAAAGAAAGAATATACAAATAATGTTGCCTGTCATAACAATAATACGAGTATTTGTTTGTAGTAATAAGTGAATGTGAAATATATTTTCTTAGAACCTTAGTTTATAATGAACATGAATGTGACACTGAATGAAATGAACCGAAAACCTTAAGTTATTAAAGAGCAGAAATTCGAAAAGCTATATATTTTTCTTCAAATTAAGGCTTATTTATAGTTATAAACGAACTGCAGCTTGAATGAAGCATAACACTACTGGATAATTTATTGAATACATAAATCTTGGTTTCAGGCAAGAAAACAAATCCTTTAAATATTTTTAAAAATCTCTAAAAAAAATCACTAATTTGCTATCAGTTTTTGTCTTTATCATAATGACTAGTGTTGGGTTTTTTAGCTCTTCTCAGTGAGCGTTCTTTTTATTTCAGTTCACTTCAATGAACTAGGTCGCAGGTCGGCAGGGTTGTGTCGCCATTACGGTCAATGTTTTGTGTATTGCAATTTTCTTACAGAGTTGCACTTTTTAATTTCAAAGCTGGACTTCTGACAATTGATGCCAGACTTGAAGATGTTTTCGCTTTTAAATTCAAACTGAATCGATTTTGTTTTACAGTAATCGGTTATCAATTATCATATTCTTTTGAAATTCAGCAATACAAATTAATTTTAGCCTTACAGAAAAATTTAAAGAATTTTGTAATTAATATACAATTTTATTTTCGATCTCAAAAATTACTCATGTATGGTACATACATGCACGAATTTATTATTATTGTATTTGTAAGTTTGGTTATTATCTAATTATTTAAAATATTTTATTAAAAATGCTAATTTTTATTTAAATTCGACAGTAAAAAATAAATATAATTCTCTTTTATATTGCTTCTACAATTATCATTAAAATCGTTAAATTTCCAAAAATGTTATGTCCTATAAAGTTTCTGGCAGCTTTGTATATTATTTACAGCTGGCATTAACAATTATATAGTATGTACCTTTAACATGAAATGTGAAAGAATAAAAAAGATTCAAGAAAGAAAGAGAACGAAATAATAAGAAAGATGAGCGAGAAGAAACGTGGATTCACAAGAAAGAAAGAAAGAAACATGAACTACTGAGCTAAAAGAGCATATTTTAATGAACGGCTCTTTTAGCTCACTTGAGTGGATAGTTCAGTTGAACTAGTTCGTTCATGAGCTACACAACTCTAACAAAAAATCTTCAACTTTGGCGACTAAAGGACAAGTCTGACATCCTTTCAAATTATTTCCTTCTATGTTTAAGTAGATCTTGTATATATTTTTAAATTCCAAGATAGACTAACAATTTGCTCAATTATTTAATTTATTTGTATAAATTTATTCTGATATTTTATGTTTGATTTTATTCTTCCTATTATTCGTTTCTAGAAGTTTTTTGTTTAAGTGAAAATATTTGTTTTGCTGAAAATTATTGATATTCTGCATCATTTGCTAATAAAATCTGAGTTCCTTTTTCTTTTTTTAATTGAAAACAAAACTAAATTTTCTATACAAAATGCAGAAAAAAAACTTTTATTTGAAATACTTTTGTAAACATAGAATATTGCAAAGATTTTTTTTATAAGAGTTTAAAAAGAAAAGAAAGGAGATGTTGCAAAATGAGTTGTCTTTCAAATTGCTTTTTTTCTTGTGAAATTAAAACACTTAGTAATCTCAAGTTTAATAGTGCAATTTGTTTGCTATTCACTTTCTTAATATTTAAAAGCTAGTTTTCCAATGCTTTCAAAAGACTTATACAGTTTTTTCTTTAAAATATTCTTGAAGTTATTTAACTTTGGCTTAAATGATCAAAAAGAAAACAAATGAAGTTCAAAGCAATATAATACTGGTACAGTAGAATAGAAGGAACAGCCAAGAGAGTGGGGTTTTTACAGGAGAACGTATACAATGTATACTAAAGTAGGCTATTTATTCTCATCGCTTATTTTGTAAACGGTGAAACGAGTATTGTTTTAGATCAATGTAATCCAAATCTTCATTTTCTGTAGACAATTGTGCTACAGACACATTTCATTTATTGAGAGTTTTGGTTAACAATAGTATAGATTACCTCTTGCTTTTGTATTGATTTGATTTAATTTGAAATCAAAAATGTACAGATTACTACTCTATTTTACGTAATCTCAAAGTGCAGACTGTCGATTATTTATGTTTGAATTTTTTTTAAGATTTTGTAAAACGAAAAGGCATGTTTTAAGAAGTACTCGTATGCTTCTTTTTTACTACACAATGACACTGTGCATCTGTAATTAAAGCAAAATTTCTACTTACGACAAATTGGATGCTTAATCTGCATTAGCATAACCAGTTCAGCGTTACTTTTTGTATAATTGAGTTTCAAAAACTGTATGCTGTTTATATACCTTAATTTTTTCCTGCCTTCACTAAGATGCTCCCACCGTTCTTCTGAAAGATTCTGTTAAAATATTTTAAGGTAACCAATGTGGCAGTAAATATCTGATTTGGAGCAGAGTGTTATAAATATTGTACTGCCCAGAATTTCACGATATGGGTTGTTTAGGCATTGATTATTTGTAAAGCTTTAGTTCTTTCTTCATTGAAATCTTGAGTCGATTAAATTCTGTCATACTAAATATTTGTAAAACTTTGTCATTACTGGCTTCTAAAGATATTGTTAAATTAAATTCAATCACCATTAATCTCATGCAAAGAAAATGTTCGAAGGACTACAGTCAAATATTTTAAATTTATTACCAATTTCACTTTTCAACTGGTTTATATTTTTGAGTATACTTCCATCATATAATCAGATCACCAACATATTTCGAAATATTTATGAAATCGACACACATAATGAGAGAAAATACATATGAAAAATTGAAAATTGCGATGGCGGTAATCACTCTTCATTGCAAACGTCTAGCAAACATAACAAACAAAGTCAAACAACAAAATTTGTAGGCATATATGCTAGGTCTTCTACATTTACAAGGCCTGGAAGAGCATTTGCAACGAAGAGTAATTACCGCTCATATTTTCTATAACTCAAAAACACAAAACTAACACTATTGAAAAATATATTTCCATAAAATCATAATAATAGACAATTATAGAAACATATTAGAGAACTTACTTACAAATTAAAGCTTCCAGATTATCTATAAATTGTATAACAAATGTTTCTGTTAAACAAAAACATTCAGAAATACTTAAAATATTACAATAATAACAGACACACTCGAAATTTCTCAAAATATAATATTTCCGATATGAAATCATTAAAAAAAAAACGAGTATAACTTATGCAGTGATGACGTATTAATCGGCAATACAGTTAAAATTCAAGTAAATTGTTATATACATTACTTTCGCATATGTGCATGTAGTCGCCGTTGGCTAGTCGCCAGTTTGTTACCTTACTAGACAAGACCTCTGGGTTTCAAGCTAAACTGTGACATCTTAAAACAAATAAATATGAAAAATATTTCCTTCGGCTATTACCTCTTAACAGTTTTCTGGCAAAAGCTCTGAGAGCAACTGACTGGGAAAGTCGTCGTTCGGAGTCGACGTTTAACCGTAGGTACTCATAAACAAAATTTAATACACACAACATGGATGCTGTAAAGAGCTAGGTTTTTACAAACAGAGTTTTAAATTCCAATTATGTATGTATGATTATGGCAAACAGTGTTCATGGTTTTATTAAACGTTAGACAAAAGAATTTTCTGTTCTATATATTACTAAAGGTTTATTTTTATATTGGGTATGACCCATCCTTGTAAATGGTACAGTAGTTTGAGATCCACACTATAGTATATTGAGTCAGTGTATTCTTTCTATATGTTCTTACTCGTGTTTGCCATCTAACTTTCATTGGACTATCTTCATTGAAAAGTGTATGTGCTATGGTTAGTGGTGCCATATTAATAATGAAAATTTTAAATGGTAGTATGAAATCAGAGTTTGGTGGTCCTTTCTGATCTTCCGCATTTTAAAGTTTTTTAAACGTTGATTTTTCTCGCACTAATTCACTTAGAAGATTATTGTCATTGCAAGTATGTTGAAACAATAATAATCGACATAAAATTCATAAAATTTGGTCAGATCGTGTTTAATTTTGAAAATGTAATCCCTATTTTTTAACAATTTTTTTGATTTCAAGTTGATACTGAGTTGGAGATATAGAATTGTGTTTTTAGTTTTTTTTTATTTAGTTTGCATCAATAAATAAACTATGAGATAAAGTAGAGACCATTGTGCGTAAGTATCCATATGCTATATAGATAAGATCTTCTCGTTTGTGTGGATATAAGTAAGTGTGATCCCTGCGCAAAAAAGAAAAAAAAAAAAAAATAAATAAATAAAATGCCCCAAAATTTTCTTTAACTGTGGAAATTGTGTGAAATATATGACACCACTTCTCCATGTAAGAAAAAACGAAAAATGTACAGAAAGTTACTCTGGTTGGCAACTGTGGCTTTTTAAATTCATAACAAAAACTCGTGTAAAAATAGCCCCAGGTGTAATATATTTATAAAACATTTGTGAATTTAATAAGTTCATGAACAATCTGTTCATCCTCGACTTACTCATTCTTCTCATGATAAGTAATTTGAGTGTTTATTACTTATTGGGAAAAAAAATTCAGTCAAGAAAACACATTTTTTCCTTCATTGTATATCTTTTTTTACTTTTCAATATACAAAAAAGAAAAAGAAACAAAAAAATGAAAAAAATTTTTATGCAAAATATGAACAGTCTGCTATTGAATACACAAAAAAATATTAAAAGTTCCACACACAAAATTTAAATAAAATAAATGAAATGAAAGCCATTCAAATCACGCCCCACTCAGCAGTTATGGCCTGAATCAGTGTCAATATTGAGTGTAAATGAAACCACAAAGAAAATAATAAAAAAAGGAAATTTTTTTTTCATATTATTCTCTTTCAAAATCCATTTTATTTGATTTCGTATCATTATTTGGTTTTCTATTAAACGCAATTTGCATAAACAACTTTATTTCTAAGGAAACCATCTTGACCAGTACTTATACGAGTATAAGAAATCTACCGTTCAGGCGAAATTACCATTAATTTTATTTGTAAATTTGTTACAGTGAGAATGAGAGCAATACGAGTATGTTTCAGTTTCTAATTTTGATTTTCTAAGAAATTCTAATGAACATATAATTTGGCAATAAACAAGCACGTCAGTATGTAAATTATTATGAAGCAAATGCTTTATTGAAATTGAATGAAACTTTATACGATCAAATCTATGACTTGTGAAAAGTTAATGTTTGTAGGCTCATTAGCATTAATAAAATTAAATACGATTGTATGAATATTTTTTCATATAAAATGTACAAAACAACTCATTAAATTAATTAAGAAGTTTATTTCTTTTTTTTCTAATAATTAATACTTCAGGTTATTCACAAATTAATTGCCTCAGAAGTGTATTTTAGCCAAAGGCAACTGCCATTTGAATAATAAGACTTGTAACTTCTTATATGGTGAGCAAAACATATTTTTGCCATCCCAACTGATTTATAAAATGAAAAATTTTTGGTATTGGCTACTTCAGCAAAAAAATCAATACAAATACTCGTATTCGTACTTAGAATAATAGAAAAAAAAGCAGAGAGCAAATGTTTATTAACTTAAGTGGAAGGAAAAATTCTCAATTGCCTTCTATACAAAATATCATATTGAAATTCAATGGCAATATGCACTTATTTATTGAGGATTAAAAAATTAGTTTGTTTTGTAAACAAACAAAAATCATTTTAATTCATTAAATTTTTAATTTAAATATTGTAATTATTTTTGAGGAAAAAAAATTAAAATAGAAACAATAAACAATTTTAGTCAGAAGCAAATATTTTGTTCATTTTAGGTAATATTTTATTAACTGTGTGAAATAGTTTTAGATTGTACTTTAAGAAAGAAAGCAAGTTATATGTATAAGAATGTACAGTGAACTGGCGAAAACGTGAATACCCGGAAGCATGAACGACTCGGAAAAGTGAACACTTTTATGTTTGCATTGACTACTCTAAAACGTAAACAAGGTGAAATAGCTCAAACTCTTGAACAATTTTTTTAATTGTTTTTTAAATTTTATTCGTTTTATTTCTTGAATTCGTTTAAATTTGGGGAATTCCAGCATAAGACAACATACATACATACATATTTAGCTATCTATTTCAACAAAACATGCACATGTGTACTTAAGAAATCTTAAGGAAAAGGCCATACTTAAGGTGGTTGAAAAAAACACATCAAAAAAAGATAAGTGATTTCTTCCAATAAAAGTACTATTTAGGAAAAAATCCGTCTTTTAAAAGGAAAAGTTTGAATAAAAAGTTATTTAATATTTTTTTTTTTAAATAAAATTTCCAAATCTGATTGAGTTTTAGCCAATATCTATTGCTAAAATGCATATTTTTGTTCTAAAGTCTTACCGGCCAAAAAGGTGAACAAATTTGAAAATATGAACACCCTGGGTTAAATTAAATTTCCGCAAGTTCACTGTATGTACGAGTATATATAAATATGAATTCAATGAAACACTTAATTTTAATATTAATTAATTATTTTGAATGATTCAATTCGATGTTTAATTCATTATTAGGCTGTATTGAAAGAAAAATTAAAATATTTTAACTCCACATTTTTGTTCGAACATACCTACCCCCTATCTTCGCTCCCTAAGGGGGCTCCAGTACAAAGTTTATAAAATTTGCTCATACCACTCTAGGGAGTGTTGAGAGGGGTTAGGTATGTTCGAAAAAAAAGTTGGAGGTAAAATATTAGTGAAGGTCGGTCTTACATTTTATCCCTCTAGGGGCTGCTCCAGGGCAGTTGTGAAGCTTTTTGTGGACTTTTTCTCCTTCAACCCAACCCTTATTTTTGACTTATATATTTTTTGTAGAAACTTACAAAATAAGCGGTTCTAGCTAATCGAAATCGAAAAATCGTATACCATCCCACCCCTATTAGAATAGTTTTAATCTCATTTATTTGCGATTTGATTTTTATTTCTTGATCCAAAAAGACCTCCACAACTGTAGAGAACGAAACTATCTTTGGTATGATTTTATTTCCAAATTTTTAAAAAGGTCGCTTTCGGAGATATTGGCTTTGGAAATTGACCTTTGACTTTTTCAAAGAAAAAATCATGTTGCATATTAAATCAAAGGTAATTTAATACCCTGTCATATGCATGTACATTTTTTAGGGGTTTTTATATTATAATTCCTTACAATTAATTAATTTTTCTTTATTTAAGGAATTTTGCCCATATAGACTTGGCTACACTGGAGCATGCTGTAATTAAAATTTTGTCAAAAGACTTGTCTTGTGTATTTACATATGTAGTTGTGTTAACACATCTAAAATTTACCTTAAAATTAAAATAAAAAAAAAAAACATGTCGTATAAGGATGCATTATGATATAAAAAAATTTGAATTTCGTTGTAGCAAGCAGTTCAATCAGAAAAGTTGACACTTACAGAAGTTAAATATTGATTTAAAGAAATAAAAAGAAATAGTATGAATATTGAAATTCAAGACATTTGAGTTTTTATTGCGTTTGAGAAAAAAAAAAAAAAACAAAAACCTCTTATTTTGGAAATAGGTAGCAACATAACGGTAAATTAAACTGTGTTTCTGTTTAGTTAGTGTTTTATTTATAAAATGGGCTACAGAAATTCAATAAAATTTTAGAAATTGTTAAATGTTTTTATTACTATATTTCTTCATATTATTTCTATTTTGTGCTCTTAAACTCACTAAGCTAACAACAACAACAACAAAATGCTATTTAATATGAATTTATATAGAAAAACAAAATGTTTAATTTATTGCTGCGTTTGTCCTTCATCATATTGAGTTTTGATTAAAGTGAAAAATTGATAAGAAATACTAATCAGCTGAAAAGAAAATATATGCAAAGAATTTAATTCAAGAAGTTCCGTTAGTAATTTGTTTTTTTTTTCTTTAATATTGTAATATATTTACCGATTTGAATGTCTCCATAGATATTATAAAGAATTTATAAGCATTCAATTGAGCTGGTCTTTGGGCTCGGGCTATGGGTAGAATAAGAGCGCGCTGATACTCAATATGACCGTCATACCAGGAATGATGAAAGAAGGCATCACCAATGTCACAACTCTATAATGTAGCAATCTAATCATATCATTGTTAACAAACTACCTATAATTTGTTTATTACCACTCACCAATGTCATCATTTCTGAGGCACAAACTGATATGAAGAACACATGAGTCAATGCCGATATAAGAAATGATAGAAATTTCACTAAATCTATAAAATCTGTGCCAGCTACAAGTTGAAATCCCATAAGACAAATCATCATAGCAGTTCCAATGTAATTAATTAGCGTTGATATATTAAACGAATCGTCTAGCACACTGATGGTACTGAAATTTTGTAAAAAATTAAAAGCGAAAGCTTAAATGTATTTTTTTATTTGTATAGTTCTTTAAATTAATTTATTTTTATTTCATATTTTTATTTTGTTATTTTTATTCGTTTTTTTTTTCTTGAGTTTATAGAGCTGCTTGTAACACTTGGACAGAGTTGTAAATGAATCATTCTTTTTTGATTTCAATTCATTTGAATTAGCTAAATTTTGAATTAATTCTTTTCAACAAAAAAAGGAATTGAATTAAATTTGAATCAATTCATTTGAATTTAGCGAACATGAATTACAATTCATTTCCAATTCAAATGAATTAGGCAAAATGAGTTGCAATTCATTTGAATTAGGCAAAATGAATTGCAATTCATTTTTTAATTCAAAGGAATTGGTAAAAAGAATCGCAATTCATTTCTAATTCATTTGAATTGAAATGATTTGGAATTAATTCAAATGAATTAGAAAAGTAACTTGTAATTCAAATTTATCAAATCAAAAATGAATTGCATTCAATTGAAGTAAACTTGGTGTTTGGAGTTTGGTCTTTCAAGTACTACTTATGTCGCTTTTGATATACGCTGAATAACAAGACATTCAGTATTTAAAACCTATTAATAATTTATGAAATTCTGTGACGCACGAACATTAAAGGACAAACACTTTAGTAATACTTATGAGAATTATTATAATTATTATATTATTAAGAGAATTATTATAAATAAGTAATAAATACTTGGATTAAAAGTAATAGAAAATAGGTGATTAGTAGTGGATATATTTTTATTATAAAGTACAGAATAGAAGTACTTGGAAAAAGGGTGATGCTTTTGCATTGCAGTCTTTTTTTCAGAATCAATTCAATTCAAGTAAATTGGAAATGTATAACAAAATCATTTTTCGAGTTAATTTAAATGAATTGGTAAAATGAATTGCAATTCATATTTTAACTCATTTGAATTAATTCAAAATCAATTCAAATGAATTGGGAATGAATTGCAATTCATTTTTTCTAACTCATTTATATTAATTCAAAATCAATTCAATTCAAATGAATTGGAAATGAATTGCAATTCTTTTTACCAATTCATTTGAATTGAAAATGAATTGCAATTCATATTCGCTTAATTCAAATGAATTAATTCAAATTTAATTCAATTCGTTTTTTGGAGAAAAGAATTAATTCAAAATTTTTCCAATTCATTGCATGAATGATTCACGAATTAATTCAAAAATGAATGATTCGTTTACAACTCTGCACTTGGAAAACAAATGTAAGGCTCTTATATTTTTCAAGTAATAAATAAAGTCATTTAAGAAAAATTTGAATCTTGATAGCAAATTAAACATTTTTGTTTTTAATTTTTAAAAATATTTTTAGTCATCGAAAAGGTAGTGTGAGGGGAATTGAGATTAAATATAATTGAATATTTTTTTAAGACTAATACTCAGGAGTAAACCCCTACTCATTCAGTGCATTGTATTGGAATTTGAAGATATATACAAAAATAGATTTTTTATTTTATTTGTTTTATTATGCACCTTTTTGTTCATGATAAAACTTGCTGTCAATTTGACCATTCAAAGGCCAGTGCTGTACCTTCTCCCCTGCATGATCGAAAGCTGTCAGTGGAACGTGAAAGTGAGTTTACGAGGGTTATCTTACAAGAAGGTGGCGAAGTACTCGTGATCAATAATTTTTGTTTATTTGTGGAATAGACTGGAAATATCAGGGAACGGTTTCTTGAAGATGGTCTTCTTGGAGGAGAGGCAATCCTCTTATTTTTTAAATTATAATTCAGAAAAACCGCAAAATTTTATTTTATAATTTTTGCCCTTGTTTTTAAGAGTATGGATTTTCATAAAATATAAAATGTTTAATTAAGTAATCTTACACTGATCTTGTTATATGTGCTATATTTGCTGAAATATTTGGCATCACTTTTTCTGGTGCACTTTGCAATACCAAAAATATTCATCCTTATGTGCCTTCATCCGGTAAATAATAATTTTCCTTACTTTTAACGACTGATGTCAGTATGCTTGAGAAAGCTTAAGATGTATTTTAGCTCTGCTCCTGTTGGCCTTTCAAAATGTCTTTTAAGTCGTTGTATAGAATCTTTTGTCATACAATTAGCTTTAACATCCCATCAACTTGGTTTTAGAAAGTTATGCTTCATTTACTCAAAACGAAAAAAACTTTATTAATTTATATGGATTTTATCAAAGTACTTTTTTTTGTCCTACGTTTTTATTTTATCAAAAGCTTCGAGAGAAGAAGAAATTAGTTGGCCATATCGAATGTCTTTTTGTGGCACTTTATGATTAACTCCTAAAATATTTAAAAAATTTAAGAGATATTGCTGCTGAAGTTAAGCTTGTCTCCATAAGTTTTTTATTGGTGCTTGGCCATGTCGTCAGGAGACTTTTTCTGAAATAAAATTTTATTAAGAGCTTCACTTATATGACTTGATCGTATGTACCACAACACTTTATAAATCTGAACAGACTCTTATGCAGTAGAGATAGTTTATCACTAATTCTATTGTGTTTTTTTTTATTATTTAGCTCATATTCATTTTAATTTCATTAATAAAGTGAGGAAGTATTTTTGTTTTCTTTGATAGATGGTGCAATCTGGTGTTTAATAAACACCTTTTCTTTAGATTCACATGCATATATACAATATTTTGTCATACATTCATTCATTATTCTTATTTATTTGAAAGTCATATCGAATGGGTCTTGTAAGAAGTTTGTTGTTGAACAATTTTGTTTTCAATAATTTTTTATTTTCTTACAATGATAGAGAGATTACGGAAGTTCTGACAGAGTTGTGATGACATACAATTTCAAAATGTATATTTGGCAGCAAACCAAATTGCGGAGAGTTAAACAGCATTCCACTGAGTTAATAGTTACTCTTGGTACAAGTACACTAAAAATTTGACCAAAATACAGAAACAACTCTCTAAACTGACACATTGGAGTAGGCTTGTCGTGTTCTGCGATTATCGAATTATTATCAATTAAATTAGAGTTGTGTAGCTCATGAACGAACTAGTTCAACTGAGCTATTCACTCAAGTGAGCTAAAAGAGCCGTTCATTAAAATATGCTCTTTTAGCTCAGTAGTTCATGTTTCTTTCTTTCTTTCTTGTGAATCCACGTTTCTTTTCGCTCATCTTTCTTATTAGTTCGTTCTCTTTCTTTCTTGAATCTTTTTTATTCTTTGACATTTCATATTGAAGGTACATACTAATTGGTAATGCCAGCTGCAAATAATATACGAAGCTGCCAGAAACTTTATAGGACATTACATTTTTGGAAATTTAACGATTTTTATGATAACTGTAGAAGCAATATAAAATAATATAATACTGTCGAATTTGAATAAAAATTAGCATTTTTAATAAAATATTTTAAATAATTAGATAATAACCAAACTTACAATTACAATAATAATAAATTCGTGCATGTATAATAAATAATAAATAATAAATAAAATTGTATATTAATTACAAAATTCTTTAAATTTTTCTGTAAGGCTAAAATTAGTTTGTATACCTGAATCTCACTAGAGTATGATAATTGATAACCGATTACTGTAAAACAAAACCGATTGAGTTTGAATTTAAAGGCAAACTACGTATACAAAAGTTACATATACAATTGATGCCCACGACATAAGCAGTACCAGTGGAAAAAAAGTTTTATATGATTTAAATGAAAATATTGAACTACTTAAATGAGCTATTGAACTAAATGAGCGACATAGTTCATTAAAGTGAGCTGAACTAAGAAGAGCGCTCACTCAAAAGAGCTAAAAAACCCAAGACTAAATTAAATCAATATTTAATTCTCCAATAAAAATGAATAAATTATAAGCAAAATGTTAGAGTTTTTTGTTTCTAAAATAACAAAAAAATTTAAAGTTTTACAGAAGTTTACAGTACTCTGGTATTTATAACTGATACATATATGTATGTAAAGAAAAGTACTACCCAAATCCAACGCCTCGTTAACAATGAATGCTGTTTTAATGAGTGAGAGATTTTGTATTTTACAACATTTTTTCTAAAATAATTACTAAAGGCACAGAATAAGGATAACCTCAACTTATACTGATTAAGAAAATAGCAGATAATTAATTATTTTCAAAGAAGAATTGTCTAAAATTTTAAATTAGAATTCTGATACAAAACTTATAATAAAAGAATTTCCGATCGTTTCGTATACTTACTCCAATATATGATTATGATATTCAATAAATGCTTTCAATTGCTTTAAATCCTTTTTGGTACCTGTTGGCTGATATTCCAGAATACTTTTCGACAAGTACTTAAAATTCATATTGATCATATAAACGCAAGTAACCAATAACAAATCGGAGCCCAGATAGAAACATGAAAGCGAGTAAGAGCCCAAACACTGAAACAAATAAGCCACAGCATAACCTGCTGGTTTTCCAGCATCAAATAAATACGCCATAGGAAATGGCAGTAAATAGAGAAATTCGTGATTATCCTGCCAATACAATACAATAGCTTGAATCAAGGGAGATACATTAAATATGCTGGTCACTCCAAAATGGTATATCGTTAAAGAGAGACTATATTTGTTTATCTTTTTCAAGTTCTCATTTAATTTAAAAGCAATGCTCTCTTGTTTGGTTTTCGGATAACATATCTGTAGATTTTTTAAGCATTGCTGTAGTTTCTTCTGATTGAAATAACAGCTGGCGAATTTAACTAAAGCACTTATAGTAAAAATGGAATAGATAAGATAAGCTGTCTTCTCCAAAGAAGTTTCCATTGAACAAAACACTAAATAAAGCAGCATAGCCGTAACATTGAATAGAAAATTAACAACCAATACTCCAAATAGGAATAACTGCAATGCTGGTGGTTTTTCGTCTGTTCTCCAACGATGTACACAAAAGCTCTGCAAAAATAGAAGATTTATGGGAATTTTTGTAAATTCTCCTATAAAGGGTATAGTTTTATTAAAAACCATTTTATGGTTTTGTTTTTTTTTTTGTTAAACAAATAAAATAAATTTTTTTTTGCCACAAATTATTTTCTTATCCTTCTTTATATTTTCCAAATTAAATGTTGTTCTTTGTTTTCCGTTGTATGATATTATTATGATGGCATTCACTGCTATGCGCAGCAATATATATTCCCAGTATCTATTTCTATTTGCAATACTGCATTGGTATTAATTAAATGCCATTTGCGGTTTTAGTAATTATGGGAAATAATATTAAATAATTTGCAAAATAATTCGTTAAATTGCTGTAGGTAATACGAGTAATTTCAATTGCAAAAAAAAAAAAGAAATTAATTCACTAACAGATACAGATATAGAGAAAAAAACTGTTAGGAATTAAAAATAAAATTAAATAAAATAATTAGATCAAAACAAATCAATAGACCAAAAAACCAACAAACAAACGTATTTTGCAAGATATCTACACTAACAACACAGCTTACAACCGAGAACAGAAATTAGCTGCCTAATCCAATAACGACCTTTTATCCCTATAATACAGAATTTACCTTTAAAATACCAATTAAGGAATAATGCAAAGCAGAAACAAAACTGAAAACATCAAACAGAACTTGTTTAAAAGTGGTTCTATATAGATGTGAGTATGTACGAGCATTCTTCTCTATACAATATTTCTTACCCTTTGCTCACTTCCCCAGCAAAATAAAATGGAAGTGGTTCAAGAAACTGACCTTAAATTTATTTTAAATGGTTTTTTAAAAGCCGTATAAATAAGCAAATTTTTCAATTGGGAAAACTTTGTAAATGGTCTTGTGCAACAAAACCAATTAAAATTATATTCGGCATTCTGAATTGGTTCGATTACACCTATTTTTAGTGAGTAAATTTTTTGTGATTTTCCATACAAACACATGATCATCAGTGACACGATATTGTTAAAACCAGAAACATTTCACCTAATACAAAAAAATTCTTTATCACTTGTATACTTATGTATATGTATACCATACAATAAATTTTAAGGTATGCTATAATGTGTTATTCTGACATATTAAGAAATAAAGAATCAAAAACGAAATATATTCATGCACACTACGTGAACTACTTGTAAAATTTGAAGGCAAAATAAGCATTTTTGCGAAGTCGTTTACATTAACATCGCTACTTATTTTATTCCCCAAACGGATATTCCTTTTGATTATATTCGTTCAGTGCCAATTTTTTCGTACAAATCAACTACGAACTAATCACAAAGTAACCGACATTACAAACTATGGCTAACTAACTAACTAATAACTTGTAACTCTTACTTTCTCTTTTGTCTACTCCCCTTGTACAAAATAGCGAATACATAATATGAAACTACATATTAAATTAATAAAAAAAAAAACATGCACTGACAGGCAGAAGGTTTGATCATTACAGACTGCTGAGATGTAGTCACCGAAAGAAATAATTTTGTCATATTTCTTTTTTTCAAGATATCAGAGCTGAGGTTTGAACCCGGCGCTATCGTCTTATTAAGACAACACACCAACCACTAGACCACGGCGACTACTACTGGTTGTAACACGATTAATTATTATTTCCAAGGCATATGAGCAATAGCAGCTTCAAAGAGCCGAACTAGTTCATTTTCAGTAAGTAATATCTCCTGTAAGCCCTCAATAATATCTCTATGCTAATGTGTACAAATTCCATTACCAATGAAGTATATTTGCAAAACTTCATAACTTTGGTCTCGACACATAAACTTGACCTTAAAACTGTTAAATACCTACTGAGAACAATAATGCATTAAACAATAAATAAAAAAAAACAATTATCTGGTATAACTCTTTTTACACCGAAAGATTTCAAATGATAATCCGGAGTTATGTGCTGGAACGTTTGTCAACAACTAATAACCGATGGATGTATCTCCAATCACAAATACGTCGGAGGTATCTCGTTTTTAAAATTAAATGCCCAAATAAATTCGGTTGGCTAATTTCAGGGAACTTCGAAACAAAAAAACATTTTATAGTCCTCTTTTATATACATACGTTCAAAATATCAGTGGAATTTTGAAAAAAACGTCTTCTCTTGAAATAAGACAATTTTCTAAGATTTTTATAGTAAATATAGAATTTCCTAGTCCTTCTTTTGCTCTAATCCCCGTATTTCTACGACCTTTGGAAGGCAAGATATGCAGTTGACTAATCGACCTCTTTCAGACTTTCCCCCAATTTAAATTTGACAAAACGACTTCTTTCAGAGAATTAAGAATAATTTAAAAAATTTAATGTCTATAAAAAATTGCATTTCATTTTTATTATTATTTTTAAATTATTTGCATATTGAAGGGAAAAATAGAACCCAAATATATTTTCCAGATCAACTTCTTTCAACCTTTTTTTCATGTTCCATTTTAACAAAACAACTTGTGTTGACTTAAGCGATTAAAATAATTTTCAAATTTAATCAAAAAAGTTTTGACAAAACGACTTGTATGGTGGAAGCTAATTTTTTTCTTTAAAATTTAAACAACAAAAATTTAACAAAAAGTCTTAAATTAATTTTTTGTCGTTTTAAAGAAAACTATTGCGTCTAGAGGGAAAAAAATGTCGCATAATCTTCGTTAAGTATTTGTGTATAATATCCAAGTTCAAAATTTCTTTAATTTTCTAAGCAATGACTTCTATTTGCCTTTTTAACTGTTTTTTTGCTCTACTGAAAAGTTGTAGATTTTAAAAGAAGACGTTTTGTCAAATGTCCACAGATATGATATATGAGATATAGACACCTATATGTGTATAGTAAATATGTGCGAGTATGTATAAACATACAGATTTTTGTAAAGTAATAATAAGAATTTAAAAATCTACTTATTTTTAGCTTTAATGGAATTGATATCATTTCCCATCAGCGATTGTTAAAGACTTATTTGAAATTTTTTTTATAAAAATTTTGTCAAACAAGCTTTCAATAAATATGAAATACAGTCTTCCCTTTTTTCTTCTATTTTTTTTTTTTTTTTGGTATTTTCCTTTTCAATTTTTACTTGTATACCACAATTTTATCTAAATTTAAATCCAAATGCTAAAAACGAAAACATGTTCGATTATGTATGTATGTCAAGCCGGAAGAAACGTTTAACAGTGTGGAAAAAAACTAACACAGCAAAAATTAAAAACTTAAATTACGAGTATATTTATATCAACGTTTAATTATTGGGGAGGTTATTATAATTATTAATATTGCAAGTCAGATTTACATATTTTTAAGATGTTATTATTATTCTTTTTTTTTACGGGCACATTCATTAGAGCGGTTTTCGAAGTTGTACAATTCATTGCATAAAATAGCTCGAGAAACTGATTATTGGATTTATTTGCATTTATTAATGCTAAGTGCTTTATTTTAGATGTAGATTGATGTAATTCAGAGGTAATTCGCCCTAGTGGTAGCGCTGTGTAAGTTTTTTATTACCAAATTACGCCTACAACCGATCTATTTGGCGATCTTTAAAATAGTAAAAATCAATTTACGCAATTGCCGAAAAATGCAAAGCACTCTTTTTTACGTATCTTCTTTAATTTATTTTTAATTTTTAATTTTTTATAACCGCCTACTGATTTTAATTACACATGCTTGTTGTTCGCTTACCGATTTACTCTTGAACTTAAGGTAGAATTAGCCGAACGTTCATGTAACGTAACGCAACGTACGTTAGTTTCTAGCATATGAAAACAATGCAAATGATTATCCAAAATAAATGTCACGTTGACGGGACGGAAGAATCTGTATAAAATAGAATTTCTAAACGTTTTTACGTGACATTTCAATGAGAGTGATGGGACTATTGTATGTTAAATGGCAATGTGGCCCAAATGCCCTTTTTGGTACTTTCATGCTTATTTGCAAATCATTTTCTTTTATATGTGTACAAAAAGACTTTTTAATTTTTGAAGTCTTTACATACATATTATGATATTTATGTAAATAATTTAAATTTGTATGTGAATATAAAGTTTGTTTTTAATATTTGTTTAATTTAAAAGTCCCATGTCTTACTTAACATATCTTCGACAAACGAACTATATACATACCAAATGAAAAATTATTCGATTATCTAAAAAGAAGCATATGGGATGCATGATTGATTTACGTGCTTAGCTAGTTATCGAGATAATTACAATTTTTTTTTAAAAAGTTCTACTTAAAAATTAACTTTTTTCGTTTCCGGCCCACAATGGACCAATCGATCCGATTCAATAAATAATGACTTTAAACCAAAAATTGAATATTCAGTAGTAGTATAAGAATAAATTTTTAGGAAGCATAAAATATAAGAAGTAATTAGAATATGCTCTTATTTTGGTACTTCTAGTACCTTTTTTAACTTTATATTAATTTAACAACATGCATCACAGCTCTAAACAGCTGGCTTCATATTGCCATTTAAAAATATAATAAAAAATAAGTAAAAAATATAATAAACTATATAATCAATATTAATAAAATAAAAAATCATTATATATTGTTTTTAGTGGACGACGAAAAATTAATATTTCTGGTACAGGCAAATGAATGCCTTTATAATTGTTTAGTTAATATTAAAATATAACAACGAGTGTAATTTGAGTATTTATACTCTAGAATTATAATCACTCCAGTTATAATTTCCTCGGAAAATTTTTATCACTCAATTCAATCAATTATTTACTCTTTGCTTCTAAAGAGCAAAGACTGTCGGTAAAAGCTTTGACTGATTTTAATTTTCTTCTCCATCTAAAAATAAAGCAACTCGTTATTATATATAATTCATTGAAATATTTATAATTGGACTGCTTTTTTCTTAATGAGACATTAATCTATTTTATTATTATTCATAGAGCTGGTCTTGAGTTTTTGCAGAAAAAAACATTTTTCTTAATAAGTCATTTTATTTAAAATCTTACTAACTCATAAAAATAAAACATGTTTTGTTTTTATAGTACATTTCGATACTACATGAAAAAGCAAATTATTATCAATTAACTTTTAATAGAATTTTTAATCAAATTAGTAATTCTCTTATTCCTAAAAAAATCCAAAATCCAAATAACTATTTAACTTTTTTTAAAAAATATCTTTTTATAGGAGAATTTTTAAACAAAAAATTATTGTTTGTACTGATCTTCGTACTTCAGTAAAATTTTAAATTTTTTTTCAGTGTATTTTCAATGTTATTTTTTTAATACAACAGATAGTGTATTTTTCCATTATATTTATTTTCATTTTCTTCTCTAAATGGTGTGCCGTTGTTTTATCTATCACTGTACTTCTTTTGCTAATTTTAAAACAAAAATTTAAAGCAGCAGCTAACAATTACATGGAACATATGTAACGACCCATAAAAACCAAAACTGTTACAGAGGATTATTTAAAATATAAATAAAAAGTTTAAAGATTCGTGACTATCTGTTGTCATGTAAAGAAAATAGAATTAAAAAAAATTAAAAGTTTTACAAGAATTTTTAGAATAGGAAAAAAATTGATGTTACAAATAAAATCTTGGCACTCATTATACACATCTAAGCATATGTAACACATACGTACTTATATGTGTGTGTATGTAAACATACATACATAGGCATATGTAACAAGGGTTTCCAGACGTTTCGTTTAGTTTACAAAAGTTTTTGTGTTCACCAAGAGTCAAGAAAAAACATGTTTGAACAAGATTTTTAAGACAAAGTACTTAAGGCGGGACCATTTGTTGTATTTACGTAACAAAAATGTTAAAAAGTTATATTAAAAAACTATTAAAATAACACAGAGTAGGATGTAGGCATTACTGAATGATTCACTTAACAATTTCAGAAGCTTGAAAACACTCTCAAAATATTGAGCTATTGTGAAAATACGTTTTATCAGGTCTTTATGAACAAAGCTATTTGAAGGAAAATATCAATTACTCTTCACAGCAATTTATCTCATCGCTTCATCACTTATAGCGATTCTTGTTCAACTTATGAAATACAGCTTTGCTATGAAAACTATCTTTCACTTTGTTAGCATTTCATTTGTTTCGTGGTTATTTACTACGTATGTATGAGTACTATATATGCATACAGCGATAAATATAAAATTTCTTACTGTAGTTTTAAAATTAATATTCAGTTTAGAAAACTTTGTTAAATTCTTTGCTGAAAAGAGTCTCTATTTCACATGGGTTGGATTCAATCGACTATTTGTTTGTGAAAAAAATTCTTCATATGACAGTTTTCTCAAAATTTTACATTTGAATCACATTATTTATGAAACATTTCCCTCTTTCTCACAACCAAAGTCGATCGTCGGAATTCTAAAAAAAACTTATTTTCTTCTTATTAATTTGTGTTACAACTCCAATTGTAAAATTGTGTAGAATATTTTAATTGCACATCAATAAATAATATTCTTGTTTGAAATTGAAAAACTTTTTTCTTTTTATATAAAAATCAATTTGAATCTGGCAACCCACCTTTTGTGTAATAGATATGGATATTTATGCGTAATATTTAATTTTATACCAGTGAATATTACTCATACGTCTTTGTTTTTATATCATTTGAAAAATAATCTGTAAAAGTTACGTTCATTATTATATTACCAAATAATAATGTCTTACAAAATACATATTTTCGTAATATTAATAACGTTAAAATATATTTAATTTTGTGTGAAAAAAAATGGCATAATTTTTTAAGTGACACGTTATGACAACGTTTATTATTTTTAAATGTGTATGACAATGATTGTAAGAGTTTTAAAATAATTTTAAGAAATTGTTACTCTATGATAATGATAATCATATATGACGCATTATTTATTCAAAGCCATCATAGCTATAAAGATAATACTCATAGTACCCATGTTAAGTAAAACGTGGCATTGATGAATAAGAATTATTTGAAAATTTGTAAAATTTTTGTAGAATTTTAAACAAACTAACAAGAACAGTAATTGTTTATTTGATAAATTAATTTTAAGTAATATGTTACAAATAGAATGGAATAAAGTAAACACAACTGACATATTAATTACAGTTCGACTGTAAATCTAAAAATCCATGACCTAAAATATCCAGGGGCCAAATCAACGTTTTCGATATCGAATGATCTTGACCAAATTTTTACTCTTTAAAAGCATTACATTTGATGTAGTGGTTAAAGTACTCGCTTACAACACCAAGCAGACCAGTTTCGAGCCTGCATGGCATTTGCAAAGTCTTAAATTAATATATTTGTATTATTTTCCTTGACCTTTATTAATTTTATTATTGGTTAAATTATTTGAACTTAAGGTCGAATAAATAATAAATTATTTTTTGGTCGCATAAATAATTTTAATAATAATTTAATGTTATTCGACCTTAAGCTCAAATAATTTAACTAATAATAGT
Organism: Metopia argyrocephala; assembly: GCA_963576795.1. Taxonomy (NCBI): domain Eukaryota; kingdom Metazoa; phylum Arthropoda; class Insecta; order Diptera; family Sarcophagidae; genus Metopia; species Metopia argyrocephala. The sequence continues at coordinate 3,141,144 of OY756208.1, forward strand.
TTTAAGTGAAATTAAAATATATAAAAGGTTCCCCACCCTACCTCCAAGAAGTCTGTCACAGAGAAAGCCGTTCCTTTACAACCCACTCTAACCACCTTTGAGTCTTCAAATGAATGATCAGGAGAATGCGCTACCTGCTGGGTAAACAGGCAGAACTAAAAAGCAAGGACCAAAACGTATGAACAACACCTTAGCCGAGATCCTCACCACTTCAAAACAAAAAAAAAAAAAAAAACAAAAAAAATTAATATCAACAGTATGCACATCTTATGTGAATAAATGTTTTCTTAATAAGTTAAGTATGAATGTATCTATATGTATAAGTCTGCCATAAAAAATTGAATTTTACTTTCTTAGAACGAACGTCTTTGGCTTGATGAGGAATCATGATACATTTAATATCATTTAGCTTTTATACAAACATGCCAATAACAAGCAGTTGGATTGATTTTAAAAATATGATTGTAACATAATAAAATTGTTTTCTTTATGAAAACTTTACATCTAAAATTTAAATATTGTGCGAATACAAAGTTGAATCGTTATTTTTAATGCAAAGCATGTTAAAGTGTAGACAAACAATATTTTATTGATGCTTAAGATCTTTCTTAAAAGAATATTTGCATTGCAATACAAGTATAAGCTCATGTTGACTTTTACCTGGAGGTCAAACTACTAATTCTGCTTTTTCTGCTTTTGTGGTCCTAATAATAGTGACTTACAGTGACTGAAAATTTGATTGCAGTAATGATTTGACAAATGAGGGTACGTTATTACATACGAAATTTTTTTTTTATTTTTCTCATTTTGAAATCTCACTTGACTCCTGTTAAAACTTCTATAAGCTGTGTCGTTAAGTTTGTGCTTGAAAATCATTTATGGCAGACTAGTTTTGCATTCGCGAGAAATTTTGCATAATCATTATTAACCATCAGTCACTGAAACAAAGGCTAAGCTTGATAAATACCATAAACATTTTTATAATAATATTTTTTCTTTTTCATCATATTGTTACACTGAATCTGGCGCACATATACACTTTAAATCATTTAAATGATTTATGATTTTCTTTATACTTTTAATAATCTTAAAGGACATAGAAAGACAAAAGACAAAGACACGTCAAATTTATTAAGAATTTTTGTTTATTTTTTGGTTGTTTAAATATATTTTATGTATGCAACGTCAGTCTGTTTTCAAACATTCTTTTGTTTTACTTATAGAACAAAGAAACGATATACAGATTTAATTTTAATATTTATATGAGAAGAAAAGTTCAACGAAAGAAATAATTTTATCATATTTTTTTAAGATGTTAGAGCTGAGATATGAACCCGGCACTATCGTCTTAGTAAGCCAATACACTAACCACTAGACCACAGCGACTACTTTATAAAAGTTTAGTCATAAAAAATCAATTATCAATTGACAAACAACAACGGCGACTGTATTGAATTGTATTAAAAACAAAAAATAAAAATAAATATATAGGGAAACTTTTGTAGAACACACCTTTCAAATCAATTTAATTTCTTATGAATTTTATTTAAAATTTTTAAAAATTGTTGTTGGACTTAAATTTAATTTTACAATTTACTAAATTTACAAACTTTTCTTATTATTATTCCAGTAGATATTTTAGTAAATAATAAACTAGAAAATCAATTTTAAAAGACATCGAAAAGGTCAAAAAACTAAAATAATAAAAACTTTCTCTACATGTTTTGATCACCCCACAATTCTTTTAAAACTTTCGATGGATATTCTAAAACCACTTTATTTGCAAATACAAGTTTTGCAAACATTTTTGTATTGTTGTGTTATCTGGTTGTTTTGACTTTTTTTGGACACACAAAAACTATTGTTCATAGTAGATAAACGAAATATTCGTAACAAAGCAAAACAAAAAAAAAAAAAATAAAAGGAAACCTTAAATCATATTAGAAATAAGACTTTAAATATAATGAATAATCAATGGCAAAACAAATCGTGTGGAAACAAAAAAACTAATTTTCAAGCAGCCCTCAGACATTTATTTCTAACTTTTAAATGCTGTGCAGTGGTTTAATGTAAGTTTTGAATACTTTAGAAAAGTGTTGTTTAATCGGTTCCTTTAAAAAGTGTTTTAACAATAATTTTTTTCATGTAAAAAAAATCTTTAAATATATCGCAACTGACAAAAACATTTACTTTCAAATCCTTTTAAGGACAGCATTAATTCATTTAAACAGAAGCATATCGTCGTAAGAATTGAAGAACGCTGTAACTGACAAAAAATCGAAAATATGTTTTTTTGCATCATTTTTATCAGAAAAAAAATACGCGTCGATTAATCCCGGTCCCAGATTTCTACGATGAAAATAAATTCACTTACGGCGTATGCGTTCTGAACCAGTGTCTTCTTTCTACTTTCATATAAGTTTTTTGGCTCTGGTGAACATTTAAGGTTTTGCCTGTTACAGCGTTCCTTAATTCCATTGACGATATATTCATAAAATATTTACAGAATTATATTCCAAATATTTTGTCTTTTAAGACAAGTGCCATCTTAAAAATTGCTATAAAATATATCAAAGTTCTTTTTTTTATAATTTATGTCACATAATGATTTTTCTAATTTATTTATTTAACGGGTAAAAACCAACCGAAATATTTGTACGAGTATACATGTGGTTTTGCAACCAAGTTTATCTTATGAGTTCTGTTGATTATATGACTTCTATTTGTGTTCTTCCTCTACATTACTTCTACCCAAATATGCATTATAATTATCTGTTACTGGAAGTTGACTTTTAAATAAAAAAAAAAAAAACAAAAACAAAATATATAATTTTAGGCTATTTGTAAATAAAAACAAAACAGAAAAACAGCCGCCAGCTCTCAATTGAAATAATGGGGGTGTGAGGTACACCCATTTACAATGAATATAAAAGGCAACAATTGCAAGTTTTTTTTTAATTTTATATTCCGTGACTTTTATATGATTTGTTGTGTGTTATTAACATAATATTTTGATTTGTTTTTGTTTTTTTTGTTAGAATATAAATGAATCCTTGTCGAATAATTATAATAAATAATTATGTGGTAATTTAGAAAACTTTTTTCCTTCAAATTTTATCCCTGTGGGTATAAACGAAAACACGAAGTTAATTACCGAACATGCAAAAGCTTTTGGAATATTTTTATAGACTTAAAAAAACAGAAACAGAAACAAAAACAGAAAAAAACAAATGATTTATTATCATGACATATTTAAAAATATATATAAAATAGAAATATATTCCTTACTTTACCTTTTAAATGAAAATAATTTAGCCTTTTTTTCTTTCATTTTTTTCCTCGAAACCATTGGGATAATTTCTTTTTCATATTTCAATTAATAAAGAGTTATTTTGGTTTTTTGTATATGACCAATATAATGCAGAATAACAAAATATATAAAAGAAATTTACATTTTTTGTTTATAAATTATTTCATATTACCCGCCCGCATATTATTTATATTTTATAAGTTTTTAATAAGTCAAGGAATTAGAAATCATAAATCAAAATAAATGACAAGTCATCACACAGCTAAAGAAAATATGGCAATTATTGTTAAAAATGCAACAAAAGTCTATTTAAAATTTATTTTTTTATCTATTTCAGTCTGAGTTTACGATAATGTCTGCTTTGAATGTCTTTCTTCAACAATATTTTATTTGAATTATTTAAGTCAATCGATAAAAAATTCTTACTGACCATACTCGTACATAAAACTATAAGAAATTTCTAAATATCGGAACATTAAATTTGTAATCTCTTATTAGCGATATTTCCAAATAAAAATGTTACAAGAAGCAAATAACAGTTTCATTGAGAATATTACAAAAAAAAAACAAAAATTATATTTTGAGGGAAATTATTGTAGAAGAAACAACTTTCTACTGAAGAAATTGTTCCTCCTTGGACTTCTTGGATAAAAACAGCTCAACTGGAGAAGTTTGAAGATAAGCCTTTTCTTTAATTTAAGGCCAGCACTGGGGCGATGACCGCTACGTATGCGGTACATTGTGCTGGTCAAGGAAAATATGGCATGGGAAGGAGGAAAGAGGGAATATGTAATGTTTGTGGCCATTTGATTTAAACTTGCTAACATCGTAACTGACAGGAAAAATGTTTACGGGACGATTGTTCATGATGAAATTTATATTTTTGTATATAAATATTAAGGTGACACACCCCAAGGGAAAATTTACGCCTCACTTAAATAACGTACTGACTCTGATGAAATTTTAAACTAGATAGATCTGCGCACCCTAGAGCAGGCCTGTGCAAAAATAAAAATTTCATACACAATTGTTCTTTAGCTAAACTCACATGTATTCTTACGCTCTTGCTTTCAGTCGTCACTGAAACAGCGACGAGTTAACATGCGTGGTGGATGTACGCTGATTTATTGTTTGCAGTGGGAACAAAATTAATAGCAATGCACACAAATATTTTATTATTATAAATGAATTTGTACATCCAGTACCTTATTTATCATAGAACATTTAAAAATGTAGTTTAAAAGTTTTTCAGTGATATTTTAATTATTTTTATATAATTGTTAATAAATTAAATAGAAAAAAACGAAACTTAAAAATTTTTTTTTGTTAAAAAATTAAAAGTACTTTTTATTTCTTTATAGCAGATTTGTGTTTATAAATTGTTTTTAAAGTAATTAAATTTTTAGACGAAATTTTATATATAAATTTTACTTTAAAAAAATTCATACAATTGCAGATACTGCTACTTACACGTACAGCAGTGTAATTCTTATTTTCTCACCAACACAACTACATTTTTACTTTTGCACAGGCCTGCCGTAGAGCATCTATGGTTTACGTTTTTTTTTAAGAAGTACTTAGAAGGGGCGATATAGGGGATATTTCTCCCTATTCCTTACTATCAAACTGGAGTACCAAAATGGCGAATAAACATTTATTGAAATTATTAGTAACGCAGGCATTGATTGCTCATATAAGTGCAGACTTTTGCAGTTCTGTGAAGAGCATCAAAAGTATTTGAACTAAAAAAATCTTTCCTATGGCAAATTTATATGGCAAAATAACGTTTGCCGAGTTAACTTTTTAAACATATAAAATTTTCTTTACTGGTTTAGTTTTCATCGCCACAAAGAGAAATTTATATTTAATTCGTACTTGCAGTGTTAAAGTTCTAAGTCACCGTTCAATACAAATAATATTAATTTGTACGAAGTAAGTTCCTCTACGATTATATAGATTAATGGGTTTTTAAATCCCTTAAAGTAATGTGGATATGCAGAATAACCAAAAACCAAAGATTTTTCATTGTGCTTACCTTTGTAGTTAGTACATGACAATAGACGCAAATGTATATTTAATTGTTTTTTTTATTAAACCCAGCACTCAGCGGATGGCCCCTATTAATGCAGCACATTGTGCAGGTCTAGGAAAACATAAGGAGAAGGGAAAAATAGGGAATGGATTTGCTTCAACTTACTAATATCACAGCTGATATCAGTTAGAAAAAAAAAAAACAAAGGTCCTACTTTAAAAAGCGAGCCCCAAGGAAATCGGTTGCTGTTACTTAATTGATTATTCAATAGCCAGTCTTATACTTTCACCCCTGAATAATCCAACAACAATCAACCCCAAGAAGCTCGTATAGGGGAGGAATAAAATATCTGTGGACATTTGACAAAACGTCTTCTTTCAAAATCAACAACTTTTCAGTAGAGCAAAAAAACAGTTAAAAAAGCTAATATAAGTTATTGTTTAGAAAATTAAAGAAATTTTGAACTTGGGATATTATACACATAAACTTAACGAACATTATGCGATCTTTTTTTTCCTCTAGATGTAATAGCTTTCTTTAAAATGACAAAAAATTAATTTAAGACTTTTTGTTAAATACAAGTCGTTTTGTAAAAATTTTTTTAAATAAATTTGAAAATGATATTAATCGCTTAAGTCAAGTTGTTTTGTTAAAATGGAATATGAAAAAAAGGTTGAAAGAAGTTGATCTTGAAAATATATTTCGGTTCTATAAAAAAAATACTTCTATTTTTTCCTACAATTTGCATATTATTGTATTAAAAAATAATAATAAAAAATATAGACATTTAATTTTTAAAATTATTCTTAATTCTCTGAAAGAAGTCGTTTTGTCAAATTGAAATTGGGGGAAAGTCTGAAAGAGCTCGATTAGTCAACTGCACAACTTGCGTACCAAATGTCGTAAAAATACGGAGATTAGAGCAAAAGAAGGACAAGGAAATTCTATATTTACTATAAAAATCTTGGAAAATTGTCTTATTTCGAGAGAAGACGTTTTTTCAGTATTCCACAGATATAATGATATGGGAGACGATATTTTTGTTATTCTCCCTGATCCAGCCCTTGGGATCATTTTTAGTAACTGCTTGCCAACTGCCTTTCTGGCATGGATGACCTGTCAGAGAGCTATTGCTATTCGCTAGCTTAGCCAATTGAGTCCCACGAGAGATGCTTATTTCTTTAATTTTTGCTAGAAAATTATAAGTGAATGGTGTAATACCCGATGTTTCGCTAGAATTGATTTCTCTACAAATCTTAAGAATACCATGTCTTCTTCTAAAATCTGCTAGCCATCTATAGCTGATATTAAATTTCTTTTCAGAGTGTTTTATAGCGAATTCGTACTAAGCAGTTACTCCAGAGTTACTCTGTTGTAGGCTGGTGAAGTATTTTCTTGTGTGTTCGGCACAGACTATGAGATTACATGACGTTGTTTATTTATCACATCAATGTGTAGATCTCAGCAGAATTATTAAAGAATTAAAAAACTACCCTCGCATATATTTCAGTAAAGTGAAAAAATTTAAATTTTATTGTTGTTTTATTTAACTCTGTTTCTTTTATTTGGTAGCTAAAAAAAATTATTATTTTTATTATCACTAAAAATATGTTTTAAAAACAATGTTTATGCGTGTATGAAATTCTTGATAATAAATGTTAATATTTTTTGCCTTTTCTTCTGTGATGTGGTTTTATTATCAGAATGTCAGAATTACTTTTAAAATGTCTCTGATATGAATATTTATCGTATTCTATAAATGTCTTTGAAATATGAGAAATTTATTTTATTTGTTTCATGAATGCTCACTTTTAAGAAAAGTTTATTTTTTTTTTGTATAAACATTTTGAAACAGCCATAAATTTTTGTTAATACTTATAAATAAATAAATTCTTAATAATTTTTTTATAGTCCATTTTGTATAAAACTCGTAAAAAGTTTTGGTTTCATACAAATATAACTTCTGTGTATTATGAAACCTGCATGTAATCAATGTCGAAAATACTTCTAAATTGAATAATAAATTCATTTTACATTTGATTTTTCTACAAGAAGTTAATAAAACAGTACTTATTTCCATTATTATATACTTATACGGTATATATGCATGTGCCTGCTCTATGTTGTATGTGGCATTGAATTGTGCAGGTAAAATGTTTAAAACAGAAAACATACTCCCATAAAATGTTTCCTTATGTTTGTAAATCTAAAAGCAAAAGCAGTTTTTTTTTCTACAGTTTCATAAATTGATAATATTAAAAATTGTTTTGAAAATTTCATCTATTTTTTGTTAAATTATATCTTTAAAGGAGTATTTTAGGAAAAATTGTTTGTAGGTTTTTCAAGCAATTGATTTTTAAAGAACCTCAAACTGAAAAATTTTTCTATTGATAAAATTGATTACTGAAACAGAAAGTTAGGGGCACATTTTTATAAATAAATATAAATTTTATTTATTTACGAGGATTTAGATTTACTGTCTCTCACATTGGTCGATATTTGTATACTGAATTTAACTTATAAGTACGAAAATTCAATTAATCACGATTTGTTTTAGTTTATAATTAAATAAAAGAAAAAGAAACAAATGTATTTAAATACTCCAAAGTGACATTAAAGTCCTCACTGGTAATGGAACTGAAATCTCAGATTATTGTGATATTTAATATTTTAAAATTTATATAAAGATCACAAATAAATAACGCCGAAATTTTTAAATAAAAACCTTTTTCTAAAAACCTTTTCATACTTTTCCGTTATTGTTACTTTTGTTCATAAAGAAAAAAACGAAAAAATAAATAAAAATCTGCTGCATATTGGTTTTTCAATAACGTAAATTGTAATTTTTATTCTTTCTTCTTTGCTCAGTAAAATAAGTCTCCATTAAATTAAAATCACTTTTAAAGGAAACCTAATAAATAATTTTAAACAATTTCTTTGAGTTACATAAGTATTTGGTACTGCAAGTAAATATAATGAAATGAGAAAAAGTAATCAATTTTCAATGAACACTTTTTTTGTGAAGGAAATTTACAAAAAACCGCTTTAAATCACTTTATTTTTTTCTTCATAAAAATTTTTCATTTTTGTTTGCCCATGGCCAAAATATTTCAACGAAGATAAATATGCTGGCAATTTACCTTTTATTTCCTCACACTGAAAATCTCTGTCCAAGACCTGTAAAGGACCATAAAGTTAACAGCCAATATATTTGCGATTTGACAGAAAATGGCTTTTGGTAACTTTGAACGTTGAATTCGCAAAACTTTAGCAGACAGGATGAAATGATTTAATAAAAAAGAAAAATTATGCGCCAAGTAACATATCTCTTGTAATTAAACTATAATAAAATGTAATTGTTTTTGAACAAAAAAGTAATGCTAATGTTGTGGTTTTATGTAAATATTTCACAATAAAATATGCTTTTTAACTTATTTTGTATTTATAAAAAAATAGATTTATTAAAGATTTACTAGACAAGTATTGCATAGAAATTTGTCAAAGAAGCCATTCATAAGCCTGCAATATTTATTAAAAAAACAGCAGTAGATAGTTAAATATTGGAGAGTAAATCATCAAAGAGACCTCAAAGCTCAATATAAGCTTTACAATTAATTGGGAGGGTACGTGGTAAAATGGTTAGAGTGTCCGCACAAAAATTTAAACGGTTTAAATCCCAGCTAAGGTGAAAAATATATATTTACTATACCGTTTTTTCCAAATTATAATTTAAAAAAATAAAAGGTTCCCCCCTCTAAGAAGTCCACTAACAAAAAAACCGCTCCCTGACATTCAACTCTAATCCACCTTAACCATGGGAAACATAGACGAATGATCAGAAGACAAGCGCCATCTATTGGGAAGTAGCAGATGACAACAAAATCTACTTAGCGAAGGCACTCACCACACAATCAACATGCAACGATGAGACAATAACTTTTATCATTCAAAGGTGAAGGTATAACACTGGCTTTTGAATGATAAATTAACAGCAATTTGCCTTATTCCTAAGGCGTTTAATAAAAATATAATATAAGAAAAAATATTTACTGTCATTTCCATAAATTCCAATACAATGCACAGCATCAGTATTAGTCTCAATAAATATTTTACTGATTAAAAATGTAAATAAAAGCATGTAAGTTTTAATAAGAGGCAATCAGTATTCAGGGATATAAAATGCATACCAAAGTAATATTTGTAGTCCCTACCATAACATTTGCGAGTTGGTTTATTGCATATTCTAAAAGTAGTTCGAGTAGGAGTTCAATATAAGAAAAGTATTTGTTTAGATTTTAATTTCTTAAATTATTAAAATAATTGCCATTCAACGTTTTCTTAAATACGAGTGTTATTTGTAATTTAGACTATAGAAAACATAATGGTAAGTATTTGATGAAAAGTTGTGAGTTTGTACATTATATAAAACAAGGACGAGTATACGTGCATTTACATGAACAAAATAAATCTTTTTTTGTATATTTGGAACTTATATGCAAACTAAAGTCATGTTCATTTATTTAATAGGAGTAGTTGTTAAGAGAAGTGTATGGAATGGCTGTATACGAGTATTTATAATTCTTGCTAGAAAAATATTTTATTTGAAATTTAAATAAATTAAAACAAATTGTTCAATGAAATGTGTTTTTGAAATAATTGAAGATAAATAACACAATGCAACAGCGAAAAAAATGCACAGACTTAACAGTATACGTTCGATTGTACTACCAAAACTTAGTAAAACAATATACTCAGTTTGGTCAGATTGCCTACCAATTTTTTTTATGGACCTCAAGGGTTTTTGAAAATCACTGCATCACTCAAAAAAAGGTGTCCTCAGTTTTTGGCCAACAGCCGACTAAAACTTAAACATACTGCTTAACTATGTTCGGCAATAATGTATTAAAGACTCTAATGAACAAATTTTTAAAATATTTTTTGTGCAAAAATTGTTTACTTTATTTACTCCTTTCATAACAATATTTCACAATTTTTCACTAACAATATATGACAGTATTCTAGCCATTGTGAAGGTGAGCAACTTTTGTGAACATATCAATACAATCTAAATGTTTCTAGGCATCCTTACAAAGACCAATTTGTACCCTAAAAATGTTATTTTTCACTTTATTTAAAAATTTTTTTTTTAATTTTGTTTTTTTTTATAATTTTTTTTTATTTAAAAAACAAGTTAAAAATAGGGTACAAATTGGAGAAAAAATGAAAAAATAAAATTCCAAAAATTATAAATAACAGTCCCACCGCTCCATGGGTCCATCTTTACGAAACAGGTCCTGGATATATTCCAGTCTATTCCTTCTTTGAACCGAAAGATCAATAGTACAGCGCCACCTTCTGGGAAGATAACAGCTAACCTACTTAATGACAACGCTCACCACTCACAATCAACATCCATGACAGATGGGACAATTGCTTTTGACCATTCAAGGGTGAAGGTATAACACTGGCCTTTGAGTAGTCCAATTGACAGCAACTTGTCTAATCAACAAAAAAAAGGTGCATAATAAATGGATATCTAGCCAAAAAAATCTATCTACATCTTTAAATTCCCAGTGAAGATTACTAGTGATAACTATGGTCATAGATCCCAGACACTAGATGTAGTTGTAGCACACAGTGAGACTACTGGTTCTAACGGCCATAGCTCACAGGTATTAGTATTCTCTAACAAACTAACACGACATAAAACCCTTAACATTAGAATTTTGATAATGAGGAGGACTTTTGTTCTCTCTGGTAGTGTCACTGATCGGTTAAGGTTGTCTTTTTTTAGTTCTCCTCGGATTGGTTGCTGAGCTTTATTTTAAATTAAAAGAAAACACAAGATATTTCTGACTTAATTGAAAAAAATAAGCTTATCCTTTTAAGTTTGAAAAAAAAAATATATATTTTAAATAAATAAGATAATATAAAAAAAAAAAACACACAATTCTTTGAATTCTGGTCTGGCTGGGCTACTCTAGAATCTACGTTACCCATAAGTATTGGTCTTAATAAAATAAAATGTTTTGTTATCTACTTATCAATCTATAGTATTAAAAAAAATTCTCAGTCCCTACTTTTAAAAAAAACATTTAATTACCGGATGTTAAAAGTAAGATTCCGAAAGTAATACAATAACATTTTTGTTTTTTAATTATTTTTATTTTCTAAAACAATTTATAACAAAAGTACATCCAGATATAATAGACAATATTCCCAATAAGGTTTATAATCTTTTGATTGCGGATCACAATATTTCATGACCTCATTTATATTTAAATGATAGTCAGTACCATTTTTGTATTTAATTATTCCATGTGAAATATTTGTCGAACAAATAAATCCGTACTTTTGTCTACAATCATCGTAAGTGGCAGTAGTAGAGTTGGTGTTTCCCCTTGAAAGTAGTTTTTTCGTCATATTGTCATACTTTGGACAATAATTGCTATTTGCTATCCACAAGTTTGGAACATGTCCTTGAATAGAGATTAAAACATAAAATATAAGTAAATATTTTTAATATAATCAATATTATCGTATTTTTCGTATATTTAAAATATTATAATACGCAGAAGAAAAAATATTTGATGTTTGATTTCAATTAAATATTTAATTGATTTTAATTTTAGCACAATTTAATAATTTTAGCACATTCAGTTATATGCTTAAGTGATAAGTCATCTGCATGGAAAGAATAACGATAGAGGCCACAAACCAAACAAAGTTACGTTTTAATGTTATTTAATCGTTTACAATAAATTTCTGAAATTATTATTGCCGACGTCAACATTATCATTTATGACAGAAATTTCTAAGATTATAAAAGAATGTCTTCGTTCTAGAGTGTTTCAACTTTTACCAGAGTTAACTTTATCGAGATTCTACTGTTATTTGCATTGAAAATCCAAGCAAAATCACTGTGAGACTGTTCGCTGCAAGCACAGTTTATTTTAAAAGTGTTTTACTGTACATATAATAATTCTTTTTAAATTTGTATTGTTGTTGCCTTACCATAAATATTTTGAATATAATTGCCAAACTCAGTTATATTATCAGGCTCAATGTAATTTATCATTTTCATGCTTAAACAAGTGCTAAAAGCTTCCTGGGTATCAAACTGCAAAAAAAAAGAAGTCAGAAGGAAATTAAAACAGGTGATCTATTAAACAAATCAAATAAATTCGTATAATACAGGTGCATATATGACTGTTTTATAAACATACTAGCTGAACCCGGTGTGCGTCGCTACCCCCTCGTTATATAATATAATTTAAAATGTTTATATATTTTGCAGACAGTTGTGGGAGAAAGAGAGTGAGGCTACCCTACTATTTTAATTCACGAGTATTTTAAATTTGAGGTAAAGTCGTTAATAAACGTAGTAAAGAAGCACCAAATTTGTATATGGAACAAAATGTTTAAAACTTCAAATTAAATTGGTGTGAAAAGGGGCGTGAAAGGGGCGTGGTGTAAAAAATGTGTATTTCTACCTCGCCTGGAGTATAATGTGTATACAATTTGAAGTATATCTTTTAAAAACTATATGGAAGCAATTACATAATTAAAAAAAATAGTGGGCGTAAAAGTGTGCGTGGTCGAAATGAATCATGCCAGAGTCCCAGTTAAATGCTGTGAAAATTTCAGGAAGATCGGTTTAGATCGGTTCAGTTTTATATATTTAGATTTATATTAAATTTTCGTTCTTAAATACCCTTCACAGTTCACATATTCAAATTAATTTCTTTATTTTTGAAATAATTTTATAATTTTTTCTTGACACACAATATGTTACATTTTAATATTATTTATTAGTTTTATTACATTGAAAATATTTATGTTTCACTTACTTCTTGTTTTGGTTCAATGTAACGCAAAGTATGACCAAAAATATGCCATTTATTTATGTGGCGGCCACTTGTAGAATCTACACTTGTTGCTCGTGATTCGAAATTAAAATTATTTACAAGGAAAATTAATATTAAATTTATTAATTTCATTATGTAACTAACTAAACAAACTTATTGGTTTCAATTTTGAATATGAAATACCAAGCAAATGAATTACTCTTTTAAGAATATCTTGAAATATCTTTTATTGTGAGTGAGTAACCACAAAATATAAATATACTCATAAGATATTATTTTTATAAATAATTCAAAAATGCCATATTGGAGAATTGTATTTATTTTAAAACCACTTAATGCTTTTATATTGTGCACTATAAATACCCAGTTTGTGATTACTAGGGCAACCAAAAATATGCATTCGCATCTTTTTTTTCTGAATGTTACTGACAAAACAAACAAAATATTAATTCATTTTAGGAAAAACTACGACCTTTAACCCCTATTTGTTATGGCATATTTTTGCATATTTCGTCATAAATTCATACTTTTGCATTTGTAAAATTTTTTCATATTTATTTGGCATATTTTACAAATTTTTACATATATTAGAAGAATTTACGTGTATTACCAAATTTAATTTTTTCAAAATAATGACCATATACTGACACATTACTTAAGTATAATCTATTAAATAATAAGGGCACTCATTAAAACGCTTAAAACTAACATTGGGAAAATTGGAGAAGTTTCTTTTTAAACTACTGTTCAATAGTTAAGGTCAAGTTGATAAAAACGTCAAAGCAAAAGACAAATTAAAGCTTACAAATTTAAAATACATTTATGGGAATTATCGTTTAAAAATTTGTCTAAAAATGAATTCTCAATTAAAAATTACGTATTTTTCAACGTTGTACCTATTGCAGAATAATTGCCATAATTACATGATATAAAAAATTAAATTAAAACTTGATTTTTAAATTAATTAAATTTTTGTAAAGCTCTGTTCAGACTGTTGTCAGATCTACCAATATTGTCAGAGCTGGCAATATGCTGACAATAACCTTACAATGAAAAATTGTCAGCACTAAATAAATTGTCTGTTTACACGATTGTATATAATTGTTAGAAAACTTACAATTTAATTGTCAGACAATTTTCTGACAATAACTGTTTCTGACAACGTTTGCAGAAAAAAAATTGTCAGTTCACAAGGTAGTCAGATTTGCTATGTAGTAAAAATGTTCAACTTAATTAACAGAATAAACTTATTGTAAAATGTGTGTGAGAGAATTTGGAAATTGTGATATAAGTACATATTTTATTAATTAAATTTAAATATACATATAAATTATGGATGCTTTTTTTTTCTGACAATGATGCCGTTGTCAGGTGTTAAATATTCTCGCATCTGACAATGCCTGACAATGATATGACAATAACAAAGAAATGCGTTTACACGGTTGCCAGATGTCTGGCAATATTGTCAGTTTTTCCAATCTGACAATGCTCTGACAATGTTTTATCTAGCAATGTTGAAACAGAAAAATTGTAAGTTCACATGATTGTAAGAAAATTTCTGTACATTTTTCTAACAATATTGGTAGATCTGACAACCGTCTGAACAGAGCTTAAGAATATGCAGAAAATCAAGCAATCTGTGTCAATCAGACTAAATAATATATTAGCGAATACTGTGCTTTTAAAACTAATAGGAATATTCTATTTTGTAAAGTTTGCAATAAGCCAGTGTCAGAAAAGGAAATATTTACAACACCTCGGAAGTCAAAAACATATTGAGCTCAACGTAAGAAATTATACTAGAAAACGCTTGCTTTAAAATTTGCACCAATTACTTCCGTTGATATCAAAAGAAGTGTTTCGATGTACAAGAGCGTTTTACGACAAAGCTTGCAAAAATAATTTAAATTAATTCTTCCTCTTTTATTTTGTATTCTTGTCAGTGTGAATTTTTTGAAATTTTTTTTAATTTTTTTTTTTTTAATTTTAGAATTGAAATAAATATATGGCTCATTTGCGAGAAGTGTGGCATAATTTAAAAAAATCGATTCTGAGATAAATGTATTTAAAAATTTTAATTTAGCTAAACTGATAGCAAAAGTACAAAACACTTTTGGTCGCCACTCAGTAGAAAAAGAGATAAAAATATAATTTTTATATATGTTTTAAGTTACAGTTCGTCTCATATTTCTGCATTAATAACTCAAAAAACACATTTTTTTAGTTATGTCACTCTTCTCGCAAATGAGCGATATGTAAGTATAAAGGAAATTTATTTTATCTGGTTGGTGGCTAATTGCTATTCTTCATGTTTTCAAATTTTTGAAAAAATATATAAGTAATTTTTCATCAACATATGTATGTATTATGAGTTTTATAAAGCATATTTTTAACGCTTAAAACTGTGTTTTCAATGCATATTTTAGGCGCTTAAAACTAATTTTATAGAGCATATTTTTGGTTGCCCTAGTGATTACGTTTACGGAATATAAAAAAAAGTTTCTAAAATTTATGAAAAGTAATCATTTGAAGACCAAGTTATGAAAGTTTAGTCATAAAAAAATCAATTACTAGTTTAATCAATATTTGAAATATTATATTTAAAACTCATTTGATTTCTTTTTTTTAAAGAGCAGATTTAAAAACTAAGAATAGTGTTATTAATAAATTTATTTTCATATATTGCCATGAAATCATTATTTATCAATAGACATCTTTTAGCCGGAAATATTGCAAAATATGACAACAGTTGGCATAAGTAGTAGTAAAATAAATTTATAAATAAAAATATTAGTGGTGTCTCTTTTAATTAATCCACTTCTCACTGTTTTTCTTACCCCCTTTATCATACACTTAATCATAATAATAGTCGTATTAACAGCTTTTTGTATTATTTTGCCAGAAATACATTTTGATATGTTATAGCCTTCTTATTATGTCCATGATATTAAAGCCATATATTGTAAATGGATTTCACAAGAGATTTAATTTCTCTCGTAGACAATTTTCATTTCCCAATCATTTGTATGCAGGAGACGTAAAAAGTATTTTAAGTAAAACGAAAAAAAAACCAAAAAAAAAAAGGAATAAGAAATGCTATATTTACAGTTCTTATTAAAAAATACTTGACTGTTTGTACTTTAAGTGTGTCACTATGCTGTATATTAATGTCTGGGCATGAATAATAAATTTGTGTCTTGTTTTCCTGGAAACGAAAATAATATGATGCAGTGATTAATGAAAATGAGAAGGAGGTATTCATGTCAACAGAAAAAAATAAACAGCTAGAAACAACACATAAAAGAAGACAAAACATAAAGCAAAAAAAAAACACTTAAATATTGGTTTAAATTATAAATAAGAAGCTTAAAGTTTGTTTTGTCTTCAGAAATTTAATGGGAAAGTTTTCTTTTTAGATTAAAAATGTAAAACTTAAAAATATAAACAATTTAATCTAAAAACAATAACTGTAAAACTCTTAAGTATTTATAAAAGAAAAATTTTAATTAAATTGACATTAAAATTTATATTAATTTTAAAGAATTTCTAGTGTTGACTGCTTGTTTTTATTTTATGCAGTACATGCATACATGTTGACAAACAGGTTCCGAAACACGCAGCAAGTTAACATTAAATTTATTGAACATACAAAAGATTGCGGATATTAAAGACGAATGGATATGTCTTAGGATAGCAGCAGCAGTTTTCTGTATTAGAGACAAAACAAGAAAAAAAAAAAACAACAAATAAAGAATTTGGTTTTCTAATAAGTGCTTGGACCTATCAAGGTGGTACGTGCAAACATGATAACATATGTCAATAAGTTTTGTAAAATAATAGGAGTTATGTAAGAAATTACTACAACAATCAAAAGGAATTCAACCAAGAATGAACATTTGTTAAGTTAAAAACTCCTATTTCTCTTCACAGAGAAAAAATTATCTTCTAAAACTTTGGAGAATGTTGTGTATGAAAAGACTGCTTTATACATAAGTGAAAACGATGAAGAATATCTATCGCCATCAAAACGCTTGCTATTGAATGTATAATTTAAAAACTGAAAGACAAGAAAGCAACCGGTAAAGATGGATCCGAGATGATCTTCTCATCTTCCTTATGGATTAATCTGCAACATATGAACATACATAGAAAAAATAATCAATTGAATTAAAATGTTTGTGATATCAATTAAATTTTTAATTGGTTTCGAGCTAAGACCTGAATTTATCATTTCAATTAAAAGAATTTACATAATTGGAAATATTTTAGTTAATAAATTAATTAAACAGTTTTACTGCAAACGAAACCAAAAAGTCACCGGGGTCTAGTGGTTAGTGTTGGCGTACTAAGACAAGAGCTCAGGGTTCAAACCACAGCTCTGACATCTTGAAAAAAAAAGAGTGTCAAAAAAATATTTATTTAAGCGGCTACCTCTTAGCAGTTTTCTGGCAAGAGCTCTGAGAGTAACTATTGAAATGAAAAAGCTTCTTAAGTCTGTCGTTCGGAGCCGACTTTAAACTGTAGGTCCTGGCACTCATGGATAAAAACTAGTCCACACCACATGAGTGCCGCGAAAAGCTAGGTCGTCCTCCTGAAACTGGGTTATAATTTCCAATTATATATGTATGTATGTATGGATGTATGAAACCAAAAATTAATTAAATATTCAATTAAAAGTTTTATTAAACCAATTAAATTATTTCAATTAAATTACAAATATATATTTATATAAATAAGAAAAAGGAGAGGGTTACTTTCAAAAATCCTTCTTTTTCATTGATGATGTATTCTAGCAACAAATTTGTTTGTAAAAAAAACTTCGAAACATTTACAATTATCATTCACAATTTCCATATAAAAATTAATTTTACTTCATATGAGAAATACCATGCCCATTTGTCTTATTTTATCTACTTTATGGCTGATAGTTTTTACTGATTAGAATTTAGAAAATTTTAATTTAACAGTGCTTAAGATATTAAATGCATTCTTTTTTTTATATATGATGTAACTTTGATGTGAACTTATAATGTAATTATTGAACTGCCAACACTTAAGAGCAGAAGAAGTTTTATGAACATCTTTTTCCTCGATACTTTGTTACGTAGTTTTATTATTTTTGGAGAATTTCAATGTAAGCTAGACCTTATAGTTCCAAATCTTCCAACGATATACTACACTTCCCTTCAATTAGAATATTTTCATTCTAATTACACTAATTTCAACCCGTTTAACAGAATGTGTGTGAAATTCAACACCGATTTCCACTTCATTGACAACAACAACAAGTAAACGCTTAATTGAATTACCGAATTATGAATATTGAATATTTAATTATTATTAAAATATTAATTGCAAAATAGCCTGTAAGAAATTATTTCATATACTGAATGAATTAATAAATTACTAAAGAGAGAGGAGTGGTGAAGTAAACAACTACAAGGTTTATTTCAACTGGTTCGTTTAAGGAAATATATAGAAGGCAGTAGCATTTTAATATAAATTAAAAAAAATCACTATTAGAAATGCTTACAAATTTTTTAATTATTATTTTTTTAGAAAATTTTATGTTTTTTTTTATTATATTTGTAAAATTTTTGTTTATGAACTCAGTTCCCAGATTCTAAGTGTTCAGTTTAGTCAGAGAAAACATTCTTGAAAAGGTTAATACCAGAACCTGTACAAAACCTTTCTATTCCTAGGGAACAATGCCCTGGAACACTCATCCAATTCTAACTTACTCTTATTGAACAAGCACAAATGTTAAGAGCACTAGTATATGTTCTGCGTGCTTCAGTGATTCAAAGAATTAATTTCATTTGCTAAACTACTAACTTGTAGCACTAATACCTGAAATCAGCAGCACTAATTCGTCAGCAAAAGCCATCATTTCTACTTCTTTATCAATAATCTCGGATAAAGTTATATTAAACAATAACCATAGAAGGGCGAAAGAACATCAAACTCGTGCCGCTAACCAGCCCCCAAGAGCACAGCTTTAATCTTTTTGCATTATAGTAAGGACTTGAACCGGAGATGGATTTGTCTTACCACCCCCAAGATTCTCGATACATTGATAGTAGAACTAATTTTTATATTGTAAATGCAAGCTGGCAACAAGTACTTTTCTACTAAACCCACTATTACTGAAAGAATGAAAGACACACCAAATTCGCCGGCGTTATTAATAAGCAGCTTCGTAGACTTCTTAACATGCGAGTTGTATTTCTTAGTAGATCTGATAAATGTTTTAAAAATATTGTATTAAGAAGGTCAAGCGCTTTGATTATGTAAGAAAACAAAGGCACTTTAAAATTCTTTCAATTTTCTAAAGAGAATATCAGAAGCACAGTTGACGACACACCATCATTACCCACTGAACTTATGCGTGCTTAAACAAAACTAAGACTCAGTGAATATTTCCCTTACGTAGGCGTACTGGGCAGTAGACGACTTGGTCTTTTAAATTTCCGGTATTATTTTTTAAATATTTTGTTCTTTAAAAATAAATTACAAATAAAATGGTCAATGTTGTTTTTTTTATTTTGAATTCTTTTGTAACTTGTAAATAAAATGCTGTGGCATTAATCCAAACATATGGTGTTTTTATGTTATAAATTCCAAGAAAGTTTATGTTTCTGTTTATTTCAATTTTTGTTAAACACAGAAAAGTAAAAAAATTGTTATTTTTTGTAGTCTTTTGCGTCAAATTTCATTATTCAAAAGGAGTACATAAACCGCAACTCAATTTGTTGAAATCATTTTTTTTCTTTTCTTTTGGCAGAGTTAAACTTATGGTTTCAATGTGTTTTTATTGCACTGCTGCAACATTATTTACACAAAAAATCCTACACCATAATCGGATATTAAAGTTTGTATACTTCAGTAATAAAAATGAATAAAAGAACTGAGATATAATCTTCAGGATAGTCGTAAATAAACAATAAGAACTAAAGAAACTACAATAACAATGGCAATGTTAAAAGCTCTGCAACAATAATAACATTCATGGCAGCAATATTAACTTTTAGTTGGCAATGCTTTACATGTCAACAATAATAATATTAATAATAGTTATGTCAGTACCAGTGGCAGTAACATGACAAGATATTTCAGTGTTTGTAAATGATAAGAAGGAAGTAAAAGAGTGAAAGCGCTTTCCTTAAGAAGATTAAATGAACAAATCATGGTTGCTTTGCACTCCTTCTAAGGATGACTTTCTAAGCTTTAATATTCTTTTAATGAAAATAAAAGAAGTACGTAGTATTTAGAAGAAGTTTTAGCATTTAAGAGGATGTTTTATATATCGAAAGTATGCGTATATTGCTTTCATTTTTTTTTATTGGTCTCATAAAACAAATAGAGTAAAACTTTTGAAGTAGAAATCTTTTAAATATAAAAGAAGAAAAATAATAAAATAAAAACTTTACTTTTTCTTATAGATAATACTCAAGCTTGGTAGTATCTAATAACCAATTACAATTTAATTTTGATAACAATAAATTCTAACTATATACTTATGAATTATATTTCGCATGATATTACTTCCTGAATCTCTTAGAAAATTTTAATAGAATAGTGCTGAAAAGGATCTGACTGATGATTAGCGAGTATCTATCTGGTAGTTGTACTAATTTTTGGATACTTATCGAACTCGTTTGAAATATTAAAATTTTAACAAAACTGTTTTGTTTAAAATATTTAAAGTCGAAATCAGTACAAAAATTATATCAAATTACATTGAGATATGTTTTCTTCAATAAAAACTTGCATTGAAAACATTTTGAGCGAAAATAATGGCGAGCAAGAGCAATACTTGCTTACTTCCTTTAACGCCATCTTCAAAAAAAAAAACCGCTCCCATAAAATTTCCAGTCTATTCTACCAGAAACAAATTATCAGGAGCACAGCGCCACCTTCCGGGAAGATAACAGCTAACCTACTACCGACAGATGGGATAATTGCTGTTAATCATTTAAGAGTGAAGGTATAACACTGGCCTTTGAGTGATCAACTGATAGAAACTTGTCTCATTGACATAAGGCGCTCTCTAAAGTTGAAAGAAAAAATCTATCTATCTTCAAATTAAAAAACAATGCACTGCATGAGTAGGGGTTTACCCATGAGCACAGGGTTGTCAGATAATTTTCAATTTTTATCCCCAATTTTGAAATTCATATCCCCAAAAATCCTCAAAACCTTGATTGGTTCATCCCCAAAAATCCCCACATAAACTGCATCAATAATTTTGCATGTATGTACATATTTTTCATTTGATATGTAAATTTTAAATTTGGAGACAGTGCAGATCAACGTAAAATCTTAAGGACATTCTTTTTAAACCAACCCCTCTTGCTCGTTTCGATGTGTGTTTCGGATTGTTATTTTGTTGAAATACCGATCGCTGTGCCATTTTATATTCAGCATAAGACATCACGATGGTCGTTTGAAATATTTGTATAGTATACGGCATCTATTTTACCTAAATTCTAAATAGATGTCCTGTGCCATATTATGGAAAGCATTCCCATACCATAAATAGATATAAGTGGGAAAATAAGTAATTGTGGTCGGACGAAACTAAAATTCGTTTGTTTATCTACGAAAGAAGTAATTCAGCTGTAGGAAGACTTTCTAATATTGAATTCCTTCACAATAAAACCATTAAAAAAGGTGGCGGAAACATAATGATATGGGGATTCTGTTATTTATATGAAAAAATAAATCAAACTAAAACCAGGAGCATACGTTGCAAAAATTTTGTATGAAAGTATGAGTTTTAAAGAAGTTTATAAGCAAGTCTTGAAAATTGAAATTCTTTCATCGTGTGTTCCGAATGTAAGAAGCCTATAATATATAAGTAATTAAATAAGCAAACATATTTTAAAAATCGCCGAAAACTTGCGATCATCTCCAATAAAATTCCCATCCCCAAATGAATTTTTTCATCCCCATTTCAGAAAAAAAGTCCCCATTTTGGGGATAAATCCCCTAATCTGACAACACTACATGAGTATTGGTCTTAAAAAAAAAAAAAAAAAAACGTCTACAGTTTGTCATAGAGACTAAGACCATATACTCGATACAGTGGTTACAAACCAGAGTTTCTTGTGGTTATCGACACCGCAGTCTGGTATATCACCCAGCAGACTACTGGCGTACCTGAATATTTAACTTATATTAAAATTGGCGCTTACATTAGGGGTTTTCAGAAGCTTTGGCTTCAAGGTCTTCTTATAATGTTTCAAATTTTCTCACTCTCATACATAAATATATGCACAGTAGCCTAATGCAAATTTTCTATTAAAATTGTCAAGGAATCTATTCATACCAGTAACTCTGGTCATAGGTATTCAGCTTATAACTTGCCTTCGAAAAAGTGGTTATAGTGGTTAGAGCGCTCGCACAAAAACTCAAACGGCCCAGGTTCAAATCCCAGCAAAAGTGAAAAAAAATTTGAAAAGTTAGTTTGTGTTTTTTTTTTTCAAAATTATGACTCAAAAATAAAAGGTTCCCTTCCCCTCCGCCAACCAAGAAGACAATCTGCAAAGAAACGCTTCCTGACATTCCACTCTATTCCACCTTAACCAATGTCAACAAAAAACGAATGATCAGGAGAAAAGCGCTACTTTTTGGGAAGTAGCAGATAACAGCTAAACTTACCTAGCGAAGGCACTCACCACACAATCAACATGTAACGATGAGGCAATTGCTATTGATAATTTAAGGGTGAAGGCATAATACTGGCCTTTAAATGATTAATTCACAGCAATTTGTCTCATTCCTAAGGCGATTAATAATAATATAAGAAAATATATATGTATATGTACTGTCCTTTCCAAAAAATTTCAATACAATACACAGCGTTTAGTAGGGGTTTACCCCTGCCTATACTTCCTGTTTTTCAAGAATTTGTGATAGCGACCAGAGCACCTGAATGTCGTCGGACATGTAAACCATTGTGGCAATTATAACTGCACAGCGCCCGTCAAGCGTAAGTCTATTGAAAATAATCAGTTCTGTTTTGTGTGGATTGAAGCCTACATCACCCAACTAGTATCAGTGAGTGATCAGTTTCAAGGCAGATTGTATGGAAAGAGTCAAGGATTCCCGAATCAATACACGAAAGCACAATGGCCAGAGAAGAGGCAGGAGCACTACACATTACCACGTACCGCTGCTTATCGCACTTTTAAATCAGCATTCCCAATAGAAGCAGTAAAAACTATCTCTGAATGAAAATTTTTTGAAGTTCTTAAGATGTCCATATAGTCTAGTAGTGAAAAAACTTATTCGCTAAAACCTTCTCAATTCATTCTACTAAAGAGATAAATTAATGCTTTACAAAACCTCCGCACGACTTTAATTTTTTTTCTAAAAATAACTTTTATTTCTCTCTTTTCTAAACAATTTAAGAATTTCCAAGAAAATCTATTCAGTTCACTAATAATAAAAACTAATTATACTTTTTGATTTGAACCTTTTTCTTCTCTCTATTCATTTGCGGTTACTAAAATTTTTATTTTATAAACATTTATTGCTCTCATATTTGTTAAAAGAAAATATGTTTCCTTTGCTTACCATAAAGTCGTTTAGTTGTTAAATTATGTAGTGATTCAAGAGTACGATATATAAGAATTTATGAATGGGGTTGAAATAAAGGACTTCGATTACATTTTTATTAGTTTTATTTACAACAATAATTGTCTATTTGTCTGAACAGCAGACATATGTGTTTGGATTTAATCCCTGGGGTAGTATTTTTATATAAAACTGTAGTAAAAAGCATTATAATGCAATAAAATTTTATGTGAAACCTTTAAGAACAAATTATTACTTAAAAGGTGTCAAGTGTTAAAGACATTCACAATAATGCAATAAAAGAAAAGGAAAACTTTAATCCCTTTAAATATAGTGTTGTCAGTTTAATATTTTATTTTATTACTTATATGTTAAAAAATAATTAAGGATTTTATTACTAGAACACAAAATAATTTTATTATATTTGAAATTTATTTAATATTAAATGAAATCACGCATATTGCAAACATTTTTAAAATCTGGTATCACAACTAAATTTTAGTAAATTAGAAAAGGAATCAAAAATAGAAAAAAAAAAAACTATATAAACTTCACACTTGAAAAAACAACTCAATTGAGTTTAAAAATATGTTTAAAAACTTTGAATGCTTCATCTCTTTCCTTGAATGAAAGTAGAAACTTTCAAGTTGAATGCATAAATCTGACACCTCAAGTTTCTTTTTCAGTTCCTGTTCACTGGCGCCAATTCAAAGTTATACGGATGTAAATAGCAAGACATCACTAGCTGCAGTTATAATAAGAACAAACAAAATTTGTAAGCAGTTTGTCACATTGTGAAAGAAAGGCAAAAACAAATTCATAAAATTATTGAAGACTATATGTTTTGTAGAGGAGTAGGAAATATTTCTCAAGAAAATTGCTTTTTTAAATTTTAACAATTTAAAGTCAATAAAATATAAAAATTTTTGTGTACAAAAACTAAAATGTTAGTAAATGAATTAAAAACAAAACAGCTTTATATAACCCATCAACTACCAAAATGAGTCCAGTAGTGATAAACAAATAAGTTTGTTTTCTATACAACATTAGTCTAACAGCCTGTTCAGAGCAGATGCCAAGGCTGAAACATAAATATTTAGAACAATTTATTTTAGTTTACTTTTTTCAATTTTGCTTGCTTGCTTGCTTTTAGATAAAGAAAATAGGAAAAATATTAACAATATAGTAAAAGCTGAAAAAAAGTTCTTGCTTACCTCGTCAAATCCTCTTTTTATTACCTTTTAGTCCTTTTTTAAATATAAAAGAATTCCTTCTAAAGTAACTTTACACACACAGTTAATTTAAAAGCCTAAAAATGGTACATGTACACTGTGCTTTTATTTTTTAAATCACATGTAAAATTAATTTTTGGTTACAAGACAAAACCTTAAATGTTCACCAGAGCCAAAAAACCTGTATGAAAGTAGAACAAGGGCACTGATATTTTTCAAAACGCAGGCGGCTTAAGTGAATTTATTTTCATCGTAGAAATCTGGGACCAGGACCAATCGAGGCGTATTTGTTTTCTGATAAAAATGATGCAAAAAACGAATTTTCGATTTTTTGTTAGTTATAGCGTTCTTGAATTTTTGCGACGATATAAACTTCTTTCTCTATCAATGATTATAGTGAGTGTAAGAAAATTCTTTTTCAAGCCCAGAAATGACTACATAGTGGCATGCCTTAAGTTAAAATATTACTTATAATTGCCTTAAATATCAATTACTTAAACATTTTTCTTTATTTTCTAATAAAGTAATCTTAAGGTTGCCACAAATTAAGGTTTTAAGGAAATAAAACAAAGAAAACAAAAAAAAGAACAATCTTTACTCTAAACTTTGTGTAAATCCTTAGGGAAATTAAGCAAAAGTAAGCATTTTGTGATGACAGCCTTTGAAGATAGTGACAGCTTGTGATTGCCATGAAACTTCTAATATGTTTTTATTTAAAATAAAAAAATATTATGTACAAACATATATGGGTTTTGGAAATTAAAATATTGAGAGATTTATTTTGTTAGGTTAGAGTAGCGAGGATTTACATATTTGTTAAATGTTCTATAAACTTATCAACAGCCTACACTTTTTTACGGTGTTTTGAAGTGTGTATTTCACTGCTGTTGTATTCAATTCTAGAAAATGTTCATCAGTTGCATCACATAGAGATATATAGTCTAAAACGTCTAAAACTGTGCTCACATTAGACAATTATTTGCCGCAAAAGTGTAGCCACTATGATAGTTTAATAGCTTGTTTATTAATTTATTGATGTAATTCCAGGTAACTTCTCATGAGTACTAAATATTTTTTTTCTTTAAGACCAATACATACATAGTAACTCTCAGAGCTTTTGCCAGAAGACTGCTGAGAGGTAGTCACCGAAAGAAATATTTTTTTGAAGAGCCTGGAGTCGAACCCAGGGCCCATGTCTTAGTAAGCCAACACACTAACTACTAGACCACGGCGACTTTAAGACCAATACTCAGCGGTAAACCTATACTCATGCAATACATTGTACTGGAATTTGAAGATACATAAAAACTATACCACGACCCCCCACAATGCTTATGAAAACATTAGCGGCCATATGTATAATGAAAAGTTAGCAATTCGTTAGCATATGGGACAAAAAACTGGCAAGTTTATAACCCACTATAGACTGATAGTATTAAAACTTTTCATACCTTCTATTTGATAACTAATTAGAGAATCCAAAAAGTTAATTATATTGTACGTTTGAGTAAGAATTTTCTCGTATAGGAATGACACACTTAGCAACTGTGTACAACGACCTGATAATTTTTTATTATAAAAAAGCTGTAGATGTTGTCTTTCAATCTCAGTTTTTCCAAAAATTGTGTTGATTCATACAAGTACATACTTATATGGGCAATTTCAAAAATTTTCAACATTTGTTGAAACTGAGTTCAGATGCTTATTATTTCTCCAGTTTTTCGAATTGACCAAAACGGTCAAAAGGGAATGGTAGGCCACACTAGAAATCTGGGAAATTCAAAATTTCAGACCACCAGTTCTTTATTTTTAAAAGTTATGGGCAATCAAATATAGAAAAGCTCAAAAAAAGGCTTGAAATTTACAAGAGTTTTTTCATATTTCATCACTTTTCTACTTTTAGTTTTAAATTTCCGATGCCCACTGATATAAAATAAAGTCACCAGACTTTGTAGATATTTACACTATAAAAGTTATGCGAATACTACTATTTGGGAAAAAGTTGTATAGCGGTTCATTTTTGAAACCAAAATTTTCCGATTTTTTAATTTTCGCAGTTTTTTCTATAGCGTTTTTGCGCCGTTCAAGAAAATTGCATTTCGTCAACAGTATTTATTAGATGGTGTAATTTGCTAAAATTTGCGCCATATCACGTCGATGTCAGGCTGCTAGTTGCTGAGAACGATGACCTCAGACTTTTATAGAATTGGCGTAAATTTGTCAAAAATGACAGTTTTTCGCGCTTGACATTTGCAATCTTATTTAAAACTGGTTTATGTATTGCGTGATCTAAACTTCTTAATAACTGGCACCTTAACGTCAAGAAGGCGTTAAAATATTTTAAAACGCAAAAATTTTATAAAAAATATAAAACTTTTGCGAAATTTCATGATTTTCTTTCGCGTTTTTTTAGTTAATCAGTGGTTTAAAATCAATGTAAAGTATTGGAAATGAAGTGCGGCGGTGAACTAAAGCTCATATATAAATACGGTTGAATTCGGTCCATATTTAGCGGGTACAGCGGCATTTTTCTTCAAACACATTTTGCTTTGTGACATCTGCAGTTATGTATAGATTCCGCTGTGATTGACACCAAATGAAAGGTTTTTTGAAGCTTGATAATAAAACCGAATAGGCATTAAAAATTTTCATGATTTTAAATTTTACAGATCAAAAAAAAAAATCCTAACCTCAAAAATAATTCTTATATAATTTTTGTTGTTTTTTAAATTTGCAAGTTAAAACATTGTTTTTCTGTAAACTAGTTATGCGGTATATAAACACATATTATAACAATCGGTGAAACATTCATATTTTTGCAAAAATTCGCGTTTTTTTAATGTTAAGGAATTTTAATTATAATTGATATTTTTTATGTATTTTATCAGTGCATTGATGAATTTAGAATGCACTGATGAATTTGAAATGCATGCATCATGCATCCATACAACATTTATTAAAATAAACCAATATATTTAACTTTAAATTTTTTTAAAGAAATTTAAAACTTAAAACCTCCATAACTTTCGCGCCGTTTGCAATAAATGATTAACGCGAACTGTTTTGGTATGCTAAAATATCACCCTTCACGTGACCAAAGCGTCATTCGTGTCATCCAAAAAAAAAAATTTGGAAAAAAAAAAAATCAAAATGTCGAAAATTTTTGAAATTGCCCATATACTCATACATATACTATATATAAAAATTAATTTATTTTCTAACAAATTTGTTTCATTATTATGCAACATTTAAGCTGAAATATTTTTTTTCATCGCAAATTCAATAGAATTTAAAAGCAAACATTTTTTGTTGTACATAATCTGATTTAATATTACTTTAATAAACTAATTCTCACAACTCCCATTATAATTTCTAATTAATTATGTCATTTGTAATTAAAATATTTTGCTTTACAATTATAATATTAAAACTAAGAGACACCATTATTAGCACAGTAGGATAATGATTTAAAATTCACAATCAATACAGCAAAAATAAAATAAAAAAAACAGTAGAAAAAAATGCATATAAATTGGTTTCTAATAAAAACTCAATTATTCGTTTAATATATCGAGCCGTAACCGCCAAAAAAGCGTAACCAACATAATTTTCGATTTTCGTTTTTTTCAATAAATGAATTCATTGACACTATCTGCATCATCTCCTAAAATTTCATCGTCATACAAAGTACCGTTACAAATTTAGAGCAAAAACAATTTTAGCGTAAGTGCACAATGTTTGTTTGTTTACATTATTGATGACCGCAGACTGTTGGTTACACTAAAATTCTCTTTTAAACCTAAGGTAATAAAAATATTTTTTTTCCATTTGGATGTTATATAAGTATCAATTTATAAACGTGTTCTTCTAGAAGTGCGTTCGATATGATCTAGTACCATACAGTGATAGAGATACATCTTCAGATGTAAATTGTTCGAAATCTGAGACTTATGAAGAAACATGTGTTGGAAAAAGAGGATATAGAAAGCAAAAACATACCGAAAAGACTGCAAGAGGCTAAACTTCGTGATAGAGGTGTTTTGCCTGACCCATGCCAAAATAAAAAATGTGGGAATTCATGTAGCTCTAAGCTTACGGATATTGATGGAGTACAAATAAATGAACACTTCTGGGGAATTGGCAATAAAAAAAGTTTTTTATTTTTGTTCGTACATTTTTATCCACAACGCAAAACATTAATGTTTATTCGGATTCTACACACCTTAGTAAATTGTTGTCATCGCATAATAAAATTTTAGGAAACCAAGGTTGAGTTTTATTAAAAAATAATAATTTCTTTTTTATTCTACAACGATTTTGTAGCGCCTGAAATCTGTCGTTGTTGTATTAAAAACATAAGTACTATCGAATCACTTTCTGATCCTAAACGCTCAAAATCATTCCGATCACAATAGGTTTTATACACAATATTATTTACGATATTGGGAACATTATTACATATTTAACTCAGAAAAACGCGATTTTGAGTTATGTCACTGTTGCAACAAATGAGCGATATATATATACAGTATACAATTGTTTTTCTAAAAAAAGATTTTTTAACTTAACTGACACAAATATCATCAGTAGGTTACAAGAGTGACAGCGAAAAAAGCGTAAGCGACAAAAATTACCGTTATTATTCTAAAATGTGAGCAATTTTAAATGTAGTATATAAATCGTGAAAAATAACACTTACATACTAAATTTCATGAAAATAACTGCAAAAACAACGAAGATATTAAAAAAAAACCTTCTCCTTTAAAATTTTATTTTTGTTGGTTACGCTTTTTTGGCGGTTACGGCTCGATATATAATATAAAATGTTATTCAAATTAAGTAAGTTTTGATAAAGTAACATTTTATATTTTATATGATGAACTCTATAACAATTTGCTAATTCAGTTTCGAAAGACTCATTCGAAATATTAAAATAATCCAGTAAATATTAAAATATTTCTTAACACAAACTTGCCTTGCCTTGCCTTGCTATAAAGAGTAAAACCGACATACAAAGTTTAGATAAATAAATGTTGCACATTAAGTGGGCAGCTTACAAAATCTAACAAAATCTTCTTAAAGTAATAACTGTAATATCATATTGATGATGCACTACAAATGGGAATGTTTTTTTTTTTTTGTTTTTTCATTTTATTACAAGAATGTTATGCATGTGGGTGCTAAAAAAAAAAAAATAAACAAGAGAGGATGTAATAAAACTTTTGCAACAGTAAACATTTTACTGCACATGCAAACTTCATATGAAGTATAGTTCTAAGAACAACTTTGTAATCCAAAACACAATTTCTATGTATTTGTGTGATATTTACAAGTAAAAATTTTAATTTCATGTGGGCGCTGACGACCTTTATTTTGTAAATGTCGTCCTCTTTAAAACAAAAGAAGACAACTGGGAGTGACTGAATATATGTTTTTAAAAATTACATCTTCGGTTGTTTGGGAAAAATTTAAATTGTGTGAGAAAAATATTAAAAAAAAAAAAAAAAGAATTGAACCTTTAAAATTTCTAAGATAATTGAATTGGATTGTTATCCCCAGAATATACTCTGTGGATTAATATTAAATATGTAACTCTAATTAGAAAGAAAGCACTAGTTTAGGGATAAATGTCCGAAACTGAAAACACTACTAAATTGCAAATTTGTGCGGAACTAGAAAAGCTTTTATGTGCTTTCGAACTTATTAACTTTCAATTTGACTTACATTGTACATTATAAGTGCTGTTAATGCCGTAAAGCATGATGTGTACTTCTACCTTAATTGCAGGTTCTAGGCGTTATTGAGTGAATCTTATTTCACTTTTTAAAATTAATAATACATTCTCGAAAACTGAAGTTATCAAGAAAAAACATTTTTTCCATGTTTATTCTTTAACAAAAAACTAGAAAAATATTATCCGAAATATTTCAAATAAAATATTTTGCTTTGGAATTTTTGAAACTTGAAAATTGTCGAAAGTTCTTTAATAATATAATACAGTAATCCCTCGAACTCCGCGGTAGATACGTACTGATAAATCAGCGCGCAATCCGAAATCGCGCACTGTGAACCCTATTTTGTATGAAATTAGGGGATACGTTCCAAATCCTAAAATTATCATGAAAATAAAAACTAAAAAAAAGACTTTATTCAATATTAGCATAAAGTTAAACATTAACATAAACAAAAAAAAAATAAAAATTATTAATTAATTCATAAAAATTAAACGAAAAAAAAAAATCTTGGAATCAGTTCATTGGACATATTAGTATGTACATAATTAAAATGTAAATATGTAATTAAAAAAATCTTTAAATAAGTTAATTTTCATCTTCTGATGAATTTGTTCTGTTTTCTTCCAATGGTTTCGTAAAAAAACTTGTTAATAGTGATTGCTTGAAAGTAACAGGGGTGCGTAAGTTAAACTTGGTTTTTTTCTGCTACACAAACACTCACAATATGGGATAGTATATGGGCACATCACTGATATATTTTTGTACTTATTTTGCACGAAATATGTACTCAAAAAAAAAAAAAACCGCGCTGCTGCGAAACTTTTGTCGCGCAATGCGAAATTTTGGTGGTAAAAATAAAAACGCGCAAGTCCGAAACCGCGCAGTCAGAAAACGTGCAGTTCGAGGGATTACTGTACTCGTATATATAATTCATCAATATTATAGTGCACTTATTCCATTTTACGGCATGTAATTCGGATAACAACAGATAGCTTTTGGACAATGTTTTCTATTACTAATAGTGTTCATCACATGAGTGCCAAATAGTGTGCACTAAATAAGTCGCCCTTCTAAGCAACTGGGGCCTAAAATCTGTCAAAATGCCATGTCTAAACCTTCAATTCTGCGAGTGGTACTAATACTGATATTGAATTTTAATTTCAAATTTTGTTCTTCTATGAATCCCAATTTTGATTGAATGGATGCATTAATAAGCAGATTTGTCATATTTGGGGTAAAGATAATCCACAATCCCATCTACTTTTATCGAAACACCATTGCATTCACAGACAATTACAGTTTGTTGCCCTTTATGAGTTGGTAGTTAATATGTCTCAAAAACATTAACGCTCAGACAGATTCTATTAATAGTAAACGATATACGGACATAATTAAAAATTTTGTTGTACCTCAATTAGCGGGTAAAATATGTAGTTCTAATACGTCTATGTCGCTTGCCAAATACCTCACGCCTTGCTTCTCGTAGCACTCATGTTGTGTATATTAATTTTTATCCATGAGTACCAGGACCTACAGTTTAAAGTCGACTCCTAACGGTAGATTTAAGAAGCTTTTTCATGGCAATCAATTACTCCCAGAGTTTTTGCCAAAAGACTTTTTTCATATTTCTTTTTTCAAGATGTCAGAGTTGAGATTTGAATCTTGAGATATCGTCTTAGTAAGCCAAAATACTAACCACTAAACCACGGCGAGTACTAAATTTAAAAAAAAGGCCAAATTTATCACTTGTAAGATAAGTAAGTGAGTGAATAAAAAAAAAACAAATATTTTTTACGTTTTAAAAACTTGAAAATTTGATTTTAATATTTCGATTTTAATAACACTTTTTTCGGTTTACAAAACATACCCGAAAAAAAAACATATAATATTTTTTTAAGAAAGAGAAAAATTAGTTCAGGTTGCAATTGCTGTCAATTTATTTTTTTCAGTGAGCATTCTTAAAGCACGTAATATTTTTTTTTATTTCTTTTTCTTTTCACAAAAAACGAAATGATAAAAAAAAAACACAAGACACTGAATGTCTGTGTTTTATGGCATTTGTTGACCCACATCGGAAATGGTTATTTTTTCCGGAAATAAATAAAATAAATTACTTTTCATTATTTCAAATTTAGAGTAAAATGTCATTTTATAAGAGAAATACAAGTGCACCAAAGAGTACGAAATAAAAATATTTATTGCCAATAATCGCATATTTTTAACCAGTACATGTATTTCTCTTGGAACACATTCATTTCCATTGATTACCCAGTGAATGTTATAACACATAAGATATAAGATTCACTGTTTGGCTGCAGTGTTCATTTGGGAATTCATTTAAAGCAAAGATGCCCAGTAGTGGCTGATATCAGCAAATTAAACTCACACGTATACTTACGCTCTTTTGTTTGATCGTCAATCAACCAATAGGAAATCAGCATGTTGAGTGGGAGAGACAAACTACACTTGCAAAACTTCTGTGTCATAATTTTTTTTATCTCACCAATACTACTACCTTGGGAATCAATGATTTAAAGTGTTCACAAGCAGTGCTCACTATTTCGCACATTCGTTTGACAATAAAAAAATGCGTAAATTATAACTTTTTCATAAATTATAACTAGTCCCGCTGGCTTTTGTTCGCCAATTAAGCCGAAAATTAGCCTCATCAGTCAACACAACTGTGCGAAGTGAGCACTGACTTTTCAATAAACTCTAAATAATATGGCATCTATATACATAATTACGTTGTTTGTCTGGATGTATGTCCAATTCTCTTTTCGCAGCTTTTTGAAGCCGTCTGACATCGCAGAAAGCTGAAATTTTGTATTCCTAAAGCTCATTTGCTTCACATGTGCAAGACGGAGCCAAATTTTTTATTTTCCGACTGTGATCAGTGGGCTTTTGTAAAATATGTTTAAGCCTGGCAGGGACAGGCTTTATGACTAGTACTGAACATAAATTTCAAATATTGACAGGAGTGCGACATTTTCTTTAATAGTAAAATCTTTGGCAATTTGTATTGGGCCTAAAAGTACCTTCCGTTTGGCTAAAAGAAGGATATATAGGTTATATTATAATCGACCTCCGATCCAAAGAATAAACCACCGGAGGTCCATTTTAATGCGGCACAAAACAAAAATGATCCCACTTCTTTTCAATCAACAATACTATGTACACTTAAATTTCTAGGCAGTTCCGATAACAAAGACGCCGGTATAGTCTACAAAAACATCATAAGGTAATAAAAACAGACCCAGTCAGTTTAGTCAGTTATTACTATCTCGAAAAACGCTTGATAATGGTACACAACTATTTACCTTTAGAAAAAACCGCTAGGCCATCAGCATAGAACACTGCCCACTATTTTCTACGTTCCAGTTCTACTAATAGTGCATTCAGCATAATAAGCTATAGTAGACTTGAAAGCAACCGATGTGTTTCTATACAAATGACGATGTATTTACTTCAGTTATAGCCACATGCAGGTTTTAATGTTGTCCTTCACGGCAAGAAGGAGAAGAAGTGCTCTCAATACAAGAAGACGTACTGAAGGCAAACTTTATATTCTTCAAGGAGGACTCAATTTTCTTTACAAGTGTACCTATATACAGTGTATATGCTATATATCCGAAAGTAATTCCCCACGGTAATGCTTCTCATATTAAAGAAAGAAAGACAGAAAGAAAATTAATAATAAAACAAATTAAAAAAAGGGTTTTTGTTCAAATACTGATAAACTACAATGGCGTTACATTTAGTGTGATTAAAACAACACATTTTGTGTACTTTGACAAAAGTTTTTAAGTTTCATGTCTACCTTGAATTTCTTTTTCTCAAATTTATTTCAGACTGTTCACCTCTAATTGTATTCTTACAACTACCAGCTAATTATTTGCCGAGAAAATACATATACGGTGCTGTTCAAAATTAAAAACAAAAATTATTTTTTAATAAAATTGAATTTTTTAATAGATTTCTTGCGTTTTCCTTTGTTCTCAAACCCCGAAAGACACACAGAGATAAAACGATAAATGGGGATTTATAATAATAAGAAAAAGGAAACATCAAGAAAACATACATCAGTAGAAAATTCCTTCAATTTTGCATTGTTATCCTTTAACAACAAGGAATAGAGTAAACGACACGTTCTTTATAAATTTTTTTGGATTTGAAACATATTTTTGATTCTTAAATGTAATCTATCAAATATGTATGTAGACAAAAAACTTTGTTTGTTTAACGAAAATTGATTTTGGTTTGATATAAAAAATAAATCGACGAAGAAAATCATTTTTAAATTCTTAAGGGAATAGTTAAAATCCAAAAAAAAAAAGAAAAAAAAATTAAATTCCTTTGTTAAGGGTTTATTTGACAAATTATGAAATACTTAGTTATAAGTCTATTGAAAAACAATTAAAAATATTTGGCATCTTAACACAAATATTCTAAATCTTTGAAGCTTCTAAGAGACGTTGGAAATTGTTTTAATGTTTTCTAGCTTTCTTTTTTATATGCTTTATAAGAACTATTATAACGTTGTGCTATATTTCTATATTACTTTTCTTTTAATTTGCTTTTATGTGTTTTTATAATTAAGTAGATTGTGAAATTAACTTTCATCCACGTTTTTGAGTTGACAGGTTGCATGTGTAACATTTAGACCACTTTCATAATTAACACTAAATGAATTCCATATAATGTTGAAATTACAACCACTATCTAATGGTTCATTTTTGACAATTTCGTAAAAATTACATTGAATAAATTTAGTTTAAACTAATGTGGTATGAAATAACTGATAAACTCATTTTTTTTTAATTTTGACTTAGACCACTTTCATAATTATGGGCACATATAAGTACAATATTTAAATTAAAATTTAAAACTTTTTCCTATTAAAATAAATTTAAAAATGTTTGGCTTAAATGAAATGTCCATGTTTCATGCAGTCTTTCTTGCGTTATACAAAATTTTTTATTTTAAATCCGTTTAGCATCCACAGCGTATAATTATGGCATGAATTTATGAAATACAAATATTACTCATACGCGCCCGGTGACAAATAATTTTGTTTTTTTCTTACTTATTTACCTAAGGAACCCAAACATACACATATCGTCACAAGATTTAAAGAACGCTGTAACTGAAAAAACCTTAAATGGTTTACCAGAGCTAAAAAACCTTTATGAAAGTAGAAAAAAGATTCTGGTATTTTTCAAAATGCAGACGGCGTAGTTGAATTTATTTTCATCGTAGAAATGTGGGACCGGGATAAATCGACGAGTATCTTTTTTCTGATAAAAATGATGCAAAAAAACGTGTTTTCGACTTTTTGTCAGTTACAGCGTTCTTTAGTTCTTGTGACGATATGTATAGTTTCTCATACAACATTTCCTTTTAAATCTAAACTTGTTACTAAAAACCAAGATAAGACGTTAGTTATATATTGAACTATTAATTATAATTTATTGATTGTGTTTTCATATTTCCAATTATAAGAGAAACACACTGTTTTTTTTTCTTCTTGGGGTTGATAACAATGTCATAATAAATAACATATTCCACCTAGAAATCATTTTATTGTAAATTATTAAACTTATTTGTCGTAAAAATGATTTATTGCCTGAAGATAAATAACTTCTGGTCTCCTGTGTTGACCTTTGATTTTTTAAATATTGATTTATAGAAGTGATATAATTAAATATTAAAAGAAAACAACAACTCTTTGCAAACAATAAGATCAGTCAACTTAATTTATAAGTATTTCTTTTTATTTCTTAAATATTTCCTTTTATTTCATAGCTTTCACCGAAACCTTTTATTGTTCTTTGTTTACTGCTTTTATTACATGCCCAGTAAAATGTTTTCTTTTCTTCCTCTTTAATAATTTTGAAAAGAATTTTTCTTCTATTATTATTACAAGAAAAACTAGTAGAAAAATATTCCTTTACTTTGTTAATAAAACTGTTTTTGCAATTGTAAGTAAAATAAAATACCTTAATAAAATAATAAATTTACAAGTATTTTCCCTTTCACAAATTTAATAAAACTGAACAATTTATGAAGACGGCAAAAGCAAAAAAAGCATGCGGGAGTATTGCAATAATATTTAAGGCACAAACTTTGTTTTATTTCCTTTACCAATAAATCTATCATACGCAGATGTTTCTGTAAGAAATATTTCTCAACAATATTTTCTTTATTACTCATAATTTGTTATGATCAAACAAACTATCAGTATACTTTGTATGAGTAGCACGTGGCTTGAAAACACAAGTATGGATGTTATGCAACATACATACGTACTCGAATTTATAAGATGGGAGATGGTAATTAAAATTAAGACCACATTAGCAGAAACTTTTGACATTAATTTATTTATGATAAGTTTGTTTATCTTGCGACTTTTAACTTTAAACCCGACATTGCAGAGTACAAGCGGATAAGGTTTTATTATTTTTTTCGATTAAACTGACATTTCAAAAACTTAAAACGCAATAGAAAAATAAAAATGATAAGAAAAAATCGGCTTTGTCATTGAACGCCTTAATTAGATCTTATAGTCTATTAGTAGAGGGCTATGAAAGATTTATTTTAATTATAATTATTCAGAACCGACAATAGTTACAAAAGTGTAATAACGGAACAAAACTGAGAAAAGAATAAAATGTAATTCCAATATATCGGGTGTGTGCCCTGAAACGAAATCTTGTGCGGTATTAGATTTCAACTGAGTTTGAACAAAATTTTATAACAAAACAGATTTTGTTTTGTGTGGAAAACTTATTTAAAATCTTTTGATCGAAATCTCGATAGTCAAAAAATGTATTGCATTCAGTTTTCACAATTAATATTGACCTTTGTATATATATATTTTGTATATTCAGTATTTTTAATATTTTATAAAAAACTGGGCTTTTTAGGTCACCAAAGTTAAATTAAAAAAATTATTATTTTAATTATTTTTCATCCAACGTTTCGTTGAAAGATCCCAACTTCTTCAGGGATGTTTGTATTTTTTATTTAATTTTGGTGACCTAAAAAGCCCAGATTTTTATAAAATATTATAGGTAAATACAGAATATATAAAAAAATGTATGTAAAATGAATGAATTGCATAGAATCAGTTAAATTATAAATTAAAGACTAAAATTCCTCTGAATAAGTTTTAACGAATTATTCATGTTGTCCGATTTAAAGAAATGAAAAATTTATTTATTTCTGCTTTTTATTTTATTAAAAATTTTTTATTTTAATTCATCATTCACTCATCAACTTAATAATAAAGTTAAAATGTCCATTGAAATGACAAAAAGTGTTAATAGAGTTCATCAATAAAGCTGCATTTTATGAAATGAAATTCCCAAAAGGAAAGAGATAAAAGGAAATGTAAATATGGAATGAAAATTAAAATATTTTCATTTTTATATTTATATTTACATACATATGGATGTGCTGTTGGTTGTCTTTTAGGAAAAGAGAACAACTGTATTGA
The DNA here is from genome assembly GCA_963576795.1 of Metopia argyrocephala. NCBI lineage: Eukaryota > Metazoa > Arthropoda > Insecta > Diptera > Sarcophagidae > Metopia > Metopia argyrocephala. Next base: position 3,179,400 of record OY756208.1, read on the forward strand.
CAATTTTTTATATCAATTGAAAAATAATAAATGAAAATTAATAGAATCTGTGACAACAACAAAAAAAAGCAGAACACAAAAACACTTCTTTTTGTGAATTTAAATCCATTAAAAAGCCATGTTGTGTACAAGTATTTAACTTCCATTTTTATTCTTTTTTATATTATGTTTGTGGATTCAATAATTTAAAAATTTTAGATAACTTTCAGAACGGCTTAAACATTTTAAGTTCGTTTTAAAATAAGGAAATAAATTATCAAATTGTATTAATAAGTTTAGCTGACCTCATTATTGATTAATATATAAGCTTTTAATTAAGCTTTAGGTCGATTAAAAAATTATTTTTTCGATATTTCGCTACTTCTCTGCGTAGCTTCTTCAGGAAATATCGAAAAAATAATTATTTAATCGACCTAAAGCTTACTTAAAAGCTTATATATTAAGAAATAAATTATCTTTTACCAGTTACAACATACTAAGTTGCTATGTTGACAAGGAAAGACAAACAATATATTTAAGTTGCTTGAAATGTATACAATGTAACAAATCCAGTAGAATTTAAAGGTCGCAATGTCTTGCATAATAACAAATTGTAATTCATATGTATGAATGCCATCATACATATATAAAAACGTATTTCCCCTCTCACTAATAAAAATATACATAAAACTAGCACAAACTATCTTTTACCCTATTTCTAATTTTCCTTAATGATCTTGTCCTTTTAATCTCAAATCCCATCTACTCCTTGGCTGATGACAGTAGGATTTGTCACTCATATTCATTTGATCGTAGGCCGCGCCTTTTGAAGATCAGGGTGAGAAAGCAGAATATGAATAACACACTTTCAAATGACCTGCAAAGAATCTTTGAGTAAGGTCTAGCGTAGAGGGTCGAATTTAATGCGCGCAAGGCTTAATTTTATTTTATAGCGCATAGACGTTGTGGTCATTTAATCTTGCCATCTGTGACTATGAGTACTATAAATATTGACGAGGCTGACGCTCTTGATGTTCTGACATGATTTCCGTTGTAATAATCACATATTTCGAGTGCCGAAAGAAGCATTTAAGTGCCTCGGTTTTCTAAAACCGTGCAAAAAATACTTCACTCCATCTGACCTTCTCAATATTTACAAGACCTTCATCTGAGATAGTTGGAATACAACTCTCATGTATGGGCCGGTGCTTCAAAATCCATTTTGTGGCTACTCGACTGGATATAGGAGAGAGCGGAGGTGCTTATCAGCGACGGTAGGGTATCCAACTCTATCGATACGTTGGTGCATTGTCGCATTGGCGCATTGTGCCGTGTGTTTCTTTGTTCTATCAGTACTAGCATGGGAGGTGGTCTGATGAAATAAAGGACTTGATTCGGCATAATCGCATATTTTTGCGGACTACTCGTACCTCTCTCAGAGCACACTCTTTTGTTGTTGATTGTCCAGTGAATCGCACAATGCGTTATAGAGAGAATTTGTTCTTTAGTCACACCGCTCGTTTATGGAACAGGCTTCTAGCGAATGTTTTTCCTGTCAATTACAATATCGATAAGTTTAAATCAAATATTCACAAACACTACTCGCTCTTTCCCCCATCACATAACATGTTTACCAAACCAGCGCAATGTACTGCATGAGTAGGGGCCGTGCCCTTTTATAGAAAAAGAAATACCAATACTTGTTTTGAAGTGCCATCTTTCGGTCTGTTTTGAATGTTTCGTTGACTTTTGAAATACTGAAGGACACTGTTTTTAAATTAAACAAACAAGTGAAGAAAAGCTAATTTAAATTTTAACAAACAATTAACAGCTGGGGGATATTCCCAATATCTTTTAAAACTTTTTATAGGTTAAAAACAAATTATAAGATTTAATAATGCCCTTGGAATAAGTTAAATTTAAAGTAAAATTACAGTTTTATTAATTTAGGATGGATTTTAATTCATTTATAAATAAAGCAAACTGATGATAATCTATTGAAAGAAACACACCTTTTTATGCTTAAAATTAACAGAAATTTAAATAAATCTTTTAAGTTTTTAATTACAAAAAAAAAACAAACCACCAACTGCCTTTTGGGCTTTAGAAAAATTGTTCTGAAAACAAAAACTCCAGCTAAAATTCAATCTAATTAAGTGTCCTTAAAGACAAAGTTAATGGAAAAGAGTTAAATTTCACAAATAATCAGTATAAATAAGCGGTAAATCCCAAAAGAGACCTGCTAAGAAAAGACTTTCAACATTGTGAGACTTAATTAATTATTATTTTTTTTCTTCTTATATTTCAACTATTTTTGTTTGTATTAAATAAAAACAGGAAAAAGATATTTAACAGAGTTTTCTTTACTATAAAAAGGTAGACTTTTAAAAAGGTACCTTTTTTTTTGTTTTGTTAATTTTCCCCTTACTTTGTGTTCTTACTAGCCAACAAAAAAACTTGAACTGTTGAAAGTGTTGTCTAACCAACACTTCAAAAACTTCTTCAATAGCAACACTTAAGTGAAGAAAAGAGTAAAAAAAAAACTTTTTTTTGGTAAAAAAAAACACCATAGGATGTTCAGTGAGATGTTTAGAGCGAGCATAGGCCATTTGTTATTTAAAGTTAAATAAGTTTGAATATTAAAAAGAAAAATTAGAGAAAAGGATTAAGACATTTTTTTTTGTAGCAAATGAAAATAAAATACCAAATGCCTTCCAAAGTGTTTTTTTCGGGCTAATAATTAAGAATTTTTGTTGCTTTCTCTGTTGTTTTTCAAATTTTCGAATTTTTTTAACTCTTAATCTTAAACCTACCAAAGGTTTCTGTTTTCTCTATCTGAACTTAATAAAAAATGCTTTTTTTATATACTCGTACATCAAGAGTTTTAAAGATTTTATTGTATTCTTTTGAATACAGGCAAAGACATTTGTTATATTTTAGGCTTGACAAAATTGGTTGTTTTGTTGTTTTGTTTTCTTTTATTTATATTGGGAGTCTCAACTCAGTCAATATAATTTCAATTATAGGGATTCAACCCCCACAATTTAACTAAAATGTGTAATATGCAACTATCACGTGTTATATTCACCGAATTTTTATAAAAAACTAAGAATAGGTGGGTGGTATAGTGGTTAGAGCGGTTTTTTTCAAAATTTTAATTTAAAAATAGGAGGTTCCCCCCCTAAGAAGACCATCTGCAAAGAAACCGCTCTCCGACATTCCACTCTATTCCACCTTTACCAATCAAAAAAAAAAAATTAATGATCATGAGAAAGGCGCTACTTCTTGAGAACTAGCAGATAACAGCTAAACCTACTTAGCGAAGGCACTCACCACACAATTAACATGCAACGTTGAGGCAATTGCTTTTGCTAATTTAAGGGTGAAGGTATAACACTGGCCCTTGAATGATCATTCTATTCTAAGTTAATTCTATTAACCCATTTCCGCCCGCTATACTATATATAGTACACAACTTAAAGTTCAAGTAAAAATTATAAAATGCAGTTTTTTGACTCGGGAAACGCTTTTTATCAATCAATAAGAGTACATGCAACATCCACGTAGCTGTTGTACATAGTTTAATGTACATAGTTGATGTACATAGTTGAAAAATATCAATTATGGGAATCTCTATTTTGGCTAGTTATCTAGGAATCTCCATTTTGGTGATTTATTTCTTGTGAGATTGTGAATGTTCATGTGGTTTATTTTACATCAGTTAACTTTGAAGAACGTTAAATAGCAGTTTATTTACTTGATAACATCACATTCTAATAAAAGCAATATAAAACAGTTCAGTTCGTATAGAATTTTTTGAGCTATAGCATATTAAGTGCTGCTGTACTAAGCTTAGTACACCTCAAAAAACACAACTCACAATATTTTTTTTTTTTGGTTTTTTTCTTTTACTGTACTGTAAAAAATTTTGTTTAAATCTAGTAATAAATATTTAATTTTAAAAATTGTTCTTGGTTTTCATTTGGGCGTCTATGGGTTAAAGTTAATACTAACATATGCATGTAAAAATTTCTTTCAGTGTACATGTCTTTGTTTTTGTAACAGTTTCTTTTATTTTCTTAATTTTTTACTCAGAAGAGCTTAAATAATAACTTTGTTTTTATTTTCACACGTACTAAATATGAATATAAAAATAAAACAAAATGTTGAAAATATTTGCAAAGTATTCCAAGGGGTAAAACAGACCATCAACAAGATACATACATACCCACATATATACTTTCACTCGTAAGAATAACTATTATCGTAACCAAAAGCAAGAACTTTAATAAGTATTCAGACCAGCTTCACAAGCAGTAATTTTTGCATAAAATTGAATTTGAAATTTAAGCCAAAAATATTGCAAATTTTGTTTAATGTTATACAAAAAAAAAAAAAAAATTAATTCTTTCAAAAGCACGTATGCAGTAGACGGTTATTAAAATGGAATAGAATTACAGAAAAATGTTTTTGTTATTTTTAAGTAATTGAAAAAAAGAAAAGAAAAATTAGAACTTTTTTGAAAAATATTTTGGCAGTTCGTTTTTTGAAACAGTTTTCTTTTCAGTTATAAAATTCTTTTATTTTATTTTTTTATTATTTTATTTTTGAATTCTTTATGGTCTCAGATACTTCAAGCTTTTTATGTTGCTTTACAAATTCGAAAATGAAAGTTTCCTTTATTGTCTACTTTTGTTTATGCAGAGAAAATGAATACTTTTGATAACACACAGGCCCCGAAGACGAACACATTGAGTGTACCTTTATTTCTCAACTTGTGAACACGAAGATAAAGAAAAATAATAATTGTTTTTCCATACGTAATATACAGACATAGAAATAATTATAAGGTACTATTTAGTTAATCATAAGTGTCACTTTTAAGTACTAAATAAATATTTTTGAATAATTTTTTTGCAACACTTCATTAAATATGAAATTCTAATGAAATTTCTATTTCTCTCATATCATGATCAAGCTTTTACTTTTATTTGTCAAAGTTTCTGATGAAATAATTACAGTATAATCGCAAAAAATTATAAACTCCTATTTAATGGAATAAAGCAATAAAAGAATAACAGTCAAATTCATAATAACTCCTTAATTTAGGTTTTATCCATACATTAGTTATGAGACGTTATCTGTCTTATAAGCTCAAAATAAAAAATCTTATTCATAAACCTTTCATATGAGCAAATTAATTAATAAACGATTTTAATGTCATGCTGGCAATACCATGATATTATTTCAGCATAGTGATGCACAATAAAAGCTATCGGTTACTTCAGTAATTGTTTAATATTCATAAGAATAATGTAATGGTAACACAATTATACATAAAATAGATATGAATGAAGTAATATTTACTGCTGTTAAAAAATAACTAAAATAAAAAAAAATTTCCTTTGAAGCACATTTTTTTAATTCATGTATAAAGTAATCGAATACTACCATTCTCTTTTTGGTTTGTGCATCACTATTCTGTTTACATTTATCTATCTCAAAATTTGGTAAAATGGAATTGTAAACTTGAGAGAAAGAGAAAGAGAGATTTACATTCGTAATTTCTACAGACACTGTTGACAGAGCCTGTAAAGGAAAGAGATCGCATATGTAATACAAAATAAAAACAATTTTTTGGCCATTTCGAAATTTAATTTTGTACAGAGACTGCAATCATTTGCTATTGTACGAAAATTTTTAATTATATGAATTTAAATATGTACATACATATGTATCTATACTTACAACAATATAAGTTTTATTCATTTTAATACTATATTATTCCACTTTTATTTATACAATATCCAATCTAACTCACAAATGTCGTGTTATTGTACGGTTAAAGTACCTAGAAACCTACAATAAAAATTTCTTATTTATAAATGGTTTATGAGAGCGTTATGACACTGTTTCTTGTTTATGAATACAAAATTAAGAGATTTTGCTAATAAGGCTCTTATAAGCACGTTTTATCTCATTATGAATTGGACTGTAAATAAATAACCACACATATGTATATTAAATATGGTACATATAGATATTATTGAATGTAATCCCCGTTATCACGTTTTTGTATTATTAATCGACATAGGAAACCAGCATATAATTTTTCTCATTTCTGAGAAATAATTTCTTTTTTGGGCTACTTTTCTTGAATAGTCAAGAGTAATTCCTGACAATTTTCTAATTTTTTTTTCAAAGCTATTGCCAGTGATTTGTTAGTCGTTATTACAACTTGCCTATAAAGTGTCCGATAGTAAAAGGTAACTTTGATTAACGGGAGGAATAAAGTGACATTTAAATGCTTTTCATTATTACAAATTACCGTTAAAATAAAATTTATATTTTTTAAAATACGGCAATACCGGAACAAGAACCGATTACTTTTGGCATTATATTTGTTTAAAAGATACCAAGTGACAACAACACAAAAAAAATTTAGAAATAATGCACAAAACAACTTAATAACAAAGAAATGTGTTTAATTTTTCATTTTTATTGAATTTATTTCTTTGTTGACAAAATAAGCAAAATATTTTTGTACATAATTCAACGAAAAAAAAATATGGCAACCTCAATAAAATATGGTAAGCTCAAAAGTTTAAGCCTCACGTTAAAATTTAAAGCTAAGGCAATCTTCCCAATAACTTTATCGGTCACCTTCAGGTTAAAGTTTAGTTGTAATAATCAAAAGCGTTTTATCTGTCCCATAACATCCCACCTTTAACTAAAGGTAAGTTGTATTAATGGACCTTACTGGGTTGTCTTCAAAACTGATTGAATTTATTGCTTACTTGTGGTATTTAGTAATTTTTTTTATTATATTAATTAGTAGAATGTAGATTAGAAATAATTTCTTTACTCCATTGGTTTTTGTGGGATTCCAACCCTCGATCATCAGAGTGGCAGTCTTGAACACTAATAATTAGCATACTGGGTAAATATTATTTTTTAAATAAAAACAAAATTGTATTCGCCGCAGACTAATTGTTAGTGTGTTGGCTTACTAGACATAAGCTCCGAGTTCAAACCCTATCTCTGACAAATTTTTTTCGTTCGGCGATTACCGCTTAGCAGTCACCTGGCAAATGCTCTAAAAGTAATTGATTGCCACGAACAATCTGTATGTTTGTATTTTATCTACCCTAATCCTATATACTATCTACCCTATATATTTACACCTTTTTCCAAAATTCAATAACGTTTTTGGTGTTCTACATACACCAAAACAGAGACAAAACACCTTTAGTTATTAACAAAATATTCCTATACCCATATACACAGGTAGGGAAATTAAAATAATTTGCCAAATTACCCTCGTATATCCATTCATAGTTGTTGTTTTCTGTCATATTTCAAGTGAATTAAAATATTTTATATTTTGCATATTTTATTTCGTGGTATGTGTATATGCATGCCTGATGATTTGTTATGTACAACAATTTCTATTCACACACAACACACAACACCAAACAATGTCATCATAGTCATAAGCTTCCTTAAATAAAATTTAAAACTCCTCAATTTTCCAAGTATTGCAAAGCACTTTTAAAAGGAATGGTAAATGTTTTAAAATACCGTGTACGAGTATATGACTTTTGTGATATATAAGCATGAATACAAATTTCAATTAAATTAAGAATAAAAGTAAATTATTTTTAAAACGTGCCACTACATATATTTTAAGTGTTTTTAATAGCTATTTTTTATATATGCATTTTAAAAATGTTTAAAGTAGAAATTAGTTTAATTTGACAACCGCTACAATGGTGGACGTGTAGTTATTAAGCCGTGTTGCCGTTAATATACATATATTACATTTTCGACACGTTGCACACTGGTTCAGCTTCATACGATTGGTGGCATTAAATATACGGAGTGGACCTAGAAACTTGAAAGTTGGCACAGAGTATTATATTGACTAAATTAAGAAAATAAAATAGTTTAATGAAAATCAGCCACACCCATCGCCCACCGCCCATGGAATCAAAATGGATATTTTCACATAAAACCTTTCGTGTAAAAGCAAAAGTTTGAAAATTTAGTACATATACTACTTAGAAAAAACAAAAGACGCATGCCAAGTTTCATTTAAATCTGCCACGCCCATCGCACCGTCTTGCATTCTGTGTAGGCGGTACTTTGGTGACTAAAATTCGATTTTTTAAAACTATTTTTCACAAATAAAATAATACCGTTGCAAAGAAGAGTGTTTCACTGAGACAAATTCATAATTTATTTGATTAAAAAGAAATATTTTGTCTTAGAAAAAGTCTACAGAAGTCACTTAAATATTGTAAAACGAAAACTGAGGAAAATTTTTACACAGTTCAGTAGCTTCATATGTCAGATATTTTAATTGATAACTTTTCAATGCCGTTTTTATTGAAATATAAGACTTCCTTTATAATTAGCAGAAAAAGTTGTTTAGATTGCGTATGTAGTGTAGGAGATATGACCGAATTAAAATTGCCTTCTAAGCCTCAAAATTTGCAGTTTTTCTTTTAAATAAAAGATAGGTCTGGTTATATTCACCTTATTATTGAAACCGAATGAACCCTAAAAGCCTATTCTTTGAATTTACCCAAACAAAAAAATCCACAAGTTTTTACAGATCGTTAAACAAACTTATGAATTTTCTTAAAATGGCCGGGAAAACTGCAGACAAGTTGCAATAAATTCTGTTGCAGAAAAATGCAACCCTAGAAGTATTCAACAGATTTTAATACAAACCTCTACTGCAATTATATGATTGTGAAGGAAATTTTTCCTAACTAATTTTAGTTTTTTAAACCGGAATTGCTTAGGGACAAAAACGGGCAGCTGAATTTTTAATAAATAATTAGCTGAGACTTCAGGCTTTAATTTGATATAAGTATCTGGCTGGAGCTCGTTGGAGCTCATAAGATGCAATCCATAGAATTTGGAGAAAATATATATTTTTGGACAATTTTTTGTAATAAAAAAAATTATTTTTTTATATTTGAAAATTTTTTGTATTTGCATATGTATCATAAAAAGCTTCCAATTGTATGAAAAAAAATCTTTTTAGTATCATTACAAGAGTATTTTAAAAGCATGAAGCGATAGAATGTAGCATATATAATACGGTCATTTCAAACGCATTCACTTAGGTCAACTTTGAATGTCTCTGGACAAAAAAGTAATAAAGATATAAGCCTAATATTTTTGGTAAATGATAATTAGATTGTCTATTATAAACTGTAAATCAGGCAAATCAGAAGGCATGAACAAAATGAATTAATGCCGCTCTTGAACCAGTGTGCGTTGTAGTGTGTAGCCTGTTGTCTTGAATGTGTTTACAGCATTAAAGTCTTAATTATCAAACTGTCTTATAACAAAAATTTTATAAGTCCAAAATAGTTTTTACGATTGCTTTAGATAATTTAAAAGTAATTTTGATTTTACTTACTTTCTTACTTAGCTGGCCATAAAAGCTCGTAAACAGATTCCGGTCTGCCTCAACACTAATCTCCTACGTCATTTTTATTTTGATATTATTTATTTCAAATTAATTAAATTAAAAATTTAAAAAAAAAATTTTCAAACACTTGAGTAATATGTTCACTTCCCACATTATTACCACTCTCACCAAAGTTATAACAATTTATTGTTATCATTTTGAATTGTTTTCATCATTATTATTACTCGTGTAAACAAACCTATGGTGTAGTAAACTTTTTCTAGAACACATTTTCAAAATTGTTGAATTAATAAGACCAAGTCTTTAAGGCCAAGCATAATAATTTTCATTTAAAGTTTTGCAAATTAAATTTAGAATTACAGAAATATTCGTTTGACATTAAAAATTTCTATATTCAACTTTTAGTTTTTGTGTGTTAATTATGACTGAAAAATAAATTTGTTTCATATTATGCAAAATGAAATGCAATGGCATGTTCCTGTGTGTGGTGTGTGGCATGTTCATGCCTACATTTAATGCTATTTAAATAACTCGTACTCAGTGTTAACATTATGAACTCATTTGAATACAATTTTCTTTTTTTTTTTTTTTTGTATTTATATTTACCTTGCGGGTACAATTAAAATTTACAGAATTATATGTTGCAAATGCAAAAAGTAAAATAAATGTTTAAAGTTTTTATTTGACAGTTCATGTGCACCATATAGCATACCAATGCAGGTACATATGTAGGTGTGTATGTGGTAAAAAGTGCGTTCCATTTAATGAAAAGAGAGCAAATAAAATATTGTGGATTTTATAATTAAAATGCTAGTTTTAGCACAGTTATTTGAATACTACACGTATGCATAAATATTATCTTTTCTATCTTTATTTTTAGAAAAACTCTAGTTTTTGTTCAAATTTTGACACTGCACTCAGTTTAAATGTTAGAAAAATTTTGTCAAGAAAAAAAGAGTAATAAAACAACAAAAATAAAAGTTTATTTTATTTGAATGTAAGTCAAAGTAAAACTACAGTTTAATTTAAGAACTTTATATACATAAATTAACAGTGAAATACAGAAAACATTTTGTAGAATTTTAAATTTACATAACTGTGGACTTTTGACAAAATAACATATTTTATAAACAAAAAATTTTACAGAAGAATATAAAATAGAATAAAACAAACAAATTTATGTAGAAAGTTTTGTTTATATTTTAATAAAAAAAAAAACACAAAAATGGTAGCTGACATTGAAAAAGTATCATAAAAATTCATTTTGTTTTTAACAGAGTTTATTTTAATAAATAGTATTCAAAACAAGAATAAAAAAATAAAATTAAATTTCAAATTTAATTCCAAAGGAATAAGATAAATTGCTTCTAAGCATAGTTAAGCTTGTCGCTATGGCCATTTAATTGATACTTAAGCCCAGTACTTATAAGACTTTACACGTATTCAAAAATTGTTTTAATTTTATTTATTTCACTATAAGGGTGACCCAGGAGTTTACTGGGTAGTGTATTAAACAGCTTGGGAGATGGTTGTAGGTTCAATTAATACCAGAGACTGTACTCTGTTACACTACATTGATCATAAAGTCTTGGGCAGTCTGCCGGTAATTTTTAATAATCAGTCGAATAAAACATGTATTTGACTCCAGTTCCAGTACAGTCGAATTCGAATATAAGCACACCACAAAAAGAAAAAATCGGATATAAGCAAAATATGTATGTATGTATTTCCCTTTGTTTTCTATTCAATTTCAAGGTAGTCCGTTCAAAAGAAAAACCGCTTCAAATAAACCGATTTTGCGTTAAAAAGCACAAAATTGTAAATACGAGTATTAAGGATTTATCGACGAGAAAAAAAATTTAGAATTGGCTTATTTCTATTTTATTTTGTGCATGCCTTCATTTTCAAAATTTATTTTTTATGGCAAGAATGTTCATTTATTACTAAAATTTTTTATAATTTGTCTGTTAACTTTGTCAGAATTTGAATTTTTCTAAAACATATCGATTAGTTTTATTTTTATTTCAATAATATTTTAAGAGTTTGTTTAAACGAAATAATTTTGCATTTATCCGAAGTCTTTTTAGAGAAAAATTCCGGTTATAAGAAAAACAAATCGTCGTGCGGGAGTTTATGTGCTCTATACGCCATTTGATATTTTTTTATATATCTCGAGTTAATACTGCCACTTTAGGTTTTCGACAACAAATTTTTCAAGTCTGCAATCCGTTTTCGGATATCTTGTCTAGTTTCGAGGATAGATAGCAGAAAACGGATTGCATACCAGAGATTGACATGAATCGCACCTAAATGGCAATTTTTTGCCTTTTTAAAATGAGTATTGAGCTAGCAATACACACTATCTAAATGAATGCTGCTATTCCATGATTCAAATAGGTATGTCTTTTGCTACAAAATGCTTGTAGTTGCTTGCAAATGCTAAACACTCCAACCAATCACAAAAGCAGTAAGTATGCTTGAGTATTTCACTGTTTAAATGTGAAACCAACTACGAGCAGAAGAAAAACAATAACACGATTGTAATGAAAAATAATGCAGTTTCTCTTATATTTTTAATAAAATATGCTACTTGTTTTTTATTTGCTTATTATTATTTATTTATTTATTTATTTATTTACTTTGTTTTTTATTTATTAGTACTAAAAACGCATGTATAAAAAGTAATAAATATTATAAACAAAACTAAATTTTCTATTTCTTAAAAATGAACAATTTCTATTTCTAAAAATAAAAAATCAGGTAATGTTTATTTCATTTTAAATAAAAAAATAATTAAAAATTTATTTTCTCATTTTTATTTTTAAACATTTGTTAAGAAACACATTACTGCGGTTAAAAATTAAAAAAAATTATAAAAAACACTGTTTCAGTCAAAGGGTTTAACCTCTTGTTAGTTGAGCTTTAATGAATCATTTGAGTGTTTTGTATACAAAGGAGTGTTTTGTATGTTGTTATTGCTAATGGTATCTAAAAAAAGATTAAGAATAAACAATGCATTTACAAAAGTAAACTCTACAAGCCGTTGATGAATAAAAACAAAACAAAAGCAGTAATAATATGAATAGGCAGTAAAATCGAATCAACTCATGTCATTCTCTGTTGCATACATACATAAATACATAATTGGCCATTATAACCCTGTGCCAGGATTACGGCCTAGCTTCTCGCAGCACTCATGTTGTGTGTGTAAATTTTTATCCATGAGTACCGGGACCTACAGTTTAATGTTGACTCCGAACGACAGACTAGAGAAGCTTGTTCATGGCAATCAATTACTCTCAGAGATTTTGCCAGAAGACTGCTAAGAGGTAGTCGCCAAAAGAAATAATTTTTTTCATATATCTTTTTTTCAAGATGTCAAAGCTGAGATTTGAACCCGGAACTATAGTCTTAGTAAGCCCAAACAATAGCCACTAGACCACGGGAGACTACAAAAACGGATTGTAGATTTTAAACATTGATGTCTAAGGTAGTAGTATTGGTGAGAGTGACGAAATAACACTGGAAGAAGTTCTGCAAGTGTAGTTTGTCTCTCCCACTCAACATGCTTATTTCCTATTGGTTGGTTGACGATCAAACAAGAGAGCGTAAGTATACGTGTGAGTTCAATTTGATGATATCAGCCACTACTGGGCATTTTTGATTTTAAACATTTTGGTGTCAAAAACCTAAAGTGGCATCATTAACTCGAGATATATAAAATGGTGGATAGAGCACATATATTCCCGCACGAAGAAATGATTTTTCTTTACATTTTCTTATAACCGAATTCAACTGTAGTCCTGTAGTCCGAGTGACCTGACCTGTCCTGACCATATTCGAAATAATCATCAACTTTTAAACTCCCATTTTTTCTAAGGACAAATACTTTGTAATAAGTTAGTTGACGTTTTCACATTACGTTTCTTTTTTTGATTTACTTTAATTGTTATACATTTTGTACAATAAGAATGAAAACAGTTTTTTCACTACCCTCTTTAGCCATTTTGTCCCATTAGTCGACACGTATGGCCACACGGTGGTTAGTGATGTCCTCGCTTAAAACTTAATGATCTGGAAATCCGTTTTCAAATCCCAGTCAGACAAAAATATCTAATCTTTGCAAAAATACTCAAATTTAGTCAACTTTAGTTCTGATCTAATTTAGGAGTTTTATAACAAACCAAAAAAGTAAAATATATTGGTGTACTTATTATTTTGATCGTGTGTGTATGAATAAAAATATACAAATTTCGTCTTTTTCTATGACAAGGTGTGTATTACAAATATATTTATAAAAGCCTTTAATGCATTGACTATCATAGTTAATACTCATATCATCTCTTAGTGGTTAATAGATTAATAAAATAATCTTTTCATGAAACTTTCGTAATGAAAAAAAAAAAACATTTTTGTTATAAAAACATGACATTTGTTAAAGAAAAAAAAATTATTTTAGTGTCTAAATTTCACAAAAATAAAATGTGAATATTATATAAGTATGCATTTAGTGCTAAAACTGATAATATTGTTTTATGAAAGGACAAAACGTTGTCTTTTATTTAGAAAATAAAATGAGTTGTGAAATCTCTGCTTTAGTAAGATTTTTTTTTTCTTTTTTATAAATTATTCAAAAGCTGTCATTATGCTTTTTGTTTTTAGATAAAGGACAAAAATTTCCATTGACTAATATTCAGTCTATGGCTTATCGTATTGTTATGGTTAATAATTGTTTACATCCTTTATCCTTTTATTTGTACAAATGGATTATTTGATTCTGCCTATATTTGTAAAATAAAAACAGAAAAAAGAAAACAAAAAATCTGTGTTTGTGTTGAAATATTGAAAACAGAAATTGTGTTTTTCTGCACATTATGTACTCGTATGTATGTATGTGAGTAAATACTTTAATCGACACCATATTTAAAACACATAAATTGTGTAACAACTGGTGATAATGTTTGAAGATTTTCAATATAAATAAAGAACCATTAAAGCAAAAATAGAAACAAACTGATGAAGTGATAAAACCCAAATGTAAATTGTAAAATACATTTTGTATAAATTGTAAAAAGTTTTTCTTTTTTTATTACTACTTAATTTAATGAACATATTTAAACATGATTTTTGAATTTAAGTGATTTTCTACAAATGTATACAAGTATAAATACATTTATCATGTGATATGATTTGCGTAATAGAGAATGCAAAAAAACACATTTTATTTTATTTGAAAAAAAAATAAATAAATTCTATTAAATTAGGGTATTTTGGTTGTTATAAAAACAAAAGTTTGTAATCTGAGTACTGTTTGTTTGTATACTTGTAATTGAACATTCAATCGGCAAAATAATAAAAAATAAATAAATAAAAAATATTTTATTGACAAGAAGCAATAACGAAATTGAATACTTTAGTTGACTGCCATAGAAAGTAGCAATAGCACTAATAAATATTTAAATATCTATATATGAAGTATACTACAGGGGTGTATCTGTTGTTTGAAAACAACTCTCAATATTATTTATACTTACAAAAAATAATTATAGATTTTTGTTTATAACTTCTTAAGTAGCAACTCTTAATTTTTTGTTTTCTTACTTTTTGTAACAATTCCATGGCGTTAAATCATGGAATTGTCTTTTCAAACAATCATAACTAACAACACTAAATAATTAACTTGAATTACTATTTTTATTGCGTTTTCACACTTATCTTAACGTAGTTTTTAAATTAGTAAACGGATATGTATACACTCTAAAACATCGTAAATAAAACATAAACTTTTTGGAGCCAACTTTTATTTGAAGCAGTAGTACTTAAATTTGAAACAAACACAACAAACGAAATGTGACAAGCACCCACTATTTGTCATGCAAACAAATAAAAAAACAAAACATTTCAAGTTTTTAAATTATGCCAAAGACATGAACAAACACCCCGTTAAAGAAAATAACGAATTTTTATTTATATTCTTTTGCTACAAAAACAAACGGAAATAAAAAGGAAAGAAAACATAAAAAGAGAAATTTCAAAAATAGAAAAAAAAAATGTTATTTTTATTGTATGTCTTAAATTAACGTCGAAGGTAAAGGAAATTGGACTTTTGTTGTGGTATACACACTATGCATCACTTGAATAAGGTAATAATAATACAAGAATAATACAAGAAGGACAAACTAATAGCAGGGACCGCAAATAACAGTTATTGCTTAAAAATTAAACTAAAAAATCATCGTATTGGAGTCGACAGACATATCTGATGTTATATATGCCAAATTAATTGTCTTGGAGAGCTCTCACGGAATCTGTGGTGATCTTACAGAAATTAACATTAATTATGACATTAATTGTCATAAAATAAAACTCGTTTTTATAACGGATTTTTTTTACAACTAATACTGATTTGAGACATTATCCTCTACAAATAAGCGATATTTTAGACCCAATGTTGATTTTTTTTAGATGAACAATCAGAATATGCTAATAAACGGCATATACATTTCTAGTCAGTGTGAAGTACAAGTAGCAGCGCAAACATCGTTTAACCACTTTTACGAAAACATTGCCCTACTGATGGAGATATGATGGAAGTATGTTGTGAAGTCGCCTCACATTAAAAACCAATATCCATATACATTGTATATAAGTGTAGTTTCTTTGTCTGTTTGTTTGTCGGTCAATTACGCCTAAACAACTAAACCGATTTTTGTGAAATTTAGAACATAAGTAGATAGACTAAACTACTGAAAGTGCAATAGGGTATGCTTTTTTCATACTTTCAAAAACTAACTACTGACTTTTGTCTTTCTTGAGAAAGGCTAAAGCTAAAGTTTCGGAATTAGGTCTGAATGACTTCAGAATTAGACAGTTGGGCATGGCACCGCCAATACAAACTAAATGCTGATTTTTGTATGTCTTAAGAACAGTTAAAGCTAAAATTTTTAAACTTGGTCTGAATGACTTCACGGTCAAGAAAAATTATTAGTCAAAAAAGGGGCGGAATTGGACAGTTGGGTGTGGTACCGCCAATACAAACTAAATGCTGATTTTTGTATATCTTAAGAACAGTTAAAGCTAAAATTTCTAAACTTGGTCTGAATGACTTCACAGTAAAAAAAAATTATTAGTCAAAAATACAAGTTAAATATTAATTTCTTTATATCTTGAGAAGTGTTAAACCTGAAGTTTCTGAATTTGGTGTAATTGGTATTATAGTCTTAAAAAGTTATCAGTCGACAAATGTGGACAAACGGTAGTGGTAGGTGTAGTGAAGCACGCCAGATTTGGGCTTATATAATAATAATTTACTTTTTATTTGATATTCGGGAGATAACACTCAGTAAATCGTCTGTAGCGCACCAGAAATTACACAAAGCTTAACGTGTAGTGGGTTCACCTATTTCGTAGTTATTTATAAAAAGAAAGAGGTATTCAGAATATGGGGAAAAAATTTCAATGATATTCAATGTGTACTCGATAAATAAATTATCAAATTGTTAAAATAAACTTCATAAAATGACGACTTTCAAATTAAGTTCTCACTATCGTTCTATTTTATTTTGTCATAAAAATATTGGTCTTTGAAAAAACACTCGGTTTCAGTTTCGTTTTCAAATGAACTTCATAACTTTAAAAATATGTTTTATGTAATCTTTTTTTTAATTATTTTAATTTCAAAATAATTGTCCTTTTAGTGGTGCTTAAATTTTTATATTTCTTTTATTTGTTTTACAATCTTCATTTAAGATATTTTAAACAATACAGACGCTAATCTAGAACAAACTTGAAAATTGATTTATAACTACAACAAATCTTTTAAATGTTATTATTTTAGGGTTTAGGGGTTTATTTAGACCAAAAAAAAAATAAACGTTTTTTTGGCTTTTGCTTTTTCACCATTACCTAAAAAGGCAATTTTTGTTGAGCCATTAACTTAATTTATAAAACAAAAGACTTGCGGTTGGGTGGACGTCAACAGCAGGATTTAGTCCAAGTTAACCATGGTTTAAGGTCAGCTTTTTGTTTTGTACATGAAATTTAAATTTTGTTAACACATCACACCCAAAATCAAAATCAGAAAAAAACTCAAAGTTTTACCAAATACGTTGTTTTCCATGAGACAGTTTACAAAACATATCGTTATAAATGACCGCAAAAATTTATTTTTTTTTTACAATAACGATGGTTTTTTTCTTTTTCAACGAAATAGAAGAATTTTATTTTGCTTGTACTGCAGAAAGTTTCTTTGTTTCTTAAATATTTTTTTTTTTGGTTTCTTTGGAAGAAAATTTCAAAAAAAAAAAATTAAAAAACAACAGAAAAAAAAGAAGAAATTGGAAAATAAAGCTACTTTGCGTAATAACTTCTCAAATATTCTGAATGCCCCTTAAAAATGAAATTAAATGGAAACCATGAAGAAGGTTAGAAAATACTACTCGTAGTTTGTTATGGCTAACAGCAATATTGTTAACAAAAAAATTACTTTTTACTACAAAAGTCACTTAAAGAGGAAATTTATTTTTATTTTAAGAATATAAAACAAATACAAATAAAGTAGATATTGGGACAATTTTTTGTTTTTTTGATTTACAAATATTACTTACTTTAAATATAGTAATGCTATAAACACATTTAAGACTACAAGCTACAGAATACTGAATACAGTGATCAGCTACTAACTGCCAAGAATCAGCTAACTTGCAAACAAACAGCTATTAAATATCAAATTTACTACTGAAATTTTCTTTTGTTTTTTAAATTTAAAAATGATTTTTTGAATTTAAACAATTATTTTTTTTTTTTGTAAAATACAAACTTAAATGTCAAAGTCAGAGACGATTTGAGAAAAAAAAAATTGGTGGCTTAAAAAAAAGTATATAGCTATTAAATGGATTGAAATTTTGTCTAACAAGCCACGATATTCTAGTTGGCAGTTCGTTAACCTCAGTGTACAACGACCTGTAACTTTTCGTAGTGATATTACACAGTTACAAATGCAAATATTCCGAATAAATATTGGACTTATTTATTATAAATAAGAATAAAAATAAAATAAGGATTTAAAACAATAAAAATAAGGACATAATAAAAATAAAATTACTCATATTTTATAGAATTAATGTACTTATTTGTTGTTATTTAGATACGAATGTGCTGGTTTCCATATCTATTAACTTCACTTTAAGCATTTTATTAATAAATTTAACTGTATAATAGTGAAAACATCTATGATCGGAAGAATTATTTTATAGTAGTTAGTAATTAGTCAAATTTGTTTTGAATATTATATTGTACAGATGTTTTGAAATTACTATCTAATAAAATTCAATTAGTGGAGTTAATCGATTTTACAAGTGAAGCTTTCATATACACAACAATATGTCGTGACTGATTGATTTAACTTCTAAAAAAGGAAACTTTTAAGCATATGGTATAGAAATTTGGAGAGATAATTATGTGGTTGTAGGGAAGAATTAAAAAAATTGGACTACAAATAGTCTAAAATCCTAAAATGCATATCTTTTGTATATAAAAAAGGAAATATATTTTTAAAGTCATTAGACGTTAAACCGCCAAACTGATTTTCTTGAAATTTTTACAATATTTTTCTGTATGCCAGAAAGGATCTATATGCTATATAAATTTAAAAGATTCTATCTCGGAAGTTCTGCGCCCATACAAAGTAAATATGTATTTGTCAATATCTTCAAAATGGTAACAGTTTTAAATTTTTTAAATGTCATTCAAATAGATTCGTAAGCAGTATAATATACTAATCAGACAATAAGTAGGTGAAATCAGTTAATCACCTCTCATACAAAGTAAGTTTTTACTTAAGTACAATATATCTTCACAGAACTAATAGGAGAGTTTAATGAATTTGCACATAAGTACATATATAGCTTCATAGTCCACTAAATCCCTCAGTTGAAAAATAGCCGGAATTGAATAAATAGGATTTTTTATATATCTTGCGAACGCTTAAAGCTAAAGTGCCTTAATTTGGTCTGAATTACTTCACACCCAGTTATCAGTCAAAGAACGGACGGAATTTAAGATGTGAGCATGGTACCACCCTTAAACGGTAAATTTAAATTTTCTATATATTTATATATACTGAGAACGGTAATATTAATTCGGTGCCAGTATATTTACATGATCAATTAAAAAGTGGGCGATGTTGGATGCTTTCAAATGGTAATAACATAAGAGTAGATTTCTAAATTTAATCCAAATAACTTAATTGTCCGGATAGCTAAGCAATGCTGGCTAAGATTATTAAAAAGACAACAACAAAAAAGATGTAATTCTGATTAATCAAAGTAAGGCGGCAATTACAAAAAATTTAATGTTGGTGAGAAATTGAGGGTACGGAAGAGGGTGTTGTGTGACTTTACTTCGACTAACTCTTTAGAAGTGTATGTATATATAGCAAAGGAAAAATAAAATTTCAATATATGATTTCTACATAAAGTGTTAGTTAAATAGTTGATGTTTGTTTTGTGTATATACAGAACTCGAAGAACTCTGATAAGCACACCGTAGCTTTGGTTGAAAACATGTTCAGTTAAGCTTGTGTACTATTCCTTCAAGGACATAATTTTCTCCTTTGATTATCAAAAAAAAAAAAAAACAAAAATCATTGCAAAAAAATTTTGACTTAATTAAAGACTTTCTAACGAAACAAAATTAATTTAAAATATTATCACTTTTACTCGGATTCGAACTCGAATGCCCAACCATATGAGATTTATTAATTTATATTTTTTGTTCACAATTTCTAAAAGAAAATTAAAAGCAACATATGTATTTTGTAAAAAAAAATATATAAATTGGGAGCCTAACATAATATATATATATATTATATTTTATATTTATATTATATTTTTATATTATATTTTTTTTTATTGAACATACATATATCTGACGAAACAAAATTATATAAAGAAACAATCATTCCCACTTGGGGGATTTAAACTCGGATTTACATTTGAAATTTTTTTTTCAAAATTATGTCTAAACATTAATACTACCGACCACAATAACCAGCAGCGTTAAGACATAAGTCATATTTATTAATTTTGTAAACAACTCGATTATAAACTCGTTTAATTGCTTGTATTGAAACTACAATTATCGTTATTGTCAGATAATTACTTCCTTGTTGTCTTGTTATCAGTATAATTGTTTATAATTTTGACTATTATTAGTTTGACATACTTATATATGAACTATATATATACGTTCGTATGTATGCAAGTACAATTAGTAATAGGATTAATTTAGTAATCATTGTTTCATTTGCGCTTGCAGTCACAATAGCGATTATGTAATTCTAAAATTTATTATATATGATCTTGAATTTTTTAAATGCAACAAAAGAATTTTATAAACAAATTAAAAAAAAGCAACAGAATAACAAAGAAAAATATTATTTGATTTAACTGTTTGTTAAATAAATATATTCAACAATTAGCATATTTTCAGGCTTAATTGGATTTATCTTTATTTGTTTATTTCAGTTTCATAAATGAATTCGTTTTCGAAATGGATTATGAGAGATGAACTACCATCCACTACAAATGTATTAAATTTATTTAAACTCCAGATTAATTTAAGCTTTAAACAAAAAACAAAAAAAAAAAAAAACAAAAAACAAAAAAGAAAAAAATATACAGTGAAAGCAGTATATCTCCACTTGTTTTTTATTAAAAATATATTTTTCTCACTCATTTTTTTATTTATTTGGAGGTTTCACGTTGAGCACAACACACCATTACCCTTGATGATCTGATTGACAAGATTTCTGCCAGATGTTTAAAGAACAATTTGTGACTTCTAGTTTTCCTGAAAAATTTAAACTTTCAAGTTGACATTTTATATTCGACTTTATTTTATAATTTATAAATTTACACTTCGGTGTTGAAAAATTAGGAGTTTGTGTAAAAAATATAATAAAAAGCATTATTTACTGAAATTTTTTTTTTTTTGTATCTTCTTTAAATTTTTTTTGATGTAATTTAATGTATATCTAATGTATATGACGTACGTATATTTCTGGTATGGCTGGAGATAAATTCGTTTGCTATTTTGTTTTTAAATAATCTGTTTCCAAAGGAAAGAAGTACATAAATCGATGCAATGTAGTCGCCGTGGTCTAGTGGTTAGTGTGTTGGCTTACAAGCTTAAAAAAAAATTCTTTCAGCGAATACCTCTCAGCAGACTTCTGCCAAAAGCTCTGAGAGTAACTGATTACCGTGAAAAGGCTTCTCAAATCTGTCATTCGGATTTGACTTTAAACTGTAGGTCGCTGTACCCATGGATAAAAACTGACACACACAACATGAGTGCTGCGAGAAATTAAGCCGTATTCTGACACAGGGTTATAAAGATCAGTCATGTATGTATGTATGTATGTATATATCGTCATATTAAATACAAACGGACGTAACTACACATTTTGTTTTTTTTTTTGTCGAGATAAAAAGATTGGCATTATATACAACAAATAAGTTTGTATGTAAGGTTTTCATATAAATATGTATGTAGTTATGACTTCTTGTATTTAGAAATATACGCACTTCTAGTTACGTCCATTTGAATTTCCATAATAAAATCGCCATTTTTGATCGTATAAATCTAAAATATTGCACGAACTACATGTTTGATAAAACGAACCATATTTAATAAAAAAACTCAATTTCGACATTTTGTGTAGTTACGTCCGTTTGCATTTAATATGACGATATGTATGTATGAGAGTTTAAAATGTAATTTAAATTCTCAAAAAATAAACTAAATTGTGGTTGTAAATTGGAAAATATTGTTACAAGTTAAACACAAACAGGCTTCAGAAATATCATTGAAACTGGCAGGAGCTGTTGTAATTATATAGGGTGTTCCAAAATTAAAGAAACTTAAAAAAATTTATACATATAAAAAAAAATAATTAAAAAACCTTTAGAAATCTGATAGATTTACCCAAGCACAAAGCAGCTCGTTGTTCACTGCCTATAACGTATAATTGAAATACTGGCTTGGCCTAGCACCTAGTTGGCACAGAGTTTAGGCATAAAAATTTTTTTACAGTATGCAAACTTAATACCAATTACATAACCCTGAAGACTGTATTACCATTTTTAACATTTTTGTGTAAAATAATTTGTAGAAATTCTTCTGTAAAATAAAAAAACGTATGTATGTATGTAAAATGTATGTACATATGATACATATTATATAAAAAAGGAACAGAAAACAAATTTGAATGTGTAAATAAATAATTATGAGTGTATGAAATATTTATGAAAGTACTTTCATGTGTAATGGTTTAGTTATACAAATAGTTTGTTAAGCTTTTAATTGTATTCTTATGTAAAGTATTTAACATGTTTTTTTTTATTGTCTGTTATACTGTTCTTGCGTGTAACTATGCTCGTGTGTGTAGCATGAAAAGTGAGTATTGCGAAAAATATAAGCCAGCTATCACCACTTTTTTATGAAATGTTCCCGCATAATTTGATTTTTATTGTGCTTGTATCTGCTTTACCTTTTTCATAGAAATAAGAGTTCCTTGTTTTTATTAATTTATTTTCTCTTCTTTCAATTTCCAGATTGTGCCTGTAGAATGGTTCTTAGACTTCACTAACTTCAAGGAGATAAGTATACTAATTTTAGATACCAAAGATTATATCGTTTCAATATGAATATTGCATTAGTGAGGTTAGCCAATATGTGGTTTCAAAAGAATAGTTTCTCATATGATGCAATCTAAGAAATAAATTAATTACTTTTATTCTAAGTTGCGTAATTTTCCATTTCGATATAGAAAATTGGCTTCCAGATCATATGGTTAATCACTATTAGAAATCTTTTTATTTTAAGTAAAATTATATGCAGATAAGTGTTTGATCATAAGATGAGGAAAATAACTAATGAATCGGAAATAATCTTTTTCCGTTTATTTTGTTATTCAATGGAAAAAATCATAAAAAGGCAAAAAAAAAAATGTGTTTTCTATTTCATTAAAAATTATCCTTAATTTTGCAGCACCCTTTTTGATTTGTTTTGTAGTCAGTATTGCTGTAGCAGTTGATAACATTTAAGTAAACATTTTTTGTTCAAATGTACATGCCTACATAGTGTTTATTAATTTTGCTTTTCACTTTGAAATTTAGCCAAACTTTAGCTCTTTGCTACGAAAACAAAACTTTTTTTCCGCCCTTTGAATTCTTAAACTGAAAAAAACAAATTTTTCGTTTTTGTTTATATTTCCAGTGTTATTTGGCACACAGAGAAGTAAACAAAAAATAAATTTTCACAAAAAATTAAATTTTACTCTTAAAGAGTTGAAAGAGTTTTTTATTTTTAATAAAATTGTTTTATTGGTATAAATTTTAAATATTTTTAACAAAAACTGGAAAAAATCAACATTAAAATACAGATTAGTCTCTTACAACAAGGTTTTTCCTAGCCAAATTTTTAAATTAAAATAAATAAGTTTTTTTTTGGCAATTTTTTAATGATTCCTGGGAAAACATTCCAATAGAAACGTTTTAAAGATTTATTGACTCAATGCTGAAACGCTGCTTGGACCTTATTAAAAATAAGGGTAATTCCACTAATTACTGAGCTAAATAAACAATAATTGTAAGGAATAATTTAGTTTAATTAGTAAAGAAAATGTTTTTTAGGCCTTTAAATTTGGTGGTTTTATTTTTTTGAACAGCAAAATTATTCGTTTTTCACAATATTTTTTTAGTCTATAACTATTTTAACATAAGTATTTATAGTTTTGAATACCACCTTTGGGAAAAAGTCTCCTGTCGAGTCTCTTAAGCAGAGACGAAATGGCCATAGAGACATGCTTATCCCCAAAAACATACATTTCATATTATTACTTATATTATTAAATACAGTATAGATTCATTGTTGTTTAATATTCACTTAAAGCAACATGTTTTACATAATGTATACAAAAAAAGGTTGAACTTGTTCACTTATTTAAGGGTAGTTTATGTATGAAGACACACAAATACACATGCATAGACTTATGTTGAGGAATTGTTTCGGTATGTATAGGTACAAATCTATACATGTATTATAAATTCCTTTTACTAAAAGTTAGACAAAAGTATAGATTCATTTTTGACTAATATTCACTTAAAGCAACATGTTTATATTCATGTATACAAAAAAAAAATGAACTTGTTTACGTACTTAAGGGTAGTTTATGTATGAAGACATAGCAAAACACATGTATAGTATAGACTAGATGTAGATGCATTTTTTCGGTATTTATACTGCGAGTTGAAGTTATTTGTTGCTTAGGAATACACAAACAGAAGTCAGTCCATCTCAGATAGCCGAATAAAAGGCAGGGACTGTCAACTAATTTTAAAACAAATTTTATAATTACGATTAAACAAAAAGAAAAATTATAAAGCTAAAACTAAAGTGAACAAGAAAAAAAAAAAAAAAAACCAGGAAATATTTAAATTAAGAAATAAAAAAATAATTTCATATAGCCATTAGAATTTTTAACATTAGTAAATATAAGTCTATTTACTAATGTTGCATCAATAAGTAAATAAAATCTTAAAAAAATATATATATAAAAAAATGTTCCGTAAACCAAAATCAACTGAAATTAATTACAAATTAAAAATTTTTGTTTTTTTTAAGATTTGAAAGCGAATGAATTTTTCTCATTAACATTACGTCTTTCATAGAATGAATAAAAAAAAATTAAAACGTTTTCAAGTTTCAATTTGTAGCAAATTTAACTTGTTTACGGTTTATAGAACATACCCGAAGAGAAATGTAAATGTCAAATAAGGACTATAATTTTCTCACGTAAACAAACTTTTGTTGAAATGTTTTTCACCATGTTGCCTTGTTTACATGAACTTGACCGCATGTAACACAACTGTAGGTTTTATGATGCTTTAGTGAAATAAAATAGAAACAGTCCCATTTTTGCAGTCCCATGCCCATTAACATGATTCTATGCAACTGTATGTTCAAGGTTAGACTTTGCAGCCATCTGTTTTCTTTGACAAACTGTTGAAAAGTACAGCAATTCGTTTTTTAGAAAAAACATCTTGACAATATTAGTTTGAAATATAAAAACATGCACATGGGATGTAACAAATGACAACATAAAAGATTTTAGTTTTCACAGTTTGTGAACAGTGGTAGTGGTTTAAGTAAAAAAGTAAGAAAAAAAATATTAACATTTTCAACAAATTATAAAAAAATTTTTTATTTCACAATAATGAAATTCTTGGCTGACATTAAGGGGCATATATGTGCCCATAATTATGAAAGTGGTCTAAGTCATATACTTTTTGTTTCGAGATATTTAATGAATTGCATTTAAATAAATTAAAAAATATTTTTACATTATGCAACATTTTTATTTATAATTTTATTAGTCTCAAGTAATGGAAATTTATTATGAATATGAAATTTTGTGCGAATTTCATACGATAATATTGTTTTTAAAGT
The DNA here is from genome assembly GCA_963576795.1 of Metopia argyrocephala. Classification (NCBI taxonomy): domain Eukaryota; kingdom Metazoa; phylum Arthropoda; class Insecta; order Diptera; family Sarcophagidae; genus Metopia; species Metopia argyrocephala. Next base: position 3,205,336 of record OY756208.1, read on the forward strand.
TTGCATTGACTTAGACCATTTTCAAAATTAGCTGAATGTCCTATAAATTACTTAAAGCAATAAAGAACTTTAAGTTTTATTTAAAACAATAATTTGATTGAAATAATTCGTGAACATTAATTAATTATTTTTAAAAAGTAATTCATTTTTATCATTATTTTGAGTATTTAAATTCTCAAAATGTTACTGAAAAACTGCTGGGATGTACTGTAGTAAACTCATAATATCTTTATGTTTTTCTTTCTTCTTACTGCTCTAATGGTGGTGTATAATAGAAGTAATTTAATATTTTTGGTCTTCCTCTTTTAGGTGAAAGATCCAAAACGTGAAATTTAGAATCATCTAAAGAAGTTTTATAGAACACTTCATAAGGTTCATTTTTCAAGAATTTCATCTATTGAATTTGCAGCCAAAGAGACAGATTCGCCCGCGGTATTTGTTTTCTCTTCTTGTTATTGATTCTTCTAGTGATTTCGTTGAAATAAAATCTGGCTGCGACATTCGCTTTATCGAAAATGTATTTCTTGTTCTGCACTTTTCTATCAATTCATAATAATGCTCAGGGTTGTATAAGTAATTTGCTTTTTTTATCGGTCATTAGGTAGAAAGGAATGACTCGATACCAAAAATTCGTAGTATAATTTTTGACTTAGACCACTTTCATAATTAACACTAATCCATAATCCATAAAATGTTGAAATTACAACCACTATCTAATGGTTCATTTTTGACAATTTCGTAAAAATTATATTGAATACATTTAGTTTAAACTAATGTGGTATGAAATAACTGATAAACTCATTTTTTTTAAATTTTGACTTAAACCACTTTCATAATTATGGGCACATATGTGTAATATCAACAGGAAATAACTTATGACGCACAAACACCACACGAGCTGACAATATATTCTAGTCAAGACTGCAGTCACTGCACCGTATAAATTTGTATTATATGATAATGATATTACTACTTGTGCAGTGAACTGAGCAAAAATCTAAATAATTATGTTATTCACTCAAGTTTGTAAAATTGTGCAACGAATTTGTAGAGTCCATGTTGAAATCATTCAGTTGCGATAAGATTTCTTAACAATGAACAATAAAAGATGAAAATATGCAATATGACACATTTAAGGCAATTTTAACAGGGCGAAAGTAGATTAAAATGAAACTATTTTGATTTTTAAATCAAACAGAAAGTATATCGCAGTATTTATTAGGTTGTCTCCTTCGTTAACAATATAAAAATAAAAATTCCAGCATTCCTTAAATGATCAAGGATTTAACAGCATTTCATTTATTGTTTTTCGAAGTACCAAAATATGATTTGAATTCCGTTTTCGAACGAAATTGAACTGTATGATATTGCTGAAGAAATCAATATTATCGTTAGTAATAATAAAACAAAAATTAAATAAATTTGTACAAAATATCTTTTAATTTTTAACCACGTTTTTTAAAATACTACTACTACTATAGCATTAAGTTTAGCAACAGTTTTGAAAAACATGGTAACATTTGCCTTCTATGTTTTGAATCATTTTATACCATAAAAATATCACAAGATAAGAAAGAGGGAAAGAAAGAAATTAAAGAGAAATTACCAAAATTATAAATAATTAAAACAGTTTTTGAATATTTTAAGTGTTGCCGTAAATGTAAGGACGAAAATACAATACTTTTTCATCTTCTACTTTCTGTTCTGTAGAAATCTATGTATGTGTTTATAGAAATGCTTTTGGTTTTAGAAAACATTTTGTTTTTTTTTTTTCCAAACAAATTCCTTCCAATCATCATTATTATGATAAAAACTTTTTACAAATACAAAAATTTCTTTTAACCTTTTGCAGTATTGGCAGCATTAAAAAAAAAAAAAGATATCACTTTACTTTTTTTGAAACTTTTTGTGTTTGATTAGTTAAAAGAAAAATGATTAGGTAAATAAAAGTACAATAAATGAGAAAAAGTTATTAAAAAAAAAACCAGAAACACTTTATTAAGAAATAAACTCTGGTTTTCAAATAAATTATAAATTAAAGCATTTACTTAAGAGTTTTTGCTTAACTGTCTGTCTACCGCAAAAAAAAAATATTTGTATGGTTACTACCTAATAGTTTGGCACTGATAGTTTGCGGATTACGGAAATTTGATTACACAAGAAAATTATCTAAAATAAAAATTAATTGTAAATATAAGGGATAAAGAGTATGAATTATTATTAAATTAGATATAAGTAAACTCAATGTACCTTCGGGTACAACAGACCTGTGTGGTAGACCAAGGGTTAAATTTGTTTTGCTTTCAATAAAACCAAATGATAAACAAAAATAAAACTCTACTTATATTTCTCTTACCAGTAATTTCTAAAAACAGATAAAAATTATTAACTCTAGAACATTGATGCCCAAGGTAGTAGTATTGGTGAGAGTGACGAAATAACACTGGAAGAAAGACACAGAAGTTCTGCAAGTGTAGTTTGTCTCTCCCACTCAACATTCTGATTTCCTATTGGTTGATTGATGATCAAACAAAAGAGCGTAAGTATACGTGTGACTTGAATTTGCTGATATCAGCCACTACTGGGCATCTTTGCTCTAGAAGGTTTCTTGTTCGTTGTTCTTCTTCGTGTCTTGCCGCAATTCATTTGTGATATTATTACGCTCCCATGTTAGCAATCTCGATACATTAAGTCTATCAGTTATCTGTACACGTACAAATGAAAATTGTAACTTCTTCGTGAACTCAGAAATATTGAGAGGATTTTTATTTGTTTTGAAAATGTTGTGCGTATAACTACCATAACGGTTAAAAAAAGCCATATTTAATATACCATAAAATTAGCAAGTTGGCCATCTGTTTATCTTCCTGGAAGAGCTCATTGTACTGCACGGCGTATCCCCTCCGCCTTTCTGTCATATGCGATTTATTAGATATTAAATTGGCTGCTCCTTCTTCATTACATGATATCATGGTATCAATGTTTTCTCATATAATGCTTATTATCTATATATATCGTATTCGTTTCTTTGTCATATTGATCCGACTTGATTTCCAAATTTACCCACTACGTAGAGAGGTATTCTTGTGCACACATAAAGAGGAGACGGCTGCTGTACGTAAAGTGAGCAAAGTAAGTACGAAATGTAAATATGAGTCGTCGATTCGACGAAGTATGACTTTCCTGGGGTTAAAATAACATTTGCTTTTAGAAAATATTTTAAAAGTATTTTTGATAAAATAAAAATAAAACAAAAAAAGAAAAAATTTATTATGAAAACTGTTTATTGAGTAAAATATCCTTTTGGAATAGCATATAAATATATTATGAATTGTTTTATTACTTGCTCTCTTACTATGATTAGTTGGATTGTCATTAAACATACACATAATGATTTTTTAGTATCTATATTATATTTTTTCAAATTAAATTCGAATATTTATGATTTCTAATAGTCTTAAGATCCTAATACTGGTATTCTTATGAGAACTAACATTTGTTAAGGAATATGTACAACACAATTTTTTTTTTTTTGCAAATTAAAAGGCACATATAAAATATTTATTAATTTATTCTCGACTTTATTCACACAATTTAGCTTATTTGTTTTCTTGTCAATATTAATTAATTTATAACAAATGCCAAATTAGTTTTTTTTCTTTTTTACTATTCAAACCTATTCATGCAGAATTTTAATTTATAATTACAAAACAAACAAAAAATTATGTGAACTTTTTTATATTTAATGCAATCCAATCTAACCGGAAGAAGCGAACAAAACTTTTCAAAACAATTGTTTTTTTTTCACAAATTTAATTAAAAACTTTTTTTTTTAAAAGCGCAAAAATTGTAATAAAAACGATTGATTGTTTTCTATAATGAACACAGTTTTCATACTTTTTTTTATTTTTATTGCATGACAAAACGCAGACAATACGAGTAAAAAATAAAAGTAAATTTGTTATTGATTGAACCTTCTCTTTTAACTATTTGTATTAATTTTATAAATATGGAGGTAAACTTTCCGATATATGTATTTATTTGGCGCATGTAATCTTTCTTTTAAGAAAGACTGCAAGAGAAAGTATCTGTCAAATGAATTTTGCACCTGATTGTACTATATTTTGGAAAATTGTTTCTTTTACTTATTTATATTAGTCACTGTATTTTATTATTTTTGTTTTTTGTTTTTTTTTTAATTTTTGGCAGCAGTTGCCTCTAATCTTCATAATTGCTTATACAGAAACCTTAAAGAAAAGCTGTTATGCCATATACAAGTGTAGGTTAAATTCTATATGAGATGTCTGATACAGTAGGTGATCACCATATAATTGATAATCTTAAACATTTGTTAATATTTAGCCAATAAAACACAGAAACTCATTGTATGAAATTTTGTTTGTTTGTTTTGTACGATAATTTATGCATAATTTTCTGCGCAGCGAATGAATGATTTAATTTCTAAAGTTAACCATTAAATATTTTTGTTGTATAATTTAACAGTTAATGCAGTTTAAATTGTTTCAATTTTCTAATAAAATCTATTGAGTTTGGTTTTAAAAGGTATTTTGCTTTTTCAGCATTAATTTTCTGTTCACAAGCTTGTGCTTAACGATTAAAATAATACGAACAATTTACTCTAATTGAATATATTTTGTTTTTATTGATTTTAATTTACATGCCTTAATTAGAGAAATATGCAATCATTTCCTGCGAACATTGAAGAATTTAACGTTATGCAAACTTATTAAAACATTATAATCAACAAACTAAATCTACAAGAGATAAGCTTTTGTTTTGATTTATTTTTTTGTTATTGATTCAATACTTCTAAAGAATAAAATTAATGGTAACGTTTTTAAATTCGTTTTTAAATAATTTAAAGCTACAAAATTAATCACTAATTACAAAATTAATTATTTATCGGTGTTAAATTAAAAAAAAATTATAAGAAAATTATTATATAGAATTATGAGCTATTTTTAAATTTTAATAATGTCATCAGAAACACAAGATTGATATTTAATCATCTTGGGTTGTTTAGCATAAAAATGTTTAACTTTAAATAAAATTTCAAGTTGTTCTTTGTTAACCGCACAATTTCATTAAAAACATATTGAATTCTTGATTCTCTTTCATTATTTTCATTGTAAACGTTTTCCTGTACGGAATAAAAATTTCCTAACAGCAGGATGCCAGACCAAAACATATAAATCAGGCTGCAAACAATTTCAATTTCTTTTTTTGTATATTTATATCATCAATATTAAACTGTTTTTTATTTAATATAAAATAATATTCAATCATGAATCAATTTATGTGTTCTAAAACATGTTTGTTTGGGGACACATTGTGTATTGACATATAGTGTGCTTTGTAAAATATTAGGAACTGCGAGTATACGATGGGGGGTCAGTAAGTTCGTGATTTTTTTTTAGTTTTCCTACCAAAAGACTGCTTCTATTAACAAGCATTTGTTAGTTGATTTTTGATGAATTTCAAACAAATTGTGTCATTTAATCTGTGCTTGACAGCTTATTTATAGTAGATACCTTTTTAGTTTCAAGAGACAAGAAGACAAGCTAAACCAAACAAATACAACTAAAATTTTTCACCAGCAATATCAGTGTTCAAAAAAATGGATTTCAAATTTTCAACTATTTGAATGCTTAGTTGTGGTCTCTCTGTCCCCAAAACATTTATAAAAATGGGCGATATTCTGTTGACCGATCGAATTTTTTTAAATTAGAGTGACTGTAGAAAGTAACGGTCTAATTCATAATAACTCCTTAATTTAGGTTTTATCCATACATTAGTTATGAGATGTTATCTGTCTTATAAGCTCAAAATAAAAAATCTTATTCATAAACCTTTCATATGAGCACATTAACTAATAAGCGATTTTAATGTCATGCTGGTAATACCATGATATTATTTCAGCATAGTGATGCACAATAAAAGCTATCGGTTACTTCGGTAATTTTTTAATATTCATAAGAACAATGTAATAGTAACACAATTATACATAAAATAGATGTGATTGAAGTAATATTTACTGCTGTTAAAAAAAATAACTAAAACAAATTGAAAAATTAAAAAAAATGTTTCCTTTGCAACACATTTTTTTAATTCATGTATAAAGTAATCGAATACTACCATTCTCTTTTTGGTTTGTGCATCACTATTCTGTTTACATTTTTTATATCAAAATTTGATAAAATGGAATTGTAAACTGGAAAAAAGAGAAAGAGAGATTTACATTCGTAATTTCTACAGGCACTGATGACAGAGCCTGTAAAGGAAAGAGATGGGATATGTAATACAAAATAAAAACAATTTCTTAGCCATTTAGAAGTTTTATTTTGTACAGAGACTGCAATCATTTGCTATTATACGAAAATTTTTAATTATATGAATTTAAATATGTACATATATATCTATACTTGCAACTATATAAGTTTTATTCATTGTAATACTATATTATTCCACTTTTATTTATACAATATCCAATCTATATCACAAATGTCGTGTTATTGTACGGTTAAAGTGCCTAGAAACCTACAATAAAAATTTCTTATTAATAAATGGTTTATGAGAGCGTTAAGACACTGTTTCTTGATTATGAATACCAAATCAAGAGATTTTGCTTATACGGCTCTTATAAGCACGTTTTATCTCATTATGAGTTAGACAGTAAGTCTGAAAGATTATTTTAGTATGAGAAAGCTGCTTAGAATACGTGAATGTGATCGTTTTGGACGTTCTTCAATAGATATGTGGACAAATTATAATGCCGTTTAATAGCTTCGAACAAAACTTGTATCATCAGACTCTCAACATCAAATTAAGTACTTGTAAGACAATAACGGCCGTATGTAAAATGAAAACTTAGCAACTCTTTAGCATATGGGACAAAAAACTGACAAGTTTACCACCCTCTGTAGACTGATATTATTAAAGCTCTCCATAGCTTTCTATTTGATAACTAGTCAGAGAATCTAAAAAATTAAATAGCTTGTACGTTTGAGTAAGAATTTCCTCGTATAGGCTGTATGTATATGCCGACAGTTTTTTTTGCCGAGATGTAGTCCACTCTCAGGTGATTTTTAAGCGAAATTTTTTGTTTAAACATTTGAAAACATACACCTCATTTGAACACAGATGCCTTTTCTAGCCTATGGATTGAGAAAGTACAAGAGTTTCAAAGCAATTTGGTGTCTGTTCTGAGTGCTTGGTGTTTCGCATTCGTAATACAGGCATGTGTTTTTCGGGATAAATGGGTGCCAAAGAAATGCAAAGTGGTTTTGTCAGCCAATTTTGCCAATATGATTACACTAAGCGACTATTTCTTGTTTGCAAAGCTAAAGAACTGGCTTGACACAGAGGGTTAAAATAATTTCAATAATTTTATTAAATCTCAGTTTTTGGACTTGGTAAAAGTTAAAAAAATATTGAACAACGTAGTATATAGAATTCTAAGAATATCACTTTAAAATTAAAATATTTTTTATTTTCTTGAACCTACAATTTATTGAAAAGAAAAAAAAAATAACACCGTGCTTTTTAGTTACAAACACAAATAGCAAATTCTATAGGGATTGCCCGAGTGGTTTATTTGGTAGTGTGCTAGACCGTTAGGGCGAGGATTGTAGGTTCAATTCTCGGTGTGATACTACATAGAGAAAAGGTCTTAATAACTCGTCTCGGAATAATTAAATATAAAATTAATATTGTACTCTTAATTATATAAATAAATAGAATTCTATAGGACTTTGTCATGACTTTTGATTGAAAAACAAAACTGTACTGAATTCAAAATAAAAAAAAAAATTTCTTTAAACATTTTTAAATAAAAATTTTATTTTCTAAAAACCTATATATTTATGGAGCCTCCATATACAATGTATGTATATCCATACGAGTACATTCATGGTTTATTGAAAATATTTTGTTTTTATTTAATTTGAATTGAAAAATAAAACTGCGAAATAAAGCTCTAAAACCACAAATACACAATATTTACCCTCTTAAAACATGAAACGTTTAACAACATGTTGATTGAATTATTATATGGTTGGGAAAGATAAATCAACATACTCGTACATATACTCTGCCACGTAAATTAAATATCATTTTAAGGTTGATTTTGTTATGCTACAGATTGTAGTTTTTTTCCAATAATAAAAAGGGTCACAGTAGACGACAGATTAATGAAATACAAGACAAAATACAAGTCATTCATATAATAAATAAATGTTTATAAAAAAAAAACAAAAAATAGAAATGATTTCGTAAATTGTTTATAATTTATCTTTTAACCTGTTTAATAAACCACTAGAGATTTATTATGTTAGAGAAAAATCTATAATTAATCATTGACATCATCACAACCAGGCAAGGATATTGGAAACCATAAATTAAATTAAATTATAAAAAAAAAAAAAAATATTTGAATGATTTGTGATGCTTCTCTAAAACCCTAATATACTTATATAAAAATAATTTAAATGAAACAAATTTAATTATAAACAAATCAGTTGTTTCGGGAACTAAACTAAACAAATAAATTGGCCGGAATGAAAATGTCTTTCAAGCATTAAATGAAGGGATAATTTATGGAATTATTTTATAAGTTTCTGTTTTAAAAACCTAGTTTTTCAATAAATTTACGAGCATAAAGCTTATAAGAGATGAAAGAAAACAAACAACTTTAGACCCTTTTATTAAAAGCTAAAAGATAATATGTATTGAAATTCTTATTTTATTGCTATTTATTTTAAATCTTTCTGATAAAACGTTGTTTATGAGCTTATTGTGAGAAATTAAAGTACATGTTTGAAGTTATAGTCACATTAGGCAAATATTTGATCAACAGAGCGTAGCCAATTTTTTTACAAAAATTTTATTTTGTTCCTACATTTCATTAAAAATTGTTGAAAAAAAAAAAATAATTGAAGTGTTCACAAAGCGTGCTATTTTGTCTTATCGTTATAAAACTTTATCCGAAAATATCGAAATATTGTTAAATTAAAAGAAAGAAATCAGTCGAATCTCTTCTACTCGTATCTGTCGATTGAAGACAAACAACTACTAATTGGGATCACCGTTGACGTAATTCACATTTATCGAAAATAATTACAATTTAAAAAAAAATTTACAGTTTAAAAAAAATCGTTTGCCTATTGTTGCTTCATCTCGCGATATCTACAATTTTATTCCATTATTACAAATCATAGTACTTATCACATCAAAAACTTTGGAATTGCTTCAAGGAAAAATTAAAAGTACTTTCTAGTCCTTTCAAACAGTTTTATCAATCGTGGAATTTTAGGCTTTCGAATATGGCATTGTGTTTTTGAACTGTGGTCATGTTGAAATGCAAAATGCATTTGTTCACTAATCTTAAGTAAAAACTCATATTTACTTGGAAATGATTTAAAAAAAATTTAGTTTCTTACACTATTATTATTTATAATCTGACGGATGTACATTTATATTTATTTTTTCAGCTTCTGGCTACGGAACTGGAAAAATAAAACTTTGCGCTCTCCATTCTTTAAATTTTCTATTAATATATAAATTCTAAATTATATGAAAAAAAGTAAAGTACTGCAGTTCTACATTTTTTGCATGTTTTCTATAAGTTTTCGTCTTCATTACAATATATTATAAGAATACCAATTGAAGTATAAAATGGCAATCAAAGCGACAAAATTAATTTAGTTTGCAAAATATTTTTATTATTATTTATCTACTTATTTATATATGAATGTAAGCACCCTTTATATGAAGGATATTTTAGTCATATGACGAAGAGTGTACATATATTTTTAATAAAACGATAAGAAAAACAGTTTACCAACTTTTATTATTTATTAGACTTTAATTTCTGGTAAAAATAAATGTATGAACCAGAAATACCAATCAAAGTTATCAATTGAAAAGAGGAAATTGTTTTCTTTCTATGGAATGAGGCCATAGATTTTTGTGTATATTTTGACAATTGTTTAGAATATAATTTGAAAGAAAACAAAACAGTTTGTTTTTAAAAATAAAATTAATAAAAAGTTACCATTTAAAAGGGGGAAAATATGGTTTACGTCTTTGATACGTAAATATCATAATAATAATATAAACTGCCTTGAAATGAGTTAATTCATCATCAGATGACGAAGACAGATCTTACAATTGATTTATTCCAATTTTTGATTTTGATTTAAAAATTTTGTTTATTTTTCTACCAGTTAAATTAATAAATGTGAAACTGAGTTGCCAGATTGCCAATTTACTGACTTTTTTTATATGAAGCTTGTTTTTATATCAGGAAATATTAATTACTTTACCTCAGTTCTTAAGCTATGTACAGACGGTTGTCAGATCTGACAATATTGTTAGAAAAATGTACAGAAAATTTCTTACTATCATGTGAACTTACAATTTTTCTGTTTTAACATTTCTAGATAAAGCATTGTCAGATTGGAAAAACTGATAATATTGCCAGACATCTGGCAACCGTGTAAACGCATTTTTTTGTTATTGCCATATTATTGTCAGACATTGCCAGATGCGAGAATATTTAACATCTGACAACGACATCATTGTCAGAAAAAAAAAACATCCAGAATTAATATGTATATTTTAATTTAATTAATAAAATATGTACTTGTATCACAATTTCCAAATTCTTTCACACACATTTTACAATAAGTTTTTTCTGTTAATTGAGCTAAAAATTTTTACTACATAGCAAATCTGACTACCGTGTGAACTGACAATTTTTTTCTGCCAACGTTGTCAGAAACAGTTATTGTCAGAAAATTGTCTGACAATTAAATTGTAAGTTTTCTAACAATTTTATTACAATCGTGTAAACAGACAATTTATTTAGTGCTGACAATTTTTCATTGTAAATGATTAAACAGAACTGGGGCATGACGTTTTTTTCTATACAAATTGACAGATCAGATAAAAACGCTGGAAAATGCAGTCGTGAAATAGAATCTATTTTATTTTGACAGCGATTTTTCTTATGCTCTCATTTTTATAAACAAATTCTCTCAACAATGTTACCACACTTTTATTAAATTTCATACATTTTGTAAACAAACTCATTGGTTTTTGTTGTTGGCACAAAGAAAAATAAGAACAAAAGAAAATCGAAAAAACATTTGAAAGTTTGAATAAATTTTTAAATTTGTTAAATAAAATGAGTGATATTTTAGTAAAAATAATTGAAAAAGTGTGTAAAGATTATTAAATTATAAAATATAAGTTCAATTCTTTGCAAAAACTCTCATAAACTTAATTTTTAATAGCTTTACATGCAAGAAATCTAAAAACAATAAATGACAGTTCGTGAAGTCGCGGCCGTCGTTTTAATTTTGGGCACGTTTTCTCTGAGAGACGTTTTTGCCTGAAGTTGCGGTCGTATTCTGTTTAATCATTAAGGTTATTGTCAGCATATTGCCAGCTCTGACAATATTGGCAGATCTGACAACCGTCTGAACAGAGCTTTATATGGCTTTAACAGTGCAATATTTCCTTATGTTTACTTTACAAAATAGAGTGATTCATTAGTATGTTAGAGTGCTACTGAGAGAGAAATATGAAAGTAAGGTAAGAGATTTTAGAGTTTATGATGAGAATATTCATAATTAAGAGAATATGAACAAATGTTGCAATTCTGTCTCGCGACTGTTATCAATTCCATCATTTAATTTTACAACATTTTTTCTTTTATTTTAAATAAAATAAATCTCATTATTGTGTAGGTGACTATATAGATGTTATTCTCTAGTTAACAATATTGCCTTTCATTTTATTTATTTTTTCTTTTTATATATTTCTATAAAGCGAACATCAGAGACGACTTGGAGACATTAATAAAAGATATTGTTCTAACATGCTATTAAAACCATTTTTATTTCTTGTCATTACCAATTCTTTACAAAGTATTTTTATGATATTTCTCTAAATAAATTATTAATTTTTGGTTCTATTTTCATAGTTAGTTGATATGTTACATATTTCAAGTCCTCCTGTATTTTTATTAATGATTGATAACAAAATAAAAATTTTTATTTCCTTCTTTCTTTCAATATTTATTTGTAACCCATAATTTTTAGCTGATTTCAACTTTATGATAAAGGAAAAAACTGATTATTGCTTTGTGGAGGTATAAAAGTTTTTTGTCTTCAAATTTATTCCATTTTTGTTATTTGCGTTTAGGTTTATGTATGTAGTGTGGTTTAATATTCTCTTGATATGTGCTTGCTATTTGAACATTTTTAAATACTTCGTCAAATAATTCTTTTAATATTGAATGCCGTAATTTTCGTTCTGGAAATTGTATTGTTTACAAATGGACGTTTTTATTTCATATTTCTTTCTTTCAAGATGTCAGAGTTGGAGTTTGAGTCTGGAGATCTCGTCTAGTTAGCCAACAAACTACATCTATACTAAAGCGACCAACAAAGAGAGAAGTATTTAAAATTATTTATTTAACAAAAGATTTACAAAAATATGATGACTGTTCAAAAACAAATTGATATTGGAATTTCCTTAAAAATTTTCGAATTTAATATCTATGTATAACGCACAGCAATAGAATAAGAATAAATGAATATATTCATGTAGTAAAACCAGTTTTTGATTTTACATGACTTGCAGAATAATTTCGTAAAACCATTATTTTCTTGTGAAATTTAAGCTTTAAACACTAAAGTATTTAAATTTTATAAAAGAAATATCATGCTGTGGAAAATTTTTACACATTTATAAAAGTGTTCATTCAAAATACTGATAATTTCCAGCTGTTTATGGCAGTCGTTCAAATGAAAGTATAATTGAAGACAAATTATTATGCATTCATATCGTAAGTGTATGTTAAATTTTCTCATATAATCCTCTTAAAGAAACAAACATTAAACGACCATTTTTTAGGCTTCTTCTACACCAGAACATGAAACGATATTGTCTTTTTTTTTATTTCAAAAGTAATTAAAATTTTAATTTTCCTTTTTAATGATTAATTTGTCTTGATTTTTCTCTTTCTCAAATGGTGGTAAATATGACGCCTTTTCTATTATATTTGTGTGTGTTTTCCTCCTTTTATTTCTTTTTCTACGTAGACAATAATAAATCAAAACATGAAAATGTATTCCGTTTTTTTTTTCTCTCTTATTTTAAAATTCTTGTCAGTCTTAAAGTTTGTAAATATTAAAGGAAAAAAAGAAATAATAATAATAAAAATTAAAAAAAAAATGTTTAGTGTTTGTGTTTAACTTCCTTGTTTCTCTTTCTTTTACTGCTTTATTTTATTTTTTTTTTGTTTTGTATATTTACGGCCTATTTTAATTCTGCCTATTTTTCAACATTTCATTTCACATTTTATCTTAAAGTGTGAAAATATTTATGTAAAAGACACTCACAGTAAAAGGGCGTTTCCTCCTGCTGCTTAAAAAAATGTGAGAAATTAAAATCTGAAATATTTCCTATTTCACATAATCGTTTACTGAAAAAATTAAAATTCTCTTTTATTATTCATCCTTGAGATATATTTTCGTCCAAATTAAAAAAGGCTTTTAATAAAGCCCTTTAAAATAATTGTTAATTAAGAGCAAAAAATGTATTATTTAGCTGTAAATAAAACCAACAAGTGATACGTGTATGTAGAACAATAGAGTATTTTAACGTGTGTACCACAGTCCGTAGACTGTATGTATGGGTATAGGTGACCAGAAGAGCGCCACCCAATGCCAACATGCCAAAGACAAACCGCTGCAATCGAGAGCCATATGACAAAGGATACTAATATTGCCTCTCTCCTTGCTAAGGCCCCACCCAAATCATCAGGCTGGACTACCTCACACCCCGAATGCCAGGGGAGCACAGGCAAACCTGGGGCTCCTAATGCCCGTAGTATCATGATAAAGATATACGAATAAAAAAAAAATTATACTACCCTGGTTGTTATTTCACATTTTGTTAACATTTTTTTAGTGATAATTTTGAGTTACTGCGCTTTTTATCTGAAATGTGTCCATTTTCTAATAAGTTACAGCACGCAAAATAATGGCAGATTTAGATTCGTCTACTGTTTTTGTAAACACTTTTAATTATATAAGTAATTCATTTAATTAATTAATTTAAAAACAAAAAGCTGTTGAAATAATTACTGAATTTCCTTTTTCTTATTTTATTGCATGCCTGGGAAAGATGCTCAAAAGTTTTTACAAATATTTAATTGTTTGTACTCATTAGCTAGCTTTACAATAAAGTAATTTTGTTTTGTTGAGTTGAAGAATACGAAAAAATAAAGACGATTATTTTGTGCATTCCTTCCCACTTTCTTTACTTTAAATGACTCTAAACGTCAAGGTAACGATAGCAATTTTGAAAATGACTTTAAGAAATTAAACAGATTTCTTTATTGTGTGTACAGAATTACAACAAACACATGAAATAAGTTAAGCTGTTTAGTTATATATCAAGAGGACTTACATATATACTTATATATTTCTGCTTTTAATATAAAACATTCAACTTTGTTTAATTAAAAAAATATATATTTACTATATACTCGTATTAAGTGAAAGATCAACTGTAGATTGATTTAACGTGCGCACCTGTCCGTAGACTTCATCACACGCCACCCGTTGCCAGAGCGGTAGTCGAATTCAATGCGTCTGACCACCGCCACCCGATGCCGGTACCCTCTAATCTCACCATGCCCGAAGGCAATGCGCTCAGAAGAGAACCCATAACACCGAGTTGGCAATTTAGCACCACCACTGTCTGGGTAGTGACACCCCCGTTGCTGAGGGATTTCTATTTGGCACTACCACAACCACTACGTGTACTTCCCGAGGGACCGCACCCAAACCATCAGGCCGGTTAACCTCGCTTCCCGAATGACAAGGAGTCCGAGGTTTACTGGGGGCTCCTGATGCCCGTAGTACCAGATTAAGGCATCTCTGGTCAGTTATTAAGAATGCCAGAAATGCCAGCCACGCGCACTTAAAGGGACAAGCATGCGTTGCATTACGGCCATACACCACACAACCACCAACATTACCAATATTCTCTGCCTATATCGAGCGCCAGACCACTCAAAACTAGGTTGAACTCGACATTCCCCGGAGAAAACAGGCCACTGATGGAGACAATCACCAGCAGCCTTTTCTGTATCCCCGGTGGGAAACTGAAAGATTAATACTCAACGTTAATATTTAAAAATGTTTGCGAACACAACGTCATACAGCTGTAATTCGTCGTGCAGAAGTTACGTGCCTCTTTAGGTTTTTGACACAACGAATTGATAAGGAAAAGATTAGAAACTTGTTAGTTTTTAGGGCAAAGCACCGATGTTGCGTGGTCTCTCAGAAAATAATCTACAGATGAAATACTAAATTAACTCATCTATAGCATTGATCCCATAAGTCAGCTAAATCAATATTTACAAGTCACTCATATTTTAAACCAGAAACGAAAGTAACTAAGTATTTAAATTGTAAATGCAAAGGCTGTAATATATGTATATCTATGTATGTATGTATATATTTACTCGTACATATAAAGCTTAAGTCCTAATAAAACAAAGAAATATAGTTTTAACACAAATGAAGCAGGCCTTGACCTCGGCCATGAGGCCGCCATGGCTGGCTGTTAGAAAACAGTATCTGGGACACTAATTCTCACAAGCATTTAGTAGCATATGCGGGGCTACTCTATCAATTACTCTTAGAATGTTAATTTCCAGTTATTCATTTTTAATCTGTAAATAAAATAGCTTTCGCTATTATAGACTAATATTGTTTCAAACCATGGATTTACATGCCAAATTGGGCAGTGTGTTAAGCCTGTTTGAATCGGATGTATTATTTCGTTAAAAGTTTAAATTTATCTCTGAAAAATTTGTATAAAATGTTCAATGTTTTAAATTTTCTGCAATGTTTCAAATATTGTATACTCGTATACACAATTGCTATTGCTATTGGCTTTCGTGGGAGTGAGAACTGTGTCTGTGTTTTTGTTTTAGAAATAGCATTCTAATAGTAGTTTTGCCTTCTGTTATTTAAGATTCCAGAATAATAGATAAAACACAAGCACGAATGTTACATAAAGCCCTCTAAACATATGCGTTTATTTGTTTTCTGTCTGGAATATTTTATTAAATGTGACAATATAAAAAAATATAAAATAAAACATAAACATATATATATATATGCATACATATTAACACTGAGAAAAATTAAACAAAGAGGCATAGAAAGAAAAACTAAACAGTGAAATATTTTTTTCATATTTGGTTTCTAGTTATTTAAATATGTCGACATTTTCAACTATAAAATTAGAACTTAAAAATGTAACTGAAATGAAATACTACAAACGGAATAAGGAATGCTGAAATTAATTCAAATTTCACACTGTGTTTTTATTACTATAAAAAATTGCAATATTCTGTCACCAAAATTGTTTTTCTTCTTCTTTGTTTCTTTTTGTAAATACAGTCGAATTCGGTTATAAGAAAATATAAAAAAACAGAATTTGTTTTTCTTATAACCGGAATAAATGCAAAATTAATTCGTTTAAACGAACTCTTAAAATACTATTGAAATATATAGTGGTTGAGCGCTCGAACAGAAACTCACACGACCAATGTTCAATCCCAGCGAAGGACAAAATTATAAAAATAAAAAAAATTTGCGGTTTTCTAAACTTATAATATAAATTATATCTTCAAGAAACCGCTGCCAGACATTTCCAATCTATTCCACCTGAAATCAATGATCAGGAGTACAGTACAGTCTACTGAAGACGCTCACCATTCACATTCAACATCCACCGACATATGAAGCAATTGCTCTTTGATCATTCAAGGGTGAAGGTATAACACCAGCTCTTGAGTAAACAAATTTGCAGCAACTTGCCACATCAACAAAAAAAAGGTGCATAATATACAAACATCTATGAAAAAAAAAAATCTATCAAACATCTTTACATTCCAATACAATGCACAGCATGAGTTGGAGTTTACCCCTGAGTGTTGGTCTTAAAAAAAAAATTCGATATGTTTTAGAAAAATGCAACTTCTGCCAAAGTTAACCGACAAATTATATATAATTTTAGCAATTAATGAATATACTTGCCATAAAAATTTCTTTTGAATATGTAGGTATGCACGAATTAAAAAAGAAATGAGCCGGTGCTAAAATTTTTTTGTCGTCGATAAATTCTTAATACTCGTATTTGCAATTAAGCGGATTTCTTTTTATAAAATTTTGTGCTTTTTAATGCAAAATCTTTACTTTTAAACGGAGTTAAATATACCTTTGAATTTAATAGACAACAAAAGTAAATGCATTTATTTTGCTTCTAACCGATTTTTTCTTGTAAACGGTATGCTAATATCCGAATTCGACTGTATATTAGAATTTAAAGCAGGAAAAAATTTTACATATTTTTATAAAATTATTTGTCAATATTTTTAATGGTTAAAAAGAACATTAGTAATGATTACAAAAATATCACATCTTAAGTACTTTTCAAATACTATGTTTAAAGACATACAGCCAGGCCCACGATATCGAATCGTGTAGTTTTAAGCGACAAACAGCTGATTTGCGGCACACTAATTTTTGTGTCGCCAAAAATAAATGCGATTGGTAACACAAAATTTTTTTACACACATATACATAAATAAACAAAATCGGAATAAGTTTGTTTACTACATTTCTGTCAAGTTAAACTAGCACACGGTTGCATTTTTTACTGTACAATTTAAGCATTTCAGCGCTTTTTTCGTGTATATTCGCGATTATTTTTTGATATGTTGATATGGCAGCTTTGTTGTTTATTTGCATTACGTTGGTAACGTAAAGCAAAGCGAACGATAAAGTGACAATTAGTGAGCCGCAATTTAGATTCACAGTGAGTGACTGAGTTTCTTTCGCTTAAGTTTTCTTTCGATATCGTGGGCCTGGCTGATAATCTTTTGAAATTTAAATTTATATAAAAAAATAGTTTGTAACGTAGGAATTAAAAAAAAAAAGAAAATATTTTCAAGAATATTAAACATTTTTATTATTTTTGTTTTTTGTTTTTTAGTTTCTTGTGATATGTAAACAGTAGTTATTTTGTTCTAAGTAAGTCTACATATAAGCACTTGTCACACTTTCTTAGTTATAAGAGCTTAAAACTGATTCAGATTTAATGTAACAGTTTTGTTCTTCACCTTTACTCTATTGTTAATTTTAGTGACTTTGGTTTCGTTTAACTTCATTGATTATTTATGCAAATCTTTGGTAGTTTCTATAACCAACGGCAATTTTGTCAATACATATAAGGTTACGCAGCAGCAACATGATTATCACAATAGTGTCACCAGCATTATAAATATCGGCAACAGTTTTGTCATTAATATTTAACAAAAATAGAAAAAAAAGGCATTTTTGCAAATGAGAGGTAAACCGGAAAGCAATTCTTTTAATGCTTTTTGTGTGTTTATTAGAACATTTATAAAAGGAAAAAAAAAAAAACAAAAATAGTTATGACTGTATATACTCGTATAATAATGTGAGCACGTAGTCAGTGAATTATTTCTCATTTATATTTAATGCATCAAAAAGAAGGCAAAAAACAAACGTCAACGTAAATCTGTAGTTTATAAGGGTTTTTGATTATTAATGAGTCTTTATGGATGATATTTGCATATAATAAATACAGAAGCTGTGGTTTACTTTTTATGATGCCGACTTACATTAAAATCCTAATAATTTATTATTTTCAGAATATCTAACCTTTGTTTTTACACTCAGTCTGATAATGCTAACAAAAAGAAAAAAAAACTATTTAATATTAATAAGAAAACATGCTTACTAAACTGAATAATAAAGAAGTACTTATGAATTGAAAACTTCAACCAACTTTAACATACTGTATCACAATTTAGTAGATTAAAAATCATATATCATTATATTATTAAATAACAATTTAAGCCCAAACTTTCTTGGATTTATTTATGTAATTTGTTAAGCATTCATTGTATCCAATTTTTTAAATTACTGTAGTTCATAACAAATAATGAAAAAAAGAAAAAAAAACTACTTTACTGAGTTCAGTGAATAGAAATAATCATTGAAACGAAAAGTTGCTATCAGCTTTTATCGGGCTTGAACCTAGGGTGTCCTTTATTTATAGACACCCATCATGTTTAAAATACCATGATACCTCTCTTAATTAGTTTGTGTATTTTGCTTTAGTACACGGCCTACAGTGGGATTTGTTCATACAATGTTTGGCAAAAAATATAAGAAGTGCTTGTAGAATGTTGAAATTTTGCTTTGAGCCTTTTGTTAGCTCAATTAAGAAAAATATAAAGTTTCATCAAAATTGGCAATGAACACTACACACCGCCCATAGAACGAAAAATTTATTTTTGTCCCAAAGTTTTTGAAATTTTTCTCTAAACCTTTAGTTAGCTCAATTAAGAAAAATATAAAGTTTCATCAAAATTGGCAATGAACACTACACACCGCCCATAGAACGAAAAATTTATTTTTGTCCCAAAGTTTTTGAAATTTGGCACAGAGCCTGTATTACCTCAATTAACGTCCACACTCACCGCCTATATAACCCATATCATATTTTTCCCCACAATTTTTTGTTTCTTTACAAAAACTAATTAAATTTTAATATTAATTTTTTATTAAAAAACAAAAAATATTTTTCGCCTTATTGGCAAAATACATTCAATAATTTGAAATGTATGCTTTTGGGGATAAGCATGTCTCTATGGCCATTTCGTCTCTGCTTAAACACCTTCTCTTCAAAACACCTTTGGGAAAAAGTCTCCTGACGAGTCTCTTAAGCAGAGACGAAATGGCCATAGAGACATGCTTATCCCCAAAAGCATACATTTCAAATTATTAATTTTTTAATTAAAAATTTCATGAATTTGAGGATAACTTTTATGATTTTATAAAACATTATTAATTATATAAACTTTTTTTTAATTGATAATATGGAGTCTTACCTTTCATTTTATTATAGTGGGAGTACCTATAACGACCGAGCAACCTTTTTTTTTTCTTCCAAGGAAGTTTGTAATCACGGCATATTATAGAATAAATTTTATTCTAGCATAACTTTTAAACCATATTAGCGAACTTTATAATTTTTTTTTAAATACGTAAAAGGTCTATATTTGAAAAAAATCACTATTTAAATCTGAGCAATTAAATGATCTTACGTATAAACACTATAGAAGTGCGTAAACAGTTTCCAATATTTTGAACTAAAATTTACATGTGACTTTACTTCATTATATCAAAGACAAATACTTTTTTTATGATACAATTTATTTATTCTTCATACTGTATCTTTTTTCTACAAAACTGCATCATTATATTTTTAAATTTTGTGCGTCGAAAAAATTACTTAATGAAAAAAAATCCCACTGTGCGTTAGTTGGATCTTTTTTTTTTTTTTTTTTTTTTTTGTAGTTGCTAATGCATTTAAAGGCTTGTTAATATGTAATGCAAAGTTTGTGTGTTCGTGGAAAAGCATATGCATGTGTCTCACTCACTTTCATTCATTAAATTTTTTTCATATAACCCCTGAGTTTGGATTGTTGTAATAGTCAGAGCTGACACATAAATGCCGTATTTCTCGCCATACTTAAAACAAAAATCTTTAAAATAGTAAATGTTGTATACCTTACATATGTAGTATTTTTACATTTATAAGTATCAATTTATACACACAAATATATCGCCTTACTATTCTTATATTTCTGCGCTAGACTGCCCACATGGCGAACAAAGCTTCACGCAAATTTCCCATATATACTGGTTTGGGTATTTTGTAATACATGAAAGCTCAGCACTGCCCTGGAATTAGATTGCACTGAATACTTATGAGAATATTACTCTTCTGAAAAATACTGAAACGAAGAAATCGCCGGCATACAAAATAAATGCTCTCAACTGTAGCCATTCGCATCATAACTAACACTTAATTTTTACTTAACTTCACTAATTAGAAAAAAGTGGCTATAGTACAAAGATGCCCAGTAGTGGCTGATATCAGCAAATTAAACTCACACGTATACTTACACTCTTTTGTGTGATCGTCAATCAACCAATAGGAAATAAGCATGTTGAGTGGGAGAGACAAACTACACTTGCAGAACTTCTATGTCTCATTTTTTTTATCTCACCAATACTACTACCTTGGGCATCAATGCTATAATATGTTTTGGTTTTCATTGTAACGATTTTACTCTATTCCTTTTAAAGAAAATCACTCAAATTTTTTTAAGAATTTAAAATATCTTTTGTACATAAATCCAGTGAAATAATTTTTCTTAATAAAATGCCAAAACATTTCTTAATGCGAGTAATTCATCAGAAAACATGTAATCAACAGACTGTTATGGTCTAAGTGCGTGCGATATAAGTAAAAGTATACAGAGTTCGTTAGAACAGCGTTTCTTTGTAGATACATTTTCAAACTACTATTGTATAGATTTCAACATAAGAATTTCGAAAATTTAATATTTTTTCTTTTATTTTTTCTTTTATATGTTAAACAGAAGTCTATAAATAAAGATGAAATAAAAACCTTATTTCTAAATGAATTGTTTTGACACAAAGTCGTAAAGATTATGTTGAAATGGTATCAGAAAATGTCACAGTTGTTTTACATTTTCTATGGTAATTTATGCATCCAATTTCAGTTTCTTTCTTTCTTTTTACGGTATGAAAAATATGAAGCTAATAACAAACATTTTTCAAATAAAAAATACAATTTGAAGAGTTATGCAGAAAGAATATAAAACAATAGTAAAAGTGGTGCGACATGTCTTAGGTTTGTTTGTACAAATAGTCGATAATATTTGCTAAAAATTAATCAATTGGCAACATATATGACAGGTATGTATATGTCTATTGTGTAACTTGAGATTGATCTTAATTAAATGACACAATAAATAATATTGGTAATGGTTGTTGACTTACGGTATAATATAATAGCTGATAAGTTGTTTCCTTTGTTTAGACAAATATGAAATAGGGACTGAAAAAAAATTAATAAAACGCTACAAAAATATAGTGTAAACAGGATTTGTGCAGGTGGTATCGAAGAATAGTGTAAGTCGACAGATGAAGATGAATTTCTCTACTATAGGTATATTAGCAGTTTCGCAGAAGTTAGGGTAGTTTTATAATGAAAAGTATTTTGTTTTAAATATAATTTTTATAGAAAAGTTGACTTAAAGCACATTTTAAAACCTTTTTTTTATTATTACTTTAAAAGGTCATTTTAATGTATATGTATGTATAGTTCAAATTTTAAATTGTTAACAAAAGAAGCTTCTATTTAGCCGATAAGGTTAAGAATACATATTATCAAACTTGTAGCAGATGAAAAGTGATAAACCTGAAATGAAATTGCCTCAGTGACAAGCCCTTAAAAAAATTTAAGAATTAATTTAAGAATTATAAATTAACAAACAACTTTTCCAAATAGATCAAAAGTAGCTCAATTTTGAATTCCATCAGGACCAAAAAAAAAAATGTTTTTCTGTTGCAGAATTTTTGTCGTTACGAAACGAATTTTTTATTGTTACGAAACTTTTGCCTATTAGTGACCTATTTTTGCTAGCTCAGACTCAGGGGTGATCCTTTGACCCATGTCACGGTTTCGTGCAATAATAAAAAAAATTTCTAAATATTTCAATAAAAAATTATACATGTAGGTGATGTACTGGGAGAAAAAAAAACCTTCCATTATATGATCAAAACATCAACGACAAAAATTCTGCAACAGAAAAAAATTTTTTTTGAAACCCCAGATGGTAATATCCTGAGAAGATCGAGTCAAGGCTAAGTATGCAGATGAAATATCCAAATGGGAGTTGCGTGGTATAGTGGTTAGAGCTGTTGCACAAAAAACTCACACAGCCCAGGTTCAAATTCCAGCAAAGGAAAAAAATTAAAAATACATTTTTCTGTAATTTCGAATTTACAATTTAAAAAATAAGAGGTTCCCCCCGCACTCGAGAAGTTGATCTATAAAAAACCACTCCCTGGTATTTCACTCTATTCCACCAATCATCAAAGAAACGAATGATCACAAGAAACAAGGCCATCTACTGGAAAGATAGTAATAATAAAACAGCAGCGTACATAGTGAAGCCTCTCACCACAAAAAACATCTAACGACACATGAGACAATTTCTTGATCACTCAAGGGTGAAGACATAAAACCTGGTCTTTGAAGGGTCAAATCAGTTATCAGCTATTTGTATCACAATGCGATTAATCCTTTCCGTCCCTGCCTACACAAATGTGTAGGAAAATTTAGGTATTTTGGAGAAAAATTATTTTTATTATTGTCTAGCTTTTCTTATTGAATTCAATGTTGACATTTTAGTTGCTATCTCCATTTTGTTCTGTTATGAGGTTTTTCCCCGCTTATTTTAGTATTCGTGATTAAGAGTGTAATAAAGGTGATCATGTTTCGCAGTGCGGGAGACAAAAAATGTGAGTATTACTATTTTTTTTAAATAACAACAAATATTTAAAAATTTGGTTACTATTTTGTAATAGAAGCATTAAATATTTAAAGAAGAAAGAAATAAATTTTTTTTTTATTATTATACACCAATACCCCGGTTTGAGTCGCTAATTGGGACTGAAAAAATGAGACGCAAACGGAAACGACGCAAACTGAAGCAGAATTTTCAATTGTTTACGTGTTTGATTTTCGTTTAGTCAATACAGGTTTTAAACATTTTAGCTTAGAAAAATTGTTTTTAAATCAATATATTTTCTTATTAGTTTTTGAATAACAGATTTTATTAAAATACAAATATAACAATTGTGAAGATCACTGATATAATTCGAAACTAATAACTACGCTTAACATGTAAACAACGCACACCTGCAAATTTGCTTTCTACTAAACGGGAAATCCCCTTTTATGCTTTAACTTTGTAAAAATATTTTCATATCAACCACGCAAATCGAAGCATTTACGACGCAACTTCGAAGCCGTGCGACGCAAACTGAAACAAAAACGACGCAACATTGAAATTCCATAAACTTAAAAAAAGACACTACTCGAAGCGACGCAAACTGAAGCGACGTAAATCGAGGTATTGGTGTATTAAAGGTTTTTTTATTTTGACTAAGTGACACACATGTGTATGTCCTTTTTCTAAGGACACGAACTTTGTATGGGCATAAAAAATACATTTTTGTGGTTTTTAATGACAAATTATCACATACCAAAAATTTAATTGAAATCGTCCAATTTTGAAATTGCTTGGGACGGAAAGGGTTAATAGGAAAAAACAATTCTAGTACAAAGACAGCGTGAGTAGGGATTTATCCCCTGAATACTGGTCTTACCACTCCATAAAGTACGCACCCAAAATCTAGAAGGTGTAAGTGAATGAAGAATAAAACTCCTGGATTAAATATATGAAGGCGTTAGATATAGAAAGATCATCTAAGTATATATTCATTATTACCAGATAGAATGACAAACGGATAAGTATTTAACAGATTTCCATTTAGAATTCATTGTGAAAAAAAGATCTGGGGTAGCACTTATTATTACAACCCAAATTATTTAAGTAAAAAAAAAATATTAAGACAAATTTAATTTTATCAGTGGTGTTCATGTAAACATTTTTGAAAAAAAAACTGTGTAAAATTGGGGAAGTTATGTGAAGTGATTAAAATATTAATTATTTTAGTTTCCATATATTTTAATTTTATTAATTTTAGTAACATCGTGTTGTTCTTCTGAAAGATATTTCATATCTTTTTTGTAATGGAGTACCTTGTAATATCTATCCCAGTTAATTCTTGAAGTTTACCATCCATAACAAGTGTTGCTTAGTCTTATAGTTTATTTATAGTTTCAGTTTTTTATACAGGTTTGTTTGTTTATTTTTACCCCAATTAGTACAACAAGTTTTAAAGTTGAAAAAATGTCTGAATTTAAATTTAAATAAATACTGGAATTTATTGTTTTTTTTTTATATTTTGTATATTAAATACTCGTACGAGTACGTGCTTTACGACATATTATAAAAGGGAACCACTATATCGTCGAAAGAATTAAAGAAGGCTGTAGCTGACAAAACATTTAATGTTCAGCAGAGCCAAAAAACCTGTACGAAAGTAGAACAAAATATTTTTCAAAACGCAGATGGCGTAAGTGAATTTCTTTTCATCATTGAAATCTGGGACCGGGACTAATCGACGCGAATTTTTTTTTTCAGATAAAAATGATGCAAAAAAAGTATTTTCGATTTTCTCTCATTTAGAGCGTTCTTTAATTCTTTCCACGATATGACCTCCGACATTCAACAAAACTTATTCTTCTGAAGGTGAAATAAATATTTTCTTTGCAATGTTTTTATGCTTAATAATTTAATATCTAAACAAATTTAAGAGACAAAATATTTTCTTTAATTTTCTTATCTTTCACTTTCGTAATTCTGCTGTAAATGTAATCAAAAATTTACCTCTTGTCTGTTTGTTTTTCCTTATAAATAAAAACAAATTTTAATTCACTTTATTATTATAATTTAAAATTTAACTTTTAGACAAACCAACACAACCAATGTGTGTTGTGTGAATTACATTATTTGTGAACCGTTCTTTATTACCTTTTTGGTATATTTTGTGTAATTTAAGACTAATTCTAAGAAAATGATATCAAAACATTTCTGTAAATATTTAAACTTCTTAAAGCAACAATTTAATTCAAATATTTACAACGATAAACAAATAAATTAAAAGGATGGCCATGAAGTGGAATGAAAGTAAAAAAAAGTAAAAAATTTATATTTGTAGTCAAAATTTCAGTAAATGAAATATTTGCCTGATGCAGAGCAGGAATGTTTATGCGAAACATGGCAAATTTTTTGTGTTTGAGAGTTTTTTTTCTTTTCTTTTATTTTTTTTTTAATTCTAAATATATGAATATATGAGAAAATATACATCAATTGCAGAAATGAAGCCAAAAGTTGTGTAACTTGTGATATAAATAACACAGATAAGTAATGTCAAAGGTTTATTTTTTATCAATTTCCACTTAGCAAAGAACAATATTACCCAGCAAAAGAAGTGTTTACCAATCATTAGCAGTATCATTGATGAAATCAACCTCAAGTAATTCTATCTTTTGCTGACTTAGCAATATAAACTTTCTGAATAGCAATTGTTTTGCTAAAAAAGAAAGTGTTTTAGAGTATTAAATAAAGCTCTTGGAATTACTTGGTGTTCAACTTCCATCTTTTGATGTGTATTTTAATTAGATTTTATTTATTTCATTCATGAAGTACTAAAAATACTTCGACCTGTATATCTATTGTATTGTACTTATTTATTTATTTATTTTATAAAAAAAAAAAATTGAAAAATATACAGCCATGCATATATGCATATATGTATATATACAAACAGAGTGGGCAAATAAACAAAACATTTCGCAAACGTTACAACAAAGTCATACACTTTTCAACATTTTTTAATGGTATTTTTATTGGTATTGAGCAAAACCAAAATAAATACTTTCGAAATGAAAAAGAGCGCAAATGAAACAATTAGCTTTTCGCTCTTGTGCCTTCTTTGTTATTCCGTTACATTCGTATAATTTGCCCTTTTTTCTATTCCTTCTCTCTTTTTCTCTTCATTCATTCATTTTTTGTTGTACCTACGCACATTTGAGTTAGTGTATTTGTAGTACATACTCAAAACAAAAACAATATACAAAATTAAATGGGACAATCGTTCTCACGGTTTCTGTTTTATTTTTGTTATACTCATTGTAAAGAACACAACAAAATTGAGATCAAACGTTCAGTTTTGTTTATTTTCCTACGCTGGCCACAAATTTTGTTCAGAATGGTTTTGATTTTGTATTTCCTTTTCCGTTCGAAAGTATTTTTGGTGCTTCAGATTACATATCGCTCACTAGCGAGAAGAGTGGCATAACTCAAAAATAAAGCGATTCAGAGATAAATGCATTCAAACATATTAATTCAGGCAAGCTTATATGAAAAGTAGAAAACAATTTTGGTCGCCATTAAATGAAAAAAAGATAAAAATTCAAATTTTAAATAGTTTTGAATTACAGTTTGCTTTATATTTCTGAATTTTTAATTCAAAAAATGTGGTTTTTGAGTTATGTCACTCTTCTCGCAAATGAGCGATATGACCAGTTTTATTTAAAATATACTTTTTTGTAGAATATAAATAATAAAACTTTTCTTTCTACTGACGGTAAATAGTTGTGAGTAGTTCCTTAGACTTTAAAACCAAGAAACTGGTGATCCATTCGTAAAATTAATAGTGATTTCATACCGAAAATTTTTACGTTTTCTATAGCATCAAAATTCGCAAAGTAACTTAAAGTCTATGACATGGCTGATATTAAAAAGTAACCTACTTTAAGGATTCTTTTACTTTTTATCATAATAAGATATAAATTAATGATTTAACTGAAAACGGGTTAAGTTTATTCAGAAAGTCGTATAATTTATCAAATTTTTGTGCAGAAAATTAGCACTGTGATAGTGAATATGCGTTGTAATGCAATAGAAACGTTCGACATGAACAAAAAAAAAATTTTTAAATTGAAATATATCTTTGAAATAATCGAAACCATTTTTTTTCTTTTATTTTAACAATAATAAGATCATATATATTTATTTTGAAATTTGTTGTTTGACAAATGCCATTTTTTAATGACTTTATTTCTGTTTCTCATTTTAAAAACCCGTATCGAATTTCAGTCTAAACTGAGCTTAAAAAAATATTTTTTAATATAAAGTGACGTCCACTGCAAGTGTACACCTAATCCTGTAGTATACCCGCTGAACGTGCTTTTACACTAATAGAAAATATATTTACTAGTAAACTTTATACTGTAACTGGCAACTCAATTCATTCGTCTCTGGTGAACACACACAGAGTCAAGGACTGAATTCCAATTAGGAATTAAAGCAAAGTGCCCGGTTTCAAAAAAATTATAAATTGTATTCTTTTGTTCAATACAGCATTTGCCTATTAAAAAAAATTATATTGAAATATAATGAAAAGTATAAGTATTATTTAGTTTTGTTTTTCATTCTAAAAATAAAAATACAGCTTGTTTTTGTTGAAAAATAACTTGAGACTCTGCTTCTTTCACATACTATTTGTATACCCCTTTTTTTCTGCCAAATACCCTTTTTGTGACCCTTTTTAAAATTTATCAAAGACAAGCCTGCTTGCAATCGATATTTTCCCTTTTACATATACTTATGTGTTCATAATGTTTGTGTGTGTGTTTATGCCTTCTTGTTAAGAAAACTCAAATAATTATTTGTTATAAAATAAGTACCTACGAATGTTACATTTGATTTATTTCTTATTTAAAGAATATTGACTAGGAACTTAATTTGATAAGACAATCAAATTCAAATAAATTTCATGAAGGATCGGAAAAAGTAGCGATGGCTTAATAAAAAGGCCAACGCTGCTTCTGTCTCTTTTTTGAACACAAAACTACTGCGAAATAACAAAATATCTTTTTGTTCATTATATTAAATTATTTAAGGAAAAAATATATTTCTCGTTTATAAATTTTAAGCCTGAAGAAAATTTGTTTAATAGCCTTTATGTGTCTGACAAAAACATGAACGTGATAACAGGATACCCGGACAGCTCCTCGAAAATACAGACAGTTTTGTAGTACTACGCAGCACATACGGATGCCATTTACAATTAAACACTAAAAAAAAATGTTTTTAAACCTGTAACCATTAAAAATACGACGATTGCAAATATTTTACGCCATTATTAAGAACTCGTTTCTGTTTTAATGATGTATACACCCAAGGATATATTTAAATTTACCTTATGCAAGAAGATGTGTGAAATAATTCAGAAAGTACAGAATTGGGCAACAAGTGAAATATTCACATTCGTCTGAACATCCACTACTTTCTCAGAAATACTAATTTTTTTAATGGTGTACAGAAATTGACAAACGCTAGACATTCTGTGAGAGTCTTAAAACCTATAAGACTGAGCATTTTTTTTTTTTTTTTGATATAGAGGCGAACTACATTCATTTTTTTTATTTGAGACTGATACTGATACTAAATGCATTATATTGTAATTTTTTCGAAAGGACAGTACATATATATTTTTTCTTATATTATATTATTTTTAGGCGCCTTGGGAATTGCTGTGAATTGATCATTCAAAGGCCAGTGTTTTACCTTCACTCCTGAATAATCAACAGCAATTTCCTTATCGTTGCATGCTGATTGTGTGGTTAGTGTCCTCACTAAGTAGGTTTAGCTGTTATCTGCTACTTCCCACTAGGTGGCGCTTTTCTCTTGATCATTTGTTTTTTGTTGACATTCTTTAAGGTGGAATAGATTGGAATGTCAGGGAGTTGTATCTTGTTTCTCTTGGAGGAGGGACTTTTTTAAATTATAATTTTTAAAAAATCGCAAACTAACTTTTTTTTTTTTGAACGAGTAAGTCAAAAACGTCCTCTAGTCACTGAAAAAAATATATCAACTGATATCTTTTATTATTTTCTTGCAACTTGGCAAGAGGAACCTAGGAAACATGTATTTCTAATTTTATATATACTCGGTCATAAAAATAGACAAAAATTTACTATTGCATGCACGTATGTATGTGTTAATATATTTAAATACATACATAACTGGCCTTTAAAACCCTGTGTCTGGATTACGGCCTAGCTTCTCGCAGCATTCATGTCGTGTGTGTCAATTTTTATCCATGAGTACCGTGACCTACAGTTTAATGTCGACTCCGAACGACAAATTTTGAGAAGCTTGTTCATGGCAATTAGTTACTCTCAGAGCTTTTGTCAGAAGACTGCTAAGAGGTAGTCGCCGTTTCTTTTTTTCATTTTTCTTTTTTTTTAAGATGTCAGAGCTGGGTGTCGAACCCAGGGCTATAAAATTTTCAAGGTCTAGAGGCTCGGGTTCGAGCCCCAAAAAAAGTGATCAATTTTTTTTAATTAAATTTTGTTCCGTCAGAATTGCTTTAATTAGATCAAAGTTAACTGCAATGAATTTTTTTGGTAATCAAAGGAGAAATGATATCCGTGAAGGAATAGTACACTAGCCAAACTGAACAATTGTTTTGCATATTCAAGACCAAAGATCAACTATTAACTCACACTTTTCAAGAAATCACATGCTGAAATTATTTTCTTTCGTATGTAGGTACATACACTTCTATGGCGCTGCGCTCTAACTACCACAGCTACAGTCGTTCATATCATCAATGTCGACCAATGTAGATAAAGTGGAATAAAAAGGCCAAAAACAAAATAAATTGTAACTCTGTTTCATCCAAATAAAATGACAATTACAAAAACTGCATTGATGGTAAGAAAAGGAGAGTATGAGAAAAACTGTTGTGGGACTTTACTTCGACTAACTCATACAAGTGTATATATCTCGATCCTATAAATTATGATTTTCAGGATTTATAAAATTTAGGTTTTTAAGGTTTTTTGCTTCTCCTGTAAAAACAAAAACAAAAAGTGCATCCGTTTGCATTTAATGTGACGATATATTTTATATAGTGGTACCTGGATATCCTATTACCGGGTTAAGAGTATTTAATAAAAATGTGGCTACGGCTGGCTCCAAAGCTGTTACACAAAAATCTGCATTAGAAAAACAATATATATAAATAAAAATTTTGAGTTCTCAGAATGATTGAGATGGCTAGGGAAGCTGTTTTTAAACTTAAAACAGTTAACCGGATACCCTGTCACACACATGAGGGTTAAAATTGTATTGATTATTTTTTTATTTTCTACGTTTATTATACTGTACTCGTATACATATGCACATATTTGTTTTTAACGAAAATTTCTGAACAATAAATTATTTAAAAATATTTTTTTCTTTTTGCATAAAATGCTCGTGGCAGTAGATATTTTAAGCAAATATGAAACAATAAATATGAATCTCTTTAAAAAAGATTAATGGATAAAATGAAGGGGTTGGGTAATATAAACAAAAGTTTATTAAAATTTTCAAATGAATGCAGAAATATTAAAAACAAAAAACAAAGAAAAAAAAACAAAAAAAAAAAAAAATAAAAAATATTTTGCTTTACAACGTAACAAAAGTTCAACCCCCATATTTACAAAAATATTTTTAATTCTTAAATATTTTTCATTTTATTAATACCTAAAGGACTCGACAATTTGTAATTATTTTTACCAGCAAATCACCATAGAAAGTATTATTAAATCGTATTTAACCAGTGTTGCATAGAAATTTATCAAATAAGCCCTTAAGAAACTTATAATATTTTTTATGAGTCTACATTTTTGAAGTCTATAATAAGCACACAAATTTATTTTAATATGTTTTAGGCAACGGTTGTCACATTCCTATGCTACATACCTGTATATTCATTGTATTGTATTTAACTACGTGGTGAAAAATTCAACATCATAGGAATCAGTAATTCCTATATATATAATTCTCTAGTGGCTAGCGAATTACTACTGGGTGTGCGTAGATGTTCAACAGAGATACTATCAAGGCGATTAAAGCTTTAACCTTCTTCGCCAGATATAGAGATGAAGAAAAGAAAAAAAAGTTGTGTTTCCTTTCCAGAATTAGAGCAGATACGTGTCGTTACAATATGCAAAGGAGGCAAATGACCACTCCCCGTCTTTTAAGTGTTAAAAAAAAATGGATTTTTTTAATATTTCCCTTAAATTAAAAATATTTATAATAAATAAAAAATTTGTCACAACTATACTTAAAGTTTATCTGGTAAAAAAAAAAACAATATGGAATAAATAAAATAGAAATTAATTTTCATGTCATATAATTTTTAGTTGCATACATACATACATACATACATATGTATGTGCATATATGTAATGTGTAGTTTATATTTCAATTTAGTTTTTTTTTTGTTTTTTAAGGCATATTTTTTACATTTAAATTAAAGTGGTTTATAGACCATTAATCATGCCCATTAAATAAGTAAATGTGTGCAATTGTTTTGGCAACATTTCAAGTGAAAAAATAAAGTAAACTAACTCTTATAGAGTTCTTAGAGAGTTTAAATAACCTTGAAATATAAAGAATAATGGATTATAAGTCAAAGTTGAAAATTTAAGTTTATTCACACATTTTTCTTTTTTACTTATACATTAAAAGAACTATTATCATAGTTATTTCAGCAAAAAAAATTTTTTTTAGTTATTACAACTTTTTGTCGTGCACCATAATTACCACCGATTTTCTTACAAAATTTTAATTTTTCTTATATTTACACAATATTTTTTCTTATTATTCTTGTAAAAAAATATAAACAGATACAAATGAATGATCAGATGAATGATTCCCACATATTGGGAAGTAGCAGATAACATCTAAACCTACTTAGCGAAGGCACTCACCACACAATCAACCTGCAACGTTAAGGCAATTGCTGTTGATTATTTAAGGGTGACGGTAAAACACTGGCCTTTAAATAATCAATTCAAAGCAATGTGTCACATTCCTAAGGCGCTTAATAATAATATAAGAAGACAAATAATATATGCTGTCCTTTCCAACAATTCCAATAAAATGCACAGCATCAGTAGGGGCTTACCTCTAAGTATTGGTCTTAATAAAAAAAAACTTCCAGGGATTTTTTACTCACAATTGTAGTCAGTAGTAGCGAGTTTGTGGATTTGAATCTCATCAGAGATCCTGCTCTGCAACACTACATTGAGCATATGGTCTTAGTCACTACGCTTGTAACAAAAGTTAAAATATAATTTAATATTATATTGTAAATAAATAAATAATTAAAAAATGCCTTACCAACCTTATACCATTAATTTAATGAAGTAGTATTTTATCATACACCTGTATTTTGTATTTTTTTTTATGTATTTATTTTTTTTAATTTTTCATTATTTGATTTCAAAACCAATCATCAGTATTGGACTTAGTTAATGCCAGCATACACTAGAATATAACAGATACCATTAGTGTGCTAACGCCACTACCGTATGTTATATCTATATTGTTAACTTCGCATACTAAATGTCAAATTAGTTTTTGAGTTGTAATAATTGAGTTGTAATAATATTGTTTAAATTTCCATGGGGACTATTCACTTTCTTTACGCTGCCTTATAAATATAAGTATTCAAAATATCATTTTATTTGTCTAATAAATTCTTGACATCTTGATTATAACACAAAAAACAATTTTAACACTAAAGTTGGTCGCTATTTTAATTGACTATACAATACATAATTGGCCATTACAACCATCTTGTACCATATTTTGTGTGTCATTTTTATCCATGAGTACCGAAATATACAGTTAAACGTCGACTCCGAATATGAGACTTGACAAGTGATTTAAGTTTTCAAGTAAGTATTGTCAAGTAAACAATTATATATTTTAAAATTTGATTAATTTTTTTTTTTTGCAATTAAGAACTATTATACTGAAAATTTTATAGTAAATTTCGAATGCCATGTAATGAATGCAATTGGCCAGGTTCTCTACGCAAGGGTTGCTATTATCGCCAAGGAGAACACAGTTTCTTTACCAAAATAATAACATTTATATATAAATATTTCTAGATTTTACCTACAAGTTTTCCGGCGCTAACAAACTTTAAAGTAAAAACAAAACAAGTTTTTATTTTGATTTTAAGGCAGATCAATATGCCTGTTAATTTATTGCTGTCAGTTTGACAATACGAAGCACAATCAAATTGACCCATTTAAAGATTTTCAGTGAGTGTATGTTTATACACAGTGTACATACGTACAAATATATACAGTGTTGCCAATTTAGCGGATTTCGCTACAAATTTATTTATTTATCTTTCAAAGTGTCAAAATATTATCATTTTTGTTTATAGAATTCTTCATGAATAATATGCGTATATGTATGTATGATATATTTTACGTATTTTTATAAAAATAGAAACGAAAAGCGCGTTAATAGAAAATAGTTTTTTCTTCCAGTAATGGTATTATCTTCTAGGTCATAGATGCCCAGTAGTGGCTGATATCAGCAAATTAAACTCACACGTATACTTACGCTCTTTTGTTTGATCGTCAATCAACCTACTATTTAGGTGCATTTTTTTTTTCTTTTTATTAAAATCACACAAAATGCTTTAAGTTATTATATTAAATATAACTTGCAGATTAAAAAGTAAAATATTTAAATTTTAAATCTTATATAACTTTCCTTAAAATCTTCCTTCAAAAAAAGTTTAGCACTTCTGAATTTTGCATACCCGAATTAGATATACCCAATATGTTTCCTACAGCTGTAAAAGAAAGTTCCTAGTTCATACACAGTGATATGTAATTTCATAACATACATATTTAAAAATTCACACATTTTTTTGTTCAGTGCAGTTCTTTTCCATGCTCACTAACACAATTGCAAATCAATTTTGCAGACCTATGATCTATATTCTAGGTATATTTCTATATATTTTGGTTAAATTATTTGTAATAATTTTTCTTTTCAGATTGCTACTCTTCATTTGTTATCGTTTCTCACATAATATTCTTCTAGAAATTTTGTATTTTTATTCGAAGCCATTACTAAGAGAGAAAGATAGAGAGAGAAAGAGAAAGAAAGAAAAATGTAAAAATAATAAAAGAACAAGTTTTTCGTAGAGGCAATGAAGAGTAAAAAAGCACAAATTTAAAGTGCTATTCAGTTTAACTATCAAAATAACTTTTTTTTTGGCTTTAAAATTTGTAGTCCATTTTTAAAAAATTTTCCGTTTTCTAAGTGAATTTGGTAAGAAATTGGAAACGTCAAAAAGTTGCAATTGAAAATTAAGACTTTATGCAAAAAGTTAAGTATTATTGGCAATATTTCTATGCTTTTAATATTAAAAGAAAATTTTCTTCATGGTTTTTTTAAGGAAGTTATTAAAATAATTTTGTTAAAAAGAAAAAAAAAAAAAAAAAATACAAAAAAAAAGAAAGAAAATTTATATTTCAATAAGTTCATGACTTGGCAAACAAAAGTTTCATTCATTTGCATAACAAATGATGAACTTTTATTCTATGATTCTTTCGCTTTTGTTGTTTTTTACTAGAGACAAAAATTAAAAAGTGCTGAAATTATTAATTTGTTTGATTACATTGTAAAAGTTAAATCTATTACTTTACCGCCATTGCACAGCTACCAACGTGGATCAAATCGAGACTACAAAGACACGAGGCACATTGGGGCCAAATGAATGAAAAGTGGCGATTAATTCAAAATATGAACTTTAAAATTCATGATCGTGTTTGGTACCGGGTGAAAGTGGATAAAATTCTGCATCACCAATTGCAAAAATTATACTTTTAAGTTGTTTGCTTTAGTTAAAGTGAGCACTTAAAGTTGAATAATTGTTATTTTTTTTGTGCATATTGAAAAAAAGTGAAAATTTTGATATTTCAATTGATAATTTTTTCTATTAATACTTCTAAAAGTTAAATTTTTATAATGGAACCGTCAACTTCAGGTAGTTTACTATATAGTACATGTTTTTTTGTTTAAATAAATTTTTTAAAAATATTAAATGTTAATAAAATAAAATTAGCCTAAAAATGGGCTATTTTTGATTTATATATGGAGTTTCAACAACTTTGTTCGTGAGCTTGCGTAAAATCGTCTATATAGTGTTATAATATCAGATCTCAACTAATAAACCCCAAAATATTTTTTTGCGATTTTTTGCGATTTTTGAGTTATGCTTGTTTTTGTGAAATAACTCAAGATGCTAAAAATCCACAAATATGAAAAAAAAAAAAAAAAAACAAAACAAAACATCAAGTTGTTTTTACTTTGTTTTGTCATTATTTTCGTTATAGTAGTTGTTATTGTAGCTAAAAAATGTGTTGTTAATTAGAGATGGGGGCGTGAGTAACTTTAATTCACGCATGCTCACGTGATTGCGTATGTTGGGTTTATTTACTATGAATAAAACTAATTAAATTATTTTACATGTGTTTATGATATTTCAATGAATTTTACTTAAACATTTGTTAATTTTAAATTATTAGAAAATTATATATGGCACAAGTGCACTATTTTGAAAAATTGAAGGAGGTCACGCTCCCATCCCTATTTATTATTGTTATTTATTTGAGTCCTACATAATAACTGTTGGTCATATACATGCATCATACGAGTAAAGTTTTAATTTTGTTTTAAGCTGTTGATATCAATCTACTAAATCTACTAAAAACAATGGAAGATATCTTTAATAGATTTCTCTTAAGTTCAGATCCGTTTATAACAAGCATGAACAATAGTTCTAAAAAGAAAAAAGAGCTAATGCCAAAATCTGCATTGGAGTTGCTTGTACTTCCCAGCAATCAAAATAGCAATGATGAAGATGGAGATGAAGATGGAGATGAAGATTAAGATTATTGTAACGAATTAATTTATGATTATGAAATTGAATGTGAAGTAAATACTAACATTGAAGGTAATAATGATTATAATAAAAAATTGTTGTTTTCAAAAAAAAAAAAAAAAATAGAATAACCGAATTTAATTAATTTTTTAAATAGTGTGCTTATGGTTATTTATCAATAAAAAAAACAATTAGATTTTCAAATGTTTCATTTTTGAGCAAAATTTTAAAATTTCGAGAAAAAGGTATGATTTTAATTTAAAAATTTTCTAATAGAAATACATATAAAATATTTATTCCTTATTATTTTAAAAAATATTACTTATTTTTCTTAAAGTACATTTAGTATGCTTTAATTTGCAATTTAATTGAATAATTTATAGCGCATCGTTCCAAAGTTACAGTAAAAAATGTGAAAAAAGAGGATTTTTTACAGAACACAAAATGCCCCATAAAGGGTTAAAAAATGTGTTTTTTCACTCTGTTTTTTTTTAAATGTTGGTTTTTTATGTATTTATAAATATCCATTATTAAAAAATATTTTTTTTTAAAATTACGACTTCTATGAATTAATCGCCACTTTTCATGCATTTGGCCCCACTGTGCGAGGTATGGATTCAATAACCTTTGAACTTTGAATTTTTTTTTTTTTGAAAAATGTGTCTCCATAAATTTGACGTCCTAAATAATTGTGTGACTAAAATGAAACACTTGGTCTGGAAAAATGTCTATCTTTAAGCATTAAAATTCTAATAATAATTTGTACAATTATTATGTATGATTGTAGCCTTTTTGGATAAGATTGAGAATGAAACCACCACCTTGTTTATTCAGTTTAACCAAAGAAATAAATATACATAGCAATTAAATAACTCTATTTAGGTGCATAAAGTGTTAGAAAACCATTTTGTTTTACTATTTTAGATAAATATTTTCTTATATTTAGTAAACCCTACGGGTTAATGTGCTTGATGTTTCTTGTGACTGTTGATGACAGTTGACATTTTATACAGTTTACAGCAAAGTTGGCTGTAGTTAGCAGCATTATAACAATAAGCCAATCTTGAGATATATAAAAAAAGTCTACACTAAAATGTGTAGATAAGTTTCAGTGTTAAGAGAATAAAAAGCAATACTTTTTAAATTCTTATTTATTTCCAAGTTCAGAGTGTTAAATATAAATAGCACCGAGTGCCATAACGTCAATTGTGGTGACAACATAATAAATTAAAGTTTTATTCAAATCGCTGCTCGTTTACTTACATTCAGTTTCTTACGATTCATGCAGTTCATGGCAAAGAAGCAAGAAGTTTCTCTTTTTATTGCTGAGAAAATACAATGCAGATGTTTTAACAAAAGAAAAATTTGAATAAAAACAGAACAGAAAAAAAAACAATATCAGCAACCATAATGGCGCTATTTGGAAATCTTTTGCAGCAGCATTCCTGGTCAATGCCAACAAAAGTTTAAAGTGATTCAGTTTTTGAAAAAAAAGAAAACTTTTTAAATATTTGTGTCTGACAATTCCTAATAAAGAACGACTTAAGAATACTCTAAAAAACATACTTACATAGATATACGAGTACGAGTATAATA
Source organism: Metopia argyrocephala (assembly GCA_963576795.1). Lineage (NCBI taxonomy): Eukaryota > Metazoa > Arthropoda > Insecta > Diptera > Sarcophagidae > Metopia > Metopia argyrocephala. The sequence continues at coordinate 3,243,411 of OY756208.1, forward strand.
TTGTATAATTCAATCAAAGAATAAATATTTTTTTCAATTCATAATGTTTTTGAGTTAAAAATCGTTCTATAGCTTTCTTTATTTAATTATAATATGATATGAAGTGATTTTTCTAATAAGTACTCGTATTAGAGAGTTTAACAAGCATCTGTTTTTGAAATTTGACAAACATCTTAAAAGCATTGACTTACGATTATACAACCGATTATACGTTTTTATTTTCACTAAATTGGTTATAACGTGTTCAAATAATGGGTGTTAAAATTTTAAGGGCCGATGTTGATTTTAAATAAAACACAAATTATTTAGGAAATTATTCTCATTTCTTTTGTTATGATAATTTGGTATGGTTCAATTATGTACTAAATAAAACAACGACCCCAATGGCCTCCGCGACCTCGGCGGCACTTCACCATCCTATAGTCCAAATTTTTGATGACGCTGAGGCATAATTAAAGTTCTATGCCGTTAATGTGTAGAATTATCTCATCCTTCAACTTTTAAATTGTTTCTGGCTTATCGACGTGCAATTTTTCTTTCAAATAACCCTAAAGAAAGAAGTAAAACAGTGTTAAATCAAATCTTGGCGGCCAGAAAGATAACACGGCCATTGTTTCGTTAGCTGTCTGGCAAGCGGCACTGTCCTGTTGAAGCAACATACCGTCCACATCATAATGATCATCGATGATAAGCGTGAGAGGAGCAATTGTTGGGCACTACAACGAGGTGCAGTTGTTGGTTACAACAAAGAGTTGAGGTGGACAGCTCTTCAGCCACACTACTGCCAACAGAAGAAATATTTTCTATAGTACGAGCTGTACGAGCATGCACTGGTGTTTTGACATCTCCTAGAGATCCGTTTTACTCAGATTTTTGCGCGATTTTTCCGATTGTACACACATTTGGATGATTAAATTGATCGAAAAAATCACGAAGTGCACGATATGCATTTTGATTTGAACGCCCATTTTCATAATAAGCCAGAATAGTTTAAAGGCGTTGCTCGATTGTGTATCTTTCTTTGGTTCAAATTGAGTTAGTCTGACATTGAGAAATGTCAATATAAATGCGGAAGAAATGTAACGTTTAGGTGTGGTTCACATGCAACATCGGCCCCTAAAATTTAACCTGCCCATATTTCGAAACAGAGAAGACTATATGTAGGACCCTACTATCGGCACCCCGATTTACAATTTTTTTCATAGGTCGAGAACACAAAATCACAAAATTTTTAAAATGCAACAATCAACGTCGAAATTTGACAAATTATGAACAAATAAAATCAACTCTGATGAACTGATAATAATTTAAACTGTAAAACACCTATACGAGAACTTTCGGCAATAAAAATCGAGGCAGATTGTGCTATTTGTGTCCATAATGGGATCACAGCGTAAGTTTCTTTCAAATGTTTCACAGTCATAGTCGTAAGCAGAGAACACCAAACTGTTATTTTTGCTTTTTTTTTGTTAAATTTTCGTAATTTTTTAAGACCTATACCATACCTACTCATGCAGTGCACTGTATTGGAATTTAAAGATAGATCGATTTTTTTTTTTTCATAGATAGCATCAGACTTATTTATAATAAAAAGTTAGCAGCCCATTCTGAGTAGTGGCTAAGTTTGTCATTCCTATACCTGGAAATTCTTATTCAAATGTAGAGGTTGTTTAATTTTTTGGATTCTCTGGTTAGTCACCAATATCAGTCTATAGCAGGTAATAAACTTGCCAGTTTTTTGTCCTATATGCTAACTAGTTGCTAACTTTTCATTATATATACAGCGGTATATAGTATAGTATTTTTCACTCTTTTTTTTTGCGTTTTTTGGAGTTTAAAAAATGCATATTTATTTAGTATTTATGCGATGTCTTTGGTTCGATTATTTCCAGAAACTCTGGTCTCTTTAATTGCCCTCAGCTTAATGGTCTTCATCCTTTTGCTGGTAATAAGTTTGAGTTTATGAATAAGATTGTAACTACTGTTGCTGTACAAAACTGAAATAAAATATTTCTGTTTGAATTAACATGCAGTCTATTATTTTATTGAGATGCATATATTAAGTAGTTGTGTATTTACTTTAGTGATAGACTGTATATGTATTTACGATGTATACTAAATAAAGCTAATGAATGATGAAATAATATTTTTATTTTTTTATTTTTTTTTTTTTTGTATAACGCTAATGATGGCTAATTAGTAATTTGTGTCATCATTAGCAGGATATTGTAACACATTTTGCCACATTATGAACAAATGTTGGCATTGAAATAACATGGGAGATAATAATATTAAAATAAAATTATGATTCAAAGCATAATTTACTCATAAAAAACAAAAATATATTTTTATTTAATAAACACAAATATTTATATTAAAGAGCAATTAAATGAAAAATAAAAAAGTGGAGAAATTTTAATTCAATATTGATCATCAATTTCTGTTTTGTTTACTTTTTTTGCAAAGAATGGTTAAATAAATAAAAAATGTGAAAAAATATTTTTTTTTCTGAATTTTCATTATAATTCAAATAACAAAATTAGCAAAATAGTTTGCAATATAGGGATGACAGTTTTTGGTTAAAATATTTTTCCCTAATGACTTATGATGCGGTTTCTACTTCATATACGAGGAAAAAAAAGAAAAACTGTTACAAAAGCAAGTAAATGTTTAATTGTTACAATAGAAATGGTAACTAAGCAACCCAATCATTAATTGCGGTTGAAATAATTTATAGTTTTTTATTCGCATATGAACTTCTGATATGGTCAAATAAATAAATTTATTTTTTTTCTTTTTTCAAATTTAAATTCATTGTCTGTAAAAATAAAAAAAAAACAATTTTAAAATACTTGTACATTTATAATACAATTCAGTTTATAAAATGAATTTAAAATTTAATAAAAATTAATCTAGAAGAAGTTTGTTAAAGTTAGTGTGACACTTTCTGCAATTATCACACATTTAGAATCTAAATTCTAAATTTTAGATACCTTTGTACTGTAACACTTATGAAAACTGGTTGCTGAACTCATTTTGTACCGACACTCCTATTTAAATCTTCTCCTATACTATTTTAACTCGTGTTATGCTCTCTTGTTAAGTAAGAGAGAGTGATACATAGAATTTAATCAATTATCAAATCTCTTATACAATTTACATTCTACATACATACAATACATACATACATAACTGGCCTTTACAATTTACATTCTACTCCTAATTAAAGAATCTCTCAGAGAATAATGTTCTACTCACTAAAAGCATTAATTAAACAAATAACAACTCTTTTCCAAAGAGAAAATAAAATAAAAAATGAGATCATTAATGTAGGGTGCCAAGTAATTTCGTACTGACCGACTACCGAAATAGTTAACGGACGCATACATTTTGTAACGGACAAACGACAATTCGCAAATGACAATACAGGAGACCTACTCATATAACGGGAAAAAATGTGGCGTGGCAATTGAGTGAAAAAAGTCTATCGGTTGTACAGGACTTGTAAGAAGAAAAATAGAAGTATGTATAAGAATCGCCCGTGGTGAAAAGTAGTGCGCGCTGGCTCGAAAATAAGTAAAAAAGACTCCAGCAAGACCATCTGCAAGAAACCGCTTCCTGACATTTCTAATCTATTCCACCAGAAACCAATAATCAGGAGTACAGCGCCACCTTCTGGGAAGATAACAACTAATCTACTGAAATTCAAACATCCACCGACAGATGAGGCAATTGCTGTTTGATCATTTGATCATTTGATCATTCGAGGGTGAATGGATAACACTGGCTCTTGTGTAGACAAATTGACAGCAACTTGTTTCATCAAAAAAAAAAAAAAAAAAAAAGAAAATTTAGTTTTAAAAGTTCACAAGATTTAAGTTAAGCATAATATGAAAACATTTTTCATTGCATTTGTATGGGAATATATAGGAAAATATAAGTGCCATATCTCCGGAACCAATAGGCCGAATTCAAACATAAACAATCTACAGACTACCCCGAACATACCCTGGTATTTCGACTGAAATTGATCCATCCGTTTCCGTGGTTAGTGGTGACATCAAAATGTACATTAATTTTTATATATTAGATTTAAAAGAAATGTCTATACATTATAATGAAATAAAAATTTCATCGAAATCAGAACCTTATGTAGGAGTATGTTCTATTTATCTTTACTTTAGAGGACGAACAAATATGTGTGATAAAATAAGTTTTTAAAAATAAAGCTGGTGAAAGTTCTTTTGATTCGACTTTAGAATTCGAATTCGATTTTTAGAAAAATTTACTTATATGACATATATATGAAATACTTCACTGATACCATCGAAAATTCTGTTATGTGACATATAAATGTAGGAGTCTAAGCACTTTAGCTTTCAGCTTATCTGTTTCAGCTCTCTATTTAAATACGAGTATTTATCATTATATTGCTATTTTTATGTGTGAACTATTCCAAAAAGGTTTAACAATTCTTTTTGATCATTATACAAACCAGTTTGAATATTTCAAAAAATACATTTGAGTGTAGAATATCAAAAACATCGGATTTTATCAAATATCTCAAATGTAAAAACATTTAAAACATTTTCACATTTTATGAGAGGAAAAAGCCTCAATATGTTTTTGTTAAATGGACTGTTGTGAAGACAAACTTTTGTGTTTTTAAAATATTCAAAAGTTTAAATTGCCCGAAAGGCAATTACATTTTTCTGCTTAACTCTGCTGAACAGATTTTTACAAATGTTTTCATGGCAGTAAACATGACCAGGTATTAAGAGAGAGAGAGAGAGAGAGAAAAAAATAAAGAGTTTTTTATAAACTGAAAACCAAAAGAAAAATGTTATTTTTATTTCTCCGAATATAGTAATTGTACATGCAATGTTAAGGGAATCAAGTCGCTTGGAGATTAAAGTGTTAAATCCTGCTGCAGTATGATGTGCATTAAAATAAAAAATATTTAATTAGTTATTTAATTATTTAAGATTTGTAAAAATTAAATGAATTTTTAGCAGAATAATGGGCTACATAAACACACAAAATTCTAAATATAAATAAAAGGCTTTTGGTGATTTTTTTTGTGCACTGTGGGTAAATCTACACACACTTAAGTAAGTATATTTGTTGTACTTAAAGATTTTTGGATGGTAGTAAGTATTAAAATTAAAAAAATTAAAAATATTTGCAGTATTCTGGAAATTTAAAATAGTATATGTACTTATATGTAAAAAAGATAAAAAAATTTATCCTCTACGTGGGATAATGAACTTGTCGCGGTGTAAAGGCTTACACTACAAGAATTCAATTGACTAAGCTGGCGGAGAGCAATCCCATGCCAGAAACGCAGTTGAGGAGCTGAATCAAGGACGGCAAGAACAGAATTATATTTATTGTCATCATTTATTTTTCCCATAATTTAAAACTTACTGTGCGGGCTTCTTGGAGTTGATTGCTGTTGCATTATTTGGTGGTGAAGGCAACCGATTTACTTGCGGTTCGCATTGCTAAAGTAGAACCTTTGTTTTTTTCTGACTGATATCAGATACGATATTAGTAAGACCGTGATAAAGTGTTAAAATATTTACAGCCTATTTCACAATGTCGAGTGAGTGCTCTCTTTCGCTTGCTGGGCGAAAAAAATGATTTTGGCTTCTCTACGTCAGAATTGTGTTGGAACAAAACGAATAAGAAAAAAAAAAAGAGAGAAAACGTAATGATTTTCATACAAAATCCAATTTCACAATGTCGAATAAACGCGAAGGCAAATGTCAAAATGAGTCAGTTGCCTTTTTGAATTCGTTTGATACAAAACACGAAATTATACAATGACACACTGTACAATAGACACGTACAAACAGATTTTAAGCCAAAAAATTATGCTGATTCCAGTATAAAAAATCCACATGCGTTCAAACTTGTTTTTTAATACAAAAGAACACGCACATACACAAACTCTATTGTTTTGGTTTTATGTTCTAATTTTATTAATTAAGCTGCCCATACACGGTACAATAACAACATGAAACTGACCCAATCAGAATGCAATTTACTTACAAGATCGATTAATATGTCATAGACGTTGAATGAGAGCTAAAAAATTATTTGTCACGGATATGCACCTACAAGTAAACATTTTTAAATAGATTTGCATTTGTTCACAAGAAAAATAGTAGTTTATTTTCTGTTTTTAAAGCAATTCAATAAAATTTTTCATCCAGCATCACTTTATTCTTACGATACGGAAAAAAGAAATATGGTGACTTGTAAGAGCAGGCGAAAGACATAGAGAAATCGAGAATACCTTTCTTTCGAGTGTCTTTCTTTCGCTCAGTGACTGTTTGGTTCGACATTGTGAAATAGGCTGTAGGAAAACGTTGTAACGTGTAACGTTCCCAAGTACCTGAATTTATTTATTTCTCCAGTCACAATAATTTCTAAAAGTTAGCTAATAGTGTTCTTTACACAAGATATTCACGCATTTGAAATATTTAGTATACAAACATCAATCCTTTCAGACTTTTTTATAATTTTTTTTTTATGGGAAAACTATATTGCAATTAAATTTTAGTCATGAATACAAGTCACCAAACTACGAAATATACAAACATACTTAAATTTCTTTTATTAATTTCTTCATGTACATGCATGTTTCGCCGAGAGTTGAATCCACGATTTTATTAAATTTTTGTCATTTAATTTCTTGCTCGGTTGTTTTTAATAAAAATTATTTTCATACATTATTAGAAATGAGTTCTTTGATATATATTTTTGAATTTTAAAAACGTTTAAAACATTACATTTGTAGGACAAATGGTTTCCGAAATATGCACACGCGTGTGAGTACACCTTAATGAAATACTTGTTTTGCTCTTTTAAACCAAATTTCTTGTTTTGCGCAAAATTGCATCTTTTTTTATCCTTTTGATTTTAAAATAATATTTTCAGGAAAACTCTATGAACCCAAGTTTGTTTTAAATATAATTTAATGTCAAACTGTATAAAAAGGAAGCTTAACATTGGTAAAGTAAAATTTGAAGAACTTTGAAAAGGTTGCTAAATTTCAATCACATATTTGGAAAATAATTTTCTTGTAAATTAAGCTAAGCTTTTGGCTTATAGCTCTATTCTGTTAAACGATCTTTTCAGAACATCTGAAAATTTAAAACGGAAACAAATTTCGTATTTTATTTTCGATTTCAGTATAAGTAATACGTTTATACATGAATTTTATACAGAGTGGGGCTGTTAATCTTTAACTTTTATGATTTTTTATAATAGAAAATAACAAAAATTTTTTATTTTTAGCATTTTATCTTCTTCTTCCTCTTTCACATTTTTGTATTTAGATCACTTGAACTGTTGCTTTCTTCCATTAAAAGCATTTTCGTTTAAATTAAAATAAAATATTAAATACCCTTCTGGAATTCATTTAAAGAATTTTATTCGCAAGAAATGATTTGTTAAAAATTATAAAAATGGAGAAATTTTAAATGAAATCTCTGGATAATTTACGTCATCCCACATCATTTTGTTATTATTTTCAGACGGCCTTTGGTTAAGTGCCATCACCATCAGCTTCTCTTCGTTGTTAATATTGCTTGGGTGTCTTAAACTTACTTTTTTATATATTTTATATTTTTTTGCATATTAAGTTTAATACTTCTTTTTTACTTTTTAATATTACACGCTTTTCTGTTCTTACAAAAATTCTAAAAATACTACTACAGTAGTTTATAAGATAGACTAAGGTTTCGTTAACAAAGCTTTCTTGAAATTGATTAAACGAAAGTAGCAGCACAGTCGCTCATGACTTTCAACATGTCACGCGTATTAATTATTTAATTGGCCAACAGCATATAGTAAAATTATTCAGTTTGTACTGTGAAAAAAAATTTTCAGAACACCAGTTTTCTTTCCACTGTATCTCAGAAAAAAAAGTTTAATTATTATTAGTTAGGAGTTATTGGTAAATCAACCTTAAGAAGTTCCATAACATTTTTGTTGAAACACCAATTAGTTAAAGTATTCCCAAGACTTGAATAGAATTCAGTTTTCTAAGAAACATAAGTGCCCATAATTATGAAAGTGGTCTAAGTCATATATTTCATGTTTTGAGATATTTAATGATTTACATTTGAATAACTTAAAAAATAATTTTATTAGTCTTAATTAATGGAAATTTATTATGAATATGAAATTTTGTGTGAATTTCATACGATAATATTGTTTTTAAAGTTTGAATTGACTTAGACCATTTTCAAAATTAACTGAATGTCCTATAAATGACTTAAAGCAATAAAGAACTTTGAGTTTTATTTGAAACAATAATTTAACTGAACATTTGTTAATTATTTTTCAACAGTAATCAATTTTTATCAATATTGCGAGTATTTAAGCTTCTTAAAATGTTCCTGAAAAACTGGAAAGATGTACGGTAGTAAACTCAAAATATCTTTATGTTTTTTTTCCGATACTGGTCTAATGGTGTTGTATAATCAAAGTAATTTAGTATTTCCGTATATTTTGGGTCTTCCTCTTTTAGGTGAAAGATCCAAAACGTGAAATTTAGAATCAACTAAAGAATTTTTGACTTAGACCACTTTCATAATCAACACTAAATGAATTCTATATAATGTTGAAATTACAACCACTATCTAATGGTTCATTTTTGACAATTTCGTAAAAATTACATTGCACAAATTTAGTTTAAAATAATGCGTTATGATATAACTGATAAACAATTTTTTTTTTAAATTTTGACTTAGACTGCTTTCATAATTATGGGTACATATGTTTTAGAATATTAATTTCAGCTCTAAGAAATACTTGGTGTTCAAGAAAAATGATTGTGGAAGAGCTTCCAGTATTTTTTTAAGCTCACCTTTGGTTTGACTTATGATTTTTTCTGCAAAAAAATTCTGAATTTGACTTCACTTTTCCCATTGTTTTTGTTAAAATCACTACGAAGTCTGCTATCAATATCTGTCAAACAGAAATTAAACGAAGCAGGTTGTAGATATTTTTCAGAAATCGGCTTACTGATATCTCTTAAAAAGAAAAACTGTTGGTTGCTCTTTCAGTTTAAAGGCAGGAAAATTAAAAAATCAAGGATTTATTGTAACAAGTTCTTCCTACGCACCTTTTTGTTAGGAAATGTTTTTTAAGAATATTTTCTTTGAAAAAAAAAATTCTCAAGTGCTATTTGTTCACGTTTTGTCAATGGCTTATTCACAATTTAAAGTTAATATTAAAGTTGTAAAATGTTTAATAAATAAAAATATAAAAGAAAACTAAAGTGTATGTAAAATATTTGATGGAAACCAGGGCACAAACAAACAGAAATAATTTGGAAACTTTTCTACACACAAAATTAAAAGGCATAACTTTTTGATGACATTCGTTCTATGTATTTAGAGAGATGGAGAAAAAAACAAATACTAAAAACATTCTATGTTTGTTGAGGTGATATTACTAGAAAATAAATTTCTTTTTTTTTCCTTTTTATTTTCTGTGTAATTTTAAAACCAGAAGTAATCATTTTTAAAGTAAAAAATTTAGGTGAACCCTTTTTGAACCGAAAAACTAATGGAAGCCACTTAGAAATATAAAACTCAAATAAAACTTAAAATGTGTACTCGTATATCCATCATTCATAGAAAACAAAAAAAGAAAAAAAAAACCAAAAAAGGAAACAAATATACAAAAAAGTTTCAAAGTTTGTAAATGCCATCATAAAAGTAAAAGAAAAAATAAAAAAACTTTTATACTTTAAAAAAAAAATTATTTTTGCTCTGATGTGTACTTTCATAGGTATAGTATGTGTATCGAACAGAAACAAAAATTCAAGCCAGAAAACCAACAAGTTTTTAACAACCTACAACCATTATTGATTGACTGTATTTGTGCCAATATTTGTCAAAGTTTAGTAGAAAACTTCATATTTTATTAAACATTTCAAAAAGAAATCTATTCTCTGTTTCCATACATCTTATCAAGACAAAATTGTTCTCTCATTAAACGCTTTAAAGCTTAAAAGGTCTCTTTTACAACGTTAATATTTTAAATTGGTATTGACTTGTGATTCCTTTGATGTGTTATATTTTAATCACCAATAGCTTAAGATATTACAACTCATACATGAGTATGTTTATTTAAATAGTACTTACATATCCATTGAAACTTTTAACCATTCAGCTAGTCGAAGTAATTTATAACAAAGCATAGAACATTTTTTAGTGCAACATAGGCTGTTGTACCTAGAAATGTAATCAACAAATACTACTTCACAATTTTTCTAAGTAAAAGTATAGCTTTTCTATTCCAAATTATTGAAACTTCAAATTCAGTTTTTGATAATTTATCATATAAACACAGAATTAATTGATTTAATTTAGAGCAATGATTTTTTAACTCATGAGTTATTATTTTAAACCAATCTATGTAATTTAAAAATTTCCAGTGTCTGACATAGGGTAAGATTATAAATTTGATAATTTCGGATTAAGGACACTTAGTCCAGTAGTGTTATTTATTTGACAAACATAAAAATGTATTTTTTTGTTCTAGTGGCATTTTCTGCGAGAGTGACAATTTTTAAAATTTTAAGTATGTTATAATTCATGTTGTATTCAAATAATTCGTATATCTGTACAATGATTTTGCAATCAAAGGAGAAATTACATCCAGTAAAGAACTATTAAACCAGCCAAACATGACATGAACATGATTTCAAACGATGGAGAGAAAAGCAGAATATCATGTACTGTGACAAGTCTTGTAAAGGGTGTTTTTTATAGAGTGACACAAGATAAAATCATAATAAAGCAATGAAATATATTTTTAATATCAATATAACGGACTTTATTGAAAAAAAAATTTTATGAAATTAATATTTAAATATAGTTTCTGCCATGTGGCCGCCACGGATGGTGCATAGAAAGCGCAATTTGGAATACCAATTTTCAACAACTTTTCCCAGCATTTGCAATCGTGTTTCGCCGATAACTCTTATAATATTGATTTCCAGGTGTACAATTCGTCGTGCGGGAGTTTAAGTGCTCTATCCACCATTTCATATTTTTTTATATATCTCGAGTTAATAATGGTCTTCGACCCCAAATTTTTCAAATCTGTAATCCGTTTTAGAATATCTCGTTAAGTTTCGGAGATAAATAGCCCAAAACGGATTGCAGATTTTAAAAATTTTGGTGTCAAAAACCTTAACAGCATCAGTAACTCGAGATTTAAAAAATGGCGTATAGGGCACTTAAACTCCCGCACGACGAATTGTTTGTAATTTATCAAGTGACTTAAAATAACCCAAAAGAAAAAAAATTCAATGGGGTTGAATCACAATATTTTGGTGGCCAATTAGTTGGCTTATTACATGAAATTATTCTTTCATCGAAAATTTCTTTGAGTAAATCAATTGTAGCGCTCGCCATGTGGCATGTGGTTCCATCCTGTTGGTACCACATACATACCAGAAAGATTCATGCCACATTATTGAGGTACGAAAAAATTTCGAATCATTTTTCTATGCCTTTCATCATTTACAGTAACATTATGGCCATTATTGTTTTTGAATACATGTGGGCCAGTGACTTCGCCGGCCCTTAAAGCGCACAAGACAGTAATTTTCTGTTGATGTAATGGTGTATCATAGTCGCTGAGGTCTAGTGGTTTGTGTGTTGGCTTACTAAAACGATAGCACCGGGTTCAAATCTCAGTTCTGACATCTTTAAAAAGAAAGAAATATGAAAAAAATATTTTTTTCTGGAAAAAGCTCTGGGAGTAATTGATTGCTCTTCTCAAACCTGTCGTTCAGAGTCGACTTTCAACTGGAGGTCCCGGCACTGATGGACAAAAATTAGCGCACACAAAATGAGTACTGCGAGAAGCTAGGTCGTAACATTGATACAGGGTTGTAATGGCCAATTATGTATGTATGTAATGGTGTTTCGACAAAAGCTTGTGGACTCTTTTTACTCCAAATGTGACAATTCTGCTTATTTACGTACGGATTCAACTAGAAATGGGCTTCATAGGAAAGCAAAATTTTGAATGAAAATTCAAAATCGGCGTCAATATTTTAACAATTTGCACATGTTGCTCTAGTGTAAGTCGATTCATATTGAAATTTCAAAGCAAACTTAACAAAAAGCAACTACCAACTGTTAAGTGGGTGGTCTAATGAAGCAATGATGCCAACTCAATGTTGTGACACTCTATGAAAAACACGCGATATTAACTCACTACAGAGTATGTAGAATAAAAGAAAAATTAAATCCAATATATTAGTCCTATAAAAAAGTGTATGTTAAAAAATTAATTTCTTCCTCTTCTTTAAGAAATAAAAATTTGATTGTTAAACTCAGTCTAGATCTTTCTATTAGTTCCTACATATCATATGGACACACCATTTTTTCATACGTACATTAAACAACATATTAAGTTTAGAGTTTAAGGATTCTATCAACATCATATGGTCGTACGGGAGTTTAAGTGCTCTATACGCCATTTTTTAAATCTCGAGTTCATAATGCTAATTTAGGTTTTTGACAACAAAATTTTTAAAATCTGCATTCCGTTTTCGGCTATTTATCTCCGAAACTTGACGAGATATCCTAAAACAGATTACAGATTTGAAAAATTTGGGTTTGAAAACCTAAAGTGGCATCATTAACTCGAGATATATAAAAAATATGAAAAGGCGGATAGAGCACTTATACTCCCGCACGACGATATGTTTACGACAAGAGCATATCATATAGATGATTCTTTATCTCTAAAAAATTTTCTACGTATAGTAACTGATATATCTCTTTTTGACATAGCAAGCATACGACATCACATTTGTTGGTTCCCCATTGGTTCAAGTGATTATGCACTGGTTCATTTTATGCGCAAACACGCTTGATTTTAACCATAGCGTGTTACACAATATCATGTATTGTTTGTGCTAGAATTTAGAGAAATTAAATTCATTTGAAATGAACTGGCAAGTGTAAATTCGAATAACGTAATGGTTTAAAGGTCGCGCATATAATAATCTTCTTAAAGTATTGCCATTATATTTTTCTAGGAATATGAATAATATTTGCATTTCCATAATGACTTTACAATTATTTTTATTATTTGTAAACAATAATTGTAAATTTACAATATTGCGTTGAGAGCTTGAGAGCATTGCTTCATATGACAACTGTTTTAACTGCTGATAGTGACTTTTTGCTTAGTTTAGTTTGGTTTGACGTTTTTTATGGACAAATTTTAAAGTTTTTTTTTATTTTTTAAAATGCTAACACATAATGAAATAAGTTTATGGCTTTGTTGGCACAAATTGAATTTTATTTTCTCTTCTTCTTAATAAAAACCCACAAAAATTCAAAAGTTGTTAAAGTGAATTTTTAATTTTGTGCTTTTAACCGCTGAATAACTTTTGGTAAAAAAATATTAAAAATTAACATTTGTATTTACCGCCATATCTTTGTGGTAAAAAAAAGTTTAATTTTGAATTTACAACCCACGTCTGTATTTTTATTTAAATGAAAAAAAAAAAAAAAGACCGTAAAAAAATTCTTTCAATAGACCTAATACTTTTACATGTAGTTTTTGATTTAAATATTAAAAAAAAAGAAAAAAAATTGATAAAAAAATCGATAATAAGACCAACAAACAAACTTGAAGAGCATTGAAAGCACGAAACAAAAATTCAATATTTTGAAGCTCATTAAGGTATGAGGAAAGAACTATTTTTGAATCGAAATCTACATCCTCAAATAAGCATTCTAAACGGATCAATTTAAAAGTTAAGTTAGGTTAACATGAAGTAAGTAATAGAAATATATACTCGTACGAAATGTATTACTATAGGGCTAAGCATGCCGATATGGTCATTTCGTCTCGGCTTATTCAAGACTATAAATATTTATGTTTAAAAAGTTACAATCTAAATGAGAATAATATTCCACTCGGTACACAAAAAATCAAACAAAAGCATTTAGAAAGCAAAACATTTCAGTTTTTCAGAAAAATAAAACTCCATTTTTGCTGTTTCCTATATGGCGAAAAATAGTTTTTGTTAAGTAAGCAAGATAAAGAAACGGAAAAAAACAAATAATCCCAGCAGAAATTAGTCATTTATACATGCGCATCAATAATGCGTGATTTTTATATGAAATGAGCCGCTAAAATGCAATAGAAATTCAAATTTATTGCAACCAGTAAGCAAATAGTATAAAAAAATCAAAAATAATGTCTTATCCTGTAGAATATTTGGAAGCTTTAACGTATGAAAAACAATATAATGCTTCCGTTATTGCTTACAATTTTATTTATTGCTTACAAATTTAAAAAATTTTCTGCTGGGATGTAGCATTTCGTTATTAGGACTATATTATTTTACATATTTATTTTCACTTTTATTATTGATTTTCAAAGTTATTATACCGTGATTTCTTTTTTAACAGATACTATTAATGATAAATAAACAAAAAAAAAACACAATAATCCCTCAAGGTGAGAATAAAATAATTTCAACACTTTTTAGTAGAATAGAAAACGCCATTAAACTTTAACCTGCAAAATTTTTTTTTCCACACTTTATTGTTACAAAGATAGTTACTTTAAATAAATTTTAACTCTTTAATGATAAGCATGTTGTGGGCTTTAAATTTATCTTACTTTAATGCCTTTAAATAACTAAGACTATGAGAAGTGTAGCTTTTTGTGTAGGTTTTGTTGGAAATAATCTGAAGTAAACCAGAAAACAGTGCAAAAATTTAAGGTCATAAATGTTTCTAGAAATTTTACAAATTTACAGTAAAACATGATATTTTATTTTGTGTTGGTTTTGGTTTTCAAATAATTCAAAAAAAAAAAAAAAAAAAAAAAAAAATGAAAATGAAAATATGTGAAAATCATTTGGCACATGACATAACAAAATATAAATATTAAGATTACAGAAGATTTAATTATAGTAATAATATCATGCAAGCTGATTTAGCATAAAATCTTATTGCTGATAAGCAAATGCTATGAATATATAATGATGACTTGCCTACACATTGTTTTTAAGGTGCTGATGGCACTTTGCACTTAAAGGTTTATTTAATCAAGACTATTCTCTCAAAACTTGTAATCTTTTATACTAATTTTCACGTATTTTAAAACCATATATTAAATTTATAGTCTCAGTGAGTATATTGTACTTTCAGTTCAATAAATACTTTGGCGTATGAGCAATATTTTTTTCATCAAAATAATCTGTTATTACTCATACGTGCCTGCAAACAAAACATGAACTGCATGTGTGTGCTAAAAATTTCTGAGATGAAAACGTGAATGAAATGGCGTTTTATATTTTTGCACAATTTATTATTTTAAATTTTTATTATTTATTGTATTTTTAAAATGAAAAATTGTTTAAAATCGGTCATTCACCAATTAAGTTGTTGGCAAAGTAAATGATTTTAAAGTTTTTATCGATAAAAGTAAATTTTTAAAGAGTACGGAGTGAAAACCTTAAGATCCTACAATATTTCTATTTTTTAATAGTTTTGAAAATACCAGACCTGTAGTTTTACTTACACTTCATCTCTATGATATGTTACTAAATGGGCTATTTCCTCCATGTTTCATAATAAGGCAAATATAATACATACATCCATACATAAAGGGTGTTTTTTATTGAGGTATAGAACTTTAAGTTGGCATCACTTTTTTAACTGGCGGCCATTTTGTCAGCTGTCAAGTGATTATTATTTAGTTTGGTTTGCCATTTCATCATGAACAGGTTGACAAAAGAACAACGCTTGCAAATCGTGCAAATTTATTTCGAAAATAATGGTTCAGTTCGCGAAGTTTACCGTAAGCTCCGTCCATTTTATTGTCGACATAATCGTCCATCAGAGCAATTAATTCGGTTAACCATGGATCGTTTTCGCACTACGTATACTCTATGTGATAATACGCATCCGCAGAGACGTCGAACAGTGCGCACCGAAGAAACAATTGCCGCTATAGGTCAAAGTGTTGAAGAGAACCCAAATGAATCGATTCGCCACCGTGCACAGCAATTGGAGCTTTGTCCATCAACTTTATGGAAGATTTTGCGCAAAGATCTTGGCTTGCGACCTTAAAAGATCCAGCTTGTGCAAGAATTAAAGCCGCGAGACCATGCAATGCGTCGTGATTTTGGTGTATGGGCCGAAAATGAGATTGATCTCGATGCTGACTTTCATCGCAAAATTTTGTTCAGTGATGAGGCTCATTTTTGGTTGAATGGCTACGTCAACAAGTAAAATTGCCGCATTTGGAGTGAAGAGAATCCACATGAGACCTTTGAGACTTACTCTGATAACTGAAATGAGAGAGTACACGAGAATGTCTCATGCAGTAATTGAATTATTTCATTGGCTGTATGGCATGTAGTATTGTCTTGTCAAAAACACCTAAAAGCGACACCAATACCATCCAGTTTGAGGCAGAGGGAACTGTGTAGTTATGCCGCGATATCAAGAACTAGTAACAGTTGCTGCTTTACCAGCCTCAGTATGATCCAATGATATCTTCAGCCCAAAAGCTGCACCAAACAGTATCATATTCTATAAGCATTTGTTGTTCGCCAATCACAAATCAAATACGATAGTTTTGGCCTTTGACAAAGAAATGAAGGATTATTTTTCTCGAAAAATTTTAAAAATATTAAAATATTTTTTAATAATAAAGCCACTTCATTTTTACTACCCCTAAACTCTCAGCTGTGAAGCTGTTCTTACTGTAAAAATGACAGCAAATTCTAAACTTATATTATTTTTAGGAAAGCCTTTACCAAAGAGTTGCGTTATCAATATTATGAATTCCAATGAAGGCTCTTTATGTTGCTTCTGTAGAAAATAAATGCAACTTTTTGTATTTTATTGAAAAAAAAGAAAGAAAACTACGCCAACCTTTAATTTATTTTTTCTTTTAATAATTCACTTGACCCAAAGAAATATATAAAGAAAAATGTGAAAAGGTTTAATTCTTAATTAAAAAAGTATTTTCTTTTTTCAAGTTTTGTTAAAGAAAATTTTTTATTTTTAATTTTTTTTTAATTTTTTAACCCACAAAGTAAAAATAAAACGTAAGTTGATAAATGAGGTCATAATGTACCTTTATTTTTCTTGTATATCTGTTTCAGTAAAAGGTAAGAAAGTTTCGCGACGGTGTAATTTCATGTTGAAATTGTGGTTTAAAAAAAAAATAATTGGCAACAGCTCTTAACCTATTGCGGTTTTTTGTATGTTGTTAAATCAAAAAGTTTTCTTGCCATAAAGAAGAAAGAAAATTATGTGGTAAAAACTTAATGTGTCATAATTAAAACGTCATAAAAAAAGTAATATTATTTCTAAAAAAAAGAAAGACTGTTCTGACCTTAAGAATAATTAAAAGTTAAAAATATAACTTTTTCATTTCAAAAGGCAAATAAACATGATATTAGATTTTCTTACCTTTTACGTTTCAATTTTAATTAAATATAATATTTTATAAGATTAGTTTTAATAGCATAAGCAAAAGAGCTCTACAGAAGAAAAATTGAAAGTCAACTTAATTTAATAAAATTAAAAATATAAAAAAAAACAAAAAATATTTTTCGCTTTATTGGCAAATACATTCAATATAATATGAAATGTATGCTTTTGGGCATAAGCATGTCTCTATGGCCATTGCGTCTTTGCTTAAGAGACTCCTCAGGAACAGAGAAATAGAATTTAAATTTTTTTGAAAAACAGAAATGTATTGCTTTGTAAATACTTTTGTATGGTTTTTATATACTAAATGGGATATGATTCGCATTTAGTCTATAACTATTTTAACATAAGTATTTATAGTTTTGAATAACACCTTCGGAAAAAAGTCTCCTGACGAGTCTTTTAAGCAGAGACGAAATGGCCATAGAGACATGCTTAACCCCAAAAGTATACATTTCATATTATATTAAAAACATCATTTAATTGCCAATTAAACTTTAATAGTCCTAAGACTCTAATACAGGTATTCTTATTAACCTTTAACTACTGAGGTGGTGGTAAATTTTACCCTCTCCTTAGATTTTTTAATTTATTTTCTTCGTTTGAGCGCTGTTGAGTCCCTGTTTTGTTATACGAAATCTTTGATTTTTTTATTTTTATAATCATATTTATATAAGAATGTATTTTCTTGTTCTTTTAAAAATAAATCATTAAAAAAAATTTTTTTTTGCTATGTTTTTGGTAAACCAAAAGGTGGTAAAATTTACCCCACGTCAATAATTATGACAAAATATTTCACCTCAGTAGTTAAAGGTTAACATTAACATCCGTTAAGGATACAATGCGTACAATAAAGATTCGAATTTAAAATTCGGAAGAAGTATAACAAATATAATAAATTAAATAAACAATATTTTTTTTGTTTTCTTAGTTCGAACCCAAAATTGCTTAAAAAATTGTCTTTATTGTCGTTGATTTGAAACATTTATTCTCAGTATACTCTGGAAAGACGCACACTCAAACAATGATCTTAAACAATCGTTCAGTTTTATCTTAGCAATCAGTCATTAATTAGAAAAATCATTAAATTGTACACCAATCGTAGTCTTTCTTGGCTTTATGGATCGTTATTAAAATTAGCACACACAGCAATTAAAAAGTGTATAACTGGCTGCAGTCTACGCACTGATTTTATTATTAAACTTTATTTATTCAAAAAAAAAAAAAAAAAAAAATGAAAAAAAAGTTGCTCCGTACCATTATGATCATTAGATACAGTCGCTGCACCAAGAAATCAATGACTTTTAGCTTAAAATTAAACACTCTATTGACTTTACAGAGCTCGATGTGACTTTTAAAAGAATATTGGTTGTATTATTTTTTTCGGTAGTGGGCCGAAATTCGGCATACGTATTGCTTTCCATCAAGAACAGCAGTAGTGGTCTTACATTAATTTCGAATGCCAATGTCAGAAATTGTATAGTCGCCGTAGTCTAATGGTTACTGTGTTGACTTACTAGACAAGAGCTTCGGATTAAAACCACAGCTTTGAAATATGAAATATGAAATATATGTCACAGCAACTACCTCTTAGCAGATTGCCATTAACAAGCTTCTCGTTCGAAGTCGACTATAAATTGTAGTTCCCGGTATTAATGAATAAAAATTGATGCAAACAACATGAGCACTTCAAGAAGCTAGCCCATAACTCTGAAACAAGCTTTAATTTATATGTTACCATTTCCAAGTGTAGCAAAAAATTGAAAAATAAGAACAAATTTATTTTTGTTCATCGTCTGAATTCAAAATCTCACAAAAGAACAACGTATAGAAAGAGGATAAGTTGTTTAAAGTTATTAAATTAAATTAATATTTTTTATTGCATGTATACTTATTTATACATAACTTGTTTAGATGCCTTTAATGCAAATTATTCTTAGAAACTTAATAACTAACATGTAAGAAAATGTTTTTCTGTTTATCTTTTATTATAAAAAGATTTCATAAACGTTTGTATAGGTTTAATATTTTGTTCAAGTTTCTTTTTTTTAAGAATTAAAATTTTTAAGAAAACTGAAAAACATTCATTCAGTGTGTTATTTTAATAAATATTTACTTTGAAACCATCTTTTTTCTTTTGTTATTAAAATTGTTATTTGTTGACAGATTTTCCTATAAATTTAATTCAAAATAATTTAATATTTTTGTGTGATCTTAAGTCGACTTGAGAAAATTTTCCAGAAATTTTTGTGGTCAAAAATATGTTTAAGGATGGATGTACATATCTGTCTGGAAATAAAATTTCCAGGAATTTAGATGATGAGATAAAATAACTTTTTAAGCAAACCATATACACACATTGTGTGTGTATAAAAATTTAATTTTTTTTCTCATATATATTTTCCAAACAAAATTATTTATTATTTTCAAAGTATATATTCGTAGATGGTCAAAAGATTTTCCAAGAAATCAAAAGTTATTCCCAGTATTTTAAAAACTCTTACCAATTGTATGCCTTTGATTCATTTATTAAAAAAAAATAATATTTGAGTTTTAGCAAAATTTAAATAATAAATGTCGCATTAAAATACAAATACTGATTAAATTTTAAATAGGAAAAAAAATATTTGAATAAAAATTTGCAATTAAAAAAAGCCAGTAATTAGCTTAAAATATGATTAAAAAAATTATAAACTATAGAATAAAAGGACCAAAAATCATAAAATGTAATAAAAGAAAAACAGGCACTTTCTAATGATAAAATGCTTATTTGTAATCTAACACTGATATTGTTTATCCAGCAAAAACTATTGTTAGATAAAATGAAATTCCAGAAACTTAAAAATTTTCTTAATATAGGGTAACAATCATTATAAATAAATAAATTAATAAAAGTTTTTCTATTAGTTTCTCTGTTCCATCGGTATGCCAATGAAATGTGCTCTGGTGAAATAGAATGATAGGTGCCTAGGTATTGCTTGTACTTCTCACAGAAAACATAGTTTTATAGTTGATTGTCCAGTGAATCTTATAATGCGTTATAACGACAATTAGTTCTTTTATATCACAATTGCCACGCGAATGATTTTGCAGTCAACTTCATGCGATATGAATAAAGCCAAATCAAATGTCTACTACCCATTCTTTCCTATTTCCCATAACATTTTCCGAAAAGCTGCAGTGAATAAATTTCTGATAATTTCTTTTTTCGTTCTTTTCATAAATTAATTTTAATAATGTTTTAATAAATTTTATATTTTTGGCCTTTAAATATTATTCAATCAAGCGAAAAAGAATTTAAGCATTCCAATAACATGAATTCATAAATTTTTAAACTTCTTTTCTTTTTACATTTTCAAACATTAAATGCGTACATTTGTGAAATCATTATACATATGTGGACTATTATGATGGTGGACCAGTGAATAGTATGGAAAATTATTTGTTTTCATTCGCATAAAGAAAGAAGAAAAAAAGCAAACATTTTAAAATCTAATCGAGACATTAATGGAAAACAAAAAATAAGAAAATGAAGGGAGAATATAGTATTTTGAGACGTCGTATGAACTGTAAATCTTCTTTTGTATTTAAAAACCATCTTGGTTTTACCAAATTTTTATGATTCTAAAATATGGATATTCAAGTACGACTACATTATGTCCTACAGAGATATAATGTATATATACCAGGGACCGTAAATAATGATTATTGTTGGTTTTTTTAAATCAAAAAATCAATCACTTAGAACAGACATAAACAAAAATTTTTTGCACCATTATTATTATTTTTTAACAATCTTTGCATATCCGTCATGATTTTTAAATTTTTGATTTTTAAAGTTTTCTTCAATGGTAATGATTATTTTTAAGTAATATTAATAAAAATCAGCCATAATCATTATTTTTGAGCAAAAGAAATAAAAATCAAAAATAATCATTATTTATGATTTTTATTTTTTTCGCTCAAAATAAAACTCATTTTTAATTTACGACTTTATATATGATGTATAAAAAAAATTAATTATATAATTTTTGTGCAAGAAAATGATATTTTATATAACAAAATGAACAAGCATTTCTCACATTTTTTTCTTTTACTAGTTCTTACCAAATTTTTTAATGTTTATTAAGTCATAAATTGAAAATGAGTTTTATTTTGAGCGAAAAAAATAAAAATCATAAATAATGATTATTTTTGATTTTTATTTCTTTTGCTCAAAAATAATGATTATGGCTGATTTTTATTAATATTACTCAAAAATAATCATTACCATTGAAGAAAATCTTTAAAACTCACAATATAATCATTATTGTGTAATTTTTATTATAAAACTCATAATGATTACGGTCCCTGATATATACATACATATTTATAGAAACATTTTCGTTAAACAGCACGAATACTTTTAAAGTTTTACCGCCTGTTTCTAGAACACGAATGGTATTTGACATTCGTCTTTTTATATGAGAAACACTAACAAATTTGAGTGTTTTGGTTAGTGTTTCACATATAAAAAGACGAATGTCAGAAACCATTCGTGTTCTAGAAACAGGCTGTTAGAATCACTTTCGTTCTACGGCAACCACAAGCTAAATTCATTGATTACTTACCAGAAATAGAACTACTGGAGGTTTCTGTCATCAATGAATTCACTCTCTCTCTCTTTCTTTGCTGTGTATATACAAATTACTAACTTATGATTCTTCATTGTTTAAGATATTAAGAAGTATGTTAAAGCCAAATTCGAACATTTAGCACAATTTGATAATATTTTTTTATTTTTTGAGACCAATACTCAGGGGTAAACCCCTACTAAATGCATTGCATTGTATTGGAATTTTTTGAAAAAAAAAGGTTATAAATGGTTTAATCTAAAGCATAGTTAACCAAAACCTCCAATAAATAAAATGCGTCTGTAGCACAATTGTGTACAGAAAATGAAGATTTGGATTACATTGATCTAAAGCATAGGTCGGCATTTCAGAGCTGAATTCAGCTGGGAGAGTTCACATGTATTCTTACGCTCTTTCATTTTGTCCTCTCTTTGCATTAGTTTTTTTGCAAAAACACTTAAAGAAATATATCGTGTTACGAGACAAAAGTTGTTTTACGTCTTAGTAGTCAATGAACTGTTGACGAGTGCAGATGTATACCGGATGTTTTATTTTTTTTATGAAAATTAAAATAATTTTTAAGATTAACTGGAAAACATTTATGAAACTCTAAATATAATAGATTTAATCATTTTTAATTCTGGTTTTTCGACCTTTATTGATTAATGTAATGAATTATTCAAACTCAAGGTCTATTTATTAATAAAAATTTTTTATTTAATTATCGATATTTCGCTACTCCTGCGTGTAGCGTCTTCACGAATTATTATTATTATTATTATTATTATAATGTAATAATATTATAATGTAATAATATCGATAATTAAATAAAAGATTTTTATTTAAATATAGACCCTGAGCTTGAATAATTCTTTATAATAGATTTAATTTAAGACATTTAGGTGCATTTTTTTTTTCTTTTTATTAAAATCACACAAAATTTTTTAAATTATTATATTAAATGTAACTTGCAGATTAAAAAGTAAGATATTTAAATTTTAAATTTTATATAACTTTCTTTAAAATCTTCCTTCAAAAAAAAGGTTAGCACTTCTGAATTTTGCATACCCGAATTAAATATACCCAATATGTTTCCTACAGTTGTAAAAGAAAGTTCCTAGTTCATACAAAGTTATATGTAATTTAATAACCTACATATTTATAAATTCACACATTTTTTTGTTCAGTGCAGTTCTTTTCCATGCTCACTAACACAATTACAAATCAATTTTGCCGACCTATGATCTAAAGCAAAATTTACACCTCCTACGTTCTCACCTGAGTTTTGTATCAGAAATGCACTCAGATAGACTCAGATAGTTTAACTAAAAATCTGATTTAATATCAGTGATTGCAATTTAATAGCACAATTGTGCAGAGAGCATTCACACGTATTGCTAACGCTCTTTTATTTTTTTCAGGTTTACTCAAAAAAACTGATTGATTATACTTAAAAAATAATTTATGTTAAAAAATTCAATTTTTTTAGAAGCATAAAGGGTTGGTTAGTAGGAGAGGGAATTTATAATCCAAAATTAGATCCTAAATTGAAAATCCCGATTTCAAGCTTAATAAGTTAGAAAAAATTGTTAGAAAGGGTAGATCATTTAGTGATGGTGTCTTTATTTAGCAATTGTTGAAAAAAATTTGGAAAAGGCCTAATTAAGTATAATACAAATATTTTCCGACTTAAAATATATTTGGTCAAGCAACGCAACAAATTACATTCTACAAATACGAAACTGTCATATAAATGTAAATGTAGAAGATTTTATCTTAAAGCCCAGTTATATACTTGAACTTTTAAAATATATAAAAAACATGTCCTAAATATAGTCAAACATTTATAACTTTATGTATGTATGTTGATGAAATTAATGTCAGAATAGCGTATATTATTAAAATTTTTCTATGACTGCAAACAAATAAACTCTCTCAACTTCTGTTTTCTCTCTTACTCACTAATACACAACCAAAAAATTTTTGGTAACCCCTGTTTAATATTTATTGTTTTTGCCTGAGCTCTGTTGAAAATAGAACATTTTCTTTTTTCAAAGTTATTTCCGTCTGAGTTGTAACTGTTATAATCTGTTATAATCAGATGAGAACTTAGGTGGTGTAAATCTCAAATAAAAGTCAGTACCAGCAGATATCATTTCTTGTTAACTTTACACTCTACATATTTAAACAAAATCTAAGTTTGATGAAAACCACCTTTGGTAAAAACGTGGTTTAATGATTTAGAGTGTTGCTGTCCCATCCGTACAGCCTATTTTCTATATCTGTAAACAGATCCAATAAAATTCACAGCTTTGTATGATTTATTTCAATATTAAAATCAAGTGTTCTTTTATCGTTTTTGATGTCATAAAAAGTAAAAGATACTTACTCGTATGTGCTTATAATTTTGATCACATATGTTTATGTTCTTTTTTTATTTGTTGAATAACAAAACTCATTTGTATATAAATGATTGTATGTGTTTCGTTATTTAAGCTTTTGCTGAAATAAATATGACTTTTCACAACAAAACATCTACAGTTCGTTAAAAAAACAAAATAAATTCCGTTCCCTGTCTGAAATTTTGTAGTAAAAGTATAAAGCAAACAGATATATGTGTATGAGAACAAAAAAAAATTTATTTGAACTTTAATATAAAGAAAAAACAACTACTAAAATGGCGTTTGAATGATAATAAAGAAAACGGTCTTACAGTTTAGTGGTAAAAATAAAAAATTTAAAATTTAAAGAGCATTTCAGTCTTTTGCCTCCCGGTATGAAAGAAATAATATGATTTAAGTAGTTTGTTGTGAAAAGAAATTGCTATCAGTACACCAACAGATACTTGTTTACAAATCGAATTATTTGTAACATAAAAATCTGTCTACAAAGGTTTTTTTTCTTTTTTGTTTCTTTTTTCATTTCGTTTTTTCTTTGTTTACTACCATTAGCCGTAATGATGTTTTCACAATAAAGTCTTAATAATTCGTTAAGTTTTTCTTTTGTCTCACGCTTCCTTCTGTATCGTATCGTATATTTAGAAAAACGTATGTAAATAATTGCTTTAAATTTTCTCTCGTTTAAGATATGAAAATATTTTTCCACTCCATCAACACGTTTTCTTAAAAAAATTATTCTAAAAAAACTTGATTTGAATGGGAAACAATGCTTTAAAAGTGTGTAGAAAAAGAAAAGCAGTGGCATTTTGAAAAGAGCAAAAGGAAAGAAAAAAATGTCTGACCATGAATACTAATTTGTAAAAATAAAAATATTGTAATAGAGAGTAATTAATTGCCACGAGAAGGTACTTGCTTCAACAGAAAATTTCTAGAGAATTTGAGAGGCATAGAAACTGAGATTAAAGAAAAGCAAAGGGTACACAGGAAAAAAAATAGTTCATATTTTATTTCAATCAGTGATTACCATTTCAAAGCACAATTGTGCAAAGAGCATTCACACGTATTGCTTACGCTCTTTAATTTTTTTCAGGTTTACTCAAAAAAACTGATCGATTACACTCAAAAAATATTTTATATTAAAAAATTAAATTTTTTTAGAAACATTAAAAGCTTGGTTAGTAGGTTATGAACCAAAATTAGATCCTAAATTGAAAATCGCGATTTGAAGCTTAATAAGCTTAAAAATTGTTAGAAAGGGTAGATCATTTAGTGATAATGTTTTTATTAAGTAATTGTTGAAAAAATTTGGAAAATGCCTAATTATAATACAAATATTTTCCGACTTAAAATATATTTGTTCAAGCAACGCAACAAATTGCTTCTTCAATTACGAAACTGTCAAATAAAAATAAATGTAGAAGATTTTATCTTCTAAAAGTCTTATTTTATCCCAGTTATATACATACTTGTACTTTTAAATAATTTTTTTTAAGAAGAATTAATGGATTTTTTATTTCCCAGCAAAGATATCAAAAAACATTTATAACTTTATGTATGCATGTTGATGAAATGAATGTCAGAATAGCGTATATTACTAAAATTTTTCTATGACTGTAAAGAAATAAATTATCTTAACTTCTTTTTCTCTCTTACTCACTAATACACAACCAAAAAATTTTTGGTAACCCCTGATTTCAATTAAACACTTTGTTGCTATCAATTGTATTCATTGACTCAATTATATGCTTAAATGTTTGATGAACTATAGTCAAGTAATGTTAGTAATTGCCACAAATTAAACTAAAATACATTTAATTCTCTTTTGACCCAATAGGTAATATCCAAAATAGAATCCGTGTATAACAAATTGTTTCATCTAGAAGGAGAATTTATTGTAACAAGTAATACAAAATTAATTCACTCAATATGTAACAAAATAAAATAACTGAGGAGGTCGTGGTATAGTATGGTGTTTAGAGCGCTCGTAAAGAAACTTCAACGGCCGAGGTTCAAATCCCAACGAAGGAGAAAAATTAAAAAATTAAATTTAAGGTTTTTGAAAATTATAATTTTAAAATAAGAGGTTCTCCTCCCCTCTTCCTCTAAGAAGTCCATTATTATACCCGTCTATTCCGCCAACAGAACAAATTATCAGAAGTACAGCGCCACCTTCTGGGAAGTTAACAGCTGATCTACTTAGTGGTGATGCTAACCACTCATATTCAACATTCACCAACAGATGGGGCTCTACTGTTGAACATTAAAGGGTGAAGATATAACCCTGGCCTGTGATTGGTCAAATCGACAGCAACTTATCTCAACAACCAAAAGGCGCAAAATATAGTATCTATCGAAAAAAAAAATCTATCTATTTTCAAATTAAAATACAATGCACTGCATGAGTAGGGGTTTACCCCTGAATATTGGTCTTAAAAAACAAAAGAAAAAATAATTTTTACTTTAAGAGTAAGTAAGATTTCACATCTACAACAGTATAATTCGTGTTAATACAAAATAATTCGTTAAAAAAATGTCTTTATCTTGTTTCGACGCAAAATAGCTTTAATAGATCAGAACAAATTTTAATTAAATGAATAATACATCTTTTTCGCAATAGTTTCTCATTCAAAAGAGAAAAGGAGATTTCTGCAGGAATTTTACATCAGCTAAACTCAACGTATTTGCAACTACAGCTACGGTAGTTTTATCGGAAATTTTTATAAGCTGCACACAGTCATAATAAGCATCAGTAGCTTAATTCAAATGTTTCTCCTGAAAACGTATATTGGAATTATATATTTTCGCCCTACTTTCTACTGAATTAAGTAGTTAAAGTCTTATCAAACATATCACGCTTTTCTCTGTCATATTCTAGTTTTCTCAGTAATCAGTCACTGTGTTAGTTTACTAATCTAGAGCTCCAAGTACAAACCCCATCTCTAACATTTAAAAAAGAGAAATATGAAAAAATAATCCTTTCGCCGACTACCTCTTAGCAGCTTTTTGGCAAAAGCTCTGATAGAAACTAACGCTTAATTCATGGAAAAAAATTAACCCATACAAACTTGGTCATTACCCTGAAACAGGTTTGTATTCCCTTATTACGTATGTATATATAAACAATCAGAATTACAATAATCTCTTGATTTCCCTGTTTTTTTATTAATTCACAAAATTCAACATTGACGGCGTTTTTAACTCGTGTAAAATGAAATTCGTATAATATATGCTGAAGACTCGAGTTCGAGTCCCAGAAAAAGTAATACATTTTTTTCAGTATGTGATTTCTTGAAAAGCGTGAGTTAAATCGTTGATGTTTGTTTAGGTTGTAAAGGCCAGTTATGTATGTATGTAAGTTCTAGAATATCCACAGGACACAAAAAACTCTTATGAAACTACCGTAGCTGAAGACGAAAACATATGTTCAGTTTGGCTAGTTTACTATTCCTTCACGGACATCATTTTCTCCCTGATTTATCAAAGAAATTCATTGCAAAAATCTAAATTCTTTATAGAATTTAACTATGATTTGATTACAGCATTTCTGGCTATATTAAATTCGTATAATATAGTTTTTATTTCAAATTTTTATTTAATTTTTGTTCTAATTTTAATAAAATTGCTTAATGGTTTAAAGAAAATTTTAAATAATTTTTTTATTAAACTTTTTAATACAGACCTTGAAAATTTAAATAAATTTTTGATTATGTTTTCAGTTAACTTTTATTAAAAATTTTAGCAAAACTAATATAAGGTGTAAATTACGTGTTGGATTTAGGTGTTTATTTGAAATTAATAATTATTTTTTCTGTGTAGCTTGAGTAAATTTTAGTTTGAAAAGAAAAACCAAAACTAAAATGTGAATAAATAAAATGTAAATAACCCACGACTTTATTTTATAATGGCAGTTTTGTTGTTTTATATATTAATTTTTTTCTTTTCTTTACTAAATGTAACTTCGTTTGAACTCTTGGTTCTCTGCAACAATAGCTTATTCAAAAAAACAAAAAAAAAAATTAAATTTCAGAAATTAATATAAAAAAGTTTCCATACATTACTTTGATATGATGAAATGGAAATTGAGAAATTCATAAGGTTTGTCCACTATTATTATTCTTTAAATTTGACCGAGCATAGTTGCCAGAGACCTGACTCCTATAAGATCTTTTATATCCCCTCGAGTGTACTTATTTCAGCTGATCGTCAGACAGGCCATATAACTCCATTAGTACATCTATTTAAAACTAACAACATCCTCCGTTTTTTTTTTTTTTTTTTTTTGGAAAGTATTATTAAAGCAAAATTAAACATTCAATATCACAACGAAAACTATTGCTTTATAATAAAACTCTAAAAAAAAGCAAACCAACGCATTGTTGAATATACAGATATTGCCATTGTCTTTGTTTAAATTTAATTTTATTTTGGACAAATAAATACTTGAACATTTTTATTTTTATATGTTTCCTCCAAGTCATGGAATTTTTCAAATTTAATAAAAATTTAAATGAAATGAGCAGATGTTTATGTATTTATTCTATTAATAAATTAATTTCAAAGTGTTACAAAACTTTATTTAAATTTTTATTAATTCAGCCAATATTACTAACCAGCTGTTGATTATTGCTTTCATGCTTCACAAACAGGACTGTTAGTTTGTAAATTTTAAATGAAGCAGAACATGTTGCGACAATGACCCATTTAAATGGTTTTTAATTTAAATTTAAAATACTGCAGTAAATACCAGAAAATCATTTAATAGTCTGCTAAGAATTGTTATCGAATTTTTATTTTTAAATGATGGCAGTAAATAATTTTGTTTTTAAAGATTAAAGTGTTTTAAAAAACACAGATTAAATTTGGAAATTGTATGTATAAGTACATAAGGGGATTTTAAATAAAATATATATTTCGGTAAAGAGATATTCTTGACTGGAAATTACGTTTTAACACTTAATACCAGTGATAAAAAAACTGCAGTCAAAGTAGCAAAAGTCAAATTGTTTATTTACATTAAAAAAAATAAAATAAAAACAAACATTTTGTGCCAAAATTATTTAGTTATGAGTGAATTAACAATTTTTTTATTAAAAAAAAGTGAAGTATTTTATCATTTTCGAATGTTATTTTTTACCAATTCTATACTTTCCACTACATTATTAATTAATTCAGATAAGCAAAAACTTCATGATACATGAGACAACTTGGTCTAACTGATTTGATTTTTTGCAGGTAATAAATAAACGTCAGAATGCCATGGTTTAGTAAATACCAGAGTAGAAAAATAAATACTTAAAACGAAACGTTTGATCTCATTTTGTTTTGTTCTTTATTATGAGTAAAACAAAAACAAAACAAAAACAGTGAGAGCGATTGTCTCATTTAGTTTTGTATATTGTTTTAGCTTTGGCCAGTACAAATACACTAACTCAAATGTGCGTAGGTAGAAGAAAAAATTAATGGGAATAAAAAGAAAAGAGGAAGAGAAAAAAGAGAAAATTACACAAATGTAACGGAATAACAAAGCAAGCACAGGAGCGAAA
This sequence comes from Metopia argyrocephala, assembly GCA_963576795.1. NCBI lineage: Eukaryota > Metazoa > Arthropoda > Insecta > Diptera > Sarcophagidae > Metopia > Metopia argyrocephala. Next base: position 3,273,482 of record OY756208.1, read on the forward strand.
AGCGAATTGTTTCGTTTGCGCATTATCTCATTTAGAAAGTATTTGTTTTGGTTTTGCTCATGTACAATATGATTAAAAAAAATTTTAAAAGTTTATGACTTTGTGGTAACGTTTGCGAAATGTTTTGTTTGTTTGCCCACTCTGATAAATACTAAACCATTAAGGACTGTTGCTCAACCTACACACACTATGGAAACTGTGAATGTTGTGCGAGTAAGTATCCATTCATAACGATCTGAGTCTATTTTTTGATGCAATACTCAATAGGAAATCCTCAGAACATTGCTGAACTGCTTCCAAAAAACTAATTTATTTGAGTATTATTTTAGCCGAAATTACAATTTCAGCACTTAAAAATTTTTCTATTTCATTTATTTTTACTTTCAGAAGTTGTTATTTAGATTTCTCTAAATATTTTATAATACAATTACCCAATTCACAAAATGTTATATTGTTGTAGATTATCGTTAAATGGCATTTCACTTTGTGAACACCTTGTCTAAATATTGTTGTAGATGTTATCCAGTGTTATCAAATTTCTTGAATAAAAAATTTAAAAGGAAGAAGAGAAGAACAACATTTCAAACAATTTTTAAAATACATTTGAAAAATAAAAAAAATAAATAAAAATAAATAAAAAAAAAGTTTTGTATTAATACGACATTTCGGAAACATAGGAAAAATTGTCGTACATGTTGTAGTAGTTTTTAAAATGGAAATTACCAACAACATTATGTACAATAGTTGTAGTTTGGCATAGTTTCTACCGATCTACGGCAACTATAACATTTTGTGAATTGGGTAATTAAATCTTAAAGTAATAAAAGTGAAGCGAAATAATATAAAATTATTTATTTTATTAATAGTGCATGTAACAATTTATTAAAAAAATATATATGAAATAAATGCCACAGTTGATTCTGACAAGTAACATAACAATTTGTATTTGTATTTGTATTTATTTATTTTATTTTGCTTTTCTAATGCAACAAGACACAGTATCTTATAAATTACAGCATTAAAATCGGATTGTAATATTTTAACAACAAACAAGAAAAAAAAAATTATATTAATTTCTGTATCTGATATTTAATTTATTATTATCTCTAGAATTATTTTACGAATTTGTTATGCCAAATTACAAAAAAAAAAAACGTTGCTATTAATAACTTAAATAGTGTAAATTAATAAGAAAAATCGTTTGTGATTAACTGACAAATACATTGTATATCTCTTAACTCGTTCCTCTATTGTAAAAGTCTTATATTTAAACAAATTTTGCAAAATGATTTCAAACCATTTTCTTGTTATTTGTACTGCAGACTCAACTGATGGTAATATTTGTACGAGTAAGTATGCAAAAAAATACAAAATTTTTATTATATATTAAAACTTTTTGTGGTATGACACTGTTATGGGGGTGCTATCAGTATAACTTTTGTGTAATCTTTTTTTTTAGTTATTCTCATTTTATAAATAAATATTTTTTTTTTCTTATTTTTTTTTTTTTTTGAATATAAAAAATTTACTTTTAAGTATGTCATGAAAACAATATCGTACGGCGAACTTAATTTCTTGGAATAACCATTATGAATAAAAATAAAAATAATTTCATGCTTCGCATAAAGTTGCCAAAATTTATGATTTGGGTTGACATAAAGAGTTCTTCGGTTTCATTTTATTACCCTAATTTATGACCAAAATTGTCTCATTGTCTACAGTCTACAGTACTTTTATGTTGTTCATTGGATTATTTTCTATAATAAAAAATATTAACCCAACAATATAACTTGATGTGCGTAAATTCTTGGTAAAGATTTTTTCTATTGGTATTGTTGCCACACAAGAATGCAACAATTAAATGATACAACATTCCACAACTGTCGTGAATAATAGTTTGACAGCACATATGAAACAAAGTGAAAACATTTCTAGTTATTAAACTTCGCTAAGTATGTGAATACTAACATTTTATGTTTAAGTAAATTTTACTTGGCACTATTGGGCAACAGTATATCGTCGCAAGAATTAAAGAAGGCTGTAACTGACAAAACATTTAATGTTCATCAAAGCCAAAAAACGCAGACGGAGTAAGTGATTTTCTTTTCATTATAGAAATCTGAAACTTGGAACAATCGACGCATAATTTTTTCTGATAAAAATGATCCAAAAAGAAGAATTTTCGATTTTTTGTCAGTTACAGCGTTCTTTAGTTCTTGCGACGATATTATAGATTTAAATAAGAGAAATTTTTTGGTGCCTTTAAATATTACAAATTATTAATTTAAGTACAGTTTTAACTGAAATGTTTGCCAAAACTGATAATGCCAGTTCCTTTGTTCAAATGAGTTTGCAGATCTAACAATTAAAATTATGAAGAAATAGCTGTACGGAGCAACGTTTGTAAGCTTTTTGAGTGCATTATATGTAACTGACACAATTATGTTTCAAGTGTCTTTATTTTAATCAATATCAATCACAATATGCATTCAGAAAAGGCAGTTCAGCTACAATAAATTGTCTGCAGCGGTTAAAAGATTGTTTACAAATCTTATTTATAAATTTAATTACTCATATATTGGGTTTTATGAAACATGTGTGATCAACAAATCGCATTTTTTATTTTACTCAGGGGTAAACCCCTACTAAATAATATTAATAATTATATATATTCTAATGAAGCGCTTTAGGAATGAGACAAATTGCTGTGAATTGACCATTCAAAGGCATTCACCCTTGAATGATTAACAGCAATTGCCTCATCGTTGCATGTGGATTGTGTGGTGAGTGCCTTCGCTAAATAGGTTTAGCTGTTATCTGCTACTTCCCAATAGGTGGCGCTTTTTTCCTGATCAATCTTTGTTGTTTGTTGACATTGGTTAACGTGGAATAGAGTATTTAGGGGAGCGGTTTTTTTAGATGGTATAAATGGAGTGGTGGGGGACCTCATATTTTTAAATCATAATTTTGAAAAAACCGTAAACTAAGTTTTTAATTTTTCACCCTTGCTGGGATTTGAACCTGGGCCTTTGGAGTTTTTGTGCGAGAGCTCTAAACACCCCCCATTTAGAAACCATTAGTCTCAAGTGCCTTCTAGAATTCCTCAATGTAGTCCTTTATTATTCGTTTTGCGTATTATTGACTCGCCATTGTACATAATGTTTACCCACATTAATACGCCTGCCGATGAGGTAAAGAGAACTTCATTTTAACAGTTCTGGTTTTAGCTGTCCAATGCTGGTGTGATATGAATTTAATTGACATATTATCTAGAAAAAGTTTATACAAACTGTGAATAAAGGGAACTGAGTTTAAGTTTTTATTAAATTATTAAGAAAAGGAATTTAGTGAGTGATATGTTTTAAAACAATTACTCGCTTATTTGGTGAAATCAATCCTAGAATACACAAGAGTGGTGCCGAATCATCAATATGAATTACGCTAATATTTATTAGTTTAGAAGAATGTGAGCGAATTTCAATATCCATTTCCGCATCATTTACTACAAATGGGATCATAAGTCAGCAAGACAACCATTGAGAAAACCATTGACAACCCTAATTCAATGTTATTTAATTTAACTGTTAATGTTAAATATTTAATTATTATAAAAGTATTTGCACAAAGATTTTATATTTGCAGTAACTGTAACAAATTACTTTTATTCATTGTAGAAACGAGACTTCGATAGTGTGTCATTATAATTGATTAAAATCCACATGAAGGAATATTGAAAAAAACTTTAGTTAAAAAATAATCTTATGACAGAATATCTTTTAACCTTTTAAAAATAAATGCACAAATTAATAGACAACTAGAAAAATATTTAACATTTTGAGTAATTAAATTTTCTGCTAGAAACATTTCATATAATAGGCAAAGCAAGCACATACTAAATGCTATGAAATGAAACAACGTCCTCTTATTTAAAAGAAAATCGATATGGTGCCCTGTTGCATTGTAGATTCAAAATAAACGTAAAATTTAAATAATTTTTCGTTTCATAATCAGCCTTGAGCAAAGTAAACACAAGTTTTTAATAAATTATGTAGTAATGTACGTAAAAGGTCAAAACCAGTTGATTTATTTACACACTTTTTTAATCAAATCAAATTATTTATAAATCAAATAATTAGTTATTGCAAAATGCTAACAAATCGAAAACAATAATTTTTCTAACATTTTATTTTTGTTTAAATTTTGCTTCATTTCTTTTGCTGCCGTTACTTTTCCTAATTCTTTATTATATTCTAAATTCCAATGGGATTTTAAACTCATTCAAAAACAATTTGTTGGAGCAATTTTATTACAAAACCATAGCAATCAAAATCAAAATTCATAATTTAATGTGATTTATACTGGTAAATAATGAAACAAATTCACCCAGTTTTGATTGATGATGGTTCGCGGTGTTTATAAAATTTATTGGAATTTCTCATTGAAGAGCAAATCCTGGCACATAAATATTGTTTGCAAGTGAATATTTGTTTTTGTGTGCGATAATAAATTTTAACCATCCAGGATACTCCGCCCCCCAAAGAAGATTATATTTTAAAACCATGTAAGAGTAAATTTTTGAAGCAGTTAAAATTATTTAATGCCTCTTAATACACTAATGATCAACAGAATAAGTAAACCAACAATAGGTTTTACTGTTTACTATAGAAAAAAAAGAGGAATTATTTTTATATTTTTAAATTAAATTGAATTTAGAGGCAAATTATTTTTAAAACAAAATCAAATTGTACAGAATAAACGCAATACATCCAGTAAATGCTTAACAAAATATTTCCAATAACGTTTCTAATCTAAACAAGAAGACACAAGTATTTCTCATATAAAGTCAAGTCATATATAAAACGAATGCATATTTATATCATATTGGGGGGATGCGTGGTATAGTGGTTAGAGCTCTCGCACAAAAACTCAAACGGTCCAGATTTAAATCCCATCAAAGGTAAAAAAGAAAAAGTTTGTTTGCGGTTTTTTCAAAATTATAATTTATAAAATAAGAGGTCCCCCTCCTACCTCCAAGAAGACCACCTAAAAAGAAACAGCTCCCAGACATTTCACTCTATTCCACCTTAACCAATGTCAACAAAACACGATTGATCAGGAGAAAAGCGCCACCTATTGCGAAGTAGCAGATCACAGCTAAACCTACTTAGCGAAGGCAGTCACCACACAATCAACATGCAACAATAAGGCAACTACTATTGATCATTCAATGGTGAAGGTATAGCACTGGCCTTTGAATGATCAATTCCCAGCAATTTGTCTCATTCCTAAGGGGCTTAATAATAATAATAATATAAGAAAAATATATACTTATGTATTGTCCTTTCCAAAAATATTCTAATACAATGCACAGAATTTAGTAGGAGTTTACCCCTGAGTATCGGTCTCAAATAAAAAAAAATACACTATTTAACTAAATTTTCGTTACAAGTTTAAAGTAGTAGTGTATTCCCCTTTAGCAAAAATAACATTTAAAATCCTTTTCGGTTTTCAGATTTAGTGTCCAGTTTTTTGAACAAAACTCTAAAGATGTTTTCTCTTTAGAAAGATACATACACCAACAGAAAAACTTTGATTCCAGGCATGAATTTGAGCATATTAAAAGTATGTAGTGTATTGGCTTACTAGACGAGAGCTCCGAGTTCAAGCCCCAGCTCTGTGTATATATGTGTACTTGTTATTTTGAACCTATACTTATATATAAATATTTTTAACATCTTTTTTAAAAGAGTACAATATACAATCATTAGTAGCAGTGAAAGCAAAATTTTTTTTAAGTACTTAAATATGTACGAGAACATTTCATATGAATTTAAAAACTGAAAATATAAATAAAATTTGTTTATGAAAAATTATATGAAAGAGAAGTAATTTCCCTGGTAATAATTTACTCACACTTTATTACTTTTCTTAATTCTCTAACAATGAGTATGAGTAAGAAATTCTACGAGCATTATCAGTGTTTTAATTTGCAATAAACGAACGCGGGGAAATATAAACTAATAGTAAATGACAATTGCTTACAATATTTTCAGCAAAATATTAAATGACAAAAATGTAAGGTTTAGAAAAAAAAAAATCTCACAGGAAATAAAAATTTCAAGCATAAATGTAAAGCAAAAAAAAAATTATATTTGCTTGAATACACGTATATGCATAGTTTGCGTATTCTTTGATCGGAACACATTTTAACCCAACTTCAGTTCGAGTGCAGCTGCACCTTAAGTTCGTGAACTGTTATACGTACAGTTAGAAAAAGTTGTTAGGATAACTTAGTATGGGTCAGCTATGTATTGAATAAAATATCGACCAAATAGCCGCCGCGACCTCAGCGACTCACTTTCATCGAATGTTCTGAATTTTCGATGACGCTGAGACATAATTGAATTTCAATGCCGTCTCAGATACCGACACCGTCCTGTTGAAACTACATACCATCCATATCCTTATCTTCCAATTCGGGCCATGAAAAGTTCGTTTCGATCTCACGAAAGCGAACACCACTCACAGTAACAGTGGATGACTCTTCAGCCCCACTATCGCGAAAAGCAGCAATATTTTCTGAAGTAAGAGCTGTACGAGCATGCACTGGTGTTTTCACATCTCCTACACATCCGGTCTGCCCAAATATTTGAACGATATTTCCGATTATACAGACATTTGAACGATTAAATTGAAGTGCACAATATGCCTCTTGATTTGAACGGCCATTTTCATAATAAGCCAAATAATGTATATTTCCATGATTCACATTCAGTTAGTCTGAAATTGAGGAATCTTAAATGAAATGCAGTAAAGAACTTGACGTTTAGTTGTCGTTCTGGTTTAACATTAGCCCTAAAAACTGAATCACCTGATATAACAATATGAATTCTCTCAGACATAAACTAAAAAAATTATCTTCATATTCCACTACAGATCCCTTTGACCAAAAAAGTCAAAAAGGTTACTGTGAAAAACTATTAATGCTCCTTTCGATCAAAAAATTAAGATTTGTTCCCCTGCAAAAAATATTCCAGATTTATTTATAGAAATGATATAAATATGTATATTACACTCAATATGTCCACTTAGGGTCATTTCAAAAGTTTTAATTTGTTGAACAGTGTTGTTTAAAAGGACAACAAATAAATAATAGAAATCTAAATATGTTATTCGACAAACTATTTTAACTCATTAAATGCTAAATTACAACTCAAATCATTGCAATTAAAATAAAACAGTAAAATTGTTTTACTTTCTTAATTAAATACGAGTTTAGAATTTCCTTCAGTTAAATATCTTCAAAAAGGTTTATAACATAATATGTAAGTGTTTTAAATTTTTAATTATAATTCAAGCCCAATTAGAAGAAAACATTGAAACATTTTTCTGGTAAGAAAAGAAAGAGATTGCTTGTAAAAAATATATTTTCTTCAGAGCCAGTAAAATAAACCCTCATTTTGCGAATAAATTACGACAGCACTGAATTCTAAGTTTTATCCCCGCTGTAACAACAACAAATTAAGGCTACAAAATCATTTACCACCACCATTAAATTGGCAGATACTTAATAAAGCGTTTTATTTTTAGAACAGCCATAAAATGGTTATAAAACTGTTTGCATGTTAATGTCTCGAACAGAAATTTGTAATTTATTGCTGGGAAACAGTCTTTTGTTTTTTTTCTCTGTTTTTTAAATTAAGCATTACTTGGGCGCAAAAAAAAAATTAATTATAAGAAACATACATATAAAGATTAGTGTTACTAATTCACAATTTTTTTTTTCTTTCTTAAATTTTCTTAATAAAAAATATTGTTAAGCAGCATTGAATTATGCGTCATTATAAACATCACGATTAAATAAGAGTACTTGCTTACTTAACACTCACACATAAGGTATTTAATTAAAAAAAAAAAAAAAAAACTTTTCTGAGCTATATTATAATATAAAAACATTTTAATGAAGAGTAAAATAACACTGGCCAACAAATTTAGACCTTTAGATTGGAACATGACATATGTAGAAACCATACATATCTGCAATAATAAATGAAAAATACAATTAATTTGTATAGGATAACCCCCCCCCCCCCCCCGGGGGATAAGAAAAGGCTACTGATGATATGTCCCGCCAGTGGCCTGTTTTCTCCGGGGAATATGGAGTTCAACCTAGCTCTGAGTGGTCTGGTGCTCGATATAGGTAGGGAATGGTTGGTAATGTGTGGTGCATGGCCTTATGCTTTGAGAGCTTGTCCCTGTAAGTGCGCGTGGCAGGCATTTCTGGCGTTCTCAGGGACTGACCAGAGATGCCTTAATCTGGTACTACGGATATCAGGAGCCCTCGGGGGGTATTACTACCCAGACAGTGGTGGTGATAAATTGCCAACTCTGTGCTACGGGCTCTCTTTTGAGAGCCGTGGCCTCGTGCATATTCGACATTTGAGGGTACCGCAACGGTTGGCGTATACGTACGCATAACAGTTTTATAGAATAAAAATATAGTCTTACCAGTCTGATTTTTTTTAAGTGGGTTAAAGTTTACATTTTTTGCTGAAGAGTCAAAAGAGCCTGTACTCTCTTGTACTGCACTGTACTTTTAATTGTTTTTTTTAAGAAACTTCCCTTTTCAACTTCGTATCATATATACTCTTCCAAGGAAGACAGCATTATTTGCCACTCATAATTCATTTCATCATAGGCGGAACCTCTTGGAGAACGCAGAACACATATATGCAATATGAATTATGCTCTAAATTGCGCACAAAAGTCAGTTCTGTTTTCTCCCATATTAACATGGTGTGGTGATACTTTTGCTATCTTTAATTAAAATATTAGTGTAAATATTGACGAGGTAACTCATTTGAAGTTCTGAGCCGGAGCATTAACTGTGTTGTTAACTCGACTGATAACATGCTTCAAGTGTCAAAGAAGTATTAAATTTTTAAACAGTGCGTGCTATAGTCCTCTCTTATGATTTTAATATTTACAAGTCCCTTATATGACCTAAGACAGAATACTACTCTATAGTGTGGGTCGGTGCTTCAAAATGTATTTTAGGGTTATATATAGTCAAAAACTACTACAACATGTACGACAATTTTTCCTATGTTTCCGAAATGTCGTTTCAATACACAAGAGTTGGAAAAAATTTTTTTATTTATTTTTTTATTTTTCAAATGTATTTTAAAAATTGTTTGAAATGTTTTTCTTCTCTTCTTCTTTTTAAATTATTTATTCAAGAAATTCACGACAAGGTGTTCACAAAATGAAATGCTATTTAACTACAATTTACAACAATATAACATTTTGTGAATTGGGTAAATATAATGCTTCCATTATTGCTTCCAATTTTATTTATTGCTTCCAAATTTGAAAAATTTTCTGCTGGGTAGGAACAGGCAAAAGAGCTTATTAATGACGGTAAGGTAGCCAACTCTACTTTGTTTTTCTCTCGGTATTACAATGAAATGTAGTCGCCGTGTTATAGTTGTTAGTGTGTTGGCGTATTAAGACGATAGTTTCAGGTTCAAATCTCAGCTCTGACTGCTTAAAAAAAAAGATATATGAAAAAATTATTTCTTTCGGTGAATACTTCTCAGCAGTCTTCTGGCAAAAGCTTTGAGAGTAACTGACTGACCAAGAAAAAGCGTATCAAATCTGTTGTTCGGAGTCGACTTTAAACTGTAGGTCCCTGTACTCATGGATAAAAGTTAACACACACAACATTAGTGCTTCAAGAAGCTAGGCCGTAACCCTCACACGGGGTTGTAATAGCCAATTATGTAAGTATAAATGTATTACAATGGAATGTGCCCTAATGAAATAGAATATTAGCTCCTTCTTGTCGCATATATTTATGTAGTACATGTATTTCTAACAGATTATGTTACAAATTTTTTAGGTTGATAGTCCAGTGTATAGCACATTGCATAACAGATAGAATTCGTTCGTATTTGACCCTCCCTCTTTTTCCCTTCGCCTAAGCAATTTTCTTAAAAAGTCTCGTATATTAGGAGAACTCATTCTCTGACTACTGGTCTCACGATAAAGATATGATATAAAATGATTTTGTATTCAGTTTCTAGTTTATCATAACTTTTAGTTTGGCTGCAGTGGATCTCTTTAATTGCAAATTTATTCATTAAAATGCTTCCATGACTTTGTACTTTATATAGCGCTTGCTGCCTGCCGCTTGAAATAGTCAGTGTTTTATTTAATTTTTAATCATTTAGTCACTACCACGAGAGTAGTCATTAATTTATAAAAAATATATGATAATTAATGAGTTTATTTATTTTTTCTAAATAAAATAAAAGCAAATTAAATATTTTTCTTGCTCTAGAAATTATTGAATACTTCAATTCATTCAATCAATTATTATGAAAAATAAATAAACGCCAATCAATTAAACAAATGATTTCAAATAAATGGTAGTATTCTTTAAATAATTATTTACCTTGAATTTCTAACTTTTATAAGTTAAAATAAAAATTTAGCTCTACAAACTACAACTAGGGAATGATTGATAATTTTTTTTTATTTTTTTAGTTGGAATTTATAATTGTTGAAGAATTCTTGTTGAACACTTAACAGACAGAAATAAAAAAGAAATTTAACGCTAAACAACGTTGACCCCTGGAAATAACTTTATTATCCGAGTTTGTTTAATATTAACATAAAAACTCATTATGTTACGAACACAATTGCGGCGATCGATGAATTGTGTTCCTAGCAGGGAAACGCAAAATATAAACCTTAATTGTCGACGACAGTAACTCCCGTTTCTATCTTCTTTTAATCAAAAATTTTAAAGGAAATCTTTTCAAATATACAACAAAATCATATGAACAAAACAAAACAAATTTACATATATATTCGTATTACCTTTCTGAGTTACTTCCAAACTGTTACACTAAAAAACCTTTTTTTACATTTGAGTGACCTTTATTTGCATGCCAATGTTGAAAAACTGCTACTGCAATATCTAAACTGCTGGTAATAGAGTAAATAAAATGTGGAATGCAATATAAAAAAGAAAACTATTAAATGCTCTAGTTGATTTACGACTATTTTACATACTTTTAATTATGTTTTTAGTAAAAAGTGATGAAATCGAATGTATCTTAGTTGTTTAAAATTGTTTAAAAGTCAACATCACCTTATTCGTAGTGTGACTGTAATTTTCGAAATATTTTGAAATCTGAAGGTGTTTTTTATTCTTCCCTTAATATGTTATTTTAGTGTAAGGTGGTAATCATTATTAAGGCATAATAGTATATTTATATGTATGTATGAATATGAAAGAATAGCTTAACCCAGGGATGAGCAACACGCGGCCCGCGGGCCGCTTGCGGCTCTTTCAACCTATTTATGCGGCCCGCCAAACAAATGTTGCTGCTTCTCAAAAATACACATAATATATAGACACATTAATCAACGAATTTCAATTACGAAGAAACTGAGAAGATAGCAGTTTCCATGAAAATGTTTTCCTAACCATTAATTATCGATGTGGATACAGTTGCCGAAGACTTTCAAAGGGAAGTGATGGACATGCAGAATAATACCGATGTAAAAAATTTATTTCTCTCAGAAAACATCGAGAATGTTTATAAATCCGACCACCGACCAATTACCACCGATCAAGACTGAGTAATGCACGATTAGAAACTTGTGTATGTGTACCTACCTCATCAATTCCGGCTGATATTGATCAGGTTGTATCGAAAAAAAACAGTGCCAAATTTCTCATTAAAAATTTCAAGCAAATACTTTTTTTTTGGCATTAAATTTTATATTTTTTAATTCTAATTTTTATTATAAATAGAGTTTTGTAAATTATTAGTATTTATGTGCGGCCCGCCAAAAAATTTTAAAATTTATAAGTGGCCCGTTAATTAAAAAGGTTGCTCACCCCTGGCTTAACCCATAAGATGGAATATATTTACTATATTCGGAACTTCATAGAAGTCAGATTAAACCTGTAATATAATGTTATAATGATGTACATTTGCTGTCTTTTAAATTTATATTCAATATGTTAAATTAATAACATTGCGAATTTCTTTTTTTTTTATTATTATTTAGTTTTATAATTTAAGGTGCTCTACTATACCGTCACAGGTAGAAAAGAGCACTTTAGAGTAGTTGCGTTCAAGCACTGCGATAATTTTGTACAAAAAAGCTTCGTGCTTACATAGATGAACGAGTGTATAACAGCCAATTAAGTATATCTGGGCGCCAACAATGCTTGCTGTTAATGTAGAATTGAAAGAGCTTTGAAAGCTGATTACCACAAAGGCAAAAACTAAAGTATATACGAGTATGTGTGCTTGGACGAAACTGCTCCAGAGCATGATTTTTGATAAAAATTCAACGTGTTTTATACAATTACTTACACACTTTTTTACTTACATTTTAAGATTTTGAAAAACTGATTTATCCTTCCTGTTCAAGTTCTCAAGTTAAGCTACCAATGAAATAGATTTTGAAACAAATTTCATTTCATACATTAAATAAAATTTTTTATTATTGTAAAATAAAAAAAAAAATCAATAAAATTTTATACATTTTGTATATCTTTGTTTGTTAGCCTTCTTTCAAGATCTTGAGTATTTTTTCCCCTTTAATGTCCTACATTTAGTGCAATTAAATATTATTTTGATGTAGAATTCTTCAAAAGAATTTACGTAATTTGCTATCTTGTATAATCTCAGTATGTAAACCAATGTAAAGCACAGTTTTAAAGGCTTTCTTTAAAAGTTAAATAGTGCAATTAAGTTAAAAAGAAAAGATTATAGGAAAAGATATTCTCAATTTACAATGTGGTGAGGGAATCTCATTTCTTTGTTTTATTTTTTCTTTTTTTTCAGTTTAACCAAAAGACTTAAGCCTTTTCTGTTTGTTCTCAGTTAAACGAATTTTTGAAAACAAGAAAAGGAAATAAAAGAAACAATTATTTCCTTTAACTTTTCTTTCGTTTTTGCTTGTGAATACAACGAGTGTTTGTTTATAGCCCGGATACAATTATACAAAAACAAAAAAAAAACATAAAAAAAATAACAAAAAAAAAAAACAAAATTACAGAAAAGAAAAAAGAAAATTATTGAAGAGCCAGCAGGAAGTACAGAAACTACAAACTTTATAAATATATTTAAATCCACTTGTTCTAGATTCGGCCTGCAGGATATTTTGTTTCAAATTTAATGTTTTAAAAAAGTTCTTTTGGCTTTTTTATTTCCATTCTAAAAACAAAATTTTTTTTATGTGTTTTTTTTTTTTTTTTTTAATTTGCATTCGAAATAGAAAACTTTTTAAAGATTGTTGTTAAAATTCTACATCAATTACAAAGCTATCAAATTTCTAAGCAAAGTACTGCTTAAAAAACAAATTAAGTTACAACAACTAAATTACATAAAATTTTGTAAAATATTATAGAAACGAATAAAACATTGTCTGTTTTAACGATATAGAGTGCTCAAAAATTTTTATAGAATTTACTCATGACATCATTTAGTTTTAGAAAGCAATATATATATATATATATTATAGAATATGTTATGGAATAATTGCAACGGTGTCCAGGGTCTACTTACGGGTCCACGAACCTTAAGTGAATAAAAAGAAATTACAATTTCCTTCCCTTCGTGGGCAATATTAACATATATTTTTTATTAATAAAATAGTACATAAAACAACAAAGTTTAGTACAACGGCAGGTGGTGATGGTTAGTGTTGTGGTACACTCCTTTCGGTGTGGCAGTCGGTATCTCTAACAGGATGTGTTATCTTTTGACTCAGTAGGATGTCGTCTTCGGTATAGTATGACTTTTAGTTGGGTCGGTATGATTCCATCACTTTGGATTCGGTATAACTCAGTCGTTACTTCACCTCAGTTCGGTATAACTGGCTTTAGGCTAATTCGGTTGAATATCGTCTTCGGTATAGTACGATTCAGTAGCTACCACTACGGGTTCGGTATAACTCGGTCGTTACTACTTATTCGGATTAGTATACGATCTGGAAAGATAAGATAAGAGAGAAGTAGGTAACGAGTACCCCTTCGGGAGAAGTAGGTCACAAGGGCCCCTTCGGGAGAAGTAGGTTACAAGAAGCCTTTCGTAGGGTGTTACCAGTCGGCACAGCCAAGTCCAAATCTCTCACGAGTCCTTGGTATATACTTAGCGAAGACTGCTGCCTGTACCGACTCTGGCTGCCGTCGCCCAAAAATCCTGAACCTTATATGTAAATTTAATCATTAACTCAATGGGAATTATCGCAGTAAAAGTAAATCTATATTATAAGTATTAAAAATAATAATTCATGCTGTACCGTGTATTGTTGACACAATTATGCCCATATAATAAAATATGTAAAGTAGCAACATAAGTGCTACGTCACAACATTTATGCTGGTTGTACTGGGTATGTCTTACTTGTCTTGTAAAGTTATTAGTAAAAAATCAACAAGTTTATGACCACATGACAGAATAGCACATTTGCGAAAACCTCAATAATTTACAGTTATTTAGGTTTTATTAAATTAAAATTTAACCAACTAATTCATAACTCTGAAATGCATAGATTTTCGCTTTTGCTGGATGTTTCTTGAGCTGATAAAAGATCTGTTTCTCCACCAAATTTTTTGAAAAGTGTTTAACTTGATTTTAGGGTTTCTTTATTGTTATATTTAAGAATATAACCCACAATAATATTCGAACACTCAAGTGGGTTCCTTTAGAAAACCGCTTTAAATATAAAGGGGGGTCGTGGCATACTGGTAGAGCGCTTGCATAGAAACTCACACGACCAAGGTTCAATCCCAGCGAAGGACAAAATTATAAAAATAAATATTTGCGGTTTTCTAAAATTACAATTTAAATTAAAAATTAAATTTAAATAAAATAAGAGGTTCCCTCCCCCCTCCAGCAAGACCACCTGCAAGAAACCGCCCCCTGACATTTCTAATCTATTTCACCAGAAAACAATGATCAGGAGTACAGCGCCACCTTCTGGGAAGATAACAGCTAATCTACTGAAGACGCTCACCATTCACATTCAAACATCCACCGACAGATGAGGCAATTGATGTTTAATCATTCGAGGGTGAAGGTATACCACTGGCTCTTGAGTGGACAAATTGACAGCAACTTGTTTCATCAACAAATAAAAGGTGCAAAATATTATTCAAACACATCTATACTTACGCTCTTTTGTTTGATCGTCAATCAACCAATAGGAAATCAGCATGTTGAGTGGGAGAGACAAACTACACTTTCCAGCATAGCTGCCAGATAAATTGACCATGAAATCGTCAAACATCGACAAAAAAATCGTCAAAATCGTCAAATTGATTCCTTAAAATCGTCAAAAAATCGTCAACAATATATAAATACGAAAATATCACCTTATTAACTTAAAACTTTTTTTTTTATTTGAGTAAAACTGAAAAATTGAATTGACAGTACAAATGTATATAAAATTTCGAAACCTAAAAAAAAACCATTTTAAATTAATTATAATTTTAATTTAATTATTCTCAATTCCTTATATTAGAATGGTTTTTTGTAAACGTAATGGCCTCCAAAGACGACTTTTATTTTTTCAGATTTATTTGTCTAAATATTTATTTCCGTTTGCAAGAGTAGAGAATTTCTTATTTTCATTTCTGAAATTTTTTTTTAATCTAACAGTTTAAAGTTATTTTGGGCGAAATTGTTCTCTAAATTGAATAACTTTAACCCTCCGTCCTGCGCATGTATCTGGCTAGATCTTTAACACTGATTTAAACAAATTTCTAATTTAGCTAGGTGTTTGTGTCTCTAGGTACCCTCTACAAATTTTGTTAACTATCGTTTTTGTGAAAAAAAAAAAAAAAAAATAAAAAAAAATAAAAAAATTTTATGCTGTTTTTACACAGTAAAATCCAAACCTGGCAACTGTTGCATCCACCAATTTAATTTTGAAAGATATTATTATTAGAAATAAAGCCAAGATCAAACATTTTGATTTGGTAGATTATAAAGAATTTATGAATGATTTTAATAATTTTATTGAAGAATGTGAAAGGCAAGAGCTAAAATCTGAATTAAGACAGTTAACCCTCCGTCACGCACATGTCCCGATAGTCACATACGTAGCGCACGCATCTGGCATAAAATTCTTTTCAGAAGTAGAATAATATTCTACCTTTGAATTTATTAATTTGAATTTCCAAAAGCCAATTTTGGATTTTTTGCGTATAAAATACATAAAAATCATTTCAGAAATAGAGTAATATTCTACATTTGAATTTCCAAAAGCAATAGTTACAAATACTGTGATAATAATTGTAACAATGTTAAAGAATTCAAAGAAATAAACGTTGCAAATTTTGAATTTCCAAAAATCGTCAAAATAAATAAAAATCGTCAAATTAAGGGCAAAAATCGTCAAATCGTCAAGATGCTATTTTTGTGTCGTAAAATCGTCAAAATGACGATAAATCGTCAAATCTGGCAGCTATGCTTTCCAGTGTTATTTCAACACTCTCACCAATACTACTACCTTGGGCATCAATGCCCTAATCTAAATTCGGATAGTTTCTCATAGGTTAGCGCAATTTACAGTCTCTTTCCACTATTTTTAATCTATTTGATGAATGGGAAACTGGTAAACGTTTGTAACATCGGAACGCCCAGTCGGATCTCAGGCACGTCATGGCTGTGATTTGGGAGTAAGTCCTCGATTTGGGAGTAAGTCCGATGTTCTAAAAATCCTAAAGAATTTCTTTACGGGTTACTGTAGTGTGAGAGTGCATTTTATGAGAATGGCGATCACAGATGTAGATGTTTTTAAACTATGCTCACAAGAATCAGAGACCGCACAGCACATATTATGTGAATATGCTGCTCTTGATAGACTTAGAATGAGTTCCTAAAGTTTTAGACCTGTTGTGCATAAGGAAGGCAGTTAATCTGCTAAAAAAAAGAGTAAAACTCAAAGGGACACAATAGATTTTATAGCTTGCAGTGTCTCGCATTAGTGCACAGTCTGATCCAGATAGTAATAATACACCTCAATTGTATTCATTGTGGAATTGTTTTAATTTGGTCTCTCTTTATCTATTTGTTCTTTAATAATTTTTTTTATTCAATTAAATTTCGTTATTTCTACGAAGAAGTATCATTGAATTTAGAACTACTAAATAATAAAATTATATTTTTTAAGTAATTGCAAAATTTTATGTTGCAATTGGGAATTGATGCAAATTCTCAGGTAGGAAAAATTGAGTTTAAGAAATAATGTGTTTTGGGGGGTCGTGGTATAGCGGTTAGAGCTCTCGCACAGAAACTCAAACGATCAAGAATCAAATCCCAGCTGAGGAGAAAAAATTCAATAAATTAATAAATTGCGGTTTTGGGAAAAATTATAATTTCAAAAACAAACAAAAAATTAAAGGTCACTCCACCTTCTACCAAGAGACCATAATTAAAAAACTGGTCCCTAACATTTCCAGTCTATTCCACCAGAAACGAATGATCAGGAGTACAGCGCCACCTTCTGGGAAGATAACAACTAGCCTGCTTAATGAAGACACTTACCATCAACAACCATCGACAGGTGGGACAATTGCTGTTGATTATTCAAAGTTTAAGGTATAACACTGGCCTTTAAATGATCAAATTCACAGCAACTTGTCCCATTGATGTAAGGCGCTTAACATCTCACATATCTATCTACAATATAATTTCAAATTCTAATACAATGCACTGCATAAGTAATGGTTTACAACTGAGTATTGGTCTTAATAAAAACCATCCTAATAGAATTTTAAGTTGTATAATAATCTAATAAAAAACGAAATTTTAATTAAAACTCTTTTTTTGTTTGTTTGTCAATATAGGACATTATCATCTGGAATTGGCCTTGAACCTTGGCTGTAATCGTACATTCGAACGTTGTTGGCTGTATATCATGAATAATAGCACAAATTTTGACCACAATCTTTTTAAGCCAAAGGCATAATCCAGTGAAAAATATCAAATCGTATGATCTCAGAGGCTAATCAACAATCAACAATTTCATTCATCGTGATGAGGTTGCTTGATTATTGTAATTGTTTGTAAGAGCAATTCCAACTATGCCACCTAATATGTACCAATACTTAAGAGTATTTATATAAAATTAAGATCTAGAATAGTTATGAATTTAATTTTAATTCTTTACAAAATTGATTTCGTTTTTAAGCACATTCACTGTCTTGTAAAAGTTTTATCTATTTTTCAATGTTAAATACAAAATAACTATAAATATTGACATTAATTCGTTACAAAAGCTTTAAAAAAAAGAAGATCTTAAACAAAAAACCATAAGAATCAACAGGTTGCTATGACTTCAACATGCTAGTACTCTTAATATCTTATAATAGAGCACAAGCCAAGCATACGTACTGGTATGCATGGATACTAAATGGAATTGATTTTATACTGGCAAAGGGATTACGTAAAATTCTGATGAGGGAATTACTTACTAACTTTATAAAACAAATATTTTAAATACAATAAAACTCAAATATTATTAAACGTAACCATTGCAACTGAAATTTTAGACAAATAAAATAAATTGTAATACGTATGCATGTATTTAATAATAGAAATTTACAAAATCTTTTAAATCAAATTAGAATTCTTGGATGTTGTTGTGATTATTTAAGAAAACTCAATATTAAATTACAAATTTATTTTAATTTTATCATTCTCATTCTCTGAAACGCAATACTTTTAATTTAAAAAAGTAGTATTTATAATCAAAAAGGGGAGCATATCAAAGAGTTTCTAGCAAGGGAGCAATTTTAGATCTGCCACTGTATGGAGCTATGCCTTTGAGTATCTTAGACTGACGAGACTGGGACCTCATGAATCTTAATTCGCTACCGGATGCTCCGGTTGGCTATTTGATTCACATTGTTATCGAAGCTGGCTTAGAATTTAGCAGTAGAGAGTATTGTTAGCGAAATGAAGGTATTGTCCTTATCTGGTACAGCATCACAATCACGGTCGGTGCTGCTTATGACCTAACCAGATCTAACTTAACAATAAAAAGTATTGGCCTTTTTATATATTTAATTTTATTAACAAAAATGTTTTGTCGAGACAAAGTTTTAAGAGATTTTACGCGTCACTCCACATTTAATTCTTTTAGTTTTCTTAACAATTTCAGCCATGAGCCATCATCAATGATAACTTGTTGTAAAATGTTTGGTTTTCTGTACTGACATTTGAATTCTCATACAAACAAAAGCAATTCCAGCAGATAACAAACAGTAGTAAGTAGAACGAGTAGGAATTTAATTTTCGTAATGCACGATGAAAACAAGACAAGTGGTGAAACAAATTTTTAAAATAAATATTATAAAAAACTTTAAATAAAGGAAAAAAAAAACAGAAAATTCTTTGCAGACTATTTGCCTAAGAATGCCAAAAATATTTTAATAAAAAGTGTCAGTAAACAAGAACAAAATATTTCAATTTTATTTATTTTCTTTTCTATTTTCAGTTCGATTTTATTGGTTTTTGGTAAGTAGGACATAAAAAAAGGAATTGTTGGCAGTTATCTTTTAACTTGCTGTTATTTTCAAATAAAAAAAAATCTATTTTTTTTTTACTTCAGTCATAACCAAACATTACGTGATTAAATGCAGAAGTAACTTTAAATCGTTTTAAATCTTTGCGCTATTTATTCGTAATTTGAAAAAATTAAGCGCTTTATAGTTAAAAGCTTTTTAATAGAAAAAAGTATGTGGGCAGAAAAATTTATATTTTATTAAAATATTATTTAATTGCATTCTTTATTTCTTTAAAATATGGATTAAAATTAATACAGCGTTAGGCATTATTTTTATAAAATACTTATTTAGTTTGTTGTCCATTTGCTTTGGTTGGTTACGAATTTTTTTATATAAAAAATGTCGCAAATAAAATTAATTAATCTTATGCGAATACAACCCTTTTTCAGAGTTACTGCCTAGCTTCTCAGAGCACACATATTGTGTGCGTAAATTCTATTCATGAGTACCGGTACCTACAGTTAAACGTCAACTCCAAACGACAGGTGTGAGAAGTTTGTTCATGGCAATCAGTTTCTCTCAGAGCTTTTGCCACAAATTTGCAAAGAGGTGGTCGCAGAAAGAAATGATTCTTACATATCCCACCTTCAAGATATCGGGATTGGGGTTTCAACACGGAGCTCTCATCTAATAAGCCAACTGTAGTCGGTTTTATGACTACTTTTGATATAAAAAATAATATATTTCTGTTTAAGGTCTACGAATATAAACAGCTAATCGACTAAACCGATTTGTTTTGCTGTTTTCATAGTATCTTAGTCAGAGATAGAAGTAAAGGCTATTTAAAATTCAAAATTTCTAATTGAGTACTGCCACGCCCTAATAAAATAAATACTTTATTGTCTTTATCTGTAATATGATACAAACAACAATTTTAAAATTTGATCCAAATAGCTTTAAACTGAATACAAAACTGGATGGAACCAGAATCAGTATTGACTTTTGTATATACAGTATTCCCTGGATAATTGTCCGACGCTTAATTGCCTCTCACGCTTATTTACTTTAATTTCTAAATCCATATAAGTTTTCTTACCATTTTCAAGTAAAATGCCACTGTAAATTGGTTTTCGCTTAATTGCGTCATTCGCTTAATTACCTCAAATCTATTTTCCCCAAAAAGAAATTTCCCTTAAAATTCCCTCGTTTTAACGTTTTTGTCAAGGAAATTTTCCATGGAATACTATATAATGGTAACAGAAAAAGCTTATACGAGTACTTTTGGTTCGACACTTAAAAATGGGGTTAATGTAAGTAAAGTGTAAAGCAAAAGTTTCGCTATTTGGCATAAGTAACTTCGTTGTTCGCTTCATACTTATTTTAAAATGTTGATTTAATGCAAATAGAGGTAGCAATGTTTGAATGAGATTTAACTATTTTTTTATATTTTTATATTATTTACCTGTTAGGTAAGTAGTATAGTGGTAAAATTTTAATTTGAAAGTTTAATTTATTATTTATGATTAATTAATGATTAATTATTAATTTATGATTAATTAATTAAAAATAATACACGAAGGAGTCTGCCGGGCATGTTCATATTTGATAGTGTCATACCTACTTAAGAGTAATAATTCAAGTTCTACAATTAAAATTTAACAAATATTTTATAAATTAATTTAAAATTAACCGTCATATGCATACACATATACGAGTAATAAATATTTTAGATTTATTAAGTGTTTATTTCAAATCTGTTAAATAAGTCTTAAATAAATGTGTTCTTACGTTTTATGAATATGACAGTACAACTGTACTTGCCAACAATAAAAGTCTGTTAACTTTCCATTATGCTGTCTATGTCGAGAAAGTTTTAAATTTTGCCAAAAAATTTTATACAAAATACTTGTAATGAAATTTTATCTTAAAAATATTTGTAGAATTTACATAAATCTCTTGTGCATTGCATACAATGAATATTTGAATTTAAAATAAATGAAAAAAAAACACATGAGAACTTACATTTTGTGTATAAAAACTTTTGTGATTTAAGTAAAATAAAACATACTGAAAATTGTTTATGACAAGTTATATATTATTATTATTATAATTGAATGTATGTATTAATCATTAAACTTTTAAATAATTGTGTACTTATTTAAGTACAGGGTGTATTTTTTTACACAAAATGCAGACAATTCCTTATGACTTATAATTTGAACTTGTACAATTTGTTCAGTCACTTTTTGAAGATTATATATGGCAATTGGCTACCTCCATCTGTAAAACACATATTAGCCCTTTTTTGCGTTTTTTAATTATTTTTTTTAGCATTTCTGATGTGATTTTTGCGATTTCTTCAAGTGTATTGGCCTTAAGTTTTTAAAGGGAGTCCGGTTTCTTCGCATAAACCTTACATTTTAAAAAACCAGACAGAAAAAAGTTATCAGCAGTCATATCAGGTAATCGAGGCGGCCAGTCATACTTTTCGAAAACACGCGCCCGGGGAACATTTGCCGCAATAACTTTATTGTTTCACCAGCGGCGTGCGATGTAGCGACGTCTTGCTAGAACCAGTAATGCAAATCAATCTTTAAAATTTTCCACAACGTGGTTGGAGCCATAACAAACTGCTGAGCACTTTAACGATATAATGTTCCGGGATTTTTCGCAACATCTGCACGTACAGCCTCAATAAGATAACCAAATCGACGAGGATGGTCTTTAACATTAGACTTGGATGTTGCCACAGAACAACTTTTATTACATTTTGCATTAAGACGCAAAATTGCTTTCTTTTTAAGCAATTTTAGACCACGATATTTTAATATATACGCACGTTGGATTAGTTTTGCAGAGGAATTTTTTTGAATATAAAATTTCCTTATTTCAGCGCGTTTTTTGGTGTACTGAACTCACGCTTACAACACGTGCTCTGTCATTTCAATTTAATAACCTATTGTCTAGTTATACGTATTTAATATCGAGTACCATAAAAATATCACCCGTTATAATAATAAATAAATGTGTAAAAATTTATCAAACCTTTGCAATAAGATTCTCTTCAGGCAACATACTCGTATGACTACGATTTTCAATATATTTTACTAAAAACATGAAATTCGTTTTAAAAATAGTTAGTAAATGAGAAAAAACAAAACTATACATAAATTACTTTCTTAATAAGCAAAATGTGTTTCATCTTATTTTACAAATTGCTTCAATTAAAAAAAAATTAGTTTTGTGTCAGGACAGTGTAGTATTTCTCCCAGCTGGATATTAATTATTTTTATATTTTGTAGTGTTAATCTTGATTGCCTTAGAAATATTAATGAATAATAACACAGCTTGAGTTTCCCCTATCAAATGGAAGTTCTTTAAAACAATAATAAGGGATTGAAAAGCATTATCAAGTTGTAAAATGGAAATAAAGAAAATAACAAGTCAACGTATGCTATTATGAAAAGGATTTTTTGACTCTTTTAAAATTTTTATCCTTTTATAGATACCAATAAAGCCAATAAATAATATTACTTTAGAGCTCACAGAGAAAATTAAGCCCAAATATTCGTAATTATTGACATAACTTTTATGTACAGTAAACTCATATAGGAAACCAGAAACATCCACTGCCTTAGGATTCTGTAAGGCTTGATGTTGTTAATTTAATTCATTAACAAAAAATTGGCTATTGAGCAGTCGATAAGAACAACAAATAAAAACTATTGACAAACTCTTTTAATGCTATAAAAAGTAAAATGTCACAAGTGACTATATTCAACGACATCTTAAGTGTCAACTCTTTGTGCAGCCTTATATTAACGTCCACAATGCCTTACAGCATAGCGGAGCAGAGTAATAAAAAGTTTTGCACAGTTTGTAGAAACTACGCGTATACAAGAAATGACATATCAGATGAATTTATTAAAATACAAGTTGCTCGACAAAGTGATTTTCCGAGTCGTTGTCTTTTAATAACATTATTGGAATGGAGGAACAACAAAAAAAAAGGGAAACAAAATTTAAATCTAACAGGCATGTTCTAAAAATCACGTGATTTCAAGTAAGTAACATGTGATTCTGAAATTAATTAGACGTCAGCTGTGTTTAAACTAGAACTTTATTACCGTATTTGCCGGACGATAAGACGCATCGGACCATAAGACGCACCCCAAAATTTTATCTATAAATTTTAGAAATAAGTGAGGTTTGGATGATAAGATGCATCGGACCATAAGACGCACCCTGATTTTAGGTCAAATTTTCAGAGTAAAAAGGTGCATCTTATCGTCCGGCAAATACGGTAGTTAGTAAAAGAAAAAACTCGACAAAAATGAAAATGCCTGAACTTAGCTCCTTATACACACAACAAGGCAAACTTGGATAAGTAAATTGTAAACGCTCCGAACTAAAAATAGGAGTACGATTATATTCATAGAGATTAAATATATACATTGAACGACTAGAAAAATAAACAAAAACTGAGTAAGAAACGATGCTCTCGAAGCAAATATGTCATTGGAGTCACTGAATGACAAAACTAACATGTTTTAGCTTTAAGGAGTTGACAAAAGCTGCTTTAATTAATTTATTACATTATTTCAATGTAATCCGTTGTTTGGGATTTTTTCCCCAACCAAAAATTTGTACTGCGAACCCTATTTAATTTTATGATCATCAATATTTTAATTATTATGTATTTTTTATTATTCACTTTTTCTATATTAAAATTGAATGCAGTTATTCAAAATATTTTCATAAGTATAAGTATATACATATGTACAAGCATACATATTCTTTAAGCAAACTACTTGTTGTTGTTCAAAAGAATTTGTATACAGTTAATTTTTGTAATGTTAATATTTTTTGTAACATTAACACTTAAAATAAAAATCAAAATTAGTAGAGTTAAACCTATTGAACAGAAGTGCACATTTGCTGCAATTAATAAATAAATGGAATAACTTGAATGCTAAGAAAAATAAAATCTTTACTGCATTTTACAATGAGATCAAGCGGGCCAGATTATTAAACTAAATAAACTCTCCTACATTCATTTTATATGTCAATATTGTTTATTTTTAACTAAAAAGCTATTTATTACCTTCCAAATAAATAATAAAATAAAAACACAAATTTATATTTGCCATTGATTTTTATGATGATTGACTTACGAATTAAAGAACTCAGAAATAGCAAATGTCAAAAAAGAAAACTTATAATTGTTTTTGTATTCATTATTTGATTAAGATTAATGATTTCCTTTCAATTACTGTGAAATATTATTAGCCTACGTGCTTCAATAGAAAAAATATTTTTAAATTTTTTTCCAATTCCCTCCAATAATATACAGAGATCTTAAGTAACAAAAAATCTACGATGTGCTATATTTTTGTTACATTTTCAATAGAAGCAAAGACTATATACACACTTATGTATACAAAAATAGTGTAGTAGAAGTATATAATAATATTAAGTACTTAAGTACAGTGTGATTTTTTTAATATTGATTTCAATTTGTTCTAGATTGAAGACATTTTTTAAACAAAAAATTTAATTAAGAATTAAATTCATAGAAAAACTTCTAAATATTTTGCCTTTATTATCAAGATTATAAGTACACTTTTAGTACAACCAAAATATAAGAAAACCTTGTTTAAATCTCAAACTGTTTTCTAGGCTTTTAACGGGACTTGTCAAGCGAAAAACTTAAGCAATTTATTTCAGTTGTTAAAGAAAAAATTCTCATAGAAGAACAGTGGTAAAGCTAATGAATGCATACAATCTCTTCATTATGAAAAACAGTTCAATATGATTTTGACATATATTTTGATATAATTTTTTCAATATCCAGTATTAAAGCATCATTATTTTCATTAACTTATATTGGCTTGTTAATACCTCAAATTAAAATAATAAAAGAAAACTTTTGTATTCAGTATTTCCGACTTATTAAGACGATTTTGAATAGCAAAAAAAAGGGGTTTCGAACCCTTGCATTACCTTCCCACTGCTTTTAAATTGTGTGAATATAAATTGTATTAAAGTTGTCAAATCCACCTTGCCAAAAGGCAATAAAAAATCTACAAAAAAATAAAACATATAAGTGTACTTATTTGTTTGGCCACATGTGTATTTATTACACGTATTATTTGTTGTGTAAGGAGACGTATAAATGTTCCGAAGAAAATAGTAAATGGATATTAATTATACGTCAAGCTGTTTCTGTTGAGGCCACAAACAACAGCATAAATAATTTATTGCGTTAAAGTGTTAGAAATCAATAAAGTGATGATGATTTTTGCTCTTGTGTGTGTATTTATCTTTTATGTTTCGGAATGGTCAGTCAGAAAAAAAAATGCAAAAAAAAATTTTATTTCTCAAAGAGAAAGTCTTTGATTTTTTTTAAATCGCTTGAGGAATTAAAATTGTTTCTTTTCAAATAACTTCTAAAACTGTTGGAACAGTTGGCAACTTAATTGAGTATTAAAATATCTTTGTGTTACACACAAAAAGTGTAATTAAGAGACTTTAATTTTTTTCTCCTTTCTTAAAGGTAATTTCTGACATATCGTATTATAGTTATTGTCCATTATTACTTTAGAAACTCTATTAAAACTTTATTGTGACAGAAAGAAGTTTTCTTAAATGATGTCAGGAATTACTTTTACTCTTAGTTTATGGTTAACCTTTAGAGGCAAATAAAAAAACCCTGAACTTTATTTTAAATACAAATGAAAAACAAAACCAAAACAACAAAACTCTTTCAGGCGGTATTATAAAAGCGAAAAGCAACAGGTGACTCCTCTGGTGCTAAAAAACATTACTTTAATCAATTTGCAAATAACAAGTTTATAATTGTTGACTTTTATATAAAAAAATGTCTCCCTTCAATTAAAACAATTACAATTTGACACAAAAAAAGAAAAAAAAGGGAAAAAACTTTTTATTTTCAAATGCTGGACTTCTGCAACTGAAAGGTGAGTTTTTGACTCGTATTTTGTATTTCCTGAATACTGATATTTTTCAATAGTAAAGATGTTCGGTTTTATAGGTGTTGCTATGCAATAATTTTAATCAATTTACACACTGTTATATATTTACCATTGTTATGCATTTTTCTTTATGATTTAATGTAAACTAGTGTTGGCAAAGTATTGACTAATTAGTAGCGAATATCTAATAATTGTACTGGTACTAAGCTATGGGTTCACAAAACTTTAAAGTAACTACTCAATACGCTCAGGGTTGTATTTGTTTAACAAAATTGAATTGCAAAGCAAAACACTTTTAAAAAAAATTAAGTTATTAAATTATTTTGATATTAGTTATACCATTTCGAAAAAGAACCGATAGTTGGCGTTATTATAACAAATTTATTATTTATATTTAATTTTTTTATAAAATTTTTTGTTAGAGGATTTTTCAGATAGTGCAAGCATATATGTATGTAGGCAATAACAAAATATCTCATTAACGAATAGAACAATTAAAAAAATGTCTAAATAACGTAACTCCTCCGTCTATTGCATTTTAATGTCCTTTTAATATATGTTATATAATTTAAAATTTTATTACGAAATTAATCCTTTTAAAACTACTGGGAGTTACTCATTCGTAATTACATACATACATAATAGGCAATTACAACCCTGTGTCAGAGTTACAGCCTTGCTTCTCGCAGCACTCATGTTGTTTGTATTAATTTTTATCCATGAGTTAAAATTCGACTCCGAAAGACAGATTTGGGAAGTTTTTTAATGAGATTTTTATTTCATTTTTGAGAATTTGAAGCTTACAATTAATAAGGATTATATACAAAAGTAATATGAGTTCATCGTAGTCCCCGTAGTCTAGTGGTGAGAGTCTTGAATTAAAAAGGCTTCGGCTCTAACATCTTAAGAAAAAGACATAAAAAAATATTCCATTCGGAGACTACGTTTTAGCAGTCTTCTGGCAAAAGTTCTGAGAGTAACTGATTGCTATGAACAACCTTCACAACTCTGTCGTTCGGAGTTGACGTTACAATGCAGGATTCGGTAGACATGTATAAGTATTAAGCACAAAATATGGGTGCTGCGGGAAGCTTGTAATGGCCAACTATGTATGAATGTAATACAAGTTCATCATTTTTTTTATTTCTAACATGTTAAAATTTCGGAAAAATAATCAGTAGTACTTACTGTTCAAATAAAATGTTTACAATAACATAGACAGTTTTTTTTTATTAAATTTGTTTAATGAAAAATTTTGGCCGGAAATTCTTAAAAACAGAATATATACAAAATCTAGATAATTTATTAATAGTTAATTAAAGTAATTTCTCTTAAAAGGTTGTTTTAAATTTGGATATTGAAATTAAAAAAAAAAAAATTATTAAATCTGATATAAAAAGGCTGTATTGTTTTAAATTTATATATTTTTGCCCACTTTTTTTCTAATTACAGCTTGTAAGCTGTACCAATCATATATTTTGTTTGTCCATAGTTTTGGTATTTTATCCAACAAAATAAAAAGAAACTAAAAAAAAAAATACAGAAAAAAATTTTAAGCAAAATGCTAAAGGCCAGTGCAAAATATTGTTTCTTGTTTTGTTTTATATAACAAATAAGAAATATAACCCTAACAGAAAAATTATAATAAAAAAAGTTTTCGATTGAATAAATTTAAAAAATTGTTTTGTTTGATGTGAACGTTATGAAAAACTTTGTTCATATTGTTTTCAGTATTACTCTCCAGTGGATTGTCGAAATGATTTTTATTTTGAACAAGAAAAAACCAAAAAAAAAAAAACAATTGTGGAAATTTACAAAATTGACTAAAAATAAACATAAACCGACCACAACAGAGAAATATAAGCAAAAAATTGAAATAAAAGTGATTGATCAATTGGATATTTCAGTCGTAATGTTTTTCTTATTTTTTGTTTTTATTTTATTTTTTTCTTTAATAGGAAATTATAAAAAAAAACAATTTTTAAATGTGAAATAAAACTTTAAAATGAGTTAATCCAAGTAGATTATTTACTTAAATGATTGTCAATACTGTAAAGCCCTTGCACTCTTGCTTTTATGATCAAAACCTTCTTTCGTTTCTGTAACTCTTTAAACTTATCAGATGAAACGAGAGAATTAAAAGAAAAACAATGTAAATAAAACTGTCTCTGAAACTTTTTAAAGAGTATTTTCTTACACGAACTGCCAAAACAACTCGCAGTTTAAAACTGCATGGGCTTTATAGACAAAACAAAACATTTAAAAGGCTTTTAGAAAAAAAAAAAAAAAGATTTTAAGTCAGAAGAAAATGCAAATTTGTTTTGTTTCAATTCGATAAAAACTAAATGAGTGAAAACAGTGCTCATCATTAAGTTATTTTGTAAGGGAGAAATTGTGAACAAAAATAAATAATTAAAATAAACTTTGTGAAGGTTAAGTTTTGTATTTTTATTTCTTTTTAAAATATTTACAAAATATTAAATTTAAAATGTTTTATTTGTAACAATTCTTTAAAATAAAAGGTATAGGACACAAGTATATACTTATATATATTATAAATAAATGTATATATTATAAATAAAAATTTCATTGAAATTATGTTTTTTAGTATATAATACATGTATAAGTATATACTGTATGTATTTGTTTATTATATTTGCATATGTCATTAAAAAAACAAAAAAAAAAAAAGAATAAGAAAAAATAAACAATTTCCATCACAGCTTTCTACAGATGTTACTGCTTTAAAGATAAACAGAATGACAGCCTGAGGTGAGGTTTTCCATTTTTCTCTATTTTTATATTTTTTATTATTAATATTTTTCTATAGGAAAATTACACATAAAAATAAAATTTTTATTCATCATTTCTTTAATTTAATGCTTTAAAGATATGCTAAAACTTTATGTGCACAAACCTTGTTTATAGATTTTTTATTTATAACTTAATTTGTTAAACAAGTGTTTGTATGTTCTTTTATGGAAGAATATTTTCCATACAATGCTTTAGGATGTGCAATTTTATATTATTTTTCAAAATAATAATCTGAGATGTTTAGTTTTAACTAAAACACAATATGAGAAAAAAAACAAAATAAAATACGAGATTATTGAAGGGGCTAAATACTATTGAGATTCAATAAGCAAATATGCGTAGCAAGTGTATTACTTATAAAAATACATACAAAATTCATAATCTTTTTATAATCTTAAAAAAAACAAAATTTTACAACCTACTGATTTTGATTCTAATTGCGCCATAACAAAAAAAAATTGATGTATTGTAGGGTGCCTCACATGCTTACAATACCTACACATCACCGTAATGTACACAATAATGTTGTAAGCAGAGTACGAAATCGTTCACTCACTTTTCACTTGTGAGTGGATGTGTGCATTTAGTTTTTATTTTTTTTCTCCTCACACATGTTTGAAAAACCAGAAAATATTTTGCTTTGCTCATTTTCATGTGTGAATATTGCTTTTTTATTTTTTAGACGCATATTCACTTATGAAAAATTACAATTTTGACAAATACTCTTTTATGAGCATGAATATTTTTTTCACACACTTACTCGCTCATGTATACTCGCTTTGCTTTTCAAGTGACAAAATAAAAAAATTTCTTTACTCTTCATATATGGACGCTTAGAAAAAAATGAATGCACACGTTCGCGTCTGATTTTAAGAAAATAAATTTTGCTGCTCGTTTATGTGCGTGAAGAAAAATAAAAATTTTTAAAAATCGCATTCTTGATAATATTCATAAATGTTAGTTTTTGAATATTCATAAATGAAAAATTTGAACTCTGGTTGTAAGCCTAAAAGAAAAATTAACTTGCGAGGACAGATCTATATTTGTCAACTCCAAGAATTCAAAAGCATGCAAAAGAAATTCGCAAAAATCCAAAATAAAGAGTGCGAATTAATTAAATTTATTGCTGTTCCAAGTTGGTATTGGCTTTAACCAAATTAGTTTGTATAACTTATTCTTAATGCTTTTCAATTTGAACTGGGCTATACATAAATAAAAAATTTAATATCGTTATATTGGTTTTTTAAAACTTCTAATTTCGCATTTTAGAATGTGGTAAAACATCATAACCAATATTAATAAAAAAAAAATTTACAATATGTTTTGCTAAATAAATATATTTAAACTTGATAACCTATTGGTTTACTTTCACGCTGTTTCCATAACAATCTATTGTGATGCGTGATCTATTTGATAAAAGAAAAAAAAAACACATTCAAGGACCGACATTTATCATGACGTCAAAAAAAGAGCAAAAAACTTGAATCTCTATATATAATAGAGTTCATATTAAAATCTCGTGATTAAAAGAAAAATAGAAATTTTTAATAATAAAACATAAATTACTCTACGCCCCTTCATCAAATGGTAATTCTTTTGTTTACGCCATAGAAAGAGAAGAAAAATTCTCTATAAAATATTTGTTGCTTTAGAACACGTGTATCATTATAGTCTTGAATAGAAGATATACAAAATTCAAGGCTTAAGGTACGTTCACATTTGTCAAATATTTATTTAAAAAAAGCGTAACCACTATTTTACTGAATTTTTTTTATTTTATTTTCTTAAAGATTATTATATTAAAAATTTAAATGTCATGTGTTTTGTTTGTCTAGTTTTATACAATTATTTCAGAAATTTTAGATAAAACAAAATTTTTTACAAATTATTTCCTTCAAATAGTGGTCACGCTATTTTCTTCAAGTATTTCAATAATTCTATAAAAAATTCGTTTATAAAAATTTCGAAATTTACATTGAAAACAACAATAAAAAATGAAATTTATTTATAATTTCTAATATACATTTTTCTTTAAGTCTATATTTTTGTTATCAAAATTTATATATTTTTATATACATAAATTATCAATTAGATGCTATAAGAACTCTCACAGACAGATTTTCATGGACAGAAATAACGTTTATTGGTTCACAATTAAAATTATTAAACTATTCTGGGTCAATGACAGCTATTTTGTTAAAGTCTTACACACACAAATGGTCAGAATTATAAGTACACAAGGGATCTGTCATTAAGGTCTTCATATCTGTAAATTTAAATAAAACAACTTGTTATGGAAGTTACTTCAATTATTTAATTGGCCATTTCAACCCTGTTTCAGGGTTACGGCCTAGATTCTGACAGCACCCATATTGTGTGTGCTGTAATGTCGACACCGAATGGTAGATCAGACCAACTTGTTCATGGCAATCATTTACTCTCAGAGCTTTTGCCAGAAGACTGCTAAGAGGTAGTCCCCGAAAGAAATGTTGCTTAATATTTTTTTCTTTCAAGATGTAAAAACTGGGGGCTGTTATAGATGTATACAAAATACAATTCTAAAAGTAAAAGAAGAAAAGTCAAAAAATACTTTACATATACATAGAAAGCTCTTGTATGCATATGTTTGAGTATTGACTTGGGGCCAGCACCACATACTCTGGTATACCGATAACACCACTCAGCTGCACTCAATACTTTTCATTACAAAAAATCAAGGCAAAGAAGCCATATGATTCTGATATCTGCATTCCCTTTAAGGACCGAGAATGTACACAAACTGTCTACATAAAAACAAAACAACACATATTACGTATGGTTTATTTATTTCCATTTCATACATTTCCAAATTTGGACCTTTAATTCGTTTCAAATGAACCCTCACTTCTGTAAACTAATTTTACTTTTGTTTTTGTTCCTGCCGTCGGACGAAATTATTTATTTCGTATTCTAAATTTAAAAGAACTATTTATATGACCGAAATTTTAGCAAAAATTAAGTTTTGAAATTATTTTTATATTAAAACGGTGTACTTTTTATTATAACCGTGTGTGTATGTTTGT
The DNA here is from genome assembly GCA_963576795.1 of Metopia argyrocephala. NCBI lineage: Eukaryota > Metazoa > Arthropoda > Insecta > Diptera > Sarcophagidae > Metopia > Metopia argyrocephala. The sequence goes on from OY756208.1 coordinate 3,305,898, forward strand.
ATCTCAGCACAAGTGCCTCTTTTTAACTGTTTTTTTAATAAGAAATAACAGCAGATAATAGATACTAAATCATCTTTAAAAGGGTTTTTGAGAAACATTAACAAATAAGAACATCTGCCATATTTGTGGCAAACATTAAAATCGTTTGTTAGCAAACAATAATTTATAATATTATGGATTGTAATGATTTAATGATTGCGTAGGTATATCCTGGAGGAGGATAATATTCTTCTATAACCACGACATTCATTGTGGTCACGTAAACATAAAAACGTACATGCCGGCTATAAATTTTTTCACCAAGTATGGGTGTAAAATTCAATTATAAAAATGAAATCCAATATGGGTAGAAAAACAATGTTTTTATTGGAATGTTTTGACATGTTAACAAGCAATTTAGGTTTAATATTTCGTTTTTTAACAATAAGAATTTGTGATAATAAGAAGTTTTAGATTTTAAAAATTGAATCTCCTAATATATTTTTCAAGCATATATACATACATATGTACATACATTGGCCTTTTTCAGAGTTACGGCTTGGCTTCTCCAGCATCCATGTTGTGTATGTCAATTTTTATCAACGAGTATCGGAACTTACAGCTTAAGGTCGAATCCGAACGACAGACTTGAGAAGCTTGTTCATGACAATTAGTTAATCATAGAGCTTTTGCCAGAAGACTGCTAAGAGGTAGTCACTAAAAGAAATATTTCACCACCTTTTGTCAGTCGTATAGTACTTATTTAGCTCTCAACCTTCTAAAGCAGAAACAATTTCTTTTAATAAAAAAGTGCCTTAGAAACTATTGGCAAAATCATTGGAGAAATCAACCGTAAGAAATTTTATTTTTGATGAAATTCCAATGCATTTAACAGGAAAATCAATAATCCAAAGACCTGAATAGTAATCGTTTTGCTGGAAATGGTTTGTGAAAGAAATATTTTTTTTTTCTTTTTAATATTTCTTTGCATCAAGATTTCAGAGTAGGGCTTTGGACAGGAACTCTCGTTTTGTCAAGAATACATTCTACTTAGATTGCAATACTTTCCCAGAATGTTTGCAAAGTTCATCAAAGAAAAAAAAATAAAGAAAACAAATAATTTATTAAATACGGCATTATAAGTACTTATATTCCTACTTTTAAAAGAATTTTTTTTAAAAATAAATATTTGCTGAAGACGCTAAACGCAGGAGTAGCGAAATATCGATAAATAAATAAACGACTTTTATTAAAAAAAGACCTTAAACTTGAGTAATTCTTTACATTAAATAATAAAGGTCGAAAAACCAGAATTAAAATTATGAATTTTTTTTTCTATATTTTCACAAAACAAAATTGATTAAAATGCAATGTAAGAACAGATAAATAGAAAAAAAAACAAAACAAAACAAATATTGTTATAAATGTCATTACGTGATGGCTGTCAAAAACATGTTTTTGTTGAATATTGTTCATCAAGTATATTTATACAGAACATGTTTGTATATGTCATTTTTGTACAATAAAGATGTTTCGTAAAGTAAAACAAATGCCTGTAAAAAATCATATACGTTAGGTACCGTTTAAATAAACCTCTCTTAGATAAGGAGATTCGTTTTTTAATAAGCAAAAAGTGCTCGTTATAAAAATTGTGTTTTGTATTGTATTTTGCATTATAAAACATTAACTTAAATGTGAACTGTATTGTAATTCATCCAAATTGAGAAATTGCTCTCTAGGTACACCAGTCACAAGGAATTAAAACGTGAGCATATTTAAATGGCTTACACACGCAATAACAGTAACAAATGTTTGAAACTACCATTAGTATTGAGCATTTTTTCGACATGCAACTCATTATGCTAGTGTTAGTAAAATATTTTATGGAAAGTAGGAGAGAGGAAATAGAGTTTGCAGATGTTTGATTTGAATCTGTTTATATCGTAATTAGAAGGAAATATTTGCGGGAAAGTTGCTTCTTAAATTAACCGTGCGGTTAAAAAATGAATTATCTCTATAACACATTTTTCGATTCACTCGACAACCAAGAAGTCCAAGGCCAAGAATCCGCGCCATGGCATTCCACCAATAAATGAATGAAATAGGAGTTACCTACTTAGTAAAGATACTCACCACTTAATCAACCTCCAAAGATATATGGGGCAAAGTTATAACACTAGCCTTTGAGTAATCGAATTGACAGCAACTTGTCTTATTCGTAAGGCGTTTAATACAATCAAAAAAATATATTTTTCAAAAATTCCAATACAATGCTTAGCATGAGTAGGCGATTACCCCTGAGTATTGGTCTCAGCAAAAAAAAAACTACATATCGTCGATGGAATTAAAGAACGCTGTAACTGACAAAACCTTAAATGTTCACCAGAGCCAAAAAACCTGTATGAAAGTAGAACAAATACACTAGTATTTTTCATTTCGCAGACGGCATAAGTGAACTTATTTTCATCGTGGAGATCTCGGACTGGCACCAATCGACTCGTATTTTTTTTCTGATAAAAATGATACAAAAAACGCATTTTCCATTTTATGTCAGTTACAGCGATCTTTAATTCCATCGACGATATGAATGTGTTGTGCTCTGCGAGAGGTGTGAGTACTACTTAAGAAAATATGATTGGTTGGAATTAATGTTTTTCTGTCATTAGAGCAACTCCAATACTAGTATCGATAGAACACCACATTGCGCCAATGCTTCAAGGAATCGATGAAGTTGAATATTCCACAACAACAACATTACAACATTTCGCTTTCATGTACTGCTTCAAGAAACTAGGCTTTGAAATAAGAGTTGTATTGCACCTTGGGTCTTGTAAATATTAAGAAAGCCAGATGAAGTGAAGCATTTGTTGAACCAAACCAAAAAAACCGAAGCACTTAAATGCTTTTGTAATCAAGTGCTGCATTTTTAATATATTTCGTTAAATAAATCAATACTATTTGAACAAGCATCAAACCACCACGTGTTTTATTCGCTAATTTCTGCCAAAGCTCTCGAATAAATACTGAATTATTTTGTAAATTATAAGAACTGTAACTTTTTGTGATTCTTGCCTTGCTTTGCATTTCGAAAATATTGTGACTTTAAGCATAAAATTAGTCGAAAAAGATTAAATACAACCAGTGAACCCTTTCCAACATACATACATTGCTTCTGATAAAATATTTATGGAATTTTATTTTCCATAAAACAAATTAAAATTTTATGTACAAATTTAATACCTTACAAGCCAATGAAATATTTTTCTTGTTGATGGTTTTGGAAACAAAAAAGTATTTTTGGTTTAACTCGAAAATGGTATTTCTAATATCACAACAAATTTATATTAATTTTTGCTAACATTGTTTATACATGTAGAAAAATTTATGGTAGTAATTAAATTTTCCATTTAATAATATTTTTGCATTCATAATTACCGTCAATGTTAAAAGATTTTAAATAAAATGCAATTATAAATATCCAATAAAATATGCATATGGTTTTAATTGCTATAAAAATACTTATACGCTCATACTCGTATGTATGCATGTACGTGTGCTCGCTATATAAATTTCTCTTCAAGTTTTCTTTCCTTAGGAATACTTTAGAGTAAATGTAGAGTTTCATATGCTAAAAATAGAAATTAAATTATTTATTAAAGAGTGATTCTTAATATTGTACGTTTGAAGAAGAGATAAAATACACAGTATCATACACTGATAAAATCTATGCTTATAAAGAGAAATAACTTAATACATATAAGTAAACGAGTATTAGGTATTGATGATGTTCTTTTTAAATGTGACGTCAATACCTATTTTTTATGTTTATATGCTGTTTGTGTGAGTATTGGTTCAAACATCTTTATTGGCATGAAATATAGACGATGTATTTGAGGAAATATTTGCATGGTTAATTAAATGTATACTAAGCATCCTAACAGCTAAAATCCTCAAAACCCAATTAATGTACGAGTAACTTTAGTTTTAGTGCAGAAATTTGGCCAATATAATAGGTTTAATTACAACAGTGGGAGTGATATCTGTTATTCAAATGAAAATTTTAATTTGATGTTTTCTTTATCAGCTAAAATTTTCAATTTACTTTAACTATTTGTTACTGCGAAAAATTTTTGTTTAAATATTTTTATAATCGGAAAAATAAAAGTGACAGTTTTCTTGAAAAATTTTATTTAGATGTGTCTCAAAAACCTTATAACGTATGTCACTCAAGGCAGTTAAAAGTTTGTCGATAGTTATATATAAAGTTCGATTTGAATCAATCATCACTTCAGAAATATGTGACATTATCTTTTAGTCAGAAGCTGAATATGTGAAGTTTACAGGCATGAAAATATGTCAGCTCAAGCTTTTTTCAATTATTTGAATTTTACAGAAGCACATACTTCAACCATATTTAACTTATTCTTCAGTATTCTTATTACATCTGATACCCAGTGAGATAATAGAAATAATACGAGCAATTTGCCTCTTATAAGAGCAAAGATTTCTTGGAATCCTTTCCAAATGACTCTGACAATTATTCCACTTGACAAGGAAATACACCTAAAGAGCATAATGACTATGAATGAATCAAAACTAAAAGAAGGCTTGGTTGCCACAGGAAGTTTACTCAGTAATATAAAACCAAGCTAGTCAGTCAATTAATTCTTAATTCTTACCTGAAGTAAAAATAATTTTAGTGAATCACATTTGAATTTAACATGGGGTTGTCATAGGACAGAAGAGACCTGAATAGTATTCGTTTTGCTAAGAAGTAGGTGCTCTTAAATATAAATAATGTATAGTAATTTAATAAATAATGCACGACAGTTAGTGCAGACTAATACTTAGGGGTAAACCCCTACTAAATGGTCTGCATTGTATTGGAATTTTGGGAAAGGGCAGTACATTTATGACAGAACATGCATTTTTGTTTTTCTTATATTAATATTCAGCGCCTTAGGAATGAGATAAATTGCTGTGAATTGATTATTCAAAGACCAGTGTTATACCTTCACCCTTGAATGATAACAGTAATTGCCTCATCGTTGCATGTTGATTGTGTGGTGAGTGCCTTCGCTAAGTAGGTTTAACTTTCATTTGCTACTTCTCAATAGATGGCGCTTGTCTCCTGATCATTCGTTTTTTTTTGCCATTGGTTAAGGTGGAATAGAGTGGCATGTCGGGGAGCGGTTTCTTTTTTAGATGGTCTTCTTGAAGGGCGGCGGGGGACCTCTTATTTTTTAAATTATAATTTTGAAAAAACTGCAAACTAACTTTTTCATTTGTTCACCTTTGCTGGGACTTGAACCTGGGCCGTTGGAGTTTTTGTGCTGGCGCTCTAACCACTTTACAACGAATGATTACTTTTATATAGTCTGAAGATCCGAAATTGAATGCCAGACAGGTTGTGATTATCAGTTTTTTTTAAATAGTTTGTTTCTTCGTTTAATACTGACAATGATATCACAGGGATATTGAAAAATTGATTATTAATTTAAACAAAAACTTGAGCTTGAGCTTGAAAAATGTAACTTTCTATTGATTGGATAATTTGGAAACAGATCAGACAATATTTTTTTTTTTGATATAAATACATACATATGTCTTAGATGTTACAAAATTTAAGAGTTCACAACTTCTTCTGAGAATCATTTACTTCAGGTGCAAATAATTTTACAGAACTTTTTAAATGTTTAAAGGCATGCAATAAAAAATCATTTGCCATACAATAAAATTCACAAAAAAACGAAATACTTAATTGCGTTTAAGTTTATTTTCACATAAATACTGTTTTTATATATAAATTATATTATTAATTATAATTATAATGAAAATAATTATTTTAAAACATTAAGATTATAAATTTAAAATTTTATACACATTTTTCCTATAATAGAATGAAATATTTTTATGGGCCTCATTTGTCCGGTCCAACAATATTTTATAAAAATTTTAAATTAAAACCATAATATTGTGAATTCGTTATTTAAACAGAAATAGTTTTACATTCCTTTTAGACTCAAAGTAGCCACATTTATTTTAATTTTATTTCCTACGCTTGTTGGAAACCACATTCAATCAAATACAAAATAAATTATTTCTGATAGTTTTCTCGAAACTATCAAATAAACAATACAAACTGAAATATGAAAATAAAATATATTTTACTCGTACATTCTACAATAAAATCACTGAACAGCTTTAAGTTTTTGTCAATTATATGTATAACAGTTGCCAGGGTAATAATGGCAAACACAGGATTACATATTCCGAATATGTAGTTGGAAAACAAACTTTAAGAAAAATGTATTCCTTTTGGATTTACTCTTAATGAATGATGAACTTTAACTATTTATTGTAGTATATTTTTATATTACAATACATAACGTACGTGCTGTATTCAAATTTAATAGTAAGATATTACATTTAATGCACGTATTTAGTACTTTTGCATGAACGTCAAGAATTTATTCTAATATAGTCAAAACCATTAATTTTCTTAATAAAGTAGAAATTTATTAAATTAAACGAAAGACTGTGTTTTGCAAAACGAAACTCAAATTTTGATTGATAGCAAGTGACACAAAAACAGAAATAGAAGTTCCAAAAGCAATGGATTGTCTAAGAAAAATGAAAGAAGTTAATGTCAGTTAAATATACTGGAATAAGTATGTAGTAGTGAATCATTTTCATAATACTCGTATAACTAAGAAATAAACAAGTTACATTTATTTATTTTTTTCTTGGTCCGTTTTGACTGTAATCTATTAAATTTAAATTATTATTATATAACAGATATAAATTAAAACATTCGGAACATAAATTTCTACACTGGTTTTTTGCCAATTCATGGATTCGGTATTTTGAAAATTCAAATCCCGGGATATTATTTACAATGTTTTTATTTTAATGTTTTGAAATGATTGCAAAAAAAAAAACAATGTTTCGAGTTAATGATATATGTGAAATATCTCAATTTTTTTATTATTTTATTAGTAAACCTGAAATTTCAACCAAATTGTAATGAAGAAATTTGATTATCTTTTAACTTGAATAAAGGCTTAAGTCAAAATAATACATTTTAAGGAAGTATACGATACATTTATATTTCAACTAATGATTTAACTTAAAATACTACCGTCTTGTTGATAAAAAGCTAGTCAAGTCTTTATCACCAAAGTGGTCTTTAATGTAGTTTCAGAGATAAAAGAGTAATCGAAATATGTTGAAATTTTCACATCGCTGATGTTAGTTGATTTCTTGCAAACAGTAGAATAGTTAATTCCCTTATCGTTGATCAATTGCGATATACATGTTTGTTCATACGTAAACATTTTGAACGCTTTGAAGTAAATGTCTATATAATAAGTATTTAGTCTCTCTTTTCAGTTTTCGCTTTACTACATTTTGTCTTCTCTTAAAAACTTTTGAGAGAAATTAAAGCATCCAATTTCCAATATATATGCCACAAAAGAAAAGCAACATTCAAAGTCAATGATGTTGAAAGAGTTTTTAACAATCTGTTTCGAAATACTTCGCTGTATCTTAGCCCAAAATAAACACACTTATTTCAATATCAATATATGTATCCATTCCATAATTAGAACCTTTTGCACCTTTCTATCACTTTAATCAATTTTTTACTTAGGGACAGATATGAGTATTATATTATTATCTAAGGGCGAATCGAATCTACAGTTTTCAAAAAGATTTTGTAAATGTTCTTTACCATGAAATTTGAAAACAAATTTTTTTATTCCATCTTTTATAAAAAACTAGCTGAACCCGGTGTGCTTCGCTACCCCCTCGCTATATAATAAAATAAAATAAAAAAATAAGAAAATAATATATAAATATAACATATAAATAATATATAAATAAATATATATATAAAACAAATAAAAAAAAAAATCCGTTGGAAGGAACAAATTTATACAGAGAACAAAATGTTTCAAATAAAATTTTGCGTGAAAGGTGGCGTGGCGTAAGAAATGTTTATTTATATCTCGCCTGGAGTATAATGTGTATACAATTTGAAATAAATGTGTTAAAAACTATATGGGAGCAATTATATAATTTTAAAAAAGTGGGCGTAAAAATGGGCGTGATCGAAAAAAATACCCTATTAATCATGTCAGAGTCCCAGTTAAATTTTGTGAAAATTTCAGCAAGATCGGTCTAGAGGTTTGGTCTCCTATAAGGTATAAACAAACAAACAAACAAACAAACAAACAAATAGACAAACAAACTAATAAACAAACACACATTCAATTTTATATATAAAAAATATAAAACTAAAAATTTAATTTATATTTGTTTTCGGGATTTCGGGATCCCAAAAAAAAGCCCTGGATTAGGTATTTGGCTAATCCCGTAAATCCCGGGATTTTTCGGTATCGGGATTTCGGGATTGGCATCCCTAGTATGTAAATTAATTTAAAATTTCTTTTTGTTTTTTAATTTTATTTATTCCATTTATTTATTTATTTTATTATATTTATTTTTGTAATTTTTTAACACTTAAATTATTAATTTTTAATTTAAATTTATCTTAAATAAAAATAAAAAAATACTAATTAAATTTCTTAATACACCTTCTTCCTTTAGCTTCAATTGAATTAAGAGGGAGATCTCTGCTATGCAGATCTTTAAATACCCTCATAATAAAAATAAAAAATAAAAACAACAATCAAACGGGCCGTTAACAATATCACATGATGTTGACCTTCATTATTCTTCATTCATCCTCTATTTCTCCTTTCTCAAACAAAAATATTATTGAAGGACAAAAATCATGTGATGTTATTGTTGCCCTATAATTCCCGTTGTCAATGCTTAAATTTTAAAAAAATAAAACAAAATACAGTTAATCAAAAATTTTTTCGGATGGTGCCTTAACTACTCCCCCCTTTAAAAAAAAAGTCGTCCTCGACTGACAAGAAATAATACACAAAAATATGATAGATTGAAATTATTAATATGCCTCAAATTAACTTAAATTGACGTTTAAGATATGCTACTTAAGGTAATGATAACTTAAAAATATGATAGATTAAAAAAATTATCAATATGCCTCAAAATAACTTACATTTACATTTAAGATATGCTACTTATGATCATATTATCATGTGAAATAACTTAAATAATCAGTAATATGATATATTGACTCGAAAATAATATGTTATATTGTCGAAAGTTTAGGTTTCAGATTTATTCACAAAATATTAACGGATATTATCTTTATGGATAATTTTGTTTTCAATTTGAACTGTTGATCCCAGATCTTTCTGAATTTCTTTTTCTACGTAAATTTTACTGAATTTGTTTCCCAATCTCCTGTTGATTTTCACGAAAACTTTTTGGCCTGGTTCATATGTACGTATGCATCTATTTTCATTATGGAATTTTAAGTCATTTCGTTGCTTATTTGAAAGTCTATTCTTTATACAAGTTTTCAATTTCTCCGATATTGAGTGAATAATGTCAATTGGTCTATGATTTGTTACTGAATGTATAGTTCTATTATATTTTGAAACTGCTGTAAGAATTAGATCAGTGGTATCGTTTATAAAATATTCCAGTTTAATACATCTAGCTATTTCCGAAAGTGTGCTGTGAAATTTTTCCACCTGACCATTTGAGGTACTGTGTAAAGGTGGAACAGCCACGATTTCAGCTCCATAAATATTTTTCACCATAGTCTTTATTGCTATAGAATTTAATGACTTCTCATTGTCACAAATAATTTTCTTTGTATCCTTAAAATTATTTAAAATTACCTGAAGACTAGGTTTAATATCAACTATTGATCTGGAGGCTATAGGATTCGCCATTGCAAATTTTGAGAATTTGTCTATGCAGGTTATAAAAAATTTTCTGTCCGTGGAATAAATATCTATATGTAATATTTCACCTGGGTACGACGGAACTGGTGTCTCAGCTATATGTTGTTTTTTTGGGTGTCTATTATATTTAGCCTCATGACAAATTTTACAGCTTCCTATAATCTGTTTTAATTTTGTACGAATGTCCGGAAAGTAATAATCCTGTAAGATTTGTTTAACATTTTCGGTAAGTGAGCGATGAGCTCTATTGTGTTCATTATTCAAAATTTCCAACTGATCATCCACTCTGAATATATCAGATACAAATTTATTTGTATGCAGAAATTTTACAGACGGGTATGCTGTTACTAAAAAATGTTGTATTTGAGCCAAAATATGCAAATTGCAATAAATTGCATTTACCACTTTAGGGTTAATAACACGTTTCAAACTATCAAATAGACTTACAATATCCGAAAAAATTAAAGTATGGCGAACTTGGTTTTTAAAAACAGTTTTCGTTTGTTCTTTTTGTTCAAAACCTTGTGTAAGAATAATTTGATTTTTAAAGCAATTTATTGGATTTTCAATGGTTTTTATAACCTCAGTGAAAGACTCTTCGCTAGTTTGAACGTCCAAGGATGAGCTTGAAGATAAATGAAAAATCATATTATTATATTGTCTGGAAAGTGCATCAGCAACTACGTTGTCCTTTCCAGGCTTATAATGAAAAGTCGGTGCGTATTCTTCAATAAATGCCTTCCATCTTTTTAATTTCGCATTGGGGTTCCTCTCTGAAATTGCAAATATTAAAGGTTGGTGATCTGTAAATATATTGAGTTTGTTTACGCCATAGAGGTAATTTCGGAGATTCTTCAAAGCCCAAACAATAGCCAATAGCTCCCGTTCATTTACTGCATAACTTTCTTCTGCCTTGGATAATGTCCTAGATATCATTGTAATCGGTCGGCCTGCTTGGGATAGTACAGCACCAATAGCACATGAGGAGGCGTCTGTGGTCAGCTCGAAAGGTTTATCGAAATCGGGATATAGTAACAAAACTTCTTCAGAGGCAAGAATTTTCTTAATTTTTTCAAAAGCTTCAATGGCTTCGTTGTCCAAATTTATCTTGACATTTCTAGACTGTCTTGCACCAATATGACCATTTTCTCCTCTAAGGTACTTCGTCAAAGGCTTTGCAATACTTGCATAATCCTTTACAAACCTCCTGTAGTATCCAGCTAAACCTAGAAAAGACCGCAATCCCCGTAGCGATGAAGGAATTGGATAATTGACTATTGTGCTTATTTTATCAGGACAAGTTCTGATTCCAGCTGTTGAAACTGTAAATCCCAAAAACTCAACAGATGTTCTAAAGAAGACAGATTTTTCTATCGATACTCTCATATTAGCATCATAAAGTCTCTTCAGTATTCTTCCTATGTCATCGATATGCTTCTGCTCAGAGTCAGAAAATATGATGATATCGTCAATGTAGACGTGACAACATTTGCCAATTTCCTCACGCAGTATATCATCTATAGCGCGCTGAAATATGCTGGGTGCATTTTTCAACCCAAATGGCAGTCTACAAAATTCGAACTTGCCGTTGTTAATGCTAAAAGCAGTTTTCTCTCTATCTTGTTCTCTTAAGCTGATCTGATGAAAGCCCGATCTTAAATCCAAAGTGGTAAAATACTTAGCTTTACCCAGATTTGCCAGAATAATTGAGGTGTCGGGTATCGGATACTTGTCGCTAATTGTTTTTGAATTTAATTTGCGAAAATCTATAACTAAACGTTTTTTCGGTTTTCCGTTTTCATCAAAGCCTTTTTTATCAACCACCCAAACAGGATTATTATACGGTGATCGAGACGGCCTGATAATTTTATTAGTTAACATATCCTGTATTTCTTGATTAACGAATTCAACCATTGCCATAGAGTAAGAATAATACCTTGAATAGACTGGTTCATCGTTAACAGTTCTTATGCTTGCCGTGACATTAGTATTGTAGGGAAGAGCTTCATCTGGGGACGCAAAGACTCCTTTGTATCGTTTGATCATTGTCAAAAATTGGTTACGAACTACATCCGGGACATTACTTGAATCAATTGAAATATGATTGGCCTCATTACAATAAAAAAACTTTAACTTTTCTTTGCCATTCTCATATTGTAATATTCCATTTTCAGTGTCCAATTGTGCTTTTATTTCATTAAGGTGATCAAAACCTATTATACCATCAAATGTAGTAAGACATGGAAGCACAAAAAAGTTTGAAACTTTGTTAAATAATTTTACTGCGACTTTGTGGTTTACTAAAATTTCTCCATGAATAGACTTGACTAAAATTGGTTTTCGAATACAGCTCACATCAAAAAAGTTTCCTAGGTCTTTGATATAGTTTTTAGATGAACCAGTGTCCACCAAAAACTTTAATTTTCTTCCTTTGATTTCCCTTTCCACATATGGCAAGAAGGACCTGTGTCTAAAAAATGAATTTGATCCTCTTCAAAACATCCTGAAACTGGCTCTAAAAAGTCTTTTGTTGAACCATTGCTTTCATTCTCGTTATCCGCTAAGTGGTAAACCGGATGTGTTCTATTTAAAGTCTGGGAAGAGCCTAATGTTTTTTTCTGACCATTATATTGGGTGTTACTCACCGTTCTCATACTTACGTCGGTATCAACAGATTGGTCTAGCAAATTCTGAGGTGGCTCAAAATAATGTTGCTGTATTCGAAGGTTACTTTTTGATTGTGGTCGTATATTATTATAGTTTGGCAAACGATGGTTATAATGAGTCATACCGCTGTTCTGATAATTTGGTTGGTGTGCTCTTTGTGGTTGTTGTTGATGTCTAAACTGAGTAGAATTTCCTACTTCTGATGGTTTATGAAATACGTGTCCTAAATTTTTCTGGTTAGCCGTTGGAGCTAAATAATTATTACTAGGGTTAACTTGGTGGGAGCCCTCGCCGAAAGCTCTAGCAAACCGATATCTGCTCTGATTTGTCGACATTTCTTGGGCTAATGCTAATGCTGTCGGCATGTCAGCAGGTTTGCACGAAAATAGAACATCACATAAAGGCCTTTTTAAACCAGAAATAAACACGCGAAGTGCATCTAGTCTATATTTTCCATTTAACGATTCAATTAAATTCGTATTCCCCTCGTAGCTCATTATAGTTTTATTAATGATTAGATTAAGCTTCTGTTCCACCTCATTATAGAATGCAATAATACTTTTCGATCCCTGGGTAAGAGTAGAGAGTTCCTGTTCAAGCGTAAAAACTGACCTTTTGTCCGCGTAAGTAAAATCTAGTCTAGCTAAAATTGCATGAAAATTAAGGACGGTATTATATGAGCTTAAAACTGTGTCTGCATTTCCGATTATTTTATTGCGTAATATGGCGACAGCTTGGTAATACTTTGAACTTCCAATATACCTCTCATATAATTTGTGCGAAGTAATTGCTGCTTGACGCCAAGAAACATATTTTGCAGCGTCACCGTTAAACTCAGGTACAGACTTTACAACGTCCAGAGTTTCATTGCATTCAACACCCGGAACTATTTCAATTTCTTTATACTCCTCTACAACCGTGGGCGATTCCAGTGTATTCAATCTATGTGTTAAGTCGTCAATAGTAGCTTGAAATTCCCGACGAGTATGCTCTGTGGCCTCTCTAATAGCAGCAGAAATTAAAGATTGGACAGTCTGGGGATCCATTGTTTCGCGCTTAATATCCTTTAAACTTAACTTACCTAAACCTTCGATCAAACCATCAATATTCATTAAAACAAACTAAAAATATCCGATTAATCTCATAATCAATGCATCATAAAACTGTCACAACAAGGTTAATCTTAATTACTTATTTTAGTTTTATACAACAAACAAAAAAAAAAATTTAATTAAATTCAGAGGAATTTCAAAAATACTTTTCTTACAAATTTTTTTTAAAGGTATCAGTCTCCCTTTTTTATTCTTCTATTAAGTTATAATATTAAAAATCTTTTAAAACTTTCTTTTTTTAATTAAATATTTCAAATAGTCAAAATCTTATTAAATATTAAAAATATTATATAATAATATTATTTACAGCATAAAAAAAAAATAAAATTTATTTTGAAAAACAGATTGTTACCAAGGTTTTCTCCAATTTTTTCACTCGTGTTCCAATGCAGTATATTGATACCTTTTCTCCTAGTGTCAGTAGTGGGTTTATTTGTTGGGCGCCAATTAATTTAAAATTTCTTTTTGTTTTTTAATTTTATTTATTCCATTTATTTATTTATTTTATTATATTTATTTTTGTAATTTTTTAACACTTAAATTATTAATTTTTAATTTAAATTTATCTTAAATAAAAATAAAAAAATACTAATTAAATTTCTTAATACACCTTCTTCCTTTAGCTTCAATTGAATTAAGAGGGAGATCTCTGCTATGCAGATCTTTAAATACCCTCATAATAAAAATAAAAAATAAAAACAACAATCAAACGGGCCGTTAACAATATCACATGATGTTGACCTTCATTATTCTTCATTCATCCTCTATTTCTCCTTTCTCAAACAAAAATATTATTGAAGGACAAAAATCATGTGATGTTATTGTTGCCCTATAATTCCCGTTGTCAATGCTTAAATTTTAAAAAAATAAAACAAAATACAGTTAATCAAAAATTTTTTCGGATGGTGCCTTAACTTGTACATACATATGTATTTTTTTACTTTTAAAACGGTTAAATATAAAAGACAGATACAATTTAATTTACTTATTCATTGCAACTAAAGTGCCTTTAGCTTATAAAATTAGAACGCCTCAATATAAAAATTATTTTATTTTCTTTTTATTAAGTTATTAGTTTAAATGCTTTTGCTTTTATGTTTTTAAAAATATCTTTGAGTATTTTTTAAAAGCTTTTGAATAACTCTCATAAAACATTTTAATTTATTTTAATAAGCAAAACTCTAAAGATTAATTTTTTATATTTAATATGAAAATATATGTTAAGAATTTATGTATGTATGACCCTTAAGCATTTAAGCCCACAGTTATTATTCTCACAAAATTTCAGTTTTTTATCATCATCATTCAACAAAATACTCGTATAATGACTCTGATTAAAGGCTCTTTAAAGCAACTTTATACACTGATGTCATGTTATTAATTTGGGACATCAGCACCATGACATTAATTTGACAAACTGTCGTTAAGAACAGCAAAGACTGTACAGAAATTACAGAAAAAAACAAAATAAAAAACATTTCGCTTTAAAATTATCCAGTATTTTTGCAACATCTATAGGGTATTGGAATTCTTAGAGAAAAATACTTGGAAACAACTTTTGAAAACAATCCTCTTAAATTATATTAAATTTCAAATTTTTCAGATGAAACAGGTAACCAAATAAAAACTGATTAAGCCCAGGAAATTAAAACCACTCAGAAGAAATTTTACGTAATATACTACAGACTTAATAAGCGTCCATGGAAATTATTTAACTTTTTAGTGGCTGGGGTTTAAGAATTTGTTGGAAAATGATTTTTAGGATATCCTGACTAAAATGATTAATGACACAAATAGTATTTTTAAATTGAATTTGCTTTTCATTTAAATTTGAGAGATAGAAAAATACAGACGTTAGATTACACTGAATAACTATTTAAAGGAAATTTCAATTAAGGATTGATAAACAATCTAAAATTTTCCGCCTGTAGTATATTTTTTAGCAATCAGCATTAAGCCACCAACAACCTCTCCATCTCATGTAAAGTTTGGAATAATTTTTGAAATTTAATTTGTACAAGTTGCAAACAACTACGTACTTTATAAGGGTGAACTATTTTATACTACAGCTTCTATTATGCATAAAAATTGTTATATTTTTATTTAAATTAATTAAAAAAAAAATTAGTTTTTTACGCGTTATGATACCGTCAGCTTTAGACGCCGTCAAATATTTCCTTATGGCTTTAGTCTGCACCAAACATTAGAATGTCAGATGGTATTGGAAAATACTCAAAATTTTTGTTTTTATATTGTTTTCTTAAATATTTCTTTAATTTAATATTTTATAAAGGTGTGATGTTAAGAGAAGTATTTACAAATATAAAATTTGAATACTGTAATTTTCTATTTTTAGTTTCTTTTAATATTTCAGGAAATTATTATTGATATACAAAATTTATTGGAAAAAATTCAAATAGTCTATCAACTTTGTAAAAATTTGTATTTTCATTTAATCTCAAATAAAACAAATGTTTAGGAGACGCTTAATGATAACAAAAGTAGTTAAAAATTTATTCTAATTTAATAACAGAATCGTTTAATTTGTAACCAAACAGTTGTCGTTGAATCTCAATAGGCAGCTTATTTTGCTATAGTGGAGTAAAAGAAGAATTAAAG
This sequence comes from Metopia argyrocephala, assembly GCA_963576795.1. Lineage (NCBI taxonomy): Eukaryota > Metazoa > Arthropoda > Insecta > Diptera > Sarcophagidae > Metopia > Metopia argyrocephala. The sequence goes on from OY756208.1 coordinate 3,322,123, forward strand.
AACGCTGTAACTGACAAAATATTTAATGTTCACCAGACCCAAAAAACCTGTATGGATGTAGAAAGAAGACACTGGTATTTTTCAAAACACACGTAAGAGAATGTGACCGGGACCAATCGACGCATATTTTTTTCTGATAAAAATATAAAACGTATTTTCGTTTTTTTGTCAGTTACAGGATTCTTTAATTCTTGTGATGATATGTGAATATATAAAAACGAAACATGTTATTCAGTATAACCACCGCGTTGGTTATAGTCACTACATGGCTTATAAAAGAAATATCCTTAAAAACATTTTTTTTACATTCTAATTTACTACTGATTTTGTTTTTTAAACTCATAATGATATGGTATTTCATTATGCGATAATAACGTTTTCTTTGGGAATTCTACTCATTTAGAAAAATATTTTTGTTTTATGAATTTTAATCAGCGGCTGCTGCAAGAAATTTTCTTTTTTCTTTGTTAACAAAGATATAAAATGACATTTTGCTTTCATTTTGTCTAAACAAAAAAAAATAAAAAATAATCCCTGTATTAACACCTGGTTTGTGAAAAAATGTCATAATATATCGGTTTTTTCACTTGCGGGCATTCAGCTTTTTGTCTTAAAACAAACAATAAAAACATAAAGCAATAGATAAGACTCAAAGCAGGCGTTTAGAAATAAAACTTTAGAAGACGTAAGAGACAAAATTTTTTCTTTTCAAATTTATAAATATATTTATTAAAAAAAAAAAAAAAAAATTATATAGTGAGAAGGGAGGGGAGGGGGGGGGGGGGTTCATTTTTGATAATGGTGAGAGCGCTCGCACAGAAACTCAAAAGACCGAAGTTCAAATCCCAGAGAAAGAGAAAAATTAAAAGTTCATGTTCATGTTGACGAGTAGGGATATTAAAGTGTAGGCTTCCAGGTTACAGCCGGCTAGGAGCTGTGAATAAGCAGCTCATCTACCATTACCGCCAAGAATGATGTCAGTCTGGAAATCAGGCTAGAAATCCCACTGGCTAACGGGTGCTACTACTGCCTCGGTACGCAGTTTAGTAACACAGACCTCTCTCGTGAAACAAAATTAACACTCTACAAGTCGCCTATTTTTCCGGTGCTATTATGGTGCGAAAACATTGACTCTCTAAATGTTCGACAGAATAGTTCTTCGTAAAATCGTTGGTTCTCTAAGGCATGGTGATGAGTTTCGCATTAGAACAAACCATCACCAGTATAAGCTTCTCGGCGATGTGGGCCTTTGTTCAGCGCACTGACATCCAACAGCTTCGCTGTCTCGACCATATTGTTGAGATGAAAGAATCTGACCCATCGAGGAGAGTTTTCGATGCTAAGATTACTATAGATCGAGGTAGAGGACAACCCTGTCTACGTCGGAAGGACCAGGTTGATAATGTGGAAACCAACTAAAGAATACGCACACTAAGCAGAGTCGACGGTAGACTAGTGCTGAAGCAGGCGAAACCCGTTAACGGGTTGCTATGGCCAGCTAAGTAAGTAGGTATATCTGTATGTATTTAAGGGTTAAGCTGGGTATCAAAAAAGCGGATTTTAACTAAGTACAGTTCTTCGATTTTTTTTAGATCAAAATAATTTTGTAATTTTATAATAATTTTCTCACAATTTGAGTTAAACGATATATAATACTTTAGGAAGATTATTTAGCAAGACAAAGGATAAGGTAAAGAAATGAGACAAGTAAAATTTAGTTTATAGCATTCCTTGTGACGGTAATGATAGTGAAATTTGTGATAAAGTATATGTAGGTACGACCAAGAATAAGTTAAAAACTAGAATAGCTGGACTTAAATCGGACCAGAAACGAAGGGATATTAATTCACAAAAGACGGCTTTATCCGTACATTGTTCTGATTTCAATCAGTATCCAAATTTTGAAAATGTTTCTATCTTAAATATAGAAAATAATTATAAAAAACGTTTAATGTTAGAAATGCTACAAATTATTAATGTACCAACAACACACAGAATTAACTTTAAGGCTGACACAGATAACATAGCACAAGTATACAGACATTTAATAAACAGAAAATAAATTGTTAATTTTTGTTACTTTGCTTTACTAATTAATATTTCATTTAATATTTTAAATTAATTTGTTACACATTTACACTAATATTACTTTATTTCATGATTTTATTAAATTTTTATATTATTGATTTTATCATTTTTATTATTGTTTGTTGGGTAGAATGTTTTTTGATTTTTAAAAAAATTTTTTTCGTTTGACAAATTTTACATATTTTCTGTATTTGAAATTTTGAAAATTTAAAAATAAATACTTCTTGAAGACACTACACGCATGAGTAGCAAAATATCGATAAATAAATAAACGATTTTTATTAAAAAAAAAGACCTTAAGCTTGAGTAATGCTTTACATTAAATAATAAAGGTCGAAAAACCAGAATTAAAATTAGTTTTTCATAACAATTATGACATTAGAGTCCTTATTTATTCATCATTCATTATCTAGATTCTAGACATAAGAAATTAAAATCTATTTGTGGATGAGGTAGAATAAAGGGCAAAAACAAAATAAATTTGTAATTCTGTTTCATCCAAATAAGATGACGATTACAAGAACAGCAATGATGGTAAGAAAAGGAGAATATGATATAAACTGTTGTGTGACTTTACTTCGACTAACTCATACAAATGTATGTACATACAGTAATAATTTCAGTATACGATTTCCAAAAAAGTGTGAGTTAAATAGTTGATGTTTAGTCTTGAATATGCACAGGACACAAAGAACTCTGATGAGACTACCGTAGCTGGAGTCGAAAACAATTGTTCAGTTTGGCTAGTGTACTATTCCTTCACGGACATCATTTCTTCTTTAATTACCAAAAAATAACATTGCAGTTAAATTTGATCTGATTAAAGCGTTTTCTGATAAAATCTATTTGCATTTTATTTATATATTCATTATAATGACGGTTTAACACACAATTTTTTACAAAGAAACATCGCTGATAACAAAAAAATTTAACCTGAATATGAACACATGTTTGAAAGTGCACACATACATATATAGATGTAAATATATTTACATATGTATTTGCAAAAATTTGTGTGTACATGTGTTTATCCATGTATTTACAATTTCTTTAAACACAAATTTAAGCAAATAAAATTACAAGTATTATTAAATTTTTATTCTATTTATAGGTACTGCTATATGTATTTAATGTTTAGATTTATTTTAACAGGATATAAAAAATCTTTATCAAGTCGCTGGGATTGGAGAAAATTTTATTTTAATTTTTTCTACATATTAAGATACTTGTGTGTAAATGAAAGTACAAAATGTTGTAATAATTTTGTTTTATTGTAACTTAGTAACAATCAAAATTCCTGATTAACAAAACTCTGCGGAAATTTAATTTAAATTTTTACCATTTTTTTTTTTACTGAGACAGGGCTGTACACTTAACATAAAAGTAAGTAAAACAATAATGAAAACTGCTACTTATTTTGATCATTTAAATTAATCTGTTTTAACACAAGTCGGCGTAAATATGGTGATTTTCATTTTCATGTTAGAAAGTAAATGGTTCTAAATATAAGCAATGTTGTTCCAGTTGTTCTTTCTTTGATTTATATCAGAATGAATTTTTCGAGCACCATATCTCTCGAATAGATTCCAATTATATGTCGACAAACACCACTCTCTCTTTAATTCACCTCATAACCACATTAATGCACTGCATGATTACAAATAGAGTTAATTTGTAAGATTTTTGTAGGAATTTGCCTGTTAAGTATTATTCACCTTTAAACAATAGCATTCTATACTCATATTTTAAATTTTTTCACAGTATAAAACCACACTTAGCATGGTCTTTTAAAAGGATTACAATGTATCTGTTAAAAAAAAGCAAATTTTAGATGCCTTATAATTCTCTATCATATTGCTTTCTTGCAACGGAAATCATATTAAAAGTATAATTTTAAATATAATTATGAAGTATGCTGTGTACAAGCGAACACAAGCGACATTTCATATCTCACAGACTTTTGATTTCTTTTTTTTATTTATTTGTTTAATTAGTTGTAGCACAACTTTTTTGATTATCATAACTTTAAAATAATTGTCGCAATTAATGTAATTTGTCTTATGAAATATATTTTTTGTTTTATTTTTTGTTTCACTTAATATACCCGCATATAGAATTATAACCAGCAAATATGCCAAAAATTACATATAAAGAGGAGAAATAATTACTTTAGTAATTAAAAACATAATGTTTTTAGAAAGAAAAAGACAATAATTTAAGATATATATCAACAGTCTAAGAAACAGACCATATTTTTAGAAGATTATTTTTTAATTTTTTTGTTTTGTTTTGTTTTTCTTATATGAAAAACATCAAAAAGCCCTAAAATTGTTTAGTGTTTTTCGTTTAGAAAGATGTTTGTCTGAAAACAAACATTCGTTAATTATGTCCCGTATACTTTTAATTTGATTTTAAAATGTTTAAAAAATTTTTAAAAACGCAATTTATTCAACAATTAAAAAAGTTTCCTGCTCAAAGAAATTAATTTTACATTTAATTGTAAAACAAACAAAGAAGAAAAATCTTATTTCGCCATTGCTTTTTAAAATCATTTCAAAAATTATTTTTATAAAATTTAGGAACAAAATTCCTCATTAGGAATGCGAACAATGTTGATTTGGTAGAAATGAAATTTATTTATATACGAGTACGTTTTTTGTTTGTTCATTTTTCCCAACAGTTTATTACACTTGACAAATTTAAACAATTCAAAGTCATTAACCGCCTTGAGGTTGGTTGACGTCTTTGATTTTCATTTATAGCGAACAAATAGAAAAAAAAGGAATTTCAAAATAGGAGTACCTTTACAATTGTAAGACATAAAATTGTTTTTTTTTTCTTTCTTAAATTGAGGAATTTAAAAAGTTTTAAAGCAATGTTTCTCTTTTACACAGTATAGATATAAAAAGAAATCGTGTCGTAATTATTCGTCTTGACGCTTTTCAAATATAGAAATTTAAATAAAAATTAAATAGAATAATATTCTTAATAATAAAAAGAATGAAATGAAAATTAATTAAAACTTAAGACAACAAAAAAAAAAAAAACAAAAACAAAAACAAAAACTTTATTTATTGCCTGGGACAAAAAGTAGTAAATCACACGAACTCAGGCACAGAAGGTTATGAACTAAAAAATATTTTTTTAATCCCTAAATATGTTTCAAAATAGAATATAATTTCAAGCAATTTATAATTAAAAAGTGTCTGGTGTATGCAAAACAAAAAGTTTTGTACAAAATGGGATTATACTTTATATTTATTTTTAGTTTATGTGTCTATCGCTGTTTTTTTATTATTCTTTTATAAAAATACCTAAGAAATGCAATAATTTAATAAAGCCTAAATACAACAGTTTTAAAACTTATATGAATGATATTCCATGTGACACAATAAAGGCCTGGTTAGCCAAACGTTGATGTCGTAAAAACGGTACGTACGTTAACGTTCGTACGTATGTGCAGTTATACAAACGTGTCATATGTCATCAGAAAATGTAAATAAAAACAAAACAAACCAAAAAATTATAAAGGCATTCATTTGCCTGTACTAGTAATATTATAATTTTCGTCGTCCACTAAAAACAAAATATAATAATTTTTTATTTTATTAATATTGATTATATAATTTTTTATATTTTTTTACTTATTTTTCACAAAACACAGCAAAAATAAAAAATTTTAATTTTTAAATGGCAATATGAAGCCAGCTGTTTAGAGCAGTGATGAATGTTATTAAATTAACACAAGGTTAAAAAAGGTACCAGAGGTACCAAAATAAGAGCATATTATAAATACTTCTTATATTTTATACTTCCTAAAAATTTATTCTTATACTACTACTGAATATTAAATTTTTGGTTTAAAGTCATTATTTATTGAATTGGATCCATTAGTCCATTGTGGACCGGAAACTAAAAAAGTTAATTTTTAAGTAGAACTTTAAAAAAAAATTGTAATTATCTCGGTAACTAGCTAGCACGTAATTCAATCATGCATCCCATATGCTTCTTTTTAGATAATCGAATAATTTTTCATTTGGTATGTATATAATTTGTCTGTCTAAGATATGTTAAAACATGGGACCTTTAAATTTAAAAAAAATTAAAAACAAACTTTATATTCACATAAAAATTTAAATTATTTACATAAATATCATAATATGTATCTAAAGACTTCAAAAATTAAAAAGTGTTGTTGTACACATATAAAAGAAAATGATTTGAAAATAAGTATGAAAGTACCAAAAAGGACATTTAGGCCACATTGCCATTTAACATACAATAGTCCCATCACTAGCATTGGAATGTCACGTAAAAACCTTTAGAAATTCTATTTTATACAGTTTGTTTCGTTCCGTCAACGTGAAATTTATTTTGGATATCCATTTGCAGTGTTTTCATATGCTAGAAACCAACGTACGTTGCGTTATGTTACATGAACGTTCGGCTAATTCTACCTTAAGTGATGACATATAGAAAATATGAGACACGGTTCATATTACATACATACATACATAATTATCCATTACAACCTTGTGTCAGGGTTACGGCAAAGCATTTCGCAGCACTCATGTTGTGTATTAATTTTTATCCATGAATACCGGGACCTACAGTATAAAGTCGACTCCGAACGACAGATTTGAGAAGCTTTTTCATGGCAATCAATTACTCTCAGAGATTCTGCCAGAAGACTGCTGAGAGGTAGTGGCCGAAAGAAATAATTTTTTCATATTTCTTTTTTTAAGATGTCAGAGCTGATATTGGAACCCAGCTCTATCGTCTTAGTAAGCCAACACACTAACCACTAAACACTCAACTAAATATTATATGCTTGAAAATTTGCGAATTATGATAATGAAATCCTCTATTTCGTCAGAGCAATTTCAATTGTAGTATAAAACAATTGAAAACACAATACGCGTATATAGTCGTATTGCCCTTTTTAAAAAATTAAATTCTTATTACAGTATCCTATTTCTTTGTAATTTAAATTTACGTAACAACCGCTATTTGTGCAATTTTCTAAGCCAAAGTCGTTTTGTGTATTTTTTATGTGTTTAAATAAAAAAAAAAAAACATCTCCAGACAACACAATTTGTAAACATTAATCAAGTTGGCTTATCTTAACAAATTTTTACTTTTATTTTCTACACACAAATACTTTCAAGCATATGATGTTAATTCCCTTCATTTTCTACTGAAAACAAAAGAAAAACAAAAATAATTTGCCAAAAAGGTTTAATGGCCATGCTTTCTAGTATTGTTTTAAATATTTTGTGTGTTAAAATATGCACTTGTATTAAGTTGTTAACATTTCTAGCAAATATACTGCCAAGAAAAATATTTTTATTTAAAAACTTAAGAAGTTATTCAAATTGAAAATTATTAAAACAAAGCTATCGCAATACACTACTCTTAAAAAGTCTGTGTACACTTAATTCCTATTTATTTAGTCTCGAAAGTTTTTCGAAAACAAAAAAAATTTTAAATACTTTATTTCAATGTTTTGGTCTTAATTCAAAGATATCAAAAATATAAATTCTCATCCGGTTAAGAAAAAGTCTATTTATAAGTACAGTAAAAAGTAATGGAATTCTAAGAACTGTTGTTGTATGTAGTGTTATTTGCATACACTTTTTGTTTAAATGTGTGTGAATTGGTCATTTTAATTTATCGAAAAGAAGTTTTAAACAAATTTTTTTATTACGGACCCACAAAGTATAAGAAACAAATCCAGCAATATTGATTAAATAGTTAAAAGATCTCACACTTTCCACCAAAGTGTTAAAAACCATTACAAAGAAACAAAATTAATTGTTTCAAAACTCCTTCCAGACACGCTAATTATACGGAAAAGGAGATACTTTATTCAAAGTGTTTATATAAATCCTAAGATAACTACGTCGAAATTAACTTGGAATATCAAAGTCGTCTCTGAAAAAGCAGTTTGCAGCGATAATTTTTCAAAAATGCTTAACAAAAATAGGTTATCTTCGAAAAATAGCCACAGATTTCAACTGTTAGCAGACAAAAGAGACTAACGTTCAGAAAACAGGTAATTTTAAAGGATGAGAACAAGTTTTGTATTTCGAGCACTAAAAGAAGACAAATGATGTGGAATAAAGGCCTGGTTAGCCAAACGTTGATGTCGTAAAAACGATACGTACATTAACGTACGTACGTATGTGCAGTTATACAAACGTGTCATATGTCAACAGAAAATGTAAATAAAAACAAAACAAATCAAAAAATTATAAAGGCATTCATTTGCCTGTACCAATAACATTAATTTTTTGTCGCCCACAAAAAACAAAATATAATAATTTTTTATTTTATTAATATTGATTATATAATTTATTATATTTTTTACTTATTTTTCACAAAACACAGCACAAATAAAAAATATAAATTTTTAAATGGCAATATGAAGCCAGCTGTTTAGAGCAGTGATGAATGTTGTTAAATTAACACAAAGTTAAAAAAAGTACCAGAAGTACCATAATAAGAGCATATTACATTTAATTCTTATATTTTATGCTTCGTAAAGATTTATTCTTCTACTACTACTGAATATTAAATTTTTGGTTTAAAGGTATTATTTATTGAATCGGATCCATTGGTTCATTGTGTACCGAAAACGAAAAAAGTAGAACTTTTTTAAAAAATTGGAATTATCTCGGTAACTAACTAGTACCTAAATCAATCATGCATCTCATATGCATCTTTTTAGAAAATCGAATAATTTTTCATTTGGTATGTATATAATTCGTCGGCGTAACCCATAAAATATCGAAGATATATTAAGTAAAACATGCGACTTGTAAGTTAAAAAGAATTAAAAATAAATTTTATATGCATATAAAAATTTAAATTATTCACATAAATATCATAATATGTATCTAAAGACTTTAAAAATTAAAAAAAAAAATTAAAAAAATTAAAGAATTTAAAAATTAAAGTCTTTTTGTACGCATAAAAAAGAAAAAGATTTGCTTATAAGTATAAAAGTACAAAAAAAGGGCATTTGGGCCACATTGCCATTTAACATACAATAGTCCCATCACTCTTAGAAATTTAGTTTAGAAATTCTATTTTATACAGATTCTTCCGTCCCGTCAACATGAAATTTATTTTGGATAATCATTTGCATTGTTTTCATATACTAGAAACCAACGTACGTTGCGTTACGTTACATCAACGTTCGGCTAATTCTACCTTAAGAATGGTATTGTTTCCAATAAAGAGCACTATGAAGCATAGCGGTGGCGATGTAATAGTTTATGGATGTATGACACCTAAGAAAGCTGGTCAACTGAAATTTTTTTAAGCAAATATGGAAAAAGGGGGATATTTAGATATTTGAGGTTTATTTTTCAGAAAATAATGAGTGAAAATATATGTCTGACAAACTAAAACTCTTGCTTCTCTAAAGAAATATCAAATAACTTTAAAATCTATGGTCATGTAGGGAAGATGGGACAGTATAACCCAGTAAGAAATTAACAAACTAGTCCAGTGTTAGACAGAAGCTTTGAGAAACAAAGGCTATACGACTATTCACTGTAAGCTGCGTAAAGTGTTACTTCTCGATAGAATAGAAATAAAATTTTAAGTCCAATACTCAGAGGTGAACCCCTTACTCATGCAATGAATTGTATTGAAATTTGAAGATACATAAATAAATTTATTTCATATTTTAATTATGCGCCTCTTTTTTTTTGTTGATGAGAATGATTGAATGATCAATTACCCCATCTGTCGGTGGATATTCAGTAGGTTAGCTGTTGTCTTCCCAGAAGGTGGCACTGTACTCATGATTTTTCGTTTTGGTGGAATAGGCTGGAAATGTCAGGGTACGATTTCTTGAAGGGGAACTTCTATTTTTTTTTTTTTTAATTATAATTTTGAAAAACCGCAAATTTTATATTATAATTTTTGTCCTTCGCTGAGATTGAACCTTGGTCGTTTGAGTTTCTTCGAGAGAGCTCTAACCGCTATATCACGACCCCTCTTAAGGAATATCTTTATAACAGAGTGTACTTGGCGTACTATATTTTAGTTTAAAAAACACTTGAACTTTAAAAAATTTGTATTAAATTGTATGGAAATGGAAGATGCTAAAGGTTTTTTATTTCTTTTTACTAACGTTTGAAGAAAAGATTTACGTTTAAAAAGTGTTTTAATTTTTTTTTTTTATTACGTACTATTGTACTTGTAAAGTCAGTTAAGCATACTTGAATTGTTTTCTTTCTTTAAATATTTATTTTTATATACTTTCAAAGAAACAGTTAATAAATAATACTTATCTACTTATTGTATAAAATAAAAAAAGGAGATTTAAAAATAATTCCGCTTTAATAACAACACGTGCTTTGCTGATTCTTGTCATATTTCTTTGCTTTTTCAAATTAAATATTTCGATATAAAAACCACAAAAGATACAGGAAAATTTTAAATAAAAGAATATATTCCCTTAGCTACCAACATGTGTTCCGTTCCATTTAAAATAAAACATCGTTTTAGGCTTTAGAAGAAAAATTTTAACATTTTACTTAATTTTTGAAAATCATTTATCTGTTATGAAGTGTAAGAAAAAAATAAAGTGAAAATTTCTATAATATAAGCGTGTGATAAATTAACAATATGCGGTAACTAGAATCACTTCACACTTAAAAACTTGTGTAGCGTTAAGAAACTTGTGTTGTCGTTTTTCTTTGATCTCTAGAGATGTACTTTTATTACATTTCAGTTACTTTTTTTTATTTCAAATAAATTATAATTTTTTTTTTTGATGTGACAAGAAAATAAAAAAACCCAGACAAAAATAGGAAGAAGTGGCAACGGAAATATTAAAAAATTGTTTTCCTTTTAAGGTTCTCTATTTTTCATTTTTTTCTTTAGGAAGTAAATTAAAAATTTTTTTATGGTGAAATCTAATTATTAGATAATTAAACAAAAATGATGTACTACTTTGGAATAATTTTTTTTTGTTGAAATATTTTACAAATATTTCCTTTTTTCATTTCCTCTCTTTAACACGTATTGTATATTTCAACAGTTTTTTTTACATAGTTTTTCTCTTTTATTTTTAGCGTCTGATTTTGCAAAAAGAAAATTAAAATACTAGTTTTACACTATCCCACTGAGTATAACGGCATGTCAAAAACTCATATAAAATGAGGAAAAGTATTTGTTTTACCTATATATTTAAATTAAAATACCATATTAATATTATATTTAAATATTTTGAGACGAGTGACTAAAAGCTTCGCTCGGTGTAGTGTCACAGACCAGGGAATCGAACCTACAACCCTCGCACTAGCATTCTAGCACACTACTAACTATACCACTAGGGCACCCTAGAGCAAGTATAATTATTTTATTACCTATATGTACTCGTATATATAAAATAATATGTAATGAATTGCCAAAGATATGTACAGAAAATTTGACATTCGTATTCTCATCACTTTTAGAATATTTTCTAAACAATAACCGACATTTGGAAAAAAATAAATATAAAGTAGACTTGAAGTCTTTGTTTGCCATACAAATATGGAATTGAAGTCTACTTTAACTTTTTTTATTTTTTTATATTTGAGCTTAACATTTTTCATTTCATCAGAGTTGCCTTTTTACACATATACACACTATATTTTGGTCCATATAATCCTTTTTTTGTAATTATTGCATGTTATAATGTCGGAATATATATATATGATGCACCCAGTTTGTCTTTGAAATATTTTAATAAGTTACCTTTATTTCTGGAATTCCCCTTTGTAAGTTTACATATCATACATGGTAGTTAACTTCAGTTTATATTCAGTGTGAATGGAAAATCAATGGAAAATCGACGATAAAACTGCAATGAGACTGCTAATATTCTAGATCAGTGGTGAGCAAACTTTTTAATCAACGGGCCACTTATAAATTTTAAAATTTTTTGGCGGGCCGCACATAAATACTAATAATTTACAAAACTCTATTTATAATACAAATTAGAATAAAAAAATATAAAATTTAATGCAAAAAAAAGTATTTGCTTGAAATTTTTAATGAGAAATTTGGCACTGTTTTTTCGATACAACCTGATCAATATCAGCCGGAATTGGTGAGGTAGGTACACATTCACAAGTTTCTAATCGTGCATTACTCAGTCTTGATCGGTGGTAATTGGTCGGTGGTCGGATTTATAAATATTCTCGATATTTACTGAGAGAAATACATTTTTCACATCAGTATTAATCTGCATGTCCATTACTTCCCTTTGAAAGTCTTCGGGAACTGTATCCACATCTCTTTTCAGTTTCTTCGTAATTGAAATTCGTTGATTAATGTGTCTATATATTATGTGTATTTTTGAGAAGCAGCAGCATTTGTTTGGTGGGCCGCATAAATAGGTCGAAAGAGCCGCGGGCCGCGTGTTGCTCATCCCTGTTCTAGATGAAAGCTTCTCTGATATTTTAATTTGTAGTATTATTGACGAGAATAATAATAGAAAATAATAACAATCAATGGCCAAGTATTGTCTTTTCCAATATGATTGACATATCCGCTTTGAACGCGTCTATATTGTTTTCTGAAATTGATGGTTCGTGGGCGCCAGTAGACAAAAATCATAAGAAAGCAGAATTTAGCTCAAGACTGTGTCAGGATTACGGCCTAGCTTCTCGCAGCACTCATGTTGTGTGTGTCAATTTTTATACATGAGTACCGGGACCTACAGTTTAATGTCGACTCCTAACGACAGACTTGAGAAGCTTGTTCATGGCAATTAGCCAGAACAGAGCTTTTGCCAGAAGACTGCTGAGAGGTAGTCGCCGAAAGAAATATTTTTTCATATTCCTTTTTTTTTTTTAAGATGTCGGAGTTGGGTGTCGAACCCAGGGCTCATGTCTTAGTAAGCCAACACACTAACCACTAGATCAAGACTACATGATAGAAAGATCGAAGCTCCCTACAAATAAACTTTCAGCTGAGCTTCTTACCGAAATAAGAACCTCAATTTCTATTGTACAGCATCCACAGGCGGTTTACCAAAACTAACAGCAACTACAGAACGTGGGATCTGCAGCTAAATAAGGCAATAGCAGATGCACCATATTCAATAAATTTATATGTAAATTACAACGAAAGATCATTTGCCTATCATGTAGTGAGAAGATTTTAATAAGAAAATCAATAACGGACCAAAATGGTGCTAAACCCAAGATTCGTAAATTTTTATTTTTCTAACTTCCTTTTCATTATTTTCGGTTAAAAGTTTTTCAGGAGTAATAAAATATAAAAATAGCAAACGTTTTAAGTTGATATGCTGCACCATTTGTTAGTCAAGGCAAAAACAAACAAAAAATTGACCAAAATGGTCCAAACCTAAAGTTAGAGTTAAAAAGAAATAAATATAAGTAAGTAAAAACTTTTTTCTAAGGTATATTTAAGTATATAAAGTAAATAAACATATGTATATCAATACAAAAGTACAGAACTGGGGCCTATTTCACTAAACTACAATTCCACAAGTTTACAAGTTACAATTACAAGTCTTTTTTTACAAGTGATAATGAATTGTGTTTCATTAAAATTTTTATAACAATTGTAGATTTTTGTACTTGTAAACTACAATTTCTACAATTACAAGTTCTTTTGTATATATTGGATATTAATTATAAAATTCTTATTTGTTATTACTCAAAGTGCTAAAATATCCTATAAAAATGCAATGTAACATATTTTAATAATATTTCGCAAATTTTTTAAATAAAATAAAATATTTTTACAAAGTTATTTTGATAAATTAAGCATCTCAGAAGGACTCAAGCAGATTGAGGTCAGGCTATTCTGGTGACGATTATATTACTTTCAGTTCGCTATCATTTAAAAACTTTTGAGTTATTTTGGCGGTGAATTTCAAATTATTGTATTGCTGGAAAACTAATTTAATTTTGGTTTAGTCCGGCATAATCCTCCATAATCCAATTTAATTCAATTTAAGTGCGTCCGATCAAAATCCAGGCGAAGCTTTAGATGGCGTTTTGTGGTCAGTGGTTTGTTTACTTTTGATCGACCACCCTGACCAGCAGAATGCAATGAATTTCTAACTGACAGACAGATTAAAATTGTCAAATAAGATAAAATTTTTTTAAATTTGTACTGCAGTCTCTACTTTCTGCTGGCTAAAGGTTTCGTTTCATTTACTTGCACAAATAGGAAAATCACATTTTAGTGCAATTATATAACGACTCTTTTACTGAACTCGATAATTGCTGCTTTTGCACGACAGCTTATACCTTAAAAACTAGTGAATTACGCTCCACAATATTCTTCGGCCAAAAACGTATCATTGTTGTCTTTAGAAATAATTAATGTATTACAATTTCTTAAAAGAGGGTTAGAGATTTTCTTAATAACTCCAACATATTCTTAATGTTTTACTTAGTTATTCCTTCTGATTTCACGTCTAACTGCTTTTGGTGATGTAGAAAAATTTAACATAAAGAATTAACAATGTGCACTTTTTCTAATTTTCTGAATCCATTTAAAAGAAAACACAATAACAAAGCAAATGAGTGCTCCATAAACAAGATCGGAGAAATAGTTCTGACGTTGTAAGCATTTGAACATAGGAATACTTTTAATAGTTTTACAATAATGGATACTTTAATATCGATAATTTGTAATAAGCAAACAATGTGATATAGTTTTTTTATTAAATATAATCACTTATCTAAAAAAATAAATAAGTAAAAATAAGCAAAATAAATAAATTAATGGTAATTAATATTAAAATTGTTTGATTTTGTGTTTATTTGAACTAAGTTTTATTAAAAAATAGTTAAAAATCAAATTTTAATTCAATTTATCATTCACCTGTAACTTGTAAAATTTTTTTGAGAGTCTCTGTCGACCCTAAGCTTTTTTTCTACAATTCTACAAGTGTACAAGTGAAAATTTAGTTTGATGAAACAAAACGACTTGTAGAAGTATGACTTGTAGACTTGTAAATTGTAAAAATCACTTGTAGCTACAAACTTGTAATTGTATTTTTATGAAACACAATAATTTACAAATTTACAATTTTACGGCAAAAACACTTGTAATTGTAGACTTGTAGCTTAGTGAAATAGGCCCCTGATATAAACAATATTTTGAAAAATTTTGGCGAATAACAATTTCAAATTCGGGGATACAAACTAGAAATTATCTGACATCCCTGATAAGAGAAACCAGTTTTTTCTTCTTCTTTTACATTTCATAACAATTTTAAATATTTTATTGGAAAACACTAATTTTTGATTAAATCTTATTATTTTTTTTTAAGATTTCACTTTTCTTACTCATTTTCAATCAATTCTTCACACAATTCTGCACACAATTCAAACTTAAACGTCTTTAAAGCTGCCGCCGGCTTGTTGATACTAAAAATTATTGAGGTAGAAAAAAGCAATAATAATTTGGTGGATGGGTTTGTATAAAAAATACTCAACATTTATGTATTAATGGTTACGGTTTATGTGGTGAGTAACAATTGGAATTTTACTAAAATTGGGATATTTAGGATTAAACGATGTTGAACAAATGATTTCTATTTATTATTGTGTATTAAATAAAACTCTTAATGTCTAATACAGTCCGGGTGGTAATATTGTAAGATTTATCTCTTTTTGTATGTTTTTTAAGGTGCACAAAAGATTTTAAGTTTTTTACTGAAAAAAAAAGTTTTCTTAAAATTCGAATTTCGAATTCTTCCAAAGGTTAATTTTTTTAATAATTAAAGGAATATTATTTAAAAATTTGTTTGGTATGACAATATTGAATGCATTTGGATTGGCATTGGCAGTTCAAGATATTTGAAAAAAAAATATTAATAATTAAATCTTTATTAGTTTTAAGATCCTCATACTGGTATTCTTCTGAGAATTCATATTATTGTTATTTCATTATCTTTTGTCATTATTTATTTATTTTTTTTTTCATACAAAATTATTCAAAAGTTTATACCTAGTTATATAAGAAAAAAATCATAAAATATTGCAGTGCTGATACAACAAATTTTGTTTGCTGTATTTCCGATAACTTGCCGTTTTCAATATATTTCAAGAATATCAATTTAGGAACGAAACGATGATAAAAAGAAGCGTAATAAAATTTAATGTCGCCTTCTTGGCTTATTTATTACTCGTACATTTAATTACTTTCCATTCTAAAGTGCTTTTGCATGAGTGATACGTATGTTTCGCTGGGTGGGGGGAGGATATCTTTATGTTGCTGCTTCTAAAATTGGTTTCATTTTACAAAAGATTTTAAGGAAAAACATTACAAAACTTTTAACATCCATTATTTATTGCTTCTTCGTTGGTTGGTTGGTTTTGTCATAAAATTTTGGTATTATTTTAATTCATCATTTTTATTTTTCTCTTTGTCCAAGAGCAACAATTCAAAAAGTTTTATATGGATTATGTGGTTTAAATAGCACAGAAATATAACCGAGTTTTAATTTAAAACTTTTTTGTTGGCTGGTCATATTTATAGGCACACACATACAAGTGTGGAAATAAATTTAAAGTTTTTACAAAGAAAAAAAAATAATTATGTATGAAAACAAATGCATAATATGCTGCGTGTTTATCCTTTTTTTATAGTCTTGACCATATGACTAAATTATGCAACTTTTTTATTGTAATTGAAATCCTAAATTTGTTTCTTGGCTTTAGTTTTGATTTATTCCAACTTTAATATTGCAGTTGTAATAAACATTTTTAATTTTCGATAAAATTTCATAAAATTTAATTTTGAAAAACTTATAAATAGATTTTATAAAATAAACCCAAACATAAATATAAAATTTCAAGTCTTTATTTTTAAAATACCATTTCCTTTAATTTAGTACAGAATTCTTTTTTTCAATCATTTAAAAAAAAAAGTATTTTAAAATTCGCTAAATTACTACAATAAAAACCAATAATAAAATCTGGAAACAATTCTATTAAAAAAATGTCCATGGCGTGTTAATTACCAATTCTTATTTATTTTTTGTGCAGTATTTCGTGTTAACTTTTAATTGCATTCACATTTACGATGTGCTGAATAACTACATGATTTTACCCGCTACTTTTATGCATACACATAAAACAGTTACTAGTAAAATAAAAATAGCAATAAAAAAATATTTAATTAAACAATTGAAATGAAAAGAAAAAACAATAGAATGGAAAATAAAGTTATAATTTAATTTTTTGTTTTCCCGGAACACAAAATCGTACACTCTCTTGTAGAAACTAGTCACCTTTTGTGCATGTTTTTTTAACGTCATACATCATGCTGGTTATATATTCGCGAGTAGGTATTTAGTCCAGAAAATATATAAATAAATCAGTTGTAATTTCAGTACTAATTCCACTTACAGTTGCATTAACTATTCCTTAAAATATCTCCATCACAGTTTTTTTTTTGTTGTTATTTCTCTTCCCTTTAGAAAAACAAAATTATTCCACAAGATAATTAAACGGCACACACATATTTTCACAGTTTGTAGAGATTTAAGTAATTACCTCACACTTCACACTGAATGAAATTTTTTATTTTATTTGCCTAATTTTATTTTTAGTGAAATCTTTTAAATAGTTTTATATTTTCCTGAACCTATTGCATATATAAACTCCGTCTTCTTCTACCATCACCATAGGACCTTGACAAAATTGTTGCAGTTATTTTACCATAATGGTGTATTCATATATTCGTGACAGCCCTTCTCTGTACATGAAGCTTCTTTTAGGGCTAGTAAAGCTTAAATTAAATAAGTTTTCTAATCCGAATATTGATTTAAAAACTGCGGAAAGAAATTTTATATGTGATTTTTTTTTTTTTTTTTTTTTTTTGACCAACACTCAGGGGTAGATCTCTACTAAATTCTGTGCATTGTATTGGAATTTTTTGTTGTTTTTTCTTATATTACTGTTAAGAGCCTTTAGGAATGAGACAAATTGCTGTGAATCGATTATTCAAAGGCCAGTGTTATACCTTCACCCTTGACGGGTTAACAGCAATTGCCTCATCGTTGCATGTTAATGGTTTGGTGAGTGCCTTCGCTAAGTAGACTAAGCTGTTGTCTGCTACTTCCCAATAGGTGGCGCTTTTCACCTGATCATTCGTTTCTTTTTTGTTGACATTGGTTAAGGTGGAATAGAGTGGAATGTCGGGGAGCGGTTTCTTTGCAGATGGTCTTCTTGGAGGGGGGAACCTTTGTTTTTATATTATAATTTAAAAAAAACCGCAAACTAATTCTTTCATTTTTCACCTTTGCTGGGATTTGAACCTGGGCCATTTGAGTTTTTGTGCGAGCGCTCTAACCACTATACCACGCAATATATTTGATTTGCGTGGTAAATAATAAAAAAGGACAGTTTTCATGACGATATTATAGGTATATTTCATAAGCTTAACAAGAATGGCCATAATGAACGAAGCGAAGTGATAAATTGATGTCTAGTGCAACTGATAAATTTTTTTCATTTATTTTTTTCATTTATTTTTTTCATAAATAAAGAACTGACCTCCTACATGGCCAAAAGTTTATAAACATTTTTAATTATACAAATATTCTCTCTATTTAGAATTTCTGGTAAACAACTATTGTCAACACAACCACTGCCACAGCAACATGTGTATAGGCATGTGCTAAAATTGCTTTAAAATTGGTAGATACAAACAAACATGTCTAATCAACATTTGTATATCTCAAGAGTGGTGAATTTTTAAAGGCGGTTATTTTTATACGAATCCTAAAACAACATGAATGGTGCCTCCTTCACATAAACATACTTTGCAATAACAATTTTTGAGTAGTTTCATAATATTGACTGAAAAACAAATACGCCATGCCAGTCGACAACGATATGCGTAACTTAAAACAACGATTTAGAATTCATATCCAGTGAAAGAAAATTAACAAAAAAAGAAAAATAAACAATTTTAAGAAAAATAATTAAAAATAAATCAAAATACCACTTTAACCAGAAGTAAAAAAAAAGAAAGTTTAGTGCAGAAAAATATTTTAAATTTTTTTAAAATATTAAAAAAACAAAAATATACCCAAAGTATTACGAAAAGTAAAAACAATATAATTTAAAAAAAATATTTGCTTATAGCGTGTATTACCCTGCTCATCTTGGATTTATTAATACCACAACAAGAGCTGGCGACTTTAACGTCGTGGCCCTTAGATACAACTGTTTTGGCTTTCAGCTATAACGATTCTTTTGTAGTTGCTGAAAATGTTACAACAACGATTACATTTAATAATGCATATTTGGCCTTTACGAACTTGACCTCAAGTAACTTTACTGCGCATTCAACAAATGCATCGAGTAATAGTAATACCATTTCCACCGCCACCCTTGTACTACCCACATCTATCACATCAATTACTATCACTAACAATGGCACCCAACATGCACGACAAACAACTCGTAACAATGCAGTCGAGGTACCCATGTGGTTGATATTCTGTTACAGTGTAATATTACTGTGTGCCATTGTTGGCAACCTGTTGGTTATTTCAACACTCGTACAGAATCGTCGTATGCGTACCATTACAAATGTATTCCTTCTCAATCTTGCCATTTCCGATATACTATTGGGTGTTCTCTGTATGCCGGTTACATTGGTGGGTACACTGTTGAGGCATTTTATATTCGGAGAATTCTTTTGTAAATTGATCCAGTTTTCACAGGGTAAGTGCAATAAATTAGCATTTGTCGTTGACAGATGTCAAGGGTATTATTTAATGCTATTCGTACAATTGCTGTAACACACAATCATGCCTGCATGCACTTGAGATGATAGTAAAAATCTAAAATTAAATATAAAATAATTTTTGTTTCTTGCTGTAAATTACTTACTTACTGTATACAAATTTAATATCATTTTATATCGCAAATCTTTGCGCATACATTTATTACAACAAATAAAAATAATAAAACGCGAAAATAAACCTTCAAATTTTAGGCATTCTAAACAAAGTTTTATTTTTTAAATTTACTGGTACACTGCAACTATGGGAACCTATAAATTTAACGGATGAAATAAACAGAAGAAACAAAGCAATATTTTGTGGAAATTTTTATTCTTAAAAGAAAATGAAAAATTTAAAACAAATTTAAAGATATTAATAAAAATAAGCAAAATTAAAAATTACAAATTTGTGAGCTGTAAAAGCAATAATAACTATAAAATATAAGGCTAATGAAATAATAATAATTACTGGCAAGATTTTAAAGTATTTATCAGTTGGCAGAACTTTCGAACTCGATTGTATAATGGAACAAGATTAGTAATCATAGAATTAATGCGTAATCCCATTTACTTATAAAAGTGTAATTTTAAGGAAAATATGTTTAAATCCCGCGTGTTCCAATAGTTAAGCAGGATCTATCATTTGCTTTAAAAAGACATATATTTCCGTTACCTCTGTTATTTGCTATGGTAATGAATAAATTGCAAGGCCTATATTGGTATTATGTATATAGAATTGATTTGACATATACATGCTTAGTTTGAAAATTTACATTTTGAAATATTCCCAATTATGCGTAAATTTCATTCTATTCCACTTTAACCAATATCAATAAAAACGAATGATCAGGAGAAAAGCGACACCTATTGGGAAGTAGCAGATAAGAGTTAAAACCTACTTAGCGAAGGCACTCACCACACAATCAACATGCAACGATGAGGCAATTGCTGTAGATCATTCAGAGTTAAACACAGCACAGCATTTAGTAGGGGTTTACCCCTGAGTTTTGGTTTCAAATAAAAAAAATTATACCAAATTTACTGCTTTAAAAAAATCTATAAGTTTACATATTACACATAGTCGCAGTGGTCTAGTGGTTAGTGTGTTGGCTTACTAAGACATGGGCCCTGGGTTCGACTCCAAGCTCCGACATCTTCAAAAAAAGAAATATGAAAAAAATATTCTTTCGGCGACTACCTCTCAGCAGTCTTCTGGCAAAAGCTCTGAGAGTAACTAATTGCCATGAACAAACTTCTCAAGTCTGTCGTTCGGAGTCGACATTAAACTGTAGGTCCCAGTACTCATGGATAAAAATTGACACACACAAGTTATGTATGTATGAATGTTACATATTGGTAACAGACAGAATTTATAATACGACTCTAACTTTTATAAATCTCTAAAAATAGTAATTTAATTTGGCCCTTAATTTGGACTTAAGCTGTTCTTCTATGTAACCAAAGATTTATAAACGTGTTCTCTGATGGATGCGCCTATAATTGGTAAACAAATACACATACAAAGACTGTATATTTATTTATGTAAAAACCTTGGCATTAATTTCACCGTTTATGGGAAATTAAATGAAATATAATCGGTTTACTCGTCTCACAGGAAAACAATGAGTAACACATTATGCAAATTGTTTTTATATATAGACTTTTAAAACTCAGAAAAACATTTTAAGAGCATCAAGATAATTTTACATTTTCTTGAGTAGAAGACAAACAATTAAATTATTTTTCAAATTCAAATTCAATACAAAAAAGCAAAAAAAAATAAATTATATAGACTTTAAGAGCAACCCAGCAAAACAACCAATCCTTACCAATAATTAGCAAAATCATTGATGAAATGAAACTCAAGTATTTAATATTTTGGTGAATCACAAATGAATTATTTAAGATGTGGTTACCATAGGGCGGAAGTGATGCAAAAAAGAAATGTTCTAGAATATGCAAATCAATACTTAGAAATCATTGATTCTATAATTTGGAGTATTTTACACTTTTTTAATGGGATATTTGTTAAAAAAAGACTTTAAAAAACGCAATGCGAAAAGAAGTTAATATCAATAGCAGCTTAAAACATGAATTTAAAAATGAGATGTTTTTTTAGACACCCACGTCGATATACTATACGATCTATAAATGAAAATAAATGTGATTTACTTCATGCAATTGTACAACAAATTAAATGTATTTTTTTATATTTGAAACCACAGTTCTTACTTGTTCAATCTCAGATAGTATAAGTCCCAGAAAACCAAGTAATCTACATTAATGGTAGAGTCTAGAAACTTCGAACACAATGGACAGGCAGTATTGGATTTGTGCACTTAAAAGCTTATAAGTGATTTTTTTTGAATTTGAGCTGCAACTAAAGTTGGTGCTATTTTTAGACTTGCTCTTGATTACACTAGACTTATTTAAACTGCGAATGTCTGCAATCGATTCTAAAATCCTGAGCCCAAGTATATGAATGAGATTACAACTCGTGACGTCGTTTGCATAAAGTTTTAGTATTAAAATATAGAAATAGGCATCAAGTTTCTGTATCACAACCTTGCTAAAGTCCAGTGAAATACTCTGAAAGCCAAACATGATCTTCAGATTGTACATTATCCACAAATTTCAGGAAGAGTCTCTGAATAAACATATTAAAATTTACCATATCGAAGGCGTTCAAAAGATCCAGAAGAATTAATAAAAGCATATTAACTTTTTCTAAGGATTGTGTAACATATCGTAGCATTCACAAAATCAAGTTAATGATGGCAATTAAGGTATAAATCAGATTGTAAAACTTTCGAATTAATGTGATTAATCATTTGCTTATAAAGTAATTTCTTCATAATCTGGAAAATAATGCACAAAATTACAATAAGAAGGTTTTCATAATTCGATTTGTGGAAAGATATTGCCTTTGCATGTTGCCAATTTATTGAAGATGTATAGGACTTAAAAATAGTATTAAATAAGTGAAAAAATTAATTGCAAAAACAGTTTTATATAATTAAGGCTGCAGGTTATGAGATCTAATTGAATTAGAAACAGTAAACATAACGTCATACTGACTAATACGTTAAAATTTAAACATCTTATGGTTAGAAGGAATAGAGTCGCAAGAAAAGCTATAGAAACTTGGTTCTGCATGTATCGTAGGAGTATTCACAAATGTTTTATTAATTCACAAGGATTCATTTGACGACAAATAATTCTACAAGTTACAAATGCCTACCTCCCGCAGAGTCTTCCAGGTTTACTTAGATTCTAATTGCAGAGTCAAATCGCTTTGAATAATATTCCAATTTCCCAAATTTGTTATTTTGCTCACACTCACAATACTCTACTGCAGCAATTATATTAAATATTTTCGACCAAAAGTAAGAAAGATTTGATATTTAAGCCAAGGCTATACAAAATTTTCTTCAATTTAAGAAGTGTATTCATATCAAATAAACCCTGTATATTCTACTCCAAATAAAAAAGAGAGGATTCCATATAAGCAAAAGACATGTCGTCGTGAGGGAGTTTGTGTGCTATATTCGTCATTTTAAATATCTCGAGTTAATGATGCCACTTTAGGTTTTTGACAACACCAACATTTTTAAAAGCAACAATCCGTTTTCGGCTATTTATCTTCGAAACTGGACAAGATATCTGAAAACGGATTGTAGACCTGAAAAATTTGGGGTCGAAAACATAAAGTGGCATCATTAACTCGAGATATTTAAAAATATGAAATGGCGGATACAGCATATAAACTCCCGCACGACGATATGATGTAGTACATCACTGCAAGTAAATTACAAAAATCTTACACATAAGGGATCGTCGTCAACATTTCTAAAATCTCTATAAATTTAAATTTGTTCAGAGATTAAATGCTCAAAATCATATGTTAAATCATAAGTCGTATTTCGAAAAGGAAGGTACAGATATTTGATTATATACAAAAACAAACATATATGTATGAGTGTGCTCATTACAGAACTACAGTGCGTAGGTGTAGTAGAAGGTTCTTTGGAGCAAGACCAGAGGATAGAGCTAGACCTCCAAAAATTATTACATACAATATCTTCATATTCCACCACACTTTCTTAATTCCTATATAGAATAATTCTCTTTGTAAGAGTATTTGTCTGTTTGTTTGTCGGTCATAGATAGACTCAACTACCAAAAGTGTAATGGGGTATGTTGTTTTTTATTTCAAAATGGGAGAAGTGGATGTGGTACCTCCCATACAAATTAAATATTGATTTCTTTGTATCTTGAAAAGTGTTGAAGCGAAAGTTACAGAATTTGGCGTGACTGATTTCAAATTCAATTAAAATTATCAGTAAAAAATGCGCGGTCAGTTAGGTCTCTTATCTCAAACATAAGCTAGCTATTGACTTCTTATATATCTCAGGATCGTTTAGAGCTAATGTTTCTATATTTGGTCTGAATTATGTCCTAGTCACTAAAAACCACTAGTCGAAAAATGTGGACAAATGGTAAAGGTAGCGTAGTACGCCGGCCTAGTACAAATATAATTCCTTTAAAAATTCTAAAACCCTTTGTTTTTATTTTCTCAACTATACTTTTAACATCTTTAACAGTTTTTGCATATTTCGGTTTAAATTTAATAAATCAATATAAATTAGATTAAAATAAGGCCATTACTTGCCATTGTGTGTATAGTTGTATCTACATCCAGTTAAAAATGAGTTGCATAACAGATCAATAATAAAAAACAAAATCTTAATGTTTATTTTTGTTATCCTCAACTCTTTCTTTATGGCTCTTAAAAATATGATTTTCATAAAATTTTCTCATAAAAAACAGATTTTCTTTTTTCAATGACATCATTTCAATAGCAAAAAAAATGTGAAAATAACAAAAGGTTATATTTGACCCATTTTGTTAAAAAAAATAAAGAAGTAAAATTCAACATTTCAATAAGCCTGACAAATTAATCCGGGACTACTTACCTCCAACTTTCGTTTTGCAAAAAATAAAAATAAAAACAAACAAAAAAAAAAAAAGAAATGTTAAGTCTGTGCCACATATCATTAGAGGGTTAGAGATGAAGCCTTAAGAACGATTATTTGTGGCCTTGAAATGTTTGTGCAAAACAGAAGATGGCAAAAAAAATGTAAAGAAAGACAGCAAAAAGAAATTACATTCCTTGGTGTGCTTTCGCCTTTCCTTTTTCTTTGTTGCCTTTAAGTATCTTTCATTTCGAAAATCTTGCTTTTTAGCTGAACATTTTGTTTTTGTTAAATGTTTATGGCTGGCTCTTCCTTTTCTTTTTGTACTATAGATATCATGATATCACCATCAACATTATCGTTTTCATCATGATGTTTAATTCTTCTGTTTAACTGCTACAGACTATACTGTAAGCAGTTGTTTTCAGAGTACTAATCAAGCTTCCTTTACGGAAATTTTGTCTTTCATAACTTAACGCTCTTGACAGTCATACAATTTTAAGGTATTTGTTTAATATCATTATGTGCAGAAAGTACATATATATATGAAAAACCCTTTAATAATTTGTTTTTGATTTTTACAATGTTTTATGAAAATATTTGTTAAATATTGTTAAATATTGGGTAAGGGCAAAAGCAATTTATTAATCCATACCGACTTGCTTAATTCCGACTAATTCCGACTATGAACTGATTTAGACCAAATTCAGAAACTTTCGTTTACATTTTTCTCAAAATTCATTTCTTAACTGACGATTTATATCGAATTCAGAAACTTCCCCTGTTACCGTTCTAAAGTTATACAAAAATCAGTGTTTACTTTGTAAATCCGTTTCTCTCCTATATTTGTAGTATGACTCTGAATCAATTATAGGGCATCCTTTATTACCATTTTCAAGATAAATATAGATTTGGTATTGTCATATAGGAAGATATACTGTAAAAATTTAAAAATGAGCAGTCTAATGCCTTCAGTTCTGTAATAAGATTGCAAGTTTAGTGAGAAGAGGATTTTTAAAATACATTTCGAAATATTGCTCTTTCATTAAATTTTGGACAATCTATCTGTAAAACAAAGAATAAAGAAACGATCTTCACTACAACAGTAACTGATTAAACTCAAAGGGTAGGCTACGACAATAGCTACTTTCCATTAGTCAGCCATATAACATGCAAAATTTGCTTAATGATCTCTTTATTTAGAGAAAAATAACTAGATCAGGAATGAAAACAAATACACAATGGCATTATGAAATCCTCAATGGTTCCACGTGAAATGCTGCAGCGAAAAGCTCAAACCAACTCTGTCTGATCTATGAATAGTTTCCTTTGCAAAGTTTTATGCCTTTTATGATCAATTTGAATTCATATGGAACCACCAAATACCTATTTAAGTAGAGATACACAAAACAAAATTGATTTATGTATATTGGACAAGCTATAAGCAAATTATTATATATATATAACGGGAATAGCCAGGGTAGCCGGTCATGATTGTCGGGTTATGATGATTGATCTTGACAGAAACGAAGCATCTATGCTAAAAGAGGTGGACAAAAAGAGACGTTTACTTCTCTAGGACTAAACATGTTTTAGACTGTGCAAAAAAAGATATGTGAGTCACTCATTTGTAGTCGCCGTGGTAAGTGTGTTGGCTTACTAAGGCAAGAGCTCCGGGTTTAAAACCCAAATATTTCTTTCGGCGACTACCTCTTAGCAGTCTACTAGCAAAAGCTAAGAAAGTAACTGATTGCCATTAACAAGCTTTTCAAGTTTGTCGTTCGGAGTCAACTTTAAACTGTAGGTCCCGGTACTCATGGATAAAAATTAACACACACAACATAAGTGCCGCGTGAAGCTAGGCTGTAACTGTGAAACAGGGTTGTAATGGCCATTTATGTATGTAAGTATGTACGAGTAACTCATTTTATTCTCCACTGAATACTATTCAGGTCTTTGAATTGTTTTGTTTTGTTCGGAGTATTTCTCATATTAGTACCGCTGGAACAACTCCAATGAATCAATGGAGTTAGATACAATACTTCATTGAAAGACGACTTCGTGCTTATTCTTGATAGAATATTCCACATCATCTGAACTGGATCAGTATAATTAAAATTTTTACAAAAAAAAACTAACCAATGCTCCCATCAGCTATCAGTGTGTAAATCACTCTGTCTGTATCGGATTAGTTTCACTTCAGTTTTACCCCGTTAATTTTAAAAAGAGCTTTTTTAAACAATTTTAGGCATTGATAAGTGATTTCTAAGGAAACTCTCGAAAATGTGAGGGCGTTGTTCAACCAATAAATCTTTTCATATAGTTTTTCCAAAAATTAAAACAAAAAAGTTGAAAACTTCATCTAACCTACTTAGCGAAGGCACTCACCACACATTCAACATGCAGCGATGAGGCAATTGCTGTTGATCATTCAAGGTTCAAGGTAATACTGGCCTTGAATGATTAAATTCACAGCAATTTGTCTCATTTTTAAGGCGCTTAATAGTATAAGAAAAAAGACTATATGTTCTGTTGTTATAATGTACTGTTATTTCCACAAAAATTCTAATACAATGCACAGCATTTAGTAGGGGTTTACTCCCGAATATTGGTTTCAATAAAAAAAATTATAGCTTTCTTACGTTCCACCCTTTACAAAATATGAAAACTGCACATTAAACTAAATGGATTTATGCCACTGACATAATTTTTCTTAAGTACCTTTAGATAGTTGCCATAATTAAAATTCAGATATCATTGTAGTTGGCAAAACACTTTAAAAGGAATATTTAAGTGGCTGGTTTATGTGGCAGAACAGCTACTTTAAATGGTCTTAAGAAATGGTTAATGCAGGCAAGACAATCATAACTTGCAGCAGAAATGTTTAAAGTGTATTTAATGGTTTGTTTTTATATTTCAACAGAAGAAATAAAGGCGCCAGAATTATGAAACTGATGATGGCACTTGAGATAATCTGGGTTAAAGACCAATAACTTTTCTTGAAAAGAAATTGCGTTTAACATTTACTTTTTGAATAGGTTTAATAAAAACGGAAATATTTTATTTAGATTTTGTTTTCAATCTTAAAAATCTGTTTCTAAAACCATTGATTAGGAACATAAATATTTGATTGAAGTTTTTTTTTTTATTTATTTTCTTTCCAAAATAATTTTCTTACAAACAAGTTACTACGTTCTACGTAACATTTAATGCTCATAATGAAGGTTAATTAGAAATGAAAGTTTAAGCTCTTGTTGTTAGTTGTTAAATATTTCAGAAAAAGAAACAAACAGAAAATAATTCTATTTTAAAAGTTTACTAATTAGAATGTAATAATTATTTTCTATTGATTTCTTTATTTATATCAATTAACTGCTAATTTGTTATTTGATTTTTATAAGGGAACTGCCCTTCCACCCAATTACTGTAAACAATGTGAAGAAATGAAGATTTAAATGCGGAAAAAAATACATAAATTATATTGAAAGAAGCGTCTTTAATTTTTTTTAATTACAGGCTTCAACAAAAAAAATTTTTTGTTAAAATATTTAAACGTTCCTTATATGAATGGACTCAAATTAAATATACAAAAATATTCAAAAGCAGTTCTCTTACCGTATTTTTTTAGTACTCGCGCAATGCATTGCATATGTAGTAGTCATTCCCTAGATTGTTGGAACTGTGAAGAGTATCATGAATGAATATATTTTGTGGTTTGTTCAAAAAAATTCTTATGAAATCTTTTTTGTGTATCGCCCTTTCTTAATTAACAATTTTTAATACAAATTGCTTAAATTTAATTTATTGATCGATTTTTTCCTGTCTTTAAAATTGTTTTTAGAAGAAAAAATACGACAAAAAAAATATTTTATTTTGTAATTGTCAGAACACCAAAAAATTCGTATTAATTCGACATTCATGGAAATGTAAATACCAGATAGAGGCGAACTATATTTATATAATACTCGTATAATAATAAATAATGAATTTTTATAAACAAGAAAACATCATAATATTATGCCATAATCCAGCATTTTATTGAAAAGCCAAAACAAATAGCGGAAATGAAACACAAATGAACGGAAATGAGACTAAAAACTTCACAATGAGCGAATAAACACAATATACAAAATTATTTTTGTTATAAAAATGGGTTAAGTTTGCTACATATGAAGCTATACCCGTATTATAAGGAAAAAAATTAGTAAAATTTTTGTTTTAATAGGTGTTTACACGTACATGTACTGAGATTGACTTTCTTCATCGCGTTATATTTAAAATGTATTGCAGAAGTTCCGCGTTAAACAAAGGATACCTGCATTTGAATGCAATATCAAATAGAGGAAAAACAAAAAACCATAAAAAACAAAATGTGCATTTAAAACAAAACAAAACAAAACAAAAATAAAAGTGTGAGAGAGAGAGCGATAGATACAAACAACAATTTGCACACACATACACAGACTGCTTTTTTATACAATGTGATGTTTTTGTTTATTTTTAATCCCATACCACAATCCGTATTAGTTTGTTTGTTATTGTTCCTCAGTGTGTACTCCTAACAAACATATTCGCCTTCCCACACACACATTACGAGTAAACCATTAAAACAATACGCATCAACATTTTTCTTTTCTAATGCTATTACATCACTTTCATGGTGTTGTTTATCTTTACTTGCTACAGTTGTTGATGCAAATTTCTCTGTGTCAGTGATTACAAGCATATTTGTTTCAATAAAACTGTTTGCGTATGGCCTTGAGTGATCTATTCATACGTCGATTTTGTATAGCCAACATTTCTTGAGTATTTTAGCTAAATTCAAGTCATTTTTGATTCTTCCGTGAGGTTAAATAAGCAGCATATTATGTATTGATTCATTGATAAAAAAAGAAGAAAAAATAAATGTTTACTATAAGAAACAAAAGTAGAGGCTCTTCTCGATGTGTCATTTATGATTTCTTTTGTAGATAATTTACAGTCATTTTCTGCCATTTCCTAATTGCAGGCAGTGCAAATGTCAAATTTTTTTATAATTTGATATTTATGTGTGCTCAGGCCTCTACGCATATAAAACTGATTAAAATTTGCAAGAGACATTGGGCATTCAGGTCATGCTAATTATTGGCATACTGTGTGTTCTAGAAGTGAAAAAAAGACATATAATTTGGATGGCCCCGATGGCTACAATTTTAACACCAATGATCCTGCATACACAAAACTACTTGTTCTAGAATAAAATGCCAATTTGATAGAGAGAAAGGCGAAGAGAATGAATTTTTTAACAATTTTTCTATCAAACATTTCAAACCGCATCAAAAAACTAATAAATGAATAGCACAACGCCGATAAACATGAATTTATGTCGAGTTTGATTGCGTATTACGGCATACATAATTGGCCATTACAACCCTGTGTCAGGGTTACGGCCTAGCTTCTCCCAGCACTCATGTTCTGTGTGTTAATTTTTGTCCATGAGTACTGGGACATGAGAAGCTCTTTCATGGCAATCAATTACTCCCCGAGCTTTTGTCTGAAGACTGCTGAGAGGTAGTTGCCGAAAGGAATTATTTTTTCATATTTCTTTTTTTTTTTTCACGATCATATGTAGCTGAGATTTGAACCCGGCCCTATTGCCTTAGTAAGCCAACACACTTACCACTAGACCACGGCGACTATGGCGTATTACCACCAATCAATTTATTATTGTAAAGTGCAAAATTGGCTGAAGAAACTTAAAAGACTCTGCTACACGGGTATATATGATTGATTCGATTTCAATTGCACTCGAAATCGTTCTACAGGAAATACCCAACAATATGCTTTCCCTATAATAAATAAAAAATTTTTAAACCATTTCAATGCGACAGATAATGATTCTATTCATCATTGCAGAGTATGTCAAGAGATTTACTTCAAATTAAATAGTTTGTCTTCTTAATTATTCGTATTCTCTGCAATTAAAGATATTAAGAAATGTCTGGAGTTGTCTTTTTCATAAATTGGATGAAAGGGAGAAAGTTTAAATAAGTAATTCAAGTCAGTAAGGGCTCCTTAAATCAGATCTTTATGGATTGTTTATTCTTATGCTACGGTTTAACAAAAAAAATATATATTTGACTACCATCTACTAAATATTAAAAATTTGATCAGTGCATTAAATTTAGTAGGTCTCGTTACGGGATTACGCCCTAGCTATTCGTATCACCTTCACAAAATATACCATATATGTATGTGTAAGTATATTTCTTTTTATAAATTTAAGAGAAACATGCAATTCTTGAAATTACTTGACATTTTCTGTAGGATCGATTTAAAATAGAAAAGCATGGTTATAACAATGATCTTTTTTCCAAAACAAATTTTAAAAATATTATTGCATTAAACCTTAGTGTCAGTGTTGTTATTTTTCTAATTCTAAGATTATTTTTTTTTTTTTTGCTATCGACAAAAAATTTAAAATATATGTCCCACTAAAAATTGATATATAAGTGGTTCTGATAATCTGATCGAGAGTTTCTGACAATTTATAATGGATTACATAACTAGAGTTACAAAGCTTTTTCCTATTGCTATAAAATTTGTTTTTAAGTTAAAAAAATTATTTGAAATTTATAAAAAAGAAAAAAATTTATGGAAGATTTTACTTCAAACTCATTTTAAATATATATTTTTATTTATTATATATTTTCAATATTTATTTTAACCGTACAAGTGATTTGATTACTCCATTTTGTTTGCAACGATTATTCGAAAAAGGCTCAGTAAGAAGATTATTGAAAACTAAGCGTACAAATGATAGCTGTGTAGTACTCGTACTCGTATATGTCAAATTGTGTACATCAGTGAGTAAATCCTTTGTAATGGCAGCGAAATTTTAATAAAAAAGAAAGAATTTATTGGCACAATAACAAGCATTTTTATTAATAAAAACATAAACATTCTGTTTCCTTTCAAATACTCGTTTAGAAGATTTTCAGGGGCAATTTTTTTTTTTTTTTTTGTTATAAATTTATAATAAAATTGCCGTTACAAGTTTAAAAGGAAAGGTAAACATTTTTTAAACTGCGAATATGAGAGGTTTATTCGTCTAATTGTTAAACGATGATTAACAAATTTTCTTTTGTGTTTTAATTATATAAAGCAAACTTTTGTAATAATTTAGATGCCATGAAATTGTTATCGATTTATTCTTTTCAATAAAACTAAGTTTTTATTCAATTAAGTATGAATGTATGAAACGTCCATATTAAGAATGTATGGACATCAATGGATAACTCATTGCCTCCTATTGTGTTCCACACGAATTAAATAAATCTAAAACATATGAAAGGGATATATGTGCCCATAATTATGAAAGTTGTCTAAGTCATATATTTCATGTTTCGAGATATTTAATGATTTATATTTGAATAAATTAAAAAATGTTTTTACATTATGCGACATTTTAATTTATAAATTTATTAGTCTTAATTAATAGAAATTTATTACGAATATGAAATTTTGTGTGAATTTCATACGATAATATTGTTTTTAAAGTTTGAATTGACTTAGACCATTTTCAAAATTAACTGAATGTCCTATAAATGAGTCAAAGCAATAAAGAACTTTGAGTTTTATTTAAAACAATAGTAGTAAACTCAAAATATCTTTATGTTTTTTTCCGATACTTGTCTAATGGTGGTGTATAATGGAAGTAATGTAATATTTTCGTATATTTTTGGTCTTCCTATTTTAGGAGAAAGATCCAAAACTTGACATTTAGAATCATCTAAAGAAGTTGTATAAAACATTTTATAAGGTTCATTTTTTAAGAATCTCATCCATTGAATTTGTAGCCAAGAGTAAGACTCACCCGCGATATTTTTTACTCTTCTTGTTATTGATTGTGATATCATTGAAATAAAATACGGCTGCGAAATTCGCTTTATCGAAAATTTATCTCTTCTTCTGCACTTTCCTATCAATTCATAATAATGCTCAGGGTTGTAAAAGTAATTTGTTTTTCATTTTCATTTCTATGAACCCAAAATCACAGTCATTCGGTAGAAAGGAATGGCCCGATACCAAAAATTTGACTTAGACCACTTTCATAATTAACACTAAATGAATTTCATATAATGTTGAAATTACAACCACTATCTAATGGTTCATTTTTGACAATTTCCTAAAAATTACATTGAATAAATTTAGTTTAAAATAATGTGGTATGAAATAACTAATAAACTAATTTTTTTAAAATTTTGACTTAGACCACTTTCATAATTATGGGCACATATAATAGTGGTATTTGGCATCAGTACATACATGATGTAGTCGCCGTGGTCTAGTGGTTAGTGTGTTGGCTTACTAAGACAAGGGTCCTGGGTTCGATACAAGGCTCTGACATCTTCAAAAAAAAGAAATATGAAAAAAATATTTCTTTCGGCGACTACCTCTCAGCAGTCTTCTGGCAAAAGCTCTGAGAGTAACTAATTGCCATGAACAAGCTTTTCAAGTCTGTCGTTCGGAGTCGACATTAAACTGTAGGTCCCGGTACTCATGGATAAAAATTGACACATATAGCGTGAGTGCTGCGAGAAGCTAGGCCGTAATCCTGACACAGGGTTGTAAAGGCCAGTTATGTATGTATGTATGTACATACATGAATGCTTTAATTACGCACGAACAACGATTTCGTGATTGCTTTAAAGACAATATGACTGATTCTAAAAACGGTTGCGTTAAGAAAAAGTGTGGTATTTAAAATGTCTAAGAGCTGAAAATGATAATAATGGGTGCCTTTTTCTTATGAAAAGCATAATTTTAAATTGATAGCACTACTTCATTTGATAACCTATTCAACATCTGACAGTTGTGTGTGTTTTTTTTTTTTTTGGCAAAACATAATAATTACAGCAACAGTGTTTAATCAAAACTATAGTCTTTGTTCGTCAAACTTGAAAGCGGTTAATTTTCGAAACATCTTTATTCTTACTAATAGAATGAAGCCGCTGTGTTGAAGAAGATCAAAATCAACTAACTCTTGTGCATGCTCGACCACGAAGTTTGTATCCTTCCACTCTATGAAAAATTTTATGAAAAGTTATTGGCTTTCAAATACTTCCCCCTAAATGGGCTGAACAACAAATTAGTAATTTGTTCTCCAATGAAGCTTATTTTTGTTAAATATGTACTTAATAAGAATAATTTTGGAATTTGGAGTGAGGACAACTCAAATGTTTTTGTCGTATCACCATTACATCCACAGAAAATTACTCTTTTATACATTTAATAGGATGAAAGAGTCATTGCTTTAAAAGTCTTTAACAACATGTACTATAAATACATGTCTTATTGGTCTTTTTAGATTTTCAATGTATTGAAATATAAGAAACAAAGTAAGTAAGTATTTATAAACGATAATGTTTATATTGATTATTAGTAGTTAATACCTCAATTAGCTGGCAATAATCATGATGACAATGCACTAAAATTGATTTACTTTAACTAAAGATTAAAGAACAATTACAAGTAGCAGTCCAATTAATTGGTTATCAAAATTATTAGATTAAAATTGATTGGATTATTTTTGTTTTTTTCCTTTTTCGTTTTTGAATTTATAAAGTTAAAGGATAACTGAATACTTTGCAATTAAAAGTTGGAGAGTTACTATTGAAATACGGACGCTTCACACAGGGTTAGAATAGCATGTTTTTTTGGATTAATTAAAAAAACTTTAAGTATCGGCGAAAACTTTTGTACCCGGTTAGAGTATATAAAATTCTACATCACATATCGTTAAAATAAATGTCAAAAGTACTCTGGTGTTTTTGTAGTGAAACTTCAAATTCAAACTTCATAAAAATTTTTGTGCAAAAAAAGCTAAAAAAAGTGAAAACTTTCCCGTTGAAAATTTTATTTATTTTTAAAAGTATTGCAAAAGTTAACAATTTTTCAATGGAACCATCAAGCTCATGTTATTTTGCAAATACTTCGTTAGCACTTGAGTATCAAATTATGTGTGGAAGTGTTTTAGACTTAGTTATTTATATTGGAAGTGCCAAAAAAATTTGCATTTTTATATTTTAAATGGATATACATATAGTTATTATTCGTCCACTTTCGTGTCATAATTTTTAGTCTTTATTAAAGAGGGCATAAATCTCTATTATATTGCAAAATTTTACGCTGCCTTTTTGTGCCTTTTAGAAGCTATGCATTGTCTAATGCAAGTCAAATAGCTAAAAATCACATTGATCTCGCGACTGCTGCTTTTGCTGTGTGTTGGGTTTTGTTGTTTTTCATGTCACTTTCTTCTTACTGATCGAAAGACCTGTACATGCAGACAATTTAAGATTTGGCCTTTCCATTCTTCATGGCTGGATTCTGTTTTTTTAATGGCTTTTGCACGTCTTATGCACACAATACAGGACGACTTTTTGTTTAAACTTTTTCTTGGTACAATATGCCTCCCACTTTGCACAAGTATTTTTTTCACCGCCCCGAAATTGTGTCAAATGCCATTTTACTTATTGGGCAGTAATCAGAAGAAGCACAAGAAGATCGAAATAAAGATTTTAAAAAATATAGGGAGTTTCATTCACGAAAGTACAGTCACGAAAAATCAAACCAAGACATTTTTAATATGTTTTTGATAACCTCTGACCCAATTATTTCAAGCATGCAAAAATTGCCTACAAAAAAGGTTCAAAGCTTGCCAGAAGAGGCAATTGATTTAATTGTACCTGCAGCTCCGAACAAGAACTATTTCAGTGATGTTGAAGTTGCTGATGCTGCTGATGATGATGCTGCTGATGATGGTGATAATGATGATGAGAATAAAGATGATGATGATGGTTATGATGATGATGATGATATTGATGATGATGGTGATGATGATGTTGATGATTAACTTAAAATGTATAAAATATAATGTTTAAGTTCTCAGACTGTACTCTTTGCGCTATATGCCTACACTGATATTTGGCATATAGCCAAATATATATATTTATTTAATTAAATTATACTCAAATATACTAAGAAAACATTTTGTTTTACTTATTTAAATAGTATTAACTGAAAAATAAAGAAAAATTATCCGAACATAGCTTTCCTGATTTGATCCAAGAAAACAAGCTATTCAAACCCACTGTGAGCTTTGAGATAATTAGTGTTCCACATAATGCCTTGCACAGTGGTGGTCATATCTAAATATATATCGTATACATACATCTGAGTAAGTTAGATGCAAAACTCGTTCGTTACAAAAATTAAAAAATCGAGATAACTATTGATTGTAGTAGTTCTTGTGGAGTTTTATGACAAGCAATATAGAGATTGTATCAATGTATGCTCAAGAACACGGTAGCATCTTAGAACTTAAACTATTCCAATAATTTGGTCCATTTAATCAGCCGCTGTTTTTTGCTTTTTTCCAAAATTCTGTTAACGTGTAACGAACGAGTTACATCTACTTATATCTGCTCGTATATACATATGTATGTCACATTTAAACATTTCATTACAACTTTCTATACACTAAAGTCCGTTCCTTTAATATTAAAAAAATAATTTGAAGTTTTATTATGAATTCAGCTTGTGCAAGTTTAAATGAAAAGACCCATGGCGTCTAACCAAAAGAAATATTACAACAGCTTGGCATTGTCAGCTACAAAACTATGGCTCTTAATATCAATAGTTCTCATGCAGCTTTTATCGTAGAAGAATATGACGCCAAAAACCATTAAATAAATGTATTTGTGCGTTTAAATCTGCAGCAAAGATAAGATAATTTGGATATCAGCGGTTGTTTATTTAGAATACACGCCGTTTATTTTAAAAGTTTACACATGGTGCATACTCATGCTCAAAATTCATAAACAGACTTGCAAACTGATATTAAAATTACATTTGGATATGCTTCATAATGATTTCATGTGTTTAAATTTAAAGAAAATGTATATATTAAAAATATTTAATTACTGCAGCATTTCCAAAGGAAAATTACAAAATTTTGCTCATAAAAATCTAATTAGACATAAAATACAATAGAATAATGAAGTTATAAGATGCGAATGCGCAAAAAAGAATAAAATTTTATTCTAAAGTTTGCTTTCTATATGTGTATTTTCCCCAGTGATGGAAGGAGTCAAGTTTGCCAAAACATTGTACTTTTAATGCTTGATTGTTAGCAGAGGTTAAACGGACATAGAATTCCTTAAAATCTTAATCAAATTCTATTTCAAATTTTTATGATTTAAATAAAAAGAAATAAATACCATAAAATAAAATTTCTTCAAAAATAATTGTGTCTGGCATAACGTTATGTAAATACATACATTTGTTCATATATGAGAGAGAGCGAGCGGAGGAGAAAGAGATAGCATTTAAAATTCTTAAAAGTATAAAGATATCCTTTTTGGCATATACATATAAGTATAAGATATTTAAATTATATTTGAAATTTTATTACACATTTTATTTACCTTTTTGTTTCCAGCAATTAATTTCATTTTTAGTAATTTCACATTTTTACAATTACCTAAAAAAAAATGAAATGAATAAGATTAGCAAGCTTTACAATTACATTAACACTTTAAGAAAAATAAAAAATTTCAATTTAATTTAATTACAAAAAAAAACGAAAACAAAAAAATATGCAAATCATTTAAAAGGCAACAAGTCCTGATAAGTGCCTAAATGATGTTTTACAGTCAAATTTCAAATGGTTTTAAGCACTTAATTAAACAATTTGAAATTTTGGAAAAAATCCAAAATATTTCTATATTTCTTAAAAAATTATTCAGTTTCTATTATAAAAGTCAAACTGAAGTTAAATATCCTTTGGAGAAATGCAATTGTACAGTTTAGTACCTCTAAGGTGTGTATGTTGTTAAAAAAGAAATCAAATGTTATTGGAATATAAACCAGCAATAATTGTTTTATAATCAGCTTAAAATTTTGTTGTAAAATAAAATTACTTTGCCTTTAACAAAAATTTAAACATTTACAAAAAAAAAATTTTTATGCAAATAATATCCAAATATTATAAAAATATTATATAAAGAAAAGGGTTCTTGAAGCTCAAAAGAAATCTGAATTTTTTTACTGCAATACGCCGACGGAGAGAGAATATCCGCACGTATAACAACTAACTAAAGCAGGTTCCCTCAAATACAATACTGTTATTTGATTTTTGTTGCAGTGTAAAGCAATCCATTGTACTTGAAGAAATTTATATTAAAAAAAATAGTACTTCATTAAAATAACTGTAACGAAAACTAAAAATAATTTTTACCAACTGCCCTTTATAATTCGCTTGCCCAGCTAGGGCCGTAATCCTGACACAGGGTTGTAAAGGCCAGTTATGTATATATGAATGTATATTTCTAAGTTTTCGTTTATTGTAAACTAAAAACATTTTTGATTTAACGCTCTATAAAACAAAAATTTTTATTACCTACATATGTGCTGATTTACTATAACGTTTAAACTGAGTTTAAGCCTCAGCAAATTTTGTCGTAGTCAGACAATCACCGTAAAAATAAAATTTGTGGATACCTTTGTACAATTACTACAGGTTACGATCTCTATGTGTTAGTAAAATTTTTTGCTTATGTCTCTACTTTGACAAGTGTGAACAGACAGCATGTGTGTACGGTACAACCTTGCGGAGAACCACATCAGTATTGTTGTTAAATTCTATAGAGTCTTTCAGTAAAAGTAAAATTTTATTTTAGTTTTTTTTTTAAATGACTTTCATCAAAGGAATTTTAGGTGAAACTTTTAAAAGTAGTAGTCACTAAATTTTTGTTTGGCTAGAGGAAATTGAAGAAGCAGGAAAAGATTTCAGCTACGATAGTGTTACAAAAGATCAAAATTTTGAACTACTTCAGTAGTGGTTGACATGGCAAATCATAATAATTGTAAATAAAAGGAAGATGAGAAGAATATGCATTCCTGCAAACGCAAAATTTTTCAGTGGCCAATTTCAACATTTTCCAAAATGCTGGACGTAATAGTTATAAACTGTTCCGTTGCATGCCGAGCACCTGAAGATGTGGAAATGTGAAATATGGCTCGGGACATGGAGCTAGATCAAATGGGAATTGCATGGCCATCAGTCGGGTTATTGGAAAAGAGTTGTCTTCTTCAGCATCAAAATTCAACCAGTGGCTTCTACTGGAGAAAGCAAAAATTCAGCTGTTGTTTTTGCTTAGAGTGTTTCAGACCTCTACATGAAAGCTGTCAAGAAAATATAAGACTATATCGTCGCAAGAATTAAAGAACGCTGTAGTCGCCGTGGTCTAGTGGTTAGTGTGTTGGCTTACTAAGACATGGGCCCTGGGTTCGACTCCAGGCTCCGACATCTTCAAAAAAAGAAATATGAAAAAAATATTTCTTTCGGCGACTACCTCTCAGCAGTCTTCTGGCAACAGCTCTGAGAGTAACTAATTGCCATGAACAAGCTTCTCAAGTCTGTCGTTCGGAGTCGACATTAAACTGTAGGCCCTGGTACTCATGGATAAAAATTGACACACACAACATGAGTGCTGCGAGAAGCTAGGCCGTAATCCTGACACAGGGTTGTAAAGGCCAGTTATGTATGTATGTATGTAACTGACAAACCATTTAATGTTCACCAGAGCCAAAAAACCTGTATGAATGTAGAACAAAGACACTGGTATTTTTCAAAACGCAGACGGCGAAAATGAATATCTTTTCATCATAGAAATCTGGGACCAGGAGCAATCGACTCGTATTTTTTTCTGATAAAAATGAAGCAAAAAACATATTTTCGATTTTTTGTCAGTTCTTTAATTCTTGCGACGATATAATAAAATAAGGCGGATCGTGGTATAGTGGTTAGAGCGCGAGCCCAG
The DNA here is from genome assembly GCA_963576795.1 of Metopia argyrocephala. Taxonomy (NCBI): domain Eukaryota; kingdom Metazoa; phylum Arthropoda; class Insecta; order Diptera; family Sarcophagidae; genus Metopia; species Metopia argyrocephala. The sequence continues at coordinate 3,361,844 of OY756208.1, forward strand.
AAACTCAAACGAATAAGGTTCAAATCCCAGCGAAGAAGCAAAAAAAAAGAGGTTCAGTCTATTCCACTAAGAAAGGAATGATCAGAAGTACAGCGCCATCATCTGGGAAGATAACATCTAACCTACATAAAAAAATGCTCACCACTCACATTTAACATCCAGATGGGGCAATAGCTGTTGATCATCCAAAGGTGAAGGTATATCACTGACTTCTGAGTGATCAAATTGACAGCAATTTATCCCATTGACATAAGAGGCGCTTAACATCACATCTTTACATCTATCTATCTACAAATGTCTACATATTCAACATTTCAATACAATGCACTGCATTTAGTATGGATTTACTTCTGAGTATTGGTCTTAAAAAACCGAATTCACAGTATGATTTAATTCAAAATACAACTGAATGCAGCTCACATGTGTTTCGGAAGATAAAAACAAATTCTTCAAATTTTTTTAAAAAATTATTTTTAATAAAATACGAGTATATTATCACTTTAACACTCCGTTTTTTTTCATTATTTAATCTTTTTGTATCGCTTATAAATAAGGCAAAGAGATAGCAGACAGAAATTTTAGCATCGGAAGTGAGTTCAGAAATTAGCTCTGAGTCAATTTTCTTATTAAATATTTTTACTTCATCATAAAGTTAAATTTAAACTTAAATATTAAATTAAATTTACTGAAATTTCTTTTTTTAATATATGGAAAAATTGTAATTACAGTCCAGATGCTATAATAAAAAATTAAGAGATTTCTATTTAAGTGGCGACAAAAAGAACCATTCTTTTTTATTGTTTTTTTTTTTTTCTGAATTAAAACAAAAAATTAAATGGCTTATATTCAGTAAATAATTACTTTTGCTATAGAATGTGCAAAAACCTTTGTAACCATTACTAAATATCAACAAAATTAAAAGGGTGTTTTATTAATATGGCGATTAAATAGGGATTTGAACCCAAAATACAAAAATTAAATTGTTTCCAACGATGCAATACAAAGCTGTAGCAAAATATTAAATAAATTCTATAAAATCACCTCAAGCTGAATTAATCTATTAAATTTTATAAAGAGAATAAAAATATATTAATTTACAATCAAATTTCAATTCACAGAAAATTTTTTTAAAGCATTATTCTGCAAATTATTGGAAAATAAAACCATTTACGAAATACAAAATAAATTGGTTTGCCAGTTGAAAAAAATGTATATATTTGTTTAATACATATTTGCCTTTTAAGGTAACCATTAATATATGCAGGAAGGATTTAATGAAAGAACGAAAGAAAAAAAAACAATTAATTTAAAGTTATAATTGTTAATAAATATCTCACGGCTAAATGACATCATTGGTAAAGCAGAAATATATTCGTGAGGTGTCACCAAAAGTTTTACAAAAATTGAAAACAAAAAGAACAAAGTACTTGAAATTAATATTAATAAATAGCAAAATTTTAATTACCAAGTAAACTACCAAAGCAATAAATTTAAAAATCCAGGAAAAAATTATAATGGCGTACACTTTTCTATTGAACTACGTTTCCGTACCGTGCTTAATCCACTCAAATTTAATAAATATAATTTTTTCATTGTAATCTGATTGGTTTAATATTTTTTAAGCAGACGCAGCAAAACGTAAAAATTATTATTATTTTTTTGATTTTATTTTTTATTAAAATAACAATTTTAATTTAATTTATTTTTGTTTTTTTTTTTTTTTTTTTTTTTTTTTTTGTTTTCATTGGTTTATTTACATTTGATTAAGCAACAAATACAAACAATACTAAAACATAAAATAAAAATAAAATAATTTATATCTGATTGCTCATAAATAAAATGTTGAAAATAAAGCAATTATTTATTTAAAAAAATAAAATTGTAATACAGATAAAACGAAGTAAATTTTTTTAATCGCCAAAACAACAATTCTTTATGTTAAAAAAAAAAAAAACTAAAGCCATTAAATATAATGTTTCCGATATAGCAATTATTCACGGATATGGCATTCATTGTTATTTTAATTGGTATTTGAAGCTCAGGTCACTCTTAGCTGTGCAACACACGTTGCATGTAATGGAAAGTTATTTTGCCTTTGCATTTTATACAATCGACATACTGAAATACAAAAAAAAAAATTTTTTTTGGAGTATAAAATACAATAATTCTTAAAATAATGAAAGTGAACTTTTGTTTCAATATTCTCAATTTAATATTTCTAAAATTAAAAAAAAAATAAAATTGAACTTTTTGTGGGATATGCATACATGCACACAACTAGATACATAACTAGCCATTACAACCCTGTTTCAGGATTACAGCCTAGCTTCTTGCAGCACCCATGTTATGTGTGTTAATTTTTATCCATGAATACCGGGACCTATAATTTAAGGACGACACCTTTGAGAAGCTTGTTCATGGCAATCTGCTACTCTCAGATCTTTTGCCAGACGCCTGCTGGATAGTAGTCGTCAAAAAAATATTTTTTTTTTTATATTTCTTTTTTTAAGATGTCAGAGCTGGGATATGAACCCGTAGCATTTATAATGTGATTGTGTTCTATATTTCTAGCCACAATGCTTCTATACAGCATGTTAAAATTTTTCAAAAAGTTATGTGTTTTATAGACAACTTTATTGTAGTCTTAAGTATATATAAGATAAGAAATATATGAATAAAATATCAGTAAATATTTATATTAAAAATTGAAAGAGCTCATGTTATTGAAATGTGTGGCGACCGAAGAATGCCTGAACTATGTTTTCAACAAAATATTAAAACACCAAACACTCATGTTTGTGATCGACATCGTGTAAATTTAGAAACATTGTGTGTATCATGTATGTTTTTTCTGAACTCTTTATCAAATATTGTAGATAAAATAATATTCAATTAAGTCATGGGGCGTATGAGTGCTGCTAGAATTCATAAATAAATATTAATCATACGTTACGTAAACCACAAGCGCTATAGAGCAGTATTACTCAGGTAACGAAATTGTTAGGATTTTTTTTTTTAGTTTTTCTTACTCTCTTCGTGAATATTACAACCAGGGTTGCTTAATTCCACAAAAATTCTGGCAAACAGCTTCTTAAACTATACCGAAACTACCCGTATCGTTAATTCTTATTATATTATTTTAAAATTAAATGTATTGTACTTTATTAACAGATATCACTTTTAGAATTCCTGGAAACCAGTTTTTGTTTTATTTTCCTATGAAAAACTTAATTAATTATTAAAAAATTTGCAATGTTAAAAATCTTTCATAAAAAGAAATCCATACGCTTTGTTTTCATCATGTTAAACGACAACCACAATTATTACAAAAACATGTGTGTGAGACAAAATTTGCGTATGTGTTTATGTTTTATTAGTTTTCAAGAGAGCTAAAATTGTTTGTCAGACACTGAGAAGTTATGATAATAAGCAACATAAACTTATTAATGTTTATATTTCTTTTAACTACATTTCAATTTGTTAACAGCATAGAGCGCTTGCACAGAAACTCACACGACCAAGGTTCAATCCCAGCGAAGGACAAAATTATAAAAATAAATATTTGCGGTTTTCTAAAATTACAATTTAAATTAAAAATTAAATTTAAATAAAATCCTCCAGCAAGACCATCTGCAAGAAACCGCCCCCTGACATTTCTAATCTATTCCACCAGAAACTAATGATCAGGAGTACAGCGCCACCTTCTGGGAAGATAACAGCTAATCTACTGAAGACGCTCACCATTACATGTAAACATCTACCGACAGATGAGGCCATTGCTGTTTGATCATTTGAGGGTGAAGGTATAACACTGGCTCTTGAGTGGACAAATTGACAGCAACTTGTTTTCATCAACAAATAAAGGCGCAAAATATACAAAATCTATGGAAAAAAAATAAAAAACAACTTCTATCAACCATCTTCACATTCCAATACAATGCACACTGCATGAGTAGGGGTTTACCCCTGAGTATTGGTCTTAAAAAAAAAAAAAAGGTTTTTAAAACGAAAATTGTCACTAATTTCATTAAAGTTGTTAAAAACAATACAAATGAAGAAACCAATCTCATCTCTCTGTGTATTTTTGTGTGACTCTCTTTGTGAAGACCACTGCTATAGAGGCTGTCAGATCTGTAAACTTACATGGGATTACGTTATACGTAAAATTCGGCATTATGAAACATAACGTTATCGTTCAGTTACACGATTTTTACGAAAAAGTCACACGTTAAACATTTAATTTAAATTAAAAAAAACAATTAATTTTACCAAAATTTTATTATATAAGTAATTTAGTGATATGTATTAGTATAATACTTAAAATGATTTGGCAGCAGAGTTAATAAACAAACACCAAAACTTCGACATAAAATTGTTAACTAATTGCGCGTAAGCTAAAGCTAGAGCAAACCAAATATGGAATGATTCTACAAAGCGTTTAAACGCTGCCAATATGTACTAAACCAAGACAACAATTTCATTTAATAAATTAAAAGCATTATTATACATTTTTCGAATTAAATTCGAATATTTTTTAATGGATCTATATTATACTTTATTGTATGAATTTTAATAGCCTAAGATCCTAATACTGGTATTCTTATGAGAATTAACATCCGTTAAGGAATATGTACAATCACTAGCAGAACTGAACTAGTTATCTTAGGCTATTAAAATTCATACAATAAATTTAAAGCATACAGGTAGAGCAAATTTGAAAAAAAAAATTTATATCTTTGAGTCCGATTTTTGTAAACTTTAAAAACAAGCAGCCCAAATGCATAGAAGTACACGGATGGCTGATTAAGCAGTTCTATTGCTGAAAAATAATATTAAGTTTACGAAAGTTTTCCAAACAAAAGATTGTTCCGGATCCTTAGCTGCCTACTTATAATTCTTCTTCTGGTTTGCTTTCACACAAATAAAATAATAAAACCGGTTTTACATTTAAAGTATTCAAATTTGTTATCCATAATTTTTTAATCGCTTATTTGTGAATTATGACAGTTCAGAATTATTGTGATTTTTATGAGAAAATAACGATCCATTTGTCAACGTATATTTCGTTCAATAGACTCACGTTTCATGTAATTGTTTTTTGAACCATTTTAGATACACTAACTTATGTGATGGAGCGAACCCTGTATTTTATATTCTGAAATGCTGTTATACTCGTTTAAAACCTCATCTTTACAACGTAATTAAAAAAATCAAAGAAAAATACCATTTAAAATTCAATTAAATCTCTCCAAAATATAACATTTTTAACATTTTCATTTAGAGTAAAATGCTGTAAATATCAAAACTTAACATTTTGACACACGTTTATCAGAAAAGCTTTATCTCTAAATTTTTAATTACTGCTTCAGTAGTATTCTTTAATAATTTGTTATTTTTAATGTTCTTACTACGAATTTAATGTTTCTGAATCACTTAATATGAGAGCATGTAGTCTATATATGTAAGATGAGTATGTTTATGCCTTTAATCTGCCACACACAGGCATACAGAGTTATTTAAATATATTTATTTTTCTGTAATTAATTACTGTTTCTCTTGATATTACATGTTGTCAAATATAATCTGAGAGCTGTACAGTTTTCCGGTAGAATTAATTTCCCTAAAGAAGATGTTTTAAATATCAAGATAACTTTCAATGTGTGAAGCACATATTTCGTATGTTTTAATTTATTTAAAATTTAAACGTTATTCTATTAAATTTAAGTTTTATAAAAACAAATAATAAAAAAAACTTCCACAAAATTAAAGACAATTAATATTCGCTTTTATAACTACAATTTTTTTAAAGAAATCAGACCTAGGCTTCATACCGTATATAATAAATATGTATGTCTCTTGTAAGCGGACACTTCTCATAATAGCTCTTAAATATTTCGTCTGTAAGTGTTCAGTTAGGAGAGGTTTCACTGTATTTAATTTAATTTAAACTAAATAGAAAAGTAAAAAATTTAAACAAAAATGCATATTTTAAGTTAAATTTCAAACAACTCAGAATTCACTAAAACAAGTAAATAAATTGAATTTTTAACAAAGAATTTTTTGTTCACTTTCAGTTGAAAATTTTTTAATAAAAATTCAAAAGTTGAAGAATTTTTTTTTTTAATTTCTGAGTTAGAAAATTTATTTAAAATAACTGAAAAGTAAACCACTTTATATTCATTGCATTAAAAACGTAATAGAAACACACACACAACAAAACATGCTGCAAATGCTTTGAAAATTTTTAACCTTTCTTCTTATTGAAAAACAATTTTTTTTTATTCAATTTTAGCCGCATCTGTTGCTGTTTCTTCTTGGACTCTGGTAGCAATATCATGCGAACGTTATTATGCCATATGCCATCCCTTACGTTCTAGACGTTGGCAGACTCGTAGTCATGCATATAAAATAATTGCCTGCATCTGGTGTGGTAGCATGTTCTGTATGTTGCCAATTGCCATGTTCAGTCAATTAATGCCAACAAGTCGACAAGGTAAGTGCAACAAATTTACTTTCTAGGTTTGTCTATTGTAATAGTTTGCATCAGTTGTTGTTTGTCAATGATTTTATTTTAATTGTACCAATAAAACAGTGCCTTTGAAATAATACTATTGGATTAAATAATGATAAAATCATTACTTTTCAAAAGATCTTCTAAGGATGTTAGAAGTAATCAAGTGGAAAATCATCATTCATTTAATCCAGTTGGCTGATTTTTTTTTTCTTGCATATCAGCAAGTGTGTTCTTTTTCTTTCTTACGTGTGCGTGGTGTAGTGATTAGGGCGCTTGCATAAAAACTCAAAAGGCCAAGGTTCGAATGCCAGTAAAGGTAAAATTGAAAAAGTTTGTTTGCGGTTTTTTCAAAATTATAATTTAAAAATGAGAGGTCCCCCCTTCCAGGAAGTCCATCTTCAAAAAAAACCGCTTCCGGACATTTTAATCTATTCCAGCTTGACAAAAAAAAACGAATGATCAGAAAAAAAAGCGCCACCTATTGGGAAGTAGCAGATAACAGCTAATCCTACTTAGCGAAGGCACACTCACCACATAATCAACATGCAATGATGGGGCAATTGCTGCTGATCATTCAAGGGTGAAGGTATAACTCTGGCCTTTGAATGATCAATTCACAGCAATTTGTCTCATTCCTAAGACGCTTAATAAGAATATAAGGAAGAATAAATATGTAATCTCCTTTAAAAATAAATTCAAATACAATGCACAGCATTTTGTAGGGGTTTGCTCCTGAATATTGGTCTCAATAAAAAAAGAACCAATAAGTTCATTCTGACTAAAAAGTGGAGAGATCGTATTATAAAGATGGTCTGCATTACCCAGTAAATGTTATCTAAATTTTTACGGGCGTACCCAAATCACACGATAAAGTTGAGTGCGGGAACTTTTTTGTACTCAAACTACTTAAATAATTGCTATCAAACAGCCGGGTCAGAGTACATTGGGTTAGAATTAACACGATTTCACTGATTATAAGGTGATGAATAAAACTCTTGAGAATATTTTTACCACAACTAAGATAGTCTCAGCTCTGACATCTTGAAAAAAATAAGTACGAAAAAATCATTTCTTTCGGCGACTACCTCTGAGCAGTCTTCTGGCAATTGCTCGGGGAGTAAATTATTGCCATGAAAAAGCTACTCAAATCTGTCGTTTGGAGCCGACTTTAAACTGTGGGTCCCGGTACTCATGGATTATCGCACACACACCTGAGTGCTGCGAGAAGCTAGGCCATAACCCTGACACAGGATTGTAATGGCAAATTATATATTTAAGATAGTCTGAGAATGCTGGATGTCTCTGGAAGAGTTTGCAAGGCATTCAAAGAATTATCCTACACTATGGGACTTAAGACGGAAAATTTTTTATCACTCAGAATTTATGGATAAAACCTGTTTATCTACAGATAGTTTTGATAAAATTCATGCCTTTATAAAAATGTCAGGTTGGCATATGTAGTGACCATCGCCATAGATTTGTCCACTTTTTGTGAAAGAAAGTTAAGATGAAAGTTAAGATGAAACAAAATATTTTTTATTATTTTGTTTATGAATTTTGTAGGAATTTAAGAAAATGTGCAACATTTTCATTTTCACTTTTTTTGCGAGATTTGAAGTGAAAAGTTTTGAAGCAATATCATTGGGATTAAAGCAAAACAAATTTATTTATCAAATGGGTTTCGGCAAAATCTTGTTTTTGGTTTCTTTAACAGATGGCAAGCAATTGCAAAGTGGAATTAGTAAATGTACAAAACTATAATCATTCCTATTAATTCTAAAATTTAGAATTGTAACAACAGTTCACGTTTATGGTTTTACGAATTTGTGCAAACTCTTTTTATATAGAATTCTTTGGCTCGTGTTTTCCTAAGAAAATAAGTAAAAAAGCATTTCAAAGAATAATTCTGGAATTTTTTTATTTTACCAAAATAAACTCAATTAAAATGGCTTTGAGTAAAAAGAAAAAAAAACTTAAGTAAACTTTAAAAAGACTTTTTTTGAAATTATGCCCATAGGATAAAAGACTTTTTTTGTAAAAATTGTTCCTCTTAACTATGGACCAACAAAAATTTACAAAATATTTTTTCATTTTCTTTGAACACCAAAGAACATGATAATTTTCTTTTCTTTTTCTTTTTTGTCTCTTTTATCGTGTCTAGAACTAATTTAAAATAAATTATGCACTTTAAAGAATATTTATTTTTTTTCTTTACTTATTTCTAAAAGGTTATCGTAAATGTCGTGAAAACTGGCCAAATTATTTTCTACCCTACGAACGTTCCTATAATTTATTTCTTGATCTGATTTTGTTGGTTTTGCCTTTAATTATATTATCAGTGACATATATACTCATAACACGCACACTTTATGTGGGTATGCGTATAGAAAAGGCCATGATATTTGGTGGCAAACATGAGGAAATACAAAATTCTCCTTTTCTAAGAGATTCACAGAATTATGGCAGTGGCAATAGTTTGTCGGGTAAATCATCATTTTTATCAACTTCTTCCATGCTGTCAACAACAATTGCTTCTTCATCGTCACGCTTAAAACTTAATCTATCATTTCGTTCCCATGGAACAACTACTGGTTATAATAATACAAACACATTATGCACAACTACTCATCTTGGCAATTTTGATGGCAATTCAAAAGAAAAGGATATTATTTATCAGCAACAGCAAAAACACCAGCAGCAGCTGCATCATCATCAATATAATCACCAATTACCCACACAAAGATTATATCAACAGCATCACAATTTTCAAAACTACACCCACGAACAGCCAATCGTTTTATATGAAGAAGGTCAACGAGAACGGGAACAACTACACCAACATCAACACCAACATCAACACCATCATCAGCAAAACTATCATCACCAAGAGCACCAACAGCAGCAACAAGAACAACATTGTTGTGGTAAGTGAAAATATTAAAAAACTTATTTACACTTAACTTTAAGCATTATAAGCAATAAAAATTATAGGCGAACCATTATGGTCAAGTAACGACGAGTGAACATTAAAATAAAAAACAACAAAAAAGTATGAAAATTATTGGAGGTGCTGTATGAGTATATGAAAAATATTCCAGAACGGTTGCCAAACTATTAGTGGCAGTCAATTATTTAATTGTTATGCGGCTTTGCCTGCATTGCGATGTGTTTTCATAATGAAAATTTTAAGCAGTATATAAATTTATTGAAAGTATTACAGTTTAAGGCGTTTTTCTACAACATACTTAGAGGATTTCTGTGATAAAAAATTTCATTTAGGAATAGTGATTTTAATAAAGATAACCGTAATATATTTTAGTGTTATTTTATATTTTGAGTTTTAATTACATTTGTATGAAATAAAATTACATATGAATTGTTGAAAGCTTTGTTTAAAATAAATGCTCATTTCGAAAAAGTTGAATTGAATTTAAAAGTTGAATTGATAAAACATGTTATTGATTTTAAATCAGGCGGTGGCATTAATTATAAGGAGTAGACCTAGAAACTTGAAAGTTGGCACAGAGTATTATATTGACTAAATTAAGAAAATAAAATAGTTTCATGAAAATCAGCCGCACCCATCGCCACCCGCCCATACAATCAAAATGGATATTTTCACATAAAACCTTTCGTATAAAAGCAAAAGTCTTAAAATTTAATACATATACTACTTAGAAAAAACAAAAGACGCATGCCAAGTTTCATTGAAATCTGCCACGCCCATCGCACCGTCTTGCATTCTGTGTATGCGGTATTCTAAAATTCGATTTTTTAAAACTATTTTTCACAAATCAAATAATACCGTTGCAAAGAAGAGTGTTTCACTGAGACAAATTCATAATTTATTTGATTAAAAAGAAATATTTTGTCTTAGAAAAAGTCTACAGCAGTCACTTAAATATTGTAAAACAAAAACTGAGGAAAATTTTTACACAGTTCAGTAGCTTTTCTATGTCAGATATTTTAATTGATAACTTTTCAATGCCGTTTTTATTGAAATATAGCACTTCCTTTATAATTCGTAGAAAAAATTGTTTAGATTGCGTATGTAGTGTAGGAGATATGACCGAATTAAAATTGCCTTCTAAGCCTCAAAATTTGCAGTTTTTCTTTTAAATAAAGGATAGGTCCGGCTATATTACTGGAACCCAATGAACCCTAAAAGCCTATTCTTTGAATTTACCCAAAAAAAATCCACAAGTTTTTACAGATCGTTAAACAAACATGAATTTTCTGAAAATGGCCGGGAAAACGGCTGACAAGTTGCAATAAAATCTACAATCCTAAGAGTATGCAACAGATTTTAATACAAACGTCTACTGAAATTACATGATTGTGAAAGAAATTTTTCCTAATTAATTTTAGTTTTTTAAACCGGAATTGCTTAGGGGCAGAAACGGGCAGCTGAATTTTTAATAAATAATTAGCTGAGACTTCAGGCTTCAATTTGATATAAGTATCTGGCTGAGGCTCGTTGGTGCACAGAAGATGCAATCCATAGAATTTGGAGAAAATATATATTTTTGGACAATTTTTTGTAGTAAAAAAAAAATTTTTTTTTTAAATTTGAAAATTTTTATTATTTATATACTTATATATCATAAATAACGTCCAATTGTATGAAAAAAAAATCTTTTTAGTGTCATTACAAGAGTATTTTAAAAGCATGAAGCGATAGAATGTAGCATATATATTACGGTCATTTCAAACGCATTCACTTAGGTCAACTTTGAATGTCTCTGGACAAAAAAGTAATAAAGATATAAGCCTAATATTTTTGGTACATGATAGTTAGATTGTCTATTATAAACTGTAAAAAAATCAGGTAGATCAGAAGGCATGAAAAAAATGAATTAATGCCGCTCTTGAAGCAGTGTGTGGCGTAGTGTAATGATTAAAGCGCTCGCTTACAACACAAAGCAGCATAAGCTCAAATGCCAGCAAAAAGGGAAAATGCAAAACAAAATATTTGCGGATTTAAAAATGTCAGTTTAAAAATTATGTCCCCACCTCTAAGTAAAATATCTGCAACAAGTCATCCCACATTCCACTCTATTCCTCTTTGGCATGGGCACCAAACCAATGACCAGAAGAAAAAGCCACCTACTGGGAAGTAGTAGATGACAGACAGCTACCTATTTGGGTGAAGATCCTCACATAATATACAGTCAAGATCGAGGCGTCGTTTCTATCCAACGTTAACTAGATTGAGTTTAACGTGCGTACCTGTCCGTAGACACAACCACACGCCAGCCAGTTGTACGTGTGGTGGTCAAATACTATGCGTCTGACCAGCGCCATTCAAACCCGGTACTCTCTAATTTAGGACATGTCGAAGACACGCCGGTCAGAAGAAAGCCCTGTGGACAATAGATATGCACCCCATGGGTAGCAGTACCCCCCCCCCCTTCCCTGGTTGAGGAGGTCTATGTAACACTACCAAAACCACTACATGTACTACCCGAAAGGCCGCACCAAAACCACCAAGCCGATTTACCTCACTCCACGAATGACAGGAGAGCACACGCAAACCGGGGGCTCCTGATGCCCTGCTACCAGATTAGCTAGGAATCTCTGGTTAGTCCCTGAGAGCGTCAGTAAATTACCAACCATCTCTTTCTATAGCGAGCGGCAGGTCGCCCAGAGCTAGGTGAACTCCATATTCCCTTGTGAGTACCTCCGTGAGGGCCTATCCAACGATAGATCGGGCAATTGCTGTTGATCATTCAAGGTTGAAGGTATAATTCTAGCCTTTGAAGTGATCAATTGACAGTAACTTGTCTCATTGCCATACTGTGTACCGTAAAAGGCGCTTAATAGAACAAGAAAATATGTACAAAAAAAAAAATTGCAGAAGAACAACAAGACCTCGAAATTAATGATTTTTTATTGAAATTACTCCAAACCTATACAAAAATATTTTTCTACAGTAAATATGTACTCGCGTGTATATATTTTTACAAATCATAAGTACAAATAATATATATGTCGATACAGACAAATTTGAAGAAATCACCACATTCAAGTTACAACGCCATAAATTGATTGTATGAAATGCATTCTCGTCTGCCATTTTGTTCGAACTTAAACCCTAGTTATTACTTTGTTATCTCTTTTGAAAAAAAAGAAAAGTTTTGACTCTAAAAAAAGAAAAATTTCTTAAAGAAATACCTATTTTATTGACCTCAAGAAATCTCTTTTTTTCGTCTGAATAATAATTGAAAAAATGTGTATTAAGCTTAAGAGAATATGAACTTTTATAAAAAAAAAACTTTTATACTAAAACATCATTAATAAATATGACATCCTTTTGTGTATTAAAACCTGCACGCCATACAGTTGTCAAAATATCAGCATCTTTGGTTTACTTTTTTCTATTCTTTTACAAAAAAAAATTTTAATGCTTTCTTTCCTCCTTCTGCTTTTTGTTTAATGTGGTTATAAGACAGTGCGAGATAAACTTCATATGTATGTGTTCTCATTAATCAACAAAACTTTGTACACACAAGAGAAAACCGAAGCATAGATATTCAGAAAATATTTAAGTTGAGAATATTCGTTTGAAAATAAATTTAAATTCTGTGCATAAATCATTTAAATCTACACCTTAAAGCGTTTGTATTTTTAGCACACAAAAAAAGAACATTTTCTTCTGTGTGTAAGCATTTCCTGTTGTGAAATTTAATTTTATTTAGAAAGAGAATATTTTCTGCTGCATTGCAATATATGTTTTGAATTTTAAAAGGAAAATTTTAGAACTTAAATATTTTCACGTAGAATGTCAACGTAGTTGGCATTTCCTTAAAGCTATAGTGGAGAAAAAAGTTCTTGACAAAAGAAACTACAAAACCAATGCAGATAGTTAAACGATTTTAAATTTAAATAATTATTTAAGCTTAATCGATATATCGCTATATCTTTGTACATGGAGCTTCGTCCGAAAATATGTAAATTAAATGGTATTTAAATGTTTTAAAAAATCAAACCTATTAAGATATTGAAAATCACATAAAAAAAACATTTTTTTTTTAAATAAAAAAAATAATTTGAAATACAAAATTTATATTTAAAGAGTTCCTAAGTGTAAACATTTATTTAAATTTAATTGAAAAAGGCCAAAAAACCAGGGGCTAAATTATGACATTCAATATCGATCTAAATTTCTATGTTTATTATATTAAAAGTTTATGAAAGTTTGATATCGGCCTCAGAATATTAAAGTGTCTTAAACATTCATTTATTTACAGTTTCACACAACAAGACATACATCTTATAATTATAGATTTTTATCTTTTTTGTACTGAAATATTTAAATCAAATCATCAAGATAAAGTACAGCCTGAAAAAATACATTTATTTTAGCAACTCTTAGATATTAAATGTGTTTCACTAACACATGCTCAAAGCTTTTATTACATTGCTTTTTATAATTTTCTATATTTATGTTGATTTTACAAGGAATATTAGCAACCTGCCGAGTTGTTGACATTTAAATCACACAGTATCAGTTACATATTTATATGTAAGTACATATCACTTATCTTTGCCAAACTATTAAAGTTCAATTTTGATTACACATTGCAAATGTTATCGAATTATATTCCAAATACCTTTGCATTTAAACCTACACAATACTTCAAACAAATACAAAAAGGTTTGACAAGGATGAATAAAATGTTTTGTAATTAGTTTTAATTAAATATTACTCTGGGTTTTAATTTAAACACTTTTTTAGCATTGAAATAATATTTGATTTTGTTTACCAAATACTTAAAATTCAAAATGTCATGCCCTACTTCATAATTATTTAGAGAAGTGAAATGAAATTTTATATTTGTGCCCATAGTTATGAAAGTGGTCTAAGTTATATATTTCATGTTTCGAGATATTTAATGATTTACATTTGAATAAATTAAAAAATGTTTTTACATTATATGACATTTTAATTAATAATTTTATTAGTCTTAATTAATGGAAATTTATTACGAATATGAAATTTTGTGTGAATTTAATTCGATAGTATTGTTTTCAAGGTTTGAATTGACTTAGACCATTTTCAAAATTAACTGAATGTACTATAAATGACTTAAAGCAATAAAGAACTTTGAGTTTTATTTAAAACAATAATTTAACTGAACATTTGTTAATTATTTTTCAACAGTAATCCATTTTTATCAATATTGCGAGTATTTAAGCTTCTTAAAATGTTCCTGAAAAACTGGAAAGATGTACGGTAGTACATCGAAAATTTATTTCTTCTTCTGCACTTTTCTATCAATTTATAATAAAGCTCAGGGTTGTATAAGGAATTTGCTTTTTTATTTTCATTTCTATTAAGCCAAAATCACGGTCATTCGGCAGAATGGAATGATCCGATACCAAAAATTTGTGGTCTAATTTTTGACTTAGACCACTTTCATAATTAACACTAAATGAATTTCATATAATGTTGAAATTACAACCACTATCTAATGGCTAATTTTTGACAATTTCGTAAAAATTACATTGAATAAATTTAGTTTAAAATAATGTGGTATGAAATAACTGATAAACTAATTTTTTTTAAATTTTGACTTAGACCACATTCATAATTATGGGCACATTTATAGAACTTCATATTGATATATGTATAAAATTTAAATACAAATATTGAAATGTATGGCTTATGGGGATAAACATGTTTCTATGGCCATATCGGCTCTTCTCAAGAAGCTCGTCAGAAAACTTTTTACCAAATATGGTATCAAAATCACAAAACTTTTCAAATTTATACAAACTAGAATTCCATCCAGACATACATGAAGATCTCTAAAAATTTCATCACCGTTTAACTGCCTATAGACTTCAAACAAATTCAATATGATAAGTTTCGCTAAAAGCGAACGTTATGCATATTTAAGGACTATTAATGCAAACAAAAATTTATTGATTTCAGCAATTAAATGCCTTTTCTTTTTTTACATCTCCTGACACCACAAAAATTAATGTTGTCAATCATCATAAAACACATTTACAAATTAATTTAATTGAATGCCATTTTGTTGATTATTTAAAAGCATTTTGGTGGAAAAAATTAGTTATTAAAATTCCTTTTTTTTAGAAAATGTCATAAATTTTATATAAATTTTTTCATAAACACAGTTCTCTTTTATTCTCTTTATTTAAAACATAATGGTGGCCAGTTAAATAATTATAAGATCACTTTTATCGTATTAAAAATCATCTTTGCATTTAATATAGGCACTGAATATTGTGCAGCATTAAGAAAAACAATTTAGTATTTGAATTCAATTAAAAACTTAATTGATTTAAATTTCAATTACTACTTTGAATTGACTTAATCATCTGAAAAATATGATGACAATTTCCAGAATAAAATAAAGTTGCCCTTTATTTTTCCTAATCAAATTTGTATCGCTTATATAAAACTTTAATTAATTTGCAATTTAAATGATTAAACAGAACTGGGGCATGACGTTTTTTTCCATACAAATTGACAGATAAAAACGCTGGAGAATGCAGTCGTGAAATAGAATTTATTTTTTTTTGACAGCTTTTTTTCTTATGCTCTCACTTTTAGAAACAAACTCTCTCAACAATGTTACCACACTTTTATTAAATTTCATACATTTTGTAAGCAAACCCATTTGTTTTTTGTTGTTGGCGCAAAGAAAAACAAGAACAAAAGGAAATCGAAAAAATATTTGAAAGTTTAAATAAATTGATAAATTTTAGGATTTGCTAAATCAAATGAGTAATATTATAGAAAAAATATTTGAAGAAGGGCGTAAATATCATTAAACTATAAAATATAAATTCAATTCTTTGCAAAAACTCTCATAAACTTAATTATTAATAGCATTACCCGGGGTCTACACCTGATATCAACTTTGATATGATATGAAAGAAAACGTCGGCAGAGAAAATAAAATGCCATTTTAATATTTCTCTTCATATCTAACAACAGGAACACGTTGATGTTGAAATATTATAATATTTCATTTTTTTGTACAGCAATGAAAGAAAGAACATGTCGGAGTATTTTATTAGTGGAAATTTGTTTAAAAATAAAGGGAAAATTTTATAAAAATTAAATAATTTTGTGTATAATTATTATTAATTAATATATTTTTTTATTTTTTTATTATTTTATTGCTTTTTTATTGAATTTAAAAAATTCAATTTTAGTTTTTTTTTTTTTGTTTTTTTGTTGTGTTTCTCTATATGAGCTGTTTTTGACAGTTCATATCATGATATTGTTTTCATAATATATATTATGAGATCGATATCATAATAGATATTATGATAGCTGATTCGCAGTCTACACGTAACAAAATTATATCGGCTATCGAATTTGACGTACGCAGATATAAAAATATTTCGTTTCATATCTCGTGGAGACCCCGGGTTACATACAAGAAATGTAAAAAGAATAAATGACAGTTCGTCGTTTTAATTTTGAACATGTTTTCTTTGAGAGTCGTTTTTGCCTGAAGTTGCGGTCGTATTCTGTTTAATCGTTTATTTTCAATTCAACTATCACTCAATTCACATCATGATTTTTTTCATACTTCAGTTGCATGACATTGTACATGACTTTTTTCTTGCGGGCAAGAAGTGTAGGAAAGGCATGTTTTTGTATTTCTCCTATTTTCTTTTACATTTTGTATTCTTTTGAAGTGTCAATTTTGCTTTTTTAATATGAAAAAAAATTTAAAAAAAAATGAATGCTTTAAAAATCATGATGTGAATGCCAGAGGATTTTGGAAGATTTTTAAAAGTAGTATAACATATTGTCATGATTCTAAAAAATCATGATGTGAATTGCGTCAAACACTCAATAAATAATTCAATAAAATTTTTATAAATTAAAAATAATTAATTTAGTTGTTTTCTTTCTTTTTGTAAATACTTCTTTTATATACTAAATGGGATGTGAGTCTTATTTGGTTTATAATTTTCTGAGCATAAGAGTGTACAGTTTTGGGGAAAAGTGTCCTGACGAGTCTCTTGAGCAGAGATGAAATGACCATAGAGACAAGCTTGTCCTGATAAGCGATACATTTCATATAAAAGTGAATGTATTTGCCTATATTCCGAAAAGAATTCTTCTGTTTTTAATTTAGCTTTGATTTTATTTCCAATTTAGGGTTTTAATTGTAGTACAAAAGAAATAAACTTAAAAATAATGAATTAAAATGATAAATTTTGATCTTGTTCCATAATCAATGAAAAATTTAATTGATAGTACAAATATTTTATTCAAAATTAATTCTTATTATTTTATAATTCTCTTCTAAATTATGCTAAATTAGATATTAAACTGCTATTGTACTTTTTGCCTGCAAATAGTGCCAAAAAAGAAAATAGAAATTATACTAACTTTTGCATTCTTGATTTAGGCAGCGATATTTGACAACATATGACACATTCGCGTGATATTTATCAAATTGTTATTTGAATCAACTGCAGCGTTTATGTATTCACATGTCTGAAGACACGTACATGCATTAAAAGTATTTTTGATGTTTTTGGTGTCTCATGTTTAAGATTCAATGATTTAAAAAACAATTAATAAAAAATCTTAATTTCTAACAAAACAAAAAAATACTTTAATTGTCTTGAACCAACATTAAATCCCAGAATTCAATAAAAGTTTCAAAAGGCAATTAAATTTTCTGTGAGTCACGCAACATTTACATAAGTTTCTCAAATCATTAAAAATAAAAAGAAAATCTTGTATTTCTTAGCACTTTTATGCTCAAAATTGTTAATTTATATTCTCTTTTGGAATTTTCCAGATTAAAATGCAATAAAATGGAAAAACTCCAAACAAAAATGCTTTATATTCTTATTTTGTTTTAATCGAACTGCATTCTATTTCAAAATTGTAGTTTTCAAAGGAAAATAATTGCATACAATAAAGCTGTACAAAAACGAAAATTTTACATTTTCATTTTCGTAAGAAAAAAAATGGAAAAAGGGGTCATGGATTTTGTTCAACGTTGTTATTGTGTGTGTTCATAGCAAATAAACGAATAAAAGTTTTGAAGTTTTCTCTCTGTTGAATGAAAATCTAAAATGCCAGGTTTAAAAAAGTGAATTGAACAACACACAGTGGGTCATTTAACTCTCTTTATAGCAAAACTAATAACTTTTGAAGTAATAAAAAGAAAATGAAAACGATAATTTCTGATATTAAAACCGTTAGTTGGATGTAACTAAGCTCATTAAACATTAATTTAGTTTTATAAACTTAGTTAAAAACAAGTTTACTTCAACATTAACACCATAAGAGCAGGGAAGTATTGCTACTCTCTTAATTATAAGACGATATTGAGAAAAAAAATCTGTTCAACAGACAATAAAGAGTTAAAGGATCTATGAAGCCGATGATGAGTTAATTGAAATTTTAGCCTTTTTTAACAAGTGTTTATAAAAAGGTTAAAAAATACCAAGAGTGAATTCACGAAATCTACTGCTTCTGAGATTTCATTCAAAATCTAGTAGATTATAATGATATGAATGACTGAAAGACTACACCAATATGCAGTTTTTATGACAAACATCAATGAATTTCGTCAAGTATAATTTCAAATTTCAAAACTAAATTAAACAGTCAAACAATTTTTTTTCACAACGATTTGTTGCAAAATGAGCCACTGTGCAATGATTGTGTTCTTAAACCCGCTCACACAAGTGATGAATAACACATGTTGGTTACTTACATTCAATGGTGTTTAGATTTTGATTTTAAAAGGATTATTTTTGAATTACTTTTACAGAGTGGGAACGATTCATAGATATCATATATTATGGATTTTTTTATGTAGAAAAAAATACATAAAAAATTTTAGTAATTTAGTTTTCTTATTTTTACTCAATATGGACGTAAAATTGCCAATTCTTAAATATTTCGAATGAATTAATTTGTTTTCATAATTTAAAGGTTTAATAGGATTAGAATTAAATTCTATTAAATCAATTTAGATGATTGTCAAGGAACTAAATGCCAATCAAACTATACACAATTTCGACTTCAGTTACAACCCAGCGGGAAATGGTAATCAATGAGAAACGAGAAGGTAATACAAGGAATGTATAATCTATTGATTACGGAAAGCATTACGCTTAACACAGATCATGTCCTACGAAAGTAATAAATTCTTTTACTGTCCCCCCGTAATAAGTATTAGAATTTATTATTGGTAATGCATAAAGTTATTATTTATTAATAATTTGAAGGTATAAATTCTATGATGCATTATTTTTAATGCATTATATTATTAATGTATTTATAATATATTAAATTATGCATTAAATTGTAGTCGCCGTGGTCTAGTGGTTAGTGTGTTGGCTTACTAATACGATAGTGCCGGGTTCAAATCTCAGCACCGACATCTTGAAAAAAGAAATATGAAAAAAATATTTCTTTCGGCGACTACCTCTCAGCAGTCTTCTGGCAAAAGCTCTGAGAGTAATTAATTGCCATGAACAAGCTTCTCAAATCTGTCGTTCGGAGTCGACTTTAAACTGTAGGTCCCGGTACTCATGGGAAAAAATTAACACACACAACATGAGTGCTGCGCGAAGCTAGGCCGTAATCCTGACACAGGGTTGTAATGGCCAATTATGTATGTATGTATGTATGCATTAAATTATTAATAATAAATTAATTTCCCCCATTATAAATAAAATAATAGTAGCTATTCGGGAATATTTGTTTTACTATTTACCATGTTCATGTTAAAAACATTTTGCAAACATTTAAGTTTTAAAATAATCCCGAATAGCTACTACTTAATATACATATTAATTAATATTATATATTAATTTGGTGTCTGCACTTCTGCGCATTTAAACACCAACTGCATTTTTTAATAAAATACATTTCTTTTTGCGTAAAGAATAACGGATTCTTTAACTATGAAAAAAAAAAAAAAAAATCCACAAACAAATACACGCAGAAACAATAACTTCTTTCTTCTATATATGGGGGAATGTACATGGTAATCGATATGTAAAATAGAAAAAAAAAACAAATTACAGTTTTTTTTCAACAAAATATACGAAAAAGACCAAAACCAACACACAATAACTTCTTTCTTCATAGATGTGGGAATACACATGGTAATCAATATTTACTTGTGTGCCACATGAAATTACCTTCTCGATTCCAAAAGTAATATATTCTGAAGTAATATATTATATAATTGATTATAAAATAAGGTAATCAATCTTTTCCCGCTGGGAATAGTCTCATCGGAGTTTTTTTGTGAGCTGTTCACATTCATGACAATCATTATCTGTACAACTTACACTTTTCTATAGAAGTAATATACTTTCATTACATTCTTTTCTAAATACTTTGTAATAAGCTGGTCGTAGTCTTGTCAAACACCCCATGTTCGCAACACCTTGTTCATATGGCAGTAACAGAATGACAAACACATTTGTAAATTTGACACATGACTGTGTTTGTGGGCCATTGTGAGCATACACAGCATCCATCTTGTAAATAGGTTTCTAAGTGATTAGGAGGGGTCGTGGTATAGTGATTAGAGCGTGTACACAGAAACTCAAACGACAGAGTTTTAAATCCCAGCGAAGGAAAAAAAATTTAAAAAAATTAATTTGCGGTTTTTCAAAAATTATAATTTAAAAAATAAGAGGTGGTCTACAAACCAAAAAGTCCATCTTCATGAAACCCCCCTCTGACATTCCCAGTCTATTCCGCCAAGAAACGAGTCAGGACTATAGCGCCATCTTCTGGGAAATAACAGCTAATCTACATAAAAGATGCTCACCACTTACATTTAACATCCAGATGGGCCAATTGCTGTTAAACATTCAAAGGTGAAGGTATAACACTGGCCTTTGAGTGATCAAATTGACAGCAACTTGTCCCATTGACATAAGGTGCTTAACATCTATCGATCTCTCTATATCTAAGTTTATATTCAACATTCCAACACAATGTACTACATTTTATAGGGTTTACCCCTGAGTATTGGTCTTAAATAAAAAAAAAAGTGATTATTCATAATTGAAATCACTCTTCCCTATGAGATGTTTATTGCATCTACGAGTACAATATCCTGGAATTTTAATCATCGATCGGCTAACACCAATATAACATCGTACATTTTCTTTAATTGTTTTGAATATAAAAACCTTAGTTAAAAAATTACATAGATAACTTTTTACTATTGAAAGTTAATGCTATAAACACAACAAAGGCTATGAAACACCGAACACACGACTACAAAAATCGCTGGCTACAAAAGTAGCCAAGTAGCCAGCTACTTAATTATAATAACGACTACAGCTATAAAATAAACATCTATTTTGACACGTTGAAGATAATCTAAACAAAATATAACAAACTTATTTTTTGTAAGTGAAATTGTGAGGAAACAAAAAATAACAAATATCTGAAGAAAATGTATAAAAATTTAAGAAAACTAAAAAGGCAATTAATTAATAAATTAAAAATGAAATAAAAACTGATGTAAATAAATGAAATAAGTAAATGAAAACTAAACAAAAATGTAAACAAATGAATATTTATTTTCAGTGGTGCAACCCAAATTTTTTCGCATTTTTAATGTATATATTTCATGTATTGCGTTTTTTAAACACCTTTTTCATGCATTTTATTGTATTGGCAGCACTAAAGTACTAATTGCAGCCAAGAAAAATAGAAATTAGCTAAGTTGGCTACGGCCTACAAAAGTAGTCGTGTGGTGGGTAGTCGTGTTGCCGTTATGTATTCTATTCTGACAGCTTGTAGTCGATGGTTGGTAGCCTTTGTTGTGTTTATAGCATAAGTGTTGAGTTTTTTCGCAAAATAAAACGTGATGAAATTCACTTATTTTTTTTTTTTTACAAGTCACTAGAGAGGAAATGTCTATCAACCACAAGGTTAACACCACAAGTTGTTAAAACTTTGACAAAAGTCAACTAACAGCTGTCTATTGTCATTGACAGTGTTGTGCATTCATTTACGAGTAGAATACGTTTTACAAATAGTACTCTTAAATGATTAAACAGAACTGGGGCATGACGTTTTTTTCTATACAAATTGACAGATGAAAACGCTGGAGAATGCAGTTGTGAAATGGAATCTATTTTATTTTGGCAGCGATTTTTCTTATGCTTTCATTTTTAGAAACAAATTCTCTCAAAAATGTTACCACACTTTTATTAAATTTCATACATTTTGTAAACAAACCCATTGGTTTTTGTTGTTGGCACAAAGAAAAATAAGAACAAAATAAAATCGAAAAAACATTTGAAAGTTTAAATAATTTAATAAATTTTGGAATTTGTTAAATAAAATGAGTGATATTTTAGTAAAAATAATTGAAAAAGTGTGTAAAGATGATTGAATTATAAAATATAAGTTCAATTCTTTTCAAAAACTCTCATAAACTCCATTTTTAATAGCTTTACATGCAAGAAATGTAAAAACAATAAATGACAGTTCGTGAAGATGCGACCGTCGTTTTAATTTTGGGCACGTTTTCTCTGAGAGACGTTTTTGCCTGAAGTTGCGGTCGTATTCTGTTTAATATTTAAGTTGTGTTCGATCTTTGAAATTCGTTGGAAACACTAATTATTTACATTCATATAAAATATATAAAATAATGTATAATAATAAAAATTAATTGAAATATTCAGTCATGCCACAGAGTTGAATTCCATTTAAAAATGGAATTCAAATCATATTTAAGTTTTTCAAAAAAAGAGAAATAAAAGAACAACTTGGAAATAAAATCAATTCTAATTTTATTGCTGACATTGACAATTTCTTTGTTTCGTAATTTGGGCGAAAATTTTGTTTTGTTTCGCTCTTCGCAATTTCCTTACGACTGTGACATGTCTAATTATTTCCTTCCCATTAACAATGTAATTAAACCCCAGCTTCCGCTGACTAACGTATTCTCTAAACACACATTTTTATATACAATACAAGCATAATGAATATATTATTTTCAATAACACACAAGGATACAACCAGTACATCTTAAAACAAATTACACCATTTCCATAGACAAATGGCTTCATCCATTTAAAAATTCATTTCTTAGTACCCCACAGTATTTGGTTAATTACTTATTTATGATTATTTTCAATTTCAGTTCGTTCAACTGTAAGTAATAACACTCATTATTAACATGCTTTTATGGTAACAAGACTTTCTATAATTTTGTTTAATTTAATTGTATTTTTCTTAATTCAACTCAACTGGGAACTGAACACAAAAGATA
This sequence comes from Metopia argyrocephala, assembly GCA_963576795.1. NCBI lineage: Eukaryota > Metazoa > Arthropoda > Insecta > Diptera > Sarcophagidae > Metopia > Metopia argyrocephala. The sequence goes on from OY756208.1 coordinate 3,385,634, forward strand.
CAAAATACTGGTAGGAAATTAAAATAATTACTAAATTGGAATTTGTTAATTAGATGGATATTTATAAATATTTTTAGAATTTTATTTACGAAAATTTATGTGAATCTAGTCTAGTGGGTGGTTCGCTAGACTGCAAGTGGTTGTGATAATTAGTCGTAATAATAGGATTATATTGAGATTTAAAAATATATATTTAATTCGACATGTAATAACTACAACAAAAACATTTTTAAAATTTAACAACAATATTGAATAAAGTATATATTACGAGCTTATTGAGGGTTTGTGTGACAACTATTCTATAGAAATTTATTAAATAAGCCTTTAATAAAAGTACAAAATTTTTCTTCATAAAAATGTCAGCTGCGAAAGATTTAATTAAAAGCGAAGAATACTAGTTGGAATATAATAAGTGTGTTCTACAAAACAAATAATTTATTCAACATTTAAAAAATTATAACTTATGGGACAGTGTAATGTGTGCTTTAAGTAAAAGCGGATTTCGATGGTTATGTTTGCTCTAATTATTAAAATATCTATTTTTTTTACTAAAATAACAATATCAGAATAATATTTTATGTATATTATACGATCATATATTTGGAGAGGTGTTGGCAATGGAACACACAACTCTCGCATTATTCGTATAACAGAATACTCACTAGACTACTGGCGCATCTATTAGATATTGGATTTTGAATTGAAGCTGTCTTTGTGTAAATTGCATTATAAATACGCGTACCAAACAATCTTACAATAAATGCTTAAACATATCATCGTGCGAGAGTTTACGTGCTCTATCCACCATTTAATACATCTCGAGTTAATGATTCCATTTTGGGTTTTTGACACCAAAATTTTTAAAATCTACAATCCGTTTTTGGCTATTTATCTCCGAAGCTGGACGAGATATCCGAAAATGGATCGCAAGCTTAAAAATTTGGGGTCGAAAACCTAGAGTGGCATCATTAACTCGAGATATATAAAAAATATGAAATGGCGGATAGAGCACATAAACTCCCGCACGACGATATATCGACCCTTAGGTTTGTATGCATGTATTATGAAAGTGTCCAACAAACAATAAATGGTATATGGGGGTGCATGGTATAGTGGTTAGAGCGCTCTCACAAAAGCTCAAACGGCCCAGGTTCGAATCCCAGCAAGGGTGAGAAATGAAAAAGTTAGTTTGCGGTTTTTTTTTTAAATTATAATTTAAAAAAAGAGGTCCCCCCTCCAAGAACTCCATTTACAAAATAACCGCTCCCTGACATTCCACTCTATTCCACCTTAACCTTTGACAATGAAAAACTAATGATGAAGAGAAAAGCGCCACCTATTGGGAATTAGAAGACAACAGCTAAAAACCTACTTAGCGAAGGCACTCACCACACAATCAACATGCAGCTATGAGACAATCGCTGTTGATCATTCAAGGGTGAAGGTATAACACAGGCCTTTGAATGATCAAATCAATGAAATTTGTCTCATTCCTAAGACGCTTAATAGTATAAGAAAACAAAATTTATATGTTCTATTGCCATAATGTACTGTCCTTTTCACAAAAATTCCAATACCATATACAGGATTTAGTAGGGGTTTACCCCTGAGTATTGGTCTCAATAAAAAAAATGCACGAAAATACATAGGCGGTTGGGAAACTTCTTAGCCTACCACAAAATGCTCGGTATAAACAGAAAAAAGTTAAGTGTTTTGGAAACTTCCATCTCTGTTATGAACATACGTTAAATTTTGTTTCGATCTGGCAACTCCTTCATATAGAAACAGGTGTTTAAAAAAGACGCATTCGCGATTTTTTTACAATTGAAAAATTAGAAATGCGTGCTGTCATTAAATATTTATATAAAAAAGGTTTATCGGGACAAGAAATTCATAATGATATGGTGAATGTGTTAGGTGAAAGTGCTCCTTCATATGCAACAGTAAAAAATTGGGTTGCTGAATGCAATTAAACTTGTAAACCACTATTTTGAAGACCTTGAGGAAAACTATTTTAATCAAGGGATAGAATTGCTAGAAAAGCGTTGGACTAAGTGTATTGAAGTTTCTGGAGATTATACTGAAAAATAAAAATATTTTTGAAAAACTAACTATTCTCTTTCATTGATAGGCTAAGAAGTTTCCGAACCGCCCTCGTATATTGGTATATGCCAAACGATGTTGCAACACTTGAAGTAAACTTTTTAAAAAGGGTTTTACATCAGCATTTTTATGACTGATGTAAACTAAAATTATTATCATATTAGCAGATTTTTAATAGAGACATTTAAAAGTTTAAATTTATAAATATAATAAAAAACACGGTTTATTAGTCCAACGATATCAAATCGCAGCTCCTTTGCGGCCAATTGCCATCACCATTGCTGCTTCAAGTATGAGATGTGTGACAATAGTTAAATAATCTGTTTGACGGTTTGCTATTGATTTAAATTTTTATTTTTTAAATCAATTGTACATGAAATGTAACATAAGATGAGATAAAATTTGTTATTTTCTTAAGAGTGGCAACATCATTTCCTCTGACATCAGCAGTGGAAAATTCCAAATTTTTATGCTGATATTTTTACACTTGGTTTAGGTCTGATAAAAGTTGAAATTTTAATGAAAATTATTTTCCTTGTGTTTTTTGTAAAAAAAATTCCATTTTTATACAAAAAAATAAATTTCAGATAAATATCCTGTACATTGTACATGTTTTAAGAATCGAAACTCTACTGTATTTTCACACATAAATATTAAACAAACTTTGTCAGTTTTTATTAAATTAAACTATTAAACTATAGATTTACGATTTCTTAAATGATCACAAGTTGACAGGCTTTCTTGTAATAATTATAGCCTTAAGGTTTTTTAAAATGAATAAATTTTGCGCATTAAAAAGGGCAGTAAATTATAACTTGTTTGTTTAATTTCACTTTAAATTAATGTGCTCTTTCTTATCTGGTCTTGAGAGTAATATTCAACTCAATTTCAAACCACAAAGATTAATGAAATTTCCCTTTAGGCCGGCAATCATGATTTCATATACAAATGGCTAACGTTAATGGCTACAAATAAACACATTAAATACAGCAATAAAGGAAGTAAATAAACCAACAATTAATTCAAATGATTTATTTTAAAGGAACTTTTGTAATTTACAGAAAAATTTTTACAAATTAAAAAAGAAAAAAAAAACAAAATTTTTTAAGTTTTAAGTTTTATAAAAAGGTTGTCCAAAGAGAACATTTTAAAAGTAAAATGTAGTTGAACGTATAGAAAACAAATGGGAATAAATAAATTTTAATGAAGAAATGAGATTAATTATTGAAGGAATGGAAGAGGCTTCATTAAACAAATTTTAGGAAATTTTAACCTCAAAATGTTTATTGTTTAAACTGCTGAATATTGGTTTAAAATGACCTTTTTTATGTATTCCTCATAAATATTGTTTTCTTAAGAATAATCCACAAAATTTTGTACAACTATTATGCCAATTATTAACATTCTCTGCAGAAATTTAAATACCCAAATAGAATTTGATATTGTGCCAATATTAAAACAGTATACAAATGTAAAAAAAAAAAAAAAAACTGAATCTGAAAATAAAAAATATCACATGAAACCATTTCATATGATTTGTTTTAACAAAACTTTTTTCTCACTGTATGGGATTTTAATTTTTAAATGCCTTTTTTAATTTTCTACTGCATAACCAAGAATTGCAAAATTTTACCTGCATTGTCAATACATTTGGTTTTATTAAAATTTTCTCTACATTTTTTTTATCTCCTTGGATCAATAGTTTTCCATTGTTTTCATTACTTAAATGTCACGAAACACAAACCGTACAACCATTTTTCCTCTTTTTTTGAGCATCATGATTGCACAATAAAGAAAAAAACACAAAAACAAAAGAAAACTTTTCTAAATGCTAAAGAACAAAACGATTTAGAAGCACTGCAAATGATAACTTTATTCTGGTACAACAATTACAAAAGAAAGTTGAACAAAAAATTTTTGTTTAAATAATAAAAAGTTTTGTTTAATTAATGGATTACTTTTTTATGTTAAAATTTATAAAAGCAAAAGTATGCAGAACGTTCAAATATAAAACTTAAATTGAGTCAATTTAATTTATAATTGAGTTGTTCAAATTGTTGATAACATAACATGGTGTTGAGTCTAGGTTTTGTTTAAAAAACAAATTATTTAGTTTTTTTACCTTAATTGATAATAACTTAGTCCAAAATTTACTAATGAACACTTATGCCCGTATTCATAAAAAATAAAATTGGTTTATAGATTGCTTATTTGACATATTTCTATGGAATAATTGTTAAAAAAGCAATTAATAAAACTGTTTTATTTTTTATGAATACGGGCATTAAAAATTAGAGGGTGAAACATTTTAAACGATCTGCATATATAAGTACAATATATTTACCCAATTCACAAAATGTTATAGTTGTCGTAGATCGGTAGAAACTCCCTGCAGATAATGCGAGTACTCCATACATGCATGTAAAGAGTACTCCACAGAGGAGTAGGACTAGTCCAAAACTAACCCAAATGTATGAAAAAAACATGGTCCATTTAACATTGCGATGTCCTAGGGCTGGACCATGTAACCCATCGGACTAACCCAAAAACTACCCCATGGAGTACACTACACTAGAGGAGTAGTTTAAAAACTACTCCATTAACTAATCCATGGAGCACACTAGAGGAGTAGTTTTAAAAATAATCCATGGAGCACTCCACAGGGGTAGTTTAAACTACGTGATAAAAGAAAAAAACAGTACAGAAACGAAATTTATGGTTTAAATATTTCTTTATAAAAAATCATATACTCATTTTATATATAATTTTTTTGCTTTCCATTTGTGTATCATTTTGTTGCAAATGCGAAACTTCTTTTACAAATTGTTCTAAAAATTGGGTAACGTCATAACGTTTCTGCTTGCCCACATATACACTAGCGGGAAATACTTTTATATTTTTAAAATTAACGACTTTAAAATTATAATTTTTTAAATTTTATTTTGCCGCTTTATTTTTTTCACTTTAACGCTTTTTTTATTCTTTTAATATATGCATGCATCATATACACAAAATTTCCCAATAAAATAAACATATGGATAACAGAGTTGCCATTGTAAAATATTTCATTAAAGACTTACTACGAATACTGGCAACAATGTATGAAAATATTAAACACGAACACTTGTGTTAAAGCAATAAGCTGTTGTTTGTCAATAACATGGTCCATGTCTGCATTAAATTGGACCATATTTGTAAGTAGTCCATTTCACAAAAATTGGACCATGTAACCAATTATTATTTGCAGGGCTATGACAAACTACAACTATTGTACATAATGTTGTTGGTAATTTCCATGTTAAAATCTACTACAACATGTACGACAATTTTTCCTATGTTTCCGAAATGTCGTATTAATACACCAGAGTTGGAAAACTTTTTTTTTATTTTTTTTATTTTATTTTTTAAATGTATTTTAAAACTTGTTTGAAATGTTTTTCTTCTCTTCTTCTTTTTAAATTTTTTATTCAAGAAATTTGATAACACTGAATAACATCTACAACAATATTTACGACAAAGTGTTCACAAAATAAAATGCTATTTAACTTTAATCTACAACAATATAACATTTTGTGAATTAGGTAATTATTTAAATATAAGTATATTGTAGAAATCTGTATGTATTTCTATAACGAACATATATTTTCTTAATTTTTACCGAATCTTTTCAAAGCCTTTATTTTTTCATTAAAGCCAGCACTTAAGGGACAATCCCTACTCATGACCCCTACTTGTGCTGGTCTAGGAAAATATTTTTTTATAAGGGGAAAAGGGAAAGTATTGCTTGTGGACATTTTATTCAAACCTACTGGTATTGTAATTGACAGGAAAACACTTTCGCTGGAAGCCTGTTCCATAAACTCATTGTGCGATTCACTGGACAATCAACTACAAAAGAATGTGCTCTGAGAGAGGTACGAGTAGTCCGCAAAAATATGCGATTATTTATTTCATCAGAGCACCTCCCATGGTAGTATCGATGGAACAGAGAAACGTACGTCACATTGCACCGATGCTCCAACGAATCGATAGATGTGGATAACCTACCGTCGCTTATAAGCACTTTTGGCCCTACCTTTACACAGTCTTGAAGCCAGCCCCATTTTTTATTAGTTAAAAAAAAGTTATATTACAAAGACCTGCTAGAAAATTAAAAAGTTGTTAAAATACAGGTAAAGCAACATTTTTAAAAGTTCATTCATTCATATTTGGTGAAGTTTTTCGATTGTGAAAATCGCGGTATTCTCATTCCACTTTCAAAATTCGTAAGTATTCTAGTAAATATCATTATTGATTTTCATGCTCAGAACATCGACTTTGTCCATTTCCAAAATATTTAGATTAATTATAGTCATAGAATTACCAACACCATATAAATCGACAAAAGTAATTACCGATACCGGAAGCAGAAAGTTTCGATATGAGATCATGGTGTCAGACTCTTTTAAATGCCAATTCAGTGAATAAACCCACACCACAATATAGCTCTTTCTGTTCAAAAGGTAAAAACTCAAATAATCAAAATCTTATCAATCGTCTTTTGTATAATTATCCTACCTTCTCAATAATTCAATAAAAAAATATAAGCTTGCAGGCAACGATCCAGCATTTAAAAAAATTCAAAAGATTTTTCTAGCATCGCTCATTAAAAAAAGTTTCACAAATCTTAATTGCTTTAAACTTGGTTAGTATAAGTAAATAAGCTTTAGTTCGGCTTACTACATACATACATATACAATGTATAAGCAAAAGACAAAAATGTATAGTTAATGCCTATGTCAGCTGAGATACTATGCACTACTTTTGGTTTGCAGTGTAAAATATTTAATAATAATAATTTAATAATGCCTCATTTTTATTCAACGTTGTGTTATTTTTAACTCAATTCGACCTTAATGTGAGTGTATGTGTGTGTGTGTCTAAGTGTGTGTTTTTAAAAATTTCCCTCGATTAAATTGAATTTTGTTTTTTTTTTTCTTTTTATAAATTTTTTTTTTTCTGTAGTGCTTTTAAATTTTCTTTAGTGAAAATTTTATTTTTTCAGCTTAAACAGCAACCACCTGCATTTGTAGCAGAAATATTTTATTATTCATGCTTTGCTTGGTTGATGTGCTGCATAATTAGTTTTGGGATTTAGAAAATTGCGTTCTCAAGTCTGCCATTTCCTCACAGAGTACTAAGCCCGGCCATGAGAACGTACATATTCTGTGTTTTTAGAGTCGAATGAAATTAAAAACAGAACCAAAAAAAAAAACTGGCTGAAGAATGTTTTCAGCATATTATTTTTATATTTTTCATTTAATTTATTTATTTATTAAGTATAGAAAAATTTTTAAAAAATTTAATGAAATTTTATAAATCTGTGTGTGGATAAATTTCTGTGTTCCTACATATTAAGTTTGGCAAGAACAAAAAAAAATATTTTATTGTTGAGTGATCTGTAAATGCAATTTTAAATTCCAGTAAAAATTCAATTTTGAATTAATTATATTTCCTTATAAAATGTTAAATAAAAATATTTAATACATCAAAACTAAATTCTATTAAACCAAAATCATTACAAAAACAATTCAAGTTCATTTAATTGAATTAAGTTCGGATTTAATTAAACAGTTTTATGAAAAAAAAAAACAAACAAAACCTAGAATCCATTTTCTTAAAATTTGCACAGTATCTCTCTCCGCAAGTCTGGAAAGAACCAAAGGCAAAATCAATTTTAAAAATTTCAACTGTTCTGTGCCACATTCTCACAAATTAACGGTATACAAATGGTAAGAGTAAGTATCTCTCCCTCTATCGTGTACAGGCCGTATACAAAACGAGGAGCAGGTGCCCTGCGTCATTGTAGCATTATAGCAGTGTAGCTTGTATTTTTTTCCCTCTACCGCAGGGATGGCGAACCTATGGCACGCGTGCCCAAAGTGGCACGCAGATAAATTTTCGCTGGCACGTATAATGTATTTCATTTTCATACATATGTACTGATCCAAATGCATTTTTGATATTGAAAAAATTGTGAACTCAATTCAAATGCATAAATTTTGATATTTAAAAACAAACTTCCAGATTTCTGGCGCCTTTATTCATAACGTTAAAATATAATTATATTATTTGCGTATGTAGTAGAGGTGAGCACAAGACGCTAAAATTGTACAGTATTGTATTTTTCTCATGAGCAAATACTGATTGTAGTTACAAATATAAATGAGAGTAAAGCAAAAACAGAGAACAAAAAACAACAGCACACAGAGGCCATTGTACAACATTTTAATATACAGTTGGTTCAGAGCAAGAATGATAAAATAAAGATTACGCAATCACGCAGCCTTAAAAAAGCATTTCTGCTCATGTTAGAACTCTGTTCTCATTAGATAATAAAATAATATATTCTCACTTGTTTTTTTGCTGTTACTTTGTTTAGTGTGTTACCACGACTTTTAAATTTTTGTAACCAAATTTCAGCAAAAATCTTACCAAATTTTTAAGTCCTAATTCTAATAGAAATAATTAAGAAAATTATGTTAAATCAATTATAACTATCTGTTTTTTACAATATAATGTAATATATATACTTTGATGAATCTGTCAAGATAATTTTACTTTCTGGTTATATGGGAGAAATGGCAAAATATGTAAAACCTCTATTTGCATTCACATTAATCAAGCTCATGAGTATATTTAATCAACGCACAATAGTACAAAAGATAGGTTTAATTTTATTAAAATTAATATTTTTAACGGATATTTCCTTGTATTCAATTCAAATTGTCAAACTTTGATCCGGATGCATTATCGAGGAATATTCAGTAACAAAAATCCCATTAAAAATATGTCAGCATATTATAGAAATGAATCTACATATATATAATATTTAAAATGCATGTATTTTCATTTAATAAAAATAATTTTTATTGGCACGCATGTATTTTGATTTTATAAAAATAATATTTATTGGCACGCAGTCAAAAAAAGGTTCGCCATCCCTGCTTTATCGGTACTACAATACGGAGTGCTTTAAAAGAAAAAATCGGAGTTCCTACTAATAGCATATTCCTTTATACGACTCGTACCTTACTGTGGTATCGTCCTAATATCAACAATTGTATTTGTTTAAGTACCCATTCATCTGGATATGGTTGTCAACGCTTAAGATGATTTTTCAATGAAAATTGTTTTGCCAACTGTTAAAGTTCCTGTTGGAAGACCCTACAGATATATAAATATCTATCTGATTTGATCAGAGTAATCAAAAAACGAAAGTCTCCCTTTTTACTGCTTACTATTACAGATCATGCTTTCCAAAGCAATTTAATAACTTGAATGCATTTTAATCTCTTTTAATGTATTTTATATCTCAACCGAAAGTTCTGAACACACTAACGTAATATACCAGTATGTGTGAAAGTATTTGTGAAATAATTTTTTCTTATGCACCACATGTGCTAAAATTATAAACAAATAAACATTCTCCACAGAGACACAAGCAAAGAATTTAATTATACTCTAGAAATAAAGTTTTATTCAAATGGCAAACAAACCAGTGCAAAAACAAACTTTGCATTAGAGTGCATTTGCTGCATCATGCTGACGACGACTACAATGGGAAAAGAAAACTCAGTAATATTTTAAAATATGGTGGTACCCAGAAAAAAAAAATAAATAGATTTTAAATATTCCACACAAGAACACGATTTATTTGTTCTACAAAATTTTAAATACAAAAAAAAAAATTAAATATTTTTGTTCTCTTTTGAATTTACGAGAATGTCTTTTTTTACGTTCATGTTCTTGGCATAAATTTAATCCAAATGCCATCTCTGGCAGCTGTTAAAAATGTCGTTGTTGACATTTCTAATGGTTTCTCTTTAAAATCGTCAGCCAAATGCACTGAAAACTGGGACAAGAGAGTAACTAAGCCAGCTTTCGTTTGAGCCAAACCGAAACGACCCCCTAAAAATGAATAGTTTGAAATAAAAAGTATAATAAAAAAATACACTAAACAAAAAATAAAGAAAAGAAAGAAAAAAAGGAAATTTTAGAAAGGAAAAACATACCAGGACACATACGCGGGCCTTCACCAAAACCCAGAAATGAACAATTGGGTCTGCTTTCCTTGGCAGCAAGAAAACGTGTTGGCTTAAAGGTGTATGGATCGGGATATAAATCGGCATCACTAAAGTGATAAAAAAGCATAAAAAACTCGGACACTTTTATACAACATACAAATCGTTTATTTTTAACCACAAAATAAAAAAAGATAAATTAAAAAAAAATATTGACTTTGAATTTTTTGAAAAATTTGAAATATATTGCCTTGTACATATTTTTAGTTGGGTTTTTTGGTTTGTACTAAATGTGATATAATTCTCATTTAGTCTATAACTATTTGAATATAGACATTTGTAGTTTTGATTAACACCTTTGAGAAAAAATCTCCTAACGAGTCTCTTAAGCAGAGACGAAATGGCCAGTAAGCAATGCTTATATCCATAGGTAATATATTTTATATCAAATTTTATTTTAATTTTAAATTCCTTAAAAATTTAAATACATAAACCAGAGTTTACCGCAAAGACCTTAATTTTTCAGTACTACTCTTAAAAAAATTTAGAAATTTAGAAAGTTACAAAACATGCCTTGTAATATCATCTTCTCTCAGCTGTTATTTCTTGTCATGATAAGCTCTGTGGATTACATGACTAACTGATTAGTTTTTCAACGAAAAAATTTTAAACAATTGCCAGAAGTGATTTAATCATTTAAGCCGTAATCGACAAAACGAACAGAATTTAAAATCCAAAGCCAACACAAAAAAAAATTTCATAAAATATTTAAATAAAAAACTTACTAATGTACTGCTTTTACAGGTACTATAAATACCATTCCCTTTGGTACTTTAAAAACCTTGCCATTTTCATGTTGAGCTGCTAAATCAAATGATTTGGTGCAGTGTTTTAATAAAGCTGCCATTGGTGGATGAAGACGCAAAGTCTCTTAACAGTTAAAACGTTAGGCATCACCATCAGATTGTAAAAAAATTAAAATAAAAAAGTTACATGGAAAAAGATTCATAATGAATTTTAATTAAAATATTTGCAGTATCAACTAAACATTTTAATTTATTTTAGCCCAACGACCAACAGATTATTTTATCATATTAATTAAAATATTGATATTGAAAATATTTTTAATTAACGTCTTAAAAACATCAATTACAAAATTTTATTGCAAATAAATAAAATAAAAAATTAACTAAAAATTTATTTGGCCACATTTATAAGTTTAATTTAATTAAAAACAAAATGAAAAAATTATTAAATTTTTAATCAAGTTAATTAAACAATTTAATAAAATAAAACTCACAAAATAATTAAAATTTTGACCAATACAGAGAAATGAAAATTAGGTTAATGAATATCAATCCAACACCATTATTTATCACATTAATGAAAAATATTTCTAATTTATTTTTTAATAATATAAGTATAAAGTAAAAAATTTAACTGAACATAAAATTAAATAATAAAAAAGAATTAAGGATTTTAATTAAATAAATTAATTCTTTTTTAATCAATTAAATAACACAATTAAACAAAAATTACAAATTGTTTCTTTCAATTAAAATAGTTGTAGTGCTGATTGAATTTTTAATTGATTTTAGAACAACTAATAAATTTTTCATATCAAATAAGAAGTTTAAATTGAAAGCATTTTGAATTAAGTTTGTAATAATAACAAATAAGAAAGAAAAGATTAAAAGAAAAATTATTAAAAATTTTATTGAATCAATTAAAACTAAATCATGGATTAATTGAAATTTTAAATATTTAACAGAATTAAGAGTATGACACATAAAACGTATTTTTGTTTGACTTGTGACTATTTTCACCACTTTTTGAAAACACACCAAATTTCAATTAAATAAATGAAAACAATTAAATGAAATTAAAATCAATTAACTCCGCAATTAAAATCTAATATGAAATATCAAACTCCTAATTAAATAAAACACATCAAAATTATTTTGAACTTTACCATATAAAGATGCTTCGAAGTACGTCATCTCTTGCAATGCATCGTAGCATACTACACCATTATAACGCTTTAAAACTTCATCAATTTCCAATATTACTTTATGTTGTTCTAAAGGATTTATGGCATACTATAAACGGACAAAAAAAATATAATAAAACTTTGACTCTTTATGGAAAAAAGTGTATTTCACCTCATACATGGCAAATGCCATTAAAGATGAAGAGGTTTCAAAACCTTCCAGTAGAAATGTGCCACAGTGACCAACAATTGTATCCCTGTTTATCGGTTCATTAAGTTTTCGTTTATTTTCAATTAACCACTGGATAAAATCCAAATGTTCTTTTTTTCCACCATCGCCACTATCCTCGTTATCATCTAAACGTAATTTCAAAACGTTATTTATAATGGATTTTAGCCATATCGCTACACCATCTGGTATGTAACTGAAATAGAAATTTTATTTCGTTTTCAGAATCATTTCACATGATAACCGTTTGTATTATTGCATAAAGTACAAAATACTTACACATAGTTTATGAGTTTGCCTAGAGCAGGCGAGAAAAGTAGAGCAGTTGTTTCTAGCAAACTTAAGGGTTTGGGCAGAAACAAATTCTCCACTAGTTGTGTGAATTCCGAGTTTTTATTGGTAAAGGATTGTGCATCCAGACCATAAGCTGATGAGGCCACAACATCCAAAGTGAATTTCGAAAATAACTTTTCGTATATGAAAAAGTAAACAGATTTTTTCTTTTTCAAATAACATTTCTAAATGCATTTTAATGTAAAAAAAAATATTCAAATAATAATACATACCTACCTAATTAATTAAAAGCAAATAATTTGTATTACTTAGCAGAACATTCAAACATTTTAAGGAGAAAAAATAATTTACTTTTTGCAAAAGTTGTCTTTAGTTATACTCAAAAGCCAGTTACATAAAAAATTTTATATGCTTGTGATTAATTGAACTGTAGGGTATACACGCATAAGAAACCAATGCTGACATACATACATATGTAGCTTTTTAAAAGCCAATTACAATGAAATAATGAATGATCAGGAGAAAAGCGCCACCTATTGGGAAGTAGCAGATAACAGCTAAACCTACTTAGTGAAGGCACTCAATACACAATCAACATGCAACTGCTGTTAATCATTCAAAGGTGATGGTATAACACTGGCCTTTAAATAATCAATTCACAGCAATTGGTTTCATTCCTAAGGCGCTTAATAATAACATTAGAAAAATATATATGCATGTACTGTCCTTTCCAAAAAATTTCAGTATAATGCACAGCATTTAGTAGGGGTATACACCTGAGCATTGGTCTCGAATAAAAAAAAATATACAAATTAATGGGAATCATAAAAGGGTAATTAAGCCTGTATTTGTTTTTTTATATATATATACTAGTTAACCCGGCAAACGTTGTTCAAATACTTTTGATGCTCTTCACCGAACTGCAAAAGTCAACATCGATATGAGCAATCAATGTCTGCGTTACTAATAATTTTAATAAATGATTATACGCGATTTTCGGTACTCCATTTTGATAGTTGGGGATAGGTAGAAATAACCCCTGTATCGCCCCCTCCTAGTACTTCTTAAAAAAAAAACGTAAACCAAATATGCTCTACGGTACGCATATCTATCCAGTTAAAATTTTATCGACTTTGGTAAGTTATTTAGGTGAGGCATTAATTTCCTCTTGGGGCGGGCACCTTAACATTTAGGGGTATGAAAAATAGATGTGAAAACTTACATTTGTTAATCTAAAGTTGTATTAAGACACCACAAAAATTTAATCAAAATCAGTTTGTTAATTGGGGATAGGGAGAAACAACCCTTGTACCGCTCCCTCTGAGTATTTAAAAAAACGTAAACCATATATGCTCTACGGTACGCAGATCTATCTAGTTAAAAATTTCATCGAAGTCGGTATGTTATTTAAGTAAGGCATAAATTTTTCCTTGGGACGGGTCTTCTTAACATTTAGAGGTATAAAAAATAGATGTTGACCGATTCTCAGACCTACCCGATATACACACAAACACCGCGACATGAGAATTTTATATATTAGATGTATATAGCTATATATATGTATGTATATATGTGCCCATAATTGTGAATGTTATCTTAATTATATATTTCTTGTTGAGAGATATATATTTACGGCCGTATGTATAATGAGCGGGCAAGTTTATCACCCGCTATAGACTGATATCATTAAAACTTTTTGTACCTTCTATTTGATAACTATAGGGCAGGCAAATATGCTACGAATTAATAAATATTTTTTTTAGAAAACGCAGACAAATGAAATATAAATTTATGTTTTTATATTTAAAGTTAACAATGATACGTCCGTGACTTTTAATAAGGAAACCTAATCGACACCAATATGCGTTAATTTATTTAATTATTTTTCTTATTATTTTTGTCTACTACCTTTTAAAGTAAACAGTAAACAGCTGTCGGAATTAAAGTTTATGTTAAAAAATATGTGCTTATACGTTGAAAGTCGGTTTGTACCTGACACTGTACAAATTATTAAATTATTGCTTTTCACAAAAGTAAACTTTTGAGAACCTCAAAGTACGAATAATATTTTTATGGGCCCCTATATATTTATGTTTTTAATTATATTAAAAAAATTAATAAATTTAATTTTTAATTGTGGAAGCATACAATTCGTACATTTTTGCTATTCGTGTAAAACTGAAAAACCTAGGCAGACTCAAAGACGAATTCGGTTGTCGTCTTCTTATTATTTACTCTACACTGTATTATGAGTTTTTAATAATTTGATTATTTTATTTTATTGTATCAATAATTTTCGTTGACCTTATTTTTGAATAAAATATAAACTTTTTGTTAAACTTCGGGTCAATTAAAATAATAATTATTTCGATATTTCGCTACTGCTCTGCGTAGCTTCTTCAGTAAATATTTATATTATTAATATAATGTTTATAAAATTATAATGTTCTGTTTTTTCAAATTTTTAATTTTGACAACGTTCGTAATTCACACTTAATTAATTCCGAATAATTTTGAAATTATAGCCACTAACTGAAAGAAAATTTTTTAACGATATCGCTAAAGCTACAATGAATATTTTTTTTTTTTAATTTTATGGTGTGAAGTATTTTTTCTAAATCTTGACTTAAACCACTTTTATAGTTACAAAACCAAATATGTAGTTTAAATAAAATTGTTTCTACATACTCTTATTTTAAATGTAAAATATTTACAATCGTTTAGATTCAGCTATTTTTGATATCAAACAATAGCAAAAAAATATATTTTAATGCCCGTATTCATAAAAAATAAAATTGGTTTATAGAGTACCTATTTGACATATTTCTATAGATTAATTGTCAAATAATCAATTAATAAAACTGTTTTATTTTTTATGAATACGGGCATAAATATTTATTTTGTGCAGAGTAGGAAAAGAAACAAAACAAAAACGTTTGATTTCATTTTGTTGTGTTCTTTAGAATGAGTAAAACAAAAACAAAACAGAAACAGTGAGAACGATTGTCGATTTTGTATATTGTTTTTGTTTTGAGTACTACAAATACACTAACTCAAATGTGCGTAGGTACAACAAAAAATGAATGAAAAGAAAAAGAAAAGAAAAAGAGAAAAAGGAGCAATTTATACGAATGTAACGAAATAACATAGCAAGCACAAGAGCGAAAAGGTAATTGTTTCATTTGCGCTCTTTCTCATTTAGAAAGTATTTGTTTTGGTTTTGCTCATGTACAATATCATTGAAAAAATTTTGAAAAGTGTATGACTTTGTTGTAACGTTTGCGAAATGTTTTGTTTGTTTGCCCACTCTGATTTTGTATATCAACAACTTGTAGACAATGAATCAATAGGTATTGGGTGTAGAGACTTGCTGAAGATGGACGTGTTGTGTAACAGTGTACAGTTGTCAGATACATTAAGTTAGTCATTCATTCATACATATATGAGGTATAGTTATAGTCGTACTAGTCCATTTTAGCATTAATATTAATATTTTGTAAATACATATGTAATATTTTCGTTGGGAAAGGGTGGAAGGAATTAGAATTTAGTTTCTCATTTTCTTTTTTGATTTAAAAATTAATTTTTTTTTTTCTTTTTACATAAAATAGCTAATCTTGAAAGTGTTTCAGAAAAAAGGCTTTTGAGAAACACTTAAATACATTTGTTTATTTAAAAATAAAACCTTTTCTGTTAACGTATTACCTATTATGTTTTAAAAATTATGCAGTCATTCAAAACTTTAATGCATTCACCCACTTTAGCTTTTCGTTTTTTTGTTTTTTTTTTGTTTTTACAGTGCAATGATTATTTCTAATTACTACTTATTATAATGCTATACATACATACTTATAGAGAGCTCCCTCAAAAATATTATTCTTAAAAATAAATTCACTTTTTTCAGTACTCACATCTTTGGCTTCAAAACAATTTGTTTTCATATTTTCCATAACGTATGCATTCAGTTTTTTGCAAACATTCTCAATATGGGGAAATGAAGATTTAACCTTAAACAGAATAAAGGATTAGAACCCTCACAGGCATACAGAATAATATTTGTAAAAATACAAGTTTGGTTGGTTCTGTGTTGGTATTGATTTTATAAGTATGCACACAACTTACTTTGTTGGGCGTAAATATGGGTACAATTTCATTACGCATATTGCGCCAATTTTCTCCCTTGGCAATAAATGGATTACACATCGCTACTTTATCACGTTTTTCATGTACCCATAAAACATTATCCTGGAAATATTGAAAACTGCGTATCATTACCTCCTTAAGCATATCGGGACTACGCAATAGTATACAGGGTTCATTAAATAGTCGATAAATACCAATATACGGTAAATGAGAGTATTTACTAGAAAACATACCACAGAGACAGAATTCATCGCACACATATGCATGGCAACTTTATTCATTATGTTCTACTTACTTGTAGATATCCTCATATACATCACCATAATGTTGACGTGCAATTAGAAAACTCAACATATTGCCAACAATTGGTAAACCTTGGGGTCCTTTAATGCCATGCCTTTTCCAATAGCTGCACTTCCAAGCAAAATGTAAAATGACGAAAATAATTACTAGTGCCAGTATGGAAAACATTTGCAGAAAATTGTGAGTGAAAACGTAACTGTGATGTTTACTTGAGCTCTTTTGAATTCTTACTACTTGCATGCCACTACATATCTCATACAATATTGTAATTTTAATACAATAATTGTACAAAATAGATGCTTTACAGTAGGGCGGTACAAGTTGGCATTTTTATTTTTATTTTACTTAAGAATGCCAACAACTTTTGAATATAAGATATGAAGTATGATTAACATATAAGCTTTTAATTAAGCTTTAGGTCGATTAAATAATTATTTTTTCGATATTTCGCTACTTCTCTGCGTAGCTTCTTCAGGAAATATTTTTTATTTTATTAAATAATTATATATAATTAAAAGCTTATATATTAATTAATAATAAGGTCAACTAAACTTATTAATACGATACGAAGTATGTTTTTAAATTAAATTCTGGTTTTAATCTATAAAGTAATGTGGCCTGAATTGATCGTTACATTAAAATACTTATCAAGGAAACTAATAATTTTATTTTAAATGTTTACCGACCTATTGTAAATGAATACTTTAAATTGTAAGTGATGTGCCTGCAACACGACATTATTTTATTTTTTTTTAATCTTTCTTAATATTATATATTGTATTTATTATTGTTATTGTTTTTAAATTAAATTTTAATCTCATAAACATGCAATAGAAGCAGTATGATGCCTGTCTAATATATTATTTTAATGTGAATAAAATTTATCAAAATACATATGCATTTACATATGTGCATACATACAGTAGCGAGCAAAAGGGAGCAAATGCTTGGAAGTTAAATAGGAAATACCCTCTAAAAATAAAAGTACTCAAGCAAATAAAACAAAACTTCTTGCATTTATAATATGTTCTTAAAAATAA
Organism: Metopia argyrocephala; assembly: GCA_963576795.1. Taxonomy (NCBI): domain Eukaryota; kingdom Metazoa; phylum Arthropoda; class Insecta; order Diptera; family Sarcophagidae; genus Metopia; species Metopia argyrocephala. Next base: position 3,403,799 of record OY756208.1, read on the forward strand.
GCACTAACAAAAATGTTTATTACATCAATTTAAATATAAAAAAACCAAAATTTTAAACTAAGTATTTCATATTTGCTCGGTTTTGCACGTTTTTCTTTCCATGACAGTTCTTATAAGTCTTAATATTTTGTCCACAAGCCTTTGTTTTTTATAACGCTATTAATACGCTTAGGCATACTTTCTACAAGATCTTGAATAATTTCAGGCGGGATTTGGTTCCACTCGAGCTGAGTACGTTGCCATAATTCTTCCAAGTTTTTGGGAGCATTTTGGTATTTTCCTAACTTCTTTTTCACTATTGCCCACAAATTCTCTATTAGATTTAGATCTAGATCTCTATTGGATTTAGATAACTGAAACTCTTGTTCTGACAACCACTTCTTAACAATTTTAGCGGTGTGCTTCGGATCACCGTCTTGTTGGAAGATAACTTCCTTTTGTGGGTAAGAGCTTTTATCTACAAAATCTGGCAAATTCGTCTGCAGTATATTGAAATGATCCTCCTTTCTCATTATATCATTTATGTTTACGAGTGGGCCCATTCGCCAAAACGTAAAGCATCCCCACACCATCAAACTGCCTCCACCATGTTTAACAGTCGGCTTTACGTGATGCCTTTGGATGCTCTCTGTTGGTCGCCGCCAGTAATAACTTAATCCGTCTAACTGAAAACGGTTTATTTTGACCTCGTTCGACCAAATCATCCTCTTCCAGTCATCGGATGTCCAATTTTTATACCTTTTGGCAAATGCAAGGCGTGATTTTATATTCTTATCTGATAAAGCCATCTTTTTTCTTTTTGATGGCTGCTTTGTAACCTATTCTGTGAAGTGCTCTTCGCTCGGTCCACTCACTGACGTCCTTGTTTAGGATCTCCGCAACTCGTTTTGGTGTCACTGAACTGTTATTTTTCATTTGTCTTATCATAAGACGAGCGTCAGAGTCTGATAAAATTTTTGTCCGTCCTCCAACTTTTCGTTTTTGAACTACATTACGCCTCATTTCACGTTAACTACTGTACGTTGGCTAATACTTAAAACTTGGAAAATTTCCCGAGAAGATTTTCCACTTTCAGCCAGTGGTACTACACTATTTTCGAATTCTGTACTAATTTTTTTCATAATTTTAAAGACTGAGCGATACTTTGAACACTTTTACTTAAAAACACCTTTTTTGCGACTTATATCAAGTGAAATTAAACCAGAAAGAATAAAACGTGATACACAAAAAAAAGAACGGTAATTTATAACTGTTTTTAGTCATTGTAGAATTTCTTTTTTCAAGTAAACAAAACGTGCAAAACTGAGCAAATAATGAATTATTTATAATTCTGCCTCTTTCTCGTTTGAATGGATGTTTTAAATACTCGTTGTTATTTTTTTCAAAGAGAACATAGTCATTTATAAATATAAGAACTTTTATGTTATTTGCTTGCATATTAGCATTTTAACCAATATTTTAATACTAAATTGCCCAACATTTGCTCACTTTTGCTCGTTACTGTACATACCTATATATGAAATTAATTATACACCATTATACGAGTAACTTTGTTATGCGTAGTGGGAGTATTCTGTGTTCATGCTAAAGTTCGTAATTCTTTATAAATCAGTTTAAGCAAGTTTATATTTTGGAACCACATTTTAAGATTCCAACTTTACGGTAGTACCATCCTCATATAATGTCAATATTTATTTATTAATGCTTTCAACATAGTAAAAGTAGTAGTCTCCCAACTTGATCTACGAGTAAATAGCTTCATGGCCTATACTAACCACTAGATAAAAAAAAGGCGGAATTGGACAAATGGGCTTGGTAACTTTCATATTAAATTTGTATATATCCTGATTATAAAAATAGTGAAAGTTTCTAAATTTGTTATAAACAGCATCAGTGCTCATATTCACGATTACTCAACAAGTGGGTGATGCCGCATGTTTAGAGTAGATTAGCTTAGCCATCACTAACTGATACCATGTTATATAAAGACGTTATCATACTACTAACAACAATATCAACAAAATTATCAGTAAAATGCAGATGAGAATAAAGATGATTAAATTGTGCTAAACTACTTAAATGGAATACAAATTACATACAAAACACAATAAAATGAAAACAAAATAAATCACATCGAAAATGAGTGATCGTGTATTTAATTTGTGTACTATCGTACACGTAAAAGCAGATTGCATATCAAATAATTAAATTAATTTGAATGGAATAAAATATTACTTTATTTCATATTTTTTTCATTTCTATTTAATTTTATCGTATGCAATGCCTGAGTACAGAAAAAAACCGATATTTTGTACGATTATAAACAAAAGTTTTGATTTTTATTTGATAAACATTTTCTTAATAATTCTGTTTAATTTTTTGTTTTTTATTGAATATTATTGAGGAAATAATGTTAATCAAAATATAGCATGTTTGTTTCATTAAACTAATAAGAATTTTCAATAAATTTTTTTAATTGAGGGAAATTGAATTTTAAAGATATTTCTATTTTATATTTGGGGGATTCAGTTGGTCGTTTTAAAGTCATACATGATAAAAAAATAAAGCGACAAAAAATGATTGCTGTGAACAACCCATCCTAGTTTAGTATATTATTTTTCATTTTATTTTATTTTTTTATTTTTATTATTTTTTATTTTTCAATTTATGACAAAATTATAAACATAGGTTTAAAATTCTTATTGTTTTTTTGACTTTTTATGCAAAGATCAACAACAAACTTTTTAATCTATTTCAAAATTTTATGATATTATGACAATATGACTTCATAGGACACCGTTTGAATACCCCAATTATTTTATTTTAGTTCTCACATCTAGTTTTCTGACTTTTAGTATTTAATAATTTAAATAAATTTTCAATTTATCCAATTAAGCCTTTTAATTGATATTATTAAAAAGCAATTACAAATATTTTCAATTAAAACCTTTTTATATTTTAAATATTTTCTGTATGAGCCTATCAAGCCCATCAGATACCACCAAAGAGTGTTTAATGCAACTGAATAGGGGACTTGTCTCCTCTTAGTAAATGGGTACTATTGCGTTAAAATTCAATCATATTGAAAGCTAACACTGATTTAAATAATATCATAAAGATTGTTTTCAATCAACCTTGAAAAAGAAATATCGTTAGAAATGGTGTTACCTCTACTTGATTGATTACCAATACGAGCCGCATTACCCTTTACTTCAATTGCTGAGAAAATTTCTAATTACTGATCTTTAACTAAATTTCCGTCAGAGAACAAACACAGCCTTTTACGTTATTGAAGTGAAAGCCTTTACACCACTTTAATCTCTTAATGACGGAAACTATTGATAATGATTGAGGAGAACTAGGCAACTTGGTTCTACACCAAGCGAAACGGTTGGTACCGATAGGCTAAGTTAAACTGCAAAAGTTAAAACTAAAAAAATCTAATATTGTTAAGATAGTGGTCTTTATATCGGGGCAATGTTACTAGGGATATCATCTCAATAAACTGCAGAGACGTACTCACGTCTCCTGAGAAAAATTGAGTACAAGACTAAAATACTAATTACAACTAGTTTACATATCTTCTTCCTATTGAGAAATTTATTTGACATCATTCGGAGAGCGAAGAAATTGTCTTTTGAAAATAGCTTTTATCCTTCCCATTTATATAGGGAGCACTTCGATCGAATGGTAGTAGTTGACGACTATTTTCTGTGATAATTGATTAGCAATTATCATATGGGTCATTATTCTTGAGTGCAGTAGGACACAAAAGATCCTCTGAGTCGCAGTCTTTGCATTAATAATGAGACTGTGGACATATGTACTTAAAATTAAGTATTGTTTTAAGTACATTCAATAGTAGATTAAAGCGAAAATCCAAGACATTTAAAACTAATGTTCACTTTTTTTACTTCTAAAATGTAAAATTGGTTTAAAATTTTAAGGGCGGGAAAGGTCATAAAAACACAAAGAATTGTTATCAGCAGTGGTAAATAATAATGTTTGAATATCCGTCTGTATTAAAATTTCATTTATTTTTATAGTATTTTGTCTGGAAATTGGAGTACTCTACGTATGTCTAATATCTACTTAAGCTTTATTGAATATGTATATATATGTACATATATTCGTCCAATTTCATTTTATTTTATTTTTTTGCTATTTCTTTCTTGTTGCAGAAACACTTTCACGTTTATGTTGTAAACGTTCAACTTCCTCTTCTAGTGGAAATATTTACAACGGACGTCCTCACTTATATTGCATGCGTTTTGCAACACTAAAGACTACACTACAGGATAATGATTCCTGTAATGGCTGTAGTAGTTTTTGTAAAAACGATTCCTGTAGTAGTAGCTGTGGCAATGCAACGACAACTTTAACGAACTTAAGTCATAGCAACTCAAATATGACAACAACATCAATGGCATTAACAACTTCATCATCATCATCATCATCGACAGCAGTAACAGGAAACGCGCCAGTAACAGCATTGACATTCAACTCGACCAAGTATCGTTATCAGATGCAACAACAATTGCACGACCATCATAATCATCATTATCAGCAATCTTTTAATAATCATGGCCGTTGCTATTGCATGCAACAGGCTTTGCCACAATTTAATAACAAAACGGATGCCAAGAAATCATTTGGGAATAAAAGAACTTTAAAGGTCACTGAGTCAGTGTTGAGAAGGTAAGGGACAACAGAAGGAATGTGTTTAACATTTGGAAATATTTCAATGAAATTACTATAAGATTCTGCATCGTAATGTTTAGAGGAAAATTTGTTTGAAATTTTATGTAGAAAATTTATTTCCTAAAGTGATGTGGGAAATTGAAAATTTCCTTTTTTTTTTAAATGGCAGTTTACTATGTCGACGTAAGTTGTAAAAAATCTGAATCAAGTTTTTAGTAATTTATAGAAAATTATTTACCCAAATAATGGTTTTAGAGGTTTATGTCACAATAATAATAGTTTTAGGTTTTTAACAGTTTGACTATTATTATTTTGACATAAACCTCCAAAACCATTATTTGGGTAAATAATTTTCTATAAATGAGGACAGATATAGAAAGCTGAGATAATTTCCTTTAAAATAATCCCTCTTCCAGCGTTACAGGTCAACTATTCACCAATTGCAATGAATACTTCCAAAAAATAGCATTATTTTTGGATGACCTAAACACCAAATTTTCTCTTAAAAAACCGGAAGCTCGATTTTGATTTTAGAACCATGGTTTCTTTGGAAAAAGTTCTTAGAATTTCTCGTAGATTACGACCTTGCTATACGCTTTGTCACGTTTTTCGGTCCCGAACAAATTGACCCACCCTAATGCCTATATGGTAAAAATTAAATTTCTTATTTCTTATTTTTATGTTTTAAAAAACTTATTGTCTGTGTACTTGAAACAAAAAATTTATTTTTTTTTTTTTATTTTTTTTTTTTATTTTTTTGTGTTACAGGAATAATATTGCAAAGAATTTGGAGAGCAAAAAACGTGTCGTTAAAATGCTTTTTGTATTGGTGCTGGAATTTTTCATATGCTGGACACCCCTCTATGTTATCAACACAGTGGCCATGTACATTGGCTCAGCCATATATGAATACGTTGATTACAAATCCATTAGTGTTTTACAGTTGTTGGCCTATTCATCATCCTGTTGTAATCCAATCACCTATTGTTTTATGAACGCAAATTTTCGTCGTGCATTTTGGGACACATTCAAAGGTATGCAATGGTGTGGTAAATATTTTCAGCGCAAACGTTCAACACCTTCAAATGGCACAAATTTATGTTTGACGGGCAGTATACGTGTTAACAGTTGCACTGTACAAACAGTAATTGACAGTCCACGCCTCTAAAATTATTACGAATTAATTAATACACTGAAATCTGAATTTTTGTAATATAAAGCTTCATTCGAGAGATACAAAGGAGTTTAAATGCATTTTTTGCTGTATTTTTGTGGCAGCAAACCAAAAAAAAAAAACAAAAAAAGCGTTTTACTGTGAAAAATCGTAATAAATATTAAATGTTTAAAAAAAAATGTTTACATCACACTGTATATTTTTTTTTCTCAAATTTTCTCTAAATGGTTTTTTTCATTGTAATTTAAATAATTGAAATTTGTGAAATTGTAAAATAAATAATAAATTTAAAAAATTAATCGATAACTGTAAAAGAAATTTTATTTTTACTGAAGTAAGGAACAATAAACACGTAAGTTTGACAGAGAGTAATAAAGCATAGTTCAAATATTTGACCCTATTTTACTCGAGAAATTAACGACATATTAAAATTTTTTTATAAGATTTTAATCAAATATCCGACGTTTACTGTAGACGACAGTTTTAGTCACCATGTTTGTAGTGAAAATTGTTTGCTACCAATGTCCACATATCATATAGATATTAATTTACTTTAGCATACGTATTTTTATTTTATTTACTTACTTACTGTCTATGAATTCTACCTTACAAACAATTACAAAAGGTATAATATACACAAAATTCAATAAAAACTATAAGCATAGAAACACCTATGAATAAGTATGGTAAGTATTTGCTAACCTTTCCAATAAATGTATGTTTAAGAATTTTTGTGTGTCCTGAGGACACTACATTTTTTTCCTTATAAAAATAAAAATTTTTTCGTCTGGTTATGTGTTGGTAATGTTTATCAAAAATAAACTGGTAAATGTGGAAGTGTACACTGTATTTCAAAATTATTGTATCAGAAAATTTGTAATATAAAGAGGGGTTTTGTCATGAGTTCAAACGCTAATGCATTGATTTAATTTGACAAACTTTGAAAAAGGTAAAACAATCAATGACAAACAGTGAAAAAGGTACAAATACACTAATGAGCCGAAAAAAACCTCCTTTTCTTTACATTCCGCCTTTCTGAGCTTATTTACAAGCTTAAAAATTTTTTACAAAAAAAAGAGTCTATTCCAGCACTGTAATTATCTTGTAAACAAATATATCTTTTAATGGCCTATTCTTCGTTGAGCAAAGTGTATAAAACTTATAAGAAACTATGTCGAAAAATTTAATGATCTTATATCTTTTTAAAACACTAAAATTCGGTAGATCGGCTAAAGGCATAACGTTACTTCAGCAAAAATATAAAACTGTATTTGCTGAGCGTCATTTCTTTTCTTATTCATTGCACTCGTCTTTGGAACCAAATCCCAGGAAAAATTCAATTAATTTGCAACGCGAAAAGTTTTAAAATAGAGCTTTCAAAATGTATTGCTTGCTTATAATTTTAATAGAATGTTGAAATGTGATGTGCAAGCTTTATTTTGATTTTAATTTTTTTTTTTTTTTAATTATATTCTTTTTAAATTTTATATATTTTTAAATTGGTTTAATTAGTTTTTTATATACGTAATTAAATTATTTTTTTATTGTTAATTCAATCATTTAATTTTTAATGTTTGTACTTAAATATCTGCCTCATACTCATTAGCACTTTAAATTATAAGATAACTACCTTGTTGTGCTATATTCTATGATATATATAAATAAATAAAAAAAAAATAATATGCATTATCCCCTAACCCGTGTTTCATTAAAAAAATAAGAAAAAAAGCTAGGAAATTATTGATCCGCATTTTTAAAAATTTTAAAGAAAGCCTGAAAATAGGTCACATAATTTCGTACCTAATTTATACACAGAATTTTAGCATACCTTAAGGGCTTAAACTATGGTACTGTAGAGCATAAGCTAAAAATTTTGTTTTTTTTTTAATTTGCACTAAAATATATTTGTATTATTTTTCTTGACCTTTTTATTAATTTTATTATTAGTCAAGATAATTTTGTTATTGTTTTGTCACATACAAATATATATTCCTGATGATGCTACGCAATGAAGTAGCGAAATATCGTAAAATAAATAATATAAATATTTATTCGACCTTAAGCTCAAATAACTTAACTAATAATAAAATTGTACTAAAATATTCAAAAATTTATTTCAATTATTTTATAACCTTCTTATTAAATTATTTCAAGTTTATTCTTCCAGACAACAACTTTTCAATTTCTAACACTTTAATTTCAACAGAAATAATTTTCATTTTACATTTTAAGAAATTCAAAAGCTTTAAGGCTTAAACACAAAAGAACACAGAATTAAAGCTTCATAAACGATTTTCTCTTTTCTGTTTTTTTTTTCTTTGGTTAACTTATAACATTTTGTTTTTTTCTTTTTTTTTTTTTTTTTTTGTTATACCAGTGGACATTTTGAATTATGAAAAGAGAGAATGTTCTGTTTGCAATAAAACTTGAAAAACTATTAGCCATGTGTTATAAGTGTACCAGGAAAATATGAAAAGAAATTTTGACAATAACTTTGATAAAAGAAAAAACAAAACATATTTTCTTCTATTATTTTCTTCTAAACGACTCTTAGAAGTCACATTTCCTAAAATTAGGGAACGAGCAATTTACAGAAGTTGATTATCCATCAAACTATCACTTTTGAAATCAAAGCAAGTTTTACGTGTTCGGCAAAAGCTACTGCCAACATGTGAAGATAAGAAAGGACCATTTCTGGAATTATAAAATATATTGTCATTTCGACTTTTGTTATTAGCACTTAAAATTGTTTTAATAAAACTTTGTTTGTGCCAATAAATGTGAAAGCGGTCTAAGTCATATTTTATTGTTTTGAAATGAAATGAATTACAATAAGGGAGATATTATTTTATTATTTTTTTAGTCTTCATTATAGGAAATTTATAATGAACACGAAATTTTGTGTTTTAGCAGAAAATATAAGTTTTAAGGTTTAAGTGGACATAAAACATCCTATAAAGGAACTGAATGGCCTATAATTTGGAAGAAGGAATTCAGAATTATGAGTTTTACTTCAAGCAGTAATTTTAATGGAATAATTTATGACCATTTACTAATTATTTTTAAAAAGTTACACATTTTTATAATTTCCTAAAATTTTGCAAAAAAATAAAAAAATAAAATTAATTTAAAGGTACAAGTAAAAGTAAACAGCATTACTCCCAGCAGAAAATGTTTTTGATTTGGAATCAATAAATCAAATTGTAAGCTATATTGGAAGCACTATATTGTTTTTTATACATTAAAGCTTCCAAATATGCTGCAGCATAAGGTATTATTTGTGATTTTGTTATACTAATTGCTAAATTTGCATTTCTTTTGCATTTTAGCGGCTCATTTCATATAAAAATCATGCATTATTATTATTGATACGCACGAGAAAGTGATTGTTTACAATTTCTCCCTTACAAAATATCTTACTGGTAAGCACTATTTTCTGCTGGGACTGTTGGTATATAACAGAAGTATATCACTTATATAGTTAAGACTTAACGAGGGTTTACTTTAGACAGTATAAAACCTAAAATAAATCAATCTGTTTTAAAATAATGTGGTGTTTAATGAGTGTTAAAGTTATTGCCTTTAATTTTGACTTAGGCCACTTTCATAATTATGGGCACAGATATAAGTACGTGATATTTATATTCTACTAACATTTAACATCCACTAGAGCTGTGTCGGTCACGAACGAACGGGTTAAATTGAACGAATCAGTCAATTGAACGAAGTGGATCAGTCGTTCGTTTGGTCGTTCGGTCGTTCAATCTAAATTTCTTTTTTCTTTGTTTTTGTCGTTTGATCGTTCGGTCGTTCAATCTAAATTTCTTTTTTTTTTTTTTGTTTTGGTCGTTCGTTCGTTCGGTCGTTCAATCTAAATATGTTTTTTTCTTTGTTTTGGTCGTTCATTCGTCCAACCTAAATTTGTTTTTTCTCTGACGTGGTCGTTCTGCCGTTTAATCTAAATTTATTTTTTCTTTGTTTTGGTCGTTCATTAAACATTTATTTTGTCGCTTTTTTTATATGCATATTGTCAGTATTGCCATTTTGTTAATTTTTAACTAAAATTGGCCTTTGTTTCTTAAATGTGGAAATACGTACTTTTATTAAATTGTTTTTACTTTTTTTTTTAAATCTACAGGAACATTTGTTCTAAATATAAAGTGACAATAAACATTATTATTTTGATTATAGAATTACTTAAAACATTTTTTAAATAATATATAATAATAAAAAATAATACATCGTATTTTTCACTCTATTTTTTATTATTTTTGGAATGCATTATATAAAAAATTTTTCGTATAAATTGGAATATCATAACATCCCATTCATATAATAATAATTTATACTAATGACATGTAGTATAATTTAGAAAATAATATTCTAAATATAAATATGTACATATGTATGTTTATTTTGAAGTATAATTTGTTACAATTTTTATTTATACACATAAAATAAAAAAAAGTAAAAACAATTTGTGTAATAAAACTACGTATTTACACATTTAAGAAACGATTTCCAATTTTGATTAAAAATAAACAAAACAGCAACACTGATAACACGCATGTCAGAAAATAAGCAACAAAACAAATATTGAACGAAGGACAAAGCAAAGAAAACACAAATTTAGATTGAACGACCGAACGACCAGAACAAATGAACGAAGTGAACGATACGGATCACTTTTAATGACCGACCGAAAATTACTGATCATTTAAGTGAACGATTTTGCACAGCTCTAACATCCACCGACAGACGGGGCGATTGCTGTTGATCATTCAAGTGCGAAGGTAGAACACTGACCTTTGAGTGATCAAAAAGACAGCAACTTGTCCCATTGACATTAGGCGCTTAACATCTATCGATCTCTCTATATATTTAACATTCCAATACAATGCACTGTATGAGTAGGGGTTTACCCCTGAGTATTAAAATAAGGCTCCTTTGCATATTTCTGCAATAAAATTAGTTTATTTAGAAGAAAGTTTAAATAAATGCCAACAATTTTAATTAAAAGGTTTATTTAAGGTTTCTCAATTACTTTTTTCGTTAATACAATTAATAATTTAATTGAAACACTGTGAATAAAAATGTCTGTGCGTGCATTTTTTTGTTGTAAGTATATAAAATTAGAATTTGAATTGTATAAATTGATAGCAAACGTAGTACAAATTTGTTAATTGAATTGGTGTCTCGATCTTCAGATGGATTTCAAATGATCAAGGGTATAATTAGCCATATATATGCCGGAGAAAACGTACTTTCTTGGTCCGTCACTTTTGAATATAATGCTGCCTAGGAAATACAATTAGTTGATATCTTCTAGTTGCATGATGCATTTTCAAAATATATCGGTAATGTATGTATTCACATGTAATGTTTTGAATTAAAACGTTTATTTAGCATTTTTGTACAACAAAAATAAAAAAATATTTTGTTTTACTTTAATTTTTGTACGATTTATAGTGACAAAAGTGGGTAATACACAAAATTAGATTGAGGTGTGTTGCATAGCAAAAACACCAGTAATATAAACACAATACATGCATGTAATGATTCCACCCACATATGTACATACAATAGTAAAGTATAAAAATATGTATCACCTTAATGTGCTTTATGAGTACATGTTGTGGATAATTTCTATAAAAATGCTTTACATAGTACATGCCAATAATATGTGGAAGAACTATTCTGATTAGGTAACAGGTAATCTATTTTCTTTTCAATTCTATTTTTTTTTTTCTTTATCATTTGTAAAGGATAAAAATAAAACAGACAATACAACTGGTCAATAATAGACACCAACACACTTTAGGTAGGACACGAGTTTATGCGTGTAAAACAAAATTGCAGAAAAACGACAATAATTTCCAAGTGACGTAAAAGCTTTAAAAACTATTGAATATATACAGTAGTAGGGTTTCCAGATGGCCTTGAGTACTCTTAATTTAAAAGAATTTTTTTTGTGTTCGTAGGGAGTCAGGGAAAAAAGGCAGATATTATTTTATAGGATTATTTTAACTACATATTTAAACAAAAAAGTTTGGCAGTGTATTATTATATTTCATTCATAAATATATTTAGATTTAGATGGCCTTTTTCAACAGTATTTGGAAAAGAAAGCTCTTTTATTGATGAGATTTTTGAAAGATAAACACGCCATAAAATGTTTAAAGCAGATTTCGTTTACCAACTAAATACTTAAGATAACCATTAAAGAAACCGTTATATGTTTTATAAATAAATAGAAATAAATAAAATAGTATTTAATCGCTATGTAACCAAAACTGTATTGAAAATTTAGTGTTTAACTGACTTACTCAGGAAATTCATTTCTATATAAATGTAAAACTGCACATTAGAGTTGTTCGCTTTCCATACAAAAAAGAAAAAAAAATGTATCAGACACGTCTTAGGATTAAACATAATGTAGAAATAATTCCAAAAATTATAATTTTCTTATTTGTTTGACACACCTACAAGTACCGCCCTCTTAGTATTGTTTTTACTGTGTCGTTAGTTTTAGTCCGATCACAACATTTTGTATAACGCTCTGTAAGAGCTACAATTCTATATATTCATTTCTTTTCTAGTGACCACTCTGACATCGATTTTAGTGTATGTAAAGTGCTTAAGATATTTTTATTATTATCGCATGTATGACTAATGCTTCATACGAAATGCACTGTTTCTACGAAATTTTGAAATTTTGTTTTTATTTATTTTGAGTTTTTTAAAAAGATTAAATTTGCCCAGCTTTTATTCATTTATTTCTTCTTAACAGTAAAGCAAAGATGCCTTAATTATGAAAACTGATGACAGAAAGTCGGTTATTGTTGTTGTTGACTTTGCATAGGATAACAAGGTCAGCGCAATGCAACAATTATTTGTTCATTTTATATGCCAATCGTGTGTTTTAAAAATTTATGGGCACATATTTTGCTTTAAATAATGGTTCCACATTTACGAAATGTGTAAGTATGTGTTTGCCAGTCGTTGGTTTATACCAGACAATGTTGCCATGATAAGAGCAACACATAAGCATTTTTTCACATTTCTGCAACTCTCAGTTCTACTGTTCTAAATCTGTTGCAGAATAATTTGTCAAAACTATTGCCTGCATGCCTACATACGACAATTTTCATAATTTTTGGCAAACAATACGTATTGCTTATAGTTATGACAGCACTGACAGGTGTAAACGGAAAGTTTTAATAACACGGTGCTACAGTGAAAATATACTTGGAAAGTGACCTAGTGTACGTTGTAGGCCTTATTGAGTAGATCATAAATCAATTTTTAAAAGTTCGGAAACACCCTCAAATTTCGGAGTTATTCCGAAAAAACTATTTTCTGGTAGGTTCGAGTACTTATGAACACGTAACTCAGTTGATTTTAATCCGATTTTAAATTTTTAAACGGTTTCAGAAAGAAGAAATATGTGCCTTTTTAAATATGTACATATTTTTGTATATATATTAATTTTTTGCAGTGTTATTTTTAATTATATCTGATTTTAATTTTATTTTTTCTAAATTTTTTAACTTTGGCGCCATTTTTTTAAATTAGATTGTTTAGAAACATACGCTTATGTATATATTTCATTAAAGCTAATTTAGTTCTGAGTTAAACAAGCTTCCAATAAATAAAATCGAGTAAAAAATAAAAAAGTTATTAAGGTTTTTCGAAAGTTAAAAATTTTGCTTTTACAAATATGTATTGATCACGATACTACATTTTCTTTATTTTTTAGTATTTTAATGATATGATTATATAAATATTTTAAAATAACAGTATTCAAATTATTCTATTTAGAAATTTTGAATATTTGATTAAAAGTGCTTGCTAGACCTCTTTCGCTTGTACATCAAATCGTCTGTTTCTTGCTTAAGTGACCAGCAGTAATTTGAAATCATTCATTGAAATCTAAATGTGCATGCAGAAAATGAACTTTATGGCAATTCTCCATCCCATTTCTACATAAGTCTCACGAAATTCCTTTACTGCATCAATATAATTTTCACTTTTTTCATTTCCCAAAAAATTTTCACATCAACTAAGCTTCTCCATGCTCTTTTTTCCACACATTTAATTTCTTTGTGAATTCTTCGTCAAGCATGATTTTGCGGATTTGAGGTCCAACAAATTTATGTTTAGAAATCAATAAGGAATTGTACCTTCTTTTATTTTTGCTTCACTTATTCTTGGGAAAACTGATTTTAAGTGTAAAAAGGCATCGCTTTCCCTATCCAGACGTTTCACGAACTGTTTCATGTATCGCAATTTGAAGTGTAATGATGGCAAAATTACTTATTCATAATCATAAGACTAAAAAATGAAGAAAGTGTAGTATCTTGCTCAATACATATTTGTAAAAGCAAAATTTTTAACTTTTGAAAAACCTTAATAACTTTTTTATTTTTTACTTGATTTTATTTATTGGAAGCTTGTTTAACTCAAAACTAAATTAGCTTTAATGAAATATATACATAAGCGTATGTTTCTAAACAATCTAATTTAAAAAAATGGCGCCAAAGTTAAAAAATTTAGAAAAAATAAAATTAAAATCAGATATAATTAAAAATAACACTGCAAAAAATTAATATATATACAAAAATATGTACATATTTAAAAAGGCACATATTTCTTCTTTCTGAAACCGTTTAAAAATTTAAAATCGGATTAAAATCAACTGAGTTACGTGTTCATAAGTACTCGAACCTACCCGAAAATAGTTTTTTCGGAATTACTCCGAAATTTGAGGGTGTTTCCGAACTTTTAAAAATTGATTTATGATCTACACCAGGGGTGAGCAACCTTTTTAATCAACGGGCCACTTTAAATTTTAAAATTTTTTGGCGGGCCGCACATAAATACTAATAATTTACAAAATAATAATAAAAATTAGAATAAAAAAATATAAAATTTAAGAAAGAGTAAAAGTTTCATATATACATTTTAATGCCAAAAAAAAAAAAAAGTATTTGCTTGAAATTTTTAATGAGAAATTTGGCACTGTTTTTTCGATACAACCTGATCAATATCAGCCGGAATTGATGAGGTAGCTACACATACACAAGTTTCTAATCGTGCATTACTCAGTCGTGATCGGTGGTAATTGGTCGGTGGTCGGATTTATAAACATTCTCGATGTTTACTGAGAGAAATACATTTTTTACATCAGTATTATTCTGCATGGAACTGTATCCACATCGATAAATAATGGTTAGGAAAACATTTTCATGGAAACTGCTGTCTTCTCAGTTTCTTCGTAATTGAAATTCGTTGATTAATGTGTCTATATATTATGTGTATTTTTGAGAAGCAGCAACATTTGTTTGGCGGGCCGCATAAATATGTTGAAAGAGCCGCAAGCGGCCCGCGGGCCGCGTGTTGCTCATCCCTGATCTACACAATAAGGCCTACAACGTACACTAGGTCACTTTTCAAGTATAAAAAAAAGTTGCTCATTTGTAGCACCGTGTAATTAATGATCCCAAAAAAAAGGAAAACTTTTATTCTAAGTTAAGTTAAATGTGCAATTGTCTACGTTAATTTTTGGTACCTTTATTATTGTAGTTTAAAAGCTAAAAATTATTATAATGATACCAATATCGTTGGCACTTTAAGATAAATAATTTTAAATGGTTATTGCTTAATAAAATATATTGTTATTATACTTATAATTACTACACGCACTCGTAATCTTACTTTTTATTAATTTTTCTTTTCATTTAATTTTTTCTTCAATCTTCAATATCATGTGCGTATGTATGTCAATACATATATATGAACATACGAGTATGTCAGTATGTTCTTTGTAATAATACTCGTATTGGTTATCTTTTGAATTTGTGTTTTGAAATTTGGTGATTTCGACACACTTTTATTTTAAATTCTCTTGAGTCTGTTTGTAAGTATTTTTTTGGATTTTAATCAGTTCATGGCCAATAATTACGAAAATAAATGTTGACGTAAAAATAAAGCAGTTTACTCAATACAGTGATTTCAAATTATACTTTTACAGTTAAAATTTTGTTTTGTTTTTGTTCTCACATCCGTTATATATAGAATTAATCTGGGTATTTAGTCGAGCCTCTTAAAAAAAAAACCGCCAAAAAAGTTACGCTATGCTGATAAAATTCAGAGTATTATGGAGAATAAATGTTGTATAGAATGACTCCCGAATTTATAATTTAGTACTGATATTTTTATATGTTAATTTTCGAACATTTCAATACTTCTGTTTGTTTAGTTAAGAAAATTAGTTTAAACGTTTCTACGTTAAACGTCTGTACATTTCTAGGGTTCTATTCTATTTCATAATCATTAGCCCTGCCAATACGAGTACTATAAAAAGCATAAAATATTAAAGACTATATAAATTGCTCCAAATTTCAGCGTTCTTTGTCCAGGTGAATTAGGAAAACAAAAAGGTATCAGTGATGTCTCTGGTACAACAGCTAAACAAAACTCTCCTTAATTTAGAGCTAGTTTGATTACTTTTGACTCTGTTTTGACGAGTCATAATTATTCTCTTAATAGGAAGGCACGCTAATACAAAACATTCATCGTCGGTAAATAAAAATTTGTAAAACCTTTACAGCATTCACAAGACATTATACATGAGAGGAATAAGTCTTGAAATTAATTACAAAACCAATTTAAAATTATAGGCAGAAATTTTTGATATTATAAATTTTATTATAAATATATAAATCAGAAGCTCCTGGTTCAAACCCTAAGTCTGAAAAAATATTTCTTTTGGCGACTACCTCTCAAAAGGCTTCTGGCAAAAGTCCTGAGGGTAACTGATTGCGATGAACAAACTTATTAAGTCTATCCTTCGGAGTCGACTGTATATATGTACTTCTCAAATAAGCCAGTTATATTTTTATTGAAGAGTTAGTTTTCTATAGCTTTAAGTTATTTATAGAGCATTCAGTTCATCTTGAATATAGTCTAAGTCAATTAAATTCTTTTGTATGCATAAATATATTCACCCTTATTCTGCGTTTCGATTCGGATCGTAAATTGCTCAGTTCGGCAAATTTGGTATTCTGCGTTCCGTTCCCCGTAACAATTCAACTTGTTTTTCGATTGTATGTATTCTGCGTTACGATCGTAGCTACGTTTTTTCAAGCTGTTTATTTACTAACGGAAAGTTTTTCGATTTTTGTTTTTGTATTTAAAAAAGTGTATAATTAAATAAAATGTGAGTATAAAATGCTATAAATTTATTTTGTAATAAATTTTGTTTTTTTTTAACCTTAAAGCTTTATTTAATTTATTTCAGGTCAAAAACACAACACCTGAGCAGTATGAAAAGCTGGCGAGTTTAATGGCAACGATGATATTGCGTCTGGGTATCATAAGCATCCCAAGGAAGAAGTACAGGCATTCTGGGAAGAAGTTGCAAACGCACTTAACGCAATAGGTCCACCAATAAAACTGACGCTGCATGGAAGAAAGTATGACATTTTAGTTGCATATGTATGCATATTAAAAATATTTTTTAAGGTGTGGATTGACTGGAAAAGTTATATAAAACGCAAGTTGACAACAAACAAAAAGGAAATGATGAGCACCGGAGGAGGCAACTGTCGCTTACAGCGCATTAGCCACCTTGAGGAAAAAGTAATTCAGCTGACGGGCTTGGTAACAAGTACAAGTGGCATTAGCGGTACAGTGGATTTTGGAGTGGCCAGCGAAATGCCAGATAATACGCGACCTACCGAAATGGATATTTCCCCTCGGTCTGAAGATCTTGCTGATGTAGCTACTACTTCAAAAAGGCGTCAGCAGCTTAGTACAAAAGAAAACACTTCGTCTTTGCTGAAAGAGCAAATAACTGCCCAGAATGAATTTCACAACGATGTCAGGAAATTCAATGAAACCATTTTGAAAAAGTATGACGAGATGTCTACGCATTTACGGCGCATAAATCGCTCTTTAGAGATGCAGTCTGATATTGCTGCACAACAGTTAGAAGAACAGCGGCGCCACAATAAAATTAAAGAGGAATTGCTAAAAAAGAAGGTAGAAATCAAGCTACGAATGTTAAAACTGGAGCATCCATCTAGTGATTTAGATTCAGATTAGAAGATGATGATGAGCCAGCCAATCTTTCTTGTTAGCCTAAGTATATTTTATTTTAAATAAAAATGTGATAATTTTAGTTTTTTATTTGACCTTTATTAGTTGTTAAATAAAAAATTTAACGACCTAAAGCTAAAATATTTTATTTTTATTTATTTATTATTCATCAAATTTTATTTCTTATAGTTTGGCAATTACATTGTTTACAAAATTTTTTATTTTTATGTTTCTATTTCATACGTTTCATAACAAAGCAGCTGGTTTGAACATACTCTTCTCTTCTTCTTTTTCTTTCGATTAGGTTTTTTTTTAGAATACCTATTTTCGATTCGAGCGTAACTGAATGCGGGAACGTAATCGAAACGCAGAATAAGGGTGATTACTTTGCTTATCTATAATAAATTTGTATTACTTAGGACTTAGGTAGCGATAAGTTAAAATAGCGCAGAATGTAAAAATAATATTTTTTTTAATTAATCAAATGCAATACAATAAGCATTTAGATATAATAAAAATTTAAGTTAGACCACTTTCACAATTAAGGATACAAAGAAACGAAAACCAAAAGATATAAATTGTTAACCCGAAGTTGCTACAAACAAACGTGCAAGTCTAAAACATAATGTCAGGGATCGAAATCGAGTGAATTTTGCAGTGCATCTCAATCAGCAGAAACATTTTTGTAAATCCAATTCAAGCCACTGTAAATAAATTGAATTTTTTGGTTGATTACTTCTTATACTTATAGAAGGCATGAACTACTGGGCAATACCTCTTGTATTGTGTTGGCAAAGTTATAATGCAATTTAAATACGATTTCAATCACAAGGTTTAAAAATATTTTTGTAATAATGCGCAGTGTTTACGTTTGTTTTCTTTAATCCTTAAAGTGTTGGGTATACAGCATGAATTGCATCTATTTTTATGATGCTCTTTTTTTATTCGTTTTTTGTTTTATTAATATTTCAATTACTTTTATTTATTTATACTTTTAATATTTCTTTTTTTATCTTTTTCTGTTTTCTTCAGCCTCTTGAAGATAGCCTCTTGCATTACAGGAGGTTTATGGTTGCATTGATTGACAAAATGTCTGTCATTTATGTCAGTGTTATTGTACTACACCTTTATGAACGTGCTTAATTTAATAATTTTTATATCACTTTATAATGTACATAAAAATATACAAAATAAATATATATAACACTACTTTAAGCAAGTAAAATATTTTTAATTAAAGAAAAGCAGTATTACGTATTTAAATAACCATTGGTTAACGTGTTTGTCCCTTTTCAAGCTGCATTTTAATTTTGGTATTTTCTAAAATCAAGAAATAAAAAAAAAAAAAAAAACAAACGTGTACTTTACAACTTATTTAACCCTCACCAAAATTTACATAAATTCCGAAATGCGTAGAAACATTTTTATCGATACTTCCATGTAAAATACTGTCACGCGTTTCTGTTTTAATCGCATGACTAATCCTTACAATAACTCAATGCATACAAAATTCAAAAACCAAAATTTAAACACCAAATAAAAGAAAACGAAAACAAATATTATTTGAGGTCAGTAGTACAAATAATAATACATATATCGTAACTACTCGTACAGTGGCTCACAATGAAAGTCATGCAAGTTATAGTTATAAGTTTGTTAATCAATGATACTCATTAAATCTTATAACAAAACATAAACGCTATTTTTGTAGCAACAAAATCTGACTTTACAATACCTGACTTTTCGCTTTAGAATGAATATTCTAAAACGTCAATGTTTAGCGATACAAAAAATACTAAACTGTCAAAAAGAAATACAAAAGTTTTGATATTAAATTTCTTTATTTACAAATGGTACATATACATACATAACTGGTCATACTACTCTGTTTCAGGGTTCCGTCCTAGCTTCCCGCAGCACCCATGTTGTGTGTCTTAATTTTTTCCATGAGTACCGGGATCTACAGTTTAAAGTCGACTCCGAACGACTCGCAGAGGTTTTACCAGAAGACTTCTAAGCGGTAGTCGCCTAAAGTAATATGTATGTATTTCACTCATACATTGTGGCTGATTCATTGTAGATAGTAAGATAAAAACTATAATCTGGTAACAAGTGTCCTAACAGCTTAAATATATTCTTCTTTAATTTTGATTTTTTTTTTTACACTACACTGTATACAAATGCGCAGATGATTTGTATTTTAATTTGACATCTCTTTGAATTAATTAGAGATCTCTTTTACAATTACTCATGTTAAGTAATTATAAGGGTAGAGTTAGAGAACAAATTAATTAGTATTATGGATATTTTGGATTGGAGGGGACATCCAATGCTTACCTTGATGTGGAACTTAAATCTCTTGAGAACCCAACTTCTAATTTTAACTGGTTATAATACAAATATTTAAATCAATAATTTTGAATTTCAACAAGTAGTTCAATATTTATTTTTTCTTTTAATGATTTATATGTGGGTATTAAGACATCAAAGGTTTACAAAAAAGTGGTTTTAAGTTTTTCTTAAATTGTAAAATATGTTGGATACATTAATATACATTTTTTGTTTTCTTACAGTTATTTCGAAAGTTGCAGACCAAATTAATGTTACTTCTATTTTCCCTTTTTTCCCTTTTACTCATAAATTCACAATAGATATCGATAAAACAATGCATTAATGCCACAAGGGCCGTTAAATTCAATTTTAAACAAATTCAATGATTACAAATTTAAATTTAATGGAGATGATGTGCAACTTTCTTTTATGTATATAAAATTAGTGTCCAATTCGGACAACACTTTTCCAATATTTTTACATTTTTTTTTCTTTTTCCTTTAAAATTTTGCTTATGAAGAACTGAACAAAATATATTTAAAATTTTAGAAGGAACAAAATATATGCTCATAACTATAAAAATTATTGCCAAATTTGTAACAATAACATGCCCGACTTTCTCTGTGACCCACTGTGTATACAAATTCGATTTAAATTGTGGCAGTGAAATTAAAACAAACAAACTATTCTTTTTAATTGTTTTTTTTTTCTATTTGAATATTTCTTTGAGTGGTAGTAAAACAGTCGCACAATTTGGTAAATTTATATAAATACATATGGCACACATACACACACCATGGAACCCAAAAGGGTATGTTGTATAACTTGTTTAGACCGTGTAAATAATAAGTAAATTAAATTGTAGCAAAAATCTGTCCACATAAACAAAACAAAATAAATCATTAACAAAACAAAAAACCAAAACTGAAATATAAATAAGTAAATAATAACTATTATGCAATATTATTAGCGGTATGATAAAGGCACTATTCAATACGGGTTTGCTTTAACGGTCAATGTTAAAAAAGCACGCAGCCGTTATCCAGTAACAAGTACCCACACCCTTTAACTATTTAAATGCACTATTCACGGACCACAAATAAATGAAAATATTTACATTTTCGGATGTACCCAACTACGTCGACAAAGCACATGGACAAGAATAGAAATTGAGTAGTTCGACAACATATTAATACAGAATTTGCAAAGTATGAAATCAATAACGGTGTAATCTAAGAGAGAGCATTAAATGAAGATGTTAAAATGTGTACTTTAAATAAAAGCATCAATGTAATGTAAATAATAGTATTTTATAATTACAAAAAATCTTTCTTCAAACAAAAATATATGTAGCGATAAAATTTTTAAATTATAACAGAAAACTATTCATTGATTCATAATTGTGTTTACATGTCATTTTTATTATTTTATAATAAGAATCTACATAACTAATTCTAAATGTGGTCAAAATTTAGTGAAATTCTGCTTCCACAAAATTGGTCAAAATATCAATTGAAATATTAGCGTATAATTGCTTGTTTGAAATTTTTCAATAATAATTATGTAAGTGCAGGTATGGTGTTTTCATTAGTTGTTACTCAGAATATAATTTCAAAGAAAAATAGTGTATAAAAATGTAAATTTTTTTATTATTTACTATTTGTATTATTTCATAAAAAAACTAAATCCTAAAGTGACGTATATTGATATACACAATTGTTTAGTAATATAAATGGTGTAAATTATTCAAATAAAATAGTGTATACCGTGCAAAATAAAATAAAATAATGTATAATGATTTTCACACATACTATAAACAAATCATGGTACTTTGAATCCCATTTATTTGCAATTAAAGCACTTGTAAATTAATGAAATAGCATCTACTAGTAGCCTTATTATTCCACCAAATATTTAAATGACAACAACTTAAAACCATCGATTATTTTCTGAAATATTACTGTATCCCAAATGTCTAATAACAAGAAAATTTTAAACTCCATTATCGCGAAATGACAAAAAAATTCTACACCATTGTTTTATTAAGGGGACGACATATGAAAAACACAAACATGTTTTCAGGAGTTAAGCGTATTCAAGCACAGGCACTAAAGCCTTTATACGATACTCAAAAATGTTATTCGACTATAGTGATATAAATTCTCGCATTTTTTGTTCTTTCTGGTACTAAACAAAATTTTCAACTAATTATGAACCAGTTTGTTATTAAATCTCAAATAATAAAAACTTCATTAAATTTAGAAAAAAACAAACAACTTAGTTTAGTATAAAAAAAAATTAAAAACGCCGGATTTTGGCTCTTATCATGAAAAGAAGTATGCAATGGCAGAGCTAAATACTTTGCAGACCGAAATTTAATAAATATGCATGCATTTTAATGCCATATGCAAAGTAAGTAGTACTGACAAAAAAAAATTTTAACAAAAATTTATTTTATTACATAAAAACGATGTTAACTCTTACTGAAAGAGACCTCAAGATTAAATAACGGAATCAATTGTAGCAGTTGTTTAAATAATAATACACTCTTTTTAATGTCTGCAAGTTTTGGACAAGTTTGTTTGACATTGAACTACTAATGGTTCAACGACATTAGACAAAATTTTGCATACAATTTTGCTTTTGCTTTTTTGAAAATAAACAAAAATGAAATTAAATTAAAACAAAAAGAAAAAAAAAAAACAACTAAAAATTTTGGGCCAAGGTATAGGTAGATGGTAAGTGGCAATTTTTGTTTATTTCTTTTTATTTCAGGGATAATCTTGTGTATAAAACTTAATATGTGTTTGTGGATTTATTTGAAGTTTATAGACACCTAGGCGGTATCCTTTATATCTGTGTATAACTGGAAGGAGCTATACATACATATATAATTGGCCATTAAAACCCTGTGTTAGGATTACGGCCTAGCTTCTCGCAGCACTCATATTGTGTGTGTTAATTTTTATCCATGAGTACCGGGACCTACAGTTTAAAGTCGACTCCGAACGACAGATTTGAGACCCTTTTTCATGGCAATCATTTGCTCCCAGAGCTTTTGCCAGAATTAAGGAAAGAGCTGTAGACTATATAACTTATAAAAATTCTAACTGGGCGGTGCCATGCTCATGCCAAGTAAATATTTATTTATCTATGTACCTATATGTCTTCAAAATAATAAATCTCTAAATTTTCGTCCAAATAGCTTGATAGTCAGTATAAATCATTAGTACAAAAGTGAGCTGAATTGTACAAGTAGGCTTGCTAACTTTCATCTTGAGAACGATAATAGCAAAAGTTTTTAAATTTGGTGTAAATGACTTTTTAGTCAAAACAAATATACATTGTGATACAAATCGTCAGTCAGAAAATGGGACAGAATTGCACAAGTATACACGGTATCTGCTGCACAAGGAAAATATGTATCGCAGAAAAAAAAAGGGAAAATTACTGACGCAAGTAAACTAAAGAAGTTCTATTTTTGCTGAAACA
The DNA here is from genome assembly GCA_963576795.1 of Metopia argyrocephala. Classification (NCBI taxonomy): domain Eukaryota; kingdom Metazoa; phylum Arthropoda; class Insecta; order Diptera; family Sarcophagidae; genus Metopia; species Metopia argyrocephala. Next base: position 3,427,599 of record OY756208.1, read on the forward strand.
CCAATGAATTTAAAACATATTTCGTTATCATAGGATATAAGTGATAAAAACACCTGTTTAGCTATTGCTATTAAGTAATTGCTATTACATTTTTTTATTTGCTTGACAGTAAATATTTACAAATTGGGTACATATTTCATATTAAAGTTTTACTCTAAATTCAAATGTGGATAGAAAAGCACGCTGGGGGTTGACTAGTAATTAATAAATACCTTTAAAGTCATGCAATAAATGCTTGTAAATTGCTCAATAACTTTAATAAATTTACGAATGAAGTAACAGGTAATATTCAATTAAAAATAAATAAAAAAAAAAGAAATTTGTTAAATTAAAAAATATGTACATGCATATGTATGTACTTATATATACATACAAACATATACATTTTTAGATATAAACACAATTGTTGTTGAGCAGGTAAAGTATAATGGAGAATGACGATGCTTTTTATACATATCGCACTTGATCAACAATAGGGTATTAACTCGAAATGTTTGAAATTTCGCCTTTTGCAAGAAATCAATTCGTTGTAATGTATTGACTACCTTTTTATCAACAAAAAGCTATTATTGTTGGTTAATACAAAAGTTTAAATAAAGATATGTCATGTTTACACGTAAAAAAGGTATTATTTGGATTTAAGCCTTTTTTCAAGTTAAAATTAATTAAATTTGTGTACATATTTAAATTTGGTTGTATTTTGAGTTGATTCTGTTTCTTGATATGATCTATTCAAATTTTTAAATGTAACAATAAACAGATTTTGGTCTCTACAGACTTTTAAAAATTTTGTGTTAATACCCTCTTGCTGATCAAGTGCCATATATATTTTTTTAACAGTCACATAACCTTGACCAGATTTGTTTTGTAACTGTCAACACGCAACATCGATTAATAAAATTATGACAGATTTTTGACTTTTAAAACGAATTAATTCTACTTGATTTTTTATGTTTTTTTTTCTTTTATTTTTAATTTTTCTTCTGTTTTTTACGAAACTCGATTTCTCCAGTTACATACATGCGCACATACATATATATGTAGAATGTGAATATAACACGTTCACTTTTGTTTGAATGCAATAGGCCGGGCCTGTAAACAAACAAACAATACAAAAGGTTTTATGGAATACTTATACGAATAAAAACATGCTCCACTACAATACAATTTTTTTTAATAAACAAAAATTAATAATAAAAAAATGTATAAAAATATTGTTGAATATTTACGTAAACAAAACTACATAAAGCGTGCCGTTAATTTTTTTTTTTTTTTAAATAAAAAAAAATAAATAAAACCAAGAAAAAAAAACCACACTAAAGTCATCATCGTCATCATCTATAATACAACCCCTACTATAAGCACGCAGTTAAAAATACTCATAAAAGCTAAAATCAACATTGACATGCGGAATTTGCAGCACGTAATTTGCAGACATGTTTTCGAATTCGTAATTTTTAAAACGCGAATAAAAAAAAAATTAATTCGTCACAATAACTGCCGTAACCAGTAGGTGCCCTTTGTTTCAATATTAACAACACGCTTTAGTAGTTCGTTTCAAATTTGCATTTGAGGGAATTCTCTAGAAAACGGACAGACATATCTTTACCATTCTTTACGTCTTTAAGTATTACTTTGTCATTTCAAAACAGAAAAATATATTTTTTTTTCTTTAAAGTATTTATGAAAACCTTGAATTCGTTTTTGAAGAAGAAAAAATAAATAAATATAAAAAAAACAATTTGGTTGACAATTCTTTGTAACTCTTTAATATTTAAATTAAACCAAAAAAAAAAAATATGTTGGTTTTTTTTTAATAAACGATTTAACAGAATTCATGTGTTTTATTTTTTTTATTTTTTATTATTAATACTCGTTATCACATGATAAATTTCTGATGAAATTTTATTTACGAATTAACTAGCTTCTACGGTATATTTATAATTATTTGTGATGACCTCTTACGGAAATTGGTAATGAAATATTAACAAGAATTTTAGTTTAGAACAGAACCTTTTTTTATGGCTATTGTGAATGATTGAAAATAACACATTATTTTAGCCAGTAGGCATTATTACTGTAGCACAACGGAAAATTCTTATTGATTGATAAATATGCAAAAGAGATCTCAAACTATTATGTCTGTATTTTAAATTTAACAACTAATAACTGGATATATACCGATAATTATTAGTAAATAAAATAAAAGTTAACTTTAAATTAATAGCTTATTTTAATTAAAAAGCGTGTTTACAATTATTTAGTTTTTTATTTGTTATTTACGAGTTTTTCTATAGAAGTGTTCATGACTACCAGATTGGTATGAATTTTTTCCCCGAATTCGAAATTCTCATCCCCGAAATTCCCCAATACCTCTATTTTTATTATATAGCATTTGTATTAATGATAATAATAATAATGATAAATATATATGTATATATTTCTATATTGCTTATTTTGACATTTTGTTTCTTGACTAAAAATGTTATTAATACACGATTAAAAGTATCAGAATATAATTGATTGTTCCATAAATAGGCCTTCTTTTAAAAATTTTAAAAATTTATACATCATTTTATTTTATAAATATGTAAATGAATATTCAAACAATCGCCCACAATAGTGTTTCGTTTATTCACAATAAAACTACGATCCCAAATGTATTTTTTATTCCTCCGACAGGAAAAAATATCCCCATTTTGGGGATAAATCTTATATTCCGAAAGCACTGTTTTTATTCGTTTTGTGTTAAAAGGAAATACACTGAAAATTATTTTTTATTATATTAGTTTGGGTATAAAATGACTTTTATTTGTGTAAAGCCGTATGTATATGCAATGCTTATTAGTTGTACTGACCTTCATTTGCAAATACATATCGCCGTGCGGAAGTTTTTGTGCTCTATCGCCATTTCATATTTTTTATATATCTCGAGTTATTGATGCCACTTTAGGTTTTCAACTCCAAATTTTTCAAGGCTGCAATCCGTTTTCGGATATCTGGTCCAGTTTCGGAGATAAAAAGCCGAGTACGGATTGCAGATTTTGAAAATTATGGTGTCAAAAATCTAAAGTGGCATCATTAGCTCGAGATATATAAAATGGCGGATAGAGCACATAAACTCCAGCACGATGATATACTTATGTAAGTTCAAAGTTCGCAAAGAATTTTATGCTTTATTTTTGGAAGGCTGACAAATAGGTTCTTCCACCGAAACTTCACCATCACTCTCTATTCCACTTAAGGCTGTATCATCTGATTTAAGGCAGTAATGCTCAACAATGTGATCATCTGTAAAAAAGCCAGATGTGTAAAGCTCATTATCTACTTACTTCAATATAATCTTGAACAGTAGTATTGAAAGTTTTTTTGTTCACTTTTAACCAGGCTTGGTAATCAACTAAAAGGGATTTCCCCTAAATAAAAGAAAACAAAGTATTCAAGCCAAACAAATAGGAAAAATCAAAGCAAAATAAACAAGCTAAAAAAAATCAACAAACCAAGCAAGCAAAGTACTCCAAATTATAGAATACCACACATGTACATGTTTCGTTTGAGTTATGGAGAACTTAGACTTTTGGAAGTTCAAGTCAGAATAGGAAAATTGTACAGGTTTTAACCTCTTAACGCTCAAACTAATTAGCTCGAGTTTGAGAAAATACAGCTTAGATACATTCAAGCTATGAAATTTCGACTGTATTTTTATTTCAATAACTTGAATTTAAAATAGTATTTTTATTACTTGCTAAAGAATTATATTGAAAGACACAAGGTTAAAGCCAACATAAGTACGGGAACTTCATAAAAATTATTATAAATTTTTATAAAAAAAATAATTCATGTTGCATTTTAATTAACTAATTTAATTAAGCGTTCTTGACGTGTGTAAAGGCCTGGTTAGCCAAACGTTGCTGTATCGTAATGTAACGTCCCCTAACGTAGAAACGTAAGTGCACTTATAGAACATTTAAAAATGTGTCATATGGTTTGGAGATAAACAACAACAAAACAGAAAATATATTGTGAAATAGTAATTTGTTTATAGTGTACTTAATAGTGTTTTTTTTCAAATAATTAAAAGACAGATAAATAAATATGGATGCGGATTTGTGTGTTGGGCTACAGTTGTTTAATTTACTAAAAATCTCTTAAATTTCTTTCCTATTAATATTTTTGCCTTTCTTTGTAATACTCATGCTGAAAATGTGTATAATAAATGTAGGGTTGCCATATTAGAATTGAAAAAAGTACATTGAGGGAAAAAAACGTACATTTTAGTAAAAAAATACATTGGATTTTTATTAAAACCTTTTTTTAAAATTCATTAGGAAAAATCAAATGGCAAATAATAATACAAAAAATAGGATCGAAACCATTGTTTACCACAAAGTAATATTAAAAATTATTCGGATTTTTATTTTTAAATTTTACTCTATACTATTCAACTTTTCAAATGTGAAATAATTTGGTATAAATTTAAAAATAAATTGTATGCCCGTATTCATAAAAAGTATTTTAGGTTTTTTAACAAGTATTGCATAGATATATGTCAAATAAACCCTCAATAAACCTAACATATTTTTTATGAATACGGGCATTAATATTTAACATTTTCTTTCTATAATTATTGTATATTTTATATACATTCATGTATTTGTAAAAACTTTTACAAATACATACTTACAATTTTTTTTGAACTTGGATTACAATGCTATTTTTACCAATTTTAGTTTTTAGAAAATTGTAAAACTTGGCAGAAGTGTGTTAAAATTAGTTTCAAATATCAATTCACATTCCAAACTTTCTATTAAAAGTTTGTTTGTTCATTTCCTTTTACCAAAAGGGCAAAACTCGAACTGAATATTATTTCAGACGCCGCACATTCAAATTCTTTTCAATATTTTGAAACAATCTACTATTTAACAATTCTATTTATTTTATTTTAATAATTTTTAAGTAAATAATTTTAAATAAATCAGAGTTGGGTTTATTGTATTGAATTTATAATGCATTACCGTTTGCACTACCCCTAAAGGCAGGTTTAGACGGTAATACATGTCAAATTTTTGTGTAGAAGAGAATGAATACAATAGTATCGTAGTTATATGTAATGAGAACATACGACATTGAGAGCAAATACGGATGAAAATTTGACAGTAGAAAGGCTGACTTGTTTTTTTTTTTTCAATTTAAAAAAAAAAACAATCACATTTCGTTTGATCAGAGATTCACTTTTATTTTATATGTTAAATGTGTTCACAATGTCTGTAAATTTTGTGTGCATTTTATGTTTTAATTTTACCAGCCGTGTAAACGTAAAAAAATCTGCCGTAGAATTTTTACTCTTATTTTTAAAATACGGCTGGAATGTCATAATATTTTTTCTATGATTTTACGTACGTAAAGTATTATCGTCTAAACTGTCCTAAACGATATTTCAGCATCCACTAAATGCAGATGGAAATAATTAACCTCTAAATTAAACCATTTTAGTGGTAGTGGAAATTTAGTTCATTAAATGCACTGTTTTTTCCACTACCACTAAATTTAGTGGAAAATTAAATCTATTGCAATAACCCCAATTCTAAAATAAATAAATTCATCAAACAGTAGATCCATGTCAATGTTATTGACAAAAAATTATTCAATAACTTCTGTAGAATTACGAAATGAAATTTTTGAATTAAGACTGAAAACACAGATGTTTTCAAAATTATAGTACTTTGGTGGCAAATGTTTTTTAATATTATTTATGTTAGTTTCAAGTGTTTAGAACAAAAAAGAAATACAAAAGATTAAAAAAAGTACATTAGCGTACTTTTTTAGGTGTTATGCAGAAATAAGTACATTGAACAAAAAAAAATTACCCTTACTGCTTAAAAGCGGACGTTTGGCAAGCCTAAATAAACCAGCTGTTTGCAAATGTTCCGTAATAACGTAGAGAATTTCTATTTTCTACAGATTGATACGTGCCGTTACGTTAGATTTTTGCATGTAAAATAACTGATCAGCTGACTCGTCAACGTCAAAGATACGCTACGTTACGTGTGGCTAATTCTACCTTAAGTCAATCACACCATAACATTATTTTAGGGAGTAGTGTACTGAAAAGCTACTTATCTTTGACTTCTCTAAGCTTTTCTAATCGGTTTTTATTTCTAAAAAAATTGTTAATTATTATTTTATAACAAATCTCTTCCGTATTCATCAGTTTGCTTTAAAAATACAACGTAAATTATTACAAATTGTAGCTGTCATGTAATTTGTAATTTTAATTGCTATTAAAACTATCGACAAGTCATTTCGCTTAAAACGAAAATTGAAAAGTCATCAAAACCAATTTGAATGAGATGAACAAACTACGATTACATGCCTAATGTTGTTGATGGAATTTATTGTTATTGCAAACAGTAAATAGTTTTAAGATTTCAATGTAAGAAATAGGCGACTATAAAATACTCTATTTTAAAATAATTTTTGGTTAAACTCGTATTTATTTTTTTTTTTTATTTGAGACCAATACTCAGGGGTAAACCCCTACATGCACTAATATTTTTTTATATTATTAAGTGCCTTAGGAATGAGGCAAATTGCTGTGAATTGATCATTCAAAGGTCAGTGTTATACTTTCAACCTTGAATGATCAACAACAATTGCCTCATCTTTGCATGTTGATTGTGTGGTGAGTGTCTTTGCTAAGTAGGTTTAGCTATGTTCTGCTACTTCCCAATAGGTGGCGCTTTTCTCCTGATCATTCGTTTTTTTGTTGGCATTGGTTAAGGTGGAATAGATTGGAATGTCGGGGTGCGGTTTCTTTATACTTAGATGGTATTTGTGCATTAAATTCAAAACGAGTTAATAGCAAAAAGAAGAAGAAGAAAAAAATTAAAACCAATAACCACTTAGGATAGATAACAAAGACATAAGGAACTTAAATTACTTTGTTAACATAATCCTGTGTTTGTAGCACGAAAGAAAAAAGCCATATTGTCCTTGCACATATATTTTTCTTTTACACTGACAAGTAGTGCACTATACATCAAACATTGTCCACAACTTGTTTAAATTAAAAAAAAATGTCATGTATGTACATTAGGGTGTCCCAAATAAAATTAAAAATTGGAATTCGTAGGAAGATCCTTCTTAATTTGGATATTCATAAGGTAAAGTATTTTTGGGAATTTTTTCAGATTTTTCGGAAGTGGTTTAGAGGTCACGCAAATTGATTTTTAATCACAAATCAAGCTTTTTGAGCTCTATTTAATTTTTGGTTATGAATTGGTAAAAACTCGATATTTTCTCGACTTCTGAGTCAATATTGTTAAAGAAAATATTCCGATCTTTAATTTTATGGGCATAAACAATAAGTTTCGAAAAGGATTTTGCTCCTTTTGATACATTATATAACAGTTTTTCCTAAATTTTCAACCAATTTTCCAAAAAATCTGAAAATAATCTCAAAAACACTTTGCCTCATAGTGGTCCAAAATAAGCTTGATCCCCAAGAAAAAATTTTTTTTTGGCACACACTAATGTACATACATATCGCCGTGTGGGAGATTATGTGCTATTTCATATTTTTTATATATCTCGAGTTAATGATGTAACTTTAGTTTGTCGACTCCATATTTTTCAATTCTGCAATCCGTTTTCGGATATCTCGCCCAGTTTCGGAGATAAATAGCTGAAAACGGATTGCAGATTTTAAAATTTTGGTGTCAAAAATCCAAAGTGTCATCAATAACTCGCGATATATATTAAATAGCGGATAGAGCACATAAACTCTCGCTCGACGATATGTAATCAAAATAATACATTATCTACATGCTGTGTTTTTCACAATTTTTTACACAGTATTTATTGGAAGCTAACTAGCACTCTAAAACACGATTATCTTGCACTATTGTTTGTAAAAGAAAAATATAAAATTTGTGTATTTTTAGGCATTTTCAAAAATATTTCTTGAATGCTTACTACAACACATTTAATGGATTAAAATTTTAGAAAAACAATTTTTAGATCAAATGTCGTCCACAATATGATAAAATTAATTTGACCTTGATCGGCTAAATAAAACGTAATTGTCTAAAAGGAAAATGTAAACAAAATATACTTATACAAGAAATTTTAAAAGTTATTGCAATTTTTTTAATTGTACAAAAAAAAAAAAAAAACAAAAAAATCAAAAAAATATTTGCTGATCTTCTAGACAACAAATTTCAAATTTAAAATCAGCTGCTTTTTACAGTTTTATAAGACATTAAGTGGCCTAGAGCATTAAAAATTATTCTTTTGTAATATTAAATTAATTTGTTAAAATAAAATATGAATATTAAGAGCCATTTTTATGAGTATGAAATATGAGAATATTTTGATTTCAAATACTTATGTTTGTGTACCAAAAAATAAAACCGATAACATTTTGAAATGTGCATTAATAATATTTCATTAATTCCTCTATTCTGTCTTATTGCAATTGATGTTATCTCTAGGTGTCCCATATATGTATGTACATATGTATGTGTTTGCAAATACTTTTGGAAATGTGACCATTTCTAAAATTAAATACGAAAATAAATTTTAAAATTAAATTAAAGGCATTACATACGAGTATTAAACGAATTAAACTCTTCTAAATTATATTTCTTATGTTTGCTAATGCCTTGAAATTGTGATTTAATTTTTTTTTTTTTTTTATAAATTTTCATTGCATTTTTATTTTGAAAATATGAAAAAAGTATCAGTTTCTTAGATTTTTTCACTAATTCATTCGAAATCGAAAAGTCAATGAATTTGAATGACAGATTTTTTTGCGCTTGAAGAAATTTGATGTTCTTTGTTTGAGATTTTTGATCTCTTTCATGAATTTTATTTTGTTGAATAATGATGAGATTTATATAAAAATAAGTCAAATACATATTATTATGAGATTAATAGAAAAAATGTGACAACTAAGCAATAATAAACATTAATGTGGTTCATGTTTATTGATTTTATTCCATTTGGTTTGATTTTCTAAAAAGTTTATGGGCTTTGTTAATTAGAATAAAAATGTTTCTCTTGCTCGAATTGTTAGTTTATAATAACGAAAAATAATACGTAAGAATAATTTTGATTAGAGATATACCCATAAATCTAATGTTTTCAGAAATTATAGCTGAACTGATTTTGTGTGGATTAGTGAACATTGATCGCAGGATAGTGATTGTGATTACGGAGAGCAAATAATTAACTTAAGGACAGAAATCCGTTTAGATTTCATTACTTTTTTTTAAATTCCTAGAGACGTTCTTTTTTTTAATGAAAAATTAAAGATATTTGAAAATTGAAAATGAATTCGTTATTCTTTACAAGCCACTAATATTTATAGCTGGTTAATACAAAATAGTTGGTAATTATAAAAAATTATAAAATTAAACAATAAATTACAAATAAACTTAATCTACGGCCACATTCTTCGTTGGACGAAGAAAAAAACTTCGATGAGATGATAATTAGATGATAAACTTATGTTATTACTTAAATAATTTTTACTTTCAATGTAAATTCTAATTTACTATAAGGAAAGAGGGAGAGAGAGACCAATACTTATTTTCAGTCACCTAATGATAAACTGAACTTATTAGAAATACACTTGAACAAATTGTTTGTTGAGATTCTTTCCATTACGATGGGTTTAATTAAAACCATAATTTGGACCACAAATTTCTGGGCACTGACCAAAAAATAACGCTCATTTTCAACAAATGATACATACTCGTACGAAAGATGTTTACTAATAACTTGATTGTTATTTTTAAGAGATTAAAGGAAAACAATTTTTATATATTCTAGAAATAAAAATAGTGCGTGGCGTTATTTCTGTATAATTTATTTTTATAACGAAAACAAGTTTCATTTGAGAAACGCAACGTATTATGTAAGTGATTTAAAAATAATTCCTAAGTGGAATCCATTTTTTATGTTAAGGCTCGGGATAGAGCCCCAGGAAAGGTGTGATCAATTTTAATTTTGTTTTTATCAGAAAACGCTTTAATTAGATCAAAGTTAACTGCAATGAATATTTTTTGGTAATTAAGGAAGAAATGATGTCCGTAAAGGAATAGTACACTAGCCAAACTGAACAATTGTTTTCGACTCCAGCTACGGTAGTCTCATCAGAGTTCTTTGTGTCCTGTGTCCATTTTATTTTAAAGACAAGTAAAACTTAAAAATATCCAAATTATTTTAAAATATTGAGAATTAAGAGAGTTACCTTAGTATGTATTCAGATATGAAAATTATAGCAATTTAAAATTTCAATCAATTTTAATTGCCCTTGAATTCGATTGCCACTACACAAGGATATTCTAGTAGACCCCATGATATTTGGAGATAGTACGTGTAACCATCAAATTCAATTGAAAAAAATTTCGGTTGTGAGAACAAAGATGTTCACTATGTGTACTAAAATTCGATATTTGTTATGAATTATTCATTATAAATGAATATAATATTCGCATTATTCCAAAAACCCATCAAACTAAAAACTTGTACTCTTTTGTACCACCCTAATATTTGTATATTAGGGCTTCTCCTTAAAGATTTTCTAGTATTTCAAAAGAATTCCCACAATGTAATCTGCTCATGAGTAACACTTTGTGTTATTAAAGAAAATAAAAAACAAAAGTTTTAAATTTTTTGCTAATCTAGCAAAAAGAAAAAATTATAACAAAAAAAGAAAATCAATTCTTTATGTTTACAAAAATATATAAACAATAAATTAATAAGAAAAAGAAAAAAAAAAACAACAAATCAACGTACAATCACTCTCAATGTGAATGACATTTTTTTAATAAAATGAAACGAAGAATTATAAAAAGACATCTAAAAAAAGGAATTCTATTTTGTTGGTTTTTAAAGACAATATTTATATTTTTACAGGTGTTTGACACTTTAAAATAATCGCAGTAGACAGTGGGAAAACTTGACAAAATCAAATATTGTTTAGACTTAAAGGCAGCAATAAAATAATTGTAAACAGAGATTTTAATTTAAAAACATTTTTACCAACTAAAAATATATATACATATATGTATAAAAAACAAACAAACAAACAAAAAGTAAATAAAAATAAAAAAATAAAATGCCTTGTCAACAAGAAACTACGATGACATATGCATGCCCCTACCATTACTAGTATCATGATTATGGGTCATGACGTTAGTGGCAGTGAAACAATTATTAAATAATAAATTAATGAAATAATTGCCGAAATTATTTAGTGCTTTATAATCAATTTTAGAAATTCGCATACACACAAGAATTTCCATATATTTTCAGTCCTTTTTTTTAACAACTTTCTACCACTCACTTGGTAACACAGTAAATCAATAAATGCAAAATAATTCAATACAAGTGTGTGGTTTTTGTGCAAAACAAAAAATAATAATAAATAAATAATTTTTCTATAACATAATGTAATTTTTCTTCTTTTAAACAAAATCATCAACATTTTACAATATTTATAATATTATTAAAAAATATTTACCCAATTCACAAAATGTTATATTGTTGTAGATTATAGTTAAATGGCATTTCATTTTGGGAACACCTTATCGTAAATATTGTTGTAGATGTTATCCAGTGTTATTAAATTTCTTGCATAAAAAATTTAAAAAGAAGAAGAGAAGAAAAACATTTCAAGCAATTTTCAAAATACATTTAAAAAATAAAAAAAATAATAATAAAAAAATAAAATAAAAAAAAGTTTTCCAACTCTGGTGTATTGATACGACATTTCGGAAACATAGGAAAAATTATCGTACATGTTGTAGTAGTTTTTAACATGGAAATTACCAACAACATTATGTACAATAGTTATAGTTTGTCATAGTTTCTACCGATCTAAGTACGACAACTATAACATTTTGTTAATTGGGTAATTATATATGTCTGTACATTAGATACATAAGTGTACACTACCGATTTTCTGATATTTTATTACTTCTTTTGGATCTCTATTATCTATCCTTAAACGAGTATTCTTATGAGATTTATCTATTAAGGAATACGTACATCACTAACTGAACTGAACTTTGAATCCCGCTTTGAGGGTCAATTCAGAGTTCGTTACATACAAATATAACTGGCCTTTACAATAACGTTTCAGGATTACAGCCTAGCTTCTCGCAGCTCTCATGTGTGTTGTTTTTATCCTTGAGTACAGGAACTCACTAAATTGTAGTCTGCTAAGAGGTAGTTTTTATTAATATTTCTTTGTTTCAAGATGGCAGAGCCGATGCTTGAACCGGAAAAGAAGTCGAACATCAAGAAACCATTTAATGATATTTTCGGTCTATTCCACCAGAAACGAATGATCAGGAGTACAGAGCCAACTTCTGGGAAGATAACAGCTAACCTACCGAAAAACTCTCATCACTCACATTCAACATCCACCGACAGGCAATTGCTGTTCATCATTCAGGCCCTTGAGTGGTCAAATTGACAGTAAACCTGTTTCATCAACAAAACAGGTGTATAATATGTAGATATCTATGAAAAAAATCCATCTATCATTCTATCATCAAATTCAAAAACAATGCATTACATGAGTAGGGGTTTATCGCTGAGTCCACTGCCCTATGACTACCATTAAGGAAAGAATATCCTAGTTTTTCCTTGGGAAAGCACAGAGCAGGTGGAAATCCATCACTACCTGTGATGTTTCTAGAACACTTTGGCCACGGTATAACCGGGGTAAGACTCTAGGAATCTTGGGTATTCCCCGATGGTCCTTGTCCAAACTTATAGCGGTGTATACGGGTCACTGGCTGATCGGTAGACACGCAGAGAGGTTGGGCCTTCCCTTTAATCCGCACTGCAGAAGTTGCGGGAAGTTGGGGTGCCCTTTTTCGACGGCTTGGCGCAATGTGCGAACCTGGGCCCCCTTGCTTTACTTCATTTTATAAACAGCTCTGGTTGACTGTATTATTTTCTCTTCTTTTTCTACTTTTAGGTAACTTTAGTTTGGTCCTGCAATGGTATCAAAACGGCACCTTGTGTTAATTGTAGTTGATCAGGGTTTCGGATTAACTGGTCATTTGACCTACCTACCTTCCTACCATAGTATATATAATTGGGTATGTTCTGCGAAATTGAAATCGTCAATTTCAAAGAAAATAAATGCTTAATTATGTCAAGATTTAAAAAATGTTAATGATCATAGAAGTTATGTTAATGGTTATTTAGAGAATGAATATAATAATAAATAAAGCAATGTAATCAATAAACAAATATGAGCTATTTTACAAATATAAAGTAGACAGTAAATTGTAATTGTAATGCATATAGATAAGCTAAAAGTATTTCATTGTAGTCGCCATAGACTAGTTCCAGGTTAAACTCAAGCTCCTGGAATCTTGAAAAGAAGGAAATATGAAAAAAAAATTTTTTTCGGCGGCTACCTCTTAGCAGTCTCCTGGCAAAAGCTCTGAGTGTAAGTGAATGCCATGAACAAGCTTCTCTAGTCTGTGGTTCGAGGTCGACATTGAACTGCTGTGAGAAGCTAGGCCGTAACCCTGAAACAGGATTGTAATGGCCAATGTTTATAAATACATAATGAAACAGATTGTCGAGACATATTTAACTAACTTTACCATAAATTTATAACGTATTATTGGAATTATACAATAAAAACAACAAAAAATTGCGACCCTTACTTATCACTTAATAGAACACATTTATTGATTAACATTTTACTCTAATTTTATAAATACAATAACAATTTGCGTTCTTGAAATTTGATTTTGAAAATTCTATCACTATCCTCTCTATATGGCGCCTATCATTTAAAATTACTGTCAAAGTCAATTATGAAAAGACCTTCCTTATAAATTTATTTTTATATTCTTGTTGAAATTGTGTTTTTTTTATGATTTTTTTATTTTTAATGAATTTTATAAAAATAAAAAGTTCTAACAAAATAGTTGTGATGATAACTTTATGATCTTGTGACAGGTGCACTGAATTGCGCTGCAATTTTCTAATTCAAGATCGCAAATGTTTCAATTAATTTATTGCGTAAAAAATGAGAAACGAAAGTGAATCTCATTATAATTGATAATAAGAAAATGCGTTTTGTGTGATTAAACAAAAAGAAAAACAAAAACATTCCTATAAAATGATTGTACTCGTATTTCTAATTCGAAAACATCTGACAATTTAGGCGATAAAAGAATAACACAGATGACGCACGCACGCGATTATGATTTGTGAATGCAATTTCAAGAAAACAAACTTAAGGAATTTAATAATTAAACGCACAATTTCGTGTAAACAACTCAAAAAATTTAAAATATTTGTAAACTACTTGTAAAAATACAAGAATATCTATAAATAGATATAAATGTGTGATGCGTAATAAAATGTTTAAATTTATTTATTTATTTAATAAATTTGTTTCTTAAGTTTGGCTCAAAGCCTATAAGAAACGCCAACTAATTAGTGGAATAAAATATATATATGTAATATCTACTTCACATTCCTAAGCGGCTAATATGATATTGCTATATTGTTAACTGACAGTTTAAGCTTCTCTAATAAAAATTCAACATAAATTACTAAAACAACAGTAAACACATAAAACAGCTTCATTCACTAATTAATTCTTCACTAATAATTATTAAGAAATTCAAATCCAAAAACTCAAATAGGTGAATGGACATGAAAACAAGAGAAACCTTGAAAATATAATTTTAAAAATACAAAAAACGCACATGGTTTAATCGTAAAAGCAAAACTTTATATAGGAAGGATGATTATTTAAAGAGATATTTATGAATTGATTGTAAGATTGAATATTTTGTGAATATCCTTCTTGACACATCAATGATTGGAGTACATGCATATATTATCCTGATGTACATATACCTATAAAGGTGCTATAATCAAAATTGAAGTATTTAAAAAATTTCATTTTCAAAAGGACCATGGCCATGAGTATACTTTCACTGAAACACTTATGACTGGGTAATTTCCATAATCATAATTTATAGGTAAATAAAAAACAAGACTTATGCCATTTTGTAAGAGAAGAATACAATTTTTTTCGCAGTAAATTTCTAAATTATCAACTGAAGTACGAGTGTATAGCAAACAAAGCAAACTTATAAATTTTTACCCCAATCCTTTGTGCAAAACTGTGTATGTATGTTAGGGTGGGTCAATTTGTTCGGGACCGAAAAACATGACAAAGCGTATAGCAAGGTCGTAATCTACGAGAAATTCTAAGAACTTTTGCCAAAGAAACCATGATTCTAAAATCAAAATCGAGCTTCCGGTTTTTTAAGAGAAAATTTAGTGATCAGGTCATCCGAAAATAATGATATTTTTTTGGAAGTATTCATTGCAATTGGTGAATAGTTGACCTGTAACGCTGGAAGAGGGCTTATTTTAAAGGAAATTT
Source organism: Metopia argyrocephala (assembly GCA_963576795.1). Taxonomy (NCBI): domain Eukaryota; kingdom Metazoa; phylum Arthropoda; class Insecta; order Diptera; family Sarcophagidae; genus Metopia; species Metopia argyrocephala. The sequence continues at coordinate 3,443,044 of OY756208.1, forward strand.
TCTCAGCTTTCTATATCTATCTATAGTAAAACTGTTAAAAACCTAAAACTAATATTATTGTGACACAAACCTCCAAAACTAATATTTGGGTAAACAATTTTCTATAAATGAGGATAGATATAGAAAGCTGAGAAAATTTCCTTTAAAATAAGCCCTCTTCCAGCGTTACAGGTTTCTTTGGGAAAATTTCTTAGAATTTCTCGTAGATTACGATTTTGCTATAGGCTTAGTAGGCAAAAAAATTGACCCACCCTAATGTATGTATTTCAAAAATTTGTTGAATTAAAAAATCTTAAAATTCAAGAATTAAATTACTTGTTTAGGCTGATTTCAATTCACATAAAAAAGGTTCTACAACTAGCCATTTTTCACAAAACAAAGAACCATAACATAAATTATTCAAAGATCAATAGCATCAATAAGTAATCTACGCATATTTAAATTTAATATAAATAATAGTACACTGCATAACAGTGACAAGCACCAAACAAAAAGCATATTTTGTAAGACACTTAATTTTGATTTTAATAAATTTTAATCTAAATTTTGAGTTCCAATTAAAAGTGGTGTTTTTTTCCATAAAAATTGACACATAAAAACGCTGGAGAATGCAGTTGTGAAATAGAATCTATTTTATTTTGACAGGATTTTTCTTATGCTCTCATTTTTAGAAACAAATATGCTCAACAATGTTACCACACTTTTACTAAATTTCATGTATTTTGTAAACAAAACCATTTGTTTTTTTGTTGTTAATGCAAAGAAATATAAGAACAAAAGACTATCGTAAAAACATTTGAAAGTTTAAATAAATTAATAAATTTTAGATTTTGTGAAATAATTTGAGTGGTGTTATAGAAAAAATAATTGAAAAAGTGCATAAAGATGATTAATAATGACGATTAAATACATCTAGCAAAGGCATTTCACATTGGAAGTGGCAACAACTGGTAAATTTGTTTGCATTATTACTAACTTTGGCGTTTTGAGGGAGATAAATAAATAAGAAATTTACTGCAGTAGATGAAAAGAAGAAAACACACAAAAACGATCATCTAAAAGTAACTTTAAGTTCGATATGAGAAATAATATTTATTGTTATTTAATATTTATTTACGAGTAATAACATACTTTTGTTGAGTAGTGTAAGAAGAAGTGGAATTAAAATATGCGTTAAAAAAAATTAACTCACACTTTCAATATATTAATATTAAATTAAAAATCAAAACATGATTTGACAAAATATTTTGCAAAAATGTTAACAATTCTAGAACAACAAAAAATTTCAAAACGTTATCTTAATTCCATCAGAAGAAATACTCGTAAATTTCATTCATTCAAATAAAGACGCCAATATAAGTTACTATGGGTTTCACACACGTTGAATTAAATTATAAAAAATAAACCTCCACTTTTATTTTCTTCTTGTTGTTTTTTTTTCAACTATTTCATAATGTTGAGAAGTATTTAAAAAAAAATAATCGTATATAAAATTTGCAAATTTTTTTTAACATATTTAATTAAAGAGTGTACACGAAATATATTTTACTAAACTTACCAATAAAAAGTTTAATCTTAAGCACATATTCATAAACGTGTTCTTTTTAGACGTGATGTACATACATACACACATATGTACTTATATTAGCAACGAAGTTGTTTGTATCAAAATCCGAAATTTTCTGTCCACTCACTGACTGATGATTTGTACTGACCATGATGTTAATTAGACCAAGTTTAAACATTTTTGTTTTAACAAAATTTAATTTTCGCAAAATTTACAAATTACAGACAATATTGATTTAGTTTGGGAAGTCCAATGCCCACTATTTTTTTACTAATTATCTGTATAGATCACGAAACTATTTGGACCAAATCTAAAAACTTCTACTATTACCGTTCTCATGATAAAAAAGTATTTAGTTTGCATAGAAGTTACAAGAATTTTTTAAATTCAACATATTTTTTCATTCTACGTAACTGGAATTACATATATTTTTACTAATTACCCTTTTTACTAATTTTTCAAACAGTAATGGGCTTTGTGCTGTGGCCGGCAAATTTACAATTATTATGTATGGATCTGTGCATATTATATTTATTGTATGGTATTCTTATGAGAAGTAACATCCGCTAAGGATGTTCAGTTCAATAAGAAAAAGACTGGTGGGAATAGCATTCAAATATAATTAGAAAAATTTCCAATAGAAACAAGTAAAGAATTTAATTTGTAGTTCAAAGGAAAAAAAATTTGTTAATTAAAATAAATTTTCTATTTTTCCTGAGTTACCCAATAAGATAAATCAATATCAAAAAATGCTTCACTTGCTCCTTCAAAAGCATAAAACTATTCCGTGTCAACTTCTTAAAAGAATGTTTACCTGGAATACAACGTTTACCCAACGAGCATGTATGTGATTATTTTACGAGAGCAATTTTCTTGTGATTTTTTTTTTACTCGTTCCTACGACTGATGACTAAGAATCATACTTTCCTTTTTCAATGATGATTTCACAAGCCTCTTCTTAATGCATTGCTTAATATTGTTGTTTTTTTATGAATTAAAACGCTTGATGATAAATAAAAAAAAAAATTTACAAATGAAATAAAAAACAACAGACAATACATAAAATTTATTTACTCTTACTGCCATCCCTAAATAAAAGCGGCAAGCGTTTTCTAGCTGTCAAAATTTCTCATGCCCATATAATTTGTATGGAGCATCCCAAATTAATGCGGCGGCAACGCTTTGCAATTGAAAAATCCAATTTTGACTGAGCTTTTAATAGTAAAGTTGGTCGCAAAAGGCAACTAAAATGTAAACAAATAGGAAAAAAACAGAGTTGTGATATAAAGATATGTTATTTGAATAACCATGTTTTAATAGTAAAGGCAAAAAGTAAACAAAATAGAAGATAATAAATATTAATATAAAATAAATTAATAAAATATAATAAAAATAAATAAAATAGTACTATAAAATTTAGTTTAGGTTACAAATACCAATAGAGAAATGCAGTTTATTATTAAAATATAATTGTTATATAAGCATATGTTGTTGTATTACCCTGTTTTTAATGTTTTGACAAAACGTAGCCGCTCTTATTTAGGGATGGCGATTCAGTGTAAGCGCTGAGCGTTGGAAAACTTTCCGCTCTTTGAAAGAGTTAAGAATTTTATATCAACTCTTTTGTATCGAAACTTAACGCCGGACAAAAGGCTCATTATGGCAGTGTTTAAGACTCATTCGGATTTAGAGAGTTAAGAAAAAAAGAATCGGTGTCATGACACACTTTCTGCCTTTGAACTTTGCTAATCGGAATATGACTTCGTGGATGATTAATTCAATTGACAGCTTCAATCGTACAATAGTGTTTTATCAATTATAATGCTGGCTGGGTAATAAAATGATCATACATCTGTACGTACGTATACAAATATTTTAATGTATGTATACTTTATGAATGTTTACGCACTTCATTATTATGGATAGTTAATGACATCAAAATAGCGTTCATAAAATTATCTTCTCATTAAAACGTTCGTTAACACCATTAATTCATGCAAAAATGTTTTGTTTTTATTATGAAAAAGTTACTATTCTATCTAATTGATATGTTAACCCATTAAGAAGAATAGGGTAAGTCAAAAAATTCAATATAAATAAATTAGTAACATAAAATAAAAACAAAAGCTTTGAGTAGTTTCAAAAACAAACAAAAAAATTTGAAAATCAAAATTATTAAAATAAAATTTAATTGTGTAGCACATTCGGTGGCAGTTCATAAAAATATATTCAGTTATAATTTCAGACACCTTATAATCACTTTTGTATATATGAATAAATTTAATATCTAGTTTCAAATTATGGCATTCGATATCAAGCGACATTTCATATAATTTTAAAACAATTTTCATACAAAATTCGTTCGATATTGAATGCCGTAATTTAACCCCTGGTAGTTGTTGTAGTTCGTTAGTAATGGGTTAATGTTTGCTTATAAATCTCTTTTGTATTAAAAGAATCCTATCCAGAAGTCGTATGTTGTTTTAAGGTATTTCAAAATATCATATATTCGCAACATATCCCTCGTTAACCTGTCCGTTTAATTATTGGCGGTTCTTTATGTTGGCACACGCAGTACATTTAAGTGGCTCATAAATATTCTTAAATGAGCCACGTTTGTTGTCTACTCTACAACCAAATAACTGTTGCTAATTTTTCACTGGAAACCATAAACATGCGACATTTAAATAGTGGGGAGTTAACAGTTTAACAAAAACGTGGTTGATTTTTTTATTTTTATTTTTGAAAATATATTTTCATCAATTGGTTTCTTTAAAATATTTGAGAAAAAGGAAGATTACATTAGTAAGTGAAAAACATAGAAATGCTATAAGTGATGTTAATTTTGTTACAAGAAAAAAACAGTACTGGCTAGAAATGGTTTTGTATTTGCTAAGAACAAAAAGTAATTTAGAGAGCTTTAGAACTGTCAAAACCGTTGCAGCCAATCAAGGAGAAATTTGAAAGAAATCAGTTGATTTTCATGAAGTAGGAATTGTTTCAAAAATACACGCAATATGCGACAAAGTGTAATAGTCCATCATAGCACTGATTTGCAACAGGGTGCATTTTAAATTAAAAAATATTACAAAATAGTAGTAGTGAAATTCCAGATACTGGTGCATCTAAACACCATTTGTATCAATTTAAACCTGGGTGATATCGATGAAAAAGAAATTAAAGCTGAAACGGTTGCACAATCATAAATAAGGAAGACAGCTTTAAATTGAGTAGTACGAGTATATTCTTTGATCAGAAAATCGTTTGTGCCAAAAGAATTTTTGGAAGCTGTGAATACACGAAAATCGAGAAAAATATAATCTTAACTAAGAATAGTAAGGGTTTATAACTATGTTTCCAAAATGTGTAATTTTTATTAGAAAAGTTGTAAAAATGAAAAGAAATAATTTTTTTTTTTAATTTCTCTAGGATTTATTTTAAAATAAATATATTCTATTGTATATGATTATATAAATTTAAACCCTGAGTCTGACACAATATACACTGGTGGTCAGCTATTTAGGGACAACAACTTTCATATATTCAATATCGAATTTTTTCCACATATTTAAAACCATTTACTTATTTTTTTAATCCACTGTAAAATATAACAAAAAAAGAAAGCCTAGGCCAAAGAAAACAACGAAGCGTGAAGATCGGTTAATTTATAAAGCCAGAAAAGCCTACCCATTTATGAGTTCCAGACAAATAAATTGTGAAATAGCTAGCCAACTGGACAGAAAATATCAGATCGGACTGTCGGCTCTTGGAATATGAACTCAGAGGATGTATTGCTAAAAAAAAACTTAAAACGTCGTTTGCAATTCGCTAAGGAAAACTTGGATAAGCCATTGGATTTTTGGAAAAAAATACTCTGGAGTGATGAATCCAAGTTTAATTTATTTGGTTCGGATGGTAAAAAGTACGTAAGTAAGACGCTATACTTTTAAAACTATAAAGCATGGTGGAGGGAATATAATGGTTTGGGCTGCTTTTAGCTGGTACGGTGTTTGTCCCATTTGTCGTATAAGTGATAGCATGGATAAAAACCTGTACAAAAGCATATTGGTTAATACAATGAAGCCTTATGCTGTTGAAAATATGCCTGGAGAATTCATTTTCATGCAGGATAATGATCCGAAACACACTGGGAGGAGTGTAAAACAGTGGTTTTCGTCAGAAAATATTGAAGTTTTAAATTGGCCTGCCCAAAGTCCGGATCTTAAACCAATTTAAAATCTTTGAGAAGACGTTGGAAGAGCTTTGGAAAAGAAAACTAATAAAAATGCAGACGAACTGTTTCGAAATGTGGAGGATATTTGGAAAAATATTCCCATTGAAAGATGTCGCAATATAGTTGAAAGTCTTCCCAGAAGATGCAAGGCAGTGATCAAAGCAAAGGGTTTTCCAACAAAATATTAACATTAATATTAACATGCTTTTAAATAAATTAGTAATTTTTACCACTTTAGTTTTAAATATTTTAAAAGAAAATGAATTTGCTCTTATTAAATGTCCAACTTTAAAAGTGAAATAATTAATTTTTTGTTTATTTTATTACTTAGTACTTGTTATTTAATTTTATTTTATGTTAATAAATATTATTTTTGTTTAACAATTTATAATGTGTTTCAATTTTCGCCTAGAATTCGTAAATAGTCATGTCAGTATTAAAAAATTTGTTTGTAGCTGACCACCAGTATATGTGATATTAAACGATAATCTTTAGTTTATCTTTAATCTTTAGTTTATCGTGTAATATAATACTGTTCAGTTTTTACATCAGAAGGTAATTTTGTGTTAAATGATCTCATAAAGCTTTAATTATCGAATGAAATTGTTTAAAATTTTCAACCCACATTTTCTAAAAAAAAACCGTTGTCGTTTTTTAAACGTTAGGCATGATAACCAATATCTGAGGTATATATCATATTGCAAAAAAAAAAAATTAAATTTATTACTGCTGTTTCTTGCTTTTAAAAACAGCAGTTAATTGTTATAAAAACAAATATTTCAAAAGATAATGAGATGATTTTATTATCCGGTACTTTAGCGTTGAACCATTTTTTTACAGACCAGTTCATTGAGTATGTCTGCTCCCAGTTTTCGTTTGCCTAACAACAAGAAATTCATTTCTACAAAGAAACAAATTTTGTCTAATTAAAATTCATTATCAAAATAACATAGAATGTAATGAATTGCAAAAAAAAAAAATTTTTTTTTAAATTGCTTTTGTTTAAACATTTTGCAAAATACCAATAAATAATAAATTTTTTGTTTTAGAGAGAAATATATTTGCATACAAAGTAATGAAATTAAACAAAATTTAATAAAAAAAAAGACATCAATAAAAACAAATTAATTTGAAAAACACATCTACTGTAAGAATATTAAGAATTTAAATTTTTGTTTTTGTTTTTGAGAAAAATTTTAGTTCACAATAGCTGGCATGATATAAAGCTTAAACAAAAAAAAATATATATATAAAATCGTATATATGTATAAGTACATATGTACACATATATGCAAAAATATTACAAATAATTCTACAGTCTGCATTTAGTCAATGAGCTCATCATCAGCAATGCTGGAAGTGAAAAAGAAAATGAGAACAAGAGGATGTCAAGGTTAAGAAAAAGCAGTACAAAACAAAAATGCTGGACCCAGATTAAAGAAAACAACACTTAATTATCATTTTTCAAGAAATGGGAGCAAAAGTGTTTAAAAACAAAAAAGAAAAACAAACAAACAAACTTCGAAACTGGAACATGATGCCGATAACACACTTTTGCAACAAAATTATTGTAATTCCTTAAAAAAAAACACACACACACACAAAATATTCAAAAATTGAAAAAAAAAACCAATTCTTAAATAAAATTACCAACAATAACCAACCTGTCACAGAGATTTGTCTTAATAACCGCCAATGATTTGTGCAATTTCTGATAATAAAGTCCAAAGACAAAATCAGAATTTTACCTTCTTCGTCTTTGCTTTCGTGAAAAATCTCAATTGTAATTTAATTTTTAATTAGCATCGTAATACAAGATGTACTCGTTTAAGTACAATATTATTTTACTTATTATTTAACTTTTTTTCTTCTTCTTTTCACACAAGAATTATTCATGAATCTCTGCTATTTTATGCATAAATTGTAAGTCATTGACACTTTGTTTTGAGTCTAAAATATTTAGTAATTTAAAAAAAAGAAACCCAGAATTAAATAAATAATAATAATAATAAATTCTATAATTTTAAAGTTTGTTGACAAACATTCTTAATCTTTCTATTTTTGACTTAATTTTTTTCTTTCTTCTTCCTTTTAACCAAAACAACAACATTTTTTTTCTACGCAATTTAATTTTTGAAGTTTATTGGAAGTTTATATTCAAAGAAGACAAGTTGTTGTTTTAAAAATTGTAAATATTCTTTAGGCCTTGAAATACTTTCAAATATAATCAAAAATATTCGAAATTTTTTAAAACCCCTATAGGAAATGTATTTCAAAGTCTATTTATGTTATACACTGCATAGTTTCTATGATCATCGAACATATTTTGATGGATTTTCTCGAATAAATATTGCACTGTCGAAGTCCTTGATAAACTCAGAAGATTGTACCATGACAAATAATATGTGCGTTGCGTACAACGACTACAAAAGTAGTGCTGGCAAGCTATTGAGTAACGGGTACTAAAATTTGGGTACTCAATACTTAAAATTAACTATCCAATGTTTTAAAAATTGCATTTTTTTCTTCGAAGTTATATGGAAAATTTTAATTTTAACGGCCAAAATAAATTTCTGTCTAAAAACACAATATTTTATGAAATTGCTTTCTCTTAAAAATAAAATCCCTTAAAAGCATCGAGTAGTATTGAGTACCCAAATAAAAGTACTCAATACTATTGAGTAATGAAAAGTAACAGAATTTGACAGAACTATACGAATATATACGAATCCATCTAAATTATTTGTCAGAAAGCAGACTAAGTCTGTCACGCCTTAAATTAACGCGCTGTCATGTTAACACATTAATCTCTCATGTTGTAAGTGAGATTAACTATAGTCAATAGTCCAGTGTTGGATAGAGGAATCGATATAGCAAACTAAAGTAAGGAGGGCTAAGCCTCATTCGGTAATATTTTGAATTTTGACTCATTTTAAAACGTATATAACTTTTCTCTCTCTCTCTCTCTCTCTTTCACTCACATAGAATAATCCCATATTAATGACGTCTACTAACAAAATACATCCTAAAATGTCATGCAATTAATATTACTAGAAATATTACATATCAGAACCATTTAGCCACAAATTGTAATTAAACTTTCTTAAAATCTCGAAAATATATTAACGTCATTTTAAAAGTCTAAAGTTGCTCTGTCTGAGTTTGTTTAGATATTTAAAATCAGTATTTAGTGGGAAAAAAACCTGAATAACCGGTTTTTAAATTTAAAATTTTGGAGGTGTTTCACAATTGTTTGTCAAAAATTAGTATTACTTTTCAGGTATTTCAAGTTTCTTCATTATTGTCACACACTGTTGTTTATTTCATCAGTCTATCCCTCATCTTCGGACTTATAAACAAGCTTATTTATTATAATGTAACAACATTCATTTAGTGCGTGCTCATAAAACTATTTTATAATTAACAAATTAACACTTCTTTACCAGACTACAAAATTTAAAAAAAAATTAACAAAACACTGCATTAAAAGCCAAAACTTTATACAGAAATAATTAAAAATATTAATTAATAAAAAAAATGCAAAGGAAGCATAATATGTATAAGTATGTACATACATACTTACATATATACGAAATGAGTATATATTTATGGTAAATGTTGAAATATGTTTAACACTTTTATTTTTATGAAAAGAAAAAAAAATCTGTCAAGAGACAAATTAAAAAGGGAAATTACAGGCGAACACGATCAAGACGCACATGTGTTATGCACACACGTTTTTCGTGTGAAAATATACAACAATGTTTATTGATTGCAACAGCAAAACAACAACAATGAACTTCAAAAAAAAGCATAATACTGAAATTATGTAACTCTGTCAACAGACAAAAAATGAATTAAATGTGAATGAATATTAAACACAGTGTGAAATGAAGTAAACGTTATATAAGCATTCGTTTTGTCGAAGTCGTTGTCGTATTTCGAAACTGTTTTCTTTAATTTGTTAAAAAAAGTCGAATTATGGGAATGACGTCGACAACAGCATTAAGGCCGATAATATCGTAAATATTTATTTATTTATACTTCCACTCTAGCATTTTATTTAAGGTAATGTAAGTTGCTCTCCCAAGTTAGATCATAGTTATGCTATGCTTATTTATCGACTTTATTTTAAAGCCTCTTTAGCTAAAAATAGAAGACACGAAATGCCTGCTTGACAGTGGGTGAGTTTTTTATTTGAAAGGAATTCGTAAAATACACAAAGTTTGAAAGTCATATTTGCTCAAAATACATTAAATTTCCATTAAAATTTGAGAAAATCTCAGTGCACAGAGAAACATAATTTCAGAACAGGCAATAATTAATTGGTTAATTGGTGTCAATTATCTAATTAATTAAACAATTATGATTACAGGTGGTTCAGCTAAATATTTAGTATATATGCTCTTATCGCACAGCGTTAACTACGAACGAGGTTTAAGTTTAATTTTATTTTTAAAATTTATTTTTAAAACTATTTAATTACATAATACTGACAACAAAAAAACTTGTTATTTTGTTATTTAAGTTCATTAAACTTTTTACTATTTCTTGTTTTTTTTTCATATTTATTATTTTATTAACATCGCAACAGTTAAAATAAAAAATTAAAAGTTCAAATAGAACAGTAAACAAGAATCTTAGTAATTACTAAATTCTTTTTTTTAAATATATACATATGTATGTACAGGTCACCCTCTTATAATACGATTTCTTACAATACGAACTCACTCTTAAACGTTCAGACGGTAATTGGTAAATATAGGACTCGAATATTGTTTCTTAATTATTATACATAATATATGAAATGTATTGCTTTGGGGAAAAATATTTTTTGTTTCTTATTTATTATTTTTTCTACATATGTATGTATGAACGTATATGATTTACTGTTATTATTTTCCATTGCATTTATTTCAATGTTAATTTAAGAACATGTACTAAGTATATACTTATACAGTTGATCACAGTGTATATTAGAAGTTGCAAGCCTTTACGTATTTACTTTTTTAATGAAGAAATAAAAATAATATTCCTTTGTTAGCTGAACTATCTGCAATATTATTCACTATAAGTAAGTTAAATACATACTTACAACTGGAAATGAAGAAAAATTGTCTAATAAAATTAATTTTCTTTTTAAAACTAATTTCAAATCTCGAAAAATACAACTTTGCGCAACACGGCATTTTTGAAACGTATCTACCTTGTTATAAGAGGCCGACCTGTACATACATATATTTTTTCCAAAGTTGAGGAAGTTTAATAAGCAAGTTATCACGATGAAAATTTTTATAAATTTTAATTTACAATAAAAAATTAAAAAATAATATTATTTACATACATACCGAATTATTGATACTCTACTATTATTAATTATTTTATTAAATTTCATAAATCAAATAAATTTTAGGTCTTAAGGGTTTTATATTTCTAAAGTAATGAAATAGGATTTATTGGATAGAAAAAGTTATGCCATTGATGTCTAAAAATTATTTCGCAAAGAGTTACTTCGAGTATTAACTTCCAGGACTTCGATTGCTTTTGTTTGATCGACGTAGACAAATCGTCGTGCGGGAGTTTATGTGCTCTATACGCCATTTTTTATATCTCGAGTTAATTATGTTAATTTAGGATTTTGACACCAAAATTTTTTAAATCTGCAATCCGTTTTCGGCTATTTATCTCCGAAACTTGACGAGATATCCTAAAACGGATTACAGATTTGAAAAATTTGGGGTCGTAAATCTAAAGTGGCATCATTAACTCGAGATATATAAAAACTATGAAATGGCGGATAGAGCACTTAAACTCCCGCACGACGAAATGATTTTGCACAACAAAAATTAATCAATTGGGTTTAAGTCACACAATAATATGATCAGTACGTGAAATTATTCTTTCAGCAAAGGATTCTTTGAGTGAATTAATTGTAACGAGCGAAATTTGTGGCATGTGGGTCCGTCGTGTTAAGGTTATTGCCACTTAATTGGAATAAGAAAAAATTTCTAATCACATCCGTTCTTGATTGACAATAACAATTACGCCATCGTGATTTTTAAAAACATATGCAGTAATCACTCCACCTGCTTAGAAAATTTTATATGGATGAAATGGTTTTGCGATTAAAGTTTGTAAATTATACTCACTCCAAATGCGCAAATTTTGCTTATTTCCGTACTTCTTCCATCAAAAATAGACTTCGATGGAGAACAAATATTTCGAAAAACAAAAAAGAAAATTCAGTATCAATATCAATTTAAGCTTCAGCCCATTTGCCGAATTGGGGACGCATATGTATTATCGTTTGGCTTTAGTTACTGCACAAGTTGAATCACGAAATAGTTAAGAGCCTTTAGTAAAATTTTTCATAGAGTGAAAGGACACAACATCAGTTGCTGAAAACGGGGATGAACAGATCGATATGGATTTAATTCAGTGCTTTCCTGTATAGCGACTACAGTTTATTAAGTCTGTACTGTTTAGCGTCTTATGAAATAGGGAAGAATGTGGTTCCATAACGATCCATTATTATTTCTTCACGTTGATTATACACGCCATATAATGAACAAAATGCACGATATGTTTGGTGTGCATAACCATTGTTTTGATAACAAAAATTTCGATAATTTTGTATAATGAAATCTGGAATCAAACTGTATAAAAAGCAGTTATCAGCTGTTAAATCACTTGCCGATAAAGAAGTACCGCCAATTTAAAGTTGGGGACCTCCTCCACCGAAGTTTAGGATATAAAACTTTATTTATTTATTTGTCATTTTATGGCTCGAGCCACTTAACGGGTGTACAAAGCCATACATGCGTTGTAAAGATTTGCTTTCACTGAGATATTTTAAGAAGTAGTTGTAACTAAAAAACTATTTACGCTATAGGATTAAAAATTGGGCCGAATCTTATATGCATATAAATACGTATATATAAGGTAAATAAAAACTAAATAGCTTATTAAATAATAATCACAAATGAAATTTGTTGGGTATATACTTGGGATATTTGCCTTTTGTTCTAGAACAAATAATGGCCAGCGACCACGCCCACTTTACTGCATAAATATAACTAAACATATAACTTAAGCCACAGCAAGGTAGATTTGCACAAGCATGGCAACATCAACAGTTTTGTTATGGCGTTTTCTTTTCCGGAAAAAAGTTTAAAATTTTTTTTTGCCTTTAGCCCTCAAGATGAAATTTTGAGTTCTTTTTTAAAAGCAATGTAACACAAAAAAGGAGTTGCGTGTTCTTTTTAAAACAAATTGCCATCATGAAGTGTAAAAATGCAACTTTTCTCGCCCTCAAAAAATTCACAGGATAAAGATAGTGCACTAAGATACAGCTGTCATAAAACAGGGTGCAATTTAATGTGGTGAGGGAGGGTAATGCTTTTAAAAAGTCACTTGTTTTAAAGACAAAAAAATTTTTTTTTTCAGAAAAGAAAACGCCATTAGTATCAAAATAATTAAAATAAGTTACAATACAATGCCTTTCAAAAATCTGTAGGGTATAGTGTGAGGAAAACAGAGTCTTTGCGTAACTAGAAATCATTAACGATCAAATTAAAGACAGTTAAACAAAACGTAAACAAAATGAGTTGTACTTAAATAAACTAAGTAAAAAAAATCGTAAAAAAATATATTTTTAGTTCTGCTGTAATATAATAAAAATTATTGACAGAAATAATATATCAGTTACCCAGATAGGACAATTAACCTGCTGAAAGTATTCCTTGATTTTTTTTCCTGTTTTTTATTTATGCCATGTTGACAAATAAGTGGTTTTAACGCCTTTTTTTTTTTGTGATGATACGAGTATTGCTACTGATTCATACTCTTGACAACCAGATATTTTTAATAACATTCTTTGTAAGTAGTAGTAACTAGTGGCGTAGTAGAACAAAAAGGGTTGGTTAATAGTTGATTACAAATATAATTTCTGTAAAAGCTGGTGGGAAGGTAGAAGGTCACATAGGAAGAGCGGTGAACAGACCAACGTCAATAAACTCTTCTTCTCTATGAGTACTAAAAATAGTTGTAATTCTGTTGTTGTGCTTTTAAAGCGGTTGTAAATTGTATTCAAAGAATTCAAAGAATTTAAAATATTTTTATTGATTTAATTTTGGTTTCTTAAATAAATTGTAAAAATAATATTTATTAATGATCATTATAGCTATTATTATTATTATTATTATTATTATTATATTCTTTGGTCATTCTTAACCTTGAAATTGTTTGTAAACATTAAGTTATAATATTTTTATAATTTTTTGTTTGTTTTGAAAACATGAAAAAAATTCGAACAAAAATATTATTATTAGTAATCTATGAGTACTAAAAATAGTTGTAATTCTGCTGTTGTGCTTTTAAAGCGGTTGTAAATTGTATTCAAAGAATTCAAAGAATTTAAAATATTTTTATTGATTTAATTTTGGTTTCCTAGTTAAATTGTAAAAATAATATTAATGATCATTATAGCTATTATTATTATTGTTATATTCTTTGGTCATTCTTAACCTTGAAATTGTTTATTAACATTATGTTATAATATTTTTTTAATTTTTTGTTTGTTTTGAAAATATGGAAAAAATTCTAACTTAAATATAAAATAAATAATTAAAAGAACGGGTGATGTTCTTAAAATGCTAATGAGTGCCTCTGTGAATTCAAATTAAGAATTTTTAACAATTTTATAAATTTTTTTAAGCGGATGACAGAGAGTATAAGCATAAACTAATGGAAGCGAAACCAAAACAAAACAAGGGTGTAGATTTATAATTCGTTAAGACTAACTGGGTGATACATACATACATACATAACTGGCCTTTACAACCCTGTGTCAGGATTACGGCCTAGCTTCTCGCAGCACTCATATTGTGTGTGTCAATATTTATCCATGAGTACCGGGACCTACAGTTTAATGTCGACTCCGAACGACAGACTTGAGAAGCTTGTTCATGGCAATTAGTTACTCTCAGAGCTTTTGCCAGAAGACTGCTGAGAGGTAGTCGCCAAAAGAAATATTTTTTTCATATTTCTTTTTTTTTAAGATGTCAGAGCCTGGAGTAGAACCCAGAGCCCATGTCTTAGTAAGCCAACACACTAACCACTAGACCACGGCGACTACGATAAATAAAAAAAAACATTTGTGGCATATAGGAATATATAGACGTAACTGAAAAAGATGTTATGACTTTCTAATAGAGATTGGTGATTAAAAGGATCATAAATGAGGGGGGGGGGGGGGGGGCACTTGCAGAGAACATTATGTTTTTTTTTTCTTTTTCTTCTTCCTCTAGGAAACTATATAATAGGAGGAGGAATGAATTATTAGAGTTGGATAGCCTACCGTTATTAAAGCGCTCTATTCGCAGGTCTATACTGACAGAATGAATGTGAATGTGTCACTCATATTCTGCATTTTAAATTAAATCTTCAAAAGACTTGGTCTAGTAGATATGCAATGATAGAAATGATTACCAATGGAATGATATCGAAAAATACACCTGCAAAAGCGCTGTTCAATTTATGCCATATAAAAACCCAGATATTTCAAGGCTGGATAGTCACTCATAGGAGTAAGTAGAGAGCTTATATACATAGCACAAGAGAAGGAAGATTTCTCATAATGCCCTGTAGGCTTATAAATTAGTTCAGTGCATAGATATGTGGTTTTGTAGAAAGGTACACACATATATTGCAATCGAATGCAAGTTTGTCACTGGAGTTATCTATGATTACTCACCAAGAAGGTCTAAATAACTCCTTAAAACGAAATGATAGAATAGAACAGTATTTTAGCGCTCGAGATTTTCAGCGGTTAGTGACAGATAGACGGCAGAAAACATACGAAGATGCCAACACAAAATATAAAACGGAAATCAATAACCAATACGAATTGCGAAAGAAATTGGCACGACAAAAATGGAAATACAAAAAATAGAATGGATTGCTGCTAAGAAATGAGCAGATCATTCTGTGAAGAAAAAGTGCAAAAGACTTCTGCTAACGTTGGTTGAAGAGATGGATACACTCAGAAAAAAAGTGGTAGATAACTACCGAAATTGATACCATATGGTATTAAAATTGAGTTAAGTCCGTTTGTGCTTACTTCGTTAACGGTTGGTATCGATTTGTTTTCGTTTTTTTTATTAACTTATGATATTTTTATACAATTGTTCACGATTTTATTACCGGTTGTTCTTGATTTGTTAACTTATGGTATTTTGTGCCATTTGTTCATATTTTAAAAACGCATTAAGCTTGATTTGGTACGGAAAGTTAACGAAATATTGTTCACAATTTGTTCTTAATTTGATACCCTTGCTTAATAATTTTAGAACGAATTTTTTCCTCTGTATATAATTCGTTCCGATAGAAATATGTCATAGCCAACAACATCTGAAACCTCCATCATAATGTAAGGTTTCCATGTGGATGGGCAGTAAATAAAAATTATGAATATTTTGTTGTTGTTTATATTTATAAAATAATAACAAAAATAACACTCAAAAGATAAAATTTGTTAAATACTTGAACAAATGCAAATGAATAAAAAAAAAAAAAACAAAAGATCTGAAAAGTTTGTGAGTTTGATAAACGCAATTCAAGGCTCTATCCCATTATAATTTTATTCAATTTTAATTTGTGTTGCCTAAGGAGAAGAGAAAAGAAGGCGGAAAATCACTACGGAAATCTTTGTTTGTTAATTTCATTGTTTACTTTAAATTATTCCGCACTTCTGACGTGCATATGTATGCTCGTATAACAGCTGGTCTAAAGTTTAGCTTTTCGGGATATTTACATTTTCTAGTATATTCCTTCGATGAAGGCGGGGTCTGACTCGTGTAATACGAAATACAGTTGTACGTGCCAGTTGACATATGCATAAATACTTATAATGGAAGATGTTAAAGCTCAAATAATTTTTACTTTACAAGCTTTTCATGTTTTTTTATGTTTGTTTTTTTTTTTTTTTCCTCCATGTATAAGCCACGTGGAATAGGATTACACAAATAATAACAATTAAATTTGTTTTTTTTATGAATCATTCATAAGATTTTCACACACACTAGAAATAGTTCGGAATTGTGAAGAAAAAGGGACAACAGAGACAAAGAAAAAGTATTGAATTAGTGTGTATGAATACGCAAATAAATATGTGTTGTATGTGTTGCAATGCTTCTTTTTATTTTGTAATCATGACCATGATAGTGAATACAAATGTTGCAACATTGTCTGCTATTTTTATTTTAATATTTTAATTATTTTATAATTCATTTAAGGAATTGTATTTTTGTTGTACAATAGCGTTTATATGTGTCATCTGTTACAATCCAATCCTCTTATGAATGAAATGGAAAAATACTTGATTTAACGAATGTTCTACTCAATATTACGAGATTACAATCACACCACATCATCCTAATGATGACTATTATAATGATATTTATGATCATAATGAAATTGTGCGAGTTTGAAAATAATGTTGCGTTGTACCAGTAACTGAAATAACTGATATCAGCTACGATTTAGGATCAATGCTATTTAAACTTCTTGCGACCAGAAGAATATTGTTCAAGGTCTTGCATAGTGGTACGTAAAATATTGTGAAATCGTTAAAGTGGGATAGATGGATGATGAAATATTAAAAGGCTTTTGTTTGGTATCCTTTAAGAATTTAAAAAAAAAAGTTTGTTTGTTTTTTTTTTCTGTTGTAAAAAAAAAAAACGGAAATTCCTTAAAATTTATTTATATAGTTTTAATTTAAAACGCAAAACTGTACATACACATACATATGTATGTATGTATGTATGTGCATGCCTAAATAGAAGTAAACTATAAAGAATTCTATAAAAATGTGAAGATTCGTAGATAATTCAGACACACACATGCATATAATCATACCTTCTCACATTTGTGTTGAAACTGCTGATAATGGAAGTTTTTGTTCCATTGGTTTTACTAACATGTGTGGTTGGTTTTCTTATATGGATCTGCTCTTGTATTCTACAATTTTCTAATGGCAATGACCACTTCAAGGCTAAATATGTATTCTATTTTAAAAAAAAGCATAGGAAGCGATCCTTTTTTCATTTGAAAACATACTGTATAAGCAGTTTCTTAGCGCTTAATTTGTGTAGCTGCCTTAGAAAATTCTAAGAATTCTAAAGGCCTTTGACCTTTTCATATCATTTGTTGTATTGCGTTTTAAACTCCAATATATGCATACAAATGTATGTGTGCTTGTTAGTTTGCTTGAAATTTCTAATTGTTTCTAATTGTAAGTACCAAAATAAAAATAAAACATTCGTTTGTTATTGGTGCGACAACAATTTCTAACAATTTAGGTAGCAGACCTTTTTTCTTTTCAGTTTCTGTTTTTTGAAAAATAAAAACATATTTACCCTCTTCCACAATAGTTTTGATCCTTTTTTTAGTTTCGGTTGAATTAAATAAAAGACAATGACCGCTTCAAGGACCTATAAAAATCAACAACATGTGTACATTATTTGTTTCTATTTCGGGTTTTCTTTTAATGTGAACAAGATTTTATGATTTTCTAAGAAATCTTGTTTATTACAGCAATCAAGAGAAAAATCATTGTAATTGAGAGAGTTTGCAAAGAAATATAATTTCAAAAATGTTGATTTTAACGAAAAAGATAAAAAGAAAACTTTGAGCAACTTTGAGTATTTATTTATAGACCGAAATTTGATAGCCGTTAAAAAAACAGGATGGAAGCCTTCCGATTAAATTTATTTTGAGACCAATACTTAGGGGTAAACCCCTACTAAATGCTGTGTATTGTATTTTAATTTTTGTGAAAAGGACAATACATTATGACAACAAAACATATATTTTTTCTTAGATTATTAAGCGCCTTAGGAATGTGACAAATTGCTGTGATCATTGCATTGATCATTCAAAGAGCAGTGTTATACCTTCACCGTTGAATTGCGGTGAGTGCCTTCGCTAAGTAGGCTCTTTCTAGCTGTTATCTTCTACTTCCCAATAGGTGGCGCTTTTTCTCCCGATTATTCGTTTTTCGTTGTCAAAGGTTAAGGTGGAATAGATGGCAGTTAGTTGCAGTTTATACCCAACAAACACAACAAAGTATTTCGAAAAATGTATTGCCTTTGCTGGAAAGCTTTCTCCAATGACAACACTCCCAAGCAATACAAAAGTGATTCTTCTAGTTAAAAAACTGACAATAGAAGTTATGGCTAAAATCTTATGAGTAATATAAAAACAAGATTTTGTGCAAAATTAAAAAAAAAAAAATTAGGCAAAGTGATGCCATCTCCTGACAATACTGTTTTCTTAATATTTTTGGAGTTAATTATGAATAATTTCGATACATGATAATTATAAACACGAAAATTAAAAACATATATTTTATAGTAAATCTACAACAAAACAAAATCTAGTAGATTTCATTTTAGATCTTGGTCAAAATCTAAATCCTCTACACTATTTGCTTTATTTTTTTTTTTTACATTTAGTAAAATCGCGTGCACCAAAACCGTATAAATCTCCGCAAAACTTCACAAAAAGTCTTGATCAAAAATTTTTGTTTTTTGTTTTTTGTTTTTAAAACTTCTTTTTATTATTTATTTTATTGTTTGGCCCATTTTATCTATTAATTTATTTAATCTGAAATTTCCTTCGAAACATCATATTTTGCCCATGCAGTGTTGTATTTTTAATGCTAAAAAAGAAAATTTTTAGAACCAAAACACAGTTGCTTTAAAACATCTGCAAGGTTTATATATATAGTATGTATGTATGTATGTATGTATGTATGTATGTATGTATGTATGTATGTATGTATGTATGTATGTATGTATGTATGTATGTATGTATGTATGTATGTATGTATGTATGTATGTATGTATGTATGTATGTATGTATGTATGTATGTATGTATGTATGTATGTATGTATGTATGTATGTATGTATGTATGTATGTATGTATGTATGTATGTATGTATGTATGTATGTATGTATGTATGTATGTATGTATGTATGTATGTATGTATGTATGTATGTATGTATGTATGTATGTATGTATGTATGTATGTATGTATGTATGTATGTATGTATGTATGTATGTATGTATGTATGTATGTATGTATGTATGTATGTATGTATGTATGTATGTATGTATGTATGTATGTATGTATGTATGTATGTATGTATGTATGTATGTATGTATGTATTTTAACAAAGAAGTAAATTGAAGTCGATTTTGTTTTGTATGAGAAATTTCATTAAAATTGACTAAATTTTGGTCGACAACTCAAAATAAGTAGACATTGTGCATATAGGAGGAATTTACAATAGTAAAACAAATCGTTTGAATACGTGTTTACATCTGTAGTGGAAAGAATGTTGTGTTAATTGTTCTGTTTTTTATTGCATGTTGTTTTAACTAAACTTTTTCAAATTCAAAGCAAAACACCACTAGATTTTGATTAAAATCTAATCTAATAAGTTGTTGATTGTGTGTAGGGGTAACTGCACAATTATTAAGAAAATAAGAAAATAGTTAAAATAGCGAATGTCTCGACAACAGATTCTGGGCTAGAATCTTAAAAAATTTGGTTTCACAACACAATGTAAACACTTTCCCTTTCATTTAAAAATTCACAAATTTCAAATTTCAATCACAACTTTCATTGACAAGCGTATGGGAATTTCACCATAATATTCTTTAAAGCTATTTTTATTAGCTTTTTTGCAAACTTGTTCCCTAAGAATGAATTTTAAATGAAAATTTGTGATTATAAAAAAATTATGTAGCAGATCAAAGCAAATAAAAACATGTTCTAAAAGGTTGCGACAAAGGCTTTACCGCAAAAATAAATATTTATTTGACTAAATATGCTCTTAGATACCAATTAGCCAAATATTGTACACAACTATGATAGAAAAATGCGTTGTTATATGGAAAATAATAAAAAAAAAATAAAAATAAAACATTATATTTTATTATGCAAAATTAAAAATTCTTAACATCGTCTTACGATATTTATTTTATTGTTAATAATTTTTTTTTCTTTTTACTGATTTGCAAATATTCACCAGCCAAGATAATGGCAAACACGCGTCATATTCTACAATTCATGCAAAATTGCCAAAAAAAAAAATAAAGAAACGTATTTAAAAAAAATTGTTATTGTTGCCAATTCTACTCCAGAAAGATTTCAAGGTTAAACGCAAAATGCAGTAATTAATTCTATTTCATCAGCACCGGCATAAATCACTAATTTAATCATAACATACGAGTATATACTCGTATTGCATTTAGAAAGATTTCTTTTAGTCAAAAAAGGCAAACAAATTATCTTCTTAGTACTTTTGATAAGTAGTACCGCGAAAGTTTAAAATGCCCTACATCAAGCATATATGTACATACATGAACTATTCTCTCAGTAAAGTGAATATGTATGTGCACATAAATCTGTTCAACAAACCAAGCATTCAATTCATCAATAGTTCTAGTCATCTAAAGTGTAGCCACATGATCTTATAAAGTTTTATATAAGTTTTGTTTGTAAGCCCGATAGAAGTAAATGATTAACTATTAAGCAAACTGTGTACTGCGTTCTGTTTTTGAGTTTTATGGTCAGTGTACGCTGACAAGTTAACATGAATAGATTGATGCTTAAACAACAGTACAAAATTATTCAGATTTACTTTGAAAAACAGTCATTATTTCACGCATTTTATGAACGGCTTCGTGGTATGCATATATGAAAAATTAGAGCGCACAACCTTACAAGGGGGAAAAAAGGTTTTACTTTAATACATATAAAGTATTTTTGCAAGATGCCTTCGAAAAATGTTTATTTTTTTTAATTTTTTGCCGAATGGAAGGTTCCCCATTTTAGTTTTTTTGTTATATCTTAAATTCTAATATATTAATGTTTTTGTTTAGAAAATGTTTTTACTTAGAGGTCATTGACTTAAAGTATATCGTTCTAGTATTTATTCACCGGATCTCTGTTTGTGCTACCCTACTGTACCACCCTAACGGCAGAAAATTAAAGCTCGGCAGAAACTATGAAACTTCTCTCAGGAAGCAATTCCATAATTCCAATAGAAACCCTTATAAATTTCATTAGAAAATAAAAGCTCCCCAAAAATCATTATTAGTGGTTATGGGCTAATGGTTAGTGTGTTGAATTACTAAGACGATAGCGCTGGGTTTAAAAGATAATAAATAATGACAATCATATAACACAGAAATATAACACAATCGATATGAATTAATCAATATGACACAGCATACAGTGTGTTTTGCACAAATTTTTTACAGGGTATTTTCTGGAACAAAATAAGATCAGGTCTAGTATATGTTGTAAAAGAAAAAAGATACTACAAAATAAGCATATTTTAGGCACTCTTAAATATTACGGACTTACTTAGCTGGCCATAATAACGCGTTAACGGATTTCAGTCTCCAAGCGTCTATGCTCAGAGTGTGTGAGTTGGTCACACCAATTGATAACAGGGCTTCATCTAACTGGTTTTTCCATCTTACACATGGTCGTCTTCTAAGCCGACGTCCCTTGACCTTCGCATTGAAAACTTTTTCGCTGGAGCAGATTCTTCCATCCGAACAACGTGGCCGACCCAGCTCATCCGTTGGATATTAATGCGCTGGGCAACGTCTACATCTCTGATTACCTCATACAGTTATGAGCGAAACCCATCGCCATGTCCATGCTTTCACACTATAGAGAAGCACCAGAAGAATGAGCGGTAAGATAACAGTTAAGCTCCTTAACCACATCGAATATATAGTTGCGGTCTATAACCTGGCAGCCGATGTGTTCAACGTCCCTACTCGTCGCAACATTTACATTGTCTTGCTCTCATTTATAGCCAGACCCATCTTAGCAGACTCCCGTTCAATAGCATTAATTGATAATTATCTACGGTGACATCTCGCTTGGTATGATAAATGATATCATGTCGACTGCTGATTACATATAGAATAAAATTTTTCAAATCAGCTACAACACTAATCTATATTTAATTTCAATGGTGGTCAAAAACTAATTCAGTGCAAGTATTAATCTTTTGTCAGTTTTATCCAGTTTTTGGTTTTTTTTTTCTTCACTCAAGGTTACACAAATTATGTCAAATCGTTAAAAACACAAGTGTTGCATCATTTCTACATTAACAGTGACAATAAAAAAGGAACTTTAGAAAGAAAGAAATTTTAAAGCAGATATTATTGTTTAAGACTCTCAAGTAATTTTTTTTTTTAATAAAAATACACTTTGAAGCTTAATAAATTGGCAAAAAAATTAATATTTTTATTAATGAATTCGTTCTAAAATCCCCAACAGCAAGCAATTGGTAAAAGTATGTATTATGCAAAACAATAAAGAATATCAATTAAAAAGTATGAATTTCTAAATATCAAATACGAGTATTATTAAAAAAAAACACACACACACACAATTAAGATCAATAATAAAAAATAGATTAAAATGATTGACAGCCGAAACGAATTCAAAACACGTTCTATAACATTTGACAACTGCACATAAATATATAAATACTTGAAATTGCACAATTACGAGTAATTTTGGAAACAAAATGTTTGGAATTAAAAATTTTAAATGGAATATTCCATAACGATATGCTAAGAGGGAACACCTCTAAATAATATGCACAGATATGCATACAAATTTTAAATATTATTTTTTATTTTTGCTTTTTATAATTAGAAATTACGTTTGTCAATACGAAACACACAAATTGTGTTCACCTGGTTACAGAAATTCTGTCCAAATTAATTCCCCATTTCAGATAAACTTGTTCATGTGATCCCTAATTTATTAAGCAGGTATTTATAAACAATTCAATTGCATATGTTTGAAAATTTGCATACAAATTTAGTATTTTTTTTATTATTGTTTTAAGACGTACTATTTTAAAAATAAATATTATAGCCAAATAATGATAATATGACACTTATTTGCGCTATAAAATATTGAGTGTAATAAGGTTTTGAATCAAAAATAACTGCTTCTCTGAATTTCAGAATGAGTAATTACGAATAGATTTTGGAAAATTGCAAATATGTATATGAAAAATTTGTGTAAAATGGGAAGACTGTCACAGAAAGTTAGATAATGTTCATTTACAAACGGTATTCCAAATATAAGACGCAACAACACTGAATGAAATTAAGAATCAGCTTCTTCGAATAAGTTATTTCTAAATATCTGAGCGTAGCAAGAGTAGCAGTGAATTTATCTTTCATGCCAATTTCCGTTCAATTGTGAAGAATACAGGAAATTTTGCTTTGAAATATCTTTTTTTTTTAATTGAGGGATGACCCCTGCATATGCAGTACATTATGCTGGTCTAATATGTTATGGGAGGAAGGAAAGAGCGAGTATTGTTTGTGGACATTTGATTTAGACTTGATAATATTGTAATTGACAGGAAAAATTTTTGCGTGAAGATTGTTTCATAAACGAACATTAGGCTTTACTGAAAAATCAACTACAAATGAATGTGCTCTGAGAGAGGAACGTGTAGTCCGCAAGAATATGCTACCACCCGGAATTAAATTGTTGATTTCATCAGAGCACCTCCCATTGTAGTATTGATATCTTGTAAATATTAAGAAAGTCAGATGGAGTGAAGTATTTTTTACACTTGAATGCTTTTCTCGCCACTCGAAATATGTGATCATTCCAACGGACATCACAATTAGTTCTCATTTCCAGAACATCAAGATAGTCACAAATGGCAGGATTGAATCATCACAACGTCTATGCGTGATAAGTACCACATAATTCAAAATGCTTTGGATTGGTTGTCGAAAACCACAAATGGGGATTAATGACACAAGAGAGAAATAAGTAAATTTGTGCAATTCTGTTCATTCCAAATGGATGACAATTGCAAAAAAAAAAAAAATCAAGTATGTATAGAAACTGGAGTCAAAAATATATTCAGTTCTCATTTGGCTAAAAAATTATTGCAAGAAAAAACAATAGTCTAATTTTAAGCAGTCGCCGTGGTCTAGTGATTAGTGTGTTGGCTTACTAAAACAATAGCGCCGGATTAGAATCTCAGCTCTGTCATCTTAAAAAAAAGAAATATGAAAAAATTATTTCTTTCGGCGACTATCTCTCAGCAGTTTTCTGGAGAAAGCTCTGGGATTAAGTGAGTGCCATGAAAAATCTTCTCAAATCTGTTATTCGGATTTGACTTTAAATTTTAGGTCCCGGTACTCATGGATAGTAATTAACACACACAACATGAGTGTTGCGAGAAGCTAGTCCGTAACTCTGACACAGAGTTGTAATGGTCAATTATGTATGTACATATGTATGTCTAAATCATTTAATAGAATTTAGTTTCTGATCTAATTAAGATGTTTTATTATAAAATATAATTCATTCCATCTATACGATTTACATTTGTATAATTAACAAATTACTGAGAGCGAATATCTCACTTAAATGCTATAAATTTGTTTTGTTGAATTTAAACTGTTCAGATATAAACGCATTGAAAATATAGTGTAGGGGTTTCGGGTGTTACTGTTCTCTTTATTATTATTTTACCCGCCAAATAAATTCATTATTTTCTTAATTCTAAATAAAATATTGAAAAAAAAAATTATAAATTATGCAGCATTTGCTTGTGCATTCAGTATCTCATTAAGTTGAAGTATGAAAAATTAATTCTTTTTATTGTTTCAAAACCATGATGTATGAAATTAATGTTCCTTTATCTTTTTAATATATTAAAAGACAATAAAAAAACGAATTAATTCAAACGAATAACAAGTGAAACAAGTTCCAAAAAAAATTTTTTTTTTTCTAAAATACATAATAGAAATGTATAAATACATACATACATATTTATATAAAAATATTAATACATTATTAATATTCCTGTGCAATTTCATTAATTAATTCTTAATTTCATTTAATTTGTAGCGGCCTTGAAAAAGTGAAATGCTGTGTTTGCGTAAAAAATATGTTTTTGTTTATACATAAATAATAAAGAAAGAAAAAAACAAAATAGAAAAAATAAATAATGATAGCGGTAATCACTGTTTGTGGCAAACGCACTTACAAGTCTTGCAAAAACGTAGCAAACAATGTCCAATAATAACAAAACGTAGGCAGATATGCTACGTTTTTCTTGCAGGGGCATTTACACTGAAGAGTGATTACGGCTAATAATAATACACACACATACACACAAATAAAATAAATCTTTACACAAATAAAAATTTGTTAGATTAACAAAATTTATAAAAACAATTTATCTGATTAGACAAGCAGACGTTTTAAATTGACAAACGCGAATGCGACTGGGTAGTATGAGAACCAGAACAAGCATCACTTATTTATTTCAATCATTTTTAACGATTACTTCTAATTTCAAACCGAATGTTTAAATGTTTGAAAAATTGCACACACATACAGACATACTCGTATGTATGTCTTTATATGCAGGTATTTAAAAATAATCAAAAATTAAACAACAAAAAAAAAATAACAAAATGCATTAATTTTAAAGTTTATTGACACCAAATAAAACAGCATTCTAGCTTGGCAAACAATGTTTGAATTTTTTTTTTATTATATTATTCAAAGAAAAAATTAATAAATAAATAAACATTTAATATATTTTTAAATCACAATTTCTACTATAATTAGTCTCGGGCATCTATAGGTATACATACATTCATGTATGCATGACAAACGCTCACAGATAATGTTTTGTTTTATATAAAAAAAAACAAAAAAAAAAAAAATACTTTTCGTATGTAGTAATTATTAAAAGCGAGTACCGAATTATTTAGATTATTCTTTATTATGAGTTGTATAGAACAAAAATTTAATATTTTTAAATAAATTAATATAAAAATATAGAATTCTCTATAGCTTATTTAAAATCAATGCAGTACTTTACAAATTTAACACGTACAACGTAGGTACATGTGCACTCAACAGACTCAACTTTAGCGACCAAGAGAGACTAAATATTGGCAACGAAAACTCGTATCAGTCTCAAAATTCAATTAAAAGCTTAATATAAAATCATTAATATTGTTATAAACTCTGTATAAGTATAGCAATAAAACTAAACGTTAGACATCCTCTAGAGAACATACATATTATCAAAGTTTTTCTAATTCAGTACAGTAGTTTCTTGCATTTCCAACCATTCTTAAAATATTTGTCTGTAGGACAAAAAAGAAACTGCTCTTACGATTCATATGTATAAGCTACATATACAATACGTAAGTAGTTATTTTCAAAATCAATACAGGACATTCTTGATTAGTAATGAAATACAATGACCGCCTATAGCCCCATCTGTTAAGAACTTTTTCAATATCACTTTGCCATCGACAGTTGTCGTACACTTTCGCAACAATACTTTTACTCCTGTTGCAAAAATTCAATTTTTTGTTCACTTCTTTAGGAGTTTCTTTAAGCATCACTTCCATTTGGCTCGGAACTATTTTACAATGGGCTGGCATTTGAGCTGCAGAAATTTAAATTCTTAAATTCTCAGATAAAGGCTTATATGGTGAATAATGTTGTTGTGAAATTATTACTTTATAATTGAGTGATAAACGGAAGTATTTCTTTATTCTTTACTTAAATTTTGTAGAAACAAAATAATAGGTCTGTTCATGGAATTTTCTTCAAATAACGTTTTCGTAAAAATGTAATATTGGATTATTTTCGCATTTGATAAATTAGAAAATTATACATTTGGATTTCACCAATGGTTAGTACAATGGTTGGCGTCAATAAAACGGTTTCTATATTCGAATAATAATGTCCAAGTAGAATAAGTAAAAAATTAAATGAAAAATTCTTCTGAATTAAAGAAAAGAAAAAAACTGAAATAAAATAAGAAACTATTTTTTTATAGATCTACTTTGTATCTCTTATACTTTTTTTTTATTATTTTTGAGAAGCATTTGCATGAAGGCTGTGTCATTGACCTCAAATGCAAATTGTTATAAAAATGTCTTTGTTTCGAATAGTTAAACTTCATTTTTATGATTGTACGAGTATTTTGCTTTTCTTCTTTTTTTGTTTATATTTTAATAATTATTTTGTTTTTACTTCCGCATTTATAGCATTGTAGGGTATTTAATATCTTACATTGTTTACTTCACACAATTCAGCACAGAAATGACTTTTTTCCATTTGAATAATTTTCGTGTCAACAAAAGTAAACTAAACTTAGCAGATTCCGAAAGAATTTTATTAAAATTTTGAATAATTTCTAAAGAATAATTGAAGTTTAAGTACACATTCATATATCTGTGTCGGTGTGTAAGAACAGCTTAAGTCAAAACATGAAATTTTGAAATGTCCTTACATTTATGTAAATTTTACTATAATTAGTTCTTGCAAAAAATTTCTTATTTTACCTACTGATAATAGACTTATGATGTAATAAATATGCACTATGATATTTTACATATTATTACTACCCTGAGTTATAGAAAGCGACAAAAATTGCATTTTAATATAAGCTTATGTCGACTTAAGCTACTTTTCAATATTTCCACAGATATAAAAAGAAAAAGGGACTATCCTTTCCTTCTACGTTGGATTAACAAATGTTTACTTTTCAAAAGAAATCCTGTCGCAAACACTATACTTTTCCATCATAAGAAATACTTGTATGGATGTGAGTGAGTGTCGTAAAATAAAATTTAAATGTAAATCAAATTTACTTGAATTAGTAGGCACTTACTTTTGCATTAAGAAATTTCATAATTCTAGAGCTAAATTTTAGACGTTATTGTTTTTGAGATCGTTGAGTACCTAATAAGTCATTGGTTTTTAATTAAAAATTTTTGTCGCAGCTGAATACCACTTTCCATTCCAATTTATACAATCCAAAATTTATAAATAAAATAAAATCTTTAGAGTATGGATAACATCTAAACCAATTTTATGCTGAATACTCGAGTTCGAGTCCCAGGAACTCATGCAAGTGTATATACAATGTACATACTTATGGAAAATGTAGTTGCAGCATGTGATTTCTTGAATATGCATAAGACACAAAGAACTCTGATGAGACTACCGTAGCTGGTGTCGAAAACATATGTTCAGTTAGGCTAGTGTACTGTTCCTTCACGGACATTATTTTCTCCTTTGATTATCAAAAAACTCATTGCAACAATTTATATTCTTTGTAGAACTTAATCTTAACCAAATATTTTCTTATTTTAATAATTAAAATTAGAGTGCAATATTAGTATTACATATATTTAATTATTGGTGGGAATCGAATCCACAACCCTCACACTAGCAGTCTAGCACACTACCAGATAATTTGTATCTATGGGTACCAGGACTTACAGTTTAAAGTCGATACCGAACGACAAATTTGAGAACCTTTTTAATGGCAATCAATTTACTTTTGGCAGTAAACTGTTGAGAGGTAGTCGCCGGAAGAAATAATTTTTTCATATTTAATTTTTTTTTTTCAAGATGACAGAGCTGAGTTTAGCACCCGTCGCTATCGTCTTAGTAAGCCAATACACTAACCACTAGTGATTTCTTGTTAAAGGCACCCTTACACGATATGTTTTTTACACGTGTTTTTTTAATTTAAAATACATAAGTTTTTTGTTGTGTATGTCAAAATTAGTCAATTTACATAAGGTTTATAAACTTTACTCACAAACGTATATGTACAATTACATATGTAAATTAATAATAAATTTTTAGGCACACAATTTATAAAAAAAAAACTATTTTACAAATAATTCATTGCCGACTAATGTTTGTGCAGGCATAGAAATTTAATATCATATGTGTGTACATACGAAATTAGAGCATGCTCTAATTGAAATTTTGTCATAAGACTTTCCTTGTGTTTTTTACACAAGCAATGTTTTAAAAGTCACACACGACATGTAACTGTTTACTCATGTAAAAGTTGACAGTAACAGTGTAGAAAACATGTCGTGTAAGGGTGCCTTAAATAATGATTTTTTATCGTAATGATTCCTAATTAAATCACATTTTTTTTTAAAGACGATGTAATAATTGATTACGATTACAAATAATCACATAATAATCATAAATAATACTGCGAATTATCAAAGAGATTCAAAAGTAATGCCAATTATTTTCAACAATTCTTTTTGACTACTTTCAATAATGTAATACAGTTTTCTTCAATAAAGTTCAAATCTCATACATTTATTTAAAAAAAAACCATTGAGTCAAATCAGGAAATTCAAATGTTCAGTAAAATTACATAAATATTCGTCCATAATACAAAATTTAAAATTTTAGAAATTATGATATAAATGCTTTACTCCGTCTTTTTGCTAATAGTATAAGAGAAATTCAAAATCATGAACAAATTTAGCTATTGCCGCCGTGTGCGAACAACGTGTCAACTGCAATCAACGTATTTTTTTAAAATGCTACAAACCTTACGGAAAAACAACAGAGTTGTGGGCAAGCTTAATTTCACTCTAAAAGTAATTTTAAGCCACAAACCAGCAAGCAGCGTTGCCAGAAACTTTGGAATGAATATCTTCATATTTTGAAGAAATGAAGAAAAATATAATCTTTTTTTTTTTTGCTTTGTTTTATTCACTCAAATATTTTATCACAGAGACAAGGAAGCAACGGGCTATTGTTTTTTGGGTTTTAAGAGTAAAATTGCATAGCATTTATTATTTTTTTATAGTAGTTTTATTATTATAAGGTTTTATTATTATAAGGATTATTTTAAGGTATTTTTCGGCCAATTTTTGGGCACATTTCAGGCGAAATTTTGATGACAACGTTACGAATATTGGATTTGTAATACTCCGTGTAAAAATGGTCTCTGACGCAAAACCACCATAAAGTCTAACGGCGTCAGATCGCATGATCTTGTTGGCCAATTAACGGCGCCAAGTCGAAATATTTCACGAAGGGACAATTTCTCATTCAATAAAGGCAAAATCGGTAGTATTGTAAGGCTCGAGGCACATAA
Source organism: Metopia argyrocephala (assembly GCA_963576795.1). Taxonomy (NCBI): domain Eukaryota; kingdom Metazoa; phylum Arthropoda; class Insecta; order Diptera; family Sarcophagidae; genus Metopia; species Metopia argyrocephala. Next base: position 3,473,886 of record OY756208.1, read on the forward strand.
CGCTCTGTTCATAATGTTTAGTAACAGCATGTCCAAATGTAAAACTCGCCATAATAAGGCCCATAGAATCGTCGAATTTGGATTACCCACCATACTTTCACCAGCAAAAGAGACATATTTTTGTCAATGTGCGCAATACATTGCAATGATGCACATTCCTTATCATATTTGGAACTATTCCAGTCTCTTTAAATTTCATTATAATTTTACAAATTTTGTCGACAAAACTTTATTTATTTTTATAAGATTTTTAAAAATTTTGCGTTTTTTAGAGCACCGTATAAACCCACACTTCTGGCAACACATATGATGATACAAAGCAAAGGCCATCGAGTTATGCATTCAATAAAAGAACTTGTTAGACGAACTGAAATATTTATGCGTGTGACCATTAAAACTTATAAAACTGATAAAGCATTGCAGTAACCAGTTTCAATACTTTAAAAGCAAAACAAACAAACAAAACAAACAAACAAACAAAAAATCTACATGGCACGTGCAGCACCAATAGCCCTTTCCTTTCATTTCATAATACAAATGACGACATACTCATACACACTGATAAGGTTAAATTATACTTCCAATGAGACGAAATAATACTTGAGCAATCAAATGCATTTCACAAGTTCACCTACATTTTGTTTTAATGTTCATGATTATAATAATAAACTATTTTTGTTTTTGTTTTTATTTTTTTTAATCTTTATTCATTATTAAATACTACAATACAACTAAATAAAATTCATAGTTTATGTAATACACTATCAGTAAAATATATGTGTATGAAAAATTATATGGAGTCAGTAAGTAAATGAGATTTCTTAATACAAGTAAATTATAATATAAAATGGTAATTATGGTAAAAACGGCAACGGCTTTAATGTACCCTAAAATAAATATTTAGAAAGGAGCTTTTTCCTATTTAATCCTAAACGACAGGCGTTTTACTGGTTACATTGAATTTACAAAATTTGTGTATGATGGTTAGAAAACAACCGTAAAATTCTTGAGTTCATTTAATAAAGCTGCACATGTTTTATAAGAAAAATGTATTAAAAAAAACAAATCACATACGGTACAAACCCTCGTTCCTTCAAAAACGAAAATTAAAAAAATTCTTAGTTTAGCATAGACGTCTAATAATTTTTGCCGGTAACGCATTATAAATATTAATAAAGTTAATGAATTTACCGGACAAAACTGATAATTCGTCTAACAAAGTAATAGGTGTATGGAAAAGGTTCATTTGTACATACAAGCAGAAAATCATCAGTGAAGCCGATCCTCTGAAATTTAAAATACAAACTACTTACTGGTTATAACTAGTTATTTATTTTATTCAACCTATGAAATAATTACTTACAAGCTATTTAACAAAATTAATATTTATTTAAATGATTTAAAAATTCAATTAAATTTCTTTTTATTGTCGCATATTCTAATGAGTAGTCGATGAGGTGAAAATGGATATTAAAATACACAGACATTATTCCAAACGGATCAAAATTAACGTTATTAAAATGAAAATATTGTAAATTAAGTAGAATATAGAATCTTGTCGAACAATTTGAAGCTTTAAGTTCTAGATAAATTCGAAAATGAGTTTCAGAATTAATCAAACCACGTAGCAAATTATGCACAAAAGAAATGTTCATAAAAGTTTTCCTGCTCTTAAGTGTTGGTAGTTTCATAAGTGCAAGACGGCTTTCATATGATAGCAGAGCAATATCAGGATTCCATTAAAGATGACGAAAACAAAAAAAGAGAAATTGTTATTTAACTAGTAAGTCATTAATGTAAAGAAGAAATAATAAAAGACCCAAATGATCTCCAGAAAGCATAGAAATAATTTTCGACTTATGGTTTCTAAATACAATACACTGAGACCCGTTGTAGTAGAAGTACAAATGAGTGATTTTACTGACAACAATCAACAAAAAATAAAATTGAGTTACATTTGGGGGGGTCGTGGCATAGTGGTAGAGCGCTCGCACAGAAACTCACACGACCCAGGTTCAAATCCCAGCGAAGGACGAAATTATAAAAATAAAAATTTGCGATTTTCTAATTTCTATTTAAATATTAAATTAAATTTAAGAAAAATAAGAGGTCCCCCCCCCCCCCTCCAGCAAGACCATCTGCAAGAAATCGCCCCCTGACATTCCTAATCCATTCCACCAGAAACCAATGATCAGGAGTACAGCGCCACCTTCTGGGAAGACAACAGCTAATCTACTGAAGACGCTCACCATTCACATTAAAACATCCACCGACAGATGTGGCAATTGCTGTTTGATCATTCGAGGGTGAAGGTATAATACTGGCTCTTGAGTGGACAAATTTACAGCAACTTGTTTCATCAACAATAAAAGGCGCAATATGTTCAAACATCTATGAAAAAAAAAAAAAAAAAAAAAAAAAAAAAAAAAACCTATCAACCATCTTCACATTCCAATACAATGCACTGCATGAGTAGGGGTTTACCCCTGAGTATTGGTCATAAAAAAAAAAAAAAAAAAAAAAAAAATCCCTGACATTTGAAAATTCGTACTCCCTCTGAAATTTATACCGTTTCTTTTATTAAAAGTAGGAGTACAACCAAGAAAAAAGAATTCATATTTCAAAATATCAATTGCTTTGGTAGAAACAAGTTATTTAAAATATAAAACTTTCCTTCCAGCACTAATTTATTGCCAGTCGTCCTGGTTACTCTATATAAATTCCTGTATCTACTAATCTTAAAGGTGATAAAGACTCAATTAAATTTCGCATATTAGATTATGAAATTATATAAATTATATATTTGTGTATACACCCAGCAGAAAATTTTTAAGATTTGTAAACAATAAGGTACTTATTATTTTTAATTTTTTGTACTATTTGCTTACTGGTTGCAATAAATTTGCATTTCTATTGCATTTTAGCGGCTTATTTCATATAAAAATCATGCATTATTTTATAACCAAGTATTTAAAAAATAATCTAAAGACCAGTGGTTGTTACTGAAAAACCTTCAAGGATGTTTAGTTTCCGAAAATTGTCCATTGATCGTCATAAAAATATATGCTCACATATTTATAAACTTTAAAATAAACAACAAATAATAATTAAAACTCACCTTGTTAGGTAGATATCTCTTTGGTTCAGTAATATTATTGGTTTTAGTTCATACTATTCCCCTTTTTTCATCTTTACAATTTTCTATTCTCTTTTAATTTGTTATTTTTTTTTTTTAATTACTTGACACATATTTTACATATTTGGGACAATTACACTTTAAGAGAACTTTCTCACTAACTCTCATTATTCACTCACTTGCTATACTTTAAACAACTACAACATTAGCGAAAGAAGATGTGTAATAAAAGAAATTTTGTCTTCTTTCGTTCTGCAAAGGGCAATAGCCCTTTATAATTCTGATGAAAATTATTATTTTATAATTAGTTTTCATATTTTTTTATTATATTTCAATTTAAAATCATTTTTCTTTAATTTTCAACACTTAATTTATATACTTAAGTACTTTCTATACACTAAAACAATTTAACACCAGACGCCCACTCGCACTTCTCAAAGAAAACTGAGGTGAAGAACATAAAATAGCAAAGAGGTGAAAAAACTGCACTTTCTTTTATTTGACATTAGAATGAGGGGTAATTAATTGTTAAAGCAAAGATTTTTAATACTTGGATATATGTATGTATGAATTTAAATTTAGCACATAGTAGAACAACATTAATGTATCAATGCAAACATTGAAACTATTTATTAATGGTACTTTTATTTCTGGTACTTTTTTTCATAACTGTTGGTTTTATTAAAAACAAATAAGTGACTGGGGTCAGTGGCTGCTTTAAAATAAATAAAAAAAGACTTGCAGTAATTACCACACTTCGTTTATTGGACTCATTTGTATGGAAATAATATATAGACCATAGTAAACCAAAACTTTCAATAAATGAAATGCGTCTGTGGCATAATTGTGTACAGAAAATGAAGATTTGGATTACATTGATAAAGACCGATTACACAAAAAGAAAATATAAAATAAAAATTAAACATACAAGCAACATGAGCAAAGAAATTAAGTCAGGAAGGGATAAAGAATATGGATTAATAATAAATAATGAAGAAATAGAATATTAAGTTATTCACACTTGACATACCCTTGTTCACTGTAAATATCTAAATCAATATGCCATCTATTATAGTTTGATGCTCCACATATACGAAAACATAATATAATATACGCGGTAATCATTATTCGTTTCAAACGTCCTTGGAAGCAAACGTAGCAAGCCTTGTGAAACAATAATGCAGTGTAGGCATATTTCCATACATATGTATATACTACGAAATCTTGTTTACAAAGCTTGCAAGGGCGTTTGCAACGTAGACTGATTTCCGCTATTCTATTCCTAAACTTCATACATATATTGTACATACATACATACATATGTATATAACAAAAATTGATTTATTTTTCATATTAAAATTTTGGTATAAACTGTGGTATATATTTTTATTCTGTTTAAAATTAAAAAAATAAATCTCAGAAAATTTTAATTTATTAAATTTTGACTACAATTAATTAATTAAACGATGTACATCCTAATTATGATCACTGAAGAGGGATCGTGGCATCTTGACTCCCAATACCATCACGGAAGTCATGTTAGGAAACCTCGCTGCATGAAGAAGGATCGCCTTTTTCGTAAGGGGGATCCTTCGTTGGAAGGAAAGAGATCTTGCACGGTTGGCACCGTAGGATCCAAATGGACCGGAAAATAAGGCTCCATCCTGAAGTAATGTCATAAACTGACGGAGCCTGGTGATATAGAGAGGGGTTTTAGGCGGTAGGCACTCAACAACTGTGTGGATTCCGGCACGACGGGTGTCAAAAACCACCTAAGTGCGTAATTGCATTTCCCCTCTCACAAAAAAAAAGTACTAATTAAGATATAAAACGAAGTTGCACAATCTCTTATCAATTAAATTTTTTTTCCTGAAGTTAAATTATGCATTTATGTTAAGCATTTAATTGATATATTTACCATACATAAGTATGTATATAGTTTAGTGTTTGTAGCTTAACATTAATTTTCTTTCAAATTTAAATATTATTATCTGTTATATAGACATATTTTTATTTGAAACGTGGACGTATGCAAATTGTGGATAAAATGTTTTTATAATAAAGTTATTAAAATTTTTTCATTAAATATGCATTTGCCTAATCCGAACATACAACCTTTAAATGTGAAATGAATTTGCCTCTAAAATTTCCATGTAGCGTACCAATAATAATCAGTTTGCTGATAAGGGACTTACTACTACGCATGAGGCAGAATTAATAAATTTTTTTAAATAAAGCATCAACAAGAAATAAACTTTAAGATGCATCAGAGTAAAACGGTAGAAGAGGAGGTTTGGCTTCACTATTTACACTACACAAATAAAAAAATATATACAAATGTACGAGTATACATGAAATTTATTATGATAAGCAAGCCCCCCAATAAAACTGAGTAGCTAAGGGAGAGAGAGTAAAAGACCAAGTCTTCGTATAGTAAAAAAAAACAGAGAGTCAATAAAGGTAAACAGAGAGTCACTAAAGGTTTGAGTTAATTTGGAAATAATAATAAATAAGAAAGAAGAAACAATACAAATATTGATTGATGACAACCATTGGCTATAAAAGTTAGAATATTTTTTTAATTTAGGTTGCAAGTCGCATCAAACATGTTGTGTGTGACTTCAAAAACAAAACAAAGCTTAGCTTTATGAGTGTTTTAAAAATATATTCAATGAAAAGAATCACAAGACTGGTTTGAAGGTTTTCCAATTGACGACTCTTTTTCAGTTTCTTTATGTTTTTGTTTTTGTTTTTTTTTTTCGTTTTCATCTCTCTCATTAATCCTCTTATGCTCATTTACTCAATTGCGTTTTTAAATTTTGTTTGTTTGTTTGTTTATGTTGGCTTTGCATTTAGTGGAGCTTCGTATTATAATCGTTTTTTTATACGCTCGTAGCATAAGCAAATTAAACTCATATACCGAGTATATGTAGGTTTAAGGTTTGCTAAGAATAACTTGTGCTTAGATCGAACACTTCGCACGATCACGGCGTAAAACATCGATCGTGTGATCGGTTGTTATAAAAGTCGCAAGGACATAACGGCGAGACATTAGTCGAAATCTATTAACTCAACGCGCGAAGTCGTCTACTGTTAACACTGCGTAAAATAAAAAAAATAAAAATATTTTTTTTAATTCAAAATAAAAATAATTTTGCGTGAATATTTTTAAGCAACCAAAAATTTTAAATAATAAATAAATAATTTATTTAAAATAATAAAGAAACAAAAAAACGGATATTTAAAAAATGTGTGTTTAGTTTAAAAATAAATTTTATATAAAAATTATAAAAAAATTAAAAACCTTTTTAATAACTTGAAAAATAAAAAAAATAAAAATCAAGTAAAACAGAGTAAAAAAAAAATTATGAAAACTATATAAACAAAAAGTAATTAGAAATTCTAAAATAAAATAATTAATAAATCAAATATAAACTATAATTAAAAATATAAAAGAAAAATAAAAAAAGAAAGAAGCAAATTTTTTAAAAGAAAAATAGAAAAACAAATTATTTTGTAAAAAAGAAAATTTTTTATAAAACGGCTTTAAAATGATGACCGATTCATATATCATAACATTTTTGGTGCGCCAATTCAAAGTTAATGACATGCAACACTCGTTAGTGGTCTTCATTACAATCTTAACAGTTATTAGCTTCCTGCAATGGCTTATAAATTTATACAGTGAACTGCGTAAATTACCGCCTGGTCCTTGGGGTTTCCCCGTTATCGGTTATCTTATGTTTATGGGCAATGAAAAACATACTCGTTTCATGGAATTGGCCAAAAAATATGGTTCTTTATTTTCTACACGTTTGGGTAGCCAATTGACGGTAGTGATGAGTGATTATAAAATGATACGTGAATGTTTCCGCCGTGAAGAATTTACCGGCAGACCAGATACACCTTTCATGCAGACTTTAAATGGTTTTGGTAAGTTGATGATGATTTTCCATACACATATATTTCTTAAAAGTTCAAACTAATTTGTACACAAAGTTCTATAGAAAAATATTTTTTTTTTCTTTTTTTTTTAATTTGAAATAATTTAAAAGAAACAAAAAAATTATTTTTTTTTTTCATTTTAATTCTTTGAATTTTTTTTGTTTAGTTTTATTAGTGATTAAATTATGATTTTATATTTGAATTCCTTCCTAAGGATGTTGTTATTTATTTTAAAGAAGCCTCAAGCTTAATTTAATAAAAAGAAAAAAACATAAAAAATTTATAATTTTCTTTATAGCAATAATTTCAATAAAATTATTTTATTATTAAAAATAAAAAAATATGTACCAAAAATATCTTGAAGGCGTAGTCATTAAAAAAATTTTTTTTAAGCTTAAGAACTCTTTTAAATAAATAATTTTTCCATTTATTTTCAATATTTCGCTACTTATTTGTGCAGCTTCGTCCGTAATAAAATATAACATAATAATTTAATCCTTAAAATTAATAAAAAAAAACGTCAAAAAAATATAATAAGTGTTTTGGTTTTATAAAATAATTTTACATTCAAATTAAATATTAAAATATTTGTGTTTTTTATGAGTGATGGACTAAATGAATAACGACTTGAAATTACAAAGCAAAGCAAAGCAAAGAAATTAAATTTAATTTTTTATTTTATTTTGTTTAAAATTCATTGATTATTTGAAAATAAATAATACGAACAAATCAAAATAATCTTCAAAAATATATAACAAAGAGATATAATTTAAATAGTTTGGTTGAACCTTTTTTAATATTTTTTTATATTTTCTTTTAATAATTTAAACGATTTGTAAGGTTAAAAAACAAAAAACACTTTTTATTTCAAAATTATTTAAAATATATATATAGATATGAAAACAATAAAATTTCTTTTTTAAAATAGTTAAAAAAATCAATGAAATCGATATAATTTAAAAATAGTATGGCCACATTAGACGAATTATTTGACTAAAAATAATCTATAAAAATCATTTGAAAACAAATAATAACATGCAATAAATAAAAAATATAATTTTTTTTAATTGAAAGTCATAATTTCTATTTTTTTTATTTTCTGTTTTTTTAATTATTATTGTGGCCTGGCCATATCCTTGTAAGGGTTCGTTGGATCGTTTAAATTTTAAAGTAGTATTAAAATGTTAAGGAAATTTATTTATTTTATATTCATAGAATGTTTTCCTGTCTGATAAAAATATGAAAATTTTTACTGCTGTATTTATAAAAGAAGGATTATAGGGATTATTCTACAAGTATGGCATAGGAAACTAAGCCCTTAATAAATTTATTTTGAATTATAGGAGTACAGAAGAAGTATATTTGTATGTACTTTTTGAGTTTAAATTTTTGTTTTTTTTTAACTCTTTATAAATAATATATTTCATTAAGTATTTGCCAAATATTAGAAAACTAAAAAATTTAATTAAAAAATTCAATTATTTCTTAAAGTGATATAAAGACAAGATTCTCATAAAATACATTTAACTTATAAAGAAGAATATTTTTTTTTAATAATTATATATTAATTTATTTTTTAAATATTAGTGTTATGGCGTTTTTTTTTTCATAAAAAAGAAACAAAAATTTTTTCTTCCTTGAATTTGGATTAGTTTTTAAGTTTTTCTATTCGTAATTAAAAAAATTTCATAAAAAAAAAAATATTTTGTTCAACAGTAGAGCACTCACTCATGAGACCAAACTTTTTTTAATTTAAAAATTTTATAGAATTAAAAAAAATTTTTAAATCTAAATGTCTTTTAAGCATAATTATTAGTTTTTGTATTCTTTCTAATCCTTTGTGTATCTTCTGCAGGATTTATTTATTTTTATACGCACTCAAGCATTATATATCTAATATTTCAATCTTACAGATGAAAGAAAATTATTATTTATATAATAACAGTATAATTTTGTTCAGAAAGTTTGGTTTTTAAAGCTTTCAAATGATAACTTCAATTAAAAAATTTTAAAAATTATTATAAGCCATCAGCACAACTTAAAGTATGGCTCGTATTGTACGCGTTTTGGGTTTTTTCCTTTCTTGTATTTTGTAAGAAAATAATCACGTTTTTATATTTTGTTTTCTTTTTTATTGTTTTGATTATTACTTTTTTTAACAATTATTAAAGTGTTGTTTTAAAAAACAATTAATTTCCTTCACATTGCGACTACATTTTTTTTTTTTTGTTGTTTGCCTTTTACACTTCTCTGATAAAGTTTTCTTTTATTTTTTGTTTTTTAATTATTAAAAATGCGAAAGAAAAAAATATTCAGGAATTTTTTTGGAGTTTTTTTTATTTAATTTTATTATAATTGTTTTGCAAGTTCAGTAAAAATATTTTAAAGTGGGTTAATTTTGAGATTTTATAAAAGAAAAGAAATGAATGTATTTTGTGGTCAATAATTGTTGAAACAGTTTCTGTTTTCTGTTGTTGTTTCATATCGTGTGTATGAAAAAGTAGTAAAAGAAGTAAAAAAAATAAATTTTTTTTTTTTGGACATATAACCACAATAAAAACGTAGTTAAAAGGAAAGATACTTTTGTTTTTGTAATTTAAAAAAAAGAGCCTACCTCAATTAAAAGATACACGTGCAAAAATTATATATGTATGCACATACCTCTATACCTAGCAGAAATTAGTGCTTACCAACAAGCTATTTTGTAAGGGAGAAATTGTGTTCAATTACTTACACGTGCGCATCTATAATGAATGATTTTTATATGAAATGAGCCGCTAAAATGCAAATTTATTGCAACCAGTAAGCAAATAGTATAAAAAATTAAAAATAAAACCTTATCCTATAGTAACTTTGGAAGCTTTAAGGTATGAATAAACAATATAATGCTTCCATTATTGCTTACAAATTTATGTACGTATATGCTATAAAAAACGAAATACAAAACATTTTTGATTTGTAAAATGTAATTTTTAAAATTAAATCAAGACAGATGAAGCCAGCTGGTTGACACCATTCTAGGTACGAGTATAAATCTTAAGATGTTCATTGGATTTTGTCAGAAGTATTGTATTGGTTTTTCGTATGCTGCTCAAAACATATTCTTCTCATAATCTTTTCCATTTACACTACCATATTTCAAATACTAGGATAACTCTCCATAGTATATAATCAGCTGTTGTGATATTCCGCTGTCGAGATGGAAATCACAAATCAAATATTAGATTTCTAATAATTTAGATTCTTTTTGAAATTTAGACTATATTTTCAATTAACTTTTTTATATTATTTGAAGTTAGATTTTGTAATGGATAATATTAGAAAATATTATAAATTAAATCAACGAAATCATCAAATAAGTTCTTTTTTATTTGTTTTTTTTTTTCTGCTCTCACAGAAAAAGTTTTGCGTGAAAATTTTTAATTAAAAATTTAATTGTGATCTATTAACTTTGTAATTAAAACAATTAATTTTTTGATTAAAACAATTAAATTGTTTAATTAAATAGAAATATATGTATTGTTGTGTGTAAGTTCTATAGTTTTCCTATTTTTTTTTTTTTTTCATACAATTAAAATTTGTATTGCAAAACTCAATTAAATGATGTTATTAAAATAGTATTTAAGGGCAAAACTAGTAAAAAAACTAATTAATTAAATAAGGTTTTTTAAAAATAAATTAATATCTTGTATTTTTCTTTTTATTTTAGGCATTATCAATAGCACTGGCAAATTATGGAAAGATCAAAGACGTTTTTTGCATGAAAAATTACGTCAATTTGGCATGACTTATATGGGCAATGGCAAACACATTATGGAAAAGAGAATAATGGTAAGTTGTCACTAAAAATATATATTATCTATAAGCCCAAAATCGAGTCTATTCGAGTAATAAAACATTAAAACAATTTGTAGAGCAGGAAAAATATTGAGTATTTGTTAACAATTAAACACTTAATTGATTTTAATTTCAATTAGCTAATTTAATTATTTTAATGTTATATCTTTTCTTATTAAAAGAATCAGGATTATTTTCACAAATCAAACAAAAATATTTTATATTTCACAATTTTGAAGTTTTTAATTTTGAAGTTTTAGTTCATTTTCAAATGTTTAATATATTCTGTAAAACTTTAAATGTCTTAAATTAACTTTTTAATTGATGTAGTTTTTGTTTACACCCTTTAATTGGGAGAATGACAATTTCCATTAATTTTTTATTCTGTTTCCAATAAAAGTTTTTAATTAGCATATTTAAAATATGTACATGTTTTCACTTAAAATCTTTTAATGGATATTATTAATTTACGTTTTGGTCCAAAATCAATTAAAAGTATAATTGAATATACACATAATTTTATTAGAATGGTTTCTAATCAATTTTTCTTCCTTTTTTTTCTTAAACATTTCAGACAGAAGTTCATGAATATATGCACAATTTAAATAAAGCCGAAGGTCAACCTATGGATATGGCACCTGCCATTTCAGTAGCTGTTAGCAATGTTATCTGCAGTATTATGATGTCAGTACGCTTTTCCATAGATGATCCCAAATTCAGACGTTTTAATTTCCTTATTGAAGAAGGTATGCGTTTATTTGGTGAAATACATACTGTAGATTATATACCTACAGTCCAGTATTTTCCCAGTATATTAACGGCGAAAAATAAAATTGCCAAAAATCGTGAAGAAATGCAAAAATTCTATCAGGATGTTATTGATGAGCATAAAAAAACATTTGATGGCTCAAATATTCGCGATTTGGTTGATTTCTATTTGGCTGAAATTGAAAAGGCCAAACAAGAAGGCAGAGATGAGGAATTATTTGATGGCAAAAATCATGGTAAGTTCAAAGGAATATTTTCATGTTCATTATTCAATAAAGTATTTAATAACTTTTCTATTTTGTTTTTAATTAAACTTTTAATTGATACAATTATAGTCTTAATTAATTTTTGAATTACATTTTAATTAAATTTGAATTAAATTCTTTAATTGAAATTGTTAGAAAGTTAAATTTAAATAATATAAGAAAAACTAATACGACAGACCTCAACTCAAGCTCAATGCAAAGTCTAAATTCAAATAATTTATAAAATATTTCATGACAATTGTGTTTTTTTGTAATTATATTTTATTTCTAACGTCTTTTTATTTTTATTTCTGTACTTTTAGAGGAACAAATTGTGCAAGTGATTATTGATTTATTTTCCGCGGGCATGGAGACCATCAAAACCACTTTACTCTGGATTAATGTTTTTATGTTGCGTAATCCTGATGCCATGAAACGGGTACAAGATGAATTGGATCAAGTTGTGGGACGTCATCGTTTGCCATCCATTGAAGATTTACAATATTTACCCATAACTGAATCTACAATCTTAGAATCAATGAGACGTTCCAGCATAGTGCCTTTGGCTACCACACATTCACCCACAAGGTAAAATAATTGAATGAATATGTTTGTTTTGAAATTGCCTTCACTTTGATGAGATTAATAGGAACAGTTCATTAAACTTTATAACAAATACTCATTAGTAGCAGCAGTGGCAGCAATAGAAATATATATTTTTTTTTTATATGCTTTGTTTTTTCAAATTAATCTTAGAAAATTCACTGTTAATTAAACTGCCTGCCTCTATTTGTTTGTATAAGTGATGCTGCTACACGATTCTAATGTCATTGTTTTGCAATGGAGATTCTAAATAGTTGTACAGAAATACATAAAAACTACGTTTAGTTTTCTTTCTTTTTTTTCAATTAAATAGTGTATTGAGTTTCATTGGTGTGGAACTTGAGCTGTTGGTCTTTAGTCATTGCGTACGTACATGGAGCACATGTTTTATTTTTAATTTTAATCTCAAAGTAATTCACTCACTGGCTGTTGGTTTGTTTGGTTGGCTGGCAGGCAGGCTAGCTGACTGCCTTTTATAAGATGCGTCGTAATTTGTCCTAGTTTTGCTTTTAGATGGTTTCCAAGATTAAATGCTTTATTTCATATATTTATTTATTTATTTTTTTTTACACACAATTATTGTGTTTTTATAATGATTTTATAGAAAAAAAAAAAAAAAAAAAAAAACAAAAGAAAACAAAAAAAGCTACGAGTATGTATAAAAACGCCAGACAAGGTATTAAAGCAAAGCAAGGCAAGCTAGGCTTTTAATGCACTTGAGGTATTTTGTTATTGCATTTATTATTAAAAAAAAACTACAACAAAGACACTGAAAATTGCAATTGTGGCAAAAAATGTATGGAAATTTTCTAATATTGTTCAAATGTGGCCTGAAATAACACGTGAGATTGTAATTTTTCAATAAAAATTTTGTTAATTTACTCTTAATTTGTTATTTTCCTTTTTCTGCCTCATATATAACAAGTTTATACCGGCCGGCTTTTAAATTACATACACAATACGATAATAAAAGAGAGATAAAAAACAAATAAATTTTGTCTATAAACTCAATTATTGTGTATGATACTACACAAGTCAAGTTTATTGAACTTAAATGCCATCTGGCAATAAAAATATAAAACAAAAAAATACAAAATAATTGCTTAAAAGAAAAAGTGTGTCAGTAAAACATTAGGCAAACATACCTAAGACATGTTCCTTTAGAAATATTATAGAAATATTCTCACAAAATAATTACTTTGAAAAAAGAGGCATCGATTAGCGATTTTGTTGAAACAATTTCTCAATTTTTTTTTTATCAAATGTACAGAGTTTTCTTTGTCATTTGCAACTATTATTTCTCCATACACAAAATATAATAAAAATGAATTTAAATTTGTTATATCAATAAAAATTAAATAATGAAAAAAAAAGTAGCAAAAAAAAGGAAAATTTCAATCAATTTATTTAAAGTATCAATAAAATTTCGAATTGATTTCGAACAAACACAACCGCATTCTTCATGTCAATTCAAAACATTGATAGCACTTTTGATTAACAATTTAACTAAAACTAAAATTTAAAATATTAATTGAAAATAATAGCAAAATTTTAGTACATTCTCATTAAATATAATTTAAACAGTTTAATTAAAATTATATCACGGATTAATTAAAATATTAAAATAGAAACTCTACCATGAAAATAAAACGTTTTCCTGTATGGTTTGTGGAAATTATCTTGATTCTTACAATATAACTTATAAATTAATTAAACATACAACTGAATTAATTGAAACAATTAATTGAAATTTAAATTAAAATTATAAAAATTCTCAAATTAAAAATTGAAATTAAAATGTTTGAGACAATTAAGCCTTAACTTTATTTTCGATTTGTTCTCAATTAAAAATTTTAATGGATTTAATTAAACATTTAATTGATTTTGGCTGTATTTTAAGTTAATCTGTTTGATTAACATTATTAAAAAGTTCGTTAAACACATATTCAATTAAAATGTGTTATTTAATACAAACTATTTGGGTTCTGGTTCGAAATAGATTAAAAATTGAATTAATATTACAAATCTTTTAATTGAAATTTTTTTTGTTACAAGTGTCATCATTTTTGAATCTAACTGATTAACGAATTGTAAAAATAGGAACAATTAATTAAAACTATACATACATATATACATAACTGGCCATTATAACTCTGTGTCAGTATTACGGCCTAGCTTCTCGCAACACTCATGTTATGTGTGTCTATTTTTATCCATGAGTACCGAGACCTACAGTTTAAAGTCGACTTCGAACGACAGACTTGAAAGGCTTGTTAATGCAATCAGTTAATCCTAGAGCTTTTGTCAGAAGACTGCTGCGAAGTAGTCGCCGAAAGAAATATATTTTTTTAACTATTAAAATCAGTTTAATATTAAATTGCAATAAAATATTGCATATGTTTTCCTGTGAAGTCTTTAAGTTTATGAACTACATCCCTATTGATTTCCTTTAACTTTTCGTTTAAGCAAATTTTAAATTAATGCTTTTATTTATTTCTTTTTATTTTATTTACAGAGATGTTGAAGTAAATGGCTATAAAATACCTGCCGGTTCCCATGTTATACCACTAATCAATAGTGTGCACATGGATCCTAATCTGTGGGAAAAACCTGAAGAATTCAATCCACGACGTTTCTTAGATTCTGAAGGTAAAGTACGTAAACCCGAATATTTTATACCATTTGGTGTGGGTAGACGTATGTGTTTGGGCGATGTGTTGGCCAGAATGGAATTGTTTTTATTCTTTGCCTCATTTATGCACTCGTTTAATATAAATTTGCCCAAAGGACAACCATTACCAAGTCTTAAGGGTAATGTGGGAGCCACTATTACACCAGAGGCATTTAAGGTGTGTTTAACGCCCAGGCCTTTGCAATTGAACACAACAACGATAGAACCTCATCATATGCGCAATGTAGGATCAAATTAAAGAGAGATGCCAAAAACAAGAGAACAAATAACAAATGGAGATCCTTTCAAAAGCTTATTAAGGCCTTTCAAAAGAATAGAAATAAAATATATCCGGGAAAGACTGCAAGACAACAACTTTAACAATCAGACCAGTACAGTGTGATGATGCATAGTAGCTTACAAGCTTGTTTTTTTTGTATACTCAAAGGCCTTAAGCAGCAAATTAAAAACAAAAACTGAATGCATATGAGAGAAATCAATAGCAAGTGTATGCAGAGCACGGTTTTGTTCCTGAATGGCGTTTCTTACACCAACATTTTTTTTAATTGTTTTGCCGTCTACAATCAACATAAAATAGAATTTAAAAGTGTTCTTCATTATATTGAAAGTAAAGAATAGAAAGCTTTCATTGCTGTAGCATTTAGAAAAGCTTTTTATTCATGCATAATCTGCATACAAAACATATTGAAGGTTTTTTTTTTCTTCTAATGCTAAGAAAGAAGAAGGAAAATATTTATATATAGAATTATATTTTTTTTTTTGTATTTTAAAACCCACAAATTAGTTCAAAATATCCATTAACAAAAACAAAAAAGACAAATTCTATTCTTTTACCCCCTAGAAGCTGTGTTCAATAATAACCCATGTGCTTAATTATTTTAAGCTCATGTGGCATAAAAATAAAATATGTAATTATATTATTTATAAACATACGTACATACATACATATTATTTGTATAGGTATATTATAAAAGAACAAAATTATTCTTTATAATTTTAATAAAAATCTGTGGTTTAGTTTTTATTTAAGCACTTAAACAAAAGTGAAAATATAAAATAAAAAGAATTAAAATTAATTTTAATTATAATTTAAATTTTATAGTAAATTAGCAATTTTTGTTTGCTTGTAAATATACATATATATTCATAATTCATATACACATATACCTACACACATGTCAAATATATTTTCTTCAGAATTGTTTTATAATTAAAATGTAAATGTCACTCAATGTCTTTCAAGGCATGCCCTTTTTCAATTCTCTTTTAAACTCGAACAGAAAAGAATATTTAAAATTCTTAGTGCCAACACTTTACATTGTAATTATAATTCTCTTATATTTCTTTTTATCTAAAATAAGTTTAAACATTAAAATATACAAACAAAATTATTGTAAATATGTTAGTTTTAAAGTTTTAGATATTTTTCGCCATATTCTTAAAAAAACAAAAACAATAAAATTAATTTGAAATGTGTTTTGATGTAAAATTTTCTTTCAACCACCTTTCAAATCTATTTGCATTTATTTTTTATGAATACGGCCGTTTAATTTTAATACATTTAGTATTTAATATTTTATGTTGTTTTGTTTGTTAAATAGTAATTAATTATTGTGTTTATTAAGTTCTTCATGCTACCCCTCATCTTAAAAAAAAAAAAAAAAATTATACAAAAAACACATTCAATTTTATTAAAAACATTTCATTTATTTTTTTCTATGCAGAAAACAAATTAAAAAATACATAAAAAATATCCATTTTCTTAAAATATATAAAATATTTTATACAAAAAAAAAAAAATAAACAAATTGCATTTTTATTTTTGTTTCAACATATTTAGTTTATATTTAAATGGAGCCAAAGTTATGCCGCATTCTCCTTGCATATCAATGTCACAGCTTTCCTCACTAAGACTGATTTGAAAATTCCTTAAAATTACGCCACTGTAAAGGAGCAGTATCATTTTAGCCAAGTCATCTCCCAGACACATTCTTTTACCACTTTGAAAGGGTATAAACTGTTGAGGTTGCTGATAGTGGCCTCCTTCCTCATTAAGAAATCTTTGTGGGTTAAATTTCTCTGGTTCAGGCCACACTTTTGGATCCATATGTATAGCCCATTGCAAAGGTATTATCATACTGTTTTTGCATATATTGAAACCATTGATCTGTACATCTCTTACACAGCCATGTGGCATTCCCAGTGGCACTACGGAACGTATGCGTTGTGTTTCTGCAAGACAAGCTCTCAAATAATCTATATGTTCCAAGTCATTGAGGGTTATATTCTCACAGGGTAGTTTAAGAAGTTCCTAGAAAGAAAACAAGAAATGTCAAATATTTTGCCCGAAAGTTTAAATTAAAAAATTAATTCGAATCATTTAATTTTCACAATTAAATTATTTCAATTGAAATACAAAAGTAGCTAAATTTGTGTGTATGTTTTATTGCTTTCGTTAATGCGATTAAAACTTTAATTGACTTTGTTTTTTCTGTATAAACACTCAAAATGACTAATTTGTTGATTAATAATACTACCAGACGTATTCTAAAGCCAAAACTAGTACTTAATGTGTAAGCTTTTCAGAGTTACGGCCTAGCTTCTCACAGCACCTATATTGTGTGCGTCAATTTTCATTCATAATAGTCGAGTTTAATGCCGACTCTGAATTACAGATTTGAGAAGCTGCTTTCAAAGTGTTAGAACTAGGGTTTAAACCCGGAGCCTTCATCTAGTAAAGCCATAAACTACATACTAAACTACGGCAACCACACAAACGTTATTCAGATTCGTTAGTTAAAATTAATTTTCTACTTTATTTTTGTTTAATTGATTTTAATTTTTTACTTAATTTTTAAATTCTGCTTTCAGTTAAACTTAAACTTAAACGCCGGCACTGCAATTCATGTTTCTTGCCCATAGGCGGCTGTACTGAAAGCTTTTCGTTCTATTGGGTGGGCGCGAACTAAATGTTTCTGTGCGAGCCACCGGTGGTACGCGCCGGCGTGAACATGTTAATTAATATTTAATTAATTATTAAATACATACATGCATACATAACTGGCCATTACAACCCTGTGTCAGGGTTACGGCCTAGCTTTTCGCAGCAGTCATATTGCGTGTGTTAATTTTTATCAATGAGCACCGGGACCTATAGTTTAAAGTCGACTCCGAACGACAGATTTGAGCAGCTTTTTCATGGCAATCAGTTACTCCCAAAGCTTTTGCCAGAAGACTGCTGAGAGGTAGTCGCCGAAAGAAATAATTTTTTCATATTTCTCTTTTTCAAGATGTCAGAGCTGAGATTTGAACCCGGCACTATCGTCTTAGTAAGCCAACACACTAACCACTAGATCACGGCGACTACAACACAACACACTAAACTACATACCAAAGTACGGCGACTACACACACGTAATTCAGATTCGTTAGTTAAAATTGATTTTCTATTTTTTTTTTTTTTAATTAATTCTACTGATATATCGAATATTTATTTTAATTTGATTCTGTGGGTTTGGATAAATTTTCATCCCATAAACTTACCTTTCTTAATTTCTCTTGGATCTTTTGATCCTTTGCAATGTATAAGAGAAACCAGCGTAATGTTGTCAAGGCGGTATCTACACCGGCACCAAAGAGATCGGCTAGCAAATGGCAAAGTTGCTCATGAGAAAAAAACTCTTTAGCAATTTGTTGTTGTTTAGCATCAAAAGATTTTAGAAGTTTTTCTCTCTCTTCAAGAAAACATTTTAAAATACACGAATTTTGTTTTGAGGTTTTTCCATCAGTGTTTTGTTTCCTATTTTGTAAATCTTTTTCGTATTTGTTTATGATGTCCTTGTAGATTTCCTGGGTTTTTCTCTTGCCATCCAATAAGTATTGAATATTTTTTCGGTTACTGGGTAAAAACCTAAGAGTTAAAGTAAAAAAAAATTGTTTGTTGTCATGTGCTCTATCCGCCATTTTATATTATATATACAGGGTGTTTTTTTCAGAGGTATAGAACTTCGAATTGAAATAAAACACAAGAAAATCGTTTTAATGTCCATCAATTTGGCTTTATTGGAAGGATAATTTTATGCCATTAATGTTTAAATATGATTTCGGGCATGTGGCCACCGCGGCTAGCTCGAATAAAGCCAATTCTACAGGTCCAATTTTCAACCACTTTTTCGAGCATATGGGGCCGTATGTTGGCAATAACGCCACCAATGTTGGCTTCCAAGTCCCCTAACGTTTCTTGTTTGTTGGCGTAGACGAGCAACTTCACATATCCCCAAAGAAAATAATCCAATGGTGTCAAATCACACGATCTTGGTGTCCAATTGACAGGTCCATTCCGCGAAATTATGCGCTCATCGAATGTTTCCTTCAATAAATCGATTGTGACGTGCGCTGTGTGGCATGTAGCGCCGTCTTGTTGGAACCACAACTCATCCACATTCATGCTATCCAATTCGGGAACAAAATAGTCGGTTATCATGGCTCTATACCGGTCTCCATTAACGGTAACTGACTCTCCAGCATTATTTCGGAAGAAGTATGGACCAATGACTCCACCAGCCCATAGAGCACACCAAACAGTCAGTTTTTGTGGATGTAATGGCGTCTCAAGGGTCTCATGTGGATTCTCTTCACTCCAAATGCGCAATTTTGCTTGTTGACGTAGCCATTCAACCAAAAATGAGCCTCACCACTGAACAAAATTTTGCGATGAAAATCAGCATCGAGATCAATCTCATTTTCGGCCCGTACACCAAAATCACGACGCATTGCATGGTCTCGCGGCTTTAATTTTTGCACAAGCTGGATCTTGTAAGGTCGCAATCCAAATCTTTGCGCAAAATCTTCCATAAAGTTGATGGACAAAGCTCCAATTGCTGTGCACGGTGGCGAATCGATTCATTCGGGTTCTCTTCAACACTTTGCTCTACAGCGGCAATTGTTTCTTCGGTGCGCACTGTTCGACGTCTCTGCGGATGCATATTATCACATAGAGTAAACGTAGTGCGAAAACGATCCATGGTTAACCGAATTAATTGCTCTGATGGACGATTATGTCGACCACAAAATGGACGGAGCTTGCGGTAAACTTCGCGAACTGAACCATTATTTTCGAAATAAATTTGCACGATTTGCAAGCGTTGTTCTTTTGTCAACCTGTTCATGATGAAATGGCAAACCAAACTAAATATTAATCACTTGACAGCTGACAAAATGGCCGCCAGTTGAAAAAGTGATACCAACTTAAAGTTCTATACCTCAATAAAAAACACCCTTTATCTCGAGTTAATGATGCCACTTTAGGTTTTTGACATCAAAATTTTTAAAATCTGCAATCCGTTTTGGGCTATGTTCCTCCGAAACTAGACGAGATATCCGAAAACGGATTGCAGACTTGAAAAAGTTTCGAAAATCTAAAGTGGCATGATTAACTCGAGATATATATAATATGAAATGGTGGATAGAGCACATAAACTCGAGGTTCTTGTATTAGAATGGTTTCTTATAATAAGTTAAAAAATTGGTATTACATTTTTAGACCTATGCCCGTATTCAAAAAAAATATATCAGATTTATTGAGGGCTTATTCGACAACTTCCCCACCACGATTTGTTATAGATACTCGTATGTACCCATAATTAGGAAAGTAGTCTAAGTCAATATTTAAAATGATTTTGACAATTATTTAGCATATTAATTTAAATTAAATTTGTTCAGTGTAATTTTTACGATAACGTCAAAAATAAACCTTCATAGAGTGTTTAACGATTATACAGAATTCATTAACTCCTAATTATAAGAATGGTCTAAGTCAAAACTAAAAAAATACTACACATTTCGATAAAACGATGTTGTAACTGGAAATTGCTACAGCCAGAAATGAATTTCAATTAAAATACTTGTAGTATTAATTATATTTTTAATTGTTTTCGGGCCAACAACCGAAATTATCATAACAATTAAAAGATTTTTATAGATAATATTTTCAATTTTTTCCCACTGGGTACATTCTCAATTCCAATAATGAACAATTTATTTAGAAGCTTGTTTCCATAATCATTTACTTTTACTATACGTGCTTATTATTAATTTACAAAAATTCATATTCATATGCCATTAATCAAGATTATTGAAATTATATGTGGAAATAACTCATAATGTAAAAATATTTCTTTAATTTATTTAAACGGAATTCATTAAATACAATATTTCGAATTCAAAAATACTAAAACTTGTTCATAATTATGAACACATACATACATACATACTCGTATATTCGATGTATACAAAATTTACGTCATTTTTCTCTTTCAAATGAAAAAGTCTACTCACCTTAGAAATGGTAAAAAATTCACAACACCTGAAACGCCAATTAGTTTTAAACCCTCTTCCTGCAGCTCTTGCAAATAATGCCAAGTGACATCATCACGTGCATATGTGATGCCAAATACCAAATCATTTAAAATGTTACCCAAAGTATGTTGTAATGCTGGTACAGGATCTACAACACCATTTGCTAAATTCGTAGAATCAACGTCAAGCCACTAAAAAAAGGAGAAAAAAAATAAATAAAAAAACTGGAGATAAAACGAATATTTTATACCCTAAAGGATATTGTTAGTACAACACCAACCCTGTTTGTAGAAGACAATACATATATTTTACGAGGATACTCTAGAGATGCAGTTTAATCACCATCAACTCCTGTAAGACTTGCTACACAAGTAAAGCTTGTAAATTCTGTATGAGTTTAAAACATTATTCTTAATGCATAGTATACCGTTTAATGAAAGTATCAGAAACGAAAAACGAAAGCGTAGAATTTTTATATGAAAAAAAAAACCGAAAGCGAAAACAAAATAAAATTGAAAGTAAATGTTTTAACATAAAGCAGCCGGCAAACACAGATAAATGTGTTGCCGGAAAATGGGATGAAAGAGAAATGAAAACAATACAATTATTCAAAAAAAAAAAAAAAAAAAACAGTCTGAAGATCTAACTGTCTGTTAGTCCGTATTTAGTCATCTCTAATAAGCCAAGTTATAATAGCGTGGCAACAACAGTTTGAATCACAAAAAAAGTATACAATTGACTGAATATGCTGCAGTTAATACACACAAGAAGGACATTCACTTTTATATACTCCAGACTTATTAAACAACTGCCAAAAAGAAAAGAACAAAATGTTGCGACTTTAATATTAAGAAATATATATTTCGTAAGTGTGATGCCCCAACACGATATTATATTTTAAAAAAATCATTATTTCATTCATTCATGTTTATGACTCAGACAAAAACAAGCAATTCTGCAGACAATTTTCAGTGAAACAGCAAAAACCCAAAAAAAAAAAAATTAAAACAAATGCTCATCAATTTTTATGATACTCTTGGCAAGCCGTTTATACACGAAAACGAAAAAAAAAAAAAAAATACAAAAAAATAAACGATGACAGCATATGAATATATTTCTTATGAATGTATTGTATGTACCTGTAGACATTCCTGTACACCTTTCATGATACGCTGTTCTAAATCGCAACGTATTTCGCTAAACTTCTTAGACATGCCAAGACTTTTAAGCCAATCAATAGTATGACGTCTCTGATCCTTCCAGAGAGCACCTTCAGCACAAATCAAACCTTTTTTTTTAAAAAAAGAAAAAATAAGAACGAAACAACAACAATATTAAGAAGGAAAATATTAAATTAAAAGCAGGTTTATTACTTAAGTCTTTTGTTTTACAAACATACCATAACCACCCATTATACCATGTGTTACATAAAGTGGTGCTCGTGCTGTAAATTCTTCACGCCTTAAAAAGTCTCTCACCAAAGCAGCATCTGCCAAAACAATTGTATTGATCGAACCCATTTTCAATGAATAAATTGAACCATATTTAAAGGATAATTGTTGTAGAGTTTTATATGGTGC
Organism: Metopia argyrocephala; assembly: GCA_963576795.1. Lineage (NCBI taxonomy): Eukaryota > Metazoa > Arthropoda > Insecta > Diptera > Sarcophagidae > Metopia > Metopia argyrocephala. Next base: position 3,497,049 of record OY756208.1, read on the forward strand.
CTTAGCATTCAAGAATGCTAAATAACCCAATATGGGTAAACCAAAAGGACCTGGAGGCTGATGACGCATTGCAAAAAAATGTTGTACAAGTAGGCAAAAAAATACAACTGCAGCACAGATGATAAAAATGTGCTAAAAAAAATAAGAAAATAAGAAAAACAAAAAATGTACAAAATAAAAACGAATAAAGCACAGGAAATGCCTTTTTAACTTCAAACAGGTAGAATTTCAATTTCAATTTCATTGTTAAAATATTAAAAAAGTGAAAGTTTTTTTAAGGAATAAATTGAAGCATATTGAGCCTTTGTTGCAACAATTTTAAATCAAAAAAAAAAAATTAATAATAAAATAATTTACTGACCATATTTTATTCTTATTTCTCGTTATAAGCTTATAGAGCTTATAGAAGTTAAATATTTTTGTTTATAGTTTGGAAATTGAAGTTCGTATGCCAATAAGATTTTTAATCAATTTTGTTAATTAATTTCTGTTTCTACCATTAAATGTCTTAGTTCTGATCCTATTAAAATGTCCTTTAATTATAATTATTTATTTCCGTTATTCGTCTACTTCTTTTTGTTAAACAAATACTGCCAAAAGTTTAAATTTACAGGAGGTTTTTTTATACAGTCCCATATACATACATACATAATGAATTCGTGTGTGACCAACAAAATCACTTCTTTGATATGTACAGCAATGTCACAGATTTCATTTGGAGTGGCTTTAATTCCATATTTATCATTCCGCTCAAAATTGCTTCTGATGCTTAAATTAAAGTAAATAATTTGGCAGCACTTTCAAGCATAAAAACATAATATGGCAATATGGTAAGACAAAATAAATAAAATTCTCGTGTCAAAGTGCTCATAGCAAAACTCTTGGGAAACAGCTTGACTGACTCTTTTAATACTTTGTATAAATTCAGCAGGTCTGAGAATAGTTCACAAACTATAAAAATTTCAAAAATGCTTTATAGGTAAATATTTATTTGTGTTTATATTTACAATTATATGTATATAATGTATGTATGAAATGTATTGCTTTGGGGATAAGCATGTCTCTATGGCCATTTCATCTCTGCTTAAGAGACTCGTTAGTAGACATTTTCCCAAAGGTGTTAATCAAAACTACAAATACGTATATTCAAATAGTTACGTATATAAACTAAAATAGGCTAAACTTTAAAATAAAAATAAAAATTAAATTAAAATAAACTTTAAAATAAAACTTTTTTTTATCGACACAATATAGAACAAATACTTGGAAGCATTACTTTCTAAATAGTTTCATCATCCTCAGTTAAATATGTAAGTAAAAACATATAAATGCAAATAAACGATTTTGTTCATTGTTAACAAAAATGTGATGTTGCTTATATTAAACAAAAAAATATAAAGTGGGCGTTCAGTGAAAAGGACCACGCCCACATTTTTAAAAATTTATTTTAACCTTTAACTACTGAGGCGGTGGTAAATTTTACCCCCTCCTTAGATTTTTTTTTATTTTCTTCGGTTGAGCGCTGTTGAGTCCCTGTTTTCTTATACTAAATCTTTGATTTTTTATATTTACTTATATAAAAATGTATTTTCCTGTTGTTTTAAAAATAAATTATAAAAAAAAATTTTTTTTTTTTGGCTAATTTTTTTTGGTAAACCAAAAGGTGGTAAAATTTACCCGACGTCAATAATTATGAAAAAGTATTTCACCTTCGTAGTTAAAGGTTAATATCTTTAGGGGCACACAGTAGAAGTTTCATAACGTTATTATCATTTTAAATATTTTTGTCGTTCTGTTATATGGAGCTGCCACCACTGTGCGGGGTTTAGATTAAATTATTTTATAAATTATATTGTTTTAGTTGCATACTTTATTTTCTTATTTTTTTTTTTTTTTTTTTGTTAATTCCACTTTTCGGTATAGCGATTGTAATACCGCATAAATTAATTCCGATATTTTTGTTTTCTAGCAGAAGTCTTTTAAATAGTTTTAAAGATTTTTAAAGTATTGTCGCCCTTTTAATGATTAAACAGGACTGGGACATGACGTTTTTTTCCATACAAATTGGGACATAAAAACGCTGCAGAATGCAGTCGTGAAATAGATTCAATTTTATTTTGACAGCGATATTTCTTGTGCTCTCATTTTTACTGCCATCCCTAAATAAAAGCGGCAAGCGTTTTCTAGCTGTCAAAATTTCTTATGCCCATACAATTTGTATGGAGCATCCCAAAATAACGCGGCGGCAACGCTTTGCAATTGGATAATCCAAATTTGACAGAGCGTTTAATAGTAAAGTTGGTCGCAAAAGACAACTAAAATGTAAATAAACAGGAAAAAACAGGGTTGTGATATAAAGATATGTTATTTGCATAACCATGTTTTATTCGTACATTCAAACAATAAACAAAATAGAACATAATAAATATTAATATAAAATAAATAAATACACTATAATAAAAATAAATAAAATAGTACTATAAAATTTAGTTTAGGTTACAAATACCAATAGAGAAATGCAGTTTATTATTAAAATAGTCAGAATTGTTATATAAGCATATGTTTTTGTATTACCCTGTTTTTAATGTTTTGACAAAACATTGCCGCTCTTATTTAGGGATGGCGGTTCAGAGTAAGCGCTGAGCGTTGGAAAACGTTCCGCTTGCCGCTTTTATTTAGGGATGGCTCTTAGAAACAAATTCTCTCAACAATGTAACCACACTTGTATTAAATTTCATATATTTTGTAAACAAACACATTTGTTATTTGTTATTGGCGCAAAGAAAAATAAGAACAAAAGAAAATCGAAGAAATATTTAATAAATTAATAATTTTTGAAATTTGTTAAATAAATTGAGTGATATCATAGAAAAACTAATTCAAAAACTGCGTAAAGATGATTAAATTATAATATTTAAAAAAAAAATCTATCTATCAACCATCTTCACATTCCAATACAATGCATTGCATGAGTAGGGGTTTAGCCCTGAGTATTGGTCTTAAAAAAAATTAATTCTTAGCAAAAACTCTCATAAACTTAATTTTTAATAGCTTTACATACAAGAAATGTAAAAAAATTCGTGAAGTTGCGGCCGTCGTTTTAGTTTTGGGCATGTTTTCTCTGAGAGTCGTTTTTACCTGAAGTTGCGGTCGTATTCTGTTTAATAATTTAGTTTTTACATTATATCTTAAGCAGTTATATCAATGTTTTCATGTCAAAAAGACCAAAGTTTTTCAAATTTGCAGTTTTTTTTTACAAAACTCCAAGCACAAAGTTTTAAACGCCATTTATCTATCAACGCCTCACAAAGTTAATTATTAAAAGCAGATTACATTTGTAGGAAATCTTTATGCCATGTAGTTCGAATTTAACCCTTAAGTGCCTGAATAAAGATATTGCTAATTATGGCAAAAAATTTTGTTGCTGTCCGATCAATATCGGACAAATTTGAATTCCAAAGTGTAATGTTTGCTGATATTGCTTACAAGTGGGTTTTCTAATTACCACCGTCTGTTTACGATCTTAGTTATTTAAGGGTTAATTACTTGTTATAAAACCAGTATTTGTTATAACAAAACTCTATTGCATTTATTAATAAATGTTTAAAAGTTTTTTTTTTTTCTTTCAAATATTTAGCTTGTCCGATAACAAGTTAAAACATTGGGCACTCATTTCACTTACCCGAAAAGACAATTCGCTATCGTTTAAAAAATCCATTTTATAATTTTTTTTTTTTTTTGTTTTCTTTACTAAAACTGTAATTTAGTAATTAACTGTTTATCTTTATTGTAAACAAAAAATTTTATTTAAAAATTCCTTTTTGTAGGTTTTTTTTATTTGTTTTTTAGTTTTTATACAAATGTATGTAAACCAATACTTTTCTTTAGAACTCCCGTGGAATACTAAAGTCGACAAAATAAATTGAACAAATACTGAAAACGACAACTTCAATTACTAGAGACGTCATATGAAAGACTGATGTGACCAGTGTTACCGTCTGCCGACTACAGTCGCGAATTGCTGCTTTTTTATGGCAAACAAATATTGGTGTAATTTTTACAAACACATAAAATGTGTCCATTTTCTGTCAGAATATCCCAGCGGGAAATGGTAATCAATGAAAATCGAGAAGGTAATACAAGGAATGTATAATCTATTGATTACGGAAAGCATTACGCTTAACACAGATCATGTCCTACGAAAGTAATAAGTTCTTTTACTGTCCCCTTTTAATAAGTGTTAGAATGTATTATTTGTAATGCATAAAGTAATTATTTATTAATAATTTGAAGGAATAAATTCTATGATGCATTATTTTTAATGCGTTATATTATTAATGTATTTATAATATATTAAATAATGCATTAAATTATTAATATTAATTTAATTTCCCCCATTATAAATAAAATAATAGTAGATATTCGGGAATATTTGTTTTACTATTTTCCATGTTCATGTTAAAAACATTTTGCAAACATATTAGTTTTAAAATAATCCCGAATAGCTACAAATATACATAGTTATTAATTAATCTTAAACATTAATTTCATGTCTGCACTTATGCGCATGTCAACATAAACTGCATTATTTAATATAATTATTTTTTTTTTTTTGCGTAAAAAATAACGGATTTTTTAACTATGAAAAAAAAATAGAAAACAAAAAATTCACAAACAAATATACGCAGAAAAAATAACTTCTTTCTTCTATATATGTGGGAATGTATATGGTAATCGATATGTAAAATTGAATAACAAAAAATTACAGTTTTTAAAAAAAAATATACAAAAAAGACAACAAGCAACAAGCAATAACTTCCTTCTTCATAGATGTGGGAATGCACATGGTAATCAATATTTACTTGTGTGCCACGTGAAATTACCTTCTCGATTCCAAAAGTAATATATTCTGAAGTAATATATTATATAATTGATTATAAAATAAGGTAATCAATCTTTTCCCGCTGGGATATTACTTTTTCCTTTTAGAAATTACTGTTTTTACACCACTACACCACAAAGGCAATTAATTTTTTTTTTTTTTTACTCGTTAAAATTTTTAAATCCGAGTTTGACTCCTAGTAAGATCATTTTTTTTTTTGTCAAAAAACGTTTCAACTACAATAGATTAAAACTACCTGAATTTATATTATTTTTACAATGACTTCTGAAACAAGACAGAAAATGACATCTGAACTAAACATGTTCTCTTTGTGAACTGAACACAGCCGTAACAATCGTAACATTTTTCTCCTCTGTTATGAATATTTTAAAATTTAAATTAAATAAGAAGCATCACAAAAATTCTGCAACTTTTTCGGTGATAATTATCTCTTTTTGTGCCAATTTTTGTTCCATTTTGTGGGACTTTTTAAAGAATCCCAACGGTAACACTAGATGTGACTAAAGAATGCAAAATGACTTCGTACTTGATGTGTTATTTTTCAACAACAACACTTACAACAAAAATAACGTTTTAAAATTTATGTACATATGTGTTCATGATACACTTAAGGAAAATTATAGAACAATAAATATGTACGTATTTGAAATTGATGTTAAACTGCTGCTGAACTATATAGAGGACAATAAGGGTTTGTTTTTTTATTTTTTTTATTTTTACGAATCACCAGGACACTGGCAATTGTAAATTTCTATACTTTCAATGCAGATACTATATTTTTACAAAAGAATACTGAAAAAAATAATCCATATCGTCGCAAGAGTTAAAGAATGCTGTAACTGAAAAAACAGAGCCAAAAAACCTGTTCACCAGAGCCAAAAAATATGTATGAAAGTAGAAAGAAGACACTGGTATTTTTCAAAACGCAAACGGCGTAAATGAATTTCTGACAAAAATGATGCAAAAAACGTGCTTTCGATTTTTTGTCATTTACAGCGTTCTTTAATTCTTGCAACGATATAATGTGTGGTCCCATGGATATGATAGATTTTGCATAGTTTGAAAAAAAAACGAAATAACCAAAATATATAAAATACACATCTAATCAAAATAATAAATACACATCTCTCTTGAAAATCTCTCAAAATGTGAGTTTTGGGTATAATATAATATAATGTAGGTATAAATCAATTCTTTACTTTTCTGGTAAGACCAATTCTACACTATGAATAAGTGATCTGGGACCATCAATATTGTTGCCTATATATATATATATATATATATATATTTATTTAAGTAAAATCTTACGTTAATCTTGGATCACCCTTAATATGAATGTAAATATATTGTATATATAATAATATAATAAGTTATATAGATATGTTTGTATGTATGACACACTCTCAAATGACCTGCAAAGAATCTCCGAGTGGGGTCTCGCGAATAGGGTCGAATTTAATGCGCGCGAGACCCAATGTTGTTTTATAACGCATAGGCGTTGTGATGATTTAATCCTGCCATCTGTGACTATGGGTAATGTAAATATTGAGGAGGCTGACGCTCTTGATGTTCTGGGCATGAGAATTAGTTGTGATGTCCGTTGGAATGATAACATATTTCGAGTGTCGAAAGAAGCATTCAAGTGCCTCGGTTTTCTAAAACGGTGCAGAAAATACTTCACTCCATCTGACCTTCTCAATATTTACAAAACCTTCATCCGGCCTAGGATGGAATACAACTCTTATGTATGGGCCGGTGCTTCAAAGTCAATTTTGGGGCTTCTCGACCGCGTACAGGAAAGGCCCAAGATGCTTATCGGCGACGGTAGGGTATCCAACTCTATCTATTCATTGGAGCATCGGCGCAATTTGGCGTGCGTTTCATTGTTCTATCGATACTACCATGGGAGGTGCTCTGATGAGATAGGAGAATTGATTCCGGGTGATCGCATATTCCTGCGGACTACACGTACCTCTCTCAGAGCGTACCCATTTGTGGTTGATTGTTCAGCGACTCGCACAATGCATTATAGAGAGAATTCGTTCTTTAGCCGCACCGCTCGTTTGTGGAACAATCTTCCGGCGAAAGTTTTTCCTGCCAATTACGATATCAGTAGGTTTAAATCAAATGTCCACAAACACTACTCCCTCTTTCCCCCTTCCCACAACATATTTTCCTAGACCAGCACAATGTATTGCATGAGTAGGGGCCGTCCCCTGAGTGCTGGCCTTAAAAATAAAAAAATAAAAAAAAATGTATATAGAGTTAGTCAACAAATAGCAGAAATTAAAAAAAAAGAAAATAAAAGGCAAACGAACAACTAATATGACGTGTGTACTTATTATTTTCACCATATGTGTTTATGCAAAACTATTCAACATTACATATATGTATAAGGATTTTAATATAAACAGTTTTTGGAATTCGTTATGTCTTCAAATGTGCTTTGAAATGCGCAACTCTTTTTTTTATTGGGTTTTTGTTGACAAATTGACAATTCATGAATTGCAGATGAAGCTTAAATTTGACAATTTGTATTTGATTTGCTGATTCTACAACCATGTGTACATAAAACAATAAAATATTTATTTACTATAAAAAACTCTCATAAGATTAACGGAAATATCAAGTCAAATTGGATTGTAGTTTGGCTTTTAATTACTTTCAAATTGAATGCTAAACAATTGTTTAGATAAAAGCTTCTTTCAAATATAAGAATAACTTTTTTAACTTCAATGTTTATAAACGTTCCTTAATGTACATTCGGGTATGCGCGGCAAACCGAAAATGATTAAAATTAAAGTCGAATTAGATTTCAAATTGAACACCGTTTTACTATATTTAATATTTTTATTCTTTGATTATCAAAACTTTTTTTTATCGATGTATTGAAAAAAAAACTTATGCCCGTATTCATAAAAAATAAAATTGGTTTATAGACTGCTTATTTGACATATTTCTATGGAGTAATTGTCAAAAAAGCAATTAATAGAAAGGTTTTATTTTTTATGAATACGGGCATTAAATTTTAAAATAATTTATAAAATCAAATATTTTTTTTAATGCGGGATAAGTAGTTTTAAGCCATCAAAAATACTTAATTTTTAATAACAGAATTCTAAGAATTAAAAGGCAAATAAATTTATTATAATAGTAAAATGAAACTACCGTAAGGAAGTATTTCATATTACAAGTTCAATGGCAGTTTTCGCAGCTAAAAATAAAGCGTTGCTAAACGAATTTCAAAGCATTAATAATACAAAAATAGACTCTAAGGAAACTTGAAAACATCAGAACCATTATCATCATTACATTCGTGATCATCATTTCAAATATGAAACACATTAACTCAGTTGCAGAGCAGCTATTATTGGTATCAGAATCAAAGAGATCAAATGATATGGAATTTATTAAAGGAAATTGCTAGATTTTTTTCGCTACAACCATAAAAGTATAACTATTGTTTAAGCGAAATATAAATTGTAGCAGTGTCGACAACACTTTTGACGCGCTACAATTAACTGTTGTTGCAAAAATAGTGCAATTTGTTTAGCATCGTATCATCACCAATGCATGAATTGCAGGAGATGGTAGAGAAATAAGATGAAAAAACCGCTCCCTGACATTTTAAACTATTCTACCTTTGAAACGAATGATCAGGAGTACAGCGCCTTCTTCTAGAAGGCTCGCACAGTCAATTCCAAAAGATGAGGCAATTGCTGGCCTTTGAGTGATCAAATTGATAGCAACTTGTCCCATCAATAAATAAGTACATAATTATATTATCTATGAAAAAAATCTATCTATCTTCAAATTCCAATATAACGCACAGCATGAGCAAGATTTTACGGTCTTAATAAAAATAAAAAAAGATAACTACCTAAGTTACAACGTCTGTATTAGCCGATCTTCTATTTGTACTTGTCGCTTTTTTAGCTTCAGAATTTTTCAAAAAAGCTGTACCATACTGCACACCAACTGACTTTCAATGCTGACTTTTCGATAAAAATATAGGACTTGGGGAAAAAATAAATTATTGTAGAAAAACCATTCTATCCAGGAGAGGTGATAGTTTAGTATTAAATATGGTCTGTCTGGAGACTTGGGGAACAAATAAATTATTGTAGAAAAACCATTCTATCCAGAAGAGGTCATAGTTTAGTACGAAATATGGTCTTTCAGGAGGTGACACAAAGCCGTTGTTTTTTTTATCAAAATACCTCTTGAAGACCAGTTACAATCAATACAGAGCTGTATGGCAATATGACAAACGACTTTTGTTGTCCTGAAATTAAAGATTATGAAGTGAAAGATATATGATTTCAACAATACGGTACCACAAGCCACACAACACGATCGGTTTTGGCTATATTTCGTGAGAAATTTTCTGGTCGTGTAATTTCTCTTCCTGGTTGTTGCAACTAATGCACAGGTGTTCACATGAAACCCATTGTTTTTCGACATAAAGCCAAAGTCGAAATCATTGCCGGAGAACAGCGTACTTGCCGTACTCGATTAACGAATCTAAAATTTACAAAAACGCAAATGACATTTACACTGTGTTTGACAGAATTCTATTACAAGAATATAATAAACTGGTCAACTCGATAAACACTACTTCTGGATGGTATGCCATCAAGCCGTGCTTTCAGCAGCAGTTATATAGTGTAATGCTGAGGCAAATGTTTGCAACATAACATATGACAGAGAAAGCAAAACTAATATTTAAATGTTAATTTTAATATTTAGGGGGCCAAAGAACATCACAATAAACTTGTTTTTACCCCCAAAACAATTTTGGTGTTGTCCTACATTATTATTTAAAGTAAATATGCATCCTTTGTCCTCTAAGCTGTATGCAACTGTGGCTACTGGAGTTAAACTTGGCAAACTCTTCCCAGAATACTGTCAAAATGGATATAAATTCTTAGTTTACTTACACCAGCAGGCAAATAACATTTAGAGACAAATGTAATATTTCTGGTTAGATGACAGGTCTTTTAAGCTAAAATTAGTAGTTTCGTTCTCACTACATTCATTATAAAAATAGAAAATACTGTTCCATGAAAAAAAAAATCTGCTTTTGTTACAAACCTTAGCCATAACTCAACAAACAAAAGTAGTTATTACACCTGACTCATAAGGTGTCTTTTGTTTTGTCCTCCTATTCTGCCAAATGAATGTAATGACTGCTGCTCAATCGATTGTTTATATTTTTAGACTGCCAAGCAAACAGAATCTGGATATAAAAGGAATTAAAAAGCCCTTTATTCTCTGTCTGTCTTATAAACTATACAATGTATGAAACTAGAACTTCTGTCTGTCTTATAAACTATACAATGTATGAAACTAGAACTTCAGCCCTAGAGCCTCTTTTGATGATTTAATGAAGCATTAAACAAGAGTGAACAGCAAAATATTAAAAATAAAAATATTTTCTTTTATATCTTGCCAGGTTTTTACTTTTGCGGTTGTGATGCTATAAAAACTTAAGGAATGTGAAAAGGAATGAGGGAAACAATACAACTATAAACGCAGCGAACGCAAAACAATGACCCTTTCTCAGAAATAGAAGACTATTGACCGACCAATCGACAACAAAAAACAGATCAGAGCCAACAATTTTCTACAAAAAAAAAAAAAAAAAAAAAAAACAATAACAATAACAATAACAACTACAAACAACGCTAAGAAACAAAAACACAAAAAAAAAAGTAAAGGAACAACCGTCATCCTTAAACTCAAATACGAGTACGCACATATGACCAGTATTAAGTCGAATAAACTACAGAGAAAAAGAAATAAACAACAGAACGGCCGGCTGTAAAATAAAGTCAATAGCCCTAGAGAAATAAACTGGACAGTATTTGTTACTTTCTTATGCGTTCATTGACTCTCACAGTACAATGGCTGGCTGGTTGGCTGGCTGCAGACTATGTTTGTCAAGCCTAAAAGATCGTTCGAGATCCTTTGCGTTTAAAAGAACACACAAAACAAAAAAAAAAAAAAGGTTCAATGTCTTAGGCAGCAACAACGGATATTAAAACATTAAGGAAAAAAGGGAGAACTATTAAGAGGGTATTGTACTTCAATATCATTATTTGGCTGTTTTTCCTCACGCTCCGGCACAGGCTTAAACACAGACAAAACGGTCAATAAACTATTAAAGATCAATGATCCTTTGGCAGATCATTGGCCTTGTTAGCTATTATTAGATAAATGATCGCTCAGTTTTACAATCGAATGATAAGCATATGCATTTCAACTCAACTGACATGGGGTGTTACACTACAATAAAAAATATTCTAAAAAAAAAAATTAAAGAATTTTTTTATATCGGTGGTTAAAAATGAAATCAACTTCTTCTAATCTCCTCTTAATAGTCAAGAGCCGGTGTAAAAAAAACCAGCCAATAAATTGTAATTTTTTTTTTCGTTTTGTTGCATGTGCAGTACATTTTGTTCATTAAGACAAAAAATTATTTTACACAAAAACAGTAAGAAAATTAAATAAAAAATAAAATGTAAAATACATATTCAAGTCTTTTACTTCTGTTACAAATTGGGTTCAGTGAACGTTCTTGAAATGCTTTCAGTTCAGTCAACTTGTTTAAGCAACGAAAAAGTAAAAAATGAAAAAAAAAAAACACACAAAACTTGAGATCAATGTCCTATTTATTGAAACTTACAGATCTTTTATTCTTTCTCTTTCTTAATACAGGCTCAAGAGAAAACTAAATTAAGGAACATATTAACAACGAACCTACTTGAGAACAACTGCACTGAAAAGACGGGAAAAAACAAAAAGAGAAAAAAAAATCTGACAATCGGACAAACAGACAGTCAGTTACATTACATGACAGAAATTACAAGAGGGGGAAACAACCAAATCAACTCCTTTTTTTTGTGATTAAGTTGTGCTAAATATTTGAAGGATGTGGTTTACAAGCATTGAAAAAAAATGTCCATTCAAGATTTTGTTAAACTTTTCCGTTGCACTTGAGCAGCGGCCAGGTGAAGAAACAAAATATTTGTTTCTTTTTTTTTAATTACTAAAAAGAACCCTCACTTCCCTTCAAAATAGGGCGTAGAATTTAAAAGAAATTGTACATCTTTTTTAAATGGCATTTTTCATCTAAAAAATCAACCCAAAACACAAAGAAGTGAGAACTGAAAATAATGCGCATATCGTCATATTAAATGCAAACGGACGTAACTACACAAAATTTCGAAATTAAGTTTCTTATTGATTATGGTTCGTTTCATCAAAATACATGTTCGTGCAAAATTTTAGATTCGTACGATCAAAAATAGCGATTATGTTAACGAAATTCAAACGGACGTAATTACAAGTGCGTGTATTTCTAAATGCAAGAATATAACTACATAATATATATTTATATGAAAACCTTACGAAATGTTTGATTTTAAGGTTTTTTGCTTCTCCTGTAAAAAAAAAGAAAACAAAATATGTAGCAATGTCCGTTTGCATTTAATATGACGATACGTGTGTGTATGTATGTATGTGTATATATATAGGATGTTTTTTTAAGAGTTAATGGTAATGTAAGACAATCAAGTAGATAATTTCAGTTTAATATACAGGGTGTGCCAGAACTCAAAGTCAAGCAGAAACGTAATAAAAGACGTATAAAAAAGCATTTAAACTGAGTAAAATGGATTATCAAAAATCGGGTTACTTGAGGTTTTTATTTGTTTACTCGTCTTTTGTAGTATGAAGCTAACAAGTTATGGTTACGGTTTTTTACGAATTATTTCTGTATTAAATTTTCTTAAATATTTTTATCGATGATCTGCAAATTCGAGTTCGAATCCTAGTAAGTCTATAGAACTTTTTTTTTTCAATATTAAATATCTTAATTAGGTTAGAATTATAAGTAAATTTTGTTAAATGAAAATTTAAATAACACTTTTGTAAGTTTTTACTTTTTTATTTTACTACTATAAAATTTTAAATTGAAAAATAAAACTGCTATCACTTAGAAATTCTTAACAAAATTTTGTTTTTAACAGGTTCATCCGAAACATAACGGACGGGAACAGAAAAACTAACGACTTAAGGAGGGTTTAGACGGTAATACAAGACGTACGACATGTCAAATTTTTGTGTAGAAGAGAATGAATAGTATCATGTAAACTGATATGTAATGAGATCGTACGATATTGAGAGAAAATATGGATGAAAATTTGACAGTCGTACGGCTCTCTTTGTTTTTAGAAATTTTTTAAAAAACCATCACATTTCATTAGATCAGGGATACATTATTATGTTTTTGTTTAAGTTAAATGTAATCACAATGCATCTGAATGTCGTGTGCATGTGTATGTGCATTTTATGTTTTCATTTTAGTTTGTTTTGGTATTTTACCAACCGTGTAAACCAGGGACGGTAACAGTTATAAGAGAAACTACGAAACAGTCATATTTAACCATTAATGACAATGAATTTATGTAATGGTTATAATTAACCATTAACAAGAAATATATTTTATTTTGGTCATCGTAACCAATTAAAATGAGAAATATTTTTTTTTGGTTGAAAATAACCATTATATCAACCTAAAATTTGTTTTGGTCCTAAATAACTATTATACTAATAAAAAAGTTTTTTTGGTTAAAAATAACCATTATATCAAAAAAAAAATTTTTTTTTTGGCTATTACCCCACAAAATGCAACATTTTTTGTATATTTTGGATGATACAAAGGAACCTATTGCAAGAATGATTAAAATCAATAAAAAGATTTTACAAATTCAGGATGTAACCAAAATTTTTTTTAGGTCAAATGGTTATTTCTAACCAAAAAAAATTTTTTGATTGAAATAATGGTTATTCTTAACCAAAATATTTTTTTTGGTTGATATAATGGTTATTTCTGACCAAAAAAAGTTTTTGATTGAAATAATGGTTATTCTTAACCAAAATATTTTTTGGTTGATATAATGGTTACCTATAACCAAAAAAATGTTTTTCTCATTGTAATTGGTTACGGTAACCAAAATAATATAAATGTACTGATAATGGTTAAAAATAACCAAATGCAGATAAAAGGCATTTTTGCGTAACCTTTTTTCTCAGAAAAAATAAATAACAATTATTTCCGGTCCCTGGTGTAAACGCAAAAATTATTTGTCGTAAGATTTTTACTCTCATTTTTAAAATACGGATGGAAATCATAATATTTTCTCTTTGATTTTACGTACGACTTGTGTTACCGTCTAAACCCCCCTTTATATACATATGTTTCATGTTCAAAACAGAAACAGCTGATAGTGTACACAGACTACTGGGCAAAGTGCAAAGTTGACTTGCTCTTGTTTTAAAACTCACAATCATTGCAAAGCTACGAGTATACAATCTCTCCAAAAATACAAAATTTTTCATCCAGGCAACGCACCATCCCACAAGAGTGTGTTAAGTATAGAAAAATTCAATGCATTGAAATACAAACTGCTTGACCACCCAATCCTAATCTTGGCATTTACCTTGCATTGAGTTCTACCTGTTCCCAATTGAAAAAAAAGTCCAAAGCATTTGCCAGGTTTTACTATGAATGAAGGTGCAATGGCATTATTAAACGAAAAGTTTGATGAACTTCAGAAAATAATGTTGATTAAGGAATAGAGTTGCTAGAAAATCGTTGGATTGATTGTATTGAACTTTCAGAAGATTATATTGAACAAAATAAAAAATTGTATAGTAAGAGATGTAGCTTTCATTGTTGGGCTAATTTAATAACCTTTACAATGGCAATTCACTGATTAGACACGTTAAAAACTGTACTTACTAAAGCGCTTTATGGTCTATCGTAAAAATTCCCCTAATTGTTGGTATTTTACATTTTCTAGAGCAGATTGCAAATTACTGAATATTTTAGGCTGCAACAAGAAAAACATTCGCAATAAAAATTTTATGAGATAAAAAATATTAAAATTAAATTATTATTTAAACTAAAAATAAAATACGTTTGGGCTTAAATTGAAAAAAAAAACAGAAATCAATTAATAAAAATCGAAATATTAGAAGAAAAAACAATCTTTTCTGCCTTCGAGAGAAAAACAAAAAACATGTTTAACGAACAAATTTTAACAAATAATTCTGCAACGCAAAAGACAACAATTCTGTTTTTACTTTTTTATAGTGTTAGTTTGTTTTAATATTGTAATTGTAATTGTTGTTGTTGGTGTTGTTTTTATTTTAGAATTTACTATCATACGTAGTTCAATGGCTTTTGAGCCATTTTGAGATCAATGCACCTGAGTTAAGATCAGCAGCTCAACTTAGCTAAGATGCCAATAAAATATAAAAAAAACAGCAACACAAACACTCACATACACCCATACATATCGTTATGCTGCCATATATTATTGCAGCGTATAATACATACATACATTCATACATACAAACAAACATTAATCTAGTTATAATGTATGGTATGTTGTTGTTTTTGTCACTTTTTTAAGCTCTTTTTTATGATGAGAAGTTGCAGCAAATACTTGCAGCGGCAACAGCAGCAGCAAAATACAAATAATGCAGTTTCTTGGTAGAGTTAGACTGATATGTTGCTGGTGCTTTTATTGTTTTCGTTGTTGTTGTATTGAAATAAGAGGCACGTAAACGTCAACAATATTAGTGAATTGAAATCGAGATCGTGTTATTAAAAACCTTGCGCATGAACGAATCCATGGACATTTCAATTGTTATTGTGAACAGTAGTGAATTTGAATTTTGATTTTTGCACACAGGGCCGTAGTAACTCTGCCTACGTTTTGATTAAAAAGGCAGAAAATACGTTTCAAGGTCCCGTTTTTTTTAAACGTACAGATAATATAAGAGAAAGTCGTTTCTTCAAAGCCTTTTCCTTTATTTTGTATTTTTCTTTTTAATCTTTTATTGTTAAATAATATTTTTGGTGGATCTCATTTCATTTCAGCCATTTCTTTTAATGTAATAGTACAGTAATGCTTAAGACCATGATACACTATCATCCACAGTCGTATGATACATTCACAAGAAAATCTTATCGATTAGTGTCACACTTTTAAAAGTCGCATCAAAATTGCAACATTAGTGCCACACCATCTCACAAAATATGATGCAAAGCATATGCGGAGTTGATTTTTGCTAACATCTTATAAAATGCAACCCTGATCGCATGCAGAAATAAATCTTTATGAATTTTTCCAAAAGATTATCAAGCCGGATGGACTTGTCAAAAAATCTGTCCTACAGAGGCATTTTTTTGACAAATCGTACGACTCGATAGGATAGTGTATCACGGCCTTTAATGAACAACGACCAATTAGAAACCATGTTGGCCGGATGGATATTCACTATAACGATCACTGTCGAAGATGTGATAAAGCGGAGAAGGAGAACTTTCTGTGCATATACCTGACCCTCCTTAGACGAAGTCATGATGCTTTCGGTTTGGGTTTATATAGAGTATCGTAGAAATACGACTATCGTGTATTGATTTGACAGAATCCTTAGATACCTCATTCTTGTTAACCAACCAACAATGTGTTCAACATACATACATACCTAATTGGCCATTAGAATCCTGTGTCAGGGTTACGGTCTAGCTTATCGCAGCACTCATGTTGTGTGTGTTAATTTTAATCCATGAGTACCGGGACCTACAGTTTAAAGTCGTCTTAAAACAATAGATTTGAAAAGCTTTTTCATGACAATCAATTACTCCCAGAACTTTTGCCAGAAGACAGCGGAGAGGTAGTCGCCGAAAGAAATAATTTTTTCATATTTCTTTTTTTCAAGATGTCAGAGCTGAGATTTGAACCCGGCGCTGTCTTCTTAGTAAGCCAACACAATAACCAGTAGACCACGGCGACTACACAATATTGAGATAGTAACCAATTATAAGTACTTGAGTGGCACTTAAGTAGAAAACTGTCATCTGCAAAATTATATATCAATTCCACTTGGCTCATTTATAAAAATAACCCTCGAATATCAAATGGTAACAAACTTAAGATATTTTATACGGCATCGCGGTCTATTATATTTTGTACGGTATAAGTCTGAAGCTTTCAGAAACAGGATGAAACACGATCACAGCCTGGAAAACCCCCAATAAGCTCAGCTCGCCAGCAGAATTGATATTTCTTTATAATACTGAAGCCATCGGTATACCACTTCACATCGCATTAAACCCCTATTTATTGCATATCCCTACTACTTATGAGTATAAAATATTAGCCATGCTTTTTTTGCTTAAACATTTGACTAATGTGATCGTACTTATGTATGCGTGTGTATCTCTACAATGTATACTCGTAGTACAATAATTTTGACAGTTTGGAACTCCATGAGTTAATATGTAACACCAATATAGTTAATGGATTAAAAAATATTTTGTTATTCGATTTTGCCTCTATATATGCCAAAAGATTACTAATTTTTTTACTTTCTATTTAATTTTGTGTTTCAAAAACTCTACCTTCTTTCTAAAAGTACTTATTGTTGGTAGAACGTAATTTATATGAAAAATGGTTTTAGAAATTTCAACTGCCAATTTTCGTTAGACACAGAATATTTCAAGGTATTACACAAGTGAGGTAATAAAATTTAAATAAATACCCCTGTTATATACAGTCTAGGACTGTAATAGACGACACACATATAATGATTTAAAAACGATTTTATTTTGTTTTCATAAATAATTTATTTTGTTCACAAAAATACAAAACGACTGCAAATAAAAATCCCCTTTTCAAAAAGAGAAAAAAATTTTTTTTAATCAAAAACTTATTGCATTGATATTTAAGAAATTGTTTAGTTTGCCAATTTGTTTTTGCATTTTTTTTTTAATTTTATGTCTCATTTGTTTGACACCTGCCATATAAATGCATTCGAGCGTATTCGAATGTAGATAAATTTTAAAATGTTGTACATATTTGACTTATCGAGGTGTTGTAACACAGAAAAAAATATCTCATTTACTTGTAAATGGTTTCAGTTTACATTCTTAAAATATTGTATTTTATTTTTATTTTATTTATTTTTTGTAATTCGTGTACATGCTAAAAATTGGTTTGCTATTAATTTTGGTTACAAGAAATTATCAAAATTACGAATATGAGAACAATTATAAGGTTTTTAAGAACATTTTCTATTTTTATTAATTTCATTTACTATTTACACTTCTTGAATATCGTTTATTTCATTATTATTATTTGTGATTTTTTTTTTCTACTTCTTATTCAATGTCATTTACTACAAAAGTCACCGACATTTTACTCTTAATTTTTTTTTTTTTATTTGCAAAGTTTCTTTAGAAAAATATAAAAAAAAACAAACAAAAATATACGACAAAAAGGCATTACAAATAATGTATTGCCAAGTAGAGCCACACTCTTTAACAAACACATACTATGTTCTGTTGCAGCAGTAATATATACGCGTCGCGTACTCTCAAAGAAAAATGTAAGTTATTTGAGATGTTTCTCAGTTTAAAATTTCCGAGATATTCGTTGTTGTCTTTGGAATGACAATTAAGAAAAGAATTATTCTTCTGTTTGTGTTGTTTATAATTGTACCCCTAAAGGAAATAATGAGGTAATTAGTTTTAACTCAATTCCATACATAATTGGCCATTACATTTCTGTGTAAGAGTTACGGCCTAGCTTCTCGCAGCACTCTTGTTGTGTGTGTTAATTTTTATCTATGAGTACGGGTATCTACAGTTTAAAGTCGATTCAAAACGATAGATTTAAGAAGTTTTTTATGTCAATCAATTACATCCATAGCTTTCACCCGAAGAATGCCGAGAGGTAGTCGCCGAAACAAATAACTTTTTTCATATTTCTTTTTTTCAAGATGTCAGAGCTGAGATTTGAACCCGGCGCTATCGTGTTAGTAAGCCAACACACTAACCACTAGACCACGGCGACTACAATCAATTAGGTTATATAAATAATCGGCTTTATTCCAGTTGGCGACGTCGTTGTCGTCTGACTACATTTTTGTAACAGAATAAAGAAAAAATGTTTCTCTTGCCTTTAATCTATTACAAAAATAACGTTAAACGACGACGACGTCGCCAATTGGAATACGGCCTAATAAGTCACGGGAGTATTAATCAAAGTTTGCAAATGCGTTTCTTTTTCGGTTGAGACTTAATATTACATTCTAATTCAATATTGAATCAATAAAAAAAACCATTAGAGAATCCATTATTAGATAACAATTAACAGATGCAGAATTGCATTGTAAATAGAGTTTGCTAAAACCGGCAAAATGAAAAACTGCAAGTTCTGTTTAAAATTTACTTTAACCGAGTGGTTTTGGTTCGGTTTTTTTTCAACCTAATATGATAAAAATGTGTTTATTAAGCTATATTTACACCACCTAAGTTCTCATCTGATAATAACAGATTATAACAGTTACAACTCAGACGGCAATTATTTTGAAAATAGAAAATGTTTTATTTTCAACTGAGTTCAGGCGAAAAACAAAAAAAATTAAATTAGATTTGTAATTAAACTATCTGAGTCTATCTGAGTGCGCTTCTGATATAAAACTCAGATGAGAACTTAGGTGGTGTAAATATAGCTTTAGAAATAACAATTTTAACTTGTTTCTAATCAATTCAAGTATTTTTGATTTGAAAAAGGAAATTTTTGCCAAAAATAATAAAAAAACGAGGGTTTAATTTTGTACCGTTCTGATGCAATAATTATTTATGGTTTGAATAAAGCTATTAGCTTTAGGTTAGACATCTAAAAAAAAAGCTTTTAATAGCATATTCCACTTCTCCTTGTGAAATATAATCATTTCTTTCATTACTGGCTAAATCTTCTTGACATCCGTTTTGAATATAAATTCCCTTCTATTAATATTGGATAACAAGGGTTGAGTCTTTTAAATGACTGTTAAAGCTCGTTTATATTAATATTTAATATATGTGCCTTAAGAAAAAAAAAAAAACGTTTTTTTGGAGTAACAAAAGTTCGACGGTTTTCTCTTGTCGGTGTTTGGTTTTGAATATTTGGGCAAAACATAGCGGTTTCGATTTCGGTGAAAACCGAACAGCAAACTCTAATTGTAAGTGATTGAGTTTCAAATACTGAAAAAATTTTTTGAGTGTATTGAAACTATACATCTCTTTAGATGTGTGGGGTATTCATTATTATTTTATTTTATGTTTTTTTTTCTGTTTATTTATGTTTGTATGCAAATTTAAAAAACTTTTACGTTTGTGGTCTGCTAATATGAATGTGCTTTTTTTTTATTTGTTATTCTATAATTTAATTTATTTTTGTTTTTGTTGTTGTTATTGTTGTTGTTTTTATTAATGATTATTTGTTGTATTCGATTCAATTGCAATCACATTACATTGACAATAACCGCGCAATATGTCAAAATCATGTAATCCTTGAGAGAGTGTACTCGCACTGTTTCAGAAGGCATGTCTAAATGCTTTTTCATATTGACTGGTTTAGTAGCAGTTGCTACAAAATATTTTAATGAATTTAAATAAGCAAATACAGCTCTGCAGGCGATATGTGCAGCACAATAATGTGAGCGTATAAAAATATTTTTCTTTTTTGCTTTATAATTGAAATCTAATCGGGGGATTTTTTTTGGTAGACAACAGTAATTGATTGTTGGAATTAAAATTAAAGAAAAAAATATTTTCTATTAAACTAAATTAAACTAAATATTTTAATTTACACAATTTAAGTTTTTTGCCAAGAAAAGTTAAAAAAAAAAACAAATAAAAAATATGCATATTGCGAAAATATTTGTAATTTTATTTTTATATTTTAGTTGGTATTTAGTTGTAAATTATTTCTAAAATGTTTTTTTTTTTTTTTTTTGTTTTAACGATTATAGCTTTGTTCTTAAACATTTATAATTCTGTATTAGCTAAAACCTCTCAAAATACACCAGCCGAATTAAATATGTTTCATAATCCATTTACAATGATCTCAATGGATGATAGATTATTAAAAAGAAAAAAAAATTTGTTATCTCAGCCGCAGGCAACGCCCTTCAACCACCTCGGTTGTAGTCGCGAATGTCTTGATTAATGGGTATAATTGGAAAAAGTTCTGGGTATCTGGAATAGATGGCAATTAAAACAAAATGCAATGACGAGAATATGATTAAAGTATGTAGCAAAGACATATTTTATTTTTTAATGGGTTCGTTAAAAATACTTGTTTACGAATGTTAGTGTGGCCGTTAAATTATCTTCTTTATTTTAAAACTATTATTGGGTTTTTTATTTTACACTTTACAAAATGTAAAAGCTTCGAAGTTTTCATAGCAATGAGAAACTCGTAAAACTATTTTCCCCTGTTTTATGTTCTATGAAGTTCTGCTAGTTTATTGTTAATGCGCTTGTTTATCCGATAATAATTTCGGGTTAAGCAACTTTTTCAGGCATTACTGGTCATATTGTGAACTAATAACATATAAAACATTTGATTTTAAGGCTTTCATTGCTTCCGATTTATATAGGCATATATAAATATAGGCATATAGGCTTTTTACACTTGGTCACATCTTTCATCTTTCATCAATTCACAAACATGTTAACATCTTTTTATAAGAAGTATACGGGGCTGAATGTTCAACATCTTTAAAAGATGTTCCTATATCATTTTGTTTCATTCAACATCTTGCGATAATTTTTGTGTCATCACTAAAATATATACTACCATCACTAAAAAAATACAAAAAATATACAATGAGCGTCGGGGGTTTACAATACGTTTGGCAAAAAGAAATATTTCATCATCATTGTAGTAATAATTGTCTTTGATTTTGAAGAGCAATTATTAATCCAATTACTGCAAAATTTTTAAATTCCATTTTATTTAATTTCTATTTCTTCAAATTTTTTTGCGTACACAACTAGAAAAAAATATTACAGATGGAAGATGTTGCAATGTAAACAAGTTTTTTCAATTTTTAACATTTTCCACGCGTTCCTCTAAGATGTGAGCAAGTGTAAAAAACCTAATACACAAGTAACTTTAAACGGCCCTATAAGAAGTAATCGAGAGAGGCTAAATCACCTGGAGGCCAATTGGTACATTCATTTTGCGAAATGAACATAACACCATATTTTTATTTAAATAAATCGCTATTCTGTTGAAATCACATTTCCCCTAGACCCATTTTCATTTAAATCTTCATTAAAAAAAATTCATTGATTATACAGCGATAAGTAGCGTTCGTTATTCATCGTATGTCTACTTACGTGCCATAATCCAGTCAGCATTTTTGGTCAATTATGAGTCTTTTTTGATTCCTCTGGGCGAATAAAGTAGTCACTTATGAGCTCATTTTTTAGTCCAAAATGAATGTTTTGTCGGGAGAAAAATGTAATCTTGCCACGACTCCCTTGAACGAGTCATTTGTGACTCCGCACACTAAACGAGCTTTACTTATCTTATTATTATCTTTACAATAATAAAAATATTGTATTTTGTTTAAAAATTTAAAAAAAAAATAAATAAATTCATCAAGCTTAACTGAAGGAATTCTTTTTTTTATATGTATATTATGCGTCTTTTTATTGATGAGACAAGTTTCTAGTGGAATAGATTGGAATGTAAGGAGCGGTTTCTTGAAGATGAACTTCTTATTTTTTTAAATTATAATTTATTTTATAATTTTTGCCCTTTGCTGGGATTGAACCTCGGTCGTTTGAATTTCTGTGCGAGCGTCTTACCACTATACCACGACACCACAATAATTGCATAACTCTTATTCTTTCAGATAAAATAAATCCCATTATAACGAAATGCAGAAGAAAACAATAAAATACGACGCAAAATAATTATAAAAGTAGTCGTATTTCGAACGTCTGCACGGTTAATTTATGATTCCGCACATTTAATCAGTTTTTGATCACCTAAGGGAGTCGTAAATGACTCATTTTGGTGATTTCTGAGCAAGCAATCTTCCAATTGCTGACAGGGAAAGTAGGTTTACTTTCTACTTTTGTATCAGTTGCATGAGTGGTAAAAAAATGTCGGCTGTTGTTGATAGTCATCGATGAGTAATTTATTTTTTATTATAAATGTTACCGATAAATATGTTTGTGTGGTGAATTCTTTTTAATAAAAAAAAAAGATTTCATTAAAAAGGTTGAAATAAGTTTCAAGAAAAAAATACATAAAAATTAATTTTAAATACAATTTTTATATTTTGTTTTCTTTTTATCGATTTGTATATATTTATCGATTACTTTTAAGTACTGAGTGCCATCTCTGTTGTGTTTATTATTATTTAAAAAACAAATGCTATAGAGGAGATAAAGTGAAAAATCACGAATTCATGGCCCTTGTAGCGCAAAATTTACATACATACATACATACATAACTGGCCTTTACAACCCTGTGTCAGGATTAAATTTTGTAAATTTTTATCCATGAGTACCGGGACCTACAAAATTTACAAATATAAAATCAATAAATTCTTTTAAAATTTCACTGACCATTTTGCCTAAATTGCTTTTGTTTGATATGATGATTACATTAAGATCTGGCTGCAACCAAAAAATTAACACCCTTATACATACAATAAAACTGTCTTAGTGTTAACTTTAAAAATGAAGGACATATTTATTTCTTTATAAATTACTTGAACAACAATGATTGGCTTCTACTATTATATCGTAAAACGTAAAAATATGATTGAAATTACAATCTTTTGTATTTTAAATTATTCTTATTCGAAGGCTTATTTGATCGGAAGTAAAACGATTTGGCTAAAGAACTAATAACATTTAATTTATGTGACAAATGAATGGTATAACGGAAATAAGTTCTATTGAAAGGTTATTTTAAGAACACATTCTAAATAAAAATAAACACAAACATTTATTTATAACCCTGTTACGTATAAAATTAATGCAGATCTTCCAAAAGTTACAACTTTTAATTTTGTTGTTATGTTTTGAATTTAATTAATTTTAGAAACATTAACGAAAACAGGTTAAATTGTGGTTTTTAATATGCATTTCTATTGTATAATTAGTTCTGATTTATAAACAGAAAAAAAAAATAACAAAAACCGGGTATTTTCCACATCATTTGTTACAAGAATCTAACGATAAAATAGTTGATTGAACTTTTTGAAGGATTATTGTATCTGATGAACACAAAAAAAAATATTTATTAAAAATATAAAATCGAATTGAATTAAAATATAAATAAAATATAAATAAATTACAAATATTACCTTGTTTTGAAACAGGGGAAAATCTATGGCAAACAACAATTTTTATTTAAAAGAAATCTTGTTTGTATGCAAATAAATATGTATGTGATGTATGTATCTACTGTGTTCAAACATGCCGGCTATAAGTAATCAGTAAAAAAAAAATTTATAAAAACTTGATAAATTTTATGGTGGATTGTCCACATTAAAAGCGTTTAACAAAAAAACAAAATAGGGTAGCGACCACAATTTGTCAAAAGACTATCTTCATACTATTACAGAAAAGCGGTTACTCTAACATCACTTTATATAAAAATGCTCTGTATTTATCTTTCTAGTAAAAAATTTAAAATTCACCTGTTAAGTAATTTCATTTTTATAGAAAATAAATGCATGCACATGTATAGGATCTTCCAACAGTGGCTTTTAAGCTTTGACAGTTGACAACGTTTATCTTGTTAAAGCTACATCTGCCAAATTAGTTGGCTTCCCAAATCGCCATGGATGGGTATAGCATTCGACAACAAGTGAAAATAATAAAATTATTGTATCCCAATGTGTGTTCTGTTTGAAACAAAATTCAAAATATTAATATTAATTGGAAAATTATTTTGAGCGATGTTATAAATTTCTGGAAGAATAATTACGTGAACAAACAAAATTGTGCAATTTTGGACGAAAAAAATCCACATGAGATTCAAGACCATACAATGCATCCTAAATACATTTGGATTTTGGGCTGGCGGCGTTATCGGTTTAGAACAGTTTTGGCCGGGCCATCCCTGCCAACGGCGAGGCTTATAGATCGATGATTACTTACATTCTTTTATCTGAATTTGATGATGTGGACACCAAAGACATGTGGTTTTAATAGAACGTCACTACATACGAGTACCATATAGCTCATGCAAAATTAGATATTGTGCACAAGCAGTTTAAGCAGTCCCCTCACTTTTTTTTTGAATACTTGAACATTTCTGATGTGTCCAGGGATAGATGGATGAATAGTGGATATTGTATCAATGTTATATTCTACTTATACATATCGTCGTGCAAGAGTTTAAGTGCTCTATCCGCCATTTCATATTTTTTATATATCTCGAGTTAATGATGCCACTTTAGGTTTTCGACCCCAAATTTTTCAAATTTTTAATTCGTTTAAGGATATCTCGTCAAGTTTCGGAGATAAATAGCCGAAAACGGATTGCAGATTTTAAAAATGTTGGTGTCAAAATCCTAAATTAGCATCATTAACTCGAGATTTAAAAAATGTCGTATAGAGCACTTAAACTCCCGCACGACGATATGATGTCACTTTATTCCATAGTTTTTAACTTTTCGTTTGTGTTTACACCATATTTTATTAAATTCAATACCGCCTCGTCACTAATACCTCATTCCCTTGCCAAATATTTCGAATTCCAAACCATTTGCATGTTTCTACATTTTAATTATATTGTGGCTTACCATGTGGTTTTTGTACACGTACGGGGTTTTATTTTATAAACTATATACAAATGAATGGAAAATGGTTCCTAAGCAACTCAAAACTAACTGGGGATTGCATCTGAAAAGACTACTGTTAGCACACCAACAATACAAAAATACATTTAATTTAATGAAAATGAAATTTTGGTCAAATAGTTTTTCTCTTGATTTTTTGTCATCTGCAATTACTTATAATAATCGCTCAATTTTTGTGTGAAGATACGCATAGTATTAATCAGGCTTAATTATTTCCAATTATGCAATATTTGAGAATACTGAGAGAACGGAACTGAAATACGGAGACTTGGTGGGTGGAATTAGAGTTTACCTTGAAATTCTGGCAGCTATCAATACGTCTTTGCCTAGTTTACTTGCTGATAAGTGATGTTTATGTCATTTTCTCACTCTGGGTTCAGGATGACGGATAGGTCAGACGGTTAGTCAAGTAACGTTTTCGATACGATTATAGGTCCTTACTGAATTCCCCTCCTACTCTGATATCTGCTGTCCTACAATTGTCATATAGGGGGAGATCTCTAATTTTTTACGTAGAAAAGCATAGAACAAATGGAGTTACACCACTCTCTCTGCGGTTAGTAAAACGCTTTAACTTGTTGTGCTGTGCTGTTTCTACGACACCTATTACAGCTGTGTATATGGATTATTGAATGATCGATAAGGGTGTTGAATAGTTGAGTGTGTTCTTTAAGTTTTACTACTAAAGTTACGAGAACACTCTAAACAGAAGACTATTTTAGCTGATTATAGCTGATCACCTTATTTGTTGGCTGTTCATGAAGATAATAATAAATCAATGTTAAAGTTAATTGCATTTGTAGTTATGTAGCTGTGTGGTTTGCTGTTCGCTATGTGTTTAATGCTGTATAAATGATAAGCAGCTAAAAAAGCATATTTTAGCATCCATTATGCATACATTTAACATATACATACATATTACCCAATAGAAACAAAACAAAAACTTGTAAGTTCAAGGATGAACATTTATAATTCATTGAATTATAGGGTTCAGCTATAGACTAACGTTTCCTAATATTGGAGGGAAAATTTTTCTTCCATATATGCTGCATATATTTACATCTACTTACATGTTTCCAAACTAACGGAATTTTGAAGCCCTTAATTAAAAAAATTTACATATACAACTAAGCAATACCAAATATTTAGTTTTCGAAATACTTTTGTAGAGCCAAACCAAATGAACTAAACAGTCACAGTTTCAAGCCATTCACTTAGCACGTGACAAGCCAATGCTGAGACGGACAATTAATATAACTATTAAAAAAAAACAAATTTTAACATTTTTTAAGCAAATCAAATGCATAAAGTTGAATAAACTGAATGTAAAGAAAATAAGCCACCTTTTTGCATGGTAAACATCCATAGATGTGATCAATTTGTATTCATTCATTCAATAGAATATAAAACTCATCAATATTTTTAACTCACATACTAATCCATAGATATATATATTATATGTATATTCATACATACATACATATGTGTGTATAAATGTGTTTTATGAACGTATGTATGAGTTCCTTATAAAGTTTATGGTACGCTTTATGTAGGCTTTAACCTAAAGTTTTCAAATTCATGCATACCAATTGAAAACCTTGAATTTTATTATAAAATGCCGGAAAATACCTTAAAGTTCACAAAAAAAATTTCAAATATGTAGTTTAAAAGTGTTACTCACAGAAGATTCCAACTTCTGTACTCCCATCCAGTTTGGGACCGTCTATTCAAACACCCAGTACGGATTCTAACTTCTAATTCAAGAAAGCCTGTGCAGAGTTCGTTGATTCACACCAATTCGGACTAGTCTCCGGTCAAACCAGAAAAATACCCAAGAAAATTCCCGAATTATAAAAAAAACAAAATCATCTAAATTCATGTTATCAAACGACGATCATAGGCGACAGTCATTAAAAAGCTGAATGTTTCGTATTAAGCCCTTTAGAAACAATTAATTTTTAAGTCTAATTTGTTCAATTTAAAAAAATTTAAAATTTCCTAAATAAGGTTTACTACGAAAAAATAAAATGTGATTTATTTTATTAATAGAATTACAAAAGTGTAGGTTGGCCGCTTATATATTAAATTGTTATATTAAACTACACTTTAAATATATACTCAAAAATATTTTCATATAATTTTACATCGACAACAATAAAATTAACAAAACTATTAAACTAAAAGCCATTTAATTTTATATTTAAAGTATGAATAATGAATTTTTTATATATAAAATATATATGCTTGTATATAACAATATATATTGACACACATACGGCACGAATTTCAATAAATATTTCACGTGTGCTTTTAATTATGTCGATCAACAAATAAATTAATAAATTCTATATCATCTAAAAAATGTAATTTAAATAGAAACTTTTGTAAATTGAAAGAAATAAAAAACCCAGGAGTTTATGGCTGATTATGCATTAAATGTCAAAAGTATAAGGAAAAATCAAGATAAAAAAAATATGTATAAGTATATGGGTATTTCCTCGGAATAGTCTAGCGAGACCGAAAATTAAAATGTCAATAAACAAGTTATTTTTCCAGCATAATATTTTTAAAACATATAAATTTTTATAATATGCTGCAATTACAGCATATTTTTTTTATATGCTTTGGTTAACCTTTTCTCTATTGTCTTTGTTGCTTTTATGTTTATGTTTTATGTTGTTAATAATTTTCTTATTAAATTATTCTATTAAGAACAATTAAGTATTCTAAAATAGAAAGACACCAAACAAAGGTAGATTAGCGGTAGATTTTTGTTTTCCTTAAATTGCTATTCCAATTGTAACGTGGTTTTGTCGTAGGCTGAGGTCGCTCAAGGGTGTCCAGGGTCTACTTACGGGTCCACGAACCTTAAGTAAATAAGAAGAAATTACAATTTCGTTATCTTCGTGGGCAATAGTAAAATAGTAGGGGGGTCCTGGCATAGTGGTAGAGCGCTCGCACAGAAACTGACACGACCAAGGTTCAATCCCAGCGAAGGATGAAATTATGAAAATAAAAATTTGCGACTTTTTAAAAATTACAATTTAAATTAAAAATTAAATTTAAGAAAAATAAAAGTTCCCCCCCCCCCCCCCCCCATCCAGCAAGACCATCTGCAAGAAATCGCCCCCTGACATTCCTAATCCATTTCGGTATGGTACGATTCAGTAGTCACCACTTCGGGTTCGGTATAACTCGGTCGTTACTACGTATTCAAATTAGTATACGATCTGAAAAGATAAGATAAGAGAGAAGTATGTCAGGAAGACCCCTTTGGGAGATGTAGGTTTCGAGAACCCCTTCGGGAGAAGTAGGTCACGAGAACCCCTTCGGGAGAAGTAGGTAGCGAGTACCCCTTCGGGAGAAGTAGGTTCCGAGAACCCCTTTGGGAGAAGTAGGTCACAAAGGCCCCTTCGTAAGGTGTTACCAGTTGACACAGCCAAGTCCAAATCTCTGACGAGTCGCCTCGTATATACTTGGCGAAGACTGCTGCCTGTACCAACTTTGGCTCCCGTTATCTAAAAATCCTAAAACTTATAAGTAAATTTAATTATTAACTTAATGGGAATTATTGTAGTAAAAGTAAATCTATATCATATGAACTAAAAATAATAATTCATGCTGTACCGTGTATGGTTGACACAATTATGTCCATACAATAAAGTATGTAAAGTAGCAACATAAGTGCTATGTCACACAATGTCGCGTTCTCGACCCTCAAGCATCATTTGTTATTACCAAAATCCGTGACCTTAACCTAAATAAAAAGTTTCGTTACTTAATAATCGCTACAACATTTTTTTTCGATAATATCGACCATTATTGCAATTATTTACAAATGTAATTTTTTTTGCTATATTATATGCATAAATTATTTTAAAGATGAGTTAAACTTGTGCTGAAAAGAGAAAGGAAAGTATTTAGAAGAAGTGAAAAGCGATCCCATAAAGCGCAATGAGTATCTTGATAAAGTAGCCGAGAGGAGAAAAGATACATTAGATGGAGTTGCAGCCGTCATCAAAAGGAAAATTTGATAACTCACAAAAACACAAAATATTTCAAAAGATGCAATGGAAGGATTTACGAAGTATTCCCCACATCCGAAAGGTGCATTCCATCAGTTATGATGAAAATTAGCAAATAATTAATTAATTAATTAAGATGCCAAACAGCATATTCCTTAAATAACAACTTTTTTTTTCAATACCTTACACCTATTCTTATTTTTTTTTCTATTAATGTTAACCTTATGTACAAGGAATAAAACAAAAATTTAATAAGCTCTAGCTTTCTCTACTTTTAATTTTTTTGTATGTAAATAAATAAATGAACTTACAAGAAACACATATATACGATGTTTTAAGTTACTAGTGCAATATTGGATCAAAATTAATTTAACTAATCGTTATAACAAACGTGACTGAGAAAAATTTCGCGTTATAAATCATACTTAAGCATAAAACTAATGATTGCATAGGACTACTTCAAAAAAAAACTGGTATCTACTGATAGCTACATTCATCCATTCTTATATACAATTGATAACTTTAAAATATATTCTTGCATTTTGTAGATATTTCCATTTTTCTAATTGAAGTCGTAAATGAGTTCCATTTTTTGTCGCGTTATCGATCATATGTTTATTATTAATATATTGAAATTTCGAATTTGCACCTTATATAGCATTACTTAAGACCTATCGAAAAGTGAAAAAATAAAAATAAAAAACAGAAGCTTTGTATATGTTATTGCACTTCAAAGGCGTACGAATGTCGCGTTTGCGATCAGGGAAATGCCCATATACAATACATACGTTTTAATTAGCATGCAAAAGTTCTACACCAAATAGTTGTTAAAATAAATATTTTTGGACTACAAATACACTGAAAAAATATGTAATTAAAAAAAGTTCTTACGGCTCAGAGTGCAAAATTATAGAAAAAAAACTACACTTTGTAATACTTAATAGAAAATGTAAAGAAGGCTTAAAGCCTTTGTAACACTACATTTTTTTCGAATTCAATATATCAAGAGAGTATAGCGGGTGTGAACAGTTCAACTATATTCACATCAATACAAAATTATCAAAATACTCGTATTTATGGATGTTAATGATAAAAAAAAATAGAAATTTAGAATTTAAAATATAAATTGTTTTGGAACTGAAGTCGAAGATAGATTGAGAATTTTTCCTTTTTCTATTAAGTGCCTTTTTTTACGTAACACATTATGCCGATGAAACAAGTTTCTTTCAATTGATCACTTAAAAAGTCAGTGTTAGGTAGTGAGAATCTCTGCTTAAGTAGGTAGCTGTCATCTACTACTTCCCAGTGGGTAACAGAGAATGACATGAGTTGATTCGATTTTACTGCCTATTCATATTATTACTGCTTTTCTCTTGTTTTTATTCATCAACAGTGGCTACTGTATTGCTTGTAGAGTTTACTTTTGTAAATGCATTGTTTATTCTTAATCTTTTTTTAGATACCGTTAGCAATAACTACATACAAAACACTCCTTTGTATACAAAACACTCAAATGATTCATTAAAGCTCAACTAATAAGAGGTTAAACCGTTTGACTGAAACAGTGTTTTTTTATAATTTTTTTAATTTTTAACCGCAGTAATTTGTTTCTTAACAAATGTTTCAAAATAAAAATGAGAAAATAAATTTTTAATTATCTTTTTATTTAAAATGAAATAAACATTATCTAATTTTTTATTTTTAGAACTTTAGAGATTGTTTATTTTTAAGAAATATAAAATTTAGTTTTGTTTCTTAACTTTTGAAGTATAGCTGATATTTTGTGAACTATTTTTTTTTAACAAATTAATAACATTTATTACATTTTATACATGCGTTTTAGTACTAATAAATAAAAAACAAAGTAAATAAATAAATAAATAAATAACAATAAGCAAATAAAAAACATATTTTATTAAAAATATAAGAGAAACTGCATTATTTTATTTTACAATCGTGTTATTGTTTTTCTTGTGCTCGTAGTTGGTTTATTCACATTTAAACAGTGAAATACTCAAACATAATTACTGCTTTTGTGATTGGTTGGAGTGTTTAGAATTTGCAAGCAACTACAAGCATGTTGTAGCAAAAGACATACTAAATTGAATCATGCAATAGCAGCATTCGTTTAGTGTGTATTGCTAGCTCAATATTCATTTTTAAAAAGTCAAAAAATTGCCATTTGAGTGCGATTCATGTCAATCTCTGGTGGGTAACGCTTTTCTCCTGATCATTCGTTTTTTTTTATTAAAATTGGTTAAGGTGGAATAGAGTGGAATGTCGGCGAGGGTTTCTTTGTTTAAATCCAGTTGATATCTGATCTTATAAACTATTTTCTTCTTAATTCGTAAAAATATGGATTTTTTTATCAGTGTCCCACAATCTTAAAATTTAATCTTTTTTTATGTTTAAGTTTTACTGATTTTACAGTTCTTTGCTGCCTTCGCGTACAACAAGTTTTTCATTTTTATGAAATGAAAAAGAACATTTTGTCACGTGCTGTAAGCTGTCCGCTTAGGGGAAATTCAAATAGTTTTGGGGTGAAAAAAAGTGTCCGCATCCTATTATAAAGAGGTTGTCCCTTAAAGAGGGAAAAGTTTTGAAAACCCAAAAAAAAATTTTTGGGACCAAAAAATGCGTCAGTTTGTCAGAGTTGTCCGTAAAGGGAGAGTACACTGTATATTACCTGAATAAATTGAAAAAATGCATATCAATTTCCAGTACAACAAAACAAATTGTTTGTTGACGTAACTAGCAAGTTAGAAAGTAGCTTCATCGCTGAAAAAAATATTATTCAATAAATTAGAGATAATTTTTCTTTCGTCAAATATTTTCCTAATTTGAACATATCTAGTGATTGTACATATTATTTTCCTAACTGTGTTAAAATGATTCCTACTTTTCACGAGTAATAAAACTTATTACATACACAAACATAGTATGTATGAATGTACGCATACACATATCCCAGCCAGCATTTACATATAAAAATAAGGGTTTTGTAAGCATTCAAATGTAAGCAAAACACTTATAAAACACTGATGTGACCTTTACAAAAGACATCAAAGTAAGTCATATATAATCGAAAAGCACCCAAGTTTATAAGCGTTAAAAAGATGATTGCAAAACATGTTTTTTAAGTAACGTAATTACACTTTTTCT
Organism: Metopia argyrocephala; assembly: GCA_963576795.1. Classification (NCBI taxonomy): domain Eukaryota; kingdom Metazoa; phylum Arthropoda; class Insecta; order Diptera; family Sarcophagidae; genus Metopia; species Metopia argyrocephala. The sequence continues at coordinate 3,529,884 of OY756208.1, forward strand.
AAATGCTTAAAAAACGCTTTTTGAAAATGCTTAAAAAACACGTATTTTTAATAAAATTAGTAAGCGTTTTAAACATTTACTTTGTTCAGCTGTTTTTTTATTGAAACATTTAAAAAATCATTTTTAATATTAAATTTTTTTCTTATAAGAAAAATATTAAATTAAAATATAAAATTAGAAAATCCATTGTTGTTCCATTTTAAAAATCATTAATACTTAGTATTTTAGTTTACTTTTCCTGTTGTTTTAATTTTAATTATGACTTAGAGGCAAACACAAAGCCCTCTTCTGGCCTCCATTTTCAGCGAAAGTTTCTGCAGTTGCGACACTTCTTATCTGCAGTTCCTCGCCAGGAAAAACTCTCAGCAACGTTGTCAGTCATGATCTTCTGCCACGCTCTCGTAACAAATTTTCTCAAATTGGATGTTGACAATCTTTTAAGATCTGCCTTCTAAAAATAGAAATAAAATCGACATCAGTATACAGTCACTGGACATTTCAAATTTACAGCCAGGCCCACGATATCGAATAGTGTAGTTTTAAGCGACAAACAGCTGTGGTGGTGGTTAGTGGTCTAGTGGTTAGTGTGTTGGCTTACTAAGACATGGGCCCTGGGTTCGACTCCAGGCTCCGACATCTTCAAAAAAAGAAATATAAAAAAAAATATTTCTTTCGGCGACTACCTCTCAGCAGTCTTCTGGCAAAAGCTCTGAGAGTAACTAATTGCCATGAACAAGCTTCTCAAGTCTGTCGTTCGGAGTCGACATTAAACTGTAGGTCCCGGTACTCATGGATAAAAATTGACACACACAACATGAGTGCTGCGAGAAGCTAGGCCGTAATCCTGACACAGGGTTGTAAAGGCCAGTTATGTATGTATGTTGATATGGCAACTATGTTGTTTATTTGCATTACGTTGGTAACGTAAAGCAAAGCGAACGATAAAGTGACAATTAGTGGGCCGCAGTTTAGATTCACAGTGAGTGACTGAGTTTCTTTCGCTTAAGTTTTCTTTCGATATCTTACCTGCAAGGAAAATTTATCTATATCTTCCAGTATAGTTTTCTCAAAATTGAGGAAGTCTTCAATATTGTCAAATTATTAACACAACTTATTAGCACAATTTTTAATCGCCAGAATTACACGTTTTGATTAAATTTATGAAATACTTGCATTTGCAAGCAAATTGTCAACGACATTCGCAATACTCTTATTTTTGCAAGCTTGCTGCAATCTTAATTTACAAAACGCTTGCCAATATGTTGGCTGGGATAGTACTTATTGTATGTACGTATGACGTCAGTGATAACAATATTTTATTTACAATATTGACATATGAGCACAAATTCATACAATATTCCTCTAAATATGAGTAATAATATTTTGTATTATTTTTCTTATTGTCATTATTATACTTATACATAAATATTTATATTATTTTGATTTATTTTGATTTTATATATATATTTTTTTGTTATTTAATTACATACATAAATTTAAAGTCAATTTAAAAACAAAAGAAGTGACAAATAAAAATAAAAGTTTAAAATATATGTCAAGGTAAACGAGAAGGTGAAACGGTGAGAATTTTAAAAATTTTGTGCATTCAATCAAAAAACAAAAAAAAATAAACAGAAATATGGAAATTATATTTCGGTCAAGAAACATATGAGTCAGCCTAAATGCAATAATTAGTGTTATAAAATTATTTAATATTAAATTTCTTTTTCTGTTCAAATAAGCAAAGGAGCTATTCCTTTTCTATTATTTCAATATAATTTCCTACTACCCATGTATTTAACTTTTTAAGGGAGATCTAGTATTTTTCACAGTCAGTTGGAACGAAAGAATAACCCGATCTGAAATTAAGCATATTGCTAACCTTTTTACACAATTGTTTATAATGCATACATACATACATACTTAATTGGACATGTGTCAGGGTTACGGCCTAGCTTCCCGCAGCACTCATGTTGTGTATATAAATAGTTTTCATGAGTAGAAAAACCTATAGTTTAAAGTCCACTCCGAACGACAGATTTGGGAAGCTTTTTCATGGCAATCAATTACTCTCACAGCTTTCGCCAGAAGACTTCTGAGAGGTAGTCTCCGAAAGAAATAATTTTTTCATATTTCTTTTTTTTTCAAGATGTCAGAGCTGAGATTAGACTCCGGCGCTATCGTCTTAGTAAGCCAACACACTAACCACTAGACCACGGCGACTATATTGTTTATAATATTCTAGTTAAATATGATGACCAATTTGAGAGCTTTAAGTAAAGTACATTTAAAGCTATGTAATTCAAATCTTCATTTTCTGTACCTAATGTACATGCTGTACATGCTACAAAACAAACAAACAAAAAATTTGAGAGATTTGGTTAACTATGATTTAAAGTCTTTCGGCCGTATGTATAATGAAAAGTTAGCAACTCGCTAGCATATGGGACAAAAAGCGGGCAAGTTTACAATCCGCTATAGACTGATATTATTAAAACTTTCCATATCTTCCATTTGATAACTAGTCAGGGAATCCAAAAAATGAAATAATTTTTATGTTTGAGCAAGAATAGGAATTACAAATTTAGCCAATGTATACAACGATCTACTCATTTTTTATTATAAATAAAGATGTAAGTGTTCTAAGCAGATAATAGGCAAGAGAAACATTATTTTTTATTATTTTATTATACACAAAAAAAAGTTTAAATCGATTTCAATTAACAAATTTGTACTACCAATTAAACTGTTTACTAGTTTTGCCCCCACAAACAAGATTAGTAATATCAATCAAAAAATTAATAGTGTCGAGCTTTTTGAAAATAAATTGTATCAATTAAAATTTTTATTAATTCCAACAAAAAATTTTAATTAAATATTTAATTGGACCAATTGGTACAATTAAAAAATTAAATGGCGCTAAAATTTTAAACTGATTAAAACACTACTGATTTGCAAATACAAATTTTTTTTATTTTTTTTTTTTTTCATTTTTTATTATTATTCTTTATATGACATATTACACAATACTAAGGCTAAAGAAAAAAACATACGCACACAAATTTCTATTTGTGTTCTTTTATAAAAAAATTATTTGTAATAATTAATTATTTCATTGAATTATACTAATTAATTTGTTAATTGAAATTATTTCAGAAAAAATTTTTTCTTTGTATTCCAAAAATGTCATTAAACAACGACGACGACGTCGCTAACTGGAATAAGGCCTATTATTAGATTAGAACACAAAGAGTTAAATGAGTGAGTAAGTTCAGAGAATTTCTACGATATGAGATAAATAAAGTGCTTAAACTTTTGTTGATTACTTCCAAAAAATTAAAAGTAAAGTACATATATCAATAGATTTTAAAAATTTGTAAATAATTTAATTTAATAACCTTAAGGAGGACTAGGAAATTTAATTTAATTTTGCATAATAAACATACAATTTCTAAATGAATAACCAATATACCCTCAAACAAAAACATTTAAAACACCCACACAGTTGACAATACTGGCAATATAATATCTCTCTCAATCGTATCTTATTTCCGTTTTATATTTTCGAAAATAAATGCAACAAATATTGTTTAGCAAATACATTTCCTTCCTGGCTTTTATATTTTTGTTTTATTTTGTTTATAATTTTTTTCTTTTTTTTTTTGTTGTAAATATCGTTTCATAATACACAGATGTTGCAACTTTTGAAGTTGCACTAACAAAACATTTTTGAACTGTGGCAATGACCGTGTACTGCCAAAAAAAGAAAAAATGGAAATGTTTAAGTGAAACAGACAGGCAACTATTTGGTGGCAGCAACAAACATTGATTTTAAAAACTACTTAATAAAAGACAATAAGAAGTAAACAAAAAAGAAAAAAAAGAAATAATAATAATGATGATAAAAGTAAACAGTAGTTTAGCAGGAGTTAACGTAACGTGAGTCATAAAATTTATTTTGTTTTTGTTTCATGTCATCATAATCATTATCTTCGTATCTGTTGTCTGCCTGTTTATCTCTTTAAATATTAGTTATATCGTCCTCGTCATTGAATTGCAATGTTTTTATTAAAAGTATTATTGTATGTTGCACAATGTACCTTGCAACATGGTATCGATACTGGTGGGAACTCTTATAGATTAGTATACAAATTAAAGTGTTGCTTATATCTTGGAAATTCAAATCATTATGAAGCGACAAAGCTACGACCATAAATCGGTTTAAATTTGAACTACCGGTTATTTAGAATCTGGCAATACTTATGTATGCCATTCTGTCACAAAATCTAGTATATCATTTCCACGAAATGATTTGAATCGACTTACGCTTGAGCCTAGCTTGGTAAGTACGTTAAAAAGCAAAACTAACGTATTTGGAGCTCAGAGAACCCACATGTAGTCTTACAGAAAACAATGCACCCATTAAGAGTAATTGTTTGTTGTGGTTTGTAAAGCGGAGGCATTATTGGACTGTCGACCATTACGGTTAATGGAGATACCTATCACACCATGAGAGCCAATTTTTTGTTCACGCTTTTCATGGTATTGATGTGAACGAAATGGCGATGTTAATTGGCCGCCAAGAAGTTGAGACTATATTCTGTGGTCGCCGTTAAAAACAACTAGTATGCCGAAAAACCAGAGAGAATTGAGTATTTTAAGGCCAACATTCGTGATGCCATTGCCGAGATACCATCCCATATAAACGAAAGAGTGCTCGAAAATTGGTGCGATCGATCACAGTAGCCCAGTGAAGACAGCCACAGCACCCTCTGGCTGTGTTCCTACTCTTCAAATCACTAAATGTTGAACCAAAGATGAAAACTGAAAAGCCAGAGTTAAAACCATAACCGAAGAGTTTGAAGTTGTTTTGCTCATTTCAAGCATATATTATACACAAAAATTCCTATTAGACAAGTAGTACGTACCCACTTGCTAGGAATTTTAGTTTTATTTTTCACAACTTGTTAGTTTTCCTACAATTTTTTATTTTCCTTTTTTACTCTAGCCGAGTATAAAAAGCAAAAACTTATTTAATTGTTTCTATAGCAGGCATAGGATGGAATTTTAAAGACTCTCCCAAGCAAAGGTCGATTGCAAGGCTTTAGAAAAGAGATTAACAGCAAGCACTAAATTTTATTATGACACAACAAATTCTTTTTTTGTATAAAAATAAAAAAATTTTGGGTTTTTAGCGTCTAAAAAACTGAAATGCAAACAAATTGCTAATGAATGTTGCAACCACAGCCCCATTCAATGTTGCAGTTGCATTGAGCTCTCTACCAAACAACTAAATTATTATATTATTTACTATATTTTTGTTATTATTGTTGTTTTTAATATTTTGCTATTCATTCATAAGCTCTCGTTGATTTACAAGCTCAGAGTTGAATTTAGAGGTGTGGTAGTAGTATTTACTACTTGTACACGTTGGATTGTGGCATTTATTGTTGTTGTATGGTTTGCTCTTGCTTTAGTCGGTCGGTCATTGACCGTAAAGGCGCAGACGTAACGTCTCCAAATGTTTATATTTTTAAAATTAACACAAAATAAAAAAAAATTGCTAACTTGCCTGTTCTGCATGCTGTTGTTGGTGACTGCAGAACGCCAACGCAAACTGATCAACAATTATTTTTTTGTTGGTGTTTTTTTCAAACCTCTTTTTTTTACTAATGTTGTTGTTGTTATTACATGTTGTATATCTTAACAACATTTACAACAAGTTGTCTCGTTCGTTTTTTAATTTTCAAGTGTTTGTTGGTTGTTTTGTAGTATCGAAATAAAACGATCACTTAAACATATTACAACTTACCCCATACAATTACACACGTATACACACCCACAAACATATATTTTGTGGCATTTGCTATATGAATGTAAGTCGTTTTACAATGTTAGAGCAACAAAAAAGAAACAATTTCAACTTGGACAGTTGTTTCGTTTTTTTTCTTAAATTCCTCTTCAATTCAATGTAATTGTGATTCACAAGATTTAGTTGCAAAAAAAAAATAATAATAAAAAAATATGCACACAATGAATGAAGACTGAAATCACAAGAAGAAGAAAATATATTTATTTGATGGCTGTTGTTTTTTTTTTTTTTCAAGTGTTAATAGAGTTGCATGAAATTTTTAGTACAAAAGTTTTATTGGTGTGAGAGCTTGTAAGGTGTTCGTTCATTATTGTTTGCAAAAAATATAATAATTTTGTTCGGGGAAGCATAGCTAACTGAAATAAGTACTTGAGTACTATAAAATAGCCAATTAAGCAACTTTTTTGGTTAATCTTTTCAATTTAATTGTTGAAGAGTTTCTTATGCGGATGTAATTTGATATACACTAGGCAATATAATTATGCCCCCACTATGTGTATGTTTTCGACTAACAACAATGTTAAGCTTTGCGTTTCCTCTTTGTCCTCTTATTAGTTATTTGGTCTGTACGTGTGTACAGCATCAGAATTTGACTAGGTGCAGCTGTGCTTAAACGTGCATTATTCTATATGTAGCGGAAGTATGTGTTTTCAGCAAGACAGTTAATTGAAACGACTAACGATGCATTGAGTGTTACCTTTTTATAATTATATATGGGTTATAAAAGTAGCAAAAGATTTGTCTCAACAGCCATATAAAGCATTGTAACTATCATAAGAATTTTATGTTCTAATAAAAAATAAATTCCACATGAGTTCCGTAACAATACAGCTCGTCCTATTGGAACTAGCATACATTGTTCTGATAATAATGTTACTTTGCTATTAGATCAATTAAAGCTTTAATTAGATCAATTAAAGCGTTTCTGACGAAACAAAATTTATAAAAAAATTTGATTACTATTCATGGGGCTTGAAGACGCAGTGTTATAAGGCCATAGGCAATAAAGTCATATGGCCTTATTTCTCAATAGAATGAGAAATAAAGTCATATGGCTTTATTGCCTCCACCCAAGTGCAATATCACCATAATCGTTTTGTAATCAAAGAGGAAATAACGCCATAATATTGTAGTTGTCATGGTTACAAATTTCCAAAAGAATAAGTTGCCATTATAAATTAAAAACAAATGATTGAGGAGGTGAGGGGGAGGGGAACCGCGGCGGGCCCGCGACATGCGCGGCAGGTGCGCTCTATATTGCATTTTAACAGCCGTTCTTCAATATATTGAAAACATTTTTGTCCGTTGCTATGACCAACATTTCAAGCTTTTTATGGTACTGTACTTAGTTAATATTGTAAATTATCAAGAGAGAAAGTGCCCAATTTGTCGTGCCATTATCAAGAATGACATATTTATATATTGTTAATTATTAAGAATTTATAAACATTCCATTTGTGAACTAAACTTTTTTTTCATGTTTTCTATTTTTTATATACATAAAAAAAATTAAATAATTTTGAATTATATAAAAATAATTAAATGAGCAATAACACCATAATGGCTTTATTTCATTCCTTATCTGGAATTAAAACCATAAGGCTTTGTTTCCCACTCCTTTGAGAAATTAGGCCATATGACTTTATTACCTAATGCTTTATAACACTGCGCCGGGCTTGAACTCGAGTCTTCAGTTTATCTTATGTAACAAAATGTTTAAGAATATTAATTTTCTTAAAATTAAATCGAGAATTAATGAAAATTAGAAAAAGAGAGCAAAACGCGATTACAAGACGAACTTGTTTTTTGTTGGATTTATGGCAATTGTAATAATCTTTTTAATATTGCTCATTAATTAATTAAACATTTAATTGAATCAACTACAAACAATTAATCAAATTTGAAATTAGAAACAATTATGCTTTATTAAGTTTTTACAAAAGATTTTTTTTATGTATTTTGAGTGGAAATTTTCTTTATTTATTTGGCCAAAATCTTAGCCAACTTCCCACAATTCACACACAACTTTGAAAATATGAGAGAAAAAAAAAGAAAAAGAAAAATTATAAAACAAACATCATTATGTGTCTTTGTTACGAGTATGTGTGTAACTTATGCAACCTTTTATTTTTAAACCACTTGGTCCACTTTGTTGAGTTTCGGGTTATTGAACTCGCATGTAGATTTTCAAATAAATATTTACATTCGTTGTGCATAAAAATTTGTTTTTTTTCCAATTTATTTTTTCTCTTTTTTTTACAATTTTGCCATAAACTTTAGTAAAATAAAATGAAAAAAAAGTAAAAATCAGCAGCCGGATTTGAAAACCTACTCGCTCGTATTAATGACATTTAAATCCGTCAACTTGCAACGCGAGACACAAAAAAAATAAAAATAAATAAATTCTATTCTAAAAAGATAAATTACAGCTGCAATAACAATTGCGCATATAAAGAATAAGAAAAATAAAATTAAAACGTTTCTTGGCTATTGTTGCAACGAGCGCTATTGTAGAAACTAAACTAGACAATCATTTGACAAAGAAACTACAAATTCTTTCCCCAGTATACACAGTATACTACATACTCGTTTACACGCAATATTAATAAAAAGCAATTTATGAATGAAAAAGAAAATGTACGAGAAAAAAAAATATTTATACTACTGACTGACTGACCAATTGACTGATTGATTAAATCAAAAGGCACATATGGTATAAGTCTCTGATTATGGTCATATTTTGCGTGCAACACACAAAGCGACTTGAAGGCCTAAACATTGAATAAGTAAATGTAATACAAAATCTCTTCAAACTATTGATTATAAAGCTGCAGATTTAAACTGTTGTCAATTGAGCTGCTGCTAATACTGCTGTTGCAGCTACTGTTCGAAGCTGTTGCTGCTGAAGCAGAAAACGTTGGCTCACTTTTGTTGCACACCTTAGACCGCATAAAAGTCAATGAACTCTATGTGAAGTGTGTTTTGTTTTGAAACTAAAAGAAGTAGAAAGGAATGGAATACTATGGGTACGGAATACTATGCTTGTTAAACTGGCATGTTAACTGCGAATGTGTGCTTGACAAGATCGTACCAAATGTATACAGAGAGGGAGAGAGAAGTCGTGTAAGACAACTAGACTGTAGAAATTGTTAACAGCCAATAGAATTTGAAAAGAAAAAAACACTTTAAAGATTTTATTCAATAGAATTTTTTACTTTCACTCTTTCATAGTTTAAGAATGAGGTCATTGGGAGAAGAAGTGTCCCTTTCCTCTTTCTTAGTTTAGACGTTGGAACATCGCACCTTAGAGAATTTTAAATTTATTTATGAGTTGGTGTGCAAAACGAAATAATAATAGAATCACTTATTCGACAATAGTTTGGTACAGGAAGGCAGAGAAAGCTACCACGATGAGGAGTATAGATAGAATATCGGAATATCTTGCCTCGACAACTAAGATTTTCAGCAATACGTCTCGATATATGCCGGAGGATTTGGTTTTTATTCAAATGGTGTTAAGGCACCAAATTTCTGTTTTGGATGCTTTTTGAACTGTGGTATGGCAACAGATTTTAAATGATGTACTGGATCCCAAACATTGATCAACTGGGATCTTATTTTGAAATGATTTCTATCTGAAATCTCCAAATGAACAGTGGAGTCGGTGTTGGAGCCAATTTATAAATTTTAGTAGAGGCCAATAACACACACATTTACTGCCATCGAATTGAATTTAATATAATTGAAGTTAAAATAATTAATAGTTGATCAAATAACATCTTGGGATATTAAATATTTTTTTATTTATTTGTCAATAAACCTTTATAGTCGCCGTGGTCTATCGGTTAGTGTGTTCGCTTTCTAAGACGATAGCTCAGGGTTCAAACCTCGGCTCTGGCATCTTGAAAAAAAAATATAGAAAAAAATATTTCTTTCGGCGATTACCTCTCAGCAGTCTTCTGGCAAAAGTTCTGAAAATAAGCGAAAGAAATAATTTTTTTCATATTTCTTTTTTTTTAAGATGTCAGAGCTGAGATTTGAACCCGGCGCTATCGTCTTAGTAAGCCAACACACTAACTACTAGACCACGGCAACTTGTAGGCTAGGCCGTAACCCTGACACAGGGTTGTAATGGCCAATTATGTATGCATGTATGTATATCGTATTTGATTTTAATTATTTTTTAATTGATTCAATTATACATTTAATTATTTAGTAAGCTTTATGAAAAGAATGATGGCAATTGCCATAAATCAAACAAAACTATGTTTTAGTTCTCATAATCGCATTGTTGTAGCATATTTAAAATTTTAACTAATTCATGATTTAATTTCACTTAAACTTTTTTAATGATTCAATAAACTTACGAACAATTTTGATAGTTTGTTTCCATTTAAACTTTTTTACTGAGACTATGAACGTTTTCAAATGCTTTTTGATTGTGTTATCAATTAAATCATTTAATTAATTTTCTCAATTAAAATGTTTATTCGATTTGTCACATTAGTTTTAGTTAAAATTTGAAATTAATTTCATTACGAATTGACTTAAATATGTATATTTTTAATTAAATATTTTTTATATGATATGCGAATGTTAGTCCAGAATCAATTAAAAATTTAATTGATACTATTAATATTTTAATTGAATTTTTTTTTATATATATTACTCTTTATGATTTTTAAGAAATTTAAAATTATTTTTTTTTTTTTGCTGTAGTATTGAACGTTTGTAAGGAATACAACACCGGGGAATAACCATTTTGTACGACTAACTTGCGTCGTCCAAAATATCTCACATCATCTTTTCAAACTGTGATACAGACTAGCTTTCCCAAAGTGTCCATTAAATTACATACGTTATGACAATTCACAAATCCATCATTACTTTTTTAGAAACACACTTTCTCTATATTGGAAGTAGAATAACTCTGCAGATTTTTCTCCTGTAGTCTTGAAGTCTTTTGAATACATAATTTCAAATCTCGCTAAAGGCCTTACGTAAAAGTATTTATTTTCATTTTTGTGTTAGTTAGGTCAAGAATCTGACCAAGAAAGTGAAAACTACTAAAGTTGCTCAGCGAAAAACTTATGCTGGCCCTGATATTTATATGTCTGAACAACAAAAATTATTTGACAATATGCATACTCATAGCCGCAACCCCAAAAACTTTTTCTATTTAAACGATTTTAAGAACTTTTTTTGGGTTTTCTTAACACTGCTTTTAATGTCGTATAGCGATTAATATCATATTGTTAAAGCGTACATATACGAATATGAAACCTATTTATTATGAAAAAGCCTTTATTTCTTCTTCTTTTACCATATAAATAAAACGTATCTATTATCGACTTGTTGACCAAGTGATAGTCTTGTTTTGGTTTGTGGTGCATATTGAGACAGTTTTGTTGATGATTTGATTGTTGCAAACTCCATTTTTGGTTTTGGTTTAATTTAATGTTGATTTACTTTTTCTTGTCATTTTTATTAGTTTTTATTTTTTTTTATTGTTGGTTCTATTGTTGTAGTTGTTTTCCTACACACATTCTAGAATCTAGAATGCCAACAAGTAACCCACTCTTAAAATCTATTGGTTTTTGCAAGAAAAACTTAAAAAAGTATTTGAAATGCAAACAAACCACAACGACAACAGCATTTAACACAGTAATTATTAGAGGCAAACAACTAAGCAAGCAACATGCATACAAATAAAGATAAAAAACACATATAGGTATGTATGTATGTATGTATGTATGTATGTATGTATGTGCGAGTATTTCATTGCTGGCAAAGGCGTTTTCTAACATTTCTTGGTAGTCATAGACAGCGTCATCGTCATCGCCATCGCCATTGCCATCGTTATGTTTTTCTATTTCTATTTCTGCTTTTGCTATATTGGCTTGGCAGAAAAATGGTTGAAAATATTTCGTAGTTTGACATTTAACAATTGTTGCTGCTTTTGTATGCAGCAATGCTGCCGTCACTACAGCCACTGCTGCATCAGCTAACATTGTCTTGTAATAGTTCTTCATATTACGAATGTTTTGCGCTGCACTATAGAGTTTATTGACTTTAACAACAACGGCCATCATTGACAGCATTGTTCAATACCGTCATCAACAACATAATCATCGTGTTTGTTGTTGTTGTTTTTTTTTTTTGCATTTCTTTTTTTTTTTTTTTGCTGTTTTTATTTGTTAATCATGTGTAATCTTTAATAAAATGTTGTTGGCACAGTGGCCGGGAAACTTAGTGACTTAATGACTGACTTTTTGCCATGAATAGATGACAAAGTTGTATTGCTGGATTTGTTTTTGTTTTGTCTTCTTGAATTTTTTTATTTTTTTGCTTTGCCTTTTCCTCACTGAAGTTAGTCATGGTAAAAAATTTGTGTTGCATGTTGCGTTTTCACTATAGCAAATAATGTTGCACGTTTGATAATGCTGAATAAACAACAACAATGTTATGGGTTTTAGAGTCACTTGTAGGGTGGTAGAAGAATATCAAGGAAAATAATAACAATGATGAAGGTGTTAATAGGCGTGTCACACAATTGATTTATTTTTTTAAGTAATGGAAATTTCGTTTTTTTTAATTATTAATTACTTAATGGGCTATTTACATACATACATAACTGGCCTTTACAACCCTGTGTCAGGATTACGGCCTAGTTTCTCGCAGGGGCTATTTATATTGTTTAATCAACAAGAATTTTATTGTAATTGAAAATAATAATAATAATGCTTCGTGCCATCTAAAATATCATTCATACAATTGATTTAAAAAATTGATCGAATTTATGTGAAGCGCTTCGAAAAGCCATATTTTAAAACGGATGAATTCGAACTGAATTACATACAAGCATACATACATAACTGGTTATTACCACCCTGTTTCAGGGTTAAGGCCTAACTTCTCACAGCACTCATGTTGTGTGTGTTAATTTTTATCCATGAATACCAGGACCTACAGTTTAAAGTCCATTACGAACGACAGACTTGAGAAGCTTGTTCATGGCAATTAGTTACTCTCAGAGATTTTGCCAGAAGACTGCTGAGAGGTAATCGCCGAAAGAAATAATTTTTTTCATATTTCTTTTTTTTTCAAGATGTCATAGCTGAGATTTGAATCCGGCGCTATCGTCGTAGTAAGCCAACACATTAAACACTAGAGCGCGGCGACTACAATTAACGTTTACAAAAAAAGGTATTTAAAGTTTGTATTTCAATCAGTAGGTGTGCGATATGTGATCGTTATTTTCTGTAAATACTCTCTCACACTACTTATACAATGACCCGTAAGAAAATCCATTTCAGATTTGGCTTTCTATACTTCAGAACATCAGAATTGCGCCCAAATTGTGGAATCATCATGATCTTAAACAATGCTGACTCGAAATTACAATAAAATAGTTCAAGACAGTTTTTTTTGTGTATGCCATTTTTGAATAACTCCACCAAAATTCTTAACTCTGACGTGCGTTAATATTTACAAAAAAAAAAAAAATCAGGCTGATGATAAAGTATAAAAAGTTTGTGTCTTAAGTCTTTTGTTTGAGTCTATACTTTTTTAAAAGTCAAAAATATTTTTTAAAGAGAGCAATTTGCTTTAAGTGACACAAAAAGTAAAAAAAGGAAAATATATAACAAAAAATCAAATTTTAATGGCGAATAAAAAATAGTTTTACTCAAAATTTGACATCACAAGGAATAAAGTTAACTTGAGATTATTCTGCAAAGGTACTTGTCCATCAAATTTTAAGTTTCGTTAAATTTTTTTATGATTACAAGTATATTTTTCTATTAGAGTACCATTTTATCAGTGTGGTGTATTCCCTCTTGGATCAATCTGTTCCGACCAAATGTAGAAACTTTTGCCAGTAGGTCAATATTTATTTTATATAAAAAGTACGGTGCCTACATGATTTGGTGCTATTTGCACCAAATTGAGAAACTTTGGCATTAACTGAAATTAAGATATACAAAAATAAATATTTAGTTTATGTGGTTGCCGTGGTATGTGTATTGGCTTGCTAAGACGGTAGCGCCGGGTTCAAATCTCAGCTTTGACATCTTGAAAAAAAAAAAAGAAATATGAAAAAATTATTTCTTTCGTCAACTACCTCACAGCAATCTTCTGGCAAAAGCTCTGGGAGCAATTAATTGCCATGAAAAAGCTTCTCAAAACTGTCGTTCGGAGTCGACATTAAACTGTAGGTCCCGGTACTCATGGATAAAAACTAACACAAACAACATGAGTACTGCCAGAAGCTAGGCCGTAACCCTGACACAGGGTTATAATGGCCAATTAGGTATGTATGGGAGGTTATTTTCGGATTCCGCCAAATCTGTAACTGCTGATTTGTATTGACTATGAAACAATTAATTACTTCATTTTTATTTTTCTAATTTCACGATCAGTTTTATTCTGCTGTGTATGAAAGAAAGAGAGAAGAAAAATATTTCTGACTGTTTTCTCATTTCCATATTGTAAAAGCTTTAGACCTGAGCAAAAGAGAATCGAAAAAGTATCTGTCATTCAAATTTCCAGGTGTAGGGCCAGCCTTACTTAAAAAAAAAGAAAACCGAAAAGCATTAATTAAACCCAAAACTAAAACAATTAATTCCATCAAAGTAACATGATTACATTACTTAACGGCCAGAAAAGTAAATCAATTTTTATCCCTCAAATCAATATGAAAAGAAACAAATTATCGATGAGAATTAATGCTAAATATAGATTTTGTCTGAGTAAGGGTAAAGAAAAAAATCATAACTGAGTTCAAAACCTCAAAATTCAAAAATTTCTAATCTAAAATTAGGAAAAAACTGTTATTTTTTCGTTTTGTATAAAAAAGCAATAGAAAAATTGCTTTTAATAGAAGAAGAGTTCGTTGTGCTCTTTCGGTTATATTAACACACTCCCATATAACATATTCTTACATCAGTTACAGTAGTATGTTGGCAAAAAGATTTTTAAGCCTGTATATGCCAAATATACCACTGTTAACTGTATGTTTACAATATAAATAAATAAAAGCAACAGCTACCGCTATTCTATATTCTCAGTACTCCCCTTCTCTCTTGCTTATAATGTTACCTCTCAATGCCAATCACATTAGTCTCCTCGTATATATTTAAACGTTCAATGTGTGTGATGTGTGTTGTATGTTTACTATACATATGTTAGAGCCAGAATCTTTAGTAAGTCTCTTTATCTCTCTCTCCCTTTATTCCAACATTTTTTACTGTTTCTCTCTTATGAGTGTATCCAACTGAATTTCTTTAATATTCTTTCCATGTATATGTAGGTCCGTTCATTTATGCTTTCACTTTCGAAGGTTTATGAACTTTTTGCTTTTTATACGAGCATTTATTTACCTTTTAAATGATTCTTTTTTCTCTTTTTCATTCTATTACTCTTTCCTGTACATTTCTTTTCAATTGTATTAAAATTGTTGTTGTTGTGTTGGTATACTTTGGGCTTTTTGTGGTATTTTCTTAACTTGTTTGAATTTTATTTACTTTTTTTTATTTTTACTGTTATTTCTTTATCTCTAAAAAAAGAAGTCAATGTTCTTTAAGCCAAGAAGAAATGGTAATAGAAATATAGTCTCGTGATTAAAATTTTTGCCAAATTTTTGTAAAACATTAAAGGCCAATGACTTTTTATATTTTACTGTATATCACAGTATGGACTTTGACGTATTGTGTTTCTGTTAATATTTGTAAAACTTCAAACAGTCCATTTTTACATATGAATATATAAAACTTATATATTCATTTTTAAGCGATATTAATATTCGTCGAAAGAAATCATTTTTCTATCCACAACAAATTGAATTTATTGTAGTTACTCAGAGAGCTATTTCATATCACATGAAACCTTTCATTAAACATACATAGAAATATAACTGCCCATTACAACCCTGTGCCAGGATTACGGCCTAACTTCTCGCAGCATTCATGTTGTGTGCGTTAAATTTTAACCATAATTACCGGGACCTACAGTTTAAAGTCGACTTAGAACTACAGATTTGAGAAGCGTTTTCATGGCAGACAATTACTCTCAGAGCTTTTGCGAGAAGACTGCTGAAAGGTAGTCGCCGAAAAGAATAATTTTTTCATATTTCTTTTTATTTTTTAAGATGTCGGAGCTGGGTGTCGAACCCAGTGCTCATGTCTTAGTAAGCCAACAAATTAACCACTAAACCACGGTGACTACACTTGGTTTTAATCTCAATTATTTTAAATAATTCAATTATTTAATTGTTTCATAAATTTTATTGACAGAGTGATGATAATTGTCAGAAATACGTTTTATTTCTCAAAATCATATTTAAAATTATATTTAATTCGTGACTTAAATTTAACCGGTATTGTTAAACTTTTCAATTAAAATTATTAAAGAGTTTACTAAAAGTATTTTTATTTAAAAACTCATAATTGATATACTAAATCAGGATGCTGTTTTGAAATCAATAAAAATTAATTTTTTTTTGTACAAATATATTTCATACATAATTTGAAGTCTAAATTTGCTAAGATTGAAATTACATAACAGTCAGTTCACGAATGTCTTAAGCCGTTCGTCTTTTTATATGTGAAACAACAAAAAATAACTCAAATTTGGGTTTGATTTTCATATATAAGTAAAAAGACGAACGTCTCACACCATTCGTCTTCTATGAAGAGGCTGTAAGCTTGATTGAGATGCATACAAACTACTACTGCTATTTAAGCAGTACATAAAAAACTAAAGAATTTCAATTAAAATATTTGTAGTATCAATTAAACTTTTAATTGATTTCGGACCAAAACCCGAATTTATCATATTAATTAAAAGATTTTAATTGAAAATATTTCTAAATAACTTTTAAATATTGTCAGTTGAAAAATACAACTGAAAATAAAATCTAAAATCAATTACACGTTTTAACTGAATAAGTTAAAAAGTTTAATTAAAAACGAAATCAAAAATCAGTTAAAATTTTGTTTGAAACTAAAATTCTGATTATCCAGAAACGATGACAGTTACAAAATTTCACTGATGATGAGATGTGTTTGACAAGACTTCGAAAACATGTTCAGTTCAGCTGAAGTACAATTCCTTTGAAAAATCATTTCTATCATTCAATAGATTCAATTGGGCGTTTCATCATAAAACAAAACAAAATTAATTTAATGTGCTGGAGGTAGGAAATTCGAGCCCCAGGAAAGGTCTTTATATAATTTAATTTTTTTTAAATTTAATTACGTAATTAAAGCGTTTCTGACGAAACCAAAATTAAATTATTTTTATTTTAATAGCACGCTAATGCAGAGAAAATTTGCTTTTGGTTGAATGTAAAATAAAGAATATGAGAACTCAGTAAAGGAGTCAGAGTTAAAAAAAAAACTCAAAAATTTTTTATATAATAGTGTTTCTCGGAATTACCAAAACGTTTCAGAATTTTTTTTAACTTATACGTTATTTTAATTAGAACAAAACAGCCCACATAAACTACTCGACAAAGAATCAGAAATGTGATTTTGAATTTTGAAAAAATAATCAAATAAAATAAAAAAAAATTAAATATTGTTTATATTTTATATTTATTTTTTAATATGTATGTATGTATGTATTTTTTTAAAAAAATTTTTTAAATCAAAAATATTTCCTGAAGAAGCTACGCAGAGAAGTAGCGAAATATCGAAAAAATAATTTTATAATAGACCTAAAGCTTAATTAAACGCTTATATATTAATCAATAATAAGGTCAAATAAACTTATTAATACAATTTTATATTTATTAAATATAGCAACATACCTAGCGGGCAATAGTAAAATGTTTTCTCATTTCCAGCGATTTTTATGGCCTTCTTATGATCTTCTAAACGACCTGTGGTCTCCCTACTTTTAGAAAGGGTAATAAGTTGAATTTTTTTTATAAGTCGAAGGCTTAGAGATAAGAAAGTACTATTCAATAACAGTGACTAAAATAATTTTTATAAAATTTTATATATTTCATATATGTATATTCCGACAAAAAATTTATATTTAAATGGTTTGACATTGTATTGATGAACTCAATTTCTGTTTTGTTTTCAATTCCTTTATTTTATTTTAAAACATATTTTTACAAATTTTTTCTTCCTGGAATAATGAAAAATGTTTTGAAAAAAATTTTCAGGAAATAAATTTAATTAATGTAAGAAAAACAAGATTTCTTGCTCACTAGACTTAATTTAAATATGAAACATGCTTCTTACTGAGTATTAAACATATGTATTGCTATTGGGGATGGGGTCAAAAACTTCGATGACAATTTGTTATACACAAATGTAACTGATAAGGCGTCGATAATGAGGGAATCCCTCTCTTTTAATGCCATAAAATGAATAAACAAACATGTTTTTCTCAAAAGTTATTGTTGTCGTTGGTAGCTTTATAAGCCACAGCGATTTGATTGACAACATTTGTTGCTGGACTCTTTATTTTTTTATGTTTTTTTTTTTTTATTTTTTGCTTTTTAAACTGAATTTGACTGTCAAAGATCAATGAACGTTGCCAGTATGATTTGTTTACATTTTTGTTTACTTATTTTTTTTATCACATGCTGCCGTTGCTTGTACTATGTGTGTAGGTGTGTGTGTGTGGTGTCGAGTCTGGTCTGGTTGTTGTCAATTCAAAAATAAATACTGACATTCACGAGATATTTTTGGCACCGCAAAAAAAAAAATAACTCTTCCGGAATTTTATTGTTAAAGCATCTCTTCATTCAACAACATACATATGTCCGGTAACGAAATGGAATTGAAACACAGTAAACGAGCAAAACGTATGAGTATTTCAAAATATACAAAAAAAAAATAAATAAATAAACGTACAAATCAATGACCGTTTTATTGAGATTCTCAAGAATATTTTTGCCATTGAATGGTCTGGCTGCCTGAAAGCCGTCCTTTTGCCCAACCCTCCCTTTGTGCCAACGTTTGCTAAACTCTTTTTTGGATTGCTAAGCGATTTCTTTTTGTTTACGTGTTTGTTGTTTTGCCGGTAAAGCTTGGCTTTTATGACCGCACGTTCAATTATTTGTTAAGTGGGGTTGACAAACTCAAATCAATTATACGACAAAAACAAACGAAGTGATGTTTCTTTTTTTAAATCAGCTGTTACGTTTTCAGTACAATTATTTCGCACATTTGTTTCGTTGTCAGTATTATTGTTGCTGTTTTTAGTTCGTCATAAACGTATTGATTACATAACAAATGACGATCACAAACAAAAACAGTAACAATTTAAAATGAATACGTAGCAGTGTATGTGTTCGTGTGTGTGTGTTGCAGTAGAAGTAGTAGCAGTAGTAGTACTATTTTAAATATTTATTTTTAACTGATTTTTTGTGGTTTAAAACATCACATACTTCATTATGTTAAAAATCTGGTTCAAAAAAATTAAATTAAATTTATCTCTGTGTTGGTATTTATGAGTTGATTGACTCTTTCTTGTATGTGATTTTGTTTTTTTTTTTCAACTTTTTGAAAGTTTTGTGACCCTTACAACAGTGCTTTTCTTTTGTTGTTATTGTAAAGCTTGATTGAAAGTTTTTTTTATTTCTTTCTTTTCGGCTCAATTCAGTTCGTTTTAATAAAAATATATTTCTTTTATTTATAAAAAAAAACCAACAACATCAACAACTCATATCCATATATTTTCTTTTATTTTTCTGGAGATCATTGACTTCTTATTAAATCTGGCTTTGTTAGGGTGGGTAATGGTTACTTTTTGTAAAATTAAAAATATTTTTTTCTGTTACTGTTGATTTATCATTTCATAATGCTTTGTCTGCTTTTATTTTTTCATTTTTTATTTTTTGTCGTTTTGAAGTGTAAATGAATTTCTTATACAATTTTTGTTGTTTTAGCAGCTTTGTTTAAATATTTTTTTATAATTTTTTTCATATTTAACCGTTAAGAAAGTTTGAAATGTTTGGAGAAATTAAGAAGAAAGTAGGAAATGTTGGGATTTGAGTTCGAAAAAAAACAAGTTGGCTAAAAATTCATTTCAATATACAATGAATTTATGAATATTTATTTAAAATTTTATTTTCAATCTTCAATAGTTTTAATTTTAGGTACAGGGTGTCTTTGTAAACTTGTTAAGACTTACGAAAGACAGTGTAACGAACTAAGTATTTTTCATGCTAGATAAAGAATTCATCAAAATTATTTGACACGAAAAAAGCCAATCTAGCATATAGCATAATTTTTTAGCATTTTCTAGCATATCGTTGTTTTTTGTTATTTTTAAAATTTTTTAATATTTTTATAGCGTTTAAAAAAATCAACAGAAAACAAACGCAAAAGTAGAATATTAAATTTAATATTAGTATATCCACTTAAAAAATATAGTAGAGAAAAATTTTATAAAAAAGTAGAAGTAATTTACTAAAGACAGAAATGAAAGTTTAAGTACAAAATAAAGTCAGAAGAAAACCGCAGATATAAGGAAGCATAAATATTTTGTGGATGTAAAAAAAAACAACAAGTTTACTATAAGTTTAATACCAAGACGCCGCCTAAATTTATTTATATCCGTATAAAGTTATCACACAGTGTTATTAACTTAGATCATGCAGTTTTTATGTTTTCCAAAAACCGGACAAGATTGTTTAGAGGCTCATTTATTTTTTTAATCTAAAATAGTCCTGATTATCTTTGAATTATTTTTAATCGTAAGCAATTAGGAATCATAAGTTATTATCTACATGAAAATTTAATAATCTTTATAAATTTTTTATGTAGTCGTCGTGATCTAGTGGTTAGTATGTTGGATTACTAAGAAAAAACCTAAAGTGGCATCATTAACTCGAGATATATAAAATGGCGGATAGAACACAAAAACTCCCGCACGACGATATGCTACGATTGCTTGTTTGTAAGGCTTGTAAGAGCGCTTGCAAGAAAGAGTGATTACCGCTATTATTAGATTTAAGGCCCAACCATAATGTACTTTCGTAGACGTATGCTAATGCCAAAAATCAACGAAACGTCTGTCAAAAATCTAACGAAACTTTCGAGTGGCTATAATGTACTTTTTGAACTTAACTGCAAGCTGTTCTTAGTTGCAAACATTAGTACTTATGTAAAACTTGATTTGTCTCTATATTTCATAAATACACAGATTTTTATCACAAAATGTTATTTAATATCTACAACGGTTAAATATTTTACCGAAAACACGTCAGTTATATTTATTTTTGTTAATTAAAAAAAATAAATCATAAATAAAAATAGTACTAAAAAATGCAACCGTGCGTTCAGTCCAAATGTAAACACAAGCACATTTGTTTACATTTTGTTATTAATGTGCTACAAAATGAACAGAAAAAAAAAATATTTAAATGGTTGAAAATAAATAAGATACACATTTGTCACAGAGAAATCGTTTTTTTTTATATTTTCAATAAAGTTATCCTCGGTTTCCATTGCACACTGCCGTCTTTTGTTTATTATTGTTTACACAAACACAAAAACAGCTGTTTGCGTACGTTTGGTGCGATTGGCTTCGCTCCAAACGTAAACAAATGAAATTGAACGAAACTCAACGAAACGTTTGTTCTGTACATTATGGTTATGCACATTTAATTGCATGCATTCGCATAGTTGTTTAAGCTAGCCTAAGCACATTATGGTTGGGCCTTTAGACCGACCACAGTTGTAAGTTCGACTGCGTTCAATTCTGATATGTAAATGAAATTATTTTTTGCTCTTTTACCTTTAAAATTACAAACTGAAAGTTTTTAAATACAAAAAAAAATTATTAATTTTTTTTCAAGACGAACAACAAATTGTTAAGCCTTTCAGAAAATGCTCTAAAAATACAAAAATATATCCACAAATAAAATTAAATAAAGTGCAGAAACGAGAACTAAATTACCATCATATTTCCTAGCAGAGTAGTCGAATTCTATTGAGTCTGTTGCTAAGTCACGTCAATGTTACACTAAAATCTGCAATTATTGGTATTGATTCCCACAAACAAAAAATGAACAGCGGATATGTAACGTGATAGCAACATTTGGCTAACCAGGCCTAAATGGTGCTCCTTGATCATTATGTTCACAAAGTTATGTTCTTCGCCCAGTGTGCGTGTTTTAAGTATTTTTCTGAGTTTTTATTTTGCACATAAAATCACGAATTTATATACTTTTGTTTTACTTTTTTTATCAATATTTAAAACGTATCTTTTTGTTTATTTTAATTTGTTTCTTTACATTTATTAAGTTTTTTTTAAGAAAACCACACGAAATGAAAAATATAAAAGAGACTTTAATCACGTTTTAAACGTGATTAAGACTTTTTCTTTAAATTTGGAAACTAAAGGCAAATATTGATCAATAATTCACATGCAAATAATTGAAAAAAAAAAATTAAGAAAAAGAGGGATTAAAAATACGATAACGATTGTTCTTTGATTGTTATTTGATTAAGGGAAAGATAAATTTGCTGTTTATCGATATTAAATGTATTCGTTCAAATTTTATTATTTTTTTGTTTTTTAATCGAATAAACTTAAATAGTCAAGTAGATCATTCTGACTTTTATTTAATTTCGGTTTACGTTTTTATCGCATTTATTGATATATTCGCATTAATAAAAGCATTTTAGTTGTATAATTTTTATTTTATTTTTATTATTTTTTTCAGTTTTATTAAATTTTAGTTTAAGTTCCTGGTTGCATATTTGGCATATTGAAATGAATGCGGTCAAACGGTCATTGACCGTAAATTCACATAAAATTTTGTTCAAACATTTTACTCTTCAGATTAATTAAGTTTTAACACTGAGAAAGAGGAGAAGAGGTACAAAGAAAATAAGAGAAATAGGTAAAAATTATATTCATTTAAACATTTTTTTACAACCTTTGTTTTTTATTTTTTTTTTTGCCGTCATTTATTAATAGCAAAAGAAAGAAAAAATCTTTTTAAAAATATATTTCATAAATAGTGTGATTAAGAAATTCATATTTATGAAGTATATTTTTGAAACTTTTAAATTTAAATAATGCATTTGAATAAATTATTGATGGGATTATGGATTCTTTATTCAAATTTTTATAACTTGCAAATATGAAATGGGCTAAAAAGTTTTGTATATTTACGAGTATAGTATTATTTTTTTTATTTTATTTGAGACCAATACTCAGGTGTAAGCCTCTACTAAATGCTGTAAATTTTATTGGATTTTTTTTTCTTATATTATTAAGTGCCTTAGGAATGAGACAAATTGATTTTGTGGTGATTGCCTTCGCTAAGTAAGTTTAGTTGGTTTAGCAGTTATCTGCTACTTTATTATTATTTTTTTTTTATTTTATTTGAGACCAATACTCAGGTGTAAACCCCTACTAAATGCTGTAAATTTTATTGGATTTTTTTTTCTTATATTATTAAGCGCCTTAGGAATGAGACAAATTGATTGTGTGGTGATTGCCTTCGCTAAGTAAGTTTCGTTGGTTTAGCTGTTATCTGCTACTTTCCAATATGTGGCGCTTTTCTCCTAATCATTTTTTTTTCTTTAACATTGGTTAAGGTGAACTAAAGTGGAATGTCGGGGAGCGGTTTCTTTGTAGATGATCTGTTTGGAGGCAGGGGAACCTCTTATTTTTTAATTATAACCGCAAACTAACTTTTTCATACTTCACCTTTTCTGGAATTTGAACCTGGGCAAAATAACCGTGTCATTCGAGTCGGAAAGCATTTGTATGGATCTTTCGAATAGAAAGCCATTTGACATTCTGTAATGCATTAGAAGCGAAGGCAGAGTTGTATTGTAATTTAGTGGAAAATAAAGTAAAAAATTGACAGCCGTTCTTAGTTTAAAATTAGCTTGTAGAGAAACTAAAGTGCTGTTCAGTTCCCTTATGCTTTGTGAAAATTATACAAATACTAGAATTTGTAGCGTAGTCGCCGTAGTCTAGTGGTTAGTATGTTGGCTTACTAAGACATGAGCCCTGGGTTCGACACCCAGCTCCGACATGTTAAAAAAAAATGTGAAAAAAATATTTCTTTCGGCGACTACCTCTCAGCAGTCTTCTGGCAAAAGCTCTGAGAGTAATTAATTGCCATAAACAAGCTTCTCAAGTCTGTCGTTCGGAGACGACTTAAAACTGTAGGTTCCGGTACTCATGAATAAAAATGTACACACACAACATGAGTGCTACGAGAAGCTAGGTCGTAATCCTGACACAGGGTTGTAAAGGCTAGTTATGTATGTATGTATGTAGAATTTGTAGTTTTCGATAAGGTTAGCACTGACTGTAGTATCAGAAACAACGAGCATATATCGGGAAGTTAAATACTTGACTAAAACCCGAAAATAAAAAAAAAAAACCAAAGCATTGACACTTAATTTTAAAATAGTATTAATTTAAAAAAAATACTACTTTTTTCATTAGGATGGTACTTTTATTGTAACATTTTTACGAATTTATAAAAAATACAATAAAAAAAGAAGCTATCTCTTCACTCGTACCTCGTTACTGTGCTTATATTTCTCGCATCGAAAACTAATTCAAAATGGGAGTACACGGAAAGATTTTTATTGGTAAAGTTATATATCTACTAATCAGACCATACATAATTGGCCATTACAAAACTTTTTCAGAGCTACGGCCAAGCTTCTAACAGCACCAATATTCTGAGCATCAAGTTTTATTAATGAGTACCGGGACCTACACTTTAACTTCGAATCCAAACGACAGGCTTGAGCAGGTTCAATCCTGGTGATTGCGATACAATTTTCATATAATGTGGTTGAAAAATTGTATATAAAATATATAGTTTTTATTTTACATTTGCACAAATTTTCCACTTTGGACTTTAACCTAAAAAAAAACATCAAAAAATAATATTTTTTTATAACTCCAGACTCAATGATGCTTTTGTATTATTTGTTTTAAACGATTTTATTATTATATTATAAAGAAAGAAAACAAAAAAGACTTTCCTTAGCAAAAACTTTCCTGAAACGATAAGATCGCCCAAACAAACATTGGCACAGACAAGTCAACACTCCTTCTTAATGCACTCAGTGAACATTTACAATTTTCAAAATACTTCCGCCGTATCTTTCTTTTTCCATAGTTGTTGATTTTGTGTTTTACGTCTTTTGTCTTTTAATTTGTTTTTAACTTCTTTTTTTTTTTTTTTTCTTTAACAGAAAAACCAAATAAATTTCAAGTGGCCAAATAGTATATCGAGGAACCTTTTAATTTAAACGAACGAATGGCAGTATTTGTGTTTAAATTTTCTTAAAGGAAACGATCAAAAAGGAGAAATGAAAAGAAAAAAAATATATACGATCGTGTTTAATTACAAAACAGTCTCATTTCACCTTTCTTTTTTGACGTAACATAGCAACTGCAACAACAATAATAAAGGAAAAAATATATGATAATAATTTTTTTTTCATAGTCAATGCAAACATCAAAACACAACTGAAGCCACAGCTGCAACTAAAGATGATCGTTAAGAAAACAATTTTTTGGATTTTGACGAAAAACAGCATTTGCAAGAGAGAAAGATTTGCATAAAGAAATACTACACACACATACTTACACATACAGTAAGGGACAAAATTGTTCACAAAATTACTAAAATTTATAATATATCCAAAAAAGTATGTTTTATTCAAATATATTTTAATTTTTTTACCTATATAGAATAATGTACATCTAAAAACCTTAAAAAGAACAACATTTTAAAAGAATGTGTGTTAAGAGTAAAAAAAATAAATATTAATTTAAAAATTCACATGTGAACAATTATGACCGTTGTTGAATATTGCATTGATTTTAGGTCCTAATATTTGGTATGTCTACCGTTTGCTTTTTTAACTGCCTTAATTCTTTTTGGCATACTTTTCACTAAATTCGTCAAGACATTAGGGTCAATACTTTCCCAAGCTTCAACAGCACGCTCCCATAGTTCGTCTACGGTCTTTGGAGGGTCTTTTTGAGCAAAAATTTTTCTCTTTAATATGGACCACAGGTGTTCTATCGGGTTTAGATTCGGCGACTGAGGAGGCCAATCCAAAAGCTTGATCGCATTTACTTCAAACCAACGTTTTGTTATCTTCGCGGTATGCTTAGGATCGTTGTTCTGCATAAAGATGCTATTCTGTCCCGGATCTAAACCAAATATGTCGAGACTTGGAATGTATGAGTCTTCTAAATTGTCTATATAATCTTTAGCACACATTTTGCCTCTAATTCGGCGAAGTACTCCAAGTTGATTCCCGCGAAAACAGCCCCAAGCCATTAATGAGTCAACTCCAAATTTAATTTAAGATGCCTAGAGTTCGCGAAAAAATATGAAATATTCACTTTTGAAGACTGGATGAGTGTAAGATGGTCCGATGAAAAAAAATTAATAGAATCGGGTCAGACGGACGACAATGGACATGGGTGGATAAAAGTGTTGGTGTCAAAGAAAGAAATATTTTCCAAACACTTAAATTTGGAGGTGGCTCATTAATGGCTTGGGGCTGTTTTCGCGGGAATCAACTTGGAGTACTTCGCCGAATTAGAGGCAAAATGTGTGCTAAAGATTATATAGACATTTTAGAAGACTCATACATTCCAAGTCTCGACATATTTGGTTTAGATCCACGACAGAATAGCATCTTTATGCAGAACAACGATCCTAAGCATACCGCGAAGATAACAAAACGTTGGTTTGAAGTAAATGCGATCAAGCTTTTGGATTGGCCTCCTCAGTCGCCGAATCTAAACCCGATAGAACACCTGTGGTCCATATTAAAGAGAAAAATTTTTGCTCAAAAAGACCCTCCAAAGACCGTAGACGAACTATGGGAGCGTGCTGTTGAAGCTTGGGAAAGTATTGACCCTAATGTCTTGACGAATTTAGTGAAAAGTATGCCAAAAAGAATTAAGGCAGTTAAAAGAGCAAACGGTAGACATACCAAATATTAGGACCTAAAATCAATACAATATTCAACAACGGTCATAATTGTTCACATGTGAATTTTTAAATTAATATTTATTTTTTTTACTCTTAACACACATTCTTTTAAAATGTTGTTCTTTTTAAGGTTTTTAGATGTACATTATTCTATATAGGTAAAAAAAATTAAAATATATTTGAATAAAACGTACTTTTTTGGATATATTATAAATTTTAGTATTTTTGTGAACAATTTTGTCCCTTACTGTATTTGGGGCGGGTGTATTAGTCTTTCTGCCATTATAAATATTTAGCCATTCATTTATTGACTCGTAATTGCCTGTATTTAGTTTACAAAGTCAAGTGAAATAAATTAAATACTTCCGTACTGATATTTTTTTACTTATTTTACCATTTCCTAAAACATTAGCAAAACAATGTGTAAGAAAGGAAAATTTATTAAGTTTTTTGGTAATTTATAAAAATTCTTAAAAAATTTTCTAATTTTTTTTTTAATAGTTTTTGACCCTTTTTGACACTTTTAATTACTCGTATATTGAATCATTTAGAAATATTTTCTAAACAAATCCATACCATAAGTATGGTAGATTATCTTTATTTCTACATATTTTCACATGGAGAGTAACAAACAATGCATTACTCATATGCCAGTAAGGATTAAGGAGGGAGTAGTGTTTGTGGACTCTTAATTTGAACCTGTTCATATCGTTATGAGTAGGAAAAACATTCGCAAACAGATTGTATAATAAACAAAATGTGCGACAAAAGACCAAATTCTCCCTGTAGGGCAATGTGCGATTCTTTGGACAACCAACCCAAAAGGTTGTGATTTATATAGCGTAGTAGCACAGAAAATAATATTTTTGGGGTTTTATATCATTTTGTAAAATCTGTAATTTTTTTTTCTGGACTTCTTTTATACTGTCGAACCATTGAATTAAATATCAAACTGTGTATTACAGATGATATATTTATTTATTTATGTTAATAAAATTTTATAAAATACTAGCCTAAACCCGGCGGCGGCGCACAGTGTGACAGCTCCATAATAACAGCGGCAAAAAATGGTTTTTGGCGTGTCGTCCAATTTAGATGAAATTTTCACAGTATATTAACAGGTATATGAGTAACAATTCCCTGAAATTTCAGCCTCATATCTTCATTACTTTTTGGTCTAGAGCAAGTATGCCAAGTATGGTATGCCAACGCGCTTGAAATATGCTAGTTCAATATGTAATATTCAAAAGCTTATTAATAAAAAAATACATAACAAATATAACTTTAAAGTATTTTTTTTAATTAATTTAGTTATTGTAGAATGAGTAGATGAAAAAATAAATTTAAAAAGAAAAACACAAAAAAAATTCCTTAACAACAGAATTGTGGTGTAAAAATTGAACATTTTGCATTTTCAATGGACTAGGAAATATAGAGCAGCCCCTCGTCCTAGGTGCAGACTTATATCAAATGAAAGATTGAAGTCTCAGCTTTCATTTAAAGTAAAGAACATATAGCAAAAGTTTGCAAAAGTACTTTAAACATACAAAAATCTACAAAAAACACGCAACGCGCACATTCTTTCGCTATACGTATGTTAGCGTGCAATAGCATGTTTACAACATTTTACCTTTATTTTTTTTAATTGTTTACAATTTTTTATATTAATTTATTTAGAATGAGAATGAAATTGAAAAAATTAAATAGAATACCATGATGATATTAAAAAATTATTAATAGAATGAAAAACAAAATTTTTCTCTTTTTTATTGCATTTTAATGGGAGGTGGGCGTAATACTGGGCGTGTTGATTCTCTGGTGATCTCTTAACGAGTACAGACGTGTTTTTTTGCGACCGCATGATAATTAGTGTGAATAGTAATAGGTGGATTTTTGATAGAGGAAATTTGAATATTTGTAATAGGTACCTATTACGAATTTTTTGTTTCTTTTTATATTAGTTTTGTGAATTGTAATAAGTGGAAAGTGGATAGCACTGAAACTTATTACCTCCGGATGGAGAAGTCAGGGTCGGTGCCCACGTTAAGTGGCACCCCTTTGACGATGGAGCCTACCTTCGTAGGCTGCAGTGGTGGAGTTGGGTCTTTCGGAAACACCGAGAGGTGGTTTGCGGAAGCCTTAGCCCAGCTAAAGGAGGGACTGTCAGGAATGAGGTCCATTATTAAGGAGATGGGGGCAGCTGTTAAAAAGCAGCCAAATGTAAGCAGGTCCATTAAAGATTCTCTTCCAAAACTGGAGGAGAATATTGAGAAGTTGCAGTGGCTCACCATGAGCTATTCAAAACCGCAACGTCCGGATTACGTAGCTGCTCCCGGATGTCTCACCAAGGAAGGTGGGAAGAGGAGGGCAGGTAGTCCACCATTAGTAGAGGCGCAGAAGAGCGCAAAAAAGGCGAGAGCGGGCGGGGTCTCCTCCAAACCGGAGACTAACAACGGTGCACCCGCGACAAGAGCAGCATCTCAAAATGCTGCCTCTTCAAAGGTGGCCCAAACCCCCGCCGGGAGAAAGAGCAACCGCGCTCAGGGAAAAGGTGCTCCTCAGGGTACCGTTCCATCTAATGAGGATGGACCAGGTGTTAAGAGGGGCAATACACAGAATAGGAAGCGTGGTGGCGAAAAGCCAGAAGCGATTCTTTTAAAACCGGCAGCTGGTAAGACCTACGCGGAAGTGCTTAGTGCCGTCCGATCGCAGGTCAAACCGGAAGCCTGTGGAGTGGCTGTTAGGTCAATACGGAAGACCAAGGCGGGAGAGCTTCTTGTGGAGCTGAAAAAGTCCTCCACTGACGGAAGAAACGCTTTTAAACAGGCGTTAGAAAAGGCAGCGGGCGAGACGAGTGTAGTCAAAGAACTGGTCCCTATGAGTAAGATAGAGATCAGAGATCTCGACGAGTGCACCTCTGTGGAGGAGGTGGAAGTTGCTCTACAAGACATTCTTGTAGAATACAAGGGTGTTCTGGAGGTGTTTCTGGCCAAGCCCAACATAAGGGGGCAACACATGGCCATCGTTAAGATGGAGGCGAAAGCTGCCAAGGTTCTCCTACAAAGGAGGACAGTGAAACTCGGCTGGGTCAACTGCAGAATACGCGGTAGAGTGGACGTCTCCAGGTGCTTTAAGTGCCTGGGATACGGTCACCTTAGTGGAAACTGCAGCGGACCTGACCGAGGCAATATGTGTTTCCTGTGCGGGGTAGAGGGGCACAAGGCAAAGGACTGCAAGTCCCAGCCGACATGCTACCTATGCTCCGACATAGGGGAAAATGGCCGCAAACATATTGCAGGATCGGGCGCTTGCGGAGTATTCCGCAAGGCATTAGAAGATGCTAAGCGGACAATATGAGGGTCATCCTACAGGCCAACATGCACCGCAGCAGAACTGCTCACGACCTGATGGGGCAGATCCGTCTCGAGAAACAAGCTGATCTTATTTTGATCAGTGAGCAGTATCGAGACGGATGTGCGCCTACGTGGTTTAGAGACAACCTCGGTACAGCGGCGATATGGATCCCGGACCCGAGACGCTTCTGTGTTTCGGCCCATGGCTCTGGAAATGGTTTCGTTTGGGTGAGAAGCGGCTTGGTGACTTACTTTAGCTGCTATCTTACTCCAAACGAGGGTATTTCGGACTTCCAAACCAAGTTAGACGACTTGGAGGATGTCTTACGGAGCATGGGAGGTCATCTGGTAGTGGCTGGAGACTTCAATGCAAAAGCAGTAGAGTGGGGCGAGATTAGAACCGATTCGAGAGGTGGGCGAATTTTGGACTTTATGTCCAGGACGGGGTTGGTTGTATTAAATAACGGCTCCGTGCCCACCTTTCGAAGATCTGGCCAAAGGGGGACCATTATCGATCTCACTCTGGCAACTGAAAACCTAGCGGCACTCGTGCAGGAATGGCAGGTGATCGAGGACTTTACGGCCAGCGATCACCAGTATATCACATTCCGTGTGCGTGATATTGCGCCAGCTCGGTCCATCCAACATCATGGACCAGCTAGGTGGAATGCCGCTAGGATGGACGTTGAAGCTTTGTCTCTAGCTCTAGAACGGGGACGTATGACCACAGAGGGGATCCGTAATGATCTTCCGCCTGTTGAGAGGGCTGATGTACTTGTGGACTCAACCATGAGTCTTATACATCAGGCCTGTCAAAGCGCTGTACCGAGGAGGAGTCCGAACGAAGGGAGAAGTCCTGCTTACTGGTGGACGACCGAAATTGCGGATCTGAGGCGTGTTTGTCTCCGTCGTAGACGGCTGGCTCAACGCGCTAATGGAAACGTAGATGACGCAGCCCGTAAAGCCGAAGAGTATAAGGCGGCGAAAAAAGATCTTCGCCGCGCCATCCAAAGAAGTAAGCGCCGATGCTGGAAGGACTTAACGGAGGACCTAAATAGGGATCCATGGGGGTTGGGCTATAAAATAGTGCTCCGCAAATTGAGGGCGTTTAAGCCAAACGCTTCTCTGAATGCGGATACTATTCGGCCCATAGTGGAAGCCCTTTTTCCGGATCATCCAGTGGTCGATAGAACATTGGTCACGGAAGAAACGGAAATCCCGCCTTTCACCTTGGAGGAACTGGAGTCTGCCTCTCGTTGTTTGCGCAGCGGGAAGGCACCAGGTCCTGATGGTCTACCAGCAGAGGTGCTGAAAGCCGTGTCACGGAGTCATCCAGAGCTCTTGCTCAATATGTACAACGCCTGTCTAAAGGCCGGGGTGTTTCCCTCCCGCTGGAAGATGGCTAAACTTGTACTTATTGACAAGGGCAAGGGACCAGTCGGCGCTCCTGGGTCATACAGACCACTATGCCTGCTTGATAACGCGGGGAAACTCCTGGAGAAGCTTCTTCGCCCACGTCTGCAGGCTGCAGTAGTAGCGGCAGGCGACCTCTCCGAAAGACAGTATGGCTTTCGAAGGGGCAGGTCGACTGTGGCGGCTATCCAGGAGGTAGTTAATGCAGGTAGGAGCACGGAACGTGGAAACCACTTTTCACGTCCCGTATGTTTGCTGGTCACACTGGATGTGAAAAACGCGTTTAACTCTGTCCGCTGGCAGGACGCGTTATACGCGATGGAGAGAAATTTCAGGCTCCCAGGGTACCTCCTGCGTATCATGGGAGATTACCTGAAAGATCGATCCATACTCTATGACACGGAGGATGGCCGAGAGACGAAAGTCTTATCGGCAGGGGCGGCCCAGGGATCCATACTGGGACCCGACATATGGAACTATACATATGACGGGATTCTACGTATGGAGATGCCCGAAGGGACATTCCTGGTTGGTTACGCAGACGACATCGCGGCAGTAATTATTGCCAAAGATGTCGATGCGGCCCAACTGCGACTCAACCAGGTTATGCGTCGAGTTACTCTCTGGCTGAGTGACCACGGGTTGGAGTTGGCACTGACTAAGACCGAGATAGTGCTTCTTACTAAGAAGCGCATCCCGCTCATTAGAAGCATGCAGGTAGGAGAGGTTACAGTCCAGACGAAGAATGCCGTTCGCTACCTGGGGGTTAGTTTGGACAACAGACTAACCTTCTGGAGCGAAATATCCAGCAGAGCAGACAAAGCGGCCTCCGTAGTG
The DNA here is from genome assembly GCA_963576795.1 of Metopia argyrocephala. Classification (NCBI taxonomy): domain Eukaryota; kingdom Metazoa; phylum Arthropoda; class Insecta; order Diptera; family Sarcophagidae; genus Metopia; species Metopia argyrocephala. The sequence continues at coordinate 3,562,324 of OY756208.1, forward strand.
ACGTTATTGAGCAGGGTAATGGCCAACATTGGGGGCCCTCTTCCCTGTAAAAGACGTCTGCTGCTGAGCACCGCCGAGTCTGTGATGTTGTATGGAGCTGAAGTCTGGGCTGATGCGCTCAGATTCGAAAAGTACCGAAAGCGCATGGCGGCAGTGCAACGGAGAGCAGCGCTCCGCATAGCGTGCTCCTACCGCACGGTATCGGAGCCGGCTGTCTTGGTGGTCGCCGGGGTCATACCCATTGACCTCCTCGCCAGGGAGCGACAATTCGTCCACCAACACAAGGGCGAAATTGGAAAAGAAGGCGCACAATCTGTAGCAAGGTCTCAGTCCCTCCGTGACTGGCAGTTACGGTGGGATACTGAGACACGCGGAAGGTGGACTTACGCCCTTGTCCCTCAAGTGGACGCTTGGCTAAATCGTCAGCACGGTGAGGTAGATTACTACCTCACGCAGTTGCTGACGGGCCATGGGCACTTTCGGTCTTTCCTGTTTAAAATAGGAAAGGCCGTAAGTCCCACATGCGTCTACTGTGGAGCACAATCCGACTCCGCTTTCCACACTTTCTTTGAGTGTGAGAAGTGGATGTTGGAGAGGCGTGCACTGGAGAGGGATCTTGGCATCTTGACTCCCAATACCATCACGGGAGTCATGTTAGGAAGCCTTGCTGCATGGAGAAGGATCGCCTTTTTTGCGAGGGGGATCCTTCGTCGGAAAGAGAGAGATCTTGCAAGGACGGTGGCACCGTAGGATCCAACTGGACCGGAATATAAGGCTCCATCCTGAAGTAATGTCATAAATTGACGGTTCCAGGATGGAGCCTGGTGATATAGAGAGGGGTTTTAGCCGGTAGGCACGCAATAACTGCGTGGAGTCCGGCACGACGGGTGGCAAAAACCACCTAAGTGCGTAAATGCATTTCCCCTCTCACCAAAAAAAAAAAAAAAAAAAAAAAAAAATACTGGGCGTGTTATTGTAAGTTTTGCACGAAACATTTTAAATGATATAAATTACAGTAATATCAAATTTGAAGGTTGTACCTAAAATATTTTAGAAAATATGGCACTTTTTATGTTGAGGTTGAATGGGTGGTGGGGGTAAAAGTGGGCCAAAGTTCAAAATTCTTTTCCGATAATGTTTGTAACAATATAACATTCAAGTATACCAAAATTGAAAGTTATACCTAAAGTATTACGGACAATACGGCATTTTAAAAATTTCGATTGTATGGAAGGTGGGCGTAAAAGTGGGCGGATTTTCTTAATTTTTTTTTTAAACTGGAATTGTCTCAAAAATAATCTGTGCAAAATTTCAGAGCTCTACAATGACTCCTTGTATTTAATGCCGGCGTTGTCACACTGTGCGGCGTAGCGTAGTACACCTACCGCTACCATTTGTAAACATTTTTTGACTGATGATTTTTAATGGCTACGAAATCAATTACACCAAACTCAGAAACTTCAGCTTTAACACATCTTAAGATATGAAGAAATTAATATTTAACTTGCGTGGGAGGTACCACGCCTACTTTCTGCTTGATGATTATCCTTAACCATGAAGTCGTTCACACCAAACATAGAAAATTTAGTTAAGAGCTGAAGACTCGGGTTCGAGCCCCAGGAAAGGTGTGATCAATTTTAATTTTAATTTTTGTTTCATTAGAAACGCTTTAATTAGATCAAAGTTAACTGCAATGAATATTTTTTGGTAATTAAGGAAGAAATGAACTCTGATGAGACTACCGTAGCTGGAGTCGAAAACAATTGTTCAGTTTGGCTAGTGTACTATTCCTTCACGAACATCATTTCTTCCTTAATTGCCAAAAAATATTCATTGCAGTTAACTTTGATCTAATTAAAGCGTTTCTAATGAAACAAAAATAGAAAATTTAGTTTTAACAGCTCTCAAGATATAAGATAAGCATAATACGGAAAAATTGTACATTGAATGTATATGGGAGTATATAGAAAAACTAAATGCGATATATATCGCGCAAACTGCACATGAACAATCTAGAGGATATCCCCAACGTAGCCTGGAATTTTGACTGAAATCGATAGTGGTGACATCAAAATGTACATTAATTTTTATATATTTGATTAAATATTTTGTTTAACATGAAATACTTCGTAATTCGTTCGTACATACATACATACATACACAAATATGTAGGTATATAATTAACGGAAACAAACATTTTATTACTTCACAACTCCCCAAAACAAAAAAGAGAAAAGATTTATAATTTCAGTTATTTATTATGGGCTTTTGACAAACTTAGCAAGCTTGCATTGCATACAGAGACACATATGTACATATGGAATATACATAAGTCTCTCATTTAGTAGACGAAGCATTACGAAATTCATTTAAAATAGGTATCAAATAGTAACTGAAAACATAAGTACTTAATGAAATGGTTAAAATTTTTCATTCATAAATTTATGAAATATAATTAAAACTTTCTTTTGTGTTTGTAATGTACTGGGCTTATGGACAAATAAAAATCAAATTTAATTTTATATTTTAATAACGTCGCCAATAGTTCAATATACGAGTATATTGAAATATTAAATCAACTGTAGGTAATATTTAAACAATACATACCACCTTTATATCTTCTGCACATTCATTTTTTTTTTTTTATAATTGTTTTTTATTTAATTTAAAATAAAACTTTAACCTACAATTGAAATGTAAAGACAATAACAAGAATTTCTTTGCTTATCATTAAAGTCCAAGTTGCATTTTGTTTTTGTTTAAACCATAATCCAACAAACCATTTAAACCCACAAAACTTATAATACAAAAAAAAACGTGATACCAACATATAAATCGATTCAAACTTTAAATACAAAATTCAACAAAAATAAACATCGTATTTTTTGTCTTTCATAAATGCTAAAAACAACAAAAAATATTAAAAAAAAACTAAAAAATTAAAAGAAATGCTGCAATATGGCAAAACGTCTCGACTCGAGACGAATTGATAAGCTCGTTATTGCAGGCTACTTTCACCAGAAAAATATATTGAAAAAAGCAAATGATTTCGGAAATTTTAAAAATTTCGGTATTTTGTTGCGTTACGTTACACTTTTATAAATTATATTTTTTCGGTTGTAATTTACACACATATGTACGTGCATACTATATACTAGTAAAAATTAAATTTATTTATATTAAAAAATAAATCACAAAAAATTATCTGTTAGCTTAACAAAAAAAGTTTTATTATATTTTATTTGATCTTGATTAGAGACAAACCTCATTGGTTTTAATAAAAATTAGTCAATTTAACTTTCATGATTGAAAAAGTAATGTATAGCTAGCTGATTGGTTCCGGCCTGCTTTGCCACCATTTTATTTATCTAAATTTAAATCAATATGGCAGCACAAGCTTAATGAATGTTTTGTAACACTGTACACACGATTACAATTATTGACTCTTTAGTCCAAGGCCCCCATTAAAAAGGGTCATTGCATGTATCCAACTGATTTAATGAAAACAACTTAATAGCTGTCAAAGTTTGTTTACATTTTTATTATTTTTTGTTTAAATGTGTTAGTTTTGCTCTCATTTACCGCCACACCCATTTTAACAGACTCCTCTTCTCGCCTGGTATGCCCAATGATGCCTATATCGTTTGCATACGCAAGGAACTGAATACTTTTGTTAAAAATAGTGCCATTACAATGCACACCCGCCTTTCGCAAAACACTCTCCATGACGAAATTGAAGAGGTCGCAGGATAAGGGATCGCCCTGTCTGAAACCTCGCACGGTATTAAATGGTTCGGAGAGGTCTTTTCCTACCTTGACGGAGCTGCAGGAGTTGCTCAACGTCATTCTGCAAGGCCTTACCAGCTATGCAGGAATACCGAGCTCAGACATTGCGGCATCCACACGATCCCTTATTGAGGGGTCTTCTTCAGGATTTGTTTCAGTGTTAATATCTGATCAATAGTGGACTTACCAGGTCTGAAGCCTCACTCATAAGGTCAAATCAGTTAGATGGCAAATGGCATTGTAAGAACCTTATACGCAATAGGGAGAAGGATTATACCCCTGAATATTATAGGGTCTCCCTTTTTCAGAATGGAATACTTTCCTCCAGCCATAATATGCAAATAAATTTGTGCATACACCTAACCAGCTGATCGCCTCCATACTTGAAGAGTTCAGCTGGCAGACCGTCAGGTCCAGCTGCTTTGTTGTTTTAAGTCGCCATATGGCAACCTTGACCTCTTCATGACTGGGCGACGGAATCTCAACGTCGTCATCAATGATTGGGTCCGGCACAGCGTCTCTAATTAATGTAATCATCGCCTTGCAGTAGATTAGAAAAGTGATGTCTCCATAATCTCAGTGTCCCTTGTCCATTTGTGATCAGATTACTCCGGGTTTAAAACCAGCAGCAAGACGCCTTATCATCTTGTAAAAATTTCGAGCATCATTTCTACTCCTGCACATCTCGATTTCTAACGATCACGTCTTTCTTGCTCCCTTTTCTTTTTTCTAAATAGGAGTCTTTTTTCCTCCTCTTCTCTCTGTACACCTCCACAGTTGCTATTGTAGTGGTGAACTGCAATGTTCATCTATAGGCAGTGTTCTTAGCTGTAATGGCCTCACGATACTCGTCATCGTACCATGTGTAATATTAAAAAAGTGCAAAAAGAGGAACTAAATTTTTCCCATAACATTCAGCATACAAACTGTCAGTCCATTAGAGTCTAACAAATGTCATTACATTATAGTACTTTCATGAAAATTTCGATACACTCACAATAATTTTTGCTAAAACATTCAAATTTTTTTTTATTTTTTTTATTTTTCTTACAATACGTATACGGAACCTTCATGTGTATTTGCAGGGTACGGAAATGTAAAACTTAACACTAAAAAAAGGCTTCTTATTTATTTTATTAGTCTTCTCTCATTTTCTGTTTAAATAAATTATATTTTTATTAAAATTTAATGTCGTAGTTAAAAATTATAAACTTTAAATTTGTTGCTTTTTTCTAAAAAAAAAAAATCTGAGAGTTGACAACACGATCAGTAGATCATAAGTTGCTTACTCCTTTTTTTATAGCCTAAAATAAGTAAATTTTCTTCTAAATTTTATAATCTCTTACAATGTATGTAAATCTCATATATGTTGTCAAGTTGTAAATGGTCATCAGATGATGTTGTCAGGTCTTTACCTTTTTCACTCGCACTTGAAAACAAAAAAGTTGAATAAACTTTTTGTTTATTAAAATTTTTTCTTTTGATGTTAATTTTTTGTATTTTTCTTTTTTTAGTTTTTTTTTTATATAAAAATAACTAAATTGTCATTCTGAAGGCCATCGAGACAACAATACCCAAGAATTGTATGGTTGGATGAGTGACATCTCGAGTAGTAGCAACGGTTTATAAAAAAAAACTCGCTTAGTGACTGGATTTCAACAAGTGAATGAAATCTACAGTGAATGAAAAGTTCAACAAACTGCAGCAAAAGACGAAACTGATGCATTTTATTTACAAGAATTAAATAAATCAACTCAACTCAACTCAATAAACGGATTTCTCTAGTATTTTCAAATAAAACCTTGTACATGTATTTCATTCATCAGCAATATTAGTGAATGTACATCATGGATATTCCCATTGTCGAATAAACCTGATGATGTGGAAGTAATTAAAAAAAATATGATACATATTTTATAATTTATAACAACATTATTTTAAGAAAGGGATTGAATTTTTTTTTTATTTATTTAAAGGTACGTTCACATTTGTCAAATATTTGATGAAACAGTTATTTTGTTTATTGTTTGTTGCTTCAAATTTCATTGATTAAAAATTTAAATATTTTTTCTTGTATGTATTTATCTGTTTTAAATTATTTACAAAAATGTTTACAGAAAACGAAATTTTTGAATAAAATATTTCCATAAAATAGGGGCTACGCTGTTTTTATTAAATATTTGACAAATGTAAACGTAGCTTAATACTGGTCGTCAAATTTCAATAAACCAATCAATCTGTTGGCAAAAATTCGATTAAACATTTATGCCCGTATTCATAAAAACTATTTTAGGTTTATTGAGGGTTTATTTGACAAGTATTGCATAGTCAAATAAGTCCTCAATAAACCTCAAATAGTTTTTATTAATACGGGCATTATATGGTAAAAGTCATTTACTGAAATACGTAGAAACTGTACTAGCAAGAAAGCTACCATACGTTCTGAAGGTGAATAAATTCAGAATACATTGTATGCGAATAGGATATTGAAAATTCGAGAAATTGTGGAAGCTATTGATCTATTGGGTACGGTAGTGCCTTGTAAAAAATTGGTTCCATTTTTGTTCACTATCAGTCAATACCATAATGCTTAAAAACTTTTGAGGAATGTTTGACACTGTTTATCCGCAATAAATCAGTGAAACCCGTCAGTTTCACTGGGTAGATCGACACGCACCAAAGAAAGTCAAGGATTTTAGTTTTCACTGCAAAAAATAGGCTACGAGTTGCCTTATATTTTGGATTTATTATCGAGTAACTATTGCTTATTTTAGAATCTGAAGAAATGGGATGATAAATTGAGAAAAGCAAAAAAATTATGTAAATACGTGACAATATTACCGCACAAAAGCAATAATTCAATAATAACAGAGTTTTATGGAATGTTGAAATGGTATACAGTCGAAACTCTCTATAACAAACTCCTGTTTAATGAAGTTTTCTTTATTGCGAAGCAATTATAAGAACACCGTGTTTTGGGTCTACTTTGAGTGTATTATAATCTCCATATAACGAATTTCCGTAACTTCAAGATTGAAGCGTTTTCAATCTCCATATAACGAATTAGGTAAAACCGAACGCACGCACACAAAAAAGAAATCGATGTCGCTTTGTGTTATTGGTGTTGTTATTGTTGCTCGTGTGTACTTTGTTGCTTTCACAACGCACAAGCAGAGTCTGATCCTTTGAATCGTTTATTTACCATAAAATTAAAAGTGGGGGAGGAACCACCGAACTATGCAAGTGACAACTGGAATCATTACCATCTCTCACATTTCTTGCAGTCGCTATCCGTTTGCCTTTGCATTGAAGAAGAAAAGTGGAAAAATGTACTTCAAACCAAAATAACTGACTACTACAAATAAAAAATGTTAAAAGAAACAATATTGTTTTTATTTTCCATATAGCGAATTTTCTTTATAGCGAAGTAAATATCCAGTCCATTGGAATTCGTTATAGAGAGTTTCGACTGTAAATGGTATTCTTCACAAAGTGGTCAGAAATCCAAGTTCAGTCTTGAGTGCCATGCCTTCGGAACTTTGCTTTGGCAAGAGATTCAGGGTTATTATACCGAATCGGAAACGTTGGTCTACTGGATATTTGGCTCGAAGTGAGTTCTACCTGAACTGGTACACCGATGGTTTAAAAATGTATAGTGGAGTAGAAGCTGGCATCTATGAACCCAATCGAAACCTGTCAATTCCACTAGGGAAGTCGTTGACGGTTTTCCAGGCTAAGATCGTGGCCATAACCGTATGCGCTGAGATTAACCTGGATATTCTACTCAAGGGTAAGACGATTGTAGGCTTTGCTCGTAAGGATCGGAAACGGAAGATCATATACATATTGTGTGAATGTGTGGTTCTTGATAGATTTAGATGGATGTGTCTAGGGTGAATATATCCACCATTAAGGTTTCGGACCTGCTGGTTTTCATAAGGAAGGCAGTAGGTCTGTTGAACAGACAATAGACCCAAAGGGACACAATAGCTCTTATAGGTCGCAGTGTTCTTAATTACTGCTGGGTCAGAACCAGTTAACAATATGAAATGTGTTAATTAAGAGGATTTTTCAAAATTGAAAATTCAAACTGTTGTCTTTTGTTAAGAATTAAAAAAATACGAAAAACTATTAAATACTTTTGAAAGTTTTGGTTTTAATTTTGTGTAAATTTTTCTTCTTCTTTTTTTGCATTTTAAATTCTAAACGGTTGATTAATTTTAGAACTTTTTCTTATACAAAAAAAAGAAAGCTTTTAAGCTGACCTTAATGAATGAAGTCAAGTAAAGAAAAAAAAATAATAAAAATAAGAAAATGGTTGAACAAATGTTATGGGTGAGTCAGTAAATAAGAACTTTAAAATAGAATATAATATGCAGTGAAATAAAAAACGTTTGCATTTTTATGCTGTAGTCCATTCATTCAAGTCGGTAAATCTCTCATGGTTTCTAACAATTTTAATAAATTTTGAGTATTTTTTTATTTTTTTTTTTTTAGAACAATACCGCTAAAACACGCGATGGTATAGGTGTTATGCCCCAGGGATTATTTTCACAACAACAGCTAACAAATCAAAAACTTTGCTCACTCAATAAATATATTTTTATATTCAATTATTTAACGATTTTATTGACCCATATTTAAAAATTGCAAATTTTAAAGTTGCCTTAAAAATATAATTCAATTGACATTTGAGCAGGTAAAACTCAAGAGTAGAAAAGGGTTGCGTTTGTTTCAGCTATTAAATTCCTAATAATTTAGCAACAGTCACTTACACGTACACGTAATTTGATAAAACGTAACAGTAAATTTCTATGAAATACAGTAAAACCTCACATATTTAGACACTTACCGTCGCATTACTTTTCGCCAGTTAAGAGAGATGTTTGCTTATGGTAGCTGTCCATTATGACAGATTTTAATGTATTCAGGTTGGCCTTTTATTTTTTAATAAAATAAAAAAAACTAAAGAATAACCAACAAAGGAAGCCATTTGACCCAATTCCCATAACAAATTTGAGCAAAATCTTTTAAAATTCTGAGAATTTATTATGAAAGAATGAAGAAACAAGAAATGGCAAATATTTTAATCCCATCATCTATTTGGCTGTGTTTGCTATTAAAAAGCAAAAAAAAAAAAAAGATTCCTTTCCTGGAATTATTAAAAAAGGACCGTTAAAATATAATAAAAATCACAAAATGAAATAAAAAAAAATAAAAAAGTGTGCATAGTTTGTTTCCAATCGCACTTTTTTCATTATTTCTACTCCTATTAAAACCTTAAAATTTTCTACTAGAAAGTACCTTATAAGTACCCGATATATTATGCTAATTAAGTCTTGTGCACGTGCCACAGAGAAATTTGTATATATTCGAGTAATACTGCCATAATACTTGTAGAAGTAACAAAATCAAACAGTGCTTGCCAAGAAAATAGGAATGGTAAGCTCGAGACGCGCTGTAATTTTTTGGCGATATTTACCAAAAAATTTAAATGAAATAATATTTTTGAATCAAGCTTTATGTATTCGTACGATCTATTTCGAAATAAAAATACATAAAAGGCTTCATGCTTAAGTTTATTATTATTCAAAAAAAAGGAAGTTTTGCAATAAATAAATCTTATGAAACTAAACTTTCTATACTTAGTATTTGAGCCTACGACTGTATTCAAATTTTTTGTTACAACATTATGTTTTGAGCCTATTTTTAATTACTTGAGTGTGCTGCTTATTGTTAGTGTGCTTTTTTTAAATTTATTTAAACGATTAATCTATGGTAAAAGAAATTTTAGGTCTATCTTTTGTCTGAAACTTAACAGACACAAACATGATGATTAAATGACAAACTTTAAAACAAAAACTTTTTTATACACCATTTACGTCTTTGCCAACCATTTAAATTTGGAAACTCTTATGTATGGTATTGAAATTGCACAAAGTATTCATATACATATTTACAAAAAATATATACTTAGTATGTATGTATATAAATAGAAAATAAATTTCACCGCAGCTATTGCATGTCAGTTTTTTTTCTTTTTTGGTGCTTTTGGTTTTATCGAAATTAATATTATATAAAAAAAAAAGATTTAATATTAATTTTTTCGAAATTTATTTTATTTGGGCAGACCCTTAGGCTTTTATATTATTTTTATAATTTTTTTTTTAATTGTTAATTAAAAATACTAAAAAGAAAAAAATATAAACTTTTCAAACGTAGGTTTAAAAAATTTCCATATTTTTTAAATTTAGAAAAATCATCATCCAATACACAGAAGTGTAAACCCCCACTCATGGGTGCATTGTATTGGAATTGAGTTTTGATAGGATTGTTTTTTTATGACTTCAAATCGTCAAACCGTAATTTTGGTATTTGGATGGGTAATTCTAGCAACATATGGATATTAGGTCTGTTACATACCTACATACCTACATAAATACATAATTGGCCATTACAACCCCGTGTCAGGATTACGGCCTAGCTTCTCGCAGCACTCATGTTGTATGTGTTAATTTTTTCCATGAGTACCGGGACCTACAGTTTAAGGTCGACTCCGAACGACAGATTTGAGAAACTTTTTCATGACAATCAATTACTTCCAGTAGCGCGATTCAGTAACATATTTTTACGATAATCGCATTGTTGTCAACAGTAAATAATAGAATTTTCGATATTGCTATTCATTATCTTTTGTTTACGATATTCCCAATAGCTATTGTCGTAAACTAACGGCAAACATTTTTATGCTGTTTATTCAGTTGGAAAATCGTAAATTTTTTGTTTTGAAATTTTGTAGAGAGTGGTGTCTACGCTATTAACCAGTTTGTTTGAGAACCATTCTTGTGTGCTTTTATAACCAAAGAAACTAGAGGCTTGTAACTTTGCTTACTTTCTATCCATTTTAACTACCAATTACACAAAAACTGATTGATTTTATACGGTGTTGCCGCATATTTGTAAATTAAGCATGAAGAAAACTGGAGTTGTCGGCTGTCGCTAAAGTGTACTTAGTGAATCACATAAACGTTACTGCAAACAATAAAAATTGTCGACTTCTTTTGCGAATATCGTCTTGTTAAAAGTTACTGAATCGCGGTACAGAGCTTTTACAAGAAGACTGCTGAGAGGTAATCGCCGAAAGAAATAATAATTTCATATTTCTTTTTTTTTTACAAGATGTCAGAGCTGAGATTTGAACCCGGCGCTATCGTCTTAGTAAGCCAACACACTAACCACTAGACCACGACGACTAGGACTGTTAGCGAAGTCAAAAATTGTTACTGAATCGTAGAGTACAGACATAGTTCGATGGTTAGAGCTTACTTTGTATTACTAAAATTATTTTCACTGGCTTTAGCATGTTATTCTTACTATCATAGCTGTTTAGAGGACCAAAAAAATCAATTAACGATTTCAATAATATTGCAGTTTCTTTAGGCAACAAGAAATACTATGAATGTATCTAAAAATGGAGAGGTTATATACAATTCTAATGGCATGTCAAAATACGAGCTCAAATAAAATTAAAAGTTGAAAAGAGTTTTAGACAACTAAAATGTCCCATGTGAACATAGTAGCACCCATAATAGTTTATTATAATTTGATTTTATTTTATTTCTGTACAAATTATCTGTTATATGTTGTCATCAGTACCTTGATTCAGTAACTTTTAACAAATACGATATTCGCAAAAGAAGTCGACAGTTTTTATTGTTTGCAGTAACGATTATGTGATTCGCTAAGTCCTTTTTATCGACAGTCTACAACTGTAGTTTTCTTTATGTTTAAATTGCAATAATTTGGCAGCACCGTATAAAATCAGTCAGTTTTTGGGTAGAAAGTTAGCAAAGCCACAAACCTCTAGTTTCTTTGGGTATACAAACACACAAAAATGGTTCTCAAACAAACTATTTAATAGCGTAGGCACATCTCTCTACAAAATTTCAATACAAAAAATTTACGATTTTCCAACTGAATAAAAAGCATACAAATTTTTGGCGTTAGTTTCCGACAACAGCCATCGTAAACAAAAAATAATGAATAGCAATATCGACAATTCTGTTGTTTACTGTTGAAAACAATGCGATTATCGTAAAAATATGTTACTGAATCGCACCACAGGCGTCTATTAGAGCTAAATAGTCATTAATAGTACGAGTATATTTGCAGTTTAATGGTTTCTGTTGCCAGATTGCAGTTTTGTTAACCATTTTATATGTGCCCATAATTATGAAAGTGGTCTAAGTCAAAATTTAAAAAAAATGAGTTTATCAGTTATTTCATACCACATTAGTTTAAACTAAATTAATTCAATGTAATTTTTACGAAATTGTCAAAAATGAACCACTAGATAGTGGTTGTAATTTAAACATTATATGGAATTCATTTAGTGTTGATTATGAAAGTGGTCTAAGTCAAAAATTATACCACGAATTTTTGGTATCGAGTCATTCCTTTCTACCTAATGACCGATAAAAAAAGCAAATTACTTACACAACCCTGAGCATTATTATGAATTGATAGAAAAGTGCAGAACAAGAAATACATTTTCGATAAAGCGAATGTCGCAGCCGGATTTTATTTCAACGAAATCACTAGAAGAATCAATAACAAGAAGAGAAAAAAAATACCGCGGGCAAATCTGTCTCTTTGGCTACAAATTCAATGGATGAGATTCTTGAAAAATTAACCTTATAAAATGTTTTATAAAACTTCTTTAGATGATTCTAAATTTCACGTTTTGGATCTTTCATCTAAAAGAGGAAGACCAAAAATATTAAATTACTTCTATTATACACCAGCATTAGACCATTAAGAATAAAGAAAAACATAAAGATATTATGAGTTTACTACCGTACATCCCAGCAGTTTTTCAGGAACATTTTAAGAATCTTAAGTACTCGAAATATTGAAAAAAATGGATTACTGTTGAATAATAATTAATAAATGTTCACGAATTATTTTAGTCAAATTATTATTTTAAATAAAACTCAAAGTTCTTTATTGCTTTAAGTAATTTATAGGACATTCAGCTAATTTTGAAAATGGTCTAAGTCAATGCAAACTTTAAAAACAATATTATCGTATAAAATTCGCACAAAATTTCATATTCATAATAAATTTCCATTACTTGAGACTAATAAAATTATAAATAAAAATGTTGCATAATGTAAAAATATATTTTAATTTATTTAAAAGCAATTCATTAAATATCTCGAAACAAAAAATATATGACTTAGACCACTTTCATAATTATGGGCACATATGAAAAGTGATTAAATTTTAAGGGCCGATGTTGATTTTGAATAATACACAAATTATTTAGGAAATTATTGCCATTTCTTTTTGTTATGATTACTTGGTATGGTTCAATTATGTATGGAACAAAATATCGGTCAAATGGCAGTCGCGATTTCGGCGGCACACCTCCATACGATGGACGAAATTTACTATTACGCTGAGGCATAATATAAGTTCTATGGCGTTAATATGTTGAATTATTTCATCCTTTAGCACTTGAATTATTACTGGCTTATCGACGTAAATCCTTTCTTTCAAATAACTCCAAAGAAAAAGTCCAACGGTTTCAAATCACAAGATCTTGATGGCCAATTGACATCGTCACCACGTGAGATAACACGGCCATTGTATTTGTCGCGCAAAAGAGCCATTGCTTCGTTAGTTGTGTAGCAAGTGGCACCGTCCTATTGAAACCACATATCGTCCACATCATAATGTTCATCAACGACAAATGTAAGAGGTGCAATTGTTGGGTACGACGACGACAAATTGAGGTGGACGGCTTTTCAGCCACACTGTCGCCAGGAGTAGCAATATTTTCCGCAGTACGAGCTGTACGAGCATGCACTGGTGTTTTTACTTCTCCAACAAACCTGTTTTGCTAAAACTTTTGCACGATTTTTTCGATTGTACGCACATTTGGACGATTACATTGACCGAAAAAAATCACGAACTGCACGATATGCAATTTGATTTGAACGTCCATTTTCATAATAAGCCTGAATAACTTCAATGCAGAAAAGAACTTGACGTTTAGTTGTCGTTTACATTCAACATCGACCCTTGAAATTTAACCAGCCGATGCAAGTTTAAAGCAATAACGACATTCAGTTTAATGTAAATTTTAATTTCAGAAATTTTAAAATTTAAATTACCAATTTTTGTTATTTCACTTAAACCGAAGTGCCCCTTTCCAAAAATTAAACTCAAATACGCGTCTGGCTTTGAAAAATTAAAATTCATAACACTTAAATTGCTTAAACACTTTAAAAATAGAAAAAGTACCAAATATTTTATGCAGATGTCAAAATCAAAGACAAAAACAAAAATTGAAGAGTCGATGTTGTTTGACAAAACTTTAAATAAATTTGCATAAAAATTATTTACTTTACAAATTAAAACTCATTTAAAGTTTTATTTTTTTTTTTGTTGTTTCTTTTGTTTTTCTAAAATATATTTTGGTGTTAATTTAATAAATTTGTAGGTACATTTTAGACTTACACATAAAATTACATAATTACTATATAGGTACTATATAATATACTCTCCTCATATATACATATATACATACATACGAGCACATACATATGTTATAGCAGTTAAAAAATTATTTATTCATATAATGTTGTTCAAACACTTTACGTGTATCCACAGAAAACTAAATAGAAAAAATAAATTATGTATGTATTTCATATCAAATTTTGACCTATAATATAAAAATTATTAGCATTAATTTTATTTTATTTTAACCCACAAATTTGTAAGTATAAAAAATAGAGGTATGTATGGATATGTATAAAAATAAAAAGTATTTTGAAATTGTTTTTGTGGGAATTTTATATACTAAAATTCGAATGCAAATTTTTTTTTTTTTTTTGTTGAATGTTTAAAGACCAAATCAATTCAGTTTTAATACCGTTTGTATATTGTTTTGCATAATTTCACTATAAAATTGGCCACTAGACTATAAAGAAAAAAAATTATTCAAATTGTAGGCCTATTTTTGTTTGACAAAATCTTAATTTATTTGCAGTGCTATTGGTTGCTGCTCATAAATAAAACATTTTTTACTCTTTTCTTTTGTTTTATATAAAAGAAATTATTGAGCAGTTTATCTATTTTGAAAAATAAAAGAAATTATTTTTAAAAAATGTCTGTCCATTTTTGATGAGTATTCAACTTTGATTTCGAAAAAATTTGTGAGTTTTGCAATTATTACACGATTTTATGATTTCATTTTTTTTGATAGATTTTACGATGAGATCAGCACGATCAGTCCACACCTACTTATGTGGCGCATTGTGCTGGTCTAAGAAAATAAATATGTAGTAGTATTTTTTTTTTTTTTAAGTGAATATTTAGGAGTAAACCCCTACTGACGCTGTGCATTGTATTGGAATTTTTGGTAAGGGCTGTACATATCGCCGATGGAATTAAAGAACGCTGTAACTGACAAAACCTTAAATGTTCACCAGAGCCAAAAAACTTTTATAAATGTAGAACAAATACACTGGTATTTTTCATTTCGCAGACGGCGTAAGTGAATTTATTTTCATCGTAGAAGTCTGGGAACTGGACCAATCGACGCGAATTTTTTTGATGATAAAAATGATGCAAGAAATGTATTTTGGATTTTTTGTCAGTTACAGCGTTTTTTAATTCCATCGACGATATATATTTTTTCTTATATTATTATTAAGCGTGAATTGATCATTCAAAGGCTTCACCTCTGAATGATCAAAAGCAATTGATTGCAACGTTGCATATTGATTGTGTGATGAGTGCCTTCGCTAAGTAGGTTTAGCTTATATCTGCTATTTCCCAATAGGTGGCGCTCTTCTCCTGATCATTCGTTTTTTGTTGACATTGGTTTATTTAAGCTTAAGGCGGGTTTAGACGGTAATACAAGTCGTACGTAAAATCAAAGTGAAAATATTAATGAAATTCAGGTTACAGTTACAGGTCGATAAGTTAACAAACAGCAGTGGAAGCATAAAGAGGTTTTAATGTACTCAATAAAACTTATAGCTCCTGCCAAGTCGTTTTATAAGCTTTTTTTTTTTACTGTAGCACTGGGGTTGATTTGATTGTTCCAACGTATGTTTATCCAACTTCTTGATTATATATTTGGCTTTTACACCATATCCTGTAACGTTGACTTGTAACCTGACAGTAGAATCTCTTTAATTATTTAAAAAAAAAAAATTTTTTTTAATTTTTTAAAAAACCAAGCACATTGCATGTGCAAATTTTAACATGAAGACCGTAAATAAATATAAAATTTAATCCCTAAAAGGGAAGTAGACCCTCATAAAAACGTTTTATTTATGATCACATAATTTAAGATTTTTTGTTTTTTAATTTTTTTTTTGTCATTTTAGCACCCAATTTTTGGTTTTTTATCAGTGAATTATGCTTCAGCTTGTGGCTGAAAGCAGCTGTCTTATGCTCGTATTTTATACCAATAATAATAGTTGGCAATCATAATGAAAGTGTTTTACATAAAAATTGTGAAAAGGCTGCTGATAACGAAGATGGTAATGATGATCTCCCTTTGCCATATTCATAATGATGACGACCTCATTGATGCTGATGATGAAGACATGATATTGATGGTAAATATTATGTTGAAGTAGAATTCAATAAAACAAAACAAAAAAAAAAAAAAAAAAAAAAAAAAAAAAAAAAAAAAAAAAAAAAACAAAAATATGTTATTCATACACATAGAAGAAGTTGGTAGATAATAAAGAAGTTGTATTATTATATATTTGTTTTTGTTGTTGTAGAAATAATGACGCTGGAGAAAGTCTGCTAATGTAGCTAATATTTTTAGATTTGGCTAAAAATAAAATAATAACGTTTCCGACAGATTTAAACAAAAAAAAAAACTTTTTTACTGAAACTGTCGAAAAAGTTCAATAAACTTTTAAAGGGATTGCCAAAAACACAAAAAATAAATTTCATATTTTTTTTTTCTTCTTGCCTTAATTTAAAATATGTAACTGTGGCCATAAAACAGCTGTTAGGCTAACGATTTACTTTTTTATAGACATACGTAGACATGTAAGCGTAAGTATGAGTTCAACGAAAACTATACATACACACACAATATAAATTTACGAGCAGCATTATGTTCACATTTACGGTTCGGAATTAATGTGTATACGTAGAGAGTAGTTCAGTAGTAAAGAAGAAATATATTTTACAACCCGTACACGATCTGCAATAGCACTTAAGCTCGTACATGTTTTAAACGTATTCGTAAGAATGTAAATACAGTGACTCATAAAAATTTTTATCGTCTCAAAATTATCTTTAAAAGAGCCTTTCTTTCTTTTTATGTTTCTGGATTTGGCAACTCTAGTGTTGCAATCGGGCAACTAACAGCTCTATCGTAAAGTTGGACATTTTTAAGGTTAAACGTTTGTGTTTGTGTTGTTTACGCTTAAACCTAAAAGATTCATCTCGCCCCAAAAATGGAAGTAAATCCGGAACATTTTCGGGCGATTATTTTTTACGATTTTGCGAAAAGCTAAGCCGTAATCCTGACACAGGGTTGTAAAGGCCAGTTATGTATGTATGTATGTATTTTTTACAATTTTCGACGTGGATTAACTCAGCAACAGTGCATGGATGAACTAAATTCAATTGTTTGCCATGAAGGTCCATCAAGAACCAGTGTTTATCGATAGTATAGTGAATGCTATCGTAGTCGTTGTTCACTCCAAGACGAATTTCGTGAAGGTCGTTCAAAATTAGTTGTTGTTCCGGAAACCATTGATGCTGTGCGTGAACTGATATTGCAAGATCGTTATGGGACCCATCATGGGATTCAGACAACCTTAAACATTAGCGTACCAGCATACATTCAATATTGCATAAACATTTGACAGTCAAAAAATTTTGTTTGCGTTGGATCCCATACAATTTGTCAATCGCTCAAAAAAAGGCTCGTGTCAATTAATCGAAAGAAATGCTCAAAAAATACGATCGCGGAGTTTCGAAACAATTCTATTATTTGTCTGCCAGTTGTCTTCCAAGAAATCAGGAAAACCAACAGCTGAAGAAGGATTAGTCTTCACCACGACAATGCGACCTCTCACACATCGTCTCAAACCACTGAATTTTTGAGCACCCAAAACACCAATTTGATCAGTCATCTGCCATATAGTCCTGATTTTGCACCCAATGACTTCTTTTTATTACCGTATGTAAAAAATAAACTGAGAAGTCAACGTTTTTCGACACCTGAAGAAGCAGTTGCTGCATTCAGAATTCATGTTTTGGAGATACCTCAATAAGAGTGGCAAAAGTGCTTCGACAATTGGTTCAGACGCAGGCAAAAGTGTATAGATCTTCATGGGAAATATTTTGAAAAACAATAAAGTGATTTTTGATGATTAATATGTATTATTGTTCTCTAATCCCGAAATGCGTGTTTTTTTTTTATCACCTCTTTGTTAGCCAGTCCAGCAGAAACAAAAAAAAAAAGAGAAGAACAAAAAACGAAATACGTTAGTTTTTTTTCAACCCCTCTTACTTTTTTTCAAATCCCTTTACATACAGAAAAAAATACTGCTTTTGCCGCATGCAGCAATCTAGTGTATTTACCATGAAAAGTTAATTTCAAAACACTCGCTTTATCTTCTAAAGAAGATTAAATCACATTTTAGTCTTCTTCAAACTTTTCTTTAATAATAGTATATCTAATATGATTCTAATTGAACTCCTACTAATGCCGCAGTGGTCTAATAGGTAGTATGGTAGACTGCTAGTGCGAGGTTTGTGCATTCGTTTCAGACCAGAAACCCTGGTCTGTGACACTACACCGAGCTTATGGCCTTTGTTACTCTGTTCGATACCATTAATTAGAATAAAATTTTATATTATATTGCAATTTAGAAAATAAATAAATTAATTAATTTAAAAAAAAATAAATATGAAATGTATTGTCATTTCAACTCTGCTCAAGAGACTCGGCTATTTCCCAAAGATGGTATCAAAACTATAAATTCTTATTAGATGGTGAAGGCTCAGGTTCGAGCCCCAGGAAAAGTGATCAATTTTTTAATTAATTTTGTGATTTCTTGAAAAGTGTGAGTTAAATAGTTGATGTTTAGTCTTCAATATACACAGGACAAAAAGAACTCTGATGAGACTGTCGTAGCTGGAGTCGAAAACAATTGTTCAGTTTGGTTAGTGTACTATTCCTTCACAGACATCACTTCTCCTTTAATTACCAAAAAATATTCATTGCAGTTAACTTTGATCTAATGAAAGCGTTTCTGATGGAACGAAAAATAAATTCTTATGTTTAAAAAGTTATAAACTAAGTGGGAATATATCCGTGACGAGTCTCTTGAGCAGAGTCGAAATGGCCATAAAGATATTTCATATAGTATATTCATATTGAATGTGTTTGCCTATATGACGTAAAAATATATTTTGTTTTTAAAAAAAAAGGTGTATTTTTTTTACTAGTATATGAAAAATCAGGTGTTTGCAAAGTAAATCTTAAAATGTCGAAGTTAATACAAAAACGCATCTATAAACGACTTATATCAAAACAGAGGGCAAATTACGGCATTCGATATCGAACGAAATTTCTATGTAAATTGTTTCAAAATTATATGAAATTTCGTTCGATATCGAATGCCACAATTTGCCCGCAGTTCTTTAATTTTAATCAAGAACATAAATTTCACTGTCGAAAGTATATTTATATACATATATGTATGTATATATGGCCCATAAAAATAATCTGACAAAAGCCCCAGTGAAATTCATTGATAACTGTTAAGTCACATAATCACCGACAACGAATTATGAGCACTCATAGTGAGATGACTACATTTCTAATTGTTGTATGGCTTGTATGGCAGCTAATGACTTCTTGAGAACGGTTTTTTTTAAGTTAATGACATAAAGCCTCAGTTGCAGTAAGTCGGTAAGCATTTCATTTACCGAAAATTTTAAAATTCTTATTATTTACCGATTTGCTCATCACTGTAATAACGTTGTTTTTGTATTTTAACAAATTTGTTTGATGGCTCTACGGTCTTATTAATGTTTACATGTTAATAACAGCAACAACATTCAACAACAGCGTTAACAATAACAATATGAAAAATACTCGTAAAATATTGCTCATAAAACATACGAACATACGAAACAAAATAAGAAATAAGCAATGAACGACCACTTTTTGAATTCATATTTCAAAAAGAAATATAATTACCTATTCAAGTACGAATACAAATTGTTGGTATTTATTATTACAAGTATTTTTCTTCTTCTTACAGATTTCAATGCAAAAAAAAAAAAAAATGCAGTGCAGATATTATCAGAACTCATGCCACCTCCTCCTACTACACGATAAGAGTCATAAATTTTTTTCTTAACTGCAGTTTTATATAATTACCAAAGTTCTGATAATATTATTGCTGCAATTGCGTATACTGCTGCTGCTGCTGCGGATGCTTCTGCCGCTGTCCGTGCAGTAGTTGTTGAAAATCATGATGTTAATGATGGTGATATTATCAATGGCTTCTGATTGCATATGTTTAGGTGAAGGATCTTTAATGAAATCGTTTTTTTTTTTTTTCTTTTAATACTGCCGATATTGTTATTATTATTGTTGTGGTTTAACTCATTTGTTTTAAGACTTACACTGTATTCATGGCAGCACTTACTGTTCATTGACAGTAAATGCTGCTGTAAGCCACAGAGCAGCAATTGCATTAGCAGTCATTGTAGCTGTAAAGCAGGCAGCATTTTTATACAAATTTTATTTATTTTTGCAGAAAATAAAATTAAAATAAAAAACAAAACTACCATATTTTTTATTTCTTTTCGTTTTTTATATCCATTTCGTTTTTAGCGTTCATTGACTTAACGCACTACTAACTTAGTGCCACAGTCACCGAGTTTTTCGTAATTTTTTTTTTTTATTATTATTTTTATTACTCTTCTCTTTGTAATTTTATTCCGGCCAAAGATATAATTTTAGTATCATGATTTTTTTTTTTTTTTTTGTTGTGTATTGTTTGATTGTTTTATTTCTGTTTTTTTTTTACTTCCCACCATTTATGCTGAATAGTTTTATTTTATGGATTTATTTATTATTTTATTACATATAAATGTTTTTTTCTTTTCTTTAAGAATTTTTTAAACGGAGTAAATAGTAATTAATTATGAAATTCTTAAAATGTGGCTTCCAAAAATCACAAATTATATAATTTGTTTAATTAAGAAAAAAAAATTTATGCTTCAATATACGTAACCAGCATTAATAAGGAGCATCATTGAATAAATATAAATAATAAAAAAAACTTAAATAAGAAAAACAAACATATTATATATATTTAAAAAACTTGCTCTAAACAGTAGACGCAATCCTATCTCAAGTATTAAAACAGATTAATTTTATTAAAATATATTCATACATAAATGCCTACCACAAAATTATATGTAATTGTGCATCAAAATTAACATCCCTATGGAAGAATACGTCCCACAGTGTTTTAGTTTCATATAAACTTTGGAGGAGTTTAAATAAATGAATGGCACACATTGCTTTTGTAACGGATAAGGAAACAAAAGGTGTATTAACCCAACGTTTTGCGGCTTTCAGCCTGAATACTTCTTTCAATAAACTATTTATACGCACACAAATATAGGTATAAATGTCATAATATGCACTTTGTTGTATGATTCTTTGTTGGTAAGTCAGATACCAAAAGTTCTTTCTCTTTTCGAAATTGGACCTGAGAGTGGTACATCCTATACAAATTAATTAGTGATTGTCATTTCTGCTGTAAACCGTTTAAGCTAAACTTTATGGATTTAGTTTGAATAATGTCATGGCCAAGGCGGAATTTAACAAGAGGGCGTGGTTAATGTTTAAAAAAAATTGAAATTTAGTGTAATATAGAATAAATCAGAATACTTCAAATATGAATACGGGTTCGAGCCTCAGCTCTGACATCTTGAAAAAAAGAAATATGAAAAAAATATTTCTTTCGGCGACTACCTCTCAGCAGTCTTCTAGCAAAAGCTCTTAGAGGACTTGATTGCCATGAAAAAGCTTCTCAAATCTGTCGTTCGGAGTCGACTTTAAACTATAGGTCCCGGTACTCATGGATAAAAATTTAAAGCTAGGTGGTAACTCTGAAGCAGGGTGATTATGACCAATTATGTAAAATATGAAACCGACTTGGTTATTTTATTAAAAAAAAAAGCGGACCAGCCACGAAATAATAAGGACGCAGCGGAGAGATTAGAACATACATTATACTTGGAATATTAAGAATATTTTAAAGCAATTAAACATTTTAATGATAATTTTAAATTTCTACGTTAGCAATATTGGTTCCGTTTTGTTGTCTTTAACAGTTGGTACAATAATAATACAGGGTGTTTTTTTAGAGGTATAGAACTTCGAATTGAAATAAAACACAAGAAAATCGTTTTAATGTCCATCAATTTGGCTTTATTGGAAGGATAATTTTATGCCATTAATGTTTAAATATGATTTCGGGCATGTGGCCGCCGCGGCTAGCTCGAATAAAGCCAATTCTACAGGTCCAATTTTCAACCACTTTTTCGAGCATATGGGGCCGTATGTTGGCAATAACGCCACGAATATTGGCTTCCAAGTCCCCTAACGTTTCTGGTTTGTTGGCGTAGACGAGCGACTTCACATATCCCCAAAGAAAATAATCCAATGGTGTCAAATCACACGATCTTGGTGGCTAATTGACAGGTCCATTCCGCGAAATTATGCGCTCATCGAATGTTTCCTTCAATAAATCGATTGTGACGTGCGCTGTGTGGCATGTAGCGCCGTCTTGTTGGAACCACAACTCATCCACATTCATGCCATCCAATTCGGGAACAAAATAGTCGGTTATCATGGCTCTATACCGGTCTCCATTAACGGTAACTGACTCTCCAGCATTATTTCGGAAGAAGTATGGCCCAATGACTCCACCAGCCCATAGAGCACACCAAACAGTCAGTTTTTGTGGATGTAATGGCGTCTCAAGGGTCTCATGTGGATTCTCTTCACTCCAAATGCGGCAATTTTGCTTGTTGACGTAGCCATTCAACCAAAAATGAGCCTCATCACTGAACAAAATTTTGCGATGAAAATCAGCATCGAGATCAATCTCATTTTCGGCCTATACACCAAAATCACGACGCATTGCATGGTCTAGCGGCTTTAATTCTTGCACAAGCTGGATCTTGTAAGGTCGCAAGCCAAGATCTTTGCGCAAAATCTTCCATAAAGTTGATGGACAAAGCTCCAATTGCTGTGCACGGTGGCGAATCGATTCATTCGGGTTCTCTTTAACACTTTGCTCTACAGCGGCAATTGTTTCTTCGGTGCGCACTGTTCGACGTCTCTGCGGATGCGTATTATCACATAGAGTAAACGTAGTGCGAAAACGATCCATGGTTGACCGAATTAATTGCCCTGATGGACGATTATGTCGACCATAAAATGGACGGAGCTTGCGGTAAACTTCGCGAACTGAACCATTATTTTCGAAATAAATTTGCACGATTTGCAAGCGTTGTTCTTTTGTCAACCTGTTCATGATGAAATGGCAAACCAAACTAAATATTAATCACTTGACAGGTGACAAAATGGCCGCCAGTTAAAAAAGTGATGCCAATTTAAAGTTCTATACCTCAATAAAAAACACCCTATACTAAGCTATTTAATTTTGTTAAAGTCATACGTTCAGTTCATAATCTTTAATTTTACAACCACATACCGGATTATAGTAACAAATGTGTATGTGGGTGTTTGGTTAAAAATTTATATATGTACTCTATATGTATTCGTGTGTGCTCGATAGGCGAGAAGAATTTAAAAAGAATACAACATTTTGCAGAATTTATTTAGGAATTTAGCATTTTCTCCTTCTCATTTTCTGGTAATCCTGGGGGCAAATTACAACATTCGATATCGAACGAAATTTCTATGTAAATTGTTTTAAAATTGTATGAAATTTCGTTCGATATCGAATGCCGTAATTTGCCCCCTGATTTGATGAAACTACAAATTCGAAAAATCGAAAATAAAAATTAAAATACTCACTATTTTTTTTTTTTTTTATTTAAACCCCTACTAATTGCAGTGCATTGTATAGGAATTTTTGAAAAAGACAGTGCATATACATTTTTTCTTATATTATTATTAAGCGCCTTAGGAAAGAGACAAATTGCTATAAATTGATCATTCAAAGGCCAGTGTTATACCCTTAAATGATCAACAGCAAGTGCCCTATCGTTGCATATTGATTGTAAGATGAATGTCTTCGCTAAGTAGGTGTAGCTGTTATCTGCTACTTCCCAATAGGTGGCGCTTTTCTCTTGATCATTCGCTTTTTTGTTGACACTGGTTAAGGTGGAATAGAGTGGAATATCGGGGAGCGGTTTTTTTTTTCATAAAACCAATACTCAGGGGTAAGTCCCTACTCATGCAGTACATTGTATTGGAGTGTGAAGATGGTTGATAGATAGTTTTTTTTAGATATTTGTATATTATGCGCCTTTCTGTTTGTAAATGGTCGTCTTGGAGGAGGGGGACCTTTTGTTTTTTAAATTAATATTTAAAAAACCCGCAAACTAACTTTTTCATTTTTTCACCTTTGCTGGGATTTGAACCTGGGCCATTTGAGTTTTTATGCGAGCGCTATAACCAATATACCACGCACCCCCCAGATTATTAGATTATTTCTTAAAACTCATAGTTATCAAAACTTACTATAGTTTTATTAACAGCGAATATATACATATAATTTCTATTATTAACAAATAAAGCAGCAATCGAAAATATAAAAATTTGGAAAGAAAATTTCACATTCACAATCCTCCTATAATTCGCAACTGAATCTCATAATTTCTTTGAAACAGTAATTTTAAAAGATACTCATTATTATTTCGACAAATAATTTTTTTGCAGCAGTTAGCAATAGTTCGACTATATTTGTTTTTTTTCAAATTAAATCTAAAAATAGAAAAGAAAATAAAATAAAAAAACCGCAAATAATTTCATGATCTAAAACGTCTTCCCCATGTAAGCTGTAAACCGCTTCTTAATTTTTTTTAAGCCTTAACATACATATCAAATAATACTCACACATCTATATAAAATAATTACTTCTCTTTTTTAGTAGGCCTATTTAATGAAATTTCACCAATTCAAAAGTAAAAAAAAAAAATCAATCAAAAAATCTTATTAACACCACAGACAAAAAAACTAAAGCAGCAACGAAAAGTATAAAAAACGAAGGCCCAAAACTTGAAAAAAAGACAGAGGCCTACAAAAAAAATCAATAAAACTTTCTAAAGTATAAAACAAACTGTAAAAGTAAAAATAAAAAAAAATTACAAAAAAAAAATTTTTTTATAATAAAACTTCATATTCACATCGTTAAAGTATTTTTAAGCCAACATAAGCCCAGCCCAGAGACACACGCAGTAAATTAAAAAAAAAAGAACGTAATACATAATGAAAAAGAAAGAAAAAAAAAAGAATTTTAAATAAAACGCTGCTGGCTTGCTATAAGAAATCTAAATTACCCAAATTCTAAAGGTTGCTCGCCTTAAGACACATAAGGGTACGAATAATTGAAGAGATTTAAAACAAGCATACGTACAGGGTGACAATATAATACAAGTTAGTGAAACTAATAAATTGCCAGTTAATAATCAATTAAATAATTCGTACAACATTGCTCAGAATGATTTGACGGAATCTAATTTATAGCACTACAGTGTGGCCAGAACGGCCAGTGCTGCCGCTAGATCTGAAGCTTTTGTGGTGTCAAAATGGTTGGTTGGCTACTTAATTTTTTTAGTTAGCGGTTCTTAGTGTTTTTTAATAAACAGATTGATGTACTCACCATTTGCTATACAAGGTCTATACGTAACATAAAATCAAATACATAAGTTTTCTTTCTTAACAAACTTTAAAACCATTCACATAGAGTTACAGCCTTATTTGTAATAAACAATTAGCAGATCGTTTTACATAGAGTGGCTAAGTTTGTCATTAATATACGTGGAAGTTTTAACTCAAACGTACAAGGTATTTAATTTTTTAACCCTTAATTGCATGAAATTTTTTTATTTTTCTAAAATAAGCCACTGACAAAATTTATGCACAATTTTAAGAAAAAATATTTAAAAATGTTTTATTATACATATATATCTAAAACTGCAGTCCAATGAGTATAATCTAACGCCGAAATATTTCAGCAGCGAGCAATTGACACTAAAGTTTTTGTAAATTTTTTTCTTTTTCTTCAAAAAAATTTATGATGGAAATTTCTATCACAATGCAATGAAGGGTTAAATTCTTTCATTAGTTATTAAATAGAAGGTATGGAAAGTTTTAATAATATCAGTCTATAGCGCGTGATAATCTTGCCAGTTTTTTGTCCCATATGTTAACGGGTTGCTAACTTTTCATTATACTTACGGCCGTTAGTATATTATCTGTATACTTCATATTAGTGTTGTTTTAGTTGTACAGTCGAATTCGGTTATAAGAAAATTTAAAAAAAAACAGCATTTGTGTTTTTTATAAGCGGAACTTTCCTTTAAAAGGACTTCGGGCAAATGCAAAATTCATAAGTTTAAACGAACACTTACAAATACTATTGAAATAAAAATAAGACAAATCGATAAGTTTAAGAAAAACTCAAATTCTGAGAGTTAACTGACAAATTATAAACAATTTTAGCAATAAATGAACATTCTTGCCATAAAAAATACTTTTGAAAATGCAGGTTGTAGGCACAAAATAAAAAAGAAATGAGCCGGTGCTAAAATTTTTTTGTCGTTGATAAATTCTTAATACAGTAGACGTTCGGAAATTAGAACCACTTTGTTTTTAGGGTGATTCGAATTTTCGAATTATTCTAATTTCTGGACGTTTTTTTTTATTAAAATTTAGGTAAATTTTACCATATAAATATAAAAAGAACTATGTTTTTGTTTTAGTTTATTTATTTTTTCCACGCTGGTTGAGGAACCACTCATAGAGACGACTTTCCATTTTGGGATATTCGGCACTATGTAGAGTCTTACTAGATATGTGTTGGCAACAGCATCCAATATTGATTTCCTATTCGTTTTAATGTAGCGAATAGTTACATTAAAATCCAGCGCTAAATACTTTCCTTGAACGCCTTTGTCAATCTTTTCCAATATCTTCACTTTGTCTTTTAAAGTCAAAGTATTTTTCTTGCGCTTGTTAGGCATTTTAATAGTCCACTTTCTTATTTGACAAACACCAAAAGACTGACTTCTAAACTCAAACAACATTAACAAAATTCGTAAAACATCTACTAAAAGGGGATTTCCTTTTTTGTTTTATTCTTGGTTAAACTATATTGTCAAAATTTTAGTGTTCACAACAAAAAAAGAACAAAAGCTGATTCGAATTTTAGAGCGCTAAATGCAATGAAATTACCGATTCTAATTTCTGGAAATTCGAATTACTGAGAGTTCTAATTTCTGAGCGTCTACTGTACTTGTATTTAAAATTAAGCGGAGTTCTTTTTATACAATTTTGTGCTTTTTAACATAAAATCAATTGCTTTTAAGCGGTTTTTCTTTAAAACGGAGTTAGTAAAATGCCTTTGAATTTAATCGAAAACAAAAGTAAATGCATTTGTTTTGCAATTATCCGATTTTTTTCATTTAAACAGTGTGCTTTTATCCAAATTCGACTGTAAAACAATTGCTATAATTTTGTTGTTATTAGATATCCCTAGACAATTATGTAGAGATGTGTGTATGTATGTTATGAGACTAACTGTCAAATAGGAATGTTTCTTCTTTTAAACATACATACTAACCCTGTGTCAGGGTTACGGCCTTCTCGCAGTACCCATGTTGTGTCCTAATTTTAATCCATGAGTACCGAGACCTACAGTTCCGAACAGTCTATTCCGACCGACAGATTTGAGTAGCTTTTTCATGGCAATTAATTACTCCCAGAGCTTTTGCCAGTAGACTGCTAAGAGGTAGTTGCCGTAAGAAATAATTTTTTCACATTTTTTTTTCAAGATGTCAGAGCTCAGATTTGAACCCGGTGCTATTGCCTTAGTAAGCCAAGTATTTCTTTTAAACGCAATAATTTAATATTCGGCTAAGATAGACGCTCGCTATGTCAAATCTCAAATGTATTTAGCTTTTCTATATTCAAATTTAAGAATTACATTTCTCCTGCACATTTTAGTGTAGTTTTATTTATTTATGCATATGTATGTATATATAAATTACGATGAAGTTTCTTTTATAATTTTTGTTTTTTTTTTTGTATTTAAGGTTATCGAGTAAATTTCTTTATTTTTTTTCTCATACTTTTTTTGTAAAAAGAAAACAGAAAAACAAATAAATTTTCACAAAACCTGTGTTCTTTCGTACAACTTGTGCCTGCAGAAAAATAAGTTTTTAGAGATGACAGCACAACTATTCTTTCTTTGGCAAAATTTTCACGGCTCATTGATTTTAATTCTTTTACTTGAAAAAAAAAAATTATTGTTTTTTTGTGTAAATTTTTTTTAATGTTGTTTGTTACCGTAGTTGCTGTTGCTGTTATTGTTGCTGTTGTTGTTGCATGGCATTATGCATAAACAAAAATTGTTTATCTAAAGAAATAATGAATTAATGAACGAACTTTTCGTTGTGATCTACTTCTTGGGTGAAATTTTTTTCTGTTGATCTTTTCATTCCATTCTGTTTTTCTTCTTTTTTTTCTGATATTTCATAAAGAAAAGGGGAGAGAAAATCAAGCAGTTGTTAAAGTTCTGTTCAATTCTTTTTAATTATATTTCTTAAAAAAAAAAAATATGAAACAAAAGTATGTCTGTCTGTGTATAAGGTATGTGTGCCGTAATACCCTACAATAATAGTGTACTTAAGTTGTATTATTTGCTTACTTTTACATAGTACAGTACATAGACATACATACTCGTATGTGGCTAAAATTTAAGTCAATATTTATGCTGTAATTGGATGTTTTTAAAAGCTTTTAAAGTGCTTCACAAATATTGTCAAATTTTTTTAATCCATTTAACTTCGTTTTTTGTTCAATTTTGTTGCAGTTGCTTGAAAGTTACGAAATTTTTTTATTTTTTTATTTTGGTATGCTTCTTTTATCTAAAATATAGGGCTCGTTCAATGAGCAAATATGTACACTTGATGTAAAGTGTTGTAGATAGGCTTGAAATTAAAAAAATAAAAAACAGAAATTTAAATCTATGCAGAAATTGATTTCAATAATGGAATGTTGGATATTTCTAAAGAAAATGATATGACAAAACAATTTTTTAATGATACCCGTAATTAAAGTGGCAATCAAATTTGTATATATGCTTAACATATTCACCTTTGTAACACAGCAAATACAGTTTTCTTGTATGAGTATTCATGTATTCATACAAGAGGTGTTACAGTATTATGTCAATCAGAAGATCTCTTTTGTTCAACCCTTAAATTATCTAGGGTTCCTACTTCAACTTTGTAGCCCTCATAAATTACAGTACTATTGTCTGAAAGT
This sequence comes from Metopia argyrocephala, assembly GCA_963576795.1. Lineage (NCBI taxonomy): Eukaryota > Metazoa > Arthropoda > Insecta > Diptera > Sarcophagidae > Metopia > Metopia argyrocephala. The sequence goes on from OY756208.1 coordinate 3,591,719, forward strand.
GTTAGTTTACGTTGATCGAAAGATATGTATATTAAACAGCTCTCAACTAGTGAAGTTTCATCGCTCTGATAAACTTCAAAATGACGGTCGTTATTCGATAATCTCCAGCTGTATTTTCTACTATGCACCAATCCTGCAAAAATTATCAGTGCGTGTTCTGATGACTAATTGCCTTGTCATAGAATCTGCACAAACTACTTGAAACGATTCTTAGTTTATTTGAATCTGTATTGAGTCTGCAGTGCTAGCAGGTTCGTTAACATCATTTTTCGTTAGGAAATTTAACACAATCTAACATTTGTTAGACCGAAGAAGTATAACTACCAGAGTAGGAAAATAAACGAAACTGAACGTTTGATCTCATTTTGTTGTGTTCTTTACAATGAGTAAAACAAAAATAAAACAGAAACAGTCAGAACGATCGTCCCATTTAATTTTGTATATTGGTTTTGTTTTGAGTACTACAAATACACTAACTCAAATGTGCGTAGGTGCAACAAAAAAATTAAGGAGAAGAAAAAGGAAAGAAGAAGAGAAAAAGAAAAGAAGAAGAGAAAAAAGAGCAAATTATACGCATGTAACGGAATAACAAAGTATTTGTTTTGGTTTTGCTCTTGTATAATACCATTTAAAAAATTTTGAAAAGTGTATGACGTTACGACAAGTTTGCGTAATGTTTTGTTTGTCTGCCCACTCTGATAACTACCTCTCCTTGTTCACATTTTTCGATAATATACCCTTGAAACTCATCTTCTCATTCCCATTCCAGCAAATGGTTATGACCTCACCAATGGTATCTGATCCATGACCCTTCTATTGCTGGCTCAGTTTTACCAGGTGTTTAAATACCAATTTCGTGTCAATTTCATAGAAGTTAATTGCTTGAATGGCAGCCAGATGGCAACGGTATTGCTATCTTCTGCACTTTGTAGCTTTTGTTCATGTTGAATTACGCATAACTTTCTACTGCAAGTTTCACCATCTCTTTGCCGCCTTCAGTCTTAGACGCCTTCTTTCACTGTTAGAGCATGCAGACTCCATTCAAATTCATTACCCAGTATACTCCTAAATGGTTTCTTAAAGTCATAGATTCCCGGTCCACTTCAAGGCACAGCTAAAGAATGAGTTGACAACCAATCGTCTGGCCAGGTCATCATACCTTCTTAAAAGTTCTGAGTTCAATCTTTCTCCCATAATCGTAATCGCAGTCTCTATAATAAGTAATGCAGCTGTAAGACAAGTCCCCATCGCCTCTGTTATACTCAAGCACGCCAGTCGCTAAACCATATTCAGCTCTGGTCGGGTTGTACACCGACTCGTCCATTTTGCACAAACTAAGCTTCATATGTTACAATTGGTCTGACAATAATGGTATATGTACATCCAATACAATGTCTTTCAGCAAATTTTTCCCGCAAACCATCTGCATACCATGAGAAATTCTCTGGCCCTTTTTGAAGCGCTCGCTATATAAGACTCTCACGTTAGTTTACTATCCAATGTTATTTCTATATATTTAAGCTCTTTACTCTGCAAAATTTCCTGACCTGAGGACATATTCAGACCAGTTTATATGCACCATCTAGATATTTTTGTAGAAAAGAAAACGTCTTGACTGTGCAAGATTAGAAACATAGAAGGTAGTGATGAAGCCTCAGTGAGAATGAAACAATATGTAACATTTGTTTACATAAAGTATGATGTTTCAGGATGAAAACTATCCAATAATTTCAATTTCATTTGCCTATTTCTACCCAAATTTTAAGTATTTTAACAATTGAAACTTTGTATTTGTAAATAATTTACAAGCTCTAATTTTATTTGTATTATTTTTACGTGATTATATGAAATCTATTTGTACTTCTTTAATTTTGTTCAATATAATTTGTTGAAAATATAAAAACTATACCTAAGAAAAGCCAACAAATTAAAGTAAAATTTGAATACTTACCGAGAGTAGCAAACAACAGATACACTACCAGAATTACCACCGTCAGCAGCACTAGCAGCAACAGAAGCAGCAGTAGAAGTAGTAACAGTAGTAACAGCAACATAAAAATCCACATTACCAGCTTACAAAGCAAAACACAAGTAGGTGAAATGTCATTGAACTCGCAGCTGAAGTCGACTTATTTATTTATTTATTTTTTTTTTTTTCTTTTTTCTCTTTTTTTTAAAGTTAATGTCGCACAGTAGCGTTTTAACATTTTCATCGTAGACGCCTTGGCGCAGTCGTAGTGCCACAAACAGAACAGAAATTCCAAAAGTAATGTCTTAAGCCAAGCAACAGAATCAGAAATCGAGCCAGTCAACGATTAAAGCCAACATCAGCCTCAAGCTGAAAACATTAACAGCAACTGTTGCTGAAATTAAAATAAAAAAACAAAAAATTGTAAAATATAACTCAAATAATGAAAGCCAACATGATTCAAAACAAAAATGTTTTAATTTAAGCAGTTGAAATGTAATTGCCAAGAATTTACAACTGAAACTGCAACAATTGACTACTCCCTTAAAAGAAATTCAAAACATCAGTAGACCTACAATCTACCAACAATCCGATCAGGGGGGGGGGGGGGGGGGGGAAAGAATATGAGTGCTATTGGTTGCATGTAATCATTTTTAAACATGTAACTTAAAGACGCCTGATATTGTTGCCAATTTCTATACAAGTTCTTGCTGTTGTTTGGTATTTGGTAATGCTGGCCCTAAATTATCATTGCAAAGGATGAAATTTTATTTTAAACTCCTTTTCTTTCGTTTTTTTCATTTTATTATTTTCATTCATTTTACATTTACAATTTATTTGCTTTTTTTGAACGCACGTTAGCCTATAAAAAACACTGTGTATGAGTGTTGCACATGCACTTTAAATTTAAAATAAAACAAGAAAAATAAACAAAACAAAATTATTATATGTTGATATGCACTTTTTTTTAATGTGTGCTTGGGGAAGTACGAGTATGTAAGAGAGTGTTAAGCATAAGCGTGTGCAATGCATGGACGTTTAAGAGAGAGAGTGAATGCCAGTTTCTTGTGTTATGTGTTGGTGTGTATTGGTGTGTGTTTTGTTTATGCTACACTTGGGTTCAATGCACTCAATTTGGCATACATTTGACAATTTTATTTTTATTTGTTTATTTACATTTTTTGTTTTCTTTTTGTTATTGTTATTCATTTTGCATTTAGCTTTTTATTTTACATGCAGTTGGATTTGTTGGTTGGTTTCTTTACTTTTCAAGATGATAATAATGGTTGTTGTAGACATTTTTTTTATTCTCTCTATCTCTCTCTTTCTCTCACTACCAGTTGGAGTTGTTTACATTGTGCTTTTTTCTTTACTTATTAATGTTGTAAAGTTTTACTTTAAATTTTTATTGTTTTTATGTGTTTGCAGTTGAACATTTTATGCTAAAAATGGAAGAAAAATGAGAGCGGAAACATAAAAACCTGTGCGTTTAAAAGGTGAAAATATCGCATCACACATCAAATAGATCATTACAATTAAAATTATTTTGCAACAAGAAAAAAAAAACACAAACACACACACAGACACAGACAAACAACTATACCAACAACAAAAAATAAAGATCAACAAAAAATATAAAAAGGTTTTAACAAATGTCATGTTCATGTCTAAGATAAACATTTCCTGTTTTGTAACAGGAAATCGTACAGTACATTGTCATGATATAATCAGCTTGGCATCCTTTAAATTTAATTTCAATTTTTTTAGAAAAGATTCTTGTTTTTTTTAATAGACAAAAGTGGCATTAAACTTCTACAACATACAAGTGGGTAATTCTAGCAAAAGGTCAACCAAAGGTGAAAAATGAAAAGTACTCGAACAAAATTTTTTTTTTTCTTATAACCGAAATATAAAACTTAACAATCTTTATCTGATCCTTTTTATATTTTATAAAAAAATAATTGCTTAATAGTGGAAAAATATTTTAAATAATATTATTTGCTTTTTTTATTGTCTTTAGATTCTCCACTAAAAATTATCCTTTGCATTAGCAAAAGAAAGGGAGAGCGAAATTATAATAACAGACGTTTTTTTAGTTTGTTTTCACTTACATCTTAATGTTGCGTACGAGAAATATCACATTCGTAGCCAAAAATCATTATTGATTGTGGTTTTGTTTTTAAGTGAACTTCGCGTAATCTTTCAGAATTGGAACACACTTACTTTAAATAAAATATTCCATAAATTTTATTTACATTTTAAATGTGTCACATTCGCCGCCGTAAGTTTCTTAATGGGTCGAATTTAATGTGCGAAAGGCGTAATGTTCTCGTCATCTGTGACTATGGGTAACGTAAGCCGAAGCTGTTAATGTTCTAGACATGAAAATTAATTGTGATGTTCATTGGAATGATTCCCTATTTCGAATGTCGAAAGAAGCATTCAAGTGCCTCGGTTATTTAAAACGGTGCAAAAAATACTTCACTTCATCTGGCCTTTTTAATATTTAAAGGATCTTTATACGACCCAAGATGGAATACACCTCTAATGCATGGGTCGGTGCTTCAAAGTTTATTTAGGGGCTTCTCGGCCGCGTGCATTAAATGTCTAATGTGCTTATAAACAACGCTGGGGAATCCAACTCTATCGATTCGTTGGTGCATCGGCGCAATGTAATGTTTGTTTTACTGTTCTATCAGTACTAACAGGCCGGTGCTTCAAAGCCTATTTTGGGGCTGATCGACCGCCTACAGGAAAGGGCGAAAGTACTTATCAATGACGGTAGGGTATACAACTCTATCGATTCATTGGAGAATCGGTGCTATGTAGCGAGCGTTTCACTTTTCTATCGGTATTACCATGAGAGGTGCTCTCATGAAATAAGACTATTCACATATTCTAACGTACTACCCGTCCCTCTTTTAGAAAACATTCCTTCGTAGTTGTTTGTTGAGTGAATCGCACAGTGCTCTGTATGGACAACTCGTTTATTGTACTTTTTCCTGTCAATTACGATGTCAATGAGGCTAAATCAAATGTTCACAAAAGCTTTCTTTCCCCTTTCCAATAAAATATTTTCCTAGAACAGCACAATGTACTACCTGAGTGAGAGGTCATCCTCTGAGTTCTGGCCTCAAATACAAAAGATTTGTTTTTATTCAAAACATTGCCACATGTATTGAGAAATTGGACCGTTTTGTGTTACTAAACTGAATATCTTGACACAGGAATTGGCATTTGAAATGAAGCTAAAGGCTTGACTGTTTTATTTTAAATTTTTTAATCAAGTAAAAAGAATTTTATTACAGCCAAAAAGGCTTATTTATTATTGGCAACCGTTTTTTCAGTTTTTTAATTTATAAAACTTATATTTTCGATTTTTTTAATTTTTTAATTTTTTTATTTTTTGTTTGTTTTTTCGTCTCCACTTTAATGACTTAATTTGATTATTGCCAAACATTTAAAAATTTATATATATAGATTTTTTTAACACTACACTTGGTTATGTGACTTTTTCTTTAGCTGTTGGTGTTGAAGTCATTTATTTAAACGGTTTTCTTGGCTCTTACTAAATTAAATACCAAAAACAACAACAAAAAGTCTTTAAAGCATCTTAAAAATAATAAAATCCAACAACAAAAATAAGGTGTGTAAAGGCGTGGAATTTTTTGGGCTTGTATTATACAATTTTTTATTACTATTATTTAAATATATATAAATATGTATATATATTGCATTATATATGTACAATGTACATATGTGTTGTATGTTTGTATGTACATTTTGATTGTTGTAAAAATTTTTGTAATAAATGACACTGCATAATATGTTTTTGATTGAAATCGTTATAAAAATGCAAATTATAAGCGTTAAAGTGTATTTTTATTTAAATCATTTATAAACGAAAATATAGACAAATTGAACAAAAATTACAATAAAAACTGCATTTTATTATGAAGGCATGATAAAATGTTTGAATTAAAATTAAAATAAGAAAAAGAAAAATTTGTTTTATTTTTTAGTTAAAAGCAAGCATTTCATTAACATTTTAATTTATTAACGTTTTTAATTTACTATAGAAGGTATAATATAGTTATACATACATACATATATACTATACTTTTATATGTATGTCACATATGTGCATATGAATGTATGTGGTTTAATTTAAATTGCCATACAGATTCGTATTTAATTGTTCTTTGAAGAATATTAATTAAAAGTTTCTTTAAACCATTTTTCATTTTCCCTTTTTAGCTGCTATCTGTATAACAGGAGATGACTCCTGTGCATTATCAATGTTTTATGCTGATCAATGTTGCCAATTTAGGATTTTCTATGTAAAAGGCAAAGCATTACTTGACCTTGGCGTATTGCTGAATCCTAAATTAACCCACACCCTTTTAACCCACATATACTTAACTCACAAATTTTAAATGAGACAAAAAGAGTATTGGGATATATTAAGTACTGGAGAAAGAAGTTTAAAGCTCCCTATAATAAATTAAATAAAATTGAATCTGTACAAAAACAGTTTCTCCTTTTTATGCTAAAGACTCGAGTTCCAGCCCCAGGAAAAGTGATCAATTTTTTTTTTTATTAATTTTATTTCGTCAGAAACGATTTAATTAGATCAAAGTTAAATTCTATAAAGAATTTAGTTTTTGCAAATAAATTTTTTTGATAATTAAAGGAGAAAATGATGTCCGTGAACGAATAGTACACTAGCCAAACTGAACAATTGTTTTCGACTCCAGCTACGGCAGTCTCATCAGAGTTCTTTGTGTTCTAAGCATTTTCAAAGCCCAACATCAACTATTTAACTTTTTTTTGTTTAAAATCTTCAGTAAAATCTTAATATAGTTTTACCACCTTACAAAAGCTGTCTACCACTTATCAAACTTTCTACTCTAAAAAGCAGAAAAGCTTCTCTAAGCATATTCTTTGTTAATAATTTATAATTTCTACTCGTCTGACTAGATATTGCGGTTCTCATATATTTTTTTCTTAGGAGACCAGTACTCAGGGGATGACCCCTACTCAGGCTGTTAGTGTTAGGAAAACACATATATTGTGAGGAGGAGTGAATAAGGAATAGTGTTTGTGTACATTTGATTGGAACTTGTTCATGTCGTAATTGCCAGAAATAACATTAGTGAGAAGATTGTGCCATAAACAAACAGAGCGGCTAAAGAACGAATTCTCCGAATAACGCATTATGGGATTTCTTGGACACTTAACTTCAATAGGATCTACTCTGTGAGAAGTACGAGTTGTGCGTTCGATAGAACAGTAAAAAAAAACACCACATTGCGCCGATGCACCAACGAATCGATAGAGTTGGATTCCCTAGAGCTGTTTATAAGCACATTCGACCTTTCATGTACGCGGCCGACAAGCTCCTAAATAAACTTTCAAGTAACGCCTTGTATTCCACCTTGGGTCGGATGAAGATCTTTTAAATATTAAGAAGGTCAGTTGGACTGAAGTATTTCTTACACCGTTTTAAATAACCGAGGCACTTGCTTCTGTCAACACTCGAAAAATGTTTCCCACGAACATCACAGTTAATTCTTATGTCCTGAGAATCAAGAGTGACCGCCTCTTCAATATTTTCATTAACCATAGTCATTGCAATACTTTCTTTCAAATTACACAAATTTTAATCCAGTCCGGGGATTTTTTGTTTTCTTAGTGACTACTCTTTAAACTGCAACACTCTTAGAAAAATTAACTTTTTAAATATCTGAATTAGAAATTTTTTTAAATACATATATAGAATAAATTGTATTACATAACCTTTAACTATTTATATATTCCATTTCCTGATTTAAAACCAACAAGAAACAACGAATCTGTAATAAATTTTCTGAATTCCATATAGGAATCACAATTCGATTTTTTTTTTTTTTTTTTTTTTTTGTAAATGTATTCTGTAATTTTTCTATAATCTTTGGATTCTGAAACTGATATTCTTATGAGAATTAACTTCTGTTAAGCAATATTTACATATAACAGTAGTAAAATTGAACTAGTTTGAAATTATTTCATATTCTTGTTTTAGTTTTTGATCATTTGGTAAACCTTTGCAAATGCCAATATGACGGCTCGTCGCTAAGACTGAATAGCTCTCACTTCGCTGAAGATCTTTCTGAAGATCTTAAAAAAGCAAGAGAGTCTGATTAACTGAAAGCCAGCTTGTTTTATTTCTTATATATTTTTATAATTTTTTTTTAGTAATTTTTAGCATGTTTTTTTAACACTGGTCACAATGTGACTGGAGGAATTATATGTAAAAGAGACCTCGCTTTAATTTCAACCCCAAGCGCTAGATAACACAAAAGTGTAAAAATATAAAAATATAAGAGTTATGGTTGTGATATGTTTAAATTAATTATCCAACAGAAGTCGGTCTTCCATTTTATCCTTCTTGAGGCGACTCAGTGATCTTCAATTTTGATCCCAACGAGAAACTAGGCATATATCCTTTTTCCACAGGCTTCATGATTTGCCCCATGAATTCGTTTTATGAACTTTGCAATATGAGGAATTGTATCCTATAAATGTATTTCATGCAACACTATTCCACTACCAAGAAATAAAACAAAAACAAAACATACTTGTACGAATCAAATGAAAAACAAAAAGGATTATAATGGAGAACTAAAAAAGGTAGAGGGTCTTGTAATATGGTGTGGCTGACCACAAAAATAAGTGAACAACCGAAAATATTAGAAAACTTCGAGGAACAATTAAGTAGTATTTCACATACAAAGCCTTAATAACATGACTCACAATAGGCGAAAAGAAAATAATTAAAATAAATTGAGTGAAAATATCTTTTGGAAAAATAACAAAATATGTCCTCTTCTATGACATTCCCTCTAAACAAAATTTTTAATTACGAACACAATCAAACACTTAACACAGCAACTCTATAAAATACGAAGTCAAATAAAAATTTCGTTAAACAAGAAAGCATTTTTTAACATTTACAGCCATTTAGCTGAAAAACGACCGCCTCAAATGACGATCCCAATGAAATAAACTGAAAAAGTTTCGTATACGAACTTAAACTATCTAAACACCAGCCCCCCAAAAACAAGCTCAAGAGAGAAGTGATAGCATTAAAATTAACTCTAAAATTAAATGAGTTAAATACAGTGCGAGAGAGAAATACATTGCAACTACAACCAAAAACAAGTTACAACATGTCTTAACTTGAAATTTAACTCGAACTTGAGCGAAACCTTTCAAATGAAACTCTCTTAAGAATTAGTCTTCGAACTCAATTAGTAAGAGACACACAAACTCTTTCCAATTTACTCTCTTTGATTTCCTAAACGACTTTGAAAAATTAAAAAAAATACAACAAAAAATATTCTCTGTTTACAAACAAACCAATGTGGCGCTCAGAATAAAAAGTAAATTTTAAGCTGTAAAAACTTTAGTCAACAAAGCCGGCTTTTTTTAACGTTTTATTGTGTTCGTTGTTGGTATTGTTGTTGCAACCGAATAGCATTAATATTACGCTAATACTCTCTTAGTTGTAGCATTTTTTTTTCTTTCTTGTTTTGTTTGTTTTTGTTTTTATTATGTGTTTCTTTTTCATTGTACGCGATCATGGTGGGGTCGTTGAACTTTTTAAATCAAAGCCCAAACGATTTGACCCATATTTTCATTATGAAAGTGGAACACTGGGGTGACAGCTGATCGGAAATGATTGTTTATGTGTTTGAAAGAGTGCATACGCGAGTGTGTGTAAGCGTATATGAGTGTCGATTAGAGTTTGGTTTGGTAGTTTTTTTTTATTAAGTTTTTATGACGGAGGCTCTTAACGATGATGATGACAATAATAATGATGAAGAAATGATAATATTTTTCACACACACACACACACAAACACACATGCATATTCTTAGTAAGTGGTTAAGGAAAGTAAGCAGAGTTTAAACGTGTTTTCTTTTTGTGAATGGCTGGCAGATTTAGTGACTGTTGACTGACTGTCTGACTGTGTTAGTTTGTTATTGTTTTTGCTGTTGCTGTTGCTATATTACATGCCATGAATGATGCTTAAATTTTTACTTTATGGTATCAATGTTTCCACGATATTGGTAAAGAAGATAACAACAAGCATACTAATGAAATTCAAATGTGTGTTGATTGTGTTTTTCTTTTTTATTTTTAATAGAAAATTATTACCATCAGTTGGGTATTATTTCGCAGTCAATTACACATTGACTTTGTTATTTGCTGAGGTATTTATTTAAATTTTATTTCCTTTTAATCGCCACCGTAATAGTAAGTTAGTACATATGTATGAATGTATGTACATATAAATTAAAATTAAAGTTAAATTTTATCTTTTAAAAATAAATGCATGCTATATTTTTTGATCTTTACAAATAAAATTAAATAATTATTTAGACAGGTTTTTTAACAAACAAACAAAATCGACATTTCGCTTCTATTTTGCGTATCCTTATCAAATTTTATTTGAAAATATTGATTAAAAGATTTTTCTGTAAAAATAAAAAAGAAATTATATAAACCTATACATTAAGAATAAAATTTTTGCATATAAATTTATAAATACAGCAGCTGGAGTTTAAATAATAAGGTAAATTAAAAAAAAATATTTATACATACATATATACATATGTATGTACATAGTATGTATGTGTAAATATATAGCCAGTATTGTCATATAAATTTGTAACAGACATTTTTTTTTTAATTTTTCGATAAATTAAATGTTAAGTGTAAAATTTTAGTATTAAATTTATATATAAAATTTCCTAGTGAAACACACAACGCCGATCTCTTTTTATTTTTCATTTTTATTTTGCTACTGCGTTTTTAATTAATAAGAAATGAATACTTCAAATAATTTTAATCTCCCTGAAGATGCTATACACGTATTAAGAGAAGCGACATATTCAAAATTAAATTTAAAAAACAAAAAATATTTTTCGCCTTATTGGCAATTACATTCAATATAATATGAAATGTATGATTTTGGGGATACATTTAAAAAAATATATTCTATAAAAAAAACCTCAAAGTGAAACTAATTTCAAGGAAAATATGTTTTTGGAATAAAAAGTAACACAAAACATCATAATTAACCCCGTCCAACTAAGAAGTTGGCAGCAAAATGGTTAACAATGCTCTATACCAGGGGTGACCAACCTTTTTAATCAGCGGGCCACTTTAAATTTTAACATTTTTTGGCGGGCCGCACATAAATACTAATAATTTACAAAACTCTATTTATAATCAAAATTAGAATAAAAAAATATAAAATTTAAGAAAGAGTAAAAATTTTTTAATGCCAAAAAAAAAAGTATTTGCTTGAAATTTTTAATGAGAAATTTGGCACTGTTTTTTCGATACAACCTGACCAATATCAGTCGGAATTGATGACGTAGGTACACATACACAAGTTTCTAATCGTGCATTACTCAGTCTTGATCGGTGGTAATTGGTCGGTGGTCGGATTTATAAACATTCTCGATGTTTACTGAGAGAAATACATTTTTTACATCAGTATTATTCTGCATGTCCATCACTTTCCTTTGAAAGTCTTCGGGAACTGTATCCACATCGATAATTAATGGTTAGGAAAACATTTTCATGGAAACTGCTGTCTTTTTAGTTTCTTCGTAATTAAAATTCGTTGATTAATGTGTCTATATATTATGTGTATTTTTGAGAAGCAGCAACATTTGTTTGGCGGGCCGCATAAATATGTTGAAAGAGCCGCAAGCGGCCCGCGGGCCGCGTGTTGCTCATCCCTGCTCTATACTTGATAAGATTACAAAAACTCATTGTACGAGTATGAAAAATAATTTAAAAAAATGCTGATTTGATTAGTAATTGTCTTTTTCAAAGTTTATTCTTTTGATTTCAATCACCAAATTACACCTCTCAGAGAACCTAATGGATATTTTACCTACTGCCCTGCTAGCATTTGGAAGATTGTTGCTGCAAAAACCACCTTGCTGTGTCTATTTCGAGTAGATTTGATGATCATAAAATGACGTTCTAAAAGTATGCCGAGAATGAGTCATCCAGTGGCGTAATGGGTAGAGAGCGAGGGTTGTGGGTTTGATTCCCACAAGAGGCCTGCGGGACTATACCGAGCTTATGGCCTTAGTTACTCCGCTCGTAATTATGAATTAGAATATATTTTAATATTGTATATAATAAAATATAATTATTAATGTGTTTAAATTAGTTTTTATTTTGTTTGATGGCCTCTAGGCTGCTTTTTTTGAATTGTGCTCAATTATTTATTATGATTTAAGCAGATAATTGATTAAATTCTGACTGCAAAGAATAATAGAATAAATCAAATAAAGAATTTATTTGAGACCAATATTCAGGGATACAGTTCATTGTATTGTAAATTTGGAAAAGGACAGTTCACATATATTTTTTCTTATATTTATTATTATTATTAAGCGCCTTAGGAATGAGACAAATTGCTGTGAATTGATCATTCAAAAGTCAGTTTTATACCTTCACTCTTGAATGATCAACAGCAATTGCCAGATCGTTGCATGTTGATTGTGTGGTGAGTGCCCTCGCTAAGTAGGTTTAGCTGTTATCTGCTACTTCACAATAGGTGGCGCTTTTCTTCTTATCATTCGTTTTTTGTTGACATTGGTTAAAGTGGAATAGAGTGGAACATCGGGGAGCGATTTCTTTATAAATGGTCTTCTTTGAGGGGGGTGGGGAGGAACTTCTTATTTTTAAATTATAATTTTGAAAAAAACCGCATACTAACTTTTTTCATTTTTCTCCTTTGCTGGGCTTTGAACCTGGACCGTTGGAGTTTTTGTGCGAAATTAAAAAAAAAAAAATTAATGAATTGTTATCCAAACAATGGAAATTATTTCTAATCTCCATTCTGAATGTTAATAAAATAAAGATTTGGCTAAAGATATCAAATAAGCGATAAAATAAACTCAGCCATTCAATTGCTTGTTATATTATAGAAAATCTACTGAAAAAGTGTAATATGAGACTAATTACTTACTCGAAAAAGAATCACTAATATCGTAATGTAAATATCATGCGAAAATGGTTAAAAATAACTCAAAACTAACCAGAAATATGATTCAAAAGGGAATAATAAAAAAGAGCCATCTGTAGGCACAATATTCTCTCGACAAGGTAACTTTTATAATCAGAAAACAGGCGCATATTCTCGGTATTTCTTATCGTAAAAGACACATGTTTCATATTATGTACGTGTATGTAACATATACCTACATATTGTATATCGTTACTTAAAATGTAATAAGGTATAGATAGCAAAACTATAATTTTACAGGAGAAACAACAAACTTTTTAAAAAGCAATGCTTTTACATTGAAAATTAATCAACATTATAATATTCGGATTAATGACATTCCTATACTAAATAATCAATCGAAAACTCGATTTTGAATTTCATTTCATTTCAGCTAACGATATGCATGTATTTCGAATATATATTTTATTACTAAATTGATATTATTTGTTTTTATGCCACTTTTTATAATTTTCTACAATATTCAGTCTAATAAATTTACTAACAAAGATTTGATGACACTCTCGTTTATTTAAACAGTAAATGACCTACAAACTGTTTGTTTGTCTGATACTCTTTGCCGTTGACTACCAAAAAGAAAATTCTAAAAAATTAACACGAAAAAGAAAACGTTCGTCTGAACATGATAAATTGGCCATGGATGTAAAAAAAACGTGCTCTATAAATAGCGAATATCAAATACACCGTAAGAAAATATTTCCAATAATAGAAAATAAATAAATAAAAATAACAACAATTATAAAATATTTCATATCGTTTGGTTTTATACTATACGTTTACAATTGAAATAAATTCAACTAATTTTTTGGAATTCTAAGGCCCATCATTACAACTAGCTGATAGTTAAAGCTAGAATGTTATCTTAAAGATATATTTTGCGTTTTGTTATTGCAAGTAAACTTTAATCTAAAAGTCACCCATAAAGTTATTGGGAAGATTGTCGTGCTTTTAACTTTTAACGTTAGGTTTAAACATGGTGAAATTACTTACAAGGTGGTGTTGCCAACCCAGCTGGGTTTTTTTTTTTGGTCATACCGGTCCTGTCAAAAGTTTTGTTTATATTTATGTTTTGTTTAAAAAACAAAAACAAATTCCCTGTTGTTTTTGTACTATATTCACCTGCCACCACCTTGTAAGTAATTTCACCATGGGTTTAAACGTTTGGGATTGCCATATTTGCTTGAGCTTGCCATATTTTTTTTAAATTTTTGTTTGTTTATTTATTTATATAAACATGTGTCTTGTTGCCACTTGGTGTCTCTAAAACTTCAAGAAGTCCATCCACAAAAATCAGTTCCCGGACATTCCAAAAAAAAAAAAAAGGCATTTTCATTAAAAACGAATGATCAGGAGAAAAAGCGCCACTTACTGGAAAGTAGTACATAACAGCAACCCGCACAGCGGTCAACATCGACAGATGGAGCAATTGCTGTTGATCATTCAAAGGTGAGGGTATAACACTGACATTTGTATAATCAAATTGACAGAAATTTGTCTCATTCCTAAGGCGGTTAAAAGGAAGAAACTCTGTCATTACAAAATTCCAGTACAATGCACAGCATGAGTAAGGGTTTACTCCCCTGAGTACTGGTCTCAGTAAAAAAAAAGTAATCGGTTCTTGTTCTGGTATTGCCGTATTTTAAAAAGTATAACTTTTATTTTAAAGGTAACTTGTAATAATGAAAAACAATAAAAAGTCACTTTATTCCTCCCATTAATGAAGGTTCACTTCTACTAATAATGGGCCTAAGACTTTATTTATTATTAAAAAAAAGGAAAACTTTTTCTTTTCTACAGTGTTTTCTTAAATCATGTTCTTGTGAAATTTATTTTTTACAAATTGGCGAAAGTTTAGTTTAAATTTATTTTTAATGTTTTTTATCTTTTTTGTTAGGAATAATAATATTTCTATATATACAATACAGTTAAAGAATTATTTGAACACAAAACAAATAAGAAAATTTAAATTAAATTGAAATCGATCTGTCATAGTTTGTCTGATACCCTATAAAGTAGACTGTTCTTATATGAGTATAAAAAAAAACGAGGACCTTAGAAGACTAGTGGTTAGTGTGCTAATTTGTCAGTGGGTTCGTTTCCTACTAGAGACTGTGGCCTGTTTCAGTATACCGTGTTTAATTATTTTCGTCATCTCGCCTGCAATAAGTTAGAATTTAATTTATGGCATTATTTTGTTATATAAAATTTTATAATAAAACAAATTTATAAAAAATTGTCTATTAAATCTAGATCGACAATAATGATATCTTCTACAAATTTGAGGTTATGAAGTAAATTCGCTGTGAAATGATGAAATGTCAAGAAGTGATCTGTCATGCTTTGACATTTATTTTGTAAAAAGTTAAGAAATTGTAACTATGGAATGCTCAACTACCATTGTTTTCGTCGAACTTTTATGAATTGGCTGTTTGAAAAACTGAACGAAAAAAACTATATTTTCAACACAATCATCTTTAGTGATGATAATCTCGACCATGATAATCGATTTTTTGTGGTCGCAAATGGCTAATGTCGACATCAGTGTTATTGCATAAGAATTTTTTTTTTTCGTTCTTGCGACTTAACGCCGCTCGATTATTTTCTCACAAGCAACTGACGGTCTGAAAGATGAAATTCGGCGCTGCATTGTTTCAAAATGTGGTTCAAAATTTTGTGAAAGTAGAGTACGTCTGCCCACAAGCTATAGGTGGACATTTGCCAAACATCATATTCCATTATTAATTTCCATTTTTTTATTTTGCATTGGTACCCATAAAATTGAATTTATCAAAAAAATTTGTTTTTAAGCCAATTTCTTCCTTATGTCAGCTTGGTGGTTTTATAAATAAGTTTTTAACAAAACTAGACAGGTTTTGAATAATACAGTAGTAAATATTACAATTCGTTAATTTTGTGTGAAACATGGCTTGTCTACACACCAATTTTAATGTTAAAAGAATCATTTAGCCAAAGACTTTAGCCAAAAAACAATAAAATCATAGATTTTAGACATAAATAATTATTTTACTGGAATAGAATTTAGTTCGAAGGAAACTGGTAAAGTTAATGAAGAGTGTTACTAATAAGGTATAGGGTACTTAAAGAAAAAGAACAAAATTTCTTAAAAATATTTGTACTCTTAAGTTACAAATTGCAGCCAAACTGGCTTCCACCAACGTATTCATACGATATCCAGTTCCTAAGAACAACAATTCTAATGATCATATTCAAAAAATTACTGAACACAAATAGAGTAGTTGGTATAATTTATTAAACAGCAGCATGCAGAGTTGATTATTATTCATACATTTTTTAAGGATTTACTAATGTCTTGATTCGATGATATAATTTTTTTCTTAATTATTTTCTAAATTAGTTAATTTTTAATAGCAGTAGAACAATCCTACTTAAAATTATGAGACAATGAAATTGTCCAAAATTTGTGCCAACGTAAGTAGTACCAAAAGTTCATGATCTTGATCGCTAAAAAGTGAACATATTATTTAATTGGTTTGAAAGGTTTAAAAAATAATCAATATTCGAGTGTGAAATCATTTTCAAAACTAATTTTATGATATGCATTTATAAGCCATAATTACGCAAAGTATTATTGTAAATAACAGTGAACTGATTGGTAAAGGTCAGATCTGAGACATATCAAGGGCAAATAAACCCTTTATAGGTCTTTAATATTTTTAATGAATACAGCAGTAAGCAAATAGGCAGCCCACAAACTGAGGAACGGACAAAGATTTAAATATAAATATAATTAAGGGAAGAGTAGATGCAAAAATAGATAGCAGATAGATGAAAAAGCAACGGATGTTAATTTATGCCAAAGGGAACTTGGAGGAGGAGATATAAACATAATAATCTAGAACGAAATTGAAAAAGGGTAGGTACACAATGCAGTAGTACAGACATAACAGATAGACAATGTGTTGTCAGCAGCATGACACACACACAGCTGATATTTATTCATATGTCGATTAAAAGAATAAAAATCGTAGAAGAATTTTTTATAGCTCTGTTTGAATTTGTTTTTTTTTTCTTGTTAAGTTTTATTAAATGTTTGCATAAATTTCATAGATACTCATGGATTACTATATTTCTTCTAATATATTTTTTTTTCTTATTCCATTAGAATGTATAAAATATTTTCGTTTTTTTTTTATTTTTCTTTGCTAAAATTAGTGGAATAACAACTATTTGAAGTACAACATTCATTATGAGCTGGTTACCATTTTTGTTTAACAAGCTAAACTCAGCATGTTAAAGTCAACAATTTCAAATATTGACTGGGAAAGCACAAATATACTACCATAACATCATTAATATCAGACTAGAACTAGAGAAGAAGTTGGAAGAGTTTGTGGCAGCCATAAATAGCATTGCCAACAAATTATGTTGCTACAGTTTTGTTTCTTTTTTTGCCTTATTTTGGCTCAAATAAATCATCAAATCAGACGAAATGAACAGCATTTTAGTATTTCTATATCAGTGTTGGATTTTTGTATCTTTTTATGTCAATTTTGTGTCTACTGAAGAGAGAGAGAGAGTGTAGCCGAATTATGTGTCTCCTGTCTGTTGCCGTTCATGTTCTTAATTTTCTTATTTATTTTTTTTTTTATCGTTAAACAAAAATTGCTTTCCATTAGTGTTGCAAATATCGTTTGCTATACTTAAAAAAAAACAAAATGCTGGAATTTATTTGTTTGTTAGTTTTGGGATTTAATTTGACTGTGTTTGAGTGAATGTTTTGGGGTTATTTAGCTTTTTTTTTGGAAAGGAAATTCTTTTGGAGAAATTAGTTTAACAGTGAAGTTATATTTCTAACGACAAAAACCAGGGTTAATAAAAAAAGGTGTGTAACTTGAACCAGCACAAACACCTGAAAGTCATAAGAACCATTGTGTTTGTCAAAGAGTAAGGGATTATAGTAGGATGGTAAAAGTGGAAGAGACAAGCAGAGGTGGTAGAGTATTAGAGAGACTCAATTAGTAAGTATGAAGTTCTATCACCCAAACAACGAATTTTAGAAAAGCCTAAATATGATGCCATCAAAGGAACTGCTACCAAGGATATACCACATTATTCACCTCCATATCTCCTGCAAAAATCCACCAGATCTTTGTGCTGACATAGCCTCGCCATAGTGCCAACTACGATTCTTAATTATTATTCTAATTGTGAGCAATTTATTTTATTTGACTTTTATATTCGTAACGTTAATTCAAATATTGCTGCCTCAGTATGATTTCACAAACATTAAAATACCTTGTAGATCCAAAAGATAAAGAGTGGTGAATTTTAAGCTTTATGTTTAAATTATCTATTATTTCTTCCTTTTTTTTTAATTAAACTTATTTGCACCTAATCATGGAATTCCAATAAGCTTAATAAATAAGTTGATCCTCCACTCAACATCACACCGCAAGCATTTCTCGATTTTAGCAGAGAGACCGTTTGTGATTTTTATGGATTCCTGATGGCAAGTCAAAAAATTTGCTCAAACACAACATAATATGTTTTAACAATTCGTCGTGTGGGAGTTTAAGTGCTCTATACGTCTTTTTATTTTTTTTTTTAAATATCCCAAGTTAATTATGCCATTTTAGGTTTTCGATCCCAAATTTTTCAAGTTTGCAACTTGTTTTCGGATATTTCGTTCAGTTTCGAAGATAAATAGCCAAAAACGGATTGCAGATTTTAAAAATTTTGATGTCAAAAACCTAAAGTGGCATCATTAACTCGAGAAATATAAAATGGCGTATAGAGCACTTAAACTCCCGCACGACGAATTGACATTTCCAAAGCTTGAGGTTTCTTTCAAACAAAAATACTTAAGACAAAAAAAAAAAAAAAATAATAATATATACATATATGACAAAAATACTTCATAAAAATCTATTACATTTAAAGAAATTTATTAATAATTTCAACATCTAGCTCATAATCAAATCAAATCACATTATATTGGTAAAGAATTTCACTCTTAATAACGTGGACTAGCAAAAGTCAACTGAAGAAGAAAGAGCAGCATTAGTAGCTGAAAACATTGATAGCAATAACTTTCTTTATCAAAACCACAAATAAATTTTATAGAAAAATTTAACTTCTGGACAAAACAACTGAATTTTAAAAATTCAAATGCATAGTTTTCACGATCAAATATTTACTACAAAAAAAAAAAAAAAAAAAAAAAAAAATCCCCCATCAAAAACCACAAATAAAATAAATCAAATTGTAGAAAATGAAACGAAAAATAAAACAATCCATTTAAACTATAAGTTTTGTGGCAGCTACCGATTACTACCGATACTATCGTTGTGGCTGCTGCTAATGCCCAACTAATGCCAGCTTTTCAATGCTACTGCAGTTGTTAACATTTTTATTATATTTGCTCTACTAAAAATACATTCAAGTGTCAGTGAACCTTATTGATAATTTATGAGTAGTCATGTATGTACTAACGAGTAGGCATGAATGCCAAAAGAGATGCTAACTTTGGCTAGTTAAGTATTCATAAGACATTTACAACACTAACACTCTAACACTCACTATACTATTCTGTCATTGGTACTCGTATGTACATTTGTTTTGGCTCTTTTATTCAATCTCTGACATTGCTGCATAAAAGCTCAATAACCTTTGCTTTTCATTTAAAATTGCTGGCTGCACTAATACGTGTACGAGTATAAACCAACAGTGAAACTTTGTATTTGTTATCCACAATCATTATGGCAGCGGTAGTAATTTAAAAAAAATTTTTTTTTTTTGCAATTTGTCTTCCTTCATTTGCAGCTCTTCTTTTAATATATACAAACCTGCTGCTTTCGCTGCATACATACATATGTAACTGTTTTTTGCACTGCCTAATGCTGTTGCTCTTGGCAATTGCTTACCTTCACCTACTTTTTCCAACGAAAAAAAAAAGTGTTAAAATATTCAATGAAATTTTTAAAATTATAAGTTTGTTGGCATTTCTAAGTTTTTTTTATTGTTTCCCTTGCCACAGTCACAGCCACAGTTTAGTTCAAAAATTTAGTTTTAATTTGAAAGAAAAAAAAATTGAAATGTCCTTTTGACAAATATTTAAGTGACTGTATAAATAAAATTCTATTAAAGAAAGAAAGAAAGAAAGAAAGAAAAAAACTATATGTGCCCATAATTATGAAAGTGGTCTAAGTCATATATTTCTTGTTTCGAGATATTTAATGATTTGCATTTGAATAAATTAAAAAATATTTTTACATTATGCGACATTTTAATTTATAATTTTATTAGTCTTAATTAATGGAAATTTATTATGAATATGAAATTTCGTGTGAATTTCATACGATAATATTGTTTTTAAAGTTTGAATTGACTTAGAACACTTTCGAAATTAACTGAATGTGCTATAAATGACTTAAAGCAATAAAGAACTGAGTTTTATTTAAAACAATAATTTGATTGAAATAATTCCTGAACATTTATTAAATATTTTTAAGCAGTAATCCATTTTTATCATTATTTCGAGTATTTAAGATTTTTAAAATGTTCCTGAAAAACTGAAGGGATGTACGATAGTAAACTCATAATATCTTTATGTTTTTCTTCCGATACTGGTCTAATGGTGTTGTATAATCAAAGTAATTTAGTATTTCCGTATATTTTGGGTCTTCCTCTTTTAGGTGAAAGATCCAAAACGTGAAATTTAGAATCATCTAAAGAATTTTTGACTTAGACCACTTTCATAATCAACACTAAATGAATTCCATATAATGTTGAAATTACAACTACTACCTAATGGTTCATTTTTGACAATTTCATAAAAATTACATTGAATAAATTTAGTTTAAAATAATGTGGTATGAAATAACTGATAAACTAATTTTTTTTTAATTTTGACTTAGACCAGTTTCATAATTATGGGCACATATGTACTTACTAGGGTTAAACACTTGTTATTGTGCTACAAAAAATTTTTAATTAGAAAAAACTAAATGTAATGTAGATGTTGTTTTTGTTTTGCTTTGACATCTTAAAAAAAAAAATATGAAAAAATTATTTCTTTCGGCGACTACCTCTCAGCAGTCTTCTGGCAGAAACACTGGAAGTAATTGATTGTCATTAAGAAGCTTCTCAAATCTGTCGTTCGGAGTCAACTTTAAACTGTAGGTCCCGGTATTCATGGATAAAAATTTACCCACACAACATGAATGCTACGAGAAGCTAGGCCGTAAACCTGGCACAGGGTTGTAATGGCCAATTATGTACATATGTATGTAATTTTTATTATTAAAGCTGTAATATGCATATATACTCGTAGACAATATTTCTAGCGATATTTGTAGGGGAAATTTTCTGGCAGCACTGGTCATGAGAGTACTGTACCATACAAACTTTTTTACAATTTTTGAAAATATCAAAATGGCCCTATCCATACCATGTAGTGCATAAAAAACAATAAGAACAGCATCTTTAGATTTCCGATATCGTTAAAAAAGGTTCCGCATCAAATGCAATTAAGTCTGGGATCAGCAGTGTTGTCAGATTAGGGGATTTATCCCCAAAATGGGGATTTTTTTTCTGAAATGGGGATAGAAAAATTCATTTGGGGATGGGGATTTAATTGGGGATGATCGACCAGTTCTCGGCGATTTTTAAAATTTGTTTGCTTGCTTAATTATATATTATAAACTTCCTACATTCGAAACACACGATAAAAGAATTTCAATGGAAATTCAATTTTCAAGATTTGCTTATAAACTTGTTTAAAACTCATACTTTCATATAAAATTTTTGCAACGTGTGCTCTTGGTTTCAGTTTGATTTATTTTCTCATATAAATAATAGCATCCCCATATCATTATGTTTCCGCAACCTTTTTTAATGGTTTTCATTGCGGAGGAATTTAGTATTACAGGGTCTTCTTACTTCTTTTGTAGATAAACAAACTAATTTTAGTTTCGTCCGACCACAATTACTTCTCCACTTCTATTTACTTATGGTATGCGAATGCTTTCCATAATATAGCACAATACATCTATTTAGAATTGAGGTAAAATAGATGCCGTATCCTATACAAATATTTCCAACGACATCATGATGTCTTATGCTGAATATGAAGTGGCACAGCGATCAGTATTTCAACAAAATAACGACCTGAAGCACACATCGAGCGAGCAAGGGAAATGTCGTCAAGATTTTAAGTTGATCTGCATAGTCTCCTAATTTAAAATTTACATATCAAACAAAAAATATGTACATACATCCAAAATTATTGATGTAGTTTATGTGTGGATTTTTGGGGATGATCTAATGAAGGTTTTGGGGATTTTTGGGGATATGAATTTCGAAATTGGCGATAAAAAATGAAAACTTTCTGACAACCCTGGGGATCAGTAAGTTTTAAAAAAATGAAAATATTTGCTTTATAAATTCATTAAAGGATAAATAAATTATAAGTTTTTCCATTAAATATTGAATAATATTCTGTATAAATTCAATTAATCGTGATAAAATATTGCGACTTAACTACGCTGTCTTATTCAAATTTAATTCATTGCTAAAAGTATAAAAATATATAAAAGATATTTTCCCCCAATGCAAATCAACACGAACTCTTAATCTTAAGTTAATTTCACTTAACAAAGATAGTTTTTATATTGTGATTTTGGTTAAAGGGCTTTCAGAAATCGGCTTCGGAGCGGAACGTTTTTGTTCCGAAATGACCTGAGGAAACATTTTTCAATTTCAGCACAACATCGGCTACAGCGTGGTGATAGGGCCTTATTTTGGATGTACCCCTACTGTACAATCTCTAGATGAGAGATGAAAATGTATTATTTCCGTTTTACTTAGAATGCTTTGTTTCAAAAGCTAAATATTGAATAAGTATACCCAATCTGAAATCAATTGTCAGTGTTTGCTGGGTAATTACAATAAATAATGATTCCAACAATGTCAGTCTTACAGTCCCGTACCCTTTACTTGTTTTTAATTTTAATTTAATATTTTATGTTGGAAATAAAATATTTTTCATCATTCATAATTCTTTTCTGATATATATTTTTGTCAGCATTCGTAATGGCATCATTTGTAGTAAATTGTTGCAAATTGCTTATATGACTATGTGTGTGTGTGTGTGTGTTTGAGTGTATTACACTACACACCTATTCAATGCAACTTATTTTATGTTATTGTTGCTGTACAGAAAAGTTGACCCATATTTTTAGGAAAAATTCATGAATTTCTTTATGAAATTTTGTTTAGTTCTTGGAGTGGCTGCTACGACTTTGAAAATTGTTACCACTTAAATTGCTTCATTTGTTGTTCATAACCACTCTCGTACATACATTCTTTTTTGTTCAGTTTTATTTTTTAATAATCTAAATATATAAAACTGAATTGAATGTGTTTGTTTGTACCTTCTAGGAGACCAAACGTCTGGACCAATCTTCCTGAAATTTTCAGGCCATTTAACTGGGACTCTGACATGATTAATAGGGTACTTTTTTCGACCACGCCTACTTTTACGCCCACTTTTTTTAAATTATGTAATTGCCCCCATATAGTTTTTAAAAGATTTACTTCAAATTGTATACACATTATACTCCAGGCGAAGTATAAATAATAATTTAATACTCCACGCCCTCTTTCACGCCCCTTTTCACACCAAATTTTGTTCGAAAATTTCAAACTTTTTGTTCTATGTAGAAATTTGTATTTTTTTTTATTTGGTAATACATTGCTCTTAATACTGTTAACGTCGTCATATAACTATGAACCACGCCTACTTCACCGCTCCCTTCTCTTTTAATTCAGATACTTACTTACACCTCTAATAATGTTTGCTATACAAAATACTTTTTTGTAATATGTATATAACGACTGGGTAGCGAAGCACACCGGGTTCAGCTAGTTTATTATATTTTTAATTTTTTTTTTTTTATTTATGTTTTCTTAATGTTGCTGTTTTTGTTTTTATTTGTTGCATACAAGAACAGTTCACTTATCTTGAGTTCATTGACTGTTTCAGTTTGTTTTATAAAGAACAATTATGACAAAAAAGTTTATTAAAAATTCTTAAAAAATATTTCTAAACTAAAGTAAGGTAATGGTTTACATTTTAAGAAATCCTAAAAAGAAATTATTTTAAACTCCTACTGAGTGAATTTAAGCAATTTTACAGTATTAAGAAGAAGATACCAAATTTATTTAGTATTCGTTCATTATTTTACGCTCGATTATAAAACCCATACTGGCCTCTACAAGAGAAAAGACTAAAAACATAAAATCTGAAGTCTCAAATTTAAATACATCCAATTTTTCGTATTATTGATATTTTTTTTGGATACTCAATACTTAAAAGTAACTACTCAATACTTTCTGGGTTGTAATTTTTTTCGAAGTTTTATGGAAAATTTGAATTTTAACGGCTAAACAAATTTCTGTTTAAAAACACAATACTTTATGAAATTGTTTTCTCTTTTAAATATAAAATCCGTTAAAAGTATTGGGTAGTATTGGGTACCCAAATGAAAGTACTCAATACTATCGAGTAATGAAAAGTAGCAGAATTTGACGGCACTAGTACGTACTATTAGTCCCTGCAGGAATAAGGGATTGGGGCTCAGTTATAATAAGCAGTTCTCTTTTAAGGTTTTTTGAGATGAACCAGTTGTAAGAATACTTTTCATTTGTTTACTCTATACGTAGTATATATGTAAGTACAGTGCGTGGTGAATTTTCGCAGCACCCGTTTATTTCAAGAACCCGTATTTCACAATAGGCTAATGATAAGTATTTTCCAAAATAAGTGAAAATAATTTTAATTTTTAATGCTTCTTTATTTTTGTATTTCTTGTTAAATAATTTTTAATTTTATTAAAGTGATCATGCTTGATAGTCGCCATAGTCTAGTGTTTAGTTTGTTGGCTTACTAAACAATAGCTCCGGGTACAAACACCAGGGCCCAAATCGCAGTACTCGTTATCGAATGAACGTTCGTATCGAGTAAAATTTCGTCACGTATCGAATAACCAAATTATGGCACTCGATAGCTATCGAATCGAAATTTACAAGAAAAATGTAAAAGATTTTTTGTTTTGTAAAAGAATCAAATAACTTTAAAATAAAAAGAAAGTAAGTAAAATTAGAGCAAAATAATTATATAGTTTAATTTTAGCTTAATTAAATTATTTAGATAATGGATCCATCATTTTTATGATGGACATGATGTTATAAGATTCCCGGCGGTTAGTATACATACATACATCTTTTAATTATTTGGAATTGAAATTGTGTAACGCTTTATATATCACCTTAGTCATTGGTTGCATGGATGGTACGCAATGGTGGTAAGGGTGACTTTAGTTTTATACAAATGCTACTTACATTTCTGTCGATTTTATTAAAAATAATTAATTTTTTTTTCTTGATATATTTCTAAATAAACAACGCGTATATAATTTCGATTGCTCTTTTAGTATCGAATGACATTTCGAGAGATGGCATTCGATCGAGTACTCGTTATCGAATGCCATAATCTCAAATTTCGATACACCTTACTCGTTATCGAGTGCGGCGATCTCAAATACAAAAATTTCGATTAACTTCATTCGATAACGAGTGCCGCGATTTGGGCCCTGCTCTGATATCTTAAAAATAAAGAAATAAGAAAAAAAATATTTCTTTCAGTGACTACCTTTTAGCAATTTTCTCGCAAAGGCTCTGAGTGTAATTGATTGCCATGAAACAGCTTCTTAAATCTGTCGTTCGGAGACGATATTAAACTGTAGGTCAAGGTACTCATAGAAACCATGAAAATGGATTGGAATGGCCAATTATGTATGTATGTATGATCTTTCTTGACCAAACAATTAGATATAAAAAACATTTCTTACTCGTTAGTGATGTGAAAAAAAACGTTTTACCGCTATTTATGCATACATACTGACATACATGATTCTTGTTGTCAATTAAATAATGGAATATTCAAACAAATTGGGGTCAATGACTAACTGAGCGACATTTTTGTCCAGATTATGGTGCAAGATTTTGGCAACATTTGTTTGAACAAATCTTTGAAGTCTTGCTTCTTAAAAGACACAACCAACTGGGTTTGCTACGCATTGTCATTCAATAAATAATTTTCTTATGAAAAATATTGATTTTTTTCTTAAGACATAAAGATTTGTTATTAAAAAACTGGGTTTCTTTTTAAAATATAGTTTTTTTTTTTTTGTACAAAAAAAAAACATACGAACCATATATATAAAATAGGAAGCAAAAATAACTATGAACTTGAAAATTTGTAAAAAAAAATCAAAAAAATGTATATCATTCGATAGGCCAGAGTTTTTCTCTGGTCAACAGGTGACTAAGTAATAGCCAGTATAGTGAACAAACTATAACGGTTTTTTTACTCATAACTCAAAATATTAGATGTGTTTTGAAAATTTCAAGATTTTTTTCTCCCCCATTTGTCTGCCACATTCTGTATATGTTCTATGTTCTTAAAAAACAAAAGACTTAAGACACAAACTTAATTATCAAATAATTATTTTGATAATGAATTAAATAATTTTATTCTAAGTATGTGCAATTGTCATATATTGTAACTTTCAATAAATAAATAAATAAACAAGAAATTTAACGCACTTTCAATTTCTTAAGCTTATAAATAATCAGAATGAATGGAAACTTTTACCACAACACCTCAATCTCAATGAGATTTTCGAGAAAGTTTTAAAGATTATATTTAAATAATAATTAGTAACGTTTTCATTTCTTTGTGAAAAAAAAGAAATTTTCCAACGAGTGCATGATTAAAATAATACAACAACAATTCAAATTGTCATCTTAAACCACTTCCCCAATACAAACTGACTGACGTACGTGTTTCTACAGCAGAAGCTTAACACTTAACATTCACATCATCTGCATACGAGTTCAGTAGAAAATTCCAGTAATAATGAAGATCATATAGAAAAACAAAAAGAAGTATCAGTCATAAGGAAAAGAAAATTGATTTTTTTTTATGCATTTTTAATATCTTCTTAATGTACGAGTATTTCTAAAAGCATTTAATCTGTACAATGACTCTTCCTTTAAACCATTATACTATATTGCAAATGAGAAAAATGAAACAAGAAAACAACAAATAACATATTTTCACACAATACTTTCACTGCGGTCAAATACAGCAGCAGCCAGTCAATTCATCAGCCTGACTAAATTTAAAGCAAACGAAGCAGTTTAGTCAGTATACAAATTGTATGTAATTTTCTGAAAAGCCAGCAACAGCAGCAAAACTAAAAGTAGGAAAATTCATGGCGCAATAAAAGAAGCCAACATTTGAGAACATTTCGTGCTCAAGTCAATACAATTTATTATAACAATTACAGCGAAAATGGTCATTATCACGATAAACGTTATTGTGCTCATCGTTATAAGCACCCAAATGTACAGTGATTTCTAAAGAACAAAAATTCTTTAGAGATTTTCAATTTTCATAATTACAAAAAATGTATATAGATATATTTTATTCGAATTTGTTTTTCTTGATAATTAATAAAAAGTATTGGAGCTTCTGATTAGTTTTTAAAATAAAAAAATATTAATGTTTCCATTTCATACATTTGCGCAATATTTTGCTTCTTATTTGTGTAGTTCCTGTAGGAATTTTTTAGTATATTTCAACACTTATTTATTTATTTTAATTTAATTCACTTCATCTGAACTTCCTAACATTTACAGGACCTTTATACGACCGAAGGTGGAATACAACTCTCATATATGGTCCGGAGCTTCAAAGTCTATTTTGGTCCTTGTTGGTGCTTATGATTCATTGAAGTATCGGGGCAATGTGGCGTGCGTTTCATTGTTCTATCGGTACTATCATGCGAGGTGCTCTGATAAAATAAAGGCTTTGGTTCCGAATAATCACATACCACACATACCTCTCTTAGAAAAGATCCTTTTGTAGTTGATTGTCGAGTGACCTTACTCCTTATTTGTATTGTATTCAATTCATTTGTGTGTGAGAGTTTTTTTTTTATAGTTGTCGTTAAAATTTTTTTTTCTATTCTACAAATGGTGAAATTGGGTTGAGAATCTACACCTGAGGAATCCACTGGCCGGGAAACGAAGTTGGCCACAGAAAAAGTTCGTTACGAAACGAAAACTATAAAACAAAACTCTTACACACAAATAAATTATACACAATACACACCGCTTATGAAATAATCTTCTCAAGAGAGTTTTTTCTATCAATAAGTTTAATTCAAATATTCACAAACAATACTTCTTTTTTTCCCCTTCCAATAACATATTTTCCTAGACCAACACAATATATTGCATGAGTAGGGGTCATACCCTGAGTGCCTGGCCTCAGGATAAAACAAATTTTTTAAATACTAGCTTAAACCCGGCGTGCTTCGCTACACCTTCCACTATCATTCGTCGACATTTTTCGACTGATGAGTTTTAGTGACTACGGAGTAAATCAGACCAAATTCAAAAACTTTAACTGTTACTGATTTCAAGATATATTGAAATCAATAGTTAGTTTGTCTGGAAGCTACCACGCACACTGTAACGAGGGCGGCCAAAAATAAAAAAAACTAAATACTGAATAAAAAGAAAAGCACTATCTGATGTTATTAGTAGCATTCTGAATTAATTAAATCAAAAATAATTTTTAAATAATATTGACTTTTAAAAAAGATATGATGATTTAAAGTTGAAGGTTGTAGTTAAGTATGCCATTATTTGAAAAAATGATAGAAAAGTATACAAACTTCAAAGAATTGGTTTTAAAAAGGGTTTTGATATAGTAGTAAAATTTAGTCCAAAATATAATTGTAACACAAGTATGTTATTAAAACAATACTTTTCTTTACAACTTGTAACTCATATACAATTTACCGTTACAAAGAAAGCAAACAAAAAGAAACAGATCAATTATTATGAATATTACAACTTTAGTGGACAATTAAAAAAAAATACCAAAAAATACTTTTTCCATATTTTAATATAATACTTCTACAAGTATGTACATTTAAACAAAATTGGTTTCATTTCCAACTTCGTCCAACTTTGATTTATATATACAATTTTTAGTGCCAAGACGTATTAAAATTCGTACTTTTTTTGATATCCGGCTTAGACAAAAAAAATTTATTGATGCAAAATCTGCAGCAATTAGTTATGTAGAAAATAATTCTGAAATAAAACTAAGTGAAACAAAGATAAAAGAAATTCATTTCATATTATTTAAAATAGAAACTAAATGGAAAAAGAGAAATTATATTAAGAAAAAGTTTGAAGAAAAAAATGGTACTTGGCTGGATTCATATTTCTTTGCAAGTGTTGAAGACTTAGACCTTGTAGGTAAAGAAATTATCTTATTTTTATTTTAAGTAAAAATCTTTGAATTTATAGGTTCCTTGTACCAGTAAGAAAGGTAGGCCAATAGTAGAGTTTAATGATCGTTCTGAACGTACTAAAAGGAGAAAAGTTGCTGAACTGGTGACATCAACAAATCAAAACCTGTTAAAGAAAGCCTACAATAAAGTTCTTACGCGGGAAAAGAACACATATATTTCTGTGGACAAATCGTTAGCACTTTTATTAGATATGAACTTGTCATTTAGAAAATACAAAATTATGAAAACAGTTGTTAATTCTGCGCATAAAGACTGTTTTCCGTTTTATTATGCGTTGAAAAACGCAAAAAAGAAATATATTCTGGAGGGAATCGTTGTAACAGAAACGTCAGTAGAAATACCACTCCAAAATATGCTTAACTTTACGGTTAAAAGTTATTTAGACTTACTTAATTTTAATTTGAAAAATGATATAATTTGTGAAATTAAATGGGGATTTGATGGCAGCTCTGGTCATAGTACATATAAGCAAAAGTTTAGTGATTCAAATTCAAATGACGAATTTCTATTCATTCATTGCTTCTTTTGTTGTAATAAGATTTCTAGATCAGGCAACAGAAAAAGTGTTGTGAAATAATTCGAAGACATCCTCTACTATCTAAAATAAAACTATCTAATATCAAACAAATTTTGTAATTTAAAAATTTTTCACCTAAAGGATATTTAACAGAATTTAAAATCTTTGTTGAAATTTCAGAAAAAATCTGCATATAAATTGCTAGTTTTTACGTGTATGACATTTGTAAATTTTTAAACTGTTTTTTTTTATATGAATGTATAGAACAACAGTTGTTGAAAGTACACCACATTTAGGTGGTGGGCGTGTCCTTCGCCCGATTGTCCTAAAAATTTGTATTTTTCCTAATTTAGATATTCTACAAAAATGTACGAAATTTAAAAACTCTACGATAACTCCTTCTATTTTTGGCCGCTCGTTATATGAAATGGGTACACTGTGCCACGTCTACTTGTTCTCCATTTTTTCTACTGATAATTTTTAATGACTAATAAATCAATCACACAAAAATTAGAAACTTTAGCTTCAACACTTCTAATGATAAAGAAATCAAGTTTAACTTGTATGGGAGACGTCACGCCTACTTGTCCAATTTCGCCCACTTTCTGACTGTTGATTTGCCTTGCCCATGAAATCATTCAGACCCAATTCCGAACCCGTCCTGAAGATATACGAAAATCAGTATTTAGAGATAAATAGACAAAAGTGGGCGTGGCAAATTTTTCTCTCGATGGAAAGTTAAAATGGATTATTATAAACATTTGAAAGAAAAATTCATCAAATCGATGGAACCGTTTTCTGATTTTAAGTAAATCAAAAAAATGGGCGTAAAAATGGCCGTCGCAAAATTTTCTCTCCGCAAAAAACTAAGTTGGATCACGACGATCGTTAGAAAGAAAAAATCGTCAAAATCGGTTTAGCTGTTCTTAACTGATGCGATAACCAACGAACCACGATTGATTTTTATTTATGTAGAATTGGATGCCTGTGAAATGACGGCGTCTATATTGATTGCGGCAATCGTAGATTTCTATTAGGCTAAAGCATCAAGCGCATTTGAATTCAGTGTAATATAGAACAAAACGTGTGAGGTGATCTCCTTCTTTTATAAATTATTCTTTCAACCAGCTTAGAAAGCCTCAGCTTCAATAGATTTGATTAACAAAACTGAATTTTATGCTTGACAAAGGACGCTGAAAACCATCCTACACTTCTCCTTTGCAACGTTCAGTTCCAATCTTTAGGTCTGATTGAGTTAAAGTTAGTAATTCTAATTTGACAGCAGCTCAATCAAATGAATTAGTGGAGGCACCATTTAAAAATAAATTTTATTTTTCTTAAATCTTTAAAGTCACTGTTCAACAGCCATAAGACTGATACTAAAAATTAGAAAAATCTTAGCGATTTATTTTTTGTTCATATTTTCTTCTTAAAAGTTTAGGGGGGTTTTCACCATTTCATTTTTTTTCTGGCTTCCTTAATATTAAAAAGTTTTTCTTTTCATAATAGCTTTAAGGCTACAAGTATAAGCAATTTAATGTTTATTTTTCTTTGTGTTTTCTTTTTTTTTTTTTTTATCTGTAAGAGTTTGATGGCCATTTGGTTGTTTTAATATCTCAGATGTACTTGATTTTTAACGTAATGCTTGACATACTTTACCTTTGCAAAGGAAAAAAACACAAAAACTTTTCTACTACGAATAGAAGTTGTACACGAAAAAAAAAAATTAGAAGACTTAAAGGAAAAAACTCTTGAAAATTGAGGAAAAGTCTAGAGTTTTCATATGACGATGTGTTTCTATTTCTATAATTTTTTTTTTTTTTTTTTTTTTTTGAGTATCTTCTAATAAATATACAGGTCTGTATAATGTTTTAGCTGATGATGGCTTTAACTGCATCTTAAAAGTTCAAGTGAAAATCTTTATGTATATTTTCTATTTCTACTTTTGCCAAAACGAGAAAGTTGTGCCAATACACGCTTAAACAAATGAAAATGCATTTACTGTGTATGTCTTACATACCGAAATAAAAACTAGAAAAAAAAAAATCTAAAATAAAATTACTTTTATTTGCTATTCATAATTCTTTAAGCAGTTAAGAGGATTTTTTTTTTCTTCTGAAACTGCCTCAGGCAACCACTGCACACTCGCGCAGCACAATGACTCCTATTTTGCGTTTTTTTTTTTATTTTTTATTATTTTAGAAATTTTATTTTACTATTCAAAGTTAGTGACTTCCTGTTCCACATTGACTTTCCAAAAACTCTTGCAATCGCGTTAAATTAAGACGATTGGCAAGTTTAGGCTGTAGGTCTTCTAGTGTTTTTTTTTTTTTTTTTATTCTAGTGTTTGGCGTGCAATTTAATCGTTCATTTATGTTTTGGTGTTAAAATATTACTTTTTTTTTGTTTTAAGGCCTTTTTTTTTGTTAGAAAAAAAAGAGGCTGCTGAAAAATACCAATTGAAAATTTTCAATGACCCACATTAATTTGAATAATATACTGCTGAATTTCCTGCTTGTCTCCCTGCCAGTTTATGTGCTTTTTTTTAATAAAAATTCTATTATTTAGCCAACAGAACTTGCAAGAAGGTGAGGTGGTGAGTATGAAGATGGGGAGAGTGGGTGATTTAAGATGTTGGAGCCCCACTCCTTCACTGTTGTCTAAGTTTTCAGCTCGTTTGTTAGTCATACTCTTATGCACAATTGTATGAAGATTGAAATGATTTTCATTTTTTTTGCGCTTTAACATTCAATTCAATTCTTTCATGTGGGTTTTTCTTACATTTCTTATTTTTGATACAGTGATGCTCAAACTGTTTATACGTTTAGTTTCGTTTTAATTAATTTGAATACTTGAATGAACTAACCCTCATGGAATAAATGAAAAACTAAAAGTACTTGTTTTTACTTATTTATGATATAACACTTTGGAGAAGAATTTTGAAGAATATTTATTTTGGAATATACAATGTAAGATGTGCGTCACTATAAAGTGTAACACCCATTTTTCTTAATAACCTTTTTCACCTTTAATCAAAATTATTTTTCTTAATCACAATATCTTTGAAAAATGTGTCAGATTTTAAAATGTATCAGTTTGTCAAATTTGACTTGTTAGTTAGTTCATAATGGATAATCAAAGACAAGTGCATACAAAAATTATTCAAATAATTAAAAAAAAACCATATTGGAGTTATACAAAAGTTGCTAGGGAAGTGCCCGTGACCAGGCAATGTGTTTCCAAAGTAGTCAAAAAGTTCAACAAAGACCTAAAAATTGAAAGAAAGCCTGGAACAGGTAAAGCAAAACTGGTAACGAACGACGCGAAAGCCAAAAAGGTTGAGAAGCTTTTGCTGGCTCTTCCAAACATTTCTGGTCGCGAAGTGGCCCGGCGCGTGCAATGTTCGGAAAGTTTTGTGCGCCGAGTTAAAGCTAAAGCTGGCCTTAAAACATTTAAAGTCCAAAAAGTTCCGGATAGAAATGTTAAGAAGAATATTGAAGCAAAAAAAGAGCAAAACTCCTCAAAAAAGAATTTTTTCAAAAGTTCGAATGTTGTGTAATGAATGATGAAACTTACGTTTTTGCAGACTTTGCGCAGCTTCCTGGCCAAGAGTTTTATGTAGCGGATAGTAGAGGCAATGTTTCTGAAGAGTTCCGAACTAAAAAACTATCAAAATTTCCCAAAAAGTTCCTAGTTTGGCAGGCTATTTGTAGCTGCGGCAACAGAAGTGCATCGTTTGTTACATTGGGATCAATAAACTCAGATATTTATATCAAAGAGTGTCTTCAAAAGAGGTTGCTCCCATTTCTAAGACAGCACAACATATCAACATTCTTCTGGCCAGATTTGGCAACATGTCACTACAGTAAAAGCGCAATAGACTGGTATAATAAAAATAATGTTATTTTTGTTCCAAAAGAGGCTAACCCATCAAACTGCCCAGAGCTGCGGCCTATTGAAAGATATTGGGCTCTGGTCAAAAGAGAACTAAAGAAGAGTACATCTGTTCCCAAAACCATTACTAGTTTGCGATATAAATGGACAGCTGGTACCAAAAAAATCACCGAAAACACTATAACATTGCTTATGGATGGCATAATGAATAAAATAAAAAATTTTATAAAATTAAATTAATTTTTAAATAAAATAATACAGAATATAAATCTGTAATAAAAATGCAAAATAAAACTGTTTTATTTTTAACTCTAGCTTACTCCAGTCAGTTTTTATTTGACTTTTGATGTGTTACAGTTTATAGTGACGCACATCTTATTTGAAAATATTTTTGAACATAAAAATGATGCATAAAAATCACTTTTGCACCCGGAGTCATATCCAAAAAGAAATTAAAATTAATATTGCTAACAGACTGTGTTGAACCTTTCCAGAAATATGGCTTCAAGTTCATAAACTTTTCTACATAAATTCAAGTCGAATAATCAAAAAATTTGGGAGTTTTTATTTAATGGCGTTTTCTTAGCTACAAAAATTTGTAGCATTTTTCCGTTATATTATGTAAAGTGAGTATGTTGTGTATTCTTTTGAAATAAGGCAATATTTTGGTAAGGTGAGGTCTAGTGGTTAGTGTGTTGGCTTACTAAGACATGGGCCCTGGGTTCGACTCCAGGCTCTGACATCTTCAAAAAAAGAAATATGAAAAAAATATTTCTTTCGGCGACTACCTTTCAGCAGTCTTCTGGCAAAAGCTCTGAGAGTAACTAATTGCCATGAACAAGCTTCTCAAGTCTGTCGTTCGGAGTCGACATTAAACTGTAGGTCCCATTACTCATGGATAAAAATTGACACACACAACATGAGTGCTGCGAGAAGCTAGGCCGTAATCCTGACACAGGGTTGTAAAGGCCAGTTATGTATGTATGTATGTATGTAAAAGACTGTGTTGAACCTTTCTAGAAATATAGCTTCAAGTTCATAAACTTTTCTATATAAATTTAAGTCGAATAATCGAAAAATTTGGGAGTTTTTATTTAATGGCGTTTTCTTAGCTACAAAAATTTGTAGCATTTTATTGTTATATTATGTAAATTTAGTTTGTTGTGTATTCTTTTCTATGGCTAATTTATTGTAGAAAAAAGGCAATATTTTGATAAGGTGAGGTAAAAACACCATAAATTT
The DNA here is from genome assembly GCA_963576795.1 of Metopia argyrocephala. NCBI lineage: Eukaryota > Metazoa > Arthropoda > Insecta > Diptera > Sarcophagidae > Metopia > Metopia argyrocephala. The sequence goes on from OY756208.1 coordinate 3,626,881, forward strand.
ATATGATTTTCAGCTCATAGTAAACTCATGCATTCTGAATATTTATATTTAAGGTTTGTAAGCCCATCTTAGTAAATTGGGGTATCACTGCAATCAATGCAATATTTCCATTTATTTTCAACGTGGCCATTTGAGCATTTTTAGTGCTAAATTTATCTCTATTTATGGTTTATTTTTAAGTAACGACTTGTCTTTAAATAAAAAGGAACATTTGGTCACACTGTTCATTACACAGAATCTATTTAATTGGCCTCAATTGTAGAAAAGCTGTTTGTAAAATACTGTAGCAATCTTTTTTTCGCTCTCTCTCTCTCTCTCTCTCTCTCTCTCTCTCTCTCTCCCTCTCTCATCGTAATCGAAATCATTATTCTTGAGAACAATACTGTGTACGAGTATTTTTATAAATTTTAAATAAATCCCACAACATTGTTACACACACAATGTGTGTAGAGTTCTTGTTTCAGAAACTGTTTAGTATCGGGAATACAAAATCCCAGAAACACATTCGTTTTTGGGCAATATTTTGTAAAGACGTTTAGAGCTTTAATGACATTTTACATGCAAGTATTGAGTGTAACCTGTGGAAAAGATTTTGGTAAAAAAAAGTTATACTCTGTTTGCTTGTTTTATGCGATTGAATCTTATATACGCCCATGTTCTGAAATTCGCAAACCGCTTGAATTTTGCGTTTTCGATTTGAATCGCCAAATAGGTGTTCTGCAAAACGAAAATGCTAAAAGTAATGTAAACTTTAAAAAATTAAAAAAATTTTACAATATATGAATTTAATATAATTTCTTTTAATTTGAAGGAATCTTGTACGTTTTCTTCCACGACTTTTTTTTTAAATTTATAATTTAAGAATTAGCTTGTCTATTTCAATTGCTGACTTATTTATGATCAACTGAATATACAATTTTGTACTAATGCACAAAAAAAAACTCTTAAAAAGAGTTTGAAAACAATTTTAAAGATGAGTATTCATATCCAATCGCCGTGGTCTAGTGGTTAGTGTGTTAGCTTACTAAGACATGGGCCCTGGGTTCGACTCCAGGCTCTGACATCTTCAAAAAAAAAAGAAATATGAAAAAAATATTTCTTTCGGCGACTACCTCTCAGCAGTCTTCTGGTAAAAGCTCTGAGAGTAATTAATTGCCATGAACAAGCTTCTCAAGTCTGTCGTTCGGAGTCGACATTAAACTGTAGGTCCCGGTACTCATGGATAAAAATTTACACACACAACATGAGTACTGCGAGAAGCTAGGCCGTAATCCTGACACAGGGTTGTAAAGGCCAGTTATGTATGTATTCATATCCAAACATCTCCATTTGCATTTGTTTAGCTAATATTTGTATTTGTGTTAAAAAAAAAGCTAATCGCGCGTATGTCAGAACATGCTTAAATGCGTTTTGCGTTTTCAGAACATGGGCGATTATATTTTAAGTGCAAGTACAACGTAACAAGTTGAGCTGCAAATTCCAAAACATTAAAACTCTTCCATATGTATGTATGTAGTGGTCGCTAAAGTAGTGGTTGAAGCCTAAAAGGCAAAGTCTTAAAATTTATTGCGCGACAGTGCCTTGTCAGCTAATTGTCATGTTTTTTTTAACAAAATGTAAAACAAGCAAACAGATTTAGCATGCTTGTGAATAAGCTATTACATCAAATATGTTAAACATTTTCTTTAATATTGGATATGCATTTATTAGAAAATTGTATACATATTTTGTTTAAGAACTCACCTGTTATTTTTGCATAAGTATCGCAAGTTCTTGTAGAGACTATTTACCAACCATATAGTAATTGTTTTTGCTGCTCTATTAACTATGTCGTCAGCTTTATCTTCAACTAATATAATTACAATTAATCTGGCTTATTGAAACTCTTTGAGATCTTCATTCAGAATTTATTCTTTCATTGCATTTCTTTTTTACCGTTTATTTAGAAGCTTGACGCTTCACGATCTTCAGACCTGATCTGTTGTACAATCGTTATCTTAGTTAATATAGGATTTCTATAATATAATCACCAGTTTCTTCGTTGTGACAAACTTTAAAATATCGGCTTGTACCGATTTTCATAGAACCTGCTCAAACTTAAAAACTTTAAATGATTTTTATTATATTTAAAAGATCATTGAGTCTAATCATAATCATTAACCCAGCTCATTAACCCAGTGCTTACCAGTAAGTTATTCAGTAAGGCAAAAATGCTAAACAATCACTTACTCGTGCGCATTAATAATGCATGATTTTTATATGAAATCAGCCGCTAAAACGTAATAGAAATGCAAATTTGTGCCCATAATTATGAAACTGGTCTAAGTCAAAATTTAAAAAAAATTAGTTTATCAGTTATTTCATACCACATTAGTTTAAACTAAATGTATTCAATGTAATTTTTACGAAATTGTCAAAAATGAACCATTAGATAGTGGTTGTAATTTCAACATTATATGGAATTCATTTAGTGTTGATTATGAAAGTGGTCTAAGTCAAAAATTCTTTAGATGATTCTAAATTTCACGTTTTGGATCTTTCACCTAAAAGAGGAAGACTCAAAATATACGGAAATACTAAATTACTTTGATTATACAACACCATTAGACCAGTATCGGAAGAAAAACATAAAGATATTATGAGTTTACTATCGTACATCCCTTCAGTTTTTCAGGAACATTTTAAGAATCTTAAATACTCGCAATATTGATAAAAATGGATTACTGCTTAAAAATTATTAATAAATGTTCAAGAATTATTTCAATCAAATTATTGTTTTAAATAAAACTCAGTTCTTTATTGCTTTAAGTCATTTATAGGACATTCAGTTAATTTTGAAAATGGTCTAAGTCAATTCAAACTTTAAAAACAATATTATCGTATGAAATTCACACGAAATTTCATATTCATAATAAATTTTTATCAATTAAGACCAATAAAATTATAAATTAAAATGTTGCATAATGTTAAAACATTTTTTAATTTATTCAAATACAAATCATTAAATATCTCGAAACATGAAATATATGACTTAGACCACTTTCATAATTATGGGCACATTTATTGCAACCAGTAAACAAATAGTACAAAAAATCAAAAATAATACCTTATCCTGTAGCATATTTGGAAACTATTATTGTTGTTTACAATTTTATTTATAGCTTCCAAATCTTAAAATGTTCTGCTGGGAAATTACTTTTATGCAAGTCATTTATTAGTAAGCAAGTTCACAGCCGTCCGACAACAAAGTGTTAATGTCTAAACCCTTTAGTACCTAAGACCGTCTACCGATGATCCTTTGGTAACTTTAGGGGTTAAATTATTCTAGTCAGAACTTTTATGCAAAACCTTATTGCTGCAATATAATTGCAATTTTTCAAATTTAGGTATCTAAGAGTTAAAAAAGTGACAACATTGAGTTTAAAGTTATACAATTTTATAAACAAAAATTAATAAAAATGAAATTAAAGAAATAAAATTTATAACTATTACTTACCATATACACCTGCGGAGTCATCAATTCTGTTGTATAACCATTTAACCAAAGAGAATATATACTGTAATAATTATGATTCGCTCTTTTAAATTAATTAATTTTGAAATTTTGTTTACAAGCCATGATATTCACGCTACCAAAACTAAAAGAACAGAAATATACAAAAAATTAAAAAGTGTACAGAATGCACACTAGGGTGGGTCAATTTGTTCGGGACCGAAAAACATGACAAAGCGTATAGCAATGTCGTAATCTACGAGAAATTCTAAGAACTTTTTCCAAAGAAACCATGGATCTAAAATCAAAATCGAGCCTCCGGTTTTTTACGAGAAAATTTGGTGTTCAGGTCATCCGAAAATAATGCTATTTTTTTGGAAGTATTCATTGCAATTGGTGAATAGTTGACCTGTAACGCTGGAAGAGGGCTTATTTTAAAGGAAATTATCTGAGCTTTCTATATCTGTCCTCATTTATAGAAAATTGTTTACCCAAATAATGGTTTTGGAGGTTTATGTCACAATAATAATAGTTTTTGGTTTTTAACAGTTTTACTATTATTATTTTGCTATACGCTTAGTAGGCAAAAAAATTGACCCACCCTAATGCACACTTTTTAACAAAAAGTGTGTAAAAAATAAAAATAATAAATTAAAGTAAAATAAAAAATAATAAGTGCCTAGTGGCTTCAAAAGCTTAAATTGCTTAATCAAATCTTAAGGAATTTATTAAAGAAAAGTTTATATTTTGCAAAACTCACAAAATTTGTTTTTTTACTGACACTCTACCAAATACCAAAATATTCTTGTTTGTTTGGAAACCAAAAAAAAAACAGTAAGAAAAACTCTAAATATTCATTTGCAAATGTTTTTTGTATGTTCGGTTGTGTGTGTGAATGTATGAATAAATAAATGTTTGTACGACATTTTGTGGCATAGGCAATGGTGACTTTCTCCTTACAATTACTTCTTTTTTTTTTTTTTTGCTTTAATATCGTTTTCCCCATTTTTTTAGGTTCTAATGGCATCAATTGTGTGGTTGTTGGATTTTCTTTTTTTTTGTATGTGTGGCAAAGTTTGTAGCTTTTTTTCTAACTATTATTTCTACTTTTTTCTATTTTTTTTTTTTTTAATAAATTATGATTACCCATATTTCTGTACTGATTTATTGAAATAAATGTAATGCCATTTATTTTTTCACCATTTCTAAATGGTAGTGGGGTAATGGTAGCACAATTAATAGTGTAATAGTGTCTGACAAGAGTTTTAAACTGTGTTGGAATACATACGATACATGCATACATACATGCATACAAATGTTAGAAATAAAGTTTTACTTCTGGCCTATATTTTCTGTCTCATTTGAATGGTGAAATTTTAGCTTCTTTTAACTTTTTTTGTTATTTCTTGTTGTTAATGTATGTTTAAGAAAAGGAAAATTAATTGCTTCTTATAACACATACTGGCTTAAGTAGACATTAAAAACGTTTTATCTGTCATAAATAACAATTACATGAGTTTTGTACAGATTTGGTTTGATTTTCTATTGTTAAGAAAAAAAAAACTTGCATTATCGTTGCAACTAAATTGAGATATCAGAAATTTTCCTGAACTGTGGCAGAGGAACTAAATTTGCCTTCTACTATAGTGCCTATAGATTTCTAGCCAATTACCACTAATCATTAAGAATTTAGTTTCACAATGTGAACCGCGTGAACCTCACTCATTGGCTGTAACATCGTCATACTGTTGAGTAACCTACTCATTAGGGTGGGTCAATTTTTTAGCCTACTAAGCGTATAGCAAGGTCCTAATCTACGAGAAATTCTAAGAACTTTCCCCAAAGAAACCATGGTTCTAAAATCAAAATCGAGCTTCCGGTTTTTTACGAGAAAATTTGGTGTTCAGGTCACCCGAAAATAATGCTATTTTTTGGAAGTATTCATTGCAATTGGTGAATAGTTGACCTGTAACGCTGGAAGAGGGCTTATTTTAAAGGACATTTTCTCACCTTTCTATATCTGTGCTCATTTATAGAAAATTATTTATCCAAATAATGGTTTTGGATGTTTATGTCACTATAATAATAGTTTTAGGTTTTTAACAGTTTGACTATTATTATTTTGACATAAACCTACAAAACCATTATTTGGATAAATAATTTTCTATAAATGAGCACAGATATAGAAAGGTGAGAAAATTTCCTTTAAAATAAGCCCTCTTCCAGCGTTACAGGGCAACTATTCACCAATTGCAATGAATATTTCCAAAAAAATAGCATTATTTTCGGATGACCTGAACACCAAATTTTCTCTTAAAAAACCGGAAGCTCGATTTTGATTTTAGAACCATGGTTTCTTTGGGAAAAGTTCTTAGAATTTCTCGTAGATTACGACCTTGCTATACGCTTTGTCACGTTTTTCGGTCCCGAACAAATTGACCCACCCTACTACTCATGCTGTGCATTGTACTGGAGTGTAAAAGTATTATGTAGATAGATTTTTATTATAAAGCGCCTTTTTGTCGATGAGATAAAAGGCCAGTGTTATACCTTCAACTTTGAATGATCACCCTCATTTGCTCCATCTGTTGTTGAATGTTAATTATAAGTGGTAAACGTCTCCACTAAGTAGGTTAACTGCTATTTTCCAGAAGGTAGCGCTATACTCCTGATCATTCATTTTTAATGCCTGCCAAGGGTGGAATAGAGTGGAAATATCAGGGAGTGGCTCTTGGTGTTGAACAATTTGAGGGGGGAGAGGAAGGGAACCTCTTATTTTTAAATTATAATTTTTTGAAAAGCCGCCAATTTTTATTTTTCATTTCTGTCCTTCGCTGGGATTTGCAACTGGGCTGTTTGAGCTTTTGTGCGAGCGTTCTAACCACTATACCAATTTATAAAATTTAATATAACTAAACGACGAGTCTCTTAAGCAGAGACGAAATGGCCATAGAGACCATCTTATCCCCAAAGCAATACATTTCATATATTATGTATATTAAACTTAAATTATTTAACACATATTGGTTAATTTTTGAAATATATGTAAGTGTGCTATTTCAATACAAATGGAAGCAATGCATCTGGTAGCTCTAAAAATGAAACAAGAAAGCTTAAAGTTTGTGGTTTAGAACAATAACAATCACTTCTAAAAACTAAGAAGCTTGTGATTTTCAGAACACCAACAAATTTGTGATCAAGTGATTTTTAGAATAAGTCTATATATGTATGTCTACTTCGCTAGTGCTTAACAAGCTACTCAGGACACTGTTTCAATAATTTTCAAATAAATTTTAAAACAATTATGTTTCAAACTACATCTAATAAATAAGAATTACATATTTATGCCCGTATTCATAAAAATTATTTTAGGTTTATTGAGGGTTTATTTGACATATTTCTATGCAATACTTGTCAAATAAACCCTCAATAAACCTTAAATAAATAAAATAAAAAATCCACAACACAAATATTGAAATCTACTTACAAATAAACAAAGTGATAGATTAATTTTTAAAAAAATAATCAAAAATTTTACTCGGTTGCTTTGTTTATTTAGGCTTTAATATTCGATATTTGTTGGAGATAAGGTTAGAAACATACATAAATGATTGATTTTTTTTTAATTATGGCAAATTGTCTGATGGCCCAGTCATGCACCAGCGAAATAAACATCGGGGCATGCTTTTCCATCAAATCAATTAATTTTATTTAGAATTTCTTGTTTTTAATAACATTTATCGTGAAGAATAGAAAGAGAGACTGCATAGGAATTTGTTTTTTAACAGATGGTATGTTTTCAGTGTCTTTATTTAATATATTTTAATATCTATATGCGCCTTACATTTCAAATTAATACAAGTAGGTATGTATTTTCATTTAAAAAAATGTTAACAACAACAAAAATAACAATGAATTATTTTTAATTTTATTTGTTTTTTTTTTTTTGTATAATAATTTCTACTCTTCAACCAACCGCAATGAAAGTTAGAAATTTCGAGAAAAATAAATATGTGATTGTGTGAAATCAATCACCAACTGTGATAATAAATACTTGTAAGTGATTGAACTGTAGCGACAATTTCAGTGTAGCGAGAAAATTGAGCGTCTCTGTTTTTAATAAAACCAGCATGTGTCTTAAGTCTTTCGTTTTTGTTTGCTTCAGAAAAAAAAACTTACAATTATTCATATAATTTCCTCTATTTTATTTATTTTTTTTTTTTTTTTTTTTTTTGCACAACTTTTTCCAAGTTCTTCATTAATAATGTATATTTTCACTAAAAATATTTTTATGTTAAATTTATATTAAAAAAACACATACAAAACTGACCACCAGCAGCAACAACCACAAAATAAAAATCATGAAATTAATAAAAAAAATTACTTTTCAATTATATTTTAACAGCAATGATATGCTGCTCTTCATGATGAGGATTTCTTTTTTTTTTTTGTTTTCTTTTTGAAAATGAAAAATTAAAGCACGAAAAAAAAAACTTTCCAAACGGTGGCAAGAAAAAAAAAATGTCAATTAACACTTTCGCCCAAGTGCCATCACTCTTCTTCTCTATTTATTCATCTCACAATAACGAAAGTTAGATAGATACACACTTACAATAAATAGATAGGCAGATCGATCAATCGTTCGTTCGATAAATTGTTGGAATATTCGATTCGATTGACCACTGAAACCAGCTGACTGACTACTGGCCATGAAACCAGCCAGGTAGTTTTGATCGGGCTTAAAACACAAACCAAAAACAATCTGTTGAAATCTTCATGTAAAATTGCACCAGATATTCGCATTTCTCCAATTTCTCCCAATTAAACTAATTTTAATTGTTTATTGATTAGTTTTCATAGGAAAAAAAATTGCTGGAACAACAAAGCACAAATGCCAAACGATTTCTGGTATAAAAACAAAATTTCTTTAAAAAAAAAAGCAGAAACACAAACTGCTACGATTATTGGTCGTCAAACATATAAAATAACAAAAAATTGTTGACAACATACTGACGATTAAGTATGAATATTTTTATTTTAACTTAAAAAGGAAGAAAATCATACAACTAAACCACAAATATTAAATTGATCATCCCAATAATCATCATCAGTTTCATCTTCACCAGCAACAACAGAAAATTTTCTACATTTTTTTTCTTTTGTTTAATTCAGGGTAATTCCATAAGCTAAATAAACAAAATTTTTAATTTTCTGTACATGCAGGGTGGGGCAAAAGTCGCGAAGGGATTTGAAAAATTAATAACTTTTCTAATTTAATTTTTTTTTTTATTTTTCTTTCTAGGACTTGTAAAATAAATCTGGGAGATTAATTATGGAAGGTTACAACGTTATCCAGCGAACCAAAATCATAGAACTTTATTTTGAACATCATCGATTAATAATTTAAACTCAACGAGCCTATCGTCGTCAATGTGCGGAATTCACCATCCGAATCAATGATTCGACGCTTAGTGACACCTTTTCAGGAACAAGGCACAGTAAGGGATCTTCCACGAAGCCGAAGACCACATTCTGTAATTAATGAAGCAAATATTCAACGCGTTCTGGAGAGTGTTGAGGAGCATCCTGAAACATCAACTCGAAGGCGCTCTGCTGAGCTGCAAATGTATCGGCGGTCTTTACGCAGAATATTAAAGGGAAATTTACATATTTTCCCATACAAGCTGCAGTTAGTGCAAGAACTAAAGCCACGAGATTCCCAAGAACGATTAATTTATGCAGTTCGCTTAAACCCCTACGTGACTTTTTCCCCACCCTGTACATACCTACGAGTAGTATTATTTGAAATAAGTACTTGTTGCTCATGTAGTCGCCGTGGTCTAGTGTTTAGTGTGTGTTGCATTACTAAGGCGACAGCGCTGGGTTCAAATCTCAGCTCTAAAATCTTGAAAAAAAAAGAAATATGAAAAATTATTTCTTGCGGAGACTACCTCTCAGCAGTCTTCTGACAAAAGTTCTGAGAGTAATTGATTGCCATGAAAAATTTTCTCAAATCTGTCGTTCGGAGTCGACTTTAAACTGTAGGTCCCGGTACTGATTTTTAATTTTTTAATTTGCAGAAAATTTTATTTTAGGCATCAAAAAATTAAAGGCAATACTTCTACTAAAAATAAAAAAAAATATAGTTTTATTAAAAATCTTCATCAGGAAGCTCTTTTTCATTCATAATAAAACTTTTTAAATTCTGTCGGAATATATTGCTTTAGTTTTACAACATCTGCAATTTAAAGATATTTGATGGGTACTTTGTCTTTATGACCTCGATCAGCTTGTGTTGGTAAGTTACTACAGGTACCTTTTACTTTAGTAAGCACAAATATTTCATTAGAGTTGTCTTTATCTATCTCACTTTTTGCGATTACTGCTCCCGGAGCATTTGGATCAAAAACAAATACATAATAACACATCTCTTAAACTCTATTCTATCCTTTGTGTGTGCTATTACAACACTAAATGCATTGATATTACTAGACTGTACTATCAGATCAATATATTGTACATATTGTTGATGGGTGAACACACGATCTCTGTGTCTTATTTTGATATTGGCAACTGAAAAATGTCTATCACAATCAAAGAAAGAGTACCGGCTCACTGGATATTATAGATGGATCATGGTATTTCTTTGTACAGATAATGCCAACGAAAATCGTATAATGGTATTGTTCTTATTTTGCCATGGAAGCCATCACAAAGAATATGAAGTTCAGTTCAGTTGAATTTGGAATAAACTTATAGACTTAATCGTTAAGAAGAAGAAAAATAAACTGCTTTGCGCGTTAAACAAAAAAGAAAGCGGAGCTGCGCTGAACATTTGTGTACTTTTTGTTTAAACACATCTCTCATCTATCTGTATCTACCATGACATATAAAGTAAAACGAATGCTAGGAATGTTAATTTTTCAAGAGTAATAGGAAGTATTTTAGACTCATTAATACGAAAAACGCATTTCCCAAAATATGCAAGATGTGCCCTTTGCGAAATGGCCTATTCAATTATACAAACAAATGTTGATACTTGCACAAGATTCTCGCTGTTTATGAAATACCCCGTTTAATTCATGCTTACAAAGAGATTCATTATCATGTACTAAAACAAAAATGTTAATAACGAAATTGTTTTTATTTTTTACACAACTTTTATGGCAATAGTGAGTGAGTGAGTGAGTGTGTAATTCGTAAACTTGTAAAACAACAGCAAAAACAATAAGGAAAATTCATATAAAATATTTCACTACTGACACACTGCCTTGCAAAAATAGATTTCTTTCTTCAATGTTGCTCGTATTTAAATAACGCGTTTCTTTGCCGGTAAATAATGTGCGTGGATGGTTTGGCGTTTTGGTCATGAACATGATTGTTTTGTTTTTCTCTTTCTTTTTTTATTCCATAAAACGGCTTAAGCAATATAATGGAAAAAAGCACACACACACACAACAAAAGCTTAACATGCAAGACGGCGCCAAATACGGGAAAAATAATGTAAATATATGGCAACAAGAAGAGAAATAATTGAATCCGGAAGGAAACTGACTCAACTGGTTTTTGTTTTTATTTTTACTGTTTTTGCAATCACATACTCGCCGTATTGTTGATTGTGTTTTGCTAATATTGCTTTTGTTTACTCTTTTTTTGTTTTTTGTTTAAATCTTTTTTCAAGTGCGAATGTAAAGCTTTAAAATTTCTATTCATATTTAAGATTCGCTGCATACATAGATGATGTACTGATGACTTATGGAGAACTGTATGTGTTTTTGCTACTTTACTTGCGGGCAGACTTATTAATTGAAAACTGTTGATTGAGCCTCTATTAATCGGCTGCCAAGCTACTAGTTTTATTTTATAACATTATTTATTAGGCGCATTTGATGATACTTCATTAGCCAAATCGATTAAGTCCACTTTCAAAATTTTATTAAATAGTTAGGCTGTCTTCCTAAATGTATATTTACAATGTATCAATACAGTATTAAAACCAAGTTGATACATTATACTTATTAATACTTTGTTAATACATTGCATACTAATACTTTGCGTATCAATAATAATAAAGCGAATGACGGAAGAGCATATTTTATTGCAAAATTGTTTAGATATGTGCGAACAAGGTAACTCCATCTCCGGTATACATATATCGTTCCCTTAAATGTAAATGTATCATCTATGAACTTAATATTTTTTAAAGCGCGTTCTCATAGAACAAAGCGTGTCTTTTTTTTAACAAAATATTTTCTACATACAATCTTGCATTAATTATTAAGTTTTTATAATTATGTGTCAATTTTTTACTGCAATAAATAATAAGGAGATTAGTAAACAAAATATATTTTAAATTATACGAAAAAAACGCTTTCTTATCTTCCTGCGCCGCCATAGTGCTATGTATTGTATTTATTTTGCATCTAATTTTTTTGGATGCCTTTCTTGCTTTTTCTTCCATATTAACTACAACAATGTTGCAAAACGGAACATAATAAATTGTAAAATTGTTTTGGGTTGCATTTACGAATACGCTACAATGTATTACTACAAAGCAACATGCAGGAAGAATTATTTTTTAATATTTAGTAATCAGAGAAATTTATTTCAAAAATTATGGCCGTACAGACTCAATAAATTGCTTGAAATTATTATCTAATAAAATTTTAAAATTGGAGTTAATCGATTTGGCAATCATTTTAAGATTGTATATGATGCTCGTAGTTTGTCAATTATACGTATAATTGAGTTTCAACTGTATTTGCTTTTGTTGTTGGTGGGATTAATTTAAAGTGCGTGAGATTTTCTTTTCGCGTATTTCATACATTTTAAAATTGTCTTTTTAATGTTTTCTTTAATAATTTACGATCATTAAATCATCATTTAAAATAAAAGTATTTTAAAACATAAAAGCAATGTTAGCTACTTATGTGAAAGTAAAAATGCTTCAGATGCATTTTTCTTCTTTTTTTTTATTTTGTTTTAATAAAATTAAATAAGAAAAGCTTTACTTAAAGTAATGAAATTTTAGATATTTTGGAATTTCAAATAATATGATTGAAATGCGTAGAAATAAAGCGTATTTTTTTCCCTTTTCATAATTTAACTTCAATTTTTATAGGCAACTGTGATAGCTTTGCAAGGCAAAATAAAATAAGAAATTTTAGGAAGATGGAATGGATATCAATCAATATTTAAATTAAGTACCACGCCCACTTGTCCATTCCCGCCCAATTTCAATTGATGATTTTTATTAATTATGGAGCCTTTCAGGCTAAATCTAGAAACTTTACCTTTAACCGTTCTGAAGATATACAAAAATCAAGAACAACTTATAGGCGATTTGGGGCTTATTTATCGCGCACGTGCGATTTCAGGTATTAACCAAGCATTAGTAAATATAAACCATAAAGTTAGCAGTACCTACCCTCTTCATAAATTTGGTATTCCACCTTAACCAATGTCAACAAAAAACGAATGATCAGGAGAAAAGCGCCACCTATTGGGAAATAGCATATAACAGCTAAACCTACTTAGCGAAGACACTCACCATACAATCAACATGCAACGATGAGGCAATTGCTGTTGATCATTCAATGGTGAAGGTATAACACTGACCTTTGAATGATCAATTCACAGCAATTTGTCTCATTCATAAGGCGCTTAATAATAATATAAGAAAACATATATGTGTACTGCCCTTTCTAAAAATTCCAATACAATGCACAGCATTTAGTAGGGGTTTACCAGAGTATTGGTCTAAAAAAAATCGATCCATACGTTTAAGCATTTTGCGGCGACATACGTAAGGCAAAAACAGTCACCATTCATATTGTATATGGATTGTACACCTCGACATTTAAGTAATTATTTGTTTTATTTAATTATGAATCGGGTGATTTTTAGTCTCAGCTCCGACATCTTTAAAAAAAGAAATATGAAACAATTATTTCTTTCGGCGACTACCTCTCAGCAGTCTTCTGGCAAAAGCTCTGGGAGTAATTAATTGCCATGAAAAAGCTTCTCAAATCTGTCGTTCGGAGTCGACTTTAAACTGTAGGTCCTGGTACTCATGGGAAAAAATTAACACACACAAAATGAGTGCTGCGAGAAGCTAGGCCGTAATCCTGACACAGGGTTGTAATGGCCAATTATGTATGTATGTATGATTTTTAGTAATTTTCTTTTTGGCGACACGTTTTTGGCAGCTCAGCTCTTTTTGTTTACCTTATTACTCTCACACTTGTTCAGTTTGTTTTATAATTTAATCATGTATCGACCTAAAAACGTACAACGCTTGCAGATTATTAAATTTTATTTTCAGAATTCACGCTCGGTTAAGAATACATCATGCACTTCTTCTGAGGCGAAAAAATCCACTATTTGGTTTGGATTGTAGCCTGTGGCATCATTGGACAGTACTTTATCAAAGACGACGAATGCAGAAAAGTTACTTTGAACGACAAGTGTTACCTAGCGACGGTTACAATTTTTTTTAATTATAGAGATACACTAGAATGACACAATTGAGAGACGAGTTAAGAGCTTATTTGACTTATTTCTATTGAATACTTGTCAAATAATCAGCTCACTTATAAAATTTTTTTATGAATACTCCAAACATAATTCTTTTAGAAGTCAGAAAAAACAATAAAAATATTCCAATAATTACAGTGTATGGTATAGCTTTTATCCCACTGTGCTTTCTTTTTAAGCCAAATGGTTTTAAAGAGTTCAAAAAACTCTGTTGGCAGAACTTTCTTCAGCACGAGACGAACATAATAATTTCTTTCTGTGCTACAATCCCGTATATGTATAAATATAAAAGCCAAATGCGTGTGGGTTAGTCTGAGTGTAGTTAAATTTATGTTGATTTATATATTGTACCTCTTTAGAATAATTTTTTTCTTTAAAGAAAAATAAAACCATTTATGTATTTCTTAAGCACGCAACAACATAAGATATTGCTTTAACTGATTTTATTTTTTAATACTTAAAATTTATTAAAATTTAATAAAAATATATAAAGCTCAAGACCTTAGCATAATGGTTGATTGATTAAGGTTTGAGGGTCTGTTTTGATCTTATGTTCCTGGTTCTCGAATGGATAATAGACTAACAAATATTTTTAGAAGTTTGAAACTCTATTCAACTTTATTAAAGAAAACTGTATCCAACAAATAATCACAACTTCTATTAGGATAACGCTCCTGTGAATATCTTAACTGCCTCTCCTATGCAATAGATGCTTATTTGCGAACTGCCTCGATGTTTGAATTCAAAAACACCATAATTCTTTTCGAGTAGAATTTAAGATAGTTCTTGCTAAGGAATTTAGAAGAGATTCCAACGAGCGAGTAAGATTGGAAAAAATTGATCAATCAAAGGGATTCCATTCCATTCATCATGGCATTATAACTTTCATAATATGCTAAATGTACGAGATTGATTTTTAAAGCATTTTACTTCATTTTATTTACAAAAATAGTCGTTCAAACTAGAATACGAATTAGATAAAACTACCAAACACACCTTTAATGCATCTCAAGCAGATAAACGAATATTAAACGATATATCGGGTGGTTGAATTTTAAGGGCCGATGTTGTTTTTGAATAAAACTCAAATTATTTAGGGAATTATTGTCATTTCAATAAGTCAAATCACATGATCTTGGCGGCCACTTGACGTCGCCACCACGTGAGATAACACGGCCATTGAATTTGTCGCGCAAAAGAACCATTGTTTCGTTAGCTGTGTAGCAAATGCATCCGTCCTGTTGAAACCACATATTGTTTACATCCATATCTTCCAATTCGGGTCATAAAAAGTTCGTTATCATCTCAGGATAGCGAACACCATTTACAATAACTGCCTGACCGACCTCAGGCACACTATCGCGAACAGCAGCAATATTTTCTACAGTACGAGCTGTACTAGCATGCACTGGTCTTTTCAAATCTCCTACAGACCCGAATTTTTACGATTGTACGTACATTTGGACTATTAAATTGACCGTAAAAATCATAAGCCTGAATAAATATAACTCGTTGCTCGATTGTGTATCTTTCCATCTTGAGCTAGTCTGAAATTGAGAAATGTTAAATGAAAAGCAGAAAAAACTTGACGTTTAGGTGTGGTTCACATTCAACATCGGCCCTTAAAATTTAATCACCCAATATAAAAAAAAAGATTTACGCATAAGTTTGTAATTTTACCCACTGTAGGTATTAAAAAACATCATAAATGGGAATAATAATTATTTAAAAATGTTATTAAAAACATGTATGAATGTATGTATGTTTGTAGGTATGTATGAAACAAAATTTGTATGCAATTGATGTAACGAAGTACATACAAACTAACCCACTGTCCTAAATTGGTAAAAGTAAAAAAGCTTTAAGTTTTTACTATTAACTCTCTGACGGCGAATTCAGAAACACTCTATTTGAAAATATAATACAATTTAAAGCTACGATATAATGCAAAGGCATTAGTTCCCAAACTATGATAATTTAAATAATTTGTAACTTAAATAAAATTAAAGTGATAACGCTATTTTTTTAAATAAATATGTGCAGTGGATCATCAATACAGTTTAGGAACACATTGATTTCCCGGAAAAATCTCGTAATAATTGTTTACACCTTCAACTTAAAAACATCATTTCAATATCATTTAAAGGTGTATGAGCTCATAGCCATTAAGCACAAAAACTATTTCAGTTTGTGTTATTTCTAAGACAAAATGCAATAAAAACTGGCATATATCTACATATACTATGTATGTGTGTGTGTAATAGCGTTCGAACATACATGTCAAAAGTTTTTATGAAAATTTTAAAATATAATAAACTTCTAAACAGTAAGCTTTTCGTCGTACATGTTTCCTCTTGAATTCGTTACAAAATCACTGTTTTTCCCACTATGGCAAGCAAATCAAACCAAACAAAATACCCACTCTTACAAACTTTCAACTTTTAATAAATGCTGGAAGCAAAAAAATAATTTATAAACATTTTTATTTTTATAATGACATTCATTTTGATTACTCACTAAAATCTATTGATCAAGTGTTCTTCAATTCGAAAGCATTTTTTTGTTTTTCTTTTTTTTTTTTTAATAAAAAATTCAAAATGCGTGTGAGTGTAAAACTAAATTTAATATTTTATACCGAAGCTATATAAGGCACTCAGTAATATCAAAAGTATTTCTTTAAGTTTTAAACACTCACAGCTGAAGAAAGTCAACTTGTGCTCGACTGATGAAAAGAAACTAAAAGTAACATTTTTGTCAAAACCATATACGAAAATGTTATTTAAGTATTATTGCTTAACTGTTATATTATGCTTATTATTTAAGTTAAACTATGGACAAAGAGTGAACATTTGGAAACCTATAGTGCCACCCAAACCACGTTGGGGTCCAAATATGCTTATGTTAAGACAACACAACAGTATGTGGTAACTATTGTTACAAGAAGTAAAGTAATTGCATATCATGTTGTTTAAATACTAATTTAATTTATAAAGGTCCAGCGTTCGAGTATTGGAATGAATATCATGAAGATAATATTTGGGAGCACAGTGGTTTATTTGAAGGTGATATTATGTTACATCGTGAATATTTACGTAATGGTTTATTAAATGAAAAAAAAACTTGGCCCGAGGCCACAGTGCCATTCTACATTGATAGCCAAGACTTTAGTAAGTATAAATGGCTTTTATTGCTTCTGAAAATAGTTTAAGAAAAACAATTTTTTTAACACGAAACCTGTATAAGCAATTCTATACAGTTTTTTTATTGAGAACAAAAATTAATAACGGTTTCTTTGTTAAAGATGAAACAGAAATGATGACTATTTTGAAAGCTTTTAAAGAATACCATGAAAAAACCTGCATACGTTTTCGACCATATGAGAAAGGGGACAAAAACTGGATTGTTTTTAAAGGCAACTACTCTGGCTGTTGGTCTAGTGTAGGGCGCAGAACTGGTGGTCAGGTTAGTTTTTGCAAAACAAACGTAACATAAAGAAAATAATTTTCCATTATAGGTTCTTAATCTCAATACACCCAAATGTGTTACTCATGGTGTGGTAGTTCATGAATTATTGCATGCTTTGGGCTTTTACCATCAACAATCTGCCACTGAAAGAGATGAATATGTTAAAATAAATTGGGAAAATATCTTACCAGGTCATGCTCATAATTTCAATAAATATGCACGCACACATGTCAGTAACTTTGGAGTGGAATATGATTACCAAAGTGTTATGCACTACAGTTCAAAAGCTTTTACTAAAAATGGCAAAAATACTATAGAGCCATTGGTAAGTAAAATAAATTTTGTGTGTAACCATTATATTGATCTTTCTTTTTACGCTGCATACAGGATCCATATGCCAGTTTGGGCCAACGTAGGGGTTTGTCAGAAAAAGATATTGAAAAATTAAATGAAATGTATGAGGATGATTGTAATACGTTTAATTTGTTTAATTTTGATCGATTCGGAAATTCTTTAAATGAGATTATAGATTATTTTCAAGGAACACTTGATAAAATATTCACTTAAATTTACAAACAAAAAAAAAAAAACAAAAGAAAAGAAATGTTAAATACTTAAGATTATTTTTATAAAAATAAATGCTGAATTTGTTGAGCACTCTCTGAAGACTGTTTTGAGTTTATAAAATATTTGAAAAAATTAAGAATAAAATGAGAATTGACGCAATTCATTTAAGGTATTTTCAGCTTCCTGTAAAATGTTCATTCATAAAAGCAAGCTACATGTAAAATATTTGCCTCAAAATTTTAATAAATACTTTACCTCTTTAACTTCCACATTATCATCTTCAGCTAACTCCTCTATCGACTGTTTTATAGCCGTTGACCAGGAGTTCTGTAAAGCTCTTAAGCTAAATCTACCCAATAGTCGCATAAGCATACACATTCTAAGTTTTAATAAATCATTTGGATGTGTTAGTAACTTGAGCAAATCAACTTTAGGGGAAAATATTATTTTTTCTACCAACTCGGCATTTTCAGGTAACTCTCTTAGAACACAACCCAACAAAGCCAAAATATTATTTGCTATACGCAAAGCGAACACATTTTTGCAATCCTGATTGAGAAAATTTATAAGTAATTCATCAGCCGCTAAGATAGCTACTGCATCGCAGAATTGTGTTAAGAATTGTTGTTTTATCAAAACTAAATGGCAAATTAGTTCGTAAAGTCTAGAAGCACATTTAATCTCCTCATTATTCAGTTCACTAACTAAACGTATTTTACGTTGAGGATTGTGAGATTGAGGTAAAGAGGCGGTGGAATCATCTATTGACCTTTGATAGATCAAAAGTTTTGAGGCATACATTAAATTAGGCACCAGTTTAACATCGACATACACCTAAAACAGATTTATTATAAGTTTTAAACCAAAAATGAAATATATTCTGCACTGTAAACCGTAAAAGCCTACCGTTTTTATAGTTTCAACTATATTTAGGGATTCATTTAAAACAAATGGCAATGATAACAATTGAGCAACGCTGTCCACTACTTTTGGTATAGCTTTAGAGTTACGTAAAGGAGCCACAATAATACTAACCTATGTAAAGAAAATACTTAAAAAACGCCAGAATACAAAAAATTAAAAAGGAAAATCTTACTAAATTTTGTTGTTTTAAAGATTCTAATTCACCATCTAGGACCTCTTGCATAGAGTGATGTAAAAATGCCAACCATTCGTCATTTTCTATAGGAGGACTTTGAGATTCGTCACATGAATCCCAACCCGGTAGTAAACTAGGAGGAGATATTCTGTAAAAAATAGTATTATAAAATATTAATTAGCGTTTTTTCATACGTATGTATGTTGAAACATACTCTGTACTTTGTTTTTCTTCTCCGGATTGATTTGAATTTTTCATATTATTATTTTTAGAATCCTTTAAACAGGCTTCTTGTTCTTTTTTTGTATCTTTATTCTTTTCATTTGTCCTTTTCTGGCTTTCATTTTCCACATTATGCCCCAGTCTTAGAGAAAAATTATCTAAATTTTGGTTTAGCTTACGCTTTTCCAAATCTTTATTGCGAGATTTTTTAGTGGAACTGTTGGCAGAACTGCTTGTTTTATTTTTAGTATTTATTCCAGTTGTTGTTGCTGTTGTGCTTTTACTGGCTTCGTTGAGGGCAAAATTATCATTTAAGTGATTTAAAATCATATTATTATTGCCGCTTACAAAACAAGTCTGAGAATTTATTACAGGCCCGACTACTACATCTGCTGTTTTCAACTGATTATTTGTATTAGACTGATCACTATTTTCATTGCTATAAGATTGCTCGGTAAATGGTACTTTAATACGATTTATGTTGTCCTCAACATCGGTCTCCAATTGTTCTATATCACTGGGTGGTATAGCATTAATACTGTCACGCGAGGAAGTAAGATTGTCTTGTGTTTCATTTATGTTAATGGAGCGTAAATTTTTTGTGATTTTCATCAGATTTAAACTATAACTAAAGTAGTCTCAAACATTTTTAAGTTTTAAATAAATGTAACAACTTACTTTTCTTTTGTAGTAGAAGTATTGGAAGATTTGCATTTATTTTTGTTTATTTGAGGATTTATAAAAGGTGAATTTTCGGCTTTAATACCTGCTTTTATATACAGTTTACCTTCAACAAAAGGGTGGCATAATATTTGGGTCCAACTTGTACGCAAAGAGGGATCTTTCTCTAACAAGCCCTTTTAATGAAATAAATTAAGAATAGGAAAATATAGTACAATTGATAGCTATTGAGTTTCAAATATTGTTACTTGACTAATATTACTCAAGTAAACTTAAATCATGTTCTATATTGAAGAATTGAGTTTTTCGTTCTATTTCCAATGAGATACTTTTTGGTATAATTAAGAAAACAAAATTTGCAAATCACTTTATTGAATAATTTTAATTTCAATAAAATGCGAATAACTTAAAAATTAAAATTAAAAGTGAGCATAGAATTACCTGTAAGAAAGATCTACAGTCACTGCTTAAAAAACTAGGCCATTTAACCTCTTCATGTTTTATAATTTTGACCAAATGCAATATTGAAGTGGTACAAAATGGAGGTTGACCAGCCATTGTCTCATAAGCTATACATCCTAGCGACCATAAATCAGCTTGGTG
This sequence comes from Metopia argyrocephala, assembly GCA_963576795.1. Lineage (NCBI taxonomy): Eukaryota > Metazoa > Arthropoda > Insecta > Diptera > Sarcophagidae > Metopia > Metopia argyrocephala. Next base: position 3,647,547 of record OY756208.1, read on the forward strand.
ATCATATGGTCTCTCAGCCAAAAGTTCTGGAGCCATATACAAGGGCGTACCCTTAATGGAAGTCAGAACATGAGTGCTCATTGTCATATTCCGTGCCAAACCAAAATCACAAAGTTTAGCATGTAAATCTTCGTCGAGCAAAACATTTTGTGGTTTCAAATCCCGATGCAAAATACGATTAGAGTGCAAATAATACAAAGCAGACACCAAGTGGCAAATCAAACGTTGTGCTTTTTCCTCGGTCAAAGAACCATTACGTGCCATGTAACGATGTAAATCGATGAGAGCAAATTCAGTGACCACAACCAATTCATTTTTAGTTTCAAACGATTCTAACATTTCTATAACATTGGGGTGTTTTAGTTGGGCTTGTATATCACATTCTCGGCGTAAATTTTTTAATTCTCTCGAAGACCGTCCTCTCTGTGTGAAATAAGAAGTGTCAACAAACAAATTTAATTCAGGAAATGACAACTTCATTGGACACTTACTTTTGATATAACTTTAATGGCTACTGTCTGGTCATCATCTTTTCTAATGGCTTTGTAAACTAAACCAAAGGAACCTTCACCCACTAGTGAAACGACTTTATAACGATTCATTGTTTTTAATAATTTTTCTTAAATTGTCGCATTTAAGAACAAAACTTATAATAAACGAATCTAAAGAATTGGATACTTGTTGCTTTGCAAAAATATTTCTACTTTTACTTTCCGACGCAAGAAAATGTAAACAACAAAAAAACCATCAGCTGTGTATTAGCCTAAATATGAACGGTTGTAAAATATGGTATTAAAGAATAAGAAAAACATTCTCAATAAGAAACAAAACACACTGGACGAAATAGTATAGGTAATACGTTATAAATATTGCGGATTTTACTACAGTACAACCTCCTAATTAGAACAGTTTAGCAGTTTTCCTCTATAGTTCCAACAAGTGGTTTTTTTTAGTAAATTTTTTTTCTCAGGCTGCGTTTGAAGCGGTAACAAAGTTCTTTGGTAAAAAAAAATTTTCTGTGGTAAAAATTTTTCTCTTTTTGCTGTTTGAAATGATAACTTTTTTGACAGCAAACAATTTTGACATTTATTTGTTTTTTGTTATAAAATTTGTTAATAAAAACATTGTATAAAAATTAATAAATTAACAAAGAATATTCCATTATTTATTTCGATTTTTCTGGAAATGAGAAGATTGCATTTATTTGATGTTTTAGTTTTTATTTTACTTCATTATTTTTATTTTACGGGTTCTCCTTCCATTTTATTTTTTTTATAAATTTTTGTTTTATAATTTTACTAAATTTGTATATTTCTTGACTTTTCTGCAATATTTTAATAATTATTTTATATGTGCTAGTTTGTTCAGTTTTTCTTTAATTGTCAAATATTTCTATGCTTTTGTCAAAAATTGTACTAGCCCCTAGGCCTAATGAAATTTTATTCACAACAAAACTGTCAGCATTTTACTAACACGAGAACTTTGCTACCGTTTCAAACACAGCCTTACTTTACCTCTAGAGTCTAGACAAAATAAGTATTCGCAAGAACGTGGTGAAAATTAGTTTATTTACTATATCTCGAATCATTAACTGGAAACCAAAATGTTGGAGAACTTGATACGTTTTTAGAGGATTTTGGAAATGTTTAAAACAAAATTTCAAATAAAGAGGCAATCAACTTGCTTTCTAAGGCTATTTGACAGCCGGAACAAAGAAAAATATAAAAAATACATTATTTTTAAAGGCGTTCAGAAATAGATCCTACAAAATAAAATATAGATATGTATGTCTATTCAAACAAAAATCTAATTAATATTTTTCAAACAAAATATTTTTGCCACTTTTAGTATATTTTTAATAATTTCAATAAATAAATTAAATATGAATAAATAATAATCAAAATATTAAGATCGCCATTAAATTTTACAATCCTCCATTTTTATCCATGAATTTTAGCAATAACTTCACGTATATTTCAGTTTGTTCAGAGATTGAAATGAATTGTCAGCGTAAACACGATCTTTCGCATAACCCCACAAAAAGAAATCCAAAGGTGTTAAATCGCAGGATCTTGCAGACCAACTAATTTTTTCAATTTGTTTTAGATATTTTCTTTAACAGCAGGAAATATTATTTAATTCAACTCAATTTTAAAAACAATTGTGTTACTATTTTACTGCTTTTATGAATGTTAAAAAATTACCTAAATAACCAATAGTCTTTAGTGTGCATCACTAAGCAGAAATAACATCATGGTACTGCCAGCATGACATTAAAATCGTTTATTAGTTAATTTGCTCTTATGAAAGGTTTATGAATAAGATTTTTTATTTTGGGTGTATAAAACAGATAATGTCTCATAACTAACATGTGGGTTAAACCTAAAAAACGGATTTATTATGAATTAGACTGTAAGAATTTGACAAGCCTTTTATTGCTGTTGTTAAAACTAAAATAAATAATTTATGATCAGTTGCTAAAAATTAAAGTAAAACTGACAAAGGAATGAAAGGCATCTAGCCATCAATGTTAAATGTGTGAGTGTATTAGTTAAAAAATTGTGAGAGTGTTTCAAACGGAAAAGAATTGAAAAGCAAAAATTTAACGTGTGGCCGACATGCAAAAAATTTAAAATTAATTCACAATCAGAATTGAAATATATATTGTACCAAAATCAAACAAATAATACTAACGTCTGCAACTGTGTGTATTAAGAAGAGATAATCAAATTTTACTCAATGTTGATGTGGACTTTTAGTGAAACGATTTAAGAGGCAGGCAATAATTTGCAATAACATTATAAAAGTAAGTTAATTAATACCTTGTATACTGTATAATAAAGATTTTATATAAAATAAAATTTATTTATTCAAGTATTACTTTAGAGAGAAGTATAAATAAGTTATTGTTGTTTAAGTATCAGTTAACCTTTCTCAATAACGAAATAATTGTGTGGAATGGTTGAAACTATTTCCTATTATATAGTTAGAAGGAGGGAAAAAGTAATAATTAATTTACTGTTTACATTTAACAGAGCCGGCAACTGTTAGCCACGAATAACATTTACATCTACAGATAATTTTATTTTAACATTATAGGTAACTAGATTTAAATTTTGAAATTAAGTACCCCCACTGTTTTATAACACAATAATGGTAGTACATATATTTGCGATACGTACTTATACTTAAAAGATAACAATCTATTAAATTAATTTTATTACTCAAGTGTTTTTGTCTTTATTTAATATAAAAAACTATATGTAACTGACGTTAATATTGCCGTTAAATTTCCATTCCTTAAGATCATCATGAGTTTAACAGACATTTCAAGCAAATTTACCGAAACCACATGTGAAGAAATTATTCAAAAGGCAGGCGGCACTAAATATACCTCGTTCAAGTTTGGCAAGGGTTTTAAAAAAGGTGACTCTTACCTGAGTAAAGTGTTTCGTTTGTGTATTTATGGCATTAATGAGACCACAGGGTAAGTTGAACGTCTTCTTATGGTAAAAAACAGTATGTTTAACATATTTTTATAATTGCTTTTAGAAAAAATATTGAGGTCAACCTGATTGTTAAGGCCATGCCGGATAACTTGGCTCGCCGCAAACTATTGCGTTCTGCTGATTTTTTCCGTAATGAAATCAATTTTTATACGAAAATTATTCCTACTTTCGAGGAGTTCCAAACTAAACGTAAACCTAAAAATCCATTTAACGAGTATCCTATTTGTTATGCTTCCTATTGTGATGGTAATAATGATTACCTAGCTTTACAAGATGTTAGCTTTTTGGGTTATTGTGCTTCCAATCGCCAGGATTATATTTCATTAGAAGAATGTTTGTTAACTATGCGTACTTTGGGTCGTTTTCATGGTGTTTCTTTAGCATTCCGTGCTTTAGAACCTGAACAGTTCGAAAAGGCAGCAAAAAGCTTAAAAGTGAGTAGAGAAGACATTAAATTTTGTTTTTTATATATATATATACGTAATTAGCCATTACAATCCTGTTTCAGGGTTACGCCATAGCTTGTCGCTATTATTTTTATATAGAGTAGAGAATTTTTCGTGAATTTGTTTTATTTTAGAAAATATTGAAAGTAGATTTAGATTTATAATCTTTTTTAATATAAACACTTTCAATATTTCTGATTTTTAAGAAAGTTAGTTTTAGGCCCATTATTACAACTTGCCGTTAGTTAAAGGTAGGATTTTATCAGACCGATAATTTGCTTTGTGCTATTACAAGTAAATTTTAACTTAAAGGTAAGGCAATCTTCCCAATAACTTTAGGTTAAAATTTATTTGTAATAACAAAAACCAATTTATCGGTCTGATAAAATCCTACCTTTAACTAACGGCAAGTTGTAATAATGGGCCTTAAAAGAATTGAATATTCTACGAAAGAGGCTAAAATTAAATTAAAAATAGTAAACTTAGAAGAGAACGTAAATTTATTTAGACATTGAGACAAACCATCTCTTTCGAGATTCTCTTATGGCGCTTTCTTTTCGACAAAAAGTTGTTTTTTTTTTATTATTTGATAATAAAAATATATTTCTTTTATCTCTTTTGTTTTTTTCAATCTTAATTTTTACCGAGTACTGTAAAAGCCTTTTTAAAAAAGACAATCTTTTGAAAAGTTGGGAGGGAAGAAAAAAAAAATAGGCAACATTTTTTGGTTTGTCAAAGCTGCATTGTAAGTACACAGAAAAAATTATTGCTGGAATATTTTCAAACAAACGCTTGTTCAATTTTTATTTCGTTTTCAAGTAAAGTTTTGTTTGATTCTATTAATAATTTTGTTTGAATGTATTCTAAAAGTATCAATGTTGATAAAACATGATATAATAAAAACGCGGCTTTTAATTTAACATTATTCTGCTTTCTTTATGTACAAAATTTCCGCACATTTACATTGTTAAAGCTTTTATAATTCTTTTAAAATAGTAAGCAACACTTATTTATGCTCACACATTTAATAAAAAAAATAAATAAAATAAAATAGAACAGAGAAATAGAATTAGAATTTTTGGAAAAACAGAAATGTATTGCTTTGTAAATACTCTTGTTTGGTTTTTATATATTAAATGGGATATGATTCGCATTTAGTCTATAACTATTTTAACATAAGTATTTATAGTTTTGAATAACACCTTTGGGAAAAAGTCTCCTGACGAGTCTCTTAAGCAGAGAGGAAATGGCCATAGAGACATGCTTATCCCCAAAAGTATACATTTCATATTACATTAAAATAAATAATATAATAATAATATTAATAATACTATTAATAATAATAAAATATAAAAATAATTTACCACAAAAAATTTAAATTTGTAAAAAAATTATTTGAATTTTCTATCAAATTTCTGAACATTATTTTGTTGTTTCGAATAATTATTTGTTCAATTTTGCATTCATTTTTAAACATTTTATTTTTTTAATTGGCAACTTTTTTCTCAAAAAACAAAATTTTTTTTTTCAAAAATATATTAATTGGTTTGACAAAATTTTTGTTTGCTTAGAAACGTAATACTCAATAAAACTTTTATCTACTTCTATTAAATTTTTTGTTTGATTCTTTTTTGTGACTCCAATAAAAATGTTTATTGAATATCGCAACATTTTTATTGAAAATATCGCAATTTTTTTTTCAAACAAAAAATTACAAATTTATTGTTCGAATTCACAAATTTCTTTGTAGGGCCGAAATTAAACAAAAAATTTATTAACTCAGTGAATTTCGTGTCTGAATCAAAAAAATAATTTTTTCTGTGTAATAAAATAACAAGATACAAACCATTTAATAATTAGTACTGAGGGATTACTTTGTATTTCGATCCGAATCGAAATTCGTAAAAATCCACGAGTTTTCGAAAAAATGTTTGTATTCATTATTATTGATTTTTTGAATGGGAAATTTCTTTCGAAAGCATTTTCCATTCGAATCGAAATAGAAAGTAACACCCCTGCTTCCGCACCAAAATATGTTTTTTTTTGTCGTAACAATCTTCTACACAGAAAAAATTATTGCAGGAATATTTTCAAACAAACGCTTGTTCAATTTTTATTTCGTTTTCAAATAAAGTTTTGTTTGATTCTATTAATAATTTTGTTTGAATGTATTTTAAAAGTATCAATGTTGATAAAACATGATATAATAAAAACGCGGCTTTTAATTTAACATTATTCTGCTTTCTTTATGTACAAAATTTCCGCACATTTACATTGTTAAAGCTTTTATAATTCTTTTAAAATAGTAAGCAACACTTATTTATGCTCACACATTTAATAAAAAATAAAAAAATAAAATAGAACAGAGAAATAGAATTTGAATTTTTTGAAAAACAGAAATGTATTGCTTTGTAAATACTTTTGTTTGGTTTTTATATACTAAACGGGATATGATTCGCATTTAGTCTATAACTAAGTATTTTAACATAAGCAAGTATTTATAGTTTTGAATAACACCTTTGGCAAAAAGTCTCCTGACGAGTCTCTTAAGCAGAGACGAAATGGCCATAGAGACATGCTTATAACCAAAAGCATTTATTTCATATTACATTAAAATAAATAATATAATAATAATATTAATAATACTATTATTAATAATAAAATATAAAAACAATTTACCACAAAAAATTTAAATTTGTAAAAAAATTATTTGAATTTTCTGTCAAATTTCTGAACATTATTTTGTTGTCTCGAATAATTATTTGTTCAATTTTGCATTCATTTTTAAACATTTTTTTTTTCTCAAAAAACAAATTTTTTTTTTTTTCAAAAAATATATTAATTGGTTTGACAAAATTTTTGTTTGCTTAGAACCGTAATATTAAATAAAACTTTTATCTACTACTACTAAATTTTTCGTTTGATTCTTTTTTGTGACTCCAATAAAAATGTTTATTGAATATCGCAACATTTTTATTGAAAATATCGCAAATTTTTTTCAAACAAAAAATTACAAATTTGTTGTTCGAATTCACAAATTTCTTTGTAGGACCGAAATTAAATAAAAAATTTATTAACTCAGTGAATTTCGTGTCTGAATCAAAAAAATAATTTTTTCTGTGTACTTATGGTTTATGTACATAGTATGTATATGATTTTGTTTTTCATAAGAATATCTACAATTATTAATTTTATTACAGGAAACTTACTATGCTGAATCGATACGTAAATGGTATATAGGCTTTTTAAAATTGGCTTGTGCGGTAGCCAAAGATGCTGTTGCAAAAACATACCCCAATACCGAATACGAAACCATTGCCAACAACTTCTTGCAGGAAAATCTATATGATGACATGATTAATTTGGTTTCAATTAGATGTATGTGTATAAACAATAATATTTTCTTTTACATACATACATACGTGTACATTAGTGTGTCCCAAAAAAAAATTTTTTTGTTCCCCCACCTTTTTTTGAAAGCTTATAGGGTAAAGTATTTTTGTGATTTTTTTCAGATTTTTCGGAAGAGGTTTAGAGGTCGCTAAAATCGAATTTAACCAAAAAATCGGGGTTGCTCGACTTTTTTTGAATTTTGCGCATTACTCGGCCCATTAGCACGATTTTCTTTGTTACTAAGTAAATTTTTTTAAAGAAAACTGTTCAAACTTTACTTCTCTGTGCAGATATTATAAGTTTCGGTAATATTTTTGCTCATTTGAGTACCCTTTAAGTCATTTTTCTGTAAATTTAGCATAAATTTTAAAAATAATGCTTTGTAACTTTTAAAATTTCTATTGAAGTTAAAAAAACTAATGATTTAGTTTAAAATGTGGATAAATTCTGAGTCATTTAAAAAAATAAATATTGAGTTTGCTCTTACCGTTCCAAAGTTATGCCCAAAAAATCTAGGCAGATTAATTCTCATACCCAAAAAAAAAATTAAAAAATTATTTTGTTTATTAGCTTTCAATTACACTAGTTTACAGCCAAAAAATACTAAGAACGCCACATGCCTAGATAAGTTAACTGGGACCTCCTGAGCACGAAAAACGCTGTCATGATTTTTTCCTAAGTACCGTTTTTTAAATAACGGTACTTTTGTGTTTTTCGGTGTATGGCCCCACTCAAACCCTTGTGGAGTCCAACCAAAAAGTCCGATCGAGATAAATGGCATATCGATGGAATGGTAATTGAATGCCTTTTCCGTCGATATGCTGGAAAATTCTATCTGAGAAGAAATCGCTGAGATATGGCACCTCAAAATTCAAAATTTTCATATTTTTTACGTTTTTTTCAAAATTTTTCATTTTCATTTCATTTTTTTCCTACGTTATATTGAATATCTGGAATGTTTTATTCTTTTACCAAATAGCTTACTTAATAAGCAATATTTTAAGCGTATTTTGAAAAAAAGCGGATGAAAAATAAAGTTTTTATTAAGGATTTTGTGGAACGACAATATTTTCATTTTCATTGCTCACACAGTATATTCGACGTAAAAAATTAAAATTAAAATCACGAATATACTGTGTGAGCAATGAAAATGAAAATATTGTCGTTCCACAAAATCCTTAATAAAAACTTTATTTTTCATCCGCTTTTTTTCAAAATACGCTTAAAATATTGCTTATTAAGTAAGCTATTTGGTAAAAGAATAAAACATTCCAGATATTCAATATAACGTAGGAAAAAAATGAAATGAAAATGAAAAATTTTGAAAAAAACGTAAAAAATATGAAAATTTTGAATTTTGAGGTGCCATATCTCAGCGATTTCTTCTCAGATAGAATTTTCCAGCATATCGACGGAAAAGGCATTCAATTACCATTCCATCGATATGCCATTTATCTCGATCGGACTTTTTGGTTGGACTCCACAAGGGTTTGAGTGGGGCCATACACCGAAAAACACAAAAGTACCGTTATTTAAAAAACGGTACTTAGGAAAAAATCATGACAGCGCTTTTCGTGCTCAGGAGGTCCCAGTTAACTTATCTAGGCATGTGGCGTTCTTAGTATTTTTTGGCTGTAAACTAGTGTAATTGAAAGCTAATAAACAAAATAATTTTTTAATTTTTTTTTTGGGTATGAGAATTAATCTGCCTAGATTTTTTGGGCATAACTTTGGAACGGTAAGAGCAAACTCAATATTTATTTTTTTAAATGACTCAGAATTTATCCACATTTTAAACTAAATCATTAGTTTTTTTAACTTCAATAGAAATTTTAAAAGTTACAAAGCATTATTTTTAAAATTTATGCTAAATTTACAGAAAAATGACTTAAAGGGTACTCAAATGAGCAAAAATATTACCGAAACTTATAATATCTGCACAGAGAAGTAAAGTTTGAACAGTTTTCTTTAAAAAAATTGACTTAGTAACAAAGAAAATCGTGCTAATGGGCCGAGTAATGCGCAAAATTCAAAAAAAGTCGAGCAACCCCGATTTTTTGGTTAAATTCGATTTTAGCGACCTCTAAACCTCTTCCGAAAAATCTGAAAAAAATCACAAAAATACTTTACCCTATAAGCTTTCAAAAAATGCTGGGGGACCTATAAAAATCGAAAAAAAATTTTTTTTTGGGACACACTAGTGTACATATTTCAAATTTATTTCATATGCTTTTAGCTAAATTAACTGTTTTTGGCCATGGTGATTGTTGGACTCCCAATTTCCTGACGCACTATAATGCTGATGGCAAAGCCGAGGCCATCAAAATTATTGATTTCCAATTGGCACGTGTGGCATCTATTGTTGTTGACATATCGCTCTTTATCTATTCATGTACTAGCCAAGATCTCAGAGAGAAGCATTATGATGCTATTTTAAAAGCCTATCATGAAAGCGCAAGCAGTATTATTAATGATTTGGGAGCTGATGCCGAACACATCATGTCCTGGAAAGATTTTCTAGATGAAATGACACAATTTGCCAGATTTGGTTGTGGCATGGGTATTGAAGCTTTACCCATGTCACTAATTGAGGATGATGAGGTAGCCGATTTAGATGATATCAAAGAAAATACAGTATTAACTGATGTGTGGAAAATTAAGCCATTTGAAGAGTCAGCTAAGAGACAACGTGTAGCTGAAATGCTCAAACATGCCATAGATCAGGGTTATTTAAAATAAATTAATAACTACTTTTGTTTTTTTTTTGTTATTTAAGAAAGGACAAACGTATACACAGTTACAGGCATAAATAAATTTTATTTTCATTTATATTATTTTATAAAAATATTTACATACATACTACCATAATTAATAGTACAATATATAAACTAAGAAAAATTTTATTAAGGCACCATACTAATCTTTAAAAGATCATTGCAATAAAATTAAATCAACAAATTAAAAACATTGACCTTCATTTAAAACACACCACTTGGGTACTACAGCATCAGGTCTTATGCCACGAGCGATTAAACGTTGACGATAACGATAAAAACGGTATTGAGCGATTAGAGAACTGGTCTTAGGATTGGACCATAAACGTTCAGCAGCAGCTCCAGCTCTTGGCCAAATACGTGCCTCTGCAAAGAATTTTATAATAAAATATTTATTTTCTTGTTTTCTCATTTCTACTCACCAACAGAATTCTGATCAACATATTCACTCCACATGCATACTTCACCTCCTAAAATTTTGGGACTACTTTCGATTTTGTTATTGTATACTTTAGACCAGTCATAGTACTGGGTACGACCCCAAAAACCGTGATCCAAATACCAGGCATCTTTGGTAGAGACTATGATGCGATAACCTTTTTTCATCAATTGATCATTTAGAGGATCTGCAGAACCTACCCAAGTTTGTATAATAAATCTTTCCTTGGGCAAATAATTTTCTATATAAGCCGGATCAGTTAAGTGACTAGACCATACAATAGTTGATTTGGGTTCTTTAATATTGGGATACTGCCTTTGGTTAACTTCATCCCAGGACTCTAAATTTTTTTCATGAAATACTGACCACAATTTATAGAAACTTGGCAGAGACAAATCGAAACCAGTTTCAAGCATTTTCTTTGTTATTTCTTCCGTATTATTCCAACAGTCTATAAAAACTTCATCACCACCCATATGTATGGTTTCTTCTGGGGCGCCTACTTCAGCAATATCTTCATAGATTTCCTTCATTACCGAATACATATTATCGTTTAATGGATTCAGTTGTCCACACGGTGGTTGTACACAAAACATACGCCACGGTTTCTTATTAACACATACAGCCATATTGCCAATACCGGCCGTAGGGCCCCACTGCCAACCGTTACCAGCATGCGAAGGACCATCAATCTCAATAAGCACACGTATACCTCTTAAACGAGCATATTTAATCATATTTATAGTATCGGTGCGTGAGTATGTGTTTGTTGTGGAATAGGCTCCAAAGCTATTTATAAAATAAATAATTTTGTTATTGTACTTACTTGTATTGTCAATAAAAATGTTATTGTTGTTATTCTCTCTTTACATACATACATACATATGTACGTTGTATGTTAATAAATATATATGTATGCCTGTGGGTGGAAAGTTGTGCAAGAAAGATTCGTAACTAAAAAATAATCATTCATTTAGTGCCAGATTTGTTTAATATTTTCACATATTCGCACATACATAACATATGTATATTTTAGAACAATTAGATAAGAAGAAAAAAGACGTTATGATATTTTGTATTGTAAAGCAAATTATAGGCGTTTTCCGCCATTAAACAAAGCTATAGACATTCGAATGATATCTTTCCCTAAAGAATAAAAACAGTGCAAGAAAATTTCTATGCACAAATCTTTGTATCATAATCAGAATTAAACTACATTCCTAAATTCGAATTAATTCGATAACATTACAAGTCTTGATAACTACAGAAACTATTACCCACCCTAGCTATCAAACTATCAATAGATTTATTTTAATTATTTAAAAGCGGCATCCAAGCGTGAATTATATATCATATTAGAAAATTATTATTTTTTTTAATACTTACCGTTGCATTTCTGGTACTCTGGTTATTTCCAAGGGAAAACTATGCGTATCCACTACATGCCAATGGAATACATTTAACTTTGAAGCTGCCATGGCATCTAATGTATTACGAATTTGTCTTAAAGGCATAAAATTACGGGCTGTATCTAACAAAACACCACGGTGAGGATATTGGGGACGATCATAAACGCGGGCAGCTTCCACCATAAGTAAACCGTTACTAGAAATAAAAATCAGTGAAATCATTTAACACTTTGTTTCAAGAAGACAAATGATTTTAGGTGTTCACCTTTCTACTAGACATAACGCATATATTTGTAAGGAAAAACACCAAAAAATAATTTTTTAGATAAACGTTCGAAATCAGAAACAGAAACAGGCTACAATTTACACGATGTCTTTAATGAAGATGATTAATTTCCAACTTTGGTTTTATATAATGTCTTCTTTTTCAATTGGAATAGAACATGACAAAAAAGGCATGAAAAACATAAAACGAGTCTTTTGGCTTATACGCCTTTCTTCCCTATACCCTTTGCCGGTAAAAAAGAGATGTAAAAGACATCGTGTAAGTTGGGTATTATATTAACAAATATATTTTGAATATAAGAAAAACAAAACAAATCCAGCCAGCATTTTTTGAAATTTGTAGTCAAGTTCGAGACTTTTATGGCTTTTCTGGGCTATTGAAAAGCAAGAATATGGGCTCATTTTCTCAACATAAAAGTCATTTTATTTGGCGCATCATTTTTGATTCGCTTTTCTTGTTGCTTAGAGTGTCACTTTTCATTTCATTAAAGACCATTTTTTCGACTAACTTATCATTCCCATATCGTCATGCGGGAGTTTATGTGCTCTATCCGCCATTTTATATATCTCGAGTTCATGATGCCACTTTAGGGTTTTGACACCAACATTTTTAAAATCTGCAATCCATTTTTGGCTATTTATCTTCGAAACTGGACGAGATATCCGAAAACGGATTGCAGACTTGAAAAATTTGGGGTAGAAAACCTAAAGAGGCGTCATTAACTCGAGAAATATAAAAAATATGAAATGGCGGATAGAGCACATAAACTCCCGCACGACGACATGAGTCTTTGTTATTATTGTACGTTTTCTATAAAAAATAGAATCATTGGTTGGCTTTATCGTTTATTTGATGTCTTCAGCCAAATTTTTTATTTTTTTATATACATATTTTGCGAATGGAAATTAAACATAATCTCCTGACCCCCATTGTGGGATTTGAACTCTCGAATTTATTTATTTTTAAATATAAATTTTGTCTATATTATTGAACAATACATACGTACAGGTATACATAATTGCACATTACAACCTTTTTTCAAAGTTACGACTTAGCTTCTCATAACATCAATTTTCAATGTGCTTTAATTTTAATCCATGAATACCAGGAGCTACAGTTTAACGTCGAATCCGAACGACCGACTCGAGAAGCTTGTTCTTGGCAATCAGTTACTCTCATAGCTTTTACCAGAAGACTGCTAAAAGGTGGTCGCCAAAACAAATATTTTTTATATTTCTTTCTTTAAAGATTGCGGAGTTGGAGTTTGAACCCGGAGATTTCGTCTTAGTGTAATAATACACTCTATACTAGACTACGGCGACCACTATTCACTCAAAATATCATCATTAGCAATTGGGTACATTTCAAACAAAATCCCTTTTTTATTTCAGCAGTTATAAATATCCCCGAGAGAATGTGATCCCAAATAATAGACTAAACGTTTACACTGTAAACACCTGGGGCCCTATTCTGTAATTCTCTGAAGCTAAAATGCTAAAATTATGGGTTTTTGAAACAGGCTGAGCCTTAAAATATATAAAATTAGAAAGTTTAGAGGCATGAAGCTTTTCAATTATAGTAAACGTTCAAGAATTGTATTCATAGCCAAAAAGCCCTAAATCAAGTTTAGAAATTTTTAGCGATAGAATTTTAGCTTTGGAGAGTTACAGAATAAGGCCTCTGGATAATCAATTTACGATTACTATACAGTTTGTTATTGTCTTTAAAATTAATTAAACACCTCTCAAATATAAGTGCGAATCGTTTGCGAATTTCTTTATGAACGTAGAGGTGATTAGTTGGTTTTTGATCACCAAAAGTACTCGAAAGATACTCAGCAAAGTGGTTAAAAAATCAAAAAAAAAAAAAAAGTAAAATGACTCACGTAATGCAACCAGTAATTAAATTACTCAAAGTCTCAAAAGCATGGCGAGCACCATAAACTGTTGGTGCTTTTATATCCACAAAAGTGGCAGTACCTATAAAAAAAAAATTAAAAATTTTAAATTAATCTTTAAAGAAATTATTTTTTTAATTTTTTTTTTTTTCCTGTTTGTTATAAAAAAGAAATAAATACTTACTGGTTGTTCTTATTAATAAAACATAAGATTCGTCTGTATTCCAGTCCAGTGATAAACTGGCGGAACTTATAGTGGCCTTAACCAATACCTCTTTACTGTTATCTAAAGTACAATTGCGCACACATTCCTTTATAATGTTACTCAAGAATATACGATTTGTTTCGCGTATAAATTGTGTTGTAGCTGCTGTGGGTGCAACAACATTAAAGCGCACCTTCCAGGGATCAAAATGTATACGCTCCTTGGATAGACTACAATCACCGGTTGGCATAGGCCAGATGGCCCCATATTTGCCACAGGACAAACGACAATCATTTTGACTTTCAAAACGTTTAGCATCTCCAATATTTGGTGCTGTATCGATTAGGCAAAAATCGGATGTCGTACAAATCCATAATGGGCTATTGAGAAGAAATATTTAAAAAACAAAATTTTAATTAAAATTAAAAATTTATTGCAGTTAATTGTTGCCATAAAAATGCAAACCTTTTTTCTGGTTCATTTGTTTTAACGGCATTTAGAAATAATAATTGTGCAATAAAAGTGATCAAAATACTTTGTAATTTCATTTTATTAATGATTTTTTTTTATTAGTTTTTATTTTTTATATTGTTTTCACTCATTTCCCGCGAGTATATCAAAATTAAAAGTAATTGTTTAAAATTTTTTTGGTGTCAAAAGTTTTCTAACATTAACATTTTTTAATATTTATTGAAAAAAGGAAAATAAATAATTCACAAATAATTCTATATGTTCGATAACCGCTTAATGAATTTTTTTAATGCATACTAACGGACCAACTTTATACACTTTTGCCCGTGTGTAAAAAAAAATTTCAAGTAGATTGCAAGTAAAGACTTTAAGGTCCATTATTACAACTTGGCCTTAGTTAAAGGTAGGATTTTATCAGAGCGATAAATTGCTTTTTGTTATTACAAGTGAACTTTAACCTAAAGTGGTTAATAAAGTTATTGGAACGATTACCTTACCTTTAGGTTAAAATTTTCTTATAATAACAAAAAGCAATTTATCGCTCTGATAAAATCCTAACTAACTAACGGCAAGTTGTAATAATGAGCATTAGCCTAAGTACTTTATTTTTTTTTTTTTGCTACAGGTAATACATTGAAGAACAGAATTTATTTAACTAGTTTTGATCAACACTGTTACTAAGTTGGCAATGATTTATTTTCGTTGACTTTCAAGTTCAATTTTTCGCACTTTCAAAAAACTGTCTAACTCACTCCCCCATACAACTGAAAAAATTAAAAATTTGGAAAAGTTTTTGTTTTAAATCATTTGGCATCCCCTTCCCTTACGTTTATAAACGTTATAACTTAATTTTCAAACGTATATTTATGTATATACATATATACATATATACATACATATGTACTTAATAATACATTAGCCATTATTCTTGGCTAAACAATAACTGTTTGCTAACAACTGTTTTGTTTTAACCGATTTCATTTCATAGTTGTTTGTATTTATTCTTCTTTTTTTGTGAAATCATTAAGAACAAAAAAAAAATTGGCACACTACAAACAAACTCAAAGAATTTAATGGGACTTCTATTCAAATATAAATATTTAATGAATACACGTATTAACCACTTACTTACGGTAGAGGAGAAAGGCAAAAAGCATTCTACAATAAATTAAAGAAAAATAGGTTATTTTGATATCACGAAGGAGTGTAAGGAAACCCTAATGAAGTTACATATTGTACAGATATATATATTTTTTATTTGAGACCAATATTCAGAGGTAAACCCCTACTAAATGCTGTGCATTTTATTGGAATTTTTGGAAAGGGCCGTACATACATGTGTATTTTTTATGTTATTATTAAGCGCCTTAGGAATGAGACGAATTGCTGTGAATTGATCATTCAAAAGCCAGTGTTATACCTTCACCATTGAATGATCAACAGCATTTGCCACATCATTGCATGTTGATTGTGTGGTGAGTGTCTTCGCTAAGTAGATTTAGCTGTTATCTGCTACTTCCCGACATTCCACTGTGTTCCACCTTAACAAATATCAACAAAAAATGAATGATCAAGAGAAAAGAGCCACCTATTGAGAAGTAGCAGATAACAGCTAAATCTACTTAAAGGAGGTACTCACCACACAATCAACATGCAACGATGACGGAATTGCTATTGATCATTCAAGGATGAAGGTATAACACTGACGTTTCACAGCAATTTGTATTATTCCTAAGGAGCTTAATAATACTATAGGAAAAATATATATGTATGTACTTTCCTTTCCAAAAAATTCCAATACAATGCACAGCATTTAGTAGGTGTTTACCCCAAAGTATTGGTGTCAAATAAAAAAAAATTAATAGAGAGTAAAAAATTTATGTATTTTCTATCCAAATAATGAAAAAATCTTAGAACTCTTCTAACAAATAAACAGGTAGGAAGATCCAGCACTTTTTTATCAGATTCATTACTTAATACTTATGAATATTAATACTTAAAGTAAATGTGCTTTAAGATTTTATAAAAATAAGTCGTTAAACAAAAAAAGTGCATACTGTGTGCTTCAGTAGTCTTGTAATAGTGTGCTAGATTGCTAGTGGGTTCGATTACCATTAGAGACACTGGTCTGCGAAACTACCCCGTGGTTATGCTCTTAGTCACTCTTTTCGTAATAATCCATATACGAGTACATATTATAAATCTCTTTGTAGGTCTGTTTATTTTTCGGTCAATCACACGAACCGGTATGGTTGAAATTTGGAACGTAGAAAGAAACAACTACTGGAAGTGCAATAGGGTATGTTATTTTTTTTAAATTGGACCTGGGCGTGGTACCTCCCATACAAACGAAATACCGATTTTTGTGTATCTCGGGAACGGTTAAAGCTTAATGCTTGTATTCATAAAAAATATTTCTATGCAATACTTGTCAAATACACACCCAATAAACCCAAAATATTTTTTATGAATACGGGCATAAGTTTCTGAAATCAGTCTGAATAACGTCATGGTCAAGAAAAATCATCACTCAAAAAGTGTGGACAATGTTAATGGTATGTGTAGCGTAGCTCGTCGTGTTTAGACGAATTAGGATATAATAAAATGTAATATTGTATTGTAATTTAATAAATAAATACAACTCACAAAAAAACAGTACATTTTCGTAACGTTTTGGTTATCGTGTATAAAACAGTGAATATGAAAGAATGAAAATAGTACTTCTACTGCTATATACAGTACGTCTGACAACCCCAACATACATACATACATAACTGGCCTTTACAACCCTGTGTCAGGATTACGGCCTAGCTTCTCGCAGCACTCATGTTGTGTGTGTCAATTTTTATCCATGAGTACCGGGACCTACAGTTTAATGTCGACTCCGAACGACAGACTTGAGAAGCTTGTTCATGGCAATTAGTTACTCTCAGAGCTTTTGCCAGAAGACTGCTGAGAGGTAGTCGCCGAAAGAAATATCTTTATCATATTTTTTTTTTTTTTTTTTTTTTTTTTGAAGATGCCAGAGCCTGGAGTCGAACCCAGGACCCATGTCTTAGTAAGCCAACACACTAACCACTAGACCACGGCGACTACAACCCCAACTCTAATGTAAAAAATAATACCAGTAAAATTTTGTAAAATTTCTTTTTTGCCACTCCAGTTGCCACAATCAACTGTGACGTTTATTTCATAGGTATAGATAAACATATTACTTTTGTTTAGAAATTTTGCTTGAATAAGAAATTTAATTACTTGGTAAATTGTAAACAAATTGTTTACAAAAAACATTAAACTTCGTTATTATCGTAATACATACTTAGATAGAATAAACATTCATAAATATAATTCTTAATTTTTTGTAAATTTGCCGAGTTCTGTTATTATTTGACTATTAAGTGAAAGAAATCGAAAAAAAAAAATTTTTACAATCAAGATTTTAAAACTATTTCGCAGATTTAAGAAAAAGATCAATGTGTTACTCGATAATATCTACACCACTAAAGCAACATAATCACTTTCCAGGTCTGTAAATTCTTTTTGTCCCGTGAAACCGTATTATTATTTAAAATTTATGACGATACAACAAAATACTACAATTAATTTGCAAAACAATTATTTTTATTTTAAAATTTTGGTAAAAATTTTATTTAATTTTAATTTTTTTTATTTTTTTATTTTTTTATTTTTTTGTTACTTTGGTTTAAAAATAATTTAATTTTTATTTCATATCAGTACAGTACGTTTGTATTTTTTATTTTAAAATTTTGGTAAAAATTTTATTTAATTTTATTTTTTTTATTTTTTATTTTCTTGTTACTTTGGTTTAAAAATAATTTAATTTTTACGTTTGTACATTTATATCAAAATACGTAAATAATTATTTTAAAAAAATTTCACTTTTATTTTCTAATTATTAGCATTTCTTTAAATATTTATTATTATTATTTTTATTTTTTTATTTAATTTTTAATGCAATACCGAACACTACAAAAATCGTACTGAATGAAGTTGAATTCCAATAAAGTATTCACTGAAAAATATTTTGAGCCCAGCTTATGGATTGTGCCACACTTAAAGCGCACAAAAATACATACTCAGCTAAATCCACAAGTAAATATTAATAAATAAAAAATAAAAAAAAAACAGCTACAGATATACTATTGAAGCAAAAATAAAAACTACAACAACAACAGCATTAAAAAGTAAAAATAAAAAAAATAAAAAAAGAAAAATCAAAACATTAAAACATACAACTGCACAATATACCACAACAGATGCTAAACAGTGACTAACAATAATAAATCACACAATGAGTATCATAATTTAAAGATTTTCAAATAAAAACGATCCTCCTTTAGGGCAATTTTCAAAATTCATACAAACGTGTTGCATACAAAACGAGCTCGTTCCCATGAAATAGGAACTCGCACAGAAAAAATTATTGCTGGAATATTTTCAAACAAACGCTTGTTCAATTTTTATTTCGTTTTCAAATAAAGTTTTGTTTGATTCTATTAATAATTTTGTTTGAATGTATTTTAAAAGTATCAATGATGTTTGGTTATATACTAAATGGGATATGATACGCATTTAGTCTATAACTAAGTATTTTAACATAAGCAAGTATTTATAGTTTTGAATAACACCTTTGGGAAAAAGTCTCCTGACGAGTCTCTTAAGCAGAGACGAAATGGTCATAGAGACATGCTTATCCCCAAAAGCATACATTTCATATTACATTAAAATAAACAATATAATAATATTAATAATACTATTAATAATAATAAAATATAAAAATAATTTACCACAAAAAATTTAAATTTGTAAAAAAATTATTTGAGTTTTCTGTCAAATTTCTGAACATTATTTTGTTGTCTCGAATAATTATTTGTTCAATTTTGCATTCATTTTTAAACATTTTATTTTTTAATTAGCAACTTTTTTCTCTAAAAACAATTTTTTTTTTTCAAAAAATATATTAATTGGTTTGAGAAAATTTTTGTTTGCTTAGAACCGTAATATTCAATAAAATTTTTATCTACTTCTATTACATTTTTTGTTTGATTCTTTTTTGTGACTCCAATAAAAATGTTTATTGAATATCGCAACATTTTTATTGAAAATATCGCAATTTTTTTTCAAACAAAAAATTACAAATTTGTTGTTCGAATTCACAAATTTCTTTGTAGGACCGAAATTAAACAAAAAATTTATTAACTCAGTGAATTTCGTGTCTGAATCAAAAAAATAATTTTTTCTGTGCGTATACCTACACTATGTGGGTAATAGAGTGAAGTAATAAATAAACTGAAGAGTGGCTATCAAATTATTTATTAATACATATCGTTGCAAGAATTAAAGAACGCTGTAACTGACAAAAAATCGAACATACGTTTTTGCCTCATTTTTATCAGAAAAAAAAAGGATTGGTCCCGGTCCCAGATTTCTATGATGAAAAGAAATTCACTTACGCCGTCTGCGTTTTGAAGGTTTTTTGGCTCTGGTGAACATTTTTGTTATAGTCAGTTACAGCGTTCTTTAATTCTTGAAACGATATGTTCATAATTGGTCATTACAACCTCTTTTTTAGAGTTAAGGCCCAGCTTCTCACAGCAACAATATTGTTTGCATCAATTCTTATCCATGAGTACCGGGACCAAACAGTTAAAGTCGAATCCGAACGACAGATTTGAGAAGCTTATTAATGGCTTTTTCCAGAAAATTGCTAAGAGGTGGTCACAAACTACTATTAATACCAAAAATATAATAAAAATACAAATATAAGCTCACTTGTCACAATGAAGGTCTTCTTGCACGATTTTTGCAAGGATATTGTATTGTCGTGCACCCATCCTCAAGAATGTCTTCATAGACTACGAATACATACTACGAATTGAAATTTGACTTTTTACGTTACTCTTTTATAGTTTTGTGTTTTATTGGGCTAACTTACTAGAACTGATTCTTAAGCTAAGATCCCATTATTAATGAATTATACTGCTTTATATTGCATGTTCAATAAGAAGGAATCATAAAATTTTATTTTATATGCACCGACTTACCCGGCTATATAGTGAATCAGTTTATATTATCCTATTTTGATTGACAGTGGGTTTTATGATAATTGTACTCAGATGATATTCTCTTTATATGAAATGTTGCCATACATTTGATTAAAATCATGTTGCATGGTCATTAATTTATAGGCATAGATTTAGAAAAGTGTTCAGTGGTAAACATGTTCAATTTGAACCAGCATATATCTACCTATTTTCTAAAAATATAGCATTTTTATGCGATACTCATATAAATAACATTTATAAAATCATATTTGGGCGTTACAAATATTAGCACAAGCGCATTATAAATATAATTAAACTCAATAGTGATGCTTGATTGAATGCCCGTATGTGTAACTTTGTCTTTTACTATACTTAAGTGTTTTGTAGGCATACACATAAATAAATGTATGTATGCATTTGTTCGCATATATGTATTCATTTTATAAATATGTAAATTATTTTCAAATTTCTCCTCAACACATTAACCATTGTAGACCAGAGCTTTATAAATTTATTACCACTTTGTTGTGATATTGTGTGCCACAATCAGTGAAATACATTGATTTAGTTTGGTGCACCAATGTGGTACAGATGGGATACACTCTAGACTCAGTGTAATAGAAAAATTTTTCAAAACAATACAACAATAAAAACACAAGAAACCAAAAAAAAAAAACATACATAGACCGCAAGCCATAAGCAGAAAAGAAATACTTATATAAAGAAAACATTAAAAAGGCATAAATTAATTCAAATTAGAGCACTATAACAATAAAAACAAGGAATATTGATAAGAAATTTATACAGTACAAAAGCAAAAACCAAAAATAAAATAATAAAGAAAATAAAAAAAAAACAAAATAAAAAATTTGTATTCAAACCACATAAAAGAAAAGTACCATATGGAAGTACAAGCCAGCAGTACCAGTCTGTATCTTTTGTTTTTGGGGGGAACCCATTATAAACAAAATTGTTTCAAATATTTGCAAAATCCCCCTTCTGTAATAAAATATGCAACACTTCTGAAAAAGTTCAAGAGGGTATTGTAGTATGTACTACTACTACCAGTAGCTGTTAGTTTCGATATTGAAAATATGGTTCTAATTCTGATTTAAAAACTATTTTAAATGTATATTTAAATGTATTGAAGTTAATATACAACATTAAAAGCAAATGTGTATGTACATTAGGGTAATAACTTTTTGCATTTTTTGCAAATATCAAATCTCCCCAGACAAAAAGGTGTACGGCATGGACAAATATTAAGAACTGCCTTTTTTAGTTTTTCGCTATCGTTAAAAAAGGTTACGCACCAAACGCGTTAAAGTTTTTGTATGAACTTTGCCTTTCATATAAATATTTCATAATCAACGGAATATTCCCATTTATAAATTTTAAAACGTTACCATAGGTTAGTAATGCAAATTCGAGAGCAATATTTGCCATGTTAGCATTTATTCTTGTTCCCAGTTACCAAAAAGTTTTACAACCTATATGTGATTTCATTTGTGATGCATGGTTTCAAATCTGGTTTTCGGACCACTGTTTCCACGAAAATGATTTTGAATGGTTAAACAAGTCATTAATAAATTTTACGAAAGCCAACGAGTGTTTCCTCAGACATTGGATACCTACACCATCTACAATTCCAAATCAACAAAGCAGTAATATTTGTGCGGAACGTGGAATAAAAATAGTACGAGATATATGTATATCCGCTTTGTAAAACATCGCGTACTTTGAACCTAAAGTTTATATCTTACAATACCTACTTTTAATAATTTATTGTTATTATTTGTTTACATACTTACATATGTATAAACCATATTTAAAAAAAATTTAAAAAATTTAAAAAAGAAATATATTAAAGGCATTTTAGAAATCGCTGTCGGTGCGTAAGTTTTTTTTACCAAATTGAACTGAAATAGTTTTTCTTATCATTAATACAATATTTGCCATTAGAAAACCCCTGGGGAGAATATTGTTCAAAAAAGGTTATCACCCTAATGTACATATGTACTTAAAAAATGTTGTTGAGCTTTTTAAGTAAAAAAAACAAAAATATATTAATAAATATACAAATTTAAGTATATCGAGGCTTGAGGTCTTTCATTTATTTTTAATTCGTTTTCTTTAATAAGTTTATAGATTCTGTCGCATGAGTAACATTATATGCATACAAGAAGAAATTAATAATATTCCATCCCAAAAACCAAAAAAAATAAAAGTGTTATATGAAATATTTTTTACCGATTTCAAAATAAAAAGAATTCATCAGCAAATTGAACGACTTAATTCTATTCAGTATTAAGTTCAGAATAATATCAAGTCAGCATAACATTTCTCAATCAATAATAATCAATAATTTCTTAACCATTCTCTCTTTCCCCTCTATCCATGTATTGCATCATGGCCCAAATGAAAAATAAAAACATTTCCCACAAATTTTTTCAAGAACCTAATTCTCCATGCTTGTAACTGCAGTTAATTAATAAGAATCAGAAGTAGTTTCCTATACATTTGGATGTAGAATGCCAATTGATAAAATTTTTTGAATTACAGTCTAATTCATAATTTCTCCTTATTTTAGAGTTAATCCATAGATTCGTTATGAAACATTCATTTTTGTCCTAGATTAAAGAAATCAAACAAAATTTGTCATTAATCTTTTACAAAGATGTCGAATTACGACAATAATACCCCAAACACGATTAGGGTGAATTCTAAATGGTTTATAAGAACGTTAAATCACTGTTTGTTGTTTATGAATACAAATTTCTTATAAGGCTCTTAAAAGCCCGTATTATGTCATTATGAATTAGACTGTTAATATTTTTTATGATTCTACAATATTTGTAATGGATCAATCAGTAAAAATATATAGTCATTTTAAGTATTGCCATATTAGTGTCTAATACTCGCATAATGTTCATTAATCATAGCACATCTAATGACTTAACAAATTCTAACACAAAGTAGCTTTTTTCGGGAAAAATTATATACATATGTACGTAGTTCTAATTTTAATTTTTGTTCAGCGTTACAAAGTTTTATTTGTAATATGTGTAAGTATACAATAAAATTAATAGAAAGGGTTCAAATCAAACGGGTTTAGGTTCATACGTTTTATAAACAGTGAAATTGAATTCATTTGGGGATTCAGTTCAGTTTCAGTCTCTGCTCTACATACTTAAATTTGTGATTCCCCTTTTTCAATCTTTTATAGTTGTCGCAGAGTTTTTTTTTATCTTTTTTAAACGTGCTAACTTATATACCTACTTATATACCTATGTATGTCAGTTAACATATTCATATACCAAGAAACACATTAATCCGACTCACTAATAAAATACACAGAGTAATTGAACACTACTAATAATGACACTTGTTCAATAACATCAACAATAAAATTAAATTAGTAATAATCAAAATAACAAGTAAATTATTAATAATTGTAATCATAAGAAAAATATTTAGGTTACAAAATATTATAGAAAATATATGTAGATTAAGCATATTTCGAAATTGTAAAATGTTATAAAAAGACATCAATCATCAATACAATAAAAGACTAAATTGGTTTACATATTTGTGTCACAAAAACTTTCCGAATCTCATTTTAATTACTTGTTTGTATATGTTACTAGTATGTATGAAACTTAATATGAATGTATTGTATTTATGTAATTCTGTCTCTTTTCACTCATGTACATAGATAGATATAATAGCGGATAAACTCTGATGGATATCTTCAATTAAGGGATAAATCTACTGTGACGGTTGTTGTCCGCACACGAGACCAACATACATACATACATACATATATGAACATTAGAGCGTACCACCTTACAAGGAAAAAAGATTTCCCCTTACCGCCTCTAATACATATAAAGTATTTTTGCAAGCAGATTTGGAAAAAAAATTTTTAGTTGAAAGAAATATGAAAATATTATTTCTCTCGGCGACTACCTCTCAGAAGTCTTCTAGCAAAAGCTCTGGGAGTAATTGATTGCCATGAAAAATCTTCTCAAATCTGTCGTTCGGAGTCCACTTTAAACTGTAAGTCCCGGTATTCATGGATAAAAATTAACACACACATCATGAGTGCTGCGAGAAGTTAGGTCGTAACCCTGACACAGGGTTGTAATGGCCAATTACGTATGTATTATTTCAGCTTCTGCAGAAAAATTGATTAGTAAACATAAACAAAAATCAGCTGTCGTGAAAATTCTTGCAATTAAAAATTTTACCGACAACAATTTACAAGCATTTTTTTTTCTCAATTTCTTGCTCTCTTTTGACATACTTTCTTTCAGTCACGAACGAACCTAATGTTATTTTAAATTTACCAGGAAAAATTCATTAAAATTAATTCCAAAAAAATATATATTGGTTTTTGGCCGGCATTGGCTACTGTGTAGTGGTGAAACCAACTAATCAAAGATTAAAAAATTTTTTTTTTTACTTCTTTTGCGTCACTTAAAATGCCAAATAACCAATCGTATCATCAAAAAATTCGAAATTGACTATTTTATTGATTACGGTACTTATACTTATGTGTATGTATTAAGTTTTATACGATTGAGTCGTACGATTTGTCAAAAAATCGTGTGCTTAAAAAGTTTGATAGTGTGAACTAAAATTGCGTGTGTGTTGCAGATTTTTTGGGAAATCTGTCCGCCTTCATATTCTTCTAAAAAAAATGCATAAAAAATTTTTTCTCCATACAATCAGGGTTGCATTTTATAAGATGTTAACAAAAATCAACTCTCCATATGTACACACATACACAGAGGGAAAAAAGGCGTTCTAAAATTATTAACTAAGGGTATCAAATTAAGAGAAAATTGTGAACAATATTTCGTTAATCAAGCTTAATGTGTTATTAAAATAAGAACAAATGGCACAAAATACCATAAGTTAACAAATCAAGAACAACCGGTAGTAAAATCGTGAACAATTGTATAAAAATATTATAAGTTAATAAAAAAAATCGATTCCAACCGTTAACGAAGTAAGCACAAACGAACTTAACTCAATTTTAATACCAAATGGTATCAATTTCGGTAGTTTTCTACCACTTTTTTTTCTGAGTGTAGTTAACATATGTTTTTGCATCCCTTTTGTATGATGGTGTGTCAGTAATGTTACCATTTTGATGCGATATTTAAAAGTGGGACAGAATTCGATCAGATTCTCTTGTGAATAAATAGTAGGTACTACACAGTCGTGCAGAAAGTGTACCACAGATTTGAACATTTTGAATCAATATTGCAAAAAGTTTAAATTTTATAACGTTTTTACTTTTCCTGTATACGTTTGAAAAATTATGACACGTTGTTTCCTTGTTTTTGCTCTAATATTGGAAAAAGTTTAAATTTTATAAAGTTTTTTATTTCGTTGTTTCGCATTTTCTGTGACGATATGCAAATTGAAGAATAGTAAAACACAATGTTTTGTTTTTGATAAAATTGACCATTTTAAACCATTATGAGTATGTGTATTCGCGTCTATTTTTAATTATGCAACTTTCCAAATATTCACTATCAAACTAAAGCAATAAAAGCATGCTCAAGAACTAATTATTCAACAAAATAATAGAAACGAACAAAAAAAAAAAAAAAAAAAACTTTATAATTACACAGAAAAAAACTAATCATTCATAAATGATTTTTATTTTAAACCCATCTTTTTTTTTATTTTTAGCTTCAACAATAATAAAAATAACACACATGTGATAACGAGAATCTAACTAAAAAAAATAAAAAATAAGAACCTAAAACGAAATAATTATTTTATTCAAACGTGAAAAAAATGAATTAAAAACCAGAAAAAAAATCAAATCCAATGAACCAACAACGTCCACAATGAAATAATGCTGCCACCAACTATACACAGCCATAGCATGCATTGTTATCCAATGATATTGTGTTAAAATGTAATAAAAAAAGTAAAAAAATATATAAAAGAATAATGAAAAATAAAAAAAATGAATAAAATAGAATGAATTGAAATGAAATTGTACAAAAAAATAAGAAGAAATAATAATAATTCCCACATACGAGTACATATAAAGTCATATTCATCATACGAGTTATAGTTGAAGTAGATTTTCTTCATAACACTTGCATTTAATTCAACTGATCTTACACATACATTGGCACGCACATTTATGTACGTATTTACAGTTATAAACAAAACTATAATAACGAGGATTGTAGCGTCGTATTTTGAAGTTGGAATACTTACAGAAATTCTCGTTTTCCACTCAATAATTTGCCGGTATTACACATTCATAAAAAATCCAAAAATTTTTCAAAAATATTTTCTATTAAGCAGACCAGTACTCAGGGGATGATCCCTACTTATGCAGAGCTCAGTACTAATGTCAGAAGCATACAACATACTCGTATATTATGAGGAGTTGAAAAGAGCGAGTAGAATTTTCGGTCATATCGTAATTGGTAGGAAAAGCATTTGGAATTAATGTCTGAGCAAGTCACATGGTAGTAGCGATAGAGTAGTGAGGAGTTGGTATTTTACGCGGCCCATACATGAGTATTGTATTCCATATTGGGTCAGAAAATTTTTCAAAATACTAAGGATGTCGCCGTGGTCTAGTGGTTAGTGTGTTGGCTTACTAAAACGATTGCGCTGGGTTCAAATCTCAGCTCTGACATCTTGAAATAAGGAAATATGAAAAAAATATTTCTTTCGGCGACTACCTCTCAGCAGTCTTCTGACAAAAGCTCTGGGTCTGGGAGTAATTGATTGCCATGAAAAAGTTTCTCAAATCTGTCGTTCGGAGTCGACTTTAAACTGTAGGTCCCGGTACTCATGGATAAAAATTAACACACACAACGTGAGTGCTGCGAGAAACTAGGCCGTAACCCTGACACAGGGTTGTAATGGCCAATTATGTATGTATGTATGTACTAATGAGGTCAGATAGAGTGAAATATTTCATATTCCTCTTTAATCATTGATTCCAACGGACATCACAATTACTTATAATTTCATGCAGGGAACATCAAGAGCGTCACCCACCTCAATATTTACATTACCCATAGCCAGAGATGACAAGATTGCATTATCACTAACACGCCTATGCGTGAAATAATAGCATTGAGTCATGCCCTCATTAAATTTGACCCTGTTCACGCTAACCCTCTCAGATATTGTCTAGAAGTCATTTGTGAGTGTGTCTTTTATATTTTGTCTTTTGATCCCAATCTATACAAGGGTCGGCCTACGTTCAAATGAATATGAGTTACAAATATTCCTGTCATCTGCAATGTTAGAAAGAGAATTTTTTTTTTTTTTTTTTTTTTTTTTTTTAGGACCAATACTCAGAAGTAAACCCCTACTAAATGCAGTGCATTGTATTGGAATGTTGAATATATACATATACATAAATATATAGATATGAAGAAGTAATGTTAAGCGCCTTATGTCAATGGGAGAAATTGCTGTCAATTTGATCACTCACAGGCCAGTGTTATACCTTCACCTTTGAATGATCAACAGCAATTGCCCCATCTGGATGTTGAATGTGAGTGGTGAGCATCTTTTTTATGTAGGTTAGCTGTTATCTTCCCAGAAGATGTCGCTGTACTCCTGATCATGAATTTTCTTGATGGAATAGGCTGGAAATGTCAGGGAGAGGTTTCGTGGATATGGATTTCTTGGAGGTGTGGGTGGGAACCTCTTATTTTTTTTTTAAATTATAATTTTGGAAAAACCGCAAATTAATTCATTAAGAAAAATCAAAACTAGAGTAGGAGACAGAACAGAGTCTTTCGGTACTTCTGAATTTAACCTGAATTCATTGGAAGAGACGCCACCTATAACCACTCTTATACTGCGCTCCCTGAGAAACTACACAGAACTTATTACCGACACCAGTAAGTTTAGTAGTTAGTTAGTTGGAGATATTTAAACCCACAACTTTTCGCAATTATCTACATAGTCAGGGGTGTTGTAGAATCTCATACTATTGGAATTCAAATCCAAATCGATATGAAAAATCCTACTTTGATATCATTAAATTCAATGTTATACAATAAATCGACTGGAATCAATTGGATTTTGAGTATAAAAGATATAACAATGAATTTTATGACACCAAGAGTATGTTTTTCCTCTCGGGATCAAATCCAATTCCTACAAAATTGGATTCTATAACAAACCTGAGTATTTCATAAATCAGTATCAAGTAGGTTTTCATTTATTAAACCTATTAAATAAGACAGAGTGACGTACATAGTTTAATATGTTTTAATCATGTTAAGTTTTAAAACTACACAAAACCAATTTTTATTGTTTCAAAACAGCAGTACATTTCACAATTTCTAATTAAACAAGCGATGCCATTGAAAACCCTGACCATGACAATCATGATAAAAAAATTAAAAAAAAAAAAACAAAAAACAAATGAAGAAAAAGCAAAAAAAAAAAAACAAGGCCTCATTTATTAATTAAATGGTAAGAATTTTAAACAAATTAAAAAATACAAAAAATTATTGAATCAAAAAAGGGGTGGTTTTTTGTCTCTGCCCCTGTTTTGAAGGTTGAATTGAAAGCAAAACAAAAAAAAGGGAAAAAAAAAATTGTAAAACAAAAGCATCATGATGTGATGTCTTTGACATGTAAATCAATTGAATTTATTTTTAAGTTTTACTATTTTTTTTTTTAGAATTTATTTTCAATCAAAAAAATCACTGTGTAATGCAGCGTATAAATATTAAAGAGCCACCAAATTATTCTATAATAGATGGGTTTGTTTTTTTTTTTTTGTATTTTATTTAAAATATTGAAATTAAACAGGTGGTGAATAAATATTATGAACAATTGCTTAATGTGTACAGTTCTTAAAAGAATAAATTCTTGAACTATAAAGACAAATTAAGAAAAATTGTTTTTGCACTGACTCAATCATACATATAAACGTATATGCATACATACCTATATACTCTACAGTGGATTACAAACTACAGAATCGTATTATAGAATGGGTCTTATCAAATAGTTAAATAAACCTTTAGTTTTATACAAATCCGAAAATTCATTTTCTCATCGTTTATACAACCATGGACGCTATTCATTCTATTCTCTACGATAATAATTCGAGAGCTAAAATTCAGTTTTGTTTTTAATGAAATGCCAATATCAATTATAGAATCCACGAGTATCCTCTGCTTAACTAATTTCTCAAATTAAAAGAAGAATCGTATGCAACTTATCTGGAAAATTTAATATACTTGTGTTTAGTAATACATATTAAGATTCATAAACTTTAGCTTATAACACAAATAAAATCTATGCAAATCCTTGCGGAATAACAAATGACCTGTGGTATTACAAGAAGTCGATACCTGAATACAAGAGGCAAGTTCATTTCTGCCCTGAAGAATACCAGAGGTGACAGAAATTTCCCTAGATATAACCTCCTCAAAGAGCTGAGTTCTAGGCTGAGAAGGTGGGTGGATTGAGTAAATCTCAAATAAAATGATATCACCTCTCTAGTTGGAAACATTTAATGATGCATTCAACAGAAAATTTAAGGATATTAAAAGAACCGATAACCACAACCTTAAAACAGACGACGTAATTTCATCAGAATCAACAGTTTGTGAGGTCATCAAATGGGCAAAGACTAGATATACTAATGATATCTAAATCTGAAACACTAAAGTTGCCACACAAAATACGGAAGGGGTAAGTGGGTGATCTGATGTGGGGTCTAGATTATTATATATTAAAATCTACATTACTTAAGTAATGCTTATAAGACTTTCTACCTGCCCAATTGTATTCACTGTTAACAACAATAGTCATAACTAGTCGGGGTTTCCTACAAACTTAGTACTTAAGTAATGCTTATAAGACTTTCTACCTGCCCAATTGTATTCACTGTTAACAACAATAGTCATAACTACTTAGTCGGGGTTTCCTACAAACTTAGTATTCCTATATTTTGAGGGCACCAATTCCCTTCTAAACCAAGTTACGAGTACAGTAGCCCTGTTTCTCAAACGTAACAGCTAACAGAAGTCGTCTATTTAATAAACTATAACAAATTCATTCAATATCTCAAAACGACCGTAAACAGAATCACAATCAACAATTTCCAAAAGTAGTCGGCATGACAAAATCCACACATTTAAAACAATAAAATTTCCCGCCATTACCATAATTCTCCCTATTAGACACTATACGAGTTTTGGTGCAAGAAATAGTCAATGTGGTTTGCGTAGCATACTGGTAGAGCGCTCGTATACTACCCAAAACAGCCGAGGTCGAACCCCAGCAAAGGTAAAAAATTGAAGAATACAAATTTGCGATTTTCTAGATTTTAATTTAAAATAATAAGAGGTCCCCCTTCCCATGAAGTTCATCTGTAGTAAACCGTCCTCTGACATTCCACTCTCTTCCATCTGCCATCTAAAAAATGAATTATCAGGAGAAAAAGCGCCAAATACTCAGAAGATAACAGCTACCTAGCGACGATGCTCACAAGTTCAGAGTGAAGATACGTCGACAGATGGGGCAAGTACCTTCAAGGGTGCCTTTGAGTGATCAAATTGACAGCAACTTCTCTCCTTCCCATTTGTAAGGCGCTTTAAAGAAAAATTTAAGGATCATCAATAAAATTAATTTAAGGATTCGTCCCATTTTATTTTTAACAAAACTGAAATTGATCAGTTGATTTGATAAATTCGGGATTTGGTTCAAAGTAATTACAAATTTAATTCATTCTACAAACATTTGAATTGAAATTTATTTTTATTTTTTTTTTTTATGCGCAAGAGAAATCTTATTTTTCCATTAATAATCGTTCATACACCAATATTATCAATTTCATTAAATCATTCCTTGAAATCACTTGCACTATATTTTAATTACTGATTAACTATACATACACTTGTATGTATGCTTATAGAGAATGCTTTTTAGTCAAATTCATTTAATTTTATTTATTTCTCCCTTTTACCATTTTTTTTTAAATAATATGATTTTTTCTGTTAAAAAGAGTTTTTTTTTTCATTTAAAGTCGATGTTGTTTTAATTAAATCGTAATACAAGATATTTGTATTCTATTCGATATGAAGAAAAGCAAAACAGCACAGTTTTTTTCTGCAAAAGAAACAAAAACAAAGTTTTTTTTATTAACAATAACTACATATACTCACACATATATACATGCATGTAAACTTTTAAAACAGTGTTGTTAAGTTCATTGTTCTTTTGAATTTTAATCAAATGTTGTTAAATACACCCACACCCACACTCATACACATACATATGTATTCTTATTTGTATGCAAATGTTCACATTTCACATTTATTTGTTTTAACTATTCTTGTGAAAGGCCAGTCATATGATATACAATCAACATAACAAACACACATACATACACACATGCATACATATAGACATGTTGTTGTTCTCTTTCTCTCTCTTCCAACATATGTACATATGTATGCATGTATTTGTAGTGTAGGGTGTATAATTTTTTCAATAAATTATTTGCTCTGTTATTTTGTTGTTTATTGTTATTGTTATTGATTAATTTAGAAGTAAAAAAAGGCAACTAAAACTCCTACATTTTCCAATTCTAAATTAGATTTGTTGAGTAAATTTTATAAAAATAAACAACTGATAACAACGACAACAGAAAGTTTTACATTGAAAATTAGACTGTTTCGTTCATATACGAAATGTAAAAAAAAGAAGAAAAGCGGAAAAGTTTATATGAATTGGAATTGTTAAATTAGTTTAGATTTTAGAATTGGAAAAATTTGAAAAAAAAAGAATTGACTAAAACCCATATGTACAAATCGGAAAAACAAAGGTTGATTTTTTTTCTTTTTTTTTGTATAAATTTTTTTTATGTATAAAGTTGCTGCAAATTAGTTTTGAATTGATATTAAGGCTGCTAGAATAATAAAAGATGCGAACAGGGCTGTTCAAATCTAACATACTATTGTAGAGTTGAGGTCCAAACCTCAGCTCTGACGTCTTGACAGAATGATATATATGAACAAATATTTCGGCGACTACTTCTAAGCAGTCTTCTGGCAAAAGCTCTGAGAGTAACTAATTGTCATGAACAAGCTTCTCAAGTCTGTCGTTCGGAGTCGACATTAAACTGTAGGTCCCGGTACTCATGGATAAAAAATTGACACACACAACATGAGTGCTGCGAGTAGCTAGGCCGTAATCCTGACACAGGGTTGTAAAGGCCAGTTATGTATGTATGTAATATATGTATTTTCCAAAATTCCAATACAATGCACAACAGTAGGGTTTTACCCCTCAGTATTGGTCTCAAAAAAAAAAAACACATATACTTTGATATTTGTACTCACGATATTCTAAAAATAATAATTCCGTATTTGGGGTACTCTAAATAAAAAATGTGTCAAAAATATATTGCTTCAAAGTGGGAACTCACCGTATTAAATTCATGCCTTTCGTAAGCGAGATGGTAAGCAAAACTTTTACATCTCTTTCTTACAAAGCTGCTTCATACGAATCTCAGTTTGTTTGACTGTGCCTCTTTCATATCTGTATGCAAACCGTTTTAAATTGATTGTATTAAATACAATAACAAGTCAAATTGAAATATTAAAACAAAATTATTAAGAGAGAGCGGTTTATAATAGTATCAATACAACTAAATTAATGAAAAAAAAAAACAAAAATATCTTTTTAAGCCTTCCTAACCTCAAATTTGCCCATCTGCTCTTAAAGACTAACTGCTGGATTCATAAAAAATATTATTTGTTTATAAATTTCTATAGAATATTTGTCAAATAAGCCCGTAATAAACTCATAATAATTTTTATGAATACGGCAGTTATTGTATTGTGTAACAAATTTCAACGCACTCCGAATCAATCCTTGCAGTCTATGTTTAATCGGATCCATCCAATAGCCTAGGCCATCGTTGTGTAAATGTAAGTAAGAACTGCCATTCATCTCAAATCGAAGATGTAATATATGTGGTAGGAATTTTGCTGGTTTCTTTAGTAATTTATAAACAAGAGAGTGAAGTATGACATTTCGTGTCACACATCCTATTAAAATAAGAAAGGATTATGGGGAATTTGACTCGCCTCGAAATTAAGTAATCTCTTGAAATATTTTGAAAAAAGTTTTTTTTCTTCATTTTAATATTTTATTTTTTTAATTAATTTTGTTAGAAAGAGTTTTTCTGACACATAATATTACACAAATAATAAAGTAAGACTTCATCCATTTATTTATTGTATTTTGTTTTTTCTTTTTAATTACTTAAATTGATATTTCAATAAAAAAAAAGTATTTTAACCTCAATGGCTAAATTAAAAAATATTATTTTACAATCACATTATACATATATAAATAAGTAAGTATATAAAAAAACCAATTCAACTGAAAAATACATAAAATCGATAGAAAAAAATTTATGATTTAAATCAAAAATCTTTTTACAATTCAATTCATTATTCATATGAATAAAAATTAAAAAAAAAAATAAAGAAAAACACTGAAACACTGATTGCCATGAACGAACAAACGGAACATGCAAAAATCAAATCTTTTCCATCTGACGTTTCCCTTTCTCTTTTTACCGCTTCACCGTATACACAACATACATATTTACATGCATACATACAAACATGTATGTATATGTATATCTAAAGCAAATGCAATCAAAATAATTGATATTAAAAACCAAATACTGAAACAAATCAAATTGAAATGTTATTTTTTTTTACTTTTGCAACTGTTGCAACAACAACTGCATATGCAACATGTAAAATGAATCGAAATATTTCATTGCCACACACATTCACACATTCGTTGATTGCACGCAATTCAATCTAGAAATAAAGCAAAATATTTTAACGATACAAAAAGAAACCAAATTGGTTTAGATACGTCGTCACTCCGATAGTTAAATATGAAAATAAAATAATTTATAAATAAAATGAATAACGGATTTGTGTTTTTGGTTCTTTAGTTTTGAATACTCGCTACCTGCTCAAACTATAATTGATTAGAACGGCTGAAAAAAATTGTGCATGTACGTCATAAAACTACACTGAAACAAGAATTTAACTACAAATAAATATAGCAAAATCGGATGGACTATTGAATAAAAGTATGAGTTATTTCGATCTACAAAATGTATAATCGAGTTTACGACAATAGTCCTTCTTTTTTTTCATGTTTAAGTTAAATTAAGAAAAAAAAATTACTTATTTCTAGACTACTTTCAATCATAAGCGTACGAACATAACGCTGAAATATACTCTCCCAGCAATGTGGCAATATTTCGTCCATTTCTTGTTAAGCATGTGTCACCAACACGGACATAAATACACACGAAAAGGTAATTTTATGAACTAAATCAAGAGGGCCAATTAACACCAGAACTATGCTTAACACCCCGTCTATACGAGCCATAGATTTGGTATATCATGAACAAATTTTTGGTCGATCATCGATTTGGCTCGTGTAAACTCTCTAAATCAATGTCATGTTCTTTGTCAACCATCATTGGTAAAACAATTGTTCGAACAACTATGTGCTACCATCAACTATCATTTTTAGTTTGACGCCATTTTTTTACATTCTCAACGCCAGAAATAAACGAAATGCACTTATTGAAAAATTTTAAATTAGGAATAGGTAAACCATACGTAGTCACCACATACACAAATAAGAACAAAATTTTGACATTTGCGCTGCCGATGTTTTGTTCATGATATACCAAATCTATGGTTCGTACAGATTGGGTGTAAGCGAACACTTATTCTGGCAGAGTTGTGTACGTATACACAGCTTTGTATACATACCTACAATATGTACATATAATGAAATACATGTTATTGACTGAACATATATATATATATATATATATGTGTCATGTGTCACACACTTACACTTAAAAGCTCTTAGCATTAGCTATAAATTATTAAAGTTTCTGTGTTAAATACATGGACACGAAAAGGCGATTGTATGAACTAAAACTATATACAATTACCGAACATTCCGGAAATAGATGCGAATAAAAGCAGTTAAAGATCGTAACCTTAAACGGCAGTACAGTTTGTTACAGTCGATTAGTGTGCAAAATTATTGCATTTATATATATATATATATATATATATATTATATTATATTATATATATATATATATATATATATATATATATATATATATATATTATATATATATATAATATAATATATATATATATATAATATAATATATAAAATAATAATAATAATATAAGAAAAAATATATAACTACTGTCCTTTTCAAAACTTGAAATACAATGAAGGAGTAAACCTCTACTAAATAAGTTCATTGTATTTCAAGTTTTGAAAAGGACAGTAGTTATATATTTTTTCTTATATTATTATTAAGTGCCTTAGGAATGAGACAAACTGCTGTGAATTGATCATTCAAAGGCCAGTGTTATATCTTCACTCTTAAATGATCAACAGCAATTGCCTTATCGTTGAATGTTGATTGTGTGGTGAGTGTCTTCGCTAGGGAGGTTTAGCTGTTATCTGCTACTTCCCAATAGGTTGCGCTTTTCTCCTGATTATTCGTTTTTTTTGTTGACATTGGTTAAGGTGGAATAGAGTGGAATGTCGGGAAGCGGTTTCTCATATCTTTAAATTATAATTTAAAAAAAAGGCAAACAAACTCTTTTCATTTTTCGCCTTTGCTGGGACTTGAACCTGGGCCGTTTGAGTTTTTGTGCGAGAGCTACATTTTTTTGCTCTTCAGTTAGCAAAAATATAAGAGTAATGACTTTAACGCCATCCTCATATAATCCATATCTTTCGTTGTATGAGAGAGAGCTTTTTTATAAACAAAATATCTGTTTAAGTTGAATAAAGCACTGGTGAATACTAATGATGGATGAGATCCAAAACTCAAAATTAAAAGTTTATGCTCTTTGTGAATTTTTATATGTGCATTCATACTATAAAAAAATGGAACCAACTTCTTTAGTGCACTTTCACCAGCTTCAGGAAATTTTTTCGATTCTTTTTTTGCCTCTGTTGTGTAATAATGGATCCATATACCATCAACAGTTATGAAACTTCGCTTAAAATCCATTTCCTTGAAATTAAATCGATGCAAACAAACTTGAGAAGTTTCCATACGAATGTGTTGATGGTCAAATGCTCATATATTCGGTACCCATCTTGCAGAAAGCTTTTTAATGTCAAATTCGTGATTACGTAGTTGTAACTTATTGTAGTTGGAATGACAACTATTTTTGTTTTATGTGTGATTAAAATAACGCTTGTGATATCGGTTCTACGTAGTATAGATCTAATAGTATAGTCAACAAGTATGTAATTGGTTTTTTGTTATGTTTTAATTTTTATAATTTTTATTTCATATGTGATAACATGCGTTTAATTTGTAATGAATCACTTCCCAATGTTTCTATGTGAGGCCAAAAGAATTATCTAGTCAGTGGTAATAAAGTCTAAAGCTAAATGTTAGCAGCAGATAGTATTGATAGCTTGATACCGTTAACAATGTCATGACTATTTACTTTTCCTACAGGGCTGGATCTAATCGCAAGTATAGTCATGTCATTGCCTGCCTATACAAGTCAAAATTAATGCCTGATTTAATTAATCCAAAATTTAGTCTTGTTTTTATTATAATACCAGACTTTGTGTTGTTAAAAGAAAATCACAAGAAAATATTAATTTTTATTTCTTTTCAATAATGAGCAGAAAGAAAAATCTAAAACTAAACTTCACTTTTTAATTTATTTCCGGCTTTTTTTTGCAGAAAATATGAGTATTAAGTACAAATGTACTCCTGTTGTTTTTGTTGGTAAAATAGAAGGTAAGTGATACTTGCGAGTATAAATATTTTTTAATATTGTTTTCATTTGCTGCTATTGTTGCTACTGCATTTGGAATAAACACCCTCTTAAGTTTTGCACAATTTTTTTCTTTCGTTTCATTTTTTGATTATAATTTTGTTCATTCTAATAACTTTTATATACAATCTCTGACTCTACCACTTTCTCTCTCTCCTCTCACTCCTCTCTCTCTCTCACTCTCTAAAAATAATTTAAATTCCCATTCTCCTGCTATAATATTAATCTAAATACGACACAACAAATCTTTTTATGTCCCATGTTGTAAATAAAATATACTTAAACAACAATAACAACAACAACAATAATTTGCAGTGGTAATAGCAATAACAACGATAATAATAACAACTTCACATCTACAACTACTACAACATCATGATATTATGATTTTTGATTATGTTTATGAATATGATTTCATTTCATTTCGCTAAGAAAAGACAAAAACAATATTAAAAAATAATAACAAGAAAAAAAAACAAAGAAATTGAAAACTTGAGGAACAAATAAGAGATGGTGGGTGGATGAGAGCAGCAGTGTACAGAGAACAATGAAATCAGAGTGAAGCTAAAGTAGAAAAATGAAAAAAAACGTATATTTTGTTCGTTGATGTTTATTGTTTAAAAGCATTGTCTTGAGTTACTGACTTACAAATAGACATTTGTTGTTTTCTTTCTCATTCTTTCCCTCTACTCTCTCTCTCCTAGTTTTTATATTTATTTCAATATATGTATGTATGTATGCACATATATTAGAGTGGCATTAGAATATACTGTAATCGAAAGGACATGTATGAAAATAGTCAACTTAGGATTTACCCAAAAGTCCGGAATGATTTTAATGAGACTTTAAGTAAAACTTATGTGATGAAATTTCGAGTTAAATATAAAAAAAAATCGTCGTACCTATGTGCTGGCATTAAACATTGAAGTTTTAATTTGAAAAACGCAAAAATACTACGCTGTGTATGTATATGAACTAAAACACCCAAAGCTATTAAATTAATTATATTTTCGTTAATTAACAAACTGAGTTTTACTATATTTGAAATTTAACCTTAAATATTCATACATATGCTAGAAGTTCATTAATTTAGTTTAAAGAAATCCACCTCAACTTTTATGAAAATTAAAAGTTAATTTTTCAGTATCACCCTAATGTACATAAATATGTATTTGTTTGTGTGCATGCGAGTGTGTATGGAAATGCATGTTTTTGTTGTTTATAACAGTTGCCACGTTGCCAACAACATAATCAGAGTAACAAATGAGATTCTGCTTGACAGTTTTTAGTTTTTTTTTTTTCTCTTTCTTTCTTTTTCAAACACTATTTTGCTTGTGGTCGAATTAAAAATAGAAGAAAGAACTACGCAAACGAAGAAATAATTTTGTTGCTTTTTTTCATTGTGCAGTTTTGCAGTAGTAAGCCTTTTGTTTAAAATTATAAACACGCACCAGTATTTCAATCATTCATTTCTATAAACAAATATTAAATTACGAATAAATGCATACATTCATGATTACTAATATTTTAAAGTAATTAAAACAGATAAATTGTATATGACTTTGAAAATACAGACGATTTAAATTTCGAACGAAATCGTTTTCCATCACATACCGGAGTGCTGGCAATATTCCTCTTTCATGTTAAGCATCATTAGATAAGTATGTCACATACGCGTGCACACATACACGATAAATTATTATAAAACACAATAACAGAAACATGTTACAACACTTTATATAAGAATACCAATTAATGCTTCCAGCTTTATCTATAAATTACATCGACAAGAAAATTTTCTGTTAAACAAGAAACATTAATAAATATTTACAACATTATCAAATCAATATTGTACAAAATAATTTGTAAAAAAGGTTTAAAGTTAAAAGTTATCGAAAAGTAAAAAAGAAACTACATTGGATACATTGGAAATAATAAATGCAACATGCTACCATTTACTTGTGAGGTGCCGCAAAGTAGAGGACTGCTAATAATAAAAATTATTATAGATGAAAGAAAATCATTGATTTAACTATATATGACTTTTCTATGACAGTAAAGCGGTTGTTCATATTGATGAATGATCAATTAAGAAATCAAAAAGAATAAAGTATTTAGGCGTTTATCTAAACCATAATCTTTTATCGTCAACAACAGGTGCACTCTAGAAATTTACGAATAAATTGGAGTGTGAAACTAAGCTATTAACTTATCAGCTTACAGCTTAATCACGTACTTGCCCTGTAAAGTAAATCAATATTTTACTTCTGTCCAATCTGCTCAGAATTGAATTTGCCATTAAGATATGCTGTAACAAATTTTTTCAAAAGCTATGAAAAGAATTTCTTACTCATTGCGGGTGTTTTCAAATAGAAATTATAAATATTTATTTTCAAAACTATTACTTTCAATATAACACAAATAACTAAGTATGCAACGTATTATCTATGTTGGAGCACATGAATTTAAGGGCTTATAATTAGCGGTGCCAGCTTAGTGGCTTTTGATGTTTCAAAACGATAAATTTTTTATCTTTGTCGCCAAAATAAGATAAACTGATGATTTTTTTATATAAAAAAAAAGAAAATATTCTGTTTTACGATATCAAAAGAATGCCTAATTATAGTATTTTCTTATTATGAGAAAACTTAAGAAAAGTTAAATATCCCAATTAAAAAATTATAATTTTTCTAAATCAAAATACAGTACATAACCGCGGTAGTTGCGTTAACCGAGTCATAAATTTTAACCTTGTGCAAACCAGATGCGTTGGTGCAGGCTAAAAATGTAATGCGTTCCTTGCTTACTTTTCAAATACCATGACATTTTTTAAAATTTGAGCACCATCCGTTGCTTGCATGAAAATCACCACGACTTTCATCAATTTTGTTATGTAGCTGAATAGCTTTTGACTTTAAGATGTCAGACGAAATAGGCAAATTTAATTCTCTTTGTTTTAAAAACCATTTACACAGAGCTTTTACCATTACTGGATACTCACAGATTCAAATTACTATACGCTTTCAAGGGCCGGATTCAGCATTTGTACCAAATTTAATTAATTTTGATTTATTTTGCTTAATTCTGGTTATTGTTGATTTATGCACAGGAAGACAATCCTGGCATAATGCTTTGACCGATATATTTTTTTCAAGTTTATTCAAAATTTCACTCTTTTTTT
This sequence comes from Metopia argyrocephala, assembly GCA_963576795.1. Classification (NCBI taxonomy): domain Eukaryota; kingdom Metazoa; phylum Arthropoda; class Insecta; order Diptera; family Sarcophagidae; genus Metopia; species Metopia argyrocephala. The sequence goes on from OY756208.1 coordinate 3,688,538, forward strand.
GAGTGGTTAATTTACTGCACTTTGTCGCCTTCTCCATTTTTATGCGTTTTTAATACTGTGACTGATCGCAAAAATCTTTTTACCAAACTGATAAAAAACATCAGACACCTGCTCCTTGTCTGTTTTTATGAAAACTATTCCAAGAAATAACTGTAAAATAATGCAAAAACTATCCAGAGGACTAACAAAAATAGAGTTAAAACAAATAGTTGCGTTTATTGAGGTAAATTTTTTAAAAAGTTGCGTTGACTGAGTCTACAATGCATTTGATTCGGGTGTTGCGTTAATCGAGTTGTTGCGCATAATCGAGTTCGCACTGTAGATTCAAAAAGAAAACATGCACAATTTTTTTTGTATTCAAATCTTAGTTTTACTAAAACTAACAAAATGTAGTAATTTTTTCTGTTTTTCTGAGCTCGAAGTTTTTAGTTCTTTTTTAAAACTCTGAGTGCTTTTTGCTCTTTTTAAAAAATTCATATCACTGCTTATAATCCCCAAATCTATACTCAAACGTATGAGTAATTTCAATAATTATTTAAAATAACTCATACGCTACATGGCCAGCAAATAACATATGATATATTATTGAAGATCAATAGAGTAGAAATAAACATTGAAAACTGTAAATTTCATGCGTCTGCTTAAATATCACAAAAGCTAAAAAATAATGATTTAAAATAATATTTCACACGAAAGTTGTTAAATCATGCATATGGTCGTTTACGTATTCAAATTGGTATTTAAAATTAGTAACTCTTCATGTAAATTTGGCTGGAAATAGATAATTTATGCGTAACTTTAATATATTAAAAATCTCATTCTGAAAAAAATTTACACATTTTTAGTAAACTTTTTTAATACCCCTGCTGATGCAGGCATTCGCATTATTGCTGGTAATAATTTTAATTAACTCTTTATGTTCTTAATGGAATCATATTTTTTCATTTATTTATTTATTTTTTCAGCTCTAATTTGCAGCAATGCCATTAAGTTTGTTGTTGCTGCTGTCGTTATCATCACTGACTATCAACGTGCCAACAACTTCATTAGATTAATTAAATTTTTTGTGTTTTATATTCATTTCACTGCACTATGCCTGGAAAAATTAAACAGAGCTGTAGTAAAAGGGGGCAGAGTACTTAAATCTTAACTAAGTACTATATTTTTGTCAATAACGACCTACTGCACAAAATTAGAAAAAAGACCCTTTTAAGGTTTTTGTAACCACTTCCCTGTTATATTTGGTTATAATTTAATACGTACTTGTTTTATTATTCAACAAATAAAACATAAAAATATTATGCTTTAATTTTTACCACTTTTACCACCTAAAAGTAGGCTATAGAAATCTTTTTTTTTTTTGTAATTTCATCTCTTTTTTTTCTAATAAAAATAATTACATTTTAAACAAAACAATCATTAAAATTCCATTAAATGAAATGCAAACAAATAAAAAAGAAAACTACATCGAATATCCTGCAGTTGATTAATATCCTTCACCAACGAACGTCATTTGGTGAGACAAGCAAGCAACATTTGTTGCCTGCCTGCCTCTTAACTTTCTTAATAAAGAATTTCAGTTTTTTTTTGTACCTCCACTCATAAATGATATGATGAAAACTAAATTTTATGTGGATCATAATGATGTAACAAATCATAACGAAACCAACAATAACAACAACAGAAATAACAAGAAAATATGCAGAACAAACCCCAACCAGTGAATTAACAAACAAAACGAATAGCATTTTTATCCTCAAGCCTTAAAATATGCTGCAAAAATATGTAGTAAAAGAATAGATAATGAATTGAAAAAAAAAGTAATTAAAAAATATATGTACAATACACATACATACATACATATACACAATGCAATATATTTAGGAGTATGTACAGTGAGAGCTCGATTTGTATAGTCCCCGATTATTCCAGCATGCCAAATTCAGCAATAGGCACTTTTTTGCATTATCGTCTATATAACTGCAACTATTTATGAAAATGAGTCTCAATAAGAGCAACATAGAAATTGTTACTCATTTACAATACGTCTCTCTTTTTAGATTTCTTGTTGAGACGCGTACGAGTAGTTCTAGTAAAATGATCACATTTAGCCAAATAATTCCATTTTAACAACATTTCCTACCGATTAGTGAGATCTTAAAAAACCTTTAAATACACTTTTTTGAAAATAGTTAAAAAGTGGTTGCAATATCTTTGAAATTGGTTTTTGAATATCCTCATCTAAGCCTTACTTTGTATTTATAAAAATTTAGGCCAAGATTGGAACACAAAGACCATTTTTTACAGGTATTTTGTATATGAAAATATGCTTTAGGAGGGTTACTTGTCAGTGCAATAAACAATGGCAACTGTAAAGCTTCCGTTACATTAGGCACATATTTGACAAAAAAAAAACATTAATTTTTATTTTATGAAAAAACTTTGTTTTAAGAGAATATTTTTTACAATTATTTAAAAAAATATTAGTTAGAAAAATTATTTCGGTATTTAATTAAACAAACTTTGGGCAATGGAAAATTAAAAACAAATGTTTTCTGAAAATAATGGATACGCTTTTTTCGGCAAATATTTATCTAATGGGACCTTAGCTTAATAGACCAGATTTATTCAAGTTGCACAAATCGATGTCACACTGTAATGATGTACGTACATACATACATATTCATGCATTTATAGAGTAGGTGTTAATGTAGTTGTTATTATTGTTACGCTTATACGAGTAAGTGTATGTATGTGTGTGAGTAGATTTTATAACAATTTAATGAAAAATACATTACACCCAAGTTGCAATAACAAAAACAATAATATCATTATACAAACACAGAGTAAAATAAATAAAAATAGAAAAGAAAGAGAAGCAAATATGAACGTAGAGAAGACAACAAATTATAATGTTTATCATATTCTGTCAACAGCTTCATCATAATACTGACGACAATGATGTGATTATTCTCATTGTTTTTCATCATTTTTAATGATAATACAAAAGGTAACGAAAGAGAAAGAGAAAGAGAGAGAAAGATAGAGACACCGAATGAGTAACTGTGAGCGTAGTATTACGAAAGTTAAGATTTGCTTAAACAATTACAATAACGAATGCTTTTGTTGGTGTGAGCATGTGTGTTAAAAAACAATAGTAACAACAACAACAACAACAACAATATTAAGTGCATGTAAATTATAAAAACAGAACAAAATTTCATCATGCACATCAACTCAGAGAATAACGAAAGAAAAAAAAAATAAAAACATTACAGTAGAGCGCTAATTTCAACACTCTCCTATATACGAGTACATACTTACATATGTATGTTACTTGTCGTATACACACGTATGAATCATCATAATCAACTTTTATGCTTTTAATTTTTGTTGTTTCAATTTTTTTAGGTCTGTTTGCCTATTTTTTTCTTATATTCCTTTAGCTGCTGTTTGAGCTAATATCTCTTCTGTTCATTTCATCTGCATGTCTCCTTCACTTGTTGGCATCTGATTATAATGTGCTTGGATTTGTGTGTGTGTGTTTTACTTTTGTTGCATTGCCATAAAATATGCAAGAAAATTTTCTGCTTAAAGCGCCAATCCCGATTATTATAAGATTGAAATAAATTTTAGCTTGCAGCTAAAATTTCATTTTAGGGTTAAATCCTAGATGATAGGAGTAAAGAGGCACCAATAAACAATTGCACTGCTGCCAAGTGTTCTGAAACAAATTAACTGCCTTGTAAAACTATCAAGATTATTTTATTTAATAAGATATAGGACTCCTTTTTACATTTTTTTTTAAATAGTTGTAATTCTCAAAAAAATTTTCTTAAAAAAATATGATCAAAAATGATCATATTTGTTGGTTTTTATTTTTAAAAAAATTGTTTTTATATGACAAATATTCTTGATAGAATATTTTTTCATGTGACACAATTTTTTAATATGTATGTATGTATTTTTTTAAAAGTGGTGTTTTTTTCGAACCGAATATAAATATTGCATACAAATTTTTATTTATATCCGCTTATATAAGCGGTTAATTTTAAAACTGCTTAAAAATTAAGCACATATAAAAATGCTGCCAAGTTGGATTTTTTTTTATCTTGACGTTATCTTTTTAAAATTCTATAACATTTTATAAATTAATAAAAGAATAAACGTTGTAAATATGGCTGAGGCGAAGGAATGTAATTATTTTTACATTGTTTGAATTGTTTTTAAAATAATAATTTCATATTTTTTTATAAAAATTGTGAGTAATGCCCGATATAATTTCTTAAGCACTTATGTCGTTTTTTTCGAAGCAGTTTATCTAAGCGGCTATAGGTTTCGAAAAAAACACCACTAAAATAAAAAATATTTCCTGAAGAAGCTACGCAGAGAAGTATCGAAATATCGAAAAAATAATTATTTAATCGACCTAAAGCTTAATTAAAAGCTTATATATTAATCAATAATAAGGTCAACTAAACTTATTAATACAATTTAATATTCTTGCCAATAATTTTTTTATTTTTTATTTTATTTATAATCCCAATAAAAGATTTCTAGAGAAAATTGTGAGAAAAATAATTGAAGATTATTATGAGTGTATACAGTTCACAAAGATAATGATAAAACTACAGTAGCTGGAGTCTAAAAGAGATTTAGTTCAGCTGGTATACAATTCCAAGAGAAAAGTTCTTCGTAAGATCTTTGGTCCTCTAAGGCATCGCGATGAGTTTAACAGTAGAACCAACCATGAGCTGTATGAGCTCCTGGGCAATGTAGGCGTTGTTCAGAATATTAACATCCAGCGGCTACGCTGGCTCGGCCATATTGTTCGGATGGAAGAATCTATTCCAGCTAAGAAAGTTTTCGATGCGAAGGTCACTGGACGTCGTTGTAGAAAACGACCCTGTTTACGTTGGAAAGACCAGGTTGAAGAAGCCCTGTCATCGATTGGTGTGACCAATCGGAGAAGTCGCCCGCTAAGCAGAAGCGCCTGGAGACTAGAGCTGAAGCAGGCCGAAACCCGTTTACGGGTTGTTATGGCCAGATAAGTAAGTAAGTAAGTAAGTAAGTATGCAAGTCCTCCACGGATGGAATTATTTGCTTTGATTCAGAAATCAAATATTAATAAAAACAATATCTACACAGTTAATGGAATTCAAACTCAGCTTTTGAGATCATTAAGGGTTTTTTAAGAAAAATTTCTTAACTATTTGTCAGTACGCGATATACATACAGTGACTTTCACAACTGTTCACAAAAACATATAATTTAGAATTTCTTTCAATAAACGTTGTTTATCTGGTATGTGATTGAAATCGATTTCGATCGAAACTGAAATCGGCTAAAATTTCAAGTTGCTATTACTTTTAAATCTTTTCAGATTTCAAAGTCCTTTGTTACTCATCACCTTAGTGACTAATACCAGTACTTTTTTTAATATTAAAGTTTTAAAATAATTAAAACAGGTAAGTTTTATATGTACATATTTACTACATTTTATATTATTTTATATTTCTAGAGATGAACATTTGGCAAACATCGTTTTCCATTATTAATTCCCTTAATTTTGCTTTAAATTGATAGAAATAAAACTGAATTTGTCAAAAAAATATATGTTTTAAGCTAAGTTACTTACTTACTTACTTACTTAGCTGGCCATAACAACCCTAAATTACTTCCTAACCTCAAATTTGGCCACCCTATAGTACCTATTAAAAAAAAAGATATATGAAAAAAATATTTTTTTGGACAACTACCTTTCTGCAGGCTTCTGGCAGAAGCTCTGAGAGTAATTGATTGCCATGAACAAGCTCTCAAATCTGTAGTTTAAAGTCGACTTTAAACTGTAGGTCCCAATACTCATAGATAAAAACTAACACACACCAAATTGGAGCTACGAGAAGCTAGGCCGAAGCACGGACCTAGGCCAATCGTGTATGTATGTATAGTACCTATTATACATTTTTGTACACATACACAAATCTATATCGTATAACATACATACTATAAACACATTTAAATATAAACATCAAACATATAAATATCAAAGTGGCTGATTTTTGATTGGCATACAATGCATGATATTTAAAAGAACAAAAAAAAAACATCACTTACATACATATAAACAAATGTTATATCAAACCGACAATAATAAAAACAGCAATAATAATGAACGAACAGCAACAACAATGCCAGCCGTTGATAAACTTGATGAATTAATTTTAAGGTACTTTTAACAACAACAACAGCAAAAGAGAGGGAACTTATTATAACAACCCCTTGCTACTTCATTTGAGAGTGTTGATGTACATATGTATGTCTGTTTGTATACATATGTGTGTGTGTTCGTGTTTTATTTTTCACAATTTACAAACGGCGACAAGTCTAGCAATGCTAGCAGGCAGTTGGGACTAAAAACAATAACAACACAAAACTTTGCTTACTTTTTCTATAATTTATGTTGTTATTGTTGTTGTTTTATTTGAGGGTTCAAAAAAAAACCAACAACAAGATAGAAAAGAAGAGAAAATATATCAAAGCGCTACAAAAGACAATAAAATTCATTTCTGGTGTTAAATCACAGTCTTAATTAGAATTTTTAATTATTTACTATAAAACACAACAACACAACAACAAAAAACAACCATAAACATAATATTATTGTTGGTAGTGGTGATAATAATCGTGATGGTGGTGGTAATGTTAACAAAGGCGTAAAATTTCCACGGGTATTAATATTAATAATAATAACGAAACAATAATAAATAGAAAAAAATTAAAAAAAAAATAAATAAATAAATAAATAAAAAGACTAAGAGAGACAGAGAGAGAAAAAAAGCCTTTACAGAAGATGAAAATACAAAGAGATTTGTTTTTTTTGTTTTTGTTTTTATACTTATATAAATAGAAATAGGAAAATTAAAAATGAAATCCATAATGAAATGATAAGAAAAAGGACAAAATAAAAACAGCAGTAGCAACAACGGATAAAGAGTTTTATTTCTTTTTGCATTTAGACGTTCAATTAACTTTTTTTTTTTTGTATATTTTACAACCACAATACTCGAACTAAAGATTATTTAAAATTCATAAATATTTATATATTAATGCCCATATTCATAAAAAATAAAACAGTTTTATTAATTGCTTTTTTGACAATTACTCCATAGAAATATGTCAAATAAGCACTCTATAAACCAATTTTATTTTTTATGAATACGATCATTAAACTTTAACTGATAAAAATATTTTAAAAAGAAATATAATATTTATTCATGCACGCAATTGAACTTTTTATAGCAAAATTTAATGTGCACACAACGACATCCTTTCAACTCAACAAATCAAAAATGCGTTCAAATTGGAATCAGTTTCTTTCGAAGCTTCCATCGGGATCGATAAGGTTTTGGAGTATTACTAAATCGTTTTTATTACTAAATCTTCTGCCTGAGAAATGGTAACCAAACCGTTGTCACAGATGTCGACAAAGTTCGTCTCATAGCTGATGAGTTTGAAAAAGCTCATAACTGAACAGCAAATATGAAGCACAGCACTGAAAAAATGTATCCACGATCATAAGAGAACTTAAAACTGAACAAATTCAGCAGGCAAAAAATTTAAAAAAAAATACCTGACATTGTATATAAATTTCTAAAAAACATATTCAACATTTAATTAAAACTAGGTTTTTTTCCTTCTAGTTCTAAATATGCAAAAGTCACTCAAATACCTCAACGGGGAAAAGATTCTGGATTACTGAGTTGCTATAGGCAAATAAGTCTATTGAGCTGTCTGTAAAAAATTTTCGAAAAAAAAATAATTTTTTCAAGAATTAATGTTTTTAATGAAAATAAGAATTTGATTGCCAAAGAGCAATCCCAGTTCCGACAGCAACACTTAACGGTTCATCAGGTAAAAGAATAACTTAGATCAAAATAAAACACACAGATAAAACACAGGCCATTTTATTCTCTTTTAATAAATTTCGAAAACGTGTTCCCAATATTACAGTATGATACCTTTCACTGATACTGTTAAATATCTGGAAGTGTATTCGGACAAAGCTACTAAATGCTGAAGAGCTCTCTATCCACTTCTAATTAAAAGATCACAGCTGAATCCGAAAAAAAACAAGATTATTTGTATAAAACTGTTATCAGACCAATATTACTCTACGGTTGTTGTGTCTGAGGCAATACAGAAAAAACATTTATGAGGAGAATCCAAGTGGCACAAAACAAAGGCACTAATAATAATTTACAAACTTCCCCCACTTATGTATATCGAACTCGGGATCTTCAACCTGAGATACTCATATCAGACAATTAGAGATATAATTGACACTCAGAATCTCGCATTTATCAATAGCTACAGGAATTCTGAGCATTATTTAATCAGAACACTATCTGCAGACACTTCTTAGTTTACTCTAGTAAACTAGTAAAGTGTCTATATCAAACGTATTGAATCAAATCACATTTTAAAGCAATAATATGTACTCACATATATACAGAAGAGATTTTTCTGTTAAACTAGAAACCATTGCTGAAGGCTAGAGCGTGATGATTCAACAGAGGACACATTACTTGGATGGTTAAGACAAATTGTAAAAATTAAACTGATGTGTATAACCATGAGTGTCGTACACACTGACAGTTCCACAAAGTTTATGATGAAGAGATAAATGTTTTTTTCAACTAAAATCACATTATCTCAGCAGATAGACAGTACGACTCAAGACATTTATTGTGCAGCCTATTTAGCGAATCTACGTTTCTTCATAATAAACTCCAATAGCTTTGAAATCTTAATGGTGCATATTCCCCTCATTGAAACCCTATTAGACCCTATACACATCCACATAAATCTATTTAGAACCTCCTCTATAAGTACGCTTTGACGTTGCGTTAGTCTTGTGTTAATTGCTATTTTTTTCCAGATATATTATAAATATACATTTTTATCTTTGAAAAGCGGTTTATTGAAAATGATATGGCATGACTGCTTAAATATGATTTCAATTATATTGCCGCTGCAGCTTTCATCATCTGAAACATCTACTTAATGTTTACAAACTTAACCAATATTTCTCAATGTTGATTTCCAAATGTTCAAATGTATATGTTCAAATTTTATATCTGGTTTATCGGCGAACAAAAACGACTTTAATTAGCCCAAAAAAAAAAAAAAATAATAAAATGCGGTTAAATTACACTATCTTGGTGATCTATTAATTGACCACTTGATGAAACTATGCTTTCCACAAAATTTTGTTTTGAGTAAATCAATTATAACCACATGCCAGCAAGATAAATGCCATATAATAGAGGTACAAAAATTATCTAATGATGTCCCCATACCGTAGTCGCCGTGGTTAGTGGTTATTGTGTTGGCTTACTAAGGCATGAGCCCTGGGTTCGACACCCAGCTTCGACATCTTAAAAAAAGAAATATGAAAAAAATATTTCTTTCGGCGACTACCTCTCAGCAGTCTTCTGGCAAAAGCTCTGAGAGCAATTAATTGCCATGAACAAGCTTCTCAAGTCTGTCGTTTGGGAGTCGACATTAAACTGTAGGTCCCGGTACTCATGGATAAAAATTTACACACACAACATGAGTGATGCGAGAAGCTAGGCCGTAATCCTGACACAGGGTTGTAAAGGCCAGTTATGTATGTATGTATGTATGTCCCCATACCGTTCACCATTGACAGCTACTTTCTGACCATCATCGTTCTTGAAGATATATGAGCCAATGACTCTGCAAACTTGTGAAGAGCATCTGTGGATGTAATGGACTTTCGAAAAAAAACTTTTAAGCTGTTCACGCTATAAAAGCGATAATTTTTCTTAATTATATACACATTCAATAAAAAATAGGCTTCACAGCCGAATACATTTTTTAAATGGTAATTCAATGCCATCATATCTATTCATGTTGTTTGTAGAAGTAGCCTAGTGTGTAGTTTATTGGCCTACTAGAGGACAGCTCGGGTTCAAAACCCAGCCCTAACATCTTCAAAGAAAGAAATACGAAAAAAATATTTCTTTCGGCGACCACCTCTTAGCAGTCTCCTGGCAAAAGCTCTGAGATTAAGTGATTGTCATAAGCAAGCTTCTCCAGTCTGGATGGACATTTAATGATGTGTTGCAAATAAATATTAAAACTTGTTATACACGTACAGCTTTATTTACTTATAATAAAAAATTAGCAGGTCGTTGTACACAGTGGCTGAGTTTGTCATTCCTATACGTGGAAATTCTTACTCAAACGTACAAAGTATATAATTTTTCCGATTCTCTGAGTAGTTATCAAACAGAAGGTATGGAAAGTTTTAATAATATCAGTCTATAGCGGATGATTTTTGTCACATATGCTAACGAGTTGCTAACTTTTCATTATACATACGGCCGTTAGTGCGTAATTAACTGGCTTATGATTAATTTGTACCATATACATAATTATTTTTAGACCTGTACATAATTGAAAAAAAATCTTTTCCATAATAATAAAAATAGTATTCTAATGCCCGTATTCATAAAAACTATTTTAGGTTTATTGAGGCTTTATTTGACAAGTATTGCATAGAAATTTGTCAAATAAGTCCTCAATAAACCTAAAATAGTTTTTATGAATACGGGCATAAATTGTTAACATAATGGAGATAATTCTGTACTTCTAAAGTAATTGATTTTTTTACATAAATTCCATGTACCAGTAATTACCAAAAAGAAAAGCTCTATTTAACTACTAAACCATCAAGAGGACCCTTCTAAATAAAATTAAAACGAGAATATAAAAATTTCTAAAATGTTAAATTTTAAGCATAAATGGTTAACGATAAATTTTATTTCATTTGTGCGACCGTTATTCTCCTAAAGAATAATGATAAAATCTTTGATTTATATATTTAAAACTAATTAATTAAATTTGCAATAACAATACATTTCAGGAGTATGATGAACTGGAAACCAGAACGAGCGAACCAACCAACTAAGGAACGAATGAATATCTATTCCCCCAGAGCGACTATATGAAGGGAAAAATGCATCAATTGTTGTTGTTCTCTCATTTGAAAATGCAATTTTCAACAGATTACATTAAATGTTCAACCAACAACAAAAAAATTTAAAAATACAAATACAACCAACCAAAAAAAAAAAAAAAAAAAGAAATAAAACTGAAATAGAAGCATTGACGTTGTCGTCAGCCATAGTCATCATACTGCCATTACAACTCATATCACTACCAACATCATAAGTATTACAGCCACCAACAACAAACAACGATAAAGTGATGCAGATAAACTGACAATAAACGGCAGCAGAATTGGTTGCAGTAGAAGAACAATTTGTTTTCCAAATGCAGGTGGTTGACTTAGAAAAATGAATAGAAAATAGAAAAAAAAACAAAAACAAAAACACATGTACACAAAAAAAAAAGTACGAAATTGAAAATGAAATAAAATGTTTGCTTCTGCCTGTTTATATGAATGATAAAATAGAATATAAATTGAGGTAAAATCCTGGTACATACACACATACATATAGTAAGTATAGTAGGGCTGGTTATGAATTTTACAGATCTAAATATGAGAATTATATACACATATGCCTATTTTCTATAAAATTATCTTATTGTTATTAAAGAAGTACAAAAATACTACGATCCTATAATTTCCCCCCCCCCCCCCCCCCCTTACATCCCCTAACGTATTCTTTCTAACTTCATCGCTCTGTCGAACTGTAGGATGTCGTTCATTGCGTACAAAGATATTTCCCTACGTTAAACTCGAAAAACCTAAGACGCCTCTAGAGTATTAGAGTAATAGAAGTTTGTACGAAATATGTGTTATGATGTCTCCGCAATGTCTCTTCTGTTCTGTTCCAGGTCTTTGAAGCCCTTCTCTAAAATTCATTTTTTTCATTCTAAACTGTCTTCTAGCAGGCTTATGATATCCTTTCTAAACGATATAATACACCTTCTTTCAGATGGAGTACTTGATTTTTTTTTCAAAATATTTTCCCTGCGGGGGAGTCATATAGATATAATTAGTCTGAACGTATTTGTCCCGTACTTGAAAACGTAAGTAGTACCAAAAGTACGTGATAGTGACCACTGAAAACTGAACATATCATTCAACTATTTTGAAAAGAATAACGTTTTATCTAAGCATTTCTATATGTACAAGCGCCGAATTATAATTGGCTTTACAGTGGCACACTGTTACATCATTAACATGTTCTGCAGAGATTATCAAGAGCAATTCTATGAAATGTTTCTAAACACCATAATTAGGACAAGTATAAATGTAAATAATAGTAAACTGATTGGTTTATGCTAAATATAAGACCTATCAGATTTTTCACAAAGGTGTAAATTGGACCCGTCCTATGACATCACCATCCCCTTCCCCTTACCGCAATAACAACATATGTGAAAAAGGTAATATATACATACATTCGCAATCCGACTCCGCTTTCCACACTTTTTTTGAGTGTGAGAAGTGGATGTTGGAGAGGCGTGCACTGGAGAGGGATCTTGGCATCTTGACTCCCAACACCATCACGGGAGTCATGTTAGGAAACCTTGCTGCATGGAGAAGGATCGCCTTCTTTGCGAGGGGGATCCTTCGTCGGAAGGAGAGAGACCTTGCAAGGTCGGTGGCACCGTAGGATCCAAATGGACCGGAATATAAGGCTCCATCCTGAAGTAATGTCATAAATTGACGGTCCCAGGATGGAGCCGGTAGGCACGCAATAACTGCGTGGAGTCCGGCACGACGGGTGGCAAAAACCACCTAAGTGCGTAAATGCATTTCCCCTCTCGCAAAAAAAAAAAAAACATATATACATACATAAGTTTTTAAGCTTTTGTCTGCTAAATAATGCCTTATGGAAGTCCTCCTTTACATCATTTTGTTTCGCTGGGGGATATCTGAAATACGTATCTAATGGTAAATTGTATAATAATTGAAATATATTTCGAATGGATAATTTAATAGTAAACCTTTATAGAGATAATACATTTAGTTGTAGCCAATGTACTGAGAATAATCTCATAACGATGAACATAACGTCGTCCATTTTATATTTTTTATATACATATCTCTAGTTAATGACGCCTCTTTATGTTTTGGACCCCAAGAGTTTTGCAAGTCTGCAATCCTTTTTCGGATATCTCGTCCAGTTTCGCGGATAAATAGCCGAAAACGGATTGAAAATTTTAAAAATTTTTATGTGAATCTATAAAAAAGTGTGAGTTAAATAGTTGATGATTTGCATGATATATACAGAAGACAAAGAACTCTGATCAGACTACCGTAGATGCAAACAACAATCATTGTAAAATGACCTAATTGAGGCATTTTAATACGAAACAAAATTATTAAAAAAATAGATCATCACAATCTGTCAGGGATTCGACCACAATTCTCCAGACGGCACAAGAAAATCGTTATTTACATAATAACATGGCTACAATCCTATAGAATTTTTACACAAATATGACACCTATTGTACTAGGGTTAAAAAACTATAAGTTTTTTCTCAGAAAATAATTACACTTAAAAATATTTTAACAAATCCCTGACAACTACATAAGTATGTATAATTATAATAAGTATTTATTTAATTTTTAAAACAAGTATTAAAACTCATAGATTTATATACAAGCAGCCAGGTTTGGCACAAAACATGATCGATAGATAGCGTATGATCACAACATTCATTACTGCTTAAGAAAAAATTTTATAATTTCTTATGTCCTCGATTTTACATTTGAATAAAGCAAAAAATGAAGAATGAGAAGAGAACAATTTAAAAGCATTACAGCAGCCATATGTAAACAAAAGAAATGAAATCTGTTTGGCAACAAACAAGTGAGAGAAGGGGACTTTCTCAACCAAAGTTAATAAACAAAATTTTTAATGCATTACATAAAACAATAACAACAACAAGAAGAATAGCAATTAGTAGCAAAAAAAAAGAGAAACCCAGAAACGTATTAAGCCACCAATGAGACACCCAGTTTGGAGAAAAAAATAACTCTCCCACACACATAACAAATGCACACTTACACTTAATGCACAAGTACAGAAACATTATAAAATACATAAAACAGGTAGAGTCTTATATGGCTGGCTAAAGGTATTCTCGTATTTTGTTTTGTTTTTTAATACTTACACACCCACACATACAATCACAGTAATAATATGTGGATATGTGTCGGTGTTGATGACGAATGATGACAACAACAATTGTGTTATTGTTATACTGATTCTATTGTTTTACCCTGTCATTGTTGTTGTTTTGTATATTAAACACACATCCATGCATATATGCAGTTACGTGTGTATGCATCTGTATGTATGGATTTATAACTGAATGAAGGGATGTAATTTTCTCATTTGCACGTTTTGTTTTTGTTTAGCTTTGTTTTGTTTTGTTACTTCTACTACATACACTGGTCTGTGTAGCCGTGTGTGTGTGTGTGTGTGCATATTATTATCCTTGTATTGTTGTCAAGGACCATTTACGGGACTCAGTTGTTTGCAACCAGAGAGGGGTGGTGGTAGCGCTTGCGCTAAAATTATATTTATTTATTATTTTAACAGAAGCAACAACAGCAGTAGCTGTAATATAAGTGTTTGTTGCTGTTGTTGTTCGTGGTGTTGTTTTATTATTATTATTATTTTTTTTTTTTTTGTATATTCTTTTAGCTTTATTCTATTTAAAAAATAGAATAGGCGGAGCGGTGTTTGTCTGTTTGTTTTTAATATTCTCCTGTACACGAATGTACATTTTTAAGCAAAGCCAATCATAACTGAGTAAAAGGAAAAAAAAGCAACAATGAAAAAATATAAATACACAACAACAATAGCACATAGCAAAACCCGGTAGACTTGATTGTATTGTATTAAAAACAACACTCTATCACATAGTACATACACACATATACATATGGACAAACTCATACATTCTATTAAATAAACGGTATATTAAAAACAAAAAACAAGAAAAGGAAGCAAAGAAATGAAATTAAAAACAATAAGAAGATGAGCAAAACAAACAAAAAATTGGAAACAACGATGTGTTGTGTCTGTGTTTCTTTTATGCTGTTCATCATCGTCATTGTCGTAGTCGTCATTATCATCATGATTTTAGCAAATTATGAAAATTTGTTTTTGTTTTTACGTGTTGTTGTAAAAGAAAAAAGTTATTGTGTTATTGATATGGTAGCTGTCGCTGTTGTTGTTGTATCTTTGCTATTTACGAGCATCATTATTTATCATATTCTGGGTGTTGTTTTTAATTTTTTCTCTCTCTCTCTCTCTCTCTCTTTCCCTGTCTCTATCACTCTTTATAAAGCTAAAGCTAATATGATTCCACCATTTTTAATTTTGTTATTTAATGTGTTATATAGGCATAAATATGTATGCATATGTATAAATGTTGTGTATATGTAGTATTTACATACAAATGTGTGCAACTGTGATAATGAAGCATATGTTTGTGTATAAATATCTGTTCATATATGCCCCGTTCAATTACGAGTGCTGCCCTCGTCTCCACAACAACACTACAATAAATGTGTTTTAATCAGCCAAATTAGGAGTAAAAATTCCTAAGTAAATTCATTAATTAACTCATTGAAATGATCACAGAATTCGTTAATCTTTGTCCCACTTTTTATAGTTATAAATCGCTAATCCTGGTCACAGGAACATCGCGGGTAACTGTACTGCGGATGAATTGGCTATGGCGGGTACGTCTCTGTTCTTCTGTTAGACTCCTTATTAGAAGGAAATATTTATTGGACGCGGACCTGTCCTGGGCGGCGGAGGAGCCTTGTCACGTTGCTAAAATTACCTGGCCTAAGCTCGACTTGAGGCGTACCAATCAACTCTTTAAACTGGAACGCAGGGATATTTCTTCCGTTGTATCTATCCCCACGGATCACTGCGTGATGGGCAGGCATGAAAATAGACTGCGCTTGACCGCAAACGACTTCTGTCGTGGCTGTAGGTCGATTAAGGAGGAAGAGACTGTAGTTTACTATATTTGCCAGTGCCCAACCCTGGCTCGACGTAGGTTTCTTACATCAGAATCTCCTTTTCTCGATAGCTTGACTCACCTATCGATCCTGGTCATTAGATCAATTGTCAAATTCATTAGGCTCTCCGGCTGGTTTCCAGCATAATTTTCTGAGGAAGTAGTGCTTCTTGTGTGGAGCCTCTGGCTATTAGGTCTCCCTACATCATGTGGTATCACAAAGAGCTGCTATGCGTGCTCAAGTGTGCCTTGTTAGTACAAAACTGTCATTTCCTACTATCCTATCCTGTAGTTATAAAATCTGTCAGAATAATAAAAAAAAACTTTTGTGATCTCAGGTAAAGTTTTATTATATTTTTACTATCAAGTATTTGTTATAGGTTCGCATATCTTTTATTAGTTTTATGCGGTTTTTAAAATAACTCCTTTTTATTGCCAAATTTCGAGCATATCACAAATGCTTTTTTTTCGACTCGATTTCAATTCACCTATAAGTAATTAATAATAGAGGGCACTCCTGGAAATCTATATTATACTTATTGTATGAATTTTAATAGTCTTAAGATCCTAATACTGGTATTCTTATGAAAATTAACATCCATTAAGGAATATGTACAATAGGGTGGGTCAATTTTTTTGCCTACTAAGCGTATAGCAAAATCGTAATCTACGAGAAATTCTAAGAACTTTTCCCAAAGAAACCATGGTTCTAAAATCAAAATCGAGCTTCCGGTTTTTTAAGAGAAAATTTAGTGTTAAGGTCATCCGAAAATAATGCTATTTTTTTGGTAGTATTCATTGCTATTGGTGAATAGTTGACCTGTAACGCTGGAAGAGGGCTTATTTTAAAGGAAATTATCTCAGCTTTCCATATCTGTCCTCATTTATTGAAAATTTTTTACCCAAATAATGGTTTTGGAGGTTTATGTCAAAATAATAATAGTAAAACTGTTAAAAACCTAAAACTATTATTATTGTGACATAAACCTCCAAAACCATTATTTGGGTAAAAAATTTTCAATAAATGAGGACAGATATGGAAAGCTGAGATAATTTCCTTTAAAATAAGCCCTCTTCTAGCGTTACAGGTCAACTATTCACCAATTGCAATGAATACTTCCAAAAAAATAGCATTATTTTCGGATGACCTGAACACTAAATTTTCTCTTAAAAAACCGGAAGCTCGATTTTGATTTTAGAACCATGGTTTCTTTGGGAAAAGTTCTTAGAATTTCTCGTAGATTACGACCTTGCTATACGCTTTGCCATGTTTTTCGGTCCCGAACAAATTGACCCACCCTAATGTACAACACTAGCAGAACACAAAGAACTCTACCTTTCGCAGCTGGGTCGAAAACTAGTTAAGGTCTGCTAGTGGTGTACATATTCCTTAAAGGATGTTAATTTTCATAAGAATAAAGAATAGCTTTTATTAGTTTACATAAATATAAGTTTTCAATATTAGTAATTATTTTTTATAATCAGCGATTATTTATTTAATTTAGTTTTTCCCCATTTTGCTTATGTGAAAATGTCAATTAATTCCTGCACTAATTAGGGTGGAAAAATTCTTTGTACTGATCAGTTTGTAGCATGGATACCAAAAAAAAGACGTAAAACTATTTATACTCGTACATACATACATACATACATACATAACTGGCCTTTACAACCCTGTGTCAGGATTACGGCCTAGCTTCTCGCAGCACTCATGTTGTGTGTGTCAATTTTTTTGCCCATGAGTACCGGGACCTACAGTTTAATGTCGACTCCGAACGACAGACTTGAGAGGCTTGTTCATGGCAATTAGTTACTCTCAGAGCTTTTGCCAGAAGACTGCAGAGAGGTAGTCGCCGAAAGAAATAATTTTTTTATATTTCTTTTTTCAAGATGTCAGAGCTGAGATTTGAACCCTACACTACGGCGACCGTAATTGTGTTAATTTACTGATTACTCACTAAGTCCAATCCAGTTTTTTTTACAAAAATTTCAACATTTTTAAGTATTTAATAAATGTAGCAAGTTAATCGGCATGTGCAATATCAGGTCTATAATCTACAATGAGACCAAAATACCCAGCTAATTGTACTTCAGCATAAATGTGTTGTTATACTAAGATGTGCGTCACTATAAAGTGTAACACCCATTTTTCTTAATAACTTTTTTCACCTTTAATCAAAATTATTTTTCTTAATCACAATATCTTTGAAAAATGTGTCAGATTTTAAAATGTATCAGTTTGTCAAATTTGACTTGTTAGTTAGTTCACAATGGATAATCAAAGACAAGTGCGTACAAAAATCATTCAAATAATTAAAAAAAACCATATTGGAGTTATACAAAAGTTGCTAGGGAAGTCCACGTGAGCAGGCAATGTGTTTCCAGAGTGGTCAAAAAGTTCAACAAAGACCTAAAAATTGAAAGAAAGCCTGGAACAGGTAAAGCAAAACTGGTAACGAACGACGCGAAAGCCAAAAAGGTTGAGAAGCTTTTGCTGGCTCTTCCAAACATTTCTGGTCGCGAAGTGGCCCGGCGAGTGCAATGTTCGGAAAGTGTTGTGCGCCGAGTTAAAGCTAAAGCTGGCCTTAAAACATTTAAAGTCCAAAAAGTTCCGGATAGAAATGCTAAGAAGAATATTGAAGCAAAAAAAAGAGCAAAACTCCTCAAAAAAGAATTTTTTCAAAAGTTCGAATGTTGTGTAATGGATGATGAAACTTACGTTTTTGCAGACTTTGCGCAGCTTCCTGGCCAAGAGTTTTATGTAGCGGATAGTAGAGGCAATGTTTCTGAAGAGTTCCGAACTAAAAAACTATCAAAATTTCCCAAAAAGTTCCTAGTTTGGCAGGCTATTTGTAGCTGCGGCAACAGAAGTGCATCGTTTGTTACATTGGGATCAATAAACTCAGATATTTATATCAAAGAGTGTCTTCAAAAGAGGTTGCTCCCATTTCTAAGATAGCACAACATATCAACATTCTTCTGGCCAAATTTGGCAACATGTCACTATAGTAAAAGCGCAATAGACTGGTATAATAAAAATAATGTTATTTTTGTTCCAAAAGAGGCTAACCCACCAAACTGCCCAGAGCTGTGGCCTATTGAAAGATATTATTTACCCAAATAATGGTTTTGGAGGTTTATGTCACAATAATAGTAGTTTTAGGTTTTTAACAGTTTGACTATTATTATTTTGACATAAACCTCCAAAACCATTATTTGGGTAAATAATTTTCTATAAATGAGCACAGATATAGAAAGCTGAGATAATTTCCTTTAAAATAAGCCCTCTTCCAGCGTTACAGGTCAACTATTCACCAATTGCAATGAATACTTCCAAAAAAATAGCATTATTTTCGGATGACCTGAACACCAAATTTTCTCGTAAAAAACCGGAAGCTCGATTTTGATTTTAGAACCATGGTTTCTTTGGGAAAAGTTCTTAGAATTTCCCGTAGATTACTATTATGCTATACGCTTAGTAGGCTAAAAAATTGACCCACCCTAATATATATAGTATGTGATTATATATATCATTAATAAAACTCTTTCAATTCATCTAATCAAATACCAGTGACACTCGGATTTAAAATTAATTGAAAATGAATAAATAAAATAAATTTTTTTCTTCGTTTTTTTTTTCTTGTATAAGAACGAAAAAAACACGCCTTAAATATGCTACTTGTTAATATGTAGTATACCAATAACAATCAAAAGTAATTAAAATAAAATGTTTATTTTGTTGACCTACATTAGTAAGACTTGATTTAAAAGAATTTTTACTTGCTTAAATAATGAGAATAAAAAAACAAGTATACATATATATGTACTTACATACGTTTGTACAATATAAAAATTAAAAAGAATAATTAATAATTTTAGTACAATTAGAATAAAAAAAGAAGAATTTCCAGAGCCTTTCCTTGTTTGGAATTTTTTTTTCACACGGAAAAGTATAAGAACAGAATTTATATTTCAAACACTGTGTACTAGCATTTATATTTTGGTAAATAGTGAGTAATTAAAATAAAGAAAATATATGTATATCTTTAGGACGAAGGACTCTGCAACCACTTACTCATACTGATTATTTATTTGTAAATTTATTTACTTTTAATTAATTGAAATAAAATAAATAAATAAATATTTTTTCCTTTTTTAATTTTTAATAATGAATAGTTTTTATCTACCGTTATAAAAAGCAAAAGTTTATGAAAAATTTAATATTTTTAATTATTCATAAAATTTGAGCATCAGTTATTTTAAGATTAAATTAAAAAATTACCAAAATGAATTTGAAATTAAAAATATTGCAAAGACAGACAGAAATTTCAATTAAATTCAGTAGTTTTTTACTTTTGTTTTTTTATATGCATATACTTACATACGTATCTATTGCCCTTAAGAAACTAATAAAAACTTCAACACGATATTTCAGTTAGCAATATCAGTTACAGTCGCCGTGGTCTAGTGGTTAGTGTGTTGGCTTACTAAGACATGAGCCCTGGGTTCGACACCCAGCTCTGATATCTTCAAAAAAAATTATGCAGTCTTCTGGCAAAAGCTCTGAGAGTAATTAATTGTCATGAACAAGCTTCTCAAGTCTGTCGTTCGGAGTCGATATTAAACTGTAGGTCCCGGTACTCATGGATAAAATCCTGACACAGGATTGTAAAGGCCAGTTATGTATGTAATACCAGTTACATATATGTATATCTGTTCAAATAGTCGGTCAAATATTTCATATTTTTTACGTAGATATATCTTTTATTACTTTATTTTATTCCTTATTATGGCCTCTGGACTGTTGATGTAAAACTGACATTTGGCATTTGTAAACACACCTTAGACATTTTATTCAATATAATACTAGTGAACCCTGTGCCTGCTTTGCCAGGATATACAAAAATCAATATTTAGTTTGTATGGCAGGTACCACGTCCACTTGTCTATTTAGTCTCACTTATTGACATATTATGTATTTGTCTTGACCATGAAGTCATTCAGACTAAATTCAAAAGCTTTAGCTTTGACAGTTCTCAAGCAATACAACAATCAATATATAACTAGTATTGGAGGCGCTACGCCCACTTTTTCAATTCCGCCCACTTTCCGACTGAAAATTTTATTCCGTTCTCGAGATACGAAAAAATTAATATTTATTATGTATGGGAAGTAGTACGCCCCCTTCTCCGCTATCGTCCAACATTGAAGTAATCTGGAATTAATTCAAAAACTTTACCTTTAACCGTTCTCATGATATACACAAATGAAGGACAACTTAGAGGCAATTTGGAGCTTGTTTATGTCACACATTTGACTTCGCATTTTAACCAAACATTAATATGAACTATATAGATCGCATTACATAACCTCTTCAAAAGTTTGATTGAAATCAGTCATCACGTTTGAGCCAAAAATCGTCTCCATTTTTATATAGTACATACATACATATGTATAGAGATATAATTAAAAGTAAATCAATACAATAAATATAAAAAAATTGGTCAACCCTATTTAAGAACATTTATTGATATTGATTCGGATACCTTGATTTATGCCTCACACTGTACAATATTTATATCTAATATTTTCAATCATACAATTAATTATATTTAAAACCACAATATTCATTATTGAGAAAGTATGTAATAATTTAAATACCATAAAAATTATTTTTTCTCTTATTTTATTTGTTTCTTTTTTTCAACTTTTTTTTTTTTTAAAGCAAGAAAGCACTTACAAACGACAGGATAACAAAATGAGCAAATGATCCACATACACACACCAACCGACACACATTTAAAAGCACAGCAATGCCAAGCAAACCTACGAAATGTGAGAAAAATAAGTTCGTTTATCTTTCTCAAAACAAA
Source organism: Metopia argyrocephala (assembly GCA_963576795.1). Taxonomy (NCBI): domain Eukaryota; kingdom Metazoa; phylum Arthropoda; class Insecta; order Diptera; family Sarcophagidae; genus Metopia; species Metopia argyrocephala. The sequence continues at coordinate 3,710,466 of OY756208.1, forward strand.
ATAAATTTGCATATGGCGCGCAAAATGTAAAAGCAAAATAAATATTTCATCACTTTGTTGTTGTTTCTCTTCAAATCAAATCGTTTATTATTCGTGTTCATTTCGTATTTCTACGTTGTGCATAATGCAAACGTTATTTGTATTTGTATTTGTATTTAATAATGACGATGATGATATTATTGTCGTTGAGGAGACTAATAAAACAGAAAAACAAAACTCATACAAGAAAGATAACTGGCAGGATAAATAACAAGAACAACGCAATCATATTATTGTCTGTGTGAATGAAAATAAAGCGATTGCGATTGCAATGAGCGGCTTAAGCATTTAGTGGTGTAATGAAAATGTAAATAAAAAGGCCATCACTGTTAATGCCAATGAACAGTTATTATTGGTACGTGCAACGTGTAACACAACGGACTAAAAGGATTATTACGGATTATAATTAAATTAAATTTTTCATAATTAAATAAAATTATTAAAAAAAAAATACTCAAAATTCAAAGAAACGAAAAAAATAATAACAATTCTAAAAGTTTTCAAATAAATTAAAATGGCTGGACCATTTTTATCTCCTTTACCCGGTGATCTGTTAACGGAATACATGTTTGGTCGTCGCCGTCAAAGACGTAATCGTACCACATTTACACCTCAACAGTTACAAGAATTGGAAGCACTGTTTCAGAAAACCCATTATCCTGATGTATTTTTACGTGAAGAGGTCGCTTTAAGAATAAGTCTGAGTGAAGCTCGTGTTCAGGTGAATGGATAACAATATTTAGTGATGGTGTATGGATAATTTTAAATTAAAAATAAAAAATTTGTTAAAAAAAAACTAAACAAATTTTAAAAATCGATTACTAGATTAAAAGACTATTTTTAACGAATTTAGACAAAAAAAAATTGAAATTTTTGAAAACTTCAAATTTCTATTTTAAAGGTGACACGTTAAAACTTGCAACCATTATTTGAATTAAAAGTAATTAATTTTAATGGTATCGCCAAGCTGTTGACTGAATTAGGAAAAAGAAAAAAAACTGAAGTTTTAGGGATCACGGTATACATTTTTAATTTTCTGACAGCATTTCTGTAACACTATGTTTAATGCCAAAAATGAAAATTTAATTTATCTTTCATTGAAAAAGTGTTAAAAAAGGGGCATAAAAACTATTAAAAAAATCATTCATTCAAATAAAATATACTAGAAATTAATCAATTTTATAGATGTACGGTGTAAAATTTTAACGAGCACCTAAAAAATTAAAAAAGTGATTAAAAACGAGTTCTAATATATGAATCAAAATCTTGACTCATATTGTAAACAATACTAGCCTAATCATTACAATTTAAGGGCCATTATTACAACTTGCCGTTAGTTAAAGGTAGGATTTTATCAGACAGATAAATTGCTTTGTGTTATTACAAGTTAACTTTAACTTAAAGGTAAGGCAATCTTCCCAATAACTTTATCGCTCACTTTAGATTAAAATTTATTTGTAATAACAAAAACCAATTTATCGGTCTGATAAAATCATACCTTTAACTAAAGGCAAGTTGTAATAATGGGCCTAAATGTGTTAAGAAGCTACCATCACATTTGTCAAATATTTGATAGAAACATTTTATACAATAATTTTGTTTTATATAAACATATTTTATCAAATTAATTTAAAGCAAATAAACACAAGAAATAATAATTACATTTTTAATTAATTAAATTTGAAGCAACAAATAATAAACAAAATAAATGTTTCAACAAAATAGTGTAATGCTCTTTTCATCAAATATTTGACTAATGTGAATATACCTTTAGATTTTTAAAACAATTGCGTCCAAGTCAGATGGAAAATGTGCAAACTTTGTGCTTTCACACCGACGAGAGCACAACAGCCAATCAGTTTTTATTTAAAAAACAAAACGATTTCACTTTTAAATAAAAAGAAAATATAATTTCGACCACTAAAGGTTCGTAATACATATAATAAATATTTTAATGCTATTTTACATCTTCTTCATGGAGTGTATTAACATTTTACACCCATTTGGAGAAATGGATTTCCATACTTATTGTATTTAAAAGCATTAATGCTGCAATTCATTCATGTTTAGTTGTAGTTTCTTAACCTTCGCTGTCCTTTTTTAATATTAACAATTATTGCTGTTTTAATTTTTCTTATCTTATCTTATAAATATACCTAATTCTGTTTTTACGCGAATTTGATTCTCTTCTCGCAGAAAAGTAGCGAAATGTCGAAATAATTATTATTTAATTTGTAAAATTTTTAATTTAATGCATTTATACTCGAAGTTGGCAGCAATGCAAAACGTGTGTTACCACAACTTACCACAATAAAAATGGGAATTGCCCTTGCCGGATTGTATTAATAATGTCGGCCTAGTCTCTTCTAACACGGTTTTGTATTCCAACAGCATAGCAATTGCTTACGTTATTACAGCAGAAGGCGTTGATATTGTAACAAATGCAGATTTAAAGAAATTAATGTTAAATAAGATTCTGGGCACTGATGAAATTATTGACTTTACACTTATCACACCCGTAGAAAAAAGCAAATAAGTTTTTGTCCTAAATGCATTCCTAGTTAAAGAACGTCTCCTTAGTGGTAGCTAAATTGAGTGATCATTTTCGCAAACTTGATCTTAATGAGCAAAAAGCCTGAAAAATTTCAACTTGATTTGAAATTTTTAAAGAACAATTGTCGCAAATTACATAAGAGCATAATAAAATTTGGAAGTCACTGACTGAAGACGATTTTAAAAATATTTCCAGTAACTAAAGTGAAATGTTTCCTAAACAAAAGCGATTGTCAGAAAGTGATGTTCATTAAAAACTAATATTTTTTTTATTTTACGTTTTTTGATTACTTTCTTTATGCCGAGATTTACAATGTAGAAATTGAAAGACAGACAGACGAAAATTGTAGAAATGAGGACGAAAATGTGAAGAATGTAGTACACGAATGTTTGTACCGAACATTTTTCCCTTTTCTTTTACACTTTTCGTAATTTTTGCCTATTCTGTTTGTCTTCTCAGTTCTACATTTTAAAAGTTATAGGCAGGAGCAAAAAAGAATTGAAAAAGTCTGTCTTTCAATTTCTACATTGTAAATCCCGACTATATAAATAAAATTTTATTTCTTTTAATGTTTTATTCAATAACACTATGCGACAAACAAAGGATCTCTTCGAAAAATACACGAATTCCACAGTATAGGTTCGATTGTACTATCAAAATAAATTTTTAATTTTTTTTTTTTTTTTAATAGTAGAAAATAACATTTTTAGAGTACAAATTGGTCTTTGTGAGCAATTTTTGATGCCTAGACACATTCAGATTGTATTGATATGTTCACGGAAGTTGTTGAGATTTACAATGGCTACAATATTGTCATATATTGTTAATGAAAAATTACGAGTCCCTGTAAGTTATGCTGAAAAAAGTAGAAAAAGTACAATACAATTTTTTTAGTAAATTTTTGAAAAAAAGTCCAAGAAAAAATTATTTTTTTTCCAAAAAATATTTTAAAATTTGTTCGGTAAAGTCTTCACTACAATGTTTCCAAATATACTAGTTAAGCAGTATCTTTGAGTTTGAGTTGGCCAAAAACTGAGGACACCTTTTTTGAGTGAGGCAGTGATTTTCAAAATCTTTTGAGGTTCATAAAAAAAATGGTTCTCAATCTGATCAAACCGAGTACAGGGTTTTACTGAGTTTTAGTAGTACAATCGAACCTATACTGTGGATTCCGTGCATTTTTTTCACTGTTGCACTGTGTAATTAACCTTTCAGGCCTTGCAAACAAGCAATCATAGCGTATATGTCTACATTTTGTTATTTTTTGACATGATTTGCTACGTTAGCAATACTTTTAAGGTCGTTTGCAATAAACAATGACTGTTTGATTTATTTAATAAAATAAATTATTTATTTGTAATTTTCTCATTTTGCTTGGGTTCTTCTCCATGGAACCTTTTTTACGCTAGTTTTCGAGGAACCCATCTATCGCGTAAAAATAGAATTAGATGTACTTATGTAATACAGATATCATTAAAGCAAATGTCTTTTTGTAACATTTGATAATCCTATTAATTATAACAGGGTACGACCCTCTAATGGTTAGACAGATATAAGTACAAAAGTTTTGTTTTACCAAATTTGGTTCCATGAAAAGTTTGCTAACTAACCTTGCTTTACAAAAAAAAAGAACTCTAAAAATAAGTGAAACATAGCGTATAAAGGAATATAAACAAAAAAAATTCTTTATCACCACACTGATAAAGAAATTTTTTTAAATTCAATGATTTTTACCTAAATATGTATCAAGTCTGAAATTATTAAAACAATATTTTTTTTTGTTTTTGTTGTTGTTAGCAAAGGCACTCACCGCAATCAACATGCAACGATGAGGCAATTCCTGTTGATCATTCAAGGGTTAAGGTACAACACTGGTCTTTGAATGATTAATTCACAGCAATTTGTCTCATTCCTAAGACGCTTAATAATATAAGAAAACAAAGTATATGTTCTGTTGTCATAATGTACTGTCCTTTCCACAAAAATGCCAATATTGGTCTCAATAAAAAAATAAGCCCTTAATAAATTGAAAATAGTTTTTATACATATAACAGTAATATTATTATTATTATTAAAATACCCGATATAATTAAATTTTTATTAAAATTTATTTATTATTTTATTAAAATAAAATTTATTATTTAAGAAAAAGTCGGAAAAGTAAAGCAAACACTCAATTGAAAAGAAAACAACACAATCGATTGAACAACGATATGAACAATGAATGCAACGAAACTCAATATTGAACGAAGTTAACAACTGACTGACTTGAATAATTCGGATCACTTTCGATGACCGATAACAAAATTGAATGATTTGACAACACAAAAATTGAATCTGTATATCATACAATCGAATTAATTTTTTATCATATTCGTATGCATGTAGTTTAAGCAAAAAATTTAGTTTGAAAGAAAATTTCTTGATCTGTGTACGAGTTCATATATTTTTCTTAATTTTAATTTATTTTTTTGCAGGTATGGTTTCAAAATCGTCGCGCAAAATGGCGTAAACAAGCTCGTTTGCAATTATTACAAGATGCATGGCGTATGAGATGCTTAAGTTTAGGAACACCACCCGTTATGGGTCAAGGAGGTAATAATATGTCTTAAATTTTCTTGAAAACTTGTAATAAATAAATATTAATACAATTTCAAGCAGGTTCTCGCGTGCCTAATGGCACTATGCCCAATGGCTCAGTACCACCTGGTTTACAAGGGGACATCGCTCCTGAAAATCTTTCAAATTCTGCTAACAAAGACAATCCTAATGGTGCTGTACTTAGTAATGAAAACAATGTCACCATGATGCATAACAGTTTTCCACATGAAAAACACGATACTAATGCTGAGAGTTCACATATCAAAACGAATGGCAACGAAAAAACCTATACAGAATTAAAACTTTACAAAGATCATCAACAAAACCAACATTTGACACAAGCTTTACATGCTCAAATGCAAAATGATCCGCGTTTAATGGCCGCCTTAGAACAGAACTCTGATGAAGGTTCTGATGGTTCGGATTCCGAAGAAATTGATTTGACCTCGGGTTCCTGTATAGACTTTTCAAATAAACATGCAAACGTAGTATTAGAAACAACAGGACCGAATGCCGCACTGCATAACCAACAGCAGCAGCAACAGCAACAACAACAACAATTACAACAAAACCAAATGGTGGTGGCCAGCAATGGTGTACATTGAATTTGTCACACCAAATAAAATTCTTTAATAAATTTTCTTTATAATAATCCCAAAATGAACAAAATGCAATAAAATAATACTGAATAATTTTAGTGAAGATTTCATTTATTTTTAAATTTTTGTCTTACAATATATAAAATAATACTTTTACCAAAATAAGCTTAGACCTCTAAACTTGTTATATACGATACTATTGAGTAGTAATATTATCGAAAGGGTTCAATTTTATTTTTCAGACAATTGTTAACAGCAGGGATTAAGACAGACATACATATATGATGTTATATACCAAATTAATAGTCTTGGAGAGCTCTCACAGAATCTGTGGTGATCTTGCAAAAATAATCATTAATAAGATTTTGATTGTTACTTTTTGACGGAAAAATAAAAGGTTAGATGAAACCTTTAAAAAGAGAGTTTTATTTTTCCGTCTTAACATAAAACTTATTTTTGAGTTTTATTTTTCAATCAGAAAATAACCGTTATTTTTCGAGTTTTTTTTTTCGTCAAAAAATAAAACTTTATTTAGAAGTTTTATTTTTTCTTTAGGTATTCAGTAAGTTTTTCGATATAACTTATAACCGTTACGGTCCCCGGTTAACAGGCCTTTTAAAATAATATTCACAACACTTTTCTAGGCTTAAGAGTTATGGTAGTAAGTTTGTTACAAGCTATTTCTAACGCCTTTTGGTTTATTGGGTACCTACCTTTTATTCACTTTAATTTTTCCTCCATCCATATTGTCTTAATTTTCCAATTAATATTTTAATTTTTGTTTCACTTTAACAAAGCACATTTAATAAGGTGATGTTAATTGTACAACAACTAATATTTTTCCAAAAACAGCAGGCATTGTTTTTGAACAATGTGCATGTAAAATGTCAAAAAATCCAAATTAAACCCCAGGAAAAAATTTTTTTTTAATCTTTATAGAATTTAACATTGATCTGATTAAAGTGTTCCTGACGAAACAAAAATAATTATTTTAATTGACCTGAAGCTTAACTAAAAGTTTATATATCGTCGGTTGATAGGTAAAACTCACTAAGTGCTATGTTATATGACTACAGTTAGTGAGTTTTACTTGTCAACCGACGATATATATATTTTTTTATTTTTGTTTTTGTGTTAAAAATGTACGTTTGTATGTATGTAAATAAAATTTAAATTTCAATATTTTTGCAAAATTGTTGAAATTTTTGTATTGTAGTAACATGGTGAATACTTTTTACGCAACTGTGCATTTGTTTATAATTAAGAGGACAGCTGTTTTGTTTATTTTGTTTTTTTTAAACCAGTAAATTGGAAAAGAAGCCATTGATAGGAAGCAATTAAATCTTACGTTGTTCTACAAAATGATGCTGAAATTTGGAATACTATTTCTGTTTATGAATATTTGTGCAAATGGCGAAAAATATCCAGTGGTCATGTGGCACGGAATGGGTAAGTTATAATAAATATACATATGAATTTACTAGATGGTCATAGTTTATTAATCCAATCCAATAGGTGATACATGCTGTTTTCCCTTTAGCTTAGGGTCCATGAAGAAGCTTTTAGAAGAGCAGTTAAATAATACATACGTGAAGTCTTTAAAAATAGGTGATAATATAGTCATGGATTATGAAAGTGGTTTTTTTATACATCCCAACAATCAAGTCGAATATGCCTGTAAGGAGTTGGCTAAAGATGAACGTCTGCGAAATGGTTACAATGCCATTGGTTTTAGTCAAGGAGGACAATTTTTGTAAGTTCAAGTTGTGTTTGTCTTCCTGCTGTCAATAGCTCTGTTTTTTTAGACGCGCTTTAGTTCAACGTTGTCCTACACCGCCTATGAAAGTTCTTATAACTTTGGGTGGCCAACATCAAGGTGTATTTGGTTTACCCAAATGTCCTTCTCTTAAAGCAAAAACTTGTGAATATATAAGACGTGTTTTAAATGTAGCAGCTTATGAAACATGGGCTCAACTAGAGTTGGTGCAGGCCACATATTGGCATGATCCATTAAATGAGGAGAAATATCGAGCTCATAGTACTTTTTTGGCCGACATAAATAATGAAGTATTCATAAATGGGTTATATGCAGATAATTTAAATAAATTAGAAAAGTGAGTAATAAAAATTTGTGCATATTTTCCATTTTCTTGATAATTGTATAATTTAATATTTTTAAGGTTCGTTATGGTAAAATTTATAAATGATACCATTGTACAGCCCAAGGAATCTCAATGGTTTGAGTTTTATAAACCAGGGCAGGATAAGGAAATACTGCCTTTAAAGAATAGCCGCGTTTTCAAACAGGTACATTAGCATGAAATATACAGACATATTGGTATTTCCTTTTTCAATTAATTTTGCAATTTAAATTATATTTTTACCAAGTTATTTGCACTGGTTCTCTCCTCTAAAAAAAAGCTGCGATAACCCTGATCTTCATTATTCCTTTATTTGTATTTCCTTCCACAATAATTTTTGACAATGTTGCCCATCAAGTCACTTCTTTTAAGAAATAATAGTACAACTTGGCGACCATATAGCATGTGGAAGCTTTTTGTAATAAAAAATTTTTAGTACAGTAGCACTGTATAATTAATTGCTAATTACGGTGTTACAATCATATTCATAACAAAAATACTTTATGTTACAGACATGGGATTTATTATGAAATAAACGAGAGTTTGCTTTCAAAAGCATTTTTCGATCTAATTTAAATATAAAATAAGCAGATAAGTTTTTATTTCCTTGTAAAAAAAATTGTTTTCAGAAATCTAGAAATTTTTAGTCGCTAGCTTGCAACGCAACTGATGTACGCTTGACATCCATAATCAACCCATTAATTTATTTAAATCATTTTTAGATTCACCATAAATTTTGTTTTCTATTTTTAGCTTGGATTAAGCAGCATGTCTGCAAACCAAAAACTCGTGTTTCTTGAAGTTGAAGGAGATCATTTGCAGTTTAATAGAACTTGGTTTTTGGAGACAATTATACCGCTTTTAAATCAGGATGTTAAATGAACGACAAAACAACTAAATGTTTAAGTTTTATTAGATTAAAATTAATTTTATATATTTGCTGTTACTTTAATTTTAGCTAAATATGCCAAAATAAAAAAAAAATAACAAATGACGATGCCAAACAACGAGTTAAATAATTTCACATTAAAAGAGTACTTTCTATAATATTGACAGTATTTTCTATAAAATCGCAAACTAATGTATAGGTTTGCAAATATAAAGTGTCTCTGTAGGTCTTTAGATTGCGTACACGTTTTTCCATAATATAAACACGGGCCTTAACATCATCTTGAATTATAGCTCTAAGGTTTTCAATTTCCTCTCCGTTTTCCTCACTTTCTATTTGTTGGTATTGCTCCAATTCTCTGTTAACTACTTGCAGTGTGGTTTGATAAAATGAATCTTCTAATTTTTCTGTTAAATCCTCCCATTCATCTATGGCTGAGCAAATTATTCCACGTACAAACAAGAAACAAGTGCGTTCTCTTTCCAAATTTTTTAACATTCTTGATTCTAAATCTTTAGCCGGACCCCTCATGCACTCTAAAATACTCCATAATTCATTAAAATAGAAAGCACGACTTTCTGTTTGAGCTATGTTTAAAATCAAGCCCGTTAAAGTGTCCAACTTAAAATCCCATAACTTATCTTTAGGTTTTCTGACACGTTTATACAGATCTTTTAACAATTCCAAATCATGATATCTGTCGCATTTAAATCCTGTATTCAGTTGTTCAAATAATTCCATATCATTTAGAGAACGCTGATAAGGGCATATATTCTCGTAGTCATGCAAGTCTGGTGTAATAGCACCCAATTTTGTTGTTAGTTTATGCATCATTTTCATGTTGGATTTCTCAATCACAGTGGCTTGTATTTCATTTAATTTTTGCTCATATACAGGTGGAGGCAAACAAATGCCACATAAACGCATAACTATGCCTTCTATTTTGCGACAGAAGAAAGACGGTTTCACCTTTAAAATCCATTTGCTTTTGACAATATTCACACGCCTCGGCTGAAATTTTACCAAAACATCCATTACTTCTCCACCGCATAAACGAAAGGGCAAAGTGTCGAATAGAAATTCATTATCACATGGTTTTAATAGTGTTGAATTCTTCTCATAGAATGAACGATGAACCCATTCGAATGTCAATGCTTTGCGTCCAATATTTTGCAGGGTGAAAACTTTTTTCACTTCGCTCTGAAAAGGATAGCAAGTGAAATTGACTAGGGTTTTTATGTTGCAGGCACTACGTTTGTTGGTCAAAAAAATTACTTGATCATTAACTTTTAACCCAAAATCGACTGCTTCTATTGAAGTTTTAACCACAGACTCCAGTTGGTTTATAGTGCACTCACTTAAACTATCTGTAGATATTTGACAGATTTCCTCACATGATACCACTTTTATATCAGAATTATGTTCATCCAAATCCCTTTTTATTAAACTTTCACCCACAATTTGTAGGTTCTCTATATCGGGATAATATTCAACTACACGCTCTATGTCTTCACGTATTTCCTCTATGCGCTTTTCCAAATGTTTAGATTTTAACCAAATAAACGGTTTCTTATAGCCCTGTTGTTTAGGTTTTCCCAGTAATTCTTTTTGTGCTATCTTAGGTAAGCCACTTATTTCAACCTGTACATGTTGTTTTATTTCAGATTTAGGTAAAGTCTCCTGCAACTCTGGTATAAGATTACAAGTTTCTGTACAATATTTTTCTTTAAGCATTGAAGGTTGTTTTGTTGTTAATTTAGTGGGTTGCATTCTTTCGGCATAATCCATTAAACGTATTACCATTTGTTTATCTCTTTCATCCACCGTACTTAAGCGATTGTATAAGATCTCCGCCTGGTTCTTATCGGTTTTTTGACGTATTTTTGCAGACAGATTTTCACGTTCCTTTAAAACATCCTTCCAGTATTTTAGCCTTTTGTCGTAACTATATTCAGATTCATTTAATTTTAAACTAGAACAAGGCGATGAAGATATATCGCACGTTCCTTTACGTTCATCAATAAATTCATCAATTATTTCCTTTATAAGACTTCGGTTGTGATTCATGGATATGGAATCACTATCGGTTGCTGAAGAGGGCATGTTAAACACATTAATATGCGAGATATCAGCAACTTCTAGTAATCTTAGTCGTTCATTAGGTTTTTGCTTATTTAAATTCATATTTAAATATTCCAAAAAAATTTTTCAAAAATAAATAAAAAAATTACGATATTATTGTTATTGAATGATATTTTCATGTCGAAACGTTAGTTATGTATTTATAAAATAAGTACATCAATACAGTGGGTAAAAGCAAAACTCGTAATATTACAAGGTTTGTGCTTAGGGTAAAAGTAGTACTTATTTTATTGAATATTTCGCCATGTAGGCAAATACATTCAATATGAAATGTATTGATACAAGCATGTCTCTCTCTATGACCATTTCGTCTTTGCTCAAGGGACTCAGAATATTAAACTTTTTTTTTATACAAAATGCGATATAATTCTCATTTAGTATATAGTTTTGATACCATCTTTGGGAGTCTACTGACGAGCCTCTTAACCAGAGATGAAATGTCCATAGAGACTTGATATAAATATATTTCTTGGCCCAATATTTCCTTAAAGAAATGTAGAGAACTTCGATCAGCTTTAAAATTTTTTGCTAAGTCTTCGTCATTAGCTTTCAGCTATAGAAAAGGTTGGCTTTCTATCAATGTTTAATTTTTTCTCGCCGGTAAAAAAAAATTAATTGTTTTGTGTGTTTTGGCGAAGTTAGGAGATTATTTTAATTTTTCTTGGGAAGAGACGGCATTTTCCAGTTATATTACCTTTCAAATTCGCTCTGTGAAAAACATATATATTACTAATAGTTTTTTAGGAGCAGGGCCCAAATCGCGGCACTCGCTATCGAATGAAATTTTAGTATTTGAGATCGTCGCACTCGATAACGAGTAAGGTGTATCGAAATTTGAGATTATGGCATTCGATAACGAGTACTCGATCGAATGCCATCTCTCGAAATGTCATTCGATACTAAAAGAGCAATCGAAATTATATACGCGTTGTTTATTTAGAAATATAACAAGAAAAAAAATTAATTATTTTTAATAAAATCGACAGAAATGTAAGTAGCATTTGTATAAAACTAAAGTCACCCTTACCACCATTGAGTTGAGGCTGTGAAAGCCCTTTCTATTAAAGAACATGTGTTCATTGGACGATGGTCGTTGGAGTCCGATATGCCTGCCTTCCACGCAACCAATGACTAAGGTGATATATAAAGCGTTACACAATTTCAATTCCAAATAATTAAAAGATGTATGATGTATGTATAATGTAGTCGCCGTGGTCTAGTGGTTAGTGTGTTGGCTTACTATGACATGGGCCCTGGGTTCGACTCCAGGCTCCGACATCTTCAAAAAAAAAAAAAAATATGAAAAAAATATTTCTTTCGGCGACTACCTCTCAGCAGACTTCTGGCAAAAGCTCTGAAAGTAACTAATTGCCATGAACAAGCTTCTCAAGTCTGTCGTTCGGAGTCGACATTAAACTGTAGGTCCCGGTACTCATGGATAAAAATTGACACACACAACATGAGTGCTGCGAGAAGCTAGGCCGTAATCCTGACACAGGGTTGTAAAGGCCAGTTATGTATGTATGTATGTATACTAACCGCCGAAAATCTTATAACATCATGTCCTTCATAAAAATGATGGATCAATTATCTAAATAATTTTAATTAAGTTAAAATTAAACTATATAATTATTTTGCTCTAATTTTACTTACTTTCTTTTTATTTTAAAGTTATTTGATTCTTTTACAAAACAAAAAATCTTTTAAATTTTTCTTGTAAATTTTGATTCGATAGCTATCGAGGTGCCATAATTTGGTTATTCGATACGTGACGAAATTTTACTCGATACGAACGTTCATTCGATAACGAGTGCCGCGATTTAGCCCCAGGTTTTTTCTGCAGAATCTTCTACAACGGACATAAGTTTTGAAGAACACGCAAAGTGATATATCTTCATTGCTCTGATAATATTTTTTCAGTCTCATTGATCGTTTGTTGTGGACTTTTTGAGGCTAATTGTTATTTATTTCAAAGTTCTGTATCTACTACGATGTGCTGAATTGTCAAATGACTCATTTCCAGTGTTTTGGAAAGTCTTATTTACTTACTTAGCTATCTGTATGCACATATGTATTTACTTCGAAAAAGGTGCGACTAACTTTTTTCTATTTAGTTAAAAAGAATTATCATATGAATCAAATAATGCGGTTATAGTATCACTTTAAATTTAAGTTTGCTCTACTTACTTAGCTGGCCATAACAGAAAATCTTACGGCATGCTTTTTGGTTTCTTTGTAACTATATAATTCCTGTATAACTGAGTGCTCATATTAATCATTTTGTTTTTTGAACAGCCGTTTGCCATACCTTCGAACAACCAGTTGTTTTTCTTTCAAAAATATACTAAAGCCCCATATTTGTTTTGTTTTGTTTTTTACAAAATTGCAGCCTTCCTCTCAGTGAGTAATTTTAAGTAACTTTAAAAAGAAGTATCTGAGAAATACTTGGAAGGGCGGCTGCAGGGTAAAAGAAATCATTACCTGTTTTCACTAATTTCGTTTAACATTTAAAAGTGTTGTCAGATACATATATAAAAAATTTTCATAATGATAATTTATTTATATAATTTTATAAATAAATGATAACAATAAATACACATTCCAAACAAATAAACATTGCGGTATTTCTAGGAAATATTTTAGAAATTATTTACTTTTTTTATTATCTTGCTGTTGTGAAGTGCACTTGTTTTTAAACATATCTATTTGATGTCTTCTAAAAATTATTAAATAACAAGAACATTATATCCAAACACAAAAGTATTACAGTACAGAAAAAAGGATTTAAATAAAAACTAAAGAAGAAACCACAACAATAAAAAATAATAATAGATTTATAAAAAAAACCTAAATTGCTTAAAACAAGCAATAAATATTTGTGTGCATAAAAAATTACTTTCACATACATATGCATTATATAACTTATTAACTATAGGAATGCTACTCCTCTAATGCTATTTTGACAAATTTTAAGTTTTTTTTTTTTTCTATAAATATAAGAAAAATTTTATAAACTTTTTTAAAATGATTTGTTTAGTATAAAATGATTAGTTTTGTTTTTATTAATTTCTGTTATGATTATTAGATCATAATTTTGATTTAGGTTTAGCATTACGGGCGAATAAAATTTCAGGATTTTTATCGGGTTTTTGTATTTCACGATAATTATTGACAATTTTTTTTGTCTCATCCTTAGGGCATGATTGGAGATTACGAAAAACTTGAACCTGTAATAAATATATAAGAAATTTGATTATAATAAAATTGCAGATGCTAAAGAATGTAACGTTTTTCAACACCCACCTGTCCCTTTGATACATAAATCGGTGTGCGATATATAATCCATGTAACACTTTCAAAATATGGTGCTGTTGTTAAAGATCCTTTATATGTATAGTAGTGCTTGCTCAACTCCTGTAAACCAATCCACGACAGGCAATCTAACAAATAATATGATGCAATAAAAACATTTTTTTTTTAATTAACAAAAGCACAATGTCACAAACCTATACCTGAATCAACTGATGCACTTGTATGTATTTTTTGCACAATACGTATACCTTCGGTGATTTTCTGAAATTCTGGACAATCCTTTTCTCCACATGCTTGAATAAAAAAGGCAACAACAGCTAAACCATCCGGCTTATTTTTAGCTTCCGAAAAATCTTTATATTTTGAATTGTAATGTACAGCATGAGCTTCCATGGAATACTTCATACCCTCTAGGGTATGTTCACAACCCGACTCATCCGTATCGGCCCAATGAAAATGCAATTGTTCGAATATATACTTTTGATTGCCCAAACAACCATGTATTATATATGGCTGTTCTTTGCGTTTACTAAACGTTACCATGGCCGATGTACCGGTATTAACTACACGGGCTACACCCACTGGTTCCCAATGGCCATGATACTCCAAGGGATCTATGTCATCAATATGTTCGATGACACGATTGCTTATCTCAATAGGTGATTGAACAGGCATTTTAACGTTTAAAGCGGCGTTATTAACAAGCGTATTCCTATAAACGTTTTAAACTGTCTTACTAAACTATTTCAAATGAATAAATGAAGTTCAACTAGTGTTGCTGTTGTACGTACAAAAAGTTTGAAAACGACACAGCAATTACGTGATATTCACCGAATTATAGGATTTTTTCTTAACTTTATAAACACAAACGTGTTGTGATTTAAATAGCCCAGTAAACTGCGACGTGGTGGCGAATTTTATTAGACTCGTTGAGAAATTAAAAACAAAAATTCTCGTCTTGAATGCTTTACTGCAAAACACTCGCGCAAGTTCACACAAATTCACAATTTATACTCGTAAGGATCTAAAATATGAAAAGAAAAAACGTTAATAAATAGTTTATTATTAAAAAAATTGAGAAAAATTATTAGAAATATTTCTCGAAGGTGTTGCTAAACATTAATAAATAATAAATAAAGTAATAAAACGTATTCTTGTTCTCTTATAAACATTAATTTCGATTTGTATGTACACATATGTACAATATATTCTTCTTACTGTCTATCACTGTTATAAACAATTCAATAAACAAAATACTGCCTGACTGACTGACTGACTATATTGGCTACATTCTAATGACTTTTTAATTCAATGCGATTATTGCGTGTAACGTTCGTTGTTTTAATTGTTTCTTCTCTTATTGTAATAACATAAACAACAGGCAAATAAGAAATATGAAACGCATTTGTTTAATAAAGTGTTGGTTTCGTTGATTAGCATTGTCTTGTTTTTCATTTTTATTAAAAATTTCATATTCTAATGTGAATTATTCTTTGAATTAAGCATCATCTAAAGTAAAAAATAAAAAACAATTTTTTACTATCGAAAATAACGACTTTACTAAAGAATAAGAAGGCAATATATTACGCATGACAGAATGTTTTATGCCATAAATTTATCTTAAACTAATAGATGATAATATAGAGATAATATGTTTTTAATAAACAAAATTAATTTTTAGGCCTGTTTTCAGTGTTGCTACAGCTCTTAATTGTTTATAATCAAATTTTATTAAAAAAAAGTAACCATACTGGATAAGAAGTAACCAAATTTTATATTTTAGACAATTTTATACACAATTCTATTCAATTGATTTAGATGTCAAAACAAAGTTTTAGCAGACGATATAGATGGAAAAAATTTACAAGAGAAACAAATAAATTTCCAAGAAGCAATGATTCCACATAGAAAATCAATAAAATTTTTGTCTTACTAGTCGCCACTTATTATCTCAAGAGTGTAAAAGTATTTTCAAACTGTGCATCATAATCAATCAGAAAGTATGTAAATATTGAATATTGTTTTTTTATACTCAGAGGTAAACCCTTACTCATGCAGTGTATTGTATTGGAATTTGAGGATATATATATATATAAATTTTTTTAGATTGGTACAACAATTTAAAGTAAGGGGGTTACTTTGTATTTCGGTTCGAATCGAAAATTTTACGAATTCGAAAATATTTACGAATTTTCGAAAAATTTCGAATGGAAAATTTCTTTCGAATAATAAACTATTAGTTGTGATAAAGTAGTATTCTCAAACTTAAAGATTTTACTAATTAGTAGTATCTATCAATATAAGTGAGGCTTAATATTCCACTCAAGCTTTTATGAAAGTGAACTTTTTTCCGTGTCTAAATAATACAAATTATTAATACGATTTATTTCAATGATAAGTTGCAAAGTTAAAGTATAGGAGTAGAATTAAGACAAAATATTTACCTCTGATCTATAAATAAGCAAAATTTAAGCCATTAATTATAAAAATAAAATCTCATAGCTAACTCGATATGTAGAACCTTTTTGACTTTAAGAAAATAGCAACCAAAATGTAAGAAAATTCATATTAACAATTCGAAGAAAAAGGCGACTAATTTTGATTTAAATAACCAAAACGGCAACACTGACTGTTATTAAAAGAGAATTTACAAAATTTGCCAGCAATATCTCAATTAATTATAGTTCTGTTTAGCACATAAAAATAATTAAAACTCTTATTTTTTTTCTATTTTTTAATTAAATTCAAATGTATGCACGCACTTTGTAGTGTTTAAAAGAGAATTAATTTAAAATAAAACGTTTTTTAGCTTTCATTTGAGTTTACAAAATTTAAATGATTTTTTTTTTAGTATTTTAGGTTTTTTTTATCAAATTACACAGTTCAGTAGTCAAATATGTTATGTAGTTCACATACTATGCTATATACATACGCATATCTGTATGGACATATTTACTTCGAAAAAGGTGCGACAAACTTTTTTCTATTTAGTTAAAAAAAAGAATTATCATATGAATCAAATAATGCGGTTGTAGTATCACTTTAAATTTAAGTTTGCTCTGTATTACGTTGAATTGATTTTAATCATTTTGCAATTAATTGAAAGTTACATGAGAAAAAAGTTGGGGTATTCACAAACTGTGCTTTATATGTCATACTGTCGTGAAGGTGTTGTTTCTTTTTAAATAAGAATTTCTACTGTCTAATAAAAAAGATTAATACTACTTTGCGACAATAAGACATACAAATCACATACCGGATAACTGCCCATTTTGTGAATACCCTATATGTTTTAAATTTTAACTGTTGTTGTTAATAAAGTACATTAATGGCAATCATTAATTCTTAAAATTTTTGTCACAAAAATATAATCAGAAAAACAAGCCAAATTCGTACTTATGAGGGCAGCACCAAGTGTTCTTTTTAGCCTGACATAATGACGGCTTTATAAATAATATAATTACTAACATGAGCGTGAATCGTTTTTAAATTTCATTTAGATCTGGTAACAACATTTGTTCAAAAAAAGGGCTTCAGTGAAGTAATATTTTTATAATGGAAGTAGTAGGAATTCGTGGTGTTAGTAAATATCTACATAACAGAGGTTTATGGGGGCAATAAATTCACAGCGATATGCTGAACGTCTTCCTTTCCTTTATATGCACAGTAAGAAGGCATTGAAGGCTTTTGAGTTATATTTTTATTAAAATAGGTCGCCGACGATAACTCAGGGGGGTTACTTTGTATTTCGATTTGAATCGAGAATGCTTTCGAAAGAAATTTCTCATTCGAAAAATCAAAATTAATAAATAAACAAAATTTTCGAAAATTTGTGAATCTTTATGAATTCGTTGTATTTTCGATTCGAATTGAAATTCAAAGTAACTCCCCCAGGGTTCAAACCTCAGCTCTGACATCTTGAAAAAAGAAATATGAAAAAAATATTTCTTACGGCGACTACCTCTAAGCAGTTTTCTGGCCAAAGCTCTGATAGTAGCTGATTGCCACGAACAAGCTTCTCAAGTCTGTCGTTCAAAGTCGACTTTAAACTGTAGGTCCCGGTACTCATAAATAAAAATTAACATACACAATATGAGTGCTGAAAGAAGCTAGGCCGTAACTCTGACACAGCGTGGAAATAGCCAATGTATTTATTTTTATTAAAAAAAAGCTTTCTCTTCTTTGCAGCTGAATTGATGGTAGACGTTAGATATTGCAAATGTGAATCTATTTTTCCCATTTTCAACATCTTCCATGCGCTTATATAATGTACACTAGTGTGAGAAGCCTATTAATATTCACTTCTCAAAAAATAAAAAAATAAAAACAAATTTTAAAATGTATTGTACATATAAAATGCAATGGGGTCGGACAGCTGCAGTTATTGTTAAAATTTAATACGTTTTTGGCTTAGTATTAATAATTTATTAAAAGTATAATAATAAAGGGTTTTGCATTATTTGATTTTTATTTTTTACACAATATTTTGTTTTTCTTTTTTTTTTTTTGTTTTTTAATAATTTATTGATTGATTAGGGATTTAGTGTTTTTTTTTCTACTTTTACAATTTTTTGTATGTTACAAGGCGAATTCAAAAATTATTAAATAAAAACGAATTAAATTAGGAAATTATTGTTTTTGTTATTATAATTGAGTAAACAAATTTAAAATAATCATTTGATTAATAAGCGGAAATATTAATTTAAAAAAAATCTTTTTTTATTTTATAAACTTTTAATAACAATTTTCTTTGAATACACAATACATACATGTGTTTGTCTTTTGCTCTCTTTAATTTATTTTTGAATAAAACTGTAGTATTTAGTTTTAATTTTATACATGTATACATACAAACATATATAAATATTTATTTTTTTTAATATCACGTGAGTTTAACGTTCTTTTTTTGTTTTTTTTTTTTTGCACGACCTTTAAAGTTGTTCTTCTACCAAACACCTTGACGTTTTGCATATAAATGAAATACAATAAATTATTCTCTTTAAGAAAACTTGATACTTGATTTGATATTAATATCTAAACAAACGCATATTATACATACATACATATATACATTCAGAGGTAGAGTGTATGTACTTATTTTAAAATATTCTTATCTATGGATATGATAACTACATTTCATCCATTAAGTGATTGCGAATATATAAATAAATACAGTCCTGTTCAATTGATTAGGATCACATCTTATAACCTTAAATATATTATGGATAATGGGAAAAGTTCGGGTAATGTTGACTACCATTTTGTATTTTTGATATTGTGACATCAATATGAGGAGACACTAACAAATTTGTTTTCTCATTAATTGGTAGATCTGTTGGCTAAATATACTTCTATTCAAAAAAAAAAACTAGGCGAGTATTATGGGCCACCTTAGACGAATTGCAATTTTTTTTTCAATTTTAAATCTAACTGTAAATAAAAACTCACCAATTTAACTTTAAAAATTGTATGTACATAGTTTTTTGTAGCATTTACAGGACAAATAAAATATATAAATTAAAAATTGGTCTGCATTTGCTCAAACAAAATGTTAAAACGCACATAAACTATAAGTGCTCGATTAAATAGTCAACATTGCAATTATATATAAAAAATTGTATGTGATATTAGTTTTTAAAAGAAGTAGTAGTAGTTTGTAGTCGCCGTGGTCTAGTGGTTAGTGTGTTGGCTTACTAAGACATGGGTCCTGGGTTCGACTCCAGGCTCTGACATCTTCAAAAAAAGAAATATGAAAAAAATATTTCTTTCGGCGACTACCTCTCAGCAGTCTTCTGGCAAAAGCTCTGAGAGTAACTAATTGCCATGAACAAGCTTCTCAAGTCTGTCGTTCGGAGTCGACATTAAAACTGTAGGTCCCGGTACTCATGGATAAAAAAATTGACACACACAACATGAGTGCTGCGAGAAGCTAGGCCGTAATCCCGACACAGGGTTGTAAAGGCCAGTTATGTATGTATGTATAGTAGTTTGTAAAAGAAGACCCTAGTCCACATTAGCCGTATACAGCCTTATGTATAATAAAAAAGTAGGAGGTCGTTGTACACAGTGGCTAAGTTTGTCATTTCAATATGTGAAAGTTTTTACTCAAAGGTACAAGGTATTCCATTTTTTGGATTATCTGACTAGTTATTAAATAGAGGATATGGAAAGTGTTAATAATATCAGCCTATATCGGGTGGTAAACTTGCCAGTTTTTTGTCCCATACACTAACGAATTGCTAATTTTTCATTATACATACGGCCGATAGTTTACAATTCCCGAAGTTTCTATGCATACATACTATGTATTTTTATATGTATACATTAGAGAGCAGTGGGGAAAAATACTCCAAGAATTTTACTCTGTAAAACACTGTGACAAACTTTATTTATGCTTGGATTATAAGTTTCTTATGAAAGCTTTATGATTTTTTCACAAATGATATATGTATACTCACAAAAAAACCAAGAAGATTAATTTTACAAAAATTTGACAAGCTATAATGCTATTAGGTACACACTGTGGAACATGTTTTTGAATTCTGTCATTTATTTTTTTACACATCAGAATATATGACCTCTAAATAACAAAATTTATGTGAATCCAATCAATTAAACAGGAGTGTACAATCATATTTATATACACCCTACCAGCACCAACCACTTCGATATAAATTAAACGTTAAAGAAACAAACAATACAAATTTTATAACGTCATTCGATTACGTGTTGACACATCGTTAAAAGACCGTTAGTTATCTAATAAAAACAAAGAAAAAAAAACTGTGTTTATCAGAATTTTTCTCAATTTAAACGATTAAAGTTGATTTGAGTACTTAATTAAACGGAATTAAATGATTATTTTTGATCATTATGTCAAGTACACTGCAATTCTACAATAGTAGGAGAGAGAGAGAGAGAAGTGGTGATGTTTTATATTTTGAAAATTCTGATAAATAGACAATTGAAAGTTTATTAATTTATTATTTTAAATCTATCATTAAATTTATAATTTAAGTCTATCATGAAAAAGCTTCTCAAATCTGTCGGAGTCGACTTTAAACTGTAGGTCTCGGTACTTATGGATAAAAATTGACACACCCACAACATGAGTGTTGCGAGAAGCTAGGCCGTAACCCTGACACAGAGTTGTAATGACCAAATATGTATGTATGTATATGTATAATTTTAAATAAATGTAAAATATATATAAACATACATAAAACCACACACACACATATTAAAAGTGCGGTGATTAGAAGCCGATATTATGAATATCATCAAAAACTTGGTGCAGTTTATAGGTAAATGAAATCATTTTTTAATATAACTTTAATACTAAGGTACGGCTGCTAAATTATTGTAAATAAAATAATTGAATGAGAATTACAATAAACTGTTGGAGTGCCTCAGACAATTGGTATTTAAAATTAAAATAATATAAGTAGCAGCAGCAGCTAAGTAACAAGTAAAAATTAAAACAAAATGACAAAGTACAACTCTCTAATTTAAAATATACGAGTACATAGTATGTACATACAATATTCAAACCAAACAATGAATTAAAATTTTTGGTCTAGATATGGTATTGAATTTTTGTTTCAATTTTTTCGATTCTTTTGCTACCTTCTATGTTATACATAACGGCAATCTGTCATATGAAAAGGAAAGTAGAAATATATTAAAAAAATTAAATGGGTTGCTTCTGTATTTAAACTTCGATACTTTGTTGGAATTTTATAAATTAGATGATTCTCATTTAGTATATAAAGTTTTAAAATTGTATATTCACATAAGAATGTACACTGTGGTTGATCAGAATAGAACCAGCTACTTAAAATTAAAATTGTATAAATTGCAAATAAAGAAGAATTAACGAAAAAAAAAATTTGCTTTGCAGAAAATTAACTGATGCTTCAAATGCCAATTTAAATATAAAAAAAATCATATGAAAATAAATTTATAAGGTTGTTTTCTCCCTTTTGTTATACTCATTCATTATTCATTAATTTTTTTCTTCTGACAGAAGTGAAGTAGCTGAGCCTGATTTTTCACATTCACTGCAAAATAATTCCCCACGAATAATTATAGTTGGACGTAAAAATTATATATTTTAAGTTTAATATTTCTATGTTTTTAGGCAAATTGTATTTTTGATTATTGAATTTTAATTTCCTTTTTTTAACATTCTCCCAACACAAAAATGCAAAAAGTCTGTTTTATTTTAATTTGAATACAATTGAAGATAATTTTTTACGATTAGAAAAAGTATTACTAACGGATAATTTAGAATGTATTACTTAAGGTGAGAGAAAATAATATGAAATTCTATACGATTTTTTAAAATGAGAATAAAAATCGTATTACAAACTTTTATGTCTCTACACTTCTGGTATAGAAAAATAAAACACCATCATAAATAAAATTATAAATTAAAATTGTGTGATTTTTGTTTTCAAATAAAATAAAAAATTGCTTTTCATTATTTCAAATACATATGTATTTAAAAACAAACATACATACATATTTATTCAGCCTTATTTAAATTCTTTATTTTAAAAAAATTTTCAGAAAACAGTGAGAGAAATAAAGTGAAATTTTAATATTTTTACCTATGAAATACTCGTATTAGTTATATTATTTAGAATATGGCAATACCAGAACAAGAACCGATTACTTTCGGTATTCAAATAGTTTTAAAGTTAAGTGGCCGCCACATCACGCATGTTTTCATAAGTAAATAAGCAAATAAAATTTCATAAATTGGGCACCAAATAAAAATCATAAAAAATAGTAATTTAAAAAAATTAAATAAATTAAAATTAAATTTTTATTTTTTTCATTGTTGGCAAACTGAAGAAAATAGGGTAAGTTCAAACGTTTAAACGTTAAGGTAACATTATCGGCCGCTTTTAGGATAAAGATTACTTTTAATAACCAAAATTAATCGGTAATTTGTAGTAATCGGCCTTAGACTATCACTATGCTACGCTTCTAGACTATAATTTGATATATCACATGATTTGCTGGAGAGTCTAATAAAGCCCTCCTTAAAAAATTAATTGTTATTTTTATTCTAAATTGTTTATCAGTTTGCTTTAAATAGAAAAATATATTTTTATTAAATAATCTAGACAAAGAATTATTTTACGATATACACAGAATAAAATGATGATTGATGGCATTAATTGACATTTTAACACAAAATTATAAAGTTATTATAAATTGAAATAGCTGTATTGATTAAAAAGAAATTAATTATACGTAAATTAACTGACAAACTAAATTACTGGCACATCACGCATTGCCAATGACAACCCCAAGACTGATAAAGTGGTGTTGTGAAGCGATTTGTAATTAAAAATATTTTGATTTGACAGAATGATGAATTTAAAATTAAAAGGAAAACAAGAAATATTGCCAGAGGTAAAAATAAGGAAAAATATTCAAAAATATTCGAAAATGAATGGCACATTGTAGCGACATTTAAACCTTTAGCCGAACTTTTTTTTTCAACTATGAATGTCTGTCTAAAATTATCAAAAACCTAAAAATGTTGTTAAAAATTACAAAAAAAAAAAGAGAACAAACGACAGAATCTGAGCGAAAAAATATCCATTATTTATCCATTTGTAGTCGCCATATTCTAGTGGTTGGCTAATTCAGGCAAAAGCTCCGGATTCAACCTCAACTCAAGTTGCCTTGCTATCCATAATAAGCCCATTAAGTTCAACAGTTTTGTTAGAATTAATTTGATTTTTGATTGAGGTTAAAAAATTTACAATAATAATAACTGATTGCTTTTTACATAGAAATACATATGTAACATTTCGTTTTTTTAACGTTCCCAGGGAAATAAAATGGAAGATTTTCAAGAAGAATGTCTTCTAATAACTTTTAAATCATTACATAAATTACATTTCAAATGCATCCCAGAATTTAAATAATTTTTTAATTTTTTGAATTCATCATTATCATGAAGAATGAAGTTCTCAAATTAGTTGATTTGTAAAGATATTCAAATGAAAACGAATTGAATTTGTTTTCATGTTATTAAAAACAACAAAAAATACGTAATTTAGTTTTAGTTATGAAGGGAAAAAGTGTTCACACAGTTATTAATGTTTAACAAAAACAGAAATTCACACATGCCTAATATTTCGTAGAGTAGCCTTTCTTTCCACAACTTCTTTTAATCTACTTTGCATCGAATGAAGTAATTTCCTAGGAACATAAGCCCCAATATTTTGCCATTATTTTAATAAAACTTCTTTTAGTGGTAGTTCTTTCCAATAGGTCTAACCAATTCATTCCAAAGATTTTCAATAGGATTCAAATCCGGGGATTGTGTTGGAAGACTGTGGTGAACGTTATGAATTGTCAACATTCGGATGTCATTTTTCTTTAGTTAAACCACATGAATAAAATAATTGTATGTCCACAAGCGTATCTCTCTATTTACTATATACTTATAGCAAGTATATACTTTGAATATATTTTTTTAGCAAAATCTTAATAAAAGATATGAAACTAATAAGAGTTGCGTGTTCATTAAAGTTCTATTTTTGAACTTTGTACACAATGTTTCTTTTTGGATGTTTATTTATTTTATTTTATATAATGTGATATAATTGTTGCTTCGACTAAAGTGGGCAGAGTCTGTAAATGCGTCAACGATGATATATCTACTTACATACATACTATATACCAGTGATTCTCAACCTTTTATTGCAGCGGCACACTTTTAAGAATTTAAAAATTATTTATGTGCTTAAGATAACACACTGAGTAAATGGGTTAAAATAATACACATATGTACATATACATATAAAATAATACACATACATATATATATATATATATATAACAGTATGTTTATTAATCGATTAATAACAAGCTAATACTAAGTGCGAAATTTGGGCTTGATGTTTTTCGATAATTTCATTTATATTTGGTCGTAAAAATGATCATGTTAATCTCATATCTTCATTTACATTTAACAATCTTGATCTTTTTTGGTTAATCCTGAAAATCCGAATTCGCACAAATAAGATGTGGAAAATTGTAATATGTATAAAGCTTTTTTAGCTATTATTGGAAAATCGCATCTTATGTTAACCCAAAATGAATTGATTCTTCTGAATGTTTTAAAAATAAATCTCGGTTATTGTAAAGCAAAATGAGTTCACTCTCTTCATTTAAAGTTAAGTCAAATACAGAAGTATCAGTTAAGAGAAATGGATTACGAACCCAATCAAATTTCTTTATATCTAATTTTGTGAAGTTATGAGTTATTCTCTCCTCTAACTTTGTCAAATGGTCACTATTTTAATAGTTTTATAACAGACTTTTGGTACTGACTCAAACTTTTCTAAATTTCCTTTCTGAACATTATTCTTACATAAAGTTATTTGTTTTTGGAATCCCACCAGCTTATCGGTTGATTTAAGATATTTTCATTAGCCCCTTGTATACTTGAATTTATGTTATAAAAAAATAATAACAATTTCTGATAAGTAAGCCAGTTTAGTACACCATATTTTATCTTTCAACAAATGAACAAAATCATAATATTTATCTTGTTCAAAAAACATTTTCATTTCGTCGTTTAATTCAAGCACACGATGTAAAACTTTTGTTTTCTTTTTGGCGACACACTTTTAGAATTTTGAGGCACACAAAAGTGCCGCGACACATATGTTACGAATCACTGCTATATACTATCAAATTAACTAATGCATCTCGTGCATAAAGAGAACAAACAAAACTATTATTTAATTGTTTTAAAAGACTACATACTAATAATAATAAAAGTAAAATATAATATAAAAAGTGAACAACAATTGAAGTGAATGACTGACAAATTCATAAATGCAAAAAATCTTTCAATTTATAATTAAAAAAAAAGAAAAGTAATGCCCACGATTTAATTGAAAGTGTAAAAGAGAAGACAATTAAAAATTTAAACATGTGGAAATTTTAATTGCCAGGTTTAAAATAAAAAATTTACAATAACATACATGTTCATAAAGGGTTTTTCATTTTGTGTTTGTTTGAAAGGCCTATCGTGTAGTATATTGGTGGAAAATTCGAATTCGCCTCCATGTAAAATAATATGATCTAAAATATCTTGCGTAAAATGTACAATGGGGCATAAGCTATGTGCAACATAGCCGAGCCTTAATCTGATTAAAAAAAAAGCTTTGCAAAGTAAAAAAGAAAATACTCAACAAAACCGATAATATCACTGTGATTACTGACTGAGATATCATTTTGAAATATCAGTTTCTCAATGACAATATGAAAAAAAATGATTTACATATTTGTGTTCATTTTAAACTACTCTAGCTGATTGTATATAATATATTGTCGACCATTGTTACGTTTCAGACATGTTTTTCTTGCAGGTAATAATATGTACATATAATTCCTTTTTTCATGAATACTAGAGCTTACGACAGCCCTGATAGATGTTGCATAAACAATATATGTTCATACATACATAATTGGCCATTACATTTAATTTTTACCCATGAGTACCGGGACCTACAGTTTAAAGTCGACTCCGAACGACAGATTTGAGAAGCTTTTTCATGGCAATCAATTACTCCTAGAGGTTTTGTCAGAAGACTGCTGAAAGGTAGACGCCCAAAGAAATAATTTTTTCATACTTTTTTTTCAAGATGTCAGGGCTGAGATTTGGCCCGGCGCTATCGTTTTAGTAAGCCAGCACACTAACCACGACGACTAATATATTATAGTTATAAAATTTAAATATATGATGTACATATACTACAAGCGTACCAATGAAAGATTTGCAGAGAAAGAAATATTTCATATTTGATTCCAATTAAATATTTAATTGATTATTGGGTTATATTGAAAGAATGAATGAAACAAAAATACACTGTGTTTCTCATAATCGCATAAACAATATAACCCCCATCAAATGTCAAATTTAGAAACAAACAAAAAAAAATTCCATTATTTATCCATTTGTAGACGCCGTATTCTAGTGGTTGACTAATTCAAATTTAGAAACAATATCTAATACAGACACAAATACAGCTGTTTTGTTTTACAGATTTAAATTAAATTAAAATTTCATTTAAAGTTTTCTTCGCAAAAACATAAAATAGTGTCGAAACCTAAAATATTTCACATATGATGCAATTTCAGAAAAAAAAAAATAAAAACTTCACAAAAACTTACAGTGACGAGCAAAAGTGTTTTGGATGGGTTACATCATATTTCATTATGAAGTCTAAAATTTATTTTTTAAGATTGTATATATTACATGATGTTAGAAAATACCTGGGAGGTGATACTATTTTTTTGATTGGTATTTTCAAGTTTAAGAAGGATCTTTTAGTTCACTCTTCAATTGCTAAATTTAATTCAAGGCCCTTTTTTTTAATTTTTTTTATTCGAATTTAATTCGAAAAAATATATTATAAATTTTTAATTTTCTAAAACTTACATTTTAAAATGTGTACTTTTAATAGTATAGTTAAAGCATTTCAAAATAATAAAAAAATATATGTATATAACGCCATCTAAAAAAGTTGTATAGACTTCTTATCTATCAGACCATATACCTATACAATGTTATCAACACATATTTTTTGCTATTTAAAAATGCGTGAATTGTACGATAAGCGTAAATTAAAAACAAATTAAATTAATAAAAAAACAGCTTTGATTATCAAACGATTAAAAATCTATTTTTGTAACTAATGATTTTACAAGCTGTTAGACTGTAATTTTTACTGAAAACCCTATTTTTGTTTTTTAAAGTCTCACTTTTTTTACTGTTATTTACTTCTATGTGGAATTGTTTAAATTTCGAATATTCTTGTCGTATTCATTCATATTTAATTAAATTGGAAATTAAAAATGGTGAAAATATTAAAAAACTAGAAAATTTTAATTCAAATATACACACATAATTCTCAAACTACCCTCGTCTTTCAACAAAAAGTAGTAAGAAACTCTAAATACTAACAGATTATTGTTGCAGTGCTTATTCAGTATCTGTGATGATATTAAAAACTCGATATTAATTCCAAAGCTCAAAGTTATTTTTCATTTCTATCGACCTTTAATTTTTTTGTTGTACAATAACTATTTTGGTTGGAAGCTACACAAACGCATAGCGAAATATTGAATTCAATAAAGACACTTTGCTTGGATAATTATTTACAATTCACAAAATAATTTTTTTGCAAACACCTTTTTTATATAATTTATAAACATTAAAGTCTATATTTAGTCTGAAATAAATGTTTTATACAATTTTGTTGTAAATTTAATTTGCGGAGGCTGTGAACAAACCAAACATTCCAGAATCGACCAACAACAATTCTTGCATCAGCAGACTACGGTTCTAATTGCAAGCCTCGCATATGCAAATAAATAATTACATAAATTTAAATACCAACTTTAAATGCATATTTAGACATTTGTTCGTGTTTTACATTCAGAGTGGAATCAATCCGTGTGGAAATTTGTTTTTGCGAAATATCCACAAATTTTAATTTCATAATTTATAGCAACTTTTGTTCGAACGGATGTGCGAATAATATGGAAAATAAAAGAAAAAGTTGGAAATTATTGATTGCACTCTATCAATCGAAAAAAAACTAAAAAAATTATTCGGAAATAGAATAAAAAACAGCTAAGAAATGCGGAATATTAGTATGATTTCGAACAAAATTTGTCTTATTTATTATGCAGAACAGTCTATTTTTGCAGTCTTTACGGATGGTTCTAAGATGGAAACTGCCGTGGGCGCTGGTGTTTTCTCCGAGTCTGCCAAATTAGCAGTCTTTTAGATTGCCGGACACGTGTAGTGTTTTTCAAGTTGAGGTATTTGCAATTATGGAAGCTTTGATAATACTGAGGGGGCAATGCTTTGAGAGTGAAATTAGGGGTTTTTCTGATAGCTGTATGCAGGAGCTGAAGCCTCTTGAGAATGCTTGTAGCATATCCTTGGTCTGGGTTCTGAGACATAGGGATATCATAGGGAATGAGAAGGCGGATGGGCTTGCCAGGACCTCCTCTACGATAAGGGAGTCTGTTACTTTCTAGTAACCCTCACTGCAGAAATTGCGGGAATACTTCTGAGAGGGAGACTATAGGTCATTTTCTTTGTGATTGCCCAGGTCTGGCAGTCAGACATTTTAAGTTTTTTGGGGGGCCTTTTTTAGATAGCTTGTCGCAGTGCCCGAGCCTAGACCCTTCTCGTTTTAGTCTTCTTTATAGACAGCTCTTGTTGGTGTAGTTCTTATCCTACTTGGGTGAGTTCAGTTTGGTCCTGTAATGGTATCAAAATGGCACTTTGTGCTAATTTCAGTTTATCACTGTTCAATGCAGAACAGTACTGATATCGAACTATTAAACTTAATATACTATATTATAAATTTTAAATTTGGTGCTTTTTTAAATACGATTCTTCTCTCGGTATTAGTGCTTTCTGAAAATTGAAAGTTGACAACTCTATACATTTTTATTATTTATATTTTTAAACAAAATCAACATCACATTTGTTGATTCAATAAATGTTATTTGACGACAACAGTACCTGTACCTTTAAATTAAATATAAGTATGTATACATGAAACAAAATAAAAAAATTAAAGGGAACACTATTGTTTTTGTTTTAAATAAATCAAATACGTACTAAAAAGAAATAGATTTTATAAATATAAATAAATTGAGAAACAGACAGACAACTGAATTCCAATATTAGATAATATTTGAGGTGTGAATGGGTTTCAATTATTTTATCATATCAAATAAATATCAATATTTATAAAAAAAAACTTATCAAAATACGTACTAAAAAATACTTTTATTGGTCATAAGATTCTATTTTTTATTGTCTCTGATGTAGACATAAATTAATTAAAAGATAAAAAAACATTGTCACTTCTTAAAGGAAGACGAAGTAAATAAATATTATTTAAAAAACATAAGAGTGTAAAAATATATAGATATATAGTATGTACATAAGTATAGGTACATATGTACTTATATATACACATACATATGTATGTATATAAAATGTCCACCCATTAGTTTAAATATTTATTATAAATAATTTCAATAGAATAACTAAAAAATTGCAGGCAAAACAGCTTCATCGATTAAGGCGACTTTACACAATATTTTAGAAGTCTTATAATCCTCAATCGCTTTTGAATTAAGGAAAATCCAATGGTTTTTGTTGGTCAAAAGAAATATATAAAATAGAAAATTTTCTCTCTATACAACACATTTCAAATTGAATTTAATTAAAATTTTATTCCTACTTTTATTATTTTGTAATTATAAAAAGAAAGATAAAATGATAAAAAAATATACATATATAAATATTTTTTTTTAAATTATTATGTGAACAAAATTTCATTTTTTATTCGTAATTATCTATTTGGTTCTTTTTGTAAACATACAATTCGGAACTAATGAAAAATCGAATTTTTTAGAAACGTTTATCTGAACTATTTGCAAAACAACAAGTGTAGGCAAACACAAAATAAAATATTAAATTTCTTTGACTTGTAAATTCGTAATTGATGTAATCAATTGTACATACGGTTGATTATGTGGTTAAATTAAAACATACATTTGTCACAAAAACGCTGCGATTAGCAATCATAATTAAGAAAGCGAAACATGTAGTTTTTCGTTATCATAGAAATATGTCATATCAAGATAGTTACGATCAAGACGAATTATTGAGTATTATCAAGCGGTCAGCTGTCTATTCATGTTTTAGCGAGGAAATTGTCGAAATGTTTTTAATGTAAATACATATGTATGCATAAATGTGTGCTTTTTGTAAATTCGCCTTTTCTTTTTGGAGTAAAAAGAATTGAAAGTGTGGAGTAAATTATTAACAGCCTGTTCATAGAAGACGAATGGTTTGAGACGTTTGCCCTTTTATATGAATAGATGTATGTTGTTTCACATATAAAAAGACGAACGTCTTAAACCATTCGTCTTCTATGAACAGACTTTAAGATAGTTTACATTTATTTACATATATTGAGTTCACTGCAAGTAAACATTCTACAATATAATAACAAACAATAACAAAATGCAATAAGCTTAACATCCCAAAAACAAATACCATTTCATTTTCTAAATATTTTGCGAATTAAGCATGAAGAATAAATGATAATTAAATTAAATGGCATATTCTTTATCAAATCATGCAAAAGTAACATTTTATTTTTTATTCATTTATTTTTTAGTTTTATTTCAGTGTCGCACAGTGGAGTGAAATGCGCTTTTTTATGGATTTATTAATATCTCAACAACAATAATAGCGATGATCACAAAATTGTACGTAGATAGTAATGAAACCAGTGCATGTTTTAGCAATATTTAAGGAATATAGAAAGGGAATTCATACACCTCCCCATATAAAATAATTATTAACTGTGATATATCTATAGAAGTACAATAGTTATACGCACTAAATACGTTGTGAGTAACTTTAAAAACAAACTACATATTATTGAATGAATGAATTATTAATTTCACTCTATCTGCAGAACTACATCAGCGAGTGCTTATTGCATTACGATCACTATATCAACTAGTGATGGGAGGTTGACTACTCGTAAAATAGAACTTCCACTAATATACTTCAGATTGAAATAATTTAAGAAATGATTTTCAATAATTTTTTAGCTCTTAAAAAAAAACAAAAAAAAATGTTTTTATTTCAAAAACTTAAGATCATAATTATTTTAAGTGGCTTTGGCGATTGAAATAAACCATGTTTGAGCTTATTCCTGCAAAGTTTACATGTTTAAAATATATAGATAATGTATCGATAAATACCTGAACTTGTTGGTCGCATTATAAGATTTATTAATTTATTAAAATTACTTCTAAAAATAATATTAATCTGCGCAAAAATTTAATTTTTTTACACCTTTGTTAACTTTTTTGTCCAATGATTAATTTTAAATTGTCACTTTAGAAATACCGTTTCATATTTGACATTAATTTTTTGCCTATTAATTTTTTTTTTGTTAAACTTAGCGCTTTCTAAGGTGCACCGATACGCAACTTATTTTTTTCTTTTTTTTTATAAATACATAATGCTAAACTTTACACAAATTTATATTTAATGCCCTGCCCAACTCAGGCTCACCTCAACTTAGAATATACATTTTTTTTGTGTTTCCAATATAAAAACTAAAGTCAAAACCACTACCGCAAATAATTTAAATTAAAATGTATGCAAAACATATTGATATAAAGTATGTATATCTGAACTTCACGACTGCATATAATAAGATTTATTAATTTTTTGAAATTATTCAATATAAACAGTATTTTTTTGCATAAAATTTTTTGGTTTTTTTACATATTTAATTTCAGCAAATCACCACAAAAATATCGATACATATTTCAGATTAATTTTTGGTCTGATGATGAAGAATTTTGTGTGAAGGAGAGATACTTTCAGTTTTCACGACACTTGATTTTTTTTTTCAATTAATCCGCAAAATTAGTACCTTTGTGTGTCGCAACGTTTAACAATAAAGTGTAAATATAGCGTACGTTACATACCTGTAAACCTTTAATAGGCAACTTATTGTTTTTTTTTTTTTTTTTGTTTTTCAATTATGAAAATTTTGCTCACTTAATAAGTCCATTCATTATATTTATAAATTATTTGTTGCGAATAATAAATAGAAGCATTTTATATGCCGTTTAATTAAATGTGATTAACTCTGCTTAAAAGCTTTTTAATTTTGCGATATTTAATAAAAAAAAAGAAAATTAAATCAAATACTCTTAAAAACGAAATTCATGTAAATCGGTGGGATATCTATCTAAAGTTAGGTGATCTATATGGTCTGAGGAGTTGCAGATAAAATTTTTCATTCAAAGGAACTGCCGAAATTTTAAGATATCTAATTCTGTTTTATTTTATTATTTCTTTTATAATAAATATTATTTTTCAAATTAGACTTACGATTTCTAAATTAAGAAGAGGGTTTTACTTTTTCATTACTATGAAATTAGTAAGGATTCATATTACTTGAGCTAACACTATACCTATATTATATGCGAGTGTACTCAATTTGAAACTCTAATGTGTGCTACTTATGCTACGGTTACATAGGATATAATGGAAATATATACAACATTTTATTATATAAACAACATTTTTATGATTTTATTTTTTCGTAAATTTACAAATTTAAAACTATTTTATTTCATTTCGTTTTTGGTAAATTTTACAAACACAATGAAAATATAAGAGCCATTCCTAAAAAAGAGCGGCAAGCGGAACGTTTTCTCAGCGTTCACGCCCTAACACCATCCCAAATAAAGGCGGCAACGTTTTATCAAAACATTAAAAACTGGTTTATACAAGCAACATTGCCTGTATGCAAAAAAAAGTAGAATTTAATTCAAAATTTACATATATGGCAAATAAACTCTTCAAGTCCACTATTTTGATAACAAATTGCATTACTTCCATATATTGGAATATATAAAATTGGATTCTGCAATTGAGAAGCGTTGCCGTTGCGTTATTTCGGGCTGCTACATACAAATTGTATAGACATGATAAATTTTGACAGCTAGAAAACTCTTGCACAAATTGAAATGAAAACAGAGTTGATTTTCACTATATTAGTTGGCAATAAAGACAATAAAAGAAGTTTTAGACGGTAATACAAGTCGTAGAAAAAAACAAAGAGAATATCATATGAAATTATCCCCGTATTTTAAAAATGAGAGTAAAAACCTTTCGACAGGTAGTATGTTTACACCACTGGTACAAGACTAAAACAAAGTAAAATGAAAACACAAAATGTGCCTAAGGCGCTTAACAATAATATAATAATAATATATGTACTGTAGGGGTTAACCCCTGAGAGTATTTGTCTCAAATAAAAAATAATAAATACACGTGTTCACAAAATATACATACATTATGAATACATTTAACATAAATAAAAAATAACATAAAAATACATCCCTGGTCTAATGATGTATGATGGAATTTGAAAAAAAAAATTTAAAAAACGATCATCCGTATTTTCTTTCTATGTCCTATGATTTCATTATACTTTTACTCGTAAATTAAGTTTAGACGATACCATCCGTGCTCTCCTACACAAAAAATTTATTTATGATACGAATTGTATTACCCTCTAAATTCACTTTAAATGCGGTAACACCAGAATTTTCAAAGTTGTTTTAAAGTTGTTAAAGCTATGTTTCAACTGAAAACTAATAGCCGAATATGAAACAACAAAAAGTCACTCAAATTTGTGAGTGTTTTTCATATAAAATACATACATGTTTTATTTGTAATTTTATTTTTAATTTTCTCTGAATTATCCACAACCGCTTAAAATTATTACGCTTAAAATTCTAGAACAAATGTTTATTATATGATTAATTAATTTTTTCTATATCATGTGACTCTTAGCACGACTACAGTAATTACATAATTTTTTTTATTATTATTAAATTGAAGTAAATTGTAATAGTAATTTAGAAAAAATAACACTGTATCATGTAAAATACATAAAAAAAAAATTGTAATTCTACAACTAGCATTAAATCATTAAAAAATTATCAATAGCGGACAAAATAATAGCACTAAAATTACTTGAATTCTATCAAACTGAAACGATAATTTATGTAATTATTATAGAATTAAGAGTATTATAAACAAACAAGAAGTTTTTATGAGTCAATTAAAATTTTAAATAAAATATTGTTTAAAAATATTCCATAGAAGTTCAAAAACATCTGTTAAATAAAAAACAAATAATAAAACATATCAAGTAGTCATTGTTGTATTTGTTGAACTTGTGTGATCCTCACCTACATATGTATGTATGTATGCATTTTTAATTCAGGTATATATGTATACATTCATACATAAATATAAAAAGAAAAAGAACTGATCTGTTATTGGCCTTAAACTCTAGACAAACAAAGTTGTATGCGTTTGCAAAATTAATAATAACAAAAGAAAGTAAGTAAGACGGAAGGCAAAAAATATCACGCTATTATCATGCGAGATCAAAATATAAAAATTATTTCTATACTCATGCACTCTAAAAAAAAACAAATGGAAATAAAAGTTGATCTGTCTGAGTCATTGAATTACTAAAAAAATAAAACGAAAACAAAACAATTTTAAGATTTTTGTTTTTGTATTTAATAAGATATTCAAATGAGTGCCGAAAAAACTTATTTGTTTTGTTTCTAACACCATATATAGTATTCATTTAATTTCGTTTGAAAGTCTCAAAATCATATGCGGTTTTTATTTTGAATCGCTGTTTACTTATTTTTATAAATATTTACTTATAATAATAAAAATTTTACTTCTAAGAAATAATATACTATTAGTTTTAAATAACAATTCCCTTTAGTTTTATATGAATTTATTAAATAATAAACTTGGTTCTTTTTTAATGACGATAATTAACGATAAAAACAAACCTAAAAGTAGAGGGAACTAACAAAAGTGGTAACTGTCATACGAACTGTCGGCTATGTTTCAATTTATCCTCAGTATTCTGACAAATCAACGTTAGAAGATTTATTTATTAAATTTCAATACATTGTAAACCTATAAGAACAATATTTTTTTTATTTTATTACTTAAGTCAAGCGGAGTGACTACGATCTTTGCCTGATATAGTATCCCAGAGCAAAGTCCCTGGTGGGAATAAATCCTACAACCCTCTCACTAGCAGTCTAGAACACTACCCACTATACCCATAATACATCTGCATATACTTAAGCCAAAAAATATGGAACATTTTCTTTGTGACTGCCCAGGTCTAGCGGTCAGACGTTTAAAGTTTTTTGGGGTGCGCTTTTTCGACGGCTTGGAGCAATGTGCGAACCTGGACCCCCTTGCTTTACTTCTCTTTATAGACAGCTCTGGTTGGCTGTAGTTATTTTCTCTTCTTTTTCTACTTTTAGGTAACTTTAGTTTGGTCCTGCAATGGTACCAAAACGGCACCTTGTGCTAAAGAAAGAAATAATTTTTTCACATTTCTTTTTTTTTCAAGATGTCATAGCTGAGATTTGAATTCGGCGCTAAAGTTTTAGTAAGCCAACACACTAACCACTGGACCACAGCGACTACTACTAAACTTAAAATACCTTTTTCAATTTGAGCATTACGTTTAGAAGCTGTGAGCCCTTATAGTTATTAACATTATGAAGAGGTTGTCCCGTATGAATTACTTAAAAGAATAAAAGCAAATATAGGTATATTAAGACACGATCCAAAAATAAAATAAAAACAATATGTACTTCCTAAAACGCTACTCAAAGTTATTAACACGTTCACGCCGGCGCGTACCACCGGTGGCTCGCACAGAAACATTTAGTTCGCGCCCGCCCGAAAAAACGAAAAGCTTTCAGTTCAACCGCCTATGGGCAAAAAACATGAATTGCAATGCCGGCGTAAACGTGTTAAATACTAAGTTTACATCCCTGCCGATCATGTGGGCGCTTAAGCGTCGAATTGTTATCGGATTTGCATACAAAAGTATAAAGCCCAATGAAAAGCAGCCAGCGTTGACCAGCCATTGTTTGTATAGAGAACGTTGCACTTTTTTGATTCTCTTAATAATTCTTGTACAATTTCCATAAACTTAATTCCTAAAGAGAAGACAAAGAAAATTTTCTTGACGTTGTTGTATGATGTTTACCGAAACAATTAATATGTATATACACAAAACGAGAACTTTAGCATTCAGACCACTCAATAAAAAAAATTATTTAATGCTTAAGTACAAAAAACACTGGACGAATGCAAATGACAAAAGTAAATAAATATATACTCGTATATCAGAAAAACTATCACAAAGTTCAATACTTGGAGCGTTATAGTTCATAATTTATATTAATGATATGACAAATATTTCAGAGATATGTGATATAGTTCTATATGCAGACAACATCTTAATTTATAGTGAAGAAAATACGGTGGTGTATGATAATTTAATGCACGAAATTTATAATATTAACTAGTGGTTAAAATAAGACAAAATTAAATGAAAAATAAACTAAAATTATGAAAATTTATAGGAATAGTGGTAATGTAGATAAAATTAATAACGAAAAAATAGAAAAACTAAAAGAAATAAAATATTTGGGTTTTGTAATTGGTAACTTAGAATTGAAAAAACACATACTATATATATTTTTATTTATTTATTTATTTATTATAACATTTTGTATTTACATTTTTATTATATCATATTAATTAAGAGATTAGCAATATGTATATTCCTTTCCTACTTTAACAATATGTTTTGATTTAATATTAATAGTGAGTACAGTTATTATTGATTTGAAGGAAAAATTAAAAAAAAACCTTTCTTAAGCAGTTACTATATAATAAGGAAACTAAAACTAAAAACTAAAAATAAAAAAACTAAGTCTAAGTTAAAAGTTATGAAGATATCAGCCCATTTATGTGTTGAAATTCCGAGTGTTCGCAATTTCTAACAAAATTTTCAGTTAAATAATTTAGTTTAAAATTAACAGTAGGAAATTTAGCTAAAGTATGCAATCTTCGAGTC
The DNA here is from genome assembly GCA_963576795.1 of Metopia argyrocephala. NCBI lineage: Eukaryota > Metazoa > Arthropoda > Insecta > Diptera > Sarcophagidae > Metopia > Metopia argyrocephala. The sequence continues at coordinate 3,748,346 of OY756208.1, forward strand.
GAGTAGTGCCACGGGAGTTTAAAAATCATTTTCAAAAGCTTGTTTTGGGTCACTTGGAGTTTTTTCCTGTGGCAAGTTGCCGCCGTATTCCAGACAGGTGCGCAATAAAACATAATTGGGTGAAAAATGGATTTAACTAGGATCTTTTTGTTCTCAATTGAAAGATTTGACTTCCTGTTTATTAAGGGGTATAGCGTATGTGTAACTCTGTTAGTTTTATCTATAATATACGAAATGTGTCTTTTAAAGTTTAGTTTTTTGTCAAGCATAACACCTAGATATTTAACATTTTCTTCCCATTTTATATTGTGGTAATTGAATTCTAGTGAAGTTTGGGGAATAAAGCAGGATTTACGCTTCCTCGTAAAATAAATGGCTTTAGTTTTACTTGGGTTTAATAAAATTTTCCATTTTGCAAAGTATTTATTTATTTCAACCAAGGCTGATTCAAGGTTGTGTTTTATGTTAGAGGCATAAACATCGGAGCTTAGTATAGACGTATCGTCTGCAAAAATTGTTGTTGTGCAATAGGAAAAAGATGGTATATCAGCAGTGTATATATTATATAAAACAGGTGATAGGCAAGAGCCTTGTGGGCATCCAGCATTTACATGAATTTCACGTGATCTTGTTCCACCTAAATGAACATTGAAGGTTCTATCACTAAGAAAATTCTGTATGATTTTAATAATTTCGAATGGAAAATTAAATTTTTTCATCTTGTAAATAAGGCCATTGTGCCACACAGAGTCGAAGGCTGATTTAATGTCAAGAAGAACCATTCCGGTTGATTTTCCGTTTACAAATTCATTTTTAACTATTTTTTTAATTTTTAGTAACGGTTGACTAGTATTGTGTTGTCTTCTAAAGCCAAATTGGATTGAGGGGAAAATATTATGTGAGTCTATAAAACTTAAAATTTTCTCTTTAATTATTTTTTCAAGTATTTTGCTAATACATGGTAAGAGACTTATAGGTCTATAAGACTCGGGAGATTCAGCAGGTTTATTGGGCTTAAGTATTGCTATCGTTTTTGATTTTTTCCATTTGGTTGGAAAATAACATAGCTTTAAGCAGGCATTAAAAATATTTGTCATGAATTTGATTCCCTTTCTTGGTAGATTTTTCAAACATTGGTTGTTAATTCCGTCTAATCCAGGTGACTTTTTATTTTTCAGTGTCCTTATGAAGCTGGAAGTGTTATTATAAGATATGTAATAGCTTTGTGGAATGCTGTTTATTTCGGTGTGATTTATAGTATTTACCACATTATTAACTTCAAAAACTGTTTCATCATCACTGAGATGGCTTGAAACATTGTTGTTAAGGTAAAACGTATCTGCTAGTATATTGCATTTTTCTTCCAGTGTGCTGTATTGTCTGGAGTTAATTTTAAGTAAGGGAATATTTTTATGTTTTCTTTTTAAAATTTTTGACAAGTTCCAGAAAGGCGCGGAGTATTTATCTAACGTGGAGAGCATGTTATTCCACGATTTGTTTCTGTGCTCTATGATTTTGTTAGTAATCTCCTTGTTTAACTTAGTCATTTGGTGGTGATCGTTAATATCTCTATATCTTTTCCAATTTCTTCTATATATATTTCGGAATTGGATCAAATATCTTATTTCATCAGGTAATTTTTCCTTAGGTGCTTGTACTTTCCTTTTTGGTACACTAAATTCTATTGCTGCAGTTATGGTGTTGGTAAGAATATAGATTTGATCATCAATTTCAGATGTATTTAACACATTTTCAAAGTTTTGTTGGGAAGGAAGATTTTTGTTAATAAATCTAGCAAATTTAGACCAGTTTGCTTTATTAAAATTGTATGAGTACTTTTCAATTTGATTAAGACTTGCGTTTATAGTTCCCAGTACTGGAAGATGGTCAGAGCTTAGGTCGTTAACCACCTTTATTGAGGATATAATTTGTGGATTATTTGTTATGAAGAAATCTAGCGTAGATGGTCGCCTTCTTGGGTCAGAGGGTATATATGTACTGTCGAAGGGATAGACAATTTCCAGACGATTTGACTGAATTTTTTCATATAGGATATTACCCCAACAGTTGTTTTTTGTACAGCCCCAAAATTGGTTTCTGCAATTAAAATCTCCTCCTAGAATATATTTGCTGGTTGAATTTGTTAGTAGACGAAGGTCAGAACTAAATATTTGTTTACTGTTTAAGTTTGAGCTTAGACCTCCGGGAAAATAGCATGAGTATATGTTGAGGGAATCATTTCCCAAATGTATTTTTATCCCAACATGCTCAATAAATTTCGTGTTTTTAACTGGTAATAGCTCATGTGGAATGTTTTTCCTAATTAGCAAGGCTACACCGCCACCTCTACCCTTACGGTCATTACGATAACAGTAAAAATTAATGTGTCCAATAGAGACTTTTTCGTCTAGCCAAGTTTCACACAAAAGACAGACATCGATTTTATTTTTGTTTAAGAACTCAAAGAGTTCGTACTTTTTTAAACGAACACCACGTGCATTCCATAGGGCTATTTTAATTATATTGCTATTCATCGTGAAAGAAATTTGAATGCGAGACTAGTTATGACCTCAAATTGGTCAGCACGAGACTTGCAATTGCTCAAGTTTTTAATGAGCTCGACAGTAAGGGTTTTTAGCTCTTCAAGAGAGAATAGGTTTTCATTATTACCTTGAGTTTCTGGTATGGAATTTCTCCAGGGACTCTCCTTTGTCGCAAAATTTTGATGTAATGCATTTGGAAAATGCGTAGTATATTCTTTGCTGTTGTTTATGTGTTTATAAGCAGGCCTAGAAATTATTTTTGCCTGAGGGCGATGTTTAACCTGTTGGTAAGATATTCTGTTTGGACAGTCCGGAGACATAGCTCTATGGGAACCTTGACAGTTGGCGCATTTAATATCATTTGATTTACAATCGGTGGTTTTGTGATTCCCAGCACAATTTGCACAGTAGGTCTTTACGTTGCATCTGCTAGAGCCATGGCCAAACATCTGGCAATTGTAGCATTGGGTTGGTTTTGATCGATTTGGTTTCTGATACTCCCATCTGACCTTGATATAGTTTATTGATGAAAAATTTGTTCTCAATTCTTTAAGTGAGATAGATTTCCTCTCAAAATATACAATAAAAATTACAACTTCACCTCTATTTTCCTTTTCTCTAATGACGATTTTAACATCAATACATTTTAAGCCTTTACCCAGGAGATCCTTTTTAATTATCATTGGATCGCATTTTTCCAAACCCAAAAGTACAGCTTTAAAAGGCTTTTCATTTTTTGTAGCATAAGTGAAGTATTCAAAGTCAAAATTTTTTCCCAATGATTTACATACGTTATCATAATCACTCTTCTTTGAGCAAAAGACTTTTAGGCCAATAGAAATTTTTCTAATTGAATAATCTGTTATTTTTAATATTCTCATCATTTCGTGCACTTGCTCTATTTTACACTTTAATATGGTTAGTGGTGGTACCTTTTCTTTGACAGTGTTATCGATAATAATTTCATCATCATCATCTTCGATTGTTTGCAGGGGAGCAAAATAATTTTGATTTCCAACTCTCTGAGAGGAAGTTGGTTTATTAGATGGTTTACTCATTTTGCTTAGCCTCAGACAGGCATCAACATCGTCTTCACAATGTACTCTCTTTGCTATTTTGTATTTAAATTGTTATTGTCCGAAACAATGCAAAATAACTGTTTATTCAAAAACAATGCGCTTTAATTTATAAATGTAACTTAACACCACGAGTGCCAGTTTATTACTGATACTATATATATAAATATAATTTATACATACATACCATATCGACGATGGAATTAAAGAACGCTGTGACTGACAAAAAATCGAAAATACGTTTTTTGCATCATTTTTATCAGAAAAAAAAATACGCGTCGATTGGTCCCGGTCCCAGATTTCTACAATGAAAATAAATTCACTAACGCCGTCTGCGTTTCGAAAAGTTACAGTGCCTTTGTTCTACTTTCATACAGGTTTTTTTGGCTCTGGTGAACATTTAAGGTTTTGTCAGTTACAGCGTTCTTTAATTCCATCGACGATATAGTAATAACAAAAAAATAGTTCAAAAGTCCGTGTAAGCTATCGACACTAACGACAATAAATATTTATAACACGACAATAAAACAATATTTTAAATTTGGCCCAACTATACTTTACACTTGCTGCATTAGCCACCCAAATAAATCGGTTGCAGTATATATCCATGCGAATAATGATGTGGTAGATATTCAAAAATACAACGAATGTTGGAGAGTCTTAAATTGATAAATAAAAAAACAAAGATTGGTACTGAATAATCTAAATTTTCATCTAAAAATTACAATTTTGGAAATGCCCAGACATACCTAATCGAACGACTACAATATGTTGGGAATGTACAACCTTATAATCTTATATTAAAAATTATAGAAATCTCAATATTGTTAAACGAGAATTAGTAAACTTCGAAATAATCAGAGTGCATAAGAAACGGTGTATACATCTTATTTATTAAATTGGTAAATGTTTTAGACGTATTTAATTTACTACTAAATAAAAAAAAATTATCGTTTTGTGCCTTTATTATGTAGACTAGCGAACGAAATGTTCTACATAAGGAATGAATTGATATACTATGTATACATATTTCGTATGAAATGTACTACTTTTCCAATTCCACTAACTTTTCGACTAAATATTTGCTTGACTATGAAGTCATTCAAATGAAATTCAGAAACTTGAGTTTTAACCGTTTTCAAGATATACAAAAATCAAGGACAACTTAGAGGCAATTTGGATTTTAATAATACATACATTAATATAAACCATACTAGCCTAACCCGGCGTGCTTCGCTACACCTACCGCTACCATTTGCACACATTATTCGACTGATAATTTTTAATAACTACGAAATTAATTACACCAAACTCAGAAACTGCAGCTTTAATACTTCTCAAGATTTAAAGAAATTAATAGTTAACTTGCATGGGAGGTATTACGCCTGCTTTCTGATTAATGATTTTCCTTGACCATGTGGTCGTTCAGATCTGCCTAATATTTAAAAGTTTTTGAAAATTTTTCTATGAATTAAATATGTTCAATTAATTAAATGTTTATAAATAAAAATGGCTTTTTATTAAAGAAAAGCTTACACAACTAGTTTTATTATAATTTTATAATTTTCCAAAAAAAATGTTAAGAAATTCGAATTGCCGGCGCACAAAGTGCATCTACCCCTGCTGCTGGCAACAAGCTAAACTAGTGGTCGTATGTAGTATAGTGGCCACTTGTTGTCGGTAGCCCATAGTCTTGACAGTAGTGTCAATAGCATATGCACTTAAAATAATTCTGAGTAATAATTCTGTACTTTTTTTACAATCTCAGTATTATTTCATTGAAATACATGTTTAAAGAGTGCGTCACATTTGTGTGACACTATTGTTTACATTTGTGGCACACACAAATGAAAGAATTAATCAGTAATTGTTAATTGTATAAAGAAAAAATTAAAAATATATCGTTGGTCTCAGGTAGAAAGGCCCTAACTCGCATTTTTTCAAAACTTACTTTTTTTCAGTAAATCCAATGCATTTTAGAAATATTCCGCTCCTCACAAAGAATGTTTACAATATTATTAAAAATAACGTTATTACAAGCAATTGTACAGCATTTAATAAAAAGTTATATATTAGTAATTACAGTCTCTGTTGTATTTTTACCGCCTCCTGTAAATTTTAAATTATTTGAGTTAGGGCCTTTCTACCTGAGACCAACGATATGTAAAATTTAATACCTACAAGCACTTAAAAATTTGTTTTGATTTTTTGTGTTGCCAATAAAATAAAACCAGTTGTAACCGGCTTTATTAGCATTGTTTTCTTTATCTTATGCTATGTTTTCTATACAGGAAGGAATGGATAGCTTTTACTATAAAAACCTTCTCAAAATTATTTTCTAAAACTGACGTATAACCATTAATTAAACACTTAAACTCAAGCTGTATAAAGGCTAGAGTCTATGAAATTTTTAAACCGAAAAATCAATAACAATACAAGTGTGAGACAAGTGCAGGGTCGCTAGACAATAAACTGGCACACACAATACAAACACAACACCCAAAGAAAACGTACTAAAAGCACAATGGAGTAACAATAATAACAAAAAACAATATATGAGAGTTAATGAGAAAAAATGCATCGGGTATTACAAGTGAATACTTAATTTTGCAATTAATAACTAAATTTTTATTGTTTTTTTTAGTAAAATTATTCTCTCTCTAATTATAAAATAAAAAGCAAATTTTTCACTTACCTGTTGATTTTTTGATAAAAAAAACGAAACCCTGTTCTTTTTATAACAACTTTCTGCTAAATACTATTTGATCATTAATGTTTGTTTCTTGTTAATATTTTGATAATTATCCTGCTTTTTATATCATTAAATATATATAAAATATTCTGCAATGCAATTTTTATTAGGCAAACGAAAATTTCTCTAACACTTTAACACACCGACTTTCATTTTTTTACTGTCATCTGATTTTATTGTCAATATTATTTTTTAAGTTTGCAATCAGTGCTGCCAACTATAATTTGTTAATTTCCCAGAATCATTAGGTTGTGTTCATATTTACACAGTTGTATTAAGTAGATACTATTCAGAACAAGTTTTGAATTCCGCCGTTACAACGTTTCTATTTGAAACAATCAAAAAGTAACGACATAATAACATTTAACATAAAATGCCTTTGATATAATTACATTTTAAAAGTAACATTAATTTTTTTATTTTATTTCGATTGTTTTACAATCTAGATACATAACATTCATTAATAGTTTTTACAATATTCTCTCAATAGTTTCTTTAATAATCGCATATTTTCACAATTCTTTATGTTATTTGGTTATTCATTATATAATTTAAGTCCCTTATACTCTAAGCAGTTCATATCTCTTGTAGGTCTCATATATGCCAATCTGTAATCTTTTCTTCTAGTATTATAACTATAAATTTTATTATTACATTGCAATTTGTCACTAAATATACATTACATTACATTAAGAATCTCAACTTTATATTTCATATAATTTATTAGAGCTTTAAAATATTTGTAATACCAACCAGATTTATAAAGTTTTTTACTTTTAACATTTTTGCTTTCACTAAACGATGTTTATATTGAGTGGTATTTTAAGTTAGTGGTACAAGTTGTGCTAATTATTGGTGCTAAATGTTTGACTTGTCATTTCATACTATTAAAATACAACCATTTAGTCTTGTCATAAAGTACATAAATGTGCAACTCCGCCTAGAAATAGTACTAAGCTCTTTGTACATGTTTTGTGTATGTGTGTGTGTTTGTAAAAGACAGCGACGTTAACGCGAATTTCATTCATTTCGTTGTGTTTTTTCATTAAAATTTTCTAAAAAAGTTTATAAAATGCATTAAAAATTTCTAAATTTTGTACAACATAAAGTTTAATAATAAATCCAATTGTATATTATAGAAATAATCTGTAAAAGACATAATTCGAAGAAAATAAAAGGTGAAATATTTCACAGCAGCAGCAGCAAAAAAGGCTACAAGATCACATACAATTTTTTTGTCTTCATTTTTTTTCTCTTTACGGTGAAGGAATGAAAAAAGTGTTGAACAAAAGTTAAAAAGTTAAGCTGAAATTGAAAAAAATTGTATAATCTTTTCAACAAAAGTGTTTTAAATTGTGATAAATTAATAATATAAATTAAAGCAAAGAAAAAAATGTATTTAGAAAGCCTCTCAAGAGAGCAATAAGAAGAAATATAAAAATTATTATAAAATGTTACGGACTTTGGAGTTTAAGTAAATGAAAAATGAATGTGTGTAAATAAATGATGAAGAAGAAAAATATATAATAATAAAAAAATAAATAAAACAGCGATTAACAACTTAACAACCATTCTGTCATATTAATTTTTATTCGGATTAATACAATTCCGATATTCCTTTACGTTCGTTTATTCTTGTTATTTTGTTGTGGTTTGCAATAATAAGAAAGCAAATTGTTGCTTCCTAATGCCGCACATTGTTGTTGGCAAAGAAAAGAACACAAAAAATCATAATAAAACAATAGCAGCAGCAACTGCGGCGCCTGCCACCAACACCACTTACTCATACATGTATGTATATATTGTTTTTTATTTTACAACCACTAATGCTACTGCTACAACTACACCACTACTAATCAACCAACCAACCGCTACTGTTATTAACCTCCAGGTGCATTTATCATATAAAACCTGTGAAATAAAGAAATATTAAAATTATTCTAATTTGTTAATAAAAATAGATGCAAAAATTATAAAAAAAACTATTGTTGTTTAAGACCTTATTTTTAGGCTTAAAATTCGCAAAAAAAAGATAGAAAAATGGGTAGATGTCAATATACTGAATAAAGGCAAACATAGGCAAACACTTAATATGTGTGTAGGTATAGAGGTGTTTGCAGAAACAAAAGATTATAGAAAATGTCTAATTTTAATTATTTTCTTAAAAAAAGTAGTTAAAAACCAATTTCCTTTCTTTTTCTTTTAATAGGCAAATAAGCATTTTGTATATTCTAAAGCTGTTATGGTCACTCTTGATGAGGACATAATGCCTGGGTATGTCGTATGCACACTTCACTTAATATTGAAGAGGTGTGATGTAACACCTATAGTATGTACTTACAAAAGTCTTCTTTATAATGTACAATAATGTTTGTCTTTCGGCGAATACCTTTTAGCAGTAAGCTCTGAGTAACTGTATGCCACAAAAAAGTTTCTCGAGTCCGTTGTTCGGTGTCGACTTTAAACTGCAGGTCCCGGTACTCATGCATAAAAATTGATAAACATAACATGGGTGCTGCGAAAAGCTAGGCCGTAACTCTAAAACAAGAATGTAATGGCCAATTAGTCTGCCTTTCCTCTCTTAGCCAATCCCACATTGGACATTCGTTGTGATCAATATCTAAACGAATATCTAATATTAGGCTGTTTCCACTTGCCATCATGTGAAGGTGATAGAATAGGCTTCCACCAGTAGAAAAAGTTACGGCACGTCCTACGTACATGTTATTTCGTTTAAGCTACTGATGGCTTGGCAACCAAGAAAAAAGAAAACTGCATTTAAGAAAAACGTTGGCAGGAATAAACTACAAAGTAAAATGTTATAAGCAAGCAACTAGAAACGGACGTGACAAAAATAGTTGTAGTTTTGGTGCACTTATAGAAATTCTCGTATACAGTCATATGTACATACACGGTTGAACAAAACTAAAATAAATATAACAATAACACAAAGTTAGTATATTTAAGTAAAATTAAAACTTTTTTATTCTCAATTGCTATAAATGCATATAATTTCTTTGTGTATCTTTTGTTATTCTTTCAGAATTTTCGAATTTAAATTTTCTCACACATTGTGAACCTGCTTAAACTGACAATCGCAAATGATTTAGTTTCATAAAAATAGCACACAAATAATTGTTGCTTGGTTGTAGGTGGATATAAGCATATTGAACATGGTTCTTTCAGCAACTTTTTTTTCTTATACGGCAAGTTTACTACTCAAGTTTGGAACATAGTTCACTAAGTATAGATTATACAAATAAACTGAGAAGAAATTCAGTTGTTGCACTAATATATTGCTAGCCTTAGCAATTATAGTATTATTTTTTTCTTAATTAAAGTGTTCTATTTTTGTATAATTTTCTAATTTACGGACATTATCACTGTCATACTGCTCCTAATGCGTATAATTTTTTATACAGATCGGGAAACTACATACAGAATACATGATTTTCAACATACTCCAAACGAATTCACTGCACAGTTTTACAAACTTGTGTAAATTTTTATATCTGATTTTTACTTAGATCACTGCGAGGGAAGAAAAATTGCACCATATAATACACAAAATCACGCTACAGTGCCAAACTTGTGCAGTGAATATTTGTATTGTGTGAACGGCATTATATTAATGGCATGTGTTTTAACTTTTCTTATCCTCTAGTGATACTTCTTGGCTTGTTCTCTCTTTTTTTTAAATACGATTTCATCGTACTTATATAACTTTAAAGAAAAATAGGAACTTACGGTGACAGACGCCACAAATTTAAATTGTAGATAAAATTTATAAAATAAATTTTTCAAAGCAGCAATATTTCGATTTGTGTGAAAACAAAAAATTCGATTTAAATAGCAAAGAGGCTTAGAAGAAACTGTATTGCGTAATGGGCGTAGACATGAGCCCAATTTCTGAAAAATAGTATTTTGCGTTAAGCACTTCCCAATAATTTGAATAGAATTGAATATAAAATTGTCTAAAATTTAAATTTTTGTTATTATTGTTGTTATTAAAAGACAGAAGTTGTGGCAACACTGTTTCTGTTTGACCTCAGGAATTTTTCATGTGCTTTCAAAGAATTGATTTAAAATGTTCTTTCCAAGTCTATCTTTTGGTTAAAGTAATATTCAAAGTCTTTGAAAATATTTATATGTTAAGAAAATAAAAAATATGTAAGAGCTAAATTTTTAAAGGCCTGATAAGTATTTTGTTTAACAATTGAAATAGTACAAATTCTCAATTACTAATAATGCCATATCACATAATTGTACATAAATAACAATTAATTCTAAGGGTATAGCATCATGTTGTGACAACAACATCATGTATCATTTACATCCTTCTATTTTTCTTTACTTGTTAACAATACTACTTTTTATCTTTTAATCAAAAGTTTACTCACTCTGCAAAAAAATTTTTTTTTCAGAATTTCCGGATGATTTGTATTTAATAAAACAAACATTTTCTTTCAATTGATAATATTTTATTACAATAATATGCACAAGAAATGTTTTTATAAATGGAAAAGGGACAGCTCGGCCAGCGTTAAAAATACATAATGAAATGCTTGAGCATTACTCTTACTGATATCAAAAGAAAGAAGATAAAAATGCAGACAAACAGTCAACTAAAAACCATAACCAACAATAAATAATGGCATCGTCCATCGTCAAACAGCCCAGCCATATAGCACTCACCTGGAAACCCCAAACTAAATACTGATACTGCAAGTAAACTAAATACGAACAACGAAATATAGAAGACAATAAAGCAAAGAATAAATAATATTTAACAACAAATAAAAACAAAACGAAATTGTGTTTTCAAATATATTTATTTAGTAAAAAAAAAATCAAACATACAAGTAAAGTCTAAAATTAAAATTCAAATCTAAATGTTAAAAAGTACTTAAAAACATAACAACATCAAAAAAATTTAATGCAGTACCTATTAAATAAAAAAAATAAAGCAAAAATAAACATTAAAATACTTAAAAATTAAGCAATACAAGAAAATTTTTTGCTTGTGCTTGCTTGTTGTAGTTTCGTTTTTATTTTAAATAACTGAATAACAAAAATTATAATAAAAAGGCAACACAAAACTATAAGTATAATAAAATTTGGCAATACAAAAATACACACGTAAACAAACGTTAACAAATCAACAACAATCTAACCACCTATAGCCAATACAAAAGTAAAAAAAAAGAAAAAGCAAAACAAGAATAAGTTTAGAAAAAGTCACGATCAACTTTATACATTTTGGTTTACTGAAAAATAACTAAAAGAAATCGAAAAACCTTAAAAAAATAATATTTGGCCACCAAACATATATGTATTTGAGTAGTGACAATTGAAAACACAAAAACAGCAGCTCTGTAGGAAATAAGGAAGAGCTAACCATACAAATAAATGGAAACAAGAAACATTTATTATCCTCTTCATCAGCAGTGTAAAACCTTTTTAAAAGCATATTCATCATCATCATCATCGTCATCATCTTTAACTAAACATTAAATTATATGGGTTTTATATGGAATTGATAGCCTTTTGAAATGGAAAAACTTTAATTGGCATTAATATTTCTTTCGTTGTAATACTGATGTTGCTGCTACAGCTATTGTTGTATTTACAAATCGTTTAAAACTCTTACAATACAAAACCACAATATTCGGCTATCGCACTACGAACTAATAGTGCCAAAAACATTGACATTATTACTTGCCACATCTTGTTGCAAAATTTTGCTGCTACAAGGTTTTATACTAAGCAAACTTTAAAACTCTTCCATTTTACAAACAGAACTGTCTTTAATGTTGCCCATCTTATTTGAAAAGCTGTCAACAGCTTTTTATTCATACATTTGTTTGGGCTGAAACACTAATAACCAACAATACTAGATAGTAAAGAAAATTAAGTAAATCAAAACCCTGCATTGAAATATTGTGAAAGTTGTACAGCAAAACCAACACCAACACAAATATTTTATTCTTTTCTACCAGAGTTACAAACAAAATAAATCTGCAGAAAAATGGCGAATTTAGATGAGGATCGAAGGCGAAGGTAAGTGCCCCTAATTAACACTTTTGTATTCAATTAGTTTCTAATTTGTAAGATTTGCAAATTAAAATCAATTTTTTGAATCGAAAAATAACACGTATTTCTTGTTCATACTATTACTGGCAAAAACCATAGAGCACCGAGACACAGTAATGTCTGAAGGCAATGAAGATGCTTCATATTGTTGATTAGTTTTGTATTTTGTAATTGCTTGTTTAGACATTTTGGCCTTTCGATGTTCGACCTTTCCTAGTTGTCGAACAACGATAAACGAATTTTAAACAGATTTTGGTGTAAAATAGTAAAGTTAATTTGGTTTTAACACTAAATGACCACAGAAGATTTATCTTGGTATCATTGGTTTTCACTAAGAAATTTAATATTTGATAAGGAAACATTGCTATTTAAGGACAAGTATGTCTACCGATAATATTTGTTCATCCGTTGGATATGTTACATCTAGTGTTTCTTAAGGATCTGTTTTAAGACTCTTTCTGTATTCGAAAGGTAATTTATACATATTTGGAGTATATCCTCTTTGGAATAAATATTCTAATTACACATCTTGGGCAAGATTTCAAATACATACATGTTTTAATACGTTAAAGTTATTTTGCTTAACGCTCTCGGCATTGAATTCACTCCACGATTTTTTATTGTCTGCACATCTAATTTGTTATAATCACCCTCGGTCGCTTCTAATTACGAATTGTAAATATCTTTCTTTATCAATGCTTACATTTTTGGATGATTTTTTTTATATTAATTAAAAAAAAAAATAAAAAGAAAAATGTTCTTTGTTTTCATTTGGTTTATTTGTCTTCTTTAAAATTGATGATTTTGCAGTTATCAGCTGATTTTTGGTAATCCTCAAAAAAAAGCTGCTTAATTGCAACCGTCATTAAAAAATGTTTCTTATTTAATTTTAATTTTTTGTGTTTAGTAAGTTGGATAATTAAATTATGTACATGTTTTTAATTTTTCTGACATTACTTTTAAAAATGAACAAAACACATGTTTTTCAGAATATGTAAATATATCAAAACTGTTTTAAATTACAAATGTTTCTACAATTGCATATATTTCAACACATGGGCGATTATTTTCAACATTAAATGACAGTTACCTGGCTTTTTAATAATTAAATGTTTAAATTTTTCAAAATTTATTTTAAATAATAATAATGCGTTGAAACGTTTACACTCTTATAGATGATTTTCTAAATAAACTTGTCTAAAAAGTGAAAAATTATTATAACCAAAACAAATGACACAATATTCGCTCAAAGCTCAGGCAATATAGCAGGGGAGGCCAAGCTATTTGATTGCCCCAGCCATTATTTTTGAAAATATGCATGTTGCTATTAAAACAATTCTTTTAAAAGTACTAAATATATATGCATATAAAAAAAAAAAATAAATGGATAAATGTTTAATATTAATATAAGAAGTCCTTATGCTCGAAAAAAGAGATTTATTATTATAAATATTGACAATTTATTTTGGTGTTCTGAAACCTTTATTTTTCCATTATTATTTCAAACAGCTGATTATTTGTTTACTTGCACACATTAGCCCGAAGAATAGGTACGGTCTGTTTTGTTCAGGAAGAAAAAAAGAATAACACACAAAATATGTATGATTTACCCAATTTTTATGTACAGCAATGCTTTTCGGAAACATTGGGATACCTCGGGGTCCAATGTGGAGTAAAGGAACAAACCTATAATAACAAATTTTCTTTTTAAATAAAATCGGAACTCGGGTACATTTATCGAGAGCTGCAAATGATCTTGAAGGATCAGAGCTGCAAGTGGCTCGTGAGCCGCAGTTTGGCCCCCCTGCTATATAGTAAGATATGTATTATGTACATATACTTATAGTATATACATATATGTGCATACATACATACATGCATATAAATCTAAATGCTATAGACATGACCGAAATTTAACACAACAGGCTCATTCATACCAAACCAAGTGATTTGGTTTGTGTTTTTTTTAACTTATTATTTAGTGTTAAAAAACATCAAATATTACATTTCTATTTTTTACATCAATTTTTATTTTTTGTTACAACTATACAAGGTGTTGAGTATTTGGGTGTTAGAAATTCAATTAAGAAAACTAACAGCAACAACAACAACAAATAGCAAAAGTAAATAAAAAAAAAAAGAAATATAAATTTAATTTTTCAATATATTAAATAAACAGCTCAACGTGCGTAACAACAATTAATTACAAGCCTAACAAACATATCACAACAATGATTGATTTTTATTTTCGAATTCTAACAAAAAAAAAATAAAAAATAAAACAAGCATTCAAAAATAATCGGCAACAAATTTGAAATCAATATCGAAAATCTTAAAGCAGCATCTAAATTTGTAAGAAGGTGTTTCTATTAACAATTTTTTTTTTGTAATGGCTAAGTTTTGAAAATCTTGCAAAAACAAAAAAAAACAATAAAAACGATAAAAATATATGTATTTTTAAAATGGAAAAACATTCAAGGCATCATTTATTAAAAAAAAGAACCAAACGCATTATTTACAATCACAATTTTAAGTGTTGAGTTGCTTAACAAAATGACAAGCGATAGAATATAAATTCATACGTTTTGTCGTCTATACATTGTATTTGTTTTTGTTTTCCAAAAGACATTTCTAATACTCATATGTACTACATACAGACATTTTATATACTACATACATGTTTTTCAACCAACCATTATTGTACGTATCAGAGTTGTAAATGAATCATTCATTTTTGATTTCAATTCATTTGAATTAGCTAAATTTTGAATTAATTCTTTTTAACAAAAAAAAGAATTGAATTAAATTTGAATCAATTCATTTGAATTTAGAGAACATGAATTGCAATTCATTTCCAATTCAAATGAATTGGGCAAAATGAGTTGCAATTCATTTGAATTAGGCAAAATGAATTGCAATTCATTTTTTAATTCAAAAGAATTGGTAAAAAGAATCGCAATTCATTTCTAATTCATTTGAATTAAAATGATTTGGAATTAATTCAAATGAATTAGAAAAGTAACTTGTAATTCAAATTTATCAAATCAAAAATGAATTGCATTCAATTGAAGTAAACTTGGTGTTTGGAGTTTGGTCCTTCAAGTACTACTTATGTCGATTTTGATATACGCTGAATAACAAGACATTCAGTATTTAAAACCTATTAATAATTTATGAAATTTTGTGACGCACGAATATTAAAGGACAAACACTTTAGTAATACTTATGTATGTAATATTTGTTTAACAATATGTAATATTTTACAAATAAAGATGAAATTAGGAAGAGTTATTGGCATCAACTAATTTTTCTATTATTTTAATTATAAAATAAATGCTAATTAGATTAAATCAGAATGCATCGTTCACTTTCATATGGATATATTTTTATTATAAAGTACAGAATAGAAGTACTTGGAAAAAGGGTGATGCTTTTGTATTACAGTCTTTTTTTCAGAATCAATTCAAGTTAATTGGAAATGTATAACAAAATCATTTTTCGAGTTAATTCAAATGAATTGGTAAAATGAATTGCAATTCATATTTTAACTCATTTGAATTAATTCAAAATCAATTCAAATGAATTGGGAATGAATTGCAATTCATTTTTTCTAACTCATTTATATTAATTCAAAATCAATTCAATTCAAATGAATTGGAAATGAATTGCAATTCTTTTTACCAATTCATTTGAATTGAAAATGAATTGCAATTCATGTTCGCTTAATTCAAATGAATTGATTCAAATTTAATTCAATTCGTTTTTTGGAGAAAAGAATTAATTCAAAATTTTTCCAATTCATTGCATGAATGATTCACGAATTAATTCAAAAATGAATGATTCGTTTACAACTCTGGTACGTATGTATATGTTATAGTACATATCCATTTATTTAGATGGATGTACATGTGATGTGTATGTAGTATGTAGATTTTATAAACAAAAATGAAATTAACTATAATTATTGTTTCTTTTTTAATATTCTGCTTTTGTTGTCTGCGATCGGCTTATATATGTTTTAAGAGCTTTTATTTTTTCTCTCGAACGGTCGGTTTTGTCTCATATTGTTAATTTTTTTTTCTTTTTGCCTTCTTTCTGTCTGTTCAGATTTTGCCTTGCGAGCAACAATTCATTTATAAATGACACTGACTTTGCCTTTTTGTTAAATATTTGCCATTTTTTTATTAAAATGTTGATATTTTTTTTTTTTAAAGCAAACTTTTAATTTTGTTTTTTAAATATAAATCTATTATTGGACTAACCATTAAATGACATATGATATAGGATTTGAAAAAACAATAAGAACTTTAAAGAAATATTTTGAAAATTCACAAAATTGTTTGAATTTTTATTTAATTTTAAGGTTGAAGTTAAATTAAATGTATTATTTCATGGTTTTTCAACTATTAGTATGTATCTTGTTTTTTTTTTATCTCGTAATAAAGTGTGATTTTTTAAGAGCTATAGGAAAGTTTTAAAAAAAAGCAGATAAAAATCAGAAAAATTAATGAAATCTTTATTTGAATCGATAGTACGGTCCATATATATATATATATATATATATATATTTCCTATAGCTATAGGAAAGTTTTAAAAAAAAAGCAGATAAAAATCAGAAAAATTAATGAAATCTTTATTTGAATCGATAGTACGGTCCATATAATTTTATGTTTGAAGATTACTTCATGCAAATATTGACCGTGACTGGGCCTCAAATGGTCCATCCGCTTAGTCCAATTTTGGCATACTCTTTCCAACATTTCGGCCGGTATCTCATGAATAAATGCTTCAATGCTGTCTTCCAATGAGTCTTGGCTGTATAGACATGAGCTTTAACATAGCCCTACAAAAAATAATCTAAAGGCGTTAAATCACACGATCTAGGCGGCCAATTGACCGGTCCCGAACGTGAATTAAAATGTTCACCGAACTCGCCTCTCAATAAGTCCATTGTTACGCGTGCTGTGTGGCATGTGGCACCGTATTGTTGGAATCACATGTCATGCAAGTCAAGCTCTTGCATTTTGGGCAAAAAAAAGTTGATATCATCTCACGGTAGCGCTCACCATTCACAGTTACGTTACGATTCGCATCATCTTTGAAGAAGTACGGTCGAATGATCTGTGACTTTCTGGATGCATTGGTAGCTCTTGCAATTCTTCTGGCTGGTCTTCACTCCAAAATCGACAGTTTTGCTTCTTCAGTGAGTCGATTAAACTGACAATAAAATGGAAGAAGCGCGCGATGAACTTTCTTAACAGACCACACATTTTCATAATAAAATTCAATAATTTGCAAGCGTTTTTCGTTTGTAAGACGATTCATGGTTAAATTATAGAGCAAACTGAAGATGTTTGACAATGAAACAAAACACGAAACGTGCGTCAGCTGTTTAAACCAGTGTTGCTAAAAAGATAATAGCTAAAAAATCACTCTTTATAATGCAGCGTATTTTATCTGGTAATATATATCGAGCAAAAAAGACTATGATCAATGTCATCATCGGTTGAAGGTATTTATTGTTTTTTTATAGAGTTCTATAGACTGAATTACTCTAAACATTTTTCATATTATTGTTGGAATTGCTTAGTGTGGGAACTATCTGCCTATTAGCCTTTCAATATTATCTCAATCGAACAAAGTTTTTCGTTTAAAACTGATTAGGTATTTGTCTAATAGGAACTACTAATAATAATACACAGTAACAACTTCCTCTTTGGGTCTTAGGAGATAACTTGTTACTACTTTCGGACATATACATATATTTCGATATTTCGCTACTCCTTTTAGCAACTACGTGAGGTATTCTTTTTTCTTATAAATGATAAATTTAGTAATATTTTGTTTGTTCTTAATGAAGTATTCATTATCTTTTTAGTCACAATTTTCTTGCAATTAATAATTCAGTTAATGTTAATTTGTTACGAAATCTTTTAACTGAATGCCCTTTAAGGTTTGAAATTTTTGACAAATTTTTAACATTACTTTGTATTTATTGAACTGACAACCATTTAATTATTTATGTACAAAGGTTTTTTATTTTTGTGAACCTTAATTATACATAAACTTTTCCCGTAATTTAATTTTTTTTTTTTTTTTGTTTTCTTTTTTTTAATTTAAGCTTTTTAGGCTCTTATGGTCGATATACATATGTTTGCACATAATCTGTTATTTCTTATAGAAACTCATTAATATTATTAATATTCGTTTGATATTGTCTCTGGTTTTGTATGTAATTATCAAAAAAAAAATGAAATAAAATGAAGAAAAAACATAAAGTTTTCTTTATTTTTATTTTTGCTTTAGTGATTTTTTGTATTTGCTGATTTTTTTAAACATACATATGTATATGTAAGTATATGTATGTACTATATGTATACATTTTCCTATATATAATTTTTTGTTGTTGTTTAAAATTTTTTTTTTTTCATTATCATCAGCACTTTAAAAAAAGTCAATCGTCGGAGTCGTACTTTAAAATGTACAGTGGAGAAAGCTCAGAATTATTTTTATGATTTTATATCGTTTTTAATATTAGTAGCGGTTATCAGTCGAAGTGTATACTTGAACTGTTCTTTAAATTAAATTTTTCATGTAAATTTTTTTAAGTAGACTTCTATCTGTTTTTTTTTAATACTATTATAAATCTTATATATTCTCTTATAAGTCAAAAATAGCTTTCTAAATGTGGAGATCGATAAATTTTAAATATGTTGATGAGTATATAAGATATTTTCTTAAGATATATCGTCGTCCGCCAATTTATATATCTCGAGTTAATGATGCCACTTTAGGTTTTTGAAACCAAAATTCTTCAAGTCTGCAATCTGTTTACGGCTATTTATCTCCGAAACTGAATGAGATATCCGAAAACGGATTGCAGACTTAAAGAATTTGGCATCGAAAATCTAAAGTGGCATCATTAACTCAAGATATATAAAAAATATGGAATGGCAGATAGAGCACATAAACTCCCGCACGACGATATGTACATCTATGTAAATGTATATCATAGTTAGGTTTATTGCATTGAATTTATAATGCCTTAAGCCATAACCACTAAACAGCTTAGCAATAATGGAGCTACCTCTAGTGGAAACTTAGTGCACTAAATGAAACGATTTTAGTGTTAGTGTAAATTTATTGCATTAATTCCACCACTAATCGCTTTAGTTAAGTTGTCACTGTACTATCTTCTCCCATATTTTGCTACTAGTAGTCAGTACCATATTCACTGAGCGATTCTCATGCGAATCGTTGATATTTATTTATCTTTTGAAAACATCTGGAAGGTTTTCGGTCTGTAAAGATAAATTAATATGTCATCATATGACACTAGCTTTAGCCATTATTCTACTCTCAAAAGTACATAAGAAAAGTAGAATTTGAGAAGACAAATGTTAACACTCAATACGCTGAAAGTTAGTAAACTGGAGTTAATAATTTGCATAAATTAATAATTCAATAATCCAGTCATATTTGCTCATATAATTTTCCCACATTTGTACCACAGTGGTTCTGAATATTGTATGTACAAAGACAAATAATTTCATATAATAAACAATTTAAGAAAGAAAAAGCATTAAACTTTTCTGTTTTTAATGATGGATACGAGTATTACATCATTACAGTTTAACCAAAAACTTATGACGCGCTGGCTTGCTGGCTGGTTGGTCTAATGGTTCTTTTATTTCAAATGGATTTATTTTACTTTGTAGATAGACTGGCAATCATGAACGTCATTGTCACTCATTAACTCATTATTTACTTTTTCAAAACATACAACAATTTAGTTTCAGACTTTTCAACCACTATGGCCAAAGTGCCAAAGTAAGATCCATTTATTTAAACATTATTCGTTTGTACTGTTATAATCGTGGGGTCAGTAAAGCAAAACTCTTTAAATATGAAATAGAAATCTCAATGCTTTAATAATATTCCACACACGCTCACTTGTTCTCTTACTCATAAGAAGCAGTTAAAATAAAACGTTAATATGATGAACTACGTTAGATACGTCTAAGTTATAATAGAAGATTTAGCAGACAATTTTAAATGTTGAATGCTATAAAAAAAACGAGCGAAAACAAATCACGATTATTTTGTTTTTTTTTTTTTTTTTATTAAGTTTTTGGTAAACAAAAAATTAGCTACTGGTGACTGACTCACAGTGATAGAATTAAATTCAATTCATTCATACGAACGGTAGTTTGTGCGTGTCTTTTAAATGCTTAAATTCGATTCTCATATCATTTTTGTTTTTTTATAATTTCTTACAAAATGTAACCAAACAAAGAAAAAAAAATATGTATATATCTGTATAAATATATATATATATAAAAACTAATTAAAATTTTTTCACAGTTATACATATTTGCGTAACATTTTGTATGTTTGTTATAAAGTTTTCAAAGCGCCACGATTTTTGTGGTCATACATCTATTTATTACTTTATGTTTTCGAGTTCAAAGCCAAAGCCACAAATAATCATCCAACAAACCATCTATACACCAAGCATATCAATATCCCCTGATGTGTGTAAAGAAATTAAATGATTAAAAAAAATATGATTTTAAATAAATAAAAAAAGAACGGCGCTAAATAATCAAAATAAAGTTCTATCAATAAATAAAAAAATAAAATAAAAATATGTGACTAATTGTGTAACAAAAAAGAAAGTTAGTTTGTATCTAAAAATTATAATTTGTGTAAATGTCAATTAATTATGTTACCCTACAGGGATCATAATTGGCGGTAATTATTATTTGTTTTAACAATTGCATAAAATTTTAAGAACATTTATAAAATTTTAATTTAAAATAATTAATACATAAATATTTAACTAGAATTTCATTATCGCGATACTTTTTTTAATTAACAATCATTTTTACCAGGGCAATACGGAATGAATGAAAA
This sequence comes from Metopia argyrocephala, assembly GCA_963576795.1. NCBI lineage: Eukaryota > Metazoa > Arthropoda > Insecta > Diptera > Sarcophagidae > Metopia > Metopia argyrocephala. Next base: position 3,769,726 of record OY756208.1, read on the forward strand.
ACAACTGTTACATTATTAATTTATTATTAACTATTACTTATCTACCCAATCTCGTAAAACTTCAATATATTTAGCCCTACGTTTCTCTAGTAATTCGAGCTCTTGATTAAAATAATTACACTGAATCTCCTCAAAATAATGACTTATAGCTTTCATTGTATCTTCATTTAATGTAAAGCATTTGCCAGCAGGAAGTTTATTTAGATTTGGGAACAGGTAGATTAGATTAGATAGATAAATAGAGAGAATAAGGTTGATGGTCAAGCAATTCGTACTTCATTGCGCTAAATTTTGTGATTCTTAAAGCATTTTTGTGGAATGGTGATGAATAATTTTAAAAATTCCCAAATTTTCAAGTTCAGTTGATCCAAATGATTACAATAATATTGTTATTTTACTTTCTTTCCATCAATGGGTTTACCAACCGATGGAACTGTTTTTGTCTTCTTTGGTACACTTTCAACAGTTTCTGGGTTGTTCATTTGCCTCGGGTGTATAGTGACTGACCCATGCTTTTGGCCTACTATTAAAAAATGCGACCCTTATCTGTGGTCTAGCGATTAATTTTATTATTGATAGATTATTGACAGATATCAATCAAAGAACTTAAACTAACAAACGTGTAAAAGTAACTAGTTCCTACTGCGTATACAGTGATGAAACAAATGACAGCTCCAAAAGTAAAAATGAGCTGTTTTACTATCACTTAAAGCCAACAAATATATGTCTGTATTTCTGTTAATACTTGCTATATCTTTCATTTTAATTGATAGTAAAATTATCGTGTTGATTTTTGTGGTTGTTTCCTCTTTGTATATACTGTGGTAGCTGTATAGAACTATTTTAAAGAGTTGACAAAACTGTGTCTTTGGCACTAAAAGCCTGGTTAGCCAAACGTTGCTGTATCGTAATGTAACGTCCCCTAACGTAGAAACGTAAGTGCACTTATAGAACATTTAAAAACGTGTCATATGTTTTGGAGATAAGCAACAACAAAACAAAACAGAAAATATATTGTGAAATAGTAATTTGTTTATAGTGTACTTAATAGTGTTTTTTTTTTTCAAATAATTAAAAGACAAATAAATAAATATGGATGCGGATTTTAATTCACTAAAAATTTCCTAAATTTCTTTCCTATTAATATTTTTACTTTTCTTTGTAATACTCATGTTGAAAATGTGTATAATAAATGTAGGGTTGCCATATATTGAATTGAAAAAAGTACATTAAGGGAAAAAAACATACATATTAGTAAAAAAAATACATTGGATTTTTATTAAAATCTTTTCTTAAAATTCATTAGGAAAAATAAAATGGCAAATAATAATACAAAAAATATGATCGTAACCATTGTTTACGACAAAGTAATAGCTCAAAATTATTCGGATTTTTATTTTTAAATTTTAGTCTATACTATGCAACTTTTCAAATGTGAAATAATTTGGTATAAATTTAAAAATAAATTGTATGCCCGTATTCATAAAAAGTATTTTAGGTTTTTTATTGCATAGATATATGTCAAATAAAAGCTCAATAAACCTAACATATTTTTTTATAAATACGGGTATTAATATTTAATATTTTCTTTCTATAATTATTGTATATTTTATATACATTCATGTATTTGTAAAAACTTTTACAAATACATACTTACAAGTTTTTTTGAACTTGGTTTACACTGCTATTTTTACCATTTTTTAGAAAATTGTAAAACTTGTCAGAAGTGTGTTATAATTAGTTTCAAATATCAATTCACATTCCAAACTTTCTATTAGGAGTTTGTTTGTTCATTTCCTTCTTCCAAAAGGGCAAAAATCGAACTGAATGTTATTTCAGACGCCGCATTTGAATGCGGTATAGCCAATATAAACATACAAATTATTTTCAAAATTTTGAAACAATCTACTATTTAACAATTCTATTCATTTTAATTTAATAATTTTCAAGTAAATGATTTTAAATAAATCAGAGTTGGGTTTATTGTATTGAATTAATAATGCATTACCGTTTGCACTACCCCTAAAGGCGGGTTTAGACGGTAATACATGTCAAATTTTTATGTAGAAGAGAATGAATACAATAGTATCGTGTTAACTTTATATGTAATGAAAACGTACGACAATAAGAGCAAATACGGATGAAAATTTGAAAGTAGTAAGGCTCGCTTTGATTTTTTTTTTTCAATTTAAAAAAAAAAACAATCACATTTCGTTGGATCAGAGATGCACTCTTATTTTATTTTTTGTTTATGTTAAATGTGTTCACAATGTATGCAAATTTTGTGTGGACGTATATGTGCATTTTATGTTTTCATTTTACTTTGTTTGGGTATTTTACCAGCCGTGTAAACGTAAAAAAATCTGCCGTAGAATTTTTACTCTTATTTTTAAAATACGGATGGAATGTCATAATATTTTTTTTATGATTTTACGTACGTAAAGTATTATCGTCTAAACTGTCCTAAATGATATTGCAGCATCCACTAAATGCAGATGGAAATAATTAACCACTAAATTAAACCATTTTAGTGGTAGTGGAAATGTCCTAAATGATATTGCAGCATCCACTAAATGCAGATGGAAATAATTAACCACTAAATTAAACTATTTTAGTGGTAGTGGAAATTTAGTTCATTAAGTGCACTATTTTTTCCACTACCACTAAATTTAGTGGAAAATTAAATCTATTGCAATTACCCCAATTCTAAAACAAATAAATTTATCAAACAGTAGATCCATGTCAATGTTATTGACAAAAAATTATTCAATAACTTCTGTAGAATTACGAAATGAAATTTTTGAATTGGTACTGAAAACATAGACCTTTTTAAAATTATAGTACTTTGGTGGCAAATGTTCTTTAATATTATTTATGTTAGTTCCAAGTGTTCAGAACAAAAAAGAAATACAAAAGATTAAAAAAAGTACATTAGCGTACTTATTTAGGTGTTATGCAGAAATAAGTACATTGAACAAAAAAAAATTACCCTTACTGCTTAAAAAAGAATGTTTGGCAAGCCTAAATAAACCAGCTGTTTGTAAATGTTCCGTAAAACCGTAGAGAATTTCTATTTTCTACAGATTGGTACGTGCCGTTACGTTACATTTTTTATTCGGTAAGCGCTGCCATTACTTTGCATGTAAAATAAATGATCAGCTGACTCGTCAACGTTAAGATACGCTACGTTACGTGTGGCTAATTCTACCTTAACAAAAAATAATAACAACGAAAAAGTAAAAATTAATTAAATACTAAAATGGATCTACTCGATTACTGTTCACAATAAAAAACGTTGTAATTTTTAGTTATACAATTGTTCCACCAACGAGAACGATTTTAATGGTCTATATGAATATAGTTCTTAATTATGTTTTTTTACAATAGAGGTAATCACTCTTCGTTACAATCGCCCTTGCAAATAAAAAAGCTTAGCATGTATGTATGCTTATATTTTGTTATTGCTTTGCATGGCTTGCTACGCTTGCAACACTAGCAAGAGTGTTTGCAACGAAGAGTGATTACCGCTAATATAATTTATAATTTGTACTCGTATATACATACATATTTTATTTACTTAATAAAACTGATTTGTTTGCATTACCATGTTGCTTAGCTACAATTTTTATTATAAATTGTTTCTCTTCTTCATCAAGTGACAAAATTTGATAGAATTCTTTTAGAAGCTTACAAGCCCTAGCGAAATTTACAAGTTTTTAACTAACTATATGCAAACCAATTTTATACATACATACATAATTGGCCTTTACAAGCCTGTGTCAGGATTACGGCCTAGCTTCTCTCTATCCATGAGTACCGGGACCTACAGTTTAATGTAGACTCCGAACGACAGACTTCAGAAGCTTGTTTATGGCAATCAGTTCGTCTCAGAACTTTTGTCAGAAGTTTAAAGAGACAGTCGTCGAAAGAAATATTTTTTCATATTTCTTTGCTTGAAGATGTCAGAGCCGGGGTTTGAACCGGAGCTCTCGTCTTAATAAGTCAACACACTAACCACTAGACCACGGCGACTGCACCAATTTTATACAATGTATTATTTCCTATTCTTCAGAGTTTTTCTTCAAATAGCCCGTTGGGTTAAAATATAATTTTTTTATAATTTATTAATATACTAAAGTGCGATATTATTTTTTATTAATATACTGATCCACGTGATGTTGAAGAAAATATAATTTTATAAACCAACCTTCAACTTGGCATATGTACTTGCTTTATATGAATTTTCTCCAGATACAATCTGCATGTAATTTTCCACAATGTAGTTTTTTTTAACATTAGTAGGATCAATAGTATTCTTATTACAAATGGTTTAAATTCACCTAAATATATATTTCTTAACATGTTTTATCAATAAAATTTATAAATTTTCTTAAAATATTTAAAGATATTAATAAATTTTCATTTGTTTTGTAATACACCAATACCCCGATTTGCGTCGCTTCAGTTTGCGTCGCTTCGAAGTTGCGTCTTTTTTTAAGTTTCTGGAATTTCAATATTGCGTCGTTTTTGTTTCAGTTTGCGTCACATGGCTTCGAAGTTGCGTCGTAAATGCTTCGATTTTCGTGGTTGATATGAAAATGTTTTTACAAAGTTAAAGCAAAAAAGGGGATTTCCCGTTTAGTAGAAAGCAAATTTGCAGGTGTGCGTTGTTTACATGTTAAGCGTAGTTATTAGTTTCGAATTATATCAGTGGTCTTCACAATAGTTATATTTTTATTTTAATAAAATCTGTTATTTAAAAAATAATAAGAAAATATATTGATTTAAAAACCCTTTTTCTAAGCTAAAATGTTTAAAACCTGTATTGACTAAACGAAAATCAAATACGTAAACAATTGAAAGTTCTGCTTCAGTTTGCGTCGTTTCGGTTTGCGTCTCATTTTTTCAGTCCCAATTAACGACGCAAACCGGGGTATTGGTGTATTTCAATTTTTCAGTTTTTTATGGGTTGATTCATTTTACTTTATTTTTCAATATTTCAAATTCATTTAATTCATCGTTATCGCGCTAGAGAAAATTGTTTTATTATTATTATTTTTTATTTATTTTTTTTTTTTTTTGATTAATTTCATTCCTTAGCTGTTTTATTTGGTCACACTTTTTAATTAATAAAAATCGAATTGTTCCTTTGAACGTTCGTTAGAGTTGTAAATGTTTCATTTCAAATCGTTTCATTGTGCTGCGTTTTCAATTAAATAAATTTTTTTTTACTTAATGTTAACATTTAATTAAAATGCGTTCTATGTCGTACTCGTTGGTATTTTAAGAATTTATTTTTTTTATTTTGTTGAATTATATAAAATGTTCTCAAAAGCGCTTTTAAATTTGAAAATAAATTGAAGTAATGTGGCGGCTCATTAGTTTTTGTAGTTTTTATTTATTGGTATTTTCTTTTTTTATTATTTTATATACAAATATATGTACATATGCAAGTATACATTTGTTTTACCGTTTAATTTATATTAACCACTTTATATATTTTATTTAGTTTAAATATTATCTATTCCCGAGATTACGAAATTACTTAATTGAGCATGCGTGCGTGTGTATTGATTAAAAATGTACAATTTAAAAGTTTTAATTAACAAAAATTGAAAACTGTTTTCAGCAATCAATTATGCCATTCATTTGTTTTTATTTGAAACATTTTTATTTCATATAAATTTACGTTTTTGTTTGAAAACTGTTTAATTAGAATTTAACAGTTTTGATATTCTTGGATTATTCATTTCATAATATGGTGATAACCAATTGAGGCGGCTTAAATAAAACAGACAAATATTAGACTAAAATAGTAAACGAGAATAATTATTAATTTATATACCCTTAACAAGGTGTTAATTAAAAAGTGTTTTGTTATGCATGTATATGTGTGCATACATATGTACTTGAGGTGTTATAGACTAATTAAGTCATTTAATTTTGAAAATCTCTTGGGAGTTTACATTTAATGTTTATTGTCAGAAAAATGTGTCAATATTTTAACGCATTAATTAAAAATCATATTTCAAGTTTAATTTTAAAATAATTTCACGTATGTTACGCGTTAAAAAATATGGAAAAATATGAAAAATTGGTTTTATAGATTTTCAGTAATATTTGCATTTATTCTGACTTAATTTGTTACAAAGTTAAGACGCTTGTAATTACTTGATATGATAATAGTTTTTAGTTAAGTTATTAGTATTATATTCCTATAATATCGTCACTCTGACCACTATATACTATATAGTCAGCCTAAACAATAGTGCTTTAGACATCCCGCAGTCCACGTTATTCCTTTGGGTTTAAATTGCTCTATCTAAAGTCCTCTTCCAAATTATTCTAAAATAGGGTTTAGAGAAGCCCATTTTAAATTTTATAACTTTTGTCTCTGTGTTTGCATGATATGGAAATAGGGATTTCAAGTACTTTACAAGAGTAGTTCGAAATGTTCTTTGGCTAAAACAGTGACGACGGTACCAACAGTAAAAAGCTTTGCATAATGGAAACTTTGATCCGTCATATAAATACATATTAAATTTTATTCAGATCTGGCAACTCATTCGTACAGTAACATATGTTTAAAACGACGCTTCAGTGGTTTTTTGTAATGGGGATATTAAAAATTCGTTGTATGTTTAAATATATACATAAAAAAGGACAAAAAAATGCATTATCCTCGAGTGTTGCTTGTTCTTGGAAACAGGAACTGCAGTTTTACTTGTTACGTGGTACCAGTGAGGCTGCTCTTTTCCGTATTGAAAGATTTTCGCGTAAACTGCTTTCAACCAAATCAATGTTTTCGGGAGTACTTGAAGATCGACTGACCCTTGCCGTCGGACATTCATAACTGAAGCAGTTGCGTGGAATCTCTGCACCCACGAACGAATTTAATTTACGCCCGGTTCATCATGTTTTCGCCGTATACCAAACTTTGAAAAAATTCTCGCCGAGCAATTACATAAGATGCGCAATACTCACTCGACCACCGCACCATTTATTACTTTTTCAAATAATCGTATTTTAAAATACAAGACTGCTACCAGACACCCTGTATTATCAATGTGTTAGATGAAAGTACTCCTTCATTTTAGGGTAAATTTTTTATTAATATCATTTCTCCTTCCGTTGGACAAAGTTTGTTGCCCAGTCATATCTAGTAGGTATTTTAATCCTTAAGAGCTTACTTGATCTCTGATTAAATTTTTAAATTTACATCATTTGTTTTTTCTTTTATATAAATACCTGTTTGGATACATATCAAACGTCATATTCCAACCTACAAATTTAAAACAAATTATTTGAACATATGTACATACATATTTAGTTTCGTTTGACTTTAAAACATATATAAATAAAATTGCAAAAAAAATGCCATAAAAATATTTTTCTATTCTTTCCGACAACATATGTATCATTTTGTAAATTTATTAACAAACAAATTTATTTGCCAAAAATAATATCAAACAAAACTCAAAATTTGAGCATTCTTAAAACAACATTTTTTATTTCATTTTATTTATCATTTACTACTCACTCGTGCTTATACAACTACAGTACAGCGTTGTTAACTTTCAAATTTCAGAAAGCACTAAAGTCGATCAAAAAAACGCGTATTTAAAAAAGAATTTAATTAAGCGTTTGGTTTGAAATAAATAAAAATATCCCTTTTCATTACCAATAATACGAGTACCTATACTTTTATAATTCTCAGTACAATCCGGCCATACATAATACGGTTTTCATTATAGATTTTGATATATTGTGAACTTTATTATTTATCTAAATTTTTAAATAGGCATACCAATTAAAGTTTCAAAAAAGTTATTTCTCCATGTTAAAACGTTTTTAATATTCATTAAATATATGTAAAAAATTACGAACTTTGTGCAAATTCATTGCATAAAATCTTGATGAACTTCTGTATTTAAGCAAAAAAGTAATAAAACTTTAATAGATACATCGGATAATTCGTCAAATAAACTATGTAATGTTAACAGCACCTCTTAAAGATAAGCCGTAAGTTCAAAAACCGAATGTTGGTTGAGTAAATCCTCTGTCATTAGATCAGATTTTCATAAAGTATTTGTTTTATTTTTAGCGTTTTTAGTACTTTTTATATGTAATAAAACATTTTTTCAATTAACAACCCTGCTTTTATTTTAATAAGATGATAGCTCTTTAAGTCTTTAGCCAAACATTTTTTTCATTGTTCTTTAGACTGCTAGAAATCAAACCAAAGACTAGGACACTGCCCACTTTAAGTGTTTACTTTAAAATTGTTGGCGTCCGAAATTTTAAAGAAAGCACATAAACAGTGATAAAAGCGCGAACTTGACAACGCTACTTAAGTACGACAAAAAGACGATGATGGCCGAAAATTTAAGAATTTATGCTCGTGTCATTCAACGAAAGCTTCTGTCTATCTGTATGTGAGCAAAGTTTTTTTTTTTCTAAATTAATTAATTTGTTTTGTTATGATTTTCTCAAAAGCAAAAGTGTGACAATTGGAATACAAAATAATATGAAATGATGACGTTTAAATATAATATATGCATGCATATACATATTTACGAGTATGTACATATGTCCAGTTAAAAATTGGGGTGAATACAGTAGACAAATATTTTAAACCATCTTCAAAACGTAAAAAATATTAATATCGTTTTTTTTTTTGTTTTAATTTTTTTTATCTGAAGATTTTAAGTTTTGGTCATTTATTTCTTTTTAAAATTTATTATTTTAAAAAGAAACTGACGTGGACGGAAGAGATTTCTTTCTTAATAGTCTTATTTTCTTTATTTAAATTTTTGCAAACCATTAAATAATATAGAAAAAAAAGTATTATTTTTATACATACTGTATATATAAGTATACATTAGTATATATATTTTTTGAGACGTGGCCAACTAAGTTTTTATTATTTAATTTGTGTAAAATTTTCACTTTTATTGTAGTTTGATTGTGCAAAAAGATATTACACTAAAGATAAATATACATATATAGTTTAGTAATTAAAAACTAAGCTAGAAATTTTACATGAAAACAAATATAGTATATTGGCATTTCCACAGAAAGGTCAACCAAGTTTGAAAAATAATATGTTGACAATAATCACCTTTTATTGTTAATAATTATAAAAAAGGGTCTATATTTTTATAATAGAATGATTTCATGGCATATCTCTGGTATTTACTTGAGGAAATTGGACCGGAAATTGGAAAATATTTTATTTTCTTTTTAAGCTACTTCTAAAGACATTTTTATATTTAATTATTTTACATGCAAAAAATATGTTATGTTTGCACTCTTTATCCAAAACCTCTCTTTTCAAATTAATTAATAAGGAAAATGTGTATGGAGAACAAAAAAAGTTCGATTAACGGTTAATTTTTAATTTGTATCTTATCTAAGTTTTATGTACGTTCGCGACCGAAAACATCATTTTATTGTAATTGCTTTGCATCAAACGTCCACAGGGGTCGGACAAAACATATTTTAATTAAGTTTGGTGTCGCTAATTTGTACATGAAAAAAAACTTCAGTGTTATAATTAAATAAACTTTTTTTTTACTTGCAAAGTTTCGTACGTTCGCGACCGTAAGTAAATTTTTTCATAAACAATATATATATTTATTTTCATTATATAAAAACTAAACATTTCTCGGGAAAAATCTGCTGAGAGGATGCGAAAACGACGGTTAGCTAAAAAAAATAAAAAGGTTATAGAACAAATGCAAAATCGATGTGTACTTTTTTATAACGAAGATTATTGAAGAAATTATAAATCAACATGGCAAATTTCAAAACATATTGATTTTCTCAGACGGAAGTAGCTCTCAATTCCAAAATAAATTTATTTTTTGGAGCTTACCCGACTTAATGGCTAAATTTGCTTTTAAAACACTTGAGTGGCATTTCTTTGCAACATAACATGCAAAAGGTGCCAACGTAGGCGTTGGAACGATTGTAAAGAGAAAGGATTTTCAAATAACCACAACAGAAAACATTACTTTAACTGATGCTTTGGCTTTTTACAACTGTGCCCATCACCACATTACTGGAATTAATATAATATACATTGGAGCTGATAAAATTTGTAAGATGTTCCCCACTTTTCTGGAAAAATGGAATGATGTACCGAATGTTCCAGGTATCAGAATAATTCATTCGATTTTCTGTGACTAGGTATTTGAATAAAGTATGGCTCTAACAGCCAATTCAAATAAAAAAAAAAACAAAAATATCATAAATATTGTTAAAAATTCATTATTTCATATTAAATAAATTGGTACATTTCTTGTTATGAGTGTTACTATACGCTATAAATTGAGTGTTTAGTTTTTATTAATGACATTTGAAGATATTTATTGGAAAATGCATGGTGGTAATAGTAAAAAAAACATATGGAAATATCGTACGTTCGCGACCCGTACGTTCGCGACCGATACTTAAGCCAATTTAACAAAAACCAATAGAGATATTTTATTGTGAAAATACTGGATAGAGACCTACATTAGTATGCTTTAAAAATAAATTAATCGCTTTTAAATATTCCGTTCCATTTTGCAGAATTTTACATTTCACTACTGCCAGCCAAAGTTGACTTCTATTTTACGTACGTTCGTGACCATGTGTTTTTAACTATTATTATGAAAACTTCAACTCAAATAAATCCATCTTTTGCACTACACATAGAGCTTCCAAAATGCTATTTAATAGCAAAAAAATATGCTAGAAAAAGTTTTTTTTCCATGTTCTTTGTACATCAAAAGCGTACGAACGTACGTTCGCGACCTCAGGAAATGCCCATATATAAGGGATCAATTACGAATGGCAACAGAATTTTGTTTTAGTTGCCAGTAGCCAGAATGATTTTATTATTGTCAACCAGTGTTGCTAATTTGGCTTTTTCAAATACAGAAAAGAAAACAATTTTTGTTTTTTCTAGCATTAATGAGATTATTTTGAAGAAATTCTCATGCTACTCTATTATAATATTTTTAATGTCAGGTTTGCATAAGTGTAACCTGAGCCTATGGCTCATTTTTTTCCAATACAATTATAAGTAGTTGGTCATCATATGCTTGTAAACACCACAAATTCGCAAGAATACAATAGCAGATGTTCCAATACTTTTTAATGCAAACATGTAAGTGCTTGCACAAAACCGCAATTAAAAAAAAATATATATATAAATAAAGAAAATATCTTTGGTTTATACTACTGATATACTCGTAAATACAAATGTAACAAAAAATATAATTCATTAATGCTATATGGATTTTATTTTTATAATTAGCATTTTGATAATATTTTTAAATCAGTATAAGTGCACTGCCACAACAAAGAAAATAGTGAGGCATGAACGGATATCTTTTAATTTTATTATAATGATATCGCAGTACATACAAATTTTATTGTGTAATAGAATATTGTGTAAAGTAGGAATAATGCAACATTTTTGTAAGTCCTAGTGTGATTCAAAGTCGTAAGTGTAAAATTAAATCTTCATAAAATACAAGTTTATTCAGAATATAAAAAAGAATGTAAAAAAAATAAACCAAAGGCTTTCAATAGTAAACTTTATAATAGGAATGCAGGTTTGTTGGCGCAATTTTTTGGAATAGTAATTATCGCTATTTCATATGAATTTATATTAATTTGGTTTTGTTCTGGTTTAATTTTAATTGTACGAGTATTCATCTATAACCATTTATTTATATTATCGATATCATTTTGCAAATACTCGTAACCGATTTCTACCATTATTGCTTGAGTGAAAACCAAATTAATTAAAAACTAGAAAATTTTGGATTTTTGCAACCAAATTTATTTTATAAGTAAATATATATGCGTTTACTTTTTAAAAAAACAACACATACAACTGGACATAAGCTAAAAATGAACTGAATATTGAAGAAATTTCTCATCTTGCTTTTGTCCATGTAAACTTGATCTTGCAGACTTTACTTTATATGCCATAGAACAAACTGTATTGGGATATTTTTGAAAACAAGCCATAAGTTAACATAAATTTTGTTACGGTAGATATCGGCTTGTCTAAATTAATCAAAAAACCGTCCTCTTCCAGAATTTTATTAACAAAATTTTATTTCATTTTGAAAATAAGCAGAAATTTAAAAAATAAAGGTTAACTAAAATTATTTTTACCGCAATTAATGTTTATAAAATTAAAACGAACGGGAAAAGAGAATCAAGAAAAAATTTTGGAAATCGTATCAATCGTTTTTATAAGTACAAAAACATCTTTAAAGATTATTGCAACATGTTCAAAGTGTGCTACTATAATGTCCAGCACTGTATATATGTCTGTATGTAACTATATACCTATACATATGTAAACATACTTTTTTTAAGTGCAGAAAAATTCTTTGTAAAAATAAAAATTTTTTGCTCCTTTTGGTATACCAAACACTGAAATTTAAAAACAAAAGCATTAAAATTATTTGTTAGTAAACAAATCATAAATTTTACCAAAAAATTTAATAAAGTTGCAAATAAAAAATTTAATGTTTATTAAAAGAAATTTTTTTTTTTATATCTGAGTTTACTTATTTTTTAATCTATGTACTCGATTTATTATATGAAAAGAAAAACAAACAAAGAAATAAAATAAAATAAACAAATTAAACAAACTTGAAAAATGTGTAAATGAATTAAATAAATATTGTTTCATCTATTTAACATTTATTTTTTATTATTCTTATGATTCATCACACATACATATGTATGTACGTTCTTTTTAATTCTAATTTCATTTGATTTATTCTTAAACAAATTTTAATACATATTTTGATGCCTTTTTTAGTTTTAAAAATCTTAAGAATAATATCTTGAATTGCAGCCCAAAAAAGAAAGGTTGGTAACTGTTCTTTCAGAGGCGTTTTCGAAAAAATACGTCACAATTCCAAGACCATCATGTCTTTTCCACAATCACTTGTGGATTCTTCGATTCCTTTATGTCAGAATTTTGCTTGATGATGTAACCACTGAGTGAGAAATAAGCTTTATCGCTAAAGAAATTTTTGTTTGAAAATTTAGCATTGAAGCCAGTTGCTTTAGCACTCAATCAGCACATCTACGGTGTTTTGACGCTTTCAGTCTATTCAAATTTGTTTTTAATCTTATAAACCTCTTGAATATAACGACCATAAAACACCGTAATGTAAACAGTTATCGCTATTGCAGTAATTTTATTAACTTTTTTACCCGTTTAGATTTGGAAACATCAGAAGAATAAAGCAATTTGTGCTTCAATTCGTTGATGGAAATTTTTCTTTTTGTATTCTGAACCAGATCAATTACTCCAAAAGTTTGCAATACTATTCCGAATTTATTGTTTTATCTTTTTAAAGATATTTGAACAATAAAATACTTTTGTAATGCAAAAAAAAAAAAAATATCACTGCCACGATCTTACCAGCATATAGAACTGTGTTTGCCTTCTTTGGCAAAAACCACCAGCTTCATTGTTTGGACTGTTCTTTTGTTTGTAGTGTATAATGAAGGATCCATATTTCCATGTTATTTCGCTTAAAATAATTCAAACAAGCTCGAGAAAATTTCATTCGAATGAGTTTTTTTTCAATTTCATATTCAATCCTCCTACGACAATGTTTTAATTCAACAACCATTTTTCGCCTCACATATTCACTATATAAATATGAATTTTTTGTTTCGTTAAACTTTTCTTATGTAAATATTTAATATCACCACGAATTTTTAATTTTTCCATTACAAAAAAATCAATAAATCGCCTATTTTGGACACCTGTTAATATACAAATGAGTTGTCAGCAGATTTAAATGAAACTTATCATGTGTTTATATCATGGATGGAAGTTTCCATTATATTTACAAAGTTTTTCGCTGTTTATATCACCCTCACAATGTGAGTCTAAGAACGTTTCCTACTGTCATCCTATACAACGAATTCTGTAGCAATAATATTTATTAAGAAATAAAGATAACTTCTATGTAATTTATCGAATTTTTGGTTTTTTCTCACCCAATTTTGTTTCGCAAAAAATACTATGTTTTAAATTGACTCTATAAATTTCTAGAGTTTATTAAAAAATTTTAAAGAATTTTGAAATATTTATTTAATTCGAATATCGCGTAACGTTTATAATTAAGGCATGAAAATCCATGTTATTGCCTTTGTATTACGTCATATATCAATCGATCATTATTATTATAAAGTGTTTATATTTACTAAGTGTCATTGAATGTGTATATTGTATCTTGAAAATTTTATGATGTTTTAGCACGTTCTTACAAAACACTACCACAATAAACTTTTCTTTTTCGTGCTTATAATAAATTATTAAACAAAAAAAGAAAACTAAAAAAAACCTTTTTTTTTAATTTTCATTTAATTAAATAGTGTTTATGACACAAATTCTTTAAGTTATAGATTTTTATTTATTTTTGCTTCTTATAAATATTTACTTTGTTTTGGCTTTTGTTTTGATAGTGTTTTGGCTTTTATTTCCATTTTTAAAACTGATAAAATTCCATTGACTTTATGCGTGCCACTGTACGTTAAATATGAATTTTTTAAGATTTTATTCTTATAAGTATATACTATTATCACATGTATAAATAAAAATAGTAATAAAAATAATTAAAAAAAAATGTATCTAGAAGAGTTATTAATACATTAACTGCATATAAAAGGATAAATTATATTACATACATACATACATAACTGGCCTTTACAACCCTGTGTCAGGATTACGGCCTAGCTTCTCGCAGCACTCATGTTGTGTGTGTCAATTTTTTTGTCCATGAGTACCGGGACCTACAGTTTAATGTCGATTCCGAACGACAGACTTGAGAAACTTGTTCATGGCAATTAATTACTCTCAGAGCTTTTGCCAGAAGACTGCTGAGAGGTAGTCGCCGAAAGAAATATTTTTACCATATTTCTTTTTTTTTGAAGATGTCAGAGCCTGGAGTCGAACCCGGGGCCCATGTCTTAGTAAGCCAACACACTAACCACTAGACCACGGCGACTATGCAATAAATGCATAAAGAAATAAAATTCGAATAATTTATGCCTATTCCATAAATCTTAAAAAGTAAATTTATCATTTTTTTTAATTCTTTGTCATAATTAACGTCAAGAATTTAATTTAAATATATATGTATAAATGTATATTTTATTATAATAGCTACTTTTTTGTTTCAATTATTTGTATGTAGTTTTTAATTAATTTAATTCATATCTTTTGTTGTTTCTTTGCTTATCATTTAATTAAATTTTGTTTTTTATAATTTTAATATCTTTTAGAACTCATGTACTGGAGCAGGAGATGCGTAATCCATTTAGTATTTGCAATGTAGACTGCCTGCTAGACACAGTGACTGCTTTAGTTTCTGACTGTGATCATGAATCATTAAAACGTCTAAAAAATATTGAACAATATGCAGCAAAATGTGAGTATAAATTAAATTTTCTTTATTTACTTTTTCACATAATTCGGTACATTTCTTATCTATAAAATTATTTGTTTACATTTAAATACAAACAAAATAATCATACTCGTAAATAAAACGAAAATCACTAAACAGAAAGAGGAAATTATTTCCATTTTATGTTCGAAAAATACCGAACTCTACAATAATATACAGGCATGGATATAATATGATACAAATTATTATTATATGTATGTGTTATTTCTAAGTACTATTAAAAAAATAAATATTTGTAATACTTTATTTGACATTTTTTCTCTCGCTACGCAATACACTAATGCAGCATTAATATTTAAATTTATCAATAAATATTTATTAATAAAAAAAAAAAATTAGTATTAATAATAATATAATAATTTACTTTCGACAAAATGTTCACTAATATTGAATTTCCTTATTTTTTTATAGATAAACCACTCGCACAACAAATCTGTCAACTGCGTATGAATGTTGAGGATTTTGATTTTATCAAAATCATAGGAGCTGGTGCTTTTGGCGAAGTTCAACTGGTGCGTCATAAATCATCCCGTCAGGTGTATGCTATGAAACGGCTTTCAAAATTTGAAATGATGAAACGTCCAGATTCGGCATTTTTCTGGGAAGAACGACATATAATGGCTCATGCCAATTCTGAATGGATTGTTCAGTTACACTTTGCATTTCAGGATAATAAGTATTTATATATGGTAATGGATTATATGCCTGGCGGTGATATTGTTTCGCTGATGTCCATGTATGAAATACCTGAAAAATGGGCTATTTTTTATACCATGGAAGTAGTGTTGGCCTTGGACACAATACACAATATGGGCTTTGTGCATCGTGATGTAAAACCTGATAATATGTTACTGGATCGTTATGGTCATTTAAAATTGGCGGATTTTGGCACATGTATGCGTATGGGTGTCAACGGTTTGGTGGTATCAAGTAATGCTGTGGGTACTCCCGATTACATTAGCCCTGAGGTGTTACAATCGCAAGGTGTAGACAATGAATATGGTCGTGAGTGTGATTGGTGGTCTGTGGGCATTTTTCTATACGAAATGTTGGTGGGTGACACACCTTTCTATGCTGATTCACTTGTAGGCACTTATGGCAAAATTATGGACCATAAAAACTCGTTGAGTTTTCCTGCTGAAGTGGAAATTAGTGAAAATGCTAAAAGTCTTATAAGAGCTTTTCTAACCGATCGCACTCAAAGATTAGGTCGTCGTGGCATAGATGAAATTAAAGAACATCCCTTTTTTCAAAACGACACCTGGAGTTTTGATAATATACGTGAAAGTGTACCACCCGTAGTACCGGAACTATCTTCCGATGATGATACACGAAATTTCGAAGACATTGAAAGGGATGAAACCCCCGAGGAAGTATTTCCCATACCTAAAAATTTTGATGGCAATCATTTGCCATTCATTGGTTTCACTTACACAGGCGATTACCAGTTACTATCGAATAATGACACAGTGGATGCGGAGGCTAAAGAAAATAATATTAACACAGTCAATCATAATCATAGACATAGACCCTCAAATTCTAATGAAATTAAACGTTTAGAAGCCTTATTAGAGAAAGAGCGTAACCATTCGGAATCTTTGGAGAAACAAGATAAAGCATTGAGGCAACAATTAGAAATTATTACGAAACGTGAAGCGGATTTGCAAATAATGTCGTCAGAATATGAAAAGGATTTGGCCATAACTCAACACAATTATAAAATAGCTTTACAGAAATTTGAACAAGAGATTGAATTGCGTAAAAAAACCGAAATTATTTTAGCCGAGACACAAAAAAATCTCGATAACGAACAAAAAATTCGAGCTCGGGAAATGAACAACAATCAGCATCATAATGAGAAAATAGTTACATTGGAAAAGCAATTAAAAGAAATGGAGGAAAATTTCAAAAATGAAACCGAAAATTCGCAAAAACTTAAAAAACAGGCAGCCGAATGGGGTTTGGCTAAACAAGAGCTTGAAGCCAAAATTGCACAAAATCAAATAATGCTAACGAGTTTACAAAACCAAAAGGAAACATTACAACAAGAAGTGGCTGAACTTCAAGCACAACTTGCCCAAGAAAAAAATTCCCGTTCCCAATTAAAAGAGTTACAAAAAGAAACCGAAAATAAATTACAAACTATTTCTAATGATTTAGAGAGAGCAGTAACTAGAGAACAGCAAGCATATGAAGATAATCGTGTATTAAGCGAAAAAATTTCTGATTTAGAAAAGGCAAATGCAAGTTTGGATTTTGAATTGAAGGCAGCTCAAGGTCGTTATCAGCAAGAGGTGAAAGCTCATCAAGAAACCGAAAAATCCCGTATGCTTAGTCGGGAAGAAGCCAATTTGCAAGAAGTAAAAGCTTTACAAACAAAACTTAATGAAGAGAAATCCGCACGCATTAAAGCTGATCAAAATTCACAGGAAAAAGAAAGACAATTAAGTATGTTATCTGTGGACTATAGGCAAATACAACAACGTTTACAAAAATTAGAGGGTGAATGCCGGCAAGAGGCTGAAAAAGTAACTGTATTACAGTCCCAACTAGATCAAGAGCATACAAAAAAGAATTCCTTGCTGTCAGATTTAAGTCTTAAAAGCTCCGAAGTTGCACATTTGAAATCACGTGAAAATCAACTGCAAAAAGAACTGACTGCACTGAGAGAAAACAAACGCAAACATGAGGAGGATATGTCCCAATTAAAAATTGCTCTTAATAAAGAAATTCTACAAAAGAAAGAACTACAGGACCAACTAGATGCTGAACAAATTTTCTCCCGCCTTTATAAAGCACAGGCTAATGAACATAGAGAGGAAATTGAGGAAAAATGTCGTGAAATACAAGATCTTAAAGAGGAACGTGTTTCACTTAAGCATCAAGTACAAGTTGCTGTCGCTAGAGCTGATTCAGAAGCTTTAGCACGTTCTATAGCTGAAGAGACTGTGGCTGATTTAGAGAAAGAGAAAACCATTAAAGAATTGGAACTTAAAGACTTTATGACTAAACATCGTAACGAAATATCCACTAAAGATGCTCTATTGGCAGCTGCCAAAGATACGGAAGATGATTATGTTAAAAAGATTAACCAAAAGAATACCGAATACGATGATATAATGCAACAAAATAAAAAATTACAAGATGATCTTACACAAGTGAAGACAATGAAAGAAGAAGAAATTCTTAAACTCAAAGATAAATGGAAGAATGAAATGCTTTTGAAGCAGGTCGCTGTTAATAAATTGGCTGAAGTTATGAATAGAAGAGATACAGATTTACAAAGTAAGTTGATAAAGATTTTAATTATGTTTGAGTGTTCTGAAAAACTTTTGTTTTTAAGTTGACATATTAAAAGTAATTTAAATGTATTTATTTTTTTTTTTTTTTAATTAATTAAATTTCAAAATAATTTTGTTTTATTGGTTCGACCGTGTGAATAAACTCGGTGGAATAGAAAGGAAAAACTGTATAGATCAGGGGTGAGCAACCTTGTTAATCAACGAGCCACTTATAAATTTTAAAATTTTTTGGCGGGCCGCACATAAATACTAATAATTTACAAAACTCTATTTATAATAAAAATTAGAATAAAAAAATATAAAATTTAATGCCAAAAAAAAGTATTTGCTTGAAATTTTTAATGAGAAATTTGGCACTGTTTTTTCGATACAACCTGATCAATATCAGCCGGAATTGATGAGGTAGGTACACATACACAAGTTTCTAATCGTGCATTACTCAGTTTTGATCGGTGGTAATTGATCGGTGGTCGGATTTATAAACATTCTCGATGTTTACTGAGAGAAATACTTCCCTTTGAAAGTCTTCGGTAATCGATAATTAATGGTTAGGAAAACATTTTCATGGAAACTGCTCTCTTCTCAGTTTCTTCGTAACTGAAATTCGTTGAATTATGTGTCTATATATTATGTGTATTTTTGAGAAGCAGCAATATTTGTTTGGCGGGCCGCATAAATAGGTTGAAAGAGCCGCAAGCGGCCCGCGGGCCGCGTGTTGCTCATCCCTGGTATAGATTATTAAGTAGGGGATGATTTTAATATAATTTTTTTTTTTGCAGAACAAAAAGGCAAAACACGTTCATCCGCCGAACTGCGTAAGAAAGAAAAGGAAATGCGCCGCTTACAACAAGAAATGCAACAAGAACGTGAGAAGTACAATCAATTGCTGCTTAAATTCCAAGATCTACAAAGTCAAGTTATTGAAGACAGTCACGTGAGTTACCAGTTAGATATTAAAAAGCATAATTTCATCATTTACTAATAAAAAAAATACGTGATGTTTTTCTTTTCAGATTAAACAAAAGTTGCAAATGGAAATCGACTGTAAAGCCACTGAAATTGAACAGTTGCAATCAAAACTTAATGAAACAGCATCATTGTCATCTGCCGATAATGATCCCGAAGATAATCAAGTGTGTATACGCTTTTATTTATTTATTTATTTAGAAAAGCAATTTTTAAGTTTTCATAATTTAACAACAAACATCATATACAATATCATCTAATAATATTTCTAAACTGTGTTTTTTTTCTATTTCTATATTTTGGCACATCATCTTCATCTACATCTAAATAATATCTTCATTTAATCACATCTCATTAATTAAAAAAAAATAAATAAATAAATATATAAAATATGTGAAAAAACTTGTCCATAAACTACATCATTGCAATATTTTACTACTACTATTACTACTACCATTCCTACTAATGTGTCTTTCTGCGCAATTGGGTATTTGTGTGCTTATTTGTTTTGTTTATTGTTACTATTGTTGTGTGTAAATTTTGAAATTGTTTAGAATTCTTCATTACTTTCACTTACACAGGATTCGGTATTTGAGGGCTGGCTAAGTGTGCCCAATAAACAAAATATACGCCGTCACGGTTGGAAACGTCAATTTGTGGTTGTATCATCTCGTAAAATAATATTTTATAATTCTGAAATTGACAAACAGAATACCATTGATCCTGTGCTAATATTAGATTTAAGGTAAGTTTCTTAAATGCTTCATTAATTATTGTTATGAGAAAACCATATATAAATTCTTGTTTGCTTTGTTTCATTACTTCAACTTTGTGTAATCGAAAACAGCAAAGTATTTCATGTACGATCAGTAACTCAGGGTGATGTTATCAGAGCTGATGCCAAAGAGATACCGCGTATTTTCCAATTGTTATATGCCGGTGAAGGTGAAGCCCGGCGACCCGATGAACAACAGCAATTGGATATAAGTGTGCTAAGAGGTGGTGCAGCTGATGAGAGACCTGGCTCTATAATACATAAAGGTATAATTTTTTTTAATTATTTCTTTCTAAATAAACAACTCATGGCGTTGTTATAAATTTTTAGGTCATGAATTTGTGCACATTACATATCATATGCCCACAGCATGTGAAGTGTGTCCAAAACCCTTGTGGCATATGTTTAAACCACCAGCGGCGTATGAATGTAAAAGGTGAGTACAATTTTCAGCCCATTTCTAAACAAAAATTCCCCGGGAGTTTTTTTTTCCCACTTTCATATTTTTACAATTGAATTTATATAGGAAAAATGGTAGAGGAAAAAAATATTTCGAAGAATTTTTATTTAGAATTGAGCTGTTTATGTTTTTGTTTGAATTGTATTTGAAAAAAATGCTTACCTATTTGGTTGCAATCCTCCTTAGATGCCGCAATAAAATCCACAAGGAGCATGTTGACAACAACGATCCTTTAGCACCTTGCAAGCTACATCATGATCCTCATAGTGCCAGGGAAATGCTTTTATTAGCTTCGAATACCGATGAACAAAACTTGTGGGTATCACGTCTCTCTAAACGTATACAAAAGTGTGGATATAAAGCAAATTCCACTTCTAATAATAACAGTAACAATACCGACGGTAGTAAAATATCACCAAGGTGAGATACATTAACCCTAACAAGTAAATAATCATCTTTTAATTTCTCTAACAATTTCCATTCTTTTGGGCTTTAATTCTAAAACAAAACAAACAAAAAAATATACTTCACAGTAAACAATTAGACAAAAAATGCTTTTAAATAATTTAATAAATTAATTTTAAATACATCTCATAATTTATCTCTGAAAAACAAAAAAACAAATCAGCAAATTCATTCTTGCTTTTCTCTAACTAGTCCAAGTGATTAAAAAAATAAGGAATGAATAATGGCCAAAAATAAAAAAAAACAAACAATTTCCATTCTTTTGGGCTTTAATTCTAAAACAAAACAAACAAAAAAATATACTTCACAGTAAACAATTAGACAAAAAATGCTTTTAAATAATTTAATAAATTAATTTTAAATACATCTCATAATTTATCTCTGAAAAACAAAAAAACAAATCAGCAAATTCATTCTTGCTTTTCTCTAACTAGTCCAAGTGATTAAAAAAATAAGGAATGAATAATGGCCAAAAATAAAAAAAAACAAACAATAATAATTCGGCTTAACATGAGACATTTTCGTCCATTATTTTTTTTTCAAACAGCTGATTGTTTACTTGCACAAACTAGCCCAAGAGAATTACGGGCGATTTTTGACAAGAAGTAGAAAGTATCTCTATGAAGGTTTTCGATAGGTGTGACTCCCGCGTTGGTGTGTCATTTGTTATTAAGAAAACTAGAATATTTAATTCTATTAATTTTTATAGCTGGAAAACTTTAAAATAAAACATAAATATTCACATTAAATGTGTAGTCTTACATTCGAAGTTTTGGAATAATAAATCAAAAGTTTTTGAGCATAAAATTCGTTTAAATCAGGTTCAAAAGTAGCAAAAATCTCACTCGTCATCGAATTAACTCGTCGTATTGGCTAATAATAATTTAAATTACAATATTTCATAACTTCGAACAGTTGTTCCATGACAAATGTGATGATTTAGTTACAGGCAATTTAAATAAAATTTAATATGAAATTGTGTTTAACTTGGAGTATATTTTTATTTAATTCACATCAATATTTTAAGTTCTATTTTTTAATATTTATTTTATTACTAATAAAAAATTATTTTCTTTTTACTATCACGCTTATATGTAAACATAAACAATAATAACTAAATAAAAACATTTAAATTGGTAATTAATTGTCTTATTCGAAAATATTAAAATAAAATATCTTTTTTTCTCCTGTATCTTTATTTCGTGTGTGTGTTTGTGTTTTTAAAAACCGTAAACGCTCGTAACCTTCATTATTTCATCATTATAACACTGCTGTTCCTTTAAATAATAATTTAAACATATTATAAATAAATAAATAAAAAATAAATAAATAAAAACAGCCAATCAACACGTTCCAATTACAAGCCATATGCAGTCAATGTACAAAGATCAGCTACGCTGCCAGCAAATTCATCATTAAAACAGTGATTTAAAATGTTTTATTTTTAAATTTCTTTATTATTTTTTTTTATTTTTTTGTAATAATTTAACGTTTAGTTTTATCATTTATAGTATTGTTTAATATATTAATCTGTAATAGAGTTGTTTTTCAATTTTTAAGTTGCTTTCTTATTTGGTTTTAGTTTCGTTATTTTTCTCTCTCTCGCTTACATAATATGGCATTTCCTTTTTAACTTTTCCTATTTATCTGTTATATTCATCTTCAATTTCTTTATGTTTATTAAACCAATACTAATATTATTATTCTTGTTTTACTTAAACTAAATATTGTAAATCAAAACAAAAAACAAAAAAACGTACTTTAAATTTACTTTTATTATATACATATATGCTAATTAATAAAAAAAAATACAAAACTAAAAAAAAAACGAAATGGAATTTTAATATATATTTTTGAGTATTTTATTTTTATATTAAACTCTTATATGTATATAATTGAATAAGTTTAATTTTATATTTTTATTTTTAAAGAAATCATAAAAATGTAGGCACTAAAGTGTAACTTAAAAAGAATTAAAAAAATATATATTTTGTATTTAATTTTTTTATTTTATTTTATTTTAATTATAGTATATATTTGTAGTTTTAAGTCATTGCCAAAACTCTTTAAAGAGAGCCAAGAAAAATAATAAAAAAAAGAAAATAAAAAATATATAAAATTTTTGAAAATTACAAAAAGAAAAAAGTGTAAAAAATTTTTGCTTATCCATTAAAAAACAAACGTTTATTCCAGGCAACTCTTTTTTGTTAAGAACATAATTACAATATGAATTTATTTTAGATTTTTATAACATTAATGAACTGAAGAGTATTTTGAAAATATTTATTACATGAGGGTGAGTTTTATTAAAATTTAAAAAAAAAATTATATAGAATTCTACTTAATTATAGAAATTATTTTTTAATACTTAAGGCCTCGTTACTCAAACGTAAACGTTGCGGATACGTAAACGTTGAGGCCGAGTTCAGCGAATGGTTTAGAATTAGTTTACAATTTTTAAACAGCTGATACATAAAAACGAAGAAAAATTTTAAATTTATTGGATACGCCCGCAACGCAACGTTACGTTTACGTATGAGTAATCATTTACACATAGGCTTGATAAGCAAAACTGAAGAGCTGTTCCGCAACGTTTACGTTTGAGTAACGAGGCCTTTACACTAAAACTATCGGCCTTATTCCAGTTGGCGACGTCGTTGTCATCTGACGACATTTTTGTAGCAGAATAAAGACGACGTGTATGTATTTGATAAAGTAATATTCCAAAGTGCCTAATAGCTCATTCAATTATTAATTAAAATAATAAATAAATAGTTACCCATTATAACGGATGCATCGTTTTACATTAGCTGTTTGTAGAGTGAAAATAACTTACATTAGCTTATTTACATACATCCATACTTAAATACATATATTAAAATGTTATTACAATGGTTGTGTTCAACATTGTCCTATGCTGTAGCAATTCGTTGTTTTTTTTAGAATTTAATTAAGAATTGGTTTTCCAAAAAAAACTTTAATTCGTAATAGGTTAAAGAACAACTTTATCTGCTGTATTTAATCTATTACAAATATGTAATCAGATGTCGACGACATCTTTAGTTCGTTTTGAATTGAAGTCTGCGAATCTATTAAATGAATAAATATTAAGCTCTACGAAATCTTTAAATTGTAATAAATTAAAAAACCTTTTTATCGTCTTTAATTTATTGAAAAAATTCAGCGAATTGTTGACGACAACCGTAATAAAGTCTATTATTAAATGTGTTCTTAAATTCAACGCTAAAGCTATATATACACCACCTAAGTTCTCATCTGAGTTTTATATCAGAAGCGTTCTCAGATAGACTCTAATAGTTTAATTACAAATCTAATTTAATTTTTATTGTTTTTGCCTCAGTTGAAAATAGATCATTATCTATTTTCAAAATTATTGTCGTCTGAGTTGTAACTGTTATAATCTGTTATAATCAGATGAGAACTTAGGTGGTGGAAATATAGCTTAAGGGCCGTTTTAGTTTTAAATTATAATTGATGTGATGAACTTTCAAATTTAAGCAAAATTTGTAAAAAAAAAAAATTCAAACCTCAAAAAATGCCCACTATTCTGTAAAACATTCCCGATGTTTAGCTGGGAGTTTCCCAATTGTATTATTTTTAGATTCACATACTCCTGCCCATATTGAAGTTGAACTATGGCAGCAAATGGAATATTTTCATTCATAATGTTATCATGTTCTCTTTGTCACAACTTCGCCTGTGTCAGATGGAATATAAACAACATTGACATTTGACTACGATTCAAATTCATTATTTTCATTTTCTAAAATGGCAATCTTTTTTCTACCCAAGAAATAAAAAGGAATCTATTATAATTCTTTCTACACATTTTTGCCCATTGGCAAGTCAAATTACCAACTTTAGTTGAGTTGTCAAAAAAGATGACAACTTCCAATGAATATTTAAAAAAGTTTTAAAATGTGTTTTATATATTATAAAAGTAATAAGAATTTTTGCTTAAAAAGAGTTGACAATTACGAACATTTTTTTTTTTTTTTTTGTATCTACAATTTTCATTTTTATCTCAAAAATAATCTAGTTTTGAAGGTTTTCGAAAATGTTTACCAAAGGTAAATAAAAAAAATATATAGTATATTAAATTAAATTAATAGTGTTAGAGCTAATCGAAGTACAAGTAATAAGTTCATATGAAAATTCAATAGAACTTATTGGGAATTATATTACAAACTAATATACCAATGAAAAATAAATTATTTCATTAGACATGGTTTTTTGCATAAACAATACAAGTACCTTTAATTTAAACTACATATTGCTACAGCCATATAACAAAATTCTATAAAAAGAAACACCTTTTTATAGATTGTAAGTAAATATTTAATAATTGTTAATTAAAAAAAAATTATTTCAAATGGGTAATTATTTTTTTTATTTTTATTAAAAAGAAAATGCTCTTCAGTTCAAATTAATAAATTATATATTGTAAAAATCTGAGGCCAAATTAAGACATTCGATATCTAGTTGAATTTCATAAATTTCTAAAACAATCTATAAAGAAATTCCTTTCGATATCGATTGTCGTAATATGACCCCTATTCTACTTTTATGTTTACTAGCTTTTATAATATTAATTAATTTGTACTCCTAATCTTTCTAGTTTTATAAGGATTTTTGTTTTATTAAAGTTTAAATAAAAGCAAAAGTAATTACCTATATTGCAACTAATAATTCCATACTTAAAAGTATCAAACACGAATATAAGTTATTTTTATACATTTTTATAAATATTAAATACATTTTAAGTATTATTAAAAAAAAAATGAAAAAAAAGTGAAAAAATGAAAAATAACTGAAAAATATATCTTTGTTTTGTTAATTTTATTTTTTTTTTTGTATATTTTATTTTTTTCATATTAATTTGCCTTTCTCTTATTTATTGTTTTGTTTTTTTATTATATTATATTATATTTTCTTTATTATTACTTTTATTAAAATTAAGTTTTACAACATTCGCTTTTAGAGTTTAAAAAATGATTATAATTTAATACTTCCATAACTTTATTAAATGTAATAAAAAGATTTTCCTTTATTTAAACTTATAAATATGATTTACCTATAAACAAAAAAAGATCATTTAATAAATACTAAAATTATTTTTGTAAAAGCCAACCCAATAATTAAACTTATAAAGATATATCAATTTTAATTATGCTTTTTTTGTTTTATTTAAATGGCTGGATTATCTTTTATTGTTATTTGCCAAAAAAAAAAATATTATTATTTTGTTGCAGCTTTGTACGTTTTTTAAATGCCAAATTCATTATTTTTATTACATCAGTTGTTGTTTATATTTTGTTTGGTTTTCTTAGTTGAATACATTTAATTTAAAGTTTTTAATTTTACAGTCGTTTAAAAATTCTGCGACATCAATTATCCGTACAAAAACCTTAGCAAACTTTCTACAACACCGACTGCATTGTCATTCACTACACAACTATCGACGCGTTTAAGTAATCGTTTGCTCAACAGTTTCATACGACGTTTTCGTAATAAAAGAAATAATAATAGTGGTAATAGTAATAATAATAACAATAATACATAAATAGCATAATGAATACTTTAATTAAAAAAATAAAAACGGCCGTATTCATAAAAAATAAAATATCTGCCTTATTTATAATAAAAAGTTAACAACTCGTTGTATGTAGTGGCTAAGTTTGTCATTCCTATACGTGGAAATTCTTACTCAAAACTATGAGTTGCTTAATTTTTTGGGTTCTCTGACCAGTTATCAGGTAGAAAGTATGGACAATTTTAATAGTATTACAGCCTGTTTTTAGAACACGAATGGTTTTTGACATTCGTCTTTTTATATGAGAAACACTAAAAAATTTGGGTGTTTATGTTGTTGTTTCACATATAAAAAGACGAATGTGAAAAACCATTCGTGTTCTAAAAACAGGCTGTTAGTCTATAGCGGTTGATAAACTTGGCAGTTTTTTGTCCTATATTCTAACGAGTTGCTAATTTTTTATTATAAATACAGCCATATATTTCAAATGTGTTCTAAGCTAAATTTTCCATACAATTTTTTTTTTAAATACATTTCAAATCTATTTTAATTTTTTTATGAATATGGGCGATAATCGGCCTTATTCTTCTTGGCAAAGTTGTTATAGTTTGACGACTTTTTTTGTCTTAGATTAAAGACAAGAGAAAAAATTTTTTCCTTTATTCTATTACAAAAATGTCGACAAACGAATACGCTATCGTCAGCTGGAATAAAGTCGATCGTTTTACCAAATACGAATTTACTTATTAACTTAAAGTCTTGTTAAATTTTTTAGTGCATTATTATGAGATTGAGTTTACTTTTTTAATTAATTACTACTATATATGTATGTATGTATATATGTATATGCATAAGTTACATTCCTATCTGTTAGTATTTTATGTACAATAATTATTTCTTATCAATATTTTATAACAAATTGTTTTATTCTATTATCTTAAAGCATTTATAGTTTAACTAAATGTGTGTGTTTGTTTTATTTTTTTTTTCTAATGAAAATCAAAAATCAAATTAAGGGTGTTATATAAGTAGTAAAACATAAATTCATTATCAAAGACTTACATTGAGATGTGCCTTGTATATACAAACATTAAAGAGAAAAGAAAAAAAAATTATCTACATAATTCAGTCATATTTATGCCATGCAAATATGTATGTATGTATACATTTAATAATTTATAAGTAAAATAATTAATTTAACCACATATCACAGGATAATTATACAGGCAATTACAATTGTATATGTACATATACATACATAATTCATATCTTTTAAACACATACATATGTAGAGAATATTTAACAAGAATAATAAATTAAATAAAATACATATAAATATTAAAGCAAAAATGTGCTGCTAATTATAAGATATACGCATACATATAACTATTTATTTAATTAATTTTATAAAAATTATTTTATTTACATTCATATTTCCTGCTAGTTAATTGTATGGGGTAGTTCTCATAAGAATTACTATGAAATATGAAACAACGAATTTACAATTTAGTTGAAAACTACTTAATAAATATCCAATAGCGGTTTTCATTTTTGGTAGTAAATTTACAGTCCTTTAGAACTACAAAGTGTGAATGTCGCCAATGTTGGGCTCTGCCTACCAACACTGGTAGCCAATTTATTGTAGTTTTAAGAAAATTTTAAAAATGATAATAAACAAAATTGCTTCTAAAGAACTACAGTATTTAATAAAAACATTTAAAATAAATTACGTGACGATGTAACAATATGTAATGTAACAGAGCATAATAATCTACGACCCTCACAATACCCAATAGTCTACTGGCACCCTTACACCGCTTCACATTTTTTCTGGTAATTTTGTTAACATGCATGTCTGACTTGCAATTCGTTTACTTTCTATACACAGTTGGTTAAAGTATATGCATATTATATAGTGCCCAGCTATCAGCTGATAAATCATTCTGCCTATTTCAGAATTTTAAATTTTTAAAAAAACAAGAGAAAAAAGTTGTCCTATATTGCAAATAATTTAGTTTGAAAATAAAAAATGTGTGACGTCTGAGTTTGTTACGACTAGAATTTCCATCTTATTAGGAATAAATATTTTACTTTGGAAATGCACAATGGGGCAAAGCTAAATGTTTGGTACTATTGGGGTTAAAAAATACTCTCAAAACAGTGGGTTACACTATGCTTTCGTAAAGCATACTAAAATTAAAACTGCAGCTTCATGATTTTTAGTTACATTATAAAGATGACGGGAAACACTTTCAAGTTTTTCTACTTCTTTCCATGGCATTGTTACAACTGGGTTAGTCATGTCAAAAAGAAAGGCTTTTAGTCCAATGATGGGTTCATTCATAAAATAAGTACCACCCTACTTTGTAGCTTCAACTAAAACTAACAGAAGTTTCCGCTATTCAGCCGAGCGTGTTAAATTTATCACAAACTTTTTCTTCTAAATAGATCAATAATCGAGTACATAATCTGCTAATGAAATTGAGATCTAGCTCATAAATAAAATTTAAAAATAATTTAAATTATTACTCACTTTCTATTAATTAATATAAACTAACTTTCTTTACCTATTTTGAAGTCGGAGTTGCGAATGTTTGTAGGTACTAAGACTGAAGACTACGTTAAAAATACTGCAATCCTGATTACATACATACATAAATACATAACTGGCCATTACAAACCTGTGTCAGGGTTACGGCCTAGCTTCTCGCAGCACTCATGTTGTGTGTATTAATTTTTATCCATGAGTACCGGGACCTAAAGTTTAAAGTCGACTCAAAACAATAGATTTGAGAAGCTTTTTCATGACAATCAATTGTTATGAGCTTTTGCCAGAAGGCTGCTGAGAGGTAGTCGCCGAAAGAAATAATTTTTTCATATTTCTTTTTTTTAAAGATGTCAGAGCTGAGATTTAAACCCAGCGCTACCGTCTTACAAAGCCAACACACTAACCACTAGACCACGGCGACTGATTGCAAACATTAATTACATTTTTAAAAATATATTCTTCATAATTTTAAAATCTTATATATATATTATACTGACTACACAAAATTACTACCGACTTTGAAAACCCTTATTATTAATTTGTGTTTTTTAATATTTGTCATTGTATTAACGAAAGTGCTTCCATTGCAAATTGAATTGAATATTAAAATTAAATATTTCATTTATATTTTTTATCATTTTTATGCATATTCAGCCTTCCTATTAATTGTTGTTTTACGATTATTTTATTCTAGTTTAAAGGTAACATACAAGCAACTTTTTATATTAATTATTCAATAAGCAATATAAAAGCCTTAATAAAGGATAATTCTGTCATTTTTAGCAGCACATTTGCAAGTTCAGTAACATTTAGGAATTATATGGAATCAAAAAAAGGACTATTTAATTCTAATGGCAAATTCTAAGCAATTGCTTTAATAAGAAAAAAAAAAAAAAAATAACGAATATTTATAAATTTACAATAAAATCATATTTTGTATAAAAATAGTTTTATTTGCGTATATACGAGTACATAAATTTACTTAAAATAGTTTTAAATAATAGGTAAGTATATAAGAGTAGATTTGTTTGCTAATTAGTTTTACAGTGTAAATTTTTGCAGTACGAAAGAAACATGAGTCACAAATTTTTAGTATTTATGACAGCACTCAGGGGATGACCCCTACTCATGCAGTAAGTAAATGCTAGTTCTTTTTAAATCTTAAGAACGAAAACAGTGAAAGTTTAGAAATTTGGCACCATCATTAATAAAAAAGTGGGCTATGATAGATTTTCGAAAGTCGCTCTCTTCATATTTAATTATCCTAAACTTTTTATTTAATCCAGGGCTTTAGTTAGAAAAATTAATAAAAAGTTAAAAAAGTACAAGAAAGTATAGTTTTTTTTATATATTAAAAACTTTTTACAATTCTAAAATATTTATAATCCGAACACTACAGCAATACAGACAAGTTTGGGATTTAATTGTTTCTATGATGATCAATTGTAGTCGCCGTGGTCTAGTGGTTAGTGTGTTGGCTTACTAAGACTTGAGCCCTGGGTTCGACACTCAGCTCTTATATCTTAAAAAAAAATATGAAAAAAATATTTCTTTCGGCGAATACCTCTCAGCAGTCTTCTGTCAAAAGCTCTGAGAGTAACTATAACTAATTGCCATGAGCAAGCTTCTCAAGTCTGTCATTCGGAGTCGACATTAAACTGTAGGTCCCGGTACTCATGGATAAAAATTGACACACACAACATGAGTGCTGCAGAAGCTAGGCCGTAATCCTGACACAGGGTTGTAAAAGCCAGTAATGTATGTATGTATGTATGATGATCGAATTATGGATTTAGTACCACATTTTTTTTTTTTTTGTTGCATTATTTCATATTATATTCGAAATTTAATGCTAGAGTTTATAAAAAAAAGATTAATCAATCAAGGTGCACGAAGCCTAAAAAATATTCAAAATAATTAAACGTTTGTTTAATTTTTTCTCTTTGTAGTAAAGATCTTAAAGTTTATCCTTCCGATGAATTTTTGGCTTACTTTTGTTAAAAAAAATGGAGTAACTGAACATAGTTAACGGATGGGTTACAAAATTTTTTTTTTTTTTTAAGACCAATACTCAGGGGTAAACCCCTACTCATGCAGTGCATTGTATTGGAATGTGAAGATGGTTGATAGGTTTTTTTTTTCTTCATAGATGTTTGAACATATTGCGCCTTTTTTTTATTGTTGATGAAACAAGTTGCTGAAAATTTGTCCACTCAAGAGCCAGTGTTATACCTTCACCCTCGAATGATCAAACAGCAATTGCCTCATCTGTCGGTGGATGTTTTAATGCGAATGGTGAGCGTCTTCAGTAGGTTAGCTGTTGTCTTTCCATAAGGTGGCGCTGTACTCCTGATCATTGGTTTCTGGTGGAATGGATTAGGAATGTCAGGGGGCGATTTCTTGCAGATGGTCTTGCTGGAGGGGGGGGGGGGGGGGGGGGAACCTCTTATTTTTCTTAAATTTAATTTAATATTTAAATTGTAATTTTTTAGAAAATCGCAAATTTTTATTTTTATAATTTCGTCCTTCGCTGGGATTGAACCTTGGTCGTGTGAGTTTCTGTGCGAGCGCTCTACCACTATGCCGCGACCTCCCCAATTAGATTTTTTTTTGCTTAAATTTAACGCAAAGTTTTATGTACATATATAATTAAAGGTTTTATTTAAATCGTTATAAAAAGTGCATAAAGCCCTTTTTTTAAATGCATTTGACTTTAAGCACTTCATGCATTCAAAATGCGTGCAGACTTTTTTGTAGACCAAAAACATGTAAATTTGAAGGCGAACCAACAATTTTAATGGTAGTTTCTTTGCCATAAATACATAAAAAGGCAATTAATTAATAAAGAAAATTACTAATAGTAGGAAATAAGAAGAAAATAAATGTAAAATTAAAAAATTAAAAAAAATCAATAACAACCATTACTTTCATTTTGGAGAAATTAAACGTTAAATAATCGCACAAAACATGAATTAACGTTTTAAATTAAAAAAAAACAAAAAACCCTCTTACCAATTTCAAATAATAATATTAATAATAAAAAAAAAACTGATTGTAATATGTAGTTAAAAACAAAAATTAAAAAAAAGGAAAGAAATACAAAAATGAAAGAATTACACACTTGAAATAAATTAACAAAAAACAAAAAAAGAAAACAAAGATAACGTTTAAAAATTTGGTAATTGTATGTTAAATTGGAGCAAAACTTTTCATAAACATTCAATTTAAAATTCAATGTTTGTAAACCACCCAAAACTACTCGTATTAAACACTGAACTACCGAAGCGATGGACAGACTAAAAACTATGAATGAAGTTGTGTTGTGTTTTGGTAAATTTGAAAATATGTATTTGGCTTAATGATTAAAGCGAAGATGATTATGGTGGTTTTAATTACACCTTATCCTATTTTTACACGGCAGATACATTTAAGGAAACACCGTGTACAATAATAATGTATCAGAAAGATTAAACTACGACTGACTTCCTAAATGCATGTGGCTTTGTAGTAATACATTGTAGCGTATTCGTAAATGCAACCCAAAAAAATTTTACAATGTATTATGTTCCGTTTTGCATCATTGTTGTAGTTAATACGCAAGAAAGGCATCCAAAAAAAATTAGATGCGAAATAATTTCAACACATAGCACTATGGCGATGTAGGAAGATAAGAAAGCGTTTTTTTCGTATAATTTAAAATGTATTTTGTTTACTAATGTCCTTATTATTTATTACAGTAAAAAATTGACACATAATTATAAAAACTTAATAATTAATGCAAGATTGTATGTGGAAAATATTTTGTTAAAAAAAAGACACGCTTTGTTCTATGAGAACGCACTTTACAAAATATTAAGTTCATAGATGATACATTTACATTTAAGGCAACGATATATGTATACCGGAGATGGAGTTACCTTGTTCGCACATATCTAAACAATTTTGCAATAAAATATGCTCTTCCGTCATTCGTTTTATTATTACTGATACGTTACAATGCATATAAAATATTCCTAAACGATTACAGAGTTGGAAGTATTAGAATGCAACGTATTAATAAAGTAACAATACGATGTATCAACTTGGTTTTAATACTGTATTGATACATTGCAAATATGCATTTAGGAAGACAGCCTACTTTTCAAAAAAGCATAAATAATTATAATCTTTTAAAATATACAAAAATAAAGCAAGTTTTACATACATAACTGGCCTTTACAACCCTGTATCAGGATTACGGCCTAGCTTCTCGCAGCACTCATGTTGTGTGTGTCAATTTTTATCCATGAGTACCGGGACCTACAATTTAATGTCGACTAAGAACGACAGAATTGAGATGCTTTCTCATGGCAATCAATTACTACTCCCAGAGCTTTTGCCAGAAGATTGCTGAAAGGAAGCCGCCGAAAGAAATAATTTTTTCATAGCAAGTTTTACTTATTAAATTTAGACAAGTAGAAGTTTTTGTCACATATTTCACTACTTTTATACGTACAAAAAGAAGGAAAAAACGTGTAAAAGCAGCACAAAGTTTTTCTTATCAATTTTGTTATTTTCAAATCGCGCAAAATAAAACCGTGTAAAAACAGGATTAGGTTTAGTATAATAAAAACATATGAATAAGCAGGCTGAACATTTGAAACTATACTAAGTGGAAGTGCCTAGATTACAATAGAAAAAAAATAAAAAAAAATGAGAGAATAGTTTTTTTGTTTTTTTTGTTTTAGTGGTCAGTATTATTTCGATAAGCAAGCATTTTTTATAACCAATAAAGAATTTGTTCAATGTTTAAATTCTAAATTAATTATTTTTATTTCTGTTAAATTTAATTCATTTCATATCTACAACAAGTT
Organism: Metopia argyrocephala; assembly: GCA_963576795.1. Classification (NCBI taxonomy): domain Eukaryota; kingdom Metazoa; phylum Arthropoda; class Insecta; order Diptera; family Sarcophagidae; genus Metopia; species Metopia argyrocephala. Next base: position 3,804,152 of record OY756208.1, read on the forward strand.
ATACGTTGTTTGTTGTTTTTTTTTTTTTAATATAAATTCTAAAAATTTTTGTTTAAATTGTATTTAAAAACAAAACTATATATTTGCAAATTAAGACATTTTGCCCTTATTGTTTATTTATATTGAAATAAATAAATACATTTTAACAGGTTTTAACCTCAACAGGTTGCTGGGGTTTTTAAATAACTTTTTTGCATATACTATTTATGTATGTGGAATTTGTAAAATACGACCTCTGTGTAGACAAAAAAAAAATTATTTAATCTGGATTGATTGAACTAGTTTATATGTACTACATATATTTGTACACTGCGGTTTTTCTGGATAGAGCCATTGAAGTAGGTATGTCAGACGAGTAGTCTTAGTAGTAGATTTAATACCATTACAGGACAACACCATATTCATCCAAGCAGGAAAAGAACTGCTGCCAAACAGAGTTGTGTATAAAGCGGATTAGAACGAGAAGGTCCAAGCTCGCATATTGCACTAATCTATTGAGAAAAGGCACTTCAAAAAACTTCAAACTTCTGATTGCCAGACTTGGGCGGTCGCAGAGAAAATTACAAAATTGTTTCCCTTTAAAAAGTATTTCAAGAACACTTTAAGTGAGGGTTAAATGACAGACCCAACGTTTTAGAATGCTTACTAATCATCCAATGACTCGTATACACTGCGAAACGTAGAGGTTTGGGGGTAGAAAGACCTCTTGGTCGCTTTCTTGCTAGTTTCAAGTGAAAGTAAAGCGGTGCTGTCAGCGGCTGTTTTTTTTTTTCATTAGATTTGTGAGCAGAGGAACTCCCCAGAAGGGGGGTGTATCGTCTTTTTTTTTTTGTTAGTAGACGCTTTAGAGCTTTTGTTCAAGTTGAACGGTGGTTGGTTATGCTGACGTCTTGATGCTGTTAATTTCGGTACAATATTAGTTTTCATGTTATTGCTGATGAAATCAAGCTCTTATGCTATTCACCAGGAAATACTAACGACACTTGTTTAGGGGTGCCCATATTGAAAAATCGACTTCTACAACAGCCATCTTGGTGTGATTTTTGATCCAAAACTTAATTGATGTCTGCATGTGTAGGAGAGAGTGTGAAATGGGAACTCTAAACTAGTATAGTCCTCTGACGGTACATACATACATAACCCTGTGTAAGGTTTACGACCTAGCTTCTCACAGTACTCATGTTGTGTGTGTCAATTTGTTCAAGATGTCAGAGCTGAGATTTGAACCCGGCGCTATCGTCTTAGTAAGCCAGCACACTAACCACTAGAGCACGGCGACTATGATTCTTGCAATGCTGATAATCTGTGCGAGCTAAAAATAGCCCCATTGAATAAAAATACTGACAGTATACGAGAGTTGACGTGATATGCCAGTACATTTTAATAAAACGAGGCAACATTAAACGATACATATTAACGTGTTAAATATTAATTATTAACTTATTTTGTATACAACAGCAAAATACATGGATAGGAGTATACATGTATGTAGTAAGCACATCAAAACTAATAATTTTATTTGGATAGATATCCGTTTAAACATCAATGTTTAAAATTAACATACGGTCTTTAAATTTAAAATTCTTTTAAGTTTTATATCTTCTTCTACTTTGTACAACTGGTTTTCTTATAATTTTTTATTTATTTTTTGAATATTATTTGCATATTTGAAATAATATTTGATTAAAATGAACCAAGTATGTATTGTCTTGAAACATTTTATGCTGTTGATTAGTTATTAAAATGTTCGTCTTTTTTTATTTATTTTTTTCCCAACTAATTTTTGAATTATTGTGCAAAACCTCTTTTTGATAAAACAAGATTTTGTTTCTTTTCAATATTCATATGCGAGTGTGCTTTTTATATGTCATCGATAATTTCTAGTTCAAGGTTTTTTGAATAATTTAAGCTTTTTTTTTTTGTTAATTTTTATTAAAGGGAATATGAAAGCCGTAGTTTTGGATTTTCTAGAATAAGAAAAAAATATATTGTTATGGATTATGCGGATTTTATAGCTTTTATTTGGTTAAAGAAAAATAAAAGTAAAAGTAAAATAAATATTCATAACAAGTTCGTTTTTTAAGTCTTTAGTTTATAAATGAATTAAGAAATACTCATACGAGTACAATACAGGTAATTAATTTGTTTTTTTTTTCTTACGTATGTTTTGACAAATCTAAAAGAGTATATGTTTGTATGTATGCATTTATAAAAATCACGTGGTGAATTTTGATGACATTTCTTTCTGTTTTAAACGAGTTATTATCGGTTTCCAAAGCAGAGGGGTTTTTTGTTTCTTAAAAAAAAGAAAAAAAAAATGCTTCGACAATAATTTTTAAAATATTCAGAATACAAATTTTATTATTATGGAACTAAATGAAGCTATTAATATTTAGACATAAATTTCTAAAAAAGGAAAGTGAAAAAATTCTTAATTTTTATAATCGTATGGTGAAGGATAATTGAATGGTAATTTTCACAATGTGGCATATGAATCAATCGTAAAGGCACAGGGCGGCTTCCTACGCACAAGTTACAATGCATATTTTCAAGGCATATCTATATATATATATACATATATATCGATCGATCTGTCTGTTTGTTTGTTTGTGCTTTATAGGAGCCCAAACCCTAGGACCGATCATCCTGAAACTTTCACAGCATGATACTGTGACTCTGGAAGGAATAATATATGATAAATATATAAAGTTATGACCGGACAAAGGGGCGTGGCACCGCCCATATAACCTAAAACTTAAAATCGTTATATCTTGGGCATTTTTTTACCAAATGCCGCAATATTTGCTATACTTATATGGTAATGGGATGAATAGAAATACATACCAAAAGAAAAGTAGACGGAGCACGCCCCTTTGTTTGTTATATATTGGAGGCTGGACCTGTCAACCAATCTTAAATTTTCACAGCGTGCAGCTTTGACTCAGGAATACTTATTACATGATAATATTTTTCGACCATGCACACTTCTGCACCTAGTTCTATACTACGTTTATTAACGGCTTTACCTCAAATTTAAAATACATTTTAATTAAAATAGTGGGGGTACGAGGTCCATTCTCTTTCTTCCACAACTGTTTGCAAAATATGTAAGTACTTTTAATCTTATTTTAGAGAAGCACACCGGGTTTAGCTAGTGCTATATAAACTCCTACATAAAAAAATAAAATTGGCAAAGTCTTATGTGCCTAATTTGTTGGCAGCTAAGTTTCGTTAGCATCAGCATATATACAAAAACAAAATTTGTGGTCTGATAATTTGACGTATGACGTACATATGTATGTTTTTATTATTTAACCGAATATAAGATTGGTTGAAGTCGGTTCACGTGTTTAAGCGTGATGCGGCAACATACATACATACATACATAAGCAAAAAAACACCTCTATTTTTATAAATGCATGTAGATTTCTATAAACATACATATTTTTTCAATTAAATATGGAATTTTTATATATAAAACTTTCTAACCAGAGCTTCAACTTTAATTGTATTAATAAAATATTTTTTTTTATTAATTTATAAATATTAAATAAAAACTGTTGTTAATTAAAATACATATGTTTATGATTATTCAGGTACTTGATTAAGATTTTTAACAACATTGTTTTATTATGATACGAGAGTGTATTTGTCTAATTAATAATTTTCAATTAATAAAACAAAACTCATAATTTACTATTTATGGCGAACAACTACAAAATTGTTTATAAATTTCTATTTTTAATTGACAACAAAGTTTTTGTTAATAAATATGTACAACATATATATGTATGTACAATGTACATACGTTTTCATTAAATGATATATTTCATTAGAGCGAAAAAAACCCCCAGAAAAAATCTATTAATTTTACTCAACACTCTTAAGTGAAGTGATGTTTTATTATTTCATTCAATTTTTGTATTTTTATTTTTTTTTTCATGTTTTTTGTTTTTTGTTTGGTTTTTTTTTGTCGGTTTCTTATATGGCACATAAATATTTGGTTTTTGTTTAATTAAAATCACTCATACGTCCTGTGGTGTTTAATGTCAAATTTGTTTGTTGTTGCCTAAATTAGAAACAGACAATAAAAAGAAACATGATTGGCATGATTGACTATTGACATTTTTACATATTGTTTTTGCACAAAAAAAGTATATATCTATATAAATATTTTAACCAAGGTTGTGAACTTCTTTAATTAAATATCAAAAAAAAAAAAAAAAATAATTAAGGAAAAACAAAAACCCACCTAATTTTAAATTATAACACCTACAGTGTCGAGAGATGACAATAACCAACCACATAATGATGAGTTATTTTCTAGTTTTTTTTTTTTTTAATTTACAATCTTTAAGTGTCAGCTTTAATGAATTTTTAAAAGACATTTTAATTTGGAATATTATTTATTTATTTTTGACTGGGTTGACATTTTTTTGTATAAAAACAAATTAATAATAAATATAAAACAAAACAAAAAAAAAAAAAACAAGTAGACGCACCCAACAAAAAAAAAAAAACAACTGCAACAGCAATGGCATACAAAACACACAGTTTGGCGCCTATTTTTTCAATTTTTTCTCAACTTTTTTGGGCCACTATAAAGAAAAAAATCGTATTAGTTTTTGTCTTAACTTTTGAAGCATTTTGTATGAAAAAAAAATTTACATTTTTATCTGCCACAAATAATTTAAACCAAATAAAGATATATGAACTTAACCAACTTGAACCGGTATAAAATTAATTTTAGAATTTAACAAATATTTTCAATTATTACTTTACTTCTCTTACAGTTTATCTGCTGTATTCATAAAAAAGATTGTACGTTTATTGAAGATTGATATGAAAAAAAATAGTATTTTTATCAACACAACAGTAATTTTTCTCAAACATAAAGCATACAAAAGTTAAGAAGTTTTAAATATTTAAAATATTTAAATAATTTCTGAGCTTATTTTTCTCACTTAACAACACAGTAAATAAAGTGAAGATTTAGAAAATGTCAAAACAACGTTTTTTGTTTTATTTGTTGGCAGTTTTTGTAATATACGAGTAATAATGAAATGAAGCGATATTTATTGGATGTGATTTGTTGTTTAACAAGAAATTATTTATATTATTTCTGTATTCTTTTATTTTTCTTATATGTATGTACACTATGTACATTCATATGTACATATGTAAACTGTTTTTGTATAGGATACTTTTTGTTTTATTTTTTGTAAAAACCTGTCTTTTAGGGTGTGCTTTTCTTAAAGATTTCTTCAAACATTTGCACTATGGTTTGGGAAAATATAAATTGAGATATAATTAAATTATGTATGTGTGCTTCTGGTTTATCATTACAAGAAAATCAAAAATTTGGCACAGAAAAATATCACTGTGCTAGTCGTAAATTTTAACAAAATGGGCAGCCTACCGGTAAATCTAATTCGAGTTCCCTGAATTCAATGGCATTAGCCGTTTTTAGAAGTTAGCGTTCGTATTCTCGATATTCGCGATTTAAAATTTGTACGCTGAAGTAATATAAAAACGTAATTTTTATACTTTTTTGACAATTTTTAATTTTAAATTTAGAAATTTTTTAAGAATGTCATGTAATCTTGTGTTTATTCAACAGAGTTGAATTGGTTTAGGTTAAAAAATTATCCCAGAAGGATAAAAATACCATTTTTTTGTAGAAATCCCATGAAAGGTGAAAAGTGGAAAAGTTAGTTTGCGGTTTTTTCAAAATTATAATTCAAAAATAAGAGGCCCCCCTCCAAGAAGTCCATCTACAAAGTTACCGCTCCCTGACATTCAACTCTATTACACCTTAACCTTTGACAACGAAAAACGAATGGTCAGGGAAAATCGCCACCTATTGGGAAGTAGCAGATAACAGCTAAAAACCTACTTAGCGAAGGCACTCACCACAAATTAACATGCAGCGATGAGGCAATTGCACTGGCCTTTGAATGATCAATTCACAGCAATTTGTCTCATTCCTAAGACTCTTAATAATAATATAATATAAGAAAAAAAAAATATATATGTACTGTCCTTTCCAAAAAATTCCAATACAATTCACAGCATTTAGAAGGGGTTTACCTTTGAGTATTGGTCTCAAATAAGAAAACAAATTTTTTTTTTTTAATTATTTATTTTTAGTTTATTAAACGAATTTGGGTCAATTCCCCTTGTGTGTTTTTGAGTTCTAGTGCCTTAAGGGTTTCTTCTAAGGAAAACTAAAAGCATGACAGTGCAATATATTCTATGAACCAGAACTCCTATGCACTATTTAGTTTAAAAGTGGAAGAATAATAACAGTGTTATACAAAAACGCAGACCCGGGTGTCTTTTCCATTTTATGGATATTAATAAGTAGGACAACCAAAAATATGCATTAGCATCTTTTTTTTCTGAATGTTACTGACAAAACAACCAAAATATTAATTCATTTTAGGAGAAACTACGACCTTTAACCCCTATTCGTTACGGCATATTTTTGCATATTTCGTCATAAATGCATACTTTTGCATTTTTCAAATTTTTTCATATTTATATGGCATATTTTACAAATTTTTACATAGGTTAAATGTATTTTTCAAAATAATGACCATATACTGACACATTACTTAAGTATAATCGATTAAATAATAAGGGTACTCATGAAAACGCTTAAAACTAACATTGTGAAAATTGGCGAAGCTCCTTTTTAAACTATTGTGCAACAGTTAATGCCAATTTGATAAAAATGTCAAAGCAAAAAACAAATTAAATACAAAGCGTACAAATTTTACATACATTTATGGGAATTAGCGTTTATTTTTCAACGTTGTACCTATTGGAGAAAAATTGTCATAATTGCATGATAGAAAAAATTAAATTAAAAGTTGATTTTTAAATAAATTAAATTTTCGTAAGAATATGCAGAAAATCAAGCAATCCGCGTGAAACAGACTAAATAATATATTAGCGAATACCGAGATTTTAAAACTAATAGGAATATTATGTTTTGTAAAGTTTGTAATAAGCCAGTGTCAGCAAAGAAAATATTTACCATAAATCAACACCTCGGAAGTGAAAAACATATTAAGCTCAGCGCAAGAAATTATGTTAGGAAACGTTTGCTTTCAAATTTGCATCAATTACTTCCATTGATGTAGAAAGAAGTTTTTCGATGTAAAAGAGCGTTTTTCGACAAAGCTTTATGTGATGATTGTTATTTATTGCAACAATAATTTAAAATAATTTTTTACTCTTTTATTTTGTATTTTTGTTAGTCTGAATTTTTTTACATTTTTTTATATTTTTGTAAATCTTGGAATTGGAATAAATATATCGCTCATTTTCGAGAAGAGTGGCATAACTCAAAAAAAGCGATTCTGAGATAAATGTATTTAAACATTTTAATTTAGCCAAACTGATAGGAAAAGTACAAGACACTTCTGGCCGCCACTTAGTGGAAATGAGATAAAAATATAATTTTTAGATATGAATTACAGTTCATCTTATATTTCTGCATTAATAACTCAAAAAACACATTTTTTTAAATGTCACTCTTCTCCCAAATTAGCGATATGTAAATATAAAGGAAATTTATTTTATCTGGTTGGTGGCTAATTGTTACTCATCATGTTTTTAAGTTTTTGAAAAAATATACGTAATTTTACATCAACATATTTATGTATTATGAGTTTTATAGAGCATATTTTTAACGCTTAAAACTGATTTTTGAATGCATATTTTAGGCGCTTAAAACTAATTTTATAGAGCATATTTTTGATTGCCCTATTACTAAGCAATGAATAGTTCGTACAGTGATAAAAAAGTTAAAAAATACTTCCTTATACGTCAAAATTACTGAGAAGTCCTTGCACACAAATAATACGAAATTGCTTAAAAAGACATTACTTTTAAGCAAAAGAATTGTGTATCTGCAATGTGTTATTTGTTCCTTATTTTTATTTTTATTTATTAATTTATTTAAGATATGTATTCCTTAACCTAAATGTTATCACACAATTTACAGAGTTATAGTTTCAGTTTGTCAACTTTTCATCTAGAAAATCTTTGGAACAAAGAATAAAGTTTTAGAGAAAAATTTGATTGACTTCAGAGGAAAATTAATACAAAAACCTCTGATTTAATTTGACTTATTTTTTATTTTTACTTATGCGTAAAGATTGGATATAAGTGTGTTGTCCGAAAGACTGCAAAATAATTTAAAACGTTCTGTAATTATACTAATTTTATCTTGTATTAACTGTATATTATGATCTATAAAAGCCATAGACATTTATGTAGAAAATCTTACACTGTAAAGCAATACTTGAGTTCCACTGAAGATGATGAAGGCAAGAAGGGAGTAATTGTTTTTGATTGGATTCAATTTTAGTTATATGAATACCATATTGAGAGTGTCAGACCACTAATGCATACTCTGGGAGTGGACTTACCAGAACAATTTATAATTGCTTTGAAAACAAGGAGACAATAAACGTCTCTTACCATAGATTTGAAAAACAACCAGAGGATAATATTAATTAAAACAAAGTCGCAAGCATTTAAAATTCTAAATTGTTGGCTCTGTTTATCAACTATTAAACGACCCATAGTGTAATTGCTAAGCATTTGAAAGATTATTTTTTTAATGCTTTGACAGTAATTTTTTTATTATTGCTAAAGCTGATGGTGGTGTTAATGTTGCTGTTTAATGCAGTAATACTACCACCACAGGCATTATTTCAATCAACAACACTAACACTATCACCCAGAGCAGCGACTGCAGCAGCGCCATTAACAAGCTTGTAGCTTGAAAACGATTATAACAAAAAGAAAAAAAATAAGAAACAAATTGTTTTCTTGAGTCTTTAGTCCAACCATCAGACATTAGTCGTTATTAAGAAGTTGTACTAAGCTAACACGCTTTAAACTTAAGGTCTAAGCGTTAACTTAAAGTTGGTTGGTGGAGTTAAGCAAACAAAGAAACAAAAAATATTAAAAAAGAAATATATTTCTTATAAAAATCGTAAAGAAATTAAAGATTTCAAAAAAAAAAGAAGAAAAAGAAACAAAAAGTTCGTTAAAAAGAAACCATAGTATTCTGTAAATTAAAACAAAACAACAAAAGAAAAAGGCTGATATTTTTTAAAATAAAATTTTAATTTTAACTTTAATAAATACTAATTAAAAATATAAAAAAAAAATAAAATATACAAAATGAAATTCTTTAACATGTGAGTGCTTATTAACATTTTGCTAAAAGAACGTTATTTTTTAAATTAAACTTTTTTTTTGAATAATAAAAAACTTATTTCAAAAGCTATAAGGGTATATATTTTATCTCCTAAACTCTTCCATACAGATTGATAAGTTAAAGAGGTATATGAGGCTTGAGCAGATTAAGTGAATACCCCTAATACATATTAACATTTGACTTTTAAAAGTATAAAGTGTCAATGATGGTGTGTGTTAAGTTTTTTGAAATTTTAATACATCACTCTGAAGTGCATAATATGTAGTATCAAGTGGGAAACGTTAGTTCTCTTCTCTTCGTCATTACGTATTCAATATAATTAGCATTGTAAAGGACAAGGGTCATTTTCTCATAATGCCATTTTAATGATGTTTGTTTTTTACTTCTTTCCACTATTGATTGTTGTTTTTATTAGATTTTATTCAAGCCGTTTTTTTTCTTATACTGCTGCTGTCAGGTCATGATATTATAAAAAAATATATATTAATAACAACAACAACAACAGCAACAAGATTGCAGAAGGCGAAGAAGGAGAAAAAATATAAAAAATTAGTTTTAATGATTTCAAAAGTTTAAATGTCAAATAAAACAAGTTTGTTTCTTAAGTCTTTTGTTTGCAGTTTGTTGTTTTTTGTTTCTTTCGGTAAAAAGAGATACCAACGAAGGCTTTAACATTAGTAATTAATGCTTACACAAAAAAGAGTGGGGAGGGGGGAAGACAAATTTGTTTTTAATTCACCATAAATGTGGGTTATGACAATCTGATTATCGATTATAAAAAAGGGCAAATCAAAGTTTAATCATGAGGAAAAAAATATAATTTTATTTTATTTTAAAATTTCATTTTGGTGCTTATGAAAGAAAGTTTTAACATCAGTTACAACTTTACAAGAATTTAGTGCCAAAGTGTAGTTTTCTTTTTGTTAAACTTATGAAATTGCAAAGTCCAATTGATCTCTTCTAAAAATTGGTACATACTACATACATATATACATACATATGTATATAGTACGTACTTATATACATAAGTATATGGTACATTTTACAATTAACACCGCATTTTATTTTGCTAAACTAGATTTTTACCATATGCACTTGATAGCATTTCAAAATACTATTGGTTACAATCTAAATATTAATGCAACATTAATATTCTGTGACTCTTGTTATAATACTTCACATTGCGTAAATATGTGTAAATAAAAAAAAAATAAAAAAAAAACTTTTCGTATATCATGAGAACGGTTAAAAGTAATGTTTCTGCATTTAGTCCGAACGATTATGGAAATCATCTCTTAAAAATTGGCCGGAATTCGACAAGTGAGATTGGTTCTGATCATACAAACTAAATATTGAACTTTGCATACGATTAGAGCACATTCCTTATGTAGAAAGTATCTCTTCTATTTTGGCTGTCAAAGCAGCCACAGGGTCCGCAAGTATTGAAATAAAAAAGTTTTTTTTTATACTCCAATCTTACATACATACATACATACATACATACATACATATATATAAACCTTTACAACCCTGTTTCAGGGTTACAGCCTAGCTTCTCGCAGCACCCATGTTGTGTGTGTTCATTTTTATCCATGAGAACCGGGACCTACAATTTAATGTCGACTCCGAACGACAGACTTGAGAAGCTTGTTCATGGCAAGCAGTTACTCTTAGAGCTTTTGCCAGAAGTTTGCTATGAGGTAGTCGCCGAAAGAAATATTTTTTCATATTTCTTTGCTTCAAGATGACAAAGCCAGGGCTTGAACCGAACGTCTCGTGTTAGTAAGCCAATACACTAACTACTAGGCCACGGCGACTACAAATCAAAATTTTTAAACAAAATTAAGATCAGACAAGTTCATTTTATATTTGAAATTTTGCATAAACCCGTTGCGTTTTTTAATTAATTGCACAAAACAATAATCAGGTATTTTCTTAAGAGTGAATGTAAAGGAAAACAATAAAATTATGTCAATAAAAGATGTATATTCCTACACTTATTACCACTAGACAGATAGATTTTAATGCAAATTTCTGGGACAATTTTGTAAAATCCACTTGAGATATTTTAAGAAAATTTCACACTTCATAAGTGCAATCTTCTGTGTCACAGAACATATTTCTTTAATAAGTAATTATACTATTGAACAGCAAGGCCATAAATTTAAACAAAATATTAAAACGAATGTTCTATTTGAAGTCAACTCGCCTAAACCAACTGTTTCTAAGAAAAAAAAAATAAATAAAACCAAAAATTTCACAGCAATCTAGATTTTTTGCCGGATTGAATTTTTTTTTTTGATAGAACTAGAAAACGAAAAACTTGTGAATATTAGAAAGGTTTTGTAAATCGACAGATTGAAAAGAAAGCAAAAAGAAGCAAATATCCACTCCACGCTTCATAAATACAAGGAAATTTACTTTCTGTTTCTGTAAAACGTTTTTAAAATTTATATAAAAATCATGCAAATTTATTTAAAAAATTGAATGTTTTTCATACAAACGTTGTAGACATCGCAAGCAATTAGAATGTAAAGAAGATCTAGAGCATCCGCCTGCTTAATTTTTACTTTACTTTTAGTAGCAGAAGGCAAGATTGCATAATTACCACCTCGCCTATGCATAAGAAAACAACATTGAGCGTTGCGAATACTAAAATAAATTTGACAGATTCAGGCAATTACACTCAGAGATTGTATGCGGGTTATTTGTGAGTATGCCTTTCATATTTTGGCTTCTTGTTCCAATATCCAAAAGGCTAGGCCTACGATCAAACGTGTATAAGCAATAAATGTTGCTGTTGCCTGTGAAAGGACAGAAAAGATTTGATAATTGAAAGAGAAGACAAAAAAATGGATTAAAAATAGGAGTAGAAGACGAAATAGTAAAATGCTTGTGAAAATTCATTCGACTACAACAGAACGTTGAATGCAACTCATAATAAAAGCCATATACACTTACGGCCGTATGTATAATGAAAAACTAGCATCTCGTTATTATATGGAACAAAAAACAGGCAAATCTATCACCCGCTATAGACTGATATTATTAAAACATATCATTTCCTCTATTTGATAACTAGTCAGATAATCCAAAAAATTAAATACCTGTGTACAACGACCTGCTATTTTTTTATTATAAATAAGGCCGTTAAAAATTAAAAAAAACTCATTTTAATAAAATTTATCAAGTTATCGAAATTTCATTTTTGGTTTTATAGAACCTAAACCTCCAATTTTATTTAATGGCATTTGTAGGCAGGCAAACTGCCATGTTATAAAAAAAGCCTGACCTATACTTCTTTTGTTTTTAATATTTCTCCATATCAAAAAAAATATAATTCATATTGAGAGCGTATGTAATTTAAACTAAAAGATCTCTTAATTAAAGCAAAAGAAAAATAAAAAAAAATTCAAAACAAGTAATCAAATCAAATAAAATTCAGAAAACAAGAAACCCTCTTATACTTAAACTGTCATTTTGCATTAAGACAAAATAATGACAAAAATAATAACAGCAATAGCAACAACAGCATCTTAAATTTACAAAGATCTTTCAAGGTCGTTTGGATCTACTAAAACAACTTTAGCATACTCTTACACACACACACACACTCACTCACTCACTCACTTGCGCATACAATTACTAAAAAGTAAAATAAAAATCCATAAAAAACTGATAGATTTGTTGTTTTTGCTCGTATATACACTACATTAATATATGCGCATGCGCATAAACATATTTTGCTGCCGGTGTTCCATACAACTTTTTAAGATTTAAAGTCTTTCTAAATTAAAACTATTTTCTATAAAAACGAAAAATAAAACAAAATAAAATTTAATTCATTCAGACTTTAAATTATTATTGATAGAGTGACAAGCACAAAATATTAGAGGAGATTTAAATTCATATATTTATGTATGTATGTATGTATTTGTATTTCCATATATATACATATGTACTGTACATTATGAGGGCAGTAGGAAATATTTTTATACCCTAACAAGTGATAGATTATTCAAATTATTTTATATTTCAATATTATTTCCTGGAATATCGATACACGTTTTTCTAGCTTTTATATCTCTTGAATAAAATAATTTTCTTACATACATACATACATACATACATGCATAATTGGGCATTACAATATTCTTTCAGAATTACGGCCTGACTTCTCACAGCACCCATATTGTGTGCATCACATTTTATTCATGAGCAACGGGACCTCCGAACAACATACTTGAAAAGCTTGTTCATGGCAATCAGTTACTCTCAGAGCTGGAGACTGCTAACAGATGGTTGCCGAAAGAAATATTTTTTCATATTTTTTTAAGACCAAAAATTTATCCAAACATGTTTGAAAAAATTTCATTAGAATGCATTTTTGATCGTGTTAACAAATGTGACATGTTTTTAAGATGCATATGGAGTTGCGCATTTTTACTCGCCAACCTATTAATGTCATATATCATGTACTTTGGCTATAATTTCTGGCTTTGTTAGAATTTTATTTTAAATTCAGGGACTCAATTATGAATTTCTTGATCCGATACACTTTTCTTATGCATGGTATAGTGGTTAGAGCGCTCGCACAAAATCTCAAACGGCTCAGGTTCGAATCCCAGCAAAGGTGAGTAATGAAAAAGTTAGTTTGCGGTTTTTTCAAAATTATAATTCAAAAATAAGCGCCACCTATTGGGAAGTAGCAGATAACAGCTAAAAACCTACTTAGCGAAGGCACTCACCGCAATTAACATGCAACGATGGGGGCAATTGCTGTTGATCATTTAAGAGTGAAGGTATGACACTGGCCTTTGAATGACCAATTCAAGAAAAACAAAATATATGTTCTGTTGGCATACTGTACTGTCCTTTCCACGAAAATTCCATTACAATGCACAGTATTTAGTAGGGGTTTACCCCTGAGTATTGGTCTCAATAAAAAAAATCACACCATGAACTTTTAATTTTTTCACTAGAAATATATCACTGAAGCGATTTTTTTGAACCTCTGTTACTTACGAACGATTTATCAGATCTAAATTATATTTAACACGTGTCCATATGACGGATGGAAGTTTATGCCTTCAGCACACTGTCAAGCTAAGAATATTTCGTACGGCCCTCGTAATAAAATCATATGTACATATGAAAATATTAGTACAAATACATACAAAATTATATACATTTTGTTTGCAATTAAAAAATTTTGGTTTCATTTGTTTGTCTGTACACATTAATTTCATGGTAACAATTTTTAATTTACCAGTTTCTTATTCAAATTTTTATTAAGACAACAAGAACAAGAAACTTTTTTTTGCAAATACAACCTAATAAATCAATAAATACAGAAAACACGTTATGATTTTATTACTTCTAAAGTGTGTAAAATTAGCTGTAATTGGATTTCTGTTTTTTTTTTTTGAAATTGTGTAATAAAGAATATGAAAGAGACACATACTCGTACATACATATGCACATATTTGTAGTTATTAAATTGAATAATTTTACGTTAATTTTGATTTGATTTTTCTCTGCATTAATTCATATTTTTACCCAGAAACAATTTATCTATTTATTTGTTTCGATTATTTCCATTATAAATCGGGTTTTATAGCTCTTTCATTAGATAAACAGGATTTCAAGTTGCTTATTAGTTTAGAAATGTTATTAAATTAAGCAGAAACTTTTATATTATGTAATTAAATGTTAACTTTTTGCTAATAGAAGTCAACAATTTAATTACAGTTTTTTAAAAAAGATAGCGTACAGCTGTTGTTTAAAGTAATAAAACAAGAGACTTAAACAACAAACTTTTATAAATTAAATTGTTTTGCTGAGAACCAAAGAAAGACTTAGAAACCACGATGTGCTTCGCTACCCCCTTTTAATTAAATAAAAATTATAATATTGTAAATATATATAGAAACAGGTGACTTGCTAAAATAAAATAAAAACTAAGAGTTTTATTTTTTGAGTTTTACTTTTCCGTCAATAAATAAAACTCTATTTTTCTGTCATAAAATAAAACTTATTTATAATACAGATTTTATTTTTAATCTAAAGGCCCAACCATAATATGCATGAACCAGCTTAAGCCAACTGAAGCAACTGTGCGATTACATGTAAAGCATATGTGACAAACTATAATGTACTTAATCAAACTTTTCGTCAAGTTTCGTCAAATGTCATTTGCTTAAGCAAAGTGCCAAACTGAACGCATATTCCGTACGGAAACAGCTGTTCTAAAATAAAAATAAAAAATTAAAATATTGTAATTGAAATGAAAAAATGTTAAAATGGATGAGAGATCAACATTAGCCTTTAAATTTAATTTGAAAAAGCACAAGAGGCTTTATAACAAGAGAAGAAGTGGTAAATATGTGCATATGGATATGTTTGTTTGTTTATTGGTTTTATCATCTCTTGCGTTAAAAAACAGTCCTTTTATTATAGCAAATGCTTTGCACATAATATTTCTATAGTATACTTCATTAGTTTGAGGTAATTTCTTTTCCATATTTTATTAATATAACATATGCCAAGTTTTGTATTTTTGTGTGCAAATTTAATAGAATAAACAAATACGGGGCTGCAATTTTAGGTACATTTACTCGCAAAAAAAAACAAACTATTGAACAAATGTGCAATAATGGTTACATTTCTCTTAATTTCATGTAAGTACATTATGGCCACTTAAAAGTTTTCTTTAATTTACTTATGCCTTTGACAGACTTTTCGTTAATATTTGACAGTTGCTTAAGCTAAGTCATGCACATTATGGTTGAGCCTTAATCCTGTTGCTTGTGGTATCTATATTTTATTGTTTTTTATAGCCGAATACCTTAAATCTCAAGTTGAACGAGTTTTAGAGAGCTTTAATATTAATAAAGGCAAATTTACAAAATTACAACCGACAATGGCCGAAACTTCCTAAAAATGTTTGACGAGGAGGATGAAATCGGGTTCGTTGACTGCGTCTTCTACGACGTTCTACAAGAACGAAATATGATAGAAATGATACTTGTAATAATTTGCAGAGGATAATGTGTGAAAAATCTTATAAAACGAGTTTTTTTCTGACTGAAAAATAAAACACAAAAATAAGTTTTATTTTATGACATAAAAATAAAACTCATTTTTTGAGAGTTTTTTTTTAACTTCTATTTTTCCGTTCAAAAATAACATTTACCGCTGACCTTTTTTGGAAAAACTCTTGAAATAACCATAAAAAATAAGTTTTTTGATATAACTTATAACCGCTACGGTCCCTAGTAAAGAGTTACCATTCCCACTTGTCCAATTTGGCTCATATTTCAATTGGTTATGAAGCTTTTTTGGAACAAATTTAGAAGCTTTTACTATTATCGTTTTCAAGTCATACAAAAGTCAATATTTCCATTTGTCTTATTTCGCCTATTTTACGAGTAAAACTAATGATTTGCACTAACCATAAAGCTGTTTATTTTTTTCGGCATGTGGTAGCAAAGTCCAATTGGGCATTTCTACATTAATTTAAGAAATAGAGACAAATACTGTATTCATTACGGGTTCGCCGTTTAGGTAACTGTCTTTAGACTTTAAGAAAATCCACAAAAAACTAGCAATTAGTTTTATATTCAAAGCATTCAAAGCATACGTGTAAAGGGTTTTGACCTATTTGTAAACCGAGTTGTGAAAAATCCCTTTATAGTCGGCGTCTACATCACCCGAGAAAATATTCCAAAACAATCAGTCTAGCAATTTCGTCTATCTTGTATTTTAAATCTTTATTACAGTGTTCAAATTTAAATTTGAAATGAATTATGGTCGTATTTAACCCATTAACGCCCAAATGAAAACCAAGAACAATTTTTAAAATTCAATATTTATTACTAGATTTGAACAACATTTTTTACAGTACAGTAAAAAAAAACCAAAAAAATATTCTGAGTTGTGTTTTTTCAGGTGTACTAAGCTTAGTATAGCAGCACTTAATATGCTATAGCTCAAAAACTTCTATACGAACTTAACCGTTTTATATTGCTTTTATTAGATTGTGATGTTATCAAGTAAATAAACTGCTATTTAACGTTCTTCAAAGTTAACTGATGTAAAATAAACTACATAACCATTCACAATCTCACAAGAAATAAATCACTAGCCAAAATGGAGATTCCCATAATTGCTATTTTTCAACTATGATATAATAAGTTGATGTAAAACAGCTACGTGGATGTTGCATGTACTCTTATTGACTGATAAAAAGCGTTTCCCGAGTAAAAACTGCATTTTATAATTTTTGCTTGAACTTTAAGTTGTGTACTATATATAGTACAGCGGGCGGAAATGGGTTAAGCAAAGAGGCAACCTGTACATTAACAAGTATAAAATTTAGGTCTAGCAACCAGACATATTGTCTTATTAGTAATCAATCAATGAATTACATTTCAAAATTTGTTAAAAGAAATTATGTGATTGAATTTTATCATCTAAGCGGCCTTATTCACGTAATATTGTACATTAAAAAGGTTAAGCCGTTAAACTCAATTAAATATAGACTTACGTTGTCAATATTATTTTCAAGAAACAATAAATTTAAAACGTGTAGCAGCAAGCAAACACAAATTTCTTTGAATTTTCTAGTAATTTCTTCTTTATTATCGATTAAAAGTATGCATTCTATAGACTTATGTGGGGGTATGGATATCTTTATGGAAAATGTTGGGAAAAAGAAAAAGAATTATTTTATAGCGGGTTTTATTAGTCACGTTTATAAATCGTGACTATTGCAGAAGTTTTAAATGATTTGCATAAAACTGTGCTTAAAATTACTTCAGAAAAAAACGCAACAAAGAAAATAAAAACTGGGAGGAGTTCCATGGGTTTTTTTTTTTTTTTTGAAGATCTCTGAAGAAGATTTAACAAACACTTAAAATTATTATTATTTGTCAGACTTACGTACTATATAAATAAAATCAAGGTCTTGCGGTATTTTATGTTAAAAGCAAAAATCTGTATAACGAACGTGTTTTGCATTTTTTGTAATCTATAGTGGCATTAAAATTATAAATTATAATTCCTAAGAAATTCTTTATCTAAATTGTAATATTTTTTTTTTGCTCAATCAAAACCGCCAGTTTTAAATAAAAAAAATAATAAAAAATACAAAAGACTTAAGACACATGCTCTTGTTATAGTTTTCGTTGTCATTTAAACATATCGTACGTACGGACGCACACTTGTATTGCGTCAACAAGTTTCAAGAATATTGAAATTTTTCCAAAGAATCTGGATTTTTCTTAAAATAATATGGAATTTAATTTAAAAAAACACATGCAAAACAAAAAACTTCCGCATAATGTTTTGTACTTTAGATGTTGGAAGAAACCTGTAAAATATTTAACATTTTCAACAAAAAAAAGCCATATTGTTTCTAACCAAACAACAACATTTAAATGGTAATTTCTTTTCTTCAAAGCTGCTTTAGGTGCTTGTTAAAAGTAACCTGTTTTCTAAACACCTAGATGTTGAATATGTTCATCTTTTTTTGATAATTTTTTTTTGTGTGCATATAATTTAAATGACCTTTGGCTTTCTATCAGTTTTATTTTATTTATATTTAATAAAATTCATAATTTATAACGTTGCATACCTGCAAACCAACACCTTTATTTGTTAATACAATACTGTATTACATAAACTTTAGTAGAATGTCTAAAAATAGCTGCAGAAGAATTTCTTTCTTAATAAATAATACTCGTTTTAAAATACACTTTTGCATTGATTTACGGGTCTTTGTTTATCTAAAGCTTATAAAGGTACGAGTAGTAGTGTTAGTCTAACTACAAATACATATAACGTTTAACTGTAAATCTCTTGTAAGCTTAAAGTAACTGCATGGGTACATATGTACATATGTGTGTGTAGGTAACGTATTAGACTTTTAGTTACACATGTTTAAATAACTTGTTAAATAACTGCATGGCATGGCAATGCATTGCAAACATTTTGAATTTCAAATAAATTCTATTTAATCATATTTAAAATACCGGTTTGTTTTCTTGTTAATATTTGCATAATACTTGTATTTATTTATTTACAATTAAGTAGTCGAAATATATGTATGTATTTGCAAAACTGAACAACAACAAAAAATACTACACAAATGGCCAAATATCTCAATGGTCAAAACAGCAGTTTGACTAGCAAGTACGAGTACATTTAGCATTTGAAACTAAGCAGCCAGTAAGCCATGTGACTATAATATGGGACGATTTTGGATTTTTTCTCTTAGTTTTGTTTTACACTTTTTGTTATAAAAAACAAAAAACAAAAACAAAAAAAAAAAATTAAATCAAAAGAACCAAAAACAATAATTTCTTTGGAATTTTTTACGTGCTTGAGTTATGAGGTTATCATTTAAAAAGGACTTTTAGTATATCGTTTAATAAACAAATTAAGGAAGGATAATCATCAGTGACATTAGAATCACATTAAAAGCGATCTATTAAGAACTTAATGTGTAAATTATGCGCAATATAAAATTACATACGAGATCTGATCAAAAATTAACCGTTATTTTAAAAATTCGTGAGTTACGTTTGCTCGATTTTCGATATTTATTTCAATTTCTAAATTAAATGATAAAACAAATGGCTATACGATCTCACTATTATTTCACTATGCGAGATTTCCAATAATTTCTTATTTCTTTTTAAAATTTTTTACTTTTAAAGCCACATTTTGGGATACTTACTTTAGCTCCATTAAAAGGGTTTTTGGTATATTAGGACGATATTCTATATAAATAAAAATCAATAGTTTTCGTTGGTCATCGCATTAGTTGAGAACGGCTGGATCGATTTTGACGATTTTTTCTGTCAAATGATCGTCGTGATCCAACTTAATTTTTTACCGAAAGAAAATTTACCTAAAGTCAGAAGACGGCTCCATCGATTAGACTAATTTTTCTTTCATATGTTTGTATTAATCCATTTTAAGCTTTCATCGAGAGAAAAGTTTGACACGCCTACTTTACGCCCACTTTTTTCTATTTATCTCTATATACTGATTTTTGTATACCTTCAGAACGGTTACAGCTAACTTTCCGGAATTGGGTCTGAATGACTTCATGAGCAAGGCAAATCGTCAGTCAGAAAGTGGGCGAAATTGGGCAAGTGGGCGTGACCCTTCCGTACAAGTTAACAATTGATTTCTTTATACCTACGTTTCTTTAGAAGTGTTGAAGCTAAAGTTTCTGAATTTAGTGTGATTGATTTCGTAGTCATTAAAAATTACCAGTAGAAAAAAGGGCGGACAAGTAGATGTGGTAGCTTCCAGACAAACTAACTACTGAGTTCAGTATATCTTGAAATCAGTAACAATTAAAGTTTTTGAATTTGGTCTAAATTACATCATCGTAGTGGTAGTGGTAGGTGTAGCGAAGCATGCCGGGTTTAAGCTAGTTATTTATATAAATACATATCCAGTTAAATGAAGAAAAACGAGTACGAAAGTTTATTTTTTTTTTGCCAACTCATATACCGCGGCAATTGGCAACAACTTGAAAGAAGTTATTTGAAATAGTACGTTTTAAATTTGTGATTGTGCCCTTGAAGGGTAGATACTCATGTGGAGTAATTGTGACACAAAAACTATAAATACTTTATATATGAGCAGAGAAAATTTAACAAATTTAAAACTACTTAATTCTGTTTAAATATTTCTTCTATTCATATACGAAATTTTAAATAGAATTTGAATTCAATTTTTATAATTTTTTAATTTTTCTTTTGTCCCTCCTTTAGTACACTACTTTTTGTTATTTTTGCTTTGGCCTGCCACTTGAGTTTCACTACGGCCGAGGAAGGTGGTATTGTTGGCAAACGTATTGCTCTTAGACGTCCCGTTGGTAAATCGGCCAAACCATTATCAACAACTACAACACAAGCACCAGCTGAAGATGAAGAGGGTGATTATGCTGAAAATGGTGAAGATAATCAATATCCCGATGAAGCTGAAGATGCTCCCTCAACCACCACAACTACCACAACAACAGAGACACCAAAACGTATTGGGCCAGTTATACGTCCATTCCGTTCCAATGATGATTTCTTGAATTCCTTGAAACGCAGACAAATGAATGCCAAGAAAAATAAATGTAAGTTAAGAAAAAGTCCTTTACATATGATTGGTTCTAAATATTTATTTATTTATTTTATTTTTTTTTTTGTTTTGTTTTGTTTTAGTGGAAAAACCTACACCCAAGCCTAAGCCAGCTAATCAAGACTCACAAGAAGAAGCTGAAGAATCTGCCCCTGTAGCTGCACCAGCTCCGTCAAAGGGTTTCAGTAAACCCAACTCAGCATGTAAGTTAAGATGCATTTAATTTTTAATTCTGGTTTTCGACCTTTATTATTTAATGTAATGAAATTCTCAAGCTCAAGGTCTTTTTTTAAATAAAAACTTTTATTTAATAATCAATATTTCGCTACTCCTGCGTGTAGCGTCTTCAGGATATATCAGGATATAGTGAAATATTGATTATTAAATAAAAGTTTTTATTTAAAAAATACCTTGAGCTTGAGAATTTCATTACATTAAGATGCATTTATTTTATTATTTTGTATTGTCCATCTTTATGAATTACTATAAATAGAAATAATTGTTCAAGCCAAGGTCTATTAATAAGGTCAACTCAATTCGCAGACTTGTTTGAATATAGACAATTATCAATTTAATTGTCAAAATAAATTGTGTACATAAACTTGTGTTGTTAGAGACTAATGGCAACACTAGTTGTTCTTGATAATATCACCACCATCACACACCAAAAAAAATTTATTAATTAGAATCTATTTTTGTAAAAATTTATTTCGAATATTCGTATTTGAAATAATTTACGAATATTTCCACAAAAATGTAGAAATGAAATTGATTGGTATTATAGAACGTAATGCCCCCCAACAACCACGGCTGGGATATCCTACATGTCGTCAATTTGGTCTACATTGATAAATTGAAATACGCATAAATGGAAAAAGAGAGAAAAGAAAAAGGTGCGAATAAAATAGTTGACGATTTTCATAAATCGGTACAGAACACAAACAACTCTAATGAGTCTGCCGTAACTAGAGTCGAAAACATGTTCAGTCTGGCTGGTATTTTCCTCCTTTAAATCATTCCACAAATAATATAAATTCATTTAATATTAATATCGATTAAGGCGAAATATGTCAATCTATCAATCACAAAACTAAAATTAGTTTTCAAATAGTATGTTGTAAATTTTATCTACTAATTAAGGCTGATTTTTAACGTTTTATTGTATTGGATATTTAAATTATTGAATTGAACACCCCAATTCAAGCATTTGTATATAAAGTACAGCAGCTGCTCTATTAAAAAATTCATAAAAATCAAAAGTACGTATCGTAGAAAATAGAGCAGAGAAACTGAAATACATGCAGATTCAGGGACTCCAGTAAAGGTGAAATCATTTCTAGCCATAGGCGATAGAAAAATTACATATTTTGTTGAACACTGTTGAACTAGTTCTTGAGCTTTAACGGTTATTTCAATTTTGATTTAAATTATATTTGTTTTTATAAAAAATATTGCATTAATAATTTAATTTGTTTTTTTATTTATTTTTTAATTATTATTAACAGTGAATCGTCGCAAATTAAATAAACCTTCAAAATCAGAGCCTTTGGAAGATACTGCTGCCGAAGAATCGGAACAAGAACAAAAAGAAGAAGCTAAACCCAAACGTCCTTTGGGTCGTTTAGCTTTAAGGAAACGCAACTAAACTAATTTCTTAAATTTCTACTTCTAAACTATCGAAACCAATAATTCGTTATAATTTTTTAATATCTTTCTCTGTCAATGTTTTTATTTTTTTCCTCTTTTTCGGCCAAAACTTTTCCACTTTTTTAAATTGAAAACTCAATATTAGCTTAAGTATGAAATCTGGAATTTTTTACATCTAAAATTTTTAATTTTCTTTTATAAAAATATCTTTGCATTTCATATTTTCTTATGTATTCTTGTGTATCTTAAGCTTTTAATTTTGTTTTATCTATTCATGTGTGTTATAATATTATTTTTTATATTATATTCGTATTCGAACTATTCAGAAATATTTTATTTTTGTACATATATACATATGTATGCACATATCGTATATTATTTTTATGTATTTGCCTATAGCGAACAATATAATACGACAACAAATAGAATAATAATTTTTATTTTAACTCTGTAAATTAAGACAAAATTCAAAATTTGCCAGAAATGTGTTTTTTTTAGTAAAAAGTAATAAAAAACGAAATAAAAAAAAATTTTTATAAAATAAAAACAAAGATTAGAAAAATATATATATTTTTTTTATTTAAATTCTTCAGATTATAGCAGCAAATTGTTATTCGAATATTTGAGTTTTTTTTATTTCTGGGATTTTCGAATTAGTTATCCAATAAAACGTATCAACATTTGTAATGATGACAATCGTTAAAGCCCATAGCGCAACACTTATCATAAGATGCCTTTGAGATAACAACTAGTAAAACAACAAAAAAAAACATGGCTTTTTGCTGATGTTTAAGATAAAGAACTGTAAAAAAAGAGAAAACAGTTACAAAAAGTGTAAACCAAAAACAATTTCAAAAATTTCCTAACACCCTCTATACTTCATTTTTACTCGTATATTATATTGCAATGTTTCCCAAAACTATACATATCAAGAAAAAAAAGAAATGTATTGTCATGAGAGAAATGTGATCGTTGAATTACTTGATCAAAATTTAAAATGTCTGATGTGTAATGTCCTTTGCAGCCAGAAGGCGATTAAAAACTTTTTGCTAAAATATTGAAAATAATAACGGAAATAAGCATACAATATTTTTAAATTATTTTTTGTAATCTCGCTTAACGTTTTGGTAAAAGACCTATTACAAAAAAAAACAATAAAATGCCTGTTGGTTTTTGCGTAATTGTATTTTTGTAAAATTGAGTTGACCTTATAAATAGGCAATGGTACAATTATCAGGGGACAAATTACGGCATTCGATATCGATCGAAATGTCATACAATTTAAAAACAGTTTTCATATAAATTTCGTTCGATATCGAATGCCGTAATTTGCCCCCTGTAGTTTTGCAGCCCACCTGCTCTTACAATTTTCAAAAAAAAAAAAACAACACTGTGGTTGACCGTTAAACACAAATAAATATTTTATTGTAAATAAGTTCTTTCTCTTCTCCTCTTTTTTTTTTTTTTTTTTTTTTGTGGAAAATTTTTTTAAAAGTTTAAAATTTTACTTTCGTTCTGTAAAAAAATACTTAGTTTATAAACAATGTAATATGAACATTCGCCCGTTGTAATATATAATTATCCAGAGGCTACCTTATGGTGCATTGGATGGTTGCATCAACAGTAGCTCTGAATGAAAACATAAATTTAATTGTAAAAATTTATGTTTTATTAAATTTGCAAATTTTTAGCAGAAAAAAATCATTTATATTGAGTATGTTTTTTTTTTTTTTTTTTTTTTTTTTTTTTTTTTTTTTTTTAAGACCAATACTCAGGGGTAAACCCCTACTCATGCAGTGTGCATTGTATTGGAATGTGAAGATGGTTGATAGAAGTTTTTTTTTTTTTTTTTTTTTTTTTTTTTTTCATAGATTTTGTATTTTTTTGCGGCTTTATTTGTTGATGAAACAAGTTGCTGGTAATTTGTCCACTCAAGAGTCAGTGTTATACCTTCACCCTCAAATGATCAAACAGCAATGGCCTCATCTGTCGGTGGATGTTTACATGTGAATGGTGAGCGTCTTCAGTAGATTAGTTGTTATCTTCCCAGAAGGTGGCGCTGTACTCCTGATCATTGGTTTCTGGTGGAATAGATTAGAAATGTCAGGGGGCGGTTTCTTGCAGATGGTCTTGCTGGAGGGGGGGGAACCTCTTATTTTATTTAAATTTAATTTTAAAATTGTAATTTTAGAAAACCGCAAATATTTATTTTTATAATTTTGTCCTTCGCTGGAATTGAACCTTGGTCGTGTGAGTTTCTGTGCAAGCGCTCTACCAGTATGCCACGGCCCCCCCTGTGTGTATAGATGGCGAAAAATAAAAATTAATAAAAATATGAACGCTTTGCAATTTATATTGAAAACAAAAATATGAAACTAAATTTGATATTGATAATTTTGTACAGTATTCCCCGGATAATTGCCCCAGGCTTAATTATCTTTCTCGCTTATTTACTTCAATTTCTAAATCCCCATATTTTTCTTACCAGTTTCTAATAAAATTCCACGGTTAATTAACTTTCGCTTAATTGCGTCATTCGCTTAATTACCTCAAATATATTTTCCCCAAAGATAAATTTCCTCTAAAATTCCCTCGTTAAATTACTCAACTATGTTTATATAGGCATAAAATGTCCGTTAAATTTTCTTTCAAACTACTTTTTTTAATACAACTTTACAACTAAAGTCTACCTAGTTAATGTGTAAGTATAAAGTTACTTGCTTTTCACATGTATTGACGACAGTGTATGTGGGCAATTAAGCGTATTCGTTTAAATAACTTTCACGCATAATTGCCCAAAAATTTTAACATTTTTGTCTAGGCAAATATACGTGGAATATTGTATTGTATTTCATAATTTTTTATTTTAATTTCTAATTTGTTGTCAGTGAAAAAATTTTAAATTCAAATTTGCTTAACGTCAAAATAAATAAGAAAGAAAAAGAATAAGATTTTGACAATCGCAAGTGAATAGCTGTAATTATTACGGTAAAGTGGGACTATGATTATGATGATTATACCATGCTAATCTAATTACTTGTCTTTATTTGTTTGGCAAAAATAATTGTCATTCTCTGATTTCTACGTTTTCGAATTAGACCTTTTATACATAAAAAAATAAAATGCCTGTTGTTTTTAGCGTAATTGTATTTTTGTAAAATTGAGTTAACCTTATAAATAGGCCTTGGAAATACATAAAAAAATAATACATAACGTCAATACAAGGCCTTGATTCAATAGTTCTATTGTAGTCATAAATATTGTATTATTTTTTATAAAATATATTTTTTATTTTCCTTTGTAAAATGTCAGTAGACGATGATTTAAGATTTCCTAGTGAAACGATAACATATTCCGAATTGGATTTTCATGGCATACATGAAAAGCTAAGTATGTAAGAGATTAATAAGAAAATAAGAATTTATATTAACAAACATAAAAAAACAACAACAAAATAACATTATAGATAGCGAGATACCCCAGGAGCTTGAATATGAAATAAAAAACGTTTTAACGGTTATAGAAGTGGCCATTAAGAAATTAAAAATATCTTTAATTTTGCCAAAAATCTTTGAAAATCCCATAGTTTTACATAAATATTTGAAAAATACTGAATATGAAAAATGCCTTAAGTTGGTGGATGAATATCGAAAAGAAATGGTAAATTATTATAGAGAAAAAAGAAAAAAGTGAAACAGTATCTTTAATTGTATTTTAGAAAACTAAAACTTTAGAGGAAGACTTTAATACAGATTATCAGCTTTTGCAAATTATTGAGTATTTTCAAGAGCATCATAAAATTCTAGAAGTGTTACCCAATTGGTTGGATGACATTGATAATACGGAGAAGACATTGCTTAAAGCCTTTCAAGATGTTCATCAAGTGGCTAAAGAACGTTTTTACAGACCAGCCACTGCAGATTTGGCCAAAGAGAAACGTTTACATGAAATGTATTTGGCTAATGAAAATGTCAAGGAGGAGATAAAGAGTAAATTTTTTATTTATTTATTTACTTATTTTTTCGAAATAAACTATAAAATTAATAAATATTTTTGTATGTAATTATTACAGACACTTTACGAAGAATTCAGAATAAAAAATTGAATCGTCTTTGGAAATCGGCAGCTAAAAGTGGTATAATTAAGAAATTAGAAGATGAATTGGCATTTCATCAATTTGACAATAACATGGTGATCAGAAAACAAATGTAAATACTTGCAAATATACATACAAGCAAGACCTATTCATAAGGTCAGCTCAGACCGTAGAATAGGAAATTTGAAATACAGAATTTTTAAGAGGCGAAGAAAACTCAATTATATGCAAACAAAAAAAATTATTTTAATTTTAATTAAACAATGGTTTATATTCAGATAAGTCTGGAGTTATGGTGACCTTAGTAATGGGATATCATGCAGACATCTGAAGAAAATCGATATCGAATGAAAATATATACAAATAAGACAGGCTTTTAAATTTGATTTTTACTTTTTAGCTTAATGCTCATTAATATCTATGATTTTCAATTACATACATGCCTAATAGAGTATTTTTCCAGAATTTAAACTATTTTTTTTAATATTTTTCAATTTTAGAGTAAAATGTAATCAAGACATACAAAAAATTCAAAACACTTTCACCAACAAACATCGTGAACTGGAAGAGGAACTGGAAAAGTCTCGTGAGTTTTATGACAATACACTTAAAAAGAATTTATTGCAGGAAAAAAGAGTTCGGGATGAAAAGTATTTAAAATAATATTTAATCTTTTCTATTATTTTTACTTTTTGTTTTTCCTTTTCAGAAATAAATTTCAATTACAATTAGAAGCCCTAGTCAATAAATACGATCAAACCCTTTTAGAAAAATTTAAAGAAGAGTTGCACCTGCAGAATGAATATGAACTTCAAAAGCAAGAATTTGATGATTTTCATTTGATGTACAAAACGGAAGAAGCCATTTATGAGGAGGTGGTATTGAAACAAAGGCAGAAGGAACAACTTTTACATGATGCGAAAGTATTACTTTTCTTTCAAACACGGGCAGCTAAAAAGATTCAACGTTGGTGGAAAAAATATTTAAAAGATAAACGAAAGCAAGAGAAAGAATTGAAACAAATGTCCAAAGGCAAAAATGCTAAAGACAAAATAGCACCAACTAAAGCTAAACTGCCAGCTGTTAAGGGAGCTAAGGCAGTAAAAAAAGCAAAGAAAAAATAAGTAAAATAATGCTTCTTTTTCTTTTTGTTATTGTAATATTTACAGACATTACAGAATAAAAATATTTTTTCATAATTTAAAAATATGTATTCCAAGAATATTTTTTCTCTTTACCTTCTAATGCCCGAATTCCTAGTTTTTAATTAAATTCTCACAATGATATTGTTAAAAACACAGCGCATTGTTAAACAAATATGCCTTGGCAATCAGTTTTGTGAATGCTGCTCGTAAAATTTTGCAAAAATACAATCGTACAAAAAACACCAGACAATTTGTGGTTGTATGACCTTTTTAAAGTAAAGAAAACCCCAAATTATGTGTTAAAAGCAACAACAAATATAATAAAATTTTTTGCATTTATATCAGCCTGAAAATTGAGTTGACCTTATTCATAAGTCTTGCAGGAGCAGTTTTTTTAACACATTCACCCTTATTACAAATGTCAACAGTTGTCTCGTTGTCGCTTTTGAGTCGCTTTCAATTTCAATCAACATCACATCACATCGACACTAATTTGGTATTATGTAAATAAGTTGTGTTGAGACGACTGATTATCGATACTAATAACCACATCTCTAATGTAAATAAACACATCTCTAATATACGAAGTATTTTGATTTATTAAATTAATTTTTTTGAGGTAAAATTTTAGTGAAAATATGTTGTTTATGATGGATTCAAGTGATTATTCCAGCGATAAAGAAAACCTTAAGCTTCAAAGGAAATTTATAAGGCAAAATTCAGATATTTTTAATTTGCCAGATAATAAGTTAGTGAATACAAAAACTTGCCAAATACAATTTAAAAAACAAGAAAATAAATATCTTCTAGATTTATTGAATATTTTCGATTGAGCAAAGCGGCTTTCAAATTTGTTTTGAATAAAATTGAACCTCAAATAAAGAGTGGTGTTAGAAAAACATTTATGTCGAATGATTTAAAACTAGCAACGACATTACGTTTCCTGGCACAAAGCTCGTAACAATTAAGTGTTGGAAATGATTTTTGCCTTGGATTATCACAACCAGCAGTATCCTTAATTTTGGAGGAAACTTTGGAAGCACTGCAAGAAATTATCTGCCCATTTTTTATAAAATTTGAAATGACGGAAGAGGAGAAAGCTGAATGTAAGCTGAAATTTTTTAACAAAACTAAATTTCCAGGTGTTATAGGGTGTGTAGATGGCACTCACATAAAAATTTTGGCTCCTAACAAGCAAGAAAAAAATATTTATTACAACAGGAAAGGATTTTTTAGCCTTAACGCGTTGATTGTAACAAATTTTGTTCATGTCAATCATAGCGTCGACAAAATCAAAGTCACTTTAAGTCAACGGCGTCTTAATGTCGCCTTTCATAATACCAAATTACTGTCAATAGTTATCGATACTAATCACTATTGACATAGATAATACCGTTTTTGCACCGTCGATGTGATAGGTGTCGACCTCGACATTCATAATAGGGGTGATTATTTATTTAAGTTTAACAAAAAACTTTGAATATGAAGTATTGCCTATAGAATTTATAATAGAATTTATGTAACGTAATGAACTCAAGTCTGTGATTTCTGGGCATTCAAGAAACAATAGTCTTTTCAAAATAACGATTTTTATACATTTTAACTTTTAAAATAAATAACACTTAGCGATGACATAAACCTAAATATTATTTTGGAGACATTGCTTTTTCTATTCAAAACCTTCTGGCAACACTTTTACTTAATGAGTGTCGTTTAAATTGCTGGCCTAACCGATTAATGAAAAATAAAAACTTAATTGAAATAATAATAAAGTGCCCATTTTTAGGTGTCTTGACACTTTTGGTGACCCAATTCTGACCTTGTATGTTTTTTTTATACATAAAAAATACTTATAAAAGAGAATTAATAATTTTGAAAAGTTTTCAGAATTTATTATCGACACACTTTAACTTGATTTGTATAAAAACCAAATAATGAAGAGATTATACATGCATTTGAATATAAAAAACGGGAAAAATATGTAAAAGCAAAAATCTCAAACGATGAAATTTATTTCAAATTATGAAACGGAGAAAAAATAAAACTAAAAGTATCAAATATGTTAAATGAGTAGCAAACTTAGCGACCACTGCCTTACACTACTGGAGTAAAGATAGTTTAGTTCAGTGATGGAACTCTGATTTTCATTTGATTATCAAAAAATTGTTCAAGAGTACTATTTAAACACCAAGAGTATGATATACTTATAATGCTATAAACACATTACACACTACAAATTCGCTGGCTACAAAAGTAGCCAAGTAGCCAGCTACTTAATTATAATAACGACTACAGCTACAAACTAAACATCTGTTTTGACACGTTAAACATAACATAAACAAAACATAATGAACATTTTTTTTAAGGTGAAGTTGTGAACATTGGCAAACTAAATACAGTACAAGCTCGATTTTTGCGTCTAATTAAAAACCAGACCTGTCGCGAAAATCAAAATGGAAAAATTTGTGCGATTTTTAAAATTAGATTTATTTTTATTGATACACTCGTATGTATTTACATTTTAAACGTTTTTAAAGAAATTCGAGATTTTGAGTTGCTTTTTTGATAAATTATTTTTTAAAATAACAGCTTAATTGCGTAGTTCATATAGTGCTGTTGTCGGCTTATCATTTTCCAAAGCCCGTTGTATGCATACGTTTATCGAAGCTATAGAATCGTCCACTTTAATTTTGTTTTCTTAATGGCCACTATCGTATAAATCCTCCAATTCTGTGTCTGATAATTCTATTTGCTCCTCATTACTTTCCACAGGAAATTCTTCTTGAATACAGTTGTTTATGTCAGCATTTCTAAAAAGATGTTCCATACCAATTTGAGCTACAACAAATGAACGAATATACTTGCAAAATTGAAGACAAAATTCATCTTAAAATGGATATAGACATTGTAATCAAATTTAAAGAAAACAAATAAAAGAACCTCCTTTTTTGTAAACTGTCGCGATTAAGGAACCTGTTAAAAATTATGCTGTCGCGATAATAGGTAGCCGCGAATTCCGAACTTGCACTGTACAACCTACATACATACATACATACATAACTGGCCTTTACAACCCTGTGTCAGGATTACGGCCTAGCTTCTCGCAGCACTCATGTTGTGTGTGTCAATTTTTATCCATGAGTACCGGGACCTACAGTTTAATGTCGACTCCGAACGACAGACTTGAGAAGCTTGTTCATGGCAATTAGTTACTCTCAGAGCTTTTGCCAGAAGACTGCTGAGAGGTAGTCGCCGAAAAAAATATTTTCTTTCATATTTCTTTTTTTGAAGATGTCGGAGCCTGGAGTCGAACCCAGGGCCCATGTCTTAGTAAGCCAACACACTAACCACTAGACCACGGCGACTACACTGTACAACCTAAAAGTTAGTAAATCAATATTTTAATTGTGATATTAAAGTCCTATGCAAAAAAAAATTGATCTCGTTATAGAGGTTTTTGAGTTTGTTCACGTTACAGAGTAGTCAATGTAAACAAAAGCCTGTTTACGTTAAGCAGTATTCACGTTATCGTGAGTGCACTGTATTTTGAAAAAGTTTTCAGAACAACTTATCAGTTATTTTCATAGCTGGATACAAAAAATAAATGTAATTTCTTGAGCAATTGTGTATGTCGTTTTTTTCGAAATAGATTATCGAAAAAACACCACTATAATTAAACAATGTACGTACTGTAAGAGGAAAATAAATACTTAATAAATAAAACAGTGCTATGAAAAAAAATTAAATTAAATAAAATAAAAACAAGAAAAATTATTAAGCAGAGATAATAGAAATCTTTAAAATTATAAACATGTCTGAAAATACCGCACAGTATTTTTCTGAGTATCAAAAAAAAGTACGAACATACCAACTTTGCCATCACTGTCTTATACTACATACTGGAGAAAACATAGTCTAGTTTTTCTTGGTATGCGTTTGACGGGCGTCTTGGTGAGAATTAATAAAATTATTATTTTCAAACAAAGTTTTCATTTCAAATTCTGTACAAAATAATCGATCAGTTAAATTTTGTCGCTTTCAGTGTAAAGAACAAATTTATTTCTTTTCCATATTTTGGCATTTTGTCGTGTTTCTTCCTTTTTTAGTGATATTATAAAGTGTTTTAAATACAAAAAAAAAATAAATAAATTTATAGTATATATAAATACAGAAATATATAACTAGACAGTTTTAATAAAAAAAAAATAAAAAAATTGTGTTTAAACAAATTTGTTTATACGAGTAATAATAATAGTAGAGAAAGAAGTACATTCGTGTATAATTACATATAAGGTACATATGAACATACATATGTATACCCACTTTATAAGTGTACTTTTATAAAAAAAAAATAGAATTAAAGACAAAAACAACAAGAACAACAAAAGGTTGGTTTTGCATTCCAATAAAAATATTTTGATTATTTTTTAATATTTTAAATACTCGTATTATCGAATAAGTTGGTTTTTATTTAATCAGATGTTGTTTTAGAATTTAAATTATGCGTAATGAAAGATTATTTAGGAATTGTTTTTTAGAAAAACAAAAATATATTCAACATCTGTATGTACCTGTATGTACTTATTTATTATTATTTTTGTTTTTTTTTTTTTTTTTTTTTTTTTTTGTTTTTAATTAATCAACTACCACATATGTATGTATGTATTTATTTATAAGGGTCAGTCAATTAAATTGCTTAACTGTAAATATTATTTTATATGAAAGTATGTATACATATGTACATATGAGAGTAAAATATAAACTTTGTATGGCAGTTTTGAGTGTGTGTGTACGTTTTAAAGCCCTACTTTTTCTATTTGATTTGCTAGACAATTATTATGCAATGAACGAATAAGAAGAAATTTGAATTGAATAACTTTTCAAAAAAATTTTTGTATGTGTTTGGTAAATTTTTTTTTTTTTTTGGTGAATGAGGGACATGTGTAATTATTTTATTTGAAACCGTTTAAGAAATTTAAATAATAAAATAATTCATTTAAACATATTTCTTAACGGATGTTAATTCTCTTAAAGAATACCAGTTTTAGGATCTTAAGACTGTAAATAGATTTATTAAAATAATTTTGTTGACTTTGTCCTTTTTATTTTTGCAAATTTAGCCTTGTCAGAGGACTCAATTTAGATCGGAAGTGATTTCATTTCCGAAAATTTATTTTTTAGAAAATTAAATATTTCTTGCAAACGAAATCACCTGAAATGATCAAGCTTGTATTTATGTACAAGGTGGTGGTTTCATTCCTCAAAATGTGAATTTTTGAAATTTAGTTCTGTGACATTACTGATTATAACAAACTGATTGAGCTTAAAGTATTAGCCAAATGTACACACATACATATGTATAAAAATTAAATATTCTAATTTAAATTTTTAATAATTTTTATAAATTGTTCTCTTTTTTAAAAATATTTCTTTGTTAGTCAACAACTAGAGTTTATGACTATTTTTATTGTTCCATATTATTAGCGAAATAATAAGTGATAGTGAATTAAGCAGTGTTGTGGAAATGATAAGACTTTTGACATTTTGCGGGAGATAATTTTATTTAGATTTTTAAATTGTTTAAAAAATATTTCAATGTATGTACCTACACATGCACACACATATATACATGCATCTGCAAGGCGTGTCAAAGAAGGTGGTGTTGCCACTACTACAACTAAATTTTTAATAAAAACAACAATGATTGTTATTGTATTTTAATAGAATACTAACAAGATATTTACACTGGGAAAACTGTTTCATTATTAAAATTAAAATCTAAACAACTACTTGGAACATCAAATTCTTTTCTGTTGCTTGTATTAATAATGTATACTAAATTCAATGATAGTCGCCGTGTTTAGTGTGCTGACTTCGGGTTCAAACCCCAGCTCTAACATCTTGAAAAAAAAAAATATGAAAAAAATATTACTTTCGGCGACTACCTCCTAGCAGTCTTCTGGCAAAAGCTCTGAGAGTAACTGATTTCCATGAACAAGCTTCTCAAGTCTGTCGTTTGGAGTCGACTTTAAACTGTAGATTCCGGTACTCATTCATAAAAATTAACACAAACAACATGGGCACTACGAGAAGCTAGGCCGTAACCCTAAAGCAGGGTTGTAATGGCCAATTATGTATGTATACTCGTATATGTACTAATTTCAATGATAGCAACTACTTAAAAATAAAAATAGAACAATGCACTGCATTAGTAAAAGTCGTTCCCTGAGTGCTGTCCTGAGTAATAATAAAAAATTGGAGATAAAAATTTCTTCGGGAGTAAAAATCAAAAATTATTGCAATAAACGTTTGTAGTTGGAGTTTCTTAAAATTAATTTTTAATTCTGGTTTTTCGACCTTTATTATTTAATGTAATGAAATTCTCAAGCTCAAGGTCTTTTTTTAAATAAAAACTTTTATTTAATTATCAATATTTCGCTACTCCTGCGTGTAGCGTCTTCAGGATTTATATATTTATAAATTATTTTCAAATTTTAAATACAGAAAATGTGTATTTATAAATTCAAAAAAAATTTTGTTTTTTTTTTAATTTGTTTTAATAAAGCGTTTTCAATTGCCGCCATAATTAAATACGAGTAGTTTTTTTTAACTAAAATTTTATTATCTTAACTGGCTTCCAATCATTTGGTTTCTGTGTGTTCATATGTGTATAAAAAATGTTTTTAATTCAATTTCAAATTATTTTATTTGTTTACTCTCAGATTACAGATTTAGGTGTAATCTGTTTTTACACGGTTATCGAAAATATGCCTGTGCTGTACATCGTTTGAAAATTGCTAATTTTACATTTTTTTTTATATATAAAATTTTTCTAAAATCCATAATTATTGACTTTAACAGAAATACATTAGTATTTCTATATACAAATTAGCAATTAAAAAAAAAACAGTAGTTAGAAAAACCGTTGGTGATGTCACCTTGTTAAATAAATTTGGCCTAGTATTGTAGTATTCAAATGATGTTTTTTTTCAAATTTTTGTTTGTGCAAATTTTTTATAAAAAATAGAAAACAAAAAATTTTAATAAACATAAACAAATAAGTGTGTAATTTTTATAAATACCCTACAGTGAGTATAATTAGTTACAATGTTTTCTTTTAATTAAAATTCAGTTCATTTTTAGCATTTGGAAAGAAATTTTTGGTAGATGACTCACTTTAAAGTAAATATTCGATTAATATAATGGTTATGTTTGGACACATCTATTACTCTTTCTGTTAATAGCCTTATCATAGAACTAAATTTCGAAAATTGAATTTCAGTTTGAATTTCTTTCAAACGAAATAACTGAATTTTCGGAATTAAAATCAATTTTGAAGATACATATTACAAAATGATAACGTGAAGATCAGTTCAGCCGCTTAGCTGTATATGGACTTTAAATAAAAATTCAAAACACATACTCATTTTAATATTGTATGTATAAGATTTCGTCAAAATGCATGTTGTTGTTTAATTCTTGTAGAAATGGAAATATTTTATACAAATAAATATTTCTCGATTTTATTATTTCATTCAGCCCGAGTTTATTAATAATTTTTATTAGAATAGTGATCTTAAAAGCCGACCATATCATACAAATTAATTGCATAGATAAGCAATCAAATACAGCTATTGATCACTTGGCTATTGGCTAATTCGTTATGCAAATAAATGAAAGATAACACGTAACACACGATCAATAACCACAACGTATTTTGACTGTATTTTTATTATTGTACTCCTATTATGAGATATGCATGTATTGTATTTTAGTCCAATATATAGAGAACATACGATCAGCTGACTAGTTCTTTGGACAACAACAGATTTTATAATTATTTTCTTTTTTTTGTATTAGAATTAGAAGAAAACAAAATATGTACCGAATAAGTGTATCAAATACTTATACAGGTACATTTTAAATCAATTTCAAGTGATTTGACAATTTGTTTAAACGACGAGTTTATTAAAAATCGTTATATTATGAATTAATTTCTAACGAACTATGTATATAAGTATGTATTCACGTATGTACATAGGTACATACATATTAATTTTATTAGTTAGAAAAATAAAATATTGTGTTTGTGTTTTTTTTTTTTTTAGTTTTCCATTCAATAAAGCAATATGAGTCCACCAGCTTTACTCAGCAAAGATTTGCCAGATATTGAGGTAAGCACTTGACAATAAAAATATTTAAAACAAAAGCCTGTAATTTACAAAATTTCAAAATTTATTTCAGAATCTTTTAAGACTTAATCCTAGAGTAAAAACAAAATGCTCTGTAGTACCCACTACTGAAACTAAACTCAATAAGAAGCATTGGAAACGTAATCCAGATCGTAGCTGTGCTGTAAGTAACGGTAATTACAGGCATAGTAAAAAGTATATGGTACAAATGTTTTTATAAGGATTACTCTACACAGCTACATATTTCAAGAAAATTATAGTTATTTGATGGCATCTATTACAAATTAAAATAATTTTTTGTATATAGTAAGCTAGCCAATTTCTATTACATTTTTAGCCTATTTTCAAGGCGTATCCTATAAGGTGATGTTAATTGTACAACAACTAAAATTTTTTCAAATACAAAAGGCTTTGATTTTTTACAATTTGTAGTTGCTATGCCAAAAAATTTACTGCAAAAAAAAACCGAATATGGTTGAGGGTTGTAGGTTGTATAATACTTAGAGGATGATTTTTGAGAAATATTAAAATAACAAAAAATATTAAATATGGAATGTATTGGTTATGGAGAAAGGCAGGTCTCTATGGCCATTTCGTCTCTGTTCAAGACACTCGTCAGAAGACGTGCTTATCACAATTAGCATATTTAATATTGAATGTACTTATATTTGTCTATATGGCGAAAAATACTTTTGTTTTTTAATAATAAAAAAACTAATTTTGGTTTCGTCAGAAACGTTTTAAGTAGATCAAGGTTAAAGTATATAAAGCATTTTTTATATATGTATATAACTCTGATAAGATTGCCGTAGCTGGAGTTGAAAACAAATGTTCAGTTGAGCTAGTGTGCTATTCCTTCACGGACATCATTTTCTCCTTTGATCAACAAAATACTCATAGCAGAAAAATATAAAATTCATTATAGAATTTAATTTTGATCTAATTAAAGCCTTTCTGATGAAACAAAAATTAATTAAAAAAATTGATCCCACTTCCTGGGGCTCGAACTTCGGGCCTCCAGCAAAGAAAATTAATATTAATATAAATTTGTAGAATATGGCACGGCATCTGTTCATAGACAGAATTAAAGTAGACTTTTATAAAACTCCCATTCACAAACAACTTAAAGTACATATGTATTTGGTGTTAAAGTCGATTCCATAGTTAAAACCAAGGCGAATTCAAAATAAGGTGCGGTTAGTCAATGAGCTGTTTCGTCGTGGAAGCTGTTAAGAAGTATTTCATTACTGTGTTTGTTGTAAAACTGCCCACGGCTTATAATCAATTTGTTTTGGTTAAAACCAGTCGTATATTTTAAACGTACTATAGCTGTTTGAAAAATTCTTATTTCGGCTGATCTAGTCCAAAGTGGGAATAATTAAAGTGGGGATAGGTTCCGATTTTTCAATTTTGAATATGAAAGATAGATAGGAGGATAAATGATTTTTTTCAGTGTTACTTGTTGCATTGTCCCTTAATTTTTAAGCGAAACCGCATTAACTACGTAGCCTATGGCACTTTTATGTTAAATCCAAGTGAGACAATAAGCGGAGCCGTCATCACTTACTCCTACTATGTATTCCTTACAACAGCTGGGTAGTTTTTTAATAAACTTGTATGTATATATGTATGTATGTATGTTTGTACATATAAATTATGATTAAAACTTACCATTTCCAGTTTTTACATTATTTTATTTTGTTTTATTATTTGTTATTTATTTATTTTTCGAAAAAAAAAGGAAAAATAACGCTCAATATTACAACTTCTTGTTTGCTTCATGTTTTCTAATTACGGATATTATTTGTTTACAAGAAATGTAAACAAAATGACAAAAGCCTTTCAAGGTTGCCAGTTCATAATACTTGTTTAGATATCGTAATATGTATGTATAAGGAAACGTTTAGTAAAGTTGCTATCATATGGAGTACTTATATTTTACATATGTACTGTCACTTTCAATACATATATTTAATTGTACTTTTACATACTATTCATAATTTTTGTTATTACACCTGCATATGTTTTTTTGTATGGCATAACCTACAAATCAATTCAATAACTTGAAATATTGTTTCTTTTGGCCAATCTAAATGCAATAGATATTATTTAGTTTATTAAAAATCGAAAAATACTTTTTCAAGTTCATTATCTATTCTCTTTAATTTTTGTGCACAAATTATTTCATTCCAACAAACAAAACAGATTTAAAAAATATAAGAGGCCCCCTCCCCCCCAAGAAATCCATCTTCAAGAAACCGCTCCCTGACATTTACAATCAATTCCACCAGAAACCAATGATTAGGAGTAAAGCGCCACCTTCTGGGAAGATTACAGCTAAGACGCTTACCATTCACATTCAACATCAACCGATAGATGAGGCAATTGCTAATTGATCATTCAAGGATGAAGGTATAACACTGGTCCTTGACAACAACTTATCTCATCAACAAAAAAGGCGCATAATATACAAATATCAATAACAATGCACTGCATGAGTAGGGGTTTACCCCTGAGTTTTGGTCCTAAAAAAGAAAAATCTACATACATACACGTTCAATGTTCCATATGTATAATTCGATGTGTACAATTTGTACAGATGGAAAATTTACAGTACGTATGTACATATAAAATACATGTCTTCTTCTAGCAGTTTAAATAAGAATTGACACAGCTTTAAAGCCATCTTAATTTAGAGTATACTTTTACTTTGATATAACTTTGTACCATATAATTATTTTCTTGCCTGTAACCCGTAATTTTTTGGATGCCATATAAAACATATTTTTTTAATACTTATTGT
The DNA here is from genome assembly GCA_963576795.1 of Metopia argyrocephala. Classification (NCBI taxonomy): domain Eukaryota; kingdom Metazoa; phylum Arthropoda; class Insecta; order Diptera; family Sarcophagidae; genus Metopia; species Metopia argyrocephala. The sequence goes on from OY756208.1 coordinate 3,843,426, forward strand.
TATATATATATATATATATTTTTTTTTCAATTTTAAAAGAAAATTCTAAAAAGACATCGTACAAGTAATAATATTTCGAATTTATAAATAATATTTAGGCTGGTCCCAAACTTGTTAACAATTTTGAAGACATCAAGCATACAACTTTATCTGAAAGAGCTGCTTTGAAGGAGGCTGCCAGATGTTTAAAATGTGCTGATGCTCCTTGTCAAAAATCTTGTCCCACACAGTTGGATATCAAAAGCTTTATAACGAGCATAGCTAATAAGAATTATTATGGAGCTGCTAAGGCAATATTTTCTGACAATCCCTTGGGTTTAACATGTGGTATGGTGTGCCCTACCAGTGATTTATGTGTGGGCGGTTGTAATTTACAAGCATCCGAGGAGGGACCCATTAACATTGGAGGTCTGCAACAATATGCAACCGATGTATTTAAGCAAATGGGTGTCAAGCAAATAGTTCCGCCTGGTGTGGCGATTCCCAAACAATTCGAAAAGAAAATTGCTTTATTGGGTGGTGGTCCAGCATCTTTGTCTTGTGCTACATTCTTGGGTCGTTTGGGCTATAAGAATATTACCATCTATGAGAAACGCTCATATTTGGGTGGTCTAAGTTCAGCGGAAATACCCCAATATCGTTTGCCTATTGATGTAGTCAACTTTGAAATTCAGCTCGTTAAGGATTTGGGTGTAGAAATTAAAACCAATAGAGCTTTATCTACCAAGGATATAACTGTTAAGGTAAGTCCTAAATATAAAGTACTCTAACAGTGCAAATTAAAATAGAGCGTCTTGCATAATTTAAGTGTGTTATCATACCCAAACAGCGCGTCTTCAATGCTTTACCATTGGCGAATTCGTTTTGAACAGTGCGCTAAGCAGAGAAGTTTATTGAAAAACTGCTGCCATTATTGTGTTTTTATAGAAGAGAATTTCTCATTGTTAAATAGTAATGAAACTTTAGCTACTTTTAAGCCAATTTAGAGATTTGAGCTCCACAACTTAACGCTTGACGTTTTATAACAATAAATTTTCTTTTCTACATTCCATATTTATTTAGGATCTTCTTTCCACGGATCATGTGGTATTCTTGGGTATTGGTTTGCCGGAGCCAAAATTAAATCCCGTCTTTAATGGTTTGAATGAATCAATGGGTTTTTATACTTCTAAAAGTTTTCTACCTAAAGTAGCAGATGGTTCCAAGCCTGGTTTATGTGCCTGTAAGGCTAACCAAACTTTACCTCAATTATATGGCAATGTGATTGTTTTAGGAGCTGGAGATACAGCTTTTGATTGCGCTACCTCAGCTTTAAGATGCGGCGCTAAACGTGTTTTCGTGGTATTTCGTAAAGGTTCTTCTGGTATACGTGCCGTTCCTGAAGAGGTTGAATTGGCTCGTGAAGAAAAATGCGAATTTTTACCTTATTTATCGCCCCGTAAAGTATTGGTTAAGGATAATAAGATCTGTGGCATGGAATTCTGTCGCACTGAACAAGATGAAAATGATCAGTGGTTGGAAGATGAAGAACAGATTACCAAATTAAAGGCTAACTTTGTTATATCCGCTTTTGGCTCGGGTCTTTACGATTCGGAAATTATTGACGCCATGGCTCCTGTTGAGTTGGACAAATGGAATCTGCCAAAATTGAATTCTAAGACTTTACAAACTACAGTGCCGAATGTATTCTGTGGTGGGGATTTAGCTGGTACTGCTGATACTACCGTGGAATCGGTAAACGATGGTAAAATTGCTGCCTGGAGTATTCATTGCCATTTGGAGGGTTTACCACTAGATACCGCAGCTGATCTGCCTTTATTCTATACCGATATTGATAATGTGGATATATCAGTTGAAATGTGTGGCATTAAGTTTGAAAATCCCTTTGGTTTGGCTTCAGCACCACCTACAACTAGTGCTGCTATGATTAGAAGGGCTTTTGAACAGGGTTGGGGTTTTGTGGTAACTAAGACTTTTGGTTTAGACAAAGATCTAGTAACAAATGTTTCCCCACGCATTGTTAGAGGCACTACTTCGGGCTACAACTATGGACCGCAGCAGGGTTCTTTTCTAAATATCGAATTGATATCAGAAAAGAAAGCTGAGTATTGGTTTCGCTCTATAGCTGAATTAAAACGAGATTTTCCCACAAAAATTGTTATAGCCAGTATTATGTGCCAATATAATGAAGCTGATTGGACAGAATTGGCAGTTGGAGCTGAAGCTTGTGGCGCCGATGCTTTAGAGCTAAACTTGTCATGTCCCCATGGCATGGGTGAATCTGGTATGGGTTTAGCTTGCGGTCAAGATCCGATATTGGTTGAAAACATAGCCAAGTGGGTACGCAAAGCTGTGAAAATTCCTTTCTTTGTTAAACTAACCCCAAATATTACTGATATTGTGGGCATAGCTATGGCCGCTAAAAGAGGCAACGCTGATGGCGTCTCTGCTATTAATACAGTTCAAGGTTTAATGAGTCTTAAAGCTGATGCCACACCTTGGCCAGCTATAGGAGCTGAAAAGAAGACTACTTATGGCGGTGTATCAGGCAATGCTACACGTCCCATGGCTTTAAGAGCTATATCTTCCATAGCTAATAAACTGCCAGGCTTCCCCATTTTGGGTATTGGTGGTATTGATTCAGGTGAAGTGGCATTACAGTTTTTGCAAGCTGGTGCTACTGTTTTACAAGTTTGTTCCTCCATACAAAATCAGGACTTTACCTTAATTGAGGACTACTGCACCAGTCTAAAGACTTTATTGTATCTTAAAGCGAATCCACCACCATATAATGCAGCATTCTGGGATGGACAATCGCCACCAACACCCAAACATCAAAAGGGTAAACCTGTGGTGCATTTAACCGGTGAAGGCAATAGGGTAAGTTCGAAAAAATACAAAATGGTTTTTATAATCTTAATTAAAATACTTTTAATAGACTCTAGGATTCTTCGGTCCATATTTGAAAGAAAGAGAAGAAAAACTGTCAAAAATACGCGAAGAAAAAGGTCCAATCTGGAAAATTGATAACGATGATTCAGATATGAATCTTTCAAATGGCATTAATGCAACAAAACCAGCACCCAAAATAAAGGATGTTATAGGACGAGCATTACCTCATATTGGCACTTATAAGAATTTGGATAATAAACAACAAAAAGTGGCCTTAATTGATGATGTAAGTCCAACAATTTGTTTCCTTCTCTCTAGAAGACTGTTTATATATTTTTTTTTAATTCCAGGATTTATGCATTAATTGCGGTAAATGTTATATGACATGTGCCGATTCTGGTTATCAAGCAATTGAATTCGATCCAGTTACTCATATACCTCACATTACTGAAGATTGTACCGGCTGCACTCTGTGTGTATCGGTATGTCCAATTATTGACTGTATTAGTATGGTGCCTAAATCAATACCTCACGTGATCAAACGTGGTCTGGGTGAAGAAAAGCAAATCTATACTCATGCTTTAAGTCCCATGCAATAAGGAAACAAAAACATTCATACAAAATCAACACCAACAAACATCAAAATGATATCATTACAACCTATCTAATATTTGTACTTTAGAGTAGTGGCAACATACATAATTAATTAAAAAAGTCGATTTCAAATAAATGTTAATAAAATTTGCAATAAACTGTTTGAACTAATTAAATTTTTATTGATAAAATCAATTTATTTTAGACTTTGTAGCATTAATTAAAAATTTACGAAAATTGCTGTACTTAAATAAATTTGGTTGGTTTGTGTCTTAACTAATCATTCAGACAAAATATGTATACAGAAAATTGTAAAAACTGTGTGGCCAACTTTAGCCATAAAACCAAAAAATTTCGCAATTTGTCTTTTTCTTTTGCGAAAATGTACATATATAATTTTAAATATTATTCGCATTAGTATTGTTGATTGACCGACTTGTATCCAGTTCTAGAAAATTGCGATTGACGCATTTCCAAATAATTCCACCATTTTGTGGCACCTATTGCTTGCTGAAGGAGGGGGAACTACGTTCTACTGTCCGACTGTCCTGAATAAAGACTGCAATTTCAAACTCTTTTAAAAAGTTAGGAAATTCACCTACGAAAACCCTTTATGTAGTTCTCAACTGGCTTGGCTCTAGATTACTTGCTAGAAAGCAGGCCAAACTTGTCTCAATAAGGCTTTATGTTGTCACGAACGTACATTAGACCCTCGTAAAATGCGTCCATTCTGGCTTAAAATATCCCGTTCTAAATGAGATAGACTATACCTCATCTGTATAGGGGATTTCATATAGTAATCCTGGGGGGTTACTTTGTATTCCGATTTGAATAGAAAATGCTTTCGAAAGAAATTTCCCATTCGAAAAATCAATTAGAATGAATACAAAAATTTTTTCGAAAATTCGTAAATTTTTACGAATTTGTAAGATTTTTGCGATATCTGAGTAGGAGTCTATCAGTCCTATTTTAAATAAAAATTCACCGCGAGTTTTTTCCCCTCTTCTATTTTTACAATTGAATTTATATAGGATAAATGGGAGAGAGAATTCTGATAATATACACATGTTATGATAACAAAGTGGCGGTTGAATCCCTTTCAAGCTTAAAGATTAACTCTAAACTGGTTAATGTGTGTCGCAGCGCAGTTTCATTGATATCTTTTCGCACAACTTTATTATTGACGTAGAATAAAGACAACATATACATAATTTTAAGGTTATGAATACAATAATAATAATAATTAATTCTTTATTGATAATAATGATATACCTTTTTTTTTATTATTTAGTTTCACATATAATTAATTTATAATTCATTTTATTGTTTGCTTCCTTTTACTAATGTTAATAAAATTATAAAAAAATTAAATTATCGGGTATGTGCTGTAAAACGAAATCGAATGAAATTCAAATCGAGTGTTTTTTCAAAGACGAATAAAATTTAATCCCACCAATTAGTTTAAAATTTTGATAAGCTAAGAAATAATTTTACTGGAAGTAAAATAAGTTAATTAATCAAAAAATATTTCAAAACATTATATTTCAAAATATATCAATTTGAAACTTCACGCGATTTCAATTTCAGGCGATTTCGTTTAAGAGAGCACATACCAGTCAGTATAAAATGAGAAAATTAAAACAAAAACTAAAAATGAGTACAAATGACGGCATTCGATATCGAACGAAATTTCAAAGTAGATTTTGTTTAAAATTGTATAAAAATAAGTATTTTTTCGATAGTTTTTAGAAAAATATTTTCAACATTTTTAGCACAAATTTGCTTACAAATTTTATAAAAATAAAATAATTAGAAACAGTTTTACAAGGAAGGAAAAAAAGTGTATTAATAAAGGTTTATTTATATTGCTAAATACATAACAAATGTGAATAATATTAATAATTAAAAATAAAATGTTTTATAATGATTTCAAATAGATGTGCAATTTATAATAAAAGGAAGGAATTAAACTTAAAATGAGATTTTATGTATTTTAGAGAATATTACCTTAAAAACTAATGATGCAATTGCTTTTTATTTAATAAATAAAATTATATTGAATTTTTATTTCATTTTAAATATTCAATTATTTAATGCTCTTTTATTCATTATTAATAAGTAGGAATAAGGTTCTTTCTTTTTTCTCTTTAAAAAAAAGAATATTTTTATTTCATTTAAGAAAAAATATGTATAGGTCTTCTTAAATCTTTCTTTCTTTCTTTCTTTCTTTTACTTGTATAAAGTGCTTGTGTATATATGTATGTATTTATGTATGTATATAGTACTATAGCAATATAAAAATTGTATAATTATTTTCATTTAAAAAGGATATGCTAAAAAGCGTTAAAAATAATTAAAATTTTAGTTTCTAAAAGAAGAAAAAAATAAAAAAACCCTAAAAGTTTACTTATAATTAGATTAGAATTTCACTCACTGCTTGAATATAATTTATTAAGTTATTATTATAATTAAGCAACGGAAGGAATCGCTAATTATTGGCATTTACTTCATTATATATGTATGTAATTTTTCATTTAATGCTTAATATCAATTTTTTTTTATATTGTATAAAATTACAAAATGTTTCTTGTGCGTGTTCTATTTAAAACAGATTTCATTTTAAATGTGTATTTACGATATTATATTTTATTTTATGGTTTTTTTAATATTTTTCAGCAAAAACTTCCGCATTTTTATTTCTATGGTATAAAAAATATTTTCTTTTTGTTTTTTTCAATAGAAAATTGTAAAAAAAATTTCAAATTGTTTTCTTCATGATTGATTTGTTTTAAATGGAATATATGTATGTATGTATGTTTGCATGTAATTACATATACATTGAATATGTATATATAATATTATTTCTTAATATAGAGTTCTATTTTTACTTTTACAAAACTCTTAAATGAATAAATAATTAAAAAAAAAAAATAAAAATAAAATTGCAAGTTTTCCATACAGCACAGGAATATATGTATTTAAAACTCCCATTGTGTTGCCGCATCAGTACCATCATCCAATAGTTTAAAAGCACCATTTTTGGTGGCACCCAAATATTTACCATTTTGGGATCTACAATTATATATACAAAATTAGATTTAACAAATATTTGTTATGCTTTTACTACTTGCCTAATACAAATTCTGGTAGGTTCACGCAATTCCAAATAGAAGCCATCAGCAGGAGCATCAGAATCTACAGAAATGCCCTCACCATCTATGCGCCAATATTTACCACTGTGCCCTTTAAAATAAACCAAACCTTTTTGGGCTTTTTCCACTAATATGGTTTCATAAGTAGCTTTATTGCATTCTAATTTGGTATTTCCTGGCTGACGATAGCCCACAAATCCCTGTTCACATTTAAGTACCAATATGGGTCTAAAAATTTTATGAAATCAATTGGGTATGCATTACACTTTATTCGTTAAAGGGGTAATAAAACAAACCTATTAATTAAATAGAAGTAGAATTTTGTTATATCTTCTATAGATTCAGAGGTGGCAAATAGATGACCCGAACGTTTAGTGGCCAAAAATTTGCCATTATTAGCACGGAAGGATAAAGAGCCATCACCATGCCATATCAATTCAAATAAAGCATCAGCACAACGCCTATTACCGGTAGCCTGTATACCGCCACCAGCCGATAGACTCCAATAACGATCTTGAGTAGTACGTAAAGCCCAACGATGAGCTGACCAATCGAATTCCAATTGGAATGTTTCGTTTTCACCAATCTCATCTTGATTGGCAGTAACATCGACACCCTGTTTTACCGAAACATAACGTAGATTCATGGCCGCTATGAATGAGGCCTGAGGCAAAGAGTCCTCCAAAGAGAACAATTCATCACGTGTAACAGTAGAAGAACGTGATTTAAGCACAGCCTTAGAGCCAATTGGAGACAGATATTGTCCTTGTCTGAAAAATGAAACGCCCAAAAATCAATTGACATTTGACAATTGACTCAATTTTATAGCAAATACCTGTCTCTTAAAGCCAAATGTCCACCATGATATTCTGCACTAAAAAGACAATCCTCATTGCATTGAGTTTGCAATTTACCATTGGCATTTAAGTATCTATTAAATAAAAACAGTATTATTATTATTATTGTACATACATTATTTATTATCGAAACTATTTCTTCACTTACTTATTATTACAGGTATGCAAAGCATAGCGACCACCTTCCTCTTGACGGAATTCCAGTGTAAAAAGTGTATCCTCACCCCAGGGTATATTGGCATCAACATGAATCTCATCTTGCGACTCTGAAAGATGAGCAAAACGTTTACGTCCTATGGAACGTAAATTAACTTGTGGCCGGGCAGCCAAATGTACTGTCCAAAATTCACCCGAACTGGGTGTTTTCGCAGTGCAAACTAATTTATCTGGTGTACCGCCTAGGAAATAACCACGTGACTCATTTTTCAAAGCCCAACGACCAGTGCCATCTTCAGCAATACTTATTTGAAATCTACTACCAGCATCGCGTTCATCACTTTCACATAAAACATTACCGAATGTATCTACCGATAGATATTTATTTAGATGAGATCTTAAATAAATGATGCCTGAAAATAAAAAAGATCAACTTAAAAACATTAAACAATTCAAATGATTTGGGGGCTACACAATCAAGAAGAAAATGGCCAATTGCCCTACAAAAGGTTATTATGGTCTTCCTACCCTTAAGCATTTGAATTGTACGTTGACTATGAGTTTAATAACTTCAAGTTACATTCCCACAGTAATTCAGCAATGCTAGTCAAGTAACGAGTTATTCTGTCGTTTATTTTGCCTACATTAACACCAGATAAGTATATGCAGCGATCATCGGAATACGATTTCATTAAGACGTTTTGAGGGAAAGACAAGATAAACATTGTAGAGTATAGGAGGCACGTTCATTTTAATTTTGAAATAGCGCGATCTTTAGCCACTGAACTCAGCAAGTGGTCAGAGAGATATTTGGGAATTGCGTATTTAACATCATTAAACAGGGTAAATTTCAAGATGTTATTTATCAGCACATCGTGTCAAATGCTTTGAATAAAAAAGAGCTAAAACAACTGTGCTCAAGTCTGTTTTTATTCTTACTAAGTGTCAAGTGGCTTCAATAACGATCTTTTCAAATATATAAAATTAAGACCCTTTTTAATTCTTAACAATTTTTTGTTATTTTTACTCTTCATAAAGTAGAGGCTTCCGATGTAATTTTAGTGGCGTAGAATGTTTACGAAAAATTACTCGATATTTCAATAGCTATGCGTAACTTTGCAGTGTGGTCACCGAATAAAAACAAAAATATATAAAAAGTTTGATCTTTATTTCAATAACCAGAATACCGGGAGTACACTAAGAGAAAAACTACGGGCTAAAATTAAGCTGTGCCGGGCTTGTTTTTAGAATTGTGTAATTTTAAAAAATCAAGGCTGCACATCACTAAAATGAAGCTGAAAACTCGAATTTCGAATTTCGAAAAGCATTACAGTAAGAATAAACATTCTTGAAATAAGTCAAAGCATTCTAAAATTAATCCCGACTTATGCTTGAAACAAGTTTGCATAAAGCTTTTTTCAAGAATGTAAAACTCTTTAAATAAGATTTTTATTCTTAAAAGCGGCTTAAGAATTTTCGATCTAAAATTAAGATTTTGCTGCTTGATTTTAGCATTTTCGAGCTTAACAGACTTTTACGACGTTTTCGACTAAATTTAAGCCCGTTCGGCTTGTTTTTTCCCTTAGTACACCAGTACTATACAGTTAGTATTCCTTCCTGTAGCACCATTTACTAGACATTTATTAGTTTCTTCTTCCAAGTACAATAAACAAAAACAAGTTTTGTTTTTCATAAAAACCAAATTAAGAATAACCAACATTTGTCTGATATCCCCAACAATACATTTGAGTCAAGTGTCAATTTTAGCACTTAAATGCTACAATAAGAACAGTAACAATGATATAAATTTCTTTGTTTTTTAATATCAACAACAATTTGCATAATAAATATGAGCAACACAAATATGCAACAGCAGTAATATTGGGGGACCACAGTAGATTATTATTATGAACAAGTCACTGAGTTGATATGAATAAATGCATGGATAGATATTTTATGCGTATTTAAAGATTTAAGTGACGGTAATGCCGGTCAGTTAGTCGGTTAATTCTTCGATACACAGTAGAGCAACTGACACACTTATGCATTTAAATAAAAGACTATTTATTTAGTGTTACACTGCTTTCATTCATCATCTGATGATTGTTGTGACAAAAAATTGAAAATTAAAAGGCAACTAAAATAAATTATGAGACAAGACCTCCTTCACTTTAGCACATGATGCTCAATTGGCAAAATTTTATGTGTTACAATCAATTATCTTAAAAGTTTGGTTTCATTGTGTCCAATGCAAAATGGGGCTAAAAATCAAAACCCATAACAATAAATGGTAAACATACTATGTATGTACATTTTGCATTTGCAACAGAAATATTGATTTAAAAAAGGGTAACTTTTATGTCACATTTATTAATTGATTAATTAAAATCTTAATAATTTATTTGTTTTTAATTTAAATATTCGCAGTATGAGAATAATCTTTATTAAGTCAATAATTTGTTAGAAACATGGGAAAGAAAAGAATGGTTTTAATTTATTTAAAATGAACAAACAAAAAATATTCATTAACCTTAACCAGTGTTCGAAAATAAACTGTACATTATTATATGTACGGTTCACAAATCGAAGAACGGTATTTATTTTTTAGTGTTTGTGTGTTTCTACACAACCAGAATAAGTCGTTCTGTTTTTTGTTTTAAAACAGTACAGTTTTAGTGTTTGTATACATTTTGGTTTAGTGATCTTGGGTTATTTTTCCCCAAATTTCAAAATATTTTCTTTTTTTGCATTTTTTATCAATCAGTTTAAAATAAAAAAAATTGAAAAAAGTTACAACAAAAAAATATTTTTCCTTTGTTTTTTTTTTCTATAGGTTAAGAACAGTATATTCGTTATGTAGAAAATTCAAAAATATTATAATGTTTTTTGTTTGCTTTGAATTACCTACACGAACACTTTTAGTGTTTCTGTACTTAATATTCTACAGTACAGAACACTAAAGTACGTTTTATAACTTAACTAAAAATATAAAATAATGGTAAAATTTAAATCCGTTCGATTCATATGTTTACTGCAGGTCAGAAATCTTTTCAATTATTTTCAGAAAGAAAAGTGTCTATTCGTCACAATTGTCGAAAAAAAACCAAAACCAAGACAAAAAAATTTAAAGCGGCTTAAAACTTTGATGATTTCATACTGAATAGCGAAACAGGAAAACCGTAAAAAGTAAATAAATGTTGTTAACCAGATGTGCCAATAAATCCAATGTAAAAAAAAACCTTTAATAAAACATAGATATAATTGGTAGTTATGTATAGGGATGCAATAATTAATAATTGGTCATTACAACCCTTTTTCAGAGTTACGGCCTAGCGTCTCGCAATACCCGTATTATGTGCGTCATTTTTTATCTATGAGTACCGGCACCTTACGTTTAAAGTCGAATCTAAACGACAGACTTGAGAAGCTAATCTCAAAGCTTTTGCGCCAGAAGACTGCTGCTAAAATGGTAGTCGCCTAAAGAAATATATTTCATATTTAGGTTTAAACCCAAAGCACTCATCTAATAAGCTAACCACCTGCTAGACTACGACGACCACAAGGCTTTACTGTTTTTCGAATTAATTGTGGTTGCAGACAATCTGATTATTCAAACGTTTTTTGTCTGTTGACGAACCAATGTCGTTTTATCCAAAGTATCAAACTTCATGTTAAAAATCATGAAATCTGCAGAAGAAATGAAACTACAACTGATTGTTTTTCTACAGAATAGCCATCTTAATAAAACGCACCTTATCGCAAATAATATTTTTTTTTTGTTTGTTTAATAATAAGTTCTGAAAATTAGATTGATCGCCCAATTAACCACAACCTTTAGAGCACAAATACAAGATCAAGGTATACTCATTAAATATTACCGTATTTGGAAACAGCATACTAAACCAAAATCACGTTACAACTTTATCATGGAGTCAATAATAATATGGAGTTTAATAGGACTTGTTGAATTTGTTTTGTTTTTGTTTTTTTTTACTTACAATTGTCGAAATAGAAAATACTTTTAATTTATCTAAATACAATATAATTTGAATATAATCTTTATACTTATAATATTATATTTAAAAACTACTTTTCATCCCTTTATTAATTCCATACTATTTTCCAATGAGAATTATGAACGTTTTTCAAACCGACACCACTATTATACGCAAAAAAAAATATAAAAAAATTATTTTGAAAATAATACATACATAGCATATACTTTTTAATTTTTTAATAAAGAAATATCAAAAAAAGCATAATAAGTATAGAATAAAAAACTATTTAAAATATCCATAATAAGCACAACCATGTATGTACATTGTATGTATGTATGTATGCATGTATAATATAATTTACAAACAAAATAATTATTTGTTAATTTATTTAAGAAAGAAAGAGTAACATTAACATGAGATTGTTTTGAGGTTTTTTTTTTATTGTTAAAATAATTGTAAACTGTGTGCTATTTTCCACAACAAAATTCTAAAGAAAATTAGAATATTTTTTTTTTTTTTAATTAAAAATTCATAGAAATTAATGATCTTTGTTAAAATTTGCTGAGTGTATTTTTCTGTTTTTTATTTTTAATTCCCACGAAATCTTCAGTATCAAACAAAATTAAGCATTTACACAAACAAATTAGAAAAAAAAACTAATTTATAAATTTAATTTTACAAAATTTCAAACGAACTGATACAGTTTCATCTTTCATTTTATTTAATATTATTTTGTTGTTTATTATTAAAATTTATTTTCCTGTAAACTTTTATTTTAAAATGTTTAAGAGATAATTTTTGTAAATTTTATTTTCTCTAATTGTATTACAAAAAAAAAAAACTAAAAGACTATAAATTTGAATAACAATGACCAATTTTTATCAATTTAGCGTTTTATTTTGTTTCTTTTGTTTCCTTTTTAAACATAAACAATTTTTGTGAAAGATAAATGGTGAATTATAAGTTTAATGACCGCCTTGACTTTTAAGAAAAACAACACAAAAATGAAAGTGCATTCAAATTTTAAGTTTAAGAGTAAATTTTTTTAGGTTTAGTCAGCATAAATGATCATTATGTCTCAATACATAATGGTTCAAAATTAAGGGTCCAGTTCACATGATGAAAGAATTTTATAAGAATTTAGGGAATTTATGAAATCATTGTTGAGCGGGAAGATGGAAGATGAAAACATCAATATATAACAGTAAAATGTTGATAACAATTTAAACAAATTTATATACATGCATATGTATGTATGTATGTATCAATACCCTGCAGTGCGCTGGACCGGTCCCAAATTGGTACTTTCACCTATCATTAAGGGACACTGTTAGTCTTTTTACCGGTAAAACGACCGGAGATTTTAACATGTGGTAGTCGTAGAAACAGTTAATTGACCCCCCTATAGATAACTATGGGACAGTCTGTTTACCGGTGCCACAGTATCAATCCCGTGGTTGATGCCGTCGTACCAGTTAATTCTTCTGAGTACAGGCATAACTTCAAATTAACACCTCTTCGATAACATAGGGATAGAAAAGTGTGAATTGAAACCTCTTCGATAACATAGGGACAGAAAAGTGTGAATTGACACTTATTCGATAACAAAGGGACAGAAAAGTGTGAATTGACATCGTGAAAGACAACTTTGAGTCAGAAAAATAACCGAAAAATGGGTCAATTGACAGAATAAAACTGCAGGGTAATTACATTGTATTCGAGATGACTTTGGGCAGGTTCGGACTAATGAGAATAAAAACAATCGTAATTTACACTCTCAAATTGCCAAAATCCAAAAGGCATCCCGAATACAAAAAACCACAATTTAAAGTAAAAAGTTTTCCATAATGTTAACTTATTACCTTTATACTTATTTTAGATATTTCTACCTCGCTAAATAAATTTGCAACACTGCCGACAATAAAACGTAAGAAAAATTTATGTTTTGATAAAAATAGTGAAAAGTGTTATTATAATTAAAAACGAAAAGTTGTTAAAGTTGTATTAAGTATCAGAGTTGGGTTTTATGCATTAGATTTAATTTTCCACTAAATTTAGTGGTAGTGGAAAAAATAGTGCATTATCGCCTATAATATTTAGTGGTAGTGGAAATTTAGTGCATTAAATAAAACCATTTTAGTGGTAGTGGAAATTTAATGCATTAAAAAAAACAAATTTAGTGGTAGTGGAAATTTATTGCATTAAATAAAAAAAATTTAGTGGTAGTGGAAATTTATTGCATTAAATAAAAAAAATTAGTGGTAGTGGAAATTTATTGCATTAAAAAAAACAAATTTAGTGGTAGTGGAAATTTATTGCATTAAATAAAAAAAATTTAGTGGTAGTGGAAATTTAATGCATTAAAAAAAAACAAATTTAGTGGTAGTGGAAATTTATTGCATTAAATAAAGAAAATTTAGTGGTAGTGGAAATTTATTGCATTAAAAAAAACAAATTTAGTGGTAGTGGAAATTTATTGCATTAAAAAAAACAAATTTAGTGGTAATGGAAATCTAGTGCATTAAATAAAATAAATTTAGTGGTAGTGGAAATTTAGTGCATTAAATAAAATAAATTTAGTGGTAGTGGAAATTTAGTGCATTGAATAAAACAAATTTAGTGGTAGTGCAAATTTAGTGCACTAAATGAATCGATTTTAGTGGTAATGGAAATTTAGTGCACTACTTCTGAATGATTAGCGGCTGGCAATATTAGCAGTCCGAGCCATTAAAATCTTACCTATGGTGAACTGAATAATATATTACATTTGAAAGTACTAAAATTCGTATTAAAACAATAACAACAATTATTTACTTTATACAGGCGGACTCAGTAAATTAAGAAAATAACATTCACAACAATTTATTTTGACATTGACTTAAGCTATGTATGCATATAATAATATTATATCCATATATGAAGGTATATTAAAACGATAGTGGAACTGAGGTAGTGGAACTAAATTTCCATTCCACTATAGTGCCAATGGAGTTATATTCCATTACCACTAATTATTCAAAATTAGTGCACTAAATTTCCACTACCACTAAAATCAATATATTTAATGCAATAAATTTCCATTGCCACTAAAATTTTTATATTTAATGCAATAAATTTCCACTACCACTAAATTTATTTTATTTAATGCACTAAATTTCCACTACCACTAAATTTGTTTTTTTTAATGCAATAAATTTCCACTACCACTAATTTTTTTTATTTAATGCAATAAATTTCCACTACCACTAAATTTTTTTTATTTAATGCAATAAATTTCCACTACCACTAAATTTGTTTTTTTTAATGCATTAAATTTCCACTACCACTAAATTTTTTTTATTTAATGCAATAAATTTCCACTACCACTAAATTTATTTTATTTAATGCACTAAATTTCCACTACCACTAAATTTGTTTTTTTTAATGCAATAAATTTCCACTACCACTAAAATGGTTTTATTTAGTGGTTAACTATTTCTATCTGCATTTAGTGGTGGCTGCAATATTGCTGCATTAATACTAAGTGGTTTAGTGGTAGTGGAAACGATAATGCATTATAAATTCAATGCAATAAACCCAACTCTGTTAAGTATCCATTATTTCTACGATTATTGTTTTCAAAGCCTTGTTGCCTAGAGACAAAGTATTTTCTTCATATAATAGTATATATAACTAGTATATACTATATAACTAGTATTTCATTATTAAGCGAGAGTACTAAGATTTTCAAAAATATTACGTTTATTTTCACTTTACAATTACTTTCTCAAAATTTGTGGTTTTCATGTAAATAAAAAACAGCTGATCATTGTATTCTTGTCCGAAGTCATTCAGAAAAAAATTTTACTCTCTCTTAGCTCTCTCACACAATTTTTGTTATCTCGAACGTATTTCAGACTACTTTGGGTAAGTTTGGGCTACTTCGTTATTCATATTGAACACAACTGTTATTTTATAATAATTTTTTCAAGGAATAACGATCAGTCGATAGATACAAAATTTAGCACGTATTTAGAACTGCTGTCAACTTATACTTTTGAAGTTCTTTCACTGTGGGAACTATTCAATTCTATTCTACCCATGATATGTATATACCAGGGCGGCGGTCTCATCAAAAAATAATTCTAACTCCGACTACAATAGCTGAAATTTTTAAAGTCCCACTCCAATTCTCATCCCGATTTCGATGCTAAACAATGTTTATAATAAACAAAATACTATAATACCGGAAACTTAAAGTAAGAAATGGTAAATATAAAGTAAAATAAATGACTTGATTGATGCTCTCAAATCGGATCTGATTATTCTGAGTACATAAAATAATTGCTCTAGGGAGATTTAAATCGAGTACTAGTTATGCTAATGCAATTTTGACCCTAGTTTGGAGCAAAAAATAAAATTCCAAAATGATCCTTGGTTACACACTTTTATATCACTTTATTTTGGTACCTAAAAAACAAACTGCCATAAAAAAAAATGAATAGCAAACTACCTGTTCATATTGAACGTAAAATATTACGTCGCCAAACTAGAAGAATTTTTATTTTGGAAAATAATTAAAGTAGAAGTGCCAGCTAACACAATATGTGTAATATGTGTTTACAAAATTAAATTACTTAACCCCTTAACCCGTTAATATAGTATACAGATGTATTTTTAAAATTCTCTTAAAGTGTAACCAAAAATAGTTTTTGGCGTCTACAGAAATTTTGAAAATTTTGAGTTAATACTCTCTTGTTGATCAAGTGTGATGTTTAGAATTCTAATTACAAACTACGAAATCTCTTTGACGCAAAAAATGTAAATTTTTCTTTAGTTAGCGCATTTAAACTACATGATTATTTACACAAAAAAAAAACAACTTTGTTTAGCTGTTTTAGATTTATAAAATTTCAAAGGTTAAAATGTCAACTCAACTGGCAGATTTCTTTTTCTTTCATGCCAAAGGAAGCAAAACATGATAATTTAAACGCAAGTCGTATTAACGGTGATTGGAGAAAAACACGCGCAATACATGCCTTCCGTTAGTTGGAAAATTTCTTGAAAAGATTACAATCAACAACAACAGAATCTGTGACCAGTAGGTTAGTTGGTTAAGCCAGTTTATTTATTTACAAACGTTAAATAAAGTAAATATGTCGTCCTGTTCGATTCTTTGATTTTAATAAAAAATTGCGAGGAAAAAAAAGTAAAATGAAATGAAAAATTCACGTTGCAAAGATTTATTTTCTAGGTATTGTTGTTGTTGTCATGTTGCATCTTAGCATTATTGCAGCATGGTACAATAGAATATAAATTGATCTTTTGCATGTTGCATAACAAAATGAAAAAAAAGAACGAAAAACTAAGAAAAGTGTCAAGAAAGAAGAAGGAAGAAGAAGGAAATTGAAAATTAATAGTTTGGAAAAACGGTAACAAATGCAATATGTAGAGAATGATTGGAAAAGAAAAGCTTAAAAATAATATTTATGAACTGGAGCCATTTTTCATCTACATGCACTACATACGCTCTTATACATTTCTTTTTATCTTTCTCTTGTTGGTTTTTTGTTTGTCTAAAAGCGACAACAAAAACTAAATGTTTTATCATAAATCATCATGTTCAATGTCTGTCTATATATTCGTCCGTCTGTTGTATAGAACAGCATTGAATGCTAAGCAATGTAAAGTAATATAAGTATAATAAATTCAGTTTAAAATAAAAATTTATAACCGTTTTCAATGTAGACAATCCAATAGATTGTACTGTCAATACAAAATGAAATGATTTTTGTAAAATACTTACTTTCACCAGTATTGGATGGTTCTAGTGTCCATAACTGTTTCTTTTTTAAACTGGCACCATTGGCATTCAATTTGTAGCCAAATGTCTCAGCTGTCATATAACGATGTTGACCATTGATAAGACCAATGGTCCACCAACCCTTTTGTTGGTTCTGTGATATAATATCGCCATTTGTATGATTCAACTCATAGCTCTGGCCGTTCATGGTGTTGTTGATGGAGTTGATAATCGGTGTGGGAGCAATGGTGACGATTTAATAAAAACACGAAATATACACAACAAGAAGCTACTGTTGATAAGAATTTTTCTTATTTTTTTTTCTTTATTTTTTTTTTCTGTTTATTTCCTGTTTAGCTTGAAACTGTAAACTGTCTAGTGATAATCCGTTTACGAAGTTATGACTTTAAATCTTTAAACTGTAATGGAAAATAAAGATAAAGAGAAAAAATAATTATTTAATGACAGTATTGAAATCGTATGTGTTTCTATATTTTTAAAAATATAAATAATGCTTTATGTCAAAAAAATAGGGTGTTTAAAAATATTGCATACATGTATGTACTTATACATATGTACTCATGTACTTATGTATGTATACGAGTATAGTCCTTAATATTGAGTAATTTTCAATACTTTTACAGAAGTTTTTTTTTCATATTTGGTTATAACTACTACTAGCCTAAACCGGCGTGCTTCGCTACAAAAGTTATTCAGACCAAATTTGTAAACTGCAGCTGTAAGAGATCTCAAGATATATATATAGAAGCCAATAGTTAGTTTGTGTGGAAGGTACCAAGTCTACTTGTCCGCTCTTTACCTATTGACCACGCCTATATGTCCAATTCCGCCCACTTTCTGATTGATAATAAATAATAAAGTAAAGTCGTTCAGATAAAATTTAGAAACCTTTACTTTAACCGTTTTCAAGATATACAAAAATTACTTTTTCTTTTGTATGGAAGATACCACGCCCAGGTCCATTTTTGGAAAAAAACACTTATTGTACTTAATTCCAAATTTCAACAAAATCGGTACAATCGTTAATGCATGATTAACCGACAATGAGATTTATATATTTTTCCAAAATTCCACCATACAATTACTAGGATCAGTAAGTGCTATTGAAACTCCACAATAGTGCTGGCCATATTGCTGGTATTTTCGAACACATTTTAAGCAAATACATATGTTGATAATAAAATACTGATTGTAATACAGTTGAACCTCGGTTATCCTAACCTTTATTAACCGGCGTAAAGTTTATCCTTTTAATCGTGCTTTAAATAGACAACTTTCAAATTTCAATTTTCAAATCTGCCAGTACAAGAATCGGGGGTTTAAATCCCGTAAAAACAATTGAGCCAAGAAATTATTTCTAATTTACATGGAATGGATGGGATGGAATACAACTCTCATGTATGGGCCGGTGCTTCCAAATCTATTTTGGGGCTTCTCGACCGCGTACAGGAAAGGGCGAAGGTGCTTATCGGCGACGGTAGGGTATCCAACTCTATCGATTCGTTGGAGCATCGGCGCAATGTGGCGTGCGTTTCATTGTTCTATCGATACTACCATGGGAGGTGCTCTGATGAGATAGGGGAACTGATTCCGCGTGGTCGCATATTCCTGCGGACTACACGTACCTCTCTCAGAGCGCACCCATTTGTGGTTGATTGTTCAGCGAATCGCACAATGCATTATAGAGAGAATTCGTTCTTTAGCTCGTTTGTGGAACAATCTTCCGGCGAAAGTTTTTCCTGCCAATTACAATATCAGTAGGTTTAAATCAAATGTCCACAAACACTACTCCCTCTTTCCCCCTTCCCACAACATATTTTCCTAGACCAGCACAATGTATTGCATGAGTAGGGGCCGTCCCCTGAGTGCTGGCCTTAAAAATAAAAAAAATAAAAAAAAAAAAAAAAAAAACATTCTAAAAATTAATATAATACTATTAAAATAAAGGTATCTTGGCTAAAGATATCAAATGAGCGAACAAGTGTCATATGCAAATAAAACTGATAAAAGATCGTAAAATTGTAAAAAAATTACCAAATTCTACTTACAACAATTTTGGATTCAAACCCCAGCTCTGACATTTTTTTTAATGTAAAGAATTATTCAGGCTCAAGGTCTATTTTTAAATAAAATTTTTTTATTTAATTATCGATATAAATAAATAATTCCAGAATTAAAAATATTTTTTTTTTGTTAAGACCAATACTCAGGGGTAAACGCCTAATATATGCTGTGCATTGTATTGGAATGTTTGTGGAAAGGACAGTATATTATGACAACAAAACATATGTATATTTTGTTTTTCTTATATTATTAAGCGCCTTAAGAATGAGACAAATTGGTGTGAATTGATCATTCAAAGGCCATTGTTATACCTTTACCCTTGAATGATCAACAGCAATTGCCCCATCGCTACAATTTGATTGCGGTGAGTGCCTTCGCTAAGCAGGTTTTTAGCTGATATCTGCTACTTCCCAATAGGTAGCGCTTTTCTCCCTATAATTCGTTTTTCATTGTCAAAGGTTAAGGTCGAATAGAGTGAAATGTCAAGGAGCGGTTACTTTGTAGATGGACTTCTTGGAGGTGGGACCTCTTATTTTTATTAAATTATAATTTTGAAAAAACCGCAAACTAACTTTTTCATTTTTCACTTTTGCTGGAATTCGAACCTGCGACGTTTGAGTTTTTGTGCGAGCGCACTAACCACTATACCACGCACTTCCTTAAAAAAAAATAATAATAAAAATTTCAAATAATAAACACAATTGCAGAACAATGACTTTTCTTTCAACCAAATTCTAATACGTTACGCATGTAGCCAACAAAAGGTGTGTCTAAAAGTTAATCAAATCGTCAATTAGACAGACTTTTTTTCATTTAGAAGAAGAAAAAAGAAAATTGTCTACGTAACGAATAAAGATTACTTTAATATGCATCTCTAAAGAATAATAAATCATAAACAATTTTTGAGATTTACGAAAATATGAAAAGAAGAAGAATTGACTTGTCTTGTTGCCTTTTTCTTATGAAAATGCAAAAAGTCTAAAAAAAGATACCAATTTTACCAGTACTAAGAGTATTATAGTGGAGAGGATTTTAGCAATAGATTTATAATGAATGATTTGTTTCTTTTGAACTTTGAGTCAGTCTCGTATAGTTTCACTGCTGTTAACAAAGTAAAGAAGTCTTAACTTTTTTGTATGAACTAGACAGTTTTTTCTTTTTTTGTTCAAAAATTCGAGTGCACTAGTATAAAAGATTAAGAATACCAAAAGTGAAAAAAAAAATTGTTTGCCAGTATTTTAGCATATTTTGTGCACTGTTGTTATTACAATAGTTTGGGCGTTGTTTTCATTGTAGGCAAAACTATACACATTTACTAGATATTTTAAAGCGAATTAAGTTTTAGCAACTGTAAGAAAACCTCTATCTCTAAAACATTTTTATACTTTAAATTTATTACTAAACATACAATACGAGTGTAATTAATTCTAGAGTGCATAGATATTTTTTTTTAATATAAATTTTAAGAAACATTTTTTTAACCAAATTTAAAAGATTTTTAAACTTGGCTGATAATAGTTTAGTTTAAATATTAAGTAATATCGAATTTCAAGAATTTAAAATCAAACTGCTATATTCAGAGAAATTTGTCAGAAAAAAAACATCTATAAAAGTATTTTTTTATGAAAATAGCAGTCAGATTTTAATTAAAATTTTACAAATCTATGTATATAAATAAAAATCAATGTTTTTCGTTGGTCATCGCATCAGTTGAGTACGGCTGGACCGATTTTTACTATTTTTTCTTTCTAATGATCGTCGTGATTCAACATAGGTTTTTACGGAAAGATAATTTTGCCCCGCCCACTTTTTTGTATTTACCTAAAATCAGAAAACTTCTCTGTGAATATTGTTTTTTGTAAAGTTACGGAATTGAGCTTGAATGACTTCATGGACAAGGCAAATTATCAGTCAGGGAGTTGGCGAATTTGGACAAGTAGGCATGACACCTCCCATACAAGTTAAAAATTGATTTCTTTATAAAAACATATCATTAGAAGTGTTGAAGCTAAAGTTTCTGAATTTATTGTTATTGATTCATAGTCATTAAAAATTATCAGTAGAAAAAGGGCGGACAAGTAGCCGTGGTAGCTTCCAGACAAGCTAACTAGTTCAGTATATCTTGGAACCAGTAACAGTTAAATTTTTTGAATTTGGTCTGAATTACTCCGTAGTCACTAAAAATCATCAGCCAATAAATGTGGACAAATAATAGTGGAAGGTGTAGCGAAGCACGCCGGGTTTAAGCTAGTACAGAAAATAAATAAATATTTGATTAAAAATGTTGGAATTTCTTAAGAGCATTAAAAATTTTTTAAAAACTTATTCATTGTTCAACAAAGTTAGTTAAAAGAAGAAGAAGAAAAAAACACTAACAAATTTCGGAAGTTATTGTATGTTTATTAAGGGCTTATTTAGCATTTATTTCATAGAAAAATGTAAAATAAATCGTTTTTGTATTTCGATTCGATTTAAAAATCTTACAAATTCGTTAAAGTTTAGGAATTTTCGAAAAAAAATTTTTTTCATTATTATTGTTTTTTCGCATGGGAAATTTCTTTGAAAAGCATTTTTAATTCAAATTAAAATACCGGCGAAACTCCCAGCCTTATGTGTAAGAGTGCGAGCTTCCAGCATATTGTTCGAAAAAGACTTCTTAATACAAACATTTTTGTTTTTCGATTTTTATTTGCGATTTGATTAAGATTGTAATGCATTAAAGGGAAGATAAGCCGGGTCGTCCACAATTCATTGGGAATTAAGCATTCAAAAGGTAAATACTTTGACAATTGATAGTTTCTTTTAGAAATTATATTAAATCTTTAACTTTGGACTACAAAAGCCAACAAACAACGAAGATATGTTCCTTAATAGAAAAAGATATCGTAGCCTTAACTTAAGCTTATATTTTACTCTATTTTATTTGTGACAAAAGAAATAAATATTCTTTTCGACGGTAGCAAACCTAACGAATGATTTTGCGAAAGTAAACACTCGATTGTGTACTCGTTTTCGTATGCTATCATTTGAAAATTCTGCAATACTTGTACGATACCGAACGTCATATTCTGAAAACAGAAAATTACGAAAATTTTTACTCGATCCCGAATAATTTTTAATTTATATTGAAGCTATCATATTATGCCGGTATTCATAAAAAATAAAATTGGTTTATAGAATACTTATTTGACATATTTCTATGAAGTAATTGTCAAAAAAGCAATTAATAAGTATGTTTTATTTTTTATGAATACTGTCATTAATCTTTACAAATAATCGAATAATTAAAAACAAACGAGTACTTATTGTTTTGATCACATGTGTAAATTTGGTGAATTTTTTGTTTTGTTTTCTATATTATAGGATGTCCGTCTATTAAAGCAGTCAGCCTGCCTATTTATGACGTTGAGTCTTAAACTAAAAATGGTAAGAAAATGATAAAAAAATAACTTAAAACTGTTTTTGTATATTTTTATGTACTTTTTATACATTTCTAGTTTTTCTATTTTGTTGTTTTATTAATCATTTATTTACGAGTCTTGTGATAAATTGGACGAGGATTGAGTGTATGGATTTGCATACTAATTAAAATGACTAAAGAAGACAATTATTATTGTCATACATATACATATCTTTAAACTCCCTAATGGCAACTAAAACAAAAAAAAAAAGGAGAGAAGAAATAAAAGAAACGAAATTGAAAATGTTACATGCCTGCATACGTAAAAAACAAGCAGTTTGGCTTCTTTATACGTAATTCATTGAAGTTTTTATAGAAGTCATTAACCAGGCTAAGAATACAAATATGTATGTATATGAACTATACTACAAACAAACAATTCGTTTTATTTTTGCCTTTGTAGAGGGTGTTGGTATTGGTAAATGTACAGTGCATGTAAATATATGTGCAAATATATGCATTTGTAATGCCAGTATAGTATGTGTGTTTAAGCCAAACAAAGGATTGGGCGTTGTCTGTTGACTGTATTCATAAAATACTTAAATTTATTTAGTCAGTCAGTTTTTTTTTTTTTCTTGCATAAAATATAATAAAAAGTAAAAGTTTTAGCAATTTTAAAGCTAACAAATCTTAAATTTTTATTATAAATTTTTTTATAATTAATTTTAAAATTTTATTATAATACATACTTTTTTTTCTTCTTCAAACCATTTAATATGATTAGAGTTACAGTCGCTACCAAAGTCTTATACAGTTTTAATGAGTTTTTTTATTATTTTAAAAATAAAACTTTTTTATTCACTTAAAATAAATGAAATAAAAATAAATTTTCTTTTAATTGCAATTGTTGTTTACAGTTCAAGTTGCATTTCAATAAAAAAAATGTAGAAGAAAGTCTTTTTTTTCTATTTTATTTTTACTGTTAACTAAATTAAAAAGGTTTTTTTCTTCTAGTCAGCCAGTTATTACTTTTTAATTGGCTTGTTAGTCAGTCAGCCACCAGCAAGCAATCAGCATTTGATTTTAAATTTTTATTACTGATGCTGCTGGTGCAATTAGTTGTTTTCAAAAAATTTATAAACCGTAAAATTCATTTTATTAATTTATTTTAAACAGTTAAATAAAATGCAACGATTTTAATTGTTTTAAGAAAGAAACACAAAACAAAAATTGGAGCAGTTAAAAAAAAACGAAACAAATCTACGAAGTTTAAATGTAAATGCTTATTTTTGATTAACGTAACTGAAGTAGGAGATGTTTAATATACCAGAGCAGTACGAAATATTCTTAGTTGGATACTTAGATCTGATAACCCATTCCTATAACAAGAGGTGTTTAAGAAAGGTGCTTCAGAGATTTTTTATAATGAAAAAATTACACATTCATCGTCTGATTAAAGATTTGCATAAGAAAGGTTTATCGGGACAAGAAATTTATAATGGTATAGTAATTTTTTTAGGTGGAAGTATAAGCATTGAAAATGAACCACGAAGTGAGCGTCTAAAAACTGCAAAAATGCTAGAAATCATAACTAAACTGCATAACATGGTATTAGAGGATCAAATAGTGAACGTGTCTGAAACGCCGTAGGCATCTTAAATAATCGCATACATTATATTTTACCTCAAGAATTACAAATTAAAAGATTTCTGTAACATTGTGTGGCGCATTGGTTAGCAATTAACCTATAATATATTGAAAATAAATTTTTAGGCTTATTTGGACCGATTTAATCGATATAAAATCGATTTTAGAAGTGCAGCAAAAAAGGAAAAATCTGTTCATTTGGCTGGTAAAGTCATGTCAATGGTTTTTTTGGGTTTACAAAGGTATATTATTGATCGAATATACTCAAAAACGTAAAAAAATCTCCTTAAGACCTTTTTTTAATACACCTATTTGCTATGTTTACTTTTCAAACTTTTAATAAAAAGGCAAGTCAATAGTAAGACATAATAGGCCTATGTCTCGGGAACTAAGCCCCACCGCCCAATAATTCCTATGCTATTAATTTTAGAATGATCGGATTATTCATGAGCCACTAAATGGACGCATTTGCTTGTGACTTAGGGCAGTATAATTGTTCCAATGTTGGATTTATTGAACTACAGTTTATTATATATCTAGAGCAATATATATCTATATAAAGTATATTACGACATGAACAAGTTCAAACCAAATGTTAAAAACACTACTCCCTTTTTCCTTCTCCTAACAATATATTTTCCTAACACTAAAACAATACACTGCATGAGTAGTGGTCATCCTCTGATTATTGCTCACGTGAGAAAAAAAAACTACTTTATAAACCGCCATGTCGCCAAATTAAAGTCTAGGACACCAAAGAAGTTTTAAAATCGACACGTTGGTTGATAAATCGAGTGATCTAAGAACTCTGATCAACATTTTCTGTGTCTTGATTCGTTAAACAGTTTAATATTCTCAGCTGTCGATATCGACAGTTGTCATGCAGTTAAAAGAACATCCATTGTTTAGAACGAATAATAATATTTTTAAATACTTAATTGGGGTATTCGCAAGGTATATGTATATATATATATGTATATTACCCGAACGTTGTTATCTTTATGACAATAAGGTATAATACCGCAAAAACCTTAATTCAAAATTTTCTTAAATTTATATATATTTTTTAAATAGACCCCCATAAATTATTGCAAAATAAAATATTAATCATTGTTAAGTTGTTGCAGTATTTGGCATTATAAACAATATCTACGTTGAATATTTAAAAACATCATACTACCATCATAGGCTTAATTTTAAATTCAACGAACAATTATGTTTTCTTCGTCTTCTTTGTTTTAATTGAAACTTCATCAATTTCGATAAGCAAGTGCAGCATTTAACCTCTATATTATAAGTCAGTTGTCAGACATTAAATTTCAGTTACAAACATTAACAACACCACAGGTTTTTTCAAATTGTGTTACATTTTTCTATGACACCAGATCTTGATGTCTTAGAAAACCTGTTTGTGATGAAATGTTTTTAGCGGCTAACACTTTTGACAGCTATAAAATTGCTTTTCAATTCATTTATTTGCTTTTTTTAATGCGAAAAAACGCGTTTTTTACTACTGCTATGAGTATTTTATTGATGGCGTTCAATTGTTTAGCGGAAAAAGCAAGTTTTTAAAATGTATTGTATTTAATTATCTTAATTAACATGTCATCAAATATTTATTTTGATTCAGCATTTTGTAATTTCCAACAGCATTTCTTTCTAACAAAAATTATTGGCAATTAATAACAGACAATAATTTGTTAAGAAAGAAGAAGAAAAAATTTTGTTTTAAACTGTAATAAACAACATAAAAATTTATACATATACTTCATTTACACGAAAAGTGTTCCCTATAAATTTTAAATTCTTTATTTCTATTTTGAATTAATCGCCACTTTCTATATCATTCACTCCAGTGTGTGATGGATTGTAATAATTTTCGTATATAGGCTCTTAATCTGTTCATATCTGTTTGTCCTGTCCTATAAAAATTGATAACCAAATTTATAATATTCAAGAATGGCCTGATTTGTTGAGTTAATTTAAGAAAATATTTAATTTGTAGCTCTTGGGTGTTCTGTTCGCTACTTATTTGTTTTTTTATCAAAACTATTTTTAGATGTACAGATGTATTGTTGTATATTCATATATTTGTGTATGTAACACGAAAAAGAAAACTCCGTTTAACTGAACTTCTACTACATATTTTACTCTTTGCAATTTGACTTTTATGGCCCCACTTAAAACATCTCATTAAAACATTGTTTGCAAGCAACAATAAAAGAAAAATACTTCGCAAAACCGCAATTTTTTGCATTGTCTTAATGGTTGTCTATCAAATAGACAATAATTTATAAAAATATGGCAAAAAGAAGCTGTAAGAAATTTATTTTTCTTTGTGGCTTTTATTTGCAATTGTAATACGAGTAATTCAGCAACAAAAAAAATTTTTTTAAGTTTACATTTAAACTATAACTCTATTTTTTTATTTAACCGTTTTAAGGCAAATTGAAATTGTTTAAAACGGTTTTGATTATTTATTTACTAATAAAGAGACAGTCAAATTTTTGATTTTTCTCAAACATTTAAATTAATTTAATTGGTGAATAATGCATAGATAAATTGTTTGGTGCCAAAAAAAGGTATCAGAAATAGAAACTGGACATCAACATTTTAAAATTTCTTTTAACAACTGCACATTTTTGATTTGTCAGTAAGCGACGTAATCAAAGTTTGGTTTTTGTAAGTTGAACTTGTTATTTTTGGAATATTTTAGTTTATTGTCATTGCAACAATAAATAACTTTTAAAAATTGATTGTAGAACTAAATTTTACATATTTAAATAAATACCACTTAAGTGTTTAAATAAATTTTTTTTTAGTTTAGTTTTTTAATGGTCTAGTGGTTAGTGTGTTGGCTTACTAAGACATGAGCCCTGGGTTCGACACCAAGCTCTGACATCTGCAAAAAAAAAGAAATATGAAAAAAATATTTCTTTCGGCGACTATCTTTCAGCAGTCTTCTGGAAAAAGCTCTGGGAGTCGACTTTAAACTGTAGGCCTCGGTAGTCATGGATAAAAATTAACACACACAACATGAGTGCTGCGAGAAGCTAGGCCGTAACCCTGACACAGGGTTGTAATGGCCAATTACTTATGTATGTATGTGTGTAAAACGATCTATTTGTTTAACATTTAATTATATCTACTCTTTCGCAACACTTGTAACTTATATTCATTTAGCGAAGGCTCAGTGTTGTTTTCTCATTCATAGGCCTGTTGATGGCGATGAAGTCCTCTCATTTGTAGTTGTGTGTAATTTAAAAATGAAGGAAGCGGAAGCTTTTGATGTTCTGGGAATGAGAATAAACTGTTCCGTTCGTTGGAATGATCACATGAGTGAACAAAAATATTATTCACAATTTTTTAAGAACATACATATGTACATGCATAACTGGCCCTTTCAACCCTGTGTCAGGATTACGGCCTAGCTTCTCCCAGCACTCATGTTGTGTGTTTCAATTTTTATCCATGAGTACCGGGACCTACAACTGTGTATGTCCGAAAGATATAGTTTTTTCATATTTCTTTTTTCAAGATGTCAGAGCTGAGATTTGAACCCGGCAACACACTAACCACTAGACTACGGCGACGAATAAGAAAAATTGTTTTAAAACCGCAGACATGATTACCAACTAAAAAAGCAATAACTTTCGAAATAAGAGCCTTGCCCCAGACTCTATTAAGTGCCTTGATATCTTCAGCATAATTTTTGCTTCTACCAAATTGATGAATAGATCCACTCTACCTCCCGGAGAGAAATGCTAGCAGACAGTCAGATAGATAGTTGCTCAACAAGTATTTGAACTCTATATACATACCTCACAAGCTGTTTATCATATTCCTTGTTCTCAACGGACAGTATAGTTTACACGTAGAGCAAATTATTTTTCGTTAATTTTTTGAATTCCTACTATACATTATGTAATCAAATTGAAAAACGCTTTGTAGAAGCTCATATGCTTAAAAGCCTAAAAGTGTTCCTCCCTGTGGGCTATTAGCGCATTGATTGCTTCAGTGAGAAGATCATAATTATGCGTGCGTACATGTTTTATATATTAAAAACAAATTATGTTTGAAGTATTTATATTCCATTGTAAATTTACATAAAACATTTGTTTTTTTATGCTCATGATTTTGTTATTTTATTTTAGATAAGAAATTAAAAGATATTTTTCTTGTTCTTAATACTTCTTATTTTAAAATTCAAATATTAAAGATTACGATTTTAAAAGAAGGTTTTCTCTTTTCTTTCGATATTATTTTTTTAAAGAGTCTGCATCGCAAATCTTTATTCAAACCATTTACATCAAGAATGGCTCGACAACAAGCGATACAGTTTCTTTAACAGTTTACATAGCCAATGTTTAATTTTTTTATGTATGTCGTTTATTTAACAACATTTGCCAGCCAGAGGAATAATATATCCTGATAACCCATAAGACAATTTGGCATGAAAAACTATTTTGATTATTTATATTTAAATACACAGAACTTATGAAAAAGAGTTCTCTGACCAGCCAGGTTAATCCCACTCTAATAGAGAAGATGATATCAACAACATGCAAGATGGTTCTGGAAGAAACTGCAATAATAATTCAGTGAAAACCGCAATCTGAAAGGAAAGGAAAAAGGCATGGAGTTTCATAATCTTAATAGCTACTATAACACAGATGGTTTTGTTTGTAAGACGACAACAGTGGCAGTGCTTCTTCATTCTCTTATACCACCTTATTTAATTTTTTGGTATTAAGAGGAATTTCGACTGCACTACTTTTTATATAAAAATGTATTCGTTTTCACTTGCGATTTTAATACTTAAGTATTATTTGTTTGCTTCCTTTGAGTTAATATGTTGTTTTCTTAAAATAAGTTATTTTAAAATTTGTCCGCTTTGTTTTTTTAATAAAATTTCATTTATTTCTTCTACAGTGCTGTATTTTTGGTAATAAAAAGTATATTTTTAGCACAGGAAAAAACAGAGTTGCATTACAAAATTTTGTAGATTTCAACAGGATTTCAACTGAATCTCGAAGACAAGTATATTTTGCTTCTTATTTCATTGAAATCTTGAAAATAAAATAATAAAATATACCAACCTCTTATGAAAGGTTAATAAGTTAAAAAGTGTTGAATAACGATCGTATATAATAAGAATTTTTATGAATATGGCTGTTAATTTGTTGAGCAGTGTTAAGAGACATCATTTAAGAAAGAAAAAAAAAGAGTATTATGTTCTTATGAAATTTAATTTAAATGCCAAGTAGCTTAACTTAAAAATAGTTTGCAGTATTTTCTAATAAGTATTACAAAAACAAACCAATAATAATGCGAGTATTATAAGTATTTGTGTATATTGGGTATACATGTATACATATATAAAGACTTGAATAGTTTAAAGTTTTTTGTTCCTTCTTTTTAACATGAACATTTCTTTTATAGGAAATGTATTTTCTTTCTGCCTTTTTTATTTTTGTTTAGTCATTAAGATCTAGTTTATGTCTAAAAAATTACGTTCAAATTGGTAAAACATAGTTTTAATGTTTTATCAATGAACAGGCAGAAGAGTACGTAGGAGTTAATAAAAGCATACAATAAGCTCTAACGACTTTAAAAATTCACTATAATCAGATTAATTGTCTATTCTTGTTTATGTACATTTAATTTTCTTTTGCTTCTTTTTATTGCAATAGTTTTTAATTAAATTTAATCAACAAAACGGTTTCTTATCTGTCTGTTGACATTGGAAAGGACAAAAATTATGTAAGAAAATCGTAAAAATTTGTTATACGAACTAAAATGAGCTTAAAAATATTTTTGCATTGAATTCCTGGCGCCATAATGCAATAAATTGCCGTTCCCTTTTTTAATTAGAACAGGCACGGTCATTTAAAAACTAACTTTTATATAAAATAGCGTGTTAAGATTGCTTAATCATGTTTGTTTAACAACAGTAGTAGCTTTAATATAAATATCTGGTTTTAGAATTTCATTGAATTCGATTTTCAATTTAATGTTTATACTCGTATGCACATACGTACATATGTATGTATATACAAATATTTTTTTTGTAAACCTTTGTACGATTAAACTAAAAATTACAAGAAATAATAAAGAAGAAGGATTTTATATTCGAAGTTGCCTGTGTATTGGCGAAAAACTGGCTAATGTTTAATCGGATTATTATAATTATAATTCAGTTTAGACCGAGCGCAATTTCGAAATACATACTCGTATATAGTATACTTATACTAATATAAAAGAAATCAACATTTGTATTATTCAATTAAGTCTATTTTTTAACTGATGATTTGTATTGACTGTGAAGTAATTCACAATAAATGCAAAAACTTTAGCTTCAATTGCAATATTTACTTTGTGTCGGATGTACTATGCCCTTTCTTTAAAAGTTTGCACGAACTTTAGAGATTCTTACTGTTTTCAGTATTGACAAATAAAGCCTATAGTTCCTTCCAGAAATACATAGTTTAGGATCAATTTATATATTTATTTATTCATTTATATCAATACATTGGAAGCCTATAAGGCCAATAATAAAGATGTTATAATTTTGGAACAACTTCCACTTCATTTCGCTGGGAAATATCTAAAAAAAAACACAATGTGCTGTACGCTGAAAAGAACGTATCAAATTATTTTAAAATCAACAAAATATTCTAGCGCTCATTTGCTAAAACTTGTCTGCAAAGTAGCAACCACTTCCAACTTAATACTTCAAATATCCTTTCAAGTAAACATGTAAAAGACCAATTACAATACACAACAAAATTCAAATGTTGATTTTATATATTTGCTATACCATCTCTACAATGCACCAAATTAAAGAAAAGAAAAAGAAAAAAAAACTGTATTTGTGTATAAAACAAACAGGACAAACACAGTAAAAAAAATTTTTTTTGAGAAATGAAAACATTTTTTTCCATTTATTTGTAATTGTAAATTGTACGAGATCATCTGACAACCATTAGAAATGCTCTACACTAACAAAAATTATCTACAATTACAAGATATTAGAATTGAAAATAACATACATATTCCGCAATTTCTTGTTTTCTTTTTTAACAATTATTGTCTCTTTTAGATAATGAGACTGACTGTGTTCGGATTTTAGAGGATCTGGTTTGTAGTGGTTGCAGAGAATCATCAAAACAGCCTGGATACTGGATTGAATGTATGAAATTAAAGAAAACAAAACAAAAAAAGCGAATATTTCAGACTACAATTGGTTTGAAATTAATTAAAATAAACACTTAATAAATATCTGCAGAAGTTTAAAATAATGACAAGAAAATCAAATAAATGATAAAAAAAATTTTATGGTTTTATGATTTAATTTGTTCGTGTTGTTTGTTGCACATCAAAATAAATTATCCATTCAACATAAGATCCAGAAGTTGAAGTACGAATAATTAAAATCAATTGACGATTGTTATGATTATGGTGGAGATAATGATAATTTGTCCCCCCCTTTTTAAAGCAATAATAACAACAATTTATTTAAAGCCTTTTGAAATAAAAATTTACACATCTTTTGTAATAAGTATTCGTGAAAATTTCTTTTAGTTATTCGATTATTTTTTTCGCTATTTTCAAGCTTTAATTTTAAATAAAGCTGAATGAGCCCAGTCTTATCTTAAATTGGTGAACAATTTGAGCTGATAGATTTAATATTTTAAATGAATATTGGACAGGTTTTCTAAAAGTTCATCTCTGGGTAAAAAATTTAATACACAATTTATTATGTATGGTACTCGTAATAATATAGTGGGGGCTGTTTTTCTGTATTACAGAAACTATATGCCACATGAAGCAAATACATAAAACATCACGTTACTGAAGTGGAGTAAGCATTCGTCGGATTTAAGCCCCATTAAAATATTTTGTGAACACTCAAATCAAAATGTATTAAAGCATATCTTTTTTTTAATAGCCAACATCTACGGACTGATGTTCAAACAACTTAATATGACATCTCTTCGGTACATATTAACAAACAGGATTCAAAAAGTTAATCAAAATAAAATTGGAAATAAAAATGTAGAACTTTTTTGTTAATTGGAATCGATTTTCTATTTTTTGTGTGTAAACAAATAATTTAAATAGAACATTAAAATATTGCCTTTATCAGGACTAAATCTGCCATCACATGTGCATTAATAATTCTTTTCGATTTTCAAAAGAAATAAGTGATCCAATTGGATTATTACAACAGAACTCTTAAATTCCATTTAATTTAAATTTTATTTGCTTATACACGTGAAAATAAGTATGGCAGATGAAAGATGTTGCAATGAAAACAACATTTTTAAATTCGTTTAAGAGTTTGTCATTGTCTACTGAAGTAGTTACGAGAGTATTTGGCGTTACTACTAGTGCAATTTATGAACGCCATTAATTTTATCTTTAATAATTTTTTTAGATAAAATTAAAAGAAGACAAAGCAGAAAAAGGAATATTTTGTTTTTTTTTTATAATGCCGGTACGACATTAATCTTCATCATAAAAAAAAACTACATGAGATCATTTATTTTATAAACGGTTATTTTATTTGTTATAAAACAGATATTAAAAGGAATTATTTAGAAAGTCGTTATGCGTCCATTGAAAATAATTTTAGTTTCAGCTATTACAGCTATACAATATTAAAAATTTCATTTCCAACTGCTCTTTAGTCTTAACAACATTTTGGTGAAAATAAGCAACACAGTAAAATCTCAAAAGTTAGAACGACTTTGTACACCGGGCAATTCGAATTTCTAAAACGTTTGAATTTCTGGACTTTTTCTTTAAAGAACATTCAAAAATTGTAATAAAACTAGCTATGTAAACACAAAACCATTTTTATTTATTAGCATTTAATTAATTAATTAAATCTTAGCTCTGATATCTTAAAAGAAGAAATTTGAAAAAATTATTTCTTTCGGCGACTACATCTCAGCAGTCTTCTGGCAAAAGCTTTGGGAGTAATTGATTGCCATGAAAAAGCTTTTCAAATCTGTCGTTCAACTTTAAACTGTACTCATGGATAAAAATTCACACCCGCACATGAGTGCTGCGAGAAGCAAGGCCGTAACCCTCACACAGGGTTGTAATAGCCAATTATGTATGTATTTAATTAATTGAACATATTAAATTCATAAAAAAACGTTCAAACAGTTTTTTTAATTATTACGTATTAAATTGGTTTTAAACATAATATCAGTATGAATCAAGTATGAACATTTTAATTTGAACTTCAGTTCTCAACGGACCCAAATTTGTACAAGCATATCAAATTTCACACGCTTTTGACCAACTTGTAAACACCACCAATAAGACGGTGATTTCCCATTTTATTTTAATGAGCGAAAAAAATAATTTGTAGTGAAAATACCAACAAAAAATACACAATATCCAGAAATTACAACGTCAAGTTCTAAATTTAGAGTGTCCAATACTTTGAAAATGGCAGATTCTAATTAACTGAAGTTAACTTTATCTAATTAATTAATTTTTATCTAATTAAAGCGTTTCTGACGAAACAAAAATTAATTAATAAAAAAAATTGACCACTATTCCTGGGGCTCGAACTTCGGGCCTCCAGCACATAAAATTTTTTTATTTGATGTTATGTAAGTTGATAATAATTTAATTCCAATGATTAATGATAGAATGCATATCTTTACATTTCTGCTTCCAAAGTTAATAAAGAAATTATATACAGAGTTTAGTTTAAAACTAAGAAAAAATAAAACTGCATTAAAAAAGAAATATATACATATGTATGTATGTATATACAATATATTACATATGAATATTATTTACGTCTCTTTGACAATAATTGCAGTGAAATTTGTCAACAGTAACAATATATACATCATGTTCAGTCATGAAGCAGACTTTCCAATTTCAAATGTCTCCTATAAAGCTCTGTTTAGTTTTTATAATTTGAAAATCAACTATTAAGAGGTGGTGCACAGTTTCAAATTATTATGTTTTTCAGACAATATTAATATTGTATTGATTGTATATTTTTATTGTTAATATACATATATATGGATATAGTGAATATCTTTGAATTAAATTATAAATAAACTGTTAACTTTAAATATTTATACATTCACAAATTAATATTTTTAAATTATAAATGGAAACCGCCCTTATTTTTGAAAGAAAACCTGTAGCATTAATAATCAGTTCATTTAAAACCACAAATCAATTTATTTGCTAAGAAAATAAAGTAGTTTTTGTTATAAAATCTAATATTTTTTATTTAAAGATATCGAATGTTATTTTAACAGTGGTTTTGTAAAAAGTCAGTCACGTGTACTTTACTTTTTATAGCCATTGTT
The DNA here is from genome assembly GCA_963576795.1 of Metopia argyrocephala. Classification (NCBI taxonomy): domain Eukaryota; kingdom Metazoa; phylum Arthropoda; class Insecta; order Diptera; family Sarcophagidae; genus Metopia; species Metopia argyrocephala. The sequence continues at coordinate 3,878,341 of OY756208.1, forward strand.
ACAGAAATAACAAAAACCCTGCTGAAATATTAGGGCTAACAATTACACAAAATTAGTGCAATTTATATTTCCTAAAAACAAAGCGTATACATATACACCTATCCCTCGTTTTACACGCTAGTCGTTTTGCACGTTTTTCGATCTTACACGGTTTTTTAATTGAAAATTAAAAAAAGCATTATGTTAAGAATGTCTATTTTTGTCTGCAAGCGAATTTATTTCTTCTTAATTATATCTAAATCTAGCAACACTTTGACGTATACCTCTTGTACTCTCATGAACTTATCGAAAAAACACAGAAAATAGGAATTCCTCTTTTAGTGTTCAAAGCAAAATTTTATGTGTCCACATACAGATGAGTTAATTGATTTTTAACAACAAAACGAATATCATTTTTTATAAATTCGTATTAATTTTTACAAATTATTAATTGTTTAATATCGTATCGTATCGTTGTTTTCGTTTTACATGGTTTTTTCATACAAAAAGTATTTTTTCGAGTTAAACGGTTTTATCAGGAACGTATCTACCGTGTAAAACGGGGGATAGGGGTATACATAATTCTGTGCCGATATGAAAGAACACTTTAAGTTAAAATAATAAATTAAATGCTTATTATAATACTTTACATTATAGTTGTACCCTGACTTCTATGAAACTTGAAAAATAAAATATTAATTCGACCCTCTGTCAACTTAAGTTTGTTCATATTCTTCATACTTAAAAAAAACTTTAATTTTGTATTATTTTTCTAACAATTCGACAATTATGGTTTTTCAAATTTAAGTTCCAATTCGATTAGGATAAAAGTCCATAAAAAATAAAAAAAAATTTACTTGATTTTAGGAAATTGCATTGAAAGTTATAAGCTACTGCTCTATATCATCAAAAATAAAATCAATTTTAAAAAAGTACCAATCAAATGAAAATCTTTAAAAATGTTCCTTACTTTACCTGCATTAAAAATAATTCCAATAATCAGTTAAAAGAAAAGATTTATTGAAAAAAAAATACAATTTCCTTATAATATAGTAGTAGAAAATTATACAGAAGAATATCGAACTACACAAAAAAATTTTTAATTTTTTTTAGTTAACTTGGATTAGCCGTTTCTAATTTAATCGAATTTAAGTGTTTTGTTATTTATCTCTCTTCTGAGTGACTTTACAATGAAAACTGTAGTCTGTTAATCATTTATAGATTCCTTTCTTAAGCGGCTTTCATTTATTGAAAGCCAATCTCTGATTGTGTGGTTATCATGAATTTTCGACAGCCAAACGTGGTGGTATGAATCTAAAAAATAGACGATTTTCATGGCTCTCTGATTTTCCTTTTGTGTTTTCCAACAGATAACTTTAGGCCATACAGTTGAGAAATTTACTGCAGTTTTAAACATTAAAAAAAGAAGCAATTTAAAAGGCGTAACTAAGCACGAATTGTTCGTTAATAAAAGCAAAGAAATGAAAAATCAAATTGCAGGTTTTCTTTTTAATATTTGACTATAAAAATTGACTTTCAAAATTAGCTTATCCATGCAAAAACAAAAAATAAATCTTTTAATACAACAAAATCTAGTCTTTACTCTGCCTTAAGGAGCTTAGTGTCATAAATATTAAAACGATTTTTATTTTATTTTTTTCTGAATATCAACTGTATTGTTTTATCACCTGTTTTTTGTTTTTTTTTTCAGCCAACACTTGTTAAAAGTCTATTTAAGTCTTTTAAATGAAATGAAAGCTTAACTTTTCTTTTGCAAATGTTTAACAAAAAATATTGTTTTAGAAATGGTTTCGTTGGATAACATAACAGAAGATTTAATATAATTGTTTTAACGGTTATTAAATATTTCTTTCACATTTCAATTTGGCGTTTTTCTTTTGAAAATTTCTTAGCGTGGTTTTTTGTGGAACTCTGAAACACTTTTTCATTTGTTTGTGTTTGCAATTTTTTTATATTTTTATTAGATTGAACTGAAATTTTTTTCTTAAATTTTTGCAAAATTATGTATGAAAACATTGAAAAAAAAATTATATTATGTCTTTATTATTGATACTGTATTTTCGATGTATTATTGTTTCTTAATAGTAATGAACATAATTGTTGACAAATATTTGAGGTCTTAAATAAATATATGACTCATACATTATATGTATGTATATTGGAACACATTAACCATATAAAATAATATGTTTCATTAACATTTAACTTACATATATAATATAATGAAAAATTAGATTCGAATCATAATATAAATAACTAGCAGTCTTTCAATGTACTCAGAAGTTGTTAAAAAGCGATGTTTTGGAATCTATGCTATGCGTTTTGATCCCCTAAATCTCAAAATTATTTATTATTTATACATTATTATTTATAATGTTTTAAATGTTTATTCAATTGATGGCAATACCAGCATTTTTAACATTTTTCAAAAAAATAAAAATTAAAACATCTTCTATGCATGCATTGTAGTTATCTACTTAAATTTATCAAGAATAAATGATTTCAAGCAGACGACCACTAATTAAAAAGTGTCAACATAAGTAAATAATGCTGAAGATGGGTATTGTGATTGTCATCAGTTTATGAAATCATGATCATCTGCATGCAACTAAAAGAATTTCCCTTTTTTATTATTTTTATGATCTTTCTTTTGATTTTTCAACTTAATAATAGCAGAAAATTGTTTAAACTTGCTGTATTTTCAAAAATGATGGCACACGACTTTAAGACAAGATCTACTGATAAATCAACTGTATTATCAGCATTATTATTATTATTATTATTGTGATGCGTGCCACATGAAAAAAGTGCTCCAGAAGAACCTGTTTTTTTTTTAATATTAAATAATGCAGAGCACACAAAGCAAACAACGGCAACATCATTTCTCACTTTATTATATGAATTTATTAAAAGCAAAAAAAAAAAACAGTAAACGCTCGCCGCCCGTTGCATATCACCTCAACTGTTATTCTATCTAACGAGTTAAGATGAAACAGAAATCTTTCTATTTTATGGAAAATAGATCTTAAGTCTCCTACATCACATACTTAATTTTACATATTATATATGTATGTACGTACAGATGAGTGTGTATGTTGTTTGTGTGATTATCAAATGTGCCACAATTTCAAATATGTATGTATGTACATATGTGCGTCATTGTAAATTTCAATCTTGTCATTAAAGGAATAAAAATACTGCAGTGTTTCAAGTTTTCTTTTTACATTGTTTTCTTTATTCTTATCCAGTTGCAAAATATCATTCAATGTGTCATTTTTATAAGCAATTGCCACAATTGCAACACAAACTACAATGACAACAACTATACAGCAATCAAATCTCATTGAAAGTCATTGATTCTTTTCATTTCATTTTTTTTTTCAAGTTTTTTTGTTTCAATGGTTTTCCAACAGTTTATTTATGTCTTATATACAATTCTTCGAAAAGTCATAAAGGGTGTTCAGCATAAAATTTTAAGGTAGATTTTTTTTATTACCTTTGACAAGTTATTATCTTTCAAACAAAATTTTCTAATGAATTATTTTTGAATGAGAAACAAATTTTAATTAAATATTTCTATATTTTAAGATCAAACTTGAAGCAATAATTAATAATAATTTGAAGGAATAGCTAACGTCGACATAAGTACAAATTAATTTACTATTTTAGGAACTTCAAAAAATTCAAGGTAGAACTAAACTATGAAGTAATATAGTGTACTTATGTGTGATGTCTAATAAGTCTGTTATCAATATGCTAAACTATAGACTGACTGCAAGAAATATTTATACAACAACTTAAGCAAATTTTTCTTTTTTTTACTTAAGCTGTTCTTCCATACCGACACAGAGATTGTGTTGACGCTTTTACCGTTAGATATTTCTAAAATAGAAGCAATACAATACACAAACAATTTGTGATTAATAATGTCAATCATAGTTTTACTAAGAAAAATTATTATGTATTTCGATACTTTTTAAGGTGTCTGACTTTGTGTCATAGTGATTAATCTATTGTGACCTACTTGTTAAATTTGTATTCACCCGTTATAATCGGTTTTGCTTCTGATCTATGAACTGTTGAGATTTATACAGACTTTAGAAAGGCCTTTGAAGAAATTAATTACAGACTTTTATTAATAAAGGATTTTAATAGATCAGGATTCGTAACGGTTATAAATAATTTTAAAAAATAATTCTTTTATTTGGAGAGTTTCTCAAAAAATTAGGCTTAAAAATGTGTTAAAGTGGTTATTTGGTGCTTTGATTAATTTGATTTCAATAATAATATATGTATATTCATAATACATATGTACATACCTACATAACTGGCCTTTACAACCCTGTGTCATTATTACGGCCTAGTTTCTTGCAGCACTCATGTTGTGTGTGTGTGTCAATTTTTATCCATGAGTACCGGGACCTACAATTTAATGTCGACTCCGAACGACAGACTTGAAAAGCTGGTTCATGTTAATTAGTTACTCTCAAAACTTTTGCATGGGTGCTGCGAAAAGCTAGGCCGTAACTCTGAAACAGCGTTTTAATCGCCAATTATGTACGTATGTATGTATGTATGTTTGAATTTGTATAAATTATTTGAGAAACAAAAATTTATTCTAAAAACTTAAAACAAGCTGGTTAAAGATATTGCCAATATTTCAAACTGTTTTCCTCTTATGACCATAACTGACTGATTTTGAACAGATTATTAAGACGGTCACAGTTAAACTTTCTGAACACACATTTTTTGACATTTCGAACACCTAAATCTCGAAGTGAGTTACGGCCTTTACTGAATACTCCTGTTCTAAATTGTCCAACATACATGCATATGTACATTCCACTGTATTGTATTTCTATATACATACATATGTATTATGTATGTATGATTTTGATCTGATTGTATGTCACATAACGCAATCACAAAGCATAGAACACAATAACACTTATCTGGAGAATTAAGTCTAAGAGAAAAAACGAAGATGAATAAAAAAAAAAAATTGAAAATTAGTGGCAATAATCAAGTTTAATGATCACAGCATCTACCAGAGGCATACTGACTCTGCTATTTCATGCAATTTCATTAGATCTTGTTGATCCAGTTTTAATACTTTTTTTTCTGCAACTTCTTCTACCAACATCATTCAATTTCTATTACCAATACAACATTTTATAATTCATTTCTACTTTTCATGCTGCTGTGGCTGACTGTTAAAGAAATTTCCAAATTTATTGCCTTTTTTCAGTCAATCTCTCTGCTCGAATGAATGTTGTTTATGCCATGAAAGTTGTATTACAACACATTAAATGTATATTCGAGCAGTGAGTGTATGGTGTATAATAGCACGCCAGAAGTTTATTTTTAATAGAATTAATATATAAAAAGAAGAAGAGAAATACAATTCTTACTAGAATATACATACATATATATGATATATGATTGCTCTCGTTCATAGAACGAATATAGTTTGTTTTAAATCAATGGCTTTTTGTTACCATTGTTGTACTTTTCTCTTTTTTTTGTATTTCTTAATACAACCGTTAACTTATAGAAATTTTCTAATATTTTAAATCATATTCTAAATTAAATTTAATGTTTATAATCAGGACAACCAAAATTTTGCAAAGGTATGTAATTCTTATTATATGGAAATATTTGGCATGAATCTTTAAAAGTATAAAGTAAAGTTCAGTAAAAGCGATAATAATCGACATAGTGTGTATACCAAAAGCTTCAGGAGTAGCGATATAAATCAATAAATAAATAATTTTTGATAAAGCCTTGAGCTTCAATAATTATTTATATTAATATTTTTAAATTATTTTGCTTTAATTACTTTTTTTTTATTTAAATCCGCTTTTTATTATTGAAGCGCTATTTAATATTCTTTTAATTACATTCCACCATACGTGATCTTTTAAAAGCCTGGTAATAAAAAGCTAAAACTATTTTAGTGCTATCATTTCTATTAAAATTAAAAAAAAACCTGTATCATAAAATAGCATATTGCTCTGTTACACAAGTTTGAATCTGAACTTGTATGTTGCTATTTACAAGACAGTGTTTAACACTAAAATAAATTTTTCTCTAAAATACTGTAATTCTCGTTTGAAGCTTCCTATTTAAAAATAATATTCCTCTTACAGCCCGTAAAACATAAATATAAGTATAAAAACAATCTTTGATTTTGATTGTTACATTTTAAACTCTTTCTGGTGTCATTGAAATTTTAAATTTGATTTTTAATGCAATCAAAAGAATATTTTTTATTGTCTTTTCAGTTTGCGAGAATGTAAATATTTATAATGAACAAATAAAAATGTTCACCGTTTTATGTAAATTATCAAACCGTTAGTTTAACGAACAAACAAATTGTCTTTTCTATACGACCTATATGTATAAAAGAAATTATGGTATTAATTGGTTTCATTCAAACAATAAGAATGTCATTAAAAAATATTTTTTTAAATACATTATTGATAATTGAGTAGAAATAGAAATAGAGAGATGGTTAATCAATTAACTAACTATCTATTATATTGTATCTTTAATGTTATTTTAGATAATGGTTTGTTTGCCTGTTTGTTTGTTTGTTTATGTGTTAGACAGCCATTAAATCATAAACGGTTTCTACTCTACTTTACTGATCTTGAAATGTATGACAGATGTTTTCTAACTCCCCATGAGAAAGTTGTTTATTGTTCAAAAAAAGAAAAAGAAAAAAATTTGATTTCTTCACCTGTTTGTTTGATGACTCTTTGCTGATTTCATTTTCAAGCTTTGTTTAAATTCCATAAAACGGATTACAAATTAACATTTTTACGTCTAAAGATTTACGAATAAAGTACTAGACTTGACAAAAATCACTGGCGATTGGATCAGAAAGAAGCATGCCTTTTCCTAACTCTTAAATTCACAAAGTGAGGATAACAAAAATTTTGTTTTTTTTTTTTTTTTTTTTGGGCTGAAATAGCGTAGATATGTTTAATAAAAAAGAAGAAAAATAAAATATTGTTATAATAATTGTCGGACAAGTATGTATCACTGTTGTTGAAACATTATCCTATCCACTTACAATACTTGTCATTTATTCTATATATATATATAGTTAGGATCATTACCTCCTACATGGAAGAAGTTTTTTATCATTAAGTGGTAGTAGATTAGAAGTATCGAAATATTGAGGAATTGCTAAACTGAATACAACTTTGAAACTTCTCGAAAAAATATCAAATATCATCGCTGATTACCACATACCCATATACATACATATGTATGTAGCTTCTGCAAACCGTGATCAACTACCACTAAACCAGGAACTGACCACTATGATTTATGGTGGCTTTTTAACAAAGCAAATCACCATATTTTCTGATTTACAAATTGTTACCAATGGAGTTCAGTTTAACTGCCTACCATAATAGAATGCAACATGTAAAGACGACATTATGGTCCCTTAGGGTAGTCATATGGATCCATTTTTTTTTTACTTTATTTACAATGATTTTCCTTCCGTTTAATAATACTTATACATCTTTTGTTTGTCAAATACTTGAATATGAATTGATGTGATATTCCTGCTACATCATCCATGTTAACAGCCTTGAATATGTTCAGAAGCAGTTTTTAATACATTGCTTCTTTCGCTTAATCTGTATGTACTAAGACACTTGATCTAATCAAGCTAACTACATTCAAAATTCGTTGGGAAAGGCTGAACAAACACTTATTTCCTTCTTGAATTAATTCGCTATTTAGTTCTGTATTCAGAATACATTTCTTCTAAAATTTAGAACATCTGAAGATGAACCGACAGGTTCGAAATATGTATATAGATCGATAAAATTAAAAAAAAGCAAAGCAAAACAAAAATCGCAGAGGATATTAAATAATATTTAAAATCTTATGCTGTTGTTTAATTAAAATGTTGTTAAATGTTTTTATATACTTACATACAAACATACAATATGATAGAAATTGACAAATTGGATCATATTACTATAAAAGGTTTCAATTAAAATTCCATTTATTACGCATTTGTTGTTCATTAAATTACTTTTGTCAAACGATCGTAAAGTTTTAACCCCTTAAGATACAAATGAAAACAGCATTCATAACACCACTTACAATACAGCTTCCGTATAAATTTATTCATATTGCACTATAAATAAAACGTATAGTTTAGAGAACAAGGAATACAAATATACACATAATGCAGTTTCTAACAATGTTAATGATGATGATGATGTTAAAAGCAAAACGTGGAGACGTGATTTAAGCATGAAAATGCGAAAAAAAGCAAATACTGCTTGTTCTTCATTCCATTTCCAACGTCATTACCATTTTTATCAACATTCCAATGAAGCAAAACTAATGTGAAGAAAACAACAACCGTTTGGCGCGACATAATTCACATTAGAAGAGTTCCCCTGGCTGGTTGATTTTTTTCGTTTACTATTGTGTGTATTGTTAAGATTTATTTTCTGTTTTTTTTTTTCTTGTTTGCTTTAAAAAAATTACTGACTAAAAGACAGACAAATGCTGGTTGTTGGGGTTAAAAAAAAGAAAAAAAAGCACGGCAATGAAAGAGAAAAAAGTTCAACTCAAAGTAAGTTTTGAATAAAAACATAGCATAAAACAAAAAAAAGACCAAGTCGAAGTTTAAAGGCTCATGACTCATACTCTCAAAATTTCTAAAACTCAGAATATCAGTTTCTAAACAAATATGTTTTAAGATTTATAAATTATAAGACAAGCCTAAGGTATATTTAAAGTTAAGAAATGTATGTACGATGTTTTATAAAGCGATTGTTTTAAACTATGTTTGAACATACATACATACATATGTATACATACGAGTATATGTAATAATTTTTTAATGTTACATACGAGTAATAATGAAAATGCATATTTTTTCAAATCCAACATAATCGTTTCTTCTAAGTTTATTTATATCGTATATATGTATATACATACAAGTGCATACATATACTATATTGTTAATATCTATGTGTATATAAACAAACATATACATACATAATTCCCTTTGCAATAAAATTCAAATCAACCACATTGTAACTTGTAAACGTGGCCTTTTTCTTATAATAATTACCCATCATGCGAGTATACGAGCATGAAATTAAATATAGTTTGTGGTTTTCACTTATTTTTATCGTTTTTCTTAATTTTTTGCATAATTTGTTGATATGACATGAGTAACTGACTGACTGAGATACTGAATAAAAAAGTATGTATGTAAGTATGAATATACTTATGCATCTGAATATATTGTACATACATGGTATATATTTATGTATATTTGTACATATACAAGTTTTCAAACAAATTAAAATACAATAGCGCGCAGGGCTGCGAAAATATGGTGTCTATCAAAATATGAAATTTTAATTAATTTCCATATTTTGAACAACTTTATTATTTATTTTTTTTTACTTTAAACGGAAATTAATTATTATACTTACAAAACTTATCAAGATGAAGATAACGGATCTGAAAGAATATAAAAATAATTTTGTAGTATTTTTATAAATGTTTAGAAAAGTACAAATTTGGTTGTTAGAAATAATAAAAATAATAAATTAATTAATAAAATACAACAAATTACATATATAAAGAAAAAATTTTAAGTGAAAAGAGCAAAGAATATATTAATTTTATTAATTTCGTACACCTAGTTATGTTTTTACGCTTGTAAATTAATTACAGTGAAAGCTCCACTGGCGGACAGCTCTAATAGGCGGACATATCCGATAGACGGACGATTAGATATTTTTTACTATGTATTTTTAGAACAAATTCATCCCTCCTGGACGGACATCTCCCGTAGGCGGACAGAAATGCTTCGACGGTCGGTGTCCGCCTATGGGAGCTTTCACTGTAGTTGTTTCAAATTTGAAATATTTGTCATGTAGACGAGTTTGTAAATTAAAATTTAAAAAAATGTATTTATAAACATATATTTTACAGAATTATAATTTTTTGTTTAAACTTTAATAGTGTTGTATTCAATATAAAACATTATCTCTATATATTTAGACATATAGACAATTATAATTTTTTCTTTATTTTTGTTTTCAGTTCTTTCGCGATGTAATACATTGCGTTACGGTGTAATGTCAGCACAGGGAATTATGTTCACGCAATTATTTTATATTTTATGTTTTCTACCACAACAAAATTTTTAGCGTGTCAGACAATTGCAGAGAATTAAGAAAACTAAATAAAATTAAGAATAAAGAAAACTATTTTCAAGGGCATTTTAAAATAGGAGTGAGTGATACCCGTAAATAACATGCGTGAACTAAATGTGCATCAAAAGTAAAACTTTTTTATGCTTCATTTTGTAAACAAAGTCGTTGTAGTCATTACGTTTTTCTTTTTTCATTCTCTTTAAAAATATTTTTATACGCGCATTAACTGCATTTTTCGTTTTCGTTTTTATTTTTTTTTTTCAAAAAGTTCTTTGACATTTCCTACTCCTCTTAGTTGCTGTGTACTTAAAATGCACAATAAAATCTACGTCAAACCATTTGTCTCAAGAAACCATTAAAAGGCACGGCAAATGAACGAATAATTGTCATAAAAAAAATATTAAATAAGTCAACTAAGGCAGCTCAAATAGAATTGCATACTTGCAATGACGACAATTGCATAGGTATATACATACATATGTACATATGTATATACCTGATATCCGGCATTGAACGGAAACAACCAAGTTATAGAATTTTTAATACCGACAATCCCCTGCACACTCACTTACAAATTGTCTTCATAAATAAAAAAAAAAACACACAAGCAATGTTTTAAATATATTTGTTTTTTCTATAGAAAATCAACGAAATAAAGAAATCGTGACTCAGTTTCCATTATATTAAAAACCAAAACATTGAAATCAAATATTCTTACAAAAAGGGTTGAAAAGTATCATAAATTTGAAAAAGAGTTCACTACATAGAATTTTTATTTTTATAAAAGTATTTGCTGTTTAAGAAGGAAAAAGAATCGAAATTATTTTCGGAAGTATTCTCTTTTATAGCTTAATCAGTAAATTTTTTTTTAACTATATTTCTTTTCATTGAAGTTTTAGTTTAATGGTATTTAAATTTAAATATTTTTCGAAGAAGAGCGTTAAAAACATGTGTTAAATTTGGGATTTTGTTAAGAAAACTGGATAGTATTGTTGGTTCACACTGTTGCACAATGGAATGAAATCACTTGGTTGTGGTCTTATATATCTTTAAAATATATATCAATGGTTTAAGAAAAGAAAGAATAAAATAAAGATTTCTAAAGATTTTTCTTTTTCTTAAGTTCCAATATTATTCTTACATTTCATTTGTAATACTTTTTAATACTTTGTCTTCAAAAGCAAAATGTTTAACAAAAATAGAATTAAGTAGACAGGGCTTAAATGAATTTGTACAAGTAAATTTAAAAGTTTAACGCAAAAATTAAAAGAGAAGAGAAAAAAAAACAACCCTAAAAGTATTATTAATACCCATATTGGTGAAATATTAACCTTTGAAAAATAATAAAAGTGTGTCTGACTTTAGGTCTAGCAAAACACAAACGAAATAGTATTGACATTTTATATATTCATACAAAAGGTGTGTGAATTCTTAAGCAAAAAAAAAACACCCCCGAAATATAAGTATTTTTATTTACTAAAATTTACTGAGGGTACATTTAAATTTTGCAAAAAGAAAAGAAAACGCACGAAACTTAAATTAACAGAGGGTGGTTTAAAAAAAAAAGTATCTCAAGGAATATTTTAAATACTTTATTTAAGTAAAATTATATTTCTTTCTGTGCCAAAATTGCAATGAATCAGCGTTGTTCTGTTATTTTTTTTTTTTTTTGTATTTATTATACAGTATCAGTATATAACCAGCATATTTATAATTAAACAAAATTTAAAAAATAAAAGAAATCTTGCTTTCCTATACACAAAAATTTTAGGAAAATCTATTATAACGGTTTCCCGTTTTTTTTTTTTTTTTTTTTGGTAATCAAATATAAAATTTTTCAATTATTTGTTGGGTGAACAAAAACTAAAATTGTACATCTAAATTCGAAATGTGAATATTTGTTGCTATCGATGTTTAAACGAAAAATTTTTTAATATTAAATACTTGTCAATTATAAATAAATGTATATAAATAAAATGTTTTCTTTCATTGATTACTGCAAAATATGAACTTTGCCCCAATGCTTTAAAATATGAAAAATTTCGTTAAATGAATACCAATTTCATTTATAGTATTCCACTACATTTCAATGTTACAAAATGAAAACTTCAAAAAATTAACAACAAAAAATTGTGCTCGTGAGTTGAGTTTTTACGTACTCTTATTTTTTTACTTCCACTGTTAGGTATGTTTTTCGATTATCCGCGCTGAGCCTCGTCCTGTTTGAGGAGGTTAATCGAGATTCAACTGAAATAAAACTAAAGCATCAAATAAACTTTTCAGATATTTTAATTTTAATTTAGATTTATTGCACATAATAATGAGCAAATTTTGGAAAATATCATAAAAGAAATGTAAAGAATTCTAAAAGATTATTTGAATAACTATGAACATATGACCGTTTAAGACAAAATGTGAAATTTATGTTTAAGGCCAATAAAGTATTTTACAAAAACAATACCATTCACTACGAATCTGAAACCAACATCCCTTTTTATTTATTTCCATAGGCTCTTAATAAATAACTTTTGTTGACGCTATTGATTACAGAAAGCATTTTTAAACAAAAACTCTGCAAATTAAAGTAGAGTTAAAAATAATCAAAACACTGCAAAGTAAAGTTTCATTGTTTTATGAACAGCATACGATATACGCATGTACGAGTATTTCATACAAAGCCGTTTAATCTCTGGAACAACTAGTTCCTTTTGGTGTTGGTTTATTTAAGATAATCATAAAACATTTTTTCTTTCTGGCGTTAATGCAACCAGCGATTACAATAAGCATGTATGTATCTACTTGTACAGTAGAGATACTCACTGTTCATTGCAAGTTTGCTAAACGTAGTAAACCAATCAAATTTTAATTTAAGTTTAAATTAATATCTTATTTTTGTTTTCTTCAGGTAATTGTGTGATTTTGATAAAATATTTATTTATTTACATTTTATGTGGTTTATAGTTAACTCTATATTATTAAAAGCTTTTGTTTAAGCTTAGTTTAACTATTGTTTATTCTTAGATATGTAAGTAATACGTAGATCTAAACAAACGCTGTGGATGATATAACGTTAACTAAACCACTTTAGTTCCCTAACTAAATATTGTGAACTTAAAATATTATTTATAACGTTACGTATACTTGCTAGGGACATAAGTACATATGTATATACTGTTACTAATATTTTTGGCGATAAAACAAAAACCAATGAATGCTTTTGGAAAAATTTTTTTATATAAGTATACAAAACTCTTAGTTTTATTCGAAATGTCCACGAACCAGAGCTGTCTAAAGAGAATCAATGTTATGGTATCTTTTGTGGGAGACCATATAATATAAAACCCTCTATGTTGCCGCCACAAAATCGCTTAAAATTTAGTAGATATGTTTAGTAAATTACTAACTGTTAATATTTGTAGTAGATTTAATATTAATTATAATGTTCGGAGTGACGCCATCTTTAGTACATCTATAGCGCCAATTTTTTAACCACATCATATAATTACAAGTTTTTTTTTTTTTTTTTAAGACCAATACTCAGGGCTAAACTCCTACTCATGCAGTGCATTGTATTGGAATGTGAAGTTGGTTGATAGAAGGTTTTTTTTTCATAGATGTTTGTAATATTTTGCGCCTTTTTTTGTGTTGATGAAACAAGTTGCTGTCAATTTGCCCACTCAAGAGCCAGTGTTATACCTTCACCCTCGAATGATCAAACATCAATTGCCTCATCTGTCGGTGAATGTTTGAATGTGAATGGTGAGTGTCTTCAGTAGATTAGCTGTTATCTTCCCAGAAGGTGGCGCTGTACTCCTGATCATTGGTTTCTGGTGGAATGGATTAGAAATGTCAGGGGGCGGTTTCTTGCAGATGGTCTTGCTGGAGGTGGGGGGGAGGGGGAACCTCTTATTTTTTAAATTTAACGTTTTAATTTAAATTGTAATTTTAGAAAAACGCAAATTTTTATATTTATAATTTTGTCCTTCGCTGGGATTGAACCTTGGTCCTGTGAGTTTCTGTGCGAGCGCTCTACCACTATGCCACTTTGGCTTAACGTGGTGGTTGTCAGTCCGGTGAATCTTCATGGTAAAAATTTTTTAAAAATTAAACTCTTGTGGTTTCCATACCAAAAAGAATTTTAATATACTTAAGAAACCCCTTTTGAAATAAATCAAATTTCTTATTTTTAAATTGGTTCTTCTTTATTCAAAATCCCCGTGGAAATCACTGGCGAGGCAAATTCCTCTTCCAACACTCCACAATTTGTAATCCAAATGATTTAAATCAAGCCTGCCAGGTGGCTATTCTTCAGAGCATATAAAAGCTAGCAAATAGCCTTATGAGCTGGTGCTAAAACTTGTTGGAAACTCCAAGGCTGATTTTAGAACAGGGAATTGTTAAGCGGCTTCACAACTGTTTCCAAAACGGTTTATTGGTAAAGTTTGGCCGATGTTTTCACCTCTTGTTCACAGAAATGCAAGTCAGTCCCCCCATCGTCTAATACAGCCCACCAAACCATGACTTCAGCAAGATGATAACTCCTTTCGTACCGTGGAATGAGTTCTGATACTTCTTTAGATGACCAGGCATAGCGTACTCATAAAATGAAATTTGGATTTTTCTATCCTATTTTTTTAAGCTGCAGTCAACAAATGTCCTGTACGCCATTTGAAAGCTCCAAGACCCATGTCTTTATTAATAATACGACTCCTGGGATTTTGTGTGGTTTTTATCTCACGGGCCATGATTTTCTTTTTCCGGAGAGGATTACGTTGAGTTCTTGCTTTGACAGGATTGATTACTTGCTGTGTCCGAACGGTAAAAGATGCTTTATTGCAAATAAAAGTAAAAAAATTTTAGAGCAAGATTATAAATACAACAGGTTTATAACTAGATAACGAAAATGATTCTAATTTTAATCTTAATTTTAGTTGGATTAATTTTTTTTTTTAATTTAATGGTCACACTGCTTGCAATAACAGTTTGCAACTGCAAATATTTTGTATTTCTTTATTTATTATTTATTGTATATACATATTTCTATACTGTTGAGGATCCCTACCTTTAATGTTTTAGTGTACGTTTACATGGAGTTCAGCTGTTCATTGAATTTTTGTCTGAAAGTTATGTGGTTTGGTTGATGACTCAGAGCCAGTATTGAATACAAAATGTTGGCGTTGTCTTATGTACTTGTATTATGTTGTTGGTGTTTATTTTCTATTATAACTTAACAAAATATTGTACATACATACATATACTATATACATACTTATATAATATATATTATACATATATGTAACTATGTATGTATATATATTGTATACAACATAAATGTCGTAAATAAAGTCATACAGGATAGTCTGAAACTATCGCTGATTGTGTTATGACCAGAAATTGAGTTTCTTCTCTTTCAACATTTGTAGTTTCCCTTATATTCAGTACCATTTTCGCTGTTTTTGGCGCCCGGCGTTTTTCGTTTCATTTGCTTTTCGTTATCGTTGTCACATATTTATGGTTACGATTCCCATCGCTTTCTATGCACATACGGATGACTAAATGTTAATATGTATGTGTATAATGGAAATGCATGATTATCATCGTTGTATGTTGCCAACATGTTTCAATCAGTAGTCAGTTCCATATGAATACAAATAGTGGAATACTTTGTTGGTTATTTTTGTTTTTTGTCATCGCAGTACGTGTCTCTTACTGCCACTGTACATGTGTTGCCAAGTGGCACACAGCTTCATTATATATTTGATATTTCAGTTTTAAAGTCTTCCCCCTTTTTTTCATTACTTAGAAAAATTTAAAGATTGAAAATGTAAAACTTTAAAATTTTTTAAATGAGATTATGTATAGTTGTTGGATAAATGTGATTTTTTCGCCTTTTTTTAATCACATATTTGTCTTTTGCTTTACTCTTATAATTAAAATTATTTTATATTTTTTCTTTTGAAACATAAGAATTTCGTTTACTTATGTATGTATCAGAATACGATATATATTTACTTATGTGGTCTGCCTTAAATAATCTCGGTTTTATTTTTAAATTACTCAAAGGATTTACCACAACGTTATATGATTTCAATAAAAAAATTAGTAATAAAAAATACTTTCTGGATATGCTGCACCGCATCAAAATATATGTGCCTGGAAAATTTTACACTTCTGCGATCAAGAATAACGAGTTTATAACAATAATTTGGATTGATTTTATATGTAAACAACAGCTTTTTATAACTCCTGGTGAGCCAGAACAAAAATCCGTATTAGAGTCAATCGGGAAAATTTTGCAAATAAAGAGTCTCTAGACTGAAAGAATATAAAATCTGTTAGCAACGCAATGTAAAATAATTATGACAGTACATCATCATATGCCTAAATTAGTTTCATATTTATATTAAGTTTGTTAATTTGAGTAGCTTTATTATTTTGTAATGTGTTTTACCTCTGGAATAAATAAGATGAAAATAATAGAAATATTTGATTTTGTACACAGAAAGAAGAGTAAATCCATTTAATTAACCAATTTATACTACTCTTATTGTTAATATTTTTGTAATTAATAAAAAACTTAATTGGGAAAATTATACCAATTAATTTTTTAATTGAAATTTGACCGCCAAAATTTTTTCTGTACAATAAAAGATATTTCCGTGTAATAAAGGATATCCTTAACTCTAGTATGTTTTTCGGATAATTAAATTTCAAATACTCTGTAGCATATAATTTTATTGGCTCCTTTGGAAAACAAATTTTTCAAATTATGATGCTACTAAAATAAAAAAGAGCGATATGGGGGTATGAATATACTTTGCTTTATGTAACTGAAGCAACTTTATCTAATGCGGAAGTCAAAGCTCTATTCTTTGAATTTATAAATTAAAAAATACCTTTAATTTTTAATATTTTTTCCTTAAAAAATACTTCTTCTTGTACAGTTTGTTCGGTTTATAATTAAAGATAGGTATGTAATAGAATTTTCTTAATTTATGAGTTTAAATTAAGAAATAGGATAGGGCTTTGGACTTCCGTATTAGAAAACTTGCCTCAATTTCGAAGAGCATTGTATGTATTTTACATGTGTAGCATGTATGTATGTTTTGTAGCACGTTAAAAAAGATTTACCTGTGCTCAACGTACAAGCATAAGTATAAATACAACAAAACATGATGAACTTCACTCTCAAGTTAAAGAAGAAAGCGTATGCGATTCGGGATAAAATACTAACAAAACAAGCAAGAGCCATGGTAGTAAAACCAAAAGCATAAACAACTCTATATGAGATAAAACAGAACTTCATAGTAAATTCAAAAGGCACACGCCCCACAAGAACAAGAACAACAATAAAGCGAATGCGAAAGTCCTGATAAAAAGAAAATTGAACAAAAACATCATCGATAACTACAACTATGCTCTTAACAATAACAACAACAACAAAAGGCAACAGCAGTTAAAATAACAACACAAAATACATATACACAAACAAACATACATACATATGTATATTTGAACAAAGAAGACATAAAAGAGTGTAAAACGGAAAAATAGAAAAATAGATACACAAAAAATCTCCCTCCCCAAATTACATCTATATATATAAGTATGTAAACTTTACATACTTTACATTGTAAAATAAAACTATAGTGAGTTAAAACAATAACAACAAATAAAACAATAATAATACAATGATGGCAATATTATTAATTAATAAATATAAAAATAGCATAGGTTAGGTATAGGATAGGCAGTCCAATTAAAATTGCAAAACTACGAGTACATGTATGTATGTATGTATGTATGTATGTATATCAGTTATTTCAACAATCCATGGAAAACAGTCTTAATGCGACGCTGGTTTCTCCAATTTGGGAGCACATGTTAAAGTACGTATATAACATTAGCAACATTAAAAAAAATCGCACTGCTGGATTCACGGCAAGTCTTGACGGAGGAGGAACAGAATAATAAGAAGCATAGGTAATATGTACGTTATTTTTCATTGAATCTCACACGTCTGAGAAATTTTATCAAACAATGGCAAAAGTAACAACAAATCTTAATAATGAGTTATGCAAAAAAAAAATTAAATCCAGACAATCAATAATAATTCAGTCAAATATGTAATTGTTTGAAAAAAATTGCAAAAAAAGATGATCGAATGAATGAACACGATGCATGCGAATGAAAAATATGCAGGACGACTTATAAATAAAACATGAGCAAATTAGTTTTAAAAGCTTATTTTTCTGTATGATTACACATATGTGTGTACGTACATTTGCACTGTCGTATTGACAACAATTTTTTTTAATAATCTAAAATTCCGACAACGTCAGCAATTTTGTCATATTTTGCCTATATGTATGTATGTACTTATATTACAATACTTTCTTTTAAAACTTAAATTCGTTGATTTAGTATTCACAATATTTTCATTAAAATTATTGTAAAACTTTTGCAACGAAGAGTGATTACCACTTACATACATATATTAAATAAGTTTGAAAATTTATAAAATTTTCAGCAATGAACTCAATTCCAAGCAGAGAACAGTTTGATTGAGCTTTGAATACATACACACAAAATGAGTATACTGATGTTAATTGTCACTATTTTATTTAAGCAATACAAAACAACACAATAAAAGAGTGAATGTAATGAATCTCATGCATTGCATAGCTTGTTTTCTCTTAGACTCATCTAACACTAAAAAACAGCAACGAATGGTATGATATAGTATGGTTGACAAGCCTAATGAATGAAACGTAATATCTATCTATATAACTTCGTTGTTTGTCCGGATGTATGTCCAGCTCTCTTTCCGCAGCTTTTAGAAGCCGTCTGACGTTGCAGAAAGCTGAAATTTTGCATTCTTAAAGCTCATTTGCTCCACATGTGCAAGACGGAGCCAGATTTTTTTTAATTTTCGACTGTGGTCGGCTTTATGACTAGTATATGTATATATTTTTCAAAAGTATTTATGTACTTATATGTTTGTATGTATATTTACAGCCTATGTGTGTACAATAAAATAGATTAACAATGATCTAACATCTTTAAAACCGAAAAACATTAGAAAAACTCGAGTACTATTTTGTTTGTTTTTATTTTAGTTTAATTATAAAATAAATAACATAAAAACACATAACTTCCCAAGATAAAACTAAAAACAAATTGTTTCTTTTAATAACCGTTTATTTATTTCAATAATATAACGACCGGAAACAGACTAACACCTGCAAATTTGAAATTGACAACTAGATGGCTTTCCATTTAACCTTTTCTATCGATTGGCAATTCTACTTTCAATTTTAGCAGCTGATCACAAGTTGTGTGTATTGTGGAAAAAAACTAGCAAAATTAAAAAAAAAGATCATTAGAAGAATAAGAAGTGTTGTTTTTAAATTTTGTTTTTTATAATACTTATGTATATACTCGACCATACATACAATATACATATGTATGTATAATTTATAAAAAGGAATTAACAAAATTAATAAGAGAGTGGATGTGCTGTTTTCAGTTGTTTCTTTGTTGCAGACAATTTAAAAATAAAATTGACTATCAATTTGAATGCAGCCTGTGTCACAGCTGTCAATTCAAACAAATTTTGACAAGATGTAGGTGTGAAAAACTTGAAGGCAAAAACATGAACATGTGGCCGCAGTGTAGAGTATTTTAGAATATCTTTTCGCTTATTTTGTCGTTAACAGAAGAAAAATCTAAGACTTTAGGCTCAGGGATGATAACATGAGGTCAATAGTATTTTACTTTATGTTCGCGAATATTGTAAAAATTGTTCATTATCATCAAGCTTAGAAATTATGCGAGAAATTAATCAAAAAAATCACTACACTGATAGAAAAGTGGTAGAAACCCTGATGTATTTTACCATCAATACAATGACAAATGACATCGATTTTGACCCCATGACACTTTACATCACCGTGATGTCAGCCTTTACAACACTTGGTCAAATTGTCATCAGGGTCAAACATTGACATTTTGTCATCAATAAGATGACACATCAGCATCACATAAGTGACTAATTGGAGTCAGTTTAATAAAAAATTGTCATCAGTGCAATGACTCACTAACAATATTTAATGATAATGTTTCATCAATGCAATGCAAAATTGACATCAAAGAAATTAACAACCGTCTTCAATTTAATGAAAAAATATCATTAATACAATGACAAATTGGCATCAAACAAATAAATAACCATCTTCAATTTAATGACAAAATGTCATTAATGCAATGGCACAATAACCCACATTTAATAAAAAAATGTCAACAATGCAATAACAAATCTGTATTACTTTATGATATACTGTCATCAATGTGATGAAGTTTTTATAACAATTTGATGGCAAAACATCATTAAAAACATACACAAAGGCAAAAAGTAAAATTTAAAAACTAAAATATAAATACTGATTTAATATTGGAATACAAATTTTTACTTTACTAAACTTTCATTAATGTTTCCTATTAAATAAAAAAAGAAACATAAGTCTAGTAAAGTAAAAATTTGTATTCCAATATTAAATCAGTATTTATATTTTAGTTTTTAAATTTTACTTTTTTCCTTTGTGTATGTTTTTAATGATATTTTGTCATCAAATTGTCATAAAAACGTCATCACATTGATTTTTTTTGCATAATAATATTTTGCATAATAATATTTAATGAATGTTTTTCATTGTTCTTTATGAAATTGCTTTTTAGTGCAATTATGGTAAAAAATACACCTTTTTAAGCGAGTTAGTACATTGCATAAATTCATAAGGCCATCCCTGATTATTAATTATGTTCTTGGATATACATTTGTATGTACATAGACGGTAAAAATATAGAAAAGATACAAATCGTAATGGGCAATCTCTGTGCAGAGAAGTCTAAAACGTGAGCAAAAAATAAAAAGAGAAAAAAGTAAAGCAAAGAAAAGGTGGTGTCGGTTAAAGTCATAAACAAGTGTAAGTTTTGCTATTGCTTTTTTTCTTCTTATTGTTGTTGTTGATGGTTTTTTCTTATAAGTATTTTTCTGGATTTTCATTTACTTACTTCAGCATGTTGTAGAAGTGATAAAATAGAAACAAAATATGTACGAAATAAACTACACAAAAGAGAGTCTATACTAAACCAGCAAAGCCAGCAACAAACAGAAATATGTGTATGAAACAACAACTCCAAACATAATGGAATATAATAGGCAATGATAGAAAAAAAATTGTTTAATCAATGCCAATGTCGCGGTAATTAGATAAATAAAGTTTTAACAGAGCAAATATAAAAGAAAAAGGAAAACATTGAAATAAGCGAAAAATATAAACGGAAAAATGGCAAAAATTATAGAAAAGAAAACAGCCGGTTATTATTTTCACCGCTAACGGTGGTGGTAACACAGTGATTAAATACAATCAACTGTCTTTTACCATATTTTTTTTTTAATTTTTTTATCACTTTTTAAAATATGTATAAAAAAGAAAATCTGAGATTTCATGATTAAAGCAAATTATTAGCACAACTAACAATTACTGATAATTAACTTTTAATATTTGTTTTAAGCTATTTTAAATAATGATATTAAGGACTTACTTTTAATTGCAAACAAGGAAAATTTCTCTTTAATTCGCGGGGAAATATTTATTTTATAAAAATAAACACCTTTAACTTTTAGGTTTGTATTATCTTTGTTATTGTGTTAATTTTTTTCTAATTATAATTTATTTGCACACTTTTGAATTTTCTTAAACCTTTTTTTCCAACCGGCTTTTAACCTTTTATTTTTCTATTTGATTCTTATTGTATTTTTCTGTATTCTTTGTTACACCCTTTTTGTATTTATTTTTTTCTTGCTTTTTTTCTTTTGTGCTAGTTGTTGAGGTAATGTAAGAATTTCTTTTATTTTCTTGATTATTCCCGTATTGAATTCACTTTTCTTTTAGAAAAACAAACTTCACTTTACCCTGTTGAGTTTTTTTTAACAATTTTAAGGATACTTTTTTTAATAAATTAATATTATTTGCTATAATTTCCAGTAAAACAAACTTCCTTTTTAATCAAAAACTGTAGACTTTAACTTGAATATCTACACTTTAAACCAAAAACAACCGCTCACGACTCGTTGCAAGACTCGAATGAAATTTTGTTTCTTTGGCTCTGCATTTTTCTTTCCATTAAAGCCGGCTTTTTGCTTAATGTTCGTTAGCAGGTTTGATATCGTTATGTTTGATTCAAACATGCTCCAAAGAGAAAATCAAAATACATGACCAGGGTTGTCAAAATTTTCTTTAAATTAAGAAAAAAATTGTTTTGGCTAAAAATAAAATTAAATTTATTATATAAAATTGTAAAAAAATTACGGAAATGTATTTAATAATAAAAAAATAGTTGCACTGGTTGACAATATAAAGTTTTTTTGTGTCACAAGAACAAGAATAATAAAAACTGAAAGCATTTATATCCTTAAAAAAATTGTAGTTTTTATCAGGTCAGGATTTTTTCGAACTACTGCAGAAAATTGTTTAAATAATTTTAAATTTAATTTAATTTTAATTTAATAATTTTTTTGTCCGCTTGTCACAGATTGTCATGCTAATGCACATCGTATGTGCGGAAGCGGTGAATATATTTAGGATTTCATTATTGATTATGATCTCACTATGTAATATCAATTACGGATGGTTCTCGTTTTGTGATTGGACTGTATCGGTAAAGTGTGCTTTTTCGGATTAAAGTCTTATATCCTTTAATATTAATTTGTATTATGGCCCTTCTTTCAAGCCCAAATATCACGATAATTATTAGGAGTATATTTTAATAATTGTTTTAAGACCTAAAATTAAAAGCCATCAAAACAAATACAAAATAAAGTACGTAAGGATAATTGAAAAATTATGTGAAATTTTGTCATATGTTTATAAATCTATTTTAAAAACATTTTCTTTTTATATTGTATGTACATATGTATGTAGATCTGTTTTCCCTCATGCCATCACTTATTTGGAATACAAACAAACTCTTAAAATACACAGCTAAAAAAAACCATGTACCCCACTTGAATGTCACCATGCTGTGGTACTCCCATTTTATGGCAACATTCAAACAGTCGTAAAGGACGGTATTTTACCAACCCCTACAGAAAATAAAAGTGATGGTGTGTTTAATGACAGACAAAGAAAACTAAAATTTGATTCATACTTTACTTGCATATAGTATGTACATGTGTATACATATATTGTATATACATATATTTTGTGTATAAATGCTGGAATAAATATAGTACGAGTATATAATTTATAATTGCTTTATTCTATAACAATAAATTCTATGCTATTTTTGGAATATTAGTACATACTTGGGTAATGTGTTATCATACTGACACAACACAATACACACGGTATGAAAAGGTTTTTATTATGAAATTGAAATGAAAATTTAATATTAAGAAATAAAATTAAAACAATTGGTCTGGAGTTTTAAAAGACTCCATTTGCTGGAGGAAAATTGTATTTGAAATTAACGATATTTGTCATAATAATAGAAAGGGGGATATAAAAATTTCACCTGACCAGCTGAAAACACACCCTTAAATTGTTTGTTTGCACACTAACTCTTGTGCCAAAATTCATAAAAATTAAAGGGTGATCACGTACAAACAGTGCCGGTAAAAATATTTCTACAAAAATAAATATTTGTTTCAATTTAAGGGCCCGACACCGATAGTGAAAGATAGGATTTTATTAATATTAAAGTTATTAGGTAAATAGAACAGAATATTAGACCATAAACATACGTCAAAATCTATAAAAAAAAGAAAAAATGGGTGAAACAGGAGGAAATCAATGTCTTAAAGCGACACACAGACCTGAATCTAGACCCAATAGAGAATCTCTTGAAAATTGTCAATTAAAAGATAAACCAAAAGCACAGTGTATTCTATGACAAAGCTTTAACAAAAAAGTAACAAGAACAACCCAACAATGTTACCACCTCTTGAAATGAAAGAGATAGCAAAAAAAGCAAAAATACATTAATTTGCTGGGCTAAGTTGTGGCAAAAGTAGTAACAGTTTAATTTAACTTTCTGATATTCGTTTTGTCATTCGTCTCCACACACTGTGCCGAGAATCAGTCAGGAGCAATAAATATATATATCGTCGCAAGAATTAAAGAACGCTGTAACTGACAAAAAATCGAAAATATGTTTTTTGCATCATTTTTATTAGAGAAAAAATACGCGTCGATTTGTCTGTATTTTGAAAAATACCAGTGTCTTCTTTCTACTTTCGTAAGGTTTTTTGGCTCTTAATTAATGCATGGACAGCGGCAATCGATAATCTAGTAAGCTCTATGAACAAATGATGTGCAGCTGTTATCTGAAATAAGGGGTACATAACAGAGAATGACATGAGTTGATTCGATTTTACTGCCTATTCATATTATTACTGCTTTTGTTTTGTTTTTATTCATCAACAGTGGCAACTGTATTGCCTGTAGAGTTTACTTTTGTAAATGCATTGCTTAATCTTAATCTTTTTTTAGATACCGTTAGCAATGACAACATACAAAACACTCCTTTGTATACAAAACACTCAAATGATTCATTAAAGCTCAACTAATAACAGGTTAAACCGTTTGACTGAAACAGTGTTTTTTATAATTTTTTTTATTTTTAACCGCAGTACATAATTTGTTTCTTAAAAAATGTTTCAAAATAAAAATAAAATAAAAATTACCTGATTTTTTATTTTTAGAACTTTAGAAATAGAAATTGTTTATTTTTAAGAAATATAAAATTTAGTTTTGTTTCTTAACTTTTGAAGTATAGCTGATATTTTGTGACTATTTTTTTTAACAAATTAATAATATTTATTACTTGTTATACATGCGTTTTAGTACTAATAAATAAAAAACAAAGTAAATAAATAATAATAAGCAAATAAAAAACAATTAGCATATTTTATTAAAAATATAAGAGAAACTGCATTATTTTTCATTACAGTCGTGTTGTTGTTTTTTTTTTTGTTCGTAGTTGGTTTATTCACATTTAAACAGTGAAATACTCAAACATATTTACTGCTTTTGTGATTGGTTGGAGTGTTTAGAATTTGCAAGCAACTACAAGCATTTTGTAGCAAAAGACATACTAAATTGAATCATGCAATAGCAGCATTCATTTAGTTAGTGTGTATTGCTAGCTCAATATTCATTTTTAAAAAGTCAAAAAATTGCCGTTTGAGTGCGATTCATGTCAATCTCTGGTACATAACGAAATATTAACATTCATGTATATTTGTATACATTACATTTTCGAAATATTTATTACATATATTAATGAAAAAATTAATAAAAGATATTAAATTACTATTAATTAAGTTTTAATTGCTTAATTTAATTTTTTTATCAAAATAACAATTCTCTTAGTGATAAAAAAATGTCAATCAACTTTTTAATTGTTTCAACAATTTTTTTCATCATAAAATTAATTAAATGTGTTGTTTTCTTAATTGAATTGTAATTATAGAATTTTTTTAGTTGTAAAGTGAAAATATGTATTTAAATTAAAGTTACATGTTTTGTTAAGAATGATTTAACAAATATTTTTTTTTCCTAACATACGCGTATTTAAAATTTTTACAATCTTTAATTCTTGTTCAAAATGATTTGTCTGGCACTGTAAAGAGTGCATGTGGTGGGTGGTTGCAATGTAAATTTTTGTATGTATGTATGTATGTATAGACATATAGATTGCCAAAATAAAGCAAAAAAGAAAAAAAAATATTTTAAAATCAATAATTATTGACCACTATAAAATATTTTTGGGGTTTACGTCTAACACTTTTATAATTTCTCTCTTTTTATTTTTAACAATTAAGTACAAAAATATGTATTTTTTTATTTCGCTTTGCTTTTTTTTTTTGTATTTATTTGAAAAAATACAACGGTATGTTCATAAATTATCTAAAAAATTTTGTTTTACAAAATTTAAGTATGTAAATACATACATTATTAATTTATTTCTATATAAAACAAAATGTGTGTTAAAACAAATTTTCATTTTTATGGCCAAACTCACATAAAGAATTACAAATGCATTAACTATAACTAATAACATACATAGGTAGGTATGTACTGCGATTTTCTTTTTCTTCTTCTTTTATCATCGACCATATTTTCTTAGTTTTAAGTTTTTTTTTTTTTGTTTACTTCAAGTGTGCAAAAAAATTAAAGCCTATTCAATAAGTCAAACAGATTTCCACTTAAAAGAGATACTCATTTAACCCATTTCCACCCGCTGTACTATATATAGTACACAAGGTATCGCGTTGCATTATACATCTACAGTCGTATAGTATAAATTGTATTAAATCAGAGTCTATCCCATCAAAAGATTCTCTTGGAAAATGGGAAATGTTACAAAACATTTTTTAACTAGAACATAATTTCAACCTAACCTATAAAATAAAAGAAAAGCTTTGTACTAATTGTAAACAATGAAAAGTTGACAATTCGTCGTGCGGGAGTTTATGTGCTCTATCCGTCATTTCATATATCTCGAGTTAATGATGCCACTTTAGGTTTTAGACACCAACATTTTTAAAATCTTTAATCCGTTTTCGGCTATTTATCTCTGAAACTGGGCGAGATATCCGAAAACGGATTGCAGACTTGAAGAATTTGGAGTCGAAAACCTAAAGTGGCATAATTAACTCGAGATATATAAAAAATATGAAATGGCGGATGTAGTCGCCGTGGTCTAGTGGTTAGTGTGATGGCTCACTAAGACGATAGCGCTGGTTTAAAATCTCAGCTCTTTCATCTTAAAAAAAAAGAGAAATAAAAAAAAATTATTTTTTTCGGCGACCACCTCTCAGCAGTATGTATGTATGAAACGGCGGGTAGAGCACATAAACTCCCGCACGTCGAATTTTTTCAGAAAATTTGTTGGCATTCCATATACGATGATGGGTCAACTAAACTTATATATGTACATACATACCCACCCCTGTTGTTAATTTAGCCATTTTTTTGTGATTTCTAATCTCACTTTGAGGGAAAAATGTCTCCTTTGCAGCTATAACAAGTCTAACTGGTACGTCCCGAGCAACTGCAAGAACTGTGATAAAGCGATTAATGGAGAATCAATCCCTTGAAAAAAAATATGGATCTGGACAAATTCCTAGATTTATTAATGAAAATTGGTGTTAAATGTGAAAAATGCATTGGTGTCTAAACCACGCGTGCCGGTTCGTGATTAGGTGAATAAGTTTAGTTTCTCAAATGTATGTATGTACGAGTATGTTCGAATGGTTAAAAAAATATAAGCTTAGTTGATATAAAGAAATACTCCTAAACGTGCTACTTCTTATGAGTTAAGACCATGATATATTTATAAACATATTTTACTTGATATTAAACAAACATATCTGCGATTGAAGAAAGAGATTTTTTACCAACTACTGGGGCATCTAAATCACTTTTTATTGAATTTAAAGTTGATTGATTGTTTACATACTCGTATGTATCTATTAAAAAGTTTTTAAGCTTTAAAGTTAAAACTCATAATGTACCTATTTCTTGTCCGAAATAAAAAATAAAATAAATTTTTTATAATAATAAGGGTACTCACGATTGAATCTGTGCAAACTAAACTAAGCAAATTTGCTGTGCAAATGGCTATAGATCGTGAGCGTCCTTTTATAATTAATTGTATTTTTTGAAGTATTTGTTTGACTTAGTGCTGCCGGATTTATAGACTCAAAAACATCTGGCATCTTCCTCTAAAAATGCCAAAAACAACGCTTATTCTTTGAAAAGAAAAATAAGTTTATTACAAATAAAAATGCCTAAATTCTGCGAAAAGGAAAAAAATTATTATTTTTTTAATAAATAAAGGCAATAACTAAAAAAGAAAGCACGTGTTTTGTATGTATGAAGTAATATCATTTTTTGGTTTCAGTTGTTATCTTCACATTCGTAAATACATGGCTGTAAAAATGTTAAAAGTTTTTGAGCAAAAATACACAGCCAATTTACTTAAGGTTTTTTCAGTGCAATTAATGCAAATTTCAATTGCGTATATTTTGTTGTTGCAGAGAAAAAATTTTATGTATTTTTACACACTTTGCATCGTTTGCACAGTTTGCAAGGCCATTCGTGAGTACCCTTAATATAAAAAATATGCATAATGGATGCATTGAACGAATCATCTGTTAGTATGTATTGTGGAGTTTTCTACAACTGTTGCTCTGTTTATGCTCTGTTTAACACAATTAGTAAAAACTTAAAGCTGAAGAAAAACTAATAAACAACAAACAAAAAAGTAAAAAAACAAAAAACTAAAATCATCAACCAACAGTTACGGACAGACTGAGTGGAATTAAAACTGTGTCTGCTCTTACCCAAGTAAGTTTTTATACATACATGTACATAAGTATGTATGTGTATAGATTCTTAGTTGCAAGTAGCAACTAAAATGAGGATCAACTTATCAGTCCAACGCTTTTAAATGCGTGATTCTCAATAGTCAGTCTGTTCATCAACGTACCTTTCTTATTATTTTCCTTTCTTCTTACACTTTTACTACATTTCTCTTTGGCTGATGTTGCTACTGGTAAAGTTTGCAAATAAAATCATTGACGATATAATAAAGTGCTACAAGTTTTGAAATTTTTCTCAATTCATTGTTTTCATTTCACATATTGTACTCGTATATTGATTAATTTAACGCTGGCTTAAGAGTGCGCTCTAAGATGAGGGTGTTACAAACGCCAGATTTCTATAAGAAATATTTGCGTCTATTTCAGGCTTATTTACCTCAATTTCTAAATCCCAATATTTTTTTTACCATTTTCTAATAAAATTCCACGTTTAATTAACTTTCGCTTAACTACGTTATTCGATTAATTACCTCAAATATATTTTCCCCAAAGAGAAATTTCATTTAAAATTCCCTCGTTTAATTATCCAAAATAATGATATTTTAAATTTTTAATTATCAGAATTTTTAATTCAATCAGAAAACGGTTAACAGTTGTTCGAACTCGAAAGTGTATCGATGTTATCAAATGCATTCTTACACATCTAACAAACACAGGCGTTCTGGGCCGGATAGTAATCCAGCACGGTCCTGAATCAATGCTCTTAGACGCTCGCACATCCATTGATTAATATTTTCTGCCAAGATATGTATGTCTCATGTACTTAATGAAAGCAGCTTATTAAAGTATCCCCTTTTCGTGGATTAGCAACAGTTTTTTGTTCGAGAAAAGAGCTATCTTCCTTAAAAATTATTTAAATTTTCAGAAAGTGGTGGTTCATTATTTTAGCCCAAAATTTCTTTTGACTTTTTCTATAGCAAACTCGATGGAACATTTTATTTTCAACTAAATTCATGTACATGTTAAAGGAATATAAAAATCATTAGCCCATAACTTGCACTTGGCTTGTGAAACATATCTAAATAGTGTATTTTCATGAGTAATTAATATATTTTTCTTTAACAAACAAAACATTAATTTTTTAAAACGTTCAATTAATAATAAAGATTTTCACCATCTTAGACAAGAGTACAAAAGCAGTTTTTTTTATAATGTTAACTTTAATTGTTTTTGCGAACAATAAATAACATTTATTAAAAATTTATATATTATACTGAACACTAAACATACGGGCATATGATTTTTTATTAGTTTACTACATTGTTTTGCCCTGATTTTCCGGAATTTTGAAGTATTATTATTTTTTATTGAAACTTAAATTCTTTTACAAATTGTTTTAAGAAAATTTTTAATATATTGACAATTTTTTATTTTTGAATGCGCATAAAAGAAAAGGATACTTATTTTTGAGCCATTTCCATACTATTATTTGAGCCAAATCGTACCATAAGTAAAAAAATTTAAAAATTACAACAATAGCGCCACCTATCGTTGTTAAACTTAAGAGAAACCTGGCTCCTGACTAAACTTACATATATATTGTCCAAGTTTGGTGTCAATCGGTCCAGCGGTTCTTGAGTTTTTGTAACACGTACCCGGCACAAACGTTTTAATATATTAAGATAAAGGATAAGCTAAATGGCACTCCTGTGCGAATTTAGTTTTTATATGATTCGCTCGTTTTACGACTCGTGCTCTTGAGTTTTATATTCTGCTCGAAAAATTTTTTTTTAATTCCGAATTTATGCTTGCGCCCCGAATTAAAAGAATCGAAAACAAGTAAGTCATTCGGACCTATTTAGACGAGAACACTGTTGACGGCACAAAATGGTAGCTTGTTGGCGCGGGAGACGAAGAGAGAAGTTTTTTGTCGTAAAATTTTTTCCAACAGCTTCAAGTCCGCTTCAGCAACGCAACACAAATACATATGCATTTAATCAATCTTTGTCAACTGGCTGAGCGACACGCACATTGTATGTTTATCATCGAAAACTTCGAAAAAAAAATGACCACAAATCAGCAATGCTGTCGACACCGTTAGTGACACGTCTCAAATACACCCCTGGTATTTGTGAATACGAACATTTTTTGTATAGCCACAGGTGACTTATCTGCATACACATATCAACGCTTTATTTTGGGTCATGGCACACTTACTTTAAAGGTGCTTTTAAGATTACAACAAGTAAAACAATTACAAAAACAGCATGGATTTTTGTTGTTGATTAGGGTAAAGAACTGTCAAAAAAAAACCATCACAAAAAAAATTTATGTAAAATAAAGAAGAAATTGACAATTCTGGGTGCCCCAGTGATAGTGGGCTAGACTGATAGGGTGAAGGTTGTTGGTTCGATTTCCACCAGAGGCCCTGGTCTGCGACACTACTGCGGGTAAAGGTCACTCGTCTCAGAATAACTAATTATTATATTAATATTATTGTGTTCTAATTATATTATACATATGACGAACACTATTTTTTGTTAATTAGCTAATGTGCTATTTTTGTACAAGAATTCTTACTAAACTCTTATTAGTTTAAAGTGTTAATTAGCTAATGTTTACATTAAAGCTAAAGTAAGATTTTTCAATGTGGTTGTTAGACTTTAAAGCCGTCAATCTAATGTTATATGTAAAACTCATCTCATATCGCCCACAGTTATTCAATGGTTTTCATTTAGATTTATTACTTCTATGGTCTGGTAAGTGAATTACCGCTGGGAAAATATTGCATGCGAATATTTAAAATATGTATTGGAACTAAAATAAGTGGTAGTGTGAGTACATTATTTTTCAAATTAATTATAACCAAAATAATAATGATTATATTAAACGAATTTAAAAAAGAAAGCATTTCAAATGGTTAGTATGTATTTATTTTTTTTTTACATTAATTAGGTTAAAAATCACATAAAGAATTTTAAAATATTTGCTTTATATTATTATAAGTAATTAATTTAGAATTTTAACTAAAGATTAAATTTAATATGATAATTAAATATAAAGTAAAAGTGTTAAATAAAATGTACGAAGTAAGCTTTCATGTTACTTCTATTTTTATTATTTTTTTTTTTTTTCAATGACATTTTTTTTCTCATCGCTATTCCAGCTTATTTTTTTTTAAGTGTTGTACATATTCCTTAACGGATGTTACTTCTCATAAGACTACCAGTGTTAGGATCTTAAGACTATTAAAAATCATACAGTAAATAATAATTTTGCAAATCTAATTGATTTTTTTTAATAATAATTTTTTATCTATTTGATTTTGCTTAATAATGTTGATAGTGATTGTTAACAAAAATAATTTTTTTTAATAATAATAATAATGTTTAGTAATAAAAATTTCTGACTGCGATTTCTATGGGGCCCTCCTGTCATTCAAAATAAATAAATAAAAGATATAAAATCAATTTTGCGTTGAGAATTTTTTGAAAATGAGTTTGACAAGCGATCAAATAGTAGGACTTGTCACCACATCTGTAGAGACATTGTCGGAAGATTTGGCTTTAATGATATTTTCAAATCTAGTAATGTAAAGGTAGAATTAGCCAAACGTTGTCCTAATGAAATGTATCAGCTGTTCGCTTTTAGTATATGGAAATCAATGTAAATGCTTACCGATTTTTTTTGTGCCACGTTGCTGTAACGTAGCAATGAGTAGAAAATAAAAAATCCAAACATTTTTACGGGACATTTGTATAACATTGATGAAATTTTTGTTTGATTCATAGTATGGAGTTAATTCCACTTTTTTCTTGGTACCATTTTTAATTTGTGATCACCATCTTAAAACAATTTTTAAACATTTCCAAATATTAAAAAGCAAAATGTTTTTAAAGAATTAAGTACATTTTTTCTTTATGTGAAAGTTTAAAATTATAATTTAATAACGAAACAATAAAATTTTGTTTTTTTTTTGTAACAGGAAAACCTATCAATAATACGAATTGTTTGCAATGTCTATACGTATGTATGTACATATCTGTGGAATTTTGAAAAAAACGTCTCCTCTCGAAATAAGACAATTTTCCAACATTTTTATAGTAAATATAGAATTTCCTTGTCCTTCTTTTGCTCTAATCCCCGTATTTCTACGACCTTTGGAAGGCAAGAAATGCAGTTGACTTATCGACCTCTTTCAGACTTTCCCCCAATTTCAATTTGACAAAACGACTTCTTTCAGAGAATTAAGAATAATTCAAAAAATGGAATGTCTATAAAAAATTGTATTTCATTTTTATTATTATTTTTTAATTATCTGCATATTGAAGGAAAAAATAGAACCCAAATATATTTTCCAGATCAACTTCTTTCAACCTTTTTTTTCATGGAAGCTAATTTTTTTCTTTAAAATTTAAACAAAAAAAAATTTAACAAAAGGTCTTAAATTAATTTTTTGTCGTTTTAAAGAAAACTATTGCTTCTAGAGGGAAAAAAAGGTCGCATAATGTTCGTTAAGTATTTGTGTATAATATCCAAGTTCAAAATTTCTTTAATTTTCTAAGCAATAACTTGTATTAGCCTTTTTAACTGTTTTTTTGCTCTACTGAAAAGTTGTTGATTTTGAAAGAAGACGTTTTGTCAAATGTCCACAGATATTTAAATTCCCAGCAGAAAATTTTTCAAATTTGGAAGCAATAAATAAAATTGTAAGCAATAATGGAAGCATTATATTGTTTTTTATACCTTAAAGCTTCCAAATATGCTATAGGATAAGGCATTATTTTTGATTTTGTATAATATTTGCTTACTGGATGCAATAAATATGCGTTTCTATTGCATTTTAGCGGCTCATTTCATATCAAAATCATGCATTATTGATGCGCACGAGTAAGTGATTGTTTACAATTTCTCCCTTACAAAATAGCTTACTGGTAAGCACTAATTTCTGCTGGGTTGTAGGTATTTGATTTGAACATATAACACGTTTTTAAATTTTCTATAATTGCACAGACGTACGTTACAGTACATTACATTACATTACATTACTTTATATCAACGTTTGGCTAACCAGGCCTTAGTGTTTTGTAAAAAGAAGATATAATATATTATATAAATAAGTATACAGTATTGACAAATATGAGTTAAATTTTAATTTAAAATTAATTAAATTTTACCTTTTGATTTAAATATATTGCAGAGCTCAAAAATCCAAATTCAATTTCAGAAAACAGCTAAAAAAAAGGCTAAAAGCTAAATGAAATTTTTGAAGCTAAATTGCAACAAATAAGCTAAATTTAGTTTTAAAAAAGCCAGAATGGTCACACTGGTAAAAAGCATTTACAAGTGATTAGTTTAATTTTGAAATTTGAGAAGTGCGGGTGGTTAGATCCAAATATATTTAGTATTACATCGTTACCAGTGGTAAAAAGACAAAGAAACGTTTTAAATATTGAAGATACAGTAAAAATAATTAACGAACATTCAAAAAACAATGTGAGTGTTAAAATGCTATCTGAAAAGTAACAAGTTGGGATACAGACCGTTTATGACATTACTATCTTGAATTAATTAAGGGTACTCACGATTGAATCTGTGCAAACTAAACTAAGCAAATTTGCTGTGCAAATGGCTATAGATCGTGAGCGTCCTTTTATAATTAATTGTATTTTTTGAAGTATTTGTTTGACTTAGTGCTGCCGGATTTATAGACTCAAAAACATCTGGCATCTTCCTCTAAAAATGCCAAAAACAACGCTTAAGGTGCCCACACACTAGTGATTTGTGACTATGATTTGTTGTGTTCGACGTCTTTTTACATGTTAATGGGGCTGTATGACAACAAATCACAAAAATTTGAAATTTTTCAATTTATTGTGATTTGTAACAAAGTGTATGGGGTTGTGCGCGAACATTTGAAAAAAATTTTAAATTAGTTCACAATAAAACGCCAAAATATTCATATTAAAATAAAAATACGAAAAGTGAAAATATTTTTTGTGGTTGCGGAGATGGCTAGCAACCAATTTTTTGTAGAATTCATTGAAATTTTACAAAATGAAAATGCCATTTAGAAATGTAAAAGTGATGTCTTGATGTTGACGTTTAAACTTTTTGTGATTTTTTATAGTGTGTGGAGAAATGACAACCGAACAAATCACAGTCACAAATCACTAGTGTGTGGCCACCTTTATTCTTTGAAAAGAAAAATAAGTTTATTACAAATAAAAATGCCTAAATGCTGCGAAAAGGAAAAAAATTATTATTTTTTTAATAAATAAAGGCAATAACTAAAAAAGAAAGCACGTGTTTTGTATGTATGAAGTAATATCATTTTTTGGTTTCAGTTGTTATCTTCACATTCGTAAATACATGGCTGTAAAAATGTTAAAAGTTTTTGAGCAAAAATACACAGCCAATTTACTTAAGGTTTTTTCAGTGCAATTAATGCAAATTTCAATTGCGTATATTTTGTTGTTGCAGAGAAAAAATTTTATGTATTTTTACACACTTTGCATCGTTTGCACAGTTTGCAAGGCCATTCGTGAGTACCCTTATTATTTTATTGTAAATATGTATGTACACCAATGTTCACTTGTTAAACAATAAAAATATTAAAAAAAAAACTCTTTAATAAAAATTATTATTAGATTAACCGTGAAAATCGATTATCCGTAGTGCTTCAGGTCTCGACGAAGACACATAATCGAGACCCGACTGTATCTAATTTTTTTATGTTTTAATACTTTTAAAACAGTGGCAACATAAATTTCATTATCGCCGTAACTTAATGCTTTGGCAACGCCATTAAACTGTCATATTTTGCTTTCTAAAAGGCGAATTTAAATTCGCCTGGATTTTTATAACAACAAATTATTCTTAAAAGAAACTTCGGTGGTGGCAGAATGTACATTTTTTAGATACAAGTGCTTTATAAAAATATTACATTAAGTACATACAAAATTTAGAATTTTATAATTTGAATATATACATATTTGAATAAGTAATGTGTTGAATAATAAAAAAGTGAAAACGACAGAAGAATTAATGTATAATTTTAAATGTTTGGCTGCCAAAGTGGAAAATCTGTCCTCTGTTGCTGAACCATTGAGAAAATTCAATAAAATTGTATGTGCGTTTTTTTTTTTTTTTTTGATAGCAAACATTTAATAGATTAAAGTGTTCTGTTTTTATGTTAGTAATAAAGAAAAAAAAAAAGCCGGAAAAAAATGAAAAAGGCATATATTCGAAGTAATCACAGCATAAATTTAAAATAATAACAAAAGACCTTTATATTATTTAACTTAAGAAAAAAAGTTTTTGTATGTGTGTTTTTATTTAACAAACAAAAAAGTGTAAAACAAAATTCAAGAAATTCTTCATAATCAGCTGCTTTTTGCTTTATTATTTTTTCAACGACTCTGCTGCTTTTGCTCTCACTAGAGTGAAACGCTGCTACTATTATTTGTTGTTGTTTATAATTGAAAAACATCAAATAAACAGATTGTCCCATGTTTGTTGGGGAATAGGGAGAACTACGAATTAGTTTTTAATTCTCAATTTTTTAGTTTTAAGTAATTATTTTAACAATTATAGTGATATTAAGAATAATTCTCTCCATTAGCAGTGACTTGGCTTAGTGCTTAAAGAGGCCAAATAATGGATATTATAGGTGTAATAAGAACCATATCCAATGACTATGGCGATATATTCACCGATGCCTGGTGGCATTTTCTTAATAAGGAATTTACAACAGCGGTAAGTATTAAAAAACAACTATTTACTTCTTTTTTGTTCAGATACGTTTAGCGATTTAATTTTATTTTTCTATTCTTTATTTGAAGTATTTATTTTAAATACGTATTTATGTACTTATGTATGCACATACTACACTCATACATACTTATGCTTTCAATGATCAGTCATTTGTCGATTCAATCTTATCAACGATTGTAGGTATTTCCTATTTTTTCATAATCTAGAAAAATACATACAAATATTTACTAGTAAAGCTACGATCACATTAGACAAATGTTTAAGAAAAAAAAGCGTTCTATTTTATGAAACATTTCTTTTTTAATTTGCCGTTGCTTATAGTTTGATTAGTTTAATATCAAAATAATATTTATTATTTAAATTTATTTTTAAATAATTGAAAAAAATGTTCGCAAAAACTACTATTTTTCATAAAATAGTTACATACATACATACATATGTAGGTATATCTACATACACATACAGCTGCGTGCAGCTAATTAAGCACGGTAGTATTTAGTATTTAAATCGTCATGTAAAAGGTAATATTTATTAAATAAACCGTTAAAATGTGACACTGCTCATTTAAAATTGTTGGCCTCAACATTATGTTTAACGTTCTTTTTTTCAATTTCAATACAATGTTCTGCCTTCACTATACCTTTAATTTTGAGAAGGAGTCAAAATTTGTTTCTTTGGAAGCAACTCCATATGATTATGATTATTTTTTGCTCTGAATGTTGAACAACGATATGAATTCATATTAAAAACAAAGCATTTCAATTTATTTAATGTCGACATATTTAGTTAACCCTAAAAGGGCAATTTAATTTAAAAATCAAGCTAAATGAGGGACATAAAATATTCCCAACAATACACAGTGCCCAATCAATAAACCACAACATAAATGACACATAAACTCTCTGGGAACTATTTGTATAACAAACACGTGAATTGTGTTTCTTGGTACTAATGAATGATTTATAAACTCAAAAAAAAAAAAAAAAAAAAAAAAAATACACAAAATCCAATTGATGCATATGTGTCCTCATTGTCATTGAAATTAGTTGAGGTTTTACCTCGAATATATAATTAAATAACTGAAATTTATAGCTTACTGCTATTGTTTTATGCATTAGAATATAATTGATAACTACTAACAAAACAGAAATATACAGAATTTTAAAAGAATTAAATTTATTATTTATAGACATGTATATACAGTTACGAGCAGATAAATAGGTTCACATCAAAATGATAAATCAATTTTGTTTGACTATAGTTTACATTACAGCAATAAAAAAGGAAAAGTCGCTAATTACTAAAGCAAATACCCACTTTTAATACGGCATCACAATAATTAAATTATTATGTAAAAAATTGCCCAAAATTAAAAAAAAAAAAAAATTACCGTATAAAATCAAAGAGCAAATAAATAGGTTCACTTTGAAAAATTTGTTAGTTTAAAATGTTAAACGCCAAAATTATAAAAATTATTGTAGAAAACTTTAGATTCAGCCTTTTAATAGAGCTTATTAAAGCAAATACCTCTAAAAATTTAAAAAATGGGACGTTCTAAACATTGTAGTGAAGAGGAAAAAAAGATTATAAAGGATCTACACAGCCGAAGTTATAGCCATCGGAAAATTGCTGAAATTCTTGGGAGATCGCAGAATATGATAAGAAATGCATTGCAGCCTCCAAAACAAAAACTTAAAAGAGGTCAACAGCGAAAAACCTCGAAAAGAGACGATGATCGCATTAAGATGTTGTCAACTCGTAATCCTTTTATGTCCGCAGTTCAGCTGAAAAATGAGTTAAAGCTTCCCGTATCAGAGTGGACCATTAGACGTCGTTTAAGAGAAAAAGTCACTTGTCGAATCAATGCCCCGGAGATGTTCGGCGGTGATTCCAAATAAGGGATTTTCAACAAAATATTAGAAATTTTCTTGCAATTGCACTCTTTTTGTATAAAAATGTCATTCTCTTATCAATTAACCTATTTATTTGCTCGACAGGCATCAATTAATATATTAAATATATCAATTTTTCTCATTTTTTTTTAATTATAATTAAATACATTTTATGTGATTATTTATGTTTAATGTAATAAATATCGCTTTATTGTATATTACCGCTGTTTAAGTTATTTGAAGGCGAATTTTTCAAAAAATGTAATGTGAACCTATTTATCTGCTCGTAACTGTATATGTATATTCTGTTGTCCCTTAGTTTGCGATGTTAATTTTTCTTTGCTCATAGGTTGTAAATAATTTCGTAATGAATCAAAATTAAGCCACAAAATGTTTTCACTCATTTTTAGAATGTCAGCGCATGCTGACTTACGTTCAAGTCTTGCCTTATTGTGTTTCTATCAATCAGATTAATTTTTAGTATCTGGTTCTGTCTCTTGATGGCCGAATGTTGAAAGAGTCAGGAGTGGCGGTAGCAGGACCACAGTTGGTAAGCGATGGGAGCTCCTTCCTTCAGACCTATGTTATACTGTACTATAGTGTCATTGTATGCTGGACGTCATTGGAAAGGCCTATGTGCTGAAAAAGTTGTCCTTAATGTTTTCTTGCACTCTTGGTCGTCTGATATTACGTCGAAATATATGGCAGATACTTACTACAATGCTGAGGGATAGGAAATCAGGTTGTAGGATATCTTATTATACCGGACACGCCATCGTTTTGAGACTTAGTGTAATGTATTATCTGGCAAAATGGACTATTGTAAACGATTTTGGCTGCTAGCTGCCAGATAAAGGACACATTTAAATTAAATTTTTAGTGTCATGAAAAAGCTACATATTTGTAGTTCGGAGTCGTCTTTAAACTGTAGCTCCCGGTACTCATGGCTATAAATTAACACACACAACATGAGTGCTGCGAGAAGCTAGGCCGTAATCCTGACACAGGGTTGTAAAGGCCAGTTATGTATGTCTGTATGTAAATTTTTATTTACTGCATTTAATTATAATCATGATAGAAAAACAAACTTTTATACTAAATTTACTAAAAATCATTTCAAGTGATCAAATTTACCATGTTGTACTATTAATAATTTTTTCTGTAAGGTGTCTGATAGTTAAAGTGAGCTTTAGGTCCATTATGACAATTTACCGATTGTTAAAGGTAGGATTTTATCAGACAGGTAAATTGCTCTTTGTTTTTAAAAGTAAACTTTAACCTAAAGTTACCGATAATGTTATTGGGAAGATAGTAATTTATCTGTCTGATAAAATCCCCCCTATCTATAATCTATAAGCTTTAGCCTGGTCCATTACGATCTGCCATAGGGAAACTCCTTTAAGTACACCAAATTCCAATTTTCTATATATGTATAATTAGTTTTCCATAAAATACAGAATTTTATGACCAGAGGTACTAAAAAATTGTCCTATAACTCGAGAATGACTCAACCGATACACATATAAGCCAATACAAGTTTTAAATATCAAGTAGGTGTGGCAGTCTAGCCACACAAATTACCTAACATAATATCAACATGTAACTGACAAAAAATCGAAAATACTTTT
The DNA here is from genome assembly GCA_963576795.1 of Metopia argyrocephala. Taxonomy (NCBI): domain Eukaryota; kingdom Metazoa; phylum Arthropoda; class Insecta; order Diptera; family Sarcophagidae; genus Metopia; species Metopia argyrocephala. Next base: position 3,918,245 of record OY756208.1, read on the forward strand.
TTTTGCATCATTTTCATCAGAAAATGGTCCCGGTCCCAGATTTCTACGATGAAAATAAATTCACTTACGCCGCACAGTGGGTTAGAATAGCATGTTTTCTTGGATCAAATCAGGGAAGCTATGTTGGGTTAATTTTTCTTTATTTTTCAGTTAATACCATTTAAATAAGTAAAACAAAATGTTTTCTTAGTATATTTTAGTATAATTTTATTAAATAATGCCAAATATCACTGTAGGTATATAGCGCAAGGAGTACAGTATGAGATCTTAAACATTAGATTTTATACATCTTAAAGTTAATCATCAACATCATCATCACCATCATCATTATCATCGTCATCATCATCGTTATCATCATCATCATTATCATTATCATCAGCAGCATCCTCATCAGCAGCATCAGCAACTTCAATATCACCCAAATAGTTCTTGTTCGGAGCTGCAGGATCATTTAAATCAATTTTCTCTTCTGGCAAGCTTTGAACCTTCTTTGTAGGCAATTTTTGCATGCTTGAAATAATTGGGTCAGAGGTTATCAAAAACATATTAAAAATGTCTTGGTTTGATTTTTCGCGACTGCACTTTCGTGAATGAACTTTCCCTATATTTTTTAAAATCTTTATTTCGAGCTTCTTGCGCTTCTTCTAATAACTGCCCAATAGGTAAAATGGCATTTGACACAATTTCGGGTCCGTGAATAAAATACTTGTACAAAGTGGGAGGCATATTGTACCAAGGATACGTTTCAACAAAAAGTCGTCCTGTATTGCGTGCATAAGACGTACAAAAGACATTCAAAAAAACGAATCCAGCCATGAAGAATGGAAAGGCCAAATCTTAAATTGTCTACATGTGCAGGTCTTTCGATCAGAAAGAAAAAAGTAGCATGAAAAACATCAAAACACAACACACAAAACAGCAGTAGTCGCGAGATCAATGTGATTTTTAGCTATTTGACTGCTGCAACACTTGCATTAAACAATGCATAACTTCTAAAAGGCACAAAAAGGCAGCGTAAAATTTTGCAATATAATAGAGATTTATGTCCTCTTTAATATAAACTAAAAATTATTACACAAATGTGGACAAATAATAACTATATGTCCATTTAAAATATAAAAATGCTAATTTTTTTGGCACTTCCAATATAAATGACTAAATCTAAAACACTTCCACACACAATTTCATAAACAAGTGCTAACGAAGTATTTCTAAATTACCTGTACTTGATGGTTCCATTGAAAAATTGTTAACTTTTGCAATACTTTTAAAAATAAATAAAATTTTCCACGGGAAAGTTTTCACTTTTTTTTAGCTTTTTTTGCACAAAAATTTTTATAAAGTTTGACTTTGAAGTTTCACTAGAAAAACACCAGAGCACTTTTGACATTTATTTTAACGACAAGTGATGTAGAATTTTGTATACTCTAACCGGGTACAAAAAGTTTTGACGATACTTAAATTTTTTTTTTTTATTAATCCAAGAAAACATGCTATTCTAACCCTGTGTGCGCCGTCTGCATTTTGAAAAATACCAGTGTCTTTGTTTTACTTTCATACAGGTTTTTTGGCTCTGGTGAACATTTAAGGTTTTGTCAGTTACAGCGTTCTTTAATTCCATCGACGATATATGCTAGAAAAACAAAAAAGTCAAGTAATTAACAGTTTAAATATATAAGTAGTGTCGATAGGTTTAAATAAATCGGAAGCCGGTCAAAAGTACAAATTATAAAAAAAGACAAATTGCAAAGTGGAGTCACATTTACAGGCATATAATATAGCATATATTTAAGATACGTCCAGACTTAATTTACTTAAATAACAACAAATTTAATAAATAAATTTTGTGACACTTTATAGAAAGAGTTCCCATACTTGGAAATTTTAAGATGAGATGCTTTGGTAAAATAATTTTAACTAAAGAGTAAATATAGGCACATTGAATGAATTTTTAGCTGTATTTCTTTTCTAGATATAGGCCTATTAGTTCCAACTATTGACCCGCCTATATTTCGGAGGTTTGTAAGCTAAATATATCAATATAGATATCAAAATAAAGAGATTTTACGATTGATGTATAATATGCCTGAAAAGAGATAGGTAAAGATTGTATACCTAGATCGAAAAATTTTATTTTCTACACCAATTTTTTGTTAATTGTTAATTTGCCATATTCACCACCAAACTCAGTTCAATATGTCATAATTAAAATTAGTTTACTATATTTGTAATTATTGCATGTAATTTTATTTTAATTTTTTTTTTTTCAATCTAACAAAGTTCTCCTAGAACATTTTTTTAAAATTCTTATCTATGAATCAAAACAAGAAGCAATACAAATAAAAACAAAATATATTTAATTGTATGTAATTTGTATGTAATTTGAATATGGAAGAGGTGAAGGGAAAACTTCTCTGTACAGAATTTGTAAATGTGTAAAGGAAAAAATATTTTATTCTTCAATTTTAATACAGCACCTACAGTCAGGGAAAAGGCGGAAATTAAAAAAAATCGACCACTAGTTGACTATTTCATATTGTTATTGTTCGTATCGCCGTTTGCTACAGCGGTTTCTATAAATAAATCTAATCTCGAGACGAAAATACTTTTTGAAAACAAATTCTTATACACATACATACATATGTACATAAAACATATTGTCAATATAATAAGTACACATACAGTGATGTTCAATAAAATAGATTCACCAAATAAGTAATTTCATTTAAATTTTTAAATATTTATGGGATAGTGATGGCCAAATCTGAAGTCCATGTCTATGGTGGTATTTTTTAAGACGGCGTTGTAGGATGCTGATAATATATAAGCGTTCACCTTAACAAAATAACGCTATTCCGTTGCGATTGCTTTCTTTTTTAGATATTTTGAATACTGACAACATTGCTAACATGTAAACTTGGACGTGATTCACGCTATGCATAACTCAAATAACCCTGACTTATTAAATAGTTCTTTAGAATAGACGTCCAATAAGTACATGTATTAATACATCTTTTTTAATTTTTTTGAATTTACTCTTGTAACTAAAGCAAGTGTAAAGAGAATTACAAATCGTTAAATTTCTACAATTTTTTCATATTCCATTGATCAAAGTTAAACTCTTGATAAACTTATACTTGTTAAAATTCAAACAATCGAAGTTAAAACAAAAGCAATTAACAGAAATTAAAAAAAAAAACTTCAGCATTCGACTAGTTCGAAAGTTTTTTATTTGACTGATTTTAACTTCGAGTTGATTCCGAAGTTAAAGCAAAAGCAGTAAAATTGCTTTGTTGCAGTTTTGCTATTGCTTCTGCTATAACTTTAAAATAAACTTGAAGTCAGTAAAACAAAAACCTTTCGAATATAAAAACAGTTTCACACTCCTCTTTGTGACTTCGTTCATTAGTTTAAAATCAGTGAAAATTTCCCGAAAACCCGGTTTATTATTAACCATAAAGGCCGTATCAGATAAAACTTTTGCTGCGCGTTGTGTTCCACATTAGCTTTGACATTTAAGATAAAATGTACATGTTTATATGCTACTTGTTAGATAAAGTACTTTTAACGCAACGCAAAGCGAAAATTTGGCCAAGATTCATCTTTTTGCGCGCTTTGACAATCTGCTATTAATTATGATTAAATAGTTCTAAAAGTTTGAATTTTTAATTATTTTATGTTTAATTTTGTGTTAAAGCTTTTTTTAAAACTATAAAAGTAAATTTATATAGGGAGTCATTGATAGAATTAAAAAGAAAACTAAACAGACAACGCTACTGTTAAAGTTTTATTGTGCCATACACCATTTGCTTTACGCGTTATTGTCAAAGCAACAAAGTTTTATCTTACCAGGTATTTTAATAGATTATACTTTTTACTTCAAAGATTGCATATTTATTATTCTTTCTATAAATTATTAGCGGTAATCACTCTTCGTTGCAAACACCTTAGCAAGTATTGCAAATGTAGGCATAGATGCTACGATTGCTTGTTTACGTTTGCAACGAAGAGAGAATACCGCTTTTATATAAAATAAAAACGATTTGTTCAATATTATTACTCTCTATTTTTATTATTTGTTTAGTATACAGGAAGTAAAAAGTAGCCGAATCATTAAAAAACATGTGTCCTTATTATTTTGATCATACGTGTATGCATGTATAGTATATGCTGCTACGCAAAATTAAATACCTTCGTATAGTATAGCATACATACATATATACATACATATGTAGTATCTGCTGGCGTATTTACATGCTATTATTGTAAACAATATTTAATATGTTTGTTGTTGGTATTATTAGTTTCGATTAGAATAATTTTCAATGACAATGTCGTGTGCTACAAAAACTATTAGTAGGCATGAAAGAGAAATTATAATTATTTAAAATGCACATACAGTAGGTGGCAAAATTAAGCTGTTAAATAGAATATAGAATTTTAGCATAATGTGTTGTGGACCGACGAGTCTATCATTAGGTTAAAACATTATAATGGCATGGTATATGTTTGGCGCACTTCGAAGGAAAAGTTGTCATAAAAATCCATTTACCCTCTGTTTATTCAACTATAAAAGATTTAAAGGAAACATAGTTATCTTACAGGATAAAATTACCGCCGATATGTATCTACAAATACTAGAAGAAGATGTTTTGTCTGAGGGTAGACATACAATGCGCCTATACAGACTGAAAAAAAAATTTCTAATACCTTAAAAACACAATATAAACGTTTTAAAACGGCCTTCTCAAAGTCCTGACTTTTTACCAATCGAAAATGCATGGTCTGTTCTAAAAACACCCATATCCTATGAAAAACGTGAAAATCTCACTAAGTTGATGAGAGCCCGTATTTATAAAAGTTGGGGTAGCATAACTAATGCAGAGTTTGTGAAGTTAATGGACTCAATGCAAGATAGAATATGTAATTTGCCGACTTGTAACTATGGACACAGTAATTATTGAAAATTTGCATCTTTCCAGATCAATTTTTAAATGAATTAATTTTTTTCTCTTTCGTATAAATAACAAAGTTGGGTTTATTGCATTGAATTTATAATGCATTACCGTTTCCACTACCACTAAACCACTTAGTATTAATGCAGCAATATTGCAGCCACCACTAAATGCAGATAGAAATAGTTAACCACTAAATAAAACCATTTTAGTGGTAGTGGAAATTTATTGCATTAAAAAAAACAAATTTAGTGGTAGTGGAAATTTAGTGCATTAAATAAAATAAATTTAGTGGTAGTGGAAATTTAATGCATTAAAAAAAACAAATTTAGTGGTAGTGGAAATTTATTGCATTAAATATAAAAATTTTAGTGGCAATGGAAATTTATTGCATTAAATATATCGATTTTAGTGGTAGTGGAAATTTAGTGCACTAATTTTGAATAATTAGTGGTAATGGAATATAACTCCATTAGCACTATAGTGGAATGGAAATTTAGTTCCACTACCTCAGTTCCACTATCGTTTTAATATACCTTTATATGTGGATATAATATTATTATATGCATACATAGCTTAAGTCAATGTCAAAATAAATTGTTGTGAATGTTATTTTCTTAATTTACTGAGTCCGCCTGTATAAAGTAAATAATTGTTGTTATTGTTTTAATAAGAATTTTAGTACTTTCAAATGTAATATATTATTCAGTTCACCATAGGTAAGATTTTAATGGCGCGGACTGCTAATATTGCCAGCCGCTAATCATTCAGAAGTAGTGCACTAAATTTCCATTACCACTAAAATCGATTCATTTAGTGCACTAAATTTGCACTACCACTAAATTTGTTTTATTCAATGCACTAAATTTCCACTACCACTAAATTTATTTTATTTAATGCACTAAATTTCCACTACCACTAAATTTATTTTATTTAATGCACTAAATTTCCATTACCACTAAATTTGTTTTTTTTAATGCAATAAATTTCCACTACCACTAAATTTGTTTTTTTAATGCAATAAATTTCCACTACCACTAAATTTGTTTTTTTTAATGCAATAAATTTCCACTACCACTAAATTTGTTTTTTTAATGCAATAAATTTCCACTACCACTAATTTTTTTTATTTAATGCACTAAATTTCCACTACCACTAAATATTATAGGCGATAATGCACTATTTTTTCCACTACCACTAAATTTAGTGGAAAATTAAATCTAATGCAATAAACCCAACTCTGATAAATAATAGAAAATTGTTTTGATTAAAAAAGTTTTTTTTTTATATAATAAAACTTATCCTGTACAAATTTGATTTCAAGTTTCTATAATTATATTATTATTATTTCCACCTACTGTATATTGTAAACAAAAACTGAGAAAAATTATTTACTTGGAAAACAGCTAACAGTTTATAACGAGAGTAGTTTGAAATGTTTATTAAGTATTGTTTGCAAACCAAACTTTGTATATATAGTTTTTCATATATACATATATATATATTTTTTATATATTTTCAGCTAACAATTTATATATCTATAGGAATTTTAACTTTTATCCTCATTATCTGGTATATGTTCTACAGAAAATGGTTACGTGATAGAGAACATGAAAAATTACTTTTAGAACAAAGCGCGTATTCTTCGGCTGCCGATCTGAGGGGACTTCGTTTTCGTAAACGTGATAAAATGCTCTTTTATGGCCGGAGAATGTTACGTAAAGTAAAAAATGTTTCTGGTCAAGTCTATGGAGGACAAGGAAGAAAACGAAAGGCTGTTATGAGATTTGCTAAAAGACTTCTGCAATTGAGAAGAGAAAATATTCCCCTGCAAATGCGAACAGTCGAACCGCCAGCTGAATATTTGGAAGAAACAATTGAAGGTTCTGATCGTGTACCACCGGATGCTCTGTATATGCTGCAAAGCATTCGTATTTTTGGTCATTTTGAAAAGCCCATATTTTTAAAACTATGCAAACATACAGAAGTGTTAACTTTAGAACCGGGAGATTTTTTATTTAAAATCACTGATGCCGACGATAGTGTTTTCATAGTACAATCTGGTCTGATAAATGTTTTCATTTCTAATGCTGATGGTAGTACACTATCATTGAAAACTGTTCGAAAGGGTGAATCTGTAACTTCTCTATTGAGTTTTGTAGATGTCTTATCAGGCAATCCAAGCTATTATAAAACCGTAACAGCCAAAGCTGTTGAAAAAAGTATCGTTATACGACTACCAATGCAGGTAAATAAAAATACAAAAAAAAAAAGAAATGTTTTTTATAATGTAATGGAAAAATTAATTTTCTTATTATTATATACATACATACTGTTTTATTTTGCTGGGTATACGTACTTGTTCTAAACTTATTGATATCTAATAATAGATTCCCATGTACATATGCTTTTATTTTTTCTTAGGCTTTTAAAGAAGTTTTCGATGAAAACCCTGATATAATGATACGTGTTATACAAGTCATTATGATACGTTTGCAGCGCGTATTATTTACAGCATTACGAAATTACTTAGGCCTCAATTCAGAGTTGGTACAGAATCATATGCGTCACAAAAAAACGCAACAACAACAACAGGCAAATACCACCACGGCACAACAGCAAACACAACAAAAGCATTCTCCTGGTCATCGTAGATCACAAGGAGATTCTGTCATACAACATAGTTTGTCAGAGGCTATACCCCCACCAGATATGCTAGTAGATTTAGCTTATGAACCATCCCTTCCCCAACAACAACAGCAACAGCCTTTGCCTATTATATCATCCCAAAAAACACCATCGCCCAATTCCAATTCCACGCATTTATCATCAACACAGAATTCTACAACAGGAGTAACATTTAGTGCTGGAAATTTATCCACACGTCGATGTTCAATGACACCTGCAGAAATAAATATAAATGCGTCATCTATTGATATGAAATTGGTTCATATATCAGCAGTAGATAGTTTCCTTAAGGAATTAGGTTTGCCTGAAGAAGATCGCTCGTTTTTAGAACCATTTGTAGAAGTCCGAGAAGTAGATACAGATGTTACCCTCATAACGGAAGGCAACTCAGATGATATTTGTGTTTGGTTTGTTATGACTGGTGGTTTGGCTGTTTATCAAAGTGGTGTTGATGCTTTACGAAATTTTAAAGCTGACAAATCCAATGTCTTTATTCATCATGTACATCCGGGAGAAATTGTTGGAGCTTTAGCTGTTCTTACTGGCGAAGCTAGTGCTTATACAATTATTTCTTTATATCCTAGTCGTATTGCATTCATACGTCGTCCTGCCATTTATCAAATAATGCGTGAAAGGCCCAAAATTGTATTAGATTTGGGTAACGGCGTTGTAAGACGCCTTTCGCCATTGGTGAGACAATGCGATTATGCCTTAGATTGGATATTTTTAGAATCTGGTCGTGCAGTCTATCGTCAAGATGAATTGAGTGATAGCACCTATATAGTGCTCAGTGGACGTATGCGTTCTGTTATCACGCAAGCCAGTGGTAAGAAGGAAATTGTGGGTGAATACGGTAAAGGTGACTTGGTGGGTATTGTAGAAATGATAACAGAGACCTGTCGAACCACAACCGTTATGGCTGTAAGAGACTCCGAACTTGCCAAATTACCCGAAGGTCTTTTTAATGCAATTAAACTTAGATATCCCATAGTTGTAACGAAACTTATAAGTCTGCTTAGTCATCGTATATTAGGTACAATGCAAACACGTACTGGTAGCTCGGCTGCTCCTCTTGAGGCCAATCCTGTAACGCATAAATATTCTACAGTTGCCTTAGTGCCTGTCTCTGAAGATGTTCCCTTAACGGCTTTCACATACGAATTGTTCCATTCACTATGTGCCATTGGTCCTACATTACGCCTTACATCTGAAGTGGTACGAAAACAGTTGGGAATTCATATTTTTGAACAAAGCAATGAGTATCGTTTGACTTCCTGGCTAGCCCAACAAGAAGATCGTTACATTATTACTTTGTATCAATGTGATAGCTCCCTCAGTGCCTGGACACAAAGATGTATGCGTCAGGCTGATGTCATTCTCATTGTGGGTATGGGTGATCGTCCTCCAGCGGTAGGCAAATTCGAAAGAGAAATTGATCGTTTAGCAATGCGTACACAAAAGGAATTGGTGTTGCTTTACTCCGAAAATGATAGCTCCAAACCTACGAATACTTTGCAATGGTTAAATGCACGTCCTTGGGTCACAAAACATCATCACATCCAATGCGTTAAACGTATATTCACACGAAAAAGTCAATATAGAATTGTAAGTTAATTAAAGCAATTAAAACTTTAATAAAACAAAACAAAACGTAAATAAATTCTATTTCACAGAATGATCTCTATAGCCGAGTGTTAATGTCAGAACCAAATATGCATTCAGATTTTTCACGTTTAGCACGTTGGCTAACAGGCAACTCTATTGGTTTGGTATTAGGTGGTGGAGGTGCTCGTGGTGCTGCCCATATAGGCATGTTAAAGGCAATACAAGAAGCTGGTATACCTGTCGATATGGTTGGAGGTGTCAGTATCGGCGCCTTAATGGGAGCACTTTGGTGTTCTGAACGTAATATCACAACAGTAACACAAATGGCTAGAGAATGGTGTAAGGTAAGAAAGATCACAAAACAGCCATTAATTATTATGAATTAAAAAAAAAACAAACAAAAAAAAAATAATCGTTTGTAGAAAATGACAAAATGGTTTTTACAATTATTGGATTTAACATATCCAATAACATCAATGTTTTCTGGCCGCGAATTTAATAAAACCATACGTGAAACATTCGGTGATGTCAGTATCGAAGATCTTTGGATACCATATTTTACTTTAACTACAGATATTACAGCTAGTTGTCATAGAATACATACAAACGGTAAGTTTATTTTATCTCTCGCTCTTTTTGCATTGTGTTTTATAATTTGCACTCAATAACTACCACCTTCATGTTTTCTTTTTATTTATTACTCGTACCAATGAGCCATATATTCATGCACAACAAATATTTTGCTGTCTTTTAACAAAATCATTTACAGCACTCTAGAACCAAAACAACTACTTGTCATCAATGCTTCACATACATACATTTGCTACAAAACATTTATTACTTATTTATTTATTTTATTATTTTTTTTTTTTTTTGCTTAATAAAGTAAAACAATTCATATTCTGAGATTTTTACATTAGTAAGCTACGATGTAGTCAATTTAATATCAAAGAAATATGTTACAACATAAATTTGTTTTGTTTTTTTTTTTATATTTGTCTCTAAATTTTAGTGTAATTTTATTATTAGAATAAATTAATTTTAAAAACTAAATTCAATACAAATTAATATTTCTTTGCTTTACTCCACTTTAGCTCTATTAGTCTTGTCCATTAATGTTCTTGTAGATGTTGTGTGTATTTTATATTTGCATATAAAAATTATATATTATTATATAATTAATTGTATAGTTCCATTTTAATTATTCTATATACATATAAAAATGCTTGCTCACAGTAAAACTTTCAATTAATAAAAGTTATAACCGATATTACAAATTTGTATTGTAATGATGTTTCTTTAAGAAAGCAGTTGTTTTTGGTCCAAAGTTTTAAAGTACATTTTTGTTAGACAAAATTTGTTGGTTTGGTAACATTTTTTGCATGTTTTTTTTTTTTAATTTATAAAATTAAAAGTTTATAATATTTGCAACTATACTTTGTACTTTTACTTTATTTACTGTTATTTTTATATTTTGTTTTGCTTTTTTCTTATAATGAAGTTCAGACAGAGTACAACTAAATTTCAAAACTTCGAATTAAACCAATTAATTTAGCAACATATATCATACGAGGTCCTTTTTGTAGAGCGCTAAATTTGCTACAATTATTTTATGTGTTGATCCGTTCATTAGTGCATAACTTTCAAAATTTAAAAGTAACAGCAGAACTTTCTCCATGTTACGAGAATTTCACTTAAAACTCTAGCTGTCATGTGAACCGGATTAATTTCAAAATTAAGAGCTGCAATTTGTACGATTTTTTTTTTGTTGATTTTCTTATACTTAGAACGTTCGTGAAGAAAAATGTAAACATTTCCTAAATAAAGACCATCCTAATGTGCCCACAACATATGTATCGTGAGATACCCATTAGATCTTTCAAGTGAAAGAATTTAGAGTTTTTAGTTGTGTATTCTTTCTTCAAAGTAATAAGGATTCAAGTTAGTCTCTGAATATGTGTTTTTTAACTTTCTTTGTGTGTTCTCTATCATTTTCTACATTTTTTGTTTATTGTCGTCAGATATACTATTTGTGAGAATTCCATTTAATCATATACAGAAAATACTGCTAAAACTTTAATGCTTGACTTTACAAACAAACCAAAAAAAGAAAAAAAAAAAAAAAACAAAAATAATAAATTTAAACGCTAACAAATATGTGCACTCATACAACCTGCAAAATTTCCTCCTCTACTCTCCTTCTTTCTACTTCTAAACAGGATCTTTGTGGCGTTATGTACGTTCATCTATGTCACTCAGCGGTTATATGCCGCCTTTATGTGATCCCAAAGATGGTCATTTACTATTGGATGGTGGCTATGTCAATAATTTACCAGGTAATTTTATTAAATACTTTATTATATATAAAGTCAATGTATGTAGAAAAGTGGATTGTTTTTAATACATAATTTAAATGGAATTTAAACAAAAATGCAGAAAAGGAAAATTAATTTTATTATAATTATTATTTTGAGATAGCAATACATTTAATAGCTTTTAAGATTGTTTGCACATAGAATTAATATGATTGTAACATGTAAGTACATTAATATATACTAATTTAAGTAGCAGTTCCGGTTTACTTTAGTGCTTTCTTTTTTGATAATTCTATTTCTTATAATATACATGGTATGTGTATATAAAACCCTACCCTTACCAAAGATAAAAAGTTCTTAAAAACAAATGTAAAAAACTCAGAATGTGTCGTTAAATACACTATATTTTTAATTAATATTAAAATTTAAATGCTGATACTTTTTTTCAATAACAAAAAAAAAATCATGCTAAATATCAAACCAAAATACACTATCAACACTTTATATTCATTTTTTAATATTCTTTAACCCAAAAATAAATTTTTTTATTTGTTATTGCAAAAGAATTTTAATTTTTTTTTTATATTTTTTTTTTTCATTATTTCATTTATTTTAAATTGTTTTTTTTAATTTATTTTCGGTTCCACATTATGTTTTTCCTTATTCTTTTGTTGTTATTGTGTCTCGTCCTTTAGGTCACTTGTGGCGTTATGTACGCGCTAGCATGTCTATTGCTGGCGTTTTTCCACCGTTTTGTGATTATAAAGATGGTCATTTATTACTTGATGGCTGTTACACAAATAATGTTCCAGGTAATATTGCCTATAATTTTTATTATTATTTGAATCCAATCAATTTGTTTATTGAATGTACATCTTTCCTCGCATGTTAAAAAGTGTTATTGTTATTGATATTATTATTTTTATTTTATTTTTAAGTTTTCCGCACTGCATTTTTGTTTAAATTAATGTAAGTTTACAAAAACAAATCTTAATTATTAGAAATGGGTTTATATAAATGGATACAGATATACAATATTTTTATTTACATATGTAGTTAGTAAAATCATTTAAGAAACCATATTTAAAGTCTTATTATAATTAATCGGGTATGTGATGGAAATCGATTTCAATCGAATGAAATTTCAAGCTGCTATAACTTTCAAGTCTTTTTAGATTTGGAATTACTTTTTTACTCATTACCTTAATGACTATTGCCACTACATCCTTGATTATTACAATTTTAAAATAATTAAAACAGAGAAGTTTTATATGACTTTGAAAATACAAACGATTTCAATTTCGAACGTGTGGGTGGCTCGATGTTGGAATTATCTGCCTCTTGACCTTCGCCTATTTTCTTACTCTAACAATGCATTTCGGTTAAAATTGTTAAGGAATTTCTCTGCTCACAACTGAACTTGCTTCTGGAGCTTTTATTGTAAATATTTTTATAAATATTCTGGATAGTCTACTGTTGCATTGGACCATACATATGTAGATATATACATACATATCATTATTTTATATAATTCTTTTCTTAAATTGTGGCTGGGGAGCCGACTAGTTAGACACTTTTAGCAAATTGTATTATTTATAATTATTTAGAGGTCATTATTGTTATTTTTTTCCATATATGTATGTACTTACACATGTTTGTAAATTCAGGATTCTTCTTTCTTTTGTAAGGGCTTGAAGGGCTTTTTGTATTACTTGAAATTGTTTAAGTAAATAAATAAATAAATCGTTTTCCATTACATACCTGTATAAGAAATTTTCACATTCACAAAAAAAAAAAAATCAAAAAGCACATAATTTGATAGCTTTGTCTTTCAGGCTAGTTTTCATTATTTTAAATAATAACAAATTTATTAAAATACCAGAATTTACATGTTTGAAATGAATTGATGTAATGATTTAGACGTCGTTAAAATTACATTCTTCTCGAACCACTTTTATTTTATATTAATTAATATTAAAATATCGTGTAGCATTTATGGAGTTTTCTATAAAGCACAGATCATTCTATCCTTTGACGGATGTGTGCTCACTGTCTATTGGATATGCTTCATTAAACAAGAGACTACAAGAAAACATGTATGTATGTATGTATTCCTTCTGTCTCTTATTAAAGTTCAAATACGAAAAGAAGTATTGTGTGTTAATACTGCACAATCTATTAGTGTACCGAAGGAATATTTACTACCTTCAAAGCCAAATATAACATATGTCGAAGAATATAATTTTCAATAAGCTTATTCAGCAAAAATAAAATAAAAAATATTTAATGAAATTAATATAAAAGTGACCTAGAATAACGCACGTCTAGCCGTGATCTAAATCCCATTCAATCTGTATGGGCAATAATAAAGAGATGATGGTTAAGAAATGAGATTCAAACAACAGCTTGAGCATTGAAACATAGAATACAAGAAATATGGAATTTTACTACTCCAAATGCTGTAATTATGATTGAAGGAGATGTCACACACGATTAAAATACGTTTTATATGCAGCACTTATCATGGTCAAAACTTTTTTTTTATAAAAAATTACCTAAACTTTTCCCCTTTTATATTAATAATATGTATAATAGCTACCTCAGAGAGATAACTTTTAAATTGCGATTACGATTAGTAATCATTTACATTACTTTTAAAAAATAATCGTAATGATTAGAAATTCTTAAAATGGAAATTTCTGATTACTAATTGATTACGATTACAAATAATCAAAAAATAATCAGAATTACTGTCAATTACTACAAAGGAATCAAAAAGTAATTCCAATTATTTTCAACGATTCTTTTTGATTACTTTCAACAATAATTTATTACAATTTTCTTCAGTACAGTTCAAATTTCATATATTTATTTTAATAAAAACATTAAGTTAGAATCTGAGTTTATGAAAATGTTTCAAAAAGTCAAATCTTTATTTTAAATGATCTACTTTATTTAGTTAGTTTTAGTTTAGTTTTTTAATTTTCTTGTTTTTTAATAAAAACAGAGTTTTTAGTTTAATTTTTTTCTAAAAAAAATAAAATAAATAAAATCTACTGATCTTGTAATCAAAAAGAATCGTTGAAAATAATTGGGATTTCTTCTTCATAACTTTTGATTATTTTGTAGTAATTGCTAGTAATTCTGATTATTTTTTGATTATTTGTAATCTTTAGCAATTACTAATCATGCAAAACCACAAATAATCGTAATCATTACTGTGCCCTAAATAAAGTAATTTAATTAGTAATAATTACGATTAAAAATCATTTCTTAACAAGGATACTCCCGTTTTGAACCAATTTTAAAGATCCTAATATCGTGTTAAATTTATTTTAATTTAACTTCAATAGTTTCATTAACACTGAATTTGATTTGTGATTGATGTTAAAGTTTTACAGTCAATGATTGATTGCAATTTATTAAAATGTTGTAATCATTGGCATATACTAGCAATTCCAATCAATTGTTTTGATTGGCGATTGGCATCATATTTTTTTTTTTTGCCATATTAACATAAAAAAAAATTGCAATCAATACTCTTTAATTATCCCTATAAATTATAACATATGTTGAACTTTTTCCCTACTTTAAATCTCAAAGTTTTTATGTAGAACAGTTAATGTTAATTATTCATATTTCGAATATTTCAAATTGTATTAAAATGTCCAATTGAAATATCCATTTATATAAAAAGATAACAAAAATTCCTCTTACCCACAACACCAAATAATAATAAAAAATCTGTATATACTTACATACATATGTATGGATATGTGCACTTAGATTGTACATATTAAACAAAAAAAAATTTTTTTTGTCTTTTTTTAAACAAACAAACAAACACATAGCTGATGTAATGCATAATTTGGGAGCTGCTCATATTATAGCCATAGATGTTGGTTCACAGGATGATATGGACTTGACTAATTATGGTGATGATTTATCTGGTTGGTGGTTATTATATAAAAAATGGAATCCATTTACCACGCCAGTCAAAGTACCCGATTTACCTGATATACAATCAAGATTAGCGTATGTGTCATGTGTGCGACAACTAGAGGTAAAAAATTTTTTTAATTTTTTTTTTTAACACACTTTATATGTACAAGTGTTTTTAATGTTTTTTAGGAAGTTAAAAATTCCGATTATTGTGAATATATAAGACCGCCGATAGATAAATATAAGACATTAGCTTTTGGTAGTTTTGATGAAATTCGTGATGTAGGCTATGTTTTTGGTAAGAATTATTTTGAAAATATGGCTAAAGCTGGACGTTTAGGACGTTTCAATCAATGGTTTAACAAAGAGCCACCTAAAAAGGATAATCACGCTTCTTTAAGCGAATATACATTCATTGATTTGGCACAAATTGTTTGTAAATTGCCCGAAACTTATTTAGAACATCAGCAACAACATCATACATATTTTTATAGTGAAGATGAAGATTATGATGGTTATATATCAGAGCCTTCAAATTATAATAGAGTACGTATTTTATGTGCTGTTAAATAATTTTCAAATTCTATTATGATGATTATTTTAAAACCTATTTTCATTTAATAATTTAGAATCAGATAAAAATGAAACGTACTGGCACTTCCTTATCTTTGTCGGAAAATGAAATGGATTCTGATATTGAAGTTGATCTCACATTGGCAATTAAGCAGCATCAAAACCAAAAATCATCCCGCAGTACACCTAATTCACCTCTGAACGTGACGATTGATAATATTGATGGCCATGTTGAAACGAACTCAATTACGCAATTAATAACAGATTTGCCTTTAATTCCATTAGAAGATGTAAACTCTAGATCATCCTCCATAGACTCGCAACAAGTTAATGAAGAAGAAAATAAAAGTGGATTCAAAACTGTTAGTAATTATGAACATGATAACGATAATGGCACAACAAACACTGTGAAATCATAACCATTAATTTTTGCAAATTATTTTTTAACGCGTATATCAATTATTTTTGTAAACCTTTTTCACCTAAAACTCTTGGCAGACTAAACCGAAGCCTGTAAAATTGGTATAAACATTAATTAAAGACTTATTAACGAATAACACAAAGAGAACTGATGATAAATGAATGAGAAAGGAGTACATCCACTATTTTGCCATAATTATTAAATTAAATTGTTCAACAATTTTTAATTTTTTATGTTGAAAAAAAAAAAAATAAATACAATTTTCATTTTAGTTCTTAAGATCTTACAAAGAAGCAGTTGTTAGGTTTTATTCACCCTTTTTTTCTTATTTTTATAAGTTTAAAATATTTTATATCTCTACTTATAACTAGAATTGTTAGTTTTGTTTTCATTTACTATTATTTCTTCAACCATGTAAATAACGAAAGCGGTAATGATAGTTCTTTTAAATTTTTATTCATGTTTTTTAATACAATGCACAAGATATTAAATAGTTTCATTATGAAATGTCATTGTTTTAAGATTATTTAGTACATAAAGAATACATAAGAAAAGAAGAATTGAATAATAAATAATTATTATATTGTAAAAGACAATTCTTTTGTTTTTATATAAAAATTAACATTTATTCTCTGTATTTACAAATTTTCTATATTATTCAGCCCTTTTTATTTTTTGTTGTATAAATATTTATCAATCCGTGTATGCCATTTAATTTTAAGAGCAAAAACAGCCAGCTGTTACTGAAACAGTCCTAAATTTCCACATCTGTCTTAAGTCATCGGGTAACAAAGTTAAAGTTGGATCATTTTGCATATTATCCATAAGACTACGAGACGTTAGTACTTTGACTCTATATTCTAACGGACGACATACGGAACCACTCCAACATGTTGGACCTAAATCTGTAGGTGAATGACACACAGCGTTAAGCAAATATCTGGGAAAGTGTTTCTGTCCTAAATCCACCAAATCATTCTGAAAATTGGTAAGTTTTATATAATTTTATTAAAGTAGATTATTTAATAATTTTTATTACATTTATACTAAATTTATTGAATAACTTACCTTTATTTTACAATCACAACCTCTTGGTGGGGGTGAACCAAGTGCTGATGCTAGAGAATTGCCATTTCTTTTTGTCAGTTCCTTTTTGGTAGTTTCTACTACTAAATCTTGATAAAAGTCCTTATAATTTGCTTGTGGAAACATATTTAACTTTGGTTGTATTAACTGCTTACTTTTTGAATTAATTGCCGCTGATTCAACATGTTCCATATCAAAAATATCATCATACTCAAAATCACCTACAGCTTGATATGATTTTATGCCATTTACATTGTTTAGTTTATCATCAATTATGTCATAGGCTCCATAATTAGATGATTGTTTTAAAAGATTTATGAGAAGGTTTTTATTGCAATTCCTAGCTGTTAAATTACGTTCAAAATCAATACTGTTTTCATAGGGGAAATAAACTGAATTTAATGTTTTATCGCTGCGACTTTTCAATTTTACTTCATCGTTTATTTGGCCATTTAATGTATTCACATTGGCATCGTCAATCGTTTTAAAAGGCAACTCATAAGATGTAGGTGCCGATCTTAATAAGCGTTTATCCATTAAACGATTGCCACAAATAACACCGAATAATATTGTCACTAATATAAATGTTGTCTGTAATAAAAAATAAAATATACATATATTTAATTTTATTAAATTAATATTAAAAAATATACATAATATATGTAATGTATTGCTTTGGGGATAAGCATGTCTCTATGGCCGTTTCGTCTCTGCTTAAGAGACTCGTCAGGAGACTTTTTCCCAAAGGTGGTAAGCAAAAATACAAATACTTATATTCAAATAGTTATAAACTAAATGCGAATCACATTTAGTATATAAAAACCAAACAAAAGTATTTACAAAGCAATACATTTCTGTTTTTAAAAAACGAAATTCTATTTTTCCTGTTCACCACAGTCAGCCTACAATTAGTCAGCACAAAAACCTGTAGCGAATATTGGAAAAACGAAAATATTTTTTGTTTTTAAATTAAAAAATATAATTAATTAAATTACCTTGGGCATAATGACTAAAACTGTGTGTACTTATGGCCACTTCAGAACAATCTGTGTTCCTTACCTTACTTAAGCATTGCGCTTTTATATCATTTCTTTCTTATTATTTTAGTTGTAGGTAACAAGAAATACTTTTTTCTTTTGTTTTCAAATACCTACGAGTATATTCGCATCAAATTACAAATTATTTTTATTGTATTTTTTTTTTTTTGGCTATCTATTATGATGTTATATTTAAACATCTATTCATTCATCCTTTTAATACACTTGTACATACATACATAGTATGTAAAATTGCATTGTTTAATGTGTTTTAATGGGTTAAGATATTTTTACGTCAAACTTTTAATCTTTTGTGTTACTTCTTTTTTTTTCATATATTTTCATTATACCTTAATTTCCCATTAAAAAAGGACATGTGTCTATTTGTTTAATTTTATCTTAAAATACTAGAAAAAAGAACTTTGTGGTTAATATTTAACCTTGAATAAATATTGTTATTATATAAAAAAAATTCTTAATTTCTTAATTCTTAATTCTTGACAACGCTATGCCTGAATAGAACGCGTTTTACTTTGAAGTAATCACTTAACAACACTTTTCTTTAATAGTTTTTATTTTGTGTCGATTATTCAAGTTTTAAATAATATTTAAATTAAAAAATTTACTGAAATTAAGTCGTGTTAGACGTGATAAATTTTAATTATTTTTCCGGCCTTAGTTTTGTTGTTGCTGCTTTTTGCTTATTACCTAATACGTGCAAATTGATAACTGTTACCTTCTATTTTTGTTGCTGTGATATTGGAAACATGCCTCCAGCCAAAAGTTATAAATGTGGAATATGCAATCTGATTATTAACAAAACTTAAGGCAGTATTAAATGTAGCTCCTGTAACAGATGGATTCATCTTCTTTGTGCCAATATATCAGAGCAACAACTTGCTTTATTTAATGAGCGGACATCGTTTTCATTTTCTTGTGATGAGTGTCTCAATGGTTCTAAGAACAATGGTTCGCTTCGTGATGAAGTTCGTGATTTGAAGAATAGTCTGGACGACTTGATTAAAACTAGTCGGGAAGATCGAGATTCTTTTAGAGACTCTCTGGCCAAAATTCTTTCTGATTTTAAAGATGAAATATCAGGTAATATTAAACAAGTGAAGGAAGATATTATTGCTGTTAACAAATTAGTCAACAAAATTGATGTATCGTATGCAACCGAAATTAAACTCCTAAAAATTGAAAATAATATCCTCTATCGTAAGCTGAACCGTAATGATATTATCGTAAGCGGACTGCCCCCTGGATTGGATGATCTTACAACGGCAGTGTATACGATGTGTTCGTTTTATGGCATTATTGTTACTGATCGTGATATAGACCTTACCTGTTTTATTAGTAACAAAAAATTCATACTCGTGAAATTTGCCAATGCGTCTCTACGTGATAAACTGATGAAAGAATATTTTAAAACAAGATCCTTAAAAGTGTGTGATGTTATTTGCGGTGACATTGTTAGCCGAGTATATTTTAATGACCATTACTCTCCTGCTGCTTCTAAATTGAATTCACTGTGCCGCAGGTTGATAAAACGTTAAACTATTTTAAAATTCAAAATTTTGGATGCTGATAGAATTAAAGCTAAAATCACCTTGATGGATGGTAAAGAAGTGGTCTATGACTTTGATCAATGTTTAACACTATATAGCAGTAACCTTCATGCTACTTGAATATACACAAACATAGTATATCTATACTATCTTTGATGTTTGCTATTAAATTGTTTTAACCCTAATACTACACTTAGTTAAGAATTCTGCCATTTTGGTCTTTATTGAACTATTTATTGGTGAACACTGAATAAAACCACTACTACTGGCGAACGAAGTTCATTATTGGCAGAGTTGGGTTTATTGCATTAGATTTAATTTTCCACTAAATTTAGTGGTAGTGGAAAAAATAGTGCATTATCGCCTATAATATTTAGTGGTAGTGGAAATTTAGTGCATTAAATAAAACCATTTTAGTGGTAGTGGTAATTTAATGCATTAAAAAAAAACAAATTTAGTGGTAGTGGAAATTTATTGCATTAAATAAAAAAAATTTAGTGGTAGTGGAAATTTATTGCATTAAATAAAAAAAATTAGTGGTAGTGGAAATTTATTGCATTAAAAAAAACAAATTTAGTGGTAGTGGAAATTTATTGCATTAAAAAAAACAAATTTAGTGGTAGTGGAAATTTAATGCATTAAAAAAAACAAATTTAGTGGTAGTGGAAATTTATTGCATTAAATAAAAAAAATTTAGTGGCAGTGGAAATTTATTGCATTAAAAAAAACAAATTTAGTGGTAGTGGAAATTTATTGCATTAAAAAAAACAAATTTAGTGGTAATGGAAATTTAGTGCATTAAATAAAATAAATTTAGTGGTAGTGGAAATTTAGTGCATTAAATAAAATAAATTTAGTGGTAGTGGAAATTTAGTGCATTGAATAAAACAAATTTAGTGGTAGTGCAAATTTAGTGCACTAAATGAATCGATTTTAGTGGTAATGGAAATTTAGTGCACTACTTCTGAATGATTAGTGACTGCCAATATTAGCAGTCCGCGCCATTAAAATCTTACCTATGGTGAACTGAATAATATATTACATTTGAAAGTACTAAAATTCTTATTAAAACAATAACAACAATTTTTTACTTTATACAGGCGGACTCAGTAAATTAAGAAAATAACATTCACAACAATTTATTTTGACATTGACTTAAGCTATGTATGCATATAATAATATTATATCCATATATGAAGGTATATTAAAACGATAGTGGAACTGAGGTAGTGGAACTAAATTTCCATTCCACTATAGTGCCAATGGAGTTATATTCCATTACCACTAATTATTCAAAATAAGTGCACTAAATTTCCACTATCACTAAAATCGATATATTTAATGCAATAAATTTCCATTGCCACTAAAATTTTTATATTTAATGCAATAAATTTCCACTACCACTAAATTTATTTTATTTAATGCACTAAATTTCCACTACCACTAAATTTGTTTTTTTAATGCAATAAATTTCCACTACCACTAAATTTTTTTTATTTAATGCAATAAATTTCCACTACCACTAAATTTGTTTTTTTTAATGCATTAAATTTCCACTACCACTAAATTTTTTTTATTTAATGCAATAAATTTCCACTACCACTAAATTTTTTTTATTTAATGCAATAAATTTCCACTACCACTAAATTTGTTTTTTTTAATGCAATAAATTTCCACTACCACTAAAATGGTTTTATTTAGTGGTTAACTATTTCTATCTGCATTTAGTGGTGGCTGCAATATTGCTGCATTAATACTAAGTGGTTTAGTGGTAGTGGAAACGATAATGCATTATAAATTCAATGCAATAAACCCAACTCTGATTATTGGTTGATTAGATACGTCAGAAAAAAAAAATTGCCGTATTTGATGGGAAGAGCAGCCAGAATAATTGGAAGAACTGCCAATGCATACCGAAATATTTATTTTTGTGAGTACGAGTAGATTATGGACCGGTGGTATCAGGTGGTATCATTGCACCGTACTTTTTTTTAAAGACAACGAAGGCTGAAACCTTACTGTCAATGATCGCTATCCTGCAATGATTACTAATTTCTTTTTGCCCAAAGTGTAAGAGCTGGACTTGGCTGACATGTGGTTTCAACAAGACGGCGCTAAATGCGAGGCCACCACACGCAAAACAGTGGCCAATTAAGAGGCCAGTTGTTGAACAGTATATTTCACGTTTGGGGCCGAGCAATTGGCTGCCTAGATCATGCGATTTAACGTCTTTAAACTATTTGGCCAAAATTGGACCCAGCGAATGCTGGGGTATTTAAATTATTTATATAATTTAAGAGTTCTTAATCTTAATTTGCACACACACACACATACGCATTTTTCATATCGATATAAATTTTGTTATTTTCTATGAAATTTGGTCTTTATAAAATATCATAATCTAAATACATACATATATAAAATTGAATGTGTGTTTGTTTATTTGTTTGTTTGTTTGATTATTTGTACCTCCTTATAGGAGTCCAAACCTCTAGACCGATCTTCCTGAAATTTTCACAGCATTTAACTGGGACTCTGACATGATTAATAGGATAATTTTTTTTTTCGACCACGCCCACTTTTACGCCCACTCTTTTTAAATTATGTAATTGCTCCCATATAGTTTTTAACAGATTTACTTCATATTGTATACACATTATACTCCAGGCGAGGTATAAATAAACATTTATTACGTCATGCCCCCTTTCACACAAAATTTTACTTGAAAGTTTTAAACGTTTTGTTCTCTGTGTAAATTTGTTCCTTCCAACGATTTTTTTTTATTTGGTAGTATATTGCTCTTAACACTGTTAACGTCGCCATATAACTACGAACCACGTCACCGCCGTTAATTTTATTATATAACGAGGGGGTAGCGAAGCACATCGGGTTCAGCTAGTTTATTATATTAATAATTTTTACAAAAACTGTGACAGGGGTTTATACAAATTTTTAAGTATAAAATTATTATATTCTCATTATTTTTAAAATGTATATGGGTTAAACCATATCAACTCAACTTAAAATATGCCGTTTTTAAAATGACTCTCCGAATTTGCTAATTTTTGGTATGAATAAAGTATACCATAACACTAAGACAAATATAAAATTTAAGGGCACTGACACTTCTGGATCCGGAAATATGAGGTCTTGAAAATCGGAAAACAGTACAAAAATGCACAAAGTTACACTTACTTAATTGTAATTTTCTTGAAAAGTATTATAGCTACGCATCTCGTAAAGGTTGCATTTGAAAGGGTATTAAATTACCTTTGATTTAACATATAATATGATTTTTTTTTCTAAAAGTCAAAGGTCAATTTTCTTTATCTATAAGTCGGAAGCCTGTATCTCCGAGAGCGACCTTTTTAAAAATTTAAAAAAAATTATGCCAAAGATAGTTTCGTTCTCTACAGTTGTGAAAAATTTCAGAGTGGAGATATTTTTGGATCAAGAAATAAAAATCAAATCGCAAAAGAATGAGATTAAAACTAGTCTAATAGTGGTGGAATGGTAGACGATTTTTCGATTTCGATTAGCTGGAACCGCTTATTTTGTAAGTTTCTACAAAAAAATACATAAGTCCAAAAAAGGGATGTGGGATGGGTGCAAATGGCTCTTCATCGGGGTCAAAGGTTGGATTGAAAGAGGAAAAGTCCACAAAAAGCTCCACAACTGAACTGGAGTAGCCTCTAGAGGAATAAAATGTAAGACCGACCCTCACTAATATTTTACCCCCCAACTTTTTTCCGAACATACGTACCCCCTATCTCCACTACCTAGAGTGGTAGGAGCAAATTTTATAAAGGTAATTTAATACCCTTTCAAATGCAACCTTTACGAGATGCATAGCTATAATACTTTTCAAGAAAATTACAATTAAGTAAGTGTAACTTTGTGCATTTTTGTACTGTTTTCCGATTTTCAAGACCTCATATTTCCGGATCCAGATGTATCAGTGCTTCCAAACTTTGTATTTAATTTAGTTCTATGATATACTATATTTGTACAAAAAATCATAAAATTCGGAGAGGGTAGGTTAAAACCATTGGTTGATTTGACTTGGAATATCCCATATACGAAAGTTGGTATAAAGAGGTGCTTTTTACATACATACTTATATGTACATATGTATATAAGACGAAAATTTATTTAAAATCTCTATGAATTTTGTAATACAAATTTCTTTCTTTTCTAACATACAACAACAAATATAAAACAGCAGATATATTTATAAATCGAGTGAAATTCAAATCCGGCCTTTTTCTCAAAGACAAACAAAACTTAATAGCGTTTTAAAGTTTTGATGATCAACAAATTTAAGTTATATTGAGTATGCTCTGTAAAACGAAATCGGGTGAAATTGAAATCGAGATTTTTT
Organism: Metopia argyrocephala; assembly: GCA_963576795.1. Classification (NCBI taxonomy): domain Eukaryota; kingdom Metazoa; phylum Arthropoda; class Insecta; order Diptera; family Sarcophagidae; genus Metopia; species Metopia argyrocephala. The sequence continues at coordinate 3,942,816 of OY756208.1, forward strand.
ATTTAAAAATTTTGTTAATCATAGGCGTTATTTTAATTGTCGCAAAGCCAATGAATATAAAAATATTTAAAAACTTGTTAAGATTAAAAATTATTGCAATTTGAAATAACAATCGATTTCAATTTCACTTGTCTTCAGCTAACAGGACTTACCTGAAAATAAAAAATTTAAAACTTGACAATTGGAACTGAATATGTATGCATTACATGTACCGGACCGAACAGATTTTCGAAACATTTTTTAGAATTGTAAGCACAACTCTTAATACAAATCCTAAATTCATAAAGTAATTTAACAGTTTTAGTATATTTGCGTACTAATATTATACAAATACATATTTGTTACAAACAACAATAACAAAAAAAAAAAAAACAATAATATATGTAATCTTTTATTTTCCCACAATGGGGGTTGTCAAACAAAATGATGATACACATATAGGGGGATATAAAATAAAAATGAAAGAAAAAAATGCCAAAATAGACATTTATAAACCATAGAATAGTAAAAATATTCCTAAGGCTTCTTCTATTCTAATGTATGAAAAGTTTAAAACATAAAAAAACACATGAAAAAGAAATCCATCAGTTTTAAAGAAACTAAACTATTCCCTAATTTAGTCTGGTCGGTGCTGTTGGCGGTGCAATATAATTTTAAATTAGAAAAAACGTTTATTTTTTCTTTTTTTTTGGTATTTAAAGAAAGAAATGCAAATATTTTTTTATTATTAAAAGAAAATATTAATTTTTTAGTAATTAAAATGAAATAAAACGATTTAAAATACGAGTACGTTCAGAAAGAAAAATCAATTTTAAATATTTTGTAACTTTTATTTTTTATATTTTCCCATAAGCAAAAACAAATAAAAAGAAAGCTCTTGTGTTCTAAGCCTGGAAGTGAAACCTTAGAAATGTAGTGAAAAAAAATATATATTTTTTTAACAAGAACAACAATAACAAAAAAAATGGAGCTGCACACGTACCAATGCATTCTAAAAGAAATCTAAACACTCTCACACACATACATATGTACATACATAATATTCGCAATTAATTAAAAATTGTAATTGTTAAACCATAATATTAATATTAAATATTAGTTAAATTCGATTACTATTGTTATTATCTTATTATTGTTCGATTTTGAATGGAAAAAGGCACAACAATGAAAAGAAAGCAACGACGTTACAGGTATGGAATTTTTATTAAATCGCTTCTACATATATTTAGATATTCATTCGAGTTCAGAAAATTTTAAATAAATTTTTTTTTATAAATCCATGAAAATAATTATATCCTTCAAACTAATCGTACGTGTTACTTTTAAGTAAAATACATATAAATAGAACAAATACATTTGTTTCTATTTTCAAATATTTTAAATCATACTTACTTACATATGTATAATATATATTTCAAATTTAACTCTTCTTGTTTACAATTATAGTTAGCATTTCCACTCTTCACTTACAAAAACAATTTCTTCGAATTTATTCGAATTTCAAGTTGCAAAGTTAATATTACTCGTATTGTAATAATTTAGATGTTTTCAAATTGCTATGCATACATACAAACATATGTATATACAGAGAACATTTTATATGAATAAAATCAATTGGAATTTTGTCGTTAAAGACAGCAAAACATTGTCGAGACTTTTTAAGTACCGGACGCAAATCAAACAAAAACCTAATTTTTAATAAACAAACATAAAACCAATCAGCGATTTAATGTTTAAATGCAATCTTAGAAATAAGATTAAGTCCTTTTAATACGAATATTTATTGAAACACTTCATTGAATGTCTTTGAATGAAAATTTCTTTTCTCATATGGTGATCATGGTTTTACTGTAATTTACAGCTTTTTTTTTTTTTTTAAGACCAATACTCAGGGGTAAACCCCTACACATGCAGTGCATTGCATTGGAATGTGAAGATGGTTGATAGTTTTTTTTTTTTCATAGATGTTTGTATATATTGCGCCTTTTATTGTTGATGAAACAAGTTGCTGAAAATTTGTCCACTCAAGAGCCAGTGTTATACCTTCACTCTCGAATGATCAAACAGCAATTGCCTCATCTGTCGGTGGATGTTTAATGTGAATGGTGAGCGCCTTCAGTAGATTAGCTGTTATCTTCCCAGAAGGTGGCGCTGTACTCCTGATCATTGGTTTTTGGTGGAATGGATTAGAAATGTCCAAGGGCGGTTTCTTGCAGATGGTCTTGCTGGAGGGGCAGGGGGGGGGGAACCTCTTATTTTCCTAAATTTAATTTTTAATTTAAATTGTAATTTTTAGAAAACCGCAAATTTTTATTTTTATAATTTGTCCTTCGCTGGGATTGAACCTTGGTCGTGTGAGTTTCTGTGCGAGCGCTCTACCACTATGCCACGAAGTACAAATTTAAAAAAATAAAATTAATAGTGTTCTTTAAGTATATGAGTAAACGTTACCTGTAATTATTTTTAGAGAAAATCGTAGTTCTATATGCTCAGTACGCCTATAGGGATAAATACACATCACATGGTTCAATCGACCTTTCTAAGGCGTTTCATCGATTCTAATAATCCATTTCAACTTTCATACGTAAAGTTGGGTGCCGGATATAACTTCAAAACCATAATTAAGGTGGGATGATAAATAATAAGAGCTATCAGAACATGGTTAAACCTAAGGTGTAATACAATATGTAAAGCTTTCTAAATCCAAAATGCTAACCAATAAAAAAAACTGAACAAACTAATTAATGGACTGTACATAGGCAAGAATTTATATTTTAATTCTACGATATATAACATTTTATGCATTTTACGAAACATGATAGCTATTAAACAAAAAGAAATTCAAAATCATCCATTCATGCAGTTTTCAAAGAGTAAAATTTATAATACTCTCCAGAATAATGCTATTTACTATATAGTACTACTAGACTGTAGTCGCCGTGGTCTAGTGGTTAATGCGTTGGCTTACTAACACGAGAGCTCCGGTTCAAGGCCCGGCTCTGACATCTTGAAGCAAAGAAATATGAAAAAATATTTCTTTCGGCGACTACCTATTAGCAAACTTCTGGCAAAAGTTTTAAGAGTAACTGATTGCTATGAACAAGCTTCTCAAGTCTGCCCTTCGAAGTCGACATTAAACGGTACTGCAAGAAGCTCGGTCGTAATTCTGAAACAGAGTTGTAAGGGCCAATTATTTGTGTATGCATATACGAAAGACCAAAATTGGTCCAAGTCCAAACAGTCAGTGTATTCATATAAATATAGCAAAAAAAAAAAAAAAAAACTAAAAAAAAATGGAACCAAAAATAGACTCCCAGCAGAAAATAGCGCTTACCAGTAAGTTACTTTGTAAGGGAGAAATTTTAAATAATCACTTACTCGTGCGCATCAATAATGCATGATTTTTATCTGAAATGAGCCGCTAAAACGCAATAGAAATGCAAAATTATTGCAACCAGTAAGCAAATAGTACAAAAATTTTGTTTTTAAATCGTGTCTTAATTTAAAAAACACAGACATACATATACATACATTTGTGTGTAAATATATGATTTCAATTAACGTAGTGATTAAGAAATTGTGAAAATTATATTAAAATTCCTTTTGTTTTACTTTTTGGCAAATTTTTTTTCACATTTTATTTAAATTTTTCTTTTTTAAGAACAACTTTTAATACAATACAATTGCAAGAATTGGAAAGAGCTTTTCAACGAACTCACTATCCGGATGTGTTTTTTCGTGAAGAATTGGCTGTGCGCATAGATTTAACAGAAGCCCGTGTCCAAGTATGGTTTCAAAATCGTCGTGCCAAATGGCGTAAACAAGAAAAAGTTGGTCTTAAAGACGACGATGATTTACATTCTTTTGATGATAATGTTATGACACATTTGGATCAACCCATGGGTAAGTTGAATTCGTAATATTAATGATAAACTAACGGGACCCTGTGCCTGCTTTGTCAGTCAAAATAAAATAAGGCGTTTTCTATATAAGGAATGAATTTTAACCGTTCTCAAGATATACGAGTAGTTTGTATTCCAATTCCGCCCACTTAATGACTAAAGATTTTTATTGACTGTGAAGTCATCCATACTGAAGATACACAAAAATTGGTATTTAGTTTGTATGCGAGGTGCCACGCCTACTTACCCAATTCCGCTCAATGTTTAACTGATGACTTGCCTTTACTATGGAGTCTTTCAGACTAAACTCAGAAACGTTACCTTTAACCGTTCTCAAGATATTAAAAAATCAAGAAGAACTTAGAGGCAATTTGGGGCTTACTTATCTCACACATGCGATTTCGGATTTTAACTCTCGATTATATTTAGACCGTGCGAGTAACATTTCCATTTAAGAACGTAAACTTTTTGGCTCTGAATCCACGTTTTTACGGTTTTTGTGGATTGCAGCATTATCGTCCTAAAAGTGTCATTTTAGAATCCGAACTAATTTTTTTAAGTAGGGAAAAGCTGTTCTCAAAACGCTATTAAAGTTCTTCAGATTTATACGTGATGTTTAAATATTAGGATATTGCTCTCCATACTATCATACCTCCCACCGGGTTGTGTATGAAGCCCACATAATGCGCCTTTCTTAAAAATAATATATAATTATATCTATCAATCGCCATTATATTAAATTTTTCACCTGAAAAAAATAATGTAATGCCCACTGCCCACGTGATGTGCGTTTAAATGGTGTTTTTTATTTTGTTTTTATTTTTTTTATTTTTTTTGTCTCTGTGGATGTAAAGCTTTTCTATTCATTGTTTGAACTGTTGGCAAGTTCGACTTTTCTTTAATTTTAATAGATGAGTCTTGCGAATTTGATATTGTAAATACTTAGAAAAGTATTCGACTATTGCAGTGTTCTTTATTTAAAAAAAAAAACTTGGCAAACATTTTTTATGTAATAGATAACGGTTCTTCTATTGCGCTTTAATTTCTTGTGAAAGAGTTCAAACATACTGATTGCAAAACCAAAACAAAAGTTAGGAATTTACGTGCAATAGGAAAATAGAAAAATAAACGAAAACACAACAAATATGTAAGCAAAAGGGGAAGAGGTCAAGTGGATATTCACAATGCTTGTAGAAATGGGACAAAAATGTGAAGAGTGTATTGCCTCATCTTTCGATGTTAATTGTGTATATTGTGAAGTGGTGAGAATCTTTACTAAGTTGTTCGTAGGTTACAATCCTTGCTTAGTTCTGTCTATCTATTTTTTTTTTTTTTATTAAATCTTCGAAATACCGCACAAATTTTTGTTCTTCAATTTCTCCAATGCTGGGATTTGAACCTGGGCTGATTTGTATTGTAAGCGAGCGCTTTAACCACTACACTACGCCATCCCCTTACTTTTGTCAATCGTGTCAATTCAAAATCTCAAAAAATAAAACCGTGTATAGAGTGAATAAAATAAAGTATTTCCTTGCTGTTTTAAGTAAGATGTAAATTAAAAAAAAAATTATGTTTGTTAACAACTTGCAATGACTAATAATAGCTATTCGGGTATACACACTGCACCATTCACTGTTTAATTTATAAACTTCTTAGAAAATCGAATCATAAAAATTTTAAATAATTAACACAAGAGGAATTAAAGTTGCCTAAACTATAGTGAATAGTGAAGTGGGTGGGTATTCTCGAATACCCAATTTTAATTCTTTAGTTTATATTTATTTATACACGTTTTCTTTCTTTCTATAATTTAGGTACAACTTTATTACCTGATACACCACCACAATCTTCTAATTCGTTAGACAACGAAGCGAAAACACCCTTTAGTCATGATAATTGCAGTGGTGCTGGAGAAAGTGTTGGTGGTGACAATGATGGCGCTGGAGTAACAACTCCATCACGCATGTCACCGAATATATTTCTTAACCTTAACATTGATCACATGAGTATGGAACGTGTCGGAAGTTTGTCCATGGAATGGTCAACATATCCACCATCAACAATAGCCAATAACAGCTTAACCACAATGCCTTCCACCTCTGCGAAATCACCAACATTATCGTTTCAAGCGCTACCACCACCTACCTCTACGTCGTCATTGATGAGAAACCAATTGGATACACAAGATCAGCTAATTCATCAGCACCAACACAATATGGACCAACAACTGCAACATCATCAAGACGAGGAACAAAATCGACAAAATTTGATGGGAGAAAACTGCTTTAATGGCTCTTTAGATTTAGTGGATAACAACACATCCAATTCAACATATGATGAAATGAAATTCTTAAATGTCGATCAATATACTATAGAACAATTAAAAGCCGAATGTATATTAAATATGGATCAGAGTTTATCACTAGATGATGCGGACAAAGTTCAGCACATTGATTTACAAAATACTTTAACATTTGGAAGCCTACAACCTCAATTACAAACAAACTCTACTGAAAGTCATTCTATGTTTCAGCATAACCAAAGTCAGGAAAATGATACATATCTACTTACAACAAATTGCCATCATCATCATCATCATCATCATAACCAACCGAATATGAGTACATCACACATGCAATTGGAAAATATGCAACCGTTAAATAATGATTCTCTTCAACAACATTTAAATTTAGATTTACCCGGGTTTAGTCTAACAGGTATGGGCTCCAAATCACCTTCCTTGTTAGCGTTGGACAAGCCGTTGTCATTAAATATCAGTGTTGATGGTATAAGTGATTTAGTTGATGATAAATTCTAAAATTTTAAATCAAACTTTGTCATTCGTGCTACTAACAATGGACACCTTATTGTCCAAATTAAAAATATACGCAATTTTAAGAGGGTGGAAGCAATTGCGTAATAATACTGTTTTTAGTTAAATATATTTAATTTCAGTAAAGGTTGTGTACGAATATCCTTTCTTCCGTAGTTCCCATTTTGTTTGCAGTTTTTTATGTTGTTTATGCAATTTAATCCCTTTAGAAAAATTTTTGTAAATTAAATAAAATTATTTTTAACTAATTTATTATGGGAAATAATTGTATAAATTTAATTTTAATTAAGTAAATATAATAATTTTTAATATTTGCACCAAAAACAAAAAAAAAAGCAAATTAAGTAAACAATTGTATCATTAATAAATTACATAAACGTGCATATGTACATACATAAAAATGAATGAGAATACCAATGGTGGACCAAAAGAAATATTCTAAAATATAAAATAAAATTAATATTAAAAGTAAAATCAACAATTATTATAATTTATTTACTGTATTTGTGATCGTTGTGTGTAAAATTATTAGTGTGCCGATTACAGCATGTCATGTCTACTGTGCACAAAATTTGGTTTATAAGGCTTTGATAAGGAATTCCTACATGTATAAAAATTTAAATAAATAAGTTAAGCTTTGTCTCCTATACTATCAAAATGTAGAATTATATCTTGACTATCACACTAGCCGAAGTAAAATGGACTTTTGTTGTAATAAATTAGTTAGTTAGTTAGAAGTGATTGATGTAATTTTTCTTAATTTTTGCTAATTGTCAGAATTATGATTTAAAAAATTTGTTAGTTAGGTTCCATTTTGGATAGTTTTTTTTTTTTTTTTTTTTAATTGGGTTACAAAAAAATAAATATATAAAGGTAGTGGACACAATGACTAAAAACCACCACAAATGTTTACAAAAAACTTCAAATTTTTTTCACAAAAGTAAACAAAAATTGTCATATCCTTTAATATTCGTATGTTGTTCTATATTTTATTGTTAACAAATCTGCTAGTCTTCTCCGTAAAATTTGTATTAAGAGTTGGCACGTTTACGAAGACAGGTTTCCCTAGCTATGCTGCATCATTTGAAACTTTTCGTCTTTCGTGTTTTTTTCTTTTTTTTACTGTTGTTTATTTATGTGATCTTTTTTTACAATTGCCTATAAGTTTTTAATTGGGTTGAGATACAAATTTTATGATGATAACAACAAAATGCCAACATTTTTATACGAAATTTAATTTGAAATTGAAATTGGATTTGAATTTTGTTCTATCGCATTTTTTTAATTGTTTTTATATGCATGTTGATTTATTATTTCCTTAATTCTAAGAATTGGGTTCACACCACACCGTGGAATGCACTGTTTTAGTAAAATACCTTAAATCTTAAGAATTTTTCTGAAGGACTTTTTGCATAAGATTTTTCGTCAGATAGGAACAAAATATGTATCTTTGTTGAGCGTTTTCCTTGCTCAACATGCGTTTTTTTAATATGAAATCCCAAATGCTATAATCCCTTTGTTATTGTCCCTGTGAATATTTTTTTTTATTTATAGCCCAATTTCATTCCCTATTTCGTGTGCATTCAGTAATTGGTTAATATTACAAATAATTGTATCTTCTCTTGAGGCTTCCTGGCAGGGGTTGCAAACTTCTTTTGTTTAATTATGCAGGTAAATTGCAGCAAATTACATTTTTTTTTTTTTGATTACGTTTTTTCATTGGATACGCCTTGTATGTTCCCTCCCTTATTTTTGGAGTGCATGACTTATTTTTTCCCCGTTCTAAAACCCAAAACGTATAAAACTCATTTCAATATAATCCACTGGCTTTCGAAATACATACATTAAGTTAAAAAAAAATTAATGTTTCTAATTACGTGGCCAGCCAAAAACCAACTTTTTAGAAATTAATAAAAAAAAAATTAAAATGCAAATATTAAATTCAAGGTTATTTTGCAGTGACAAGAATGTAGATTGTGTGCCCTTCGAATAACGCTGCTTGCACTTTATAGTGATCGTCTTTAAAGAAGTTACACTTTGATTTCATTTTGATTAAACATCGTTTGTACAATAATTATAGGGCCACCACTGTACATACATATGTTCAAATTCGACCCACAAATATATTATATACTACCTTTAATGCCAAAGTAAAGGAAGTAGGCCACTGTTGAAATTAAAGCTTTAAATACTTTTCTTCATTATTTTAAAAACTTATGCATTTCAAATGCATACTCGACAGATGACCTCATTTTACAAAATAAAATTGAAACCATTACTGTTGAACATCGTCTTTAAACATATAAATTATTGTGCTTACAATAGTCAGTCATGAATCACTTACTTTGTATTGTACTCGCATATAATTTTATTGCTTTACCTCAGCTTACCATTGGTACTCAATACTGTCATGAGATATTACAGGATAAGAATATTACACAAATCAATTGGACATATTTAAGGAAATGTGTAGCTATTGCAAATGGTGAAGGAATAACAAAAGATGTTGGTGAAAACGTCTGGCGCTTAACAAAGCTTGTAAGTACAATAAAGAATTACACATGCATGCATGCATTCAAATATTACAGAATAACTTTTAGGCTTTTGATACCATTGATAACATACCCTACGAAGCCTATAATTATCTGGGCTACACTCTTAAATATATACCTAATGAGGAATTGCGTAATATCAGTATGGAAAATGTTGATGTTGTAAAAGCATTTAGTTCTATTCGTTCTAATTTCTATACGGAGCAAACTCAAAGCGGTTTTAATTCTGAACAGTTGGGTATAATTGCTCAAAAAGTGCATGAGGAATGGTTAGGCAAAAATTCTCTTACCTATTCGGAATATGATCTAATGTCAATGGGAGAAATAATATGTTATTTAAATGTTAGTGACATAAGGAATATACATGGTGATGCCTTTAGGTAAGTCGTGTGAAACTGAAAATACAAATAACTGAGTTAAACTTTTAAAAAAGAGAAGCTGCCCAGTGGATTGGTATAATAGAAAATTGTCCTGAAGATCGTTTACAAGCCTTAGCACATCTTGCAAAGAAGCCAGAAGCTTTTGGAGAACCACAAAATTGGTCCAAATTAGAAGTAATATTATTTGATAAGAATTTTAGTTTGTAATTATTCGGCCCTATTGAAATTGTCGTTGTCGTTTGAAAAACAATAGTATGGCATCACTGTTGACGTTATTGACCTTTACCGAACATAAGGTATGTTTCTTTACTTTTTGGCTAAAGTTCGGTAAAGAGAGAGTAAAAAATAATTTCTTTCAATAAGAATCAAAAATATCCGAAAGTACGGGAACGCAAAAAACCAAATATTTTATTGATTCACATAAAAATATGAGAAAACAACAACTTTACGTCACACACATACATATTGAACATGTACATTCACAAAAAATAAACGACAATAGTTCGACTTATACATGTTAACTAAACCAAGGAAAAAAATTTTTTATATAAATATTGAACTAAAATATACTCTAATAATGCCCAGTTTTTAAAGGTTGGTCACTTAAATGGCATTTAAGTTTGAACTGAAAGTTGCATTTAAATGGTCTTTCACTGCAAGTTTATAAATATTTTTTTAATTCAAGTTTTAATTTTATTTTTCTATTTTTTTTTACAGCTGATTATTTGTTTACTTGCACACACTAACCCGAAGAAAAAGTATGGCCTATTTCGTGCATGACAACAGGAACGCTTTTTGGTAAAATTGGTATTCTGTGGGCGCCCAATGTAGACCTAAAACATACATCATATCGTCATATTAAATGCAAACGCATGTAACTACACAAAATTTCGAAATTGAGTTTTTTTTTAGTTTAAAATTTTAGATTCCTACGATCAAAAATGGCGATTTTATTAACGAAATTCAAAGGGACGTAACTGCAAGTGCGTGTATTTTTAAATGCAAGAAGACATAACTACACACACAAACTATACAAACTCATGTATATATACTAACGTATATCTCGATCCTAAAAATTATATGATTTTCAGGATTTACCAAATTTTTGATTTTATGTTTTTTTTATTACAAATGATGGTATTCATGCGGACTAACTAACTTGTTGAGGCAAAGACATGGTAAAGTCATTTCCAACGCTTGCTTGATATAAAAAAAAAAACACAAAGCTGTTACTAGTTTTATCGTTCGTTTAGTTGCAGACTTTCACATGTTACACTTAGGTTTCGAACGTATTGAAATCCAATTTAGTTGTGCCTGGAAGTGTTCACAGATCTTAAGAATCAATCAAAAAATAAAAAAAACTGTGTCTGATTGGATGGCAAATATATCGTCATCTATCCGCCAATTTATATATCTCGAGTTAGTGATGCCACTTTAGGTTTTTGATACCAAAATTTTTAAAATCTGTAATCCGTTTTCGTCTATTTATCTCTAACTGGACGAAATAACCGAAAACGGATTGCAGACTTGAAAAATTTCGTGTCAAAAACCTAAAGTGGCATCATTAACTCGAGATATATAAAAAATATGAAATGGCAAACATATATGTATTTATGTTTTGACGTAAATTCCTCAAATATTTATTTATTTATTTTGAAATAAATTCATCACCACCACTTGAACTGGGAAAATGAAACTTAGTACTCGCCATTCTCTAGTTTTTCTTTAAAATACAAAATTATTAAAAAAAATTTGTAATGATGTAAAAAATAACAACATAAAATATTGCAGTGCTGCCAACATTACTCCTACAAAAAAATTGTTGTATGTATTTCGAAAATACCGACTCAGGATCGAAACAACAATTAAAACTACAACGACAAAGGGAATAGGTCCGAATATTGTTTTCATTTTTTTTCCTACTTTACTTTGCAGGTCAGTATTATGGGTAACATTATAAATGGTTTAAATTCAGCTGAAATTCAGTCTATATCCAAAGATAAACTGCAATTAAATCATTTTTATAAAGCATCAAATAAAACTCGCGAAGATAACCACTCTTCTGTTCCATTCAGCCAATTTGTTAAAACTAAGAAAAACGAAACTAAAAATTAGTTTTAAAATCATTTTTTATTAATATGAAGTTACAATATTATAAAAATTGAGATAAATTTAAAAAAGCAAAAAATGAGTTTTCAATATACGAGTACACAATTATATAAAATAACGTTTAAAAACATTTACAAATTTTAAACAATAACCCTTCACCGATAATGATGTCTTTTAATACACTTATCCGTGCATACAATTGTTTCTAGAAATAAAAACAAATTTGAATTTAATATTACAAAAGAAAAATTACCCAAGGCAGAAAATTTATGTATATCTTGGTGAAATAGATAGCAGATTAATTTGCTGTTAGAGATGTCATTGTAAAAATAATTTTTCAATTTTCCAGCATAATAATTTTGTGTTTGTCGTTTATAAAAACATAAATAACACTTAAGCGATAAAAAGTAGAAGAGTAAAAAAATAAAAGATAAAAATATGAACTTATTATTAAGGCATTAATGTATATCTAGAAAGAGGATAATAAACTATTACGTGAACTTGGGCGTTCAATTGTCATTGTCTGTTGAGGTACTTGGCTGTCAGGACTAATGCCAAGGCCAGAGTATATTTCTTTCATAACAAACAGAATAGTGTCTTCAGAATCCCTGTAATAAAAATTGATAAATTTGCCCATAACTATTATATTAGTATAATATTGTGGCGAAAAACTTTACTTACCAATAGCATACATGACTGCTTAATGCAAATATATACTCATTAATAAATTCCAATGGGGCCTCTTGCAGAACATAATCTATGCGTTTCGAATCATTAAGTTTGCCAAGTGGAAAATCTATTTCTACCACATCATCTGATATGCAAGTAGATACTGAATCGGTTCTTTGTCTAGTTGTAGCAGTAGTGCCATTTTGAGAACCAATGTCAGGATATAGCTTTTCAGTCGGATGACAACTTTGATTTTGTTGTTCCAATTCCATCTGCATTTGTATGACCTTTTGAAATGATAAAACATAAAAATCAAATACCCTGGTGTTGTTATTAATTAGACAATCAAATTTCTAATTTACCTTATCAACCTCTTTTTCCATTAATTCCTCTGCTTCTTTTGTAGATTTCGCAGCTGAACCAAAGAAATTAACACTTTCTAAAGTCGTTTTAAATTTGTCCAAGAAACGATTTTTTAAATCCATACTAACACGAGTCATAGTTTCTTTTAATTCCAAATGCATACGTTTGCGTCCCTTATGATGAGGAATCAAAACAGGACGTATGCCACTTAAATCTGGATTGACTAAGGCTTCAATACGATATGCTACAGGATCATATGGATGGAAAATATTATAAAATCCTGGACAAGTGGGCAAGCGAAAATCTAAGCCCAATTTATCAATGCCTCGAATAGTAACAAACATGCCTACATTAAATGTTTCATTTACAATTAATTTCATAATTATCAATAAACGAGTGAAATTGAAATCGAATAAAACTTAAAACTTTAAATCAAATAGCTTTTTTTGTCTTATAAAATATACTCGATTTCAATTTCATATACATATCTGTATAATCTAGATTTACCTATAGGAGAACCCAAAGCAAAAAACTTTTTAGGTTGGAATACTAATTGACCATAAGTGATAAATGGCTGACCAGTTCCAGCTGGTCCCATTGTGTAGCTAATTTGTTTGTCTTCCAATTGATTCGAGTCCATTTGTGAACTAATATTACTGCTACCTGTCGTTACAAATTGTTCGGGATTTTCTAGATTTTTCTCTTCGCTCTCTTTTATAGGATTCTGATTACAGAGCAAATCGAATAGTATAAGAGAGCCTAAACTATGACCAGCCAATGAAACACCACCATTAAAATCTGGATGTCTTTCGCGATATTTTAAATACAAACTATTTAATGAAGTAACAATTGTGTTCATAATTTTCTGACAGAATGTGGGGCTGGTATAAAAGAGTATGTCCAAAAGGGTATCATTAGTAAAGTTTCTTAATTTGGGTATAGATTCTAATGTGATCATGCGTAGTTTCTCATCAATACCCATTTCAACTGAGTGTAAATGACTGTGCCATGATATGGGTAAAACCTCAACACGGCCCACTAAACCCAAATCTGAAGAATTCTTATAGTGACCCTGAACCAACTGGTGGGCAATTGTACGAAAATCGTCAACTTGAAAAAAAAATATGGAAGTATATAAGATATATGCTCAGAAAACGCCAAATATTTTTAAAACATACCAACTTCTTCGACGGATCTAAATTTTAAATCACAAGCAGCACCAATGCCATGTACCATGAATAATAAATGATCAACTTTTTGTGATTCTCCTTGTTGAATATTAAAACCATCCAAGTCACGTTTAATTACACGTGGTCTAGTAGTAGTTTGCTATATGTTTTTTATCAAAGATAATATTATATTACACTTACATACATACATACTATATAAAATACAACTTTTTTAGAAAACAACTTACTGTGGTACCACCCCAGGCATCAGCATTTTGCTGCTGTTGATAATGAACTATAACAGTTGGACCATGAAAAACAACTTGTTCACCCATTCCCAAAATTATAGTTTTAGGCCAAACGCCACTTTCTACTGCTTGTCTATATTCATTCTCTAATAAATCAGCAGTTTCTTCCTCATATGGCACATATTTTGAGTCAACACCCTTATAAAACCAGGAACAACGTCTTATTTCAATTGGTTCACTTTCCCAATAAACACTTATCTTTTTGCGTTCATTAATATTGGCATCATAACGACCACCTTCAACTGCCACTATATTGGGTTTATCGTCTAAAAACAAAATCATATTGTATTTCTAGTTTTTTTTAATTATCACACTATACTCACCAATCTCCATTAATAAACTTGTTTCTAATAAAGCCGAATCATAGTGGCTGAAAGGCACCCATATTTGCTTATCGCCTATAGTGCGTTTAAAAAACCAGTGTTTTACTGCTGATTTATACGACTGCAATAATTTTATAAAACATTGTTGTTAAGTTATACATAAATTATGAAAATAATAGGACAGAATAAAGGTAAAGTAATGGACTAGCCTCAGCCACAAAATCTTCATGAATTTGCCAGTTTCATGAGATTTCACATACTATAGTCGCTTTGTGCCTAATTTTGAAAGCCTTGCGACAAGTTTGTACAAGCTGTCTAAAAAATCGAGGCCGTATTATTGGCATGGAACTTAAAAGAAAGCATTCCAGACTTTTATATGCGGCACCAGTTTTACCGACATTTCTTTTGGCGACTACCTCTTAGCAGATTTCAGGCAAAAGCTATAAGAGTAACTGATTGCCATGAACAAGATTCTCAAGTCTGTCGTTCGATACTCATGGATAAAAATTGACACACACAACATGAGTGCTGCGAGAAGCTAGGCCGTAATCCTGACACAGGGTTGTAAAGGTCTATTGAACATTTTGCAATTTCACTAAAACTCACTAAGTGTAGTCAGACCACGTAGCACTTAGTGAGTTTTACCTGTCAACCGACGATATGTAAATATGTATGTATGCACGGCGCACTTATATCTTAAGTCTGCAAAATTATGCCGATTCCAACATAAAAAATACACATGTATACACATATTTGTTTTTTTTTATAATACGAAAGCACACACTTTTGTTTTGCCCACAGATGTTACAATTAAAACTCGAAACTGAGTCAATTATAATCGATTAAAATATTTTTGCCCGACTATTTGTAACGGATGTATGCACTATTACACAGAGTTGCAATTGCAAGCAAGCAAAATAGTAATTTATTTTTTATTTTTAAATAAATTCGTTAAAAATGTTCATCTAGCATCACTTTATTTTTCCGATATGTAAAAACAAAAATGGCAACTGGTAAGAACAGACGAAAGACATAAAGAAACTGAAAATATCTTTCTTTCGTGTGCCTTTCGTTCGCTCAGAGACTGTCTCTTTCGACATTGTGAACTAGGCTGTTAATGTTTTTTATAAGTTGTTTCATCTTTCTCCTAGAGTTTTTATTTCTTAAAAAAAGATTACTAACATACAATAATATTGGCTAGCGTTATTTTGAAAAACATTAAATGTTTGCAGACAGCTCACAAATGCGCATTCTGCGCAGATATTACGCAGCTACAAAGTAGTAGGAATTGAGCTTCATATAAAATTTAAATGAATACTAAATAACTAAATTTAATGAATAACAATGAACTCAACCAAGAATTGTTTACAACTAAAAAAAAAACATTAACTTACAACACTAGCTGCCGGATTTGTTGTTGACTTTTCACCAGATAATATACTCGCCATTCTTAACTCCTTTAATACTTCCTCGGGCAGCTCAGCGTAATGTTTAAATAAATCTACGCCTAATTCCTTAGGATGGTTTTCGTTTGTAATAACTGCGGCAGATGAATCTTCTTGTTTTAAAATGTCAGAATTATTATCGTTTTTAATTGTTTGCTTTTCTGGTGACTTTTCACAACTTTCTATTATCGATTGATTAGCAGTAAACGATTTTTGAACTGCTGCTGTGTAATTACTAATTTCTGAAAACTCTGAACAAGCTGACGACGGTGGTTCTACCAAATTCGAAATTGGTGTCAGGGAGCGTTGTTGTGTATTTTTTATACCTAATCCACTATGCACTAAATCGTAATTAAGATCTCCTACAGCATTTGCGTCCTTTGGTGGTGGATTATTAAAAAAATATTGAATTCGTTGTTCTTCGTTTGTCACTATACTACTGGGTACAGTTTGTTCTAATTCTTGCTGTTGCAGTTGTGTTTGTTGCTGTTGTGATGTTTGTCCCGCGAATGAATCAAAAAATGTAGAAGGATCTTTAACAATTTCTAATTGATTTTGTGTTTGATTAAAATATTTTGAAAATCTATTGACAACTTCAGGTTGTTGTATTTGATTTTTTGTTTCTTGTTGAACAGTTGTAGAGACCCGAGGATTATTTGTATTTTCAGCAGCCTTCTCTATAGGTTGTATAAAATTCTCAAAACCAATTGGTGGAGGTATGTTAGTCTCCGGTATTGATTCTATAACCTGATTATTATCTTTATCTTCCACAATTGCTGGTGCAATACCAAAATTATTGGGAAGATTCGGAAAAAAAGCTGCAAGTGGTGGATGTAAAGCAGTATTGGGTTGTATAGGATTAATATCAGCGGAAGATTTGTTGTTTGATTTTGCAAAAAAGTTAACAGTTTCAACTGGTGATGTGTTTGATGGTTTATTTTCGATAGATTCTAAAAAGAAGTTGGCTTCACTATTTAAATTATGCAACTGCGGCTCTTGAGCAGAAAGGTTTGCAAAAAAATGTACATCTGATGAGCAACCTGATGGCTCAGGTGTAAAGAAATTCGCTAAAGCTGGTTGAGCTAAAGCAGGTTTTGATGTTTCTGTAGCAGAACCCCTACGATAAGGATTTCCAGAATTATAATCCTGAAGATTAACAGGTGGTGGTAGTGTTAGTCTTTTAGTTTCTTCTTCTTCAATTTCGGATGGTGATGATAATTCGTGTAAAATGTTTTTCGCACAATCTTCTAGTTTATCAACAATTGGTGTAATAGTTTCCACGATTAATTGTGTATTAGAGAAATTGTACTGCTCAGAATCTTTGTTTGTGGTTTCAATTATTGAGTTTTTGCTCGAAATATCGTGTTTTAATTCATTCGTTTGTAAATCGTTTAACTGTTCCTCATCAATGGATGCTGCTAACGGTTTTGCGTTTCGTTCCAATTCATTTATAGAAGCAATAAGTGCTGGCAATGATGCAACCTCATTTGATTTTTGTTCTTCAATTGTTTTAACTTTTTTGTCGTCCACTGATTTTTGTTCCTCCGAGGTAAGAGGAGCCAATACAGTTACACTTTGATTTGATTGATGTTCTTTAGATATTTCTTCTCTTGTATTTGAAATAGGAGATATTAACTGATTGTTTGAATATTGTTCTATTTTTAAAGGATCAAGTAAAGGTATACTTTGCTTCTGGTCGTTAGGTTTTATATTCTCTAATGAAGTAGATATAAATAAATTTTCAGTTTGAGGTTGGTTGTTATGTTTCTGTTCGCCTGTATATAGGGGAGGAAACACAGGTTGTTTGTTTTCGTGGTTAAGAGTTTTTATTTCTTCTATAGTAGGAGGAACAAACAAAAGTGCACTATGAGATTGATTATAAATTTTCTGTTCTACTGTGGTAGGAGAACCAAATGAGGATATATTTTCTCCCTGAATGTTATGTTTAAATTCTTCTGTAGCAAGTGGAGAAATCAAGGGTACACTTTGTTCTTGTTCTTTAGCCTTATGTTCTCCTGTGAAAATAGGAGATGAAAATAATGGTACGGTTTGCGATGGAGCAGAATATAGTGTTGAATGTGGTGGTTGTCCTACTTGATTAAGGCCTTGTATCTGATTTGCTGTTACTAATACAGGGGCAGTTTCTTGAGGACTCAATGGATTTTTATAAAGTTTTGTACCCTTTTGTAATCGATAAGATGTGGGACCAGCCGATTTGGGTGGAACTATGTTATCTCCACCCAATGATGGTAAGAATGGAACACTTGAGACTACTTGATTATTTGTAGCCGAATGGTGTGGCGGTAAATAGTTTGAGGGACCAAATAGTTCTACTTTAGAAACAGTATTTGATATTGGCTGTAAGTATGTACTGCTTGATTGTGATGAAGATTTTAAAGTGGGTTTATTATCAAGTGATGATTCAATCACATTCGATATAGATGATTGGTTTGGAAAGTTTAAGGGATTAAAGAATGTTATGTCTGGTTGTGAGGCTGCAGCAGCTTCAGTAGTTTGGAAAAAAACTGATGTTGGTGGAAGTGTATTCGTCTGATTTTTATTTTCTTCTAATACATCCGCTTGTTGTTGTGGCACAAAAAAGTTAGTGGCAGCAGTATTAGATGTGTTAGTTATATTTAGTGAAGGATTTTCAAAATAATTATTAACTGCTTGTGATGTTTGTAGTGAATTATATTCTTGTACTGATTCCGGTTTATTAGTTTGTGTCAATGAGCCTGCTGCAGATTGAACAAGTCCTGTAATATTTTGTAACACACCCGTTGGTGCAAGATTACTTATTTTTGAGAGAAGTCCAGAAGCTACTTTGCGGTCTTCAGATTTTTGTACGTCTAAGGTAGAATATGAAGATGATGTCGGTGACTGTTGATACAAATTAGTAGAACTATAACCACTGTTTCCATATGAATTATCATATGAAACTGAACTACTAACAGCTGTTGGTTCCAGTAAAACTATCGGTTTCTGAGTTTGGTCTGAAAGTCCTGGTATTGGAGCATATAGCTTCTTTTTGGAGGAAAACCGGAAACTATTTTGGCCTCCTACACTTGGTGGCGGCGGTACACTACTCACTTTGGGTAGAGAAGGAACGTCGCTCGGTGTATAAAACTTTGGAGGTTCTGAAGCAGATATGTTATCTTGTGTATTTTCTTGTATAGATCCTTCGATTGGGCTAAAAAAAAGTTTAAACTCTCATGCATGTTATCAAATTTTATTTGAAAAAAAAAGTTTACCTTCCCAAATAATTTCCACCTTGAGGTAAAACTTTTGGATTTGTATACTGTTGTTGGATGTACGCCGGTTGAATATCTATCTGAGGCGCTGTTGTATTATTAGCATTCGAGTCCTGTTTATATTGATCATTAGGAGTGGTTTCTCGACTTGAAATACTTGTTATACGTTTGGAAAATGTTGAAAACACATTTGAAGCAACTGAAGGCAAAGCAGAAAATGAAGTGGCGGCTTGACTCAAAATAGAATCGTTTGTATATCCTTGGCTAAGAGGATTCAATAGAGAATTCGCATTAGTATCACTTATATCAGTCGTTTGATTTTCTTCATTCGTAGCATTTAAGTTGATTTCATCTAAATTTTCAGTATCCAAAGAAGATGAGCCCACAGTTACCAAAGATTTATGTTCTGAAATATGAAATATAACAATAAATCACCTTTTATTACGTGAACAGATAAAAACAATAATATATGTTTGTTCTCATCTAAATTTTGTAAAATTTTATTTAAATTCTTTTTTCCATGCGAAATAATTGCTCAGTATACTGGTACTGGCAAACAATAGTGGCCACACATGAAAGTACAACTAAGAAATAGATTTATTTTATTTATTGTAGTATAAACAAAAACAATATTTCTGTAATTAACAAGTAAAAGGTAAAACAAACAAAAAATCATTATTTACTTTCATGTATTTTGTATGGGATGTACCAGGCCCAGGTTCAATGTTGAAAAAAAACATACTCTATATTATTTTGATCTTAAATTCTTTGAAAAACTGGGCGAAATATCTATCGAAACAGTGAAGAGCAAAATCCCATATTCGAAATACTTTAACTTATTAAGGTATGAAAACGAGAGCAAACTACAGTGTGTGAGAAAAAAGATAACTTGGAGTATCGGCCCTTAGAACTTTATAAAATAAAGACCATAAACGTTTCTTATGATTCTGTTAAAATATATAATATTAAATTGGTCAATATTAGTCTCTGTTGTGCCAGAGTAGATTTCTAAACCATACAGTAGTATTGGCATAAGTAAAGCATGGACAAACATTTTACGAACCTTTAAAGGTAATGAACAATTAATGCTATATAAATTGCGAAACCTAAAACTTAATCGTAAAAAAACATAATTTAAGTGAAAATCGAAACGAAGTTTTTGGTCAAGAAAAATACCAATAGTCTTAAAAAAGTGAACACAAGTTATCTTTTCATTGTTAAAACAAATTCATTGTATACACTTTTTAATCACATTAAAAACTAGGCTGTCCCTGATAAATAATAAGTGGTGCATTGTTAACGCAAGGCATTAAAAAATATTGCATTCCTCGACGTCAAATGTATAAATAAAACTGTCATTGTCATCAATTATGCCTAAATTCCTTATCTCTCCCCAAAGTTGTGTCTAAAAACACACAGTGAGTATATTATGGAAATACCTTCTGCCTTCTGAAATATATTGCTAATGGAATTGTGAAAATTAATGGGGAAGAATAAAATAAAAAGATTACCTTGCCATACTTCAGAATTTACCTGATTTATTAGAAAAAAAGGTGATTATACCATTATAAAATAATTTTCTAACCGGAGCATACAGTAAAATTAATTAAACAATGGCTAGAGGAGCAAAGTTTTAATATATTAAAGTGTGCAGTAAAATTCGAGAATTTAATTGGATTTTTCTAAGGAATATGAAAATATTTAGTATATATTACAAATCTACGAACCTCTATGTTTTTTTTTTTTTTTTTTGTTTTGTTTTTTTTTTTTTTTTTTTTTTTTTTTTTTTTTTTTTTTGAACTGTAATATTAAATATAACGAACTTTCCAATTCTGAATGTAAAATATGAAAATGCAGGGAAAAGGCATTTAAAAATGTTAAACTGTCTTTTAGGTTTTTTTGAAAAGAGTTTTAAAACTTAATAATAATATTCACATTCAAAATAATGTTTTAATTCATATAACTAGTATTTCGTCACATTAAATACAATAGGGCGTAACAGCACAAACGTCTGAAAAATAATTTCTATTATCAAATCATATGTTGAAGTAAAACTTAAAACAACTGCCACCAAAAAATGTCGAATTTATATAAAAAATTGTATACCGCAACCCTGACACAGGGTTGTAATGGCCAATTACCTATGTATGTATGTATAGTTTTCCTTTTTTTGCTTTGTCTGTAAATAAATACAAAAGTTTTTATACCCTTTTGCATTTAAGGCGACGATTTGTATTTACTAATATCAGTCGAATAGTTGTAATGTTAATACGTTTTTATTTTTTTACTTTTTATAATTGTTTTGTTTAATAAGCGAAAACTGATTATAAATGTATTATAAATAATTTATCATTATAAATTATTTATGCATTAAAGAATAAGAAAAATTATTACAATAATAAATAATAAAATAAATTTTTATTGCAATTATAGAAACGCTACGCCCATTTAAAAATACTCGCACATAATTAATTGAGAATTAAAAAAAAAGACAAGAAGACAGTTGTGATTTAGGTGAAAGTCTGTCTTTTAGTCTGTTTCTTTTTTTAAGTTTTTTATTTTTACATTAATCAACATCTAATATCTCCCCATCAATTTGCGAAGATGTTGAAATGATTTTGTAAAGGGCTAAAAATGTTTCCGAATCAGTTTGCTACACTCAACATTTTTCGTAAATTTGAGTGTCATCACTAGAATAATTGTAGAAAAATAGATTCTTTTTTTGTCATCACTAATGAAACCACATTTAGTAAGAAAAAAAAAGCAAAGTTGTACAGCATTTCTGTTATATGGTGGCAGACAACTTTTTTTATACTTGTATTTATATACACTTCTTGTCAAAAAATGAATTGTTTTTCTTTCATATACAATTTGGTTTTTTTTTTTTGCTTTGCTTTAAATGTGAGTTCATGTTTCACGTTATCAACACCTTCCATGTGTTTCTACAAAATGTCAACAACTGTGAAAAACCTATTTGTGTTATGTGGCCCTATTCTATTTGGCGTTGTCGTTATCGATATTTATCGAAACTATATTGGCATTCTACATTTTGAAACCTTCTTTCTCCCTCATTATAATTTTTATTAACGAAGTTGAAACGACAAGAACAAAAATAAAAATGAGACATGAAAAAAAAATTCTGCATATGCTAAGGGGTTTTGCAAGGAAATAAAACCCTTAAATGTTGATATTTTTTTAAGAAAATTTCTGGTCCTACAATCATTTCATTTGTGCTAAAGAACTCATTTCTGTTACAGTACGAGTGTTAAAAACTTTTCCACGAACGAATTATTTTTATATTTTATATAGTTGCCATGGAAAAGTTTGAAAAGTCTAAGACCGTCTGATCCAAGAAGAGTATCCATCTCTTCTTTTCTTTCCCTCAATACGCCCTCCAAAACTCTCATTCCTATTCCACAAAAGAATTCTGGCCCCACCAGTGATATGGACGGCATTTCATTTTTGTGAATACCCACATTCTCTGGCATCCAGCATAGGCTGAGGTTATTGTCCCTGTCAAGGTCCCATACTAACTTTGAGACAATTTCATAAAAGCCAAGTGTTCGGATGGCAGCCTGACTATCAGATAGTATGGCGAACTCCTGCCCTTTGTCCAGGTTGAATTTCAGAAGTATTATATTTCCTGAAGTATTTTATTATTCTGCTTTTTCAGCCTTTATTAAATTATAACTTCCTGACAAAGCTACTCAAAGAGAAATCTGAAAATTATATATTTTAATTATTACATATTATTTCGCATAATCAATTTCCAATAAATTGTGCTTTAAATAGTAATATAAAAATCTGAATATGTATAACACAAAGAACTTTGTTGAAACCTTTCGTAGCCTGGTCGAAAACTAGTTCAGTTCTGCTAGTGTTGTACATATTCCTTAACGGCTGTTACTTCTGATATGAATACCAGTATTAGGATTTTATGACTATTATAAATCATACAATTATATATTTTACCTATTATTTTTATCTATTTATTGTAACGCATTACAGAAATAATCTGGTAAGAACCGTGACAAATTCTAATAAATCCTAGAATTCGGGTTATTCCTATCGTCATGCCTAATAAGAGTGAGTATACGTATGTATATATGTAAATATATGTATGGGGGGGTCGTGGCATAGTGGTTAGAGCGTTCGAACTGAAACTCGAACGACCGAGGTTCAATCCCAGGAAAGGAAAAAAATCATAAAGTCAAATTTGAGGTTTTCATAAATTATAATTTAAAAAATAAGAGTTTCCCCCTTTCTCTCTCCAAGATGTCCATCTGCAAGAAAAACCGCTCCTTGACGTATCCAGTCTATGATATGATATGAAGGTATAACACTGGCCTTTGCGTGATTAACTGATAGCAACTTTTCTCATTGATATATGGCGATCAAATAAAATTACAATTCTATCTTCAATATTCCAATACAATGCACTGCATGAGTAGGGGTTTACTCCTGAGTAAAAAGTAAAAAAATATAATACATACATACAGACATATCAATTATTGTAATACGTATGGAAAATACATGATTAGTATAGCAATTTCATTATACATACTCGTATTACGTTTTGGGATATTCTTGCCTAAAATTTTGTGGGATTTCCATAAAACTCATAAATTATTTTAAATAATTTGTTAATTTATTTACCACACTTATTATGGAAACAGAAAAGGAAAAAAATAAAATTATTGTACAATACCAAGAAAAACTAGTGGTTTAAAATTCAGGACACATTGTATAGGTAAACATTTTTTGTTATTTGCGTTTTTCGATTTTTTCACAACTGATGTCATTTTTTTTCTTTTTCCAAAAAAAAAAGATTCTTGATAATAATAAAGAAATTATAAATACACATGGCGCACAGATATAGAATAAAGATAAAGTTATTGTTAACAAAATTGTAAACGTCATACCGTCACAAGTCTAGCGATCTATATTAAAATACGGACATATTTTAACATTTTTTAAATTAATTATTCTTAACATATAAAAGGAATTAAATGTCGAAATTTAAATTTTATTTAGAAAAAATACCATAAAGTTTTAACTTTAAAGTATTTTAAATTAAATTTTACATTTACTTTACAATGTCACTTCTACGATATACATAAAAGCCAAATTTCTGCGTGCTTTGCTACTCCAGTTGTGATAAATAAAAAGTAAATAAAAAATAAAATGTTGAATGTAAAGTATTATGGTTGAAGGTGTACACACATACGTACATCGTATATTAGCAATAAAGTTACAGATATGGAGTAAAATTAGAAATATTTTTAATAACTGTATAAGTACTTTTTCATTAATAATATTGATAACGAAGTTGTTTGTACCAAATGTTGAGACTTTCACTATTACCGTTCTTAAGATTTTGAAAATAATCAACATTTGCATGTCCAATTCCACTCACTTTTTAACTGAAGATTTGCATTGATTATGAAGTCATTTAGGGCAAATTTAGAAACTTTCGCTTTGACCGCCCTCAGGATATACAAAAATCAATATTTACTTTGTATGTATATGTCGTGAAATTATAAATAAGATGGTATTTTGAAAGCAGCTGTTTTTTTTTTGTCATATCTTTCCTAATAAAAGTTTTGTTTATATTTATGTTTTCTTCTTCTTCTTCCCCCCATATTTTTTTATTAATTTTTATTTCAAGCTCTTACACTCACGCTGTATATCGCAACAAAACACCAACGTTATCATTATTTCAACAAAATATTAATTTATTTTCATTAATATGAGATTTTCTTTCTTTTTTATCGTTTTATTTATTTAAATGCATTTTGATAACAGTGTCTTTAATTCACCATGTCTGATATTGATGAGTATAGCGAAAGAAAAAAAAAACAAAATGCCCTATTGATTTTATATTGTTGTACGTTGCCACCGATCTCACCATTTTCAAGATATGGACAAATAAATATTTACTATGTATAGCATAGTATATAGTTCCCCTCAGGTTTACAGAGAGGTACTGTAAAAATTGCAGTAAAATCTATTCATATTAATATTTTTATACAGGGAACTGAACGTCAACGTCAAGCCGAAACGGGATGACAGGATTGATTGGGCCAATTACGTCATTATTTTTGACTGTAGTTCTAGAAATGTTATTTAGGGTTACGGTTTCAAAGTTTAAATGAAGGAAAATAATAAAAATTAACCACAATAACCGAACAATGGTTACAGCTTGACCAAATTTCTAGGTCCCACTTAAAAGGATTTCAAACATTTTTTTTTCTGAACCAAAAACAAACTGTAAAATATAGAAGCAAAATTCAAAATCATGGCGGAGTGTAAAATAATAGCGATTTGAAATTTTATTCGATTTTAATTTCGCTTGAATCAATTTCCATTTCATTATTTGTTCATTTTAATAAATGATACTTTAAATAAATATTAATTATCATCCAATTTTTGTGCATTTTAATTTATAATTAAAAAAAAATTTCAAATATTCTGAACAATATAAATTGTATTGCAATCAAATTATTTGGTATTTTACATATTTATATACGTATATGTCTATATACACAATATATACATATATAGTATATATGTATATATATATTTTTTTTGTAAATACTGGATTTTTTTAGTGATTTAAAAACATTTTTACACATTAAACACCTGACTTAATTTGAATTTTTGTTACGTTCAAGAGGGGCAAATTATAATCTTTTATGATTACTTGTCTAAAACTGAATGAATTAATAAATTTAATAGGAAAATATATAAAAATCCAATAAAATTATAATTAAACTCAGTTGCAACAACCAACTCGTAAAATCCCAATAATTAACAATAGACAGCTACGGCCAACGAGATATAAAATTAATGTTATTCCTTTTGTTTAATTTATATTTTAAATCATAAAAGGTTTTATATATTAAATATTATAAAACGCAAAAACACTTTAATTGTAAACTTAATTAAATTTGAAACTTATAATTAATTGATATTTTTTTTTTAATTTTAACGAAAAATTAATTAAAATATTTTAATTGCAAGTGGAAGCCATTAAATGAAGCAATCAAAACTAAAAATTTACAAGAAATTCATTTGTTAATTAAACACTATACAGTATATCAATCAATATACATATTCTCTGTAATTGTGTTTATGATTCTTTAGAGCATAAAAATCAAATGATGATGATTATCTTTATCATTTAAATATTATTTAAATTTTATTTCTTTTATTAAATTAACATTTTAATTAGTAATAAAAAAATTATTTTTTGTTGCATATTTGTTTGTGTTTTCTCATAAATCATTTTTATAAAAAAAAGAATGCAAATATCAATAATTTAATTCGTACATCCATACATACATACATATATTGTGCATGTATTTAAATGTCATGACATTTATAATGTTTTAACTTAAAAACTTATGCATTCGTTTAAACAGCCAGTTAGCCAGGTAGCCAAACACAAACAAGAAATTTTAAAAGAGACATTTAACAAACATTGAAGCAGAGTATCAATTTAATATTCATCAAATTAAGGTAGTACTCGTATGTATAGGTATGTTACATACATATGTATGTATATGAAATACATGAAAAAACAGTGGCAAATATTTCAATAAACGCACATCATATTTTTTATTTTTAACAATTACTTTAAACTTTCTAAACATTCATTTCATGGCATTAACATTTTTTTTTAAATATATGTATGTAATATGTTATATACATAAGTCTTTTTGACTTGGTTTTATTTCAATCTATTTTTTTTAAATACTATAAAGGATAATATTAGCAGAAGACAATATTTTGTTACGCTGAAAGAGAAAAAAATTAACAGGGCAAAAATGTTTGGTAGAAAACAATCTTTATTACTTTAAAAAAAATTATATAAAACTTTATGTTAAACATTTACTGTTGTATTTATAAAATATATTGTGGGTTTATTAAAAGTTTATTTGGCAAGTATGGAATAGAAATTTGTCAAACAACCCTTTAAAAAATCCATTTATAATATTTTTTATGAATACACCAAATAATTTATAAATTTAATATTACCTACAGGCATGAAAATGAGTACATGCAATAAATTAATCATATATTAACAAATTTTTTTGTTTTCTTCTGTTTTTTTTTTTACTTTTTTGACGATAAGACACCTTCGGAATACTCCAATAACTTTTTAGAAATACGACAAAATTTAAGAGAATAGTTGAAAAGGAGGTAAGAAAACTGACTTTGCATACTGTTCTTTCGTTAAGTTTTTTTTTTTCGTTCTTATAGAGATGCCACTTGATTTCTATTTTTAACTACAAGCTTCAACGAGAAGTTTTTAAATTGCATTACTGTTAGCGCAAGCAACAAAACCGACTTTAAATTTGAAGAGAAAATAAATCGTTACAAGTTACTGAATTACACTGCAGATGACTACCAAAATTATTGGGGAGCTAAAAACATTTCTAGCATACATATCATTTTTTCCATGCCTATATTTAATGAAAGAACTACTGTTTTAATAAAATATTTTACAAAGAAATTGTTTTTTAGTAAACAATTATAAAAAAATTATTTGAAAACATATAATAAAAAAGTAATTGGGGAATTCAAATTGTGTTATATTATGTCGTATTGTCTTAAGTTTGTTGCCTTTTTACTAAAAAGAAAAAAAATAATTTCTTACAGACAAAACTAAATGAGAACGTAAAGCGGAAACTATGTATTTGTCACAAGTTCTCATGCTCATACAAAATGTATGAGACCAACCCATATAGTGCGGCGCTAATGCTTTGCAATTGGAATATCCTATTTTGACAGTGCGTAAAGAAATTGTCTAATTTGAAGTAAGTTGCAAAACAACATTTGTTGTTTATTTTCTTTTTCAATTTTATCTTTTTTATTTTGTTAACTAATGACATTTTAGCTACTTTCAGGTCAATTTTGTAACTTTATTTCTCTTTATTATGGATATTTAGCCATTTTTATCAAACAAGGTTAGTAAACATTACTGTTCTTGGCACAGTGTTGATGCTTTTATTTATATTTACTCATTATAGCGTTAATGGTAAGCGGTAAATTACTTTGCACTTTACGCTCTAATTTAGGTTTATCTGTTACTAATAAAAAAGTTAAAATTTTATGACAATCAGACATAATAGCATACTTTGTGAAAACCTCATATATAATTAAATTTAATAATAAAGAAATAAATAGAAGTTACCCTTTTTTTTGCCTAATTTGAAAGTATCTTACCCTTGGACATTGTTGAGCTTAGTTTTGACACTTTCTTAAGGGTAGCGGGTTTTCATTAAGACTAAAAAGCAATAAATTTTAATACTATATTGGCTGATCACCCATCTTTGTTCAAAGAGTTTTCGAATTGATCTATACTGACTTTCAATAAAACCTTTAGCTTATTGTGATCAAAAAAGCAATTTCAATTTTGTAAATAATAAAGTTTATAAGTACAATGTGTATGACACTGGGGTAAATAACTATAGTGATCCTAATGAGCTTACAAATATTGTTTAAATAAAAGTAACAAAATATAATATATGAAATAGCAAAACAAAGAAACAAAAAAAAACAACAACAAATGCCGCCGAATTTCAAATCGGGTGACATTTTTGGATTCAAAAGAAAATTCAAGAAAACGTGATACACAGACATCAACCAATATTACTTATTTCTTTATTATAAAAATGTCTTTTTTAACATTTTTTATTTTTCTGCTACAAAATGTCTTTTATTTTTTTTTGGTTTGCATTACCTCGATCTTGAAACGTGATTTGAAATTCAAACAACTAAGCAAACACCTCTGATATGCTTATTTTTGTGTAATTTTTTGTTTTTCAAAATATGTACCATACATACATATATAAAAATGAATAACAAGAAAAACATAGTAATTTTTTTGCCATTTATTACAAAAAATTTTTGTTCAAATAACCGAAATAAAATATAAAAAATTATATTCAAAAAAGTTAAGTTTGCATTTTTGTTTAGCCAAGTTGTGACGGTACTACTACAACAAATAGTTTCACTTAAGATTCATGGCACAAAGTAAAGCGTTCTTCTTTTGTGTTATTAATTTGTTGTTTCTTTCACCAAATGGAACTATTTTTTGTTCAGAGTTGAAACAGACGAAGAAATTATTTAACTTAAAATTTTAATATATACATAGATATGTACATACACTTTGTTTACAAACATTACGTTTTAATTTACATACTATAGAATGTAAATAATGTAAAATATGCATAGAGTATTTATTTTATTACGTGTTTACGCGCTCACGCCATTTTGGTATAATACTCGTATACGTCAGTAGGAAGTGTGTTAAGTGAAGCTAATTAGGAAGCTGCTTGAATTGAAATGAAAGAAAAACGTGCAAAGAATCTATAAAAAAACGTCTTTTATTTTACTATTATTGCACACAACAAATACTTTTTTTTTATTATTTGATACACAACCAATTGTCCTTTTTTTCCGAGTACATAGTACATACTGGTTGTTAATGTTTTACGCATAATATTTGTATTAAAAAAAATATTTGATTTACATATACTTGTACATACATGTATTGAACAATTATGATTAATTTTTTTTTTCTTTATTATTAACTTAATATAGGTTTATGATTAAATTGAATTAAACATTTTAATGGTGTACATATTTATGTATTTATTAAAAGTCAGTAAACTTTGGCAAGGTTAACGTTTATTGACCTAAGCCTTATGTACATATGTACATAACTAATACATTTTTAATATGCTTGCCTAACCAATATTATAAATTAAGTAAATAATAGGGTACGTTAGTATTTAGAACACATAAAATATTTGAATAAATTTACAAATTCACAAAGTTCAGTCACATTCTAATTGCATTCATTAGATGGCTGCGTTACCCTTGCTAGTAATTAGTTAGAATATGATTTAATATTTTATTGTAACAATGAATTAAATAAATAAATAACTTGTATATTTTTTCATGCATAATCTAAAGGATTAGCATTTTAAAAAAGAAACACACCTATTAAGTAATGATCAGTAATCGTAATTATTAATTCGATTTTGTTTGTCCAAAAAGGAAAAGTTATCATTGAATTATTATTCTTACCACTAAAAAATATCCAGAATAATACAAAAACTAATCAAAACAGTAATGGGATTATGTATTTTAGAAATTATTTTTGTTTACTATTGCTGACATATTTTTAAAATTGTAGCATCAATTTCTTCAATATTGTCATTCCATATCAGGGGGCAAATTACAGCATTCGATATCGAACGAATTTCCATACAATTTTAAAACAATTTACATAGAAATTTCGTTCGATATCGAATGCCGTAATTTGCCCCCAGACTTGCTATGTTACGATTACGAAAATATAAAAATTTAAGGCTTTAATAATACGTCCTCGTTCATACTATTGTTGAGAAGCATTTTCAAATTTCCTTTTAAAATTGCATTCGTGTCCAAACATAAAATTGTTCGTTTGGCAGCTTGATAAGTAAATGTTTGGTCATAGTGAAAATAATGGGCCTATTATGGATAGCAATGCAACTTGAGTTGCGTTGCCATATGGCAATGAAGATGTAAGGAAAAGTTAATTTTTATCAAACGTGTTAATTTAACATCATGCAAAAGACAACATTGAAAAAGCAGGATTGGGTGTACGAAGTTAATAAAATCATTTTCTTTTTTTTTTCTATCTAATACCGAGGACATGCAATAAGCGGCAAAGCGGTAAACGGCAGAGCGGTGAGCGACAAGTGGTTTATTACTGAACATCATTTCTGAGCTGTTATTTGTCATTGTCAAGAGTGGTTTGTTTATTAATATTATGCAAAAATCGTATTCATATTTATAAGCTAATCCTTTTAAAACCTAAATTAAATGTACTAAATAAATACATATGGACATATATAAATTAAATTATATGTTACGTGTAGTTAATGTTCAGTCATGGTGTTCTCAATACCATGTTTATTGCTTGTATATAATAAATGATGCTGGAAATACCCGTATATTATTTTTTACATAAATATTAACCGAATTCTGACACCTTTATCTTCATAATCGATGTAAAGTTGAAATCAAAAATCAATTATTATATTAACGCAAAAAGAATTATATGTTTAAAGTTTATAATTTTCGTATAAATTGTAGTAGATATGTAGTAGATATTGTAGTCGCCCTGGCTTAGTGGTTAGTGTGTTGGCTTACTAAGACGATAGCTCCAGGTTCAAACCTCAACTCTGACAACTTGAAAAACAGAAATATGAAAAAATTTATTTTTTTCGGCGACTACTTCTCAGCAGTCGTTTGGCAAAAGCTCTGAGAGTAACTGATTGCCATAAACAAGTTTCTCAAATCTGTCGTTCGGAGCCGACTTTAAACCACACAACATGGGTGTTGCGAGAAGCTAGGCCATAACCCTGACACAGGGTTGTAATGGCCAATTATGTATGTACATATGAAGATATGTATCTTATATTGTGACTGAAAAATAAGAAAATTAAACTGAAAACTTTAAACGGCTCTCCTTACGAATTTAAATTATAATACTCTTGAATAAATATGCGATATGCGCACGAAATCAAAAAAAAAAAAAATACTTATATTGTTTTAAAATAAATTCTTGCTGCTACACCTGGTTATAAAGGGTAATTTTTTTAAAAGTTCATGACTTTAAGTTGGCAGCAATCGTTTACTTCACAACTAATTTAACAATTGCTTTCTGAGAGTTGCTTTTTGTTTAGTTTGTTTTGGCATTTCATCATGGATAAAGTTATACCAGACCAAACCTTGCAAAGTGTTGAGTTTTTTTTTACCAAAATAAGAGTTCTCATCTTAAAAATTATGGTGATTTCGTCCATATTATGGATTTTGGATTATTTTTTTAGATTCATGTAATGTCAAATTAAAACAGCTGAACTTCTTAAAATAAACATTAGGAGATATATGTATATGCAGCCGCATATGCAGCAAAAAGTTTGTGAAAATTGATGTTTTATATTGAGCCTTTTACACGCAAGCCATGACGGACACTTGGTCTATCTCATATTTAAACATCAATTTTATAAAATATTCTATCAAATAAAGCCCATTTCATTGATATTAAAAATATATTTTCGTGTTTTATTTTGATATAATTGTGTGTAACTGTAAAAAAAAAACATCCTATACCGTTTATTAACAGCACTTCCTTTTATTTATTTATTTATTTATTATTATTATTATTTTTAATATTTGATTATTTACGATGGTAATAAAAAATGAAACACTTCCAAATACAGCACTCGTATAAAAGGTCTTCGAAAAGCTGTATAAATAAAATGAAGTTTATTTATTTATTTATTTTTTTTTTTATCATTTTAAAATATTTCACACTTTAATTAAATATTTTTTGTTCCGTTTTGTTACCTAAAAGGAGTGCAAAAATTTATGGACAAATCACAAATATATTGACCAGAATGATGTCAGCAGGTAAAAAAATAGTACCCTTTTTCCAAAAGTGTTCAGGAACGAACAAAAAATGAACAGCCATAACAAATGGTATACTTTATACAATATGTATGCATACCGCAGAATAATTGTTAAAATTTTAAAAAAATTAAAAAAACGAGTTCCTAACAACTTTATTTTATTTTCACACAAAAAAAAATATTTAACAATTGCACAAGAGATATGTACATACAAATGTATATGTTAAACTATTAAAAGAATAAGCAATTTTGTTCAAAAATCAATATGGCCCATTAACGTTTTTTTAAGCAAATTTATAGCTTCAGGAAAGAAGGTTTAATAAATGCCATTAACTGATGATCAGGAATTTCATTAAAAAAAAAAACTAAAAATATATAAAACAAGCACAGGTAGACAGATTGAAACCAAAATATTGTATATAGTACATATATACATACATGCATACTCACATATCCGTACAAAAAATAAAACCCTCACTCCAATAACTCTAAAACAAGATTATTTAAAAGCAGATGCTGTTGAAAAGTTTAAAAATATTTAAGAGCGCGTGTTAAGCACATGTCAGGCACACTTAAGAAAGGTATCCATAAAATTAAAAAGATAAACATATCTGTAGAAATTTCGTAACCAAAAGATGAGCAGGATTTTTTTTTTTCTGTTGCTAAAAAAATTGGCATTGAACTTTAAGAGGAATATAGCAAAAAACAGCACATACGTACTCGTACACATTTGAACACAAATGTTTAACAAATATTTTTTAAACGGTAGCGTTATGCTTTAGTTATGTCTGCTTTTGCATACATACAAACATACAATTGAATTCATATAAATAAGCATGAGCAAACCATAAATGCCTTTGGGGTAAAATAAGCAAGGCTTGAAGACAACCACAAAACAATCATTCAAAAAAAAAAACATCTTCAACATGATGTGTTAACTTTTTTTATCGAGGAGTACAGTAGCACAAAATAGAAGGTAAATACGAGTATTATAAAATTGCTTAAGCAATATAATTTTAAAAACGATTAAAGTAATAAAGCATAATGCATTAAAATAATTTACTCCATTAAGTTAATGTTGAAAAAATTACAAATGTTTAAAATAAAGGCCATGTTATTAAATTAGTTTAAAGGCAATCTATTTTTCTTTTAATGTATTTTATTTTAGTACATTTTAATAACTACCTTTTACTTCAACAAACTGGAGCAAATAAGAATAACTAAACTCAATAATCAATAATCAATGATAAAAGAATGTGTGCGGATATCCATATCCATTTCCACCTCACTGACTATTCATTAGATTATGAGACAATTAGAAGATCTTTTATTGATCACTTGGAATATATAAATTATTATTAAAATTTTTGTAGTAATTTAGTAAAATAGCCTGTAAGAAATTAAATCATAAAATAAGTAAGCATATAAAATAAAAATAAAATATTGTATTGCTGGAAGATATTGTAAACAGCGTTACTACATTAACTAAAAGTAAACTTTAGAGTTTAACTGTCGTATTAAGAAAGTATACTTCTTAAAGTATACTTCAAGTTAAACAATTTTTTTTCTTGAATACGACAAAAACACCAACACCCATAATATTATAATTTTACTGCAACTCGGTTTCGATGCATAAATTATTTTATAAAAGTTTATAGGTATGACACAGAAAAAAAGTCGAATATTTTCTTTTATATTTCTTACATTAATTGAATAATAATTTGTTTCTGAATAGAAGTATTCAAAGCTTAACTTCTTATAGTCATAATAGAAAATTCTTTTCACTATTTTGTACACCACTGTATCGTAGTTTTATCATTTTAGCACATGAAAAATAAGCGTAGAAGAAAACAAATCAAAACAAAAGACTTAAGCAACAAACTTCAGACAAAACACTTTACTTTCTTATAAGTGATTTTTGTTTTGGCAGTTTTTTTTTAATAAAAAATAAAAAAATATATATACCTTAGGGATTGGGGGTAAATGTTTTAAGTATTTTTATGTTTATTTCTAAAACAAATGTAAATTATCCAGAAAAAGCCGAGCATTTTAAACAATAAATTTGGTTTCAAAAATATGTAGTGTTTAAATAATAAAAAGTGAGTCATACATAGCAATGATATGACAATGATAAAATGAATTTTAGGCATAAAATTTGTAATATGTCAATACACTATATGTATAGGTATATTGGTCTTATGATTTGGAATTTCCCCTTAATAATAAGTATTTAAAAGAAAATGCCGCATGTCATTTAAATAAATACGAGCGTATATAATGCAATGTATGTACATAGATATTAAATGTACAAGTATAATAATCTTATCATCTTTAAGTTAAATAAAAAATGACTTTGACACACCTGTTGCTAAACTAAAACTAAACATATGTAGACGTAAAATATTTACAATTATTAATACTCGTATAAGTATTCTTAAATAAACTAACATTTTTTTAAATAAATAAATTGATTATTTAAGCTATAATTTAAAATAAAAAAAGGTAACTAAAATAAAAAAAAACAACACCTTCAAAAACTACAAAAAGGCCTGACATAATTTAAAATTTTCCAGTATCTATTTTAAAAGCGTAATTCATTAACATTTTCAAGAATTGTTGTTTTATCTGGTCGTGTGAAGTTATTTTTAAGACAGAAAAAAAATAAAAAATAAAAAAATTTTAAATAAATTTAATTAAAATTTTGTGTGCGAATTTGTATCCTTAAAACGAAATGTAACAGAAAAAAAAATATTTTAATACAATCACAATAAAAAATAAATTATTTTCGAATTTTTCTTTTTTTTTTAATTTATTTACTACGTTTGTAATTTTTATTAACATTTTTAAACTTTTTTTAAATTAAATTGTAACCAAAAATACGCAATCCAATAAAAATCATATACGAAAAGATAAAAAAGAGAAATAAAAGTGTTAATTGTTTGCCAAAATAAAATACAAAAAATAACAGCCTCGTTGCTTTGTAAGTTTGTCAATTTTTATTCTTTTTTTTTATTTTTTTTATGCAATTTTAAATTTCGCTCAGTTATAAAATAAAAAGTAATTTTAAAAATAAACTTTTTTAAAGACTTGCTATTTACATAATATTTAAAAGGAAGTAAAAAAAAAAAACAATCAAATTTCATTGTTTAACAAAGAAAAAGATTTTAATTGAAATTTTGCATATTTTAGGTAAGAACTTTGATTCAGTTTTATACTATATATGTATGTATACTCGTAGCACTCATAGCTACTTACTAATTATTAACATGCTACAGTGGAAAAAACGATATAGCTAGAGTGCATTATAAATTATATATAAGTACAGTGAAAGCTCCCATAGGCGGACACCGACCGTCGAAGCATTTCTGTCCGCCTACGGGAGATGTCCGTCCAGGGGATATTTCTTTAAAATACAATCTAATTGACGGAACTTATAAAATCGTCCGTCTATTGGATATGTCCGCCTATTAGAGCTGTCCGCCAGTGGAGCTTTCACTGTACAAACATTTCAGAAAGACCCTCAAATTCTGAAATAATTCTAAAAAAAAACGCTTTCAGTGATGTTTGTCAATTTTTAGGACTGCAACTTAGTCACATTTTGTGCAATTGTAATTTTGAAAAGAAAACTTATGACGCTTTGGAATGGTGTGCATATTTTTAAATCTTTGAAAATTATAAGCTAATTAGCTTTTGATTTGCCAAATTACAATCCTAATAAAAAGAAAACGAAATGATTAGCAAAAACGCATTAAATTTTTCAAATATAAATTTTATGCATGCATTTCCACCGCGGAAACCAAACCCTGCAAACGATTTTAATATTCCTACTCATCCAGAGAGTATGTACGGCGAGCTTATATGTAAATTCACAATCCCGATATTTGAAAGTAGTCGAAAATTGATTTAGTTTTCGAGAAAATAGAAGTAAAGCTTTCGATCGATATTATACATTAATGGAAAGGTCTCCTTAATGCTATTCAAGCTTCCCAAATATGGGCGGGTAAACAGTTGAACCTTATAGGCATATATATCGGAAACCAAGCCTTGCCATCCAAAAATTTCTATGCCATTAGTTATATAATTATCGGACATTTTATGCGCCATTAAAATAAACGCTTTTGCTTGTGACTTAGAGAAGGAAATTTGTTTCATTTACTCTAATATTTTTGATACAGTTGTTGTTCAGAAAACAGAAGAACAATAAAAAAAAAATTTTTTTGTTCCATTAAACAGATAATATGGTTCTTAGTTCTTCGATGCCACCAACAGAGAAAGAGTGAGAACTCTTGCTTTAAAAAAATCAAAAATAATTATAATTATTTATTGAATTCTTAATCAGTGGTGTACTAAACGTGACTTGCTTTCTGTTAGAATTTATTATTTAATTCATTATTACGAGCGGAGTGACTAAGACTTGGTGTAGTGTCACAGACCAGGGTGTCTGGTGCGAGTCGAACCCACAACTTTTGCACTAGCAGTCTACCACACGACCCACTAGACCACTGTGGCACCCTGTTAAAATTTAAATATTAATAATAAAATTTAAATTTATTATTTTTTTTTTGTCAATTATTTTTAATTTTTAAATTCTTAGGAAAGTTATTAATTAATTATGTTTGGTATAGTGCTTATGGCACTACGATTTTCAAACTTGTATAAGAAATAAAACCCCTAAATATACATATATATACTTATGCCTTCTGAGAATTTGTATTCCTTAAATGTGTCTCTTAAAAAATAAACCTCCGTAAGTCTGTAGGAAAAGCCCCTATACTAGTAACTCTGCCTTAAAAATTCTTTTATTTTTAAAAAATTCTCATATTCAAAATTTTAAACATAACGTCGTAGGAATTAAAGAACGCTGTAACTGACAAAGCATTTAATGTTCACCAGAGCCAAAAAACCTGTATGAAAGTAGAACAAAGACACTGGTATTTTCAAAACGCAGAGGGTGTGGGTGAATTTCGTTTCATCATAGAAATCTGGGACCGGGACCAATCAATGCGTATTTTTTCTGATAAAAATGATGCAAAAAACGTATTTTAGATTTTTTATCAGTTACAGCGTTCTTTAATTCCTGCGGCGATATTATATTGCCAGGCAATATAAAACAAAAGGAATGAATTTAACCATTCCCGAAAATATATGTTATGTATGTATATAGATAAAATAAAAATCTAATAAAAAACTAGTTCACATTTCAAAACTTCATCGAAGGACAATAACTACATATGTATGTACAGTCGAATTTGGGTTTAAGCACATTATTCTATCAAACTTAAAGGCATTTATTGTATAAAAGGCACAAAATTTTATAAAAAGAACTGCGCTTAATTGAAAATACGAGTATTAAGAATTTATCGACGACAAAAAATTTCAGCACCGGCTCTTTTCTTTTTTATTTTGTGCATTCCTACATTTTGTATTGTATTTTTTATGGAAAGAATGTTCATTTACTTTATCAGAATTTGAATTTTTCTAAAACATATCGATTTGTTTTACTTTTATTTCAATAATATTTTAAGAGTTCGTTTAAACAAAATAATTTTGTATTCTGCCCGAAGTACTTTTAAAGAAAAATTCCGGTTTCCATTCCATTTTCTTATAACCGAATTCGACTGTAAATAAATTTATTAAAATATATAGTACATATGTATACATTCATACATAAGGTATTAACGATAATTTTTTGCTTTAATTTTAAGTCAAACAACTATTTTATTTTAAAACACATGGTATCATATTGTCCACTATTAATATTGTTGTTACTGTTATTAATATTATTGTTTTTATTACTGTATGTGAAGGAATAAGACCCCCCTACATACATACGAGTACATACATATTAAATTTTATATCAATTGGTGTATAGATGTGCTGTTATACTTTTGTTGTTGTCATACATTTTTGAAATAGTTTTTGCTTTAGTAACATGCCGCAATTTAAACCAAGCGTTACATGAATTTTATATAAATTTTTTTTTTATATATTCGTATATTACAAGTGTATATAAATGATATATACTCATGTATGCACGTATGTTTTCAAAAATGTTTAGAATTTTAACTACCAGAACCACCTGTTTACAGTAAAAATGTTGTTTAACATAAAAATGTCAACTGGTTTAATAGTGGCAGCAGCAGCAGTATCAGTATCAACAGTGTCAACGCACACTTAAAAGTTTATTTGTTTATTTAACATTAAAGCACTAACTAAAAAATCTTTTATAGTAAAGGAGAATAATTGTAAAGTGTTTTGAAAATGTTTGAGAGATTTAATTAAGCAATTTAAGAGATTTTTTGTTACTCTTGTAAATTTAAAATTTATTAAAACAATGCAATGATTTCAATCAAATATTTTATATGTATTGTGTACAATATACATACATATGCACAAATGTGTTTATAGGCTTTCGGATATAGAATGTTGTTGCATGGTATTATATCAATTCTTAAATTTTATACCTGCTTGAAAAATTTGCAACTTTGTTGTATCATTTAATACCTAACCTAAATATGTATGTATGTATATACATAACTTAAATATGAATTATGAATAATTTTTCACCATCCCTACCTCCACTGAAAATCAGATTTTTATTACTGTGTAAAATAATATTACTAAAAAAATTAAAAGTCGAAGATAAAACCAAGAGAAGGTTTTCTTCATAATTATCAATTTATTTGTACCAAATCTTTTCTGGGTTTGACTCATGGTTTCAGCTGAACTCATATTGTACATCAAAAGGTGGCTTGTAGTAAAGTTAATGTTATTGTTAGCTAAAAACTGATGCAGAGTGAGTATCAAGGGTCACCAGCTCGTATGACATCGTGTCTTAAAGTCAAATGAACCTTTACTATGTAACCCAGTTCTTTAGTAATCTCTGACTGATACTAGTTAACTATAGGTTAGCTTTCTGATAACTCAAGTCCCGACAGGGTTCTCGCTGAAATCTTATTTTCAGACACAAATTACATATTTTTAGATATGGATTAAGAGGATTCTAAATGTTTTTTTATAATTGTTACATTTATTTTAGTATTAACATTTTTCTCAATTTCGAACCAACTATCTAAAAACGGGGTTTGCCTTCTTAACCAATGGCAATTTTAAATATAAAAAACTGATGATTATAACAATTATGTTCAGTTTAGTTTTTATGGAAAAACTATTTTATTATTCTTATGTAGAGTAGTCGATTGTCTCAATTTGTATAACTTTTAAACTTTTTTGGAAACAAATCAGCTAAAAAAGTAATTTTATATATTGCTAGCTTCATGTTAAAAATTATAAAGGTATTAACGTAATACTTACAGAAAAACTTCACAAAGTTGAGCTTACCTAAAAAGAAAAAATATATATATATATATAAAAATATTTTATTGTATCAATAAGTTTCGTTCATCTTATTATACTGAATAATTACTTTAATCATTACTTTTCCTTTTGGGGCAAAATAATCTAATTACTAATCATTACGATTACTAAACAATACTTAAAAGATTTGCTTGCTAGCACACAAGCCTTAAAAAATCATAATACATAATAATAAATAAATAAATTTGAACCTTATCTTACATTTGGTGACTCTAAACGTAAGAATACACACTAATGTAAATACGTATATTGTAAGAACATAAGTGTATTAGATAAGATACATTTCTATCTATAATAAATATATTTTTTTTAAGTGTTCCAAAGCCGATTCAACTTTTAGACAAAAATTATAATTACATATCATCATTATATTTAGTTTTAATTTTTAACATCATTAAAAAACTGTAACAAGAGACACGGTTAAATTTTTAAGGTACGAGTATTTACAATGGTCATATACACATGAAAAGTAAAGTAATTCTTGAACTACTTTTATACTAATAAATTTATTATTATTTTTTTTTTCTTTCTTAAGTTCTTATTAAAATAAATAATATTTTCTGTATTATTCTTCTAACCTTGGTCAGTTACACATCTTTTATGCTCTGTTTATCTTCCTTTTTTTCGTTTTTTGTAACAAAAATATTAACTCAGATAAATATTATTCAAATAATTTTCTAACAAAATTAAGTCTCATTGTATTCATTTGTTCTGTATTTTTAGCTTTTTTCTATTTATAAATATTAATATTATTTTAATAACCAGTAACAACAACAGCAGCAGTTGATTTTTAAACAATTATATACAATTATAAATTTGTGTTGATTATTAATTAATCATATGAACTTGAATTTAAGATGTTTGCAATTTAAATTTTAAATTAATCCAGCACAAGATAACAAAATTTTATTTATAAGCAAATCTAGAGCTAGAAATAGACAGAGAAATAATTTTATTAATTATTCATTCATACGTTTATTCAGCTAGTAAGTAAATTAAAAGGTTTTGCTTTTTATTTATTTATTTATTTATTTAAAATTATTATTTATTATTACTAATAAATTATGTGTGCTATTGTACTATTTGTCTTAAAAAACAAACTTGCCTAGTCAACTATATGACGAACTAGCTGGCTGACTACTTAGTAAAACAAAATAAAATGTTTTCCTAAAAAGAGTCGAAGAGTGTAATAGAAGAACAACATAGACATTAATTAATTAAAATTTGTTATTCACTACGCGTTTTTTAATGTTAATAAAACATGTTTTATTTAATTTGATTTTGCTGTTAATATACATACATAAATATAATTTTTTTATTGATTATTAAACACCTCATACGTTACCAGACTATCTACGAGTATGATATATTACATCCAACATTCGTTATGTTTCAATAAATTTATGTCACTTTAAATAACAATACTTTACAATATTATATGTTAAACTAAACTCGTTAAGTTTTAATAAATTGATTTAATTTTATATACACTACCTATATATGTATACAGTATATTATTAAATGAACACTTATAAATACAGTAAAGCCTCGCTTAAGGCAATCTAAGCGTAACTCCTCGATTAGTACAACCAGTAAATTGTCTGCATTATTCACACAGTCAGCGCAAATTTAAAAAAAAGAAAACCTCAGTTGTTGCAACTTTTTTTTCATAATGATCAATTTGTCCTTATTTTTTTATTTACGAGTACATAAAGTACTTTTTATTGTTATTGCTACCAAAACTATTGCGTTTCAAGCATACTTTAATATGCTCCTGCACTTGTTTTCTTTACTGAGTTAAAAGAATAATATTTAGTAAATATAAATATATATATAAAAATATATATTCCGGTAATTATTGAACTTAAAAGGGGCATATCTATCTATAAATTTGATTCTTGATGAGCAGGGCAGCGAATTTCACTCACTAAAAAAATCGAAAATATGCACTATAAAATGAATAATATGCATTCAATATATTCACTTTTAAAGAAAAATGCACTAAAATTAAAATGTAGCTCAATTTTTTATTTTATATATTTGAAATCAAAAAAGTCCTGGTACTAGTTACAATATGTATATAAATATACATAGAAATACTTAAAACAATTCAGTCTATTTTAAATTACGAATTATAATATCTTTGAATTTTAAATACAAATTTAAATTAAATTTTTATTTGAATAAAAAAATGTTTTTTTTTTTTTTCAATTTAAAATGTACACTTTCCCTATACTGAAGTTATAGGAGCCTACTTAAAAGAAGCCAATTCATTTGGGGAATTCTCCCTTTTAAATTCATTTGCTTCATTTGAAATCATTCAAATCAAATCAAATGGACCAGCAATATTTTTTATTTTATTTTATTCTTTTTTTTAATTTTTTTTAGTGCAGTGTTGTATAAAGAACAGGGTTGCCAAATTATTTTCTCTCTTGAAGTATTACCAATAAATTCTTGAAACAAATGTTATATTTAAAAATTTACAAAAATATGCAATAAAAATTACAAAATATGTACCAAAGTATGCAATTAAAAGCAAAATATGCAAAAACAAATCGATGCCATTTTGTTGCAAAATTTTTCAGTTCGGAAAAGTATTTGGTCAAAACCAATTTTGGGCGTTTGCCTGAAAGTCGCTGCCCTGGTGATGAGTATAAGGAGAACAAATCAACAATATCAGTTTTTTCTCTATATATATATTTTTTGTTCCTCTTAATAAAATTAAAGAAAATTGTTATGCAAGTTTTTTTTGTTTCAATTTTAACTATAAATTAAAAGTAGTGCCCTAAAAAATTGTGATCCGATTCGCGCAACAGCCATAATTTCTATTAGTTGCGTTAAGCGAGGTTATACTGTATAATATTAATTAGCTATAAGGCTTGAATGGAAAACTAAACAAATTATTGTATTTGCATTAATTACGTACATTGTTTGGATACTCCCATATATTTAATACGAATAACAGAGATAAAGATTAAATGCAAAACTTGAAGACTTAAATAAGGCAGATGATATCGTTCTATTTATATAAATAAATCAGAATATTAATAGCCAAGAAGATTTTAAAAAATTGCCTTAAACTCAGTTTTGCAAAGTCGAGTCAGTGGGAAAAAAAACAAACAAACAATTCAACTCGCTTTATAAAAAATAATCAGAATATAAACCACTTGCATAGAAAGTATTTATCAGCAACTCGGGGAGTTAAAAAGAAAACTAACAACCGTATAAATAAAACAGGTGGTATAATTACAAGCCTTTCAACCAATTTAAAGCAATCAGATTTTTATTGTATTTAAAAAACCGAAAAAAAATTAAAATGGAATTTGTTTTCCTTAGATAAATATTTATTACTGGAATTTTTATTTATACAATTGTGCAGAAAAACGATTCCAAAAATACCAAAAATCTGCAGGTCATGTTGTACACACAAATTAAAAATTCGGTCGTGTTTTTTTTTGTTTCTTTTTTTTTTGTA
Source organism: Metopia argyrocephala (assembly GCA_963576795.1). Lineage (NCBI taxonomy): Eukaryota > Metazoa > Arthropoda > Insecta > Diptera > Sarcophagidae > Metopia > Metopia argyrocephala. The sequence continues at coordinate 3,986,444 of OY756208.1, forward strand.
ATATTTGAATGATTTTTTCTTTTTTCTACAAATATCTAGGTTAAATCAGCTTTAGTACTGATTCCACTGAAAACTAGCTTTATTATTGATTGCTTTTTATATTGAACTTCATTAAGTATTAGAAAGTTTTCTTTTTACACTTTTTAATTGAGTTATTGTACTTTTATAAAAAAAAATTAATATTTTTTTTTGTTTGTTATTTTCAATAGAAAGAAAAAATGACTTTTTACTAGTAATGTAGGCATATTACAATAGAAACAACATTGATTTCTAAATTTAAAATGTTGATGTGCTTAAATCAACGATATACCAATTAAATAGTTTCAATACAAAATAGGTTTATTTTGAAGTATCTTCGAAAATTTTTTTTTTTAATTATTTCTTTTCAACAATATATGAAAATTTATTAATTCTTTAATTAGTTGAAAAAGAAATATGTTGTTATTCGTTCCACTAAAAAAAAAAATTTTTTAATTTAAAATATAAAAGCGGTAATCATTCTTCGTTACAAACGCCCCTGCAAGTTTTATAAACGTAGCAAGTCTAACATATCTGTTGTTGTTTGACATGGTTTTCTACGCTTCTAGGACTTGCAACGGCATTTACAATGAAGAGTGATTACCGTTTTTATTTTTTAAATAAAAAAATTTTTGATTTGAATGGAACGATTAACAACATATTTTTTTTTAATTGTAAGGTTTTTTCATTCAACACTTGCCGTACTTTCAGATAATAATGTAAAAAATTAGGAAGTTTTCATAACGGCACAATTATGGAAATTGTACTCGTAGTTAGCAATGGAAGTATGGAACTGTAGCAAGATATTTGAAAAAAAAACTCTGAAATTAAAAAAAAATAGTCCAATAATATTTGGCTGCAATTTTTCACAAAGAAAGTTATAGTGTAAAATTTATGTCATATGTATGTACATATAGAAAAAAACTTAAAAATCAATTAAAATTCACTTTCTAAGAATTTTTCTTTAATTATATATAATATTTATATACCATATACATATGTATGTATGATATATGATTAATTAAGGCATCACATCTTTTGCTTTATTATATATTAATGTGCCTAAAAGTTTCTCTACAAAGTCAACAACAATTAATTAACAAAACAAAAAGACAATTATACTAATTTACTTCTGTACAATTATGTCAAAATAGCACAAACTCTCGCTTTAAATTGAAAGAGAAAAAAAATTGTATTCAATCTTTCAAGAGAATTGTGTACAAATTAAAAAAGAGAAAAACTATAAAACTACAGAATTAACTCACACATAAATAACAAACAAATTAAATAACTAACTAAACAAGTTGTATGTATTTTCTAAACAGCACGTTATAACTCTGAATAATACCAATATTTGTGCGAACGAACACAACTGATATACTTGTACCATTAAAATATTAACGACGACAACAAAAAATGAATAGACAGACGTGTCTGGTGTTTTAAGACAGATCGTCATCCTCACCATCACCATCATCATTATCATTATTGCGATTGTCGTCGATACTATTTAGAAAAATATCAACTCAGACAAAACGGAGGCTTTTTTCTAGCTGTTGTTCGCCTTAATAGACTTGTAACATAACCAACAGCAATAAATAAATAACAACAGAAAACTTGAAACAAAATCATACAATACGTTACGAGATAGACCGATACGCAAATGCAAATATTACATGAATCTTTAACATATTTGACGCACCAGCACTCATCATTAAATAATCGTTAACAATATCAGGAAAATAAATAAACAACACACACACACACACAATAGAAATACACTTTGGCTTTTAAACTTTACTTTTTTCTCTCATTTAACTGAATAAATTAAACTTATAAACTGTGCCTTCTTAACAAATATGTATGTATGTATGAATGTATCTTAAACAAATATTAAAATTAAGTTTAAACTTTAAATGTAGCAAACGTACTCGTACATACCTACTTAAAAAATTTATACGAATTTGTTTAACAGCATTTAGCCTTTGGCTAAAATGATGTTGAATTGATGATATTATTGTTTTTTTTTTTTTCTTTTTTTTTCTAACTTTTTTTTTTGGTTTGTATGCTTTGGTTTCGTCGACGTACGAGTATGAATGGTGTTAGATAGATGGTTAGTTAAAGAAACAGGCATAAATACGAGTATATTAAAAATAAACTGACAGACGAACAGATAAAACGATATATTGACTTGAATGTATGAACAATAATGATGGAAAATATTTTTTTTTTTCAAATGTTTAACAGTCATTCTATGTGTTATAAGAAGAGAGTAAGAGAACCTCCATTAACAAAAAAAATTTATTTATATTATAATTTAGACGGTGAAACAAAAAAGGAAATATTTTAGTAAAAAAAAAGGAAATTCCTTGCAAAAAAATATATTTCCATTATTTTATTATAAGTATTAATACTACTTACATTCTTAATTGAAATTTATGCAATTCCTGAAAAAGGTCAACCAGAAGCGAAAAATTGAAAATATTCAAATATTTTATTGTGTTTTTTTTTTTTAATAAAATGTGAGTGCAATTTTAGTTTTTATAATTTTTTAACCCAAATATAAGTACATAAAACAGTAAACAAAGATTTAAATACATTTTTTCTTTTTTTAAGTGATTTAGATGATAAACACACCCTTAGGCTGGAATCCCTCGTACGTTCAATTTTGTTATTTTGAATATTTTTCATAAAATTACTACGAAAGTGAACTGGTATCGGATATTTACTAATTATACAAAAAATACTATCAAATAAAATATGTAAGGTAGAAAATACAATAATCTGCACATTCATATGTGCATAGTAGTTATAAAATTTTTAAGTTAAGGATTACAACAAAACGCGTTTTGTTTTTTACTTTTTTGTAAATGTTTTTTTATCTATTTTTATTAATTTGGCTAAGTTGTATTGGAAAAAATCTTATTTGGAATTTTTTAAAGACCAAATTTTTTACGAGAAGAAAGGAAATATTATCCAAATAAAATTTTTGCTAATATTGTAGATCTTGGCCAAATTAATGGCAAAAAACGTATTCCAAAAAAATTAAAAATAACACGTTTTGTTCTGCGACTCCTCGTTTGTTATGTACATACCTACATACATATATTATTTTTTTTTTTTTCATCAAAACAACTGACACAGAATTACGATTTTTTGGCTATGGTTGACAACAGTTAAAGAGTTACGAATGGATTAGAGCATACCATTTTTAAATATATATCGCGAAGCGAAACTAGGAATTCGTAAATTTTTTAGTAAAAACAAAAGATAAGGAGAACTATTTGGCCTTCGTTCAGCAAATTGAAAATTCACTTATCTTTTGATTATATCACCTGCAAAAAAATATTAGTTTCATCCGGCCATTTTTAATGAATGCATACTACAATAGGTCTAAGTAAGTTTTTCAATCAGAGTTCTGAATGTGAATTTTCAGCTTATGGATTAAATATTTGCCATAAAAATTAAAATTAAAAATAAAATTGATTGATTCTATACAAAAAAAAAAACTCTGTCTATCAACCATCTTCGCATTCCAATACAATGCACTGCATGAGTAGGGGTTTACCCCTGAGTATTGGTCTTAAAAAAAATAGGAAATTTTGTTCATAATTTTTAAATAACACCAAATAAAAATCATTTACTTAGTTTATGCCTGTTTTGAAATCAGTTCGACACAAAATGATGTCACTCATAATGACAACTTCATATGCGTTTATGCCTATGTTTTGAGTCGAAACAATTTTAAAACTGTTTTTCCTAGCAATGGTAGTAGTGTTACCACCAAATTCTAATTCTTTCATATTTTCTATAATAATACACATAGAATAATAAAAACAACCAATGGAAGAAATGGGCAACCCCATCAAATTTGACAAAACAGTCTTTACAACTCATTTTTATTAAGATTTTAAAACGGTATGCGTTTATACACAATTTTGAAAACGCTTGGTCTGGCTCAAAAAGGTTTGAAAAGCAGTGTCAGTGAAAATATTTCAAAATTTCAAAACTATTTTTATAGCTGTTTATGGTATGGGTTTGAGCGAATGAAAACGTTTTCAAAACGGGCATAAACGTGACAATGTATAAGAAAAAATCAAAAACACAAATATCAAAGTTTTTTTTTTAACCATAAAATTGTTAATTCCTAATTTTTTCTTAAAACTGTAAATGGGTTAACAACCTTAAAAAAAGAGTTTTCTAATTTAAAAGTTAGATTAATTTAATAGTCAGCTTTGTTTTAACTAATAATTTTGGTGATATGTATTAATGAAAAACAACAATATATTCTTTTCTAATGGCATATTATATGTATATTGATAAGAGAAAAACTATTCTCGTTAAAAACATTTTTTGGTAAATTACGAGTATATTAATTTTCGTTGACTTGACACACTGTTAACTAAAAATTTCAATATGAAACAATATGCACAGTGTATGTATGTTTTTTTTTTTTTGTGTTTTTGATGTTGTGTTGTTTTTAATAACTTGCTGTTTTTGTTGTTTTAGTAGTACATTTTTTTAAGGGAACGTCGCTAACTCAGCACAATTGGTATGAGCTCAACAGTTGGATGAATGCTTTCAGTTTCATTTTAAACATCGCAGGTGTTGTTTCACAAAAGCGGTTGAAAATAAAAAATATTAAATTTTAAATTTATAAAGAAAATTGCTAACGTATATGTAAAAAAGAAAAACAACAATATACAAAAGATAAATTAAAAGAAAAAGTTATATCTTTTAAGAAAATACAGAAACAAAAAAATGTAAGAGCAAAAATATTTTGTTTCTCTTTAATATAAAGCACATTGTTTTTTTTTTTAATTTAAAAAACGATTACGAACAAACAACGCGTGTTTAAAATATTTCCAGAAATTAAAGCAAAACAAAAATTTATTCCTCTTTGCAAGTCTAAAGAAAAGTGTTTGTGTCTTAAGTCTTTTATTTTTTAGTTTCGTACTGTAAAGCCAGGCAGAGGACATTCCTTTCAATTTTATGCACATCAATAATATAAACAGATATACTGTATAGCATATAACAAAAACAAAAAAGAAAAAAAAAACTATCACCTAAAGAAAAACAAAAAACCGAATACTAAAAAAATTGTTATGCAAATATTTGTTTACATTGCGTGTAATAATTCAAGTGCAGAACAAGCACACATCACTACATAAATAAAAAGTATATAAAAAAGCCAATAAAAGAGAAAAATATTTAATGCACATACATATTTATGTATATATTTGTTCCCACTACGTATTGTGATCATCGTAGACCATTATAACTACGTCGTCCGCCTCATCCTTTTATAATAACATTAAATGGCACGTGCTTATCTTAAAGCATTAACGAAAGGAAAATATTCTTAATTTTTACATAAAAAATTTAATATATTGTGTATATAACAAACTATATAAAAGTGCTATAAAAATTTATTTTTATTTAACTGGTTTACGATTTTCATCACCGCTAGTCTTTAACAGAATTCACAAAAATAAAATATAAAAATAATAAATGAAAACGATACTTATACAATAAAAAAATAAAATATAAAAAATATAAATAATTAAAAAAAAACAAAAAAACATAAAAACAAAACACAAAAATTCATATTCCTTACCAAAAACAAATCAAAAAAGGTTAATAAAATTTGCAATTTTTTTATATTAAATTTTTTTTTTGTTTACATCAGAGGCATACATATATCAACAAATTTATTAATCGATTCAATACTCAGACCTGATTGGTTTTGTTATTATTCGTATTAACAAAACGTAAAAGGCAAGTATTTATAAACAAATATGTATATTTCTTACGTACATATGTACATATATTTTCATTATTTTTTTACTTTTTATTTTGGATGGTATTTAAGAATTCTATGTATGTAGAAGTATGTACATATTTACTATATATACATACATATATGTTGTTGCGAGAAAGAAGAATAGTGAAGTGTTATTTAACACAAAATACTATAAACTTTATGAAACTACATAAAATTCTTAATAAAAATTTGTAAACAGTTTGTGCAAATAAAAGTTGTTTTTTTTTTTCATTTAAAGGAGTTGGTTTTTAATTAAAAATTTGCTTAATAAAAACATTAATTGAATTAAACTTAAAGGTTATATTAATGAATTTAATTATTAATTATTTTATTTCATAGGGAATATATATAAAAAATAATAAAAATAAAAATAAAGATAAAGATTTAATTTTAACACTTAATGGTTCAAATATGGATGTCTTAAAACTTTACTTGTTTAATTGCGGCAACTAGAATTTTTTTTTGTAGAGTTGACCCAAAAGATTGAATTTTAGCTTTTTACAAAAAAGACAACAAAAAATCATAACATTTAAATAAAAAAACAACACAATTTTTATGGTTTATGCACTACTTCTCCAACTAAAATTTTAACTGCGCATTATACTTTACACCTTTTTCTGCCTTTCTCTGCAAAATTTTTCCTAGAGGTGTATATGTACATATGTACAATATAATTAATAAATAATGAAATATTAGATGATCAAATTCAAGCGTTATTTATTTTGATTCAAATTTGAATATCTTCATAAGTCTAATTTAAATTTATTCAAATGAGCACTTCTAAATCTGTGTTATCCAAATTAATTTAATACTATTTATTAATTGTTTACTTTTTTGTAAAATTCATATATGTATGTACACAACAAATTATTAAGTCAATACTGTTTGTTTATATTTTAGTATTTATTTAAAAGCTTAAGCTTCATTTCCCATCTGTACGAGTATATGATATTTTTTAGCATTTTTTTTTATTGTTCTTGTTGCTACTTTTTAATGTGTATTTAATAATTTATTTGGCAATATTGATCTCAATACACAAAATATGAGTAAATATTTTTATTTAAAATTTATCTCACCACTCTATATACTTTTTAAATAATGATTATTATAATAATGATGACGATAATATCTTTAATATTGCGTTAAAATTTATTTTAGGTTATTCAATGGTATTTAAATTTTTATTAAAATATTTTGCATTTTAAGAAAGTGAGTACTGGTGTTTTGTTTTTTTTTTTTAAGCAATTTAGGAAAATAAAGATTAAGTCAACTATATACATACATATGTATATGTGTACATATGTATATATTTTTGTACATACATATGTACTCGATGACTTGTATGAGAGATACATACTGTATATACCGAGAACGGTTAAAGTTAAATTTCAATTTGGTCTGAATGACTTCATGGTCAAGGCAAAACCATCAGTATGAAAGTAGAATAAATTGGACAAATGAGCGTAAAAACTCTAATACACATACATATAAATTTTTATATATCCTGATACCGGTATAAGCGAATATATCTAATTTGATCAAAATAAAACTTTTTTAACTCAAATAGCAAAGCACGCCGCCGTGATATGGTAGTTTTATATAAAAATTGATTTCATTGTTAAAATTGGGATAATTTGTGTCAAGAACTTAATTTAATTTAAAGTCTATAATAAAATCATTTAAAAGAAGATCCATTCATATTATATAGTAAAGCGTGTTTTTTATAGAGTGTCACAAATTTTCATTGGCATCACTGCTTTATTGGACCACCTACCTAACAGTTGATAGTTGCTTTTTGTTAAGTTTGCTTTGAAATTTCAATATGAATCAACTTACACCAGAGGAACGCGTGCAAATTGTTGACATTTTTAATCAAGGTAATTGTTCTATTCGTCAAACTCATTCTGCACTTCTTCCATTTTATGGCGTACATAATCGTCCTTCAGAGATCAATAGATCGTTTTCGAACAACATTTACCGTCACTGATAATGTGTATCCCATGAGACGCCGAACAGTGCGTGCGAAAGAAACTGTAGCCGCTGTACAGGAAACCATTAAAGAAGATCCTAATCAATCAATTCGTTGCCATTCTCAGCAACTGGGGTTGTGTCCTTTCACTTTATGGAAGATTTTACGAATGACTTAAAAGCTTACAATATTCAACTTATGCAGAAATTAAGGCCAAACAACCATCGTATGCGCCGCCAATTTAGCAAATTTCCATTCAAAATTTTATTATCCGATGAAGCCCATTTCTGGTTGAATGGGTACGTAACTAAGCAGAATTGTCGCATTTGGAGTGAGGATAATCCACAAGCTTTTGTCAAAACACCATTCCATCCACTGAAAATTACTGTTTGATGCGTTTTATGGGCGGGCGGGGTCATTGGCCCATATGTATTCAAAAACGATGATGTTCAGAATGTTACTGTCAATGGTAAACGGTATATAATTGAACACCTGGAAATCAACATTCGAAGAGTTATCGACGAAATGCGGCCGCAAATGCTGAAAATTTGTTGAAAATTAGTGTTCCAGATTGCGCTTTCTACACGCCAGCCGTGGCGGCCACAGGGCAGTAATTATATTTAAACATTAATTTCATAAAATTTTCTTTTCAATAATATTTTGATATTAATAATATCATATTTCATAGCTTTATTATGATTTAAACTTATGTCACTCTATAAAAAACACCCATTATATATAAAAATCTATCTTTTCGTGGGAAAAATCTGTTTACGCATTTAAGAAATATCTAATAAATTATGTAACTTATGTTTAAATGTACATATACATACTATGTAGCAATAATTTATTTTAATTATATATTTAAAAGCTTAGCCACAAATTTCAAACCATTTTAATACAAAAAAAAGAAACACACTAATTAATTTTTATCCCAAAACAAATCAACAAATTTGTAAAAATTTAACAATATTGTAGACTCCATAAACAATGTTTATGGACAATAAATAATATGTATAAAAAATTTATAAACTATACATACTCGTACATACATACATACATACATATGTATGTATATGCATGTATGTATATGGCGTACTACTCGTATAATTAAAAAAATAAAATGAATAAATAAAAAAAAACAAAAGCTTAAGAATTATTCAAAACAAAATGCCAACAAAAAATATTTATCTGTGACACCTGATCAAGCCAATTTGAAGTGGCCAGTTAATATTTAACAGAAACAAAAATAAAGAGAAACAAAGCTAATAAACATATGTATGTACGAGTATGTACATACATAGGTATAAGTACACAGTCAAAATAGCATCATGTTATCAGCAACAACTGTTGAATCTGCGGCTATTGCTGCCGCCTGGATAATAGTAAGAGTAATGGAGCTAAAGCGGCTGCTGTTGCGTCAATAATTCAAACCGAAGTAACAACACCGAAAAAATCACCACCAACAGAGTATAGCAAACAGACTGCGCTTAATACCCAATGAGCTCTTGTTGTTAAAAGTTTATAAAAATATGTAGTTTTATTATTTATTTAAAAAAAAAGCCGGCTTTTGCATTTTATGCATTGACCTTGCATTTTAAACAAAAAAAAAGAAAAAAAAGTAAATAAATAAAAAAAAAAATAAAAATTAAGAAAAAACCTTAAATACACACGTCTCTTAAAAACTATAAAAAGAAGTATGTGCATGCATGAAGGCAAAAGAATTACAAATATAGTTTGAAATGAACAGAGAACAAGTAAAAATATTTAAATACCTCCATACGTACATATATGTATGTAGTTTGAAAATTTTAATAAACAAATAAGTCGTATGAGATCGACTATTAAATGGCCTACAGATAGTTTGTATGTGGTAATATAGAAGAATAGCTTAAGTCGACCTAAGCACAGATTAATTTACCACTTTAGGAGCTTCATAGAAGTCAGATACAAAATGTAGAATAATTAGTTTTTGTAAGAAATAATTATAAAAAAATTTCACAAATTTGAAAATACGAGTACATATTTGAAATTTAATTTTTTTACTTATAGCCTGTCTCTGTATGACAAACAATTTCAAACGATTGAAAATTTGTATGTAAAATGCTCAAAATTATTTGAAAAATTTAGTGTTTTTCATACAAATCTTCTATCGCTTGAAATTGTTTGTCATACAGATACAGGCCATTAAGCTATTCTTTGATACTGATAAGTATATCACACTAATTGTGACTGTTTTCGATTGATATGTTCGAATTTTCGAAAATGTTTAATTCTTTACATACATATAAATATCCATTTTAATTATATATTTACACAAAATATATTTAGTGAACATGAAATAATCATGTAATTCTTGCAATAAAACTGGCTTACTCCATACTTCGAAGATAATGAAAACGCTTTCTACAAGTGAAAAAGCGTTCTTGTTGCCTACAAAAAGACAACTCACAGGCACCAGTTAATAGGATTCTCAACTAAGCAAGGACATCAATATAATTTAAACATATATAATTGAGCAAATATAAACATTTTTGTGCGAAAATTCATTAAAGAGCAAGAAACGTAATATAAGGAATTAGTCTTGGGTTTTTTAGCTCTTTTGAGTGAGCGCTCTTCTTAGTTCAGCTCACTTTAATGAACTATGTCGCTCATTTAGTTCAATAGCTCATTTATTTCAATAGATCATTTAGTTCAATATTTTCATTTGAATCATATTAAACTTTTTTCCACTGGTACTGCTCATGTTGTGGGCATCATTTGTATACGTAGCTTTTGTATACGTAGTTTGCCTTTAAATTCAAACTCAATCGATTTTGTTTTACAGTAATCGGTTATCAATTATCATACTCTAGTGAATTTCAGGTATACAAATCAATTTTAGCCTTACAGAAAAATTTAAAGAATTTTGTAATTAATATACAATTAATATACAATACATGCACGAATTTATTGTTATTGTAATTGCAAGTTTATTTTAATTATTTAAAATATTTTATTAAAAATGTTAATTTTTATTCAGTAAAAATTTTAGACAGTAAAAAATAAATATAATTTTCTTTTATATTGCTTCTAAAATTATCATAAAAATCGTTAAATTTCCAAAAATGTAACGTCCTATAAAGTTTCTGGTAGCTACGTATATTATTTCCAGCTGGCATTACCAATTAGTATGTACCTTCAACATGAAATGTCAAAGAATAAAAAAGATTCAAGAAAGAGAACGAACTAATAAGAAAGATGAGCGAAAAGAAAGAAAGAAAGAAAGAAATATGAACTACTGAGCGAAAAGAAACGTGAATTCACAAGAAAGAAAGAAACATGAACTACTGAGCTAAAAGAGCATATTGTAATGAATGGCTCTTTTAGCTCACTTGAGTGAATAGCTCAGTTGAACTAGTTCGTTCATGAGATACACAACTCTATAAGGAATTCAATTCCAATATAAATTACGAAATTAAATGGCTATTTCGACAGTTAAATCAGTTATAAGAGTATTGTTTATCTATGCAATTATGCATGGCGCAGATGAAAATCATGAAAATATTTTAGATATTTTGAGTAATGACTAGTAGAGTCATTTAAATTTCAGAAAATATAGTTAAATTAAAAAATAAACTGAATATTTTTGTAATAAAACACAAGTATGTATGTATTATGTACATTTTTTGGGGTTTTTTATATTAGAATTCGATATAAAATTTGGGATTTTATTTTATTTAGAGATTTTTGTCCATAGACATTTGACAGCAATGTTACAGTGTATGTACTTCATTATTTACAAATAAAATATTTGCAAACCTATTTAAGGCAGCTTAACTCTAGATCAGATTTTCAATTTATGGATTTCTTTAAGTTGTCTAAACCTAACAAATTTACAAATTTGTACTTTCCTTACATTTACTATAAATTTTATACATACATAAATATAAAATATAACTAACTGTAGGAGTTAAACTCGAATAAAACGTTTGGCATTAAAATAAACCCAATATTGTTAAATGAATGTATTTATAAACCGACTATAAATAAGTAAATAGGAAAGGAAAGAAAATTATTGCTCAAAACTATTTTAATTGTAATATTTAACTATTTTGTAATTTACTATAAAATTGTTATTATTTGAAGTGCAAGGTGAAAAATCTGACACGTTGTTTGTAATGCGTGTTTAATTTTGCAAGTCTTTACTTTAAAACAATAACAAAACATTATAAAAATATACAATTATTATAAGTATGTCTGTTTGTATTGCTGTGTATAATATTATTAGTAGATAATGAAAATTAAATTATATTTTTTAAAGCGTTAAAGTCAATTTATTTTGTATTGTTCTGTTTTGTTTTAGGTAAATTGTTCAATTATTAAATTTGTAATTTTGTATTATCTACATTTATAAAAAATAATTTGCAGGTATAACGTAAAAAGATTAAAATAAAATTCGCCTTATCATAAGCATACGTACATACAGCAGCATACATTCATAAAAACGAACTTTTAATTTTAAGTCTGTCTCTTTCTCTTATTTTTAATAAAGCCTTTCTTGAAACAAATTCAATCCAGCGATGTCAACTTAGTGCTGAATATGAAAAAGCACTAAAGTGGTACTATTTAAATTTTCCATTCTGGACTAGAAATTTTAATATATATGTACTATATATTAGTGCTGGTAAAGTACTAAGTAATAGATACCGAATATTTGTACAAATTTTTGTGTATTAAATACTTAAAAGTAACTAATCAATCCTTTAAAAGTTGTATTTTTTACTTCGAAGTTGGGGACATTTCAATTTTAACGACTAATACAAAATTCTGCTTAAAACACACCACTTTTTGAATAAAATAAAATCCGTTAAAAGTATTGAGTAGTATTGAGTACCCAAGTCGAAGTACTTAATACAATCGAGTAATGAAAAGTAGCAGAATTTGATAGCACTAGTATGTATGTATATTTAAACAGAAATAAAAATAAAAATAATACCGTAGAAACTCGAAAAATTTTGCCGAAATGTTTTAAAGGGAATCAAATTTTCCGAACTATTAACTTTTTTAATCATTTTTCTAACCCATTAATTAATTATAATTAATTAAATTAAATATAATTAAGTATATACTTAATAGTATATGTTTATATTGAGAAACATTGATAAACTGTACTATATATAAACTCTAAACTCAATATAAAAATATGTATCCGAGGTTACAGCCGGCAACCATACATTTGATATGGCCAAGGAGTTCATCTACCTTAGCACCGCCATTACCACCAAGAATGATGTCAGTCTAAAGATCAAGCAAAGAATCACACTGGCCAACTGGTGGCAGTTTAGTAACAAGAACCTCTTATGTGTGACGAAATTAACAACTTTACAAGTAGCTCATTCTTCCGATGCTTCTCTATGGAGCGGAGTGTTTGGGAGAAAAGTTCTTCTTTGATGATGACGGATGATCATGTTTACGTTGGAAAGACCAACGTCAACATTTGGTGTGACCAAGTGGAGAAGGCGCCGTCTTAGCAGAGACGCCAAGAGACTAGTGCTTAGGAGTTGTTACGGCCAGCACTTACTTTGCCTTTGGTGCTAAAATTTTCTTTAATTTTTTTTAATACATGCATATAATTACAATGTTTTCAAAACCAAAGAGCAATAATTTTTCACAAATTTACAACATTAATGTACTAATTGAAATGCTGTGGTTGTTTTTGTTAATGAAAAATAAAAACAAAAATTATAATCAATTGCGAAAGCAGATGTATAGATAGCTTTTATTACGAAAGTTGTTGTTTTTTATTATTAAAACCTATTTTCTCTATTTTAAGTCCCTAATGACATTGAAATTTTATTATTATACTAAAATTTCTACTGCCGCTTTTTTCTATTAACACTTGATTGAAATGTTAATATAAAGTTTTTAAATACATAATTTATAAAGATTTTAATATACATACTATGTTCATATGTATGTGTGTTTTGTTATATTTTTATTTGACTTCTTCAAATATTATATCAGAGACGAAGTATTCTTTTAGAATTCAATAAAACTAGTTTTATGTTAATCTTATACGTATTGTACAGGATTTTAAAATTAAAATTGATTTATTCAATATCTTAAAAAAGCTATTAAAGATTCAAAACACAATAAGGAAATTGTTAATTATTAAAATTAAAAAGCTAAATTAAAAACATTATTATGTCTATAAACGTATTGTTATTTTATAACTTTACAATAAAAAAATTTGTTACATAAAGCCTCACAAACTGAGCTTATTAGAAGGCTTCTAGGCAGAATCACTGCATGTCACTTCAGTTTAATTCTTTTAATAATTTTAATTTTCATTTTTTTTTAAATTTAGAAAATGTGTCCTGATTTTGATGAGCGTAAACGAGTGACATTCTTATCACCATATGCAACTAAAGCCTTTTCTAGAATTTTTATTCAAATATACGAGTAGTAAATATACGAGTTATAAATATAAACTGCCGAATATGTGAATATTTTATTAATACCAGTAATAATATTACAAAATTAAAAAAAAACAGACTTAAGTGAATAAAATACATACGAATGTATAGTATGCTAAAAGACAACGAAGAATAATTTACTTAACCTTCTTAAAGGGGGCAAGGAAAATGTGTATTAGATCTCTTAGATCTCTTAGATATAATAGAAATTCGCAGGCCTGCTTTGGAAGGCAAGTTATAATGAGAATTGGATCTTAAAAAAGGTACACAGAAGGAATTTTGATTTTAATTAATTTTTAATAAATTACATTTGAAGCAAAAAAAAAATAATGATTACACGTTTTTCATTAAATATTTGGTAAATGTGAACGTACCTTAAATGTTTTAGATTAAAAAAGTTTTTTTTACCTATAAGTACACATTTTAAACCATATTTTATGGACTATGCATACATATTAATACTCTAATTATGTCTTTTATGTAATACTGTAATTTGTTGGTTTTTTTTTTATTTTATTGTGCAGCTATAAAAATTACATAGTTAAGATTAATTGCAGTTCGACGAATTGTGAAATAATTTTTAAAAGCATTTAATCGTCATGTTATTATTGTTAGAAGTTATTATACTTCTTAAAAACTATTAAAAAGCCATTAAATTTTCTAGTAGTTATTTATTTTGCATCATTGTTTGTTAAAAAGTTCTTTTTAATGTACAACATACATGTGTATGTATGTATATAGTATGTACGTAAATGGCATTTCAATTTTACAACGCCAACAAAATATAAAAAAAACATACATATTTTTTTGGTAATTTATTTAAATTATAAATTTTGTTATTTTGTTTTATCATCTATCAAATTGTTAGATGATTAAGTGCGTGTTGTTTGTTGATTTTTACACAAACTAAAGTTTTTACAAAATGTGGTCAATTTATATATTTATGTATGTATATGCATGTTAATACATATAGTTTTACTGCTTTTGATCAACAATAGAGTATTAACTCGAAATTTTTAAAAATATATCTTTCGTTTGCGATATTTTTTTTTAATTTTAATTAAAAATAAATTAAGAAATATTTTAATAAAAGAAAATGTTTTTGTAAAATATTTCCATAAAATAGTGGTCAGGCTTTTTTCACCAAATATTTGTGAAATGTGAACGTACCTTACTAAATTTTCAATTGTTAATAAAATCTGTTATATTCATTCGAACAAGTTTAATTAAATTTTATCACACAAGTTTAATTAAATTTTATCACACTGGTAATGAATGGATAGTGTACTATTCCTTCACGGACATCATTTTTCTTTAATTACCAAAAAATATTCATTGCAGTTAACTTTGATCTTATTAAGGCGTTTCTGACGAAAAAAAAGGCAAATGATTACATTAGATTTTTCTTCCAACTATTAATTAATTATCCAGCAAATTGAATTGGAAGTTTTTCAAGAAAAAATATAATTTTCACGACTTCTTAATCATTCTATGAATTGAATTCATTTTTTGAAGTCATGAAAATTGGTGTGAAAACAAGCTGTCAAATAATGCACGTGAAAACACGTCTGGAAAACATGAATTATGCATTGTTTTAAATTAACACGATTAATTATATTTTTTTCATGTAATATTATGCCAGTGTAATATTAAAACGCCTAAAAATTTGTTAAATTCGTAATATGTATGTATAAGGACCACCGTGTAATAAAAATCATGCAAAGCAGACACAATACAGATAATGAATAATATTAAATACACCTCTTCCAAAGAGACTTTAGAAAGCAATTAAAATTTTATAAAATATAAAAACAATTAATTTAAATTTTAATACTTGAAAGTTTTTTCCATAACTTAGACGAACTATTGCATTTGTTTGAGGTATATGGTACCACTTGCCAATAAACAGAAAAAAGAACGTATAATGAAAATTTGTTTTAGTCAACCGTGTTAATTCAAAATCATCCAAAAGAAAACCGGTTTAAAACAAAATTAAATATACGAAATGAAAAGAAATATTTTTCTTTTTCCTTTTTTTGCTGCCCTAACTATGAATTGACTATAAGTTATATTTCTTTTTTTTTCATTAATTGTTTACCTAAGAAATCCAATAATTTTAAGGTGCTTGTCAAATTTCTATTCTCTGCACTACCTGACAGAAAAACTATAAAAATTTTCCCAGGTATACAAATTTTACTTTTTTGTCACACAATATTGTAGACAAATAGTTTTATATTCTCGTACATTATAATAGACACTCAATTTAAAGTACTTCAACAATAAGAAAATATTTGACAAATATTTGGAAACATTTTATAAAAGCAAATATATAATATACAGCCTGTTTCCAGAAGACGAATGGTTTAAAAAGTTCGTCTTTTTATATGTAAAACAACAACAAACCACTCAAATTTTTGAGTGTTTATCATATAAAAAGACGAACGTCTCAAACCATTCGTTTTCTGGAAACAGGCTAGTAGAAATATTTAAGAAAGCATATAAAGTAGTGGTTACGTTTTTTGCATCCATAAAAAATTAGAATTAAAAACTGTGCTAATTTAATACCCCAGAGTATTATTAAATTACTAAATGATATTAACCAACACTTATTATTATTTTTATTTAAAAATAATAAAATAAAATAAATTTTCCTGAGCACAGTGTGGATTAAATTTAAGTCCAATTTGTTTTAATGTTTAACGACAATATATTCAGTATGAAAATTATTTATTATTATAACTGTAGCAAAGAAAAATAATATGCCAAAAGATTTAATAAATAAGTAGATACATTCAAACCTTTGTAAAAATCCATATAAAGATTGTAATGACCCAAATATGAAGTGAAATTGCAAAATTGAAAAGTGGCGATTAATATCTAATAAACGTACAGTGAAAATAAATTATGAATATTTTATGACTTTCCAGTTTATATATTATTAGTAGGTAGAGAAAAAACACCTACAAACTATGTACATACCTTGCAACATGTGTTGCAGGTACTAAAATATCAGCTTGCAGCTTGTTTACTTTGTAAATAAATTGTCATTCATTTCTTTTATTACAGTCGATTTATTCAAGAGAAGAGTAAAGGATGATAAAGTAAGAGACATAGATAGAGAGATTTTAGACGAATAAAAGCAAAGTCGCAAAGTCGTTCGAACAAATTTTATTTGAAATAAAATCACTGTGTTGAGAAAACAAAAAAATCATTCAAAATGATTTTGAAAAATCTATTTATACTTATAACACTATTATGGGGTAGACTAATAGTAGAAGCCTATACCGAACACGAAGATGAAGGAAGCAATATTCAAATACAAAATACACAGGTCAGTGCTGCTGATATTGCACTATCAAATGAAGAAATCTATAATCCTTTCCAATTGCAACAAGAAGCGGAATCTAGTGAGAGTAGGATGGAGAGACTTAATACAATGGATATAGATTATAAAACTGAAGTCCCCATGAAAAATGTGCGCAATATATCAGATAATCAATTATTTAATGAATACACTTCTATAGAAGATGAAAATGAACACGAAATTGGTGTGACTGAAGCAGAGAGTTTCGAACAGAATACAATGTCTTTAAACAAAGAACAAATTTATGAAACTGAAAATCCTTTAAGTAAAAATATTAGAATGGGTAGACTATTACCTTCCACAACTACAGTACCACAGTATATAAACAAGTTACCTGAAGATAAGCCGATGACATCAGGAAAAGATTTAAACACTTCAAACTCTGATTATGCAGAAGAGGATGAGGAAACAATTATTTTAAAAAAGCAGGCAGCCACAATACCAATAAATATAAATGTAGACAATTCAAGTGAAGAAAATGATGAAATTGTACCTTTAGCTATGAAGTACTATGATGAAATACCACCAGAAAATTCATCTGTAGCTCGTCACGTTGAAGAAGTCAGTTCAGAGGATTACTATGAAGAAGAATATCATGATAAAGAGTTAACAAAAAAGACAACCAGCACTACCACTGTACAAACTCCCGATAATAATATTTTACGTAGTATATTTGGAGGTTTTACTACTCCCGCTCCCATATTTACAACAGCGGTATCAACTACACCCACACCAGAACCTATAATAACAACATTAGTTGAAAATAATCCTGTAATAGGACAATTTGATTCAATGCTATTTAGTACTTTATCACCTCTATCACAATCGCAATCACAATCACAAACACAAACTATGACAGGTATAACAACATCACGTATTGCAAATACTGCCGCAGCGGCCTCTACTGTTCCAAATGACAAAAGAGGTAAACAAATACCCATTATTAGCACTATTCCAGTTGCAACAACAACAACTTCAACTAACAGACGTCGCCTTTTACCACACGAACAATTACGCAACTACGTTGAAGATGCCTACATACGCATGCCCCTCGCTGTCATAGTTGATCCATCAGTAGAGTCATTAGAGAAAACAAAAGCATTATGGAATGATGCCTTGCGTACAAATTTAAATATTAAAATTGTTTTAGTTACACTAAATGAATCCGGTAAGTTTTCAAGTTTTCTTTATTTTTTTCTAACTTTGCAAATTTTTATTTTATTCAAAAAACCATATAATTAATTGAAAAAGAAAATAAGCAAAAAACCATTCCCAATGATGAAAATAAATAACCCTAAAGAAAAAAAAATGGAATAATGTAATAGTTCTAATAATGAGTGGAACAAAGTTCTTTGAAAATCCGACTTAAGGAAATGTACCCTTAATGTACCCTGTATGTTTTTTCTCAATATGACATGGATATGACAAAAGATATTAGACTATTTACCAAAAAAGCAATCGTATTATAGTGGTTAGAGCGCTCGCCCAAAAACTTAATCAGCCTAGGTTCAAATCCCATTAAAGGAGACAAATGAAAAATAGAAATTAACTGCTTTCAAAAATTATAATATAAAAATAAAAGGTTCCCCCCACCCCTCCAATATACCCATCCCCAAGAAACCGCTCCCTCACATTTCCATTATATTCCACCTTTGGCAGGCTTCAAAAATTAATGATCAGAAGTACCGCGCCACCTTCTGGACGATAGCAGCTAACCTACTTACTGAAGACACTCACCACTTGTAATTAACATCCAACGTAAGATGGGGCAACTGCTGTTGAACATTCAAAAGTGATGGTATAAGGCTGGCCTTTGAGTGATCAAATGGCAGTAACCTGTCTCATCGACAAAAAAAGGCGCTTAGTAATAAAATCCATCTACATATTTTGGCATTCCAGTACATTGCATAGCATGAGTAGGGGTTTAACCCTGAGTATAGGTCTCAAAAAAAGAAACTCTAATTTATAACTGAATTTTAAGGCTACAACACTTTCCACTACATTGGAAATGTGCGCAGATTGTTATTACCAAATAGACAAGGGGAAAATTACAGCATTGAATATCGAACGGAATTTCTATATGTACTCTATATTTACTTGATATTGACCGCCATATTTGACCCCGGATAATTAAATTATAATTATTCATTCATCGCATTAAAAATAACGCTCAGCGATATTAATTAAATTCAATTCCAATTTTCAAAATGTTTAACTATTTTTTATGCTAAACCTTACGTTTACGTAAACTTAAATATTTATAAGTATAACAAGTCAGTTTTAATTTATCTTATATTTTATTGATTTTGACTTATTTGTATTATTTAGAAGAAACACCAGCTGCATTCAATTTCAATAATACTCGACAATTTTTAACCGGTTTAAATAGTATTAAAGAACAACATAGTGGTGATGCCTTTAGGGGGATATCACATGCAGCCGAACTAGTACCCTATGATAGTGCTGTTTTTTTATCAACGGCCCAACTAGCCAAACACACAGATCAAGTACAAGATTCAGCCATTACGTTGCTGAAAAAAAGAATAAGGGTTTGTACAAATTTATTCAATTAATATAAATATTAATAATTGGCTTGAGAAATTTTTGATTTGAATTTGTTTACTCTATAAAATCTAATTTTCGTTTATAATGTCTTTTTTAATTTTCTCTCAGCTTTACCTTATTTGGTTTGGTGAACGATCTTTAAGCGAAAATGAAACTCAAGATTCAGTGGGCGGCATTTTAGGAGAAGTCGCTATAAGATCCGGTGGGGAAATTCTGCACATAGTGGGTAGTGAGAATTCACAAGAATTGGAAGGTAGTACGGTAAGTGTTTCTTAAGAAATAGTACATGTGGTAAGGTAATCTGATATCACTTTGAAAGTAAAAACGAATCTATTATGCATACAAATAGATACTACAAAAAAACTTGTCTGTTTTTTTTTATAAAGTGAACGTACATGTGTAAGCAATTTTGTCATTACTATTATTATTATTACTATTATAGTTAAAGTTGTTTCTCCATCTCTCTACTTCTCTTCTAAAAACACAAAAAATAAGACAAAAGTTAACCGTTTGAAACTATAGGTTGCAAAACGACAAGAAATAATACATTTTAGAAACTGTGCAAATAAAAAATTTTTACAGAAAAGTAAACCATATCAAATTATGTACATTCATTTGCACTAAATATACATACGAGTATTAGTATATTTTTCTATATACTATGTACCGATTGTCGGTATTAAAGAAAGTATTGATTAGAGGCCTGATTCGACGAACGTTGTCGTAACCCTAATGTGATAACCTAGCGTACTGTTGGTACATCTGTACAATTATGGACCATTTATTTTTGACATATATTTTTGACATACATAAGTTTTTAAATGTTATTTTTTGTTATACTTAAAAATAAAAATTTATAGAGTGGTTTAGACTTAAAAATGTACAAATAATGAACGTGTATAAAAAATATGTACTACCAAAACGATTCAAATGATATCAAAACTGTATTTCGGGTATTTACGTGCAAATAATTTAATATTAATACATTCCACTGCGTTATAGCCACGTTAAATTAAATCTATGTACTCATTTGCATTAATTTTCATATACCAAAAACAAACAGCTACTATGTTACGAAAACTTTTGGCTAACTAGGTCTTTAGGCGTACCTAAAATTTATATCTCTGTTATTTTATAATTAAATAATTCATAATATAGATGTTACTATTATAGTTATACATTAATTATTTTCGTCCTTTTTCAGCTGACATTAGTAGCCGATGCTTTGCGTGGTTCTCAGGAAGTCGATGTACCTGTTGATACAACCTTGTCAAGTTTACATGTAAAAATTGATAAACTAATGAGAAGGGCAGTATTAGAAACGCCCAATGGCGGTTAGTTATTGAACTTATATTCTTAAATTTCTTTTAACCGTTAATGCACTATTTTATGTATATTCTTAAAGATCAACAAGCATATCAAAACTACTAACAGTGGGTTATAAAAAAAGCCAATACCCTTAGTTATATTAAAGGTTAAATATTTTTCTTAAGCTTTAAAACTTTAATTAACCTACAAATTACTAATAAAACACTCTCACTATATGTAAGTAAGTAATTTTACAAAAACTTACATTATTAGAATATATTATTATAGAGCATTTACTTTCAACATTTACAGAAAAAAATTAAAATAAAGTAAGAGCAATTACGCTATAATTTTAGAAACATAGACAAATTATATCGAGATCATATTTATAAAACTGCTTCAAACAATTCAAATTTTACAAATATGAATTTTGCTTTTATGAACAAACTTGCATGCATACTCGTACTATATATGGGCCAGTTTAATAACATACATACATACGAGTATGTTTCTTTTAAAATTATATTTCATGTTTAGTAAATGTTTCTCTTTTTTTAATTAACATTTAACAAAATTTATTATTGAATCAATAAATTAAATATTGTTACGTGTTTTTATACGCGTTAATTAGAAAACTCAAATAATTGTAAATATACAACAATAAATTTAATAATTTTTGTTCTGTTTAGTTTTAATTTTTTAAGCATTTAAAATATTTTATGTCTAGAATTTAATTGTAGTACAAAACATAATTATAGTACATACATATATGTAAATATACATACATATTTTTAATAAATACACATATGTATGTATGTATGTATATGTTAAGTTCAAAAGGTTTCAAAATATAACATAATTTTTATGTAAATTTGCTAAAATAAAACTATTTTTAAACTTAAGCTTAATTAATTGTCCATTGTCTTTTTAATTTTTAATTTTTAAAAATAACAAATCTACAAATTCTTGTTTTTTGTATTCGTCTCTGTTTAACAAATATTTTTTTATGTTCTCGCACATTTGTGATTATAAGTATATTGCACTTAAAAAAAACAAAACAAAAACAAAAGCAAAAAAATATGTACATACAAGCTTGATTTTCGCAACTTTAAAAAACTTGGTCTGTTGCAATAACCGGCAATTTGTAATGATCGATCACACTTTTTTATACTTCAAAACACCCCAGTTTCTTTAATAGAAAACTTTATCTTTCTTTTACCACATATTTTTTATAAACAAATTACTCATCTTTATTAAGTGTATAATACAATAACTAAATGTTAAAGAAAACCTGCGCTTCTGTATAAAGAACACACGAAAGTTGTAAGGCACATATTATATGTAAGTATGTACAGTGGTAAAAAAAAAATATTCAACTTAAAGCAAAAATTTTTGTTTCCTATCAGATAGAAAGGACAGACGAGGAGCTTATATGTATTTGCAAGTTATTTTTCGTTTAGGACGTATGACCTTTTGCAAACGAGGCAGGACTTTGCTTTAATTAGGGAAATTATTTTACAACACTTTTTTATTTGGTGTTCGTTTATAAAATCACGCTTGTTTTTTTGTTTCTTTAAAGAGGTGTTTGTGAAAATAAGTTTTTACTGTCTTTAAACATACATGTATAGAGATTACAAAATATTTTATTTGGAACCCAGTGCTTGAGAAAACTGGAATATGTGTTTTTTCTGTTCTTAAATATTCTGCACTTTAAAAAAAATAAAATACGCCCTGCGACAAATTAGGCCGTAACCCTGACACAGGATTGTTATGGTCTATTATGCATGTTAAAATATTTTTTTTTTTTTTTTGAATCAGTATATATTGTATAAAATGCTTAATGGCGAACAAGTGGCACTTCTATACACCCCCCGGCTAGAACACTAGCTCCACCATATTTAGCCATTGATAATAATTTGCGTTCTTTCAGCTCTTAGTTTGTTTGCAATACCCTAAAACCTTTCTATGGCAACTTACAGCTTTAGATCATACTTAGAAGCATGTTTATGTGGCTTCTAATATATATTCTTGCTTAAAAGTCGTTGTTCGTGAAATGGCTAACGTTCGTAAGTACTCCTTAGTAGTTTTGGCTTTAATGAGATTTAAGAAAATAACTTTGAATATCAGATAGTTTTCTTGACCATTGTATGCATTTAAGAAGGAATAAAACGTTTTCGTGCATCACTACCGAATAAGAAATGCTGTTAAACTGGGATTGTTTGTTTAAATATGTACACTTTGAAAAAACTAAAGTTTTAACAAGAAATATGATAAAAGAAAGAAGCATTGTACATAAAAAAGAGGATTTTTTTTAATTAGTTGCAGTTATAACGACTGTAATAAAAAAAATTTGCCCGTTGCGAAAATAGAAGTGTTGTAGTAAACGAGCTCGTACTGTACTAAATATATACATATAGAGTATATTTTTTAAAGGTAAGTATTCTTTAACATCTTCATTTTAAATTTGTTAATAAAAAACAGACATTAACATATGTATTTAAGATATTATATTTATATGCATTGTATGTGATATGTATGTTCTTTCCTAAAAACAAGTAATTGAAGGTACGTTCATATTTGGCAAATATTTGCGAAAAAAGGATAACCACTATTTTATTGCTTTTTTTTCTGACCAACTCTAAGAGTATATATAGGCAAAACCTATATGAGTTCTATTGCTAAAAGTTCTTCAGGTGAACCACATACAGATTAGAAGATATTTAACAGAGCAAGCGATTAAATCTACTTACACTGGTCTGCTCAAAACTTCGCCTTTAATGGCCTGTTTCTGTATAACAAGCAATTTTAATCAATTGAGAATTTATATGAAAAGTGCTCAAAATTATTTGAAAAATTTAGTGTTTTTCATACAAATTTTCATTCGTTTGAAATTGTTTGTCATACAGAAACAGGCCAAAAATAAAAATATATGAAACATACAGATTTTTATCAATTTTTTTTTTTTGTGGGCTTGACTTTGCTAAAAAAAAGAGTATTATGCTAATACATTTCATCATAATTTGATAAAGTCAAGTGTTTTAGGTCATCTAAATAATATAATTGTGGAGGTCATGGCATAGTGGTTACAGCGCGAGCACAGAAACTCAAACGACCGAGATTTAAATCCCAGCGGAGGAGAAAAAAATTAAAAATTAAATTTTCGATTTTTCAAAAATTAAAATTTAAAAAATAAGAGATTCCCCCACCCCTTCCAAGATCTCCATCTTCACGAAACCGCGCTCCCTGACATTTCCAGTCTATTCCGCCAAGAAACGAATGATCAGGAGTACAGCGCCACCTCCTCGGAAGATAACAGCTAAGCTACATAAAAAGATGATGCTCACCACTCCCATTCAACAACCAGATGGAGCAATTGCTGTTGATCAACAAATCAAATTGGCAGCAATTTGATTACCATGAACTTGAGAAGCTCGTTCGGGCCGTAACCCTTTCACAGGGTTATGTATGTATGTATAAATATACTTTACTATCGAGAATAAAACCCCCTAATGAAAAAGCAAAAAAAAAATCTACATTTAGTTCCGATGCCAATACATTCATAGTTGTTTTTCGTTGCTGAACGGCGTCGTTTCGTTTCTAACTTTAGTAGACGATTTCGGTAACGAAATTTTTTTGAAACAATTATATGGAATTTCGTTGTCGTCACTGATTACGAATTTCACTAATAAATTAATTTTAATTTAAATAAATCTTGTTTTGTTGCTATAGAAACGTACTGATATCATTTCGCGTATTAAATAAATGCCATTTGAAATATAAAAACATAACTTCTAATAACGCCTTTCAAGGATACTCTATATTCACAGTTTTTCGGTTCAACCCTTAAAAACGACGACAGATTATTATGTATTAGCATACGCACTACCTGGCAACTCTGTACAACCTATGACCACATAATATTACTCATACTTTCTGTATTACCAAAACAAAAACAAAATGTTCAATCCTTCTTGAAGCAAAATATTGAATGTATGCACTTAAGTGTAAATGCATATGTATGTACTGATTTATAATGTTACCTTTATACGAGTAGCAATAAAAAATTAAGACATTTTAAAAAATAATTTATATTACACAGCTTAAGTAACACATTTGTATGGTTTGCTGTACACATGTATATTCATACATATATACGTATGTATTGTATATATGTATATAGTATGTAATAAATTGTTTAATTAATTATCCAAACTATACACTCAAAAACTGAGATTTTATATTTCGTCACTTTGCTTTTACATACAAACTTTTAAATATTGTAATTCACTTTTAATACGATTAAAAAGACAAATGTTTTTCTTTTGCCTATTTATTGTTTTTGTTTGTATATTTTGACGTTTGTCTTTTACTTGTTAGTTGACATAAGTATATATGTATATGTATTAGCATTTTAATGTTTTATTTTTGCACTCATAAAATAATCAAATTTTCATTCACAATTCACGGGTTAACAACAATATTCACAATAAAAAAAACTGTAAAAACCGTTGCTTTTGATTTTAGAAATAAATTTAAAAAAATTGGTCAAATTTAAAACATATCCATTAACTACATTCGAAGATGACGATAAACGTTTAGATGCGTATGTTCCTCTAACAAAAGTACGTAAAACTACTGTTTACAAACTAAAATTGATACCGGAAGATTTAATGACAGAATACAGTGTTTTTATTAGAGGAGAAAGAAAAGCGGATACATTTTTGGGTAAGTGTTATTAATTTATTATTGTTTACTCTTTAAATGTTTTTATTTAACTGATGTTACTTTTCAATTTATTTTTGCTTCACATCGTATTATAAATACATACATACATACATATATGTATTCAGATAAGAACATTAGTATTTAGTATTTCAATATAAGAGATGATAACTTTGTTAACCCTTAGACAGAGAATGTTTGCTCTGAATGAAAAATATACATTAATGTACGTCATTTCTTAAAATTATTACTATTCAAGTCTTTTTAAAATTAATACACATATGTATAGGGTTTCTAATTCAAAGAGAAAAATCTTCGAGTATATACAATAATATTGGGCAGTTTTATTAATAACACTCATTATTTAGGATTAATTCCAAAAATATTTTCAAAATGTTAAGCAATTTCTTGCTATTTCGTTAGTCAATTTAGACAACTCACCAGGATTTGTTCATGAAACAATCGGTTCTTATGTGAAAAGAAAATTAAAACAAAAAATCTAAGTTTAAGAAGATAAGTAACTTAATTTCATTTATTAACTCTTTTTGGAATTAAGCATGAATAATAAATGATAATTATTTATTTAGATTCCAATTTTTATCGGAAACTTACGGAATAGTTCAATAAGTTATCTCAATACTCTAGTGAGAAACCCTATTTTTTATTACAAATGTTTCTATATTTGAATAAATAATAGTATTTACGCAAATATTTAATAGAAATTTTATAAACAAATTTATAAATTTATACAATAATTTTAGTTATTATTGCTAATGAAACATCTTCATATACTAAAAATTTCAAAACAACGTTATAGAAACTTCTCCAATTGAAATTAATATGTAATTAACAAGACAGAAATATCGATTTTTAATATCTCTAATATATAAAATTCTCCTGTCGCGGTGTTTGTTGCCAAACTCCTCCGAAATGGCTC
This sequence comes from Metopia argyrocephala, assembly GCA_963576795.1. Lineage (NCBI taxonomy): Eukaryota > Metazoa > Arthropoda > Insecta > Diptera > Sarcophagidae > Metopia > Metopia argyrocephala. The sequence goes on from OY756208.1 coordinate 4,013,609, forward strand.
GACCGATTTTCATGAAATTTTGTGTGCATATAAGATAGGTCTGAGAATCGGCCAACATCTATTTTTCATACCTCTAAATGTTAAGGTGACCCGCTCCAAGGGAAAATTTATGCCTCACCTAAATAATGTACAGACGTTGATGAAATTTTAAACTATATATGTATGTACCGTAGAGTATATATGGTTAACTTTTTTTTTAAGTACTCAGAGGGGCGGAACAAAGGCTATTTCTCCCTATCCCCAACTAACAAACTGAATTTGATTAAATTTTGTTGGCGTCTTAACACAACTTTAGATTAACAGAAGTCAATTTTCGCATCTATTTTTCATCCCCTAAATGTTGAGGTACCCGCCATAAGGGGAAATTTGTGCCTCACCTAAATAACGTACCGACGTCGATGAAATTTTAAACTAGACATGTATATCTGCGTACGGTAGAGCATACATATATGGTTTAGGTTTTTTTTTAAGAAGTACTCAGAGGGAATAATTCTCCCTATCCCCAACTATCAAACTGAAATACCCAAAATGGCGGATAATCATTTATTAAAATTATTAGTAACGCAGGCATTAATTGCTCATATCAATGTTAAGTTTTGCAGTTCGGTGAAGAGTATTAAATATATGTATGTATATTAGGGTGGGTCAATTTGTTCGGGACCGAAAAACATGACAAAGCGTATAGCAAGGTCGTAATCTACGAGAAATTCTAAGAACTTTTCCCAAAGAAACTATGGTTCTAAAATCAAAATCGAGCTTCCGGTTTTTTACGAGAAAATTTGGTGTTCAGGTCATCCGAAAATAATGCTATTTTTTTGGAAGTATTCATTGCAATTGGTGAATAGTTGACCTGTAACGCTGGAAGAGGGCTTCTTTTAAAGGAAATTATCTCAGCTTTCTATATCTGTCCTCATTTATAGAAAATTGTTTACCCAAATAATGGTTTTGGAGGTCTATGTCAAAATAATAATAGTAAAACTGTAAAAAACCTAAAACTGTTATAATTGTGACATAAACCTCCAAAACCATTATTTGGGTAAACAATTTTCTATAAATGAGGACAGATATAGAAAGCTGAGATAATTTCCTATTGCTATACGCTTAGTAGGCAAAAAAATTGACCCACCCTAATGTATATGTTTCCTAGAGCAAATTTATATGGCAAAACAACGTTTGCCGAGTTAACTAGTTTTGTTTGTAATATACTCAGATTGAATACACAAAATTTTAAAAAATTATATAATTTTACTTAATATTAATCGCTCAAATAAAAAAAAATGAATTTAAAAAGTTCGATAAATGATTTTAAACATATGTACCTGTATCTTTTATTTATTTTTTACATTTTACAGACGATATGATTAAACATTTTGAAACGTATTTTTTTGAGGGTCACACTGCATACCCGGCCCGAGTACGAAGTGGCAAGTCGCAAAAATTAATGTCTGTTGCAAATGAAGCTTCGCTTTTAACACATGCCAATATTCAGTTTCAAGATAATGAAGTATCACAGCCAAAAAATGAAGTTGAAACATTTTCTACAAACGAAATATATCGCAACACGATAAATACCAATCGAAATATTACTTCATCAGTGCCAGCAACTACAACAACACTCGAACAAAGAACAACAAATATCTTACAAAGATCTAACACAAAAATTGAAATAGGAACACAGTCACAAGTTCTTGTAGCGCCTGGTATGATTGGAAAATTATATTTTGAAGTCACAAATACTGGTTATGAAGCAGTGTACTATACCATACAAGTAGTAGATGAACGACGCTATCTGATGAATTTAATACCACAGAGGTAAAACAAAAGTAATTGTAATTACATATATACAATACATTTAATTTTCTGTTTTATAGTTTATTTTTAAGAGCTGGCCAAATGACAACTGTTACAGTAACAGTGTTAGCACCGCAAAATACACCAGATAACACTGTAGACCACATATCATTTTCCGTTAGGGGAGCAGGAACAATAACGTCTCTTAGCCTTAACCTCAAAATCATAACTACCATTGATACTCAGGTATTTTTAAAGTTAAACTAATTTGTTTTATGAGTTTATATTTCTTATTGCATTTATAGGACAATACAGCCCCTTCAATAGAATGGAAATTTGGCAGCAGATGTGAAGGTGTTTCAACAGAACTTGATACATGTTCGGAACGTTTTTGGAATATTTATATTACAGCTCAGGATTGGCAAACTGGTATTATGCGTTTGCAAAGTAATCCATCAGCAGGTTTAATTTATACCAAGCCTTATACAGTTGGTTCAAACGAACCTCTAAAAGCTAATTATATAGCTTCATGTTGTGAGCCTAAAGTGTCATTAGTCATTCATGATATAGCCGGAAATCAACGCTCCTACTCTATTGATGTTAGAGATATAGTGCTGACAGAAGCCTCTATTGCGGCAATAGTTTTAGGTGTTATTCTTTTGATATTACTCATTTTACTGTTAATAGCTGCTATAATATGGTGTTGTCGTAGACGTAAAGTTGTATTGGATTTGCCAACATATCGATCACATTCGACGAGGAGTATGGAATAAATGCCAAGAATTATGGTTTACCAAATAATTTTAAATATTTTAAATGCCAACTTAACACTTAAATAAAATATGTTAATTTAGTGTATATATATGTATATATATTTACATTTAAAAAAAATCTGTGGGCAAATTACGGCATTCGATATCGAGCGAAATTTCATACAATTTTAAAAGAATTTGCATAGAAATTTCGTTTGATATCGAATGCCGTAATTTGCCCCCTGGTCTTGAGAATTATTTATTCGAAATATAAGCTTTGTTTTGTTGTGAGATATTTAACGATTTTTTCCAGAAATCAAAATTTTGTATATTTGTACAAAATTGTTTTGGGCAGATAGTGATTAACTATCCTTTTTCTAAAATGTTCCTATGTAAACTTACTTAATTGAAAATATTACTAAAATTTGTTAGGGCTCCCATTGAGTGCTTTATACAAGGAAATTTTTATATGTACATAATATATCGTCGATGGAATTAAAGAACACTAACTGACAAAACCTTAAATGTTCACCAGAGCCAAAAAACCTGTATGAAAGTAGAACAAAGACACTGGTATTTTTCAAAACGCAGACGGCCTAAGTGAATTTATTTTTATTGTAGAAATCTGACCAATCGACGCGTATTTTTTTTTTTTTTTTTCTTTTTTTCTAATAAAATGATGCAAAAAATTCTTCTATAATTATATTATATATTGCTTGTTTTTACTCTACATTGTATTTACACATAATAATAACATTGTACTACGTTTTCTAGACTAGCCTTTAACATTGAAGCTTTGGAATTGTAAATTGTAACACAGGAAAATAAAAATATGTGGATAAATCAACTTAAAACAGATTGACCCTTAAAAACAATTTGCTAGTGAATACTAAATTTTTAAATTACATATGGGCATTTCCATGTTATTGTACGTAATATTTGTACTGTCCTAAAGTACATTAACTTGTGAATAATATGAGCAACTGAAACAAATTGTGTTGTTATGTTTAATTCACAGGGTACTACCTATATATAAGAAAAAAAATTTAACACATTCGGATCTTTGTTATCCAAAATATCGAGGGAAATAAGAGCATATAATACATACATACATAACTGGCCTTTACAACCCTGTGTCAGGATTACGGCCTAGCTTCTCGCAGCACTCATGTTGTGTGTGTCAATTTTTATCCATGAGTACCGGGACCTACAGTTTAATGTCGATTCCGAACGACAGACTTGAGAAGCTTGTTCATGGCAATTAGTTACTCTCAGAGCTTTTGCCAGAAGACTGCTGAGAGGTAGTCGCCGAAAGAAATATTTTTTTCATATTTCTTTTTTTGAAGATGTCAGAGCCTGGAGTCGAACCCAGGGCCCATGTCTTAGTAAGCCAACACATTAACCACTAGACCACGGCGACTAAACCGAAATATGCGATAAACTGGGAATTATATGAAGCTTTTTTTATTGTAGTTTTTTTTAAGTAAGCCAAATATTTTGTTCTTTAGAATATGCAGTTTTTAATTATTTGGATGATTTATAAGGAACAAAGTAGAATATCGTTTGTCACATACCGTACGTGACAGATTTTATTATTAAATCATTCTTAAGCAATGATCTCTTGTAAATATATACATGAGTACAGTTTAAAGTCGACTCCGAACGACAGAATTGAGAAGCTTGTTCCTGACAATCAGATATTCTCAGAGCTTTTGCCGGAATGACGGGAACGGTTTCTTTGTAGATGGTCTTCTTGGAGGGGGGAACCTCTTATTTTTAAATTGTAATTTTGAAAAAACCCCAACCTATCTTTTTCATTTTTCAACATGAGTGCTGCGAGAAGCTATACCGTAACCCTGGCACAGGGTTGTAATGGCCAATTATGTATGTGTGTTACTTTTTTAATTGTTTCTATCAGAAGTAGAAGTTAAAACTCTAATTATTATTATTTAATTTTGGTTACTTTTTTGCTCAAATTGGTTACAAAAAACTAAAATCGCGGCAACACTGGTTGCGAATATGAAGGTCGAAAATTACACTATGCTACAAAAGTGAAAAAAAAAATATGCAGGCAATCCTGTTTTGGTGAAGTCCACAGAGTACTGAAATTGTTTTAGTTTTTTTCGATCACTTCGTTAAGTGTCTTTTTTAATAGCATATATAGTGAAATACTCGTATTCACGAAATTACGTGAAAATTTTTAGAAAACACAAAAAGTGGTGAAACACAAAAGTTGGTGTCACTGATTTCGAAGTCAATAAAAGTCATCCGTAGGAAAAAGGGCGGACAAGTAGGCGTCGGTCGTACCTCTCATACAAACAAAATATTGACAAAACAATTACGAATGAAGGAACAAGAGATAATTTCAGAGTACGTGAAACACTGTACTCGATACTGTTTTTCTCTCTCCTCTCCCACAAACTCAGACTTTCAGAGAGGAAAATTTCATAATGTAACACCAGACTATATCTTGAGATCGGTTACAGCTAAAGTAACTGAATTTGGTGTGAATTATTTCTTAGTCATTAAAAACCACAGGACGGAAAATGTTTTAGCTGTAGCTAAGCACGTGAGGTTTACGCTAGTATATAACAAATAAATAACATGAAACCAATCAATAGGCTGAAATGCGTGTCTTTGCTTTAGGAATAACCATAGTCATATAAATATTAATATATGTATATCGCAGTTCTATTATGTTTGCAGATTTTTTTAATAAAAGACTTACCTCTTGTAGTGAAATTGGTATGTGTTACAACTGGAGCTGGGGTTGGAACCGAAACAATGGCTGGAGCAGCTGGTAATAACAAAGGCTTATTCGGAAAATCATCAAAGGTTAAACCTGTAACAGAAGCACTTAGCAGAGGATTCTTTATAGGTGTAGCGCCGGGACGCTGTTGTTTTTGATTTTCACTCATTATATTCACTTTTTAATTTTAATGTTGTATATTTTATATTTCTTGATGTATATCAATTATTTTATAGCTAGTTATTATAATAAAAACTTCACAACAAAAAAATTTCTTTAATAAATATTGCTAAAAAAAATTTTACACATCACCATAATAAAATGTCAAAAACATATGATTATTCAAAATAAATATTTATCACACCAGTCACTCTATTATCGACTCTCTAAAATAACAATAATGAAGATTGTTATTGTGAATGGTTTCATTTAGTTGTTGAACACAACGTGCTATGGAGATAAACAGCATATAAAACAAAGTTGTTCAGTAGAGAATATTAAAAAAATAAATTTAATTGTTTACGTTAATTGTTTAAAAACAAATTGAAACATGGCAGAAATAATAAAAGAGATACAGGAACGTGATTTATCTGAATATGAATCGATTAAAGCAAGTGGTATATGCACTGATGAAGAGCTGCATAAATTAATTAAAGAACGAGAACGTTTTGAAACAAAAATTATCCAAAGCAAAAAAATTTTAATAAATTACATCGAATATATACAATTTGAAAAAAATACCCACAAATGGATAACAGAGAAGGAAAAACAAAACCGTTGCAACTTGAACGATATCAAGAAATGCATTATTCAACGCATCATTAAACTCTACCGCAGTGGCATTCAGCAATTTCCCGAAGAAGAGAAGCTATGGAATAGTTATATACAATTTAGTAAGAAATCCAATCCGGGACAGGTAGCTGGTATATATGAAAAAATGTTAGGTGTAAGTAAAGGTATCTACAAAAATAGAATTCTATAATATAGAACAATTTCCATTTTAGTATCATGGCGATAAAGATAGTATTTGGTGTGATTATGCCTTGTGGGCTTATGAATCAACACAATTATTAAAAAATGTCAAGGAGATATTTTTCAGAGCACTTAAAAGAAATCCCACATCAGAAGTAATTAATTTAACATTTTTCGATGTACTTATTAAAGAAACAGTAAGAATTTCTAATGTAGACAACAAACTCAATGTCGCCGAACGTCAATTGGGTTTAGATAGAGCAGTTTTATTGTATCGTAACAACAGAGCCAAAATAACAAATGTATCTTATTACATCAAATTATTAGAAAGATGTGAAGACCCACTCTTTGTTAACTGTACTGTTCTGCTTCAAAAAGAAATTATTGATGATATCCTTAAATATTTCTACGCGGAACCAGTTGTATGGGACTATCTTGCTCAAAGAGAATTGAAGGGCTATAATATGATCGATTTGCAAGAAATTACTTCAAAGAAAGTAGCCGAAATACAAGATATTCAAACAAATTTAGAAGATGAAAAAGATCCAACAATCAAGGGTGAAGTTTGGAAAGTTAGAAGTCTAAAAACTCGTGTAGAATTATGTTTTCAGGTTTATGAGAAAGCTGTTGATGCAGTACCCTCAGAAACTATGTGGTCATATTTTATAAATGCTATGTTGGATCTTAATCAAGATGTGCGTATGGAAGGTGAATTAAAAAGGCACTGTTTAGCCAAAGCTTTTCATATGGGTCATACATCGAGACTAATGAGTGTAGAACACTATCAAGCCTGTGTTGAAATGATTTTGAAGTCGCCAAATGGTATTAAACAGGTGGATCAGTTATTAAGTGAAGCCACAGAAACGCATAAAGATTCTAGATTTTATGAATTATGGATGCGAGCCTATGCTGAAACACAAAATGAACCCAAATTATACGAAATATTTTGTAAAGCGAATAAAGACTTGGGTACCGCTAAATGTGTTCCTGTATGGCAATTAGCTTTAAAATTCTATAGAGCTTATTATGAAGACCAACCGAAAAAACTAAATGAAATTCTTAAAGAAGCTTCCAAACAGATACATCCAGAATTTGGACAGTTTAGAGCCTACTATTTAGAGTATACAATGTCATATGAGTCTTTGAAGAAAGCTAGGCAACTTTATGATGAGTTGTGTCAACTACCACCGCCCTGTTTGGCTTTACACAAAAAAATGGCAGAAATTGAATTGCAAGCAGGTACTAATGTAAGTTTTATTAAAATAAAGCAAAATATACTATATATAATATTAATTTGAAAATTTATTTCTTAGTCAAAAGGTGATGTAAGTAAAATACGCAAATGTTATGAAAATGCTGTACACTATTTTGGTAAAACGAATGTTGAAGTTTGGATCGATTTACTAAAGTTCGAAAGAGATCTAGGTAACTTAAAATTGATGTCTATAATATACGAGAGGGCAAAAAACAGCTTAAATAGCGAATTGGTGGACACATTTGTGAGCGAATATTCTTTGTTAAAAGTGTTAATGTAAATTAGAAATATCAAATAGAAATATAAGATTTACATACAAATATATATAATATTTCTAGTTTTTTTTTTAACAAACTGTACAATATTTTTATAATTTAAAAAATTTTACAAAAATAATTTATACCTTATGTAAATTTGTATATGCACATATGTATATGTTACGGTTTTTCAGTTTTTAATGCACTGGCGGGTACAATTTTCGCAACTTTACGTGGCTCTTTAACCAATGTATTAGGACATTGCATTTCTGTCCAACTCACTGGCACCATTGGGGCACTCTGAGGACCACATTCGCTGGCTATTGCTACAACCACACCCAATTCATTCTCTGCTGTACTCAATTGATAACAGGATAATTCCGTTTGAGGCAACTATAAAACAAATTGTCATTAAACAACATTAATCTGTAAAAACCTTTGGTCAGTTTAGTATGAGAATTATATTTAAATCAGTTTTAAACAACATAAATATATTCTCTCTACTTGAAATTGGTATAATTGTACCATCAGCAAAAACTTACCACTCTAGCCAATATTATATCACCAGGACGAAACGATTTATACATTTCAACACGATCCTTTTCCGTAGCTCTAACATCTTCCCTTCTTAGCATTGCACGATAATTTTGTTCTAAAACATGTTCACCAATGCATAGTATTGAACATTTAGCGAACCGTTGATTTACTTGAAGAACACGTGCAGTAACCACATCACCAGCGACCGGAACAATAGTTTGACTACCAGCACATTGTACCTCTATAAATTTACACTACAAATAAAATTACGAATGTTTCGTCTAAACAGAAAAATGTTCTTCCACATACCTTATCCTCTTCTCGTATATTGACTGTTCCCGCTAATGTCGCATAAATGTAACCCATACGCTCATAAGTTCCCTGGCCAGCAATGGTGTTTTCATCTGATAAACACAGACGTTGTCCAGGCAAACATATCAAATTAGATTGTTTTACCTTTTTTTCCGTATCATTAGCAGTCATTTTTGTTTATATGTTAGAATTCCCCAGTATTCAAAACAGAAAATAAATTAATCTAAACCGAGCGTGTTGTCAATTTTTTTTTTTCTTTTTTAAATGTCAGTGGCAGGGTATATATTTATGCACTGTGATTAGTGATGCCAACTTTTTATTTCTTTAAACCTACCCCTTGTTCAAAAATACCCTTTTTCCCCTACAATAATACCAACATTTTGAATTGCTAATGCTTCCTGTTTTGTATTTTGAAAGTAACTAGAATAATACATTAACAAAATATTTTAGGTTTATTAATATGTTAAAAATTAAATTAATCACTTGTATAGATCATTAATACACATTTTTTTGAAATGTTTGTTGGTTTCAATTTGTATTTTGAGCAGTCTATGCTATGGCATTCCATGAATAGTCTTATTATGCAAATTGTATTTAATATATATACATATATAGTTCGAACATCAGTAATTATAGAGAATTTTAATTAATGAATATATAGTATACACAACCACTCACACTGAATTGTTAATATTTATGTCCAATGTTAAAGTACGTTTTCTACACCTATCACCAAGAATATAAACAATTTTTTACAATTATTCTGCCGATGCTGGTGCTTATGGTTGGAAATATTGTATTTGTAGACTGAAGTACCGAAAATGGCGTATAATCATTTATTAAAATTATTAGTAACGAAGACATTGATTGCTCATATCAATATTGACTTTTGCAGTTCGGTGAAGAGTATCAAATATATTTGAACTAAAAAAATTTTTCCTAGAGCAAATTTATATGGTAAAACAACGTTTGCGGGTTAACTTATAATATATATATATATATATGGCGAATGTTAAAGCAAAAAACAGGAATGGTAAGGTAATAATAAAAATATAGATATGGCAATACTTTAAAAAATCCAGCTGTTATTATTTTACAAAATACTAAAATTTGATTTTGTTGTCAACTTTTTGCGCCAATTATTCGACAATCAGACGCTACAAACATATACGGCAAGTGTTGAACTTTAATTTTATCTAGAAATTATGGCTCTTTGGGTGGATAAACATCGTCCACGGGAATTAGTTAAACTAGATTATCATAAGGTAAGATTATGTCTGAATATATTTTTAATTTATTTAGCAATTGTTTACCCACAGGAGCAAGCTGAAAACCTCAGAAACTTGTGCCAGCAAGGAGATTTTCCTCATTTAATGTTTTATGGACCGTCAGGTGCTGGCAAGAAGACTCGTATTATGTGTTTGTTACGCGAGCTATATGGCCCTGGTGTAGAACGACTACGTAATGAGACAATGACTTTTACCACACCTTCCAATCGTAAAATTGAAGTCATGACGGTAAGCAGCAATTATCACCTAGAGGTAAATCCTTCAGATGCTGGAATGTACGATCGAGTGGTTGTTATAGATCTTATCAAGCAAGTTGCTCAAACCCATCAAATTGATCCCAATGGACAAAGAGATTTTAAGGTAATTGTGCTTTCGGAAGTGGACGAACTAACGAAGGATGCTCAACATGCCTTGCGTCGTACTATGGAAAAATATGTAGCTACTTGCCGTATAATACTTTCTGTAAATTCAACATCAAGAGTAATACCCGCTATACGGTCACGTTGCTTAGGAATTCGAGTTGCTGCTCCAAACCCTCAAGAAACCTGTTCTATTTTACAATCTATAAGCAAGAAGGAAAATATTGCGTTACCTTCGGAGCTTGCCGAACGTATAGTAGATAAGTCCGAGCGTAATTTACGTAGAGCTATTTTAATGCTCGAAGCTTGTAAGGTTCAACAGTATCCATTTACCGCTCAACAAGATGTTATTGAACTGGATTGGCAAATTTTCCTTCGTGAAACAGCCAGTCAAATATTAACTGAGCAGTCTCCGGCCAAGTTAGAAAAAGTTCGTGACCGTTTGTATGAATTGTTGGCCCAAGGTGTACCACCCGATGTTATATTCCAAGGTTTAGTTAAAGAATTGGTACGTAATTGTGACATGTCTATTAAAGCAAAGACGTTAGAATATGCCTCACTTTATGAACATCGCATGCAAAATGGAGCTAAACATATTTTTCACTTGGAGGCATTTGTTGCCCAGTTTATGAATATCTATAAGAAATTCATAGCTGAGACTATGATGATGGATGATTTCTAAACAATGCAGTTTGTTAAGTTTTTAATTTAGTTATGGTTGCATTTAAAATAAAAATATTTAATTTAGTCATAACTTAAGGAATTTTATATTTTGTTATTAATAATAAAGTTTATAAATCAGAATGAAAACACGATCTAGGAGGGTAAACAAAAACCATTCCTGCATAAGGGCTCATAGCAAACACATCCGATTTCCTACAAAATAATAGCGGATCTGTTTGTTGCACGTTTTTAAACGAGGTTGGTTCATTAATAAAATATCGCATAACTACTTCAAGTTAAAAATAATTTATTAATGTCTGGTGCGTAAGAATTATTTGCTATTCAATGCATTTTAGGAAAGACTAGAACTTTATATAGAAAAAACTAATGGGTAAATCCCAGTTTTAAACCTATCAATTGAAAAAAATCATAGACACACACATACGAGTTTATAGATTTTAAAATAAACATTTTTTTATTCTTTTTAGTAATTAATCTGGACACAAACATACATTCTTTTTTAAATAAAACATTCAATTTGTTTAACATTTAATAAAACAACATAATCTCCAAATTTTATATAAATTAATAAACATTTGTGTTACAATATAATGCAAGGCGTATTTATACTTCACCTAAAAATATATGCTATGATATATTACACATTCAAACTAAGTATTATTCTAAAAATAATATTAAAATGCACATATATGTATATTTTATGTAAGTGTATAAGATGAGTTCTTTAAACAGAAATAGAATTTTAACTTTTGAAAAAATAAACTAAAATTTTTGTAGATAGTAAATACCAATATTTACGAAAATATTAATAAAAGGGGAAAAAATGAAATAAAATATATAAAGCAATTTTCAAAATTCATATATACTTTTTTAAGTATGGTGTAATTCAATAATTTGCGCAATTACGCATACAGTTCAACTCCTGAAAACTGAATAAATGTACTATTATTAAGAAAGTATAATAAAAATAGTACAAATACTGAGGAGATTTTAAAAGCACAGCTATAAAATATTAGAAACTCAATATCTGCTGTAAAAAATTTGTAGAGTACGAAACTAGTTTAGACCCCGATTATGGTTCACAACAGTTGTAAATTTGATGTTGTATTTCTAAAATTGAGATTATGATTTACAACACCTATGTGTTGTACCATATACTTTGAATATTGTTTACAACATTTGTTTGTAGATGTTGTAGGCAATACAACACAACATTTAGATGTTGTGAACGATAATCGGGGCCTTAATGTTGTGGTAACGATTTGTAATATGGTTTGTATTAAGAAATACATTTGAATATAACAACTTGTAAAATTAACACATATTCTGTAAAACTATTTTAAAAAGTCATCATTTAACTGTTTCTAAAAAACGTATAGATATTTATAATATAGAGCTTAAAAATTACTTATTTGTAAAAACTAAGAGCGTAATACTAAAAAAAAATTAGTTTAAATGATTCTAAAAACTAATCAGACATGTCATTTCAAATTATTAATTAAATAACTTTCAGTTAGAATATTTGACATGCCACTTTATTAGGTTTTCAATAATTAATTTACATATGTAAAGTCTATTAATAAGGTCAACTAAATTCTGAGGCTGATTTGAATGTAAACAACTATAATTGTAAAAATTATTAGTAGGTATAGTAGTTGTAGTAGACCTTATAAATAGGCCTTATACATATGTATCTTTATATAATTAAGCATATTACATGAATTATTAATTAATTCCAATTTAAGTCTCTGCTTTTAAAATGACTTTCAATTAGAAATGTTCCGTGTGTATTTCCTTATATTTATAGTCTTATGTAAATGTATGTATGTTTGTATATAATTTTGTTTATATTTAATTCTTAAAATATTCATTCCTGTGATGCAACATTGGTTACTTACTGAATTTAAATACGAATATTAAACTAAACCAAGTGCTTCAAATTGTAATTACCGCCTTAATTACTATTATTTTTTATAACTACTGAAAGAATTGTACATGTATGTTAATTATTCAGGTATTATTCATTTTTAACGGTTTATATTTGATAAAAATATTTTCTTTTTGTGTATGTCGCTCTTTCGTATGATTGTTTAAACTATTTTCATCGGTAAATAAATGTAAACAGTAAGAACATTGAAAATTTTTAAATAAATTTGTATTATAATTATTGATATATAAGGCAGTGTTGGAATAACTATCACTAGCTTTTGAAGATTCATTTAATTTCAACAGGTCCTGCAGCCATTCATAATTATTATTTTCTATATTACTTCTAATTTCACATGTTTCAGGCACTTTTTTAGAGCTCTCACTACTATTTTGTAACATTAAGCAGGTTTTAGATTTTCGTTTTGATAAGAAATATACGTTTGTACACTCTTTCTTGTGTTCATCCAAAGTAAGAGAGCTTTTAAAAGCTTTATTACATTTTAAACACTTATTATACTCGCAATCTTTGTGCTGTCGTAAAAGATGCAAGTTGAACAAACGAAATCCTTTGAATTTTTTCAGACAATAGATACATTTATATTTTTGTAAATCAATTTGTCGAATAGGTGGTTTTATTTTAACTTTTATAATCTGAGGCTTTTGTACATTGTCTTTTCCTTTGCCCTTAAATTTGATTTTTTCATTGTCTTTAGTTTTATTACTGAGAGAATCTTTCTTAGGTCTTGCTTTGGTTAATTTTACTACACTTTGTTTATTTTTCACTGTATCCTTTGGTTTTAATTTTATCTTTATTTTTGCATTCGATTTACTTGATTTTGTTTCTGCATCATCTGGTTTAGGGTTCGCTGATAAATTAGAGTTAGAATTATTTCTTTTGTAAGTTTTCATATTTTCGGTAGTTTTGGATGTGAATATTTTTTTAGTGTTATCCCTTATTCCAAGTAATCTTTTAGGTCGTTGTTTTGTTTTGGCTGTTTGTTTAGAAGTATCCAACTTCATTAAAACATTAGCTGATTTTTCTGATTCTTTTATGCATTCTTCTGATGTTTTCAGTGGACTATTTATTTTGCTATTAATAATGGATGTCTGATGATTATTTACATGCCTTAAATGATGTAGATAACCCGATACTACCTTACGACAAACTTTACATTCAAAAAAAAATGTTTTTCTCTTAACAAATTGAAATATTTTCGCAGTTTTAGCTACTTCTTGCTGACGGGCCGCATTCCAACCGAACGCACTTACATGGATCAACTCCCTTAAATGACTTTTGAACTCGTGATATTCATGAGTAGAAATTAGATGACGACACAAGGACAAATACTGAGCACCACATTTTACTTTACATACTGGACATTTAAGTTGTTTCATCATGGGATCTTTAAGAGATTTTGATTCATTTGCATGCTTTTCCATAATATGATCTTTGTGATCCTTGAAAATTTCATCAATACGACCACAAAGTTGACATTCATAAAATGTAGTATGTTGCATGTAACGCAGTCTAATAGTCATACAACTGTCTTGCCCAGAGCGAGGCTTTTCTGATAAAACATTGCCATTATATGAGCGGTGCTTGCGGCGCATATGATGTATAAGACGTTTAGTTTGTGTAAATCCAACTTGACACAGAATACATTTCTCACCTTTATGTATGCTTTGATGGACAGAAAGGCTTTCAGAATCCGGAAATTTTAATTTACAAAAATCGCAAGTTACAAACTTTTTCACTTCTTTTGTAATAACACTTGCTGTTGTATGAACTTTAATGGTATTGTCTGTTTCAGAGAGTATCTTTTTAGCAGGTCCCTCTTCCGTTTCAGAATCACTTGAAATCAAACTTAAACTGGCCACTAAACGTAATTGTTTATCATCATAACTTTTACGTTTTCTTTTTCTTTGCGCTAAAGATATATCTTTTTCCGTATCAACTTTACGAAAGACGATTTCTTCATCATCGTCTAATTGCTTTGTGTTTTGAGGTGTTAAAGTTTGATTAAGTTCACGGTCATTTGTATCACTAACAGACAAATCATTTGAACAACTTGTCGTAAGTGTTGAGATACTACTATTTTTGGCATCAAGTTCATTACTTTTACTTTCAAATTCATCACAATCATCCAACTCTATAATAGCGACAATACGATGCCCTTGTTCATCCACTAAGTTCGAGTTTGTTTTTGCAGGTACTGGTGGTATTGCCGAAGATGGTGTACTCTCTCGTGATGTTAAAATCTCTATTACTTTTGATTCATCGCCTTCACTGCCACTAGTAGAAGATTGTGGTGGAGTATATGTTGTATGGAATTGGTTAACAAACTGTTGGTTTTGCTGCACAATCATTGTAGTATCTGTGTGTTGTTGAGATCTAAACTGTTTTTGTTGATCAATCTTTTGCATAAATATATTATACAGCATGTCATTGTCATCAACAATTACTGGAGTTTCAGGACGCTCCTTTCTTTGAAGAAAATCTTCTTTTGTCATGGAGGTGCTCAAACGCAAAGACAGTGGTGAATTACTTGTGTTGTTTACAACGTCTATTTCAATATCGCTGCAATTATCATGATCACCATCATCGCCTAAACGATGAAAAATTTGTAGACGTTCGTCACATTCACGGCATATATTACCCAGTGTTGGTGTGGTAAGCAAGAGCTGTTTTTAAAGAACTTCATGTTACTAATATACGTTTTTTTCTTTACATACTGAAATATGTATATCGTACAAACTTACTACTACACTTTTTCCAGTTTAATTCAGCGTTAATTATATTTCAGAAAGCGTCAATTGTAATTCAGAAAATTATTAAAGTTACAAAGAAAAATTACTACATAAACGCTTTCTGACCAAGAATTATATACGAGGTACGAGAAAAAAATAACCGTTATTTTCAAATTTCGTGAGTTACGTATGTATGTTCGATTTTCGCATTTTTTTTATGTTATGTTGGTACGCATGTCTGTTATATATCGATACTTGAGCGTGATTTTTGGCCAAAAACAAAGCCGTTATCATGCCTCAACTACCGTATTCACCGGACTTGGCAACCGCTGGCTTTTTCCTCTTCCCAAAACTGAAGACACCGATGATAGGAAAGCGTTTTGCTACGATTGAGGAGATAAAAGAAAAATCGAAACAGGAGCTGTTGGCGATACCAAAAAGTGCGTTTTGGAAGTGTTTCGAGGATTGTAAAAAACGCTGGCATAAGTGTATTATGTCTGAGGAGGATTACTTTGAAGGGGACAAGATAGTTATGATGAATAAATACTTTTTGAAAATATTGAAAATAACGGTAATTTTTTATTATATATCTTATACATGAAGTAATCCGTGCATTATGCATACGAATTAATATTAAAAACATTTATCAATAATAACACAGTTCAGTTAAACAGTTAAAAAGCAGAATAAAGCATAACCGCATAAAAATAGAACTTAAGGAAAATTGCGCAATTTGCCAAACTGTGATGACAAGAAATCCAGTAATACGATTGCTGCCATGTCTACATTAATTTCGCACAATTTATAATCGATGTTGAATATGTACACATGTAACATTAATATTTTCATTGTATCCTTTTTTATAATAAAATAAAAATAAATAAAAAAACAAAAAAATATTTTTGCCTTATTGGCAAAATACATATAATATAATATGAAATGTATGCGTTTGGGGATAAGCATGTCTCATGTTTTGGAAAAGCCTCCTGACGAGTCTCTTGAGCAGAGACGAAATGGCCAGAGACATGCTTAATCCCAAAAGAATACATTTCATATTATAGGTATAAGAATAAGTAATTAAGAAAACTATTTTGTCAAAATTACAAATTATATTTTTTGAATTACAATTTAAACTTTCTGAATAAATATTGAGTAATCTGAATTACAATTGACGCATTCTGAATTAAAATTTACTAATCTGAGTTACAATTGACGCATTCCGAATTAAAATTGACTAATTTGAATTACAATTGACGCTTTCTGAATTACTAATGGAAATGGTGTAGTCATGTTTTATAAAAAGCAATTTTATTATGAAATCTCCCATACAATGGAAATGGCATAATTATAGTCATATGGGTGTCACTTTTGTTCTACCTAAATGGATATCAAACTTACCTTTTTCGAAGCCTTACTATCTTGACCCTTTTGTGCTGCTTGGGCTAATAACAGTTGTTTTTTGTTTAGCTGCCTTAGCTCCTTGGTAGTGTATTTAAGATTTTCTTCTGAGCGGCAAATGCGACAAACTTGCATCCTGCCCATATTAAAATATTCTTTGAATATGGCAAGAAATATGTCTTTAATATTCTAAAGTCAATTTTTTCTATTATCAGGTGCCCCAATTCAAATATACATATATTTTTTGCATTAAAAACACAGTATTTGAAGTAATCAATTAAGGAAAAATTGTTGCTTTTTGTTCTGTTTGTTTGCAAAATACCATTGAAGAAAAAATTATTAAATGACAGAGCGGTAAAAAGTCGCTTCTGTCAATTTGTATTATGAGAATTGGTAACGCATACATATTTTTGAGTTGTCAACTGTCACCATATTAAATTAGTTTTTATGCAAAAATACACGGTTTTTTTATTTTGACCAAAAAAATTTGCATCACTATCGTTTCATTTGTAACATAAAAATTTTTAAGCTATGTAACCTAATTTAAAAGCAAATACCGCCATTTTGTAATAAATTTTAATTTATTTATTACAATCTAAAAAAGAATTATGTTGCATTTGTGCATCGTGTGCACTAGTTTTGATATTTCAATAGAAGATTTCAATTCTGTTTTTTTGTTTTTGTTTAAACTGCTGATTTCACAAAAGAATTTTTCATAACGTCAGAAAATGTGATAAATATTAAAAATATACGTTTTAGTGCTAAAAATACAATACTGCAGGAGAAAAAAATCTCATTTGATTTGAAGCCGAAGCGAAAATAGTAAGGGTACTCACGATTGAATCTGTGCAAACTAAACTAAGCAAATTTGCTGTGCAAATGGCTATAGATCGTGAGCGTCCTTTTATAATTAATTGTATTTTTTGAAGTATTTGTTTGACTTAGTGCTGCCGGATTTATAGACTCAAAAACATCTGGCATCTTCCTCTAAAAATGCCAAAAACAACGCTTATTCTTTGAAAAGAAAAATAAGTTTATTACAAATAAAAATGCCTAAATGCTGCGAAAAGGAAAAAAATTATTATTTTTTTAATAAATAAAGGCAATAACTAAAAAAGAAAGCACGTGTTTTGTATGTATGAAGTAATATCATTTTTTGGTTTCAGTTGTTATCTTCACATTGGTAAATACATGGCTGTAAAAATGTTAAAAGTTTTTGAGCAAAAATACACAGCCAATTTACTTAAGGTTTTTTCAGTGCAATTAATGCAAATTTCAATTGCGTATATTTTGTTGTTGCAGAGAAAAAATTTTATGTATTTTTACACACTTTGCATCGTTTGCACAGTTTGCAAGGCCATTCGTGAGTACCCTTAGTGAAAATTATATTTACTACAAAAAATTTACATATTAAATAAATTGATCAATTAAATATAGCAATCAAATAATTTAAAAACGCAAGTAATATGTAAAGTGCATTGAATTTTATTATGGCGTTTTTTTTTTCTTTAATTTGCGATAAGAACACTTCCAGTTTATTTATATTTTTTGACATATTAGTTTTGAGGTTATGTTTAAATATTTACCGCCAGCATCCTCCATCAGAGTCTAAAAACATTTTCAAGAAACAAATAAAATATAAAATATCGTGTTAAATAAACAAAATGAATAGTTTAAGTTATCGTGAAGTTATAACAACAAATTCATGTGAAGAAGAATGGCATGAAATTACTTTAAATACAGGTAAACAAATTATCATTCTATTACATATTGAATTTTATATTGTGTTCTTATTAGGTGGTACTCACAGTACTTTGCAGGACATTAAAGTTGCTGAAAAAGCCGGAGGATACTCCTACAAAAATGTCGCATTAAATCATAATCGCAATCGTTTAATTTATTGGCGTGCATATCAAGACATATTGGAATTGTCTGAAATAAGTTTGGATTTTAATTTGTATCAAAACAATTTACGATACAAATTTACTGATTCGCCAGTGATAAATGTGTCAATAATCGAACATGGCAAATACATTGTTTTATTAGTTAGTACCGTGTGCAGTTTACATCGAATCAACTTTCCACATCCGGACTTTTTGGCAGATGCGTTCATTGGAGGATCTGGCAACTCAAATGTTAGTTTAACCGGTACTCCTCTAGATTTTAATGAGTCGCAATCGTTTTCAATATTTAAAGATGCAAACGCATCAGCAGCTCGTGATCCTAGTAGTTTCTATGTTATAGATAGCCTGGGGCCTTCAAGTGAGTTATCTACAGCAAACACAGAGCGTTATTTTTTAATGTATTTATTATTTTTATTTTTGAATTTAGATAGTCATATACCTCATGCTGCGGCAAGTTTTCTTTCAGAAAATGGAGAAGAGGCTTACTTTGCTTTAGGCTGTCAAAATCAATTAATGTTGTACACAATGAATTGTTCTACTGGCCATACCATTGGACATCAATTGAAAGAGCACCATATAATGCCCAGATTATTTTCGAATATAAAAGGAGCTTTGACGTAAGTAGAATATTGAAACAATTGCTTTTAAATCTTTGTGCTTATAATGTCCCATGACACAAAATGTTGCCTATTACCGTATGCTTAATATTTTTGACTTAATATATGCATATTCTATACAATAATAAAGGGGTAAATCTGATACGTCTGATGCCGATCATGCAAACTCAATGGTATTTACTTGTGTAAATAAACAAATATTACTTTTGGCTTTATACCGTAACGATCATTTACGTGTGTGGTCGACAACGAATATGCAAATAATTTCTTCTATTAATTGTGTGCGAGAAGGCAGTGAACAGAGAATGCAAGGGAGTAAGTTAGATTTTATACGATAAAAAAATTTACATTAATTTTTAATTTTTTTCTTGCAGCACAAAGTAATGCATTGCGTAAAATAAATGATACAAGTTTTTGTGCGTTTCTCTCCCATTCAACTGGTTCGGAATTTGTTTGCGTCGATTTACAAGTTGATACTAGCATTAGCAGCTGCTTGAGTTTACAGCGACGTAAAATAATTTCTGCACCTCAATTGGATTTGACTGATTTTGATGTATGTGATTCTAGGATATGGGCATTATGGAGTAATGCCGAAGGGGAGTTTAGCATATCCAGTTTTTCTTTAGCTCGAGGTATGGGCATGAATTGGGTTTCGGCTGCTATGGAACCTCCACCAGATCGTTATTGCTTAGGTATTGAACATGGCATGGATCCTAGAGAAGCGTATTGTTCTTATATTTTTCACCCTGGAAAATTTGAAAGAAGTGTCATAGCAAAAGCATTATTTGTAAGTACATCACTAAAAACTTATTGACAAATTCAATAAAAATAAAAAATTTGCAGATGTTCCGCAGATCAAACGTCCGTTTTGAAGGCAAACATTGCTCTATGACACTGTTAAAAGAACATGTTTGTCAGGCTATTGAAGACAAACTTCAAAATGAAATAAAAGATTTCGACGTTTCAGATGACGATTATTTAGAAATTTCTACAAGACTATGGGAACGCTTTTATTCATGCTGCGAACAATATCATATGAAAGCTTCTCAACCAAGTGGATTATTGATACTTGAACTATTGGATGCAGTATGTGTTGTAAAGAAGAACACATTTTCATTATTAAGACCCTGTGATACTATAGAACACCTTATGTTAGCAGGGGACGATGTAGAGGCCGACGTAGTTGTTCCTCTGCATTTTCCTGATAACAAAAGTCAAGGTAGAGATTTAGTAAATTTAGTTGAAATCTTAGCTCAAATTGAGAAATGGCTGCCGGAAGACATCAAAATAGATTTAGACCGTAAACTCTATCAATTAGAAATGCCAAATACTTTAATTGAAAATTTAACAGAAGATTTGTTAGCAGGAGATGCAGAAAAAGAGCTTTTACCTCCGAATTTTTTAGTGGCTATAAGACAAAAATTACAAAAAATTAAAGATTTACGTGGAGCAATGTCAATGCTGCTTGATATTTTGCGTATGGATAATGGTAATCCAGAAACAATGCAAACTAGTTTCAGTAATTTAAATCACACTTCAAGAATATTTATATCCATGGGAGCTCTGTTTGGCAGCCAAGTAGGTTTATCACTATTGTCCGAAACCGTCCGGCAAAATGCTTTAATACGGTTCGCTTTGTGCCGTAATCTTTTGCTTCTTCAGCAAATTTTAATTAACACTCATTCGTTACCAGTGGATAATTTGGAATGCTTAAGGTCTCAGTTTATGCCAGACGTTTTAATATTTCTGCAATCCTATTACGTCATGGTTTGGATATCTGAAACTCCGGTCAACATCAATTCAGCAGCTTCGATGGGAGCATCTATGCAAAGATTAAACCTTTTGCAGTTAACCTCAGGATCAGGTAGAATTTATTCAACTAGCGGTAAATTCCATTCAGCCCCCTTATTACAAGTTTTTCTTAATGCCAAAGGATTGTATACTGCCTTAGCTCTATACTCTAATACTTTCAAAGTAATAGATAATGTTTCATGGCAACAAACTTTAATGCCTTTATCGACTATTGTTAGCCAACTTATATGGGCGGTTTCATTTAATTTCGTGTTTGGAGAATGGCTTTTTAGTACTTGTCAACATATTATAATAGCGGATTATGTTCGTCTTTTGAATAGTTGGTGTGAGTGGAATATTTGTTCAAGACAATTTATTTTAGCTATTACTTTACTTGATAGTGGTGAATCACATAAAGCCTACGATTTATTTTTACAATCAGCAAAAGGTGTTGTTAAAGAACATTTTTTAGCAGACAAGATTCTAAAAAATACACCATATGCTTCTTTAGCAGATAATCTACTTGACACTGAAGTTGAACAAAATAAATTAAAAATAACAAACCAATGTATTGCACAATATTACCTTAAAGTAATTCAATTATTCGAGCAGCACAACGCTTTAGATCATATAATATCAATGGCCCAGGTGGCCATTGGAATATTGGATAAAAATGATCCACAGTTGCCGATGTTTCAATCGATTGTCTTTAATAATCACTTGCAATTGGAGCATTATGAAGAAGCTTATCATTCATTAATTTATAATGCAGAATTATCCCGCCGCAAGGACTGTTTGCGTCAGTTGGTGATTACTCTTTTCAATCGTAAACGATATGATTTGTTATTGCATTTTCCATATGTGGGACTGCATGAAGAATTTGAAAATATAGTCGAGTCTCGAGCTCGTTCGCAAACCATGGAGAAAAATGATATTTATGATTTTCTTTACTCCTTTCATGTCAACAATGGTAACATGAGAAAAGGTAGGTTTAACCTTTACTAATTTTATTTTTATTTTAAAGAGTAGTTATTAACTATATTATAATAAACTAAACAAATATTTTTTTTTATATTATTTAGCATCTGCAGTTATGTACGAACAATCAATGCGTTATCAAATGGAAGGAGATACTCTGGAGTCCCTAAATAAACGATTTTCATCTTTATTAGTTTGTTTAAATTGTTTGCATCTAATCGATGAACGTTATCGCTGGATAGCAAAACCCGTAATAGGTGATGATTATGATGCAAATGGTATTTCAAACAACGGTGAGGACTATGGAGATAAAAGTAATGACCAGGATTCATTTTCAAAACCACAAGTTGTAGTTCTTGAAATAAAACATATTAAAAAGGAAATGTTACACACGGAAGCACTTATCAAAATATCGGAACATCGGAAAGACATACATTCATTCCTTAATGCCGGGCCAAAAGAACTGTCTATGATTTTAGCTAGTTGTGGCTTATTCACAGCAGCTCTTAAATTGGCAAATGGATTTAACATAAGCCTATTACCTATTTTTGATAGTTTAGCTGGCGCTTGCATTAGAACATCAGATGAAAATCCCAATGATGCATGGGATTGGTTACAAGAAAACGACTTGGCAGATTTACCACATCGTAATAAGGCTTCAGATATGGCTTGGGCTTTGCTACGTAAGCTAGTGGAAGAAAACGAAATGGAAACTTCAACACAAATACGCAAATCGGTAGTAAATAAGCTTTTAAGTTTGCACGCATTTGTACCGCAGTGGCTGTACAACAGTTATAAATCGTCAAACTGTTCTGAACTATTACATCTATATGTCAAACACCAACGGCTTTTAGAAGCTGCTGATCTGGCACAAGAAATGCTTTCTGCTATGCTTGGTGCAGGCAGCGAATATTTCAGTTTTAAGCATCCGATTGCAGTTACAAATTCTGAAATGTGTCTACCTGTTAATTCAATAGATTTGCTTCTATATGGATTACAATTAAATAATAATGATATTGAATATCGTCAGGCTCATGCAGATCTTGAGGATAAGTTACATAAATACATAGAGACTGCAACGCGAACAGCACTGGATAAAATTGAAATGTCTTTTCAAAAGGAAAGAAAGTCTTAAAAATTTAAACATAATTACTGTATATTATTTTTAGAATTTTTTTTTTCAACAATTATAATAAAGTACTTTTTACGACAAAATTGTTAAAGACTTTTAATACAACCATAGCTCAACTTGATTCAATATCTAGTCAATTGGTGTTTATTTAATTAAACTATAAACAATTGCCCTCATGATCATTTTGATAAAAAAATATCGTACATGCATACGAAAAATTGAGTTATGCTTTTTTATAATAAAGCTACGAATTACCACCATTATTGCAATGGCTTCTCAACTACTGCTTTATCTGTAAAAAAAAAACAAACATTTCGCCAAGTTTGTCGTTTCATTGAACATTGATGCAAAGAAAGCGCAAGCATTTTGTCTTTGGGACACAAAAATTTATAAAATTATACTTTGGCTTGCTTCCATCTGTTGTCCATCCATTATTAAAATTTTTATATTTTTGTAAATATACATATCGCTCATTAGCGAGAAGATTGGCATAACTCAAAACAAAGCGATTCTGAGATAAATACATTTAAAAATTTTAATTCAGCCTAACGTATAGGAAAAGTACAAGACATTTTTGGTCGCCTCTCAGTGAAAAAAGAGAAGTTACAGTTCGCCTCATATTTGTGCATTTTTATCTCAATAAATGTGTTTTTTTGAGTTATGAAACCCTTCTCGCAAATGAGCGATATATGAAAATACATATTCAAGAGTTTACAATTTTAATATGGTGTAGGGCTCAACAAGCCGCATATTACTTTAGAAATATACTCGCGTATGGTTACAGAATACATAGTGGTAATTCGACAAAAATCGAAATTTTTGAGTCAATCAGTGTTTTATTTATGTTGGCAAATCTATTTGCTGTCATTTTCACAATTTTGACAGCCAGTATTTTTTATCTCCCAGTAAGTGAAGTCGGTTTTTCTATTAGAGTTTTTAATATTTTTATAAAAGTTCGTACAAAATTGAAATATAACAATAAATTATTTAAACAAAATAATAATTTACAGCCATATTGGTGAAAATAAAATATAAATTTTTGCTTAAATTGTAATTGTGTGTTGATAAGAGAATAAAATCCTTTTACATTGAATCCAAAAGAGGTAGTCTCATACCTTTATTTCATAAATACATACGACAAAGCGAATTATATTTTTTGTCGGTCGTTCATTTCATAAACCTTGATTGAAACTTGCTAGTAGAACATACACAAAATAAAAATAGACAAAAGAAATAAAAAAAATTGCTTGGTGAAAACCAAAAATGGTGAGTAATGCTTTAAATGGACGATCCTAATGAAGTTTTACCATAAAAATGATTTTGTTTTTGTTGCAGTCTTCCCCTCTGGCTTTGGTGGACTCTTTACTACATGAATTCTACTCTGCGACCACACCTAATAACCGCAAACGAGAAATTGAATCGGAACTACTATTGTTTAAAAATCAACCGGACTCTTGGAAATCATGCTTATCGATAGTAGGCAATAGTAGTGTATTTGAACAAAATCAATTTTTGTGGTTTTTTTGTACATCAACATTGGAGCAGACAGTTATACGTCGCTGGATGCAATTGGGTAGTTCAGACAGAGCTATGCTAAGAGAAGTGCTTTGGAATGGCTATGTAAATTTAACAAACAGATCAGCTAAAAGACAACGAGATACTTATGCTCAATTGATCGCTTTAATGGGAAAACGCGAATTTCCCGATGAAGATCCCAATTACATTATGCACTGTCTTACATTAATAAAATCAAATTTTGTTCTGGGTATCTGTTTACTTCGAACAACATCCGAAGAAGTAGTAAGTAATCGAGAAGACGTTAGCACTGACAGAAAACAATATTTTCATTCCTGGTAAGTTCTATTTTATTTATCCCATTGTAGTGAAAAAAGTTAAAACAAATTTAGAGCCTAGCCTGAACATAGAAGACGAATGTTTAAGACATCCGGCTTTTTGTATGAAAAACAACAACAAATTTGAGTGTTTTTTTTTTTCCACATAAAAACATCGTAAACCATTCGTCTTCTATGAATAGACTGTTAGTTTATAAATTATTTGTCCTTTTAAACAAAAAGTTTCCTTTAGGCAATTTTCGAATTAAAAAAAATTATTTTCGAAATTTCTATTTTGTGGGCATCGAGTTGCAGAAAGGGAACTTTTCCACTAAACATTAGAATTATCAAAAAACAAATGTATGTGTTTCCTTGAAGTCAGTTGTGTACGTATAATGTATGAACATTATATGTATGTAAAGTAAAAATCTTTTTTCACAAATTATTTGGCATGTTTTGTGAACACTAACAAAATATTGAGTTTTTATAGAATTTTGTTTTCGCATAAATACTATTGAAAAATGCAATTTTCCGTCAAAAGAAATAGTGAAAATTTCTTTTGACGGAAATTTTCACTATATATAACATTATGGTATACCTTAAGAACATAATGATAGTATCGTTAGACTCTAAAATTTAGCTGCTGTATTTTTAAAAAATACTTTAGGTTTATTAAGGGTTTGGAAATTTGTTGAATACAGCAGAACTATATGTTGGATAAAAAACAATTAAAATTTTTTTTAGGAATTTTTCTTGAGATTTCGGGAAATAAATACTGTTATAACAAAAAACATAAACATATTTTGAGTTAATAATACAGAAATATGAAACGAATTGTAAACTAAAACATATCTAAAAATTGTATTTTTATCTCTTTTTTCACTGAGTGGCGACCAAAAGTGTCTTGTAATTTTCCTATACGTTAAAATCTTTAAATGCATTTATCTCAGAATCGCTTTTTTTTAGTTACGCCTCTCTTCTCGCAAATGGGCGATATGCATCCGTTTAAATATAATTTGGTAGTATTTTTTCGTTTACAGATTAAATTAAATTCCTCCAAAGACATGCTCGCACTATTATTAGAAAAATCAAACAGAGTACTGGGCTCCTTCACAATAATTCTTTCTAATACAAATTACAAAAAGTTAACTTTTACTCTATAAAACGAAATAAATTTATATATAAGTAATCTAGGTGTGTGACTTTTTAAATAGATATGTAGCAAGAATTAGCTGCTTTCCCATTTCACTGAGACACGATTTTTTTTTCGAGAAATTTACATAGTACTCATCGGATTTATTTTGTCTTTGAACATTTTTTATTGTTTTTTTCCCTCTTGTGTTTGCTTTATTTTTAGTTATAAGTTAGTTTCAAGTTTAGACAACTACCCTTGAATAATGGTAATCCCAGTGAGCCAGAGCGTATTATTTATTTCTTTTATATTTATCATTTGGTTGTTGTAAGTTATGTACTGTATAGATTTATTTTAATTGGGATATTACATTTGAGTACTAAGTTTCCTCTTCCATTAACTCTTTAAAATTTTCATGCTCAATATAAAGGCTCAATGAAATTTAAACTTAAAACTGCTACTATTTGTCTAAATAGGTGTATTTTAAAAGTTAAGGCCCCGATTATCGTTTACAATATCTAAATGTTGTTTTGTATTGGTTTCAATATATAAAAATAAATGTTGTCAACGAAAGTCAATGTATATGGTACAATACATACATAGGTATTGAAAATCATAATTGCATTTTTAAAAATAAAACATCAAATTTATAACTGTTGTGTATTGCATACATGATTTTAGAGTTGTGTTTAATGGATAATTTTACGTTTTTTTTATGTCTCCAAAGTATCTCAATGTGTATGCCTGATGTAATGGACCTATTAACAAAATATTTACTAATCACTGTGTGTCATATTAATGGCAAAGATATTTGTTCCGTACCAAGTTCACTCTTGGATTATAGTTTAGTAACATCGCTGCCAAACGACAATCATTTAAGGTAAAAACAAACAAAAAATTTATTTTTCACGTGTTGCTTGCATCGTGCTAATTAAATTAACATCCTTTTACTTCAAATATAGTTCCTCTGTGTTGGAACTGCTGACATGTATCCAACATTTAGTCTCATGGGTTAAAACAGATTTAATATCTGAACATTTTCTTATGTCAATTTTGGATATATCACAGTGGCGTACATCACATCAAGAACTATCATTGGCTGGCTTAACTGTATTGAATGAATTGCTGTATTTACAAAAGTCTCTACCACACAATTTTAATCTGATGTCTAGTATCAATGTTCTTTTGGATCAACATAATACATCTAAACAGCAGAGTGAAATATATGTCGATAAATTTCGTGAATTATTACGCTTGTATTCTGCCAAATATTGGCATAAAATGCTACAGGAATTTTCAGTATTGGATGCATTTTTAAAATCACTATATAGTTGTACTGTATTACGTAAGTTATGTTACTACATATGTATTATGCATCTAGAAAATTTTTATTAATTTTATTCCATATATTTTAAATATTATTTTATTTTCAGAAAAGGGCTCATATGATTTCACAGAAAAACTGGAAATTTGGACGCCTATCATAAAAGGATTAACATCACATGATAAATTAAATCGATACAATGATATTATAGATAATTTAATGTCTGAAATTATGCGTCGCATACAATTTGCATACAATAAGACTGAACTGGAACTCTTAGATAATGAACTAATGGAGGATAATGTAAATGTATTTTGATTATGATTTTAATAACTACTAACTAATAATTTATGTTTCCCTATTAAGACCCAAACGGAATGGCAACAATATCTAAATCAATGTATTGAGTGTATTGCCTTAATAGCCGAATCACGTCCAAACATAGCATTTGCATATGTATATAGTCATTGGTCAAGATCAAATGTTTATCTACGAACTATAGAAAGTGATATAAGCAGTGGTAAAAGTTGCGAGTTGTCACGCAAGATTAAATCTCAGAATTTTTGTGAAAATTTGAGAGATTTTTCTACAATCTGCCAAGCCGTTGTAAGAATTGCTCCCCTATTTGATACAATTTCCGAAGCTGAAAACTGGGAAGTTAAGTGCCATTTATCAGTAATAGCAGAAAATTTAATAGAAACGTTAAAATTTTTCACTAGTAATAAACTACATACTATCGATGCTGATGCGTCAACATTTCAGACTGATTATGATTACTTGTAAGCTTGAATTTTTTATATACAAATTTTATATATATAAAAAAAATGTGTTTCTGTTTTAGATATGCTCAAGTTCTTATGGCCATACGCACCATATTACCTTTAAGTGAATCGCTTAAATCGGAACAAGTGCTTTTGCAAATATTTGAATCGTTGGGCAGCATTTTTCAATCCAATGCAACTATAGGTTCATCGCCTCTCATTTATATGGCTGCGAGTCAGTTACTGTTATGTATATCATCTGTGATACGTCCAAAATGTTTACTAGAAATACCCACAGTTATAAATCTCATGCACTCCGGACCTCGTCTAACGCATTTACCACGTCAAGTTATTGCAAATATTTATATAAGTCTTATTAGTTACTTAGTTTTACCTTGGAAAAATGTCGCTGAACAACAGCAATTTTATTCACGACGTTGTCTTATCCTTAAGGAGTATGTTGAAAGTTTAGCGCAAAATTTCTTAGAACTAGATTTGAATTCCTTGAATGCGGCTACAGGTGAAGCTAAAGTGTCATCGATTTCATTAAGTTTATTAGTAACCTTTAGTTTAGTAATTGAATTCTTTAAAGACTCTCCAAACACAACAAAAGACATGTTGGCTTTTACTTTCAAGGTATGTAAACAAAAGAAAAGGCTATGAAGAAACACAATTTTATTATAACTTATAAATACTTTTATTTGTTTTATAGCCTATTATAACAAAAGCTTTAATGATTTATAATGCATTTGGTCAAAATAGTAATGCAATTTCCATTACTGTTGCCGAGTTTAGTATAAGTGTTCTGCGTACATTGCAAAGTCAATTAGGTTCACAGTTTATAAAAGAAATGATAACACTTTTTATTACAGTGAACGCTAGGTAAGTGGCCATTAACATCAATATAGAAGCTATGAAAAATATGAATTTTATTCATTATTTAATTTTTAGACAACAACTAACTCTCAGTCGTGTGGTATTAATTGAAAAAATTTTACAAATGTTTCAATTAATTGTTCAACAACCAGGTAATTCATCGCTTGCCATGTTGTCTTCAATACTAGATTTTACATTTGAGCATATAATGCCCCTACTACAAATGGAAAATAATGTTACTGATACTACTGATTTGACAAGTGTAGTTTATTCCCTGTTTGATAGGTAATTTGGAATTTTTTTCTTTGTAGCTTAATCACATAAATTTTCTTGTATTTTCAATGTAGTATTCTTATATGTAAATGGCAGTATTTTTATAAGTCATGTGTTCAACCAAATGGTGTTTTACAACAGCAAAACGATAATAATAGTACAACGTTAAATCCTAGTGATAACTTACATCCGGAACAGTTTACGGCCATTATGAACGCTTATGGACAAATCCTTGTCACCGGTAATGATCCAAATATTGTACGCATCGTTTTAACATCAATGCAAAATGTTCATGAGAAATGGCGTCTTTATCAGAGACCTCTCTTCAAAGAAAATCTATTAGGCTCTTTTCAAAAAGCGTTAATAAATGTTCTTATCTCCGGCGAGGGAGCTTTGCATTTTGATCTCTTAACAAATGCACTGTTTTCCATGGCTCAAGTAGATGCACTACAAATGCGTGAAAGTTTTGCAAGTGCTGGCCTACCTGTAAATATAAAAACTATTGATGATATATGTTTAACAACGGTGAGTTTATTTTATCTTACGTTTAAAACATATTAACATAGGTGCAGTGTTTTACCAATCAATTTAAGCTTACTGCACTTACAAATTAACAAAACAAGCACAAATAAAATCTAACGCAACTTTTTCGAGTGTTCTTTTTTCACACTCTTTTTCGCAATTGTCAAACCTTATATAAAAAGTACAACAAAATTTTATCCATGAATTATCTTGACAGCAGCAAGCTTAAATTGATTGTTAAAAGAATGCAACTATTCATGTGAAACGAAGTGTATATACATATGTATGTACATATTGTATATAAAAACCTTTTTTTGTTTTTGTTTTGTTTTTTAATTTAATTCCTACTTAGGACAGAAAAGAAACATTTTAGTTTGTTCTCTTCGAGCACCTAATTATGTTTAGAGGGTTTTTTTATTTTATTTGAGACCAATACTCAGGGGTAAACCCCTACTAAATGCAGTTCATTGTATTAGAATTATTGGAAATTACAATACATTTATGACTTGTTTTTCTTTTATTACTATTGCACTATTTTGAATTAGCACATTTAATAAAAATAAACTTGCAAATTCACATTTACTTTTTATTTTACGTGATGCCAAATACTTCAAACAATTTCCACAATTTGCTAAGTTGGGGACAACTTGTCGCTGACCCGAGAGATGCTACACTTTTTGTAGAAAAAATACTCCAGTGGACTCAAATTTGTTTCATAACTGCTACAATATTTTGAATAATTGGCGAGCCGTAGAAAAAAGTATTTTTTCTCATTTTTCGAAAAATTGTTTTTTTTGTTGCTGTTGACGTTTCAACTAGCACTAGATTTCTAGTTAGTTGCACGATTAACCGGCTCGAATGGGACCGAGTGTATCATGGATAAAGAAAAAACAAGGTTAACACAGTTCATATTAAATGTATATTTTTATAAAGCACTAAGCAATTCTCAAAAATCACATTTCATTTATAATATGAAAAAAGTACGCTGAAGTAAATAAAATAAAATCCACAAATTCGAATAATGTTTGTATGGAATGAAAAAGAAAATCAAAAATATTTTACGACTTTCTTGAAATTTTAAATTAGCGAACATTATACCGGTTAATAGAAGTCCGAATAATTGAGATTCAACTGTAATAGAAAGAGCTTTTGTAAACAGAGTTACGATATTTCTGAAAGCTTCTGAAAAAATTAAATTAATCTATAATTTTGGTAATTGTTTTGTTCAGTAAATTACAACACCCAAAAATTAAATATACATACTAGTATTAAAAAAAAGAAAAAAGCCATTAAATCAATTGTGTATACTTACGCTTTTTATAAGAAGTTGTTTTAAATTGTTTGAAATTTTCGGCTTGTGCCAATAGTTATGTACATACGTATGTTGGGTACTGTATATCATTTTTGATATTTATTGATTTGGTGTTCATATCAGTGCTGTCAAATTCTGTTACTTTTCATTATACGATAGTATTGAGTATTTTCATTTGGGTACTCAATACTTTTAACGGATTTTATTTTTAAGGGAAAACAAATTCATATAGTAATGTGTCTTTAGACAGAATTTTGTTTTGTCCGTTAAAATTTTAATTTACCATTCAACTTCGAGGAAAAATACAACTCTTCTTAAGGTATTGAGTAACCAAAAATTACTGCAAAACTCGATACTCGGTGCCAATAACTCAATATTTTGCCAGCACTAGTTCATATAACAAATTAGAGGAAAAAGTTTAAAATACATGATTGTTCTTGCAATTTACCACTTGTATATTCTCAATCTCAAACAAGTTTTTTCATATCTTAAATAAAGAGTTTAGTTTTTTTATGGACACATCATTTTGAAAAACATTTAATATATTTTTTTTATTTTTTTTTTTTTTGTATTTTTGGTTGTACTTATACAATCATTTATAAATATAAATTTTAAAAATATCAAATTATAATTTTTTTCTGTTGCTGTTCTTTTTCTTCCTTTTTTTTAGGACATTCCAACATTTTCCCAGAAACTAACAAAATTGCTGCAAGATGCCCATTGCGTAAATTTAACACAAACATAAAATATTTATTTAATTATGTTAAAAAAATATACATACATACAACATACATACATACCAGAGTTGTAAATGAATCATTCTTTTTTGATTTCAATTCATTTGAATTAGCTAAATTTTGAATTAATTCTTTTCAACAAAAAAAAGAATTGAATTAAATTTGAATCAATTCATTTGAATTAAACGAACATGAATTGCAATTCATTTCCAATTCAAATGAATTAGGCAAAATGAGTTGCAATTCATTTGAATTAGGCAAAATGAATTGCAATTCATTTTTTAATTCAAAAGAATTGGTAAAAAGAATCGCAATTCATTTCTAATTCATTTGAATTGAAATGATTTGGAATTAATTCAAATGAATTAGAAAAGTAACTTGTGATTCAAATTTATCAAATCAAAAATGAATTGCATTCAATTGAAGTAAACTTGGTGTTTGGAGTTTGGTCCTTCAAGTACTACTTATGTCGCTTTTGATATACGCTGAATAACAAGACATTCAGTATTTAAAACCTATTAATAATTTATGAAATTTTGTGACGCACGAACATTAAAGGACAAACACTTTAGTAATACTTATGAGAATTATTATAATTATTATATTATTAAGAGAATTATTATAAATAAGTAATAAATACTTGGATTAAAAGTAATAGAAAATGGGTGATTCATTATTAGTAGTGGATATATTTTTATTATAAAGTATAGAATAGAAGTACTTGGAAAAAGGGTGATGCTTTTGCATTGCAGTCTTTTTTTCAGAATCAATTCTATTCAAGTAAATTGGAAATGTATAACAAAATCATTTTTCGAGTTAATTTAAATGAATTGGTAAAATGAATTGCAATTCATATTTTAACTCATTTGAATTAATTCAAAATCAATTCAAATGAATTGGGAATGAATTGCAATTCATTTTTTCTAACTCATTTGTATTAATTCAAAATCAATTCAATTCAAATGAATTGGAAATGAATTGCAATTCTTTTTACCAATTCATTTGAATTGAAAATGAATTGCAATTCATGTTCGCTTAATTCAAATGAATTGATTCAAATTTAATTCAATTCGTTTTTTGGAGAAAAGAATTAATTCAAAATTTTTCCAATTCATTGCATGAATGATTCACGAATTAATTCAAAAATGAATGATTCGTTTACAACTCTGATACATACATATATGAGTATGAAATTATTTGACAAATTCATTACAACTTTATCATAAATTGTATTTCTGCTTTAATATTTTAAAAATATATATGTTATTGATTAGTTTCTGCGATTTTTTTTATGTTACATATAATGAATTAAATTTAAGCTTAAAACCTTTTTGTTAACACGTAGTTTCTATTTGTGAAATGTGAAAAATAAATTAATTTTTGAAAAAGGTCTTAAGCTTAAAATTATTTCGAAATATAAATATATACTCTTTCATCTATTAAATTTTTTTAAAAATAATTTAAGGTGTATTTAGCATCTTTAGAAATATACATACATACATGCTATCATTAATTTTCTAAGACATTAAAATAGGTATACATATTTACGTAGTTTATAAAACATTAAATATATTTTCTATTTCTCTCTTATATATAGTAAATATTATGTATATTTTATTTCAACGTATAACAAAAAATACTGTGTTTCATTTATTTTTTTCTCTTAAGTGATTTATAAAAAAAAATTATTTTATATATATTTTTTTAAATTTAATTTAATTGTTTTCTCCTTGTATATTTTTAAGGTACATTTGTTTAATTTTTATTTATAACAAACCTTTACCGGTTCTTTTAAATTATTTTTATATTAAGGGTATTCACCTCAACATTTTTTTTTAAATTACACTCTTATTGAAGTGAAAATAAAACTCTGTTAAGAAAAAATAGCAATAATATTTTCAAGATATAAAAATCTAAATTAATTAGAAATCGATATAGAATGGAATAAAAGTGTTAAAATATTTTTTTTACATTTTACGCCAGATGATGTAGTAATTGGGGAAATGGTGGTCAGATTGGTGGGACAAAAGTTAAATAATCTGTATGATGATTTGTTATTTGCTTAAATTATTTTTTATTAAATTATTGTTATATTATTTAAAGTATACATGAAATGTCACGATGAAAATAAATGTAGTCTTTCGTACTGACGTTCTTAGTTGAAAATTTTAACTTTTTATTTTGAATTTATATCCGTGGTTTAGGTCTGATAAAAATGCAACTTTTGTTAACAATTTTTTTCATTGTGTTTGTTGTAGAAATAATTCCATTTTCTAACAAACAAAAAAAAACTGAATACCCTTATCATTTTTAAACTATTAAAAATATGTATACGGCTTGTTTTTTTAACCGAAATTGAGATAAATTGAAACCAAATGAAATTTTAATTTGCTATAATTTTAATATGTGACGGGGTTTTGACATGTTTTTAGTCATTCGCTTAATGGCCACTAACATAACTTTTTATTTTATCAAAACTTAAAAACAATTGGCGCAATTAAGTTTTACTTCTGCTTGAAAATATATTTGATTTCATTTACTCTCAATTTTGTTCTACAAAACGTAACCGGTAGTATTTTATTTTATTTCGCAAACAATAAACAAATTTGAGATCAATTAATAAATTAATGTAAGTTATTTTTTTAATTGTTTTCTTAGTAGGAAAAATAGAAAGACTAAAGCAGAGTGTTTTCATTTATATAAATAAAACATATAATAAAGTTTTTTTTTTTATAATAAAAAGTCAAGACTTTATCTTATAATTGTAGAAAATATTTACGTGTTTTATTTCCTTATACTACTTGTGTGAAACTAATAGCTTATTAAGTTTATATATAAGTACAATATCGGTCAAAACATATTAAAAAAATAAAGAAAGTTACAAATTTTTTTAGCAAAAAAGATATTGATTTTAATGATTAATAATATTGCATAATAAAATTAATAAAGCAATAAACTGAAATTAAAAAGCAAGCCACAAAACATATTGGATAAAACTGTTTGAACATGAAAAATTAAATTAAAAACTACTATCAAAAACTTTTTTGTGTGATCAGGACTTAGAGTTTCATTTAGAACTGGTATCAATAAAAACTACATTGAATATGATTTTTATATTTCACAGAACAGATTTGCTATGGCAGTAACTTATTTATGATTTAATTTTGAAAAAGCCATTTTAGACCAATAAAATTAAAATGGGTAGAACGAAGTATTGCACAAGTGCGAAAAATAATATAAATTATTATATATTCAGCCCAATTCCAAATAAAAATTCCCCGGGAGTTTTATCCCTTTCCTATTTTTACTTTATAGTCATAAAATTTAAATTAAAAAACAAATTTTTTATTAAAAAA
The DNA here is from genome assembly GCA_963576795.1 of Metopia argyrocephala. Lineage (NCBI taxonomy): Eukaryota > Metazoa > Arthropoda > Insecta > Diptera > Sarcophagidae > Metopia > Metopia argyrocephala. The sequence goes on from OY756208.1 coordinate 4,049,188, forward strand.
AAATGTATTAAAATAAATGCTTAAGAGACTTGCCAGTAGACTTTTCTCTAAACGGCCATAGAGACATGCTTATCCCCAAAGCAATACATTTCATATATGTATTTATATTGAATATATTTGTCTATATGGCGAAAATTATAAATAAACTCCCTTTAGGAGATTCAATGTTAATTGTCTAAAAGTTACTAGTACAAAAAAAGGTACTAGTGTAAGCGGTTTAGAGATTTTATATAAAAATACTAGTGCTTATGATTACTAGTACTAGTTTTAGTACAAGGGAACCACTTATGGACTTATAGTACTTTTTATAACAAAACAAAAATTCGCCTTCTAGTGATTTTCTAAGCACAAAAGAACTAGTAACAATCTCGTTCTAAAGCACCCAATGGGGTCCATGTGTACTAGTAGTACAAGTCTAGAATCAATTGCACTACTAACTTTCCAAGCACACTCAATGCTAATTTAAGCATTAAGATTGTATGGAAAAGTTTACAGTTGAGACAGGGTTATTAAAATTAAAAAATAATTAAAACAATATAGTTTTATATGACTTGAAAATATTGACGATTTCTATTTCGAACGAAATCGTTGTTCGTTACATACCGGTGTGTTTTGAAAAAGTCCATTAAGCAACAAAATATTAGTATGCTTTTTTTAAACCAATATATTTTGTATTAAATATTTAATTCAATTTAAGTTTTATTAATTGTTTATCATTGTCATATGAAATAAGAATTAATTTTTTAAAATTAGGAATTTGATCTTATGTCACACAAAGGTTTAAGTTTTTTATTACTACGAGTAGAATAGTTACAATTTAAAATTTATCGACCGACGCTGTATATACATAAAGATTTGAAGTACATATCAGTTATTTTTCAACAAGTAATTTGAATCTTAACAGGGATAACGATAACACAATATGTATAAGATAATTTCATTAATTTATTATTTGTCTATATAGTGGAACATTTTCAGTTTTCATTGGGTAGTAATAATATTTTTTAAATTATGTTCTAATGGTGTAATTCAGCTAGTATTTCTTTTATATAAATTACTTTTCTGACGACTTAATATCGAAAAGAGAGTATAAACCACCATGTTGTCAATATTAGTTGTTCAATTTCAATTACTGTTCCTATTATGATTCACAACACAACTGAACCTAATACAAAAATTAATAAAAACAAAAAATAATCATCATCAAATGAATATAGTTATTTGTTATTTTATTTTTTCTTTGCACAGCACTGTCAAACTTTGAATTTCGAAATCCATAATGCGCATACGCGACGCATTTCGGTAGCTCTCATACAAAATGTATGGACATGAAACAATTTTGACAAAAAATTTGTGCCGCACGCTTTAATTCAGGTACGACCCTAAGCCATCGATAATATACCTATAGTTTCCAAGCAGGGTTATCACGTTAAGTGTTTACCTTTCAGATATAAAAATTAAGATCCTAAAGTGTGATTTTTTAAGAACTATAGAAAACTTTTTCAAAAAAAAAACATAAAATTCAGAAAAATTAATGAAGTCTTTATTTGAATCGATAGTACGGTCCATATAATTTAATGTTTGAAGATTATTTCATGCAAATGTTGACCGTGACTGCGCCTCAAATGGTCCATCCGCTTAGTCCAATTCTGGCATACTCTTTCCAGCATTTCGACCGGTATCTCACGAATAAATGCTTCAATGTTGTCTTCCAATGCTTCAATTGAAGCGGGCTTGGCTGTATATACATGAGCTCCCCCCCGGGGATACATTTAAGGGCTGCTGACGAGTGTCCGCGTCAGTAGCCTGTTTTCCCCGGGGTATATTGGGTTCGACCTAGCCCTGAGTGGTCTGGCGCTCAATATAGGCAGAGAACGCCTTTAATGGCGATTATGTGGTGCATGGTCGTTCAATGCCACGCGTACAAGTACGCGTGTGTTCTCACGGACTGACCAGAGATCCCTTAATCTGGTACTACGGGCATCAGGAGCCCCCGGTACAGATAACTCTCAGTCATTCGGGAAGTAATGTCCGGCCTGATGATTAGTGAGGTCCTCCTTCGGGAGGTACACGTAGTGGTTGTAGAAGTACCTAGATAGATACCCCTCAGCAAGGGGGGTATCATCACCCAGACAGTGGTGGTATCAAATTGCCAATTCGATGCTATGGGCCCTCTTTTGAGCGGCGTGTCCTCGTGCATGAACGGATTAGAGGGGACCGGCATCGAGTGGCGGTGGTTGGGTGCATTGAACTCAACTACCGCTACGGCAACGGGCGGCGTATGATATGCCTACGGACGGTGCGCACGTTAAACCCCTAATAGTTGTATATACATGAGCTTTAACATATCCCCACAAAAAAATAGGCCAACTTTCCAAGAGCCCATGCACCAAAAATTCTACGTTGCGGTAGGTCGTTCGGCTTCAATTCTTGCACCAGCTGTATTTTGAAAGGCTTCACACCTAAAAAAAAATTTTCCACGTCGTTGAGTAACAGAGGCCCAATTGCTGCGAACGGCGATGAATCGATAATTGATGGTCACCATAAACACTGACCGATACAGCTGCGATATTTTCTTCATTTCGCACACTGCGTAAGCGTGTTGGTGGTTTAATGTCTAACAATGTAAATTCGGTGCGAAATTTGGTCACAATAGCCCGAATAGCTGCTTCAGTGGGTCGATTAAACTGACCATAAAATGGAAAAAGCACGCGATGAACTTTCTTAACAAGCACGCATTTTGATAATAACATTCAATAATTTGCAAGCGCTGTTCGTTTGTAAGACAATTCATGGTTAAATTATAGACCAAACTGAAGATGTTTGACAGTGAAACAAAACACGAAACGTGCGTCAGCTGTTTAAACCAATGTTGCCAAAAAGATAATAGCTAAAAAAATCACCCTTTAGAATTCTTAGGGGGAAAATCTAGATGGCATATATTTATATTTGGAAGTTTTCAGCAATTGCTTGAGTGTACAATAACTAATGGCGTTTCTCTTCTACCAAATAAAGTTGCCTTTTGTATTTTTTTTGTCTCTCATCTTACCCAAATAGTGCCTTTTTCTAAATTTTCCTTTAAAATATCAATTATAAAAATGAATTAGGAAAAAAGAATGTACAACATTCTGTTTTTATATAATAAAATGCAACACATTTTTGTACAAAAGAAGACACCATAAGACTGCAATATAATATTTTTTAGCTTGTTTTTGGCAGAGCAAACTTCTCTGGGTGCCCACCTAAAAATTACGGAATTGTTTTAGAAAAATAGTCATATTAATATATTTAAATAAAATAACTAAAAGTTCTATATTTTATTACAAATGCAAACATGTTTTTAAATATGAGTAGAATTTGTTTACTAAGATATATTTCTGATTTTTAATTACTTCTAAAATGTAACCACAAACAATATTTGGCTTTTACTGAAATTTAAAAGATTTTGAGTTCATAAGCTTCTGCTCCTGTTCACCAAGTACGACATGTAAAAGTATATTTTTAAGTGTTTATGAGTTGTGTTTTAGATACGAGATTTCATTAAATAAAAATTATTCAAAAAATTATAAACAAAATATTATTGGTTGAATTTGACAACTTTTACTTTATTTAAATTATTATTTGCGAAGCCACGGTAGCAAATGTATAATTTTTGTTACTTTTACTATTTATTTATTTTATATTTATCATTTTGTTGTAAATTAGGTACTGTAAAGAATTATTTTAAATAGGATATAACATTTTAGTTTTCCCTTAACTTTTTAAAACCGTGACGCTTAATGTAAAGGCTCAATAAAATTTAGGGAGTTTTGTTATTCAAAATACATACGTTAAATTAGAGGGGTTCGCAAATTTTTTGTTTGGTTTGAATTAGGAGGAAAAAAAGCAAATTACCTGGCAACAGTATTTCAAAGGTAACTTTTGTATTTCTGTATTTTTTTTTATTAAATTTAAATAATTTTCTGTTTTTTGTTATTTTTTATTTTCTAGTGTTTGAATAATAAAGATTACTAATTTTTTTACCTAATTACTATTTTTATATAATAGTACAAAACACACAAAAATATATTACTCTTTTCTTAAAATATATTCTAATTTCGTCTAAGCGGTTACTCTATATTATTTTTATATGTTACATATACGAGTATATTCATACATACATACATACATACATACATACATACATACATATTTATGTATGTATATACACAACATATATAAAGATTCATTTTTTATATTATAAAATACCAGAAAAGTTTTAAAATTATGTTTTTTATTTTAAGAAAAAGCTTTCAGCATCCCTGTAATAAAACAGTAGTGTTTGTATATTGGGTGCATATATAATATTTTCTAATATTTTTTTTCCATATACAATATTTACTGCCGCATTATTCATAAATAATATTATGGGCTTTATACTGACTATCCAACACGACTTGTGTATGATTTGTCAAATGTTTATGCAGAAGAGTAGCAGGCGATAGTCTAAATAAGCATAATATATAATCAAAATATACGATGATGAGAGAAAATACATATGAAGACTTGACAGCCGTACGACTATCACTGAAATTTATGAAATAAGAAATTTTCATTAGACTTGAAATGTTCAAGAAATGAGTGAGAGCATACGACAACATTCAATAATTCATAAGTATTTTCGCTCATCATCGAATATTTCGAATACATATTTCGTATATTACGACTCTTCTACACAAAAATGTTGCATATCATATGTCTTGTTGAATAGTCGAATGCCACCTTAAACTGCTCTTTAAGGGCTTATTTGACAAGTATTACATTGAAATTTGCCAAATAAAGATATTTTATTTTATGAATATGACACTTATTTTTTATTTAAGCATTGTTTTCTTAACAATTTTTTTTATAAATTTGTTTATATTTTATAACAAAAAAAAAGGAAAATACTTTTTTGATAAAATTTATATATTTTGCAATTTTTGTTATTCAATTTGTGTTAGTCTACATATTTTCATTTGGTTTTTTAGTTTTTTGTTTAATAATTGAAAACACACATTTTTATTGTCGTTCAAGTTAATCTTTTCACTTTGTTATTTATGTTTTTTTTTGTAATTTTTGTATAAAAAAATTATTAATAAAAACAGCTAAAAAAATTATATAAAGAAAAGCAGCAAATAATAGCATTAATGAAAATTAAAAGCTAATAAGTCTTATTATTTTTGTTTTTTTGAGGACATAGGTTATAATAATCGTTTTCTAACTGAATGCTTAATAACATTTTCTTGCTTTTGTGAAGTTATTGCTAGGACTGAATTATTATATTGTTTAAATTAATTTTTAATACATATTTAAATTCTATTTAGATATACATAAATATAGTGAGTTTCCTTTAACATGGTTTCTTGCAGTGCCAATTCGCTCTAACACGGTTCGAAATTTATGAATAAATCTTACACAACACTCTGTTGTTATCTTTTATAACATGGTAAAGCTTCTAAGAAATTCCCTAATATGGCTTTTGTTTTATTCATACATACATATTGTTACGAATGCATACATATTATAGAATTGACGGTTAAATGTGATTTTAAAATTAATGAAAATTTCTGTCATTACGCATTTACATAAGTGTGTAAAAGTGAATAACTTTCCGCAATTTACCCGTGCGTTTTGTGCTAATGCACCAATAAATAAAATGAATATAAATATAGAACAAAGTAATTCAGTAAGAAATTAATTTCTTCATTTCTTGCATGTTAATCAAAACTCGAAACTTAATATTAATTCAGAAATTCGCAAGCAAATGCGCTTACTTATCTATAATAACACTCGTCTGAACTTGCACAATTTTCTTATTTAAAGTAATCCGGTATGTGATGAAAAACGATTTCGATCGAAATACTTCTATCGAAAGGCCATTTTCCAAAGATTACATATACAATATAATTAATAACAACATTCAGTAACAAAAAAATATATATATATAATTCTGTCCGCTTATATGATTATAATCATTTAATTAATAATGCATTTTTAATAATTTAATCAAAAGAACCGCTAAGATTAAAACTATTGATAAAATAAAATAGTCGCCGTGGTCTAGTGGTTAGTGTGTTGGCTTACTAAGACATGAGCCCTGGGTTCGACACCCAGCTCCGACATCTAAAAAAATAGAAATATGAAAAAAATATTTCTTTCGGCGACTCCCCCTCAGCAGTCTTCTGGCAAAAGCTCTGAGAGTAATTAATTGCCATGAACAAGCTTCTCAAGTCTGTCGTTCGGAGTCGACATTAAACTGTAGGTCCCGGTACTCATGGATAAAAAATTAACACACACAACATGAGTGCTGCGAGAAGCTAGGCCGTAATCCTGACTCAGGGTTGTAAAGGCCAGTTATGTATGTATATGTATGTAAAATAAAATATATTCAGGCATTATCTTATTGCTGAATCCATAGAATAGGGAGAGAAGATTGTTACAAGACTCTGTAACATTCATTTAAAAATAGCTCGTGTTTTCTCTTATCATGTAAAATATAATTGGCTATCTATCCAAATTAAATCTCTTTTCGTCACTAAAAAGCACATTAATCTAATCATCATAATTGAATGTCTCATGATATATCTATGCTCTTTTGAGATATTTTCCCTCGGTTTTTTAATTTCACGTTTTGACAACTTGCAATGACTGTTTTTACTTTTAAAATACTTGCCTGGACATTAGTATGAGACTTGAGTTTTGGTGCTCAAAGAGATTAATTTCAATGTCAAATTATTGTTTTGTGTCCCGCCCAATATTGAGGACAGAAATGTATTTGTGAAATAAAATAATTTCTTAACCATTTTTCACTCACGTTTATTAGAAAGTAATATTTTCCTTCTACACAAAACTTAGTCAAAAGGGACGGACGGTAGAAAAGTGTTTGCTATCAATACGAAAATTTAAAAAGATATCGTCTACTAAATACAGAAATTATAGTGGCAGCAAAGCTCCCGTAGAAAAACGTAATAGACATTGTTATGCCTGCATAACGAGTTAAAATCAACAAACTGTAACATATGCATGTACTTTTACTTTTTTTGTGTCTAAAGAACATACCTTAACAAAATTATTATTATTATTATTTAGTTATTTTTTTTTTCTTAAAATTTTATTTAATAACTCCAAAAACTTTTCACACAAATATTTTTTTTTCTTTTTTAATTTTAAATTGATTTTTTTTCATCACTTTCACTAACAACAATAAATAATATTTTCTTATTTGCATTGTTTGAAGTATGTATCATTGAATTGCCACTTAATTAATGTCATGTGTTTTTTATTTAATTAAAAAAAGGAAAAATTACAAAAAAGAAAAAAAATACTAAATGAAATTCAGCATCAAACAAACTAAACATTACATTTAAAAGATTTAAATTTGACTAAATTATTATTAAAATAAAAATAATATATATATATACATATATATTAAAAAATAATTTTATAATTCAATCTTGCACGTAAAATGTATATCGTATTTGTTTGTTGTATTTTTGTTTTTTTTTTTAATAAAAATCTTAAAGTAAATAAAAGAACAAAAAATAAATAAATAAAATTCTAACAATTTAAGAGTTATTCAATTATATTGTATAACTTTGCTATTCGTTTACAAAACTTGTTTTGTTGGCATAGAATCTAAAATTATTTAATAGAAGTAGAAAAAAAGAAAGTATATTAGAAAAAATATAATCTACATTTATGTACATATATATGAAATTAAAGCATTTAAATTTAATTTAAATGCACAATAAACATTAAGTTAAAACTATAAACAGCAAAAGTAATAAAACAACAGTAAAAACAGAAAATATATTTAAAGAATCTACATACTCGTACATATGTATTTAAGTGGCACAGCCACTTGTACAATGTTTCATTGTTTGTTTTGTTTTGTTTTTTTGTTTAGCTTAAAACAAATTAATAAGATATAAAAAATAACTAAGTTTTAGTAAAGATCTCTCTCATGAAATGTTTTTAATCATTTTAACAATAAGTTCTTCATTATTTCCTATATGCATTTAGAAAGTTACAAATTTCGAGATTTCCTTAGAATACCTCTTTAATAGTTTTTTTTCTTTTGTACAAATTTTATACTTAATGAGAATATTATTATTAATATTATTATAGTATATAAAATAGTTTTTCTTTTTTTTTTTAATTACCACATAAATGCCGCATAACAAATATATGCAGTTGTCCAATGTCGAATAGAGATGTTTCGGTACTGTTGTGGGAGCTACAAATGTTACATTTTGTCTTTCCCACCACCGATAACCAACATTTTTTCTCTTTTGTGTGTGTTTATATGTGTGTATTATTCAAACTATAACTATTACTACTAACAACAATCCTAAAATGGAAAGATTGTTTTCAAAGCTTTCGTAATGCTTTGACCCAAAACAAAAATGATTTTTGGCAGTATATTTATTTTTTATTGGTACGATTACCGTTAACTGCCTGTATTAGTCAAAATCCAAAAACAAATTCAACATCATGTTCAATACAATTTTATCTATTTTGTTTCATCTTGATCCATAGGTTCCTCAGACTCATCACAAGAAAGAGTTCTGAAAACGATTAATAGAAATACTATTAGATTTGAATTAAAAAAAAATAAATTAAAATAATAATAATATTTCACTAAATTTACAAAGGTTAAACGTTTTGCAGATACACTACTATATATACTAGAGTTTGCTAAAAACCGAGAGTCAAGCTTCATTTAAACGAGATCTTAACTTTGTACGGAAATTACGAGAAATAGAAAACATTCGTTCGCATTCGTATTAGTTTTTATTATATTGAAAAACAATAATATATTTGTGGTTTTGTTACTAGTTTTTCTATAAATCATACTCTTGTTTCAAAACGTCACTTTTAGACTTGATATCGGTAACAGTTTTTTTTAATAGCATATTCAAATTCTTCTTGCAATGAATTGCCATATTTGTCTTCACTGTCAAAAATCTCTTGGCATTCGGTATTAGGATATAATCGGTTTAATAAGGCTAGCTGTTGTTGACGGATTTAAAATGTACTTTGCGATGGTTTGCTCTCACAATTTTGTATAACGAATCTACTTGTTTCAAACAAGATTCGGCCACGAACTGGGATTAAAAGAGCGAAATCCTATATTTGCTATTCGTGTGATCATGGTATAAAAGAAAGATGTCAGCCTAAAAGCTAGTAATAAACAGGATGATTCTTTTTAAGTCTATTAATTTAGAGTTAAGAAATTTTTGAAACACCTTGCAATTTGTAAAAGATGTTTTATATAAATTTAAATTCGATAATACTAATGAAAAAAAAAATATTAATAAAATAAATGAAAAGTTTAAAGCCGAAAACGGTCGGCTTTTGGTTTCGAATATTTGGTCAAAAAAACTGCGGTTTTGGTTAAAACCGAACAGCAAACTCTAATATTAGGTTATAGTATAGTATAGTATAGTATAGTATAGTATAGTATAGTATAGTATAGTATAGTATAGTATAGTATAGTATAGTATAGTATAGTATAGTATAGTATAGTATAGTATAGTATAGTATAGTATAGTATAGTATAGTATAGTATAGTATAGTATAGTATAGTATAGTATAGTATAGTATAGTATAGTATAGTATAGTATAGTATAGTATAGTATAGTATAGTATAGTATAGTATAGTATAGTATAGTATAGTATAGTATATATATATAAAGAGATGCCAATCACCAACAATTTCTACAAATTCCAGGATTCTGAATTTTTAAAAAATCAGGGGATATTAATTTCGGAATTCCAAAATACCCGGTTTTAGAAAAGCCCGAAATAAATTTTGTTATATTTCAATATTTTTATAATTTTCAAGTGTTTTGAACATAAAAAAAACTGGTGAGAATTTTATTCGATGACATATTAAAAATACATTTGGGGGCTAAAATAATCTGCTGGAGGGATGTTATATACATAGATATACATACGTACTTGTTTAATGATTGCATAGATAGTCCAGCCATAGCGGTTACTGTTTCTGACTCATCATGTTCAATTTTTAAAGCTTCCAATGCAGAAACTCCCACTGTGTGAGCTAAGCGTCTAACACAAGGCCAATGTTGTGACTAAAAGTTAAAAAAAATTTATAAAAAATACTGTCTTCCTCGTGTTTTTAAACTAATTTACTTGAATGGCAATGGTTTTTTGTAAAGTATCTATAGCATTTTGACATGGTCGACGATTTAATTCAATTTCAGTTATTGGTGATAAACGATCACCTAGTAATGCTCTTACACATTCCTGAGCTGAATCACATATGGCTGGGAGATCGTATCCACCCTCAAGTGCTAGTACAACTTTACCATTAGCCAGTTGCATTAGTTCGCGCGTCATAAAACCAAAACATGCTGGCGACACTAAATAACCACCTAATGGTGCGGGATGACCGGACGCTGCGTCAAAACCAGCCGAAACTAAAACAATATCTGGATTAAAAAAACGAGCAATAGGCATCACAATAGTACGGAATGCAGCGATATATTCAGCGTCGCCCAAAGGAGGATTTAAAGCACCAGACCAAGAAACATTAACATTATAGCCTAAACCAGGACCAGATCCACACTAAGGGGTAAGAAAAAGAAATTACATATAAATATTTATTTACCTAAACTATATTCAATTCGTACCTCTGTTGGTCCACCAGTACCAGGGAAAAAATTACCATCATCATGACGATGTATTGATAAATATAAAATATCTGGATTGTTATAAAAAGCCTGTTGTGTGCCATTTCCATGATGAACATCCTAATTGTAGAAAATAATTTACAAAAACAAAGATCAAAAAAGTTTAACACCAAAAAGTCTTAACTGGCTTACCCAATCAACTATAAGAATTCTTTTCATTTCTGACAAACGCTGCCTTAGTAGTTTAGCTGCTATCGCTATGGAATTAAAGAAACAGAAACCCATGGCCAAATTGGCTTCCGCATGATGACCGGGAGGTCGTACCACTGCAAAACCATTTTTTAAATCACCCTTAGCTGTCTTCATGGCCAAGTCAATTACACAGCCTGCTGCCATTCTAGCTGCCACTGCTGTGTGATGTTCGTTCCAAGTGGTGTCCAAGTCTACACCAACACCACCACATGACAGTCGAACGAAACTTGCTGAGGGGGCAACTGATTCTAATTTTTGACGATTAGCAGCCAATTGACATTGTGTCGAGCCGAAGAGTAAGGCATGAGCCTCCGTATGTACGGTTTGTATTTCTTCTATTGTAGCTTTAGGAGATCTTAAGCGGTGACAACGCTTTGCTAGATCTGTTTCATTTAAACGTGCCCAAACACTTTGTAATCGCCCACTATGTTCGGGGTGAATGCCATTATTGCCACATATGCAAACATGTTTTAACATTAAATTATCATAAGCTAAACCTGTAGTTATTTTATGCGATGATAACATATTATTATTGGGTGCTGGAGGTGTTGCTTGTTCTGTGGTTAGTTGAGAATGTTTGGTAGATAAATCTATTAGATGCTGCCTTCCGTGTCCATGAAGGGCTAAATTAACTGGTGGTATATGATCTGCTGACGACGATGTTACAATGGGACTAGCATGTGGTATATGGGTAGATGACTGACCAGTATCTGGTATTTGACTTAAACCATGTGGACCTAAATGAACAAGAGGCGATGATAACGTTCTAGATAGTGGTTTTATAAGACCACGAGCAACGGCATCATCCATTTGTAGAGATTGCATATAGAGTAATTCTCGTTGCTGCTGTAAATACTCTTTGCTGCGAATTAATTTATTCGGTTTATTAGGTATACAAGCAGGTGGAGGCCCACCTGGGTACGGGACAGTTGGTGATATAACCGTTGCTGCATTCGGCAGATTTTGTGATGTACTCGTTATAACTGTACTAGTTAACACTGTTTTTGGGGGTTTCTTTTTATCGGTGAGATCCATTACTTCGGCGGCATCGTCTTCTTCCGTCAACTGATGAGTATCACGTACAGCTCCACTGCGTGTGAGTACCGTTTGTCGTATTTTTTGTGTAAGTAATAAGTGTTGTTCGTACGCTTGTCGTTCCGCCTATAAATGATAAAATAGAAAGAAATTTTGAGTATTAAATTTCAGCGAAAATTGCCTTGACTCACATCACTATTTTCATAATGGGTTGGAGTTATATTTATTTGTCCACTACCAGTCAGCATAGGATGACCTAAGGGTAAGGGTGCCGATTGTGTTCTGCCCAAAGGACGATGGCCTTGTTTATTTAGATGAGCTTGGGCAACCTGTGCATCCGTAATTGGTTGTCCATAAATTGTGGAGGACGTTTGTGGAGAATGTGCTACAGCGTGTATACCACCAGTAGAGGCTACATGCATCAAAGCAGTGGCTCCTGTAGAAGCAGCATGCGCCTGAGGTGGAGCCACATCTCCAACTAACGAAGCCTGAGAAGATGAGGTTGATGTAACTGATGCCGAACGCCCCACAGGTGACTGAGGAGGTGCTGCTCCCGCTATAGCAGAATTTGCAGTTGGTGGTATTAAAGGACTAGGTGGCGGTACAACTTGTCTACCAAAAGGTACTGCCATAGGATTATAATACGTTGGTTGATTTATTGACGCCGCTACTGTAGGTATACCGCCACCACCTCCACTGGTTGCCACATGTTGTCTCAAGGCAGCCAGCATGGCATAATTAGCTGCAGCAGAGTTATTAGCATTGGGTAAATGTGGACGTCCTAATGATATATTTGGCATGGATGGTGAACTAAATAATGACAAGTCGTTGATACTACTTCGCTGGCCCGGTTGATACTGACTACCGTCTTCATTTTCCTCTTGTATAGGAGCGCTAGTAGGTGAGCCACGATTTGGACCTACAACACCAACTCCGGCAGCTGTAAGACTAGACGGTGGAGAATTTGGACCTGAATCAGGAGTACTGCTACAATCTGTTGAAAAAGAAAAAGTAATATGAAATAAATAATAACACCGATATAAGGAGAGAGAGAGAGAGAGAAAAGAGAATAGCATAAAAAAATTTATAGAAACTGAAAATTTTTTTAATTCTTGTTATTTTTTTTTTCATTATTATATTTGTTTTATTACCAAAGGTTTGTTCTGAAAATCAGTTTTTGTGAAAGTGATTTCGAAGCGTAACAAAATTGTAAATTTTAAATTAATTGCTTAATAAGTATTTACGTGATTTAATTTTAAACTTCAAAAGACATTAGAAGAAAAAAAAAGTAATAATTTCAAATCTAAAAGCAAAGTGATATTAAAACAAGAAATTCTATTACTTTCTTGTAATTTCGAAAATTTAAGATCACACAAAAAGTGATTATTTACACACTGGAAGTATGTATACCGTAAAATTAAATGTGCGATTTGAAATAACATGATTTTCAAGACACACCTGATAATGACCATTTGAATTTTATGTAACGATATTTTATTCTTACATATGTAGATATACATTTCTTTTAGAAATGATCTCCATGTATGTACATGTATTTAATTAAGCAATTTATTATAGTTAGTAATAGAGTTAATACAAACAATTAAAACAAAATATATATAAAAAAAATTAAACAACATTCAATCAAAATTACAATAACACAACAACAATAAGAAATTTTTTTAAACAAAAAAAAAACTGAAAAAAAAATCTTTTAAAGTCAAACCTTGAGTTTTAAGAAATATGTATGTACGTAATATTTATAAGAAATAAATGAAGACAAATAAAAGGAGTATATACGTAAATAAATTTATATGTATATAAAATTGTATTAACTCTCTACTTTTTTAATCCCAGAGCAATTATTTGTATGTACATACATACATACATATGTACATATGTATGTAGTATATATATTTTCTTTTATCATTTTATTTTATTTCATATGACGTATACGTACTTGTTAAAGTTGAATTTTGTTTATGTTGTCTTCTCTGGGCAGCTTGTAATAGGCGTTCATGTCTTCTGAGACTTGTCGATCCACTGATACGTGCTTTGCGTTCAATGACACTTAGCTTTAAGCGCATCTTTAGTAAATTTGGTTCGGATGCTGTGTGTAGTATATAAATTAAGAGTAATAGATTGTTTTTCTTTTTGTTTGTTTGTTGCATTTTAATTGGTAAAATTACTAAAAACATTTAGATTATTCTTAAAAAATACATTTTGTTTTAAATCATTTTATTTTGGGGGAATACATATTTATGTTTAATTTTAATGTAACAACTTATAGATATTTAAGTACATATCGATCCATCAACACGCAAACAGCCTAAGTGTTATTATGATTTCTCATTTCAGCAATACCTGTAAAAATTCTGTAAGCCGTAAACGAGTGAAATTGAAAACAAATGAAATATCAAATTGCTATAATTTTAAAACACTCGTTTAATTGCTTTATTTAAAATAATTTGCGAAAAACACTCGTTTTTAATATTACCAGTTTTGATTAATTAAATATTGAAGTAATATTTCTTACTAGCTTTACCTCCCCGGCGTGGCTCAGGATTCTATACGAGGTATGATAAAAAAAATAACCGTTATTTTCCATATTTTCAAAAAGTATTCATTTATTCATCAATAACTATCTCAGATATAATACACTGCCAGCGTTTTTTCAAATCCTCGAAACACTTCTAAAACGCGCTTTTTGGTATCGCCAACGCTTTCCCTTTATCGGTGTCTTCAGTTTTGGGAAGAGGAAAATTGAGCGGGGGCCAAGTCCGGTGAATACGGTCGTTGAGGCATGATAACGGTTTTGTTTTTGGCCAAAAAATCACGCACAAGCATTTCTGTATGAGCTGGTGCGATATCACGGTGCAAAATCCATGATTGGTTTTCTCCACAGTTCTATGCGTTTCTGACGAATTGCTTCGCGCAAACGGCGCATAACTTCAAGGTAGTATTCCTTATTGATTATTCAAATGTCCTTGCCCATTTAATTTCAGTTTATGCACAAAACTTCATACAGTTTCTTTGATCCATTTTTTCGAATGGTAAAAAATGGAAGAGCACAACAAAACACGACTAACCTTTCTATCTGACAATCCAAAATGGCTGATATATTACCAACATACATACATATATAACAGACATGTGTACCAAAATAACATACGTAAAATCGAACATACGTAACTCACGAAATTTAAAAATTACGGTTATTTTTTTTTATCGTACCTCGCACAAGCCTCTCAAACAAACAGTGCTCTGATATTTGTTTTTATATAATAAATTTAACTTTATTTATTGAAACACTTATAATGCAGACCAAATTTGAAAAAATTAGCTTTAACCGTCTCAAGATATACAAAAATTAGTATGTATTTACATTATATTGGAGGTAACACGCTCACTTATACAATTCCACCTACTTTCTGATAGATGATTTGTCTTGAATTTCAAGTCATGTGGACTGAATTCAGTAACTTTAGCGTTAAAAGTTTTTAAGATATGCAATAATCAATGTTTACTTTGTATTGAAGGTAACATGCCCACTTTCTATGAAGTCATTCAGTCATTACTTTAGCTTTAAATTTTCTCTAGATATACAAATATCAGTATTTAGTTTGTATGGAGGATCCGACGCCTAGGTCCAATTTTGAAAAAAAGACATATCACCCTATTGCACTTTTGATAGTTAAATCTTTCTATGTTCCAAATTTCAACACAATCGGTTAAGTGGTTTAGACATGATTGACTGAAAAATAGGTTTATAATGTATACATATATGTATAATAATCAACATACATACATACATATAATATGTATATACATATGACTTTCAGAATTTACTGCAGGGCATAGAATAGAATCGCAAGAATCGCAATAAATGATTTATAACAAATCTAATTTTTTTGTTGTTTATAAAATTGTTGTATAGTTAATTCCGATGCAAACCTTGTTCACACTTTATAGTATTAAAAATGGGTACAAAGCTTTAAAAGGGTATAACTCGAGAACGGTAAAAGAAAATAATTTTTTTTCTGCTAACTTATTTAAAACTTAATAATCTTTTAAACTGCATCATTAGTTGTTTTAATCTTTATACAAATTTTAAAAGTTATAAAGTATTGTTTTCGATATTTGTTGGAAATTTAGGAAAAACTGTTATATAATGTAGCAAAATGTACAAAATCATTGCCGAAACTTATTATTTATGCCCATAAAATTAAAGCTCGGAATAGTTTCTTTAACAATATTGACTCAGAAGCCGAGAAAATATCGATATGTTACCAATTCATAACCAAAATTAAAATAGAACCCAAAAAGCTCGATTTTGATTCAAAATCAATTTGTGCGACCTCTAAACCACTTCCGAAAAATCTGAAAAATTCTCAAAAATATTTTACCTTATGAGTATCCAAATTAAAAATGATCTTCCGACGTATTCCAATATTTAATTTTTTGGGATAGCCTAATATACATATGTATATGGATTATATTTTCTTTTTGTTTTTAATAATTTTTAAAAGAAATTTCTAACAAAACGAAATTTGTCTATAAAATATATCCAAAAATATAGTGGTTATGCTTTTTTCGCCAAATATTTGCCTACTGTCAACGCAGCTTAAGAAATTTATTTTATTTAAACATCTCTGATTATTTTTACATTTTAAAATAACTCACTATCACTCATACGTAGTGATTTTTTTCAATTGCGAAAAAATCACTTCTAAAAAAAAAATCAAAATATGGACAAAGAATTAAATATTTTCGTTATGAGCCACTATAACGTGAGCTTTTTAACTTTTTTCTCTCTATACTATTTTGGAATAAATTATTTTTAATTTTTTTTGTTTAATTCTTTTATTATGTATTATAATATAAAATTCATAGGAAATTTGTGTAGGTATTTTTTCTTTTTTTGTTTGTATCACAATTTAAGCAATAAATAAATAGTTTTTTATCACAACACATTTCTTTGCTAAAAAAATGTTTTTTAAGAAACTAATTTACATGGATATTAGTTTTAATCATTTCACAGTTTAGCACTTTTAGTGTTAATGGGCGCATATAAACATCATAAATTACAAAATTTTCTTAAAAATATTGAGTTGTACATGCATTCATACATTCAAAAAATTTCAATTGATTTATAGGCATCAGGTATCAGCTTTCAACACTATATATTTATATATATATATATATATAATTTTGCGATAATTGCAAAACAGACTTACCAGTTTTCCTTAAAGGGAAGTCTGATTCATACTTTAGAAATGATGAGGGTGGAGGCTGGGGTATTTTGTATGGATGAGAGCTTTGAACAGCACCAGTTGGCAATGATTCGCCTGATGAACTTTTAACAACGCTTCTAAGAAAGGTTTATTAATTACAATTATAAATACTAAAGTTGATATTCAAATACAAACCTATTTCGATAAGGTGAGTTTGTTTGCATGCCATTTGGGGATGAGGCTGCCTGTTTGCGATTCAATATAAAACACTAAAAATATAATGTTATATAAAGAATATGTATATGGTATTGTTTTTTTATAACTCATATGATGGTAGTCTTACATTTAATATTTGTTTTACTTCTGGACTAGCATTTGCACTATTCTCTTTTCTTTTAACTACGGCGGCTTCCCGTTCTCGTCTTTCCCTTTGCTGTTGTTGTTCTTGCTCTGCAGCTGCTGCTGAAGCAGCAATTCTTTGTTCTTGTAATTCCTGATAAGCGCCATGTGTATACTGGATTTTGCAAAAGGAACATTAAAGTAAAACAAAATGCATAAAAATTTATAATTATGAAAAATTTAATATAATTTAAATTCTTAAAAATATAAAACAAATACAATGCGGTACAAAAATATTAGCCCAACAAAATGCAGCGGTTGTAGTAGCTTTATCAAGGTAAAAGTACATAGCATGCGTTGATTCGTCAACAAAAATCGTGCGTTAAAAAATTTTAGCGCATGAAAAAGGGCACATTACACAACCCGCGACAAAAACGCATTTAACGTCAGTTGTTTTACTATTAGCAATTATGAGTTTATAATTTAATAGGACAGCGACTTTCATGCACAAACGAAAAATATGCACTCAAAAAGAAATTTTTTTCTAACAATTTATTATCTTATTATACTTAGTATATATTTTTTGAATTCTAAATTGGGAAATTTATTAGATCTATGTGTATTATATTTATGAGTTTTTATTTTATTATATTACTATTGATTATTATCTAAAGGACAGCGACTTTCATGAAAGTCCATATTTGTAATCAGTAGAATAAAAATGGTTTTGACCAGTTAAGTTCTTCTCAAAAAAATAAAACAAACGTCTGTTTGTTCTGATAGTCAATAAAGAACTTATTTTTTTATTAAAAATAAAAAATTATAAAACAATTTAAAACTAAAGGGTAATATGATTAAATATAAACGAAAACATAAAAATATGTATGTATGTATATACAATAATACACTATCATTTTGTTATTAATAATTATATACGAGTATCTTAAGTACATACATGTGATAATAAAATAGATTAAGCAAAAGGAGTCTTCTCTAGTTATGCGAATATAACAGACCAAATACTTTTCCGAATTGAAGAATTTGTTTTTGCATATTTTGCCATAAGTGAACGTTTTTGTAAATTTTGCTTTTAAGTGTATATTTTCGGGCATATTTTGTGATTTTTATTACGTATTTTTCAATTTATTGTATATTTTAAAAAATTTTTAAATTTAGTATTTGATTCAAGAATTTATTCTTAATACTTAAAAAAAAAAATATTTGCCAACTATGTTGTTTATACAACACTGCTAATACATTTGATTTGAAATCAAATGAAGCAAATGAAGTTAAAAAGGACTACAAATTCCTAAAATGAATTGGCTTCTTTATGAAATATGAAAAAATATTTCTTTCGGCGACTACCTCTTAGCAGACTTCTGGCAAAAGCTCTAAGAGTAATCTGATTGCCATGAACAAGCTTCTCAAGTCTGTCGTTCGGAGTTGACATTAAACTGTAGGTCCCGGTACTCATGGATAAAATTTCACACACAACAACATGGGTGCTGCGAGAAGCTAGGCCGTAATCCTGAAACATGGTTGTAAAGGCCAATTATGTACATATGTATGTATGTATATATTGAGTGCATATTTTTCATTTTATAGTTCACATTTTATGCGCATATTTTCGATTATTTTCTGCATGAAGGTCGCTGCCCTGCCAATAATATTGTTTTTCCCAAAAATAATCGTAGTCATCATTTTAGAGCACAAAAGTTTTGGCATGCAATTCGATTTATGATCATATTTTAGCAATCTGGCTACGATACTTTTTTTAGGCCCATTATTACAACTTGCCGTTAGATAAAGGTAGGATTTTATCAGACAGATAACTTGCTCTTTGTTATTACAAGTAAACTTTAACCTAAAGGTAAGGCAGTCTTCCTAAAAAATTTATCGATTACTTTAGGTTAAAGTTTACTTGTAGCAACAAAAAGCAGCTTATCTGCCTGATAAAATCCCATCTTTAACTAACGACAAGTTGTAATAATGGGCCTTAAAGTGTGATATTTTGTTTAAGAATATTAAAAAATTCAATATGACTACAAATAAAACCACAGAATGTTAGAAGAAAATAATACTAAATCTGCATACTCAAGGAATCTTGTACGATGAGATAGGTGAAATAATGGATCGAAGTCGTTTTAAAATACACAGTGTTGTTAATCGTTTTTAATAACAGTCAAGCTTAAACAGTGCTAAACGAAGAGGCCATTTTGAGGGCTTTGGCTGACCACGAAAACAAGCAAGTACGAGTAGTGAGGAAAAATTTTAACAAACTATCTTCCGAAATTGCCAATAAAGTACAAGAGGAATTTGATAAAAATACTTATGCCATGGCCGTTGAAACAGTGCTGTACTAGTGCAAATATATTATAGTTGCCTCTTGTCTTATTAATTAATCAAAGGAAGCGATTGGACTATACATATATACATATATACTATTAGTTTTGGTTTAGAAATACTAAGCTCGTATGAGATTAAAGTCTATAACGTGCAGAGCAAGCTCAATAAGGTATATCAAAGTAAAAATCTCCCTTCTACAATTCAATATGGTGGAGGTAGTGCAATGGTGTGGGGCTACATGTCGTCTTTGGATGTCTTTGAATTGTTTTTTTTAGCAGGCAATGTTGTTTATTTGAATTTACTCAAAGAGAATAAAAAAAATTTTTTTTTTCAAAAATTTACATTTGCCAACATCATTCTCTTCAGGAGGCGGTAAAAATACAACAGATACTTACTGTAATTATTAATATATAACTTTTTATTAAATGCTGTACAATTGCTTTTAATAACGTTATTTTTAATAATATTGTAAACATTCTTTGTGAGGAGCGGAATATTTCTAAAATGCATTGGATTTACTGAAAAAAAGTAAGTTTTGAAAAAATGCGAGTTAGGGCCTTTCTACCTGAGACCAACGATATTTTGACTTGTAGGAAAAAAACGAAAATTTTCTAGCAGCAATGATTCTAAGAGACAAAATACCGAAAGTGTGGTAGGTTTTTGTGTTTTGAAGTACTAAATATGTATTCATTTCCGTTTCCGAACAGAATGCAAAAATGTAACATGGCTGAATAAATATATATGTGTTAGATGAGGGGATTCACAAGATGTGCTATTTTACCATATTAGTAAAAATTTGTTTTTTTTTCTTAAAAAATTATTCTTACTAATAAAAAATGTACAACTCTATGACAATAAAACATAATAGCAAACCTGGTAAACATTTAAAATTGGCTATATTTTATTTGTTTTAGTTAAATTAAAAAGCATAACAATGATATCCATAATACTCGTACATAAAATATATAAGTATGTACATACATATGTATGCATATTTAAAAAATTACATTAAAAACAAAGCATAATGGGTATGAGTAATCTGCATGCAAAATGATTTAAAGGAACTTACATGAAATTTATGTTCCAATTGTAATTTATGTTGTAATTCCAATTGTTTTGATTTTTCTTGAAATGTGTGAAGCAACATTTGTTTTTGCAATTCTTGTGACTTTTTCAACTGGAAAAAACAAACAGAAATAGAGAATATGAGAGCGATAAATAGTTAAGGGAAAAATGAGTATAAAAAAAATTACACGTTCTAAATTATTGTGAATATCATAATTTATCTTCGTGTTAGTAATTCGAAAAAAAAAAAGAAATATATGTACATATATACTATATGCATATATTACAAAACACAAAATTTGATAGTTGCTGAATCAATTTAGTTACATAATACTTATAACAGTAATATAAAATGCCACTCTTGGCCGTCATCATCATACATACACATACCCAGATGATAAAGGTTTATCTGTGATGGTAAGTCATTAGATTAAATTGTGTATAACAATGGACCAAGGATATAGTCTTGTTTGTGGCATAGATGTTAGATTTATTTTGGCTACATAATATTGCATAAACATACATACATACATACATACATAATTGCCCATCACAATCCTGTTTCAGAGTTACGGCCTAGCTTCTCACAGCACCCAATTTTTATCAATGAGTACCGGGGCCTACAGTTTAATGTCGACTCCGACTGGACTGACTTCAGAAGTTGTTCGTGGTAATCAGTTACTCTCAGAGCTTTTGTCAGAAGACTGCTAAGAGGTGGTGGCAAAAAGAAATATTTTTTCATATTTTTTTTTTTTTTTTGAAAACTTTATTTGGCTTTTAGGAATATATTTAAAATACATTTATTTTAAGTAATAATTTAGAAATCAAGAAAATTACATGTTTCTTGAACCACTTTCATTTTATTAAGCCTTAGCTAGTATATTTGTATATAGTATGTATAATAAGTACATATGTACATACATACTTTATATGTACTTATATCGTTATATGATTTCAAAATTTTTCAGTTTTGCCATAAAAAAAAATTACGACTTTATGATTTGCTTCGTAAAAGCATTACTTATTGTAATTCATATGACAAAATATTTTTTTGTTATATATACAGATTACATACATATCTATATATGTATGTATGTATATTTTAACAGAAATTTTAGCTTAGAGGTGGCCATTTAATGGCTAAAACAGCGCTAGGTGGCAGAAGTGGTAGAATATGCTGATTTTATATTTCGTTATTTGTTTTAATTTTTCTCTTTGCTCTTTATTTTGTAGATTTTATTTTGATAGCTTTAATAAAAAATAAAAAAAAATAAAATAAAAAAAAAAACGTACACAAACATAACATTATAAAAGAAAAAAGCATTAATTAAATAGTAATATAAGAGTATGATTTATTCATTTTTTAGCTGGTAAAATCCATCTTTTTATGCATTATGTATATCTTTAAACCATTATTATGTAAATGCTTGATTTTTATAGAAATTTTGTTTAAAAATTTCGATTGTAGATTTTTATTTGGTTTTATAGAAAAAGAAGAAAATGTAATGCTGATTTTAGCAAATTTTTATTATATATAAATGTTCGAGTACGAAAACCGAAAATATATACGAAACCGTAGCCACTAAGCCTCAAAGTTTCATTACTACCATTTTTTTAGTTACAGATTAATTAATTTTTTTTTAACTTCATGGAATTATTTTTTGGATGAGGAAGTAGTGACTACGGGACATTTGCTTCTGGATTGTCAGGCACTTTCGGGTTTTAGATGGAGAATCTTGTGACCGCAATTTATGGATACCAGTTCGCTACTAGATGTTCCAGTGGACTATACGGGTCGTATCGTTATCAAAGTTGTCTTGGAATTTAGAAGTATATGGTACTGCCATTGGGATGCATCACAATCAATGAGCTTTTGTTGGATTTCTTGTTTAGACACATAGTTTTATCAAAGAATTCCATTTTAACATTTCTTACGTTAGTGATATCAAAAAATAGAGCAAATAGAGCTTTATTGAGATATTATTTATATTAAATTTTTAATTCATTTAAGGTAAAAAGGGGTAGCGACGCAAGCCTGGGTCGACATAAATGCTTTTTAATTTTTTAACTATTCTTATTCTCTTCTCTAAGATCTATCACTCGGCCACATTTCAAAAATAAAATATTATTAAAAAAGCTATACGAATGTATGTAGTCGCCGTGGTCTAGTGGTTAGTGTGTTGGCGTAGCGCCGGGATTTTTTTTTTACGCACAGATTGAAGATACATAAACCGAAATCGATTTTTTTTTCTGTAAACATAAACAAAGTTGTTTTTTAAAGATATATATAAACAGGCTGTTAATATCTCAAAACACGAAATTTCGACTTAAGCCATTATTATTTATTGTCTTAGATACATATGTATATTTGCGTTACAGAATCTATTATTTCTCCCAAATACAAATTGTTGGTCTGTTGCACTATATTGATTATATAATTATAATCTGATTTATTAAAATTCTACTTAAGATATTTTGAATAATTTTTTTAAGTATGTTAACAAATAATAATACGAACCATTTTTTATAGGGTATATTGTATAAAACGTATTTGATAAATATGTAGTATAAGTAAGATGCTTTGTATTCTTTTCTCTTTGCAAGTTACTAGTATTAAATAAATATGTATTTCTAAAGAAAAAGTAATTACAATAGATAATCTTTCGAAATACAAAATAATCGAATAATAATTAAAAGAGATTTCTATGGTAAGAACAACTTTTAATTAAAGACGTCCTCAACCAAAAAAATTAAGTAAAAAGGGAAAAAAAATACACATACGGTGTTACAGTGAATATGTATGTATTTTTAAAATAAGTGTAGTGGTGTAGGTTGTCACCATTGACGATTTTGCCATTTTTGACGATTTTGTTCTCATATTGACTTTTTTTAGTCCGTATTTTGACGATTTTTATAAATTTTTTTAATACTCCAAAAGAATGCTAAAATTAAAACAAACATTTTCAACTATTGACCGAAAACTACAACATTTGTCTTTTAAACTTCTATTATTTCAAAATAATGTAATATTTTTTTTAAGAATGCAATACAACCTAAATGTGTCTAGGCATCCAAAATAGCTTACAAAGACCAATTGTACCCTAAAAATTTTATTTGCCACTATTTAGATTGCATTCATATGTTCACAAAAGTTGTTTAGATTTACAATGGCTACAATATTGTCATATATTGTTAGTGAAAAATTACGACTCCCTGAACAACTGCTGACTAAAGAAAACATTTTTTCGTACATTTTGGCAAAAAAAAAATGCAAGAAAAAATTATTTTTTGCACAAGAGATATTGTAAAATTTATTCAGTAATCTTCGTTTAAAAACGAAAATTATCGGTATTTTAATTTACAAATATCAAACCCTTGAATATATAATATATAACGAATTATAAAGGACAATTCGTAACAATATAATAAAATTAAATGAAATGAGTTGCTTCTGTTTTTAAACTTAGATTCTTTTGTTGAAATTTTATAGACCATATGGTTCTTATTTAGTACATAAAATTTTTAGCATAACCTAAATTTCTTTTATTATATGTATATAAAATATGTATATATTTTTGCTAAACATAATAAAATACCCGTAAATTAATTTAGTTCATTGATTTACATAATATGATGTTTTCACTTTTGCTCGCCACTCTGTGTATTACTCGTAGTTTTAAAACTGAAACATAAAAAGTTAAAATCAAAGATGGCCCGTAATATTAATATAAAAAAAAACTAAATAATTAAAAATATCTTTTTTGTGACTTTTTAAATTTGGCAAACCTTATTTATTATTTAATGTATAATATTTCCCCGGAAAACTTGAATGATTCAACAATATTATACACCTATGTATGTACCTATGTACATACACACATAAATTTATAAATCAAATAAAAATAAAGTATGTTTTTATGTTACGCACAAAATATTATTACCCTATAGCGAGTAACACCCTCTCATGCCTAAGATTCATTAACAGTCTTATTAATGCGCGGAACATATGTAGTTTTTTAAAGACTTGATTATATGTATGTTATTTATAAAATATAATTACAATATATATTATACATATTTAAAAATAAAAAAACACGTGATTACTATGAATTTATAAGTACTCGTAATTCGATACAAGGGCTAGGTCCAGAATGTTTCTATGCTTATATTTTATTGCAAATAAAGTAAACTTTGGTTTTGATTTTTAGTACATATATGATTTAATTTAATTTTAATACACTTGTAGGCTAATTGTATTATTACTATTAAATAAACAAATATGTATGTATTTGTTAATGTGGTATTCAAAATTATGAAATTTTTGAAATTTATGGGTCGATTATGGATGGCCACCACAAATAGTGCTTTGGTTATATGTACAACTAGGAGGTCTTGCCGATTCTAACCTATGGGTGCTTAGTGTGATGGGTGGCCCTTCGTAAGGGCTATATTGTCACTGGAAGGAGTGCAGAGGACTAAGTGTACAGGTATCACTGGGGCATGCAGGACTTGCCCCAATGCTGTTCTAAACGTCATTCTGTACTTACTGCCTGTCGATCTGTATGTTATATGCGATCAGGTTGAGGGGAATCTTGGGGATTCATCGTCAGTCCCTGTCCAGACTTATAGCGGTGTATACAGGTCACTGACTGATCGATACACACGCAGAGAGGTTGAGTCTGCCCTTTAATTCGCACTGCAGAAGTTGCGGGAATACTTCTGAGAGTGAGACTGTAGTTCATTTCCTTTGTGATTGCCCAGGTCTGGCAACCAAATGATTGAAGTTTTTAGAGGTGCCTTTTTTCGATAACTTGGCGCAATGTGCGAACCAAGACACCCCCTCCCACCTTTGTTTTACTTTACACTTTATAGGCAGATCTGGTTGGCTGTAGCTCTTTTCCTATTTTCAGTTTGGTCCTGCAATGGTTTCAAAATGGCACCTTGTGTTAATTGTAGTTGATCACGTTTCCGATTAAGTGGCCAATTGACCTACTTACCATGGATGGCAACCGAACTTCAGCGTTGACATTTCCCAATGTGGTATTGCAGATAGCAACTGTCAACTGAAAGCTGCAACTTAGTTGCTAAATAGTAAATATTTTGGCAACTACATATTTGTGGTCGCTGTGTAGGTTAACACATAAAACGTCGAAAACTAAAGAGTGAGTATATTTTTTAATTTCATTTACGAAATTATACCATAGACAACATGGATTAAACCATTCCCAAATTAATATTGTTGCCGTGGGATTTCTGAAAATTGCCTTCTGCACAAAACCTTAGTCAAGAAATTTTCCTTTAAATTCTTTTGAGTAGTTTAGTCACTTCTTTTGATTGATTAAAAAAAACTCGTGTACTAAAGTCTGACTCACATATATCAGCGTACGAGTTGCTTTGATTATGCAGATGTTGTACTATTATTTTCCTGAAATATTGTATTTTCATCATTTTGTTTTGTACTCGTTTTGTATTCAGAAATTCATTTTTTAATTTTTAAACACATAAAATGTGTTTGTTTAACCCATTAACGCCCAAATGAAAACCAAGAACAATTTTTAAAATCCAATATTTATTACTAGATTTAAACAACATTTTTTACAGTACAGTAAAAGAAAAAAACAAACAAAAAATATTCTGAGTTGTATTTTTTCAGATGTACTAAGCTTAGTACAGCAGCACTTAATATGCTATATCTCAAAAAATTCTATACGAACTAAACCGTTTTATATTGCTTTTATTAGAATGTGATGTTATCAAGTAAATAAACTGATATTTAATTTTCTTCAAAGTTAACTGATGTAAAATAAACTACATAACCATTCACAATCTCACAAGAAATAAATCACTAGCCAAAATGGAGATTCCCATAATTGATATTTTTCAACTAAGATATGATAAGTTGATTTACAACAGCTACGTGGATATTGCATGTACTCTTATTGACTGACAAAAAGCGTTTCCCGAGTAAAAAAACTGCATTTTATAATTTTTACTTGAACTTTAAGTTGTGTACTATATATAGTACAGCGGGCGGAAATGGGTTAATGCATCGTTACCAGATTGCTAATAGTTTAATCATAAACCGTACTGCTGCATGAGTGTGCCAAAAATTTTGTGCTATAAAATTATGGGCCCTATTATTGTTCACAACACCCAAATGTTGTATTGACTTTAACATATAAATAAATATAAATAGTAGTCGCCGTGGTCTAGTGGTTAGTGTGTTGGCTTACTAAGACATGGGTCCTGGGTTCGACTACAGGCTCTGACATCTTCAAAAAAAGAAATACGATAAAAATATTTCTTTCGGCGACTACCTCTCAGCAGTCTTCTGGCAAAAGCTCTGAGAGTAATTAATTGCCATGAACAAGCTTCTCAAGTCTGTCGTTCGGAGTCGACATTAAACTGTAGGTCCCGGTACTCATGGATAAAAGTTTACACACACAACATGAGTGCTGCGAGAAGCTAGGCCGTAATCCTGACACAGGGTTGTAAAGGCCAGTTATGTATATAAATATAAATGTTGTAAACGATAGTCAAAGTATATGGTACAACACATATGTATGTAGGTGTTTGAAATCATATTCGAAATTTTAAAAATACGCTGTCAAATTTGCAACTTTTGTGAAAAATAATCATTACCTATAAAAATTTTTTGAAAAAGCACTATGAAAAATGTATTCGCTGTATTTTAATTTAAATTAAGAAGGCCTTTAGTAAAGAAAGTTTTTTTGATTCTTTTTACAATGGCCTAAAGTAGCGATAAAGCTGTAAATGCTTGTTGTGTAAATATTTTTATGCGGTACTGTACTTTATTTAATTTTTTGCTTGTAAGAACGGATTTAGTTATTTTAGACCTGAATCAGAAACTCAATGTATAAATAATACAAACCAACTTTTTATGAGTGTAAAGAAGCGGCAACACCACCCGTGGCAGCAATGTTGCTGGCTAAGTAATGATAGCATTTATCAAATATGTATATGGGCAATTTCAAAAATTTTCGACATTTTGATATTTTTTTTTTCGAAATTTTTTTTTTGGATGACACGAATGACGCTTTGGTCACGTGAAGGGTTTTATTTTAGCATACCAAAACAGTTCGCGTTAATCATTTATTGCAAACGGCGCGAAAGTTATGGAGGTTTTAAGTTAAAATTTCTTTAAAAAAAATTTAAAGTTCAATTTATTGGTTTATTTTAATAAATGTTGTATGGATGCATGAAACTCATTTCAAATTCAGCAGTGCAGTCCAAATTCATCAATACACTGATAAAATACATAAAAAAATATCAATTATAATTAAAATTCCTTAATATTAAAAAACGCGAATTTTTGCAAAAATATGAATCTTTCACCGATTGTTATAATATGTGTTTATATAACGCATAACTAATTTACAGATAAACAATGTTTTAACTTTCAAATTTAAAAAATAAAAAAATTATATAAGAATTATGTTAAGAGCCGAAGACTCGGGTTCGAATCTCCGGAGAGGTGTGATCAATTTAATTTTTGGTTTTTATCAGAAAACGCTTTAACTAGATCAAATTTAACTGCAATGTTATTTTTTGGTAATTAAAGAAGAAATGATGTCCGTGAAGGAATAGTACACTAGCCAAACTGAACAATTGTTTTCGACTCCAGCTACGGTAGTCTCATCAGAGTTCTTTGTGTCCTGTGCATATTCAAGACCAAACATCAACTATTTAACTCACACTTTTTTGGAAATCGCATACTGAAATTATATGTGTGTGAAGATAAATTCGAATTTAACTAGTCGAGACATATACCAAATAATTTAGTACAGCCATATTTTACGTTAACAGAGCTCTGTTAACACGTTAACAGTGGTTATATGCCAAAAGGGTATAATTACTGAGCCGATTTACGAGAAACAGGACATGGTACACATATGTGACTATATACGAATGGTAGTCCAGAAAGTCGTCTATTGAGTTCCATAAGTAGAATAACCAGCGGTACTTTCGGATTTTGTAAATTTGCATTCAAAAAAACCACTTTATGAGAAATATCAGAATTCTGTAGAGGATCAGTGGCCATTTCTGGGAAAATACGACTTGGTACACATATGTGACTATATACAAATGGTAGCCCAGGGAGTCCTCTATTGACTTCCTTGATCAGTATAACCAGCGGTACTTTGGGATTTCGTTAATTTGATTATATAAAAAAAATACTCTTGTACAAAATGATTCTAAATATTTTCTCTTACATTTTTGTAAGAGAGTAGGCTTCTCAACATAACTGCTCTGTCCGTTAAAAATTTTAACAGCGCCAATTTGTTTTGTGTCTGTTATATAGCCTAAACTTATTAACAGTATGTACATATATAAGTATGTATTGTAGCAGTATATATTTTTGTTACTCTTTTTATAATGTTTTGCTTGCATTCTCGTACTAACCCTGTATCGTAACGGTTGTTACATTCCTCACTTTACCATATACACAAAAATACCTCGTCGTTATAATGTATATACATACATATGTGAACATATATTTTGTTATTGTAACCATCAAGGTTATTGTAAACATCACTCTCGTTACACATTATATTGTATTTACTCATTTTTTATTGTATACTTAGTACATAAGAACATTGTATGATTTTGGAGTTTAAAACATTGAATAATAAAGAAAAGAGGCATTATTAGAAAAGCAGCGGAAGAAGAAAGTTGTTTAAATAATAAATTGTCGGCTATAAATTATCAGAAGTGGGATTGATCACACGAACAAAGCAGAATTTTTTTTTAAAAAAAAAAAAAACAAAAACAAAAAAAAAAAAAAAAAAAATAATTATAAAAATTTTTTTTCCCGTTTCGAGAAGGAATACACGAAAGAAAAAATATTTTTTTTAACAAAAGATTGAAAAAAAGGATAGACGCAAAAGAGTGTATTAAAACAAAAGATCGTATTGATGCAAAAGATTGTGTAGACACAAAAGAGTGTATTGATTCAAAACGTTTAGAAAAAATTTAGCTAATTATTATGGATTCAATAGACCCGAGCGAATACACTGTTGTGCAGCTAAAAGAGTGGCTGAATAAACTGGGACTACCAGCAAATGGTACCAAAAATGCACTGGTGTCTAGGCTGAACGGAGTACCTATAAATGAAAGGGGTGAATGTCCAAAATTGGAAGAAACTGTGGTTGAAGATCCGGAAGAGGACGAGTCTGCCAGCAAAAAAATCGAGCTGCTAAAAAAGGAATTAGAATTAATTAAGAGAGAACGTGATTTGTTAGCTCGAGAAAACGAGCTCCTCAACAAGAAAACTATTATAGAGGAAACGCAAGCAAGTAATTCTGTTTCCTTCACCGGACAACCTGTTCAATGTGGAGGCGGTGTTACCTTCAGTATTCTTCGGGAATGTTTGCCTGACTACGATGGAGCTGGTGATTTTGATTTATGGGCCGTTCAATTAAAAAGCATATCTGAGGCGTACGGCGTGGATGACAGCGTGTTGCGTACCCTATTAATTAGCAAACTAAAAGGCAAAGCTCTTATGTGGTTGCAGTCAAAGCCCAATTATGCAACCGAAACTGCTGAAAGCCTGTTGGGGCAAATGAGAGAGATATTTAGATTGAAAGAAGCCAAGATGATATTGCGGCGCAGTTTTGAAGGTCGAAAGTGGAAGTATGAAGAAACTTTCACAGAATATTTTAATGAAAAAATAATTCTAGCCAATCAAATAAAGTTAGATGATGATGAGTTGGTAGACTATTTAATAGATGGAATTCCTGATCCCCAACTACGAGCTCAAGCACTTATGCAGAATTTTACCAACAAATTTCAACTACAACAGGCTTTTGCAAGGATAACTCTAGTCCGTCCAGTTGACCAACGAGCAAAACCAGCTAAAAAAGAAGACATAAGGTGTTTTAATTGCAATTGCATTGGCCACTATGCTGCTGAATGTAAAAAACCTAAACGTGAGCCAGGTACCTGTTATGGCTGTGGAAGCAGTCAACACTTGGTAGCTAAATGCCCCAACAGAAAAGATGCTGGAGTTCACTTTTTGGATGGTAAAAATTATGTAAGGTACTTTAAGTTATTTTTAAATGATAATAATGACGAAATATTTTTGTGTTTAGAATGCCTACTAGATTCGGGGAGTCCAATTAGTTTTGTGAGACGTTCTCTTTTGCCGGACAAATTGAATTTTAATACCGGAAATTTTTGTTGTTTTTATGGATTGAATAAAAGTAGGTTGAAAGTTTATGGAACCATTTCGTGTAGTGTCATAATTAATGGGACTGTTATTTCTTTTAATTTGTATGTGGTGCCCGATGAATCAATGGGGATTCAGGCAGTGTTAGGGAGGGATTTTTTAGATGCCTGCAAATTTAAGTTAGTGTGCGAGTTGGAAAATGAAAGTTTATCAAATGAAGGAAATGTTTGTAGCGAAAATTTGAATTTTGGCGAATCAATTATGACAATGGAGTATTTGGATGGGATTCAGTCTGTTGCATTGGACGTTGGTGATAGAATTTCATGTGTAGATAGAGAAAAATTTTATAATATTTTTGAAGATGTTTACGTGAAGCCCAGGCGACCTGCCGAGCCAGAGGTTAAGAGTGAGATGAGGCTAATTTTAGAGGAATCGAAACCATTCAATTGTCCTCCAAGAAGACTATCCTATTCTGAGAAAGCAGAACTACAAAAATTGTTAGACGAATATTTGTCTAAGGGGTTTATACGCTCTAGTGAGTCGGAATTTACGTCACCAATAGTTTTAGTTAGAAAAAAGACAGGTGAGTTGAGATTGTGCGTAGATTACCGTAGACTGAATAAGGTTACAGCTAAGGACAATTACCCGATTCCCTTAATCGATGATTTATTGGATAGACTGGCAGGTAAAACAATTTTCACGAAGCTTGATTTGAAAAATGGATTTTTCCATGTATATATGCACGAGGATTCAGTGAAGTATACCTCTTTTATTACCCCCCTAGGCCAATATGAGTTTTTAAGAATGCCTTTTGGCTTAAGAAACGCCCCGTCTGTCTTCCAACGTTTTGTTAATAGAATATTTGCAGATATGGTTCGGGATAACAGGGTGATAATCTACCTTGATGATATAATGGTAGCGACGGATAATTTGAAAGAACATTTTAGAATACTGGAAGAAGTTTTCAAACGCTTGGTACTCAACAAACTTGAATTACGTCTGGACAAATGCGCATTCTTGCAGTCGAGTGTTAAATATTTAGGGTATACTGTCGATGGAGAAGGGATAAGAG
Source organism: Metopia argyrocephala (assembly GCA_963576795.1). Lineage (NCBI taxonomy): Eukaryota > Metazoa > Arthropoda > Insecta > Diptera > Sarcophagidae > Metopia > Metopia argyrocephala. The sequence goes on from OY756208.1 coordinate 4,081,399, forward strand.
CGGACGAGAAAGGTTTAAAGGCTATTGAAAATTTTCCTATTCCGGATAAGCTACACTCACTGCAGAGCTTTCTAGGGTTATGTTCTTATTTCCGTAGGTTTATTAAGGATTTTTCTGTCTTGGCAAAACCTTTATATGATTTAACAAGAAGGACTAGTAAATTTGAGTTCGGTGCTAAAGAGCTTGATTGCTTCGAATTGCTCAAACGAAAACTAATGGAAGCGCCGGTGTTGGCATTGTTCGATCCAAGGGATATTACCGAACTACATTGTGACGCTAGTTCTGTGGGCCTCGGGGCAATTCTTATGCAGAAAAAGCAGGATGGGAAACTGCACCCGATATTTTATTTTTCAAAAAGAACGACAGACGCCGAGTCGAGGTATCATAGTTTCGAGCTGGAGACATTAGCCATCATAAGCGCGTTAAAACGCTTCAGGATTTACCTGCAGGGTAGGCAATTCAAAATAGTGACGGACTGTAACTCGCTAGCTTTGACTTTGAATAAGAAGGAGCTAAACCCGCGAATTGCTAGGTGGGCTTTGGAGTTACAGAACTACGATTACGTGCTAGAACATAGGGCAGGAACGCGTATGCAGCATGTTGATGCCTTGAGTCGTAGTAACGCTATAATGGTTTTGCAGACAAATACCTTCGAGGAAAATTTAATAATATGCCAGGGTAAAGATAGAAAATTAATGAAGTTGAAGGAATCTTTACAGAGCTCAGAGGACAAATTTTACGAAATGAGGAATGGGATTATATTTAGAAAAAAGGATGATAACATATTGTTTTGTGTACCTGAGGACATGGAGGAACATGTTATGTTTAAATATCATGACGAGATGGGCCATGTCGGGCTGGACAAAATGACTGACCTAATAGAGAAAACTTACTGGTTTCCCGGGATGCGTGAGAAATCCAGAAACCATATCAGGAATTGTTTAAAATGTATAGCTTTTTCAGGAAATAGTGGGCGTGAAGAAGGGTTTCTCCATAATATTCCTAAGGGAAACCGTCCCTTCGAGGTGATACATATCGATCATTTCGGTCCCGTAGATAACAGCAGGTCAAAGAAACATTTATTAGTCATTATAGATGCGTCTACTAAATTTGTTAGACTATACCCGACAAAAACAACAGGGACGAAGGAGGTTATATCAGCTTTGAAGGACTACTTCAGGTCATATAGTCGCCCTAGAAGCATAGTGTCAGACAGAGGAAGTTCTTTTACTTCAGGTGATTTTGAAAGTTTTGTTAAGGGCAACAATATTCAACACATAAAGATAGCTACCGCGTCCCCACAGGCCAACGGTCAAGTCGAAAGAGTAAATAGGAGTTTAAAGCCCATGATTGCAAAATTGACTAATTCGGAGGGGGGCGTTCACTGGGATAATGTTGTGGAGACAGTCGAATTCTGTATGAACAACACAAAACACAGGTCGATCAGTGAGTATCCGAGTAAAATGTTGTTTGGTGTAAGGCAAAGAGGCAGTTTCCTTGACTCTCTGAAGGAAAATTTCGTTGATATCGAACAAGGGGACGATGGGGAAATAGACCTTAGTAGTATACGTGAGAACGCCAATCTGTCGGAAAAGCGTTTGCAGGCTTATAACAAAAAATATGTTGACCAGAGGAGAAGGGAACCCACTAGGTACGAGAAAGGTGACTACGTCATGGTGAAAAATTTCGACTCACAGCCTGGGGTTTCTAAAAAACTGATTCCTAAGTATAAGGGCCCTTATCAGATTTCAAAAGTTTTGCGAAATGATAGATATTTGTTGGAGGATGTTGAAGGGTTTCAACAATCACGTACACCTTACATTGGTGTCTGGGCAGTGGGCAATCTCAGGCCATGGTTCGGCATGCCCACACAGAAAAATTCACAACATTAGACACAGAAGTTTTTATAATGGGTGGGAGACACTTACAGAATCTAAACAGGTTATTTTTTTTCTTTCCTTATTTTGAAAATTTTAGTTTTTATCCCAGATGTTTTTTTTATTTATTACTTTAGTATTTAAATATACCTTTATTTCTTTATTTAAAACCAAACGCCCTTGACCTGAAAGTCCAGGGGTGAAATGGTGCACATTTGGAATAAAGACTGAAATTTTTTTTCATTATCATTCTTTCTGTGTAGAGTTAAAGGGGGAAAGCTACCTGATCTTTAAACCCGAGATCAGGGGATCTCGTTGTCAGGATGGACGAATTGTAGCAGTATATATTTTTGTTACTCTTTTTATAATGTTTTGCTTGCATTCTCGTACTAACCCTGTATCGTAACGGTTGTTACATTCCTCACTTTACCATATACACAAAAATACCTCGTCGTTATAATGTATATACATACATATGTGAACATATATTTTGTTATTGTAACCATCAAGGTTATTGTAAACATCACTCTCGTTACACATTATATTGTATTTACTCATTTTTTATTGTATACTTAGTACATAAGAACATTGTATGATTTTGGAGTTTAAAACATTGAATAATAAAGAAAAGAGGCATTATTAGAAAAGCAGCGGAAGAAGAAAGTTGTTTAAATAATAAATTGTCGGCTATAGTATATATGTATGATTCTCATAACAGAAATAAGATTATGTTAACAGGTATACTATGCAAATAAAAATTTTAATTTTTTTCTTAAATTTGATTTTTTCAAATCCAAATTTACGAAATCCCAAAGTACCGCTTGTTATACTGATCATGGAACTCAATAGAGGACTCCCTGGGCTACCATTTGTATATAGTCACATATGTGTACCAAGTCGTATTTTCCCAGAAATGGCTACTGATCCTCTAGAGAATTTTCATAAATTTGATTTTTTTTCAAATCCAAATTTACGAATTCCCGAAGTAGCGCTGGTTATACTGATCATAGAACTCAATAGAGGACTCCTTGGGCTACCATTTGTATATAATCACATATGTGTACCAAGTCGTATTTTCCCAGAAATGGCCATTGATCCTCTAGAGAATTTTCATAAATTTGATTTTTTTTTCAAATCCAAATTTACGAATTCCCAAAGTACCGCTGGTTATACTGATCATGGAACTCAATAGAGGACTCCTTGGGCTACCATTTTTATATAATCACATATGTGTACCAAGTCGTATTTTCCCATAAATGGCCATTGATCCTCTAGAGAATTTTCATAAATTTGATTTTTTTTTCAAATCCAAATTTACGAATTCCCGAAGTAGCGCTGGTTGTACTGATCATAGAACTCAATAGAGGACTCCTTGGGCTACCATTTGTATATAATCACATATGTGTACCAAGTCGTATTTTCCCAGAAATGGCTACTGATCCTCTAGAGAATTTTCATAAATTTGATTTTTTTTCAAATCCAAATTTACGAATTCCCGAAGTAGCGCTGGTTATACTGATCATAGAACTCAATAGAGGACTCCTTGGGCTACCATTTGTATATAATCACATATGTGTACCAAGTCGTATTTTCCCAGAAATGGCCATTGATCCTCTAGAGAATTTTCATAAATTTGATTTTTTTTTCAAATCCAAATTTACGAATTCCCAAAGTACCGCTGGTTATACTGATCATGGAACTCAATAGAGGACTCCTTGGGCTACCATTTGTATATAGTCACTTATGTGTACCAAGTCGTATTTTCCCAGAAATGGCCACTGATCCTCTAGAGAATTTTCATAAATTTGAGTTTTTTTCAAATCCAAATTTACGAAATCCCAAAGTACCGCTGGTTATACTGATCATGGAACTCAATAGAGGACTCCCTGGGCTACCATTTGTATATAGTCACTTATGTGTACCAAGTCGTATTTTCCCAGAAATGGCCACTGATCCTCTACAGAATTCTGATATTTCTCATAAAGTGATTTTTTTCAAATCTAAATTTACGAAATCCCAAAGTACCGCTGGTTATACTGATCATGGAACTCAATAGAGTACTCCCTGGGCTACCATTTGTATATAGTCGCATATGTGTACCAAGTCGTATTTTCCCAGAAATGGCCACTGATCCTCTACAGAATTTTCATAAATTTGAGTTTTTTTCAAATCCAAATTTACGAAATCCCAAAGTACCGCTGGTTATACTGATCAGGAACTCAATAGAGGACTCCCTGGGCTACCATTTGTATATGGTCACTTATGTGTACCAAGTCGTATTTTCCCAGAAATGGCCACTGATCCTCTAGAGAATTTTCATAAATTTGAGTTTTTTTCAAATCCAAATTTACGAAATCCCAAAGTACCGCTGGTTATACTGATCATGGAACTCAATAGAGGACTCCCTGGGCTACCATTTGTATATAGTCACATATGTGTACCAAGTCGTATTTTCCCAGAAATGGCCACTGATCCTCTAGAGAATTTTCATAAATTTGATTTTTTTTTCAAATCCAAATGTACGAATTCCCAAAGTACCGCTGGTTATACTGATCATGGAACTCAATAGAGGACTCACTGGGCTACCATTTGTATATAGTCACTTATGTGTACCAAGTCGTATTTTCCCAGAAATGGCCACTGATCCTCTAGAGAATTTTCATAAATTTGAGTTTTTTTCAAATCCAAATTTACAAAATCCCAAAGTACCGCTTGTTATACTGATCATGGAACTCAATAGAGGACTCCCTGGGCTACCATTTGTATATAGTCACTTATGTGTACCAAGTCGTATTTTCCCAGAAATGGCCACTGATCCTCTACAGAATTTTCATAAATTTGAGTTTTTTTCAAATCCAAATTTACGAAATCCCAAAGTACCGCTGGTTATACTGATCATGGAACTCAATAGAGGACTCCCTGGGCTACCATTTGTATATAGTCACATATGTGTACCAAGTCGTATTTTCCCAGAAATGGCCACTGATCCTCTACAGAATTTTCATAAATTTGAGTTTTTTTCAAATCCAAATTTACGAAATCCCAAAGTACCGCTGGTTATACTGATCATGGAACTCAATAGAGGACTCCCTGGGCTACCATTTGTATATAGTCACTTATGTGTACCAAGTCGTATTTTCCCAGAAATGGCCACTGATCCTCTAGAGAATTTTCATAAATTTGAGTTTTTTTCAAATCCAAATTTACGAAATCCCAAAGTACCGCTGGTTATACTGATCATGGAACTCAATAGAGGACTCCCTGGGCTACCATTTGTATATAGTCACTTATGTGTACCGAGTCGTATTTTCCCAGAAATGGCCATTGATCCTCTAGAGAATATCATAAATTTGAGTTTTTTTTTCAAATCCAAATTTACGAATTCCCAAAGTACCGCTGGTTATACTGATCATGGAATTCAATAGAGGACTCCCTGGGCTACCATTTGTATATAGTCACTTATGTGTACCAAGTCGTATTTTCCCAGAAATGGCCACTGATCCTCTACAGAATTCTGATATTTCTCATAAAGTGATTTTTTTCAAATCCAAATTTACGAAATCCCAAAGTACCGCTGGTTATACTGATCATGGAACTCAATAGAGGACTCCTTGGGCTACCATTTGTATATAGTCACATATGTGTACCAAGTCGTATTTTCCCAGAAATGGCCACTGATCCTCTACAGAATTCTGATATTTCTCATAAAGTGATTTTTTTCAAATCTAAATTTACGAATTCCCAAAGTACCGCTGGTTATACTGATCATGGAACTCAATAGAGGACTCCCTGGGCTACCATTTGTATATAATCACTTATGTGTACCAAGTCGTATTTTCCCAGAAATGGCCACTGATCCTCTAGAGAATATCATAAATTTGAGTTTTTTTTTTAAAAACAAATTTACGAATTCCCAAAGTACCGCTGGTTATACTGATCATGGAATTCAATAGAGGACTCCCTGGGCTACCATTTGTATATAGTCACTTATGTGTACCAAGTCGTATTTTCCCAGAAATGGCCACTGATCCTCTACAGAATTCTGATATTTCTCATAAAGTGATTTTTTTCAAATCTAAATTTACGAATTCCCAAAGTACCGCTGGTTATACTGATCATGGAAGTCAATAGAGGACTCCCTGGGCTACCATTTGTATATAGTCACATATGTGTACCAAGTCGTATTTTCCCAGAAATGGCCACTGATCCTCTACAGAATTCTGATATTTCTCATAAAGTGGTTTTTTTGAATGCAAATTTACAAAATCCGAAAGTACCGCTGGTTATTCTACTTATGGAACTCAATAGACGACTTTCTGGACTACCATTCGTATATAGTCACATATGTGTACCATGTCCTGTTTCTCGTAAATCGGCTCAGTAATTATACCCTTTTGGCATATAACCACTGTAAACGTGTTAACAGAGCTCTGTTAACGTAAAATATGGCTGTACTAAATTATTTGGTATATGTCTCGACTAGTTAAATTCGAATTTATCTTCACACACATAAGAAAAGGAGAATATGATATAAACTGTTGTGTGACTTTACTTCGACTAACTCATACAAATGTATGTGCATACAGTAATAATTTCAATGTGTGTGAAGATCATTGCTGTTCTTGTAAGAATTATTTTTGAGGTTAGGACTTTTTTTTTTGATCTGTAAAATTTAAAATCATGAAAATTTTTTAACGCCTATTCGGTTTTATTATCAAGCTTAAAAAAACCTTTCATTTGGTGTCAATCGCGGCGGAATCTATACATAACTGCAGATGTCACAAAGCAAAATGTGTTTGAAGAAAAATGCCACTGTACCCTCTAAATATGGACCGAATTCAACCGTATTTATATATGATCTTTAGTTCCTTTAGTTCCACTTTATTTCCAGTACTTTACATTGATTTTAAACCACGGATTAATTAAAAAAAACGCGAAACAAAATCATGAAATTTCGCAAAATTTTTATTTTCTTTATAAAATTTTTGCGTTTCAAAATATTTTAACGCCTTCTTGACGTTGAGGTGCCATTTACTAAGAAGTTTAGATCACGCAATACATAAACCAGTTTTAAAAAAGATTGCAAATGTCAGACGCGAAAAACTGTCATTTTTGACAAATTTACGCCAATTCTATAAAAGTTTGAGGTCATCGTTCTCAGCAACTAGCAGCCTGACATCGACGTGATATGGCGCAAATTTTAGCAAATTATACCATCTTTTAAATACTGTTGACGAAATGCAATTTTCTTGAACGGCGCAAAAACGCTATAGAAAAAACTGCGAAAATTGAAAAATAGGAAAATTTTGGTTTCAAAAATGAACCGCTGTACAACTTTTTCCCAAATAGTAGTATGTTCATAACTTTTATAGTGTACATATCTACTAAGTCTAGTGACTTTATTTTATATCAGTGGGCATCGGAAGTTTAAAACTAAAAGTAGAAAAGTGATGAAATATGAGAAAACTCTTGTAAATTTCAAGCCTGTTTTTGAGTTTTTCAATATTTGAGTGCCCATAACTTTTAGAGATAAAGAACTGATGGTCTGAAATTTTGAATTTCCCAGTTTTCTAGTGTGGCCTATCATTCCCTTTTGACCGTTTTGGTCAATTCGAAAAACTGGAGAAATAATAAGCATCTGAACTCAGTTTCAACAAATGTTGAAAATTTTTGAAATTGCCCATATGTGTGTATGCAGCTAATACTAATGCTTACATACATACATACATATGTATATATACATATGTTGGTTTATTTATGTAACAAAATTAAAATTTGAAGTTATTTTTAGAATAAAATGTTATTTTCCGTTTTGCTAAAGTTTATTTCATACAACATTTTTACATGTATGTATGTATGTATGTACGAGTGTACAATATATTTATTTGTGTTGTTGCTATTATTATAATTATTGTTGCTGCTATTGTGCGTATATATTGTTGTTGTTGCGTATAGGTATGTATGTATATAAAAAATAAAATAGATTCTATTTTTGTAAAATCCTCATAAACAGCCTTATACGCAGTTTAAAATATACTCTACATGTGGGGTGAGGAAAATGGTTATAATGGATTCATGATTTTGTCAGTCTGATTAAAAAATATCTTGTGCAATATATTATTGTACACACACATATACTTGTACATACACACTATGTATATCATAGAAATAATAAAAGAAAAAACGTGCTTTAGTACTCTATTAAAGGGGGATTCCCTCTTCATTAGCTGCTACTGTATCAGTTTACAGGTTAAATGTGGTTGACAAACTTAATACAATTTATGACGATACATATGCATTAATCTTTAATAATATACACCATAAATCCGTTAATGTTCTATAAGGTCAAGTAATATAAATGATTTAAATTCTGTAGTTCAAACTGTCTTTTCATAACATTAAAAAAGGTATATTAAAGTTATATACAGCTTTTTGAAATTTTTACTTTTTTAAATAAATCGTTATATTTAAATTACAGCAAATTTAAGTACAGTGAAAGCTTTACATTATTGTAAAATTAATTTAAAAACACACAGCTTTAAACTGAAATATAATATGGTAGAAATAAAGTTTTAAAAGAAGTGGGGGGAGGGCGAAGATGCTTATCAGTGACGGTAGGGTATCCAACTCTATCGATTTATTAGAGCAACGGTGCTCTGATGAAATAAATACACATACACATAGATACATAATTGGCCATTATAATCCTGTTTCAGGATTACATCCTGTGTGTGTTAATTTGTATCCATGAGTGCCGCGACCTACAGTTGAAAGTCGATACCGAACGACAGACTTGAGACGTTTGTTCATGGTAATCAGTTACTATCAGAGCTTTTGCCAGAAGACTGCTTAGAGGTAGTCGCCGAAAAAATATTTATTTTTTCGAGATGCCAGAGCTGGGGTTTGAACGCAAAGCTCTTGTCTTAGTAAGCCAACACACTAATCAATAGACTACGGCGACTACATTAAGAACTTTAATACTGAATAGTTACATACTCCTACGTAATACTCGTACCTGCTCGCACAGAGCACATTCTTTTGTAGTCGATTGTATTTTGATTGTCCGGTGAATCGCAGAATACATTATAGACATATTTCGTCGATTGGTCACCCTGTTCGTTTGTGGAACAATCTTCCCGCAATTGTTTTTCCTGGCAATTACGATTTAAACTTGTTCACAAACACTAATCCCTTTTTCCTCCTACTCACAATATATATTCTTAACACTAGTACAATGCACACTAGTACAGCATGAGTAAGATCTCGTGAAAAAAAAATACGGTGTTAAACAAAAGAATAAGCTTAAAGTACCTAAGAAGTGGTAATATTTTTTCGATAGGTATTGCCGCGCCAAATATCCAAATTTTATATATGAGAAACGCGGTTAGAAACCCAATTTTTTCTGCAGTTCTGCGAACTAGAACAAAATCATTTATGTTAATGGCCTGCGAGGTTCTCAGTGAAAGGAGAAATCTCTCGAAATTCAAAAATTATTTTTTTTTATTACATTTAAATAACGGTTAAAAATAATAAATTTAATTTTAGTGAATTTTTATATTGTAAAAAAAATTTGAATATGCCTGACTTGGACATGTATTTCGTATTCTTATATATATACTTACATATACATACATACTATATTTCAAAATATGTGTAATAAATAATGAATTTGTGGATTTCCGCGTCCGACTGATATAAACTATTTCCCTAAATATTTTTATTATAAATTTTAGAATAATTTATTTTATAGTGTTTCGTTTTTTCTTTGTCAAGTAGGGATTTCATACATTCGACTTATAGACTTTACTCGTAAGTTCTAAAATTAAAAACCGTTTATTTTTAGTAACTCACTTCTCTTTAGCAGTTCAGTTTAGTTCTATTCAGTTTATTTTTTCGGTTCGATGAAATAATTATTTCGCATTAAATGCCATGTTGTGCTTGGGATCTTCTTGGTGTTATATGTAAACAATATTATTGTTGTTGTTTGTTGTGTGCAAAAATATTTATATAAGAAATTTATTTTAGGAACTCAATAAAAATGAAATGTTTCTTTTAAAAGCACAATTTCCCTTCCCCCACATTTTTATTCTTCGTTTTTTTCTGTTTTCTGCAGAAATATTTTTAAACTAAACAATAACAACAAAATATTATAAGAAGGCATCTTTGATATATTTTTGGATTATTATTATACGAGTATATTTTTAATAGTGCGCAAAAAAATGGATGAATGGTTGGTTGGAACGAGTTGAATTATAAATATATATAAAAAAGTAATGAAAAGAATTATAGCATAAAATAGGGCTTTACGCGGTTGTGGTGTTTAGCCATAACAGATTAAACAAAAATTTTAGGTTGCTTTTAATCTAGGACAAAAACGTCAAATTACAACTACAACAAATGTAATAAGTTCGTATATTCATAATTCTGTCAGGTTGCCATATCTCTTTCATATACAGTACACTCGGGATAACGTCGAGATCGATTTAGCCAAAATCTCAAAACCTCAAAAATTTTTCTAGCATTGTCCTACTCTACATATACAAAGCTCTAAAACATTTAATATAAGTAAATAAAACAAAAATTTTAAGTGGTTCTAAAGAGCGATTAAGGGTATATACCTGAATAGAATTTAAAAATTCTTAATGCGTGTTCCACCAATGAAATCTAAAAGTTTTTATAACTTTATTTTTATAATCGACTGTATTTCCATATAGCTTTTAAAACCTGTTTTTTCGTATTATTTTTAGAATATTAACAGGAGTTAGTATTGCTAAGTTTACACAAGTATCTACATATATTCTATTTCATATATTTAAAAAAATATCTACAAAAATCAAATTATAGAAAATACATATGTATGTACATACTATAAAACAATAGCCTTTAAGCTATATTTAGGCGTCTATACCCAGTTAACATATATGTATACTTATATGTATAGTAGCGAGAAAAAAAATGAAACTCTGTCCCATATAATATTCAATCGAGACTCGAAACATATAACGGTATTCAATTTCACTATTCCTTTGGTTTTTTTTTTATTCGTTAACTTTTAGGTTTTATTAATAAGCATCAGTAAGCGTTGTTTGCTTCTCTGTCTACATAATTTTTTTGATATTTATAAAAAGAGTAAACAAATATAACGAGAAAATAAATGCAACGAAATTTGTTAAAAGTAAAATTAAGTCAACTAAAAAGTTGCAAATTGTCAGCAGATAGCTAACCTGCGATTATCAGGGATTTAGAAGAAGACAAATCAATGAATGAAGTTGCTCGTCAATTTAATATCAATAAATGAACGTCATTTCTGACATTGTGTTCGATATGTATTTTGATATGTAGCGATTGGGATTAAAAGGTGTTGATAGCCTAATTATTTTTTACCACAAAACATTTACATAGGTGTTGTGAACGATAATCGGGGTCATCATTGGTAGATAATGCGTTTTCTAGGATGCTCATTTAATGCCTATAATGAATTACGCAATTTGTATTTTTTCTATAGAGTTATTAAAAATGGTTTTCCCGCAACGCTCTATTCAAAGTTCTATTTTTCTCATTCATCCAGGAACACTCAGATTGTAATTCCCCTGATAAATAATTCTCTATTTGAAAAGTCTTTTACTGTGAGAATTGCGCGAAATTGGAACCGTTTACCGCTGGAACTTAGGCTTTTTTCTCACTCGAACAATGCTTTTCGTCTCAAATTGATTTCCCACTTTAACAGGACTTGATACTAGTATTAATAATCAATGCGTGTTTGTCGGATCATGTTCATGTTACCCTTTTTCGTCTTTGTCTAGTGAGTGTGTGATGGGATTGTCTAGAGTGATTTTTGCTAAACTCCTGCTTTTTTTTTTTTTTTTTTTTTTTTTTTTTTTTGCTTGGGAGCTAAATGGACTTCGGATATTTTTTTCTTTTATTATTATTCTTTTATTGCATTAATACTTGTTCTAGTCATATTTATATATTCCAATGAATTGTTTTCTATCATTATTATATTCTTATATTAAGTATATGAATCTACTGATTGTGAACTGAGGGCTATTTGTTATCTTGTAATATAGTTTAATTGGCCTGATTGGCTTATATATTACTTTGTGAATAAATAAAACTAAACTAAACTAAACTAATGCTAAAAGGATCTGGTTCTATTCTTATGTAAAGTGTTTAACATGCTTCTTAATAAGCTCGAAAAATTAAGCTGAAATAATTTAACCAGTAATAAACATGGATATATGTATGTATATGTACATATATACATATATATAGTGTATATATGTACATATAGTGTATATATGTACAATGATAAGTAAAATTGTATCACTCTATTGAATAGAAATTACTCACAAATGTTTTCTGGGTTACAGAAAATAAAAACCAGCAATTTAAACATATTATCGCCACAGTATGGAAGACTGCGAAAACCACAACGGTATTTACTGAAATAGATTTCATTTAATATAGATTTTTACTAAAATATATTATTAAATTAAATATTACTTCGCAGTCTGATAAGCGATATTAACACAATGACCAGCAAAAAATTATCAGGTCAAATGTAAACATCAGTTGGTCACTTGTCTTGTTTAGACCATTGATAAAAAGCTGGTTATCCACACCGCTTCTGAATGAATGTATAAATAGCAACAAAAATCATTTTCAGACATTTCTCTTTATAGATCTTTGAATAAAAGAAGTGATTAGACAGACTTTTTCAATAATAACAAATCTCATATATAGATATGTATATGTATACGAGGGTTGCCCTTTATGTTTCGGGATATTGCAACCCTAGTCTTGCAATCTGGCAACTGACAGCTCTATCGTAAAGTTGGACATTTTTAAGGATATAGGTTCTCAGAACGTTTTGACATTCGATCGCTATTTGTTTTGTTTGTTTGTAACTTAAAAGATTTATCTCGGCTCAAAAATGGAATTATATCGTGAACAATTTCGTGCTATTATTTTTTACAACTTTCGACGTGGATTAACTCAGCAACAGTGTTTGAATGAACTTAATTCAATTTTTGGCGATGAAGCTTCATCAACGACCAGTGTTTATCGATTTTATGGTGAACTCAATCGTGGTCGTATTTCACTCCAAGACATATTTCGTGAAGGTCTTCCAAAATCAGTTGTTATTGTCCTGGAAATCATTGATGCTGTGCACAAACTGATATTGTAAGATCGTCATGTGACCTATAGTACGAGTCAGACAACCTTAGGTATTAGTGGGACCAGCATGCATTCAATATTGCATAAACATTTGACTGTCAAAAAATTTGTTCGTGTTGGATCCCACATAATTTGTCAATCGCTCAAAAAAAGGCTCGTGTCGATTGGTCGAAAGAAATGCCAAAAAAATACCATATATACATAGCATTTTTCACCGGAAGTGAAGTATTCATTAAAAGTAGGAAAGGAAAGAGAGAGAGAGAGAGAGAAAAGTGGTTGATAGAATATAAACACTTAAACATACAGTAGTGATGACAACATTTGAAAACTAAATTCCAGCTACTCAGTTACACACTTTTACACTTTTCTTTATATTTAATTTTTTAATAAATTTTATTTATTATTAATATTTAATTTTTAGCATGTTTAAAAGTTTTTAAAATATATGAAATAAAATTCTGAATAATGGCTGCAATAATTTAATTTAGGAATTCAATTCTTTTCTACAATTTCCTATTGTCAATTACCAAAAATACCAGCTGAATCACTACCCTTTAGATTTATGTTCAAATGACTTAGTTATTCACCTATATATGAATAGAATTTAGATTTCGATTTGTCTGATTGTAATCCTCCTATATATTTTTGTATGTATGCGCCTACCAACAGTTTACTTCAAATGTAAATAATGGATTAAAAAAATGAACAACGACTATTAATTGAATAAACGCTTTAATATAAAGCGATAAAAAGATTGATAGATGAATGAATTGGTGATGGATAAAACAAATTAAAAATAATGCTTGTTTTCTTCGATTATAACGAAAGTTTGTGCGTCTGTGGTTATATGTATACTGAATACAAATATTTCCATCTTTTTTCAAAAATGCTAAAATTGTGGAAAATACGGTGGATCGAAAATAAAATTTAATTTTTTTTATTAAATTATTATTTTTTTTTGTTGTGCAAGTTACAGATAATGATTTTTATGCTGATGACACTGAATCTGTTTTAGTTCCATAAACAAATGTTAAAAAAATAACATAATTTTTTTTTTTCTTTAATTTGTTTTAATTATCAGCAATAGTATCAATAAGATGGAAAAATGCTAGAATCGCAATGGAAAGCTGACAAAATAGCCTAACTAGTGATGTACCATAACCCATTATAATCCAAGTATTCGATTTTTCATACACAATTTTGTATTTTGTATTTTATTTTATTTTGGAACCTTCTACAACAAAACTTAAGTTCTAAAGTAGTAGAAGCATACAATTAGTTATTTTTACATGTATAATAAGAAATTATGGGCACATTGGTGAAATAAAAATATATAATAATTAACTTAAAACAAGTATAACAATAGAAATTAAACAAAATATGAATTGAAAACATTTAAAGTAAATATATATGTGTATATCAAATTATAAAATATTCTCAGTCGTCAATTAATTGCCATAATATTGAAAAATTTGCCTTTTAAAAAGTATGACGTTGCTAATTCCCCTAATGTGGGGGGGGATAGTATTCCAAAGACGTATCCCGGATATGAAAAATTGCCAATCTGAAATCAATGTCTTACTTTTCAGTGGTATTATCGCCTTGTTTCTACTAAAACGACTGAAACTAAGTCGCTTATACAGTTCCTCAGGTTGACCGGAAATTACTATTTTATGCAGGAATATCAAAGCTCTTATCCTCATTAAATCATCAAACTTGACGCCGAAAATTTGCCTTGTATAGTAGCTTATATGATGACGATTCCCATAGGGCTTAAGCCTAAAAACATATCTTGTTATGTTATTGTATGTGACGTTAAGCCTTAACTTGCTTTTAGCATCGCAATTTGAAAAAATTTCACTGCCATAGGTTAAGATTGGAATCAGATAGGTTTTCGCTAGAAGTAGTCTGATTCTAAAAGGCGTGCAATATTGTGTAGGCCATAGGGTTCGTAGCATCGAAAATGTTTTCCCACAAGCGACCGTAACGTGATCCGACCAGGTTAATGTACTATTGAATATAAGTCCTAGGTTCTTAGCTTTATTAACGATTTCAATTCTCTGGTTGTCAATTACTATATTTGGTGTTTCTGTGACCTGTTGGGATCTTTTATGGACTAAGAGACATTTTGACTTCTTAGGGTTAAGGCTCAGGCCGTTAACTGCAGCCCATGAAGATATTCTTCTCAAATCTTCATTAAGTTTATTCTCATAATCTTCTTCCCTGTTGCTTATATATATTTGAACGTCATCAGCATACATTCTAACATTGCAGTGCATCAGCTGATCCGGCAAATCATTCGTATATATAGAGAAAAGCAAAGGCCCCAAAATTGAACCCTGTGGGACGCCCCTAATGACAGGTAGGGTTGTTGATTTAGCTGATGAGTTGACCTCTACGAATTGCTCCCGATCACTAAGATAAGTGCGTATCAACTTGGAAGATGTATAAGAGAAATGCATCATTTTTTCTAACTTTTGAAGCAAGATAGTGTGGTCAACTGTATCAAAGGCCTTAGAATGGTCAAGTAAAGCCATCAAAACCATATGGCCATCATCCAGCTCTTTTCTAATATCCTCTGCTACATCTATGAGAGCTGTGACACAACTGTGTCCGGCGCGGAATCCAGATTGTTTGCTAGTCAAGAGTTTTTGATCAGCAAGATATTCCGTAATTTGTTTATGTAGGACTTTTTCAAAAGCTTTCGACAAGTAGGGTAGTATAGTAATTGAACGATAATCTGAAGATGATTTCGGGATAGGACGGACTTTTGCCAGTTTCCATATTTTCGGATAAGTACTAGTTGTTATTATAAAATTAAAGATATGTGTTATAAATGGCAGGATATATGGAAGAAGCATTTTAAGGAAAGCTGGATGAATTCCATCTACACCTGCAGCCATTGATTTAATGGAATGGCAGCATCTCCAAACATCAAAATCGCTAACACAATCAAAGTTAAAAAGTCTGCTTGGTGATTTTTCATTATGAAATTTATTGTAATACCCATGATCAGCAGGTGGCATTGGGAACTCAATAAAATTCCTATTAATGGTGTTTGGATCTGAATTCAGGTAAACATCAACACACTTCCCCTGAACGATTCCAATTTCTCTAATAGTTGTCCACGTTCTCTTTACACTTGCCGTATTCCCAAATTTTTTCGCATAAAACGATGACTTCGCTTGCCTAATTGCCTTGGTTACGTCTTTTCTAGTCGATCGATAGCTCTCATATAATACATTTGTTCTATATTTCTTCCAACGCCAGTAAGCAATATCACGCTCTCTCATTAATTGTTTAATATGAAAAGTAAACCATGGTTTATCCTTACTTTTAATCACCTTTGTTTGTATTGGTATAATTACGTCATATAAGGCCAAAATATGGTAGTTTAAAAATGCCAACTGCTCATCTACTGTTGAATAATAATATATTTGGTTCCAATCTATCCTTAAAATTTCCTCCTCCAAAATATTCCGATCAGCTCGCTTAAAGTTACGAAAACTTATTATTTTATTATAAGGATGAATTAGGATGTTATATGTCAAAAAAATAAGATCATGTTTGGAAAAACATGAAGCTGATAACTGATCATACATCAAAACATTGGACTCGTTGGAGACAAAGAACAAGTCAAGTAATGTACTGGCAGTTGATGTGAAGTGTGTTGGAGTGCTTATATTAGTTGGACTAAAGCCCAAAAATTTCATGTTTTCAGTTAAACTTAAATCAGATAGCAGGTTAGAATTGAAATCGCCAGCTATTATTACGTCTGTATAAAGTGGTGTTAGTTCTTCTATTATATTATAAAAATGGGATAAATCAATACGATTGTTTGGCCTGTACACACTACCGATTAGGAACTTTCCACCCTCACAACATATCTCTAGTAATAAATGTTCAACTTTATCATTAATTGTCTTGTCATTTGTGCTTTTAATTTTACTATGCAAATCAGATCGTACATATATTGCCACACCGCCGTATCCATCCTCCCTGTCATTTCTATACATCTTATACCCATTCATTGAAACCATAGAGTCCGTAATTGAGTCGTTAAACCATGTTTCAGATATGCATATAACATGCATACCAGAATTTTCGAAAATATGACGAAATTCATCGATTTTGTTGAGAAGGCTTTGAGCATTTATGTGGCAAACTTTAAGTCCCTGTTTTTGTTTACAAAGGATTTTCAACATATTGGCAGTAACGTCTTTAGAATGAGATCGACTATCCGCAGTTCGATTCATATATAAAATGCTGAGACTCAAGTTTATTATTAGCAACGTCAATTTTAACTACAGTAAATTTTTCTTTCATTATAACAATAAAGTAGACGCCCTGTTCAATGATCATATAATAACAAAGTTCAGATCGACAATTAATGGCAATGTTAGTATTTGTATAACATATATATTTAAACATAATAATAATTAAATACATTTGGTAATGATTTAAGATAACATTAATAATAATAAAAATACTAATCTCGAAAAAACTGTTGAAGTTGATCAAAAAATTCTATAAAAAAACATAAATTTTACAATTTTTCCAAAAAATCCATCGATTTGCTATTCTTAAAAGAACCGTGGCTAAATGGCACTCCTGATTAGAATGCCCATGCTAAATTTTAGAAGGAATTTTCTGTATTTGTCGTTTTTGCTAGACGATTTATACCCAAAATAAATGAGACCCGCCCTAATGTATATACATATGTATGTACTGTGAGCGTCTAAATTAAGTTTACACCATCATTTAGCTTTTATTTTATTCTTTGTTTTTAAATACGATAAATTCAAATTTCCTGAACTTAGCCTAATTAATTACACATTTATGGGAGGTATTGATCTTTGAATCCAAGAAAACTTCCATACGTACAAGTATGAACTGAAGTCCGCTATAATCACAAGAATGGTATAAAATCACATCCGAATTTACTAAAAGACTAACGGAATCGATACTTCGTTGATTAGATTAAAGCGAAAAAGGAAGTTACAAACTATTAAAATAATCTTCTCTTAAAAAATTGCTTTCTTGCACACTCTCTTGGCGAGTAGAATATGAAGTGCACTTTGTTTTTGTTTTATAAGTTTCACTATTCGGAAAATTTTTAATTTTTTTTAGAAACAACATAAAAATGTATGGTATTTTAAATAAATAAAATCAAAACCTAAATGATACCAAATAATGTTGTACCCTTTGTTTTGACGTTTACAGTATGTCTATAATTCTCACACTTCTTTCGAGATTATAGCATATTTGTATTACATACAAAAGATTGCATTAAATTGTTTATTTTTAAAATAAAATAAAAATAAAAAGAAGATCTGAACACGTTCATAGCAGAAAACACGGGATGCTGCCTGTGTGTGGTGATTGTAAATTACAGTATGCAGGAATTAATATAAAATATTAAATGTTTAAAATCCTACATATGTATGTAAATGTATTTTTTTGTAGTTATGCAAGATGTTATAAAAGGCGGTAATACTTTACGAACATAAAATCAAAGAGAAAATAAGTATTATGAAATTCCATCAGTATTTTAAAAATTAGAGTAAAAATCTAACGACAGATTTTTTTACGTTTACACGGTTCGTAAAATACAAAAACGAAGTAAAATGAAAATACACAAAAATTTGACCTGTCGTACGACTTGTATTACCGTCTATGTTAATTTTTATCTAACGTACAATAAAGACTTAACAACAAAATTCTCTTTTAAAGCTTCTAAATTATTACATGGGTTTAATTTTTCTCCAATACTGTTACAAAAAAAATTGAAAATTACATACTTAGTAGGGACATAAATACTGTTACTAATAAGTTGGGCTATAAAACAAAAACTAAAAAATGATTTTTTATATATATTTATTGATATGTATTGTTTCTAATAATATTAGTTTTTTTAAAATGTCCGCCCTTGGCCTTCACACACGCCTTAAGTCGCATTGGCATCAACAGCTGCAGGCACCTTATCTATTGGAAAATTGGCTACAGCACGAAACAGAGCTAGCTGTCCTAAGAGAATCAATGTTATGGTATATTTTGTGGGAGACCATATCTTATAAAACCGTCCACAATTTGTAATCCAAAGGATTCAAATCAGGCCAATCTTCAGAGCATATAAAAGCTGGAAAATTGTTTCGAATCCAGGTCTGTTTCGTTTTAGCCTTATGAGCTGGTACAGAATCTTGTTGGAAATTTCAAGAAAACAAGGAATTGTTAAGCGGTTGCATAACTACTTCCAAAACAGTTTCTTGATAAACTTTGGCCGATGTTTTGACCCATTCTTCACAGAAATGCAAGTAAGTCACCACATCGTAAGAGACACCCCACTAAACCATGACTGCAGCTGGATGATGACGCTTTCCGACTCGTGGAATGAGTTCTGATGCTTCTTTAGATGACCGGCCATAAAAATTGTCATTTTATTTGTTAAACTTTTCCTATACGGTACAAATTTTTTATCCTTAAACAACATTTTTCTATGCAAGTTATCAGCGAACTTCTACCCTACTTTTTTTAAGGTGCAGTTAATAAATGTCCTGTACGCCGTTTAAAAGCTCCAAGATCTAAGTCTTTTTTAATAATACGACTCTTGGACATTTGTGTGATTTTCATTTCATTGGCCATGATTTTCTGTGTCCAGAAGATTTCATTGAAAGCTTGCTTTGACGGCTTTGATTACTTGCTGTGTCCGAACGGTACGTGCTCGACCGGGGGCGGTCTGTCATATCTCCGATCTCCTCGAACAATTGTATGCACCTGTAGAAAATCATACGACAAATGCCGAGCGGGCGGAGCGTTTTGAAAGTATAATTTTTTTTCCACACCTAAAAAAAGTGCTATAACTGGAAAACGCTTTTCTTTATCTGACCATTCCATGGTTAAATTTAACACAATTCAAAAAACATTTGATAATAAAAGGGTATGTTCAATTTTGCTATTCTAATGGGTATGTTCAAAGTAGTAACAATATTTATGGCCCTACTAAGTATATAGACCAGTTGTATATCTGTTTTTTTTTTCTTCTTTTTTTTTTAATGAAAATGCATTTTTTTTTCTCTCTCTTTAAAAATGAATTGTGAATTTGTGCTTAAATTAGAATTTTATTTTTAAAACGGTTTGGCATCAGAACAGCATGAAATAACAACGAAAATAAATTTATAATCAAATATAAAAAAATTTCTGCTTTTCAATGTGCTGCTCTCAATTATTTGTTGATATGCTTAAATCTATTTTTTGTTTTCTGACTTTTTTATTTTTGCCTCTTCTTTGATTATAAGTATATTGGCTTATTTATACACGTTTATTTTTTCTTTTTATTGTTATACGATAAAAATAAACCCGTTTGATTTTATTCTAAAAACTGCAACCATGTTGCTCCTTAATCACTTATAAACTAAAATATTATTTAAAACAAAAAAATTGAAAAAATAATGGGCGTTTGCGGAATCTCTTACCTATTCAAATAAAGTTATTACTTTATAAAGCATGTATACGACCAGTATTATTACAATATATGCATTTCCAGTATGATTTTCTATGTGTTCATTAAAGAAACTATTTGAAACAAAGGTGTTTCTCTTGTGTTGGTGAGAATTTTATTTCTAGTACAAAAACATTCTCCAATAGTGTAATTTATAAATAACTAGTCATAAAGCCGACCACAGTCGGAAAATATAAATTCTGGCTCCGTCTTGCAAATGTGGAGCAAATGAGCTTTAAGTATGTAAAATTTCAGCTTTCTGCGAAGTCAGACGGCGTCAAAAAGCTCCGGTAAGAGAATTGGACATACATCCGGGCAAACAACAAACTAATATATTTAGATATTCAGGGGTTACCCCTATTAGTCTATTGTGGCTCGATATAATAGTTTAATAGTTAAAAAGAATATAGTACATATTTATATGAAACAAATTTTAAAATAGTTTTTATTTTTTATTTTTTATTTTTTTTAATTAATTAAACAATAGTATATTTACCCAATTCACAAAATGTTATATTGTTGTAGATTATAGTTAAATTGTTGTAGATTATAGTTATAAAATAAATAAAAAAAAATAAAAAAAAGTTTTCCAACTCTGGTGTATTGATACATTTCGGAAACATAGGAAAAATTGTCGTACATGTTGTAGTAGTTTTTGACATGGAAATTACCAACAACATTATGTACAATAGTTGTAGTTTGTCGTAGTTTCTACCGATCTACGACAACTATAACATTTTGTGAATTGGGTAATTATAAGTTTAATATGCATTGCCACGCCTTACATTTTTTTTGTTGTTTTTTGTAGGTTTAAAAATAACAACATTGACATAAAAATGAACATTTTTGTGTAATTCTTGGCACGCAGCCTAAAAAAAGGTTTATAACACCTGCTTGCAAAAAAAATATATTTTCACACATAAAAAATAAAAAAACCAATCACAACATACTAAAACTGTTATTTATGAGAATGTGTACAACGAACAAATAGGTAAAATATTAAAAAAGGGCCAGCAATTTAAAGCATTTTATAAATATTAATAACTAGAATTATGTATTTATATAGGACAAAAGAAAATAATTAAGAAAAAAGAACTTACCTCGAAAATTTGTTGATCCAATTCTGTTGATGAAGATGCTTGTATACGACTGTAATCTAAAGTACCTGGAGTGATGTGGTGCAATCTGTCATTAGTACCAGAATCGCGGGAAAGATCTTTAAAAATAAAAGAGAGAAAATAACAAAAACAATTGAGTTAATAATAAACTAAATGCAACAATAAAAACATATTCAATGAGTATGTTTGAATGTGTGTGCTTGCGTAAATGAGAATTAAAGATGACTACACTCTATCCTCTTCCTATATAACAAGATTGTTTAATCGGAACATCATTGTATTTCCGGTATGAAACTGTGCTAACGACTATCAAGAGAATAAGTCTTGTGAAACATAAATTTTACCTTTAATCATCATTGTAAGTTATTTTAAAGAAATTGGAACAAAATAAAAATTATAATTTTCACATTCATTCACATTCACATTTTTTTGTTGTTTTTATTTAAACAAAAACAAACAAAAACAGAGCAAAAAAATAGCATAATATTACCGAATTCACAAGCTCTGTATCGTTGCATGCTTTATTGAAAACAGTTTTTTTCTTTACGCAGACGGCGTAAGTGAATTTATTTTCATCGTAGAAATCTGGGATCGGGACCAATCGACGCGTATTTTTTTTTCTGATAAAAATGATGCAAAAAACGTATTTTCGATTTTTTGTCAGTTACAGCGTTCTTTAATTCCATTGACGATATACTATACTTATAAGAATTGTTTCGTAAAAATTTTTCTCGATAAATACTATAAACAAAAATGTTATTTTAAATTCTTTATTGACATCAAACTTGTTTTTCTTATATTGATTTTTTTTTAATTTTTTTTTTCTCACTAACCATCTATAAGACGCCTTAATAATGATTATGTCAGTAGTTTTTTTTTTAATTTTATTTCTAAATTTGGCGTGCAATCGAAAAAAAATGACTACAATTTCCGTCACACCTGTATGATTTACTAAGTGAGTCAATCAGAGCCTCAATCATTTTCTATGCAAATTATGTTTATGAATAAAATAATTCATTCATTTAATTTATTTTTGTTATTTTTTTCTCATTTTTTATTCTTATTATATTCTTTATTATCAGGTAAATAAATAAATGACGGTTTTGATGTTAATTTTTATGTATTATTGTATACACTAGGGCTAAAGAGATATGGTTGATATCAACGACATGTTGTAATTGGTGTTGTTGCTGTTGCTGTTTGTCTTTATATGTATACATACCTACGTACATATGTATATTTTATTTTTATTTTAATTATTTTTATATAAGCAAATTTGAAAAATATAGTAAAAAACATTAAAGTGAAAGAAACAAGAGCAAAAGAAAACTTTGTTTACAAAAATTTAGAACTGGGTTGGTAACCATTATGATTTATTTAGATTTCTTTTAGAAAACGGTGTCATTAAACCATTTTGACTAATATAAAGAACAAAATTGTACGTATTTATGTACGTATACATATGTACATTCTTATATCATTTCCACACATATGTATGTATGTATGAACACACACAAAAAGGAAAACAAATCACTATTTTTAGTATTTTTATTGTATAAATATTGTATTTAATTTATGTCTACATATACGTATATACATACGTATGTATGTACATACTTATAAAATATAATAAAACAAAAATAACAATTAAAGAAAAGTACTCTAAAGAGTATAGGTACTTTTATTCAGCATTTAATGGGACCGAAATTCTCTACAAACAACTAATGTTAATATAATCGTTCCTTAGTCCGTCATTCTGTCGACCATATGGACAGACACTTGTGAGTTGATTTGGTTTGTTTATATTCATTTGCTTGGCTCAGAGAGAGCTTTAAAAGTATGGGGCCGTGACCTGCAGTAGGCTGTTCTATTTATAGAAGCAACAACAATATATATTGTACATATGTATGTACATCCATATATAAGTTTTTGTACATATCATGCAATAACAACAAAAATACATTAGTTTATTTTTAGAAACAAAACAATAGCAAACAAATAGAAAATAAACAAAAACCACTAGAGAAATAGAGAAAAAGAATTAAAGAAAATATAATTTACAGTGATAACAACTCTTTTCGATTTGCACGCGTTTTATTGCTACTGCAATAATATTTTAAAGAACAAATTCTTAATGTGCATTTTATTAGTGTTTTAGGTTTTATAATATGTAAAAATATATAAGATAATATGGTTTTAAATAATTTTATACGTTAAGACTGGAAAGTTGTACTTCGTATTTACATTCTGTACTTTTTTGCCTAAATTTGTGTTTTTATTTTGCTCGTTCTACGTACAGCAGCTGTTTCTGCTATCCTCTTGATAATGTGCACAAGAATAGCTCTCTACGTATTGTGTTAATTTGTTTTTTTTTTAGTTAAGCTATGTTTTTTGTTTAATTCATATAATGGCAAATAAAATAAAAAAGGTTTAACTGATGAATAAATTGAAAAATTTTTTTTTGAATTGTGACAATGAAATCAAGTTGGATCAATGTGACAAAGAAACGGATACCATATAAAAAATAAACATTTTATCAGATGACATTGTTAATATTAGCATGTAATCAAGAAGGAGTAGCCAATTAAAAATTTGATAAACCGCATACGACAGAATTTTAGAATTAAACGAACGGCCGAGTGGATACGTTTGATCAAATGTGCAGTACAATGAGCTCTTCCAGGAAGACACACATGACCAATGTGCCAATTTTCTTAACAATAACAAATGTTAATAATGATAAATGCTCTTGTGCAAGCCACTTCTTGTATTAGGGTTTATTTTTTAAAATGTATTATAATATTTAATGTACATACATATGTATATCCATTAGAATGCTACGCGGCGCAAAAGCGCTGCGATCGTTTGTATCGAAAATTGCTTTTATGTTTATGTTTAATAAACATTAATAAACAATAAACATTTTATCTTTATAATGCAAAAATAATTAATAAAATTGATTGATATTTGTCTAAGTTAGAGTGTTTTATTTGACACCATTATTTTTCCTCTAAATTAATCAATATGTGTATAGCAATTTTCATTTATTTTTGCCAAAATTGCTTAGCACTTAGCACGGATATATAATATATCTTGTATGGTTATGAGGAATTTTGAACGATACGATCAGTATACTTATGCATGGTGTACCAGTCGGCCAGTATGAATATCTTAATTTGAAGTCCCACCACATATAATGGTCAGAAGCGTCAAGCTTGCATCTTGCTTGCAAATAATTAATGCATTAAAAGTAAAATTCAGGTTAAACACTGCAAAGTGTTGTGACATGTTGCATTTAGAGATGTAGTTGATTAGTCTTAATATACAGGTTAAGGTTCATCTATTAGATATAATAGTAGGCTTTAAATTAAAAAAAAAATTAAAAAACATTGCCTTAGTAGCAGTACTATAAAAACACAACCAGAAATGTTTGCTTCCGTTGTTTTTGCGAAAAGTCTGTTAACAGAATTCTCTTTTTTTATTTATTTAAATAAAAACTGTATTATGGCTGGAAAACGAACAGAATTTTGCAAACAAAATCATTGTTTTATCATTTTTTCAGCAAAATAACTGCGATTTATAAGTGTAAATACTCAGCAACACTGGTTAACACTGTTATAAGTTTCCGCTGTTACGATTATACAACACACATACATATGTACATATGTGTGTACGTACATCAACATGAAATGTTTGTGGCTACTTTCGGAGAAAAACTGAGAGTGTGAAATAGAAACAGAATAAAAAAAATTTAATAGGTATACGTAAGTGAATCAATAAAAATTTATTTAAAATTTTGTTAGTAATTTATATACGAATACATTTAATTCAAGGGTTTATACAATTGATAAGTTTACCACTGTTGCTTCTCTCTCTTTCTCTATAAGACATTGATAACGATTCCATTAGAGAACCAAGCAACAATAGCAAAATTAAATACCTGCTAAACAATGTGCTATAGTCTATTATTTTGTTATTTTATTTTCTTTAACAATTTAAAACAAAAACGTAATATTATTAATCAAAGATTACGTTGAAAGTTTATAATTAGAATTGTGTCTATTAAATAGACAAATAAGTGAGTGAGGAAACAGGAGAGTTACTAATGAAAGCAATAGTTGTTGGTGGTGACTGAGTAAATGTGTAAATAATTCAAGCAGTTTGAAGTCCAAGTGGTAGGTTTAGTAATTTGTATGTATGTACATATGTACGTATTCATACGTATACATATATATGTAAATATATATGTATATTCATACATATTTATATAATTTATAGTTAGATTTATTTTTAGTTTTAATTCTTTTATTAGTATGAAACTCATTATTATTAAATCAAATGTAGAATATCATATTGTATAAACAATACGATTGTTAAACTGATTTATCGTATACACCAGACCACTTGTATTTTCTATCGCTAATTGAAAAAAGAGAGTTAAAAGAGTAAATTAAGAACGTAATAAAAATGTTTTTCAGTTGTAAAAAACACCAATTTTAAATTCATTTTAAAATTTAAATTAAAAAAAATATGATATTTAAAACTTTATACCTACTTATAATATAAGTATGTAGTACGAAAATGTTTATTTTTGGACGGTTTAATATTTAGTAAAGAAAAAAAAATAATCTTATCTCCTTTTGAAGATATTCTCCCGTAGTTTGCCTTTATTTTAGATATCATTGATATATTCCATAAATTTTCTGATTTACGTTTAAAGATGGTGTAGGCAAAGGCTTAAATTCAATTCCATTCCATTCAATTCCATTCCATTATGCTACTTCCTCCATTTTTAAATGTTTTAGGCTCATTATTTCAATTTACCGATAGTTAATGGTAAGATGTTATCAAACAGATATGGACATAATCCAATTACGTCGCCCATACTTAAAAATAAAAACAAAATAAAAGCTCTTCACATATAACAATAAAATTCAAGAAATTTTTGATTCATTTATAGAAATCTGACACATTTGTGACACAGAGTCTTCACAAAACTCATGTCACTTATATGTGACATATTTTTTTCTTCGTGAGTTTCTAGTGAAAGTACGAAAAATAAGTGAGTGGTGAACGTGTCAAATTGTATTAAAAACACTAAAACTGCATGTATTGACCCCAACGCGAAAATGAAAATTACACGGAATTTTGGCGTCATTTTTCTCGTTTTTTTTTTGTCATTTTCGTTTCTTGCTTTGGGGCTTTTTTGCAATATGAAAAATGGCCCCAAATTTTGATAATTATTTTGGGGTCATTTTTCATAAAATGAGTGAAATAATAAAAGGTACGAGAAATCTAAAGGAATTCATTGTTCAGTTAATGGTTAAACATTTTTTTTTTTTTGTAAAAAAAACTTTTTGTTTTTCTATCTATTTGCTACAGACATTATGCCAACCAATGGTTGGCTTGCTGTGGTAGAACAGAGAATTAGAATTTGAATATTTTTTAAAAACAGAAATGTATTGCTTAGTAAATGCTTTTGTTTGGTTTTTATATACTAAATGTCACATGTTTCACATTTAGTCTATAACTATTTTAACATAAGTATTTATAGTTTTGAGACGAAATGGCCGTAGAGACATGATTATTCCTAAAAGCATACATTTTAATTATAAGTAATATATTCTCCAAAATCTGCATTAGATGTCATTGAAGCGTGTCAATTAGAAAAAGTATGGACCAATTTAGGTATTTCTAGTGAGGAACAAAATCCGAGACCATTTTATACGGCTTGCATTATATAGAAGAAGGCTTCTTCTACTGCATATTTTCATTGCAAATGTCAATAGACCTCATAAAGAAGAATATTAATGTGTCTGATAGCAAATATTTGGTGAACACAACATTTAAAATTGTTTGTTTCCAAGATGGCAGGGCTGGGGTTTGAACCCTGGGCTTATGTCTTAGTAAGCCAACACACTAACCACTAGACCACGGCGACTACATACATTTTAGAAAATAATTGTTTAAAACAAAAATTAGTAATAATCTTAAAGAAATCAGAATTTACTTTAAATAAATGAAAAATTATAAATTAATTAAGCATACTTTAAGTTTGGAAAACTTCTCTCTAATCCTTATGAGCCCCGGGACAAGGACGTATTTTGTTTTACTTTTATTATTTTTTTTTTATATATTGATCATTTTGTTGTAAGTTAGTTACTGTATAGATTTATTTTTATTAGGATATTAGGATATTATTTTAGTCCTAAGTTCAGGCTCAATAAAACTTAAACTTAAGAAGTATAAATTAGTATCGTGTATTTAAAAAAAAAATTTTTTGTTTCGAAAAAAAAAACTTAAACCTTTTCTGCCGCTTAAATACCTTGCAAAACAGATAAATCTGACAATATGACAAACTTGATTCGATTATCCATTTGAATATTAGGAACAAAAACGTTAGAGTGGCAACACTTTTAATAGATTTTCTCTCTTTTGTATGTAAGCAAATATTGTTTATAAATAAAGAGCACACGTTTATATACAAACATCCTTCTTTTAACTTCGCATTGCCATTAATGTTGCCCTTCATTAAGGCGTTTCCGTCGGACTTTTAGTTTTTATTAAAGGTAAATAAGTATGTATGTACCAGAGTTGTAAACGAATCATTCATTTTTGAATTAATTCGTGAATCATTCACGCAATGAATTGGTAAAATTTTGAATTAATTCTTTTCTCCAAAAAACGAATTGAATTAAATTTGAATCAATTCATTTGAATTAAGCGAACATGAATTGCAATTCATTTTCAATTCAAATGAATTGGTAAAAAGAATTGCAATTCATTTCCAATTCATTTGAATTGAATTGATTTTGAATTAATATAAATGAGTTAGAAAAAATGAATTGCAATTCATTCCCAATTCATTTGAATTGATTTTGAATTAATTCAAATGAGTTAAAATATGAATTGCAATTCATTTTACCAATTCATTTGAATTAACTCGAAAAATGAATTTGTTATACATTTCCAATTTACTTGAATTGAATTGATTCTGAAAAAAAGACTGTAATACAAAAGCATCACCCTTTTTCCAAGTACTTCTATTCTGTACTTTATAATAAAAATATATCCATATGAAAGTGAACGATACATTCTGATTTAATCTAATTAGCATTTATTTTATAATTAAAATAATAGAAAAATTAGTTGATGCCAATAACTCTTCCTAATTTCATCTTTATTTGTAAAATATTACATATTGTTAAATAAATATTACTTAAATATTAAACAAATACTACGTACATAAGTATTACTAAAGTGTTTGTCCTTTAATGTTCGTGCGTCACAAAATTTCATAAATTATTAATAGGTTTTAAATACTGAATGTCTTGTTATTCAGCGTATATCAAAAGCGACATAAGTAGTACTTGAAGGACCAAACTCCAAACACCAAGTTTACTTCAATTGAATGCAATTCATTTTTGATTTGATAAATTTGAATTACAAGTTACTTTTCTAATTCATTTGAAATAATTCCAAATCATTTTAATTCAAATGAATTAGAAATGAATTGCGATTCTTTTTACCAATTCTTTTGAATTAAAAAATGAATTGCAATTCATTTTGCCTAATTCAAATGAATTGCAACTCATTTTGCCCAATTCATTTGAATTGGAAATGAATTGCAATTCATGTTCTCTAAATTCAAATGAATTGATTCAAATTTAATTCAATTCTTTTTTTTGTTGAAAAGAATTAATTCAAAATTTAGCTAATTCAAATGAATTGAAATCAAAAATGAATGATTCATTTACAACTCTGGTATGTACATATGTATGTA
Source organism: Metopia argyrocephala (assembly GCA_963576795.1). Lineage (NCBI taxonomy): Eukaryota > Metazoa > Arthropoda > Insecta > Diptera > Sarcophagidae > Metopia > Metopia argyrocephala. Next base: position 4,110,853 of record OY756208.1, read on the forward strand.
TATTCTAATACTTAATGTTATTTTATTCTATTATTTCACTCTCTATTAATTATTTATATTTTTGTCATCCACCACTCAAAATTTTTTTACGTTTGTATTCTCGTTTTCTTTCAATTTTATTTATTAATAATTAGAAGAGATCTATTTTTAGAATTTTATTTGTCTATGAAATAGAATTTAATATTTACATACATACTTACTTTATATCTTATAAAAACATGCTTAATAATAAATGTATGAGTATTATATTTTTGACACATACATACTAACACACAGTTACAATAATGTAACTGCTAAGTGATTTAATTTAATTTTTGATGAAATTTAAATTTAGTAACTTTAATAAAAACAGAGTTTCAAATACAGTCGAACTTTCATAACTCGAATCACCATTATCCCAAAAAAAACTCCGACTTATGGAGACTTCGACCTATAGAATTTTTTTGTTATTGTGTATTTTTAGTTAACCGTAGAACGTCATCCTTATTTTTTATACATTAACGTCATTCTTCGTCAAATTGACTTCGATATACTTCAGGAGACTATAAAAAACGTCGTGGGCAAAGTTGGATACCAAAATAGATTTTTTATTTATTAGGCGATATTTTTTAATAAATTTATAAAAAAACAATTAATTTATTTTTTTAAATTTAATGAAAACTTAACATTTCATAACCTTCCTTCAATTGGCATAGATGTTTATAGAAAATAATAAAACATAAAAAAAAATAACATGAGTCAAATTTTTTCAATTCTGTCTTTTAGTTTCTTGTAATACAAGATATGAACAAAAAAGTAACATCACGAGTCACAACTTTCCATTTTGTGCTCGGCACACAGCCTTTTTGGACACTTTGCAGAACCAACATCTGTCATTCTTTACTTTGAAGAAGGATAATCTGCACATATTTTCCTTTTTCCAGTTTTATTTTGTGTAGGAGAATTCTCCGAATTTGTGAAGTTAGTTATATCCAGTAGATTTTGTATATCTTTTCTGGCATTCGACATTATTGTAGGTATATTAAGCTTGTCATTCCGGCAATATTTTACGAGAAGAAGCAATAAACATGTGTAATTAAAATAAAAAATCAATATTTGAAAAACAGAATTATCAAATATTTTTTCGTACAAAAATAAAAAATTATACAATCATCGTTCTGGCAACGCTGTTCCCTTGCTTAACACAAAAAATAATAGGCAAAGGAAGAACGAAGATGGCGAAGACAATAATCGTAACATTTACCCAGAATATGTAAACATTTCTCTTTAGTAGGAATATATACATATGTATACATATATGTATGTACAAGATAATATGGCAAAAATGTGAAGTAGAGTAAATTTAAGTGGAAACCCTCTTACTACTACCTTAACCTACAACAAAGGCTAAACATTGTGAATGCTTGCCTGCCTGCAATGTTATTGGTATCATGAATATTTTTTTTTTGTAACAGCAGCAACAACATCAGCTGGGTTAGAAAGATAACGAACGGAAAGAAAAGAAAAATTAGTTACTATCACTACCAAAATGTGAAATGGGAAACAGAAAACAGCTGTAAAAATGGGTGAGAGTGTGTGTGAGTGAGGTCTGAATTGGTTTATTGTGTAGTCACCAAAGGTTTGTTAGCAGGTGGTAAATAACAGGCAACGACATGTTTTCTCTCGTTTACATTTAAATCCACGAGAAGAAGTAAGGAGAGAAAGCAGTTCAAAAACAAATTAAAAAAGGCAAAGGAATAAAAAAAGAAAATATTTTATAAAGTTGTAGATTTAAAAAAAATGCACGAGTATACCAACAACAACAACTGAAAAATGTAAACATACATATAAACAAACGTTTACATGCATATTTACCTACATATCGTATATATTTTATTTTTTCATGGTTTTCAAGTGTTTTCTGAAGGCAAGTAATTTCTAAAAATAGACCAAAAATCAATAAACGTTGGTTGTTTATATTTTTCTTATACATTCACACTTGCACACACGCATGTATATACATTTGCTTATAAATACATATGTATACAAATACTTGTATATGTGTGTACATGTATTGGTTATAAACAATTTATAACACTGCCCCCAAGCTTTCTATTATACATTGTGAGTTTGTATGTGCATACATACATACATATGTATGTATGTAATAAGTCAGTATGTCTTGCAATTAATTATTTATTTATTATTCAATATAAATACAAAGAACTTTATAACTTCATTTAATATGTTTCGTTAATTTGAAATATATTTGATTTAAAGACAATTATAGTAATTAGAAATTTAAAGTATGTACGATCCCACAAAAACCAAAAAAATATATTTTTAGTTGATGATTTAAAATTTTTAACATTATAAAAAATAGCAATGACAATATTTTTAATATCTGCGAAACTACCCTACAATTAAATTTGTGTACCTACCTAACATAACGTTATCTGAAATGGAATTTTTTCTCTTAACGATTAAAATGAGCATACACATGTATACAGTGATGTTTATTAAAATGGATTCACCATGATCTAGCATCTTTGAGACCGAAAAAATATTAGAAAAACATGATTACTATTTTTGTTTGGTTTTATTTTAATTTAATTACAAAGTAAATAACATGAAAAACATTACACTTCTCAAGATCAAAATTTAGAAAACCATGAATATATATTGTTAAAATCAATATGGAATAATCACCTTCTCGTGGTGTAAAGGCTTAAGCTGCAAGGACTCAACTTGCAAAGTTGGCTAAGAGCAATAGATCTCTGGCAAGATCTCCCATGCCCTAAAGGCAGTTGAGGGGCAGTAACTAAGAATTATCCCAGGGACAGGATCAAAAACAACAACAACAACAACATCATCTTCAATATCATTTTCATCTTTAAACATTACTGTGCGGGCTTCTTGCGGTTGATTGCTGTTGAATTATTTAACGGTGAAGGTATAACACTGGCCATTGAATAATCAATCAACAGCACCCGATTTTTTATTATACATATGTATATTGCGAAAGGAATTCAATATTACAGGTTCTTCTTACAGTTAAGTTACTTCTTTCGGAGTTGAAAAAATTAATTTTATTTTTGTCCGACCACAAAATACTTCTCCACTTATGCATGTGGATTTTATTTATTTAAGAATTCAAAGTTTATTTTATTAATTTTAATTATGAAAAAATTAAATGTAAATGTTTATTTCAAAAGGATATTAATGTTCAAGTAAATTAATTATAGAAAAACCAATATTGTACACGCGCGCACGTCTTCTTTCTTCGGTTGCGTTAGTTCAACTAAACTCTCTTTCCCACAACTCGGCCGTCCTGAACCGGATTCGCCTCGAATTCGTCCTCACTCAAATCAATGCACCATTGCTTCATGTATTCAGCACAAGTAGTAGTGTTTCGCGGGCCTTCGGTACCTCCAACTCGCTCGACATTGTAAGTATTATTTCTCTTCACCCTCGTAACTCTATATGGCCCTAAATATTTTGGTTTTAATTTGAGACCAGAGCCAAATTGGGTCCTCTTAATCGCCACTAAGTCACCAACGTTGTATTGAACGGCTTTTTTTCTTCGTAAATTATAGCCTTTTCGGTTCTCGTCCTGAATTTTCATTATCTGCTCTTTGGCACTTCTTCTAATTTTCTCTCTATCTTCATTAAATTGTAATATGACTTCCTGCTCGATTAGGTTCTTTATATCGCAATATTCAGAAGTGCGCATTCGGACACCAACCAGTAATTCGAAAGGTGTATTGTTGATACTCCTGGAGTAGGTAGAATTTATTACCTGTTGCACCTTCCAGACGTGTTTGTACCATTTAGTAGGATCAGATACACTCAGTTTAGACAATACAGATATTATAACGGCATTTAGCCTTTCCACTTGCCCATTGGCTCGTGGTAGGCCTGTTGTAATAAGATGATGCTTAATATTTTCATCTTTACAATAAGCTTCGAAACACTCAGAAGTAAATGCAGTGCCCCTGTCCGAAATTATTTGCACTGGATTACCGAAAACTGCACTTTGCGCCTCTAATTTAGCTATAACTTCGTTCGTCGCTGTAGTTTTGGTGGGATACAGCCAGCAAAACTTCGTAAAAGCGTCTATAACGGAAAATATGTGTTTGTACTGCTTGCTCGTGGATTCTAAAGGTCCTAGATGATCTATGTGATAGGTGTGTAGCGGTATATCAACTTTACCGATAGGATGAAGTTCACCTTCTTGCTTTCCACATTTCTTATTGTTTACTATACACGGGATACAGTTTGAAATATGATAATCAATTTTCTCATCTAATTTGGGTATATAATATTCTCGGCGGATAAGTTCTTTAACCTTTTTTGCGGCAAAATGACCTTTTTCGTGAGCAAGTCGAATGATCTCTCTTTGCATACCTTTCGGAGCCACGACAACTTCATAACCGTCGACTAGCTTGTGTAAAACATCACCTTTAATAAAATAGCCTTTATAATCACTTTTATCCCTTAAGATGGAAAATATTGCTTGTAATTCTTCGTCCTTTAGCTGTGCTTGTTTAATTCTTATTAAAGTGGAATCTTCATCTATCAACATCACGGGATATCTGCTTAGCGAATCGACGTGTTTCATACCAGACCCAGCACGGTGTTCAACCTTGTAGTCGTACTCTTGTAGCATTAGAACCCATCTTGCGACCCTAGTGCAAAGATCTTTTTTCTCCAGCGTCTTAGCAAATGCATTGCAGTCGGTTACGATTTTGAAATGCAATCCGAGAAGATAAACTCTAAACTTTTTCAGCGCTTCGATGACAGCTAGTATCTCTAATTCATAACTTGAGTATTTTCTTTCAGCATCCGTCGTTTTTCTACTCATATAATACACGGGATGTAAATTCCCATCTTCTGATGATACCTGCATCAAAACTGCACCATAGCCATCGATTGACGCATCCGTGTGAACTTCAGTTTTGCTATTCTGATTAAAAATGCTAAGAACGGGTTTATTTGTTAATATGCTTTTCAAATGGTTAAACGCTGCTATTTGTGGGTCTTTAATCTCAAATTTACTGTTCGATTTTGTTAAATCACTTAACGGCTTTGCTATCAGGGAAAATTGGGGAATAAATTTTCGGAAGTATCCGGCCAACCCTAAAAAGCTTTGTAATTGTTTCATATTTTTAGGAATAGGAAATTTTATTACTGCTTCGACTTTACCAGGCGATGGGGAAATCTGTTGATTTTCTATAATATGACCTAAAAATTCAATTCTAGTCTTCAAAAACTTACATTTCTTAAAATTTAATTCTAGGCCGTATTCCCCGCAAAGTTGCATCACCAATTCTAAATTCTTGATGGCTTCGTCTTCATCCTTGGCCGGTATAATTATATCGTCAACATATGGTAGGGCGACGCCTGTACGAGTTAAATCACGAAAAATGGTATTTATAAATCTTTGAAATACCGCCGGCGAATTTGAGAGTCCAAATGGTACTTTCGTGAATTGGTATTGCCCATTATGAGTAACAAAAGAGGTATATTTTCGACTTGCTTCTGCTACACTCACGTGAAAAAAGCCATTTCGAAGGTCGATCGAACTAAATATTTTGGCACTCTGGAGCCTATCTAGCTGATCTTCTATCAGTGGTAACGGATAACGGTCCTTGACGATGACGCTGTTCACCCTTCTATAGTCTACACATAGTCGTAAAGAGCCGTCACGTTTTCTTACCATAACTATTGGGCTACTAAATTCCGAATCTGATGGCTCTATTATTCCTTCTTGCAGCCATTGGTCCACCTGGTCTTCGACAGCTTTTCTTTCTGTCAGGGGCAATCGTCGTGGACGTGAGAATATAGGTGTTTCTTCTTTTAACAGGATAGTCATCTCGACACTGGTTGTTTTACATTTTTTCGGCTTATAATTTTCCACCAAGTCTGTAATTTTTCTTTTAGCAGGATCACTCGCGCCTATATCGACGTCAATTTCTTCAGGCAGAATATCAATTTTCATTACGGAAAATTCGTTATCAATTTTTCTAAAATGTAAACCGTCACGACGAATGTCTATTTCCGCGTACTCGCAAAAGTTTTCACCGATAATTATATCGACATCTATGAATTTACACGACACCACGACAAAGTTCATATTGTATGCTTCATTATCGATTTCAAAGTCACATACAAATTGTCCATCAGGTTTTATTTTGTTTTGACCGAAACCTACAAGTTGAAAATCGGTTTTTTCAAGTTTCGCACCATTTAAGTTCTTAAACACAATATCACTCATGATATTAAACTTACTACCGGTATCAAAAAGAGCAGTATAATCGCGACCGCCGATATTTACACTTTTTGTCATTGTTGAATTTTGCGTTTTCAAAAGTCGGGTATTAATTTTATTGTTCTCGATTTTTTCCGGACAATCTTTAGCTATATGACCGAATTTATTACAATGGAAACACTTTGTTCCCTTTTCTCTATTTGTACACTCTTTCGACTTATGTCCTTTCGACCCGCAATTAAAACATTTTATATCATTGCTGTTCTTTGACCTGTAATCTGATTTTTCACGTTCGCGATTCACTTTTTGTCCATCTTGTGCCCGAATTTTCTCGTAGCTTACTAGCTTATTTTTAAAGTCTTTAATATTTTTTGCACCGTATAAAATAGATTTATTTATATTTAGGTCGTTTATACCGTCTATAACGTATTGAATGATTGAGTCGTCATCGATATTACCGCGCGAAGCGTACTCTTTAACGTGTAGGAAATATTCCTGAACGGTTTCACCTTTTTTAATTTTTCTTTCAGACAACTGCTTATGGATTTGGGCGCTATTCATCGTTGTTTGAAACTCTTCGATTAATGCCGCTTTGAGTTTTTGCCAGGACGTTATACCACGCTCGCCTTGAATAAATAATTTTGCCAAACCGCTTATAGATTTCTTTGCAAATATGTACATTTGAAAATCGTCCCAATTCATAATAGCTGCTGTCTCTTCAAACTCTTCGACCCATGTTTCAATAGGTAAATTTCCCTTGCCATCAAATGTTCTTATTGAGTCTTCAATGTCTCGAAAACTCATAGCAAATCTTGAAATTTGTGGTTGTGTAGCTCGCATTCGAACTGTGTTTTCGTTAGTATCATTTTCAACAGACAAAAAACTTTCATTAACATCACTTGCCGTCTTGTTGTTTTGCTTTTTGTTTTCTTTGTGTTTCACATCTTTTTTATAATTGCTGCCTACTGCTACATCTTCATCGCTGCTTGCGTCGTCGTCGTCGGCGTCTTCATCTTCGTTGTTGACTGCGTTGAGTAGAGCACCCTTTTTTAACTGTCGAAACACATGTAGTATTAAATCTCTGTCGTCGTATGTAATGCACAAAACGTTACAAATTGAAGTTAGTTCTGCCGTCGTCAAGTTTTTGTTCACATAAGCAATCTTCTTATTATACATTTCGTCGTTTTCATCGAACTCAAACCCTTCAAACTCTCTTAAACGTCGTCGGTTTGATCGATCGCCTTCACACTCAAATATAAATTTGTGCAGAGCTACAATGTTTTGCTTTCTTGTATGTCGTAAGTTCTCACGAACGCTGTCAAACATACCTAAGCTCGCCATACTGTGCTTTTTACTTTTTCTCTTTCTTTTAACCAAACGAATCACCACACTCAATACTGTGTTCTTCTTTGTGTGTATTCTCTTCGAACTTAACGTCTTTTTCGTCTTTTATAATACACAACTCTTTTTTTCTTTTCTCTTGAGTTAAACTCTACGCGCACGCATACATACCAAAAAAACAAATTTTTCACGTTAAAAAAAAACTGACAAAAGAGAAGTTAATATAAAAACGAGACAACGCCCTTTTTCTCTTAATTTCGTTTATTTTTCCTATTGGTTTTATTCTTATTAATTTCTTTTATTTATTTCGGCTGAGCCCCCAAAAATTTGTGGATTTTATTTATTTAAGAATTCAAAGTTTATTTTATTAATTTTAATTATGAAAAAATTAAATGTAAATGTTTATTTCAAAAGGATATTAATGTTCAAGTAAATTAATTATAGAAAAACCAATATTGTACACGCGCGCACGTCTTCTTTCTTCGGTTGCGTTAGTTCAACTAAACTCTCTTTCCCACATGCATTATGGTATGGGAAAGTTTTTAATACTATGAAACAAGACTGAAGATACCATCGATGCCTTATATATACTATACAAACATTCTAAACGACATCATGTTGTCTTATGCTGACCATAACATATCTACCTTGTAAGTCCCCCAAAAATATATTATTTTTATTTTCTGTATTTACATGTTTTTAATGTGAAATCTTTATATTTTGTAAAAAATAAAATGCTACTTTGGTGGCAACAATACTAGAATAGAAAGTTAGTAACATTGAAAAAAATTTAAATTGCAAGTTAAAATATTTTAATTCTTTTATCGATAACGTCATTAAATGCTTCGACAATTTAGTGTTAATCGCAGGGACCGAAAATAACAGTTATTTTTAAAATTTAAAATCAAAAAGTCAGGTGGGTATAATTTGTCTATCAGATATTTGAATACAGCATATTGATGCTGTTATGCTAAGGAATAATAAACTTAAAAGACTTTAATTTTTTGACTTTTATTAAAAAGTCACTTTATAATAGTTATTTTTTGACTTTTATTTTTTCGGTCAGAAATAAAAGTTAAAATTTGACTTTTATTTTTTCGGTCAGAAATAAAAGTTAAAATTTGACTTTTATTTTTTCGGTCAAATTATAGTAAATTTTTTTTCTGACCTAAAAAATAAAAGTCAAATTTTAACTTTAATTTTTAACTTAAAAAATAAAAGTCAAATTTTAACTTATATTTTTTACTTAAAAAATAAAAGTCAGATTTTAACTTTTATTTTTGACTTAAAAAATAAAAGTCAGATTTTAACTTTTATTTTTAACCGAAAAAATAAAAGTCAAATTTTAACTTTTATTTCGGACCGAAAAAATAAAAGTCAAAAAATAACTATTATAAAGTGACTTTTTCGAAAAAAGTCGTAACTGTTACGGTCCCTGGTTAATCGTGTATCTGATTGAAATTGGCTTTGATCAAAAAAGAAGCAATTTTATTAAGTATCATGGTTTGGGACAGTTTCTTAAAGGTTAGTGTTGAAAATTTATTAAAAGCTATGGTCTACAAAAAAAGTGTTTTTTTTTTTTTTTGAGTCTCAAGAACAAAAATGGGAAAAAGTAAAGGAAAACTCGCAGTCAGATCGGAGTAATTCTTTTTGATTTGATTGTACCATTTAGTCTAAAATGTCAAAATATCACTGCATATTGCATGAAGAGTATGTTGAAAATTTTACTTTTTTCCTCAAAATCCCCAATGTGCGGCGTCGATAGAAGGCAATGCCGTTTTTAGTCTGTTTTTGCAGATCGGTATTCTAGTTGGCAATATGACCGTTTATCGATCACTGTTAATATATTTTTGATATTCTGCAAGCAAATTTAAATTAATATAGAACCTTTTTAATTTCAGTTCATTTTTTTATTTAAAAACAAAAATTATTGCCAAAAATTCACATTGTTTAGAGCTATTTTTTGTTAAAGTTGTATCCTATATTAAAAGAAATACAAATACATATTTCATATGTTGTTTAATAAAAACTTTCGTGAAATACCACAAACGTCGTAGTCGCCGTGGTCTAGTGGTTAGTGTGTTGGCTTACTAAGACGATAGTGCCGGGTTCAAATCTCAGCACCGACATCTTGAAAAAAGAAATATGAAAAAAATATTTCTTTCGGCGACTACCTCTCAGCAGTCTTCTGGCAAAAGCTCTGAGAGTAATTAATTGCCATGAAAGAGCTTCTCAAGTCTGTCGTTCGGAGTCGACATTAAACTGTAGGTCCCGGTACTCATGGATAGAAATTTACACACACAACATGAGTGCTGCGAGAAGCTAGGCCGTAATCCTGACACAGGGTTGTAAAGGCCAGTTATGTATGTATGTATGTTTAATAAAAATAAACGTATACATAGTTAAAAATATTTCTACATTTAGTAATTAGTCGGATATACTTCACAAGTGTTCAAATCTCAGCTCTTAGGTAGGTAGGTCCCGGTACTCATGGATAAATTTTAACACACACAACATTAGTGCTGCGAGAAGCTAGGCCGTAAACCTAACACAGGGTTGTATTGGCCAATTATGTATGTATCTACTTCACACCCAAATCAATTTAACATTGAATTTTCAAACTTAAAAATATATTTTTATTGCTTATATTGTCCTACTATTGGAACCAAAAGTCTTTCGCAAAGCCCAAATTATAAACGCTTTTCTTCCATTATAAATTCTAATATTGCGAGATAACAAACCCTGTTGGCAACCAAACCAACCCCAAACCATTTTACCTACTCTACCGTGTTTAACTTATGTTGTAACGTTTTTTTCACACTGTAAGAAATAAAATACAGGTAACAAACTTTCGAAATCATTTAGTAAAATCAATGAGAAAAGAATAGCGAAAAGAAAATAAAAAAAATTAATATATTTTTTTTAAGTATATTTTTCTAGTAAGAGTATGTATAAATAAATTAAAATGTGAATGTAATAACAAAAAGAAGTTTCTACTTACCATGTGCTGATATTCGCTCTTCCGGAGAAGTCATTTTTTTACTCCTATAATAACAATCTGCAATTGAAAAAAAAACAAATCAGGACGAAATTTTATAATAAATCATTAACAAAGACACAACATTATCAGATTTACTATAATTTAAAAGTAAAAGCTTAGCAATTATAAATGTAGAAAATTATTGTCTGCGAAACCTTCTTAAGAAATTTAAAATATTAATTTTCCTGACAAAATAAAAAAAAAACAAAGTTGCAAATAAATTATTAAAGTACTCGTATTCGGAATTAAAAAAATAACACCAATGTTTAAACCCGCTCGACCGCTTATCACGATAAGGAACTCATAGAGCTCACCTGCCATTAGTTTGTGGCAGTAAAATGGTTTCGAAGGTTTGTTAAAGATGGTATAATATAATAAGGGTAATATTAAAAACAAATTATAAAGATGTATTTAATGAATCCAGAGTTGGGTTTATTGTATTAGATTTAATTTTCCACTAAATTTAATGGTAGAGGAAAAAATAGTGCATTAGATAAAACGAATTTAATGGTAGTGGAAATTTAGTGCACTAATTCTGAATGATTAGTGGCTGAAATTATTAAAGGGCCGCGCCATAAAAATGTGACCGATCAGTTCAATCGTTTAGGAATGATTGACCGACAAACAAATAGGCTTACAAAGAGATTTAATACATACATAAATATATGGATTGGCCGACAAATATGCAGACTTATAAAAGATGTATAAAGTATATGTATTCATGTATTAATATTTGTCTCCATTCCATCATTAGACCCTTTAGAAAAATTTCTGGAGTAGATTCGGGGTCATAATGGAAAATCTAGGACTTCAACAGATATAGGGCTATATGTGTGTGGTAGTCCTAAAGGTGGGTTGGAAGGGATACTTCGGACAAGGCAAAGTCTCTGATTGGGGTCAACCTGGCGGCCTCCAGAACGATCCTTGTTTCCGTTGTATTCAAGTCGACATACACGTGGCCCTCCTAGATAACATTCTAGCACCCGCTAGCTTGTGAACTAATGTATGCGGCGACTGTCCAATCCCCTGGACTTTAAATTTGGGTTGTGCGTAGGGCTTGAAACCCACCACGTAAAAATTTTATTCAATGAAAAGCAATACGGACCCCCTTTTATGTTGACGAACTTGGCAAACGTTTTAAGGACTATGATTTAAGGATATGCACCTGGAACGTAAGAACCCTTTATAGGGAAGGTGCCTCTATCCAGTTGGCGGATGCTCTCACGAAATGTAGAGCTGACATCACCGCCATCCAGGAAATGCGATGGATAGGGCAAGGTTGTACTAGGCAAGCAACATGTGACATCTACTACAGCTGCCATGAGAAGAAACACGAATTTGGTTGCGGATTCGTAGTTAGCAAGAGACTTCGCCATCACGTCTCGGAGTTCACCCCTGTGAACGAAAGAATTGCTACGATCCGCATAAAGGCGAAATTTTATAACATCAGCCTTATTTGTGTTCACGCCCCGACGGAAGAGAAGGATGATGTGGTCAAGGATGCTTTTTACGCAAAGCTCGAGGAAGTGTACGATGGGTGTCCAGCACATGACGCCAAAATTGTCCTCGGCGATTTCAATGCGAAAGTTGGACGTGAAGATATCTTTGGCCCCACTGTCGGACAGTTCAGTCTCCATAATTCCACCTCGCCGAACGGATTGAGACTGATCGATTTCGCCGCGGCGCGAAACATGGTAGTTTGTAGCACCAGGTTCCAGCATCTCGATATCCATAAGGCCACCTGGCTCTCTCCTGATCGATCTACCAACAACCAGATCGATCACATTGTGATTGATGGAAGGCATGTATCCAGCATACTAGACGTGCGCACATTTAGAGGTCCAAATGTCGACTCGGACCATTATCTTGTCGCAGCCAAGATGCGACTGCGCATATGCGCAGTGAATATGGCACGTTCTAGTGTTCGAGGGAAGCTGAACATCAAAAAGCTGCGATCACAAGAGACAGCTAGGTCGTTTTCCGATCGTCTTTCTAATGAGCTCCATTGCACCCGATCCTCTCTCGAAAGTATTGGTGGACAGTGGTCTCACATTGCTCACTCTCTGCGCAACGCTGCCGAAACAGTCCTTGGTTTTGAGCGTCCTCCCCGCAGAAACCAATGGTACGATGAAGAGTGTCGTGAGGCCACTGCGGCAAAGAATGCCGCCTACAGAAGAACGTTGCAGTCCACCACTACAAGAGCAACTGTGGAGGTGTACAGAGAGAAGAGGAGGGAAGAGAGACGCCTATTTAGAAGAAAGAAAAGGGAGCAAGAAAGGCGGGATCGTGAGGAAATCGAGATGTGCAGGTGTAGACATGATGCTCGAAATTTTTATAAAAAGATAAGGCGTCTTACTACTGGTTTTAAACCCGGAGCAACCTCCTGCAGAGACGAACATGGTAATCTGGTTACAGATGCACAAGGGACACTGAGATTATGGAGACAGCATTTTTCTAATCTACTGCAAGGCGATGACGACACAAATTCCGCCTCTAGAGATGCTGTGCCGCTCCCAATCAATGATGACGACGTTGAGATCCTGTCGCCCAGCTATGAAGAGATCAAAATTGCCATACAGCGACTAAGAAGCAACAAAGCGGCCGGACCGGATGGTCTGCCCGCTGAGCTTTTCAAGTATGGAGGCGATGAGCTGGTTAGGTGCATGCACCAACTCATTTGCAGAATATGGCTGGAGGAAAGTATGCCCAATGATTGGAATCTCAGTGCCCTCTGTCCCATCCTGAAAAAGGGAGACCCCACGATATGCACCAACTACAGGGGTATAAGCCTTCTCCCTATCGCATATAAGGTTCTTACGAGCGTATTGTGTGAACGACTGAAGCCATTCGCAATCTCACTGATTGGACCTTATCAGTGCGGCTTCAGACCTGGTAAGTCCACCATTGACCAGATATTTACACTGCGCCAAATCCTGGAGAAGACCCATGAAAGTCAAGTCGACACACACCATCTTTTTGTCGACTATAAGGCAGCGTTCGATAGCCCGATAAGAGATCGCGTATATGCCGCAATGTCTGAGCTCGGTATTCCTGCAAAGCTGATAAGACTGTGCAGAATGACGTTGAGCAACTCCTGCAGCTCCGTCAAGGTAGGAAAAGACCTCTCCGAACCTTTTAATACCGTGCGAGGTTTCAGACAGGGCGATCCCTTATCCTGCGACCACTTCAATTTCGTCATGGAGAGTGTTTTGCGAAAGGCGGGTGTTCATCGAAATGGCACTATATTTAACAAAAGTGTCCAGCTCCTTGCGTATGCAGACGACATAGACATCATTGGGCATACCAAGCGAGATGTCACCGCAGCCTTTAATGCTATTGAACGGGAGTCTGCAAAAATGGGTCTGGCGGTAAATGAGAGCAAGACGAAGTACATGTTGTCGACGAGTAGGGATGTTGAACGTATCGGCTCCCAGGTTACAGCCGGCAACTATACATTCGATGTTGTTAAGGAGTTCATCTACCTTGGCACCGCCATTACCAGCAAGAATGATGTCAGTCTGGAGATCAAACGAAGAATCACACTGGCCAACAGGTGCTACTACGGTCTCAGTAGGCAGTTTAGTAATAGAGACCTCTCTCGTGCGACGAAATTAACACTCTATAAGTCGCTTATTCTTCCGGTGCTTCTCTATGGTGCGGAAGCTTGGACGCTGTCTTGTGCCGATGCAGCGGTCTTGGGAGTATTTGAGAGAAAAGTTCTTCGTAAGATCTTTGGTCCTCGAAGGCATGGCGATGAGTTTCGCATTAGAACCAACCATGAGCTGTATGAGCTCCTCGACGATGTGGGCGTTGTTCAGCGCATTAACATCCAGCGGCTACGCTGGCTCGGCCATATTGTTCGGATGGATGAATCCGCTCCAGCGAGAAAAGTTTTCGATGCGAAGGTCACTGGACGTCGGCGTAGAGGACGACCGTGTTTACGTTGGAAGGACCAAGTTGATGAAGCCCTGTCGTTAATTGGTGTGACCAACTGGAGAAGGCGCGCGCTTAGCAGAGACGCCTGGAGACTAGTGTTAAGGCAGGCCGAAACCCGTTAACGGGTTGTTATGGCCATCTAAGTAAGTCTGGATTTACACGTTGAAATAATTTCATTGAAATTTTAGTTTAATTTCGTTTGAACTTTCATTGGAATGTACACAATGAAATTTTTTTAATGAAATTAAAGATTGCTTATTTTTCGATTCTTTAATAATTTTTTTTTTTTCTAAACTTAAATTTTTCAATCCACAATTTAATATTTTTAAGCGAACTTGTTAGCCATTTAAAATAATATAAAAATAAAAGAAAATGTGAAAAAAACTGCAGTTGACTATTACGAATTATAGTACAAAAGAGAATTTCAGAGTACATGAAAGCTCGTACCACTTACTATTCCTGTCTCTTTCTCTCACCCACAAAATGAAAATTTCAATGAAATTATTTCAACGTGTAAATCCAGACTAAGTAAGTAAGTAAGTAGTCCTAAAGGTCCTCTATCCACCTGGAACAGTGGCATATCTGAAATAATTTTGGGAGTTGATATATATGGACCCTTAGGACTACCACGCACATATAGCCCTATATCTGTAGAAGTCCCAGATTTTCCATAATGACCCCGAATCTTCTCCAGAAATTTGACATTTTTCAAAATATATAATTTTTTGAACCCAAATATATCGACTCCCAAAATTATTTTAGATATGCCACTATTCCAGGTGGATAGAGGACCCTTAGGACTATATCTGTAAAAGTCCTAGATTTTCCATAATGACCCCGAATCTTCTCCAGAAATTTTGACATTTTTCAAAATAGATCATTTTTTGAACCCAAATATTTCAACTCCCAAAATTATTTCAGATAAGCCACTATTCCAGGTGGACATAGAACCCTTAGGACTACCACGCGCATATTGCTCTATATCTGTAGAAGTCCTCGATTTTCCATAATAACAATTATAAAAGAGTGGAAAAGTTCACAATCAACAGTGCTTTTGGCATATTTAGCTCTGCTAAAATAAAAGGTTTTTGTCTTCACACACACTCTTACTATTACTGCTTTGAAAGTTGAGACAGGAATAACCGCATTTGTTTGTCGAATGAATTGCTTTAGTTCACTCAAATTTGTTGGTTTTGCTTTAGTGACTTTATGTTTGCAATAACCCTACAAGAAAGTCAAGTGCAGAAGTTTAGCCGACCTGGAGGCTAACGGAATGTTGAGTTTATGGATATCAGCTTATTGGGAAATTTTTGTCGCAATTGTGTCATAACAGGCCGTGGTATGTGAGAAGTTGCACTATTTTGCTGAAACCACACAGAGTTGAAAGAAATTGACTGCAATGATCATCTGCTTATACCCAGTTGAGCAGATAAACTTCTTGTCGAAACTCTTGGATTGTTTCGTAGGGCAGCAGCCACATCGGCATCTGTTTCCTTCGTCCGAACTGAAGGGTTTCGATGGCAAGGTCTTCTTTTAATTGTCCCATGCTCGGCAAAATTGTTCACATGTCTTATTATGGTCCATTCGCCTATACTCTCTTTGAACCGAAACTACGGACTCCAGTTTGTCTAGCGGCGAATAATCCAAATTTTTGTTTCAGTGTCCCAGTTATCTATTTTTGTTAAACTCAAAAAGTCAGTCTGCTAAAAATTAAATGGAAAAAATTTGTTAATTTTAATTTTTTTTTTTTTTTTGGTAGCGGCCTTTCATCATTCACCCTATATTTGTTTTGTCACAGTTTGAATTTGAATTTTGGTTTAATTTGGTTTGATAAAGTGCTGTTTAATCGTTACTACAATTATTTTCTTTCGTTTTGTTATGAAGATTTGTCTTCATAAGGTGAGCAGATTTTTGTTTTACCATAGTTTATTTCTTTCTCTACTTCCACATTTACTTTCGTTTATGATAGTGATAAGGTCGCTTTTTGTTTGTTTAATTGTAATTATTATTCCCTTCCAGATCATCATCATTATTGTTGTGCCACATTATTTGTGGTTTTGCTGTCGTTTTTTATTATTGTCTTAATTTTTCCATTCAATTTATTTTATTTTATAGTTTTTTCTTCTTTTCTGTCATCTACCGATTTCGTACCTTCTTCCATGTTTTTTTTTTATATTATTGTTATTATTCAAATAATTAATTAAATTTTTTTGTGTGTTTGTGTAGAAAATCAACAATATTTTATTTGGCAGTTGCGCGTTTAACCAATTATTCATTGTTATATTTTTATATTTTATTCTGCAAACGCCTACAGAAAAATTCCTTTAGTTTATACATCCTATTTAACAAATGTTACATACATATATTTGATTCATCCAATTCCAGCAATCAAATAGACGCAAAGTAAAGAACGGCATTCCTTTGGTCTGAATCGTCAAGCATTTCTTAGAAATTTTATAAAATAAAACGTACTTGGCTCAATAAAGCTTAGACATTTTTATTAGCGACATTTGTGAGGCCACTGATTAATGTCAATATGAAAGTATATTAAAACTTTAATCAATAATAACAATACACCCTAACGGGTTTTTACACGATACGCTCCATGGAACACCGTGCAAAAAAAGGCAGGTAAATATTATAAAGTATTCGATAGACACATGCCCTTTAAAACGCATAAGAAAATTACAGTCATCTTATACTATACATACATACATACGTACGTACAAAAATAAATTTATACTTTAATATACAGTATTATGATATGTTTTCAAAATTTAAGCAAATTGTGGACTTCAGTTTACCATTTAACTCACCATGCTTCCGTGTAATAGAAAAAGAAAAACGTTGCAAGTTTATGTTTCTAACTGGAATATTTCAAATATTTGTAGTCGCCGTGGTCTAGTGGTTAGTGTGTTGGCTTACTAAGACGATAGTGCCGGGTTCAAATCTCGGCACCGACATCTTGAAAAAAGAAATATGAAAAAAATATTTCTTTCGGCGACTACCTCTCAGCAGCCTTCTGGCAAAAGCTCTGAGAGTAATTAATTGCCATGAAAGAGCTTCTCAAGTCTGTCGTTCGGAGTCGACTTTAAACTGTAGGTCCCAGTACTCATGGATAGAAATTTACACACACAACATGAGTGCTGCGAGAAGCTAGGCCGTAATCCTGACACAGGGTTGTAAAGGCCAGTTATGTATGTATGTATGTATGTATTTGTATAATAAAACCGTGTAGCAACAGGATTGAGTGTAGTCAATATAATTTACGAGTATTTCTAAAGAGTCATCATTGTTATTGTATAGACTTTAACTGATGTTTAAGTATTATGTGTGTGAAGATAAATTCGAATTTAACTAGAAAATCACACCAATTTGTTTAGCATGGTCATATTTTACGTTATGAGAGCTATGTTAACACGTTAAAAGTGGCTATATGACAAGTGTATATCGTCGATGGAATTAAAGAACGCTGTAACTGACAAAAAATCGAAAATACGTTTTTTTCGTCATTTTTATTAGAAAAAAAATACGCGTCGATTGGTCCCGGTCCCAGATTTCTACGATGAAAATATATTCACTTACGCCGTCTGCGTTTCGAAAAATACCAGTGTATTTGTTCACTAAATATATATAAGCGTTTAATTAAGCTTTAGGTCTAATATATAATTATTTTTTCGATATTTCGCTACTTCTCTGCGTAGCTTCTTCAGGAAATATTTTTATTTAAAAAATTTTTTAAAAATACATACATACATATTAAAAAATTGTGTCACATGAAAAATATTCTATCTTAATTTTTAGCCAAATGTACAAGAATCAAAAATTAAAGAACTTGTACATTTGGCTAAAAATTTTTTATTATAAATAAGGCTGTTAAAAAATGTTAAAATTATAAGTATTAGTTTAATAATATCCTTTTTAAATTTTTTAAAGCTTTTAATTTTTTAAAAAGTTGTTATGTTACAATTATTTGTTTTTTCTTTTTTTGTTTAAATTTTTTAATATAATACCACCTAACAAATAATTTTTGTTTTTATACATATATCATTATGATTCTTTTTTAATATTTTTTTTATGTTTTAGTTATTTAATTTAATTATTTTGTAATTATTTTTTCTAAAAAATGTTTGTTGGTTGTAATATTTAATTAAATATGTTTGTTGGTTTTTATTTTTAAAAAAAATTTTTTATATGACAAATTTTCTTGATAGAATATTTTTCATGTGACACAATTTTTTAATATGTAAGTATGTATGTATGTATTTTTAAAAAATTTTTTAAATAAAAATATTTCCTGAAGAAGCTACGCAGAGAAGTAGCGAAATATCGAAAAAATAATTATATATTAGACCCAGTGTTCGAAAATAAACTGTACATTATTATATGTACGGTTCACAAATCCAAGAACAGTATTTATTTTTTTAGTGTTTGTGTATTTCTACACAACCAGAATAAGTCGTTCTGTTTTTTGTTTTAAAACAGTACAGTTTTAGTGTTTGTATACATTTTGGTTTACTGATCTTGGGTTATTTTTCTCCAAATTTCAAAATATATTCTTTATTTGCATTTTTGATCAATCAGTTTAAAATAAAAAAATTGAAAAAAAAAATTACAACAAAAAAAAAACTATTTTTTCTTTGTTGTTTTTTCTATAGGTTAAGAACAGTATATTCGTTATGTAGAAAATTCAAAAATATTATAATGTTTTTTGTTTGTTTTGAATTTCCTACACAAACACTTTTAGTGTTTCTGTATTTAATATTCTACAGTACAGAACACTAAAGTACGTTTTATAAGGTAAATTTTCGAACACTGATTAGACCTAAAGCTTAATTAAACGCTTATATATACTATTTATCAATAATAAGGTCAACTAAACTTATTAATACAGTATTTGTTCACTTTTATAAAGGTTTTTTTGCTCTGGTGAGCATTTAAGGTTTTGTCAGTTACAGCGTTCTTTAATTCCATCGACGATATAAGTAATTACCGAGCCGATTTAGAAGAAACAAGACTTGGTGCACATATGTACATATGTGACTATTTACAAATGGTAGCCCAGGGAGTCCTCTTGTGAGTTCCATAAATAGTATAGTTAGCGGATTTTAAAAAATAACTTTTAAAAGAGGTGATTAGCCATGTGGCCAAAGAAGCCCCATACTGTATCGTGAGGGCGGCCAAAAATAAAAAATTTAACTATCCAATTAAAAAAAACAAGAAAGAATTTAAAAAAATAATAATTTTTAAAGTAGTTCTGAGAGTTCAAAGTTTTAAGTAAATACACAATTATTAAAAAAAATTGGAAAAATGCTATAACTTTGAAGGGTTAATTGATAAACAAAATATCAATAAAGCTGCGTAATTTTAATTGAAATATAAGTATATGAAGTGATGTTAAAATTTGTCAACTATAGATTTTATTACAATGTTATTGTCGCTTGCGATGTACCGTTATTCTAAATATAACCATATTAGACATTTTTGTCTTCAGCGGACAATAATAAAAAGATAAAAAAAATTTTTATACTCTAATATAAGATTTCTGCAAGTAAATTTGTTTCAAAAAACTTTGTTTTACTTCCACTCTCGTCCCCCTTTAATTTGAATTCGCAATTTTTAGTGTCTAGTCAGGTTCAAATTCCTTAATTTTTAAATATTTAATACTAGCTTAAACCCAGCGTGCTTCGCTACACCTACCACTATCATATGTCCACATTTTTCGACTGATAGTTTTAGTGACTGACAGACCAAATTCAAAAAATCAAAAACTTCAACTGTTTTTGATTTCAAGATAAACTTCTACTTGTCCACTACCACTTCTACTTGTTCGCCCTTTTTTTACTGATAATTTTTAATGACTACGAAATCAATCACACCAAATTTAGAAACTTTAGCTTCAACACTTCTAATGGAATCAATTTTTAAATTGTATTGGAGGTGTCACGCCCACTTGTCCAATTTCATCCACTTTCTGACTCATGAATTGCCTTGCCCATGAAGTCATTAAAACCAATTCCGAAACTTTAGTTTTAACCGTTATGAAGATATACAAAAATTAGTATGTAGGCATAAATAAAAAAAGTGGGCGTAAAAGTAGGCGTGAAAAATTTTTCTCTCGATGAAAACTTAAAATGGATTAATACAAACATTTGAAAGAAAAACTAGTCAAATCGATGGAGCAGTTTTCTGATTTTAGGTAAAATTTTCTTTCAGTAAAAAACTAAGTTAGATTACAACTGTCATTAGAAAGAAAAAATCTTCGAAATCGGTTAAAATAAAATCGGTCCAGCCGTTCTCAACTGATGCGATGACCTACGAACAACATTGATTTTTATTTATATAGATTTTAGATCATTATGAAGAAAATGAAAATGAATATGCTTGCTCGTATTAATATGGCCTGAATTTTATAAAAATTTAACAAAATTAATTGCGTTAACAAAGCAATTAACATAGTTTTAGTTAGAGGTTAAATTTTCGATTTAATTTTTATTCAGTATATATAAGCGGTGGGTGTGTTCTTGCTCAAAATTGAACAAAAAGTTATAAAATCAGTATGATCTAATAGTTTTATTTAACAAACAAAAAAAAAAATAATAATAAATTATAATTTTGTTTACAATTTTTCTTAAATTTTCGAAAAAGGACATTTTTGAACTGAGCTTGTCCTTATTATGAATTGGACCATATTTGTCCGAAACGTTAACGTTGTTTAAGGTAATCAGTGTACAATATTTCATAATGATAGAACCTTTTTTTCTTCTGTAATGACATTTTAATTTTCAGGATATACGGGAAGGACTCGAATCCTTGCTCCGAAATTTTCCAAAATTGGAATTTTATTATCTTTCATCAATTAAAACAAGTATGCCAAATTTCATAACTCTACGTCAACTCCTTCTATTTTTGGCCGCTTATTATATGAAAACACGACACTGTGCGCCACAAGTAATACACGAAATCTCGATTTATACAATTCTTCAATGGATGCAAATAAATTTATAAAATCAATTGTGTAATTGATGGAAGAGCGGACAAATAAATTACAGAGCCATAGAAAAGAAATTTATCGACTGTATAATATTTAGAAAAACATTACGGAGCCTGAAAAGATTACAATTTGTTTCTAAAATCTCTATATAATATTCTACTTTCAATGATGAAAACAAGAAGTCAACAAAATAGAATTTACAGCCGAGTGGCTAAATGTTTTTGACAGGCTCTAAAAAAAATGATGGTTGTTCTTTTTGCATTTAAAATCTTAAAAATCATCAAATTACTATGGTAAAAATTATTACCAAAGAAAAAACCAAGCAAGTATTACACAATTCTTGAGCCAAAATCGGGACACAATTTAAAAGCATGTCTGGCACGCTAAATTGACTTGAATAATGTTTTGCATTACCCACAACCTACCGTTTTTTTCGTGTTGCACTGTATTTTTTATAGTAATGACCTTTGGTAGGCTGCAAAGGATTTTGGTAGGTTTTTTGAAATTTTTTGGTAGGAAAAAAATTTCTTTTGTGGCAACGCTGGTCCTTATTATTTTTCATATCTCTGTACATAAATATGTACGTAAATACAAAATAAATAATTTATTTAGTCGTATTATTCTTACACAAAAAATGAAACGCATAATCAGTAGGTATAAAAAGTAAAAATTTGCAATTAAATCATTCAGATTTGCTTACTTACTTTAATATTTTTCCAAATTTTTTGCTAAAAGAATTTATTATTTGAAGTATTTTTCTTGTTTTTTACTGATTAAATAATATAAAACTTATTTTTAATTTTTCTATATATGTATGTATGTATGTAATTATTTCGTTACGCTTTCGTAAATATTCTCAAAATGAAAATAAATATATTTAAAGATAATACATACATATATTTAGTGATTTTTTTTTCTCTTTTTGAGTATCTTTACTTTTAATAGTTTTCCAAAATGTATTTTTATACATATATATATTATTTTTTTTTTTTTTGTGAGCGCGCGTGTTTGTTTTCTTAGAAGAAAATAACGTCACACTTTTTAAAAACGACACGATTTTTCACAATTTTGTTTACATTTTAATTTTAGTAAATAAAGTGGTAGATTTAAAATATTTACAACTTTTTTATTGAGGCAGGCAAAAGACCATAGTTAAGAGCTAAAAAATTACAAATTTAATTTGACGGCACCGCTCCCAATCTTTATTTTGTTATTTTATATTTTTCTACAATTCGATTTTTTTTTCTTTACTCTTTCAACAAAAATTTTTATTATGTTTTTAATTAAAATTATTTCGCACACAACAAATACATTAAGAAAATCACTCATAAACACAAAGAGGAAAATACAGCAAAAAAGAAAGACGATAATGTTAACGAGTTCTCAGCGTTCGTTTGACGTTTAGATTCGTTTAAAAAGAAAACAAAATACATTTTTTTAAATCCACTACACACACGCACACGGATCCCACTGACACAACTCCAATTGGAATTTTTTTGTTGCTTTTTTATCAACTTATTTTTACAATTTTTCATTCATTTGTATTTTCATATTTGGGATTTTTTTCTGCGCACTATTTTTGTTTTCTATCGCTGTTTGTTTAAAAGTAAAAAGAACAATGTTCTTATTTATTTAAACATTTTCTGGTATTCCACCACATTTCAAAACACATTTTTTGTTAATATTTTCGTGTTTAATCAGATTTTCTATAATTCCAACGCCCCACACAAACGCGACCACACTAATTCAACTTCAAAAGCTATCTGCACAATGTATACACTGTGCTATCTGTCTGTCTACTTATTTGACTGACTGATTGATGAAAACATTTCATACGAATATGTTAGAAAGAGATGCATACAACAATCACATCCAATGCTGCCACACTGCTATATGCTCGTTATTTTATAGCGAGTTCAATTACACATTCATCTGGTATCTATATATCCTCTTGCAGAGATGAATTTCAAAGTTTCGACTGGTTAGGACAGTTTCTTTGTGATTTTTGTCTAGGCTAAACAAATTTCACCACTTGCACTTCTTTATTTTTTTGTGCAAATAAACAAAGATGATTGCCGGGTTTATTTTTAGTTACTTGAAACTACTAAACACAACCCAACTGATTAAAAATAAATAAAAGAAAACTGGATGAACCTGGCAGCTCGTTTATTTTTGTTAAATTGCATTTTACGTTGTTTATCAACTGCAGAAAAACATTAGAATTTCCATCAATTGCTTAATAAAATTAATTTATGTATATAAAATTTAAACTTTAGCAGACAATTTAATTCCGCATAGCATCTAGAAGGTAAGTTGACGGCAGATACTGAAATATTCTTTTGATGGGAACCACTTTAAAAAGGGTACTATCACCAGTGATATAGTACAGATAGAAAATAAAAAATGGGTAAAGAATTTGGAAAAAGAATTTCATATGAAAACAAAGATGAAAAGTTAAAGAAAATTGTAAAATAGATAATAAAAAATAACCATAAAGCCCAAAAACGACGGCACAAAAGTATGATCTTGCTTTTGATAGCAATGATGAAATGAATGTGACATTTAGAAGTATAAAAGAAAAAGGTCATGGATGAAGACAAAGGAAAAATACTATTAGCATTTGCACACATATTTGTTGCATTCTAAGGAAAACGACTCATTTCCATTTTTTCCTTTTTTGTAGACAATATGGATATAAGCGATAACACATGTGATTCCCAGCAGAATGCTGGTCAGACTCAACAGCAGCAGCAACAACAAATAATGTTGCAGCAACAGCAACATCAACAGTCGTTTGTAGCGACGACTCCTGCTGGACTGCAACAAATGCAGTGTGATTCCTCTTTAATTGATGGCACAACAACAACGAACACAGAAACGACAAATAACTTTAACAGTCACGGCCCCTTGGGTGGACCCATACCACTTCCAGCACCGCCACAACATAACTATGATAAGGCTCCTCGTACAAATGCAGCCGATAATATTGACTTTGATTCCTTGCTATTACAACAGTTTAGTTGTCTTGGTACAAGAGATCATGAAGACTTAATAGAACAATTTCATAGTTTAATGAATAACCAAATGAACAAGGATGCGGCCAGATTCTTTCTAGAAATGAGTAATTGGTAAGTGAAATTCAATTTTATACATAATGTTAAAAGTGACAAAAGAAATATTTACCAATGAACATAAATCAACGTTGACTTCTTTTACTACGCATGTTCTGTTCGAGTCAACTTTATGATTTATAATAATTTCTAATGCCAAATCTACCGCCATATACATACGTATAACAATACGAATTTTTAGTCAATATGCGGTATTTATACTTAAAATTAAAGATATGTATGCTGCGGCAATTATTTTTTTATTTTATTTATTTATTTACATTGGTAATATATTTCTGATCTAAATAAACTTTGCTTTCTGCAGGCCTAGATTTTGATACTTTGTATATATATATAACAGAGTTGTAAATGAATCATTCTTTTTTGATTTCAATTCATTATGAATTAGCTAAATTTTGAATTAATTCTTTTCTCCAAAAAACGAATTGAATTAAATTTGAATCAATTCATTTGAATTTAACGAACATGAATTGCAATTCATTTCCAATTCAAATGAATTGGGCAAAATGAGTTGCAATTCATTTGAATTAGGCAAAATGAATTGCAATTCATTTTTTAATTCAAAAGAATTGGTAAAAAGAATCGCAAATCATTTCTAATTCATTTGAGTTGAAATGATTTGGAATTAATTCAAATGAATTAGAAAAGTAACTTGTAATTCAAATTTATCAAATCAAAAATGAATTGCATTCAATTGAAGTAAACTTGGTGTTTGGAGTTTGGTTCTTCAAGTACTACTTATGAAATAAATGTACTTAACAAAGAGAATTATTATAAATAGGTAATAAATACTTGGATTAAAAGTAATAGACAATGTGTGATTCATTAATAGTAGTGGATATATTTTTATTATAAAGTACAGAATAGAAGTACGTGGAAAAAGGGTGATGCTTTTGCATTATTGCAATTGGAAATGTATAACAAATTCATTTTTCGAGTTAATTCAAATGAATTGGTAAAATGAATTGCAATTCATATTTTAACTCATTTGAATTAATTCAAAATCAATTTAAATGAATTGGGAATGAATTGCAATTCATTTTTTCTAACTCATTTATATTAATTCAAAATCAATTCAATTCAAATGAATTGCAATTCTTTTTACCAATTCATTTGAATTGAAAATGAATTGCAATTCATGTTCGCTTAATTCAAATGAATTGATTCAAATTTAATTCAATTCGTTTTTTGGAGAAAAGAATTAATTCAAAATTTTACCAATTCATTGCATGAATCATTCAGGAATTAATTCAAAAATGAATGATTCGTTTACAACTCTAATATGTAAGTAAATAAATAAATAAAATAAATGACAAATGAATATATAATATACATACATATGTACATATTTATTTTTTTAATAAATTGCAAAAAAGATCTTTATCCATATCATAATGTAATTCATATGCTCTGGAGTCCTTCTAGATATACATATACATACATATGTAGTTTACTTTTTAAAAATCTATCCATCTATCGAAAAAGACGAAACTATACGAAAAGCCATTGTAAGTTACCTGCAGAATATGCTATATTAAGTTTTCCATAATATTTTGAGAATTGGGCACCATATATCATATAAAATCGTTTCTTTGGTTTTTGAGTTTGTATTTATTTGTATCTCATTTTTATGTTTTCAGGAATCTTCAAACAGCTGTTGGTTGTTATTTAGACTTTTGCAATGGTCAAACTTTACCCTCAATGAAAATTGTGCAACAAACGCAACCGAACTGTAACCAAATGGCATGGCGTTTACAGAATATAGGATCAGAGTCATGGCCAAATGGTTGTTACTTAATGTCTAATAGTCAAACACGTCGCATAGAGGTACCAACCATAAGACCTGGTGATACTTGTGAAGTAGTTGCAGATCTATGCACCAATGAGCCGGTTGTTTGGCGTTTATGTACACCATATGGCGAATACTTTGGTGATAGCTTATGTTTAGTAACGCCGGGATCATTTAATTCACATGAGGAACTTAATCAACGTTTAGCTCAATTAGCTGTAACTGAACAAAATCCTGCCCAATTCCCTCAAGTCAATATTGTGATATCCGAGAGAATGGAATAAAGGGACATTTACATCACCTCTCCATAAAATTTGGGAGTTAAAGGATAAAGTGATTTTTCAATATTTTTTTTTTATTATTTTTTTTTTATTATTTTTTTTTTATTATTATTTTTTTTATTATAATTTTAATATTTCTCATCGTTTCATGTGAACCGGTATGACGAGATATGAGTGTGTTTTAAACAATTAATGTACCGCTTTTAATATAAAAATGTATGCATATTTTTTAAAATTTAGTGAAAACAACAAAAAAAAAAAGCAAAAATTTTCCAAGAATTTCGTTATTTTGAGTACCATTTAATTTCCTATAACTATTACAGTTAAACGACATACAATAGAATCGCTCCTTTTTAAAATATAAATAAGTTTCTAGCTATATAAATATGAATATAATTCTGTTTTTAGCAGAAATTTTTTGATTTTACATGCTAACACAGCTTCTAGAAACAATAATAAAATTTTGATTATATTCCCTATTTTGTTTTCTTTACCTAATAAATTTGCAAAAATTATTTAAAATAAATAGATTTTATATATTACATATTTAGATATATAAATGTAACTTTTAAATTAATATTGAAAAAAATAAAAATAATAACAATTGTTACAAACAGTCTTTTATAGCAAAAATAATATTATTTGATTTTTTTGTTTTATAATTTGTTGATGTTCTAATAAATCGGGCAAGGTCTGTATATAAATATGTTGTTTAAATTAACTGTGAATATAGGTTATACTGAGATTAACAAATCGACAACTTTGAGAGCTTTCTTTTCATAATTTAAATGGGATTTATTATTGAATACTTAATTCTTTTTTTACAACTTCATTCATTACCATCCATGTTATGAGTGACCTGGTATTCAGCAATGATATACATATATATTTCTGGAGTATTTCTATTGAAAAATAGTTATATAGGGTAGTATCTACATTGAATAATAATATAATAAACAATTAATTAAAACTATATTCATTATTACGCCGTACACGTTAGAAATCTAAAACGAGTCTTTTAAACCATGAATAGAAACTTACTAATAACAAAATACCAGAAGATGGGAATTAATATTAAATAAATAGATAGCCAGTTATTTAAGTGATAGACAACAGCAAGTCGTTATGTCAACGGAAATTAATATAAATATAGGACATCACCGTGGTCTAGTGGTTAGTGTGTTGGCTTACTAACACATGAGCCCCGGGTTCGACACCCAGCTCCGCCATCTTACAAAATAAGAAATATGAAAAAATATTTCTTTCGGCGACTACCTCTCAGCAGTCTTCTGGCAAAAGCTCTGAGAGTAATTAATTGCCATGAACAAGCTTCTCAAGTCTGTCGTTCGGAGTCGACATTAAACTGTAGGTCCCGGTACTCATGGATAAAAATTAACACACACAACATGAGTGCTGCGAGAAGCTAGGTCGTAATCCTGACACAGGGTTGTAAAGGCCACGAATAAAACATGGTTATGCAAATAACATATCTTTATATCACAACCCTGTTTTTTCGTATTTGTTTACATTTTAGTTGCCTTTTGCGACCAACTTTACTATTAAACGCTCTGTCAAAAATGGATTTTCCAATTGCAAAGCGTTGCCGCCGCGTTGTTTTGGGATGCTCCATACAAATTGTATGGGCATGAGAAATTTTGACAGTTAGAAAACGCTTGCCGCTTTTATTTCGGGATAGCAGTAAAGGTCGCAAAAGGCAACTAAAATGTAAACAAATAAGAAAAAACAGGGTTGTCGTTAAAATAATTATTCTCATATGAGCACATGTATTCTATTTTTGACAGCTTGTAGTCGATGGTCGGTAGCCTTAGTTGTGTTTATAGCATAATAAAAGAAAATAAATAATACATTATATATGTCACCCTGTTATATATAATATTATTTGTATATGATTCATTTCTTCTTTTGTTAATTTTGTAAATTGTCTTAAATGTCAGTCCTTTTTCTGCGGAGCTCGCGTTGGCTCGATTTAGGTTAATTAATTTTTGTGTTGGGGGAAAAGTTTACAATTATACAGAATAAATTAATAAAATAGATATTGTTGATTATTTCGCAAATCATTTAAATTCGTTTTGAAAAAACTGTATATAAGTACATATGTGATTGCAATATTAGAAAAATAAAAAATACGAGATAATAAAAACACCAACAACACACTAAAAATGGCATGTTGAATAAGTAAAATGAAATAAAATCAGAAAACAACGAACACATTTGACTTAAACTACCACCCTTTTATATTAAATATAGTATATTGATTAATTCATTAATTTCGGAGCATTAAAGCATTTAAATTTTATTTCAATTAAAGAAGCAATAACTGGAAAAAAAATATTTTATAATTTTAACACGGAAGTTCAAATAGAGAATAAAAGAGTTGGTAAGAATTGCAACTAAAACAAAAGTGCTTTTTTAAAAGAAATTTAGTAAATAAAACAGTGAGTTTAAAAAACTATTTTGTAGAAAAATGGAATTTGAAACGACACCATTATTAACAGAATCTGCGGGTATTGTAGGTAAGCAATAGTTTGTTTCCTTGAAAAATTTTCAAATAATTAAAAAATTTAATTGTTACATTTGGCGAATTACACACGCTATTAGCGTGGAAATAACTCATTTCATATTTTCTATTGGTGTGTTTTTATGATCTCTTTTGTTCTCTCTCTTATGTCATTCCTCATACTACTTTTTGTGGGTAATAGACAGCGTTGTCAACTTTGAAATTTCAAAACGCACCAAAATGAAGAAAAAAACGCACCATTTAAAGAAAAACGCACCAAGTTCAGAATTTTTTTTTATATAAATGTTTGGCAAATTAATTTTGAATTTGTATTAAAAATATAGCAATATTTTACAGTTTAGGGATTTTAAAAATTAAAAAAGTGGAAAAAAAAATTAGAAATAAACAAATTTTCTAATTTCATAAATTCTGTAGAAAATGTTTAAAAAGATATTAACGTTTAATACTGAGGTTCAATATTTATCCTTTTTTTATATTTTAAAAAATTTATTTTTTTATTTTAGTCTAATATCTTCATTTTAAATATGTAACAATAAACAGCCTTTTACAATACAATCAAAAAGAACTTAACAAAAAAAGTACTTGACAGGTTTGTACATATGTAAGTTAAAAAGAAACCAAAAACTTTTGATAATTACTCCAAATTAATAAATCAGTACTATTTTTGCAAAAATTTTGCACCGTAGGTTAAAATGGTATTGAAACAAGTGTATTTATTGTACAACATTTTTTTTTTCTCACACTGAAACCAAACGATGTGTTGAATTTGCTTTGGTGCCACCAAAAATTATAAAACGCACCAAAATTTAAAAAAAAGCGCACCACGCACCAGCTACTGAATTTTTCGCACAAAAATTTAAAAAAAGCACCAAAAATGGTGCGAAACGCACCAAGTTGACAACGCTGGTAATAGATGTTAATGAAAAAGAACCTAATGTAAATTTTAATACGCTATTAAGTATGTCGACGTCGTCTACGTCGTCATCAACAACATCTTTGCCAGCAATACAAGCATGTGAAACTACAATAATGCCAACATCAACAATATCATCTTTACCGTCAGCACAACTAAAACGACAACATCATCAGGATCAACAAGAGCTCCTTCAGAACCACCAACAGCAGCAGCATGAGAAACCACCGATTTTTAAAAAGCAGCCTATGTCTGCCGCTGAACGTTCAGCCACAAAAAAATCTCTCATTATTTTAGCTGGTATTTTTATAGCATCATTAGCCGCAATGTTTTATGTATACATGATATTCCCCCAATTAGATGAGTAAGTATTAAAATTTTTATAAAAAGTTAATATATATTTATTACAAGCATTAATTTTGTACAGTTAATGAAATTAAATTTAGCTCGAAGCATAAGCAGTTTTTAACAAAAGCACAGTGCACTCTGAATAACGTTAACTATTTTTATATTATTATCGTTTATCCATGTACAAATTTAAAATCAAAAAGCGTTTTTAATGTTCATAAACTGAACACAAGTGCATACACTAATAACGATTTTTTCATTTCAATACATAGAAATTACCTTTCTCTCTTAAAGGTTTTAGTCCATTTTGCTCAAAACTCTCGGCATTGGATCCCCTCCAAAATCCGGTTAAATATTTCGACGGCTCCATTGCTAACATCACCGCTAACTACTAACTCCTAATTTTCACACAAACTAGGACAAGAGCTCCGGGTTCAAACACCAGCTCTGACGTATTGAAAGAAAGATATATGAAAAAATATTTCTTTTGGCGACCACCTCTCTTATCAGCCTTCTGGCAAAAACTCTGAGAGTAACGATTGTTATGAAAAAGCTTCTCTAGTCTGTCGTTCAGATTGAACTGTAAACTGTAGGTCCCGGTACTCATGGATTGAAATTGACGCAGACAACATGACTGCTATGAGAAGCTAGGCCGTAACCCTGACACAGGGTTGTAAAGGCCAGTTATGTATGTATGTATGTATAGGACATCTACAGGATTGCTTTTTATTTTATTCATAAATGATATTAAAGCATATATGCAAAATTAGATTATTTGCTGGAGGTTATATTTGCACCAGATTGCAAAAAAGTTAAGAAAGTAACTAGATCTCCAAAATTCTTACATAAGAATTATAAGATTAAAGTGTATATGGGTATAATTTTATCGCTATTAATTTACTGTCCTTCAATACTATTCCCTTTAAATACATCCCAAGTTGAAAAAATCCAAGAATTACAGAATAGGGCAATATGCTTTGAACTGAACAAAAGTTGTGATGCACACATAATACGCATGCTAACTGAACTGAACTAGTTGAATACTTGGCACATTATTATATTCTATGCTATGAAAGAATTGAAAATAGTCCTAAATGTTTAAATGAGAAATTACAATGTAATAATTAAGTTCCATGAAACAAAGAAATAAAGATAGTGCTTTGCGCAGGTCCATGAGAAGCTAGGCCGTAACCCTGACACAGGGTTGTAATGGCCATATGGAATAAATGGTGGTTTTTGTATATCTTAAGAACTTTTTGAACTAAAGTTTTTGAATTTAGTCTGAACGACTTCATGGTCAAGTCAAGTCAGAAAGTGGACTAAATAAATTGGACAAGTGGAGAACAATTGAAGCTAAAATTTCTTACTTTGTTCTGAATGACTTAGTGGTCAGGGAAAATTACCAGTGAGAAAGTGGGCGGAATTAGACAACTGGGCGAGGTACCTCCCATACAAGTTATATATCAATTTCATTATATCTCGGTAACTATGCTTTAAAGCAAAGGTTTGTGAGTTTGGTGTTAATGACTTCGTAGTCAATAAAAATCATCAGTAGAAAGTAGGGGTGATCTTTCCATACAAACTAGCTATTGATTTCTGTATCTCTTAAGAAGGATTAATTTAGAGCTTTTTCTAGGATTCTAATATTCTTTTTTACTTTATATTCTTTGAATAACAATTCTACACTATTTAGTCAATTATTATTATTTTTTTATATCTGGTCACTTTATTTTTTACAATGCATTTCAATAACAACTGCAATCTCAAGTTCAGTGTAGAAATTAAAAAAAAATAATATTATAATATCGTATTTGTTCTGTTCAGTTCTCTCTTCCTCATTTTGTTTGTAATAAAATCTATCAAATACGATGGTGTTGGCGAGGAATACTACAACGTGAAATATTTGTTATTTGGAATGTATTAAACGTTTTCTAAGATCATTGCAGTTAGCAACAAAATTACTTTTTTTAAACATTCTATAAATGCCAACTTGTCTCTTCATCAAATAATTATGAACTCGGAAAAAAATAAAAAAATTACACTAAATTGTTTATAATATAAAGATGCATATGTATATAGGCACATTAATTATATTTTGGTTCGTGTTTTGCCTCTAATAATCCACTAGATTCGGTTTTTTGCATTTTTTTAAGCATATTTGGTACCTACCGTTTCATCTTCAAGATCTTCTGATATTATAAGTACAATATATATATATGTAATATAATTGAACATTTTTAATGAACCGATAGGCTCGAAATATATCGATTTTAAAAAAATTTTGAAAAACCGAAGTTTTATTACAACCAAAAATATTAATTTTAAGTAGCTTTCCATACTTGTGAATCTTAAAATTAGTCGAAAAAGGCACTTCCAAATGTACATAACTATAACTTTTAGAGGCGTTATAAAAACTATAAAAAGGATTCCTATGCTTTAAATGAAGTTCTTTGCACATCTTGTCATTTGTGCCTAACGTAAATATTGAGGAGGCGGACGGACGCTCTTGATATTAGAATGTTGCTAGAAATACTTCGTCAATCTGACCCTAACATCTACACGACCCTTACCTTGAAAAGTGGTATTACGATGACAACGGTCAACTGAAAGCTGGCAACTCAGTTGATAAATAGTGAATATTTTAGCAAATAAGTATTTCTGATTGCTGTGTAGTGTTTTAGTCATAAAACGTCATAAACCAAAACGGAAGTATATTTTTTATTTAATTTATATAATTATACCACAGATAACGTGGAAGGAGTCAAAATTGCCTTCTGCAAAATATCTTAGAGCCGCATAAACTTACAAAACTGGTGGTATTGCAGTAGTCCAATTTTGTCTGCACTCTTTATATAAACTTCCACTATGTAGCTAACAGCTTCTTTAGGAAGACGGAAATATGCCTTAAAGCTATAAGATTAACTGTCCATACTTCAAACAAACTAGACATTTCTATACTTACAGTACAGGCCGTAAATCTAATGAATTAGAATAGCCTATTAAATGCCGTCTAATTGATGCCACCCATGCTCATCAAATTAACAGATATTAATTTTTCATTTTCTTTCACACCACAAAAATCAACGCAATTGTTTACATTTTCATAGTTGCTTATATGCTAAAATGGCAACTGAAAAGAGTTGGCGTACATAATATGAATTTTTAATTCATAACTCAGGTGGAGTTGCCATCCATAATCGACCCATTAAACAACTGTCCACAAACACTGCTTCCTCTTATCCCCTCTCCGAAATCGTCGCATAAATGCTGGCTATATAAAACAAATATTTTAAAATATTTGCCAATCTTACTCGAATGCGCCATTGGATTTACAGATCATTCTAAAATGAAAAAAATTTTTGTGTTTCATAATTATAAATTGTTATATGCAAATGGAACGCACTTTACACAACATTACCTACTAGAAAATATTCCATTTATACTTATAAAATATGCTTAACAGAAATCCACTTGTATACCTCATACTAACATACATACATATATGCATATAACACGTATTTGTATCAAATCAAATGCATTTTTTACGCTTAAATTCATAATATAATTTTTTTATATAAAAATTATAAAATCTTTTTAAAACACTTTAAAATTTCGTGTTTTTTATTTTAATAAATCACACCATACGTGTGCCTGCTGTACAAACGGACAAAGTACATATACTCGTGGGTGTATATTTTTTTATAAAAGCACACTTTACTGGCACAATTTACAATAAAAAAGTAAACAAATACAAGCTGTTCATTGCATAAAAGCAATCAGCAGAAGCGTAGCCATTATTTAATTAAAAAATATGTAGTATTTTGCAGACATTACGACTACCTCAAATAACTTTGCAGCTGGAGTAATTTATGTATCATTTATATATACACACATTTTCTGGTTTTTTAACACAAGAACTTATTTTGAATATAAAAATAGCAATTGATCGACGTTTTATATCTGAGATGTGTGCATGTATGTATATAAAAAAAGTACATATACAACAAAAAAAAAAAAAACTTAGGAATACATATTTTTTTGTTCTTTTTATGCTAGTGATATTAGATTTTTTTTATCGAAAAAATTTTTATGGTTAATTACATATTTTTAATTACTTAAAGTTTAATGCCCGTATTCATAAAAAATAAAATTGGTTTATAGAGTGCTTATTTGACATATTTCTATGGAGTAATTGACCTAGTATTCAGCAATGATATACATATATATTTCTGGAGTATTTCTATTGAAAGAAAGGTTATATAGGGTAGTATCTACTTTGAAAAATAATATAATAAACAATTAATTAAAACTATATTCATTATTACGCCGTACACGTTAGAAATCTAAAACGAGCCTTTTAAACCATGAATAGAAACTTACTAATAACAAAATAGCAGAAGATGGAAATTAATATTAAATAAATAGATAGCCAGTTATTTAAGTGATAGACAACAGCAAGTCGTTATGTCGACAGAAATTAATATAAATATAGGACATCACCGTGGTCTAGTGGTTAGTGTGTTGGCTTACTAAGACATGGGCCCTGGGTTCGACTCCAGGCTCTGACATCTTCAAAAAAAGAAATATGAAAAAAATATTTCTTTCGGCGACTACCTCTCAGCAGTCTTCTGGCAAAAGCTCTGAGAGTAACTTATTGCCATGAACAAGCTTCTCAAGTCTGTCGTTCGGAGTCGACATTAAACTGTAGGTCCCGGTACTCATGGATAAAAATTGACACACACAACATGAGCTAGGCCGTAATCCTGACACAGGGTTGTACAGGCCAGTTATGTATGTATGTATGTAATTGTCAAAAAAGCAATTTATAAAACTGTTTTATTTTTTATGAATACGGACATAAATTATTATTTTTTTAATACAAGATGTTGTTTATAAACTAAAATACTTGTAAATATATGTATGTATGAAAGATATGTCTTCTTTATTTTTTAATGCCAAAATTTTTTTTAAATTACATATGTACATAACAATACGTATTTAAATTTTAGATTAAAAATGATTATTTATATAATATATTACACAACACTAAGACAAAAGAAAAAAATTAATTGTAACAATTAAAAATTTAATTGGAAAAATTTAATTATGTATGTATACTAATTAATTTGTTAATTGAAATTATTTCAGAAAAAATTTTTTCTGTGTATGCTAAAACAATATGCAATTGTCATCAGAAATGAATTTTATGATACGCAGTAATAGTATTTTTGTTTGTTACTATATGATTTTAAAACAAAAATATGGTAATTCGACTTTTGTATGAGAAAAAGTTTGTAAATATACAAACATATGTACATACATACATACATATATTTATTTACATATTTTTTAAGTTGTTTTTAGTTCCGCTTTTAAAATTATTTTTTAAGCTACGCATCTGCTATATTAAAATTGAATATGGAAGTGTTTACTTTATTATTATTAAATTCCACTTTTTACTCTTTTCCCTTCTGTCAGAAGAATAAAGTGTTTTATTTAAATTCTATTTGCTATTTTTCCTAACCCTATATATTTTAGTGACTATCTCTAATTGGCACAAATGATTAAATAATCAAACAATTTCTTTTTCTTACAGATCTGAAAAACAACACATGAAAATTCCACGTGATATACAAGATGCCAAAATGTTAGCAAAAGTATTGGATCGCTACAAGGATATGTATTACTTCGAAGTAATGTTTGGCGTGGTTGTTGCATATATATTGTATCCTTTTAACAAAGAAAAAAAAAAAACAACTCCTTTAAGCCTTTTTACATACATATATACTACTTCTCAAAGTGTATTAGATTTAAACAATAATTATTTCTTTCAGTTGAAAGCTGGAAAATTGTAGTTCTTATTAATCGTACATTGTTCTTAGCGATCTTATAATTTCTTTCGTTTGCCATATTAAAACAAATCTACAATATCAATTTGCTTCTATTATATATCGAATTTTTTACTCTCATTTTTTAAATTTCATTTTGCATTGAATTAACCTTGACCTCCTATAAAATAATTTTTCGTTTTACGTGTGTTTCTTTTTTATTTTATGTAAATTTTATTATGCTTTCTAAGCACATATTACTTCACTGTCAATACAAATAGCGTCACACCAATTGATATACAAAACGACATACGACTCTGTAGTATTGACTTTCATATAATAACAACTTTGCCAAACGTTTTAGTGCGACCGATTTTTTTGGGCTTGGTTTAAAGCAATACTCGTATTTGAAAATAATTAGAGAATATTTTTTATTTATCAATTTATGAACATGGAACGTCTTTGTAAGTTATGTCATTGTTTTATGTTTTTTTCCGCACTAGAAGTTCATATTTTTAAAAATAAAAATCTTTACCTCTGAAGAGAATATGTTCTTAGTGTGAATTTTTAGCTAGCAATTTATTTTTTTTTCCCAAAATAGAATTTTTATACATAATTGAAGAACTCTTCTATACAACTTATTGTATACTGATATAAAAGTTATTTACGTGAATAAAATTAACTGTCCGTTTATAAATTCTTTCTAGACTTCTTTTCAAAATGTTATATAAAATATTAATAGACTATTTCATGATGTCAAAAGAAAATCACAGTCATTAATAATCTGGAAATCCAAGTTCGAACTCCAGCAGAATGTAAAGCAACATCTTTCAATCTTTCTTTAGCCAGCACTGTGTATAGTAGATTATAAAAAGAAATACATTTGTATGTACATACATACATATGTGGATTGCCTTTGTTGTTTACTTGTGCGGTCATTATACATAATCGCATGATCATTGTTATTCTACGATTAATTCCTAGAAATATTTCTTTACATTTACTTTGTTATTTAAAAATGTGTATACATACATACATATTATGTATTTGTTTGAAGGCTTATGAATCATTGAATTCTTTGTTTGTTGTTCTAATTACTATCGCTATTAAATTTAAAATGAGCGCAAAAGAAACCAATTGAATTTGTTCAAACACTCAAACCAATAATAATCAATTTTCAAATTAACATTTTAATTATGATGAAACTAATCAAAATACATAATTCTTGACAATTTTACTCATGTGCATACATAGCGTCCCCTGAGTTATTAGTCTCAAATAAAAAAAAAATAAAAAAATGCAAACGGACGTAACTGCACACAATTGCGGAATTCGTGCAAAATTTTAGACGTAACTACAAGTGCGTTTATTTGTAAATGCAAGAAGATATAACTACATAAATATTTATATGAAAACCTTACATACAAACTCATTTGTCATATATAGGGATGCCAATCCTTATATCTCGATCCCAAGAATTATATGATTTTGGGATTTGCGAAATTCTTGATTTTAAGATTTTTTGCTTCTCCTGTAAAAAACAAAAAGTGTTGTTACGTCCGTTTGCATTTAATATGACGATAAGTTCTTAAAATATATGGTCAAATTCGGTTGTAAGATAATGTAAAAAAAACAGCATTTCTTTTCTTTAAAGCGGAATTTTCCTTTAAAAGGACTTCGGATAAACGCAAAATTATTTCGATTAAACGAACTTTAAAAATAAAACAAATCAATAGTTTTTAGATAATTTAAGATTCTGGCAAATACAAAGTTAACAAACATTTCATATATAATTTTAGCATTAATGCACATTGTTCCAATAAAAAGAATCTTGGAAAATGAAAGTATGCACAAAATAGAAAAGACGAAGTAAGACGGTTTTAAAATATTTTTGTCGTATTTGCAATTAAGCTAAGTTCTTTTATACAATTTTGTGTGTTTTAATGCAACATCTGTTTGTTTTAAGCGGATTTCCTTTTAAACGAAGTTAAATACCTTTGAGTTTAATAGAAAACAAAAGTAAATACATTTGCTTTGCAATTATGCAATTTTTTCATTTAAACGATGTGCTCATATCCATGTTCGACGGTATCTAAGAACTGAAATTTGTAATGACAGTGAAGCATTTGGTTATAACAGTACTGTTGAAAAAGCAAACTACAAAAATATTAATATAAAAAAGAGCATATTCAATCTGTCAACATACTTGCATTAATACATTTTACTGTTACTTGCATTATTAAGAAAGATCGAAAAACCATAGGAATAAAATAATTTATTACTATATATGTATATACGAATATTATTTAAAACAAAAATTTTTTTAATATCCTTAATCTTGATTTTCCTCAACACTATTAATTAACCTTTTAGCCTTCAAACATTTGCCATTCCAGGGTCTCTATTTCTTTCCATTTTACTTGGATTCCTTTATCGTTTCCCTATTGCCCTATTTTTAATCAGCTTCTGTTCATCACTTGGCGCAACATTATGCTATTGTCTATCGAATTTAGTGGGTCGTCGCTTAATACGACATTTTTGGCCGAAAAAAATTAACGAATGGTCAAAGCATGTGGAAAAACATCGTGACAGTCTATTTAATTATATGCTATTTTTGCGTATGACACCTATTTTACCAAACTGGTTTATTAATTTGGCCTCACCTGTTATTGGAGTACCAATGTTTACCTTTGCATTTGGCACATTTTGTGGTGTTGTGCCGCCTTCGATACTGGCTATACAAGCGGGTAAAACATTACAAAAAATGACTAGTTCGAGTGATGCCTTCTCGTGGACTTCGATGGGCATTTTAACATTATGTGCTTGTTTATCACTGGTGCCAGGGTTATTAAAAAACAAGTTAAAAAAGAAAATGGAATAAAATGGAGCGATGCAATAAAAATATCAATGGAGAAATATGAATACAAAAAGACAATGTGAAACTATGAAAAATAATAAGAATGTGTAGTGCTAAATAAATGTAAGAAGAAAAAAATATGTACGAGTATATTCATAAAGTTAATATTTTTATAACATACTGCATACATACATATGTAAATTTAAAAACTTTATTTTTCTATTCGTTTTTAGGTTTCTCGAAAAGTTTATTCCAAATGTAGCAATAATTATTTTAATTTAGAACTTTAATTGTTACGTTGTTTACCAGAAATAACACTGGCTGGTAAAAAAAACATCTTGCATGTTTCCTTTTTGTTGTATAAAACAAAAAATTTTTGTCCTCTTACAGCACATAAAAACTGAAAAACAACCAAAAATATTAAGTTTCTATAACTTTTCGCAAAGATAAATTAATTATAAATAAAATAAGCTATATTTCATGAAAATCGATTAACAAATATTGCTGTTATTCACAAACTGTTAGTCATAGCAAAAACTAATTTTTAATGTAAACAGAATCTGATAAACTGTTCTGGATTTATAATGCAATACAGGAGTGTAGTCATCTCATTTTGATGGCAAAATTTGGTATCCTTCTCTAAGAAAATTCGACCTGATGGAAAAAAAAAACTGAAAACTCAGTTTTGCTCTAGTTATCAAATCTTTTAAATTTTTATCACTTTCGTTCTTGTAAACCTGTTTATTTTGCTGTAAAAAAAATCTGTGCTGTAATTCAAATTCCTGTTTCTATTTTGAATAATTTTGTTACAGCAGAAATTCACGTACTATTCGTAGTAAAATGATGTCTACACATGTTCCTATAGCTTTGGCTACATTGGGCAAATATATGATGAAGAAGCGTACCCACTATTTTATTGAAACATTTGTTTTGTTATGTATTGTTTCAAAGTTAAATAAACAAAAATTTTAATAATAGATAATATTTGACGAAAACGATGTAACCATTATTTCCTCAATGTATGTACATACATATGTACATATACATATATTTTTTATTTTTATTGCTTCCAGTTTAATCAATCAAATATATAAATACTTTTTTATTGCTGTTCATTTTTAAAAAAATATTTACATACATTGAAATTTTTGCCATACCATATTATCATTAGATAGTGGTTACGCTTTTTAGCTCAAATATTTGACTAATGTGATCGTAGCGTAGGAAACAAATTTAAATGTTTCATAATTTTTCGGTTTACATTTTACTTAATTTATACTGGTATGTGATGAAAATCGATTTCAAATCGAAATTGAAATCAACTAAAATTTCAAGTTGCTATAACTTCCAACTTTATCCCATCACTTTGATGACCCTTGCCTCCACTCCTTTGGTTACTAAAATTTTAAAATAATTAAAACAGATGAGTTTATAGGACACTGAAAATACATACATACATACATATGTATATCGCCCGCTTGTTGTAATGTCGTGATAACTTAAAATTTGTGTTTTTAGGGGACACATTTTTAGATTTTAAATTAAGTTAAAAAAAGATCTTACCTTTTATTAATACATATTGTCAAAAAACAAAATATATTACTTTTCTAGAGAACTTTACGATCTTTCCACACAAATGCCGGCTCACAACTGAGATAACATGTTGTAACAAGTAGCACACACGTCGAATCGCATCATTGTGATATAAGTTTCTCAAGCGGCGAGTATACAAGATATTAATACACAATATAAAACATGATATAACGAATAAATTCTGTATCATTACCTCAAAAAATTGCATTTTCTGAGTTATGACGACATTGCATCAAATGGGCGATATGTACATAAATATACTTTTCCTATTTTGGTATGGTATAAAAAAATTTCATTTCAAATGTTTACATACATACCATATATTTACTTAGCTTAAGATTTTATCCATATGTATACATACATATGTACACCTGATCAACAATAGCTTATTAACTCGAAATTTTTAAAATTTAACTTTTTGCCAGAAATTAATTAAAAACATTGATATATACATACATACATATGTACATATCTACTGTGAAAATTCAGCGTGTTCCGATTACTCTTTCATTTCTAAAATCATATTTGAGAACATTTTCGTAATAAAGTAGTTACTACCTTAAAGTAGAAATTTATCGTATATTTTTATAAAAAAAATTTATTAAAAATAATCATATTTTTCTACTTAAATTTGGTTGTATATTGAGTTGAGAATAATAAAGGAAATATCGAGATGTTTCCGAAATATGTTATTAACTCGAAAAATTGTTTTTACTTTCAATAATTCCAAATTTCAATTCAATTTTCCATTGCCATATAATACATATGTACATTCTGTTTCTTTCGAAAATGATATTGGAAGCAAAATTTGAAAAAACCTATTTGAATAGTTCTCCATTTTGATAGCTACCTAAGCTGATTTTATCATTAATAAATAAAAAAAAAGCTAAACTAAATATATTTTCAAATGAAATTTGCTAACTACGATTTATACGGATTCTCTTAATATATAGCCACAAATAGTTTTTAGCTTCTACTGAAAGTTTACAAATTTTGAGCTAATACCCTTTTGTTGATCAAGTATGATATATAATTTATATAATTTTGCAGTATTAGAATTTCAATTATTGTGTGTACAATTTTTATATTTAAACATATATTTTTTATTTATTTTATGCTTGCTTAACTTAGTGTTTAGCTAATATATAATTATAAATG
Source organism: Metopia argyrocephala (assembly GCA_963576795.1). Lineage (NCBI taxonomy): Eukaryota > Metazoa > Arthropoda > Insecta > Diptera > Sarcophagidae > Metopia > Metopia argyrocephala. The sequence goes on from OY756208.1 coordinate 4,152,851, forward strand.
TACATAAAATTGTTTGCCAATATTATAATTATTATTGTAGTTAGTTAAAAAAAAAAACAAAAAAAAAAAAACATTTAAAATTCATTTGCCAAAATATTTTATTATTAAAAGAAGGGAAAAACTTTTTTAATTTCTGTTTTGATTTCACCCCAATCGTGAGTAATTTTAATGTAATATCTGGAAAAAAAACTGTCACATTCGGGATCGAGTAAGCTTTCGTATCGTATGTCTTTATTTTTTGCTAATAACTACTAGTGAAAACATATGATTCTTATAAAATGAAATAATGAAAGAACAAAACTAAGTAACAGATTTAAGAAGACATAAATTTTTGTAACTATTCTTCCGATGGAGTACATACATACATATTTGATTCTATCTATATATAGCAGAAATATTACGACCATAAATAGCACAAATAAGCAAAATTGGATCCCTAAAAAATAGGCAAACATTTCCACTTCCTTGTTTTGAAACTTAAAACCAGTTTTAAAACAAAACAAGTTCCGCTTACTTGCATTCTCATACATTTTTCATGTTCGAAAAATTCATTCCAAAATTAGAATTTCTCTAAATTATGTCGAAAATTCTCAGTGCCACACTGTGTTGCGCCTTTATGACTGCAAATGCAACTATGTTCATCCATTCAAATTAATAAAAAAAAAATCGAAAAAATTACATTCAGTAGTTAAAGAAAAAAAGGAAATAAACAGGAAACTAAACACGACTTATATTATGGTATATCTTTGCAAGAATTAAAGAACGCTGTAACTGACAAAAAATCGAATATACCTTTATTTTCATAATTTTTATAAAAAAAATACGCGTCAATTGGTCCCGGTCCCAGATTTCTATGATGAAAAAAATTCACTTACGCCGTCTGCGTTCTGAAAAATATCAGTGTCTTCTTTCTACTTTCATACAAGTTTATTGGCTCTGGTGAGCATTAAATGTTTTGTCAGTCAGAGCGTTCTTTAATTCTTGCGACGATATGTACGAGTAAGATGACAAAAATTCTATTGTAAAAATATTTATTACATATATTTTATTTTAATATCAAATACATTCGAAAGTACAAAAACAATTACAGCATAATGAAAAGAATTAACGTATTTTGTGCAAAACAATTTTTTGGTTTAATTAAAAACGTACTATAAACCAAAACCAAACAAAAGAAAAATATTTTCCAACAGGAGCCTATTGAATATGTGTACATACCAGAGTTGTAAACGAATCATTCATTTTTGAATTAATTCGTGAATCATTCATGCAATGAATTGGAAAAATTTTGAATTAATTCTTTTCTCCAAAAAACGAATTGAATTAAATTTGAATCAATTCATTTGAATTAAGCGAACATGAATTGCAATTCATTTTCAATTCAAATGAATTGGTAAAAAGAATTGCAATTCATTTGAATTGAATTGATTTTGAATTAATATAAATGAGTTAGAAAAAATGAATTGCAATTCATTCCCAATTCATTTGAATTGATTTTGAATGAAATCTAATAAAATTTCAAATTGCTGTAACTTCCAAATCCGTGCATATTTGGACTTTCTTTTTTCTGATTACCTTACTGACTATTTGCCACTACATCCGTGATTATTAAAATTTTATAATTAAAAAATATAAGTTTTATATGACATTGAAAAAATAAACAATTTCGATCGAAATCGTTTTTTATCACATACCGGACTATAATAATTAATAAAATAATTGTTTGAAGCACTTTTTTTTTATTGAAAACAAATGTCTTTACGTTTAGTAATAGAAAACTAAGTTGGTGCTTTTTAACAAAAATATTTCACATTTTAGCAGCCCAAAATTAAATAAACAGTCAGCCGGAAAGTTTATATTACCTTACAATTGCATCATGAGAAGAACAATGTAATTATAATTTCAAATTGGAATTTGCTTACTGCGATGTATTCGGATTTTCAAATTCTCTTAAAATATAACCATAAACATGGCAAACCATGGTACATAATTTGTTTGTTTGAAAAATACAAATGAAGATCAATGGTGGTACTATATAAATCTCAACCAAACGACAACTGCTAAGTAAAATTGAAAGATTTGGCTAAAAATTATAAAATATCGCATTCTTTTTATCAACTAAAAAACAAAATAAATACCTCTAGATTTTCTTAATATGTGGCTATTAAAAACAATAAATATTCCTTTATTGCTCTGGTATGTGCGCTTCATATAACATAAATAACATCTACTAAAAATAATTGCTCTTTTCAACTCGTTTTGATTCTTTTCGACTCAGTTTGTGCTTCGAATTCTATTTTAAAACCACTCGCTGAGTTATCGTCTTAGTACGCCACTACACTAGACCATAGCGACTACAATATTATTAAATTCTCTGGTTTATGATTATTCTGACGTGTATTTTGGATTTTTTTTAATTCGACTCTCAAGAACCGTTTTTTATGAGCGAAAGTAATTCGAAGACTCTTTTTAAGCTGATATTAGGTATCCCTGTATATATCTTTAAAACAAAAATATTAATAAAGGGGATAACCATGGCAATATCTCAAATAAAATAAAAAACTGGAAACCAATATTTCAAAATGTATGGCAAGTCAACTACAGTTTACATAAATTAAATAAAAGATGATTATGTATATCCAAAATAAAGTTCAATAAAATATTATTTTTCAATAAAAAAGTAATATATTTATTTCCATTAAAGTTTTAAATAATTGTTTTTTTTAAGAATGTTTAAATAATTTCAGACAGTATCGAAATGCAATATTTTTATGTCTATCTATTTGAAAAGAGCATGTTATAAAATAAAATTTATATTTAAACATGCAAAAATATATACTTTGGAATGGAGTACACGAGTTAATATAACAAATACAATCTAATGTTTTCCACAAATAAATTCAAGCATATAATACATCTATTTTTGTTCTTAATTTCATATATGACATCACTTTACACAGCTTACATTAATTTGGATGAAAGCGAAGGAATACATTTTAAAATAAAAAAAATTTTGTTTAAACAAAGTGCAATAAAAAATATAAATGTTTGTAAAGCAAACTTAAGTATAAGGAAACTTTAAATTCTTAAATTAAAATGAGATGAGAATAAAAAGAATTTTTTATGATAAAAAAAATAAAATGACTGACAAAAAAACATTATATATAATGCTGCTTATGAAGATAATAAAAGTTATACTGACGAAGTGGTAGAACTTTCAAAATGTTAAGCCTATAGAACTATTCAGATGGGGTCAGATCTCGTTCCTGTTCGTTTTCATTGAGTATTTGCGATAACAAATCATGTACTGGCTCAAACACTTTTTTTGCTCCCGTATTCGTAAGATTCTTATAGTCAAACATATCATGATGACTAATCGAATCGTCCATTTGCACCAGACCTTTCGTAATGTCCACTGTTTGTACACGATTAAGACCAACAACTTTCTCTTTAATCAGACTATTGACTTGAGCATTTTTATCACGTAATTTATTTGGCTGATGGCCGCGAGGTAGTAACGACTATAAGACAGAAAATAATATTATATTTTGAGAAAAAAATAAAATAAAAAAAACGCATACGGGTAAGACAATGTAGACATCGGGTAATGTTGAACGTATTCTTTGTATTATTTCATAAATACCATCAGCAATTTCCTCTGGCTTATTGTCTACATTGTTCGTGCCGACATGAAGTACTACTATTTTTGGTTTAACATTATCTAATTCACCATTTTCCACACGCCACAAAACATTCTCGCAACGATCACCACGTATGCTAAAATTAAGGCAATGCATTGGAGCAAAGTAATCATGCCATGTTTCAGTATCCTGCAGAGTTTCCAATATACAATCGCCTAGGAATATAACATCAGGATCCTTTTCACTGCACTCAGAAATAAAACGCTTGTGTATGCTATTTAATATCGAATTAAAGGCATTCTGGATAAATAAATTTAAAAAAATGTTGAAGTCATATTGTCTTACCTCAACCATCTATCATCGCCATCATTGTCAATTCTTTGGGTGGCTACTATGCAAGGATTCATTCTACTTATTTGCCCTCGGTTTGACTTAATTGAACTTTCTGTAAAATGCTGCAATTTTTTATTATGTTATATGGAAGCTTACAAATCCGGAAGAATTTTTATTATACTAAATTTCGGTTTGCTTAAAATCCTCCTCCTTTTTTGCAGGCAGACGACAAAAAATGACAAAATTACAAAATCTCTTCTTATTGGTTCATTATACAAGTCATGAGAAATTGATAACACAAAATTTGCAAGCGTTTTACAGTGGGACTCACAATTTTATTTGAAAAACTCACAATGTGTGCTATTTTCTCATTTTTATAAAAAAAAATTTTGTGATTTGTAAATAAAAAAAATGGTGGTCAGGTGTGGACTCATAAGATAAAGTCAATGTCATGGCTAGAGTAAGCAACGCTGAAATATAGTAGAAAATCATAACCTCGTTGATGAAGCGGAGAACTCTCTAAACTGAGAAGGGCTTTTAGCTATTGGCCTGGAAGTTGGAAACGGAACAGGGAAAGCCGTCCGCGGTACAAAAAACATTTAGGATTGAATGAAATATTTTACATATTTAAGAGCCTTTCATATATCTATCAATATCCACATAATAGGTTGTGCGCTGTTTGCGATGCCTGTGAGCACAGTTTACAAACAAATCTCCATAAATGCGCTATCATACCACTATGACTCGTGAGAAAATACATTGGTATTTTTGAGTCTGGTTTTTTATACTTGTGAACATAAAATTTAAGCCCAAATTGCGTATAGATCACCGCCTTGTCGAGCCTGAGACCCACTTGAGCGTTCCAATATTCCCAACATTTGCCAATTTCTCATTCCCTTATCAGATTGAAAATAATAATAGACGGCGGTACAGCACAGCAGGGCCCCAGACCAATGTAGACACAATAAAAAAGAGATATGAAAAAAAATATTTTTTTTTTTCAGCGAATACCCCTTAGCAGTCTTCTGGCAAAAGCTCTGAGAGCAAATGATTGCCATGAACAAGGTTCTCAAGATTGGAGTCGACGTTAAACTGTAGATCTCGGTAGGTAGGCCGTAAGCCTGAAACAGGGTTGTAATAGCCAATTATGTATGTCTGTGGATCTTGATAGATTTAGATGGACGTGTCTCGCTGGCGAACATATCCACGACTAAGGTTTCAGACCTATTGGTGTTCATAAGGAAGGCAGTGGGCCTGCTAAGCAACGCGTACTCTCACTCGAAATTTAGCATCTAATTATTAGCCGAATTACGTCTTTTCACATACAACATTTTGGGAAGGATTCAGTTTGTATAATAAATTAAATAATCTTGCGAAGTACGTACAATTCAATGTCATCTCGCAAATCTTAAATATCACACAAAAATAATTTTATATATTAAGAAACACTGTAAGAAATGAACAAACATGCTGTCTGAAACGTGTAATACTATGTTCACACCTAACGTGTTTAACATCTCAAACATGTTTAAGCCTTAAACACGTCGATTTTGAGATGTTTTACCATACATTGACTTGTTTTGTTAAACATCTCAAATGAGATGTTTTAAATTTAAACACTTCGTTAAACACGTAAATGGAAGGGTTGCATTTTATTTTGGGATGTGTTCAGTATGTAATTGATGAAAATGACACTTTTTTATGGTTATTAAACACATTAGCGTAATGTAAAATGGCGGCACATTTAGAAAAATTAAAAAAAGCACCAACAATAATAACAACAGAATTAGTTGTTTTTTCAAATTATTTTAATTTTTTCGCATGACGCGTGGTTTTCTTTTGTACATCCTTTGCTAAGCCTTAAATAAATCATTAATATTAAAAATTCCATAATTGTATTCTTTCAATTTTCGTAGACATATTTTTAATTTTCTCAAACTTGTTTACAATTTTATACAAGTATCAATATCAGCTGATAAAACGTCATTCTTAAACATCTCAAATATAATGTGAACGGTTATGTTTAGTTATTAAAACATTTTGCTTAAACGCGTTGAAAAACACAAGTGTGAACATAGTATAAGTCGCTGTTCTAATTGGGAGAGCGAAAAAATTAATTTATTGTGTCGTGTGAACTTGGTATATTCAATTCTGCTTTTTCTAGATTTCTATTTTAAAAGCTTTTATTTATGTGGCAGCACTGTTTGTCAATTTCGATTATTATTTGGCAATACCAATAACATTAATTATTTGTTTAGAAAAATTAAAACATTTTTTGGAAAAAATCAATAAATAAGTAAAAATAAATAATCAAATAATAAGTTGTTTGAATTGTAACAGATAGATCAAGAATGAGCGCCATAAGTCACACTAACTTTCAGGAGTTATGTCGTGCCTGTTTGCGTACGCTTAAAGAAAAAAATTTGAACACAGACAATGTCAACAACTCGAATACTGAGAATAATAATGAAGATAGAGCATCTTCACAATTGAAAAGTTTATTACTGCCGAATTTATGTAAATTGTTTATGTTTTTGACCACTTATGATGTAAGCAATGAAGATAAGGATTTTCCGAAACGGTTATGTGAGTGGTGCTATGATCGATTAGTAGATTATGATAAATTCCGTAAATTAGCACTTAAAAGTTCAGAAATTCTCTATGAACGTTGGAATGTTTCCCAGGCCAAGGAAAAACCACCAGCGGGCGAAAATAGTAGTGATGAAGTGAATAGTCAGTTTAAAATTATAAAGCAAGAAGATGAAATTGACGATGACCAACTGGTAATTACTTATAGATAATAAAATATTTACAAAATTTAAGAGAAGACTGATAATCTTGCAAACTCAATTTCGTTAGGATAAAATTAATTTAGGATTTCTAAAAAAATGTAAAATTTTCTTTTTCTGTGTGTTACTTTTAATTGCGAAATGTTTCAAAAATCGAGTTTCTTTTTTACAATTCTGCAAATAAACATCGTATTTCTTTTACCAAATACTTCTCTTAAGTTCAAAAGCTAGATTAATTTATATATATATATTTTTTTTTTTCATAATATACATATGTATATATGTATATAGTTAATAAACATTTTGTATTTTATATTTTAATACTAAATGCTTAATTCATAAAAAATATTTTAAAACCTTCAAAAATTTTTTTATACATTTTTATTCTAAAGCTTTTACCCGAATTGGCAAACATGCCAATAAATATTAAAACTGAATCAAATTTAGAAACGATGGAAACCGAGGTAATATTACCATCTCTCACTGAAGGAAATACTACAGATCAACTATCATACGAATTACAACGTTTTAATGAAAATACCATTGATCAAAGTATTGTACCAAATAATGTTGACGAACGTTCCAGCCGATCTAATAAAACCTCCGAAAATAATTCAAACTCAAATAAAAGGAAAGGTGCAAAGAAATTACATTGTAAAGATTGTAACAAAAACTTTTATAAAGAGATCCATCTGGAGGCACACATACGAGTTACGCATAATGCTCAAAAGAAACCGTTTGAATGTTCGGTTTGTAATAGAGCCTTTACACGCCTATATTTATTAACTGATCATATGAAATTAAAGCATAATGAAGAGCTAGTTTCTTTAGAAGATTCAGTTGAAAGTTCTCAAGAAAATCTGGTAGAATTGAATCATTTTTGCCATATGTGTAGAAGAAATTATAGTTCAAAACGAGCTCTTAGGGAACATATTAAAAGGCACAAAAAGATAAAAGAACATGTTTGTCAAGAGTGTGGAGTGGCAAAGGTAACGCGTACAGAACTCGTGACACATATGCGCACACATACACCAAATTTGGAAAAATTTTCTTGCCCTCAATGTCCACAAGTATTTAATCATAAAAATGCTATTTCACGTCACGTTAAAGTTGTTCATGAAGGTCTAAGACGTTATCAGTGTACTTATTGTCCTAAAAGATTTGGCACTCGTAACTCCCAAGTTGGTCACGAACGTTTACACACCGGCGAACGACCGTTTGTTTGTCAAATTTGCAAAAAGGGATTCGCTCAACAGGAAGGTCTTAAGTCTCATATGAAAAACCATGATAAAAATCTGCGCACTCATATTTGCAAATACTGTTCACGGCGTTTTATAACAATAAAAAACTTAAAGGACCATGAACAGCGACATTCGAGTGATAAACCCCATATATGCAATATTTGCAGTAAAGGTTTTGCTGAATATGATGAACTACGTGTACATCTTTTTACCCATTTCGAAGTTGGAACCGACGAAGATCCTGAGACCATAGATACTGCTGCTCAATAATACAATTCCGAATAAAGCTTTATTGATAACATAGTTTAAATGTATGAAATTGGGAATTGCATATAAAACAAAAAATAAAAAAAGGTTGAATATTGAATATTCTGGTATGTGATGGATAACGATTTTGATCGAAATTGAAATGTACTGCAATTTTAAGTTGCTATAACTTTCAAATCAGCAAAAATTTTGATTTCATTTTTTACACATTACTTAAAGGACTATTTAAACTACTTCCTTGATTATTTAAATTTTAAATAAAACAGATCGGTTTTAAATGACTGAAAATACAGACGATTTCAATTTCGATCGAAATCGTTTTTCATCACCTATGGGATTGTGTTTTTATTTATTAAAATCTTTAAACAAGAAAGCCTGTAAGAAAAAATTAATTTTTAATTGGAAGTACTTTGAAATTATAAATATTTATTTATTATTATTACGATTGTTTTACAATCTAGATACATAAAATAAATTAATAGTTCTTACAATATTTTTTCAATAGTTTCTGAAATAATCACATGTTTTTACAATTTTTTACGTTACTCGGTAATTCATTATATAATTGAAGTGCCTTGTACTCTATAAACAGTTCATATCCCTTGTAGTTTTCATATAACATTTTTCTACAAGAAATAAAAAAAAAATATTTGGAAAAGGAATAAAGATTTTCATTTTGGAATCTCTGATGCGGAACACAGAACAGCCTATATATTCTTTAATTTAAAATAGGGTCGTCATAAAGGCTTTCTTTTAGCTTTCATGACTGTATTTTGTTTTTATTTATGATGTGTTTTCATATGGGATCTTAGTGAAACTCTTTGGACAAATCGTTTTCCGCATTTTTCGCAAGAATGTGGTTTTTCACCAGTATGTAGTAACTCATGATTTTTCAAATTATCACCCTTTCCAAATGTTTGATCACAATAGTGACAGGCAAATCGTCTTATGCCATGGTGAACTACGTCGATATGTATACGACGATTACTTGGCCTGTTGAATACCATGGAACAATTAGGGCAAGGATATTTCCGTTCTCTGGTATGACTATTCATATGAGATCTCAGTTCCTTTTTAGTGGTTTTCTTAGCACCACATTGGGAACATTCAAATGATTTGACACCTGCATGTCGCAGCTTGTGCTCGTTGAAAGTTCTTTGCTTGACAAATGCCTTGTCACATTCATCACACTGATATGGATAGTTATCCTTTGGTCCATGCGTATATTGGTGCTCCTTGAATGTTTGCAATTTTGTATAAACCTTGCCACATTCTTCACAAACATGCTTGTGTGTAGTTTTAAAAGCGATCTTGTTTTGTTTGTCTTGTATCTGTTGTGGTAAGTGATTCTGTCGATAATGTTTTTTATAACTTCGACTACTGTTGAAGTATTGACCACAGCTTTCGGATTCACAAATAATGGTCAGTTCCTTTTCTCCATGGATATTAATCAAATGTTTTAGCATTTCTGATAATTTGTCAAATGATTCCTCACATTTAGAGCACTGATATGGCTTCAAACCGTAATGTGTACGCATATGAATATCCAAAATTTGTTGGCTTACACAACGATATTTACACTGATCGCAGCGAAATGCGTATACATATTTCTTTATCTTCTCTTCTACTTTAGAGGCAACATTTTCAGATTTTGCTTTAATTTGATTATTCTTTTCTTGTTCTGAATTACATTGATTATCACTTTTCAATTCTGTCTGATTTTGGTTTCTTTCAAATAAAAGATCATCAAAACTTTTAATAGACGTTTTTAGGCTCTCAACGGTATAGTCTTTATCATTTAATTCATCATATTCAATGCTGCATAAATCGTTATTGTCCTGATTATTATCATCTTCAAAATTATTTAAAGAACAATCACTTATAACAAACTATAATATATTGCATTTCATTACTATACTTTTTAAACTAGATAACTTTTTTAATAATTACCTTATTCAGAGAATTGTACTCATAATCTATCTTTATTTTTGCATGATTTACTACTATTTGAAGTGTTTTCCTTCTGGACTCCATACACATAGTGTGGAACTGTAGGAACTGGTTTAATTTATTTCTACAGAAGTGACATATGTATTTTGGGTAGGGATAGGTCTTATTACCTATTAAATCATCTCCAAAAACTCTTCGCAACCAATGTTTTATTTCTAAGTCTAAATTACATATTTTATATTTTTGTCTTTGATTAAGTTCTTTAAGGCACGTTCTACAAAAATTGTGAAGATTATCAAATGAAATATATTTCATATCTTTGAAATATTATAATTTTTACAAAGGCAGATAGATTACTCGCTATTAAAAAGTATATGCTTCCGCAGAAATATGTACATATCGTTACCTAAAATACGAAACAATGCATGGTTCTATGATTATTAGAACCCTTCCATCGTCAGCTAATTGTTTTATTTTTAGATTCTCTTTTTTCGAGCTTAAGGTCTTTTTATATTAAATATTTATTTATTTTCAATATTTCGCTGCCTCTTCGTGTAGCATCTTCAGGAATTATTATATTTTATATTATATTTATATACTATACTTATATGTATATATATTTTTTTCGTTTTCTGTTTACCGTCAATTGTTGTTGGACAGAAATTACGACGAACAACAATAATCATTGACAAAGACTGTACCATGACAATAAAAATGTCCTGTTGTTGTTTGTGTTGTAGATGTGCAATTACCTTATAATAGGTCTGTTTCTTTACTCTACATTGGGAGCCCGCCAGGGTTGCCACTATTGGTAGAATTCTACCAAAACTGGTAGAAAATTTTTCGTTTGGTAGGATGGTAGGCTGAATATGGTTTTGGTAGATTTTAGCAGAAACTAAAAAAATCTTCATAAGGAATTTCAGTCGGAAAGTTCAAGATTGACTTATTTATATTCAAGCATAAAATCTAACTTTTAGCTCATATTAAGCAATTTTATAAAAAAAAATATTTAATACACAACACTGAAACTGATTTTAAAAATACAAATTGATTGATGTTCCAAAAATTTATCGATAAAAAAGCCAAAATGTATACTACTAAAAATCTTAGCCACGAAGAAGTTTCTGATGTTAAACATGGAATTTTACAATTTTACATTGAATTACTAAACCAAATCAATGCTAGATTTGATTTTAATCGAAAAGATATTAAATTGTTACAAATAATTGCTTCTGAGAAAGTATTGTCAAAAGAAGACTTGCTTATATTGTCCCTTGTTTTGAAATTTTCTAATCTTATAGACTGTGAGCCTGAAATTATTATGTTGCGATTAAGAGAAACAAATCTTTCAACGGAATTAAACATTGAATTATTTTGGGCTGAAGTTAGTTCAATTAGAAACGGTTTAAACGAGAAAAGTTTTGGTGAATTAAACAACTTTGTTTTCAATTTACTTTCTCTTCCGCATAGTTCTTCAGCAGCTGAACGCAAATTTCAACACTTTCCTTAATCAAAACCAAACTTATAAACAAACTCGAAATAAATACAATTAATAATATAATGCTCTGTAAAGAGCTTGTAAAAGCTAATGATGGTCGCTATGTGTGGTCAGCAAAAATTTAAATTTTTATACCTACATATCCATTTAGATTATTTTTAAAAAATCGAATTGTTGTTTTTTAATTTCTTGTATTTATAAATGTATTTTCGATTTGATTGTTTAGAAATTGAATTATTTTTGTTATATTTGTATTTTCGAAGAACTGAATTCTTTTTGTTATATTTTTTATTTTTGGTATATGTACATGCGGAGGTGTTAATTAAAATTATTTCCCATCTCAACAATGTGTTCTTAAATGATTTTTAAATAAAAATGGTTTTTGGTAGATTTTGATATAAATTTTGGTAGAATTAAAATTTTTTCAGTGGTAACACTGGAGCCCGCAGGCTTTCCCGTCAGCGTTGCTACAGAAGACCCTTTTTTCTCTACCATACAATTTCAAAAAACCTACCAAAATCCTACGCAGCCTACCAAAGATCAATAATTTAAAAAATTGTAAAATAATTTATTAAACCAAGCCGGCAACGCTGGTTACAGTACACGAAATTTGGGCAAATGAGAGAAATTTTGAGAATAATAAGGGTTTAAGGGTTACGGTTACTTATAAATCAGCCGGCATATCAAAACTGACCAGTGGCTTTTTCAAGAGCCTGTCGAATTGTATATACATATATTTTAAATTACATTATGGTGTATACACCCCTTAAACCTTTACAGGTTACTATGGTGCAACCAGTACAGACGAAATAGCTCGTACTTTTTTTCGGACTAGTTGGTGCAGGTAAACAAATAATCACCTGTTTAAAAAATAACAAAAAATAAGTTTCAGAAAACTAAAAAAAAAAAAAATAAAAAGTTGAATTAAAAAATATTTCTAAAAATATTTATATAAAAAAGTTTTTCTTTGCCTTTGTTAACATGCATAAGTCGAATTATTGTCGTTTATTTTTTGCGAAAGTACATTTTCAATAAGCATGTGTGTGACATAAAAGTTCTGTTTTTTGAATTTTCTGTGAAAATGTAAAATTTTTGGTTTTTGCGTTCTCGAACTTTTGGCTAAATTTGCCTCTTATTGAGAGAAATTATTGTTTACACTATATTTACCGATCTTTACCCAAAAAGTAAAGAAACACACCTAATAATTGCTCCATGAAACAACGTATCTTAACTTTTCAAAAGATTACAGAAGCAAAAAAGCTATAAAATGGAAACCTACTTGCAATATTGTAACAACATTTTAAGTGGTTATAACTTAGTAATTTTTCAGATTAGAAGTATAAAATTTTATACGCATACATATATATGAATTAATATGTAGTGAACTGTAATCAAAAAATAGAGAGTTTTGAATTTTTTGACGATACGCTATTTCGCATGATAGGTGACGATATGTAGATATATACTAGGTACGTATGAATGTGAATTGTGTTTTTGTTTAGTTTGTTTACAAAATATTTTCGAATATTACAATAACAACACATCGCGTTTTAGTGCTGTAAATACTTAATGAGTACAAAGGTATTTAGGTATAAGTAGTCGTCCTGCGTGAAAACTGAGTGTAAAGAATCGACAATTAGGTAACTGTATGTTCATAATAGATCTGATTCTTTATTATTGATTTCGTTGAATAAAATATAAATTACTATTTCTCCCAATAAGAGACAAAATTGTAAAAATTACAGATACACGAAAAATATAAAGATATGTACACACGAAAACATATACACACATCCAATCCTGTTTTACACGGTTTTATTTTATACGATTTTGATATAATAGGGTTTAAATCAATAAACTTCTTTTGTTTTTTTTTCTCCTTTTTAGGGATATGTGAATAAACATATCATTTTTTTAAATTATCTGCAAATATATATCAATCGAAATTTAAATCACATAAATTTTCAAGTTGCTATAACTTTCAAATGTGAAAAGATTTGGATGCTACCGGTTTTTGCACGATTTTATTTGTACTTTGAATTCCGTGTAACGTATCTACAGTGTAAAAGCTGGATTAGGTATACTAATTAAAAAAAGTTTTTTTTTTTAATAATAATCTAAAATTGAAGTGTAATTGTGCCAAAAACCGGTATCTTTTATCTTTGATAGGGTCAACTACAGATTAACACGTTCGCATATATGTGGCATGGGAGTTTTCGTAAGAACTCATGTCACGTCGCATAATTAATAAAATGTATTAAGCTTTTATTTGATGATAGTTTGTAGGAATTAATTTTCTTGTATACTTGAGTCTGTTTTTGTTTTTGTGGAATACATATTCTTAGTATATATGTACATATTTGTTTATATTTATATCAAAATAGTCAAAGTCTATCGTTAGGAGTCGACTTCAAACTGTAGGTTCCGGTACTCATGGAAAAATATTAACACACAAAACATGTATGCTGCGAGAAGCAAGGCCGTAAATCTGACACAGGGTTGTAGTGGCCAATTATGTATGTAAAAAATGCCACTGGCTTTAAAATAATAAAAACCGATGTCTTCTCCGAGGGATTTTGCAATATAGGCTGCGGATTATATGTGTCTAAACCCTGGTAAGACCGATTTGGTTTTGTCTTCGCGGATATAATAGATAGCGATATTTAAACTACCAAAGGTTAAATGGTACCCGGGGAAAAATATCTTTAGCTCGGATAGCAAGCCAAACTGGGAAAATAATGTTTATGACAGGATGAATGCTTTATATCATTGTTATAATTCTGTAGGTAAGAGTTGGAAACTTTTGCTTGGATCCATAAGTGGTTTTTAAGGCAACAATTGAAATGGCTGTATAGTTGAATGAAATACATGCATACATATTTGGGCATTACAACCCTGTTTCAGAGTGACGACATAGCTTCTTACAGCACCCATGTTGTGTGTGTTAAATTAATCCATGAGTACCGGGACCTACAACTCAAAGTCGACTCCGATCGACAGAACGCGTTTATAAGCGCTGGATAAAATATTAGTTGGGAAAAACTGATGCCCGTATTCATAAAAAATAAAACAGTTTTATTAATTGCCTTTTTTACAATTACTACATAGAAATATTAAAATAAGCACTCTATAGACCAATTTTATTTTTTATGAATACGGGCATTAATTTTTTTATTATTGACGAACTACATGGTGTACCTACCCAACACCAAATCACCATACTCTTATTTACTTTGTATAAGCGTTTAACCATACAGATGGAATTTTTTTAAAAAGCCTGTAGTTTCTCCTGAGCTCACTGAGGTATAATTTATAAATATCAAAACAATCGGTTTAACCGTTCAGCTATCTATAGGCTGCAAGCAAGCAGATACATAAGCACACAGTCAATTTTGTATATAAAATACGATAACAAAGTGTTTACAGAACAAAGTATTCGAATAAAGTTTTTACATCACTAATTTGTTCATAGATAGATATAAAAACTAAAGAAAAGTTTTATTTTATTTTTAGAAAATATTGTATTTAATTTTTGTGTATTTATATAGTTGTTCGATCCCCATCTGATTCATTCCCAAAAACGAAATGTTGCCTGTCGCACGTGCAAATTTGGATAACATTTGTTGCATTTGTTTGGTGGACATCCAACCGTCTGTCTTTAAACAAAAGGTGTACGATGTAAAGAAAGAAACAAACCTTTCCAAATTATTAAAGCTAACTGCTTACATTACCGTGTTAAAAAATCCTTTAAATTTAAAATATACTGACGACTACTGCCGAAAGGTGTGTGAAATATGTTTTTTAAAAACCCAGTACTCTTTCAACTTTCGGGAGAAAATTATTGCCACCGCAGTAACTCTAAAAGAACTATTCGATAGTGGTTCCCTCATTGATGAGGAAGATATTGAGAAATTGCAATACTTCTGTCGGATATGCTTAAATCGTCAAAATGATGTGGGAAACAATAATTGTAAAATGAATAATGAGTATTTAAAATGGATAAAAAATTGCAGTGGAATAAGATTCAGTACATTGCGAGAAACAGAGACATTTCGCATTAAGGAAGGAACAAATATTAGTGAGTTGGTAACGATACATGACGAAATGTTTCCTAAACAATTGTGCCAAATTTGCTTAAAAAAATTACGGAATGTAGACGAATTTCGTTCTTTAGCTACACATTCCTTTGAGTATATGATCTCAGTTATGGGTGATGATAATGATTTAGATTTGATGAATAAAAATGATATTATTAAGTATAAGAAAGATATAATCTGGAAAAATATGCCACACGCCCAGAAAATCTCATTAACAGACAGTTCTTCTCATATGGGAAGAGCATATTATCAAAATGAAGCTATAATTAATTCTGAATTTGTACCTATTTTGTATCCTGAAGAAGTGCTCGTACCTAATGTTGACAAAGATGACAGTACTCATGGTCAAGAACCTGTTGTATGGGATAGTGAATACCCACCTAATATTGATCTTAATGAATATAGTTGTATAGAAATTATTGAAACAAAAGAGGAATTTAAATACCAAATGGGAAGTAATGTTGATTCTATGGATAACTTGCCTAGTTCGACAGATAATTCTACAATTCATTCAAAAAAAAATTTACATGATGAAGAAAAAATAAATCATGAGGGGAGTGTTGATGATGGGGATCAACATTTTTTCACAACTGATACTGAAGAGTCATCATTAACAGATTACAATGAATCGGATGAAGAAAAAAAGAACTTATCAAAAGAATCTAAACAAGTAAGAGAGTTATATATGACATGGCCCGATTTCTTTTATCCACCATCTACATTTTAAACTTCATACTACATACATCTGAATGTATTATTTTTGTTTAAAGTTTTAAACAATATTTCACACATACTTATGTATATTAACTTTCAATAAAAATATTCATCTTTTTTGTTGTTATAAATTTACATATTACTACATAAATTTACATTAAGTTCTAGTAAGCTAGAACTACATTTTGATAAATTAAAAAAAAAAATAGTCGGTATTTAATTAACTTGGTGAAATTATTTAAAACTAGCTTATACCTGGCGTGCTTCGGTACCCCTAACAGTATTATTTGTCCCCATTTTTCGGTTGATGATTTTTAGTGACTACAGAGTAATTCACACCAAATTCAAAAACTTTAATTGTTAATGATTTCAAGATATACTGAACTTAATAGTTAGTTTGTCTGGAAGCCAACACGTCTACTTGTCCGCCCCTTTTTCTACTGATAATTTTTAATGACTACGAAATCAATCACACAAAATTTAGAAACTTTAGCTTCAACACTTCCAAAGAAATGTATGTATTAAGAAATCAATTTCTAACTTATATGGGAGATGTCCGCTCACTTGTCCAATTTCTAACTGACGATTTGCCTTGCTCAAAGTCATTCAGACCCAATTCCGAAA
Source organism: Metopia argyrocephala (assembly GCA_963576795.1). Classification (NCBI taxonomy): domain Eukaryota; kingdom Metazoa; phylum Arthropoda; class Insecta; order Diptera; family Sarcophagidae; genus Metopia; species Metopia argyrocephala. The sequence goes on from OY756208.1 coordinate 4,170,005, forward strand.
CTTAAGCTTTAACCGTTTTGAAGATGTACAAAAATCTGTATTTAGAGATAAATAGAAAAAAGTGGGCGTAAAAGTAGGAGTGGCAAATTTTTCTCTCGATGAAAACAAAATGGATTAATACAAACATTTGAAATAAAAATTAGTCAAATCGTTGGAGCTGTTTTCTGATTTTATGTAAATTAAAAAAAGTGGACGTAAAAGTAGGCGGATCAAAATTTTCTTTAAGTAAAAACCTAAGTTGTATCACGACGATAATTAGAAAGAAAACATCGTCAAAATCGGTCCAGCCGTTCTCAACTGATGCGATGATTAGCGAACAACAGTGATTTTTATTTATATAGATAAAGTAAATAATTTGTTGTGGTAATATCCCTATGCTCAGATTTAAAGTGTTTGGTTAGCTGACTAAAGTGGTATAGTTAACATTATCTCATCCCCAGCCTTTTTTTAGATCTAGTTAAACTTTAATTTACTATCTTACTAATAATAAACAAAAGTTAAAGTAAGTTTAAGCAAAAGCGTTGAATAATATAGCGTTAACTAAACCACTTTACGTAGCTAAATAAACACTGTGAGTTTGTGTATTAGTGTACTAAGAGCAATAAAAATCCTTTAAAAATAAAATTTTTAGTTAATTCCTAGGTGTTAGAGACTTCATAATTTATTAAAAGAAAGAAATTTATTTTTTTTGTCCACTATCCAATATTATTGTCAATAAATAAATTCAATGCAGATCTATTTGTTTAGTCGTAATCTTTTTAAGAACTCTAAATCAATATATGAGAGTTCCTGAGTTTCTTTTTATGCGTCTATTGTCGGAATTATTTCATTATTTTCATAACAAAAGTTATAGGTTTAATCCTGCCCTTCGTATTGAAGCCTAAAAAAGTGCATTTAATTTAATGTACTTTTAAATAAGATCTAATATGCATGTATTGCATAATAGTACATTTTAAATTATTCTACAACAGCATTTTTATTAACTAGTTTTGAAAGCATATATGGATAGAGATACGGCTCTAATTGGAGAATTTATAAGGCTAAAGAGACTTGTGTTGAATGCTGAAAAAACAAAGTTGCTAAGATTTCACCCGTATTTGACTAATAACAGCAGTTTTAGCATTTCAGTTGATGGAAGGGAAATTCTTGAAAGCGATTCAGTAAAATACCTTGGTATTTATTTTCAGAACAATCTTTCATAGAATTTACATATCCAGAATGATAAAAGTAAAATCGTATAAATAAATAAAATAAAAATTTACAAAACAAACCAAACTTTTGTTAGATAAATCTTTGATAAATAGCCACCTAAACTATTTGCGAGTTGTATATGCTAGTAAAAAAGGACTACATTGAGATCGTTACAAAAAACTCATAATAAAGCGATGAAGACTGTTTTTAATACATATGCTGTTTATATATTCTACAATTTTACTATATAAGTAAAGATATTTCAAAAACAATTATTCCTCTCTACGGACTATATAAGCTACAGCTATTTCCTCATATTTCTAAGTAAACCCATAATATTGATCACCATACAATTTTATTTCAGATTATGTGAATTATATTTGAATGTTATTCTGGACAGTAGTCGCCGTGGTCTAGTGGTTAGTGTGTTGGCTTACTAAGACATAGGCCCTGGGTTCGACTCCAGGCTCTGACATCTTCAAAAAAAGAAATATGAAAAAAATATTTCTTTCGACGACTACCTATTAGCAGTCTTCTGGCAAAAGCTCTGAGAGTAACTAATTGCCATGAAAAAGCTTCTCAAGTCTGTCGTTCGGAGTCGACATTAAACTGTAGGTCCCGGTACTCATGGATAAAAATTGACACACACAACACAAGTACTGCGAGGAGCTAGGCCGTAATCCTGACAGAGGGTTGTAAAGGCCAGTTATGTATGTATGTATGTATGTATGTATGTTATTCTGGACAGTCTTTTTTCTTTATAAACGGAAAATTTTAAATTCAATTGTTTATTAAAATTTTTAACTCAACATATTATTTTTTCTTTTGAATAGAAGAATAACATTCAAGTTACGTCCGTTTGCATTTAATATGACGATATGTATGTACATAATTTTTAAATACCATAAGACAAAAATTAGTTTCTAGATATTAAATTAAAAGTTAAAGTTAACTTAAAAAAATTACTGTTTCGTCAGAAACGCTTTAATAAGATCAAAGTTAACTGCAATGAATATTTTTTGGTAATTAAAAGAGAAATGATGTCCGTGAAGGAAATAGTACACTAGCCAAACTGAACAATTGTTTTCGACTCCAGCTACGGTAGTCTCATTAGAGTTCTTTGTGTCCTGTGTATATTCGAGACCAAACATCAACTATGTATTTAACTCATACTTTTCAAGAAATCACATACTAAAATATTATTTTATGTACATACACTTGTATGAGTTGGTCGAAGTAAAGTCACACGACACTTTCTATCATATTCTCCTTTTCTTACCATCATTGCTGTTCTTGTAATTGTCATCTTATTTGGATGAAACAGAATTACAATTTATTTTGTTTTTACCCTTTTTATTTCACCCTATCTACATTAGTCGACATCAATGATATGTATGACTGTAGCCGTGGTGGTTAGAGCGCGGCGCCATAGCGAGCGCATTTTATATTAGATGCTGAAGGCTCGGGTTCGAGGCCCAGGAAAGGTGTGATCAATTTTAATTTTTGTTTCGTCAGAAACGCTTTAATAAGATCAAAGTTAACTGCAATGAATAGTTTTTGTTTAGTAGTTTAGTTATATTCAATTATTTCAGGTTTCAATTGATGTAATACCTTAAGTAAATTCTCATAATTTGTATGTACATACATATTATGTAATAATGAATCTGATATTGAAAAATAAAAATTAAAAAAAAAAATAACAAAAAATTAATAATAATATAGGTATGTAAGTATTTATGCATGCATATTTGTATATTCTTTCTTTTAGTAAAGAAACAGAATATACAGATTTCTTAAAGATAAACTAGTGTAAAAATGTCAATTCTAATATTATTAATCTAGTGTAAAATTTTCAATTCAATTTATTGTCTAACCAATGCAATATTATTTTTTTTTTCAGAAAAACAAAAAAGTAAAACTAAAAATTTCCGAACAACAAAAAGGACGAAATAAAATTGAAAAAAATGAAAATTTTGTATGCGATGTATGTTTAAAACCGCTTTCCAGTAAAAAAGCATTAAAAAGACATAAAGAAACTTTACATTCTACGAATATTTTGCAGCACGAACCTACTGAAGCTGAAAAACTCTCTAACACTTGCATGATATGCTCCAAATACTTTAAACGTAAGCATCATCTAAGAGAACATATAAGTGCAGTGCATGAAAATAAAAAACCTTTTCAATGTTCCTTTTGTTCAAATACGTTTACGTCTAATAACTCTAGAAGAGTTCATGAACTTATACATTCCGGAGAATTTCCATTTGTATGTGAATGGTGTCATAAAGGTTTTCGGAGGCCTTATCAATTAAAAGCTCACATCGAAAGACATACAACAACTCCAGAGCTTTTATGCCCCATTTGTAAAAGATCTCAAAGTACAAAAGAGGAACTAAAGAATCATTTAAAGTTACATGATGAGAAACGTTCTCAATGTCCCTGGTGTGGTAAACTTTTTTCAAGATATACCCATCTCAAAGACCATCAAAATGCTGTTCATTTAAAACTGAGACCATTTAAATGTGAATTTTGTGATATGTCATTTGGTGACCGTAAAACTCGTCGAGTTCACGAAAAAAGTCATACCGAAGATAGGCCACTAGCATGTAATGATTGTGGACGTGGTTTTACGCTAAATGCTCATTTTAAAAAACATTTGAAGCACTGCCATCCCATTGCAAATAATCCAAGTTATTCTGATATCGAATTAAAGTGACAAAAAAAGTGGTATAGAATAAGATAAAATATTATAAAATATTCTTTATTAGTTGTCTATTAAGTAAAAATAAATCTATAGTTTAAAGTTTAGTTTTTTTAGTTTTTAAACTTTTTAAATCACAAAGCAATCAGGGTAATGACGAGATGTGTTGTGTCGGATTATCGTAAATTCGTTAGTTTTTTATTAATACATAATTTTTTAACTAACAAAAGTCACAAGTTTAAGACAATAAGACATAATTGCACACCTTGTGCATACCCCTAATATAAATATAATTTTTAGGGCTACATTTATTTATAGAATTTTTGTATCAACCTTTTATAAACAAAAAATATTTTTGTCGATATGGGCGTAAGTATCTTAAGTCAATTTATATCAAAATGATTCTGTATTTAGTTGTCAGGAATAATAAAATAAACCAAATTTAAATGAGCTTTAAGTCAAATTTTTAATACCATTTTTATCTAAAATAATCCATATTTGTAAGAGCCAAATTAGATTAGAATTAGGCAGATGACTTACTTTAAGGCAATATTAGAAAAAAAGGGTTTTTAGCTTGATTTATAATTTAGTCCTTATATCAATTTAAAATAGTAATATAAAAAAACAAAATATATGCTGGTGTTATAATGTACTGTCCTTTCCACAAAAATTCCAATACAATGCACAGCATTTAGTAGGGGTAACACCTGAGTATTGGTCTCTATAAAAACAAGTTAGCTTTAGTTTCAGCCGTCCTTTCCTTGAACTTGCACTGTGATTTGGTACTCTGCTTTACCCTGACCATGGTGAAATTACTTACAAGGTGGTGGCAGGTGAATATAGTACAAAAACAACAGGGAATTTGTTTTTGTTTTTTCAGCTCTTTAATGTCAAAAGCAGATATGGTGAATTAAAAAAGCACATGTGAGAAGTGTGTGTGTGTATTGTTAACAACATACATGTCTCTACACCAAAACAAAAACACGAATACACACAAAGCAAAATGTAAACAAAACATAAATACAAATAAAACTTTTGACAGGAGCGGTATGACCAAAAAAAACGCAGCTGGGTTGGTAACACCACCTTGTAAGTAATTCCACCATGGTTAACAACATACATGTCTCTACACCAAAACAAAAACACGAATACACACAAAGCAAAATGTAAACAAAACATAAATACAAACAAAACTTTTGACAGGAGCGGTATGACCAAAAAAAAAAACCCAGCTGGGTTGGTAACACCACCTTGTAAGTAATTCCACCATGACCCTGACTAAAAACAAAAAGCCATGTTGTTTTGTTACTCTTCTACTTGTTGTAATCTTAAAGGCACCTTATCATGGTGAAATTTTAAAAGGTGGTTGTAGGTGAATAAAATACAACAAAAAACCAGATGCGTTGACTACACCACCTTGTAAGTAATTTCACCATGCACCTTATGTTAAGTGCGCCGTGTTTACCACTATATATTCTAACAAAAATTAATAAAATGTATGCTATTTGAATTTTTTGACCTGGCAATTCTAAGTACAATTCATCAGTTCTTGCATAAATAATCGGTATTCAATAGCAAAATTTCTTGTTTTCATTTTATATTTGAAGAAGAAAATATTTAATTTTGCTAATTCTATTTTTGCATCAAGTGTATTGTATTTAAACATTTTTGTGCATTTAACAGTATATCAATTTTATTTGAAAAGAGTATGTTGCCGGTCACCCGTGCGAATTTAGATAACATTTGTTGCACCTGTCTTGTTAACATAGGCCAACCTAAGGATAAAAAACAGGAAGTGTACGATGTTAAGAATATAAATCTTTTTAATATGCTTAAACTTACTGCTTATATAGATCTGTTAAAGATTCCTTTAAATCTAAAATATATTATGGACTATTGTAGAAAAGTATGTGATGTATGTTTCCTTAATGTAAAAATGGCATTTCAATTTCGGAAAAAATTTATAGCCTCTATAGAAAAACTAAAAGATGTAATGGAAACTAAATCAGACACTACAGAACTTAAGTATTGCTGTTGGATTTGCTTAAAACGTTTATATATTGGGCGCAGTAACGACGAAATAAATAAAATAGTTTTAAAATGGGTAGAAAGTTTTAGCTGTACGGATGAAATTGCTAATAAATGGTTGCTGATTTATAATATGGAACTACCAAAACGAATGTGTCCAAGATGTCTAGAAGAATTAGAAAACATTGAAGAATTACAGTTATTATCCACATGTTCATTGGAACATATAGTCTCGGAAATAAGCAAAAACGATAATATTCTCAAGACACATTCGAACTCAATAAATGACCTGAAATGCGATGATAAAAGCAAATCAAGCTGTGACCCAAACGAATCAATAGTGCTAAAATGTGACGAAGAAGATACCCAATATCAAGAAACAATATATAATAATGCAGATCTTCAAATAAATACGGAAACAAAGGATTCACAAAATGAAGCAAACATCATTAATGCTACAAATTCTTTAGTTAACGAAATTGATATTTCTCAGGAAAGTACAGTGGACGTTGAAAATAATGATAATGGTTTATCCTTATTTTATGTTGCAGATTCGTCTAACACCGATTGTAATTTAATGGATGACGGCTTTGAGAAATATAAAAAAGTAAGTTAATATAATATTTATTGGTATTTTTTAGTAAAGTCTCCCCGGGTTAGGTTTAATTGAATTCTTATAGTTATTAAGAAATTCTGAAAATAAGAATATTTTTGAAATACCATACCTACTTACAATTTCTTTCAAATCGAATTATTATTAGAAAAAAAAGTAATAATATTAAGCTAAATGATTGATTTTGAGTAGAAAGGGTAGCAACAACTGCAATGTTTAGCTTACAGCTTTACAACTCCCTGCCAAATGATGTAAAATTGGAACTCAGTTTTAATATATTTGTTTAAAAAACATACTATCTATTATCATGGTATGTATCATGGTACAATTATTAGTACCATGGTATGCATTTTTAATACTAATAAATACTATATATGGGTATGTTCTGTAAACCGAAATCGAGTGAAAGTGAAATTGAATGTTTTTTCAAAGAAAATTAATGCTTAGTTTCGCCAAGTATTTAAAAGTTTTGATGATCATAGAAGTTATGTTAATGGGTATAAAGTGAATGAATAAAAAATTACATATATCAAAAACTTGTCGTATTTTACAATTATAGCGATTTTAAATTTTATTCAATGTCACTCGTTTTCGGTTTACAGAACATACCCGATAATAATAATATACATACATGCATATACTAGTTGACCGGCAAACGTTGTTTTGCCACATAAATTTGCTCTAGAAAACATTTTTTTATTTCAAATATATTTGATAATCTTCACCGAACTGCAAAAGTCAACCTTGATATGAGCAATCAAACTCTGCGTTACTAATCATTTTAATAAATGATTATCCGCCATTTTCTGTACTTCAGTTTGATAGTTGGCTATAAGGAGAAATATCCCCTGTATTGCCCCCTCTGAGTACCACTTAATAAGAAAAAACCTAAACAATATGTGTTCTATGGTACGCAGATATATATTATCTAGCTTAAAATTTCATCAACGTCGGTACTTTAATTAGATAAGGCATAAATTTCCCCTTGGGGCGGGTACCTTTACATTTAGGGGTAGCATATATGCTCTACGGTACGCTGATCTATCTAGTTTAAAATTTTAACGAAGTCAGTACGTTATTTATGTGAGGCATAACATTTAATACTTTTTTTTTCTTTCTTTCAGCAAAACATAAACGTTAACCCATTGATTTGCGGAGAACATAAAAAACAAAAAGCGACGGAAAACAATCAATTTAAGAAAAGACAAATTAAAGTTGATAAACAGTCCAATAGATGCCATATATGCTTAAAATATATTAAACATAAATCTAGTCTAAAACGTCACATAAGTTTAGTACATGAAAGGAAAAAACAGTTTCAATGCTCTCATTGTCCAAAAAAGTTTGGTAGTAAAAATTCTAAAAGGGTGCATGAATTAATACATACCGGAGAATTTCCATTCGTGTGTGACGTGTGTGAGAAAGATTTCCGTGAGTTTTCTAAACTGAAAACACACATGAAAACCCACACTAACGTGCCAGACAAATTTATTGTAAATGATATTCAGGGGTGTTATAGAATCTAATACTATCTGAACTCAAATCCAAATCGAGATGAAAAAACCCTTTTTGATGTCATTATATTCAATGTTATGCAATAAACAGACTGGAATCAATTGGATTTTGAGCATAAAAGATATAACAATAAACTTTATAACACCAAGAGTATTTTTTTTCTCTTGCTTTCAAATCCAATTCCGGCATAATTGGTTTCTTTGACACACCTGATTCATTAAGTAAGCTGAAATAAACAGTAAAAAAACTTAAAAACAACTAAAAATATGCCAATTTTGTAGCAATATTCATTTTAAAAAATGATTTTTTTTTTAGTAGAACAAAAACGTTAATAACTCATTAATTTCCAGAGAGCACTAAGAACAAAAAACGCCAGAAATAATAAATTTAAACGGAGAGATTTAATTGATAAACCATTCTATACAGTTCTGGATGAATGTAATTTTTGCTGATGAGAGCAAATATAATCGTTTTGGATGTGGTGGTAAGGTGCTAGTATATCGAAAATCAAGTACAGAGTTGGAGGAGAGAAATATAGTGCCAACCGTTAAGCACGGTGGAGGTGGTGTTATGGTCTGGGGATGTATGGCGGCATCTGGAGTTGGTAATTTGTCATTCATTGATAGAATTATGGATCATTTGAAATATTGTATATTGACCTTTTGATGGAAAATTTGCTCCCTAGCGCAGAAAAATTGGGACTTGCAGAGAAATTTAAATTTTATCAAGATAATGATCCAAAACATTCTGCAATTAATACAAAATAATGGATTTTGTACAACTGCGCAGAAGTGATAAAAACACCGCCACAATCTCCAGATCTTAACCCAATTGAACATCTTTGAGGTCATCTGGAGAGAAAAATCAGATCTCGCGAGTTTACAAATCAAAATCGGATGAAAGAAATCCTACAGGACGAATGCTACAAAATTGATTCAAGATGCATAATGCCATTGGCAAAGTCTATGCGTTTAAAGAGGTTATACGACGCAAAGGAAGAGCAACTCGTTACTAGAATAAAAATACGAGTTTAATTTTAAAATAATTTTTGAATGTCGAATAATTTTTTGTTTCTGTTTTTTAGCTTAAGTTGTAAATATTAGTTTTTTTTGTATTAGTAGTTGTTAAAATCTAAATTTTTTTACTGAATTAATTTCTTTGTTCCTTAATTAATTAAATTTTATGTCAACTTTGGCTCTAAACAAAATCTAATTTTTTTTTGTTGCAAAACAAATAAAATTTTATCTAGATTACGAATACTTTTTTTGACCACTGTAAGTATATGCCAGCAGCGCGATTCAGTAACATATTTTTACGATAATCTGATTGTTTGTAACAGTATACAACAGAATTGTCGATATTGCTGTTCATTTTTAAGTTGTTTATTCAGTTGGAAAATCGTAAATTTTTTATTTCGAAATTTTGTAGAGAGGTGACAAAAGGTAGAATTAGCCGAACGTTGATGTAACGTAACGCAACGTACGTTGGCCACAGTGCATACAGTGATGAAGGAAATGACAGCTCAAAAAGTTTAAAATCAGCTGTGTTTTATTGTGGCTATCTTATTATACACTGTTATGTTGTGTGTGCAATTATGTTGTGGCTATCTTGTTATACACTGTGCTGTTGTGTGTATGCTAAAAATTTTGTAGCGGCTATCTTGTTATACACAGTGATATTGTGTGTGCAAAAATTTTGTTGTGGCTATCTTGCTGTGTGTTGTTCTTGCTATAGTTGTTGGAGTTTCATCACTGTATACATTGTGCGTTGGCTTCTAGCATATGAAAACAATGCAAATGATTATCCAAAATAAATGTCACGTTGACGGGACGGAAGAATCTGTATAAAATAGAATTTCTAAACGTTTTTACGTGACATTTCAATGAGAGTGATGGGACTATTTTATGTTAAATGGCAATGTGGCCCAAATGCCCTTTTTTGTACTTTTATGCTTATAAGCAAATCTTTTTCTTTTTTATGCGTACAAAAAGACTAATTTTTAATTTTTTTAATTTTTTTTTAATTTTTAAAGTCTTTATGATATTTATGTGAATAATTTAAATTTTTATGTGAATATAAAGTTTGTTTTTAATTTATTTTTTTAAATTAAAAGTCCCATGTTTTACTTAACATATCTTAGACAGACGAATTATATACATACATACCAAATGAAAAATTATTCGTTTATCTGAAAAGAAGCATATGGGATGCATGATTGATTTACGTGCTAGCTAGTTACTGAGATAATTACAATTTTTTTTAAAAAGTTCTACTTAAAAATTAACTTTTTTCGTTTCCGGTCCACAATGGATCCGATTCAATAAATAATTACTTTAAACCAAAAATTTAATATTCAGTAGTAGTATAAGAATAAATTTTTAGAAAGCATAAAATATAAGAAGTAATTATAATATGCTATTTTGGTACTTCTGGTACCTTTTTTAACTTTGTGTTAATTTAACAACATTCATCACTGCTCTAAACAGCTGGCTTCATATTGCCATTTAAAAATTAAAATTTTTTATTTGTGCTGTGTTTTGTAAAAAATAAGTAAAAAAATATAATAAATTATATAATCAATATTAATAAAATAAAAAATTATTATATTTTGTTTTTAGTGGACGATGAAAAATTAATATTATTGGTGCAGGCCTTTTTAATTTTTTGGTTTGTTTTGTTTTTATTTACATTTTCTGTTGACATATGACACGTTTGTATAACTGCACATACGTACGTACGTTAACGTACGTACCGTTTTTACGACATCAACGTTTGGCTAAACAGGCCTAAAGTCAATGTTTCTACGCTATTAACTATAGGACATTTGAGTACCATCACAATGCACTGTGGTACCATTTTTACGTATTTTTATACCGTGTTGCCATATTATTGTAGCTAAAAAATGTTCTACAATATGTAAAATTTTTGTGTTGAAGAGAATGAGTAGCATCGAGTAAACTTGATATGTAATGAGAGCGTAGGACATTGAAAAAAAAATGTATTCATGTAAATGTATTCACAATGTATGTAAATTATGTGAGCATGGGTATGCATTTTATGAATTAATTTTACTTTGTTTTGATATTTTATCAACCATGTAAATGCAAAAAAAATCTGTTGTAAGATGTTTAGTCTAATTTTTAAAATATGGATGGAATTTCAAAAAATTTTGTTTAATGTTTTTTTTCTTTATTTTGTTTTTTTTTATATATTTTTTTGACACATATGTTTTTTTTTTTTTTGGGATGGTAGTACATTTTTTACAGATGACACAAAAATTATCGGAAGATGTTAAATGAAACAAAATCAGTTAGGAACATCTTTAAAAGATGTTGAACATTCAGCCCCGTATACTTCTTATAACAAAATGTTAACATCTTTGAGAATTGATGAAAGATGTGACCAAGTGTAAAAAATCTATTACATTTTGCCAGTCGAATTACGTATATAACAATGACATGCCACTAGTGGCATTTCTACATACAGCGTAATTTTTGTAGGTGGTATTTAAATTTTTTTATTATGATGACGGCCTTTTAGCAACACTGAGTACATGGCGGAATGCTTAAAAGATACTCAAGTCATTTGGGTGTTGTCAATATAGTCGTGTATTTCATTATATTAACGTCTCCCATGCGTTTCCATAAGTTTTATGTAAATTTCAAGAGATTGTAATTTGGACATGTATTCTGATCATAATTTTTCTAATATGGCATCACAAACACCATTCAGCTGTTATTGTATCAGGTATCGATATTTATTTTTCTATTATATCCAGTACATATTATTTTCTCCGTGTGGAATCGAAATCATAGTGTATAGTCGAAATATTAATTAAAATGTAAAAAGATTTGGATATTGTAGTTTTCAAGTCGTTTACGTATTATTTTAAAAATATGGAAGGCGAAAAAATTTTAATGGCAGCTGGAGTAACAGTAGCAGCAGTTGTGGGAGCTTTTGTTTTTTGGGGTCCTTCTGGTAAGTTTATTGTAATAGGCTATCCACCGAATATTCTATATGATTGTATTCTTTATAGGAAATTCACGCTTACGTCAACGTAGAGGGCAGATAGCTGGTTTGCATAACTTTGGACAAACTTGTTTTCTCAATACGTTATTGCAAGCATTAGCGGCTTGTCCACAATTTATTGCTTGGCTGCAGTTGTATAACAATGCAACTCCAGATCGCAAAAGCTTAATAAGCTCATTGCTTAGTACTTTGGAAGTCATAAACGGTACCCATACCAGTTTAAGGGGAGATCCATATTCGCCTGGTGCTGTATTAAGAGCTTTAAATGCTTTGGGTTGGGTAATACCACAAGAAGAACACGATGCTCATGAACTATTTCATGTCATGTTGTCGACATTGGAAGAAGAAGCTCATCGTCCAAAGCAAGTTGGTTCCTTATCGGATGCTTTACCCGTTAGTAATGGCGTAAACGATCGACCATCTAGCGCCATGCTGAGTGATTTTTTAAATACGGAATATGATGAAGCCACTGGACTTTCGCGTATGGTGCGTTCCGAAGCTCATACTCCAGATTCGCCTGCATCGATATGTGACCGTGAATTGCATGTTGATCATTTGCCCTCTTCAACACCACCAGAAGCTATGGAAATAGACGGTATTTTTTCGCCTTTGCTAGCAGGAGGAAGACCCAGTCGATCAAAAGATATTCTTAATAAACGATCATCATCAACATGTCGTTCTCTTGAACGTTTAACACGAGGACCAGGAAAGGTTTCAGTAAGTTAAACAAATTGTATAAATTCAATGTTTATTTTTCAACCTATTTTGTACATAAATCTCAAGATATGGTCTGAAAAAATGCCAACACAAGTTCCGCATCCTTTCCAGGGTGCCATTGGTACACAAATTGTTTGTAATGGTTGCGGATTCAAGGTATGTTTGTGTAATTTCTAATTAAATCGAAATTTTACTTAATTTTTATTTCTTTCAAGTAGTCTTCTGTACGTTATGATAAATTTGACAGCATTTCTTTGAATTTACCTCCCCAACGTCGAAGCGGATTAAGTTTGGGCCGTTTGCTAAGTGACTACATCACTTCAGAAGATGTTAATGGTGTCAAGTGTGAATCTTGCAATGAAACGACGATACATACAAAATCTCTTACATTTGCAAAATTGCCAGCTTGTCTTTGCATACATATAGCACGTACAGTGTGGTTACCAACGGGACAAGTATGCAAACGTCAAGATTATGTGCATTTTGCAGAAAGTCTATCAATGGCGCCATTTAGTTTTGTACAACCCCACCTAAACAGTCAAGTATGTTAAAATAAAATTTGTTCATACATTTTGTGACTATTTGTTTATTTTTCAGGCCGGTACACCATGGGGCTCTACAATGTCATTATTTTCTTCTAGTCTACCCATTAATAACATGGGGTCCAGTGGCGAGCCGTATAGTTCAGGTTTTGGTACTATGTTTCCACGCAATCTTTATCGTTTGTTGGCTGTTGTTGTTCATTCTGGTGAAGCAAATTCTGGCCATTTTGTTACTTATAGAAGAGGAGCTCTGCGCAATGCTCATAGGTAAAACATATTAGTTAAATCCTAAATATTTAAAATCATCTTTTATTAAAAATTCATTAACAGATGGTTTTATACTTCGGACACTATTGTACGTGAGGTGTCTATAGATGAAGTTTTAAGTGTACCCGCATATTTGATATTTTATGATCGTAGTCCCCAACGGCCTCTGCGTTGAGTTGCAACATTTAGTGATTAAGTATATTTTACATTTCTAAGACAAAAACAGACATGCGAATATCTAATTAAGGTCTGTAATATACAACATTAAACACTTTATAAAAGCTTTTCTGGTGTCCAAAAAACAAAAAACCTTGCAAGTTTACAAAACCTATAAGAAAATGCATTTTAATATTTTTTATGGTGTTAGCCCGACAATTAAGAGAGGAAATTTCTTGCAAATAATTATTAAATAATGTAATCGTACTAATTAAGCAAAGCAATCATTGCTTTTAATTATTTATATAAATGTATTACCGTTTCTCTTTTTCCACATTAGATTTACTTAACAATTAAAAGAATAAATAAAGATCCGTTTAATTAATGTATAACATTTTTTTATGATTAAGAATTACTATGAGGGTGAGATAATGTTAACAAAAGTTTTATAATCTAAAGCATATAAATCCGAAGAAATATTATGTTGATCAGGTAAAACTTTAGATGCATGTGCGGGTATTTTGGCAGCATTCAAGTCTAAACGTTTTTGTCCCTTAACTGGCATCCAACCAGTTAAGGGATTAGCATTAGCTACCATTACACTACGTATTCCTACATTTAAACCGGTCAATGTCAGCGAGTCATCACGGTATTCGTTAAAAATAACGTCACACAAACTTAAACCATTCGACGCTATTAGGACATCATCGATGTCACGAAAATGTTGTACATAATTTGCTTGCACCAAGTCAATAAATCGCTTTGGTTCCATAATAAAGGACTCTGCTAATTCCTCAGGGGAATGCAAAAAGCGTTTATCATCATTAACTGGAAGTAGATATATAAATTATTAAAAAAAACTAACGCAATAGAAATAATATAGATGGTGTTTTGGTATTCCGCTATGAGCTTTGTTTTATCATGACATGTAATAACTTGTTTAATATTAACAAAATAATAACTTACATTTAGGATTAAAAACTCTTCCTAAAGCGTGCATTATTGAAAGAGATTCATCACACCCCATCGTCTTGAGTTTACTTTGAAGCTTTCTTTTCTTTGAAGTTTTCGCTTCATCTATCACCTTTAGTCTCTTTGTTAATAAATTGGGAGCTCCTTTTAGAGAAAAAAAATGCAAATTAATCAATGCATTTCTTATATCTCCCTGTGCCGATGTAACTATAGACTCTATTATGTCAGAAGAAGGCATTTTATAAATATTATTGTACGAAGAGCGCATAAGGTTACAAAATCTTTTCATTGCTCTTTGCATAATTGTAGAGGCCACAGCATTAAATGTTATATGATTAATAACAAACTTTTGTTTCAGTTGATCGGTAAACAAATTATAACTGATATTAAGGGAACGACTTTTGGCGTCCGTTACTATGAACACTAAAGGCGATTTTGCAAAGTTAACGTAATCTCTGAAAGCATAATACAGTTTTTATGTTTTTATACGTATGTATGTATTTAATAAAAATACATACTCTAATATTTCTTGCAAAGCATTTGGATCTCTTAACAGAAAATTAGGAATATCTTCTACCAATAGTAGTCGTTTATCACCGTCGATTGTAGACTCCAATAATGACCTATAACGTGAAGCTTTAAAAAGAAAATTTTTAAAAGCATCTAACTGCGAACTGTTAAAGGATTGTCCGTATAATTGATCGCCTAAATTGTATATGACTTCCTGATCAATAGGATTAATCCACTCTTGTATGCAGATATTATTTTCATTAGCTAAAACTCTAACTGCGGTAGTCTTGCCGCTACCCGAGGGCCCTGTTATTAGACAAATTTGGGCTGGTTGTTTATGTTTCACAGCTTTACAATGCAAAAACCAATTCTGGATTTCCTGTAGTTTCTTGGAATGTACTGCCAAATCTTCACTAGCTCTGGGGACAAATAAATCAATCCAATTTTGATTATGTACTGAAGCCAATTCCGGTGGGAGGTTCTTTATTGGAGTAGAATTTGATATATCTCCTACATCATCCAAATCATTTATATCTGTACTACGATTTGCTTCGAAATTTTCAGATTTTGGTGTGGACTTGTTTTCAAAGTGTGAGAGTTCGGCGAACATGGAATTAGTCCAAGTTTTCTAAATTAAAAAAAAGGAAAAATTATTAAAAATTTTTGCTCATTTAACTTTCAATATTTTTTTTAAACATATGTATGTACCTTTCTTGCATTCATTTTTTATTACTTAGACCGCTGAGCAATTAAACATTTTCGTTTACGAAATAAAAGTAAAATAATTATGAAAATTAACGAGACTGTGATGCCACATATCTTTTTTTTGTCTACATCGTTGAAGTTTGAAATTTTATGAGCCTTTTTTTAATTTTCATTACAAAGAAAAATGTACAAATAATTACAATAACAGAGAGAGAGAACTTACTTACTTTTTACTTACTTACTTACTTATATCGTTGAGAGAAAACAAATTTTTAAAAAATAATCTGTTAATAAAACGAATTGAAGATAATAAAATAATAGTAAAAAAATGTATATATTACAATTAAGAGATAAGAGAATTTGAAAAAAAATAGTAATTTCAAAATTAAATTAATAGCTAATATTTGCATAAAATTATAATGCCAATTAACCGCACATTTATGTATTTGAATTTCTGTATAGAAATCTTTGATATTCTTTCATAGAAATATTTAAAATCACTAGGTTATGCATTAATCAGATTCAAGATTACATGCATTAAACATTAACAATTTGCTGTAGTTCTATTTAAGTAAAACAAAATTTTACAGTCTCTTTAGAACTTGTCTAAAATAAGGAGGCTAAGCTGTCATGTCAAATGTACCTGCAATCCACGGCGAGATATTACAACAACTAAAACCGTCAAAGAAAAACAACATGGCTGTTTGTTGTAGGGCAGGGTAAAGGACTATAAAAAAAAACCACAGGAAAAAGTATGAAAACAAAACAAAATTATAAAAGAAAGAAAATATTGACAACTCTCTACATAAATTTTCTAAAAAAAAGTAAATCAGCTGGTATTTTAAATGGACCAATTTGGTGTAATAATTACGCCATGTATATGGACAATTAATTCGACAAATAAAAAACGCTTACAATTAAATACTAGTTGAATCGCCCTGTGA
Source organism: Metopia argyrocephala (assembly GCA_963576795.1). Taxonomy (NCBI): domain Eukaryota; kingdom Metazoa; phylum Arthropoda; class Insecta; order Diptera; family Sarcophagidae; genus Metopia; species Metopia argyrocephala. The sequence goes on from OY756208.1 coordinate 4,186,895, forward strand.
TTTTAATAAAGTACATTTTGCAATTTAAAAACATTTTCTATCAACGCTGATTTTCAATTTACAGTTTTTGTTTAAGGTGCATTGAGTAAAACGCGTATTATGTATTTTGTTTAAGTTTCTTAAAATTATTTAAAGAGGATATTTCTATAAATAATTATGGCATCGACAAGCAAAAATGTTAAAATGGGTTCGTTTGTTCCCGGTGGCAAGTTAAGCGGCAAAATTGGGCCACAATTGAATGCAACGCCACCATCTCCGGATAACGAAACTGCAACTGGTCTTGTTATACCTCTAATACGAACCAAAGATTGCCCAAAGCAATTACCTACATATACAGCGGCTCTTAGCCGACCCGCAGACGAATCATTAGCTGCTGAGGACTTGGACAACATACAATTGGAATTGGAGACAATGTTGTCCAGTGTGGCCTTGAGGTATAGGGTTTTAAAATCTGAATACGATAGCTTGGATAAGGATGAAAAAAATAAAGATAGAAAGATGAAAAACTCTTTGCAGTTGGTCGGTCAGGTGGGTGATAAGCAGCCAGCTTCGCCAGCTACTTCAACGAATAACAGTGGCAAACGTAAAAGAGATGAGACATCGTTAGTACGGAAACCTAAACATGCCTCCTTGAAACAGGCTAAAAACTTAAATACTAAACACAGTCCTCTCGCTCCACTGACTGATGATAGCATGGACTATGCACCTGTTGTTCATGGTGGTAATAGAGATATACAGAAACCTCTGCCAGCTAAGATTGACACTCCCAACAAATTTTGGTTGTCTGTTGAGCCATACTGTATGCCTTTGACAAATGAAGATTTGCGTTTATTGAATGACCTTCTGGAACAGTATAATGGCCCATTAGTTCCACCTATACCAGAACTGGGCCCACATTATTCCACTGTGTGGGCAGCGGAAGATTTAAAAGAAATTCAACAAAGCTCTAACGTCAATACTAATAATCGTTTAAAACCTCAAAACAGTGGTGCTGCTATGAATATGCTTAAGAAGGCCGATTCTATGTCGGGGGATTGTGTTACAGGTCCGCTAACACAACGTCTTATATCAGCCCTAATGGAAGAACAATTGCTTTCAAGTCCTGTTGATATTGTAGCGGAGAACAGTAATAGTAGTAGTGAAAATACTCATTCCTCAGCTCCAATGAATTTTAGATCTTTTTCCATGCTACGGAATTGTATCGGTATAGAGAAACGTGTCAAAAAGGAATTGATCGAACAAGGCATATTAGATATTTCAGATTTTCCAAACAATGACGAAGACGAAATTCATAATGAAATTAAACGTCTAATCGCTGAACTCTCTACTATAGCCGAATACAATAGCAATGCATTAAGGCGCTTGCACGATGCTGCCTCAGAAGAAATTAAACGCCTTGATGTCAAACGTAAATTAGATTTAATCGATCAGGAAATATTGGAAACTTATAAAAGAACTTTACAGAATAAAGCCAAACGTAAGCCACTGTCATCAGATGAACAGCAAGAAATTTATCGCTTAACAGCTGAACAGAAAAACTTGTCCAACCAATTAGAACGCATGCAATCCAGTATTTTTCAAAATGATTAATTTAACACATTATAAACAGCGTATATTTTTGGTTTAGTGCTTTAAATTATATATTGATATTCCTTTTTGCGAATTTTATAAATTATAACGAGTCCTACATACTTACTAATTGTGCTAACATTAATAAGGAAAAATGTGAATAAATCATTATTTAATTAAAAAACACTTCTCTAACAAAAAGTTATTAAGAAATCGTTTCGTTTATATTATAGGATATCGATAAATATACATACTTTTGTTTGTTTAATTTTGCTGTACTTGTCCTATACGTGGCATAATCACCTTTCGTGGTGTAGAGGCTTGAGCCGATCCATAAGAAGAATGCTTTATAAGATTCCGTATATATTTTATTATGAGTATGTATAGCTAAAAATAATATTGTTTTATACATTTGCTAAGTGTTATTAGTGCAACTAATAATTGTTGCTTAAAGTTTTTTTTTTTTTTAATTTTTTGAAACATGTACATATACTATATTCACATACGTTCAGAGACCGTAAATAATGATTATTGTTCGTTTTTTTAAATCAAAAAATCAATCATTTAGAACAGACATAAATAAAAATTTTTTGAACCATTATCATTATTTTTTAACAAACTTTGCATATCCGTCATGATTTTTAAATTTTTGATTTTTAAAGTTTTCTTCAATGGTAATGATTATTTTTGAGTAATATTAATAAAAATCAGCCATAATCATTATTTTTGAGCAAAAGAAATAAAACTCAAAAATAATCATTATTTATGATTTTTATTTTTTTCGCTCAAAATAAAACTTACTTTTATTTTATTTTATATATGATGTATGAAAAAAAAAAAAATAATTTTTGCGCAAAACAATGATATTTTATATAGCAAAATGAACAAGCATTTTTTAATATTTTTTTCTTTGACTAGTTCTGACCGAATTTTTTAATGTTTAATAAGTCATAAATTGAAAGTGAGTTTTATTTTGAGCAAAAAAAATAAAAATCATAAATAATGATTATTTTTGAGTTTTATTTCTTTTGCTCAAAAATAATGATTATGGCTGATTTTTATTAATATTGCTCAAAAATAATCATTACCATTGAAGAAAATCTTAAAAACTCACAATATAATCATTATTGTGTAATTTTTATTATAAAACTCATAATGATTACGGTCCCTGCATACGTTAATTACCAAATGGGTTCGAGTGATTTTTAATACTGTGATTGTTATATATACATACTAGGACAAATATATATCTGATAGCCTATGTTTTTTCCAATTGAAAATGGTTTTTTTGATTGTGCATATACATATCAAAAGATTGAAATAATGCAAAACTTAAAATAATTCTTAGTTAACAATATCAAAATAAAAAACTTCCGTAAAATGCAGGCAGACGTACAACTTTAAAATTAATTTTAAATTAAATTAAAACTTTGCAATTTTTAATAGCTAGTAGGGTAGCTTTTGGATCTTAATACCTCTGTCAATCTTTTTGGCATAGATTGGACTAGTTTGTTAAGATTCTTCTTGTGTTATACACATTTGTAACATTAAAAATTTTTTTCTATTAGTATTAAGCTGGAGAGCCAACATTTAGAAGTTATTTAAATCAAATATGTATATTAGATTGTTACTTTATTTTACGAAAATTTACTTTTAAGTTTCTTGTCTAGTTGAATTCGGGATTTTTCTTTTGTAATATATATATATATATATATTTATATATATATATTAATTGGCTTAGTATTAAATATATAAATACACCGTTCAATTCCTGTATTTCCCATTGATAGAATTTATATTATCGATAATTTTAAAGTCGCCGTAGTCTAGTGGTTAGTGTGTTGGCTTGCTAAGACGATAGCGTCGGGTTCAAATCTCAGCTCTGACATCTTGAAAAAAGAAATATGAAAAAATTATTTCTTTCGGCGACTACCTCCCAGCAGTCTACGTAAAAGTTTAGAATTTCATATCAAATTGGGTTAACTGTTGCATGCACTGTTTAAATTGAATTTTATCATCTTGATGCCCTTTAGTGTTACGATGTTGTTTTAATGATGTGGCACATATAAAACCTTCACCACAAATATCACACAAGTATGGTCTCTCGCCTGTATGCCGACGCAAATGCAAAGTTAAATCGTTCGATTGTATAAATGATTTTGAGCAATATGTGCATTTATAAGGACGTTCGCCAGTGTGTATGCGATTGTGAACATTTAATTTGTATTGCCGCGAAAATGATTTATCACAATGTATACATTTAAAGGGACGTTCCCCCGTGTGGGTGCGTCGGTGAGTCTGTACATCTGATGAACGTGGAAATGCCATATCACAAAGATCACATTTAAATGGTTTTTCGCCGGTATGACGTCGCATATGTACCGTAAGATTTGAATTATTGGAAAACGAAAGACCACAAAACGCGCATAAATATTTCTTTTCTTGTTTTGTTATTCCGCTTTTGCGAACTTTTGTATTAGAGTCCGTTGTCAATTGCATATCATTAGTGTGAAACTTTTTAAAATGTGCTTTATAACGATCTCTACGATTATAGCGGCGATGGCAGTCCATGCATTCAAAAATGTGGTGATCATTTTTATTATTAGGCGGTGGCATAACCACCTTATTGGTTAATTGAGCGACATCCTCTTCCGTTGATTCATCTTTTTTTGGATGTAAGATGGCTAAATGATTATTAAGATTTTCTTGCCACATAAATTTAAATTTGCAATCAGCGCATTCATATTGTTTCTCTTCATTAAAACATTGTGTTGTCTGGTGATAGTCTAAAATTTTCTAAAGAGAAAAAAAGTAAAACAATAAAAAGTTTTAAGAATTTCAAAATTTCATTCTCTTGCACTGACATACCTGACACACAGTTCTAAATAAACAGCGTTCACATTTTAAAGCTAAACTTTCATAATTGTGCATTGAACGTTGATGTTGAGCCATTTGATATTTGCGCCTATACGATATATCACAAACTGAACAGGTATAGGGATGCAATTTTAACTTGCTGTCTTTATTATTGCAACCAATGTCAATATCATCTTCTGGTTCTGTTTCTGAATCCAATTCTAAGTGCAATTCAAAACCTTTTTGGTTCGTTATCGAATAATTTGAAAGAGAATGTTGTGAAGAAGCACACAAGTTTTGCGAATATAAAGGTGAAAAATGTTCATTTAAATTGGCCATACTATCAAATATTTGATGGCATAATTTGCATTTGATTAATTTTTCACCATTTGGCCAACAGGTAGAATGTATTATGCTTTCAACAGATTTAATATCAGATTTAGTAATACGATGACGACTTAAATGCTCATTTAGATGCTCAATACTGTAAAAGGTTTTCGGGCACAGAAGACAATAATGAACTTCAGCATCGTCCGAATGAGATTGATTCATATGGCGTTTTACCTCCCATTGATTAAAAAACTTCTCTTGACACAAAAAACATTCTGTGCGACGTATTGAATCGGACTGTAATTAAAGTGATAGATATGATATGTACATATGTATTAGAAAATTAGAAAATGGATTTACTTACATCTTTGGTAAGTTCTTGGCCATGTTCCATCATAAAATGAATTTTAAGATTATTTTTCCACATAAAACGCAATGGACAACGGCGACAAAAGTGTCGCTTTTTTGTATTTTTACATTGATTTTTGTAATGTACCTGGAGCATATAGGAGGATAGAAAACGAGCATTGCAATGCACACAAATATGCCGTGCTTCTTCCCAGGTATGCGCTTTATTTTGGTGATCAAAAAATTTAAACTTACGATTAAAACTTAGGGATGGACATAAATCACATTTATAGAATCGTCTTGACATTTCTTCATTACCAATGTCTTCATATCCTCCATTGTCATCTGAATCACTCTCCGTTTCTGAGCTATCTAAGTTCACTTCATAGCCGTTCTCATTTGTAATAGAGTAAAAACGTTCTAAATTATTTGCAGCTGCAATATCTGATCCAATACGCTTCACTAAATCCTCCTCACTCATTGCCCTTTCGTCTGGATACAGTTGTGCTGATATAGAATCAGAAGTTTCAGTCTCTTTTCTTTTTTCGAAATTGATTTTGTAACGATGGGATCTCAAATGGGAACGTAAATCACGTATGCGATTATGATCTGAATAGCAAATCATACATTTAATTTGCTTACATCCATGGGGTTTTAAAAGATGTGGCAGTATATAGTCTATAGTTTTATTAGAGTTTAAGATCATAGATAGGCTTTCAGGATCATGCAGTCGTATATGAGCCAAAAGGTTATCTTTGCGTTGAAACTTACGTTCGCAATGGGGGCAAGAAAATTTCTTGCCTTCCGTATGGGTTCTACGGTGGCGTACTAAATCTTTTGGCCATATGAAAACTTTTTCACAAAATTCACATTTAAGAGTACTAGCTGTTTGAGGACGCGCATTCTTTTGAGGCTTATGCTGTATCTCCTTATGTTTTAAGAAATTATTTGGCCATATGAAACGTGCATTACAAAATTCACATTGTTGAGCCACGCGTCTATGTTCATTCCAACAATCCCTCAACAAATGCTGTTGCAACAAATCATTGCTGACATACTGTTGAGTACAGGAATTACAAGTGTATGGCAAAGGCACATCATTGTGCATAAGAAATTGATGATTTAAAAGTAGTTTTCTTTTTTTGTATATTTCTAAACAAAGTTCACATTTGTATTCTTTTTTCATATTTTGTTTATTACAGACTGAAAGTTCTTCTTCTTCAGAATCCGAATCTAAAATATCCATTTCGTTGCCATCTCTGTCCATGGCGCGATAGAAACGACTAATTTGCGATTTTCTATAAGCATTTTGAATTTCCTGCTGCAGTAAAGCGTAATCCAATGTTTTTGAACGTTCAAATCTTTTTATATAAATACTACCTTTAAAGTCAATGCCGGTTTTGCCATCAGCATGAATAGGCATATGCTCCCTTAACTGTGAAAGCCTTTCAAAAGACTTTATACACAAACCACATTTAATTATAGTCTTAGTGGATGCTATGCTGCCATCCTTATGGGATTGTAAATGTTTTTCATATTTAGTCTTGACCTCATATATACGATCACATATATTACATTTAAAAACTTTTTTATCTGTGGTCAAGGGTACTACTACTTTAGCGGCGCAATTGTGATTTTTCATATTTTCGGGCCATGCGAATTTGGCAGGGCAGCTTGTGCAAACTAAAATTTTGTGCTTATTACGACAATGGGTTTTGCCATGATGTTCATACATTTTTAAGGATACAAATTCCATTTTGCATAAACCACATTTATAGGGTATATCAGCTTCAATATGGGCTTCTTTTAAATGGGAAAATGCTTGAAATTTAAATGAAAATTGTTTATTGCACAGCTCACATTTATACTTGTTACTGCATTGTTCAGTTTCACATTCCAAATCTTCTACCTCTGTATCACTAATAGACATTTCAAATGAGTATTCATTTAAGACATTGTAGTATTTGAACCAATGCTTATCTCGTATGTCTCGGCAAATATTTTCTTTTATAACATTTAAATCGTTTGTGTGAGAAAATAAATGCTGTACAATCTTACTGTCTAATTCTAAACTGGCCAAAGTTTCTACATTGCTATGTTCTAATAAATGTTGTTTAAGATGTTTAGTTGAGCTAAAATTTGTATTACACAGTCTACATTCAACCAGATGCCAGGTAGTCGGCTTGCTATACAAACGATCACCGAATAGAAATTCTCTTTGTTTAGATTTCGGATAAAATGGTCTGTCAGAATGCATACGCTTAATGTGTTGTTGTATTTTGTCCTTACGACTAAAGCTTTGACCACAGAACTCGCAGGGAAATATGATTTGACGCAAATGTATTGAAGCAATATGGCGGCCGCAGTCTTTTCTTAAGGAAAACGATTTTTGGCATATAAGACAAACAAAGCGATCGTCAACTTTTTCAATTTTATCAAAATAATCTGGTGCTTGTCTTCCCTTTCTACGTTTGACTGGTTGACTGTAAAAAGAAATACATTTTCAGTACATATGTATATGGTTTTTTTATGTATGTTAAATCTTTTGTATACTTTTTATTTGTTGTTATGGCGTTATGATATTCTTTTTTTACTCGTTTCTTTGGCCTATAAGAACTCTCATCAGATGAATAACTACAATATTAAAATGTTTAATTATAGCTTATGTATAAAAGTCTTTATTACTCACTTCTTTTCATTATCATAATCGTTATCATTACAGTAATCATCAAGTGATTGTTCCTTAGAAAGTCTTTAAAACATAAAAAAAGTTTCTCATTTATTTCTTAAAGATTTTTTTAAATTACCTTGTTTTATATTTTCTGTTGCAATCAGATTGTTCAGAGTCAGACTTAATTATTTCTTTTTCTGATATATAGTTATGATCGGCTGAAAAAAGTATTATATTTGTTATTGATTTTTTAAATAATTAAAAAGTAATGAATTTGGTTTATGTATGTATGTATGTACTCGTATTGTAAGTATTTAGCGGCTGTATTTATTCATTGGAAAATAAATAAATGCCTTACTAAACTATAAACTGGTGTGCTATGGTAAAGGCTGTCCAAAAACCTTTAGGTTCACTTGATCGAATTGTGTAAGTAATTAACTGTTAAATAGCATTTTCAGTTTAAATTAAACCTTTTTCAAAATAAATGAAACTTTTTTCAAAATGAACGCAACCTTTTTTAAATTAAACGAGACCTTTTTCAAATAAAACGAAACTCTTTTCAAAATAAGTGAAACTTTTTTCAAAATAAATGAAACTTTATTCACATTCATTTAAACATTTTTCAAATTAAATTAAACCAGTTATAGAATTTAATAGAAAACAAAAGAAAAAAAAAATAAAACATTAAACATATTCATTTTTATATATATAATACTTGTTAAAATTAATGAAGAATTTGTCCACTGACCGCTTTACATGATCATATCCATAACATAGTTCGCACAATGAATTTAATTATTAATTTGTGCGACACTTTCTCTAATTATATACACTTACTATGGTTATGTTCTGTGGTAATGTCACTTTAATAATGATCGGGCGTGGAATTTTTGCTTAGAAAATGTTTTCTCTATCGGGTTCAACATAGGAGAATAAAATGGTAAAAATTTAAGCGTACAGTTACTATTATCCACCATATTTCGAATTTCCTGGGTTTTATGGATTTTGGCTTTATCCATTATTAAAAATGAATGTTTTATTTTTTTTCTTTTGTTTTCTATTAAATTCTATAACTGGTTTAATTTAATTTGAAAAATGTTTAAATGAATTTGAATAAAGTTTCATTTATTTTGAAAAAAGTTTCACTTATTTTGAAAAGAGTTTCGTTTTTTTTATTTTTTTTTATTTTTAAGGCCAGCACTCAGGGGACGGCCCCTACTCATGCAATACATTGTGCTGGTCTAGGAAAATATGTTGTGGGAAGGGGGAAAGAGGGAGTAGTGTTTGTGGACATTTGATTTAAACCTACTGATATCGTAATTGGCAGGAAAAACTTTCGCCGGAAGATTGTTCCACAAACGAGCGGTGCGACTAAAGAACGAATTCTCTCTATAATGCATTGTGCGATTCGCTGAACAATCAACCACAAATGGGTGCGCTCTGAGAGAGGTACGTGTAGTCCGCAGGAATATGCGACCACCCGGAATCAGTTCCCCTATCTCATCAGAGCACCTCCCATGGTAGTATCGATAGAACAATGAAACGCACGCCACATTCCGCCGATGCTCCAACGAATCGATAGAGTTGGATACCCTACCGTCGCCGATAAGCACCTTCGCCCTTTCCTGTACGCGGTCGAGAAGCCCCAAAATAGATTTGGAAGCACCGGCCCATACATGAGAGTTGTATTCCATCCTAGGCCGGATGAAGGTTTTGTAAATATTGAGAAGGTCAGATGGAGTGAAGTATTATTTGAAAAAGGTCTCGTTTAATTTGAAAAAGGTTGCGTTCATTTTGAAAAAGGTTTCATTTATTTTGAAAAAGGTTTAATTTAAACTGAAAATGCTATATACGATATATTGCAACTCTTCTTTTAACTTCCAACAACTCTGCGTCTTTTAAAAATAATGATTGTATTGTAAGAATCTGTGCGTGTTATTCTAGCAACACTGAGGCAAAGTCGTGTTTTCTACAAGCGGAATATATGTATCCTTTACTCCAAGTTTAATAAACTAATTAAATATATAAACGCGTTTTCCTATTTATTACTAAGTTTACAACATTAACTTTCAGAAATTTCTTCAACTCTACAAACGGTACGACGTTTTTGAATGAATATGTACAACACAAAGAACATCGATGAGCCTTTCCTAGCGGGGGTCGAAGATAGTTCAGATACGCTAGTGTTTATACATATTCCATAACGGATGTTAATTCTTGTAAAAGAATACCACTTTATATAATAGATTTACATAATAATATATACATACATGGAAATACAGGGAAAGAAATACCTCACTTCTTCTGACCTTCTTAATATTTACAAGACCTTCATCCGACTCAAGGTGCAATACAACCCTCATGTATGTCCCGGTGCATCAAAGTCTATTTTGGGTCGTCTCGACCGTGTACAGGAAAGGGCGAAGTTGATTATTAATGACGGTAGGGCATCCAACTCGAAATCGAATCATTGGAGCATCGGCGCAATCTGGCGTGTGTTTTGATGTCCTATCTCTAATACCATGGAAGGTGCTTTGTAGAAATAGGAACATTAATTCCGAATAATCGAGTATTCCTATTCCTTGTAGTTGATTGAGCAATGAATCGCACAATGCATTATAGGGAATTCCTTCTTTATCCGCACCGCTCGGTTATGGAACAATTTCCCAGCGAAAGTGTTTCCTGCCAATTATGATGTTAATGAGTTTAAATCAAATGTCCACCAGCACTACTCCATCTTTACCCTTTCCCATAATATATTTTCCTAGACTAGCAAAATGTACAGCCTAAGTAGGGGCCGTCGTCTGAGTGCTGGCCTTATTAGTAAAAAAAAAAAAAACAATAACTCAAACATTTCTTTTGAGTTAGAAACTCAAGAGGAGAATTCCAAATGGAAAAATTTAAAACGGGTGGCTATGCACAAACGTGGACGAAGGCCTTTGCTTTAGCCTTAGAGGGGTTTACAAAAAAGACAATTTTCATCTAGTCACGAAGTAACTCTTTAAGGAAAAATTCTAAAACATCAGAAAAACCGCGATAAGAAGTTAATAAGAGAAAAATATCATCAGCAAGCATAAAAATATACAGTAAATATTATGTGTAAGTGGTATGTTTTTACCGATTGTAAGTTTTTCTCTATTAATATTTCTTACCTTCTTCTTCCAACATAGTGTTAGTGCCTTCTAAGTCATCTTCTAACTTTATTTCTGGTATATACTGTTCCAATGGTAAATCTATGGTTGATTCTTCCAGACAATCAGAAAAAGCTTCATTATCACTTTGAAAGCCATCCTGAAGCGGATCTTCTGATATGTTCAATAGTTTCAAAAATTTTCTATTCACGCTATGAATTTGTCGCACAAATTCATAGGAGCTCTGGAGCTTCTCCGAACATAAGCAGCACATTGTTTTGGGTAGTAAATGGTCATGGGTTGTCTAAAAGTTTTATTCATTCAAATTAATACAAAGCCATGAAGGCAAAAAAAAAGTATTACATAGAGAAAATACCAACAATGAATGATAAGTAATAAAAGTAACCATAGTATTATTACCGTTAGCTGACCCACGGCCCTTAATAGATCTCCCCAGTTTTTCGTATTCTTATATTCTTCACTTAGAGTGCAGACAGTTGCCCCTGGATCAAAGCATGTACGACATTTGTAATGGACACCATTTATAATACAATCACTTTGATTAACTCTTTCCATTTCGCAACTATTAAATTGTATTTTTTTTTTACTTTTTTCCCTTTTTTATAATATATAAGAAAATTTCTTTTAATTTTGTGTACACAACATTAGAAAAATGTCAATATATTTAGAGGAGGATATTTATTGTTTATATGCTGTCAAGGAGAATGGCGTTGCCACTTTTGCTATAAATCGAATGCTCTGTGTCTTTTATTTGTAACTGATAATTTGTAGTGATGATGTGCTTGAAATAGACAAACACTTATTTTTAATTTAAAAAAAGTGTTGTTTAAAAGAAATTTCAATGAAGATTTATAATATTGAGGATTTAGATGTGGTATTAATAAATTACATGGCAACGCTATATTATACACAATAACAGGGTTGGCACCAGCATGACCGTTGAGAAATTTGGAGAGTAGCACCAAAAATGGATTTTTTATTAAAAAGGGCCAACTATTTAAGAAACAAAAATTCAAAAGAAAAACCATGGTGAAATTACTTACAAGGTGGTGGCAGGTGAATATAGTACAAAAACAACAGGGAAATTGTTTTTGTTTTTTCAGCTCTTTAATGTCAAAAGCAGGTATGGTGAATTAAAAAAGCACATGCCGGAAGTGTGTGTGTGTATTGTTAACAACATACATGTCTCTACACCAAAACAAAAACACGAATACACACAAAGCAAAATGTAAACAAAACATAAATACAAACAAAACTTTTGACAGGAGCGGTATGACCAAAAAAAAAACCCAGCTGGGTTGGCAACACCACCTTGTAAGTAATTCCACCATGACATGCACCTTGTACTTAATTTCACCATGGGCTCTTGCCAAAAGTTTTGTTTATATTTATGTTTTGTGTGCATTCGATTTTTTGGTATAGAGACATATACATACATATGTTGTTAAAAAAAACACACACACAATTCAGACATTTGCTGTTTTAATTCACCATACCTGCTTTTGACATTTAAGAGCAGTAAAAATAAAACAAATTCCCTGTTGTTTTTCTATTTTATTCACCTGCCACCACCCTCTATAATTTCCCATGGTTTTTCTCATGGTGGAATTACTTACAAGGTGGTGTTGCCAACCCAGCTGGGTTTTTTTTTTGGTCATACCGCTCCTGTCAAAAGTTTTGTTTGTATTTATGTTTTGTTTACATTTTGCTTTGTGTGTATTCGTGTTTTTGTTTTGGTGTAGAGACATGTATGTTGTTAACAATACACACACACACTTCCGGCATGTGCTTTTTTAATTCACCATACCTGCTTTTGACATTAAAGAGCTGAAAAAACAAAAACAATTTCCCTGTTGTTTTTGTACTATATTCACCTGCCACCACCTTGTAAGTAATTTCACCATGCTCTATACCAAAAAATCGAATGCACACAAAACATAAATATAAACAAAACTTTTGGCAAGAGCCCATGGTGAAATTACGTACAAGGTGCATGTTTTATCATTTACGGTGATTTTATTTGGAAGAAATATTTCATTTCTAAAAATAAAATTTTCAGAATTGAAACCACTTTCGACCGGAATTGAGTTTCATGACATGGTTGAATATTAAAGATTACGAGCTTTGCTTCTCCACGAATGGAAAAATCTTTACCTGCTACTATTGCCCAATTGCCATTTGACAATTTAACACTTTCTCTTTGCATAACATCGCTTTTATGTTCCACTGTTGAATCTAAATTTATGGTATACAATGAATTGGAAATTACCTGAATTTGAATACCATTTTTTTGTAATCGTTAATAAAACCTCATTTACATATGTATGTATGTAGTTTAAATATTTGTTTCTTTTTATTTTTATTATATTTTTTATTATTAGTTTGCGTTGTTTCATTTTTGTATTTTTATATAATTTTATACCATTTGTTCTAAAATTATGTTCAAATTATTTTGCAGAAATTATTTTCTGTTTTTAATGTGGCTTTTAAATTTTTATTTTAATTATTTCTCCATTTTTATTTATTTCCAATATTTTTATTTGAAATTATTTCAATTTACCATTTTTCAGGCTTTAAAGTTTTATTATTTTTTCTTTTTAAATTATATTTTTGGGCAAAAATAATTGTTTTATTTTTACAAAATTAAAATTATTATTATTTTTTTTAATATTTAATAAAATGAAACCAAATCTGTCGTTGGATTTAAAGAAAAATATATGAGTATGTAATTTTAAGAGAAAAATATGGTCTTTTTTGTATTATTGGTCTTGTATTTTGTCCTTTTTTATAGGGGTTTAAAACTATATGTAATTGGAGTCAAGTCCAATTAATAAGTTCAACTCAATTATGTAATACGCAGGCTAATTTAAATGTATATAAAAGTACTCGTATATTTGTTAGGCTTTTAGTAGTAGTTTTACTATTTTTTAGCATATAGTTGAGGCTTTTCTTCGTTTTAAAAATTAATTTTTTTCTGACAATATTACCATTGCCATGTAATGCATGTTGTTTTTTGTTTGGCTGTATATTTGTAAAATTGAGTTGATCTTATAAATAGGCCTTGAGTGGAATTGAATAGAAATATTCGGCCTTATTCCAGTTGGCGACGTCGTTGTCGTCTGACGCCATTTTTGGAGCAGAATAAAGAAAAAATGTTTCTCTTGTCTTTAATCTATTACAAAAATGTCGTTACACGACGACGACGTCGCTAATTGGAATACGGCCTATTAATTTTGTACTTTTTTTGTGTTTTAATTTTATTTGTAACACTATTATTTTTTTTAATTTTCAACTTAAAAATAATTAAAAATTCTCATGTATTTTTTTCTTTTTTCTTTAATTAAATTTAAAGTGTTATTTTTAAGTTTTAGATATACAAAGTAGTACATACATATTATCTAGAGTGTGAAATGTTAAGCCAACTACACAGATCACATACATATAAACATTTAAAGCTTTGTCATTTGGATTTTTAATTTTAAACTTATATCCTCATTCTGTAAAAAATTCGCTTTCGAACTTTATATTGAAAAGAAAAATACGGGAACAAAGGACATTCTTTATTGTTTTAAAGATAAATTACCAAACGTTTTGAAAAGTTCTTTCTTGGCAGTATAAGGCTATAAGTTTAAGGTTTATTTTCATATTCAAAACTATGATTACTAAAATAAAGCAGTTACTCGTAATAAAATAAAATATTAATACAGTTGAGACTCGCTAAATCGTCCCGAACGGGCTGATCTTCGCGCGGATAATAATAATAAAAAAAAAAAAAAAATACGGTTAACAGAGGCTATATTAAAACACAAGAAACGCTACCTATTTTAATAAACCTTCACACAAAATAAGTATTAAACAAATTTCATATCTAATATGGAAAAAGAACACTAAGGGAAAAATATCAATTCGATAATTTGAGCAAAGTTTGCATGCGACGTAAGAAAAAGGAAAATACCAAATGTTTTACAGGGATAAGAGATTAGAATCGCGGTTAATAGAAGTTTAATAAAAGGCAAACATCAAAGATGTATAAATAGATGAACTATAATTAGTTGAGACATAAAAGAAAGTTGACTTAAACAACTTACTACTTCTGTATAAAGAATACCTGTCTGTAAATTCGTAAATTCGAATGAATTGATTCAAATTTCATTTAATTCGCTTTTTGAGGAAATGAATTAATTCAAAATTTAGCCAATTCGTAATGAATTGAAATCAAATACATACATATATTTGGTACTAATACGAATAGATATCCTATTGTTGAAATTACAATCATTACAAATATTTCAAGTTTGTTCCCTTGTAGCCTAAGATACGTCTTTTACTCGTAATTTTGACATATTATTGTCGTTGTTTATCTGCGCAATGCTTTCATTTGATATGATTCCGAGTATAAAATAAAGAGTGAACAGTGGAAACAAATTAACGAAAATAGTTAAGAAAAGAGAGCTTGAAAATATTGATACAGTAATCCCTCGATTAACATCGGCCATACTAAGAGAGAAAAAACTATGACCAGTTAAAAATTTGTTGTTTTAAAATTTAGTGGTAAACAACTTTTATTTTCTTTTCTGAATAGATTTTAAAGTCTTTCCCATTTCTTCCAATATGAATACAATTTTTAACAGAAACTAATTTTTTACTATTTGCTTAATTACCCGTAAATACACAAATATCGTTAAAAAATTTATAAAAAATAAATATGTATCTCATCTCTACAATTTTAATCGTTACATTTTTTTTGTTAATAGAAAATAATAATATTTATATTTAAGTAAGAAAAAAAAAAAAAAAAAAAACACAAAATATATGTATATATAAATTTAACTTAACATTCAGTCAATTTTCATAAATAAAATAAAATGTTTAAATTAAATACCATATTACTCGTACTTATTAAAATATTATTTAATTGTTTTTTTTGTAACAATTTTAAATGCTTTATAAATATTAAATAAATCTAAGAAAATTAAATAATAGTAATTACAATAAAATGTTTAATAAATATATATTTTTATATACATACTTATGTATATATTGTTTTTTTTTTATTTTAAATTTACTCAGTCATACATAGAAATGAATTCATCACTTGTTTTATTTTTTAAATCTCAAATTAATTTATAATTTTAACAAACTGATTTTTTTTAGTTTTACTTTTGTTTACAAGTTTTTGGTTTATTGTTTGTTTTATGTTTTTTATTTTTGTATTTAGTTTTCATTTTTAATATAAAAATTAATTAAAATTTTACTAATTAATTATTACTAATTTTTAAATGTTATATTTAAATGGTTTCTAACATTAACAATTATTGTTTGAACACAAACAGTCCGGTTGGATCCCACTCACTATCATCGTTGGGACCAAAACAATCATCGAAATACCATTCCATGGTTTGGTAGACATGAGATAAAGATTTTACCATTAAATGATCTTCATCAGGGTAGACCTGAAAAAAAGGCGATAAAAAAGAAAATTATTTCAAATTTTATGTGCTTAAGAAAGGCGTAGTAGTTGGTTATGCTTTAATTCTGATTTATAGTTTCTTTTTGATTTGTTAAACAATTTGTATTTTTTTTCTTTTTATACAAAACACTTAAATTATCTTACCTGATGCCTAAATTTAACTTCCTGATCAACTAAAGCTTTTACTAACATTAACGTGTGATCTTGATGTACTAGTGTATCAGCGGTACCATGTATCAGCATTAAATTTCTACCCTGAATATTGCCGGCCTTCATAGTTAAGTCAGCTTCTTGCAGCGCTCTCAAATAATCACCTTTCAGCGGTATATAACGCTCCGTAAAGAAGGAATCTATATAGGAAAATATATGTATATAAAAAATTGGAAATATTTATTTTGCTAAAATAAAATTGTTGAAAAAAAGGAAATTTTACTTACAATAATAACCAAAAGATGCTATAGGATTAACGGCTACACCGCATTTTAAGACTTGCTGGGAATCATCAATTAATGTCATGGCAGTGGCATAGCCACCATAACCCCATCCGTAAGCACATATACGTGTTGGATCAATAAATTTCAAGTTATCACGTAGGTAACTGAAAAGAAAAAAAAATTGAAAAATGAATAGAGATTTAGTTTCAAAAAAAGTGGTAAATGATCTCCAAACTTACGTTAGCACAGCCAATTGATCCTCCACCTCTACTGTACCAAGTTTACCATGTATTTGGGTACGCAATAGTTCACCTTGATAGCCACTGCCACGGCCATCTATTTGAGCCACGATAAAGGAACGTTGACTACACAAATACCAATTCCAATTAACATGAAAACGTTCATTAACCAGTTGTGAACCGGGTGAAGCATCTCTAAAAGAATACGCTTTATAAGGTTAAAAAGAAAACCAAAATTATCAACATGCCAAATTATTTACATTTGCAATATCAAAGGGAAAGCAACTTCTTCATCCTCCTTCATGCCAGGTGGCAAATAAAGTTTAACTTGGGCATGAAAACCATGTCGTATTTCTACATTAAAGATGCGTATCTGCGGCAGAGCATATTGCAACAAGCGATGTCTTAAACTGTCGCCGGCATTTAAAACGATTGTCTTTAAATTTGTATGTGCCTCTACCATATAAACACTAGGCGATTCTGGTCCTTGACACTCTTGCACATAATAGGAGAAGTCTTTGCTAAAGTAGACTTTATTGTATAGACAGTTTTTAGGTATTACATAGACACACTGCTCCTCATCATCATCGTCGACATCTTCAGGATTTTTGGCAGGGCGACCGTTATTGAGTCTAAATGTGCTGGGACTATTGTCACATGTAAGACATGTTGGTTGTGATGAGGTGATGTAGGTGCGATTACGTTGGGTTACATTCAACTTAAGGCTGATCTTGTAGAGGTGCCTTTCTCCGGGACGCTTCTCAGGAGCAGCCATAAAGTAGACAATTTCATTGGCCTCATCCCAACCTACAATCTCAGTCACTTCAAATCGTCCCATTGTTAAAGGTACAGGCCGCCGATCCAATGACGAAATAAACACTACATGACGAAAATGTCCATGTTCACCATCTCTTACAGGAAGACGCTTAAGCAAATAACCACCATTAGGTATTTCATAGGTTGTCTGACCATTGGTTATATTTTGGAAGTTTTCATTGTTACTCGTATTATTCGACTGCATCTTCAATTGATTATTAAGCTTTGTTGAAAATATGGGTCTCTCTGCTGGCAATACCCAGCCATCATTAACCGTTACCTCGGTATGGGCTATGTTACAATGAAATTCTGGTGCGCGGCATAACACTGTATGAGCTTTAGTTTGTCCGCGATTTGTTACGGTCACCGAAAGGTCAATTGGTGTAGCCCAAGTAAGGCCACCTATATAGCTGCCATTTGCTAATCCAGTTGGAAGTTTTATTTGTGTAGGGAAAATGTACTTGAGGACGGATAAATTAACTACATTAACAGTTATATTGGGGTTAATAGAACCGGCCTTCGGAAAGCGTTGCGTTAAAACAGCCGGATATTTTAGATCATCACCCAGCCATGTGTATCTAAAATGTTAAGAAAAAGATCAGCATTAAATTTTATAACACAGTTAACAACCGAAAATTAGGAACACTCTCTTTTCGAATTTCTGAATTTCTGAATTTTTACAATATTTAGATGATTTCTTTTTTTAATGGAAAAACAAATCATCTATGTATATGACAATACAAAATGGGCAAATCTTATTTCTATTATAAGAAACACAAAATAAACAAAAGCGCCATAATAACAATTAGTGTGTCAACATTTCGTGATTACGGGCCTTCGTTTAACCTGCTAAATGCCTTTCATAAAAATGTATGAGAGTCATCTACCAGATTAAACGAATATTTTTACATTAAAAAAATGTTTCTTCATTTTAATAGAAAATAACACAAATTTTAAAATTTATTTAAATTAAATATACGAGTACCTATAAACACCTATGGAATTTAAAACCGGTAAAAAACATAAAAAAGTGTGTCCTATCTTCATATCCTTAAAATTTGATATAAGGACAGTTCGAATATCTGAGCATTACTCGTAATTACTACAGCCAAAACATAACTTACTTGTATTCGTTGACTTCACTGTCGTTAAAAGTAAGAAATGCTAAATAAAGAGCATCCGGTGAAAAGGCCATACTACTACCGCGGCTGTCTAATTCCGGTACATTTTCATATGTCCAATCTGGAATGCCATTATAGACAATGCCAGCTTCACCTTAAAAGATACATACATATACTTATACTTACATATATAAAAAAATAATAAAACTAAATATTTTTAACCTTCATGTACTTTTATAAAGCAAAACGTTTTACTTTTAAAAGAAAGAAAAAACGTAACTACTATTTCCTGGAAACATGTTATACAAATTATTTAACACAAGCTATAAAACTTTAATTAAAATTGACACACCAAATGTAAAGTAAAATAAATGTTTCAATATAATAGTGGCTACGCTTTTTTATCAAATATTTGACAAATGTGAACATGCCTTAATTCTTTGAGTTACGGAAATACATATATTACTTGTATATACATATATTGGCTAATATATTATTGTTTTTTCTTCTAATATTTTAGGAAATTTTAAACGCAGTGCAATGCATTTATTTATAAAGTATCGGACGAGGATGGCTTTTTTTGTGCTTTAGTGTGCTCCCAAATCATACAAAAAAATGTAGTTTCTTAAGCTCGGCAAATATTTGACAAGAAAAGAGTTACTACTTTGACTATTTTCTAAAAATATTTAGTTTTGAATTTTTCATTACTTCAAGTTTAATTAAATTAATATCCAAATTGTACTTCTTATTAAAAAAATTTTTTTTTAATAAATTTTGCAGAAATCTTCTGATATATAAAATTCTCGTGTCGCGGTGTTTGTTGCCAAACTCCTCCGAAATGGCTCCACTGATTAACAAAAAATTTTGTGTGCATATCGGGTAGGTCTGAGAATCGGTCAACATCTATTTTTCATACCCCTAAATGTTAAGGTCTTCGATAAAATTTTAAACTAGAAAGATACCATAGAGTACCATAGAGCGTTTCTTTAAGGACTCAGAGGAGGCGGTACTAGGGCTATTTCTCCCTATCACCAACTAACAAACTGATTTTGATTAAATTTTGTTCGTGTCTTAACAGAACTTTAAATTAACAAATGTAAATTTTCACATCTATTTTTCATACCCCTAAATGTTAAGGTACTCGCCCAAAGCGGAAATTTATGCCTCACCTAAATAACGTACCGAGGTGTATGAAATTTTAAACTGCGTACTGTAGAACACATACATATGTACATATAGGAGATATTTCACTCTATCCCCAACTATCAAACCGGAGTACCGGAAATGACGGATAATCATTTACTAAAACTATTAGTACGCAAACATTGATTGCTCATATCAATGTTGAATTTTGCGCATCGGTGAAGACCATCAAAAATATTTAAACTAAACAAATATTTCCTACAGCAAATTTACATGGCAAAACAACGTTTGCCGGGTTAACTAGTGTTTATATAAAAATATATGTTTAAATAAAATATATCCTAAAATTAGTGGTTACGCTTTTTTCGGCCAATCTTTGCCAAATTTTGACCGCTTTTTAAGTCTTCGAATTTTTTATTTCATTATCACACTTTTTTTATTTCATCATCATCACTCCAAATGCAAAATTAAAATTCTTAATTCGCCATTCTTCAATTCCTTTAACATACCAAATTATTCATATTTCGTATGTAAAATATGTGCATATATCAGCGCAAAATATTGCAGTGCTGCCAAAATTACCGTAACTTTTCCGTTATCGTTTCAATGTATTTCTTAGAAACAGAAATTAAACTCCAACGCCAAATGGCCGATTAAAATTATTATACGAGTATTATTTTTGTTCTTAATAAAAATAATATTTTATTTATTTAAATCAGAATACTATATTAATATTATATGTGGGCAGATTTAATTATTCCGAGACGAGCGACTAAAAATTTTGCTCGGTGTAGTGTCACAGACCAAGGCCTCTGGTAATAATCGAAACCACATGCCTTACACTAGCAGTCTAGCACAGTACCAACTAGACCACTGGGAAATTGGAATGCGTAAATTTTTTATAAATACTTTCTAGTCTTTTCATATAGTTATTTGGCGATATTGTTAGTTTTTCGACTAGAAGAAGCTCTTTTGTATTGCTTGAGAGTATTGACATTGGAGGGCTTTTCAAGCAAACAAAGTATCTTCCGCCATACTAATTCACTTATTGCTGCAATATTTTTTTTATTATGGCAATACGTTTGGCGAAACACTTTCCGTATTGGTAAGACACAGTAACGATCACATTTGAATACATGTTTGACAAATGCAACTTTGGAACTCAGCAAAACCAATAAAATCATAAGTTATGGGATATTCGTGTATTCTGCTAAATGTCTCTTTTAAAAGTAAAACTTTAAATTAAAAGAATTTAAAATTTTAATGAACTGATAAAGTGGATTTGGTAAATCAATGAGCCAATTTTATTGCATGCAAATCTTACTTACCAGTTGTAGTTATACGACACACCAGTTCACCTTGTACTTTTGGTTTATAGTAGATATCGTTCTCATGCACAAAGGCAATAGCCTGATTCTGATTTAAAGCTCTATTTCCATTGCTTTGAAGTGATGATAATGAATCTTGATTCTGTTGCTGCAACTGTATGGGAGGTGGTGGTTTAACTAAATTCGCTACACTAGCAACACTGCCTAAGCTATTAAGCAATAGGCTACCTGTAGTAGGTGTCGGTACAGTTGTGGATGTGGGTGTATTTAAAGATGATGAAGACAGAGAGGCAGAAGACGAAAGAGAAGAAATTGTTAAAATACTGTTTGCACCGTTTGTACTCTGCTGTTGCTGCGTATTGAGGTGATTGTTGTACGGTGCCCATAAAACAAATTGTAGACGTGGTGCCTCCGCTATATTTTCTGTTGGTCCCAAAGGAAATGTATTGGCTGTTTGTACCTCATAGACATGATGCCTGTGTAAATAAAATTATATACGGGAAAAAAAGTAAATATAACAATGAAAAACAAAATATTAATTTACAAAAAAAAAACAAAAAAAAAAAAACAATAATTATAAACAGCCAGCCATGTGTTTTGTTTGTAATTAAAAACAATATTTAATTGATGGCTTTTAATAGATTAAAATATAAAAAATACTCTCATCTTATATTTTAATAATAAACAAATTAAGGTGCCTATATATAAGTGAATGTAGTTCTGATATCTCTGACATATTGAAAAAAAAAGAAATATGAAAAAATAATTCGGCGAGTACGTCTTAGCAGTCTTCTGGCAAAAGCTCTGAGAGTAACTGATTGCCATGAACAAGCTTCTTAAGTTTGTCGTTCAGAATCGATTTTAAACTATAGGTCCCGCTACTCATAGATAAAAATGAGCACACACAACATGGGTGCTGCGAGAAGGTAGACCGTAACCCTGACATAGGTTTGCAATGACCAATTATGTATGTACGTATGTATGTAATTCTACTTATATTCAGCATTTTATATGCACTGAAACGATTTTAGTTTTAAAAGAAACCTCTGTTTTCATTTTTTTTACTTCTTAAATCAATATGTTTCATAATTTTAATTTTTCCATATTCTAATTGCATAATCCCTTTAATTCAAATAAATAAAAAAATTCATTTAATTTAAAACATTTTTTTCTTTTGTTTAATATGAGATTACTTGTCATATTATGTTTGGGACACAAATATGACAATGTAGGGCGTAAATCTTAGAAGTTTTCTTGAAGAGAAACTCAAGAAAGGCTACCATTCAGAAGGAAATATTTTTCCTTTCATATCGATACAATTTATACTGTCCATGATTTTGAATTAGAGTTGCTACTTGCAATGTTACTGACGAAGTAAAAATAAAATATCTAACTTTTTCCAAAAATTTTTTTGGAATAAATAAATTGCAGAGATATGTAGGCCTACCTAGTTTATGAATACATTTGGCTTTTTTTATAAATTAAAAGAACACAATTTTCTATTTTTTTTGTTTCTGACAATTGCGAATTGATTATACTCGTAAGGTTTGGGCAGGTAATCA
This sequence comes from Metopia argyrocephala, assembly GCA_963576795.1. NCBI lineage: Eukaryota > Metazoa > Arthropoda > Insecta > Diptera > Sarcophagidae > Metopia > Metopia argyrocephala. The sequence goes on from OY756208.1 coordinate 4,209,934, forward strand.
GCTGTCTATTCGTTTTTTGTTAGTTGAAGTTGTCAAAATGTATTGCAGTAAAAGGGAGCTGTCAAAATTTATTTCGTTATGTTTGTTGTAGAAATGCCTATTTCTTATAGGGGAAATGATTACATATTTTAAGCATACATTTTCAAGATTGTGCATTAAACTATGATGTTTTCATTATTTTTCTTCACATGTGTATGTGTAATGATGCTTTAATATACGTTTGAATTTATTTCAAATATTTCTCACTCAAATAAAGTAATTCACTCACTCTAATATAGCACGGATGTTACAATTATATTACCTTGATCCCTCGGCATTACTGTCGGATTGCAGCAGAACATATTTGAGATCTGGTGCCACTAAAAATGTTTCAGCATTTAGTTGGCGCTATAAATTAAAAATAAATATATATTTTGTTGGGTTATTTTCGTAGTTTTTTAAAATTAAAATAGAAAAACAAACATTGAAATAGAACTTTTAATTGTTTTTTTTTTTAAATTGCATTTGTGTATTCGATTTTAAAGAAAAATCAAAACAAATTTAAAAAAACTAGATGAAATAAAAACTTACAAATGTTGAATTGGTCATTAAAACTCTTGTTGTATAATTTTCTAAATTAACTATTGAAAGACCACCACTGGGATCACGAAATACTAATTCAGTGTCTGAAATAAGAAAAAAAAAATTTAAGATTAAAGTCAATTATTACATTAAATTATCATCTTAAGTAATACTAATAAAATGGAAAACGTTTTGTAAATGTTACTTTTAAACTCAACCCACCACTATCGCCTAAATGAAAAAAAAAAAAATAAAAACAAAAATGCCACCATCTCAACAATTTCCAATTTTCTAAAATACACTCTGAATTATATGATTAGATATATTTAAATTTCTGTCTTCAGTGAGCCATATTTTTGGAAATTTTTTATGCACCACAACATTAATTAACAGTGTTTTAAAAGACTTTTAAGGAAAAAATACAAAAGCATATACAATTTTTTTTCATTATGATTATAACATGAATAGAACCATTTAATTAATTTTAATTAAAAATTCAAATTTTTTTAATTTTTAATAATAAAAACTACTAAGATTAAGTATACTGATAAAATTTTAGACATTTCTTTAGCTCTCTTATGTAAAATAACTTCAAATATACGGTTTTTTTAGGTCATAAAGTGACTTCAAAAAATCCAAAGAAATACCAACAAACATTTTAGAGTCTCTGTAATTGGAATGACTACACTTTAAATCCTTTAATAAGGATATATTGGAGAACAAATCTTGTATTAACAGATAAGATTGAAGAATTTCTTGCGGTTAATACGCTCGTAAATGAACTTGTGTTTCATATACGAGTACCCAGCAGAAATTGGTGGTTACCAGTAAGATATTTTGTAAGGGAGAAATTGTAAACAATCACTTACACGTGCGCATCAATAATGCATTATTATTGCAAGAAATGAGCCGCTAAAATGCAATAGAAATGCACATTTATTGCAACTACTTAGTAAGCAAATAGTATAAAAAATAAAAAATAATACCTTATCTTGTAGCATTTTTTGCTTTAGTGTATGGATAAACAATATAATGCTTCCATTATTGCTTACAATTTTATTTATTGCTTCCAAATTTAAAAAATTTTCTGCTGGGTATGTAGTACTATACTTTCTGTAAGTATGTAGGCGTAGTACCGTTCATATATTATTTAAGTACTTCTTCAATGCTCTTCACTGCATGCTGCTGTAGTCTGGTACAATTTCTTTGAACTTGTTATAGCGCCTAAAGAAAGCAGACACCATAATTGTAAGGGAATAATGAATAGGACCCCTGTTCTACTTTCATAGGAATTTGGATCAAAAGGTAATACGAAAGCATTTGTCAAACTCTTTTTTTTAAACAATAACGAAAGTTAGAGGATCGAAGGCTAACAAGTACTACCATAAAAGACTCCAGCCAACAATGTACGAGTAGCTACTATTAATGCTCACTCATAAGCTTTTCTCATTTGGGAATAGAAGCTTTTGAAAGCCGGGGGAAGTATGGTATGCTTAAGGCTGTGCATGTACAGGGCAGTCGTTTTCATTCATATTACCCAGCTAATTATTTCAAGTGGAACTCGAAGACTGGAGTCTTAGTGAGGATTAAATAAAAAATAAAAACAAATTTTATGTGCTGGAGGACCGAAGTTCGAGCCCCAGGAAAGGTTTGATCAATTTTTTATTTAATTTTGTTTCGTCAGAAATGCTTTAATTTAAATTACCAAAAAATATTCATTGCAGTTATCTTTGATCTACAATAATTAAAGCGTTTATGACGAAACAAAAACAAATTTTTTATTCCAAATAGAAGTTTGAAGTTTCGGTATTTCTTTATGCACGTTTATTTGTTTGTTGTATATCATTTATTATTGATTTTTTTTATTTTATTTTAAATTAAAAATTATCTGAAGTTGTATTTTTCTTCCTGCACATTTTACGTTTTGTTGCACAAGACCTATTTTGCAACTCTTTGTGAAATTTATTAACGATAACAGTGGTTTAGATTAATGACGTAAATCAGTAAATCAATATTTATTCATAGATGAAAATCTGTACTGACTTTCTTAACAAAACTTCTAATTTTAAATTAAGTTAGAATTAACATTTCATCTGCATTTGACACTACATTTCTACCGGTGTATTACAATTTCCTTTTACAAGCTTTTTAATTTTATTAAAATAATATCAATACTCACCACTATGCCATGTTCCATTAAATGGTTTCCATTGAAAGCGTTTACCTAAAATATCACTTAAACTTAATCTGCTACCACGAATGCGTAAACCTTCATCTTCTGCTCGAATAATAGAATAACATTCAAATGAAAAAAAATGGAAAAATAGAAAAACACAAACAAGTACAAATGAATTATAATGAAATATATTGAATGGAAAAAGCATTTCAACTAATTGACTGCGTTAAAGGTAAGCAATTTCATTATTAATAAAAAATAAAAAATAAAGAAATAGCAAGAAAATAAAAATAAAAATTGTTTTTTATTTCTTTTACCTGGCGATAATAAAAATATGGAAAATATTATTAAACTAAATACGGCTGCTATAACCAGTAATGCTATAAAAATGCCACGCCAATTACGTCTTTCGGGGGAAATGGCCACCAATTCCTGTAAAATTAAAAGAAACAAAAAATTGAAAGTAATTATTTTGTTTTTATTAATAACACAGTGCTACTGAACAATACAATTCGAATGTGTGTAGGCATTCGAAATAGCTTACAAAGACCACTTTTTACCCTAAAAATTTTGTTTTTCACTATTTTTTAATTAAACGTACTACAATATTATTTATTGGGTATATTTTAAATATTTTTTATAAAACAAACTTTTTATTTAAATTCCGTTAAAAATCTAAAAAATTTTATTTTATCAATAAAATACTGATTTTTGTAAAATTTAAAAACAAAATTCATTTATTTAACTCAGTCTCATACATTTTTTGTTTATCAATCAAGTTGTCAAACGTGTAAATAAAAGTTAAGCGGTTTGTTTGCTCTTTTGTCATTTCAGCATGCATATTCATAAAAGGTTTCTTATAAATTAAAACCAGGTCATGTCAAAATGTTTTAATGAATATAAAAATGATAATAAGAAAATTACTCGTATTATATATTGATAAGTGCAAAAATATTTGTATATTCACTTGTTTTATTATTTAAAACAACAAGCTTATGTCTGCCATTTTATTTTACATTATTTTCCATATTATGTTTATATTTCATGTTTCAATGCGACCTTATTTGGTATTATTTTTTATGGCAAATAATTTTTATTCCAATCAAATACCACCAGCCGTCAGTGAAATAAACGGGATGAATGAACGATTGTTTAAATAAACAGTTCTTTAGTTTTTATAAAATATTGAAATTATGATCGATGACTATTATTTTATTAGATACACGTGTTAAAAGGTTAACGACCTACATTTAGTATGAATGTAGGAATATAGTAAAATATTACATATACATACATTCATAAATACATACTTACATATATAAGTTTAGAAACATTAAAAATAAATTAGAAGAAACTCTTAAAATTTTTTTATTTATTTTATTCGTGTGGGATACACGAAATTTTCCAGGGGTGCTTCCCATTTCATAAATACATATGTATGTACATTATGTGTATAATTATTTATATCGACGGCTAAGAATATAAAAACGGCGTAGTCGATTATTGCCAACGTTACATAAAAAAAAAGTAAACCAAATTCGTACATTTTTAGATATAAAAATATTTGAATGTAATTTTATTTAAAATTGCTGCCTCTTTTTATGAAAAAATTGATTGTATTTGAATAGTAATTTTCGATGTTGTTTTATGTTAAAACACGGCTCCTTACAGTATTAATTCGTTTTAAAATGGCCAGATATATGTATTTGACCAAATCCCCCACAAATTGCAGTTGTTACCTTTCTATAAGACGGTTAAGCTTAAAGGAAATACCCGAATATGTTTTTTTAATTATTTCTTTTTTATATACATATGTATGTATGTAATTATATATAAGATATATTGTAAATTTAAAACCAATTATGAATAATTTAAAATCAATTTATTTATTATTATTTATTTATTTACTAGATTACAATACAATATTTAATTATATTCTAATTCATTATTACATACATACATAACTGGCCTTTACAACCCTGTGTCAGGATCACGGCCTAGCTTCTCGCAGCACTCATGTTGTGTGTGTCAATTTTTATCCATGAGTACCGGGACCTACAGTTTAATGTCGACTCCGATTAGTTACTCTCAAAGCTTTTTTTTGAAGATGTCAGAGCCTGGAGTCGAACCCAGGATCCATGTCTTAGTAAGCCAACACACTAACCACTAGACCACGGCGACTACAATTAATTCATTATTACGCGCAGAGTTATTAAGACCATAAGCTCGGGATAATGTCGCAGACCAGGGGAATCAAAAGCCGCGACCAAACATTTCGTATTTTGGAAGCTCAAAACATGTAACTGCTGACATATTCGGCCTTATTCCAGTTGGCGACGTCGTTGTCGTCTGACGACATTTATGTATGCGAAGTTGCAACTCGATATGTAATATTATGTCTTCCGTAATAAGCCTTTTAAGGATAATTAAGCTCATCTCCCTTCCAAAACTACCTACCCGTAAGTTCCAATTTTTGCTGAATATTTCGTCGTGCGGGAATTTATGTGCTCTATCCGCCATTTCACTTACATATTTTATATATCTCGAGTTAATGATGCCACTTTAGGTGTTCGACCCCAAATTTTTAAAGTCTACAATCCGTTTTCGGATATCTGGTCCAGTTTCGGAGATAAATAGCCAAAAACGGATTGCAGATTTTAAAAATTTTGGTGTCAAAAACCTAAAGTGGCATCATTAACTCGAGTTATATAAAATGGCGGATAGAGCACATAAACTCCCGCACGACGATTTGTTGAGAAAAATTTAAATTGATTTGATTTAATTTTAACAAAAATTTTGAATTTGAATTTTATTGAGACTTAAAATGTAAATTACATAAAAGCTATTGTAACGACTAATTGAAAAGGAAAAAACTTAAAACTATAAAGTATTATTTTAGTAAAGAAATTAAAGGAAATTAACGCAGCATGCTTACGATAAATTGGAAAAGTACAATTACAATAAGTAATGAAGATCAAAATGAAACTATATTGCTCAAAGTATAATTTAAGATAAAAGAGACAGTAAATATGTCAGGATAAAACTTAAATATAACTTAAAACTAAGACTTAAACTAGAAAAAAAATAAAAACAAAAACATACATATACACAACAGATTATGAATAAGTTAGCCTCTGTTGGAGCCAGAGAGAGAGTGAAAATAAAACTCTGGTAGACTGTAAACAAACATATTAGAAGGCGAGCTAACATCTTTATACAAAACTCCAACTGGTGACAAAAAAGAAGAGTTTCACCAATTAAAACTAGATTGAGAGTGAAAAAGGTTTCTCATAAGAACATTTTCATGATTTTCAAGACGGTTAATGTAATTCTTTAGCAAAATTAAAGCATATGATGCAAATGGCTGCACTTTAGATTTTTTATAAATAACAGAATTAGAAAAACATTTAACGTAGTACTCGAAATTAAGGTTTACACAAAGACGTAAACAGCTACGTTCCAGGATCTCTAATTCCTTCATGACCGTTGGTGATATAGAAAACCATATAGGAAACCCATATAACATCGCCGCACGAATACAAAAAAAAAATATATATATATATATATATACTGCAACTTGAGTTCATGAGTAATTGTTATTACAGGCCAACTATTTACTTATAATACAAAACATAACAAATGATTTAAAACACCACTTAATTTGATTGCACGAACAACGGTAGTATTTAATGAGAAAGGACATAAAAAAATGCCTGTAAAAATTATTTCTCTATATGTGTATACAGTCGAATTCGGTTATAAGAAAATGTAAAAAAACACCATTTGTTTTTCTTATATCCGGAATTTTCGTTTAAAAGGACTTCGGATAAATGTTAAATTTTTTCGTTTAAATGAAGTCTTAAAATATTATTGAAATAAAAATAAAACAAATCGATATGTTTTAGAAAAATTCAAATTCCGACAAAATTAGCAGACAAATTATAAACAATTTTAGCTATAAATGAACATTCTTGCCGTACAAAATACTTTCGAAAATGAAATGAGTAGCCGGTGCTAAAATCATTTTTTTGTCGTCGATAAATTCGTAATACTCGTGTTTGCAATTAAGCGGAGTTCTTATTATACAATTTTGTGCTGTTTAACGCAAAATCTGTTTCTCTTAAATGTCTCTTCTGTTTCTCTTTAAACGGAGCTAAATACCTTAGAATTTAATTGAGAACAAAAGTAAATACATTTATTTTGCAATTATCGGATTTTTTCTTTTAAACGATGTGCTTATATCCGAATTCGACTGTACCTGAAAAGACCCGCTTTTATCGAATAATTTTTTTTATTAATTTAAAACACAGTTTAAATTAAATTTCAATTGTGTCACGGAATTTAATTAAAAATTAAATATTTTTATTTAGAAATTTTTATGGGAAAAAGGAAAACGAATAAAAACTTGTATGATTAATGGTTGATTGATTGATTTGTTTTTTGTTCGTAATCGATATGTTGATGTCTTTTTTCTTACAATATTTGCACACATACATACATACTCGTATATGCATATAAAATAAATCATTCATTCATTGTCTCATACTTATTGGTTTGTGTTTTTTTTTTCTATTCGATATCAAACAATAATCTGTGTGTCTGGTTTGAAATATTTTGCAGTTATTTTTGAATAAAAAGGTCAAGGTGATAGCATATGAATCTGATCGTACAATAAATATATAAACAGATGAATCTATTTTACCACGCAAAAACAAATATGTATAGGTATGTACATATGTATAATGTATGTACATATTTGTGAGAATTTAGACATTCGACCACAATAATATGGAAAAACAAATGAACCAAAAGTAATAGAAGAAAACAATAAATGTTTGAATTTTTTTTTGTTCTGGAAACCAATCAATTGGATTAAAAGTTTTATTTTAAAGAAAAAGAGAAAAAAGGGGGAATATAAAAAGGTCAATGTAATTGGAAAAAATAATAAACAAATATGTAAAAGAAAAATTTATATAAATTTTAAATTTATAACCGATAAACACAGCAGCAATACGAAAGTTTTATGCCAATTATAATGCCTGTATGGAAAATGTATTGCGGCAATAACATTATTTGTGTTCGCTTCAAAACGTTCCGAAATGGGAATATTCTACGATTTCTTTAGTCAAAAAATTACAATATCGCCAGATAATTATTTAGAAGAAGATTAGAAAATATTGTTAAAATGTTATAAGGACATTTAATATTAAATGGCCATTTTGTCTCTGCTTAAGAGACTCATCGTATTTGCCTATATGGCGAAAAATATTGTTTATTTTTTAATGCTATGAGAACGATAAAGAGAAGACTTTTTTAAAATTTACAGATTTCAATTCATAAACTGCCATGTTGATAAAAAAATAGATTTCTGAAGTGTTCCATACAACATTAGTTTAAAATATATTTCATCATCATCTGTTTGATTTTTTTTTAATCACGCGGTTAGCTTTTAGAATAAATAAATAAATAGAGAGGAATTTTTGCTTTTTAACTAGTGTTAGATAAAATTCGCTGTATTGTACTCGTATATCTTAAAACAAGACCTTTTAGGCCATGAATATTGGTAATTATAATCACTAGTAATTACCATAAATAATATTACGATCATAAGGAGTCTATCATGATTCTTAATTGATTGCGATTAAAAAGAAATAACATACACACATACATAATTGGCTATTACAACCCTGTGTCAGGGTTACGGCCTAGCTTCTCGCAGCATTCATTTTGTGTGTGTTAATTTTCATCCATAAGTACCGGGACCTACAGTTTAAAGTCGATTCCGGACGACAGATTTGAGAAGCTTGTTCATGGCAATCAATTACTCCCAGAGTTTTTGCCAGAAGACTGCTGAGAGGTAGTCGCCGAAAGAAATAATTTTTTCATATTTCTTTTTTTCAAGATGTTAGAGATGAGATTTGAACCCAGCGCTATCGTCGTAGTAAGCCAATACACTAACCACTAAACCACTGATGTGTAAAGAAAAGATATTGGATTATGTCTCAGGTTAACAACTTGTTAATGCGGGTGCCAAGTAGTCACTGAACCTATCCTAAAAAGAAATAACCAAAACTTAATTTGAGGGTTAATTCTACTATTTGTATTCGAGAAAATTATTATTCGAACGTAAACGTTTTTGTTACCCACGAGTTTCTCTTACTCATTATCGAATTTTTTAATTGTCTCATTCGATATCAAACAAATTGCAAGTTTTTATTCTCGTACCAATTCTCAATCCAAATGATATTTTTGTTTGTTATTTTTTTTAATACAAAATTAATTAAAGGCTTACAATTACAGATACAAAATTGAGATTTTATTATTATTTTATTGAATGTAAACCTTTTTTTTAAATTAGTCCTACAGCATCCACTGGGTATTCAAACACATGGTATTCAAAACAGTGAGCTACAAAAGCTTAGCTGATTTGCAATAACATGCTAAGGAACTGTGATGACTTTGCATGACATGGTATTAACACTAGGTTGGAGACGACATGGCATAGCAAAGCATGATTTTTTTAAAAATGAAATTTTTACACAAAATGTTAAGTTTATTATCTATCACTACTTGTACAAACATGAATGTCTATGAACATTGAGCACCGACATTGAATTTAGAAATATTTTTTTACCACTCCATAGCATTGGTAGCATACATATATATAAATAAATAAATTCCAATATTTTCAGAGTTTTCGAGCATAAAACTTTAATATTTTCTTTAATACAGTAATTCATGTTTTTATAGTAAAAAACTTAATGCAGGAAAATTATCCACTAATAATTAAAAGTTCATTTTTGGCTTTTCTTTCGTTTTTGATTTAATTAGGATTTATAATTTTTCTCTAAACCTTTGGAGATTCTCGCTTAATGCAATAATATTGCCGTCATTCTCTTTGTTTATTGAAATTTGAAATTGAAAATTTTATCAGAGTTAACATGACTGGCAACAATAACGTCGTCTATTCACATGTATTTTAATATGTATGTATATGTATAGGTACATACATTCGTAACATTTTGAACGGAATTCAAATACACGATTTCACATTTCTATGCCACTGATGGTGATGATGTTTCATTTATGAATTTCACTCTGTTTCGCTTTGTTTTTTTCTTTTCGTGTAAAATATTAAAAACGATTTTTATTACATATTTTTTGTTGTTGTAATTGTTGTTACTGTTGCCACTTTTGTTTATATGAAAGAAATCGTTTTGGCTTAAAGCCAAGTAAGAAAAACACTCTTTACAAGTGCAGGTCTTAACTAAAGAAAATGTTTTTTTTTGTTTTTTAATTTACAACTGTTTTCTCACCCACTTCCTTTAAAAAAATTAAAAAAACTTTTATTGTAAAGAATTTTCTTAAGGTAAAAAATAAAAAGAAATATAAATAGTTATCGAATTCGTTACTCGTTTAATATTAACGTTCTTACTACATGTTGTTATTAAAGTAGTGAATAGGGTCAGGAGGAAATTAAAAAGTCATATGAGTATGTTGGTGATTTAATAATTTCTTTAGAAATTATAAGAGTTTTTAATGAAATTAAAATTGAGCAGAGAAGAAATAAAACTGCACTTTTAATGGCATTATAACATGCACATACATGCATAATGACTGAATGCTTGGCTTGGGTTGGTTGCCTGATGGTTGCTTAAATAGTTTAATGACTTTGTCTTTAAACTTTGTGAGTTATTTAAAATTTAACAAAAAAAAAAAAAAAATGAAATTAAATTAAAAAATGGCATTAAAATATGCAAACAAAATAATATTTAAAACACTGAATGCCAAAAACTTATAACAAAAATAATGTTTTACATTTATTTGATTGATCGATTGTTTTCTTCCCATTGCTTGCACAATTGCATGATTTTGTCAAGCATTGTTTTTTTTTTTTTTTTTGTATTGGAATGTGAAGATGGTTGATAGGCTTTTTTTTTTTTTTTTTTTTTTTTTCATAGATGCTTGAACATATTGCGGCTTTTTTATTGTTGAAAATTTGTCCACTCAAGAGCCAGTGTTATACCTTCACCATCGAATGATCAAACAGCAATTGCCTCATCTGTCGGTGGATGTTTAATGTGAATGGTGAGCGTCTTCAGTAGGTTAGCTGTTGTCTTCCCAGAAGGTGGCGCTGTACTCCTGATTATTGGTTTCTGGTGGAATGGATTAGGAATGTCAGGGGGCGATTTCTTGCAGATGGTCTTGCTGGAGGGGGGGGGGGAACCTCTTATTTTTCTTAAATTTAATTTAATATTTAAATTGTAATTTTTTTTTAGAAAATCGCAAATTTTTATTTTTATAATTTCGTCCTTCGCTGGGATTGAACCTTGGTCGTGTGAGTTTCTGTGCGTGCGCTCTACCACTGTGCCACGACCCCCCCTATAAATACCATATACCCTTTAAATGATGCAAAAGTACGAGTACCAACATTATCAATTAGTTATCGATAAAATTAATACTACGAAATCATTACATCTGTGATAATATGGAATATTAATTGTGGTAATTGGATATAACAGCGAAATAATTAAAGGCCAATAGTTTGGGAACTTCATAAAATTAGAAAGCTGCTTATTTTGGTATCATTATTAAAAATATTATTACAAAAATATACTTTTATTAAACAAAATCTGTGGTCGCCGGGTTCAAATCCCTGCTCCGGACATCTTAAAAAAATATGAAAAATATTTCTTTCGGCGACTACCTTACAGTAGTCTTCTGACAAAATCTCTGGGAATAATTAATTGCCGTGAAAAAGCTTCTCAAATCTGTCCTTCGGAGTCGACTTTAAACTGTAGGTCTCGCTACGCATGGATAAAAATTAATACACACAACATGAGTGCTGAGAGAAAGCTAGGCCGTATGTTAGGGACAGGGTTGTAATGGCCAGTTAGGTATGTATGTATTTATGTAATTACGATGTAATAAAAATTTAAACATATTTTTGTGAATGCTTAAAAATATGCTCATTTTGGAGTATATTTTTCTATTACGAACAATGCTCGTAGTTCACATAATCCTTATAGGATAGAAACGTTTCAGAAAAACCTGTGTAAAAAATAAATATGTACATACATACATAAATAAATATGTATACTGATTACACAAATTTTGAAAACATGAATTTAAATATTAATATTTACTTGACAAATTTATTGTGCAAATAAAAACTGTGCAAAAACAGGATAATTTCTGTGAAGTGATTAAAATAAATTAAAATTTTTCTAATGTAATCCCAAGTAGCAATTTATTAAAAAAGTGGTTATGTTTTATAAAACATTTCAGTTGTAGATATTTTTAAACTAAATTGGTTCAGATGCACGTACATTCTCTATGCACATTGCAAATGTAAAAATACAGCAACATTTTTGTGCCAACTACAAAGTGGTAGACTTAGAATACTCGTAATATGACATTACTTTTGCGACATCTATATTAATGCTTTTAAATTAAGGAAATATCACTGTAAACTCAATGTTAAAAGCAAATACTACTGGCATTGGATTTCTTTCTAATTATTTTTATTTTAATTTATTTTTTTTTTTAATTTTTCTAAATTTTTTTTCACTGCAGTTGTTAAATACACTCAAACACTTATTCATCAAAAAACTACTTGTATGAGTATGTGTGTCCTCTTACTCGTAAATAAGTACATCAGTTATTGTCTAAGCTGGTTAAATAAACTCATATTCCATGCAGACATACAGTAGAGAGCAAATTTATTTTTATTTTTATTTTTAATAAATTGGACTTTGCTTTTAAAAACCACATTTAGGACAATTAATATTGCAAATGACGGTGAAATGGTTAGTTTAGGTTAGATATAAATCAAAATGGTGTCAGTTAGACCCTATCTACATACGTACATAATTGGCCATTTCAACTCTGTTTCAGTTATGCATGAGTGCTGGGATCTACAATTTCAAGTCAACTCAGAACGACAGACTTAAGAAGCTTGTTCATGGCAACCAGTTACTCTTAGAGCTGCTGTTAGAAAACTGATAAGAGGGAGTCGACGAAAGAAATATTTTTCATATTTTTTTAAATTGAGCAGAGCTGGGGTTTGAACCAAAACACTAACCACTAGACTACGGCGGCTACTATACTCTAGACCCTACCTACAACATGTAACATGTTAGGATTTGAACTGGTTATTATTACTCACGAAGCAGTCACGTAACTACCGTATTTGCCGCACATTTTTACTACGAAAATTTGACCTAAAATCAGGGTGCGTCTTATGGTCCGATGCGTCTTATCGTCCGGCAGATACAAATACCGAATCACGATTTGTCAAAAACAGGAAGAATGAAACGACCTACAATTACAGAAGTGTGCGCTTGGGTAAAGAATTCTTGGGAAAAAATAAAACAAGAAACAATTGTGAAGTCTTTTAAAAACAGTGGAATTAGTAACGCGATGGACGGTACAGAATATGATTTTGTCTTCGAGTAACATGAGTCGTCATCCTCAGCACTTCAGAAAACATTTTAATAAGCGACAGCCATGAATCGAGTGAAGATGAGTTAAATACCTAATGTAGAAAAATAAACTTACTTAGAAATAAATACCTACACAGAGGGAAAAAAGGCGTTCTAAAATTATTAACCAAGGGTATCAAATTAAGAACAAATTGTGAACAATATTTCGTTAACTTTCGGTACCAAATCAAGCTTAATGCATTATTAAAATAAGAACAAATGGCACAAAATACCATAAGTTAACAAATCAAGAACAACCGGTAGTAAAATCGTGAACAATTGTATAAAAATATCATAAGTTAATAAAAAAAAAAAAATCGGTACCAACCGTTAACGAAGTAAGCACAAACGGTCTTAACTCAATTTTAATACCAAATGGTATCAATTTCGGTAGTTTTCTTCCAATTTTTTTTTCTGAGTGTATGTATTACAATAATAAAGTGAATTAAAGTAAATAAAGGAATTAAAAAAAATTGATTTTTTTTTAAATTGTGTCAGTGCGTCTTATCGTCCAAACCTTACTTATTTCTAAAAATTTATAGATAACATTTTGGGGTGCGTCTTATGGTCCGATGCGTCTTATTGTCCGGCAAATACGGTAGTTTGGTATTAGTTTATTTCTCTATAGGGAAAATTTTTATTTCATTTTTGTTTTGTAATGAAATGTTTAGTTAGATTAGAACAAAATTTGCATTGTTATTGCAATAATTTCTCAATCAAAGAATATTGTACACCAGCTGAACTAAAAATGTTTTCAAATCCAGCTACTCAATATAATTAGAGTTCCCTGTGACTTATACATTTTAATGAAAATCATCTCTAGAAATTATGTAAATCTGTTTATCCAAAACGGAATGATAACTTTTATAAAAAAAGCAATAATAGAGAAAAAAGGAAATTATAATAAAACGTGAGTTGTTTTTGTTAAATCTACGACTATTTTTTACAAAGAATACAGAAAAAATATAATTTTAACATATAATTTGTAGAGGAAGGCGTGAGTAGAATAATTAACTGGATGAGCGAGCTCTTAAGTACGCTGCTGTTAAGTATCTAAAAATATTTACACTCCACTGTAAGTCGTGGTATTTTGTTGAATATTTTTATTTTTATTTTCATTTTATTTGAATTTCATTTCCAAATATTTGTTATTTGCTGTTGTTGCATTAGTTGCTTGTGCTATATTTGATGTTACTAAACAAAATTTAGTTTATTATACTACATTTAGCCTTAAAAAATGAAATTTTCCATTACCAAATCAGTTGGTATTTTTGCCGTTGTTGTGTTGTGCAACTATTATTTGTCTAGGAAAAGTGATAAGCCGTGTGGAAACTTCCAAGACTAAATTGAGATTTATTCTCATTTCTATTTAAAAGCTTAACAATAATACTGATCAACTTAAATGAATATTGATTTTCAAGGATTAAAGGACAAATTGCAAAAATAGCAAAAAAAAAAAAAGTATTTAAGTGGTTTATGTTGTAAAAGAAAAACCAACAAAAATTTTTTTATACTACAGCTTTGCTAAGAACATACATATATGTATATCCATATGCAAGGGTTTAATTAAGAAAATAATACAATTAAAACTGTTTTAAGAATAATTACTTATAAAATATTAAAATTGTAAAAGAATTGTGCCTTTTTAAATGCAAATTTAAACTAAATCGACACAAAATTAATATCCAAATTTTCTATAGTATTAAACTGTCGGAACATATGAAGTATCAAATTTAAAGAAGCTTTAAGTTAAAATATTATGTTGTTATTAATAAAAATTTTGCATAAAAATTACAATTACAAATTCTACCGTTAAGTTGCTGCTGCGTTGAGACTGGAAACGTAAACATTTTAGTTCTTTGCTCAGTGTGACTTTTTTACATTTATGTTGTCAAAACTAATAATTCTCTTACAGAAGAATAAGCCCTTCATAAACCTATAATATGCTAGTTCACTGATAAAGTATGATTTCATATTAAAATTGTCAATTGTGTAGAAAAGTTTTTTAAATTTAATATTAGATAAAAAAAAGTTGTCAATCATATTTATGAAAATTAATTATTTCTATTAAATAAACTTAATTAAATGCGTTATATTTTTAATATAATTATAATAACAGAACATAAATATGTATATTTCAGCTTTACAGTGTATCACAGAGAGCGATTAAAATGATTTATCTTTCATGACTTGGGAGTAAGTAATACTTATATAACGTACATACATATTAGGTAGTGTACATTTTGCATGAAAATTAGTTTCATTAGCTTTAGATAATTATAGAAAATGGCCTCAGGTCGCCTAACTAAAAATATTTGCTATAATAATAAAGTTACACAAATCTGAGAGCTTATGTTACAAATTTGTATGCACTACTAGTCAAATAACCCCTCAATAAATGTGAAAGTTTTTTTCTGAATTCCATATATAGACTGTAAAGCTTTCTGAATACAATTGAAATTTTTAGTTGTGTGGAGGATACCCACACCCACTTTTCTTATCCCAGTAATATTTTCATCCAATATTTTTAATTCCAATTTAACTTTTATATTGTGTGAAAGAAGCCGCCTTCACTTTTCGGTTTACTACCACACTTATCACAAAAATTCAGAAGATTTTAGCTTATTTCGATTTTCAGATATGTGCCCATAATTATGAAAGTGGTCTAAGTCAAAATTTAAAAAAAATTAGTTTATCAGTTATTTCATACCACATTAGTTTAAACTAAATGTATTCAATGTAATTTTTACGAAATTGTCAAAAATGAACCATTAGATAGTGGTTGTAATTTCAACATTATATGGAATTCATTTAGTGTTAATTATTAAAGTGGTCTAAGTCAAAAATTAGACCATACATTTTTGGTATCGGGTCATTCCTTTCTTCCCAATGACTGTGATTTTGGGTATAGATAGAAAATAAAAAAGCAAGTTACTTATACAACCCTGAGCATTATTATTAATTGATAGAAAAGTGCAAAAGAAGAAATACATTTTCGATAAAGCGAATGTCGCAGCCGGATTTTATTTCAACGAAATTACTTGAAGAATCAATAACAAGAAGAGTAAAAAATACCGCGGGCGAATCTACAACCTTGGCTACAAATTCAATGGATGAGATTCTTGAAAAATGAACCTTATAAAATGTTTTATAAAACTTCTTTAGATGATTCTAAATTTCACGTTTTGAATCTTTCACCTAAAAGAAGAAGACCAAAAATATACGGAAATATTAAATTACTTCCATTATACACCAGCATTAGACCAGCATCGGAAGAAAAACATAAAGATATTATGAGTTTACTACCGTACATCCTTCCAGTTTTTCAGGAACATTTTAAGAATCTTAAATACTCGAAATAATGATAAAAATGGATTACTGTTTAAAAATAATTAATAAATGCTCACGAATTATTTCAATAAAATGATTGTTTCAAATAAAACTCAAAGTTCTTTATTGCTTTAAGTCATTTATAGGACATTCAGTTAATTTTGAAAATGGTCTAAGTCAATTCAAACTTTAAAAACAAAACAATCGTATGAAATTCACACAAAATTTCATATTCATAATAAATTTCCATTAATTAAGACTAATAAAATTAAAAATTAAAATGTCGCATAATGTAAAAATATTTTTTAATTTATTCAAATGCAATTCATTAAATATCTCGAAACAAGAAATACATATATGACTTAGACCACTTTCATAATTATGGGCACATATATCAAACCTTGCAGATACGACATTTTCTAATATAAGTTACATATATATGTATGTATGCATACGATCGCTATATTATGCTGGTTCATAACATACAAAATAATCGCATAACTTTTCAAAAACTTGGTATTGATTTAATTGAAAATTTACAGCGGCGAAATCGTTTTAGACATTTCAAAGAACATCAATGCTTTCAAATTAAATGTTTCAATTAAAGTTCTTTTCTAATTCTCATAGTTCGAACACTATTGTTTTAATCATAAAAACTAATTAAAATTCTGATAATGATGTACAAAAATAACTAAAACAATAAATGGAATGAATGAATGAAAAAATTATTTACAGATACAATAGTTTACTTTGGCAGATTTCTAATAAAGATTTGACTTAATAGCTGTGGATTTAAGTTGACATATGACCCAATTACAAGGACTTAGCGCTAACAACACACACATACATGACAGCTTAATAACAAAGCTTTCTAAAAATGTCATTAAGCTACCCGACCGCAACCAGCATAACAATTTAGAGCAGAGATAAATCATAGCAAATAAAATAAAAATAAAAATAAAAATAAAAAAAACAAAACGAATTTCATTTACTTGTTTTAGTTTTTGATAGACAATTAAGAAAATAAATAGAGAAGAAACGGACATTTATTTTCTTCTACATATAATGTTTGAGGGAAATCGATTATTTAAACAGTAAGTGTGAGTTTGTGAAGTTTGTTTAGGCAACCGCGGTATCCCAATTTTACAAAAAAGCGTTCCCGTACACAAAATTTGGGTAAATGAGATCAATTTTAAGAGAGTAAAATTTTTCTTCTTCATGCACGAAACAGCCAGTATTTTTTCTTCGGTCTAGTGTGTGCAAGTAAACAGATAATCAGCTGTTTAAAAAGTAAAAAAAAAAATTCAAAAATTAAAAGTTGAAATAAAAAATATTTATAAACTTGCAGTGAAAGGCATATAGTATATTTTAATTAAATATCTACAAAATTAACCATTTTTTTTTTTGTTTAAGTTAACATGTGTAAGCCAA
The DNA here is from genome assembly GCA_963576795.1 of Metopia argyrocephala. NCBI lineage: Eukaryota > Metazoa > Arthropoda > Insecta > Diptera > Sarcophagidae > Metopia > Metopia argyrocephala. The sequence goes on from OY756208.1 coordinate 4,227,916, forward strand.
ATTATTGTCGTTTAGTTTTTATTAATGCACTTGTTCAATATGTATGTGTGTGAGTGAGTGGGTAACATATTCCTTTTTTTTTGAATTCCCGTACTTTGAGTAAATTTATCTCTTATTGAGAGAAATTATTGTTTTCTCTCTATTTACCGAACTATACCCAGAAAGTAAAGAAACAGACCTAATGTTGTAGGAGAATGCAACACCATATCTAATTAAAATTAACAAAAAGTAATTATATAAGAATATTATTCGTATATTTAGATGATTACAAGCAGCAGAAAAAAGAAATATTCGAATAAAACGTGAAATATGATAATAATACTTTGAATATATGTATGTATGTACTTTAATAAATTGAACGTTCATTTTTTATTATTTCGTCTAGACAAAATATAAGTTTTTATGTATTTGTTAATGCCTTGAAAAAATATAATAAAACCTAATAAATATAAAAACAGAAGTACATGTACCACTTAAGAACAATTTATAAAATAATAATAATAGTACGGGTATAATGAAGCTGCATTTTAAATGAACAATTTTTTGTATATAAAAGTATACTTATATACATAAATAAATGTTTTCCAGTAATTATTAAATTTTAAATATGTCGTCGTAAGAATTAAAGAACGCTGTAACTGATAAAAAATCGATAATACGTTTTTTGCATCATTTTTATCAGAAAAAAATACGCATCGATTGGTCCCGGTCCCAGATTTCTACTATAGAAATAAATTCACTTACGCCGTCTGCGTTTTGAAAAATACCAGTGTCTTTGTTCTACTTTCATACAGGTTTTTTGGCTCTGGTGAACATTTAAGGTTTTGTCAGTTACAGCGTTCTTTAATTCCATCGACGATGTATACCTATATTTATTGCCATACAAAAATAAACTCAAATCGTAACTCCCTCCCCACAAAGCCGGACCCATACCATCAGACCGAATTGCCTCACACCCCGAATGGCAGCGAAGCACAGACAAACCGCGGGCCTCCTGATACCCGTAGTACAAATTATGGCATCTCTGGTCCGTTCTTGAGAACGCCAGAAAATGCCAACCACGCACACCTGACGGCCACCAGGAACCCCGACAGCGCACGCGGCACCATGCATCACCAACACTCTCTGTCTATAGCGAGAGACAGGCCACTCAGAGCTAGGTTGAACTTCATATTCCCCGGTGAGTACAGGACCCTGCTGTGACGTATCACCAGAAGCCGTTTACTGTACCCCCCTGGGGGACCGTAACTCCTTATATTCGAATTTTTCCCAACTTAAACTAATCGCACTGGCCACAGTGATGGAACTGATGGAGAATACTCTTTTAACCCCTTTTTAAACCACTGTGATTGTCATTTATAAGATTGTTGCCGTTTATAAATGTACAAATTTGTAGCGAAAAATATATTTATGGTACAGTTTAAAACAGTAAATAAGAATATATCCAATGATATCATATTTGTACTTTTATATATGTACATGCCTTTTTTGTTTGTTTTGTTTTCATTCCAATACAAATCAGCTTTGTTTCTTAAATGGTTTTACTCAACATTCTCGCTTTGAGGCTTCACTTGTAAAGCCAAGTACATTGAAATTGTTATCATAATCGTTTTCATACGACTTTATAAAATTATTAAGAAAAAATTTTAAATATGATTGTTACTATAGTTGAAATGACTTCAGCAAATTAACTGCGGGCTCCAGTTTTAGTTAAAGTTTCGACTTCTTCCAATTCGAGTTCCCATATTTCATAAATTGTTACTAATTTAACTCAAAACTTTGTTTTACTTAAAATAGATGTTTAAACGCTTTGTGGTTTGGTTTCAAGTTAATGGTTTTAGTATGTTGATAAAATGGCACTCACTATAGTTTTCTTTAATCTTTTAATTGTTTTAATATTTCTAATCTTAACCTTTTTATGTATTTAACAAATAATTGGTGTAGTTTTAAAAAAAGTACTGTTTTCAAACTGCTATAATATAACCGAAATCTGATCGTTTATAAGCAGCACTAAGCCCCTATTACTTAAGTAGAAGGCTTATCATCTTCTTTAATTTTTTTTAGAACTTTTAAAGTTTAATATTACAAATTTTTGATTTTAAAGGCTTGTCAGGTTTAAATAATTTTAAAATTCATATACATAAGTTGATTTATTTAAAAACATTCTAACAAATTTAAAGCCAGCAGACTTCACCCGGATGGCGCCAATTGGACGACATATACAAATATCACCATCTGTTGCTACTGACAGAGAAGGACTTATAAAAAAGAAATACAAGAATACAGAAAGAAAAAATCTTTTCAAAACAAATTAAGTCATATTGCAGCAAATAATAGCAACAAACAATTACAAAAAAAATGTTTGATGATGACGATAATGAACATATAAAAAAAGCTTTTTTTTTAATACCCGTAGAAATGTTTGGACAAATAAAACCATGTCGTTAGCAACACTGTTTAAAGGTGTAAAATAAAAAAATAAAATAATGGTAAATTATTTATTTATTTACTACATTACAATACAATTTACGGCATAAGTAGGGGCTTACCCCTGAGTATTAACCTTTATAAAAAAAAAAAACAAAAAATACATACAATATTAAATTATCTTCAATATGCCAATACAATGCACTGTGTAAGGGTTCACTCCTGAGTATTGGTCTTAAAAAAAAAAAAATAAAAAAAAATTATATTCCAAATAATTTTTACGAGCGGAGTGGCTAAAACCCGGGTATCTCAAGGTCACTACTGGGGCATCCAAAGAGCTACTGGTAAATTAATTTTCATAAAAATATGCAACAATATAAAATCATATGTATATCATATCACACCATAAATTTTTTATAAAATTATTATGATTATATGTTAATTTACATTTTAGGTGACGATATACCTATACTTGTATTTAGTGGGAAGTAAGTTTGTCTTTTTATTAGATTGAAAAGATAGAAAAAATGTTGTTGAGTGCACAGATAGAATAGAAAAACATAATGTGGATGCGAGGGTAGGTTAATAATTAAAAAAAGTATTACTTTTAATGCAATTACTTACATTAGCAGCATGCCATTACCCGTATTACCCGACGCGTGAAGGCATTAAAAGTGTATATGCTCTCTTATTTAAAGAAATTCAACATTTTGTTTTATTTTTACAAGAAAGTCACTATAAATAACAGCCATTAATATTAGTGGAATCATATTTTATATACGAGAAAATAAGAGAATGAGGTGACATAACTTTTGGTCATCCCGTAAGCTGTTTTTGATGAAGCTTAGAAGCAATTGAATATTGTTTTCATACTGTTGGATGGTTATATTATTACAAGAAACTAGATAATTAAAAACCTACCAAACATTGTTTTTCTTAGAATGTATGTGAGATTTGGTAATATTCAGCACGTCACAAGAAGTGACAACTCATTTAGTGGGTGCAACACTACATATAATTGAAATGATGAATTATAACTTTGGCGACTGATGTAGGAGTAACGAAATATGCCATAGAGCGCACAACCATTGTAGTGTGTAGTTTCGGAAGCTGACAATACTTATAAACACATAATTATAAGGTTATATCCATAAGTTTTTGTAATGAACAATTTGAATTAAATAAATAAAATAATGTTCATAAAAAGGCGTTTTCATTAAAATACCCACCTGTATATGCACCAATAATGATTTAAGTTACTTGTATTGATTACCTTCAGAAGAGTACAACGGTTATTGTGAGAAGACTTGATTATTATTTGGAAAGAATAAATAAACTAAAGAACAGCGAACTATAAGTACATGATTATTTAGAAATAAGAAAGGAATGTATTTTTTTTTTTTCATAAATCACAAAATTATCAAACTGCCTGCATAAGTTTCCAAACACATATGTACATACAAGTATATACAGGGTCTACCAATAGACACTTCTGAACTTTAACTTTGTCTTATGAGCCATCTTGTTTAAGCTACTGATGTTAAATTAGTGGTTACTTTTGTTTTGGCAAATCACCATTGACGGATATAACATTAAACAACACGTGCAAATAATGAATATATTTTTTATCGTAAAATTACCTTCAGCCATAAAGAGCCCTTCTTGATAAATAAGTACGTGAACAAACAAAATTGTCGAATTTGGTATTATACCAATGAGATCTAATAGCGTCTAATATATCTCAAGAAAGTTACTGTTTGGTGTGAACTTCGGGCTGGCGGCATCATCAATTAGTATGCCTTTGAAAACAACGTTGGCCAGAGTGAATGACGAGCGGAATGGGTCGATTACTATTAACTTCTTTTGGTCTAAATTGGATAATTTGATCATAAACGATATATGGTTTCAATAACACAGTGCTACCTGCAACACAACTCATGCCACATTGGAAGTTTGCGATTTGAGGTTATAGTCATCTCACATGGAGGTAATGTAAACTGGCCACCATGCTCGTACGATCTGATCCCGTCAGACTTTTTTGTAGACTTCTCTCAAGTCGCAGCTATTTCAAAAAAAATCAAAAACCAAAGCGGCCTTATAGCCAACATATACCCATGTCATTGGCCAAATTCAGTCTGATTCAGAGTAATGGAATATTAGATGTGCTCCATCTAGAGAAAATTTGGCTCATATTTAAACGATCTTATATTCCACACATAATGTCATCAATCAATCTTTTTACAGAGGTCTAGTGGTGAGGGTGTCGGCTTACTAAGATATGAGACCAGGGTTTAAACCCCAGCTCTGACATCTTGGAAAAAAAGAAAGAAACATATTTCTTTCGGTGACTACCTCTTAGCAGTCTTCCGACAAAAACTCTGAGATTAACTGTATGCCATGAACAAGCTTCTCAAGTCTGTCGTTCGGAGTCGACTTTAAACTGTAGGTCGCAGTACATAAAAAATAACACACACAACATGGTAGAGCTGCAAAACTATCGATAGTCGGCCCCATCGATAGTTTCGATAGTTTAAAAAAAACAATCGATACTATCGATACTATCGGTTTTCTATTTTTCTGAGAAAATTAGAATCGCAATACGAATTTTTGGATATATTTTTACTAGGTTCTTCTAAAATCTAGTGGATGAGTAGAATTCAATTTGTATCGGAAGTCCAGTAAGTAAAACTCTATTAAAATATAGCAAGTACCATGTATGTAGTATATGGGTTATTATTCGCTTTCAACTGTCTTTCATAATAAATGTATTAATTTAAATAAAAGACGTACATATGTATACTATTGTAACAAAAATTTCAATTTTATTACAAAATAAAAAAAAAAAACGCAAATTATTTGGTTGTAATTGGCTTTTCCGCTTCTCTGAAGCTAGGGTGCGAACGTTTAAGGTGATCTAATAAATTTGTAGTAATGCAGCTAGTTTTATAATATTTGCCACATGAACGGCAAATTTTTATCTTTGGTTATTTCAAAATAAGTCCAAGCATCTGAATACGTCCTACGTATCTTTTTTTGAATACCCTCTTCATCATCGTTGTTTACCTCAATGTTTTCGTTGCCATATTCTATTAAACACAGACAGACATACACACTCCTATGAATGTGTCCAATGGACACATATGTACATACATTTAAATAGTATTGTAATAATACTTAAATTCTGATAATTGTAGGAATCTCCCCATCTTTTAAAACTGTTTTTTATTTAAATATTCTTTATTCTTTTAGAAATACTATTTATAATACCAGAAACTTTTACTTTAAAACTTCTTTGTATTATTTTTGTGCCGTCAATAATTCGCCGCTGTCGTTATGTTAAGGTAGCCGTTGCCGCTGAATAAAAATAATTAAGTTTAAATAAAACTAATTACCCTAAGGAGCTTAATAGGATAACACTTTTTGGAAATATTGACTCTATTTTATTTTACATTAAATAAATGCAAATATATTATTTTTATTGAAAAATTAGAGCATACATACAAAAATTTACCGGCGGCAAAAAACCTGCGTTGAAAAAATTTTCTTTTAAAATTTTCCGATAGTATCGCTACCGATAGTGAAACCATCGATAGTCAGCCAAAAATGAAACTATCGATACTATCGATAGTACTATCGATTGTTTTGCAGCTCTACAACATGGGTGCTGCGAGAAGCTAGGCATACAACCCTGACACAGGATTGTATTGGCCATTTATGTATGTGTGTATGTTTGTATGATATTTCACACAGACTTTATTTTATTTAAATTCAGAAATAGAAAGTGCTTAATGAGAGACCCTTTACAACATCTATGTATATACAATTAGTAAGTCTACATATTGAAATAGTTGAAATTTTTTAGATCCCAAATACATAAATATAGCATATAGAACATAGAGATACAACCAACTTAATATTGTTGTATGATGACAAGGAACATCAAAAACTACAACGATAGTATTGATGCGTTTGTTTATAACTGGGCTCCTGTTACAATTAAAACATAAATTCACACACACACACACTGTGTAAATAAACTAATGTTGATTTATTTTAATGTATGTATAGGAGTACTTTATTAAAAAGTGAGTGAATAAAGGGAGAAACACTACTACGTGTACAACAACACTTACACTGACTTTTTAATGCTTATCTTCTATTAAGGGGGTGTACACACAGCATGCTTATAATTAATAAGAGTGCGAAGAATATTTATGTTTAAAAGAGAGTGGAAAGAGAAATAGAATTTGTATTTTTTAATATAATGGTATTAAAGCGAATATTGTTTGTATTAAACTATTCAACTAATAATATATGTATGTAAGTGTATATTGTACATGTGTTAATGGGCATTCGAGTACACAACGAAGCATTTAAATAAAGAATTTAATTTTACAAATCACCCTCTACTATGACCAGGGTTCTTTAAATATTGAAATTGAGCGAATATTTATTTTTTATTTTATTTATTTATTGAAAACCAAAAAGATAATTTTCGAGTGATAACCAGACACATTGTATAGATTTTGCGCAGTTCAGGCAATGCTAATAAAAAAAATCGATGAGCGTTCTTGTGTTGAAGCTGCATAACAAAAACGCACATTTAGATTTCGTTCAAAAATATATGCAGAGGTCGACTGAGTGGGACAATGTTGTACTTTCTTACAAAAAATGTAACTTAGATGGTGCAGATTAATTTAGTTTTATTGGCATGATTTGCGTAACAATGTCAGACAATCATATGTCAAACATAAACTGTAGTAGTGGCAGCATTGTAGGGTGAACGGCATTTTTATCGCTGCTTTGTGGAGCAAAATATGAAATCAAAAATCCATATAGTATACTTGATAAATTGCTTAATACTGCATTTTGCAATAGGACAACGCTGCCATTCACATGTTTAAAAAGTGATTTACACGTCGTGTCTGCAGAACCGCTTTGAATCTGATGGAGCAACTGTGGGGATGCATATCACGAAAAATCTATGGGCAAAAAGCCTTAGAACCCCTTTAAAAACCTGCACAAGAGATCAAGTTATTCATTAAGCACGCTTGGGGACATTTGGCTTGTCATTTGTTGAAATATTGGAAGAAATCAATGCCGAATTGCATATTTAAAGTTATAAATAACAATGTTGCATCAACTACTGATTTCATTTTTATTTATTTATGAGTTTTCAAATACAGCAGGTACTTATAAATCTATAAAATTCCTTATTAAAATGATTCGTAGTGTAAATGCGTGTCTATACTATTATTTTCTTTTTTGCGGACAAGGACAATATCTTTCATATACACACACCCATGTGTATTATCACTAAATTGGCTTTTTAGTGCCCTTTTGTTAAAAAAAAAATAGAAAATAAACCTACACAAAGAAAAAATACATATGCGGACAAAGAATAAGAAGCATTTGTTTGTTTGTTTACCAATCAAACAATAGCAAATGAAATAAAACCAAATCCAATATCTTTATATAAATGTCTGTGCCTTTAAGATGAACTCTGTTCTGTTTTTTGTTTATCTTTTTCAAGGACATTTGATTACATTTTTTGTTTGTTGGTATTAAATAGTCTTCATGAGGGTTAAATGAACAAAATGTGTGTTTTCTAACAAGTAGAAGAACTGCGGGTAATTATGTATGTCAAGTATTTGAGAATTTTTTATTTATTTTTCTTTTAATATTTTTTTCAGATTTCAAACTGTTAAGGGGTTTTCGTTTTACCAACACTACTAAAATAATCACTGAATAAATAAATAAATTAATTCTACATTAAATTTGATTGTAGGCATTATCATTAAAATTTATTATTTCAAAACCACTTAAACCTAAATATAGGGATTTGAAGTGTTTGAGTGTTTGATACTTAAAATTCATTTTAATTTTTATTAGATTTATTTTCTGATTATTAATTTTGCATATTTACATATATTTTCCATTAAGATTCCTTTTACAACTATTACAGTCAGAAGTGTTTTGCGATATTTTTGGTGGCTATGACTGCGATTTTCAATTAAACTTTTCTACTTTAATAAACATAATGGTGTTAAAGTTTTTGATTTGTAGGATTTGAATTATTAGTAGGCTTATAAAATGCTCTTTTGAAGGAATGTACTCGTTTTAATGAAGCTTTATAATTATTTTTACATAATTATAGTTATGGGGTATGTAGAAAATCCGTAATTACATGATGGACATGAATTTAAAATGAAATAAAACAAAAATAATGCTTTTATGAGGGCAGTTTGAATGAAACTTTTTGTTATAATTGTTAAGCTAGGTTTACATTTGTGAAATATATGACGAAAACTGCGTAAATACTATTAAAGTTCGAATACAGTGCACGCTCGCTAATGTGAACTAATTAAAACTGGCGTTGTTCACTTTTACGAATTGTTCACATTTCCGAATACCGAAAATTTTAAAACAGAATTACACCATATTGTAAACAAAAATCAATACATATTTATGAATTTTTTTATTTTTAAAATAATATCAAATTATAATTAAATTTGTATATATTTATTTGTATGAATATGTTCATAATTACACATACATATACATATGTACATACAATACATGCACATGTACATCTAAAACGGGGATCCTGCAACTAATAAACACAGAATTTTGCGGTGTTCATATAATGCGGTGTTCACATTAGCGCGCGTGCACTGTATTACACTTTGGTTGGTTCAAGAAGAATGTAATTTTCATGACTTCTAAATCTTTAAATGAATTGAAATTATTTTAAATGTATTTTTAATCCAATCAATTCATATTTTTTTCAAGTAATGAAAATAGGTACCGAAAAAAGAAAACGAATTACAATTGTTTTCGTTTAAACATGAAAAAACGTGTCCAAATCATATTTCATTAAGAAAAAAAAAAAAAAAAATAAAGTGAAAACAAATTTTATTTTGTTGTTTTTTTACATTTATAAGTTATAGGCTACAATATTACATGTAAAAATTCTTTTCAAACATAATTAAAGCAGGCAACTACATTGGCAAAAAATCTAGATTTCTGTGCTGACCAAGTTTCGATTAATATTTGCTGTGCCTACCAAAATATGCCATTTGGTAAGTTAAGACTGTGATCTGCGTATTGAAAAATCGGTAATATCTAAAGTACTTACAAGTGTTTCAATAATTCTTTAAACTTGATTAACATACCTGAAAAGAGAAAGAGAAATTTTAAATATTTAATTTATATATCAAATAATATGATGCAAGTGAATTGTTATTAATATTTAAATTTTAATATTATTTATGTAAATATTTAACCAATCTTGTATCTATATAAGTATATAAGTACATATGTATATATAAAAATTGAGGCGATTTTTGCCTTACGTAGTTGCCGATGTCTAGTGGTTAGTGTGTAGGCTTACTAAGACGATAGTGCTGGATTAAAATCTGCTTGAAAAAAAGAAATATGAAAAAATTATTTTTTTCGGCAACTACCTCTCAGCATTCTTCTAGCAAAAACTCTAGGAGTAATTAATTGCCGTGAAAAAGCTTCTCAAATCTGTCGTTCGGAGCCGACTTTAAACTCTAGGTCTCGGTACTCACGAATAAAAATTAACACACAGAACATGAGTGCTGCGAGAAGCTAAGCCGTAATCCTGACACAGGGTTGTAAAGGCCAATTATGTATGTATGTATGTATGTAGTTGCCGCATTATGTTTAAACGCGTAACTTTACCTAAACTTTGGATAAATGTTGGGGCATATTTGGAAGAAACAACAGTTTAATTTTAGCCATGATCGTTCACTTTTGTCATTACAAAAATATCGCAAAAATACTAAACGATATGGCATTTTCGATTTGATTAATACTGTTCATCAAAGTAATTTTTTTAAACTACTGGTACTTCGCCTACATGTGGGACCACACCCATATCCTTTTCTTTACAATTTTAAGCTTAAGTTTTTTTATAAAATAATTTTATTTTAGTTTTTCAATTTGGAGATTAAACATTTTTTAAAATATTGAAAAGTTAAAATCAGTTATTTCTGTAAAGGTTCTAAAACTTAACGCCCTTGGTGATTATAATATTTTTGAGTGCTATAAAAGCTTTAAAAAACAAAATTTATTTAAAAAATTTAAAATTTTAACTTTCACTCGAATTCGTTTCCAGAAGAAAAAAAATTTTTGTCATGAATATGTTAAAATTCTGTATTAAGGTACCAGGCGTATGACTAATATAACGATATGACTTTAAATAAATATTACTTATACGCCTACATTTCCGCGTTCTTCACAAATTTAATAAAATTTATCGCTTGCTAGCAATCTGTGCCAATGTTTTTGGTATATTGTGTTCTTTTACTTTTTAACAATTACTTCCCCTGCCAATGACTTCCTATAACCATTACGATATTATTTAACAGGCATAATACGAGTAGCAAACAATGACAAGAGACACGCTCGCCAATAATTCTCTTCCGTAACTGTTTTATTTTCCTTATCTCACCAACAATACAAATTGACATCTTTTCAAACAACAACCATTATTTTAACTGGCACACAAGCACCTGATGCAAAGTGATGATAAGCACTCTTTTTATATCTTCTCCCACTCTGTTCGTGTGCTTTGTCTGAGGTGATGAGTGAGACTCAATATGCTTTGCTGTTGTATTTTGGAAATTTGTAGTTTGCGTGTGACTTAGTTTTACTTTCCTGTTCACAATTCACACACAGGCAAACACACAACATTATTCATAATATGATGAGAGTAGTTAAAGTCGCTTAAATAGGGTAAAAGTACAGAATGTTCGATAAGTAGGGAAGGGAAAAGGAGAGAATAATAACAAAAATAATAATCATAATAATAATATCATTTTGCATTTTACTATTGAGGTTGTTGATGTTGTTGTTTGTATGTAACACACTTGCAGGATATTGACAGTTTATTTAACCTTTAACTACTGAGGTGGCGGTAAATTTTACCCCCTCCTTAGATTTTTTAATTTATTTTCTTCGGTTGAGCGCTGTTGAGTCCCTGTTTTGTTATACTAAATCTTTGATTTTTTTTATTTTTATAATAATATTTATATAAATATGTATTTTCTTGTTCTTTTAAAAATAAATTATTAAAAAAAATTTTTTTTTGACTAATTTTTTTGGTAAAACAAAAGGTGGTAAAATTTACCCCACGTCAATAACTATGAAAAAATATTTCACCTCCGTAGTTAAAGGTTAAAAAAAAATTCATTTTTTTTCGTTGGTTACGTACTTGTTTAGTTTGCATATGTTTATTTTCGAACACAACAATTTTTACACACGACTAATGGCAGCTGTCACTGTTTATTCTTTGTAAGTATAAATGTATTTTTTTTAATGCAAAAAAAAAAAAAAATATCAGAGATGATACAAGATGATAATTTAACTTCTTTACACAACACTTCTCATTGAATCTGATAATGACAAAGTCTGTAAACAGAGAAAAGGAAAATTGGGTGCTCTACGTGAGAGGTCCAAGTATTGTTACCTGTGTGTATAAGAAAATTTATTGTAAATGTGCTTAAGTTTTTAAAGTGGAGAATTATAAATTTTTGATTTATGAAAAAATTGATAAATTATTGCGATTTGAAGAATATGTTGTGGGTACAAAAATTTAAATTTTTCCATTAAAAAAATTTATGTGATTTTAAGAGATCTGTTGTTAGTTTAAAAAAAGTAACAAGATATATGTCCTGAAGACCTAATCTGGTTATTGGAGCTTTAACCAAATTCTTTGCTTAATACCATAGAGTGGGTAGGTAATGCTGCTTTCCTTGCTCCTTACTAACAAACATTCAGGTATGAAAAAAGATTAGATGCCATCACCTATTCGTAATCTTTATGTGTTTTAAAATCGATGAGAATTTGTATGAGATTTAATAAAAAAATAAATAATTTCAGTTTTTTTTAATGTAAGAGCCTTTTAATTTAAGTCAAACAATGTGTAATAAAAAATTCGCTCATATTGTCATCATTATAGGTGGCACATAACATGGACCAAATAACCGCTATAGATGTTCTGGCTGGACGGCATCCAAAATATCCAATATCCCATGACTCTGGTGTATAAATTAGGCTGAATTTAGTCAATTGCATGGGCACATCAGATAATTTTTCGATGAACGATGATGTCAGTTATCAACTTACAAAGTTTGGAAGTCTCTATAGGAAGACCCTGCACATACAAATGTATTACAAATTTATGCAGGCAATTTAAAAATATTGCATTAAACATAAGCATTAAACACATAGACGACAGCAAGCAGCAGGCAGCAAGTTGTCAAAATTAGAATACACATATTTATATAGAAACGATTATTTTAAAGGCAGCACAGCAATACCCTAGACAAAAACCTTTGCTGCTGCTGCCCAACTTAGAATAATTTCTATTTTTTGAGGCAGCAAAAACTGATTAGTGATGCTAATACAATATAAAATTTTAAATAAAAAACGACCTAAAAAATATTTTTTATTTCAAAGAAAAAAAAATTTATTTTTTGATTCAGTTCAGTATTCTTTAGTTTATTTATTCTTTCCAAACATAAAGATTTTTGTAAACGTGGACCAGAGCCTCTGTTAGGAATCGAACACACAAACTTTGCATTCTTAGTCAAGCACAGCCTCCACTAGACTACTCGGAAACCCAGTACATTTAAAAATTTTTTTTATTCAAAATTTTTCTTATTCTTGTTTTAAATATGCATTGAAACCGTTGCTTTAATACAGCATTTTCAATTACTGCAGTAGATATTTATAGTTTTTTTAATTAACATTGTATTACTCGAACTGATTTTCAATCATTTTCTTTTCTCTGTGCAACTTCCTTCATGAACTATTTTATTATTATAATTTTTTTATATATTTTTTTTGTATGCAATCATTTTGTTTACAGTACTAAAAACGGTATGTATTTTTTAAATATGTAAATTTTGTGCTTTTCCTGTGCTGAAAATACATTAATTTTGAGGCATTACTATAATACTTCTGAAAGTTTGAAACTTTAATACTTCCTTTCTCGACTCTACTGTATTATTAGTCCATGTACAGCAGTTGTAGTTTATCGGTAAAATAATTTATTGAAAAATCAGCTTTGGTATTTTGGGGTGATAAATAAAATCTACTCTATAACATTTTATTAATCCCTTTTCGCTTTACATAAACAATATTCCCACGATTAATTATTTTTATTTTTAAATTTGTTTCTTCTCTGTTATTGTAAATCATTTATCTTTTTTTTCCCCACATAAATTTTTTTTCAATCATTAATATCTTTTATCTGTTCGTTTTTTCTTTCGCAGAGAAGAACTATAAAATGTGGCTCTCTTTTTTCCATTCTTTTCAAATTGTTTTTATTTTCGTTTTCTATTGTTGTCCTTTTAATGTAATCGTAAGTAATTAGCTTTTATTAACAGTGAATAAAAGAGAGGAGGGTAGAGAACATGAAAGCATTTACATTTTTTGCTTTTGTAATGTTATAGAGAGAACATGTCTTTTTTGTTTCTTGACATTAAAATGATTAAAAAACTTTTAATAGTTTTATACCCTACATTACCACGGGAATTTATTATGTTTTTACTGCAAAAAAAGTATACCAAATTGACTTAATGCTATATAATGTATTGTTATGAAGGTGGGGTTAGGTTCAAAAATTTGACTAGTGTTGATCTATTGTACATCCTCTCGAAATTCACGGGCTTAATACGTCGAGAAACTGCATTAGTTTCTTTGATAGGAGTGTCTCAAAGTTCTATTCACTCAGAGTTTGAAGATATATTTTTCTGAATCTTTTTAAAGCCAGTCCTACAAATTTGTAATCAAGTACTGCATTATCTTTTCTTACAACATAATCTGCAGATTCTGGTGTTGATATGGACACTCTGCCCATATATTATTTGGAATCTGGGTAACGCGTGTTAGTGATCTCAAAAATATTCTCAAGCTGAATCTCTCCAATCTCTGGACAAAGTTCGCTCTTCTAGTGTCGAAGTTGGAAACATTTTTGGAATGATGGAGCCCACTAATGTCATTTAAATATTCTCCCACGATTAATGCTGATCATTTCCTCATTTCATGTCAAACAATGTCGATGAAGTTGTTTTGTCAAATAATGTTCAAAAGTAATGTTTAATATTCGTAGACGAATGAAATATTCGTAGTAAAACACATGTTTTTTTGTAAAATTAAATAAATCAGGGGGGGGGGGGTCGAAGCATAGTGGTAAGAGCGTTCGCACAGTAACTCAAACGACCGAGGTTCAATCCCAGCTAAGGACAAAAAAATTATAAAATAAAAATTTGCGGTTTTTCTAAATTATAATTTAAAAAAATAAGAGGTTCTTCCCCTCCAAGATGACCATCTGCAAGAAAAACCTCTCCCTGACATATCCAATCTATTCCACCAGAAACGAATGCTCAGGAGCACAGAGCCAACTTCTGGGAAGATAGCAGCTAACTTAATTAGTAAAAAAGGTCACCACTCACTATCAACATCCACCGACAAATGGGGCAATAGCTGTTGATCATTCAAGGGTGAAGGTATAAGACTGGCCTTTGAGTGATAGATCAACTGATAGCAACTTGTCTCACTGACATATAGCGACCAAAAAAAAAAAATCTATCTGTCTATGTTCTCTCTTCAATATTCCAATACAATGCACTGCATGTGTAGGGGTTTACTTCTGATTATTAGTCTAAAAGAAATATTTTTAGGAGAAAATAGAAAAAATAGACTCAGACATAAAACCACAGATTTTTGATAACTATTTGCTTAGAAGAACCTAAAAAGGAGTTGAACAAAATATGATTTTTTTTAATATCTTAAATTTGAAATGTCCCAGCAAATTCTGATCAGGATGATATTTTATTCAACGAATTTCCGTTAGATTATTTTTGCTATAATTTCTCAATTAGAGGAAAAGGCACAAAATGACGACACAAAATTAATAAACAAAAATGTTCAACTCGGATTTCCAAATCATTCAAAAAGATTTTTTAAAATCATTCTCGTAATTTTGTTTAACGAAATATGCATGCGAATTTTTTTTTGAGATTAAGAATTTAAAAAATATGATTTTAATTTATATCCATTTTTGTCTGACAATACGAATAGATTGTTAAAGGATATAAAAGAAAAATACTTTACATGTGTGCATTTCAAATTTATTTGCCAATATATCAATATTTGAACATACTATATAAGTAGGTATAGTTTGAGTAATAAAAATGCCAAAAATAGTAGAAAAAAAAATATTTCAAAATGTGCAAAAAATTAAGAAATATATCGCTTTTGTCCCCTGGGTAAAACTAAGACAAATTTTTTATTTCAATTCCATGTGTTGAAAAAAACATGTCGTGTGAGCCACACGTATGAAAAATGCCAACAAAATTAATAAAAAATACTCTTTTAATAAACTAAGATAGAAATATTTGATGGAGCCATTAATAACGTTGGATAACTTAAATAATTTTTTTTTTATAAAAATGAGGCAGACAAAATAATATGTAACTTTAATGTCTCTGTAAATATTATAAAAAAAAAAATAAAAAAAAAACAAAATAAAATATAAAAATTGACTTCAAAGCAACAAAGAAAAAAATTTTTTTCTTTTATTTATTGTTTATTTTTGTTTCCTAAGGGATTATAATTTATTTCTTTATTTTTCAAATAAATAAATAAAAAAAAGGGAATGGCACCCAAATCAATTATATACCCAAAAGCAACAAAAACTAATAAAAAAAAAACCAGGTGGATAAAATTGTACTTAAAAATAATATTTTAACCATGCAAAAATTACCAAATAAATAGTCTGTTATTATTGTCGAAGAAAGAAAAAAGGGGAATCCCACTAAAAATAAGCTTGGCTCAGATAACTAGTGTGGCATTTTTCTTGCGAATTTTGCTTGGACAAAATAATAGGTGTGTGTTTTTTAGTCTAGTTAAAGTCTGATTTATTGTGGAAAAATTAAAAAATATTAAGGAAGTAAGTGAAATAATATTAATTAAAAATAATTAAACATTATATCAGACATAATTAATTTTTAAGATGGGTCGTGGGAGCCATTGCAGTAATTTTTAAGTCATCTAAGTCGATTGCAAGAGAAATTGGAAATACAGTGTCATCACGAACTGTGCGAAGAAGATTACAGAAGGCAGGTGTACAAGGTAGGATAGCTCGCAAAGTCCCTGTGCTTAGGACAAACAATTTAAAGAAGACGAAAAATTTTGCCTTGGCTCACAAAGATTGATGTGGAGTAGAGGGAGAAAAAAAGTGACGAAATATCCTTTGGAGCGACGAAACCAATATCAATTTATTTAAAAACGACGCAGAAAGAAATGTTCGTCGGCCAAAAGGTAAAGAATTCGATAGTAGGTACACAAAAAAGACAATCAAGCACGGAGGAGGCAATATCATGATATGGGGTTGCTTTTTCTGGTATGGAGTAGGTCCAATTTATTGAATAGAGTAAACAATGGACAGATTTGTGTACAAAAATTTTTTAGAGAATGCTGAGGAAAATATGCCTCTCATATAGAAGTTTCAACAGGATAACGATCCAAAACACTCATCAAGTTAGTGAGTGCATGGTTTCGTTAAGTAAAGATAGACGTTATTGAATGGCCAAGTCAATCCCCTGAGTTGAACCCAATTGAAAACCTTTGGGGAGAATTAAAATGAAGAGTTTCCAAGCTTCCTTGTTCTAATAAAGACCAATTATGGGAAAACATTCAACATGTTTGGTACAATATTGGGGTAGAGACTTGCCGTAATTTAATTTCGTCTATGCCTCGAAGAATGGAAGCTGTCCTCAAAAACAATGGCAACTATACGGAGTATTAATAATATTATTTAGTTTTTATTTGTGAAAAACAATTTTTCAGTTCAAATTCTGTATTAAATTTTAAATTGTTTTGTATGCACCTATTTTTTTGTCCACAACAAAAGCTGTCCTTTTTTTGAAATAACATTATTTTAAATATATTTTACTGATATTTTCCCTTCATTTTAACTTTTAAGAAGGCAAAATAAATTAATTTATTATAAATAATTGAAAAAAAAAAACAAGAAGTATTAATTAAATCGAAAATATATGCGGATATTGTTTGCTATGTAGTTCACACCTATTTTTTTGGCTATATGTGTACATATGAAAATAAAAATTACCAGTGGGCATTTTTGCTCTCATCAAAGAATAATTAAAGAAAAATGTATCAAAATTTGTTAAATGGGTGGGTCTTATACATTAATAGCCGAGTCAAAAACATAACAAAATGCTTAAGCATGCATATGTAGGTAAATTCATTTTTATATATAAATAAATGCTTTCTTATTCGGTTTGTATGCAACATTATATTTTGAATAATAAAATTGGTCAACCCTGACAGCAGTTTTTATTTGTTGTTCTTGTTCTTTTTATTTTATGTTTTATGTTTTATGAGTATTTAATAGCTGCTATAAAAATTTGTTAAATGTTTCATAATTGCTGGGATACCATATTTTTAATATTTTATGTTTTCTTTCTAACAACAACAACAGCAACAATTACTACTATAGCAATAAATATAAATCTAAAGGAATGCCTGCAACAATAACAAATAAGTGAGTGATAAACAATTTTAAGGACACTTCCACCTTTTTATCACATACTTTTAGCCTTCGTCTTAAAATTTCTAACAAGAAGACAAAAACAGCAAAAGGAATGGCTATATGGCTCAATAACGTTTAAATAATAATTTACCGGCACTCTCTAAAAACAATGAACATTTATAAGATATGTACCTGCAGTATGCCAGTGCCAGAAGCAGCAGGATATTTGTAAATGATTTGTCTGGAAAAAAATTATTACAAAAGGTCCTTAAGCTGTTTTTAACTTTCTGTGAATTAAAAGTAACTGAAAAATGTTTAAACAAAATTGATAAAAAAAAAGAAATGTAATAAAAAAAAGGATTTTTTTTGTTACAAGGATCCTTAATTTTTTGCCTATAAAATAAAATAAATTCTACCACTCACTAACTGTGACTGAGGAGTAAAACCCTGCTCTAAAGCAATTTAATATATTTGCGCCTTTTGCAAAAAATATTAAAAAAAAAAATAAAAGAAAACTGCCAAAAAGTTTTGACAGTTTTTTAACTGCGTTTTTTTAAACATTTTTCATTGTTCTGTAATGGCACTTTTTGTTCTTATATTTTAACAAAAATGGCTCAAAAAACGAAAACCGTGGGGAGGCAACTTAAATGGGAATATTACAAACAAACATATAATTTTGTTGTTTTTTTTTTGTTTTACTTTACAACAACATTAATAACTGTAAGTGAGTAATTTTTTTTAGACCTCTTGTTTTTGGCTGAAGTTCAAAATTGGATTCATTTGTTTTTAATTTAAACTGGATTTGTAAAATGTCAAAAATGTACATGAAAAATAATTAGACTCTTTACTGCTTTAGGTACAGTTTAAGATTAAAGACTCCAAATTAGCCACAGAAGTACTTAATGAGTTTAAGAGGAAAGTATCAGAATCCATCATTCGCAGAATATTAAGAAAACAGGAAGAGTACATTAGAGAGTTACATTAGGGAGTACATTAAAAAATCGCAAACTTTGGGGGATGACATTATTTCTGCAGACGAGAGCTTGTATTTGGATCTGATGATCGTATAGTTAGTAAGTAAAAGAGGAGACCAAATTATTAACTATAACCACAAAATTTAAACCAGTAATATGATTGTATGAGAGCTAATAAACTGAGGAAACAGTTATTTTAATGGAATTTTAAGTACGGATATTTTCCGTCAAACTTTGAAAGCAAATATCAATAAGCCATGCATTTTGTTTTATACATATATAAGTAGAAATTGACTTAAAAAAATGTTTTTTTTTTTGGTTTTCTATTACAGAAAAGCATTTCATATCTGATTTCAATTAAAAAATTAATTGATTTCAGTTTCAATTTCAATGAATTGTGATAATTGATTTAATTAAATACTTAATTGTTTATTAAGCTATATTAAAAGAATGATGGCAATTGTAACAAATCAAACCAAAGTAGGTTTTACTTCTCATAATAGCATTTTTTATTTTAAACAATAAAAACTTTTATTAATTCAATTAACATTTTTAATTGATTTTTTATTGTGTTTTCATTTATATATTTAAATGGAGATTATTAAAAAGTTAAGTACAAATATTTTTACATAAATTATGTTAAATTTAGGTGTTGGTAAAAAATCAATTAAAAATTTAATTGTTGCTACAAATATTTTAATTGAAATTCATTTTTATTTTTTTGTTATATAATTTCTTTTGTTTTAATTTCTTCTTCACTTTTGAACTTAATTATCATCACTTTGATAGTGACTAATAGTCACTAATTAATTACTTCTAAAATTTAAATTTTAGTTTATTTTGGTTTATTTTGTTTTTATCTTTTATTGGTTGTGTAACCTTGAAATTGTTAAATTTAACTCTTTGCGTGCTTTTTTTTCTTCTCTTTTGTTTTTCTAGGCGAGTCAATGAAAACAATAAAAATTGAATGTTTAAAAAATACATTTTTCTTCTGTAGCCACATTTAAACACCTACTTTAAATGCGTTTGTATATTTTCTTTTGGCAAAAACCAACATTTTAAAGAAATGTAAAGGTTGAGTTTTTTTTCAAGGTTTAAATTGTTTTGCGAATTTTTTGCTAACGAAAAATTGGAATATAAAATTACACATGTGCTTGAAAAAAAAGAATCAACAACAAAATATTTTTCTCAAATGTAACATTTTTGTATGTCCTTCAGCAGTAATGCAAAATATGCAAATAAACTGCTTAGTAAGGCATCATTGACTCTTTTTTATGTTGCTTTTTTAAAACCGGATGTTCAAAATAATTCGGTCACTTTTTGCCTTTACTTGAAATGATATTCGAAACGTTTTTATTATTTTTTGGTGGAGCCATTATTTCATGAGTGTAGAACTTCGGATCTCTCTAAGCGAAGAGTGTGTTGTTTTATGATTCTAAGGAATTTAAATTTATATGCTTAACAAAGTTTGCTTAAGAAGGAAACAAATAATAATTTAAATGTGGATTAATATTTGGTTGGTAATGAATGTGTAGTTTTTAACTTAGTTTGTAGTTTACATTTCATTGACGTTTAAAATGATTGGTCAACAAGAGCGAGGTGTAACTTAAGATAAAAATTTTCAGATCGAAAATGATCACTTTATTCATGTTTTTTATTCAGAGCAATATCCTCGTTAACTTAGCCTGCGGTTTTTTCAAAATTATAATTTAAAAATAAGAGGCCCCCCGTCCCCCCTCCAAGAAGACCATCTGCAAAGAATCCGCTTCCCGCCATTCCACTCTATTCCACCTTAACCCATCAACAAAAAAACTAATGATCAGGAGAAAAGCGCCAACTATTGGAAAGTAGTAGATAACAGCTACACTTGCTTAACGAAGGCATTCACCACACAACCAACATTCAACGATGAGGCTATTGCTGTTGATCATTCAAGGGTGAAGGTATACCACTGGCCTTTGAATGATCAATTCACAGCAATTTGTTTCATTCCTAAGGCGCTTAGTAATAATATAAGAAAAAAATATATATGTACTGTACTTTCCAAATATTCCAATACAATGTACAGCATTTAATAGGGGTTTACCCCTGAGTCGTGGTCTCAAATAAAAAAAAAAACAAATATGACGGTATTGCTCCGATATTTTATTCTTTTTAAAACTCAGACAATTTTTTCCGAATAATGTGATTAATTTTACTAGAAAAATTTAATTTTCATTGGAGCCATCTACCAAGAATTTGTTTATCAATTCTTGAAAGCGTTTGGAAGCCTCAATATTTTTAAACCGTTTTAAAAATTACAAAATTTTTAATTGAGATTTTCAACATTTATAAGTACTTATATATAGAAAACAAACTGTTCATTGCCATCTTCAAGTGAACTGTGTAAATTAAAGCCGAGAATTTTTCCACTTTAATGAATGCAATAGGGCAGCATTACACAAATGGAAGCTTGGGTTTCAACTATACAGCTTTATATGCCCTTCATACTCGACATAGCGCTCTTTAATTTCTTTTAATAGAAATTTGCTATGCAATTATTTAGTTGAAATTGAACAAAACTGAGTACAAGATTTCACATCAATCAACTGATCACATGAACATTTCCGATCCAATATTTAAACCAAGATGAACTTAGTGCCAAAGTACAGTTTCTGACCATACTGTAAAAATGTCGAAACTCGCTGCATACTCTATTTGAATTTTTTAAATATTTCATAATTACATAACTAATAATTTAAATTTGACCTTTCAAACAAAATGAATAATTTTTTTTAATTTTTTGCCAATCTAAAAAAATTCCCTTTTCACTAAAGATGTAGAAAATTGCAGGAAATAAAATATATATTTTTTTTAAACTAAAAAAAAGTTATCACATATTTTTTTTATCTCCTTAAGTCATATTTTATTTATTAAAAACTCATTCTATATGTATCTTGGAATTTTTTATTGACATTTGTTTTACTTTCCTTGTATGTCATACGTATATTTGTATACTTTTTGAAGACACTGTATTCATTTTACTACTCATATGCACATGCTTGTCTTCCAAGAAATTTTCGACAACATTTTTATTCATTTCTAAAAGTAAAATTAACACACAATTAAAATTAAAAAATAATTTCTTTTTTGTTATTTTTCATAAAGTTTCTATTGCAGAATTGTAAATATTGCCAGAATTTATGAAAACAAAAAGAAATTAAATTTTATCTTTTTATATAAAATTTTATATTTCTAAGGAAAATAATATTTGTTTTTTGTTTTTTTTTTTGTTATACATACACATGCTAGAGATATATTTATAAAAATATTAAGAATTTATTTCAAATAAAATTGTTATTAAAATATTTCAAGCATTTACTTGCTTATAAATATTTAAAATTATGTTTCCTTTTATTAAATACACGTACAATATAAAACAGAAGGCCCAGAAGGCCTTTGGCTATACTTTAAACAAAAATGTTTAAAGTTTTAAGAATATATTACTAGTGTCGAATGCTTAATATTTTTATTTGCTTACAATTCATAAGAATTTAAAATAAATTTAAATATTAACAAACAAATCAAATTAATCTAATTCGAAAGTCAAAATTATTTAATTTGTTATTTAGCAGACTATAACAGACATACGAGGGTAATACGAAATGTTCTTAGCCTGGCATTGTTGTTGCGGTATAAACAACAAAAAGGTTTGTATAATGGAAACTTATATGCATCAGATGAATGTTCGCCTATCAACAGTTATGACGCATATAATGGTTGTTTGGCTTTAATTTCTGCACTACTCAACCAGTTTGAAAGCTTTTAAGACCAGATCTTTGTGTAAAATTTTCCGTATATGGAAAGGACGCAATCGCAGTTGCTGATTGATTTGGGTCTTCTTCAATATTTGCCTGTACCCTAGCTACATCATCTTTAGCGCACACTCTTTGGCATCTTACGGCATTCAAAAGAAATATAATTATGTATACCATCAAATGAGATGTTGACAATAAGTGTTACGAACAGAACAATTATTTTAATAAAAAAGATTTCAATAATTTGTATATATCGTCTGGTGTAAGTCCACCAATTATGATATAACAAACTAAACTCACTATGCAGTTGTTAAATTACGCACAGTTGCCAACTCAAAGTTGTGATAGTCTACAACAACACCTTTTATAAGCCTGAATTATTGTCAAAACTGGTTGTATTTATTCGATCAAGTTCAAATAAATTTTATAACACTGTGGTTGACATTTGATGTTAAAATGTTTTCATATTTTTTCAAACCACTTGCCATAGTAGTGTTGATAGAACAATGAAATACACGACAAAGACTTCTTTAACCTACTGTAACTAATAGTTCTTTACGTAAATGGTCTAGAAGATCCAAAATAAGCTTTGAGATACCGATATGACTCTGATATTAGTTTGTTGTTAAAGCAGTTGCCAAATGAGCTGATTGAAACTTTACTCTAGCAAAAAACCATCCTCTTCTCCTCACTTGCCTGGCAGATATCATTTTGTTACAACAAGATGACGAAGAAGACCATCATCAAGAAACCGCTCCCTGATATTTCCAGTCTATTCCACAGGAAACGAATGGTCAGGAGTACAGCGCCTCTTTCTGAGAAGATAACAGCTAACCTGTTTCATTAAGACACTCACCATTCACCATCAACATCCACCGACAGATGGGACAATTGTTGTTGATCATTCAAAGGTGAAGGTATAACGCTGGCCTTTGAGTATTCAAATTGACAGCAATTTGTCCCATTGACGTAAGGCGCTTAACATCTGTGTACATATCTATCTATTCCTTTAAAAAATCCAATACAATGCTCTGCATAAGTAGGGGTGGTTTTACCCCTAAGTATTGGTCTTAATAAACAAAAAATAATACACAATTGTTCTGGCGTGAATACACCCAATTAAATTTTAAAATGTGATTCTGAGTTTATGACTAGAATTAAGAGCAACATTAAAAACCCAGTATGCCGCCATCATATACAGTTTTATAGGGGTTAAGAAACCAAATAAAAGTTTGATTTCAACAAAATGTTGCAATTAATTTGTTCTTTTTGATTAAAAGGTCATAAAAACACAAATTCCACAATAATCAGAAACAACAAACAAACAAAATTAACAAGAACAGCAGCAACAACAACAATAATAACAAAATTAAATGACAACAGACATAACCGAAAACATTAAAATGTAGTGGCGCAAATAAATGTAAATTTGTTTTAAAGTATCATTAAATATTTAAAAAGAGTGTGTTAAAAAATGTATTTGTGGTTAAACGTTTAAAAGATAATCATTAAATTGAGCTTTTAAATAAAAAAAAAGGGAGAAAAGGAAAAGAGAGAGAGAGAGAGAGAAATTAAAGTACATACAGCACATACAGAATGTAATATAAAAACACAAAAAAAAAGAAAACAAATACATTTAAATCGTTTCCAAATGTTAACCCCCAAAAACTCTTACGCACACATATAAATTTTACACTGCTGTGTGTTCAGTCAGCGTTGCCACTTTAAAAAAATTTTCCTACACTTTTTTTTTGTTTTAAACTTATCAATTTCCTTTGCAAGCTATCAAGTTAATTAAAGTTTATTTTTAACAATAAATCTTTTTTTTTGAGCTTAAGGTCTTTTTATATTAATATTAAATTAAATTATTTATTTTCATTATTTTTTTTAATAATTCCTGACGACGCTACACGAAGGGGTAGCGAAATACTGAAAATAAATAATTACATATTTAATATTCATTTAATAATCTTAGATTGCATAGAATAAAATATATAATACATACAACAGTAATTTTTTACTAATGAAAAGTTTTTTGCCAGTCTTGATAGAAAACACTCCACACTGGCATCCCTGCATTTAGTAGACCTCAATAATTGTAAAATAAACAGTATTCCTTATCTCTTTCTCCTTCTCGCTCTAGCTCTTTCCATTTACTCTTACTTTCAGCCTGAAGTTTGTCACTTCTCTGTAGGTTCGTTTATAAACCAACACACGCGTATATTTGTAATGTTTTTAGTTAAAACCCATAATAATAAAACTTGATTTTATGACCGTACATAAGTTTATTGCCGAGACATACAAACTTAACCATTCACACAAACTCACAAATATACGTAAACATTTATTTATGTATGCATATGTAGTTAAACGTATCATATTTGAATATATCGTCCTATGATTTCAAAATACTGCTGCTAAGTTACATTGAATAAATTTTACAAAAGAAGAAAATAATGTTTCAATTATCAATGCTTTTACATAAAAACACAGTATAAGTTTTTACAAGTTTCAATTGTAGTGGTAGTAGATATTGTTTTAAATTGTTTGCAACTTAAAGCTTTTTGAAACCATATGACGATATATTTATTTGTTTCGCTGCTTATGAGAAAATTTAAAATATTTTAGAAATACTTTACAGGACCTTTTTTATTAGCTTTGTTAAATATTAATGACCTTTAGTGTTTTAGTATTTTCTGGCTGGTTTTCTTAAATTTTGCTTTTACTTTCTGCCTTTTCTTCTTTTACATGTGGTAGAGACTTGTCATAGAGTGGTATAATGTGGCCATAAATTTGTTAAAATATGTCTGACTGTAACAGAAGTCTTCTCCTATAGAAATTGTTGTAGGCTATAATAATTACACTGCTGTACACAGTTAAAGTCACAACAACAAAAGTGGTTTAAAAGAGTTTTTTTTTCCATCAGGTCGAGATATTTTGTAATGGTTGTGGATGATTTTGTCTCCATAATAAGGCGACTTAACTAATATATTATATCAAATAAGTGAAATGGCGAAAGGAAATGATGTATACCGATGATTGGATATTAAAATTTATATGCTGCTAGAAAGATCATTATTGGTATTATTTGACAGCTTAATGAATAAATATTGTTTTGCCATTTAATGGTTAAAACAACCAAAACTACCTTTTAGAGTTTAGTAATTATATTTGCCTTGGTATAATCCGAATAAAATAAAACTACATTTTTATTTTTAAGATGTTTCTTGGAAAACAAATTTAAAAAATGGCGTAGTGCGAGAGTTTATGTGCTCTATCTGCCATTAAATATATATCGAGTTAATGATGGTAGTTTAGGTTTTTGACACCAAAATTTTTAAGATCTGCAATCTGATTTCGGCTATTTATCTCCGTAACTGGACGAGATATTCGAAAACGGATTACAGACTTTAAAAATTTAGGGCCGAAAACCTAAAATGGCATCATTAACTCGAGATATATAAAAAATATGAAGTGGCGGATAGAGCACATAAAATCCCACACGACGATGAGTTATGTTTGTCCTTGTTATAGTGCTTTATGTTGAATTCTTAAAAGATGGCATAAAAACTTTTAAACATTGTTTAGTTAATTTTGTTAAACTTTTTACAAATCAAAGCTATTAAAGGAATTAAAATTCTTTAGAATTAAAGTAAATATTGTTTAGTTATGAACATAAAATACGGGGCGAATGAGCAATATTATCAAAACAATCAATATTACTCATACGCTTAAGGCAATGCACTTATTAATCACAAAGAATGTGTGATATCAATATTCCCTTTCAAGTCAAAAGACGTATCGTGAATCTGCCGGCAATAAAAGTAAAAATCTGATCAATGCTCAGTGGATGTAAAATAAGAAAGAGCTGTAATTTTTTCTTAAAATGAAATTTGTAAATGACATGAAATTTCAAAAAGAAAAAAAAAAAAAAAAATAAGAAAACATCAGAAAAGAATTTTAATAAGAATGAAATTCTTTGTTAATATAGATTTTGAAATCATTTAATGATGATCTATTGTCTGGTAAAACCCGTTTGCAGTCCAAAAATTATAAAATTTATATTGATAAATATAAATACTTAGTTCAGTTAACTTTTATTAGGCCTTATTCCAGTTGGCGACGTCGTCATCGTTTTTCGACATTTTTGTAATAGAATATAGAAAAAAATGTTCTCTTGCCTTTAATCTATAACAAAAATGTCGTTAGACGACGACGACGACGTCGACAATTGGAATAAAGCCTATTGTCATTGAAGTATTCGAGGGCTTTCAAGCTAAATAGACAAAGCAGTTAATTGTTGAAAACATTTGAAAATAATATATTGAAAATAAAAATTAAACAGAATTTACTGAATCGAAGTCAATAAAAAATGCTGTTTTTGTTGTTTTTCTTTCACAATGGAATCTCTTTGTATTTTTGCCGTTACAACTGTAAAAAATGTTTTGTAAATTCCAATATATAACACAACCAACAAAAAACTCACGCATGTAGGATTTTTTATTTAGTTCCTTGACCCAAAACATATTAACAAATCAGAGGGAAGAGTGAAAATATCTTTACGGTCAGAGAAGATAAATTTAAATGCAAACTTTTATCATTGTGATATCATATCCCAGCGAATCATCTAAAAAAGGGAAAACATTTTAATGGCAAAGTCATTGGGAAAAATTAAAACATTTCGAGGGAAAAATATTCACGGTGGGATATCAAAGAAATTAGTAAAAAAGATAAGTGAATAACTCCGTAATTATTTAACCTCCCAAATGGCAATATTGCTTATGTTAATAACCATTTATCAGTTAATTTCAGTATGTACTTTTATAAAATGAATTATATATTTGAGAAAAAAAATATCAGAGGAAGAAGCGAAAGAAAAGATGTACTTATTTTCGTCGTGACTGTCTCTACGCCTAAAAAAAAATATAAAGTCACGATATATAAGTAGTGTTAACCGATTGGAGATTAAAAAGGCCAGAGGTTGTGGTAGCCAAAGGAATCTTACAGGTTTCAGTGGGTTCAATTTTAAATGATTTCCACAAAATGGCTGTCTAGGAAAAAATACTCCAGGTTGAATTGGGAATTTGAGGCAAAAAACAAATGTTGGAAGATAATTAGTTTTAAGCTCAGGCTAGATTAGATTTAGATACTTCGATTCTATCTTCCTACCCGTAGTTGATTGCAGCTCTTCAAAAATTACAAATTTAATACACCTGTCTCTATCCGATAACTTTTTTTTTGGTCCCCCACTTTTATCTGTCCCGTAACCACTTTGATTTTTTGCAAAATTTCCTACAACCTTATCCGATCGATTAAAAAAGCTAAAATTTTGCCTTTTTCGACTTCCGAAAGGTACTTACCACGTGGCATTTTATTTAAAAATAAAAAA
Source organism: Metopia argyrocephala (assembly GCA_963576795.1). Classification (NCBI taxonomy): domain Eukaryota; kingdom Metazoa; phylum Arthropoda; class Insecta; order Diptera; family Sarcophagidae; genus Metopia; species Metopia argyrocephala. The sequence goes on from OY756208.1 coordinate 4,256,095, forward strand.
ACAGTAAAAATTTACGAATTTGTTTTAAATTATGTGACACTTAAAAACAGTGAACTCACTTAAAGTGATTTTTTCTGCAATGCGTCTATAGTTATGAAACACTAAGAGATAAGTTAAAGAGAATAGTGCTCTTAATTTAAAGAGTGGATGCTTCCAATATTTAAATAAAAAAAGTACCGTTACATTATCTTAACATACTTCAGTCAGTTGCAAAAAAATATACATTAAAGCTTTAATAACACAAAAAATTAAATGTGTCTATAGTTATGACAGAGAGGCTGTTGATTTGGTAAAGGGTTGAGATGCAACCAAGACTACCAAAAATACCTCTTAATTTCTTAATAAGTTATGATACAAATATACTCCAGTCGTTTATGCGTCAACGTTAAAAGTACAGTAAAAAGTATTTTGTTCTCCCTTGATATAGAATTTTTCTTAAATTTAATTAAATAAATCCTTTGTATAAATATTTATTCGAAAGGTACAAATATTAGCAAAAAAATATTCAAATTGTTGACAATTAATTTCATAAATCGACAAATGGAATTGATTAATGAAAAAGCATAAACCGATGGTCATGGGAAAACTTTTTTCTTTTTAATTTTTTATTTATAGAAAAGGCCTTTTGATGGCAATTGTGACAAGGCTGTTATTTCAGTTGTAGTTTTTGTGTAAAATTAATTCCAAACTAATTTTTTAAGAATTCTTCAATTTAGCTTCTCAAAGATGAGAAATACGTTTTCAATTTGAAGACAACTCGTTATCACAACAAATAAATATTGATTTGAAAAATAAAAAAAGTTAAAATTTAACCATTTTATCAATTATATAATGAACTTTCAATAAAATTAAATATTTAGAAAATAGAAAACTTACCTCTTCCTTTGGCACCAGCGTCACTTTCTTCATGGGTGCGCTATTATTGACAACAACCGTTTCACGCTTTGAAGATGGACGTTTTAAGGCTGAATTTGGTTTTTGAATCTCCACCATAATGGTTTTACGCAACAGGAAGTAAGAAAAGGGAGGAGAAGAAAGAAAGGAAGAGAAACGATGACGACGGTAAAGAGGAATGATGAAAAGGATTTGGTGATTAAAAAGGAAAGTGTTGGAAAACAGGAAAATTTAAGAAAAAAGGGAAAGAGTTAAGTTTTAGAGGAAATGGAATTGATTTTAAGAGGAAAATTTAATTTATTTTTTTTTTATTTTTTTTGCAAAGAAAGCAAATAAATAAGGAAATTTGTTTTTGGAATGTGGAAATTTACTTTTGACAATTTCTAAATTTTTTTTTGTCTATACGAAGTGGTTTTTTTAATTTTAACCCTTAATTGGTTTTGGTGTGTTTCTAAACAGAGGTATTATATTTCACTTAAAGTACACTTTGTTTTGTCATGATTTTGTATAATTTTCTAAAGCATTTAAAAAAAGTATATTTGCACAAAACTGCCTTTTCTTGTGGGGGGGAATTATTTAAGTTTTTTTTATTTTTTCTATAAAATGTATTCTTTTTGTTATAATATTTCTTTTATATAAACTTAAATCACAAAGCATATAAATTTTCTTTTTAAAAACGAAAAGATAAGACATATCTTGCATAAAAGATATTTTAACATTTTCTATTGTTATTGTTGCTGTGGTAGATTTATTTGGTGTTGATTTCTAAATTCTTTTCATTCATGTTTCGTTTTCTTTTGTTTGTGACATCAAATATTGTTCATCCTTTTTTCATTATCTGCTTAACTTTTATTTCGGCAGTGTGGCTTATTATGCTCCGATGAAACCGAATATTCCGCAAGACAAAGATTTTGGCTCTTTTATTAAAAATTAATATATTTGTAAGGTAGAGGGAATAAGAAAAAAATTTCGGACCAACATAGAATGCAACCATTAAATTCCACACAACAAATACTACGGACTGTAATTCGTTTATTTGAAATAAGCACATCTGACATGCTTGTGGGTGGCATCATTGGAATTTATTATATCGAAAATATTGTCGGAGCTTGTGTTACATTCAAAACATTTAGAAATTAGCGTTAAAGGTGTGCTAACGAGGCAAACAAAAATACGCCAAAGATATCACTTTTATTTATAAAAAAGCAAAAATAATAATCCATTTCAATAAAAATGACTAAAATATGAAATTTTAATAATAAAAAAAGGCACACCATTATTTATACTTCTGACATTGTTATCATCCTTTTCTTTGAAAGCTTTACAAACCTGCTTATAGTGGTAAAGTGGTAAAAGTAAAAAGGAGGGAACAAAATAAAATTTCAATGTTAAGGTGTGTTGTTTTCCATGAATATGGAAAACATAAAGGGAGAGAAGAACAAACAAAACACCCAGTCCATTAGGACAAACGAAACTAACAGACGGATAAAATTTGTTAAAAAAATCTTAAAATTCAAAAAAGAAATTTTAGCACATAAAAAGGAAACGGAAACTTATTACATTTAAAACCCTTGTGGTGGTAATAACATCACGTGTATAAATACATACCAATGGGGTTTACATGATAAACTACATGTTGACGAAAACGTAAAACCAGGATAAAATGATTATAATTTAAAAAAACGTTATATGATAATCACAATAGATAAAAAATATATAACAAATATGCTTCTTTAAGCAAATATATGTTTCTTGGCTTTTAAAAATATCAAAATAAAAAAAAAGAAAATAAATTTTTAAATATTTGAAATTTATTTACAAAGATTGCACATCATTTTCTACATTTACTCTTACTTAATATATAAATTACCATAAATTAACAATTTACTTTAGAAATTCTATACCAGGCGTCAAGATAAGCCTGCAAAGAAAAAATGTCGTTACTTTTTTTCTATCCAAATGATATTTTTTTTCTTCATTATAGTATTGCTGAAAAAAATGTTGAATGAAAAATCATTGAAAAGAAAAGCGCCATAATTACTGTCATTATATTGTTATTGTTGTCTTTCTTTTGTTAATGATAAACTCATACAAAATATACTTAGACTTACTATACTTTATCAGTTTGGTAACTGAGATTTTTCTCTTTTATAAACACAATTGAAGTAAATTATGCGTAACAACCCATATTAGGCCAAAATATTAAATTTAAAGATTTAGTAAAGTGGGTAGTTGGAAAAGTTTTTGTAACAGAAAATTTAATTTTAAACTCTAATAAAGAAATCAATTTTGGGGAATTTTGAATTTTATAGGAGAGTGGAATACGAAATTAAATAAAAGCCCATAAGCATTATAAATATTTATATGTATCTAAAAATATACTTAAAATTGAATATGTGTTTGTTTATTTGTTTGTTTGTTTGCACCTTATAGGAGACCAAACCTCTAGATAGAACGAAATTTTCACAGCATTTAACTGGGACTCTGACATGATTAAAAGGGTACTTTTGTTTCGACCACGCCCACTTTTACGCCCACTTTTTTAAAATTATGTAATTGTTCCAATATAGTTCTTAACAGATTTACTTCAAATTGTATACACATTATACTCCAGGCGAGGTATTGTTCTCTGTATAAATTTGTTCCTTCCAACGGATTTTTTTTTATTTGGTAGTATATTGTTCTTAATACTGTTAACGTCGCCATATAGCTATACAGCACGTCACCGGTTTTTATATTTTATAATTTTATTATATAACGAGAGGGTAGCGAAGTACACCGGGTTCAGCTGGTATAATATATAATTTAAAACACACGACATAAGTTCTATGAAACAAATTAAAAAATTAGCTAGTTGGCGCTGAACTTAAGAGATGCTTAAATACACATTTTTGTTTATAAATCCAGTATTATTGCTACCGTTGTTAAGTAGAAATATGGGAATTAACAAAGAAATATGATATCTATCTTGCCCCTTTTTTGACACAGTTTTGAACCACATTTTGCAGCGGGCTGGGGGAAGGTATATGGTATAGTATGCTCGCACTAAAACTCAAACCAACCAGGTTAAATTCCCAGCAAAGGTGAAAAATGGAAAAGTTGGTTTGGTTTTTTCAAAAATTATAAAATAAAAATAAGAGGTTACCACCCCCCCCCCCCCACCCTCCCCCCCGCCGAGAAGACTATCTACAAAGTAACCGCTTCCAGATATTCCACTCTATTCCACCTCAATCAATGTCAAAAAAAAAAAAATACGAATGATCAGGAGAAAAGCGCCACCTATTGGGAAGTAGCAGATAACAGCTAAATCTACTTAGCGAAGGCACTCATCACACAATCAACGTGCAACGATGAGACAATTGCTGTTGATGATTCAACGGTGAAGGAATGAGTAATTCACAGCAATTTGTCTCATTCCTAAGGCGCTTAATAATAATATAATATAATAAAAAATATTTACTGTCCTTTCCAAAAATTCCAATACAATACACAGTATGGGTTTACCCCTGAGTATTGGTCTCAATAAAAAAAAGAACAAAACTTTGCTTCTCCTCAATGCAGCTCCGAATTTCATCTTTCAGAGTGTCAGTTGTTATCGTGATTTGGTAGCACAAAGAATTTACGGTGACGGATGTTACCCTGCCGGGTGGATGATGCCGCGTAACCACAAACTACACCATACAGGTTACTTTCTTTGAATGTTATGATTTTTAAAAGACTGCTGGTAGAATTTGTAAGCCGGCTTTAATTCTTGAACAAGTTGAACTTTATAAGCATGAAAATGAGGATGTTTATACAAAATGTTACGCAAAGTGTGTCTGGTGATGCCTAATTGTTGCGAACGTCGACAAGTTAATTTTCCTGGCTCATTTTCAACACAACAACGGCTAGGTTTGCATTAATACTGCCACTATGAGAGTATTGTTTTAGTCCATTGTCAGTGAGCCTCAAATTGAGCTATAAAATTACACTCAAATTTTCACCATTTCGGTAGTAACTTATCACAATTAAAATTCTTTGTGGAAGAACGTAGCGTTCCATGCTTAAAATTTTCCAACTTTTTACTAAATAAATGTCAAAGAATAATAGCCAATTCTTGAAATTTCAACACTTGACAGCCAATTCACTTCCCAACCTCAAATTTTCCGCTCCCTTATTAGAAGCCAAGAAGCACTTGATTCACTATAAAAGCCTTTAAATTTCGGAAAATAGGCAACAAAAACTAAAATATTTTGTTTTTGTTTTAATTGTACATATTTAGTTATTGTTTTATTTCTATTATTATTCAAATATTAAATATTTATATTTGGAGAATACAAAATGGGTTGAGAAGAAAAGTCGCTCATTTAATTTCAATTTATCTTATAAACATTCTAACTGTATATATTCGTCTTGCAGATTGTTTACCGTCCTTGTTCTTTTATTTTTCTTATTCACAAGCATTTATTTCTTTTGTTTTTCAATAACTTCCTTCCAGTTATTTACTTTAATTCTTCTCAATGTAAATATTTTCTCAAAGTAGCCATTTCTCATTCAGCCTTTTCTCTCTTAACCACTCACTCCTGTCTATGGTCATTGGTTTTCATTTAAAAACAAGATGATAAAATATATGTATGTCAGTGAAATGTATTTTTTGCCAATGAAATCTAAAAACAAAAAATCATGTTTCAAATATGAACACAATTTCTGTTTTATAGAAAACAGCCATTCAGTTGGCATTGAATTTTCAACTTTGGCAAATGAATATGAAAAAGAAAAAGTACATATGAGTACATATGTATGTATGTATATAAATAGGTTTATATATGTAAAATAAATATAATAATATTATATATAAGAAATATACAATTGACAGTTTATACGTTTATACCACAATTATTGAATTTTTTAGACTATTTTAACACCAGGATGTTCAACTTGATTTGACTCTAATGCTCAAGACTTTTCTTTCCAGTTAAGTTTGTTCTACAACTGCAGAACTACATTTTAACATTAATGATGTCGACGAAAAGGCCTCAGAAAATGAAGCAATTGACTGAGTGTCGAAGAAGAGTCAAGACTTTTCCTTCCAGTTAAGTTTGTTCTACAGCGGCAGAACTACATCTTAACATTAATGATGTCAACGATAACGCCTCAGAAAATGCAGCAATTGACTGAGTGTCGAAGAAAAAAATTATACTTTTACTGTAGAAGACGTAAAGGGCCTTGATGTTCATGATGGTAAAAATGAAGGATGTCTTTGATAAAATTCGAAGCGACAAATTTTCTAGTTTTTTATATCAAATACTCAAGTTGAGCATTGGAAACCTTCCTAAGTCTAGACTTGTAATAGCCAAGTTATCCTTTTAAAATTTTAAAATTTGTAAGATCTGTATACGACAGACAGGCCTTGAGCCTTTTTGCAGTTTTAGTTTTTATTAGTTTTGGGAACCAGACATCAAATTCTATTCAGAACCTAAACAGCACACAGCAATTTAGAGTTGAATTCTCTTTTTATATTTTTTATGGTTTTTATAATAAAATAATTGACAGAAAAATCAATCGTAAAGCCTGGGAGGTTTAATTTGAAAAACACCAAAAACAGCAGTGTAGAGAATGAAAACCAATAAATGAAATTGCAAAGTATTCCTCTATTTTTTTTACTTTGCCGGCATATTCAATTGCTAACACAGTTCGTGAAAAAGTTTTGGGCATCATATCATCATGATATTTTAAAACCACAATGCCAAGAAATCGATTCTAGCTCTTGTTATATTTCATTTGATTTTGACAACAAAAACACAAGTTGAAAAAGCCTATTGGCTGATATTTGTTAGTTATTTGGAAACATAATACAACCCAGATGCTGACTTAATAGTGTACGAGCAGCTTTCTCCTATCGACAGCAAAATATGGCATAGAAATAATTGAATATGTGCCTCAAAAACAAATTACATACATACTATATAATTGGCTATTACAACCTTGTGTTAGGTTTACGGCCTAGCTTCTCGCTGCACCCATGTTTTGTGTGTTAATTGTTTAAACACGAGAACTGGGATCTACAGTTTAAAGTCGATTTCGAACGACAGACTTGAAAAGCTTGTTAATGGCAATCAGTTACCTTCAGAGTTTTTACCAGAAGACTGCTAACAGGTAGTCGCCGAACGATATATATTTTCATATTTCTGTTTTTCAAGATGTCAAAACTGGAGTTGAACCCTGGGCTCATGTCTTAGTAAGCCAACACACTAACCACTAGACCACGTCTGTCACAAATTGTTAATTAAAAATTATTTTAATTATTAGATTAAAAAGTAAAAATTTGTAAAATAAACACTTGATTAGTTTGACTTTTGCTTAGGATTTTCAGCTATTCATATTGTAGTAATATGTCTGCACAGGAAAAATTTCAATTATTTTTAATTAAAAAACCAATACATTTTTTTATACTCATGCTTTAAAATCTTTAAAAATGACCAATATTTTTAGTTTTATGACACATAAAAAATAATTAATTAAGTATGTAAATACTTTTGTATGTACATATGTATATCGCCATCCTAAATGCAAAGTGATATAACTACACAAAGCTCGATGGCTTTTAGACTTAAAAAGAAATTTAAGCGGAATAATGTTTTAATGCAAAAACATATTTGGATGTCCTAACACTTTTGTAATAAATTGTTGATTGTTTTTTTCATTTATAAAATTCTAACAGGGAAATAAACAATGATGTCAACTTTTTACAAGCAAAATAGCCTTTCAAAAAGCGTTCAATAGCAGCGTTTGCAAGTATTTATAACCAATTCGGGCTAAATTAAATCAGAATAATTGATCATCCATATATTATAGACAGAATTCAATAGTTCTACAACAAAATCTAAACCAATGACTGCCATATTTCATATTTGTTACCAATTTTATTCAGGGACAAGAAGTATAATAGAAATACAAACAAAATGTAGAAGAGTTAAAAATAAGAAAAACTTTAAATGTTTTTTGGATCTCAGCAAGAAAAGAACTTATCAATATCATAAGCAAAATTATCGATAAAATCAATCTAAAGTGTTTCTATTTTGTGATAAACAATTAATGCCCGTATTCATAAAAAATATTTTAGGTTTATTGAGGGTTTTTTTGACAAGTATTGCATAGAAATATGTCAAATAAGCCCTTAATAAACCTAAAATAATTTTTATGAATACGGGCATAAGAATTTAACGTGTGATTGTCATAAAGAATGGTAGTGATCCAAACACCGGAGTAGTATTCGTTGTGCTAAGAAAGAAGTGTTTTAGAATATCAATTTCAGTTCCTAGGAATACTTGGTGTGCAATTAAAATGCCAGGAGTTTGAAGTAAATTTTGATATTTTAAAAATTACAAAAATTAACAATTAGACGGATTATTTTTTAATACGAACTTTTTCAAAAATATTATTCCCAAATGAATTATTAGAAAACGTGAATGCACTGAAACGGAAAAGTTTTTACTACTGCAAGTTTTGTAAATGAAAAAATATTAGAGTCAAAAAATGTTCACGATAGGATTGTATGTGTATTATAGAATGCTGATAGAGGTTACAACAACATTTTTAATTACTTTACCATAGACACGCCAATTTACAGCGTTATTTTATTAAACTCCCTCAATTAAAAATTTTCTTATTTTGCGTGGTACTAATGGTAGATTTTAAAAAGCAAAGGTACACTTAAAAGATTATTGAAAGATTATTATAAACCAGCCTCAAACGGCGCTCTCTTACCATCGTACGTACGTCTTGTCAATATGGCTTACTATGTTAAAGTAGGACAATGAAAAAAAATGTTCTAATTCTGATTATACCCTATAGATGACAATTACAAAAGAGGATATCATTGCACGATCTCGACTACCTGCTTACAAAATATATAGAAAAAACATAATTCCAATATATGATTTATAGAAAAAAGTTAATAAATGTGATGAATATGTACCAGTTACAAATAACTCTGATCCGTAGACATTCGTAGTTGGAGTGGAAAACATGCTTAGTTTGGCTGGTATACATTTTCTTTATGGATGTCATTATTTTCCTTTAATTGAGAAATCATTGTAATTTCATAGAAATTAGGTGTGATCTACTTAATTAAGGAGTTTTAATAACGAAACAAATATGAATTAATAAAAAAATGTTCGACAGACTTACTGGTATTCGACCTCTCTTACTGACAAACTGTTTTTTAAACATGAAAAAAATAACTACAAAAACAACATAAAATTTAGTGCGTAAAGCTGAAAGCCACGAGTCCCGACAATGCTCTGTGAATAATAATTCTGTATTTAATTGTGTGCGCTGAATAAAGTGCGTTTTGTTTCAAACAAGTATTCATGACTTCCATAAGCGAAATGGTAAGTGAAACTTTCGCATTTTTTCCTTTCCAAACTTCGTCCAAAGATCAGTTTTTTTCAGAACACTAAGGCGAAAAAGCGAGTTTGGCATAAATAGTGTAGTTACATCCGTTTGCATTTGAGGGATAGAAATATAAACAAATGTTCACTGAAAAAAAGGAGATATAGGGAGAGACAGAGGAATATAAAAATTTCCCAAGTGTTTGATAATTTAATTCCTCTGGCATACACAAGCGGAAATTAAAAAAGAAAACAATACGCATATACACGTACACCACACATATAAAACTACCCATGCTAACGGAAGAGTAAACAAACATACATACACGTGTTTAAGAAAACAAAAAAGTATAACCGTTACTGTTAGTGTTGCGTATAAGAGGGTTTATTTATAGACATTTGCTAACGCACACTTATAAAGAAACGCTCCGCTCGTGCAAGACAATTTCCAAATGAAAACAAGAAAAAAAAAATGGATGAAAACAACTGTTGTTTATTTTTCTTTTCCTTTTAAAGCTTGTCTGTGTATGTATAAGTTAATGAGCAGACTTTTTTAATTGTTTAAATTGTCTGCTTAATTGAATATTCTCTTCTTACCAGTTTTTTTCTTTTTATTTTAATTTTTGTTTTAGGTTTCCCTCCGACAAAACTTAGTTTTTAGGAATTTTATGTAAACATTTAATTAACAACAACAACAATAACAATTACTAAAATTGACCAATAAATTTTGTTTATTCCTTTCTATGACGCATTTAAAAAAACTAAAATTGAATTTTGCATTATCTAGTATGTGATATGCAATGCGTAAATATTATCGTCATTGACAACATTTTCAAAATTAGTTTTAGTTTCATAACGAGTAGCTATTAAAATTAAGCATTTAGCAGAGTTCAGAATTGAAGTGTAAAAAACAAGAAATAGTTTTTTAAAATTCTTTTTTTTGTTGTTACTTTTTTATTTAAAATTGCGCGCCAATTTATAATTCTTTGTTTTTTTTATTTTTATTCCAACACTTGTATACCGTTTTATTATTTCTTTTTTTTGCGTTTCCACGTTGCAAACCGTTTGAAGGTAAACAAGTAACTGATTGAAAGTCTTTCTTCTCACAGCTATTGCAAAAGCTTTGAATGCTTGTCAAAATTTGCTAAAACAATAATGTTTTAAAGAAATAAAAGGTGTCTTAGAGAGACCGTCTGTCTAATAAGTTTTTGATTATTTTTTTTTGCTCAAATGTTTGTATATTGTATCTGTTACTAAGAAGTATGTTGTTTCATTAAAACTTTATCAAAGCTTTCGTGGTAAATGTTAGACGTGATAAAAGTTTTATTTTTAATTAAATTTATACAGAAAAACGCTTTTGAGCTTTAAGTAGAACCAAAAAATTTCTAAAAGGTTGCGTTTTACAATAAAACTTAATACTGCACAAAAAAGCTTTTTAAGAAAAGCTGTTGAAAGTTGTAGAGGTTTAAATACAGGATATTTATTTTAAATTCTATTTACATAAAATTATATATAGTGGAGAATAATAAGCATAGTTTGAAACATATCCTTTGGACACAGATTATTGTGGGTTTTAATTTTTATTCTGGCATTTGCTAACATTAGGTTTGTTCCTAAAATATACTAAAAAGTAAATGCACATTTTACTAACATTAATTTTTACGCAGAAAGAGCGTTGTAATATATAAATATATGTGAATACTTAATAACTACTCGTATACTTGGGGAAATTGTTTACTTTACTATATAATGCCTTATACGAGACAGAAATTAATGAAGAAATTAAAGCAATCTCACTGGAATTCGAAGTCGAATCGATGACAAATAAGTTATTTGTTACAGCCCCAAGCAGTGTCCTTTAACCACAACGACTGTGGTCGTACATGTTGTTAAATACTTGATGATTATCAGGCATATGTACAGAACAAAAGAAGCTCTAAGGCTCTAAGTTCTTCCGTAGCTACACCCAGTACACAATAACCACTAGACCATGGCGACTACATGTATGCATGTATTGGCGTTTAAATCGTTGGATATATTTGTCCGCCGTTCATGAAGAAAGGAAAACTAAACGTGTATTCTCGAACAGTTGTAATAAAGGGTGTTTTTTTTATTGAGGTATAGAACTTTAAGTTGGCATCACTTTTTTAACTGGCGGCTATTTTGTCAGCTGTCAAGTGATTAATATTTAGTTTGGTTTGCCATTTCATCATGAACAGGTTGACAAAAGAACAACGCTTGCAAATCGTGCAAATTTATTTCGAAAATAATGGTTCAGTTCGGGAAGTTTACCGCAAGCTCCGTCCATTTTATGGTCGACATAATCGTTCATCAGAGAAATTAATTCGGTTAACCATGGATCGTTTTCGCACTACGTTTACTCTATGTGATAATACGCATCCGCAGAGACGTCGAACAGTGCGCTCCGAAGAAACAATTACCGCTGTAGAGCAAAGTGTTGAAGAGAACCCGAATGAATCGATTCGCCACCGTGCACAGCAATTGGAGCTTTGTCCATCAACTTTATGGAAGATTTTGCTCAAAGATCTTGGCTTGCTACCTTACAAGATCCAGCTTGTGCAAGAATTAGAGCCGCCAGACCATGCAATGCGTCGTGATTTTGGTGTATGGGCCGAAAATGAGATTGATCTCGATGCTGATTTTCATCGCAAAGTTTTGTTGAGTGATGAGGCTCATTTTTGGTTTAATGGCTACGTCAACAAGCAAAATTGCGCATTTGGAGTGAAGAGAATCCACATGAGACCCTTGAGACGCCATTAGATCCACAAAAACTGACTGTTTGGTGTGCTCTATGGGCTGGTGGAGTCATTGGGCCATACTTCTTCCGAAATAATGCTGGAGAGTCAGTTACCGTTAATGGAGACCGGTATAGAGCCATGATAACCGACTATTTTGTTCCCGAATTGGATGGCATGAATGTCAATGAGTTGCGGTTCCAACAAGACGGCGCTACATGCCACACAGGGCACGTCACAATCGATTTATTGAAGGAAACATTCGATGAGCGCATAATTTCGCGGAATGGACCTGTCAATTGGCCACCAAGATCGTGTGATTTGACACCATTGGATTATTTTCTTTGGGGATATGTGAAGTCGCTCGTCTACGCCAACAAACCAGAAACGTTAGGGGACTTGGAAGCCAACATTCGTGGCGTTATTGCCAACATACGGCCCCATATGCTCGAAAAAGTGGTTGAAAATAGGACCTGTAGAATTGGCTTTATTCGAGCTAGCCGCGGCGGCCACATGCCCGAAATCATATTTAAACATTAATGGCATAAAATTATCCTTCCAATAAAGCCAAATTGATGCACATTAAAACGATTTTCTTGTGTTTTATTTCAATTCGAAGTTCTATACCACTAAAAAAACACCCTGTATATCACAGTTGGCATGATTCATTATGCCACAGAATTTTGTCTTTATTTGTTTTACTAGGTTTTCTAGCTTATCGTTTGTAGTTAGAAATTGGTGTTTCTTTGGTGCTTCAAAATTTAAATCAACATCGTTTGTATAATGGCAGGCAGAAGGCGTATGCATAATTCCAATAAAAAAATAGGTTTTAAAATGTTTAAATACGTCTGAAATAACTATTGAACGTAAGATAATAAAATCTCAGTTTTTAAACAGTTCTTTAACTTTTCGAAATACTTTAAGAACAACATTTGAATACAAATTTACAAACAAGCAATGCAAATGCTATTCAATTTTCCCTTATTTTGAAATTGCCATTAACTTTAATTAATTGAAATTAGAAAACCTAATGTAAGCAGGGCTTGAGAAGAGATATTTAGGATTTGTGCTTTAGGCTTCATAACAACTCACAAAACCTTCAGAATTTTAGAATTTGTTTTTGTATTTGTTGGACAAAGTTACAATTTATCAAGAGAGATGTTTACTTAAATACAATTTCACCATGAATTTACTCTTGAGAGTAAATTTTTGCTGTTTTTGCTTTTCAATTAACGCTACCTTTCTATTTTCAAAATCTTGTCAAACATACAGCTGAAGTCACAAATTGTATTTTTGCTTAATTTAAACAAAAAATTGGCAGTTGGACTAATCGATGCATAAAACTAATGCTGCTGCTCTCACATGCATTACTCACTCGCTTGCTTGTGCACGAGATGTGTGAGTTTTAATTCATTTTCATTATCATTCCCTCTAGTGAAAATTTTGTTAATTGAGTTCACTTTACCATAAAATTATGGAATAATTTGTATGTATGAAAAAACAGACAACAACTTTTGTTTATTGTTGTTATTGTTGCTTTTACATATTCCACTTTTCACTGGTTGTGATAGTAATTATTTGCTTCGTTAAGTTGCCACTACCACTACATTTACGAGCAATTTGCAATGTAAAAACTTGTGTGTTGATTATTGTGTATTTGTAACAATATAAGTGAGTACAACACTCTCACTCTCCGCAACTCCCTTTCCGTAAGTAAAAATACTGAAGTTGTACTCTCAGCAAAATTTAATACTACTCAGTTATGGTTGTATAGTGTAAATGTCATCACAAAAGTATTGTTGTTGTTGTTTTTTTGGTTATTTTCACAGTTTTATTGCCAACCAAAGAAAATAAAAAAAAAAAAACTAAATTTTTAGTAAAAATATGTGGGAAATTTTTGGCCTGAGTATGTGTTTGATAATGTGCGTTTGTTTGTAATGTAATTTTCTCTTGTGGCAAGAGTTTTAATGAAAATTATTGTGTGTTGTGTGTTAATTCTTGTTGACTTATTGTCGATTAAATTTAATGGATTTACGAATAAATTTATGAAATAAATATAAATGAAAAATATTTTCGTGATGCATTTGCATCTCTAATTATACATGTACATACCTATACATACATATGTTCAAATTATTAAGTACAGGTATAGTTTTTAGTTATACGGTGATTTTTGTATATTTTACAGGTTTAATATGGAGTAGTATTTAGGAAAAAAATATCCTGAAATGAAGGAATCTAGAGCGCAGTTGGGAGATACAAGTATATTAAATATTTTCTCTATAGACGGAGTGCCGTGAAGAAGAAGGAACTTAGCCTAAACCTGGGTTTAATGGCTGTAGTGGCAAAGCATCACATAGAAGCCCCATCTCGATGTAATGCTAAATGTTGTTTCAGGTTGGATTCGTTTTCCCGTTGAGGGAAAGTGGGTTTTTAGCCGGTATGGTCGACATAACGCAATGGTCCCGACCTTTGGCATTTCAATTTTCCCCTTTTCCGGAAAAAAATATGAAAATTGTAACACAAATTGTAACATTTGTTATGGTATATTTGATTTCGTATCATTTCGCTCTCTTTTCGTGCATTTTAATGTTTAATGCGTAACAAAATCAGTATGGTATATATATGGGCAATTTCAAAAATTTTCAACATTTGTTGAAACTGGGTTCAGATGCTTATTATTTCTCCAGTTTTTCGAATTGACCAAAACGGTTTAAAGGGAATGGTTGGCCACACTAGAAAACTTTGAAATTCAAAATTTCAGACCATCAGTTCTTTATTTTTAAAAGTTATGGGCACTCAAATATCGAAAAACTCAAAAAAAGGCTTGAAATTTACAAGAGTTTTTTCATATTTCATCACTTTTCTACTTTTAGTTTTAAACTTCCGATGCTCACTGATATAAAATAAAGTCACTAGACTTAGTAGATATTTACACTATAAAAGTTATGCCCATACTACTATTTGGGAAAAAGTTGTACACCGATTCATTTTTGAAACCAAAATTTTCCGATTTTTTAATATTCGCAGTTTTTTCTATAGCGTTTTTGCGCCGTTCGTCAACAGTATTTATTAGATGGTGTAATTTGCTAAAATTTGCGCCATATCACTTCGATGTCAGGCTGCTAGTTGCTGAGAACGATGACCTCAAACTTTTATAGAATTGGCGTAAATTTGTCAAAAATGACATTTTTTCGCGCCTGACATTTGCAATCTTATTTAAAACTGGTTTATGTATTGCGTGATCTAAACTTCTTAGTAAATGGCACCTCAACGTCAAGAAGGCGTTAAAATATTTTGAAACGCAAAAATTTTATAAAGAAAATAAAAAATTTTGCGAAATTTCATGATTTTGTTTCGCGTTTTTTTTAATTAATCCGTGGTTTAAAATCAATGTAAAGTATTGGAAATGAAGTGCGGCGGTGAACTAAAGATCATATATAAATACGGTTGAATTCGGTCCATATTTAGCGGGTACAGTGGCATTTTTCTTCAAACACATTTTGCTTTGTCACATCTGCAGTTATGTATAGATTTCGCCGCGATTGACATCAAATGAAAGGTTTTTTTAAATTTGATAATAAAACCGAATAGGCATTAAAAATTTTCATGATATTAAATTTTACAGATCAAAAAAAATCCTAACCTCAAAAATAATTCTTATATAATTTTTTTTATTTTTTAAATTTGCAATTTAAAACATTGTTTTTCTGTAAATTAGTTATGAGTTATATAAACACATATTATAACAATCCGTGAATCATTCATATTTTTGCAAAAATTCGCGTTTTTTAATGTTAAGGAATTTTAATTATAATTGATTTTTTTTATGTATTTTATCAGTGCATTGATGAATTTGGACTGCACTGATGAATTTGAAGTGAATTTCATGCATCCATACAACATTTATTAAAATAAATCAATAAATTTAACTTTAAATTTTTTTAAAGAAATTTTAACTTAAAACCTCCATAACTTTCGCGCCGTTTGCAATAAATGATTAACGCGAAGTGTTTTGGCATGCTAAAATATCACCCTTCACGTGACCAAAGCGTCATTCGTGTCATCCAAAAAAAAAAAAAAAAAAAATTGAAAAAAAAATATCAAAATGTTGAAAATTTTTGAAATTGCCCATATACATATATATTTTGATATAAACATTTACCAATAAATCAGTATCACCCTATTAAATAAAAGACTCTTTCAATTCTAATGTAACCCATCCACCACCATCACTTATTTCCAACTTTTGTTTTGTGGTTACAAGAAAAAAGAAATTATTTTAACTGCCAGTCATACTGTCTGTCTAAAAGTGATTCTGCTGTTAACAGGAGGCCATAGTGAAAGACTGAAAGATGTTGTTTTGTAATGATGTCAACCAAACATTCAGGGGTTTTTCTTTTATTCACTCTCACAGTAAAGTTTGAGGTTGAAAATAATTTACAACAGGTAGACAAGAGCGATAAAAAGTGGAAAGGAAACAATGATTAATAATATTAAATAAATTTCATCATAATGACTCTTCATTATAGACAACAAGTAAAAGTTAATAAATGTTTCAACATTTTATTCAATAACTTAATTACAATGAATAATCAGAGTATTTGATATTTTTTTTAATGGTTGTTAAAAATTTCTGTAATTTAATAAAATAGTTTTTGAAATATAAAAACATTTATGGAAAGTTATTTAAAATTTATCAAAAAAAAAAAAAAAAAATAAAATATGTTTCAGCTAAAAATTTGGGTTAAAGTATTTATTGATTAAATATTTTATTTCAGATATGCTCATATTAGGTAAATATTTAATCAAAAAATTGTAATTACTATTTCATAGAAGTACTTTATAAACAAACAAAAATTTTAAATAAGTTTTAAAAGTTCT
The DNA here is from genome assembly GCA_963576795.1 of Metopia argyrocephala. Lineage (NCBI taxonomy): Eukaryota > Metazoa > Arthropoda > Insecta > Diptera > Sarcophagidae > Metopia > Metopia argyrocephala. The sequence goes on from OY756208.1 coordinate 4,273,001, forward strand.
TTAAAAACGAATAATATTAAGAATTAAATGTTTATTGCCGTATTTATAAAAAGTAAAATACTTTTATTAGAGGGTTAGGTGTTAACAAACTACAAGGCAATACTTGTCAAATGAGTTCTAAATAAACTTGTAAAGTTGTTTATGAATACTTCAATCTATATAAATAAAAATCAATATTGTTCGTTGGTCATCGCATCACATGAGAACGGCTGGACCGATTTTAAGTAGTTTATTATCTAACGATCGTCGTGATTTAACTTAGGTTTTTACAGAAAGAAAATTTTGCCCCGCCCATTTTTTTTGATTCACCTGAAATCAGCAAAACGGCTCCATCGATTTGACTAATTTTCCTTTTAAATGTTTTTATTAATCCATTTTAAATTTTCATCGAGAGAAAAATTGCCACGCCTACTTTTACACCCACTTTTTTCTATATATCCCTAAAAACTGAGTTTAGTATATCTTCAGAACTGTTAAAACTAAAGTTTCGGAATTTGGTCTGAATGACTTCATGGGCAAGACAAATTATCAGTCAGAAAGTGGGCAAAATTGGACAAGTGGGTGTGACACCTCCCATACAAGTTAAAAATTGATTTCTTTATACATACGTATCTTTAGAAGTGTTGAAGCTAAAATTTCTAAAGTTGGTGTGTTTGATTTCGTAGTCATTAAAAATTATCAGTAGAAATAGGGGCGGACAAGTAGACGTGGTAGATTCTAGATAAACTAACTATTGAGTTCAGTATATCTTGAAATCATTAACAATTAAAGTTTTTGAATTTGTTCTGAATTAGTCTGTAGTCACTAAAAATCATCAGTCGAAAAATGTGGACAATGTGGTAGGTATAGCGAAGCACGCCGGGTTTAAGCCAGTTAGATAATAAATTAATAAAAATTTAACCAATGGAAAGTAAACATTTAAGATATAAAATATTTGTCTAATGCAACCATAGTTTTAATTTTATATTTTATTTTATTTTTATTTTGATTATATTTAAGTAAAACCAAAGAAAAAAAACAAAAGGATAATAAATATTTTTCTATCTAATTTTAAATAATTTGCTTGTAATTTCTATTAATTTTACATAGAGTTGTGGATATATTTTGTTGTTACACAACCACAGACCCACAAAATATACAGATTTAAATTTAAATGGAAAGTGAGTTGTAGATTTAAATGTTTAATTTTATTTTATAGACAAAATTATTTCAGTTGTTTGTTAACAACAGAAAAATATGTCAAATGTAATGCTTTTTAAAAGAAGCATAGAATTTTACTGAATTTTTAATTAAATTATTAAAAAGATATGGCCTTCTGCAGCATACTTTAATTGTCATGTAACGATTTACTAACTTATTTAGTTCTAGAAATATATCAAATGAGACATTGGGACTTTTATTATGATGTGACGTCACAATATAAACAAAGGAAAAAGCGTCTAACGTAAATTGGCATCATCAAATCGAAGAATTACGTGACAAGAAAGATTCTCATGTAATAATAAAAAAAAAATCTGTCACATACCATCTAGTTCATATTCATCAATTGCAGGCCAATCAAAATCGGTTATTATACGCTCGTAGCGCAGCTGTTCTTCCAGCCTCATTTTGTAATTAATTGGTGTGACCAACTGGAGAAGAAGTGCGCTAAGCAGAAACCAGTGTTGAGATAGGCCGAAACCAGTTAATGAGTTGTTGTGGCCAGCTAGGTAGGTAAGTCAGTATTAATATTATATTGAAATTTATATAAATAATTAAATGTTTCGTCTGTTATTTAACAGAAATCAAAATTAAAAATTGAATTGAAATTCAATATAAAAATATTTTAACATCTCTTTTGCCACAGTACTAGATTTCATTAGAAAGAGTATTAATTTATTATAAATTTAGCAAAATCTGGCAATTTCTTTAATATACACTTTTAATTCTTTTTTAAGGCGCTTAATAATAATATAAGAAAAAAATATTTGTACAGTCCTTTCCAACAAAATTCCAATACAATGCACAGCATCAGTCGGGATTTACCCCTGAGTATTGTAGTCGCTGTGGTCTAATGGTTAGTGTGTTGGCTTACTAAGACGATAGCACCGGGTTTATATCTCAGCTCTGACATCTTGAAGAAAAAAAAGAATATGAAAAAATTATTTCTTTCGGAGACCACCTCTCAGTAATCTTCTGGCAAAAGCTCTGGGAGTAATTGATTGCCTTGAAAAAGCTTTTCAAATCTGTCATTCGGAGTCGACTTTAAACTGTAGGTGCCAGTACTCATGGATAAAAATGAACACACACAACATGAGTGTTGCGAGAAGCTAGGCCGTAACCCTGACACAGGATTGTAATGGCCAATTATATATGTATATATTGGTTTTAATAATAAAAAATTGTTTAAAAACAAAAATATATATTTTTATTTAGAAATTTCCAATAAATCAACCAACGAACGAAAGAACATGTCCAGTTTAACTTTTGTGTAGTAGGGTATCAAATTGTTTGTTTTGCAAGTTTAGTATTCTCATATATTTGGTTTGTTTTTCTTTCCTTTTTGCTGTTGCCTAAAGGCTTATTCAATATTTACCTGTTCGAACGACATAACTTTTGTCAATCTTGAGTTAAAATTTGTTGCCTGTTGCTGTTTCCTTGCATTGATTGCAACCCAAGAGAGCCAAATGAAAATTCATATGCTGTAATATAAAAAAAAAATGCTTTTCCCACAAGTTTTTCCTAAAGCTAAGTATATTGAATGATTTTCCAACTACTATACGTTTGGCCAAATATATATTCCCAATACTTTCTTAATCAAAACCAAAGAATCATTATTACTAGAGTAGTTTATTATTTCTCTGCTTAAACTGATTTATTAGTGGGTTGCTTAAAAATAAACTTTTCATTAAAACTTCCTTAGAGAACTTTATGTAACAGAATTAAAATAAAAGTCCAGATGTCATTAGTTATACTTTGGAGAATTGGTTATTTTCGCTGTGATTGCCTAATACAGATAATTTTTTTCAACTGAAACACTTAAATAAAAATATTTGTATTTATGTCGTCTTGTTTTCGTTAAAACAATTAAAATTTTAATTACAACAGTACAATTCGTTTTGTAGAAAAATTCCAAATTACTGATACGTTTTATTTAGAGGGGCAAAACTAGTAAACAGTTTGCTTGAAAATCCATATCCGACAAGAGCAGTGTTGCCTTTTTAGTTTATAATTAAAAAAATTTGTTTGGTAACAGAATACAGTAAAGGGGAGGATTACGCTGTAATGAAAAAACAATTTTGATTGTACATATACATTGGCATAAGCAAAGTTTCTTTTTAGATAAAGTCAAACGTATATGGGCAATTTCAAAAATTTTCGACATTTTGATATTTTTTTTTTCGTAATTTTTTTTTTTTTGGATGACACGAATGACGCTTTGGTCACGTGAAGGGTGATATTTTAGCATACCAAAACAGTTCGCGTTAATCATTTATTGCAAACGGCGCGAAAGTTATGGAGGTTTTAAGTTAAAATCTCTTAAAAAAAATCTAAAGTTAAATTTATTGGTTTATTTTAATAAATGTTGTATGGATGCATGAAACTCATTTCAAATTCATCAGTGCAGTCCAAATTCATCAATGCACTGATAAAATACATAAAAAAAATCAATTATAATTAAAATTCCTTAACATTAAAAAACGCGAATTTTTGCAAAAATATGAATGATTCACGGATTGTTATAATATGTGTTTATATAACTCATAACTAATTTACAGAAAAACAATGTTTTAACTTGCAAATTTAAAAAATAAAAAAATTATATAAGAATTATTTTTGAGGTTAGGATTTTTTTTTTGATCTGTAAAATTTAATATCATGAAAATTTTTAATGCCTATTCGGTTTTATTTTCAAGCTTAAAAAAACCTATCATTTGCTGTTAATCGCGGCGGAATCTATACATAACTGCAGATGTCACAAAGCAAAATGTGTTTGAAGAAAAATGCCACTGTACCCTCTAAATATGGACCGAATTCAACCGTATTTATATATGATCTTTAGTTCACCGCCGCACTTCATTTCCAATACTTTACATTGATTTTAAACCACGGATTAATTAAAAAAAACGCGAAACAAAATCATGAAATTTCGCAAAATTTTTTATTTTCTTTATAAAATTTTTGCGTTTCAAAATATTTTAACGCCTTCTTGACGTTGAGGTGCCATTTACTAAGAAGTTTAGATCACGCAATACATAAACCAGTTTTAAATAAGATTGCAAATGTCAGGCGCGAAAAAATGTCATTTTTGACAAATTTACGCCAATTCTATAAAAGTTTGAGGTCATCGTTCTCAGCAACTAGCAGCCTGACATCGAAGTGATATGGCGCAAATTTTAGCAAATTACACCATCTAATAAATACTGTTGACGAACGGCGCAAAAACGCTATAGAAAAAACTGCGAATATTAAAAAATCGGAAAATTTTGGTTTCAAAAATGAATCGGTGTACAACTTTTTCCCAAATAGTAGTATGGGCATAACTTTTATAGTGTAAATATCTACTAAGTCTAGTGACTTTATTTTATATCAGTGGGCATCGGAAGTTTAAAATTAAGAGTAGAAAAGTGATGAAATATGAAAAAACTCTATTTAAGTGCCCATAACTTTTAAAAATAAAGAACTGATGGTCTGAAATTATGAATTTCAAAGTTTTCTAGTGTGGCCTACCATTCCCTTTTGACCGTTTTGGTCAATTCGAAAAACTGGAGAAATAATAAGCATCTGAACTCAGTTTCAACAAATGTTGAAAATTTTTGAAATTGCCCATATATATTTTTAAGACCCTACTCATGCAGTGCATTGTATTGGAATGTGAAGATGCTTGATAGATAGAGATTTTTTTTATAGATATTTGTTGCTGTCAATTAGACCATCCATGGGCCAGCGTTATACCTCCACCCTTAAATGATAAAACAGCAATTGCCTCATCTGTCAGTGGATGTTGAATGCGATTGGTGAGCGTCTTCAGTAGATTAGCTGCTATCTTCCCAGAAGGTGGCGCTTGACTCCTGATAATTAGTTTCTGGGGGAATAGATTGGAAATGTCAGGGAGCGGTTTCTTGAAGATGGACCACATATCTTACAGTTAGACTAAATGCTAAAAAACTAATGAAATATATAACAAAACTGAGATACAACTAATTTGAATTAATGTTTGCAAATATCCAAGTCGACTGATTTTTTTAATATACGAAGATTTACAAAAGATTACAGTTGTCAGCACAAGTTCATAGAAAACTTTTGGTTTCGATTTGTTCATGATTTGGGAGTCCTATAATTGACTGCGCTATCAATCAATCTGTGTAATATGCTTTTTCTAATAATATTTTTATTGACATTTTAAAAATATGTTCCTAAATAATTTAAAGGAAACTGAAACTCATCAATCGTATGAAACTTTTGTATGTCTGGTATACAAAACACTTCCTCCTCAACAAGCTGTTACATGTGTTTTCTAATTTTCTCTCTAAAATATTATTTATTTAACCACTGCACACTACAACAGTATGTGTAACATAAATTTCGCTGTATATTAATATTACTCATACGCTACCCACTACCAAAAAGTTAGTTTTGCTAATTTGATTCTTATTTAATATTCAGTTTAAAAGTAGTTTTCTGTTTTCACTTAAATTTATTATCCAATTGTTTATGCAATAACTTTATTTGTTTTCTTTTGTCACAACACACATTTATTTTCTTTATTAAACTTTATTTTCGTAATTTTACTCTATTGTTTTACATTGGTTGGGCTTTGTTGGCCTCACTAAAATCTCTCTGTAATAAACTTGGCATGTTAAGCAAAACAAAGTGTAGTAAATTGCACAACATACACGCAACTCAATATCAAAACATTGTATAGGAGTGTAATGGAGAAAATTACATACGTACGCACAAATACACATTTACATAAAATCTCCAAAGAGTGCCTTTGGGGAAACGACAGGCTTTAAATACATTGTATGATTTATTCAATATCTGTTAGTTGTTGTTACTTTTATTATTATTGTTCTCTTTTTGTAGTTGTTAATGTCTTTGGAATAACATAACCGAGTACAATGAAAGCTGAACAACAACATGATTAAAAACAATATGAGCAGTAACAAGTAAAACAAAAGAAACAACAACATTGTAGGAAATCTGTTTTACCAGAAAGTAACACAATTAAAAATGTATTGAAAATAAAAGTGTATACTCTGTCATATCTTTTACTTCACTAGAATCTCAAATGGTCTCAATTTCAAACGGCATAGGTAGAAATTGTATTCCTTTGTCTAAACTCTAAATGTAAACTACACTGGAAGTTTTAATTTATTTCATCGTTTAAAGCGCCTTAAGTGTTAAACTATATTTTAAAAGTATTGCTTAGCAAAAGTACTTAGAGAATACGGAAAATGAAATGATCTTTAATTACAATATTATTCGCAAAAATAACTTGATTAGCTGTATATAGGAAATGCGTCGAATTGTTTCGGTTAAGAAAAACTGCAACTGATACCTTGAAAGCCGTGAATCGTCAAAAGTTAGATGCTTCTGTCAAAAAGTTAAGATAGTGTTTGGATGAAACTGAAAAACTTAGACAACGTCGACTCGTTGCCAGTTGAATATATGAGGAATTTATCTGTTCTAGAAGGAAGCTCCCACACCGCTTTCTACTGTACCCAATCTGATAAGAGAATAGAAAATTGGCAATTTGGGCATAAATCTGATATTCTGAAGGCGAGACCTGAAATTTCTAGAGGATTTTTTATTGGTCATTATGGTTTGAGAGTGCATTTAAAGAGAACGACGATTACAGATGTATGTAGATGCTTTTAGATAGTACTCCCAGGCATCAGAAACATATCGTCGAAAGAATTAATGAACGCTGTTACTGATAAAACATTTAATATTCACAAGATCCAAAAAAGTCTGTATGAAAGTAGAAAGAAGACTCTCGTAATTTTCAAAACGCAAGCGGCGTAAGTGAATTTATTTTCATCATAGAAATCTGAGACTAGGACTAACCGACGCGTATTTTTTTTTCTAATAAAAATGAGGCAAAAAGACGTATTTTCGATTATTTGTCAGTTACAACGTTCTTTAATTCTTGCGGCGATATTATGTAAATGTGAGGCTCTTGACAGATTTGAATGGATGTGTTTAGGTAGGCATATGAACTCGCTGGTGGACATTGACCCAACGCTTAACAAACGGTTGAGTCAAATACGCACAATCGATTTTATAGGACCCAGTGTCTTACAATAACGCAAAGTGACATAATTTTAAATACTGCTTTTTTAATTGTTTAATTACATAAAGTACCTTTCCAAAATTGTAGATGTACTTCTGCTTTAAAAATTTTCTTAATATATCTTCTCTATATTTATTTATTTTTTTTCAGAAACATTTTCATTGCTTAGAATGCATAATGTTGTAAATACTGCTTGTATTTCATGTAGTTTAATGCAATATTATACGGATGTATTTTCTATGTGAAGTTTTTTTCTGCTAAACGCATTAAAGTTTTACTTTGTTTAGTTTCCTGTAACAGTTAATCAGTAGTATCTTTCATACTGCACTCCCTGTAATTATATTCTCCCTTGTCAGTACACAAAGTGAAGTTGTCAGTCAGTGTAATGTCTGTTCGATTTTTCTTTCCGTTTTTGTTAAATACTACTTGAGGGATTAAAATGAAAGACGAAAAATACTAGTCTGGCAAATAAATCTTAGTGGTACTCTATACAATACCATTAGTATGATGTATGTGAGTATGGGTTTGAAAATAATTGTTTCTATTTTTCTAACATTTTTAGGTAAATATGAACCAATGAAGTTTAAAGTGGTGGAAAGGATTAGATGAACGAGTTAAAAAAATTTTTTTTTTTTATTATTAAGAGTAGCTGATTATTTCGTTGTATTGTTGGTAATTAACAGACCTTGATTTAGTTTCCCATAATAAACAAACTATAAAAACTAGAATATATAACTTATCAGGTTTTAATAAAAAATTTAATGTCTGTTGCCATTATAATCCAGTACACAATATGCTTCCAATCCTAACACTGCTGTAGAGTACTATAGAACACAATTTATATAATTATCGCAGTCATTCAGCGAGTAGTTTAAAAAGTTTAATTGCAAAAAAATGTATAAAAAAAAATCAAAACCATTAACAGCACAAGAAATATAATTGCCTTAATTATCGTTATATATCTACAAAAAAAAAAAAAAAAAAAAAAAAACAAAAGAAATACAATAAAAATAAAGTATAATTTCTTTTCTTCGTTCTTAATTTGCATTAAATGGAGAAATTTAAAAATTTTTCCTTTAATGAACGTGTTGAGCACTTTTCTTATTGCGTTTGGCAATGTCGTTAATTTTTAATTTTTTTTTCAATGTTTTTATGCAAAATATTTATATAAAAAACACTAATACAGTAACGTAACAGAAACGGTGTCAATAAATTTTTTTATAAGAAGACATTCAAATTAAAAACTATATATGTTAGGGATAATGGGATACTTCGGACAAGGTAAAGTCTCTGATTGGGGTCAACCTGGCGGCCTCCAGAACGATCCTTGTTCCCGTTGTATTCAAGTCGACATACATCCTCCACGTGGCCCTGCTGGATAACATTCTAGCACCCGCTAGCTTGTGAACTAATGTATGCGGCGACTGTCCAATCCACTGGACTTTAAATTTGGGTTGTGCGTAGGGCTTGAAACCCACCACGTAAAAATAATATTCAATGAAAACTTCAGCAAAATCCTCTAAACGGACCCCCTTTTATGTTGACGACCATGGCAAACGTTTTAAGGACTATGATTTAAGGATATGCACCTGGAACGTGAGAACCCTTTATAGGGAAGGTGCCTCTATCCAATTGGCGGATGCTCTCAAGAAATGTAGGGCTGACATCACCGCCATCCAGGAAATGCGATGGATAGGACAGGGTTGTACAAGGCAAGCAACATGTGACATCTACTACAGCTGCCATGATAACAGACGTGAATTTGGCTGCGGATTCGTAGTTAGCAAGAGACTTCGCCATCACGTCTCGGAGTTCACCCCTGTGAACGAATGAATTGCTACGATCCGCATAAAGGCGAAATTTTATAACTCAGCCTTATTTGTGTTCACGCCCCGACGGAAGAGAAGGATGATGTGGTCAAGGATGCTTTTTACGCAAAGCTCGAGGAAGTGTACGATGGGTGTCCGGTACATGACGCCAAAATTGTCCTCAGCGATTTCAATGCGAAAGTTGGACGTGAAGATATCTTTGGCCCCACTGTCGGACAGTTCAGTCTCCATAATTCCACCTCGCCGAACGGCTTGAGACTGATCGATTTCGCCGCGGCGCGAAATCTCGATATCCATAAGGCCACCTGGCTCTCTCCTGATCGATCTACCAACAACCAGATCGATCACATTGTGATTGATGGAAGGCATGTATGCAGCATACTAGACGTGCGCACATTTAGAGGTCGACTCGGACCATTATCAGCCAAGATGCGACTGCGCATATGCGCAGTGAATATGGCACGTTCTAGTGTTCGAGGGAAGCTGAACATCAAAAAGCTGCGATCACAAGAGACAGCCAGGTCGTTTTCCGGTCGTCTTTCTAATGAGCTCCATTGCACCCGATCCTCTCTCGAAAGTATTGGTGGACAGTGGTCTCAGCAATACTGTGTATTAACAAGTAATTTTGCTTAAAATATTAAGGGAATTTTTAAAATAAAAATATATTTCTAATTCTGTATAAAATAATCAAATTTGATGATAATCAAATCAAATCAAATATGATTACACTGCCATGACTAAATTTTTAGAAAACAGCTTTACTGATAAAAATTCGAATTTATATAAATCAGTAAAATTTTGTTTTTTTTTTGTTATGGCGCAGATAATAGTAATCTCAAAAGTTATGTAGAATTTTTTAATCTCCATACAACTTTTTGGGAAAATATCGAAATTAATTAGGTTTGTACTATAAGGAACGATGATGTACAAATTGTGCAAGAGACACGGAGAATTAATTTTAACATAAACAAGATTTAGAATAAATGAAATAGTGGAAGAAATTCTTCGAATTTTCAAACTGTGCACGTTGATAAAAGCCATCTACCTACGATATAGCGGAAGATTAATATCAGGAATTCATCTAAGACTTTCGAGGCAATCACCGGTGTATAAAGATGTTTAATGATATACAAAAGGGTCGTCGAAATCTTTTGATTTATAAAGCTTAGGACAGCTTTAGCTTCAATGAGTACAACAATAACTACACAGATTAACAAATGGTATCAAATTAAGAACAAATTGTGAACAATATTTCGTTAACTTTCGGTACCAAATCAAGCTTAATGCGTTATTAAAATAAGAAAAAAGGGCACAAAATACCATAAGTTAATAAATCAAGAACAGTCTGTAGTAAAATCGTGAACAATTGTATAAAAATATCATAAGTTAATAAAAAAAAAATCGATCTTAAAAATAAATCTTAACTCAATTTTAATACCAAATGGTATCAATTTCAGTAGTTTTCTACCACTTTTTTTCTGAGTGTAGAATTTTTTTTTTTTGATTGAGGATAATCCACAAGCTTTATAAATTGGCAGTTTCAATGGTTAATATCTGTTACTGTCAATGGTAAGCGATATATGGATATGATTAGGAATTTTTCGTACCTCAATTAGCTGGTGTTAATCTTACGTAGACATAGAAACCTCAACAGTTTTAACAATACAAACATTCCTGAAGAAGTTGGAATCTTCCAACGAAACGTCGGATGAAAAATAATTAAAATAATAATTTGTTTAATTTAATTTTGGTGACCTAAAAAGCCCAGTATTTTATAAAATATTGTAAATACAGAATATATAAAATATACTATATACAAAGGTCAATATTAATTGTGAAAACTGAATGCAAGTTTTAACTTAATTTAAAATATAACTTCGCCAGACGCTAAATGCAGTAGAGAAATTTAACTTTTATTCAAATTTAAATATTAAAGATGCGATTGAAATTTACTCTGAGATTATCTAGGATGCTGCTCTAATCGCCACAGCATTGCCACCGACGATTAAAGAATATTAATGACACCACATTTGATTGAGACTATTCAATTTAAAAAAATTTTTTTTTCGAAGTAATTTTGTTTCGTCAGAAGAATTTAGATTTTGTTTGCAGAGCAATATATTTTATTTTAAATATTACTCGTATAGTATTTTGTTTAATATCAAAAGAATTAATAAAAGTAAATAACATTTCTCAAAAATAAAATAAAATAATTGAATTAATTACCCTCAGCATAATTTTTATTGCCCTGCAGCTAAAGTTACAACTAGTAACGTTTTGAGACAGTCATGTTACTAGTTGTAAAAAGACTGTCGCAAAATTGACACATATGAACTAGTTCAAAAGAGACAAAGTTTTTAATTTTTTTTAATTTTTTAATATACAATATAACATACAAAGCAATAAGTTTTTATTGTCATTAAAGTTATTTAGTTTTCATTGTGTTATATAAAAACAAATTAGAAGTTTTTTTTTTAAGAAAAAAGTATCTTTAGAGAAAAATTACAATTTTAAAGGTACCAATAAATTAAATATAAAATGAAAGTGATACTAATAAATAAACATAAGTGAGTGTGCAAAACCTGAAAGATTTGGATGAAAAAAAAAAAGTTCTGACAACCACGATATATACGTAAGTAAAAAAATCCGCTTCTATTTTGTACTTACAATGTATTTTTTTTAAATTTTAAATAAAATAAAACGTTTTATTATTAATAATGTTATGTACATATATAAATTACATAATTACATTTAGGTCTCTACAATGGGCAAATTTATTTGGACCGTCGAATTGTTATAAGGTATAATATTGAAGGCTCGAACGAAAAGCTGCGCTTAAAAAGATATGAAAATTTGTATAAAGCACTGATTAGTAAGTACAAATACATGCATATTTTTTAGTATAAAATTTTAATTTACTTTTAATTATTTTAGACTCCATTGTGAGCTTACCCAGTACAGGCCAGAAAGACCTTGAGACTGTTTTGCGTCAGGCAATGCAGTTATGCAAAAAAAAAAACAGTTTCGGCAGCAAGCTATGTGTAAAAAGCATGAGGGAATACAAGAATTTGTATTTTACTGTTATATTTTGTTTTTGATTTAACTTATATTTTAGTGTTTTTTTTTCAATTGAACTTGTTTTGATAAAATTTTTTTTGCTTAATAAATTTTTAATATTGTATGTTTTTTATGTTATGTTATGTAGAAATATATGTAGAAAAATTCATATTAAAAAACATTGAATTTTATTAATTTCGGCAATATTTAATTGTGCACTGAAACTGGTATGCAATGCAACTAGTCGAAAACTGGTATAGAACGAAGTGGTAATCATTTTTAAATTATGCAACTACTTAGTACGAAGCTGTCTTAAAAGTACTGGTTGAAAGACTAATATTTACGTATATACTTAGTACATGTTCTAGTTAATAATTACTAGTATAATACTAGTTAGTAACTGTGCACAAATGAACTAGTTGGGCTCCTATGACAACGCAACGTTAAAATCGAGAGTTCGATATATGAAAAAAGGACAGATAGGCAACCAGTCTGAAGTAAAAAGCAACTAGTATACTTCTACTCTCATACTAGTTATTTTATCTGCAGGGTGCTTTTACAAAATCCATATATCCGGAGTCATTAATTGAAACTATTTTTTGACGACTTTACAGCCCTGATTCCTATAAACTTCTTTATTCTATCGAAGAAACCCCGTTTCATTGATATCAAAAATATATTTTTTTGCTTTACCATGATTTAAACTTTTGTAATAGAAAAAAGAAAACAACGCTTTTCATAAATACATAATACCATTAAAGTTTTTTTTTTAGTTTTTTAACTCTCATTTTAAATGCAATATTCTGCATCTCTATTTATCTCATCCGACTTATTTTGTTAACTTTAAATACATCGATATTTTCATTCATTTCATTCAGTCACAATCCCATGCATTTTATAATCCATGTAAAAAGGAATGCTTTGTATTTTTTTCTAAAACGCATTATAAACGTCTTTTAATCCTTGACTTACCTGTAAAGAAATATAGAATAGAGAGCGGAGATGCTTATGTGAATAATAAATATAAAAAGAAATTTATAAAAATAATTTGAAAAAAGAAAAGTAAGAAAAAATCCTTTGATATGAAAACTTTTTAAAAAGGGGAAAATAACTATAAAAGAAAAAGAAAAAGAGCTTTAAAAAAATTCAATGGTAATTCATGTTTTAAACTTAAAACAAACTGAAGTAAAATAAAGAAAAAAAAGAAATATTTTTTAATACATTTAAGTTCGAGAGTATGAAAAAAGCGAAATTTTAAGGACTCCTTATTCTAATATATAAAAATTATTGTACATTTTGATGTCACCACTAACCGCGGAAACGAATGGATCGTTTTCAGCCAAAATTCCAGGGTACGTTGGGGCTAGTCTGTAGATTAAATTTTCTAACCACGATGAACGACTTCATGGTCAAGGAAAACCATCAATCAGAAAGTAGGCGTGGTACCTCCCATGCAAGTTAAATATTAATTTCTTTATATATTGAGAAGTGTTAAAGCTGAGTTTTCTGAGTTTGCATTGTCATTAATTGTAGCGCAAGAAAAGTGCTTTATTTTTATTTAATTTCAAAATGAAAACTTCCAAAATCATTTTCAATTATAACATTTGCATAAGCTTTATCCCTCGTTTTCTTTAATAATTAAATTCGTCTAATTTGTTTTCATTAAATTTTTGTTGTAATTTATTACCACGACAGTGGCATGATTAATCACATGTTTTACACTTTAGTTTATGATGAAATTAGAAAAAAACACCGTAATAGAAATTAATTTCGATTTTATGCAAATTTGTCTTCTTTTGCCATAAACCAAGGGGCGTGTTTATGGTTTTTGTTTTCAGTAAAAAATAAAAAATTCCACAATACAAGCCATTATATTACCATCTAAGAAAACATTTTCTACAGCTACAACTGCAACTACAACTACAATTAGTAATTGTTTTATGAATACAGAATAACACACACACACACTATTAGATTTACTAACACACTGTTTTTTATTTTTTAAAATGAAAATAAATTCTTTTAATGGTTCAGACACCAACTTTTGTAAAGGATTATTATTCAAAACAACAACTACAAAAACACCAGAAATAACAACAATTATTAAATCAAAAAAAGATATCAACAACAACTACAGCTACTAAGGCATACAAATCAAGTGAAATTTGTTATAAACACTTTGAAAGATTGACGTCAACATGAACATTTTCAGAAGAGGAGTATCCTACTTAAGGAGTAGTAGAAATATCCCTTAAAAACGTATAAGAAAATTTATGTTTTTAGTGCCTTCATTAGAAATTTACACACGAATAGATTTGTTTGAATTTTTATTTTGAAATTTATTATGAATTTTTTTTAAGGGTCAAGTAGTAACTGAAGTCTGGGGGAACAGAAAACATTTTATTTTTATTGAGTGTTTATTTTCGGCAAATAAATTAAAATTTTTTCTTTGTTTTTAATTAAATGATTAATTTGTTTGCCATTATTCAGTTGTTGTTTTTGTTTTATTAAAAAATTTCCTTTGTTTTCTTGTAAGGAATTTACTAATGAATGTATTGTGTTTAGTGTTGCCAATTTAGCATTTTTGATGACAAAACGAATTTTTCCTATAATAAGTTGTGCAATTCAGTAGATAATCAATTACAAAAAGATACGCCTTTTCAAAAGTACGAGTACTTTGTAAGAGTACACGGTTAGTGGGCACTTATTTAATCAGAACACCTCTTACTGTACTATCGCCAGAACAGTAAAACGTAAAGCACTTTGCGTCGATGCTTCAATAAATTGATAGAGTTGGATACTCTACTGTGATTAACAATAATCTACATACGCCTTTTCAAATAGGTGGTCGAGAAGTACCAAAATAAACTCCAAAACACCGGCCCAGAGTTGTATTCGATTTTGAGATATCGAGAGCCACAACCTTGCCTTAACTAAAGATGTTCATAAATATAATTTTTATGTTATTTCTCAAACCCTTGGGTCTCGATATGAAATAGAGTTCTTGGGATTACCTGATACTGTTTACTTGTAAGGTCGTGTTTCAAAAGCCCCGAATTTAGGAATTAATAAAGTTTTGTTCAAAATATTTCAACGAAAGCAGTTTTATGATTTTAGCTCCGTACCTGGACAGACTCAGTCATATCCAAGCTGGAAAAATAAACTGCATGGCATACTAAAAATGATAGTGGTATACCTATGCTACGTGTTAATCCTCACGATTAAATTTAGAATGGAAACTACATATTTGTCATATTACCTGACATTTCTCAGATTTTTTTAAAGCTTTATGATATGCGCTAGTCTGAACTATATACAATCTTCTCCGCCCTATACACAATTTTATGGTTTTATTGTGGTCATAAAAATGATATAGAAATGGTAGCTCCGTGACACTTGCAGGTAATCATGTTCTTGATTAGCTATCCATGTGTCCTACCTACATACCTACAATTTCGTAAGTTGTACATTAAATTTGAGTACACAAAATAATATTTTACATACATACACCCATACATACATACATACATAATTGGCCATGACAACCCTGTGTCAGGGTTAAAGGTTAGCTTCTCGCAGAACCTATGTTGTGTGTGTTAATTTTTTATCCATGAGTACCGGGACCTACAGTTTACAGTCGTCTCTGAACGACAGATTTGAGAAGCTTTTTCATGGTAATAAATAACTCCCAGAGTTTTTGTCAGAAGACTGCTAAGAGGTAGTCGCCGAAAGAAATTTTTTCATATATTTTTTTTTCCAAGATGTCAGAGCTGGGGTTTGAACCCTGGGCTCATGTCTTAGTAAGCCAACACACTAACCGCTGGACCACAGCGACTATTTTTAGTTGCTTTAATTTGGTAGTGCTTCACTTGAAAATGTATTCAAAATGTTTTATGTAGTCGTAGATACGTTACAATTTTTAATTTTTGTTTTAATTATTGTTTAAACAATAAGATCCAATCAAACGTTAAACTATTGTTTTCAGCTCATGCATAAAAAGAATAAAAGAAAAAAAAATGGATACAATATTGATAGTGCCTTTGTAGTAACAATATGTTTATGGCTGCTTCTTTTTGTTTTCAGTTTTTTTTTTCTTTTTTGTGGTCTATTTTTAGTATCAGGACATTCTCATTTTTTTATTTCGTTGTTGAAAGGAAATTAATTCTATGCGAATACTATGCAGTAGTCTTTAGTAGCACTTGATTGTTTAAATAATAAAACAGAATTTCTGATTCAGATTTTGCTTCGAAAGTATTGGAAAACATTTTTTTCCCCAATTGATTTTAACTTTTCCATACACACTCACACCATTCGTACAATTCTCATATTCAGTACATGGTAATAATGACGAGTTTTTAAATAACTTTTGTTCTCATAATACTACAAAATACCAATATGATGTGACTCTTAAGGTTCAAACCGGAAATAGCACATGCCATATAGAGTTGAAACAATAGCAAAATAAAAGAGGAACACACGTAGAATACAATGAATGGATTATTAATGAGCTCTGTTGTTATAGTAAGAGAAAATTAAGTAAAAGTCTGACAAAATGAACTATTCAATTAATATTTTTTTCTAGAGTTCCATACCATATGTTGGTTGTGCGAATTATGTGGCATTAGGACAATAATATGTTTCTCAGTATGTCTTCTTGAACTGAGTAAAGCATAGAATGGCTACTAAATGCGGAATATGACTGTACAGAAGAGTACAATAATATATGTTGCAGTAGAAAGTTTTGTTTAATGAAAGTACTTTATAATTAATATTTAGTAAGTTTTCTATGCTTATTTTTTGTATTTTATAATTAATTTTAAAATTAAGAATAAAATTGTTAACTTATGTGGATATGGTTTTAAATGAAGTTTTTGTGCAAAAAATTTCTCTGTACTTTTAATTGGTTTTATGATGTGAAAATATAATTTTATAATTGTTTTTATGCTACACTTTTTATTATTACTATTAGTTTCGGCACAAAGTATTCTATATATATAAGTATAAATCATCAAAAGTTTCTCAGAACAATTAATTTGAATTATTTTGTTGTTGTCATTGCACCCTTGCTAGGTCAACGGAAGCCGCTCTCACAAAAAAAGATAGAAAATATTACGCATTTTCAGAAATATATAAGAGAACTTTAACAACACATTTCACGAGCTAATAGACAGGGCTCTGATTGAAAAGAGAGTGACACAGGAAATTCTCAGGAAACTCTGAGAGATGGCAAAAGTCCTTCATACCTGATCTGGGAAGCCCAACGTAGAAGAGGGGATTATATAAGTGAAGACGATTATGGGTCGCCCATGGGATAGGAGGGTTGCGTTTACTTTTAGTGTGTAGTCAAGGAGGCTATTTATGGTGGAAAATTACTGCATTCGGTAGACAGTTGACATTGAAAGAGACACATTTGAGGACAATATCTGAGCTCTTATTTAAAATAGTGAGTATATGGTGTATATCAACGAATAATAAGGGAAGACTGCAATATACTGTTCGCAAGGAAAATGAAACTCCCTAAATAAAGGAAAAGGCAAACATTATCTAGCGGCTCGTGGGAAACCTGAGAACTGCAACCGAAGTATACTCTACTAAATGTATATCCGTATGAAGCTAATAATGTATAGAGACAGGGGAGTGCATTGGCATAACTGGGTCGATGAGAGCCTGTTTCACTGGTGTACTAAAGGTTCTCTTGGATTTGAGCAGATATTGGTGTAGAATAAAAACTGTGACTAGAATGCTGACTTTTCAGGATGCCGGTCGAGTGTTTGGCAAAACGTTCCATTTTTGCTATGATGCAGTGGTTAATAGTGTGCAAAGAGAGCGTTATACTGACAACAGTACACAACAAACAAAATTAAATTCTGTCTGACAGCAGTAGAGATAACAGAACACAATGCCACATACAAAACATCCCCAGAGTTCTAATATGCTGGCATGTTGGCAGGCTGTAGCTCCTCGGATGGCATGGATCTTTTCAACCCCATGTTACACTACGTTACAGAACAAGTGTAACATAAAACCATACCAGCTGATTGACCAACAAATCGATCTAAACTAATGTTAATAGGAAAGGAAATGGACGAAACGGATCACACACTCACACCATTGGATACATAGGCTAATGATCTGCCAGAATTTTATCTTTTATTTAATTTTCAAAGATAATATATTAAGCTTAACCATTCCCATATTACCGATATGTAAGTCATCGACTAGTTTTTATTTTACAAATAATATAAAACAGCGATAGTTTTTAATTAATATACCACCACAATGTTAAAACTTAAATGAGTATTGGCTTTCTTTTTATCAAACGTTAATAATATTGCCGTCGTAGTGATTTTAGTTTTCCAATATGAGGAAAAAAATGGTCTACAAGAGTTCTAACTGCTGACAGCAGCAGCAGCAATTTTTAGCAAACATATATGCAATAACATACATATGTTGTGCTACACATTTATAACTGGAAACCACTGTAATTAAAAAGTGATAAATGCTGCGGTAGAATACTCAGTTTGAGCTTTAAAATTAAAATTTTTCATAAAATAACGAAAAAAGAGTGACAGAAAAAAGCGGTAAAACTTACAAAAAATAAAATTGTAAAACCACTTACACTCAATACTCCGTCTTTTCTAGTGCATTCATTAATCTTCTAAAAACGATAAACCATTCCCTATATCGTACTCTCACTGTGCAATGTTTTGTTTTATCTTTTTTCCCTACGAGTATTTATTATTTTTTTATATTTTTGTTTTCCTTTTTTCTAATATTGCAAACATGTCAACTCAAAAACACATTCATTGTTAACAAGTTGGCCGCACAAACAAAAACAACAAATTAAGGTTTATATACTCATGCTCATATTCATTATTCATGTTTTTATCACAAAAAACACAAATGGTAGCCAGCAAGAAAACGCAAATTTGTAGAACAGCTGTACCATAGGGTTGCCAAAATGATTTGATTATCAAGCTTATGCAATGCATGTAAAGAATGAATGAATAAAAAATATCTAATATATAAAATTCTCGTGTTGCTGTGTTTGTTGCCAAACTCCTCCGAAATTACTCGACCGATTTTAATGAAATTTTTTTATGCCTCACCTAAATAACGTACTGACTTCGTTGAAATTTTTAACTAGATAGATCAGCGTACCGTAGAGCATATATGGTACTCCTAAATGTAAAGGTACCCGCCCCAAGGGGAAATTTATGCCTCATCCAAAAAAAGTACCGACGTTGATGAAATTTTAAGCTAGATAATATATATCTACGTTCCATAGAATACATATGGTTTAGGTTTTTTCTTATTAAGTGGTACTCAGAGGGGGCAATACAGGGAATATTTATCCCTATAGCCAACTATCAAACTGAAGTACAGAAAATGGCGGATAATCATTTATTGAAATTATTAGTAACGCAGAGATTGATTGCTCATATCAAGGTTGACTTTTGCAGTTCGGTGAAGAATATCAAATATATTTAAAATAAAAAAATGTTTTCTGGAGCAAATTTATGTGGCAAAACAACGTTTGCCGGTCAACTAGTTTTGATATAAAAACTGAAAAAAGAGACAAAAAAAAAAGTTAACCAGAAATGAAGAATAAAAAATTGTGCAGCATTTCGAAGCTTTAATTAATAAAAAAATCTATCGTCGCAAGAATTAAAGAACGCTGTAACTGACAAAAAATCGTAAATACGTTTTTTTGCATCATTTTTATAAGAAAAAAAGAAATACGCGTCGATTGGTCCTGGTCCCAGATTTCTATGATGAAAATAAATTCACTTACGCCGTGTGCGTTTTGAAAAATACCAGTGTCTTCTTTCTACTTTCATACAGGTTTTTTGGCTCTGGTCAACATAAAATATTTTGTCAGCTACAGCGTTCTTTAATTCTTGCGACAATTGGGGGAACCTCAAATTACCTTTGAGTTAGTTGGCTGAGTTATTTGGTGATAAAAGGCAATGGCCCGTATTCATAGCCAAAAATAAAGTCGACTTTAAGAGAAATAGAGCCGACTTTTGTATAAGTCGACTCTAAAGTTAAAACCAGCAAAACCTGTTTTTAATATTTTAAACAACACAGTTGCCCACTGCATTTGTTTGTGAAAGATAAAATATGCTCGGAGATTTTGCATTTATTGATAATTGTGACCAATGTTTTGTTGAATGAAATCCAAAAGTAATTAAAATTGTCAAGAGTTTTAAATAAAACTGAAATAAGATACCAATAAATATGAGGCTAAAACTTCCCCTTTCCAGTTTTTTCATTATTTTATTAGTGATATTTATTTATTTTTTGTTAAAAAAATAAGAACGTGTAATATACACGGACAAATAATTATTTGTTTACTAGAAATGTTAAAGAAACGAAAGCAGCTGTTCAACATTGCCACTTTGTAATTATTGATGAGTTTTTATGAGAAAACGCTTATCTAATAAGAGCTGACACCCATTTAGAGCCAACTAAACTTAGGGAATACTTTTATTTTGACTATGAATACCAAAACATTAGAAAGAGCTGTTTATTTAAAGACTCACTTTAGCAAGAGTCAACTTTTGTGTATGACTATGAAGAGGGGCCAATATCTTTAACAAATTCACTTTACTCTATTTGTCATTAGCCTAGCTCCATCGTACTGAATTGTCAATTTGATTTATTATAGTTGTTCATACCAATATACACATTATTAAAAATAAGAGGTTGTGTAGGTAGCTAGGCCGCAACCCTGAAACAGGGTTGTAATGTCCAGTTATATATGTGTGAATATGTAAAGTATTAAACAATATTTTTAATATTTGTTTGTTATTGATAATATATGTAATACATGATTGGTCAATAAACGGAAATTCTAAAAACCTGTAGTGTACCTTTATTGTTTTATACTATAGAAAATATTATTTTGGATTCCTGTATTTGATTATTAAGACATCGAAAGAGGTTGTGAACTTAAGGTAGAAATTTAATAAAAATAAAATAAAATTCAATAAAATGTCGGGTAAATTACAACATGAGCTGTTTTGTAAGTTGAAATAGAAACATCTGACCTTGTGTGCTTACACAAAAGCACATAATAAATATTTATAAGATGTCACAAACATGGAAACAAACACATTTCACATAATGGTAGTATTTATTATTAACAAAATGAAGAGTTGAATGAGAAGTGGGAAGTGCAATTTAAAATATTCTATTGTTTTGGGAAAAGAAAGAAGAAAAGAAATCAAAGTTTTTAAAATTCTATAAATTTCGTACATTTGAAATAAACTTTTTATTGAGTGGAAATCATTACTAGAATACAAATTTACCATATAAAATACAGCTGGTTTTGTTTTGTTTTCCTTCTTCTCTTTGTATTTCATTTCAGTTCGTTTTATACTTTGTAGTTCTTTTGAAATGAATAGGAGTTGGTTTAGAAGACAGAGTTAGAAAAAAAAAAAATAAAATAAAAATAAAAAGTTTCCAATTGCAAGAAAATATTTTTTAAACTTATTTAAGTATAAAGAAATGAGAACGAAGGAGATAATTTTAAAGAAAAGAACAAAGTTACTTGTAAACTTATTAAGAAAATTAATACGTGACCTACAGAAATAAAGAATTATTGTAGAAAATATCTGAGTTCTTTAAATGTTGGCTATAGTGCTTTAAAATCATACGAATCCTTAAATTGTTATAATAATAAGTAGTAATGATTTTTTTCGAACGGAATATAAATATCACATACAGATTTCTGTCTATATCCGCTCAAATAAGCAATTGATTTTAATTAAGTTTTTTTTTCTATAAAAATGCTGCGAAGTTGAAAAATTCATATTTTCACCAATTAAATTTATATTTATAAATAAAAAAAAATATTGTCTATATATACCTTGCTAATACAGTTGAGCAATTAAAAGCAGAAGAATATTATTTCTTCATAGAAATTGCCGTTTTCACAAAGAAGATGCGTTCATAAAAAATGGATACGAGTGCGTATGAGTAATATTGAGTGTTCCGGATAATAAATATTACTCATACGTAAGGCGATACAACTGGATGAATACTTAAGCTCCTAAGTTCTCATCTTATTATGAAAGATTAAAAAATTTACAACTCAGACGGTAACAATTTTGAAAATAGAATTAAATTAGATTTGTAATTAAACTATCTGAGTGAGCTTCTTATATAAAACTCAGATGATAACTTAGGTGGTGTAAATATAGATTTATGTATGGTAAAGTGGTTAGAGTGCGTGCACCGAAACTCAAACGACCCAGGTTCAAAATAAAAAATTAAATTTGCGGTTTTTCAAAAATTATAATTAAACAAAAATAAAAAAAAAATCTTAATATATAAAAATGTTTGTGCCGGGTACGTGTTACAAAAACTCAAGAACCGCTGGACCGATTGACACCAAACTTGGACAATATATAAGTTTAGTCAGGAGCCAGGTTTCTCTTAAGTTTAAGAATGATAGGTGGCGCTATTGTCGTAATAATTAAATTTTTTTACTTATGATACGATTTAGCTCAAATTCACAAAATATATTTATTAAACAAAAATAAGATCCTTTTCTTTTATGGGCATTCAAAAATAAAAAATTGTCAATATATTAAAAATTTTCTTAATACAATTTGTAAAAGAATTTAATTTTCAATAAAAAATAATAATAATTCAAAATTCCGGAAAATCAGGGCAAAACAACGTTTACCGGGTCAGCTAGTATATATAAAAATAACATTTCCAGTCTATTCTACCAAGAAACGAATGATCAGGAGTATAGCGCCACCTTCTGGGAAGATAGCAGTTAACCTACATAAAAAATGCTCACCATTCACATTCATCATACAGATGGGGCAATTGCTATTGATCATTCAAATTTAAAATTTAAACTTATCTAATTTTGTTTTGTCTTGTAATTGCATTAGAGTTTATTTTAAAAGCCTCAAATTACATACAGTATATTGTGGGATGCTTTTCACTTCTAAAACCTATATTTTTTTGACATTAAAGGCAACACAAAATCGATTGCAATTTTTTTTTTATTTTTTTTTTGTAAATTCTGTGTAAAAAAATCGAATAACTGTTCGGTTTTACCAATAACTCTTTGTTTTATTTTTCAAAGTTACCATTTCCGCAAGAAAAAAAAAAGAAAACAATCAAAATAACTTTCTAACGGATATACATTTTTATAAACCGAAAGAATAAATCTTGATTTCCCATAACAGTACTGCCCAGGTTTTTACAATTTTTCTGCTTTTTTCTTTTCATTTTTGTAGGAAACTCTTCTTCAAATTGGTTTTATTTTTGTCAATACACAAATTACACAATATGGACAATAGTATATCAACCAAAAAAAAAAAAAAAAGTAGAAAAATACGCAATTGAAAAACAAAACACGCGATTTGATGCTTCAATCTCTTGAATATCTTGCATAACCACCAAAATCCAGCTAATGTTTAATATTTAAAAAGTATAAAATATTGTTAGAGAGATTCATAATCTATATATACATACATACATAATTGGCCTTTACAACTCTGTATCAGGATAACAACCTAGCTTCTCGCAGCACCCATGTTGTGTGTGTTGTAATTTTTTTCCATGAGTACCGGAACCTACAGTTGAATATCGACTCCGAACGACAGACTTGAGAAGCTTGTTCATGGCAATTAATTACTCCCAGAGCTTTTGCCAGAAGACTGCTGAGAGGTAGTCGCCGAAAGAAATATTTTTTCATATTTCTTTGCTTCAAGATGTCAGAGCCGGATACATGCACAGATATAAGTAAATAGCTGAACTAATTACAGATCACCTTAAGCATTAAATTAAGAAAACAAGTTTATACATATATACGCATGTAAATAAGGTCTATGGTTGGTTTGAATTATAAGTTCTTTAACTGAGCGCAGTTACAAGTGAGATTGTATTGTATAATACCATTTATTTTTAAAATAAATTCTGTTTAAACTGCAAATTGAATTTCAATAATGAATATTATTATCAAATTCAAAACCAAACTTTTAACACTATACTCACAAAATATAATATTGATTAATAGTAGGCTTATGAATCAGACAAATGTTAATGAATACGGGGGTTGAATTAAATAAAAGGAGAGGCAAATGTTGCAAATAAATGTATTTGTTTGTTAACGAACACATATTTGAACAAACCCGTAACCCTCATTTGATTACGTTTTATTATCCTTAATTGGCAGTGGTTTTCTAACTCTGATTTATTTTTATTTATTATTGTTTTTTGAAAATAAATCAAATAATAAACAAAAAATTAACAAGTTTTTAAAAATAACTTTTCTATAAAAGTTTTTTTTGCTAAAAAAACTGTTTCTTTTGTAGTCCTATTTTATGCCATTTATTGTTAAAACTGCGAGTAGGTTTTCATGGTTTTGAATATTTTCTATTTTCTTTTGTTAATTTTTCTTTTGTTTTTACAACAGTCGCTAGAAAATGTATTTGTTGTTGGCTGTTGTATCATATTTCAATACGACTGTGGTTTTGTCACTGATATTCTTGTTTTCCTTTTTATATTTAAGATTTCTTTTTGGTTTGTTGATGACAGCAGTTGTAATTGCAATATTGTTTTGTTTTATTGTTGTTGACAATGCAATTTAAAAGAGTAAATGTAGCTGAAAGATGAAAGAAATACAGTTTTGTTGCCAAAAAAAAAAAAAAAAATTATAAAGTCTTCTAGCAATTTAGACAAACAAAATAAGTAAATGATGTAGATTATGCTTATTCTCAAGAACGGGAAAATTTTATATGCCGATTGAAAATCCATCTTTAAATGAGAAAAGCATTTTGGAAACCCAAAGTGTGTGCGTAAAACACTGTATGGGAGATTAACATTATAACAGTCCAATTCATAATGAGATAAAACGTGCTTATAAGAGCCTTATAAGCAAAATCTCTTAATTTTGTATTTATAATTAAGAAACAGTGTCATAACGCTCTCATAAACCATTTATAAATAAGAAATTTTTATTGCAGGTTTGTAGGTACTTTAACCGTATAATAACACGACATTTATGAGTTAGATTGGATATTGTATAAATAAAAGGGGAATAATATAGTATGACAATGAATAAAACTTACTTATATAGTTGCAGGTATAAATACATATGTACATATTAAAATTCATATAATTAAAAATTTTCGTATAATAGCAAATGATTGCAGTCTCTGTACAAAATAAAATTTCTAAATGGCCAAAAAATTGTTTTTGTTTTGTATTACATATCCCATCTCTTTCCTTTACAGGCTCTGTCATCAGTGCCTGTAGAAATTACGAATGTAAATCTCTCTTTCTTTCCAGTTTACAATTCCATTTTACCAAATTTTGATATAAAAAAAATGTAAATAGAATAGTGATGCACAAACCAAAAAGAGGATGGTAGTATTCGATTACTTTATACATGAATTAAAAAAATGTGCTTCAAAGGAAACTTTTTCTTTAATTTTTTCATTTTATTTTAGTTATTTTTTTAACAGCAGTAAATATTACTTCAATCACATCTATTTTATGTATAATTGTGTTACTATTACATTATTTTTATGACTATTAAAAAATTACCGAAGTAACCGATAGCTTTTATTGTGCACCACTATGCTGAAATAATACAATGGTATTGCCAGCATGACATTAAAATCGTTTATTAGTTAATTTGCTCATATGAAAGGTTTATGAATAAGATTTTTTATTTTGAGCTTATAAGACAGATAACGTCTCATAACTAATGTATGAATAAAACCTAAATTAAAGAGTTATTATGAATTTGACTGTAAGTCTACAAAGTGGGTTTCTAGGTTGTATTTCGTTTGTATAAAAAAAATGAAGTCAAAATTTTAGTTTCTGTTAACCCATGCAGCAACATATTTTACATTTGTTGCCTTAAAAATTTTGATGCCATCTCGAAAATTCTCTTTGGACAAGTGGTCATATTCCCTTCCACACAAACCAAATATTGATTTTGGATATCTTGAGAACGGTTAAAGGTAAGTTTCGGAATTTGGTCTGAAAGACTTCACGATCAAGTCAAGTCATCAGTCAAGTGGGAATGGTATCTTCTATATTATAAAATAAATATTAGTTTTTGTATGTCTTGAGAACGACTAAACTTAATTCTTTACGGAGAAAATTTATTATTTTATTTGTTGTCCATAACTTTTGCTTATTATTATATAACCATCCGCATTAAAGAAAAATATATACATTTAGTACTTAAACTCTACTTTAAGTCAACATTTTAAAACGGATTTCGTTTCAAAGCACTCTTTAAATTTATTTAAATTTTTATTAATACGGCAGTTCTATTTTCCTTAAAATTTACCTATTTTTTTAAGTAAATTATCGCAATATTTTATAAATGTAACTCATGTCGTTTGTTATACGCTCTGTCATATATTTCTCTTTAATTTTACTTTCAGCTATTTTGGTTTAAAAAAAATTTTTTTTTTCATTACTCTTGACTTCTTATGACCTCAATGTATATGTCATGGAACCACAAAAATGTCCATAAACCACTTAAAATTCTTTTCATTTTTAAGGAAATCCGTTAAAAGAAAAAAATGTACCTTTTTCGTGCAATATCATGGCTGATAAATTGTTATTTTAGGTGGTAACAGTTGAATATTTTTGCCAACACAATATGTAAATGAATGAGAAATGTGAGGAAATACGATGAAAGCCCATTATTTATTTGTCAATGTTAATAAAAAAGAGAAATTAAAAAAAGGCATACAAAAATCAGAAATTGAAATAAATTTTGTGAATCTATTATTAAAAAAAAAGAAAAAATTAATTTGACTCATAAAATACACAATGACATTTAAGAAAACAGGGTATTTTTTTACTTCAAAAAAAAAAAAAAACAAAATAAATTACATGTCAGTTAATATCCAAATTTCTACCAAATTCCGTAATTAAAAAAGTAAAGGAGATAAATATTAAAGCCAAATCTGTATTCAATTGCCACAATATTATCAGGATTATGAGGAACAGTAAAACAGTAAACAGTAACACAACTTTTAATTAATTTAAACAAGTCGAAAACAATATGAAAAAATTAGATTTACTCCTCTACACTATACAAATTACCTGACTTAACAAAGAAAACTCAACAAGTTTTTCTATTTCTCAATGAGATTTCTTTTCAGACCAATAATAATTGTGCTCGTCTAGGAGAATATGTTATGGGAAGCAGGACGGAAGGTGCAGTCCTGGTGGATATTTGTTTTAAACTTGTTGATTTCGTAACTGGCGGGGAAAACTTTCGCAGGAAGATTGTTCATTAAACGGTCGGTGCGGCTACAAATCTCACTAAATGCATTTTTTTCTCTACCCTAAAATATCAATGCTTCTAAGGCTTTTTTACACTAAGTCTAAATAATAACTAAGTTAACCCTAAATGGTTCAAGATTGCCCATTGATTGCTTTTAGGTGTTTGCGTTAAGGTTTGGATTTTTGTGTGTTCTGACATATATTGTAAAATTTTATGGCCAATATTTTCGTGGAACATATCATCCCCGCCCCATCCCTTTTCCGGGGGAGGGGGGTTATGATTTGTTAGAATAAAGCTGCAAAATGCAGTTAGAGGGTTAATATGTTCTACGAAAATTTTTGTCGTGATATTTTCTACAAAGTTGCTGAACAAACCATATACCTCAGATGTAGGGAAAGCATAGTTTTATACACCGATATGCTGCAAGAGTTGGTCAGAGATGGAAAATTTGTGATCTGTCAAAACGCCGACATATGTATACATTTTTTTAGTCTCCTCTACCAGGATTAATCGCCAGAACCCCGAAATTTTGCAAAAAGTTTGAAATTGTTGTACAGTGTAATTTTTTAATAAATTTTCTTTTTAAATAAAAAAAAAAACAAAAATATATAAAAAAATCTCCCCTAAAAATTATTTAAGAAAAGCTCAAATATGCTCTATTCACTGCACACACACACACACATAACACTCATAAATTGATAATATTTTTGCAATATTTATGCTGCGAAATGCATATCGCGCATCATTATAATAAATTTTGTGTTTCTTAATCATTTTGAAACATGACCTCCTGAGAGTTATTGATATAATTCTTCTATACAAATTTTATACACGTTTTCTCTTGGCAATTTCTTCACATAAAATTTTATGTTCCACACAAATAATTTGTATTTAAAAGCTTCCCTCCCATATGTTACCATGAACAGAAAAATAAAAAAAAAAAATTTATCATAAATACTCATATGCATCATAAAAGTATGACAAAAAAACTTTTTTTTTTTTTAATTTAATTCACAAAAGTGATTGAAAAAACAGAGCTTATGGGCTATAAGAGCTCTTGCGTTTGATAATTTCAGAACAACAAAAAAATATATTTAATTGGAAGGACTTTTATTAGGCAAAGCAACCGCTTGAGAAGAAATTATAAAATATGCTCTTAAAGTTTCAGAATTTAAAGAATAAAAATATGAAAGAAAGAGAATCACATTGAAAATACGGTCATAAATTATTGTATTTTTTCTTTAGTGGTCTGAAAATACGGATTCTAATCCCAGTTACACTGCCTCTCAATGTTAATTAATTACTTTTGTTTCCTCCTTAAATGCCTTAATTTGAGCAGAACTAAATTTATTCACAAATTTTTACAATGATATATCAATCAAAGAGGAAAATAATATCCGTAAAGGAATTGTACACCAGTAGAACTGAACATGGTTTTGGTTAAGAAATTAAAAGTTTGAAATTATTGGCAATCCGTCATCTTTTTTTTTTTTAATCTGCAATCAAAAAAGTAAAGTCGTAGTCTTGATATCACTGCAGGCATATATTTTATCCCTTTTATTGTCAGAAGAATATGCTTTTAAAAATTTTTTGTTACATATATCTCTGCTTATAAGCGAAGTATTGGTATCATATCTCTTTTGTTTTTGTTTTGCAAACATTTTCTATATAAATAATTAAACAAGTCTGTTAAAAATTAATTATTTATAAAGTTATGTGTCAAAAGCTCTCAACAAAATGCATTATTTAATATATTGTCACTCAACCTACATACATATCTATATACATAGATGTATGTATGTATATTCTGATACTGATATTCTGTGTATTCTGATACATTTTCATTTAAAGGATATTAAGGCATGTAAACATATGTATATATGTATGTCTATTTTATATAAATATTGTACATATGTAATATACAATATTTGTTTTTGTAACATATTTAAATATTTAATAGGAATTTAATTTTTTCTCTCTGTTATGTGTACGTTAAGTACGTCGTTTAATAAGCTGGCAATGTATCCTTTGTAAACCACAATCTGTCGTCTTTGGGGCATAATTATTTTGTGTAAACAATATCGTTTAAAATTGCTGTCAGCTTGACGGTATTATCTTTATGGTTGTATGTTATTAATATACCAGAGCAAATATTTCTCATAATACTGTGCAAATTTACAATTAAAATGATTTATTATTTTAAAACATCCTTTATAAGTTGAGAGAAAATAACATCTGCATAAAACATATTTATTATTTGTTGTTTAAAAATCTTGAATTTTTGTTCAAATTAAAAAAAATTTATTTGTAATAATTTTTTAAAAGTATAAAGAAAAAAAAATTTGTTGAATGTAAAATATTTAAAATAGTTTTTTAATGATAACGACTAGCTTTGTAAGTACAGGTCCACCCATCTACTGTCACCGAAAATTATCTGCTATGAATTAATATCAAGTTTTGATGGGTTTTCTGTAGAATGTTGTAAGAGTAAACAATATATCGTTGGTACTGCTGTGTATTTGGGTAGAAATTCGGTCCAGAGAAAAAATTCTTGACGAATAGTAAGAAGATGTTTCACATCGTCCATTTTTATTGAATATACACTAAAATTATATATCAGCCTATCGCCAATGTCACAGATAGAATCTGTATTTAGTAAATACGGTAGAAACTCGATTCTTGCACGTAATTTAAACCGGGCTCGGTGCAAGTTACGAGGTTGTCGCAAGTACCGAGTATTAATTTCCCATACACAATAAAAGGCACATACATCTGCTTAGAATCTAAAAGTCGCTTGTTGAGTACTACACTGCTTCTTAGTCTCTGGAGCGTCATAATACCGCCCAGGGCCATATTCAGAATGCGCCACAAATTTCTTTATAGTGTTTTCATTCCTCTTAACAGGAGTTATTGTTGGTTTTTACACATGAACATTTTTGGCTAAGGAATTGGTGAAAACTCCTGCACTTAATTTGTTTAAAATCTCGGCTTTGACTTTAATTGTCAGCAACGTAAATTTTTTCTTTGCCATTATGAAACCGCACCTCTCAATAGTCAGATTAAAACTGATTCAAATTACATACAACATTTCATCAGCAGCATAAAACGACGGGGATTTCCCGAAATGTATTCAGTCTAAGAAAATGGAAAAAGGAAAATTATTACTATTACCTTAAGCATATACTTAAAGTACGTTACTTTGCATTGATATTGTGAAGGTTACAATGTGAACAACGTACATTATACATATATTAAAGTGTGGTCTGATTTTATTCCTTATTTTAAATAATCATCATTTAAATCTTAAACTCTGCAAACCAAGGAATTCTAATTCAAATACATTCTCTTACCCACATAAGATTAACTCACATGCCAGTAGATTAGAAAGGCATTAAGCACTTCATAACTTCTATGACTTACCTATAAAGAAAACAGAAAAAAGAGAAAATTATTTAAAATGTTTTGTAAAAGATAAAAGAAAAATATTATAAAAGACGAAATTATTATGAAATATTATGGAAAAGAATTTAAAGCACAAAGTTTTAGGAAAAGAAATATTAATAGATAGAACTAAAACTTAAAAACTATTTTATTGCAAAAATCTCATTTCATTGTTGTAAAATTTTTATTTAAAAAATCGTAGTATACTTATATATTTATTTACGAGTATGTAACAGTATTTAAATATATAAAATATTTATTTGCAACTTTAGTATATATATACAACTACCATGTATCAAAGTTATTCGTATTTATGCTTTAAATACAATGTATTGCTTATGAGGACAAACTTGTTAAACATTTTCTGTACAAAATCAAAATTATCTGATTTACAAAGAAATAACACGATTATTATTTTGCCCAATAAATCAATCATATCATAGGGAGAAAATTGCACAAGTTTTACTTCCATTGATGATTGTAACTTTTAATTCAGATTATTTTTAAAGCTAAATAATAATACTTGAATAAATTAAAAAATCGCATAGTCGTTAAAATTATGTTTCACATTCATTGACTGCAGTAAACAGAAGTTTTATATTTTTCCCCCTATATTAGGGAAGTCAAATTTTGGTGAGACAAAAAAAAAAGTACATATTTTTAAACCAAAGAAAAATACTCAATCCAAATTTAATATAAAATATAAAAACCTATATAATATACCTCTAAATAACACAAAAATTCATCAATGAAAATCGATACAAAACAATTATAATTTAAAGGCAACACAAGCATTATTTGGCGGTAATACAATGCATTTTATATGTTCATTTCACTTTGTTTTGGTACTTTACCAATGATGTAAAAATTAAAAATATCTGTCGTAAGATTTTTAGTCTGTTTTTAATTTCATATGGTTTTCTATTTGGTTTTATATTTTAACTATGCATACTGGATTTCATACATACATATATTGATTAAACTTTGTTTATTTCTCCATTAGCAATCGAAAATAAAATGCGGCAAATAGAATATTTAGCCATTGTGTCGTTTTTAGTTTTAAGTATCTAATTGAACTGAGTTTTCCAAGTAACATTGAATTTATTTTTTCGTCCCTTTCCAATAAAAGAGTATAAAACAGAGTACTACAACGAAATTTTTGTGCTCTTTTCGACCTTCTTCTGTAAAGAGTACATTGCTAAAAAAGAGTACATGTTCTTTTAAAAATAGTACGTCTGGCACACCTACCTTACATGCACATTCAGATTTATGCCTGTGTACGTCTCTGAGCTAAAATTATTTTTAAATATTTTTATTTTCTAGAAATTACTAAGTGCTTCACAACAAACTTTCCCTCTTTTTTATAATTAAATTACTGTGAAATTCGCTAAATTAGAGAAAAAAAAGAAAACAAAATTAAATTCTAATAGTATTGGCATGAGCTGCACCAAATGTTCTCTCTGAAAGATTACACCAGTTTATAGAAAAAAGTCCAAAGGACAAAAGCGGTAAAAAAAGGAAAGAATTTACTGTTCTGTACAAAACTGTGCTTTCAGGGTTCATATTTAAAATTGATTATACTCCATAACGAAATATTGTGATATACCTCTTCCGGCAATGTTGGGTGAAACCGATTTTATGGGGCTTTAAGAGATGTTTTTCAAATTCCACAAATTATATCAATTCATTTCAAAATTACCGAGAAATTATTAAAAATATCATCATATTACATATTGTAAATTACATTCCCATCAATGCGAAAAATTATTGACAATTGGAATATTTTCTTTACGAATTAGATGACGAAGAACAGTAACTTAAAGCTTTTTTAAAAGGATAGTAAAATAAAACATTTGTTTATTTCTGTGGACATTTGACAAAACGTCTTCTCTCTAAATCAACAACTTTTCAGTAGAGCAAAAAACAGTTAAAAAGGCTAATAGAAGTTATTGCTTAGAAAATTAAAGAAATTTTAAACTTGGGTATTATACACAAACACTTAACGAACATTATTCGACCTTTTTTTCCCCTCTAGAAGCAATAGTTTTCTTTAAAACGACAAAAAATTAATTTAAGACTTTTTGTTAAATAGATTTTAAATAAAAAAATTAGCTTCCACCATACAAGTCGTTTTGTCAAAATTTTCTTGATTAAATTTGAAAATTATTTTAGTCGCTTAAGTCAAGACAAGTTGTTTTGTTAAAATGGAATATGAAAAAA
This sequence comes from Metopia argyrocephala, assembly GCA_963576795.1. Classification (NCBI taxonomy): domain Eukaryota; kingdom Metazoa; phylum Arthropoda; class Insecta; order Diptera; family Sarcophagidae; genus Metopia; species Metopia argyrocephala. Next base: position 4,306,110 of record OY756208.1, read on the forward strand.
AAGGATGAAAGAAGTTGATCTGGAAAATATATTTCGCTTTTATTAAAAAAAATACTTTTATTTTTCTCTAAAATATGCAAATAATTAAAAAAATGTTAATAAAAATTAAATAAAATTTTTAATAGACATTCAATTTTTTAAATTATTCTTAATTCTCTGAAAGAAGTCGTTTTGTCAAATTGAAATTGGGGGAAAGTCTGAAAGAGGTCGATTAGTCAACTGCATATCTTGCGTTCCAAAGGTCGTAGAAATACGGGGATTAGACCAAAAGATGGACAAGGAAATTCTATATATACTATAAAAATCTTGGAAAATTGTCTTATTTCGAAAGAAGACGTTTTTTCAAAATTCCACAGATTTTCTTCGAATCAAAAACATTTTGTGTTAGTATTAATTTTGTTTTAATATTGTTTTAATATCTGAACCCATTTAGAAGTTACATAAATCAAGGTGAGTTTTCCCTTTCCAATAAAATATTAATTATGACCCAAAACATATATATAGTTCAAGCTTCAGTGTTCAAATATAAGTCAACGATGTGTACTGAATTTTAAAATTTTTTAACAGAATCAAAATATCCTGAATTAAAAAAGCTGCTTGTCGAATTATATCAATCATTTTTTTTCTACATACTCGTATCATTTTACTGAGTAAAATACACAACACCGGCATCCACAGAGTTTCTTAAAAGTGCTTTCAAAAATTATTCATCAAATTTAAAAAAATTATCGAGAGACGTAAAATAAATTTGTTAAATTTTTGAATTTAGGACTCACGAAAGAATTAAATTTTTGAAAAATAGCTTGCTCTCTCTTAAGGAGCTTGCTTAGCCCTGCTATAGGGTAATTATTAGTTGTTCTGCACCTAAACTCTTTTTATTTTTTTATTAAATTTTTCGATTTTTTGTTTGTTTTTTTAGCAGTATACATATTACATACAATGTTGTTAAAATTTTAACAATCTATTGTAGTTGGTACTTCCGTTGTATATTTTGTTTCCGTTTCCTTATTTTGCTATTCTATTCAGTAAATCCACTCTTTTAACGGTTGTGCCTTCCTTTTAATACCAGCAAATGAAGCGTAATTTAATTTGTTGTTATTTTATCGTGATTTTTTTTTTTTGCTTTTCTGTTTTTAAACATCTGCTGTGGTGTTGTAATGTTTCAAATGGTTGTTAAAACTTTTCACATTGTGGCAACTTCATAAAATAAAAGGCTACTATTTTAAAGTGGTAACATTTCTACATCTAGTTTTTATAAAAATACATACTATATACTTTCCTTTTTATATTTGTAATGCTATCACGTTTCATATTCTCTTAATTTAATTTGAGCTCTTGGGTGTTATTCGTGATTTGTTTTAATTAATGAGTTTTCGTTTTTCTTTTGATTTTATTCCTGCAATTTTATGTAAACCTTTAAAAATTTTAAATATTGTTTTATTATTATAAAAATCTATGTTTAAATTTGAAAAAGAAACTGAAAAAATATTATATTCTTTTTTAAAGAAATTTTTTCGATGGAATTATATCAGTGAAAAAATACCATTTTTCTACCATTTCACTTAAATAAATATGATCAAAAATAAAAATATGATTAGCAAGAGTAACAACAAAAGTTAAAGTTATAAGCTTTAAGGAAGAAAAATGTTGTTAAAGAGAAATTTGGTGTCCCAAAAGCGAATTGCTCAGAGGGCTGTTGCCAATAGATATTACAAATTAAAAAAATAAGTATATCAATTCGTACCTGGACATATGCTTGATATTAATCTTTTAACATAAAAAGGGAAAGCGATGTAGAGGGAATTTTAAAGTATAATAATGGCACTACATTTTAAAATAAAACAAATTCGAATTATCGTAAAAAGATTTGATATAACTAAACTCCTCTACTTTTTCCTATCAATGGAATGTTAAGGTAAGATAGGCTAATATTTAGAAGTTCAAATACAATCTTTGACACTCAGCAGTAATAGGTCACGATAAAGTTTCTTCTTCCACAATTAGTCATTTGAAATTTATTTATACATTTTTGAAAAACTATTACGAATTTCCTTTCTCTTAAGTACTCTCCCCTCTTTAAGCAAATGTATATTAAAAACCAAATTTAAATGCTTTCATTATTTGTCAAAAGCATATTTAATTAAGAATTATTTTTGTGGATATGAACATACTAGATACGCATGCTTTTCTGACAATCTAGAATTAAAATCATGTGTGATTTATTAAAAACTTTTTATATTCTGCAATACTCTCACAGACTTTTGTTATTTCCTGTTATAACATTGTTTTTTCTTTTTATTCACAGTTTTTCGTTTTAACATTTGCAACTTTAAAATATTTTAATAGAAATAAATGGCGTTGTCTTAAAAAAATGGTAACAAAATATTATTTAATTAACTTTTTATGCAAAAAAAAAATATTTATATATTTATATAAATAGTAGCAGCAGCTAAAGGATAAAGACAAATGAAACTTTTATTAAAAAAAAACTGTTGCAGGAATATCCTCGAATTTTAGCGTGTATTCATTTATACCGCATATATGCAAGTATGTTGTGTACATACATATGTAGTTTGCGATATTGTGTTGCAGTTTTTATTATATAAAAAAAAACAAAGAAAAAAATTAAATAAAAAAAATATTTTTTGGTAACAATCACAAAACTAACTTAAGTTATACAATTCCAGGAAAAGAGAGAGAGAGAAAAAAAAAACAGGAGAAGAGAAGCAAATACTTTTTAAGACCTGCCACTCATGTGACACGTTTGCAAGTTGTCATTTAGCAATAAATTTTTAAGCGAAGTCTTGTCTGGTACTCATCCAAACGAATTTTAAGTATTGCCTTTAACTCATCTAAAGTGTCAACTCGCATTACAGCAGTTAATGAATATATTTTCTTTATAATTATGAATTCCAAACGAAAAAAATTAACTTTGATGAAATTTAAGCTAAAATCAGGTGAAAGAAAATTAATTTAACAATGATCACTCTTATTAAGACCAAAATTAGAGTAGAGTTTAGTCATCTTGGATCCCCAATATTATGTTTACATAACCAAAATTGAGTCTGTTCTTCGACATTTTGGGTAAAATAGAACGAAAATTGTGTAATATGTTTCTGTTATAATGCTTTTGCCACACATGTGTGTGGCCTGAAAAACAGTATTTTTCTATTTTTATTTAAGACTTTAAGACCAATACTCAGGGGTAAACCCCTACTAAATGCAGTGCATTGTATTGGAATGTTGAATATATAAATAGATATAATAGATAGATAAGCGTCTGATGTCAATGGGATAAATTGCTGTCAATTTGATCACTCAAAGGCCAGTGTTATACCTTCACCTTTGAATGATCAACAGCAATTGTCCCATCTGGTTGTTGAATGTGAGTGGTGAGCATCTTTTTTTATGTAGGTTAGCTGTTATCTTCCCAGAAGGTGGCGCTGTACTCCTGATAATTCATTTCTTGGTGGAATAGGCTGGAAATGTCAGAGTGTGATTTCGTGAAGATGGCCTTCTTGTGCACGCGCTCTAACCACTATACCAAGACCCCCACGTAAACAACATCAGGCAGTTGCTATTGTTGGTTATTTTGTTTGTCTACAATATGCTGCAACATCATTTGTTATTATTGCGCTTTTGTTTCATTTATTTTCTTTCATAAATATAAGACTCCTAGGAATTTTATTAAATGATTTTATTAATAATCGCAAAGCGCTGATTGACAAAAAATTTATGTATGTATACACATATGTTTATTAAAACAGTCGGATATGAAATGTATCACTTCAGCTTGTCAACCATTAAGACCAACCAGTGGAATAAAACACACTCTTTTGAAGTAAATTACCAAATTTATTCACAAAGTAGTAAATCAGTGAATGAATCAAATGAATTCTAATAAAGCCATCACAATAAATAAAAATACAAAATAAAATAATGCAACAGCCAGAGCTTATTAAAGTCGCTAACAATTACTAGGGGTTTCTTATTTTACACAAACGCAAATGAAATAAATTATTCAGGACGTTGATAAATTTCTAAATTTGAATACTGAATACAAATCTTTTAAAATATTTATAAGAAAGTAAACAAATTTGCATTAAAATAAAAAATAAGAAAATAACAAACGAGGTTTGGTTAAAAAAATAAAAAAAAATATAAAAATTTGTATACCTTCTTTATAAATTCAAATATAAAAAAATAAAATTTGCTATACATTTCAATGCATTTTATTTCCCTTTGAGTTTTTCTTATTGCTTCCTCGTATTTCTGTCACATTCTGCAAAACACAAGAATTTGTCAAAGAAATATGACAAAATCAAGTGATACAACACACATCAAAGCATTTTGCTGAGATAAATTTAAATAATAAAAAAATATTTTCTTTTTTAAGTTCATACTGTGATTTATTCATAGAAATAAATTTCTTTTTTTAAAAAAAAAATTTGTATATTTGTATATATATTTTTATAATTTATATATTTCCAGTTTTGTTTCAATTGCTGTCATATTTTTACAAACACAAGATTGTCATTTTGTCACAAGCCTATGCGAAATTTGTTTATCATTTCCATAAATAAGACTAAAATTCGAAAATAAGGATTTAAGTTTTCAAACTGTTTGCCTTTTGATTGCAATACTTTAGTTTATTTTTGTAATTTATATTTTTCATATAATTAACTTTGATCTAATTAAAGCGTTTCTGATGAAACAAAAATTAAATTATAAAAATATTGATCAGACCTTTCCTGGGGCTCGAACTTCGGGCCTCCAGCACATTAAATTTTTTCATATAATTTTTTACTATAAATACACAGAATTACTAAATATTACATTGATACTGATATGATGTCCACACATAAAACTTAATTACGTAATTAAGGCGAAAATTGAGCGTGTTGTATTTACTATTCGTTAAAAATGGAAACGGGTTTTTACGCTTAATGGCGAATAAGAATCTAAATTTTACAATTAAAACAAATTTTATTTAGCAAACTTTTTTATTTAACTGTTCAGCCAGTCAGCTTTAAAAAACTTTGTCTTAACGCGTGATCGGTTAAATTCAGATTACCGTTTTCTTTTTTATATTAATTTATGTTAGGCTCTTACATTCCTCTCATCTATTTAATTTACTATATACTTATATGTTCTTATATTTATATGTGTACATCTATATGTACTAGTACTTAAAAACAATTATAATAATGAAGTACATAAGAGCAGTAATATAATGAGAAACGGTTTTAATGTTACATACATAAGACAGTGGCGGCGACACGGGTATTCGAAAAACTATGATTCGAACTCGGAATTTTAGACTATGTAACAACAATGTTCCACGGTTGCTTTGGTGATAGCCTCTAACCACCACGGATAAGAAGGCAAAAAATAAAAAAGTTATAAAGCTGATACACACAAATAAGATGACAATTACAAAAACGCAACGATGGGGAGAAAAGGAGAGTATAATAGAATGTCTTGTGTTTGACAATATTTCGACTAACTCATTAGAGGTATATGTATAGAAAAGGGAAAATATAATTCCAATATATTTGAATTTTATAATTGATGATTGTCATGAATATGTACAGAGTCTGAATATGGTTTCACAATTGAGTTTTTTTTATTACGAATAGTGTTATCCATACACGTAGATGTATAAATGAGTAACAAATAATTTTATGCAAAGAGAAAATTTTTCTTCAAATTAATTTTTCATTTACATTCAGCATATGTTGATTAAAATTTCTTTTTGTTTTATAATTTGAAGGTTTATTATTTTAATAATTGGAAATGTTGTTATTGTTACCCGTATATACCTTTTGATGATTTTTTTCTACGTGTATGAAATGTTATATTTTCTTTGTTAAATTCTCTTTAAAAATTATTTCTTTTCAACATATTGTTTTGCTGTCATCTTCAATGTTCTCTAGGGCATATCACGTTTTTCATCTTAACTCTCTCTCTCTCTCTCTCTCTCTTCAACTTTCACTTAATAAATGTGTATGCATAGGTTAGTAAAATTATATAAGTATGGTAGCATTAATATTAGCAACAACATCATTAACGTTATCATTTTATGCTAAAAAAGCACATCCGCACCTACACACCACACACACATATAACACAAATAAAGAGCGATATTAAAAAGCAACAAAATAGCAATAAATAAAAAGTAACAAATGTACATGCGATTCCTGGCATAAGAGAAAAGTTTGTACATCACGCCTATGAGTAATATTTTATTGTCACTTCACATGTTTAGTAAACATACGCTCAGTGGTATAACCTGTTATGAATCAGTGCTATAGAGTATCAGTGACTGAAAGCCGGAGAAAAAAGATTGCTAATTGAGATTCGGGTTAACCGTTTCGGCTTCAATCTGATAAAAAGACATTTTTTATTTATAAAAAATTTCCACTTACGCATGCTGACGTAGCTGATACTGTAAAAATATTAAAAATTCTTAATCAAATACATACCACGAATAGCCACGTGTAATAAAAACTTTGTTACGAAAATCATTACAGTAAATTCGGTAGAAGGAATGACATTTTTACTCTACTTAGGACTAAGTTAAGTTAAGTTCAGATTGCTTTAAAGAGTTAAAGAGACTGATAATATTTGCAGTACAGAGCTTAAAAGAGAGTGAGATGAAGTAATTGTGTGTGTGCGTTTTTCCTTGTAATTTTATAATATTTTTAATCCATTATGAAAACCAAAATACTATATTTTAAATTGAATATTTAATTTTCAAAATTAATCTTCAATTTCTTTGTGAAGCCATTATATTAGCAATGTTAGTCAATTCGTTTGGCAAGTACACGAGTGACTTATTAAACAATTTATTGATTTTAGTTTCAAAAAAAAAAATGCTTCTGTCGAAAGATAAAAAAAAAATTATTTTGAATTATCCCTTTCAGACCGTGATGCATCGATTGTGCGGGTGTGTTTAGGTCTCACTATTTTCGTTTATATTTGATCAACATCAAAGAGACCGACATGCATCGTTTGCGCTGATTGTTCTTTATATTTGTTTCTCACACTATTCTGCTATTCGATTTACCATTATTTAATTTATTTCGAAAATCTTGCGTCAGATTTCAGTACAACTACAAAAGTACTAATGGCTAATAAATAGTAAATTGGGGCATATTTTAACTAAAAAAATTATAAATTTTAATGTTTCAAACCATTTGAAGTCATTTGATGCAATAAATATGCGTTTCAGTTAAAAAGTTTAATAAGTGCATCAATTGTGTGTGTCAGAGATTGAATGAATTTAAAAATGAATATTGAGCTAGCAATACACACTAACTAAATGAATGCTGCTATTGCATGATTCAATTAAGTATGTCTTTTGCTACAAACTGCTTGTAGTTGCTTGCAAATGCTAAACACTCCAACCAATCACAAAAGCAGTAAGTATATTTGAGTATTTCACTGTTTAAATGTGAAACCAACTACGAGCACAAGAAAAACAATAACACGATTGTAATGAAAAATAATGCAGTTTCTCTTATATTTTTAATAAAATATGCTACTTGTTTTTTATTTGCTTATTATTATTTATTTATTTACTTTGTTTTTTATTTATTAGTACTAAAACGCATGTATAAAAAGTAATAAATATTATAAACAAAACTAAATTTTTTATTTCTTAAAAATGAACAATTTCTGTTTCTAAAAATAAAAAATCAGGTAATGTTTATTTCATTTTAAATAAAAAGATAATTAAAAATTTATTTTCTCATTTTTATTTTGAAACATTTATTAAGAAACAAATTACTGCGGTTAAAAATTAAAAAAATTATAAAAAAACACTGTTTCAGTCAAACGGTTTAACCTCTTATTATTTGAGCTTTAATGAATCATTTGAGTGTTTTGTATACAAAGGAGTGTTTTGTATGTTGTTATTGCTAATGGTATCTAAAAAAAGATTAGGAATAAACAACGCATTTACAAAAGTAAACTCTACAAGCAATACAGTTGCCACTGTTGATGAATAAAACAAAACCAAAGCAGTAATAATATGAATAGGCAGTAAAATCAAATCAACTCATGTCATTCTCTGGTGTGTGTGTCCTGAAAATCCTTGAAGGATAAAAAATGGTAAAATCTAAACATTGATTATATTTTCGTACGATATGGAGGCCATATATTCCAAAAATCAGTAAAAAATTCCCATTAATCTAGTGGCAGGTCTGAAAGGGTTATGAAACATAGCTTTAAATAACACATTACCTGGATAGAATAATTTTTGAAACCAAAAAAGGCAATGAAATAATGAAATTCATTAATCACCATCAGTGTAAATGAAATAAAGCCAAAGCAACGTCATAGTAATTCTATAATTCCTAATTTTTTTTCCCATAAAAATTCGTTAATCTTCTCTTTTAAAATTTAAAGGCTTCAATTGAAAACAAGTGTAATAAATAATATGTAACAAAAAAAAAAGGCGCATTCTACTGAATGACCTTAAGTTTTAAAGTCTTTTAATAGAAGTTCTTAGAAAAAAAAGAAAGTACACAACTGCCATTTGACTTTCAAATTGGTTGTCTGTTAGCCAAAATCCATTAACTTAATTTTTTTTCCTTCATTGCTAAACAAACTATTTCAAGTGACACATTGGTTTTGAATACAATTTGAATTATTTTTATTTTTCTACAATATTTCCGCTTTAATAAATTATTCTGTCTTTAAATATATTGCTGGTCATTTGACTTGTATTACCATTTAAAAAGAAAATCATAAACAAAAAGACATGCATTCTCCCCGTAAGAAATTATTTCTAAATTTTCTTTTTGTCTTGATTTTAAGTGGTATTAACCTGACACAGAGTTGGCTTGCAAATATATTTATGTTGTTTATGCAAATGTGTATGCAAATTAAAGCGAAAAAGTTTTATAAAAAATAGAGAAAATAAATTTCAGAAAGCATTTAAATAATGGCAAAAAATATTGTCATCTATACTAAAGGATCTTAAGGTAAAAACGGAATTTATTTTTTATTGTAAAAAACAGATTTCTTTAACTGTTGAATACAATTTCTTATTTGATTTTATAAAATTACAAAATTCACTACCTAAATAAAGTGATGAGTTTTAGACAATAAATAACAATGAAGAAAGTGAAAAAAAACTAAGAATGATTTTTAGTTAAAATATTTGTAGTATCAATTAAATTTCTAATTGACTTCGGACCAACGACAGTATTTATCATATTGATTAAAAGATTTTTATGAAAAATATTTTTAAATAATTTTGTTATTATTTCAAATATAAAAGGAAATTGAAAATAAAATCTAAAATTAATTAAAGTTGTAACTGTTGTGACGAGCAAAATTCGGAAGCCTCGTTTTTGGCCCCACAATCCCGCTTCATCCCCACACATTGATTTTATTTATGAAGGAGTTTAGTTTATACGATATTATTTTTTGTTATTTTTTATTCTTTTGAATTGACTGTACTTAATTTTATTTTCAATAAAAGGTATCGTAAATACAATATTATTTAGAATTAATTACTGTATTTCTTATGTTATTTCTTCAGACATAACGGTGGTCACATTCCATTGTCTCTTATTTTCCTATTTATTTTAATTTTATTTTAACTCTCTGTTGTGTAGTGCTGCTTGTTTGTGTACTCTCAGCGTGGTGAGTTGTACGTTGATATCATATTATTGTTATTATTCTCACCATAACGACTGGCTATAAAAGGCAGAACATACGTAACATGCACGGTAAGGATCGATATTGTTAATGGGTTCCTCTCCTTAACAATATTGATGGTTGTTCTTTTGCACCGATTTGACTGGTGCACTGGTATTTGATTAATATTGTTTGTGGCGTACATCCCTAACAATATTAAATGTATTACTTCATATCCATCTACGTGTGTGACTACCGGACGTGGACAGGAAAGTCACCAGGGTTTGAGTAGGGTTGCTAATGGTGCCATCCTTAGCAACACAAATTGAATCGGTGATATAGTGAGGACACTAAGTCAACCACCCTTGAAACGAACGTTCGTTAGGTAGTTCCTGGTCATTTTATCTTTTGTTAGGCTAGCATTAGCATTAAGTAGATTAAGAAAATATTATTAAATAAAATTAAATACGATTGTGGAAGAAAGAAAAAATACAATTGTGTTCTTATTTATGTAACCACTGGACACCGCTGAACTACCCCAGCAACCAGCGTAAACGTGTCGTTACACTGTTACAATTAAAAAATTTATTTGGGAACCAGGTAAAGAAAAGCATTAAAAATATTTTTTGATTGAGGCAAGCACTCAAATAAACTCATGACTTAATTAAAATATTAAATAAACAATGAAATCGAAATTGAAATTTAAATCAATTCAATAGCAAATTTTTTTATTCTGGGAAGATAACAGCTAACCAACTGAACATTCACTGACAGATGGGGCAATTGCTGGTGATCACTCATGGGTGAAGGTATAACAAATTGACTGCGACTTCTCCCATCAACAAAAAAGGCGCATAATAACAAAAAATTGAAATAAAAATCTATCTATGTATGTACCTTCAAATTCCAATACAATGCACTGCATGAGTAGGGGTTTACCCCTCAGTATTGATCTTAAATATAAAAAAGTATAGATAAATTAGACGGTATTACTGAAATCGTCTTTACCGATCTTTAGTGCTTGTCATTTTCTAAAATTGTCTAAACAACGACGTATGACAAGTTAAAAGGTAAAACAAGAATGCTGTCTAATGTCGAAAGCCTCAAATCTGATTGGAAAAGACTGCTACTAAGTTTTTTTTAATTCAGCTCTTTACTTTACATTGCACCAACTGTTGCACATCAAATTAAGTTGCACTACAATATAAGAGAAGGCTACTGCAGTAGATACTGGATGTGGTATTATAACACATACATATGTACATACATAATTGGCCATTGCAACCCTGTGTCAGAGTTGCGGCCTAGCTTCTCGCAGCACTTATGTTGTGTGTCTAAGTTTTATCTATGAGTACCAGTCTACTCCGAACAACAGATTTGAGAAGCTTTTTATGGCAATCAGACGATTGCGGAGAGAGGTAGTCACCGAACGAAATATTTTTTTTTATATTTCTTTTTTAAAGATGTCGGAGCTGAGATTTGAACTCGGCGCTATCGTCTTATTAAGATAACATACTAACTACTAGACCATGGCCACTATATAAGAGCTTTTGTAAAATATCAACTTTGGTTTTCGTCCTAATGGCTGCCAAAATAAATGGTTTTTACGACAAAAAGTGAAATGCTAAAGCGTTTCATTGAGGCGTTAATGGTCATGCTTCGAGTATTTTTTACCAAATGCAATTTTTTAAAACACATGGTTGTGGCTTTCAAAAATCTTAAGCCAGTCATATTTCGGTTGCGTAATGTAAGATAAAGTGTTTTAATTTTAATACCAGGATAACAGAATGGGAGTACTCTCTAATAAAGGTTAACATAAATGAATTTGAAGTGACCATTTACAAGAAAGTGCCTATTTTGACACTAACGTGTTAGTATTTTAAATTACAAATTAAATATTTATTTTATTAAGTGTTTAAAGCTTTTAACCATCAACTGTAATGCCATTAAAATTGATAAAGCCATGCACATTTATGTATTAAGAGATTCATTATATTGTTACAATGCCATTGCTACAAAGTTTATTAATATTGTCATGGTGGACAATGGTTTTCGCTTTTAATAAACCACTCGGCAATTTACTTGTTTTGTTTCTGTTCTTTTTAATAAATATTTAAAATCAATACTGTTGTTGTAAATTAATGTAGTATACCATGCTGGTAATGCATTTAAACCACATGTGTCTTTGAGGCATAATTATTATGTGCGAGAAATTTAATAGTAACTGGTAGCCAATTAAGAAATCGTTTTATGATTTGCATAATTAAAAGGAATGTTATGATTAATTATTAAATAAGTGAGTTTTAGTATTATTAAAAGTAATAATCAATTACAATTACATTTATTTATTATCGTTAGAGAACAGCTTTTTAGAAAATTAAAAGCTTCACATTCTAAGTGCTTGAGTTGCATTAATTAATGCATATTAGACAAAAGGCTTAAGTGAAGGTGAGTACAAGTTGATTAGATTTAATAACAGAAATATGTGTTTTTTTTCGTCTAAACTAATCAAAATCGCAAGCTAAATTTTGTATTAAAAAAAATAAAAACTTTGAGTTCCCAAAACTCGAGGTGTATGTGCAATAAAAATCCTTATTTCATATTTTATTGAATGTTTGCTGGACAATAAAATAATAGTTTATAATTATTAAAAAATAACACTTTAAAATTAATGAAAATGAAGAAAAAAAAATCACTAATTCATATAATGCAGTGTTTACGTATTCATTTCAAGCCAAATAAACATTCATTCAGTGTGCATTGAATACAACAAACATTGTTCACACAGATATTGTTCTGCTGTAAATTGACCCATTCAGAGGACTTATTGACAGCATATAAAAGATTTTTCTTTTGTTTGTTTTTAGTTTAGTGCTCCAAGCCATTGTAGCTTCTTTTTCTTTTGTGTTTAAATTGAAATTTATGAACTTTTATTCGATAAAAATATTTTTTTGTGTTTATTTATGTTTTTAAATTTAATTGTCGTTTATTATTACACTTATGCTCGGTGATATACAGAAAAAAATTGATTTTTTTTTAACATTTGATTAAATTATTTTCACTGATTCTATTAAAAATTAAAATTATTAACGAGGGAGTTTATGTGCTCTATCCCGCACGACAGTATGTTGTTCGATTTATGACAATTGTCAATATAGTTCACTAATAAATTTTGAATCAATTTATTTTTCCAATTTTAAACAGTTTTAAAAACAAAATATAGTCGAAACTCTCTATAACGAATTCCAAGGGACTAGATATTTACTTCGCTATAAAGAAAATTCGCTATATGGAAAAGCAAAACAATATTGTTTCTTTTAACATTTTTTATTTGTAGTAGTCAGTTATTTTGGTTTGAAGTACATTTTTCCACTTTTCTTCTTCAATGCAAAGGCAAATGGATAGCAACTGCAAAAAATGTGAGAGATGGTAATGATTCCAGTTGTCACTTGCATAGTTCGGTGGTTCCCCCACTTTTAATTTTATGGTAAATAAAATCAGACTCTGCTTGTGCATTGTGAAAGCAACAAAGTACACACAGAGCAACAATAACAACACCAATAACACAAAGCGACATCGATTTCTTTTTTGTGTGCGTGCGTTCGGTTTTACCTAATTCGTTATATGGAGATTGAAAACGCTTCAATCTTGAAGTTACGCCCGCAAAAATACTTCGTTATAAGGAAATATTCGCTATATGGAAATTCGTTATATGGAGATTATAATACACCCAAGGTAGACCCAAAACACAGTGTTCTTATAATTGCTTCACAATAACGAAAACTTTGTTATACAGGAGTTCGTTATAGAGAGTTTCGACTGTAATCGACTTTTTTAATATCTAAACTAACTATTTTTTATAATGTTGAGAATAGATCCGCTTTATTCCAGTTGGCGTATTCGTTGTCGTCTGACGACATTTTTGCCTTTAATATATCACAAAAATGTCGTTACACGATGACGACGCCGCCAATTGGAATACGACCTAATATTCTTAAAGAGCCTGTAAGAATGTATGTATTTAATTGGCTAAATAAATAATAAAATGAAATTGACAGAAATTTGCGAGTATATTTGCGTTTCGTTTTAATGACAACTTAAAAGTACTTTTAAATAAACAATTTAATTTAATTGATTTTTATATTTTTACAAAGCCGCTTTATAATTTAGTTCTGTTTTAAACTTTTAAAGCATAACTTTACTTTGTTAATATAATTTTTTTATTTTTTTTTTAACAATAAAAAGAAAGCTACTTGCATCTTAATTTTATTTTATCCGTTCCATTGGTTTTGTTAAATTATTTTCGTCACAAACTTGTATTATAAATATTATTTGAGAGAAGTTAAGCATCACTAATCTACTTAAAATTAAAAATTCTTGCCCACACCTGAACTTTACTCTTCAAGGATTTTCTATGAGAAAAATATGTGGTGATGCTTATCAACTGCTTTTAGAAGATCTCAAATGGTTTGGTTGTCTTTTAAAAGAATATAAATTTTCTGGTCATTTCTTTGCTACACATTTAAGCCAACCAGATTGTACATTTTAAGTAAAATGGTAAGAAAAGGAGAAAAAAAATAAAAATAAACACTTTGTGGAAAAGGAATATTACTCTTGTCTACAGTGAGCGCCAAATGAAAGTAAACACATAATTATTTCATTAATAGAAATAGTAATAAATAAAGAACAACATTTTAAAGTTCATTGTTATTTAAAAAAAAAAAAACATTTTATTAAATAGAATAGACCATGTCTACAGATATATCGAAGTCTACAGATATATTACTGAGATTTAAATTTCATACCGGAGTATTAATAGTTTGTTTTCTGCCCTTTTGCTTTTAACACCGTCATTAAGTCAATAATCGTTGGTGTAAATTCTCAAGTTATTTTATTTCATTCATTCTGCCGTGCAAGCTTCGGATCATACCAACGTACTTATTTCCTTATCAAGATATTCCCACTGGGGATTATGGCAGAAGGTCGAGATTCTCTGTAATTCGATAAAACAACAAGTCTTTTTCAATTTTGGAGGAATGTTTAGAATTCCTTTTCTGTTGAAATATCAAGTTGAGTGCTAAGTCCAGTTTCGTTACACTAGGAGCAAAATGTTGATTTAATTGATACAAGGGTGCGTATTAACAACAAAGGTGAAAAACGAAAAAGTTAGTTTGGGGATTTTTCAAAATTATAATTGAAAAATAAGAGGTCCCTTCCCAGGATGTCCATCTACAAAGTAACCGCTCCTTGACATTCCACTCTATTCCACCTTAACCTTTGACAACGAAAAACGAATGATCAAGAGAAAAGCGCCACCTATTGAGAAGTAGCAGATAACAGCTAAAAACATACTTAGCGAAGGCACTCACCTCAATCAACATGCAACAATGGGGCAATTGCTGTTAATCATTCAAGAGTACAGGTATAAGACTGGCCTTTGAATGATCAAATCACAGCAATTTGTCTCATTCCTTAGGCGTTTCATAATAATAAAAGAAAAAAATAAATATGTACTGCCCTTCCGCAAAAATTACAATAGAATGCACATTATTTAGTAGGGGTTACCCTTGAGTATTGGTCTCAATAAAAAAATGGTTTCTATTACACAATGAGTGTTAAAGCTTTGTTTTCATTTCTCTTTAAGAATTTTAGTAATTTTACGGAAAATTGTACCAATTTTGAAGTGGCTTGATTTCGGTTTGTCGTTTTTAGCACAAATATTTTTAACTTATTTAGTAATAAATTCCAGAACCTAAGTTATTTATATCACTGTATTTATAAATATAATCGACTTGCTTTACTTACATAATATGAAATATTGACATTCATTTGACACTCACAGTATAGCGTTAAGAAGCAAAGAATTAGAAAAATGCATTTAAAAAATATATATTTAATACTATTCTCTAGAGAGTAGATATTGAATATGGGGACAAATATTTTTATGTATTTTCTCTGTGCTAACATGTTTCTATACCATTTTATTTCCAACCAAAAATTCACTTAAAATGCGAATGTCATTCAAATATCATTTTTCAACTCAACTTATTTTACTTATATTCTTCCCTCCCTCAGTATGCTTTTGCTGCCAAAAAAACAACAAATAAAACACAATAATTTATCACAAATAATTCAGATTATAGACATGAAGATGCTTTCGAATGGTTTTCGACAACAGTTCACGACACCAAATTTGTTTATATTTCCCTGTTCGCTTACAATCTGTTTTATTTTTTTTAATTCAATAACAGGCATGTGACAAATGGTAGTGAAAGAAGGGGTGAGAATGAATATTTTATTTTAACTCTGAATTTTTTTTCCGACATATGGAATATAAACAGAATTTCGCTCTTAATTTAAAAAAATATTTAATTTAATTTCCCTAAAAGAAAAATACCCAAAAGGAACTGTAGAATATTTATTTAATTTCCTTTTTGTCTATCTTTAACATACAACAGTTTCGTTTCTTAGTGACGTTGAAACTTTATGCTGTTTGATAGGAAAAAAAAAAAAGAAAAAAAAAATAGAAAAATTTTGAATGAGCATTTATTTGAAATATTCATGTTGTTTTGATGACAATAATATGTTACATTCTCTCTGCATGCGGGGATCAGCTTCAGGCAACATTTGTATTTCAGTGGTGGTCTTATTTTCTATGGCTGACTGATTTTTCTTTTTGTCTGCAAATAATTTTCAGTCAGCAATTTTCTGAATAATAAAATCTTAAATTGTAGCGTAAAAAAAACTGGAATCGTGGAAACTTTTTGAAAAAAATATATATTTGAACCGAACCGTCAATTTAAGTTACAGAATGTTAATCTTCTTCTTCTTCCTGACGAGTCTCTTAAGCAGAGACGAAATGGCCATAGAGACATGCTTATCCCCAAAGCAATACGTTTCATATATTACTAGTTGACCGGCAAACGTTGTTTTGCCATATGAATTTGCTCTAGAAAACATTTTTTAGTTCAAATATATTTGATAATCTTCACCGAACTGCAAAAGTCAACCTTGATATGAGCAATCAATGTCTGCGTTGCTAATAATTTTAATAAATGATTATTCACCTCTTTAGGTACTTCAGTTCGATAGTTGGCGATAGGGAGATATATCCACTGTATTGCCACTTTGAGTACTATTTATAAAAAAAACCTCAACTATATGTACTCTACGGTGCGCAGATCTATCTAGTTTAAAATTTCATCGACGTCGGTACGTTATTTAAGTGAGGTATAAATTTCCCCTTGGGGAGGGTACCTTAACATTTAGGGGTATAAAAAATAGATGTGAAAATTTACATTTGTTAATTTAAAGTTGTGTTAAGACACCATCAAAATTTAATCAAAATCACTTTGTTAGTTGGGAATAGGGAGAAATAGCCCTTGTACCGCCTTCTCTGAGTATTTAAAAAAAAGTGTAAACCATTTATGCTCTACGGTACTCAGATCTATCTAGTTTAAAATTTCATCGAAGTCAGTACGTTATTTAGGTGAGGTATAAATTTTCCCTTGGGGAGGGTCACCTTAACATTTAGAGGTATTAAAAATAGATGTTGACCGATTCTCAGACCTACCCTATATACACACAAAATTTCATGAAAATTGGTTGAGCCATTTCGGAGAGTTTGGCAACAAACACCGCGACACAAGAATTTTATATATTAGATGTATATTAAATGTATTTGCCTATACGGCGAAAAATATTTTTTGTTATTGTGTACATTTAAAATCGGATCTAAGGCTCAGTCCATAATTATATTGAGTTCTTCATATCTTTTCCCTCTTTAAGCTAAAGCAAAACGTACCATA
Source organism: Metopia argyrocephala (assembly GCA_963576795.1). Taxonomy (NCBI): domain Eukaryota; kingdom Metazoa; phylum Arthropoda; class Insecta; order Diptera; family Sarcophagidae; genus Metopia; species Metopia argyrocephala. The sequence goes on from OY756208.1 coordinate 4,323,569, forward strand.
GATGGTTTTAAAGGTATTGGATTTGTATTGCTTATGAGGATAATCAAGCCTCTATGGCCATTTCATTTCTGCTCTGCCATTTCTGTACTAATCGAACATAAGAACTTATAGTTTTGATACTATATGTGGGAAAAATTCTCCTGAATATTTTTTTTTTTTTTGTATTGGATTTACTTTTTTTATTTTGAAAATTATATTGTTTTTTTGAAAAAAAAAAAAAAAAAAACTTAAGAACCGAATGATTACCATGATTAAGGATATCAGCTGTTGTTTACCTAGTAAAACATGGACATTTGTTGTGAATATGCCATCTACCTTTTATTTATTTCTCTTCTCTGTACATGCTTTTGTATTTCAGATGTTTTTGACATATTTTTGGGAAGTAGAATATAACAGCTAAGAACCTACTTAGCAAAGGCACTCACCGCAGTCAACATGCAACAATGGGGCAAATGCTACAATGCTTAGCATTTAGTAGGGGTTTACAACTCAGTATTGGTCTCAATAAAAAAAATTAGCTTTAATTTTTTTTTATATTTTTCTTCAATTAAAACATTTTTCTCTTTAAAAAACTATTTAAATTTTCTTGAAGTATCAAGTATTTGTCATTCATTATTCAAACTGCATGAACGAATAAGGGGAAAAAATAAATAAAAAGAAGTGCTCAAATAAGTGTTCACTACTTAAGAATACTAAAATTTAAAGGAAATGAAATTTATAATAAAACCAAAACAACAATTGCACATCAAAGGTGAAGAGGCGACAAAAAGGAAACAATTAGAAAACGAGTGAAATCTATCACAAACCAATTGAGAAGAAATTTAGCATAAAACGGATGGAAATATTTTTTCAAGTGTTAAAATAAAAAATCAAAAATTAAAGCATTCAAAGAAGTGTAAGTTAAATAGTGAACATAAAATGCAATATAAATTAAAAAATAAGATTTTAATCGATATTCAGCAATTAGAAAATTTCAATAAAGTTAATTCAAATTTTGTATTTTAAAGAATCTAATTTTAAGTCAATTGGATTAAAAATAATACTGAATAATATAAGTTTTCGTGTTAGCAAAACTGCTGAATATTTAATAAAAACTTTTATTAAAAACCTTTATTAATTAAATTAAGCAAAATAGAAATACTTCTGTTTATTTAAAACTAAACGGCTTTAAAAGGTTTGAAAATATTTGGTAAATATTCTGTGATCTTTTATTCATATTAAATAATATTAACATACTGCCATTAGTACAATTTGTTTTCTCTAATTTAGTTTGGAATATAAAAGAAATTTTTAAATTGCATTTTATTATTTATTAAAAAAAAATATTATGCAAAAACTTTGCCAACTACTTTGTTTTTTTACTAAAAGTACGATAGTAGGAAAACAAAAATTGCAGAGACAAGAATTTAATTAGAAAATGTAACACAACAATTAGTAACACTATGGTAGCTTAATGCCTATGCAGACATACTCTCAAAACACAAACACTGTAATGTGCATTGGTGTAGTTGTTATGCTTGCATGTGTTGAGCTTGTTGTTCTCTTTGCTTTCTTTAATGTCAATACAAGAATTTTTTTGTGTACACACATATGCCTCATGGGTAATTTTTATTTATGCCAGTATCGTAGTTTATATGCGTTAGCACTTCTAGGAAATGAAAACATGTCTGCTATCCTTTCGGATGGTAGATTTATTCGTTAGTTTTAAATTTTTCAATGTTTTAAAGATACAAAAATAAATTATTGTAACTTGTTTTTATAAATCGTGTTAGTAAAAGGTAACTTTAACTAAAGTCTTACTTTAAATGCTTTTCTTTATGTAACCAACCAATTTATAAAAAAAAATTATTCTTTTGCAGAGCTAAGAGTATTGTTTACGCGCACAGTGTGAACGTCCACTAGTTATTGCTCAGTGGACTTTCATTGTTTTTGTTTATTTTATTGTTTTTTTTATGCCTTATTATAATTTGTAAGAACACTTATAATGTAAGCCCAAAAGCTTAATTAAAACACCGTGTTTGAAACCAACTTATATTGTGTTTTTATTTTCTGAAACTATATTTTCGAGGAAAATCTTTCGAGGAAACTGCTATGTTAGAGAAAATCTAACCTTTTCTTAAAACATTTGTTTTATTTTGCCAACATACTTATGCATTATTTAACCAATTTCGGTATTAACACTGGTTTTAGTTCTTTAGGCGTTCTGTAATATTTTGACATACAAAGGTCCTATAAACAAAGTATGTCTTCGAGTTTTGATTACTGTTTAGGGTCGAAACTTGGCGCTGGACATGGATGGAAGCATTATCTCGATGGAACATCTAATTATTTTCGAAAGACAATTGGCAGTAAATTTAAAATTTAAAATTAATATATACTTATGCTTAAATTTTAGTGGGAATATGGGAATGTGCTCTAGTTTTGGAGATTTTGTGTGAAGGTCATACATTCTTTCATTATGTAAGTAATCTGTAGAGGTTTTTAAATGAAGATTTCTTTCGCTATCAAATAGTTCGGAGAGAAATTGTACTTTTTATTATAAAATTATTAGCCGTTCTTAGTTTGAATAGACCAAATATATATAAACATATCGTCCACTAAAATGGGAAACATATCATCACTTTTCAAAATACTTAATCCAATAACTTTGTTGCTTTTTATATTAGAAGTATGAATTTTTATATACTCTTATGTATTATAATGTAGTAAATCGTAATCAATAAAAAAGTTAATTTCGAATTATTTGATTTCGAATCTTAAGCGACGATATATTCTATTTTTAGGGAAAACCTACACAGAGGGAAAAAGGCGTTCTAAAATTTTTAACCAAAGGTATCAAATTAAGAACAAATTGTGAACAATATTTCGTTAACTTTCAGTACCAAATCAAGCTTAATGCGTTATTAAAATAAGAACAAATGGCACAAAATACCATAAGTTAACAAATCAAGAACAACCGGTAGTAAAATCGTGAACAATTGTAAAAAATATCATAAGTTAATAAAAAAAATCGATACCAACCGTTACGAAAGTAAGCACAAACGGTCTTAACTCAATTTAATACCAAATGGTATCAATTTCGGTAGTTTTCTACCAAAAAAAAAATTCCGAGTGGATAAATTGTTATAAATGACAGGCCATGTTTAACAAACACTGTTTTTCTTTTCGATTAAATTTGTCTAGTACTAAAGAGCAAATCTTAAATGCACAGAGTACAATTGATCCAGATAAAAAATGTGTAAAAGATTTAGAGAGAACATTAAAACTACCCAAACTAGGCTTTGTAAAAATTTAAATTCCTTCAAACGAATCTAGATCTTATACAGAAAATATAACCTATTTCCAACAAGACAAATATATATAGAAAATCGATTTTAATTCACAACGTCTGCTAATTACCCTAACACCTTAATCAATGTCAACAAAAACAAAAAAAAAAAAAAAAAAAAAAAAAAAAAAAAAAAAAAAAAAAAAAAAAAAAAAAACTTATGATCAGGAAAAAAGCGCCACCTATTGGGAAGTCGCAGACAACAGCTAAACCTACTTAGCAATCAACATGCAACGATGAGACAATTGCTGTCAGTCAAGGTGTGAGGGTTTTACAATGGGTGAAGGTATTATACTGGTCTTTGAATGATCAATTCACAGCAATTTGTCTCATTCCTAAGACGCTTAATAATAATATAAGAAAAAATATATCTGTACTGTCCTTCGAAAAAATTCCAAATTCCAATACTATGCACAGCATTTAGAGAAAAAAAAGCAATTAAAATGTCATTCCATTTTTTTCCGTTAGTGTGCTTCAATTAAAAAAAATTAATTGTATTGACTATCTAACTGGGAATAATAAAAGCAACTAATCGTTAATTTAAATTCTTCCTGTGCAAGTGATAGTTGTTATACAGCTGTATCTGTTTCTGTGCTACCTATAGGTAGGTAGGCCTGACAAAGCATTTCACCCTCTGACATCTCTGGGTTTCTTCCTAATACATAGTTACGAGTTTATCTATAACTTTGTGGAGAAAACTTCCAATTTTACTTTACGAAATCTTAAATTTAATTTTAAAAAGCAAAAAAAAAGTTTTCCTTAAGTTTTATTTTGTTATTGAAAATAAAACAAGTGAAGTGTTCGAAAATTGAAGAGTTTTCTGCAATTTACCTGCAAGAAGAGAAAAGTATAAAATATGTTTTTAAACATTAAAAAGAAAACTTTTCTTATTTTTTTGAGAAATAAAAAGTTTTAAAAATAAATAAATAAATTTTAGGGAATAGATAAATTGTAAGTAAAAATATTTATATATCGCTTTCTTCAATTTCCTCTATTATTCATTCTATTTTTCTCTTTAATATCCTTGATTAGATTGTGATTTTTATGCTCACTCAGCAAAATTGTATACAAAAATGAAAACAAGCAAAGAGCAAACGAAAAAGTTATTTGTGTAAACAATAACTACAAAAAAAGTAATACATCTTCTGATTGTACTGTTTTTTTTTTTTCTTAAATTCATAAGAAAGTTTGTAAATAAATAATTTGCTATTAAAAGTGCAGCATATTTAAATTTAATGCAATTATATGCTTTAAAAAATTAAATTAAAAAAAAAGAAAATTTTAGAAGCTTTTCTAATATTTTTGCCTAAAGAGGTGTATTGGTACGTATGTGTAATTTATGTTCCAATTAAATATTCATTATACGCCCCCAAACTAATATGTGCTTGGAATGAAATTTATACATGCACTGCAGTTCCAAATGAATAGGTGCAGTGTTTAGAAGAACACTCGAAAATACAATATTTGTTTGAATCATAATATTCAAAACAATCACTCATTACAGCATAATTTTATTGGCAATTATGATTTTTCTTTTTATTATTATTATTTTTTCTTGTAATTATTTCTCTGTTTCTTTTATTTTTCCAATGCATGAGAATAAAGTATTCTTACTTTATTATTCAAATATTATGAAGTCCTCATTAGTAACACTTGATTGGTCATTATTGCACCACTCACTTTTAACATTGGAAAACGTGAATACTCATCTTAATGCTTTCACTTCATTACTTTGTAATAAAATACACTTTCCGTATAACGCTTTTGAAATATATTTTTTACAGTAAAGTGCTTTTACTATTTATTGCTATTTTCTTTTCTGCACACTTTTGTGTAAAACAAATACCCAGTAATTTTTGATGAGTCTATTCATAATTTTTCTTTTCATAATAACAGCAGCAACCTTCAAGGGAAGAAAGGAATCCATAAAAAGGTTTTTTGAAAAGAGTTCTTATTTTTAAATGGAAGAAAAAAATTCAATAGCAAGAATTATTTTTTTTATTAAACTCACCGTAATGATATTCTTATTAATAAACAAATTATTTTACAGTTAAGATTGCAAAGAAGCAAAGAAATAAAAAAGAATTGATAAAAATTTCTGATAATTTTAAATGAATACTGGAAATAATATTTGTATATAGTAACAGGATCTTGTGAATTTAATAACTTTGTACCACCATCTGCAGTTATTTTATTTATTTTATTCTTTTTGCAAATGCTTTTAAAAATCTTTTCACAAGATCCTAAACATGCTCAATCGTCATATTCACACCAGTATAATAATGCTGGCACAAAATGATAGCTTATAAGCAAGAGATGAAAAGAGCACGGTTGTTTGTTGCCGTAAGTAAGTTCAATACATTAACAGCATAACACCAATACATATGCATTTATTCAGTCTTCGATCGATCGTCGCAGCATTAATATCGTGAAATGATTATTTCATTATGTGTGCCAGCAAATGACGGACTTTGTTGTGTGCTTTGGCCTGTTACTTAGTTGTAAAAAATGGCTTCAGTTTTGCATTTTAACTTTTTTTATTTCTTTTAAAATTTTAATTTTTTAATTTTTTAATTTAATTTAATTTAAATAAAATTTAATTTTTAATTTACATTTTTTTCTGTTAAAATATTCGTATTCATCCATTTAGGATCCTATAAATTTTAACTGATCCTAACCGGAAACCATCATACATAACTAAACCTAACTTCACTGCTATTAAACTTTGCTGAGCCAACACGGTTCTCTTATTTAAATATAGTTTATGATGTTGGCAACACAAGTCGATAATTTTTTATACCATACACTTATATACGATTTTATTGCCACCAGAAATAAGACTTATTTTAAAAATTGCCATAATTGTAGTCAAATGGATATTCTTTTTAGAAGATTAACGTAAATTTTCAATAACTTTTGTTGACGTAACTTGAGAATTTGTATTTTTCACTCTTCTCATCCTGTTAATATCTGTTTAGAAGCTCGAACAAAAAAATGCTTTTCAAAAAGTTCTGCTATTGTAGTAGAAAATCAAGTAAAAGCAAATTTTAGGGCTGCTTTCTTTATATTTTTTCAGATATAATCCTGCCATGAACAAACGAGTGAACTTTTCTAGAGCTTTTAAACTAATGAGTGTGAAATAGGCGTACACAACGAAAAAAATTATTAGTTATCTTGTAATTGGTGTGGAAAATTTTGACTACACTTATAACTCGAGAAAGGTTTATCGGATTGGATTGGCAAAACGTCAAAAGATGCTGCATAAAATTTGTCATTAAATAGTTTTTATTCAATTTTATGCTGTACTAACAGTTTCAGAGTTATTCAGAATTTAGAAGCAAAGCACATACAAATTTAAAAAGAACAAAAATATGAAGTTTTTATATTGATTTTCTTTAAGATTTTGTAAATTTAACATTTTTTAACAACCAGAGCATTACATTTTACCAGCCAAATAGTAACAACAAAAGAAGAAACATTGACAGAAATGTTTACAATTTCATGTACATGTACGAGTATACTAACATGTTTAAAACAAAGTTGCTGATATAAAACATGATGCTACTCGTATTGTTCTTAAAGAATAATCAAAAAAGGCGGAAATTTATAAAGAAAGTTTACTGAAGCATACGTGTTCATTAAGAGAAGAAAAAAAGTTAAAGCAAAAAAGAATTTTCAAAGTTTTAAATGCCTTAGTGAGTCGAAATCATAAAAAATAAAAATAAAATAATGATTATTTAGTATCCCAACCTAACAATGATTACCCAAAAATATTTGTATTATATTCTGTTTTTCAGATATAAATATATTTGAAAACTTATTAGCTATCTATTCCTTTAATTATTATAGTATAGCATTCAATAAAATATTTAGTGAATAAAATAATTACTTATTTTTTTTTTATTTGAGACCAATACTCAGGGGTAAACCCCTATTAAATGCAGTGCATTGTACTGAAATTTTTGGAAAGGACAGCACATATGTATTTTTTTCTTCTATATTATTAAACGCCTTAGGAATGAGACAAATTGCTGTGAATTGATCATTCAAAGGCCAGTATTATACCTTCAACTTTGAATAAATAGCATTTGCCTAATCGTTGAATGTTGATTGTTCAACTTTTATATGCTATTTCCCAATAGGTGGCGCTTTTCTCCTGATAATTCGTTTTTTTGTTGACATTGGGTAAGGTGGAATAGAGTGGAATATCGGGGAGCGATTTCTTTGTATATGGTCTTCTTGGAGGAGGGAGCTCTTATTTTTTAAGTTATAATTTTGAAAAAACTGCAAATCAACTTCTTCAGTTTTCACCTTTGCTTGGATTTGAACCTGAACCGAGTGACTTTTTGTATGAGCGCTCTAACTACTTCACCACGCCTTATTGGCAAAATGACAACTAGAATAATACTTGGTTTTGAATAATACTTGAAGTGGCTTAAGCTAGAAAATAATTTTTGTGTTCTTTAAGAACACTGATTAAAAACAGGATTTTTTGCAACACAAAAACAAAATCAGTTTTGAGTTATTCGGGAACGAAAAAAAAAATTTTACATAAAAAATGTCAAAATTCTTGCTTTCGTAATGCTCTTAAATATTAAAATCAACAAAACTATCAACTTTTGTAACTTCGAGTAATGATAACTATATAATATAAGAAAATAAAATAAACAGTATTTCATGACTAATCATTTAGAAGATTTTTTTTAAACAACTGGTTATTTGATTTGCATTTAAATATTTGAAGCTTTTGAATAAGCAAAATGCTTTCAATAAATAAATTTTTGCTCTAATAAAAACAATACTGTGACCAACCCACAGTGTTGGGTTTTTGCAAATAATGAATACAATATTTGTTTATATAATTTGGTTTGGGGTTTATAAGAAGGGAGGAGAAAAACAAAAATAAATTATGTTGTCAGACCTATAAATTACTTTTTACATCTTTACAGTTGCTTAAGAATTACCAGGAAAACCAAAAACTTAAATCCCTGGTTGTCCATTAAACTGTAAACCACAACACTCAAGATTTAAAGACAACCTTTAAAGAACACAACACAGCATAACACAATTATTTTTCATATAAATTAATGCAGACTATGTATGTATGTATCTATGTATGCTAGTATTTGTATAGAAGAGTAATTAAAGCAAATAACTTTCATTATTTATTTTAATTTATCTTTATTTTCATTGATTTAAAATGGGTATTAATTTAAAATAACAACTAAAATTGCTTGTGCAAACATACTCGTACAAGAGCAAATGTTGTTTGTTTTCCAGTTCAGGAAGTTTTTAATCAACAAACAGTTGTGTACAGATAGAAATATACGAGGGCGTGTTAATTGTGTGGGATTTTTTGGCTGAAATTTTTTACAAAAAAAAAAAATTATATTTTAAGGTTATCTTCTATTTTGAGAATTTAATTCATTACAGAAGTACTGAAAAAGGTGTTTAGAGCGTTTTTCTATATTTTCACAATTTTTTTATACTTTGACCCTTTGAATCTGCCTGTTTAATTCCAGATATAATGTCTTTGACACCTGAGCTGTTCCTCTCGGCTTGCTTCAATTTGTACAATATTCACTATTAAGTTGTACTAAAATAAAACCCTGTTGGAATCCTATCTTTCCGTTCCGGCGACCCATTATTTCTTCGCTTTCGTAATTACTTAGTAATTGACTTAAAAATTTTTTTTATAAAATTTGCTTTTGCCTCAATTTACAATGTTTTTTTTTATTGTTCAACTATCTTTCTTTATCACTGCTCTAGACAATGCTTTTGTTATTGTCAAACTGTCAAGTGGCTCCTTGAATTTAAAAACGAACATGCAAATAAACCCTAAAAATTACCCAAAAGCACATATAATTTTTGCCATTGCCAAACATATTAAAACACATAAAAACCAGCAGGGGAAAAAGTATTTTCAAAAGTAGTTGCGACGAATTAAAAATGCCCTAAAACTATTAAAATTTGAAAAAATATTTTGTTTTTTTATTTAAAATGTTTAAAACCCATAAACATTTTAGCTTTAATAAGTGGTATAAACTCGAAGTATTGTTTGTTTGACGGTATTATATAATGAACGCTGCAACATGTCTTTTTAATATTTTTTACGCCTTATCAATAATCCAGACAACTAGTTTTTCTTAAAGAACTAATTTGTTATTTTATAGACTATATGTACGTCTATATGTTATATTTTATATTTGTATAAATCGATATCTAAATGCTATTGATTGTAGATTAACACACACAATTAAAGTCATGTTTTCCAAAGTCATGTTTCTGAAAGCTTAACCCTGCTACTACGTTAAAAAAAACTTACGTATATTATGTTTTGGGTCATTTTATGACCCGATATATTTTTATTATAAAAATATTAATTTTTACAAAAGAAAAAAGTTTTGAAGACTCGTGATGATTGCAGTAGGTTTTATATAAACTTATGTTTTGTGTTTCGGTGCGATGGGCAGACAGATTTATTACTACTAATGCATTCTGTAAAGGTCTTTTTCTCTTTACTCGCCGGAAAAATACAATTTGGGTCATCAAATGACCCTAACGTAGTAGCAGGGTTAAAGTACATGCTTGAGAATTTTGAAGACAAAAGAAAAATAAAAACCAATAAAACATTTTATAAACAGTGTAAAGTAAAAGAATAAAACACGTAGAAGATTAAGGGGCAGTTGCGCATGTAGAATAAAGGTTTAAGAAGAAGCAGATGATTTAAAAAAGAAAAGCTAAATTATGTTTTGTTTCGTAAAAAAACGTTTTCTATAAAACAAAATTTTATTAAATGAATTTTGATTTTTTTACAATGATTTCTCAACTGACATCAGTGAAGGAATGGTACACCAGCCGAATTTTACATGTTTTCGACTCCAACTTTGATTTCTTTGTGATCTGCACATATTCATGACAATTATCAACTCAAAACTTCATTGAAACAAAAAAAAAAAAAAAAAAAAAAAAATCGTTCTGCGTTTTATTTAATGTGGTATTTCACAATACATACGTTTTTTTGGGGGGTGCGTGGTATAATGGTTAGAATGCTCGCACAAAAACTCCAACGAACCAAGTTCAAATCCCAGCAAAGGTGAAAAATGAAAAAGTAAGTTTTCGGTTTTATTCAAAATTATAATTTAAAAATAAGAGGTCACCCACTCCCTTCAAGAAGACAATCTACAAAGGAACCGCTCCCCGAAATTCCACTCTATTCCACCTTAACCAATGTCATAAAAAAAAACGAATGATCAGGAGAAAAGCGCCACCTAATGGGAAGTAGCAGATAATAGCTGACCCTACATAGCGAAGACACTCACCACACAATCAACATGCAATGATGAGGCAATTGCTGTGGATCATTCAAGGGTCAAGGTATAACACTGGCCTTTGAATTATCAATTCACAGCAATTTGTCTCATTCCTAAGGCGCTTTATAGTAATATAAAAGAAACAAAATGCATGTTCTGTTATAAATGTACTGTCCTTTCCAAAATTCCAATACAATGCACTGTATTTAGTAGGAGTTTACCCCTGAGTATTGGTCTCAAAATAAAAAAAACCCCTTAAAACCCTGTGCCTTGTTACTTTAGGATGTATTTATCAAAAAAAAAAAATTAAATTATAGATTGGTTTCATTTCGTTTTGGTACGGCAATCATTACGTCAATACTTATAGATTCTACTACTACAATAACTACTTTATTCTGTTCCAGGCTAAATCTTCCAATATAGTAGCTCGTTTCTCCTAAAATATGTAAATTCATGAAGATTTTTGGAAAGTAGCACTTTAACATAAATATTAAAACCTCTACAGCCTTATGTATAATACAAAATTACCAGGTCGTTGTACACAGTGGCTAAATTTATCATTAAAATACGTAGAAATTCTTACTCAAAGATACGAGTTCTTTAATTTTTTGCATTCTCTGACTAGTTATCAAATAGAAAGTATGGAAAGTTGTAATAATACCAGTCTATAGCGGGTGATAAACTTGCCAGTTTTTTTCCCATATACTAACGAGATGCTAATTTTTTATAATAAATACATATGGCGCTATTCTTTATCTTTCCCAAAATACTATTCTGCATTATTTCTTTATTTGAAATTTAGGAAAAAAAAAAAACAGTTTTCTCTCCCATTTGTATTCGCACCTGATTTTATACATTTTTTATTTGTGAGTTCTGAGAAATGCAAGTTCGTTTGTAACAGCTTTGACTGGCAATCGTTAACGGTAAAAATTGATTGATTTATTATGCTGAAAAGTACTCTTCTTGCCACATCTATAGGTGCATATACATAAGTCGTGTACATACAAAAAAGAAGTACAGGAATAAACAATAAAAAGAAATGTATCGTAGTCGTTGAAAAACTTTTGTGGTATTTATGCAACAGGAACACTTTGAGGCTTAACTTAATACTCAAAGCGTAAGATGAAACATAGAATAAATTTCCATTTTCGTTTAAGTTGTTTAAAATAAAGCGAAAGTTATTTGTAAACAAAAAGTAAATGCGGCTTTAATATAAATTATATACGTTTTTAGTTTTTAATAGCTTTAGAAATTCGAATACTTATTATTGGTATTTTTTTAATTTTTTGTCGAACGAACACTATATATTGGCTAATAATAACAAATAAGAGAATTGACTAATTTAATATAAAATAAAAAAAAAATTTTCGGCATCCTTCTTGCAAAAGCTCTGGGAGTAACTGAGTGCCATGATTAAGCTTCTCAGGTCTGTAGGTTAGAGTTGACATTAAACTGTAGGTCCTGGTACTCATGGATAAAAATTAACACAATCAACATAAGTATTGGGAGAAGATAGGCTGTAACCATGAAAAGCAATGATGAGCAATTATGTATGTATGGACTTATATATTAAAATAATTTCTTTTAAATTCTGTATAAATATCATTACTTTCTAACATAAATAAGATGGTTATTTAACCAATTGCCAGTTCCGACACTTATACGTATATATCGTCTCAAGAATTAAAGAACGCTGTAACTGACAAAACATTTACAGTCAAATTCATAATAACTCCTTAATTTAGGTTTTATCCATACATTAGTTATGAGACGTTATCTGTCTTATAAGCTCAAAATAAAAAATCTTATTCATAAACCTTTCATATGAGCAAATTAACTAATTAACGATTTTAATGTCATGCTGGCAATACCATGATATTATTTCAGCATAGTGATGCACAATAAAAGCTATCGGTTACATCGGTAATTTTTTAATAGTCATAAAAATAATGTAATGGCAACACAATTATACATAAAATAGATGTGATTGAAGTAATATTTACTGCTGTTAAAAAAATAACTAAAACAAACTGAAAAATTAAAAAAAAAAACAAAATTCCTCTGAAGCACATTTTTTTAATTCATGTATAAAGTAATCGAATACTACCATTATCTTTTTGGTTTGTACATCACTATTCTGTTTACATTTTTTATATCAAAATTTGGTGAAATGGAATTGTAAACTGGAGAGAAAGAGAAAGGGGGATTAACATTCGTAATTTCTACAGGCACTGATGACAGAGCCTGAAAAGGAACGAGATGGGATATGTAATACAAAATAAAAACAATTTTTTGGCAATTTAGAAATTTAATTTTGTACAGAGACTGCAATCATTTGCTATTATACGAAAATTTTTAATTATATGAATTTAAATATGTACATATGTATCTATACTTGCAACTATATAAGTTTTATTCATTGTAATACTATATTATTCCACTTTTATTTATACAATATCCAATCTAACTCACAAATGTCGTGTTATTATACGGTTAAAGTACCTAGAAACCTACAATAAAAATTTATTATTTATAAATGGTTTATGAGAGCGTTATGACACTGTTTCTTGTTTCTGAATACAAAATTAAGAGATTTTGCTTATAAGGCTCTTATAAGCACGTTTTATCTCATTATGAATTGGACTGTTAATGTCCACCAGAGGCAAAAAAACCTGTATGAAAGTAGTAAGAAGATACTGGTATTTTTCAAAGCGCAGACGGTGTAAGTGAATTTGTTTTTACCAATGTGTGTATTGTGTTTTTATTTTCAGAAAAAAAATCATGCAAAAAGTGTATTTTCGCTTTTTTGTCTGTAACAGCGCTCTTTAATTCTTGCGACGATATGAGGATAGACAGATTCAAACAGACAAATAGTAATTTGTAGAAGAGTGAGACAAAATAAAATAGTTGTTCAAACTAAACAATTTAAACCGTCTTACTAAGAGAACGAAATGAGTGTCTACAAACGATTTTCATAAAATAATAATAATGATTTCTTGATAAAATTAAAAGATTCTGGCAACGTTTGAAAGAAAGCTAACATTGTGGTTCCCAAAATTTATTTAATTACCATATATCCCGCTTTAATACAGTGAAAAATAAATTGGTGTGGAGAATTGTTTTATACGTGTATGGCTAAGTGGTTAGAAGTTTAGAATACTAGTTTAGGTACGTGATAGCCTTCTGTCGACTGGGTCTCGCATCTGCTCAAAATAAATCACAAATGCATTCTTTTAAAACTTAGCGAACGCAATCTGGACGTGTTTTTAATTACTTATAGTTTCATAATTACAGACGAAATGTGAATCCACCATAATATACCGAGAACATAAGAAAAAAACCAACAATGGGTTTCTATGGTTAAATAAGTGTCTTTAAAAAAATAAAAGAATTGTAGAAAATAAATTTCAGTATCATTTTTTGATTGTTTTTTTTATCAAACTTTTGTTCTTCTATGGTCTCTGCACGAAGATGGCTGATGTGCCATTAATTTAAGGCGTTACCAACAACAACAACATAAACTCAATATTCTTCAATATTTGTTTATCATCCTTTTTCAAGTTTAATCTTGTCATTTTACCCAGAAGTGAAGGGTAAGAAGAGAAAATATTTTTATAAAACAATAAAGCATTGTACGAAATAAAAGGCTTATTTATTGCTTTCATTGTTAATGATATAAAATGAAGTGAAAAACTGTAAGACATTATCCGTCATAATCAACATCATCATCTTCATTATCAACTATATTTTATTTATGAATGTCTTTATACGAGAAAATTTGGTTGTCAAGTTGTTATTTAAAAAGAAATATGCGTTTCATTCTTTTTAAGTTTTATCTTAAAAAAAGTCTTTTAACTAAAATATACAAACGAAATTGAATAATAAATTAAAAAAAAAAAAAAACTAAAAAATGTCTTCAAACTAAACCTACATTGCTGGTATTTGAGTAAATTACCAACTTCGTATAGGTTCCTTATAGTCACCTTCGTATTATAAAATAATAATAAAATTTTTATAAAACTATTTTCAGAGAAAAGAAAATTCTCTTTTTTATTATTTTTCATCTTCATTAAACAAAAAAATATTTTACTTTCTAAGAGTTCCATAAAACAAAATTTTTAAAAGGCTGTTAAAGGTCGTATTTATAAAAAAAATTATTTTGATTTATACAATGCTTTTACAACGGAATTGTAATACAAATTTTGTTTCATAAAACTCGTATAAATTAAAATTATTTTTATGATTAAGAAAGAAGAATTTTTTTTTTGTATATCTTAACGATAAAGATTTAAAATATTTTCTAACAAAAGATTTTATATATAAGTAGTTTGCTTTTTTATTAATTACACAATACCGGCAAAAGCTTTTAATAATAATTTTTAATTTAACAGAGATTTTGTTTTTTGAACAATTTTGAATGGACGCAAGTATTTGATTTAATTTTGATTAGAAACAGCAAGTCAATTCCCAATTGTTTGTAAAAAAATATGGTAAAAAAATTAATAAAGTTTGAGAAAGGTTTGAGGTTAGAAAGTAAATTGGCTGTCAAATGATGAAATTTTAAGAATAGAGCGAGCTGTGATCCTTTGAAATTTATTTAGTAAACAATTTTAACAGCAAAACGCTACACTATCATTGTTTGTCCTGAACATTTGGCTGTTTGAAAAACTAAACGAATACAACGCATCTGCAGTAGTGACGTCATGATAACCAATTTTTTGTGGCTTCAAATGGCTGATGTTAATGTCGGTAACCTTGGGTTTCAGCAGAACAGTGCCACCAGCCACACAGCCGGCCAAACAGCTCAGTTATCGTTCTTGTTATTTTTAATAGTTGTATACTCTATAGTACGGAAAAGACTACTTCCTTTATATGTAGTACAAAATAGTAACTACCACTGAATAACATTTCAACTTTATTTAAGCAATTATGCACGATTAAACTTCATTACTAAGAGTCTTATTTTAATAATCTCAGATTTTTACTTTTACATATTAAAAATTAATCTCTTTTAAGCCCTTCAGAAACATTTCACAGAAGATTTAATGCAACCAGCATATAAAAATGGTTGCATTAAATCTTCTTAACTCATGCAATTAAGAAAATTATTATTTTTTCGTATTTTTCTCCATTTTTCATTGTTTTTTTTTTTCCTTTTTTTTTGCATAAATTTTATTAAAAATCTGTTGCAAAAAACTGTTTTAAACTGAAAAGCTCTTCTGAGTAATTAAAATGGCAACAAAAGAACGAAATGAACAAAACTTTACACCATTTATAAAACCATATGTGTCTGCACAGCTTTTATAAGAAAAAAAATTAAGGAACTGCATAAAAGCCTAGAAATTAATTTTTTTTTGCACCAGTACTTTCGTAGTTCAGATGTAAAAAAATTTGTATAAACAGGATTAACAATATGCAGAATTTAAGAAACTTATAATTTAAAAAAATATGTATATTTCTCATATAGATTTTTCTTAAAAAAAGTTAGAAAATTAAAATAGAAAAAAAAAACCGAACAACTTGTTTTATTTTTATTTCCCAAAAAGTAATTTATAAGTATTTATTCTTAATTCCAAAATATTTTTAAAGATTATATGGATTATTTATAAGCCTATAGCTATAACGTTGGTGCTTAGGCAACCCAACAAGAAACTTTTTTCCAAATAAGTTTATTCAAACTCTCAATATATATGATGAGGCGTTTAATTGCATAGATGGTAGCGAACAGTATCGGTTCTGAGCAAATAGTTGTCACTAAATAATTTTGCTATAACGTAGGTTTTAAGGATACAAGATGTACCGTCTTGGAAAAATTAATTAATGGAAATGGAAACAAAAATTCAGTCAGCATGGCCGACAGATAAAAATTTCTAACTCTTCTTAAAGACTTCTCGTTACAACAGCAATAATCTCTTCTGTAGGCATTTTTCTTTGTCTTATTAGGGATTTTCAATGGAAAAGAGTAAAAGCTTAGTGCGAAGACGAGCAGTAACTGCACGCATTACTTGCTACTTAAAGCATTTCTTCATGAGGTACTAAAAGTACGTCGACCTGAAGATTTATTGTACAGCCCTACAGTATACTAGGATTTCTACATATAGTGTCTTCTCCAGTTCCCTATTGGATATTAAATAATGACTTAGTTGACTCTTTCTACTTTTTATCAACACTGCTCAGATGGCCAGTATGTGACTTGAGACGATTTCTATTTTATTTAAATGGCAAGACTCAAATCTCTCTCGATCACAGTTACCAACTGGAAAATTGGAAAGTCTAAGACTTGTCTATCTCAAAAAGTGTATTCGCCTTTCCTTGTCGATTACGTTAACGCTAAAATGGAAAAGTGCGCTATGGATTTCGTAAACAGGTTTGTTTTTCAAAGAAAATTTATACCATTTGTGAGAATTGCTCTATTTTAAACAATTCAGGATAACTTGACAAATTTTTCATTTTCATCACCATCTAGAAAGTTCTCTTGCAGCTTCCAACTCAGTAAATATTTTTAAAATCACAAAAATCATTCTTATAAAAAAAATAAAATGGGGTATAGTGATTAGAGCGTTCGCTATAAAACTCAATCGGCCCAGGTTCAAATCACACCAAAGGTAAAAAATAAAATAGTTAGTTTGCGATTTTTTAAAAATAATAATTTAAAAATAAGAGGTTCGCCTCCTCCAAGAAGACAATGTACAAAGAAACCGCTCCCCGTCATTGCACTCTAGTCCATCTTAACCAATGTCAACACAAAAAAAAATTATCAGGAGAAAAGCGCTACCTATTGGGAAGTAGCAGATAACAGCTAAATCTACTAAACCTACTTAGCAAAGGCACTCACCACATAATCAACATGCAACGATGAGGCAATTGCTGTTGATCGTTCAAGGGTGAAGGTATAACACTGGCCTTTAAATGATCAATTCACAGCAATTTGTCTCATTCCTAAGGCGCTTAATAATAATATAAGAAAAAAATATATATGTACTGTTCCTTCCAACAAATTCCAATACAATGCACAGCATTTAGTAGGGGTTTACGCCTGAATATTGGTCTCAAATAAAAAAAAATTGTAAGAAAGCAATAAAATATTCATATGTGGCAACCTGTGAAAAACACTATAGTGGAACTTAAAAGTATAGCTGAATGTTTTGTTTCATTATAGGAGTATATCATATATAGTTTACAGGATTTTTTTTTAAATATTGTCTCCTTTGCTATTTAAATAATTTTTATGAAAACTTGCTTTGAGACATTAAATAAATCACTTTAAAGAGTATTCATTAAGAAATAAATACACACACTCACACATACTGTTACAATTGGTTGTTCACAAATCCGCAATTGTTTACAAATTTAAACACATACTAACCCAAACCCAAGAGAACTGTTTACATTTAAGCACTTATGAATGTAAATAAAATAATACACATACACATACATCCATATGTAGACTTTGTCTATCTGTCTGTCTGTGTTCATTTCATTTGAGTAGTTGTTGCCATTACTGTTATTGCCATTTCAAATGTATTTTATGCAGAGAATACAAGTCATTCATGCGATGATAAGTGCGTGTTTATTTACATGTTCTTTATTGTTGTTTCTGTTGTTATTATTTTTTTTTATATAAATAAACCATAAGTGTTTCACAAGTATGTGTGAGGGGATATTTATTTTATATCCTATTTGTTGTCAGTTGTACTACACAAATAGATGTCGTCAATGCAAAGTGAATGTGTATGGAAATAAAGTGTTATAATAGCATAGTTTTAATTTCGTTTTTGTCTCTTTGTGAAATGTGAAACTTTTTTAAATAAATTTTAACCCTATTGGTATGTTAAAAGCTCTCAACATTAATATGAAGTGCATTATGAATGGGTAATTTTAAAGGAAGAAAAAACAAAAATAATAAATAAACATAAATACTTATTGAATTGTAATGGTAAATTAATATTTGTTAAAGGAATTATTACTTATTTTAACTTTTCGTTGTGGTATTATATGGTTTATGTATTGTTTCATGCGGTGTTAAAACAAAACTATGAAAACTGTCAATCATTTACTCACAATTAAAATGCAGAATGTTTACAAAAGTTTTGTGTATTTGTGTAAAAAGCAACATATGCTAATTTCCACAAATTAATATATAACTTTTAGACTGGTATTATCAAACAAAGCAAAGGTTGGTTAATATGGTCGCTCTACACGATCCTCAATTAGCATCATATTATGCCGTTTTCAAAATACCATAGCACCTGTGACCACGGTCAGAATGTCTCTCATATCCAGTCCGTCAGATACTTTTACCCCACACCGACAACATCATGACGACGTCTTTAGAGGTTTGGGCAATTGCAAGGGAAGTGCTTAACCGTCTTCTCATCCTTCGCTTCAACGCAGTTATGCTTGGGATCTTTGTACCGAGTATCCATGGGACGAACATGGTTTCCAGTCGGCCAGTATTCAGTTAGTACAGCCATCAATCTGGACAAATTTTTCTTATAGTGTGTAATGTCAAAAGCAGGTCAACTTAGACTTGAGATCCTGGAGGAGTTAATAACCATCCATCTGGCACTTTATTTTATTTAAGGACCCAATTGGAGTTGCGATTGGAGCAAAGCATAGGTAGCTGAATTTTAAATAGTGGTTAGAGCGCTCGCACAAAAATTCAAACGGCCCAGGTTCAAATTCCAGCAAAGGTAAAAAATAAAAAAATTAGTTAGCGGGTGTTCCAAAATCATAATAAAATAAATAAGAGGTCCCCACCTCCAGGAAGGCCATCTTTAAAATAATCGCTCCCTGACATTTCAATCTATTCCACCTTAACCTTTGACAACGAAAAACGAATGATCAAGAGAAAAGCGCCATATATTGGGAAGTAGCAGATAATAGCTAAAACCTACTTAGCGAAGGCACTCACCGTAATCAACATGCAATGACAGGACAATTGCTGTTGATCATTCAAGGATGAAGGTATAACACTGGCATTTGAATGATCAATTCAAAGCAATTTGTTTCATTCCTAAGTTCCTAAAGCGCCTAATAATATAAGAAAACAAAATATATGTTCTGTTGTTATAATGTACTGTCCTTTCCACAAAAATTCCAATACAATGCACAGCATTTAGTAAGGGTTTACCCTTAAGTACAGGTCTCAATAATAAAAAAAAATGTAAAGTGGATATAGATTAAGAAATAAATGTAGTTGATGGTCACATACAGAATTTTCAAATATTATTGTTGAGAATGTTCACTACAAAAAGCATTTAAAATTTAATTCAAACAAAAACTTCATATTCCAATTTTTAATTATTATTGTAACGAATTTCCTGAAAACATAAAATATAGGAACATTTGAAGTGCTTTGACTGCATTCAACGTCAGTAGAAAACGTATTTGTAATGTTTTTTATTGTGCTGGAATTGTCTACAAATATCACATCTATTAATCCGTAATTTATTTATGATTATTGTCTATTGAGTTATTTAGCTTTAGTTTATTTGCCAATCCATTTTGCACCTGAGACGAAAACTACTTTTAAAATTTTAAATTTATTTTTCTGTTTTTGAAAAGTAAAAATATTTAACTCGAAAACAGAATTGTAAAACACATACGCAAGCGTGTAAAAAGGAGCATAACTTTAGTAAAATTTATATGTTTTTAGAAATTATAAGAGATTTATGGTTGTAATCTACATTTTCTTATCTTTAATTGCACCAAAACAAAAGAAATTTTTCGTACGCACTCTAGCCTCTAGTTTTTCTATTTTTTTTTTGAAACTTACAAAAGAAGTGGAATCCAACTAACAAAAATTAATTTTGTTTATAAATAAAACCTCTTGTGTATCTTCTTATAAATAACCAAAGAAAAGATTTATTTTCAAAAGAGTAATTTTCCTTTTTTTTCTTGTAAATTGATTTTTATTAAACATGATTTTACTGAAGAAAAAGTTTTCACTTCTCAATCTTAAAATAGATTAAAAAAAACTATTTGCAGAATTATAATTCTACAAAGAAACTAATAATGCTCTGAAATCTGCTTTAAATTGTTTGTTTGTTCTCCTTAATGGGCTTTAATTGTCTGATATTTTTCTGTATTACAAAACTATTTGGATAAAAACATCTAAAGAAAATCTCTTTAACATTTTAATACAAAAACCAAGAAAAGGGAATCAAAACCACTTCAAATAACCATCCTAATAAGCTTCACTATAATTCAAGAACTTTTTTTTTTAGCATAAAAATGAAAATTTGTATTCCCATTACCCATCTGCAGTCTTTAAGCCCAAAAAGGTAGTAGACAGTTGTGTTTGCCTGACTTTAATTTTGTTTTGCTCTTGATTGAATCTTTTGTTTTCATTACTAGAGAAAAAGCATGAAAGAAAGAAAATATTTTTTTGTTTTGAAAACTTGTTGATGAAGTACAGCAAATTGCTTGAAAATGATAAATATTTTGATTAAAGCAGAACAATAAGAGAAAAAAAATAATATAAATATTTATTTTTTATGATATAAAATGTATGCTTTTGGGGTGAAGCATGTCTCTATGGCCATTTCGTCTCTGGTTAAGGGACTCGTATTGTATTGCTTTGTAAATACTTTTGTTTGGTTTTTATTAGAGTTGTGTAGCTCATGAACGAACTAGTTGAACGGACCTATTCACTCAAGTGAGCTGAAAGAGCCGTTCATTACAATATGCTCTTTTAGCTCAGTAGTTCATGTTTCTTTCTTTCTTTCTTGTGAATCCACGTTTCTTTTCGCTCATCTTTCTTATTAGTTCGTTTTCTTTCTTTCTTGAATCTTTTTTATTCTTTGAAATTTCATGTTGAAGGTACATACTAATTGGTAATGCCAGCTGCAAATAATATACGTAGCTGCCAGAAACTTTATAGGACGTTACATTTTTGGAAATTTAACGATTCTTATGATAATTGTAGAAGCAATATAAAAGGGAATTATATTTATTTTTACTGTCGAATTTGAATAAAAATTAGCATTTTTAATAAAATATTTTAAATAATTAGATAATAACCAAACTTGCAATTAAAATAATAATATATTCGTGCATGTATGTACATAAATGAGTAATTTTTGAGATCGAAAATAAAATTGTATATTAATTACAAAATTCTTTAAATTTTTCTGTAAGGCTAAAATTAATTTGTATACCTGAATTTCACTAGAGTATGATAATTGATAACCGATTACTGTAAAACAAAATCGATTGAGTTTGAATTTAAAGCAAACTACGTATACAAAAGCTACGTATACAATTGATGCCCACAACATGAGCAGTACCAGTGAAAAAAAAGTTTAATATGATTCAAATGAAAATATTGAACTAAATGAGCTATTGAACTAAATGAGCGACCTAGTTCATTAAAGTGAGCTGAACTAAGAAGAGTGCTCACTCAAAAGAGCTAAAAAACCCAAGACTAGTTTTTATATACTAAATAAAATATGATTCGCATTTAGTCTATAACTATTTTAACATAAGTAAGTATTTATAGTTTTGAATACCACCTTTGGGAAAAAGTCTCCTGACGAGTCTCTTAAGCAGAGACGAAATGGCCATAAAGACATGCTTATCCCCAAAAGCATACATTTCATATCATATTAATTGTATTTGCCAATAAGGCGAAAACTATTGTTTGTTATTTATTTTATGTGTAGTTGCAAACTTTCGTATGCTGCGTTTAAGTTTTGGACGGATTTGTTTCAGGGGATAAAAAAAACTCATACATCGTTATACATATACAGTAGAAACTCACAAATTAGAACCACTTTGTGTACTGGGCAATTCAAATTTCTGAAAAGTTTGAATTTCCGGAAAATTTTTTAAAGAAAATGATAAAATTGTAACTTAACCAGTAATGTAAGCTTTTTTTATAACACAATACAATTTTTATTTATTAACATTTAATTAATTTAATATTTTAAATTAATAGAAAAACTTTCAAACTAAATTTAACTACCAAAAAATATTATTGATCTCATTAAAGCGTTTCTGACGAAACAAAAATTAAATTAAAAAATTGAACACACCTTTCCAGGGGCTCGAACTTCGGGCCTCCAGCACATTAAAATTTTAATTATTAGGTATTGAATTGGATTTTAACAAAAAATCAGTATGTATTAAGTATGAACACTTTACTTCGAACTTCAGTAATCAACAAACCCAAATTTGTACAAACATATCAAATTTTACACGCTTATGACCGATTTGTACACACCAAGAATAACTCGGTGATTCCCCGTTTTATTTTAATTTGTAGTAAAAATACTAAAAAAATACAAAACATCCAGAAATTAGAACCTGTAGATCTAATTTTAGAGAATAGAATACAATGAAATGGCAGTTTCTAATTTCTGTTCAGTTCGAATTTGTAAGATTCTGCTCTATTTGGTAACGGTTTAAAAAAATTTTGTTTCTTACACTGTATTTAGGATATGGCAAAGATACTTATGTTATGGCCTTCGGATATATATTTATATATATATTGTTTCATCTTCATCACATGAATTGGAAAAATGAAACGTTTCCTTTGAATATTCAAAATTATTTAAAAATTTTTAATTATTTAAGTATTTCAAAAATTTGTTTTTGTATGTTTTGGTTACTTTTAGAAATGCAACGACTATAAAAACGTCAAAGAAATCAAGAGAAGAATTAAAATTATAATGCCAACGGATGTAAAAACTCGGATACAACTTTTATAAATGAGCAATTATTGCCCTTTCTTATTTTCTAGTCTTCTGGCAAAAGCTCTGAGAGTAACTGATTGCCATGAACAATCCAGCAGAAAATTTTTTTTTACTACTAAATGCAGTGCATTGTGTTGGAAGTTTTGGAAAGGACAGTACATATATTAAATTATTGTTAAGCGCCTTAGGAATGAGACAAATTGTTGTGAATTGATCATTCAAAGGCCAGTGTTATACTATCACACTTGAATGATTAACAGTATTCCTTGTTGCATGCTGATTGTGAGGTGAGTGTCTTCGCTAAGTAGGTTTAGCTGTTATCTGTTACTTCTCAATAGGTGGCGCTCTTCTTCTGATAATTCGGTTATTGTTGTCATTGGTTAAGGTGGAATAGAGTGGAATGTCGTAGAGCGGTTTCTTTTTAGATGGTCTTCTTGAAGGAGTAGGGGGGGGGGAAGTGTAAGCCTCTTATTTTTTAATTATAGTTCTGAAAAAATCGCAAACTAACTTTTTCATAAGCAATAATAGAAGATGTAGATTGTTTTTCATACCTGAGAGCTTCCCAATATGCCGCAAGATAAGATATTAGTTTTGATTTTTTGTACTATTCGCTTACTGGTTGCAATAAATAATGAATTTCTATTGCATTTTAGCGGTTCATTTCATATTAAAATCATTTGTTATTTATTGTTTCAAAGCATTATAATCCATTTAATAAAAAAAACTATTTTCGAGTTAGACTCGATACTCATTTCTTCTTGTGATCGAAGATAAACATGCAAAAGGTATTGATTTGCGAAATATTTCGATTATTATGAAAGCTATTTATAAAATTTCCAAGTGCTAGACAAAAGATAAAAAAAATAATATTTTTTTTTGCATTATTAATTTGATTTATTGTTTGCCAAATACATACATCGATAGATGATTATTTTCTTTTCAATAATTTATTTTCATTTTTGTTTTTTTTTTGCATCGAATAATATATTTTAACGAAATAAATATGTAGTTTGCTTTTAAGAAATTCTTATATATTCAAAGAGTGAATTATTGGAAAAATTCCTATGTTTGAGACAAGTATACATTCCAATCGTCCATAAAATACTATTTAATTTGCTATTCATAATTTAAAAGTTGAAATAAACATTCTCGTTTTTATTTATTTTCAATATGTACTTCTCAAAACTAATGCTTTTATTGTCTGAAGACAGCCATAATAAAAGTTTTTTATTTCGTTCTATTTTTTGCCTTTTAAATTGCTTTTTTCATGTCAAACTGTCAACCGCCTGCTTAAGTTTGCAAAATACTTGTAACACAGTTACTGATACAAATTCCTAAATGTTTTCGTTTTACCATTTCCACAAAAACTAGACTACACGAGTACCAAAAAAAAAAAAAAGTGAATATGTAATTGGTTGTGTCTGACAGCATATTACACCCTACCAAATAATATAGGATTGGAAATTAATAATTTGTTTAAAAAATTAATTTTAACAATTAAAAAAATTCCATTAAATTTTATTCGAATATATATTTATAAACAAACGCTAGAATTATTTACAGCAGATTCTAGAAATTCTAGAAGTGAAATTTGTAAACTTGATAGCTTGATGTTAATGCACGAACTTTTCACGGACGCTTAACCACCCAACTCATCAGGATAATTTTTTCATACTCTTTAAATAAAGCTTAAGATTCTTTTGTTCTCAATTGTATCTAATAAATGCGAATCATGAGAAAGGAAAAAAAATATCAAAAGACATATCGTTGTGCGGGAGTTTATGTGCTCTATAGCCAGTTTTTAAATCTCGAGTTAGTGATGCTAATTTAGGTTTTTGACACCAAAATTTGTAAAATTTGCAATCCGTTTTCGGCTATTTATCTCCGAAACTTGACGAGATATCCTAAAACGGATTACGGATTTGAAAAATTTGGGATCGAAAACCTAAAGTGGCATCATTAACTCGAGGTATATAAAAATATGAAATGGCGTATAGAGCACTTAAACTCCCGCACGACGATATATCGAAGTCAATTGAACAACAAGACAAATTTTGTTCGTAAGACATTTATTTTCATTTATTTCTTCTTACCATCACTAATCGTTTAATGCCAATGCAATGTCTCCGAATTGTGGAAATTAATTTTAAGAAAAATAAATATGTTCACCAAGTTAATAGAGCACTTTTCCCATTTTGAGTTCAACATAATTGGACTACTGATCCAGCCATACATTTAGTTTCTAATTGCATTATGCATTAATTTTATGTTGCATCACTAGTAGCATTACAAATAAATGTATGTTTTGGAGTCTTCAATAAGACAATAAAATGTCGGTTCATCGTTGTTTTTAAGTTGTCAGCCTATTTCCTTGACTATGTAAGAGTTGAAGCCAAATCACTATTATTTGCAACGCATTTTAACTGATTAAATGAGATTGTTTATCGAAAAAAAAAAATTGATAAATATTTTAAAGTTTTCGTATTCTTTAAGCCTTAATAGCACAATGAAAGCGTTCTGTTAGGCAGACAAAAATTAAAGCCAAATTCAGTATAAATATTTGTAAAATTAGATTAATTGATTTCGGACAAATACTCCACTTTATTTATTTATTTATTTATCTATTTCTTAGCCAATGAATAATTTCTTACAGGCTATATTTACAATGCATCTAATATATAAAATTCTCATGTCGCGGTGTTTGTTGCCAAACTCCTCCGAAAAGGATCGACCAATTTTCATGAAATTTTGTGTGCATATCGGGTAGGTCTGAGGATCAGTCAACATCTATTTTTCATACACCTAAATGTTAAGGTGATCTGCCCCACCTAAATAACGTACCGACTTCGATGAAATTTTAAAGTAGATACGGTGAAACATATATTGCTTACGTTTTTTTTATGTACTCGAAGGGGACGGGTCAAGGGCTACTTCTCCCTATCCCCAACTAACAAACTGATTTTGATTATATTTTGTTGGTGTCTTAACACAACTTTAGATTAACAAATGTAAATTTTCACATCTATTTTTCATACCCCTAAATGTTGAGGTACCCGCTCCAAGGGGAAATTTATGCCTCACCTAAATAACGTACCGAAGTCGATGAATTTTTAAACTAGATATGTTGTATATCTGCGGAGCGTATAACACATATGGTTTACCTTTTTTCTAAGAAGTACTTAGAGGGGATAATAAAGGGGATATTTCTTACTATCCCCAACTGATAATCATTTATGCAATGTTGGCTTTTGCAGTTCGGTGTAGAGTTACAAATATATTTGAACCAAAAAAATGTTTCCTAGAGCAAATTTATATGGCAAAACGACGTTTGCCGGGTTAACTAGTATAAGTATAAAATAATGACATTAAATTACTTAAGCTACGGTCACATTAGGCAAATATTTGATGAAAAAAACGTAACCACTATTTTATGAAAGTATTTATTTTTTAATTTTTCATTTTTTAACGTTTAGTTAATTATATATAAAAATATTTCTTCTTTTTAATATCGTTTTTAAACAATTTTTGAAGAAATTTTTACATAAAAAGAAATATTTGCATAATATATTTCCAAAAAAAAGGTTGGTTACGTTTTTTTCATCAAATATTTGCCTAATGTAACCGTAGCTTTAGTTATTTAAAAAATCAATAATCCTTATTCTTAATGACCTATAGTCAGAAGAGTAATCAATAAGAGAAAAATGGTTGTTGAATTCTGAGCACATTCTTCGAAGTGGATCAAAGTTTGCATAATTTGAATGGAAATATTTTAGTTTAAGAGGAAGGTAAAATCTCGTCGGGCGGTTTGGTACTATGGATTCTAGTTTGCTAAGTAATAACTCGGAACTAAGTGTACCGCATATCAGATTATTTATAAATGAAATATTCAAAAAAATTTTTCTGCTCTTAAAAGTTGGAAGTTTAATAAGTGCAAGACGACGTTCATATGCAGGTAAAGCTAAATTCGGACTTTATCGAAGATTTCGAAGACAAAAAAGGCGAAACTGTTTCTGAACTTACTTACACCATTTTAGGTTAAGTTCCATTAAGTTAATACTGCACCATTGACAAAAATTATCCATGTCTTCTGGAAGTAAGTTGCATAATTCTAAATTGTTCAGATGGAGGAAAGGTTTACCATTGTCAGCGTACTTTAGGATATTTGAATATTTAATACAAGTCGGTAAGTCATTAATATATATTAGAAATAATAGAGGGCCTAAATGGCTACCCTATGGGACACCGGATGGAACAGAAATATTCTTTGATCATATTA
This sequence comes from Metopia argyrocephala, assembly GCA_963576795.1. Lineage (NCBI taxonomy): Eukaryota > Metazoa > Arthropoda > Insecta > Diptera > Sarcophagidae > Metopia > Metopia argyrocephala. The sequence continues at coordinate 4,351,184 of OY756208.1, forward strand.
ATTAAAAATTTAATTAAATGAATTTTTTCATAACTTTAATTTTCAATGAATTGATTACAAAAGTCAATTAACGTCAAAAGTTTAACATCATTTGTTTTGATACAATCACAGCCATCCACAAAAGGCTCATTCAGGCTCTATATAGTTTGGGCAATGGTTGTCGATATTTTAATAAAGAACTAAATAAGAAGGTTAGGTTAGGTTAGGGTAAAATTGGCAGCCGCCTCTAGGCAAAGCACACTTGGGTCCAATAAGGTCCCATTATATCCACTAAAACATGTCTATGACCGTTGGCCACTCTCCAGCCAACCCGATAATCTTACGAAGGTGTGAATTTTGTTCAAATCACCTCCACTTAAACAAGATCTGTCGATAAATTCAGGGCACCAAAAGATTTTCGTTCTCAGGTCCCCCAGTGCGGGACAGTGACAGAGAAAATGTTCCGTTGTTTCCTCTTCCTAATAAGAAAATATATAACAAAATAAATAAAAATTAAAAAAAGCATTGAGTAACTAATTTATCAAAAATCATTGACTTGCTAAAGGACTTTGTATGTATTTTAAAATATAAAATTTTATGTATTAAGTAGTAGCCAATTACCACAGTCTTTTCTACTGAACAGTTAATATTTTTCTTCTGTAGAAAAACTGTTTTTAAACTTCTGACCACGAACAATGCAAAAAGGTTTTAAGACAGTATTTACGACAAAAAGTCAAACTAAACTGTAGTGAGTATTTCATGTTCTCTACATTCAAAAGGATTAAATCCATAACACGTTTTTTGTTTCTGAGCTCTAAAAGTAGTAGTAGACAGGTGAAAAATTGTTCTTTAAAACACACATTCATGACAAAATATTTGAAAGTGTTTTTTCATGTTGAACAGTTCAGGTTTAACTTCGTTCAAATATAAGTGTTTATTGTTGGTGTTGTTGTTGTTGCTGTTGCTGTTGCTGCTGCCGCAAACCAGTAAAAACAAAATTTTGGTATTCAACTCGATTTCCCCCCCACTTTAACTTCATCAAACACAAATACCAGCGTTAACAAATAAAAGATTCAAACAAAATATCTGTCGTATAAATGAGAATATTTGGCTGAATGAATAGAATGAATTTTCTCAACAGAAGACTTTGATAAATCACTTTTAAAACGATGAGAAAGTTTTCGAAAGTGCATGCAAGTATGTGGTTTATCGTTTTGATTGGTAACAGTAAACGGATTCTCGTATTTTCGTGATACTCGAGCATCAACACCAACACAGGCAATGATTCTGTTGAAAGAAATTTTAGCATTTTTGCATGTTTGTCACTTAAAAGAAAAAAATTAAAAAAGGAAAACAAAACTGTACGTAAAACAAACTTCTTAAGTTGAGGTAATTGAGGGATAAAGTGATATGCTAAACATTTGAGTTAAAATTTTTTGTTTTTTAAATATTTAATTTCTTAAGCCTATAAATTAATTGTTTAAGATGCATAGGATACATAGGTTTAATATATCTTAAGTTATAATCAGGTTATACACTTTCTATAAAAATCAATTGAAACCGGGGTATATCCCATTTGTATTTGCCAGAATTTGTTTTGTTGTTATTGAAATTGCTTTTGACCGTAATAAACAGCGTTGTGCTGCTTAAACTGTTGTCTGACTTTAAATCTTACAAAGTGGTTTACAATTACATGGTCTTTTAAAACTTTTTTGTAAAAACAAAAAAAAACTTGCTACTGTAGGCGCTATTTTAAGAAACATTAACGTAATAGCTAAACCTTTTCTCACATAAAACTAAAACTTTTTTATACCCATAAAACCTCAAATTTTATTATAAAAAAATACAATATTTTCTTTCTAAAATAAAACATAAAAAATAAGAGCAAAAAGGAACAAAACAAAAGGATAAATTAAGATTTTACCAACTGTAAGTATAATAGAAAAAAATCACTTGAGCACTTAATTAGCAGCCAATTAGTTATTATATGCAGTTTGTTGTCCTTCTGGTGTAAAAAATGTAGAGATTTATTTTTCTACAAAATAATATACTTGAGAGTGTCATTAGTTTGCATTGTAACTTGTTCAACAACTGCTGGCAATTCTTATTGCATTCTTGGCGAAGGATACACTGGGTAATTTAAAACTCTCTATATCTGTGGCAATATGGAAGAGTAGCTTAAGTCGAAAATTGAAGTTTTGAGATATCATCAATTTTGTGTAATTTTTATTCTGTATGTTTTTTGCGAATAATTTATGAGCTAATATATTGGTACCATGTTCATTAGAGAAGAAGGATGAATATTTTAAAAAAATATGGTTTATTTTAGAAGATTTTACGCCTTTTCTACTTAAGCGCTTTTTCGAAACTGAAATCTGCGTTGGACAGGTCCTTAAGTAACTTAAGCGCTTCTGTTGAAATAAAAAGTACGTATTGTGTAGTTTTAAGTACACATAAGAGGATTTATTCAAGAACTTACATTCACTTAAGATAACTGTATACAAGAATCACATTTTATTAAAAAAAACTAATGTGAATATAAGTTATATGATAAATCGAAAATCTGAATATGTAAGCAAATCTATGTGTACATAAGTTGTTTTGTTAAATGCATTATTGATTCAAAAAACTTAGGCTAAAAAGTAAACGTACATAACATTGATAAAAAATAGAATTTATCAAAACGGACTAAGCAGATTTAAGCGCCTTTGCTTCTGTAATGCCCCAAACGCCTTAACTCAATTCTCTCTTATGTCGACTTAAGCTACTCTTCCAAATTGCCACAGATATATTTGTTGCAAATATAATGGCTTACGGTAACAAAAAAGCTTAGTAATAAATAACCCAGCAAGAAAAAAAAGAGGAAGAAGTTTTACTAATGTCAAAGCATTTTCATGGAACACCAAATATTTCCAAGGGGGGGGGGGGGGGGGTCGTGGCATACTGGTAGAGCGCTTGCACAGAAACTCACACGACCAAGGTTCAATCCCAGCAAAGGACAAAATTATAAAAATAAATATTTGCGGTTTTATAAAAATTACAATTTAAATTAAAAATTAAATTTAAATAAAATAAGAGGTTCCCCCCCCCCCCCCCCGCGCCAGCAAGACCATCTGCAAAAAACCGCCCCCTGAAATTTTTAATCTATTACACCAGAAACCAATGATCAGGAGTACAGCTCCACCTTCTGGGAAGATAATCTACTGAAGACGCTCACCATTCACATGTAAATATCCACCGACAGATGAGGCCATTGCTGTTTGATCATTCGAGGGTGAAGGTATAACACTGACTCTTGAGTGGACAAATTGACAACAACTTGTTTTATCAACAAATAAAGGCGCAAAATATATGGAAAAAAAAACTTCTATCAACCATCTTCACATTCCAATACAATGCACACTGCATGAGTAGGGGTTTACCCCTGAGTATTGGTCTTAAAAAAAAGAGTTGATTTTAATATTTTAAAACACCTCTTTCACAGTAAACAAAATACTATTCAGATTTGTAGATTACTTCCGTTTAATGCCAATTTAATGTTAAGGTCATTGGTGTTTCACAAAAAAAAGTATAACTACAGATCATTTCATCAATGATTTTGCTAATGATTAGTAAGCAAAAGTTTGCTAGTATTTTCTAAAAGTACACATAATTAGAGTGCTCTATACGCCATTTTTTAAATCTGGAGTTAATGATGCCACTTTAGGTTTTTTACACCAAAATTTTTAAAATCTGCAATCAGTTTTCAGCTATTTATCACCGAAACTTGACGAGATATCCTAAAACGGATTACAGATTCGAAAAATTTGGGGTAGAAAACCTAAAGTGGCATCATAAACTCGAGATATATAAAAAATATGAAATGGGTGATAGAGCACTTAAACTCCCGCACGACGGTATGCAATTCGTGTAGTTTTATGAAAAGAGCATTCAGCGGTTGTCTCGTCTTAAATGTACAGACAAATCATTTGAAACTATTTCTCCAATAAGGGTGGTACTGCTACACAAACAGTAGTGCAAACTGAAGTCTAAAAGTGATACAAAAATGTCAGATGTCACAGTGTGTAATAATAATAAAAAAATAACTTTTAATCATAAAGTTTAACTGATATAAACTGTATAGTAAAATGTTAGTTATATAAATATACGTTCAAACTTATATATTCAGAGCCATCGAAAACGAAGCTGCTCAATAGAACGATTGAGGCAAAACTACCCAATACTCATATACTAAATGTTACAGAACATTTATTATTCTGTTAATTTTATATTCCATACATCCTTTAAATGAAGCAATTGTGTTTGTGTTTTTAGTTTTTTGGCCATGAGATTTTTTAATTTCATTACGTGGAAACAATTATTGAAAAACAACTTCATTAACTGCATTTGCCATAACATTTTTGTTTTTTTTTGTTAATTCCCACCGTTGTTTCTCAACGTCTCTTGTGACCACACAAAATTTATTGGTTTTTGCTTAAAATATATTGTATTGTTTAACACTGTTTTCGTGTGTAGTTTTTATTTTTTTGTTAAACTTTATTTTTGTGATATTTCAAAAGATATTCATGAAAAAATATGTTTTTTTTTGAAATTCAATATTGACAGTAAGAAATAAATCCATATGGTTGTTTGCTGTTCTCTAGAAAGGGCATTGTAAATATCAAATAAATAAAAAAATTCAACTCTTAACAGCAAACGTCAAATTATTGGAACGTTATTACAGACCACCAGTAATTTTTACCAGTTGCACTAAATTTCTAGCATTTTTGTGTAGTCACTAATATATTTCATTGAAATATATATTTTATATTTGTTAATGATAATTAAATACGGAAAAAAACTGTTAAATCCTTGAGTGTAATAAAATTTTATAAATAAATTTCATTCAAGCGAGTTTTTCAATAAATTTTCTTTGATGTTGTATAACAACAAAATATATAACCCCTAAATAAAGTAAAATATTAATTATTTCATGCCTTAAAATAAAAATGGAATACTACGATATCGTTATACATTTAAAGCACTTAGAAACTAAAGCAGCCTGATCATTCAAAACGCCGTAAGTATGCTGATTGGGTTCTAGGATAACAGGCCTTAAAATCCGATTTTTTGCAAAATTTTCTTTAACAATTTTTAAGTTTATTTGTTGTGAAGTTTTCTGATTGTTTTATTTATTGCTTATTATAAAAGAGTTGTTTCGGATTATAAAAAAGTCATAAATTTTCACATCATAAACAAAAAAACAATTAAAAAAAATTTGATATTATTTGTATAATACTGTTTTTCACATTCTTTGCCTTTTGTTTTTTTTTTTATTTGTCTTTATTATTCAATTCGTTTTTATATGTATATTTTAAATTTGTATTCATATTATTTATAAGTATGTACTACATTAGCTGTTTTTTTTAATCCTAAAAGCATGCTACATTCAATGGAGAGGTTATACGTATGGAATCAAATTAAATATTGCTCATACGTCCAGTTCTATAAAGACTAATAAGTGCCTCTTAATTTTTATAACCAGTGCGTATAAGTGATGTTTGATGCATTCGAAATTATATACTTACATAACTTATACGCCCTGGTGGTCGATTCTTTTTATGTGAAAAAGCAAAATGAAAACATTTTTTACTTTTTCATAAAAAAGCGATACTAATTTAAAATTTTTTGAAACCTATCTGTCAAATTTTGTTCTTACTATAATTTTTTTTCATAAACAAATAGTCAATGACCAGTGTCATACACTTTAAGCAATATTGCATTGCTTATAAATACATAAATTTTATATTTAAACTTTATTTTAAACAACTTCACATATTTAACTAAATTTTTTTCAAATTAATTAATTCCAAGTAAAAGAATTAATTTTAACAAAAGCTTTGAAACATTTATTGATTTACAAGAAGAAAGCGTTTAGTCGTTTTTATAAGATGGTATAATTTGCAGCACTGAAAAACACAAACACAAACAAAGAGAATAAAAATGAAATTATTTTTGTAATTTTGTTTTTTTTTCATGTCTAATAAAGTACATAGAGATATATTTTTTTAATATAATACTTTCAAAGTTATATAAAATAAATACAAAATTTTAAACAGCGGTAAACATTTTTTCATTTTACTGTAAATGGAATGGAATGCAACAAAAGTGATAGATAGTTTTCATAATTAATTTATTTTTCACAACTTGAATAAGAATTCTATTGGTCTGTACCTATTTTTCTATTTTTTATTTTTTCTACAATAGTTCACTTTTCAAAATTCAGTTTTAATTTAAAGAAGTCTATGCAGAAATTAGTATCAAGAAAATAAATATTTAAAAGCTTGGGATATATACGAGTATAAGGCATGTGCTTTAAAGTGAACAATTCGGGGTGAAATAAGAATATCTGCATTTGTTTCGAATTCATTCACACTTTATTTTTTTATTTTTTATTATTAAGATATTTATTTAATAAAAATTTTATTTCCCTATAACAAAAAAAAAATTATTTAATTGTAAAAATAAAATTAAAAGTTATATTCAATATCACATTTCATCATACATATTCATCATATATTATTATTTTGTGTCAAAACCAACCCCAACAAAAACCTGGATTTTGATTTCAATATTCACAATATTTTTCCAATTTACCTTGACTTACTTTTACCCTTTGTTTTTATTTTTTTTTTTGTAATTTTAAAATTAAACATTTTTTTGATTGCCATCAAATCAACAGCATGGAACAGTAAATTTATGGGTAAATCTTGAGCATATATTTGAATTTAAACATTAATTTGATGAAAAACAGAAGCTGCCTTCGTAGTGCAAACAGTAGCATTAATGGCAACAAGCAAACAGTTTTAATTATGCAAATGACTACGCAACTTTAATAAGCAAATATTGTAATAAAAAGTTTAATTAAAAAAGAAACTTTTAATTTGTTACGCAAAAGTCAGCAATAACTTTATAAATTTTAATTTAAATACAAACGACAAACTAGTCAGTATATGTATTCTTTCTGAAAGTAGTTTTTTATAATAAAAATATTAAATTTTTTTTTATTTTTTCTATATTAAAAAAATTTATTGTCGCCGTGGTCTAGTGGTTATTGTGTTGGCTTACTGAGACAATAGCTAAGGGTTCAAACCTCAGCTCTGACATCATGAAACAAAGAAGTATAGAAAAAATATTTCTTTCGGCGAGTACCTCTTAGCAGTCTTCTGGTAAATGCTCTGAGAGTAACTGATTGCCATGAAAAAGCTTCTCAAGTCTGTGGTTCGAAATCGACTTTAAACTGTAAGTCCCAGAACTCATGGATAAAAATTGACACACACAACACTCGAGCTACGAGATGCTAGGCCGTAACTCTGACACAGGGTTGTAATGGCCAATTATGTATGCATGTAGAAATTATATATGCATGTAGAAATTATATAATAAAGATTGTTTTTTAGTCAATTCTTATTTAGGACAGCAATAAAAAATTTAAATATATTGTAATCATTTGACACAATTAATGTTGTTTTTACATGCTAATATTTTGTAGGGTTTTGAATTGACAAATTTGGCAAACATGACGTTGTCTTTCAAGTTAATTTTCTTTCGTCTTAAAATGCCTTAATTAGATCAGAAACTAAATTCCATTAAGAATTTAGATTGTCTTTGTTTTGCAATGATTTCTCAATCAAGCGCGAAAATGACATCCGTAAAAGAATTATACACTAGCCGAGCTGAATATTTTTTCTACTTTAGCTACGAAAGAGTCTTCAGAGTTCACTCTTTTTATAGAAATCATACATGGTAATTATATTTTTTCTACACACCCTGTAATGAGCTAGTCGAAGGCTTTGTAAAAATATCACATTGCATTTCCTTTTTCTGTAATATCGAGAATATTACAAAATTTCATTTATTGGCTCAAGCTACTCTTCCATACCGACACAGCCTCATACAAGATGTGATTATTCACTTGGTTTAGATGCCTATAGACTTGAAAGGCAAATACACTTTCACTTCCTGATCTTTTCATGTCATGGCATGTATTCTTTGTGCTACCACAACGTAGAATATTATGTGTTTTACAGTGAGTATGATAGAACTTATGATGTAGATTTCTTATGGTAGTTACAAAGACCTGTGTTTTTAAGTCATCAAACGAGCTGGGGGGGCTTTTTTTCATTTTCATTAAAACTAAATGAAAATGTATTAAAAGTATGGGAATTAATCACTTATATACTCAGTTTTAAGTTCAGATGTTCAATTTCGTCTTTCTTTAAAGACTGTTAAAATAATTAAACAGAAGATTCTTATTTTTAATTGCCAACTGTGTAAACCTACTTTTATGCATCTTCAGGGAAACAAACAGGCATATTTTTTTCAAGCTGAGCCATAATTTATTGTACAAAAGACAACCTTGAACTGGCAACTTGACATTTAAACCGGAAAAAACTCTTAAGCAGTTTCTTTTACCTACTGCCACCACATCTTTTGTTTCCTCTCGTTTTATTGCCACAATCTTTTAAAATAAGTGTTCGTTTATTTTTGTTGAAATAGCATTTGTTGTTTAATTAAAAAAAGGCGAGAGAGAAAAAGAAAAAAAACTTGATTTAATTAAATTACAAAAAAGAAACAGAAACTGGAAACAGAAATTAAAATTAATGTGTCTAATATGGTAGCTGTAGACAGACGTAACAACTTGACATTTAGTGTGAAATACATATTTATTTAAATTAAATGGGGTAAATAAGAATTTCAATAAATTTTTCTGTTTGTTTGTTTGTTTTGATGCAAACGAGTTAAATGTTTAACTTGTAAATCCAGGTACATGAAGGAAACGTGGAAATAATTTTTGAATTGAATGAAATGTAACAAAAGGGAAACTAAGCTTTAAGAATTAAAATTTAAATTTATTTTAAATTTAAATTTAAATTTATTTTTAAAAAATAAAACCTTTTAAATAAATGAAAATGAAACAGTCGGTTAAAGGCAGATTAACTTAAATATTTAATTAATTTTTATGTACTTTCGACAATTAGTCATTTTAGGTTTTTAAAATTAATCACAAGTTTTGTGAATCTAAAACCTTATAATTAATGAATTTATTTAGCAAGGGCATGGTCAGAATATAATTATGGGAAGAAATTTATTTGTTTTTTTTTAAACATTTCTTTGGGTATTTTGTTATTTTTTTTCTTCTCCACCTCAATTAAAAAATTTTATGTGAAAATTTATAAAAAGAATTTAAAACTCTGTTAAGATTTCTGTACCTCGAGTCGAAAATATGTTCAGTTCGGCTGGTGTACAATTCTCTCACGGATGTCATTTTCTTCTTTAATTCAGAAATCATTACAAAAAAAAAAAAAAAAAAAAAAAATCAATCTAAATTCTTAATAGAATTTAGTTTCTGATTTAAGTAAGGAGTTTTTAAACGAAACCAAACTAATAAAAAGTGGATCACCACAACTTGTGTAGGTTTCGATTACCGGTCTGTAGATCATGTAATTATTATTTCTATAAAACTTACAAGAATTAATTTTTATTCAAATAATATTATTTCAAGAGTTTTGTTGTTTCTTGTCTTGCGCTGCCAACGAGACGGAGAGCGTTTATCAGACATTTTCTATTCTATGCAACCACATATCCCATGCGGTTTCTATTTAAATACCAGTTACTTCCTGCAGTCGGGAATTGGTATACGAAAGTAACAGGTCGCCAAATTTATATAAATTTAGAATCATTATTATTAAAATTTTTATCCTATCGTTTCCAGGCTATTACTTTCTGCTCTTATTCTGCGTTCGCAATTGGCAGTGCTGTCATAACAGTTAAGACTTATATAAAGCAAGCAAACAGAAAAAAACAAAAGCTATGGCATTTCATGTTACATGAAATTGTAGAACAGTAAGAGAGGTAATACTTAATTTGGGACAATAAGAATATTATAAAAATTTTCTCCCAAATAATGGTTTCCAAATGTTTTTACTTTTAAATTAATAGTTACTTAGACATTCTTTATTTAATACAAGAAAATGTTAAAAATAATACCACAGTCAGCATTTTTGGTCAATTATGAGACTTTTTTGACTCCTCTGGGCGATTAAAATAGTCACTTATGAGCTCATTTATGAGTCGAAAATGAATGTTTTGTCGGGAGAAAAATGTACCCTTGCCGCGACTCCCCTGAACGAGTCATTTGCGAATCCGCACACTAAACGAGTTTTATTTATCTTTTTATTATCTTTACAATAATCAAAATATTGTATTTTGTTTAAAAATGTATAAAACAAGAAAAATAAATTCATCAAGCTCAACTGAAGGAACTCTTCTTTTTTATATGTATATTATGCGCCTTTTATTGATGAGACAAGTTTCTGGTGGAATAGACTGGAATCTAAGGAGCGGTTTCTTGAAGATAGACTTCTTTTTATTTTTTTAAATTATAATTTAGAAATACCTTAAATTTTATTTTATAATTTTTGCCCTTTGCTGGAATTGAACCTCGGTCCTTTGAATTTCTGTGCGAGCGTCTTACCACTATACCACGACATCACAATAATTGCATAACTCTTATTCTTTCAAATAAAATAAATCCCATTGTAACGAAATGCAGAAGAAAACAATAAAATACGACGCAAGATAATTATAAAAGCAGTCGTATTTCGAACGTCTGCACGATTATTTTATGATTCCGCACATTTAATCAGTTTTTGATCACTTAAGGGAGTCTTAAAAGACTCATTTTGGTGATTTATGAGCATGCAATCTTCCAATTGCTGGCAGGGACAGCTCTTATGGTCTGTTTTTCATAAACAAATTTAATTTTAATATTCTGAAGACCCGAGTTCGAGCCCCAGAAAGAATGATCATTTTTAAATTAATTTTGTTTCGTCTGAAACGCTTTAATAAATAAAAAAGTGCCCAAAATTTTCGAAGTTTTGTACTCAATTTTGTTTAATTTTTCCGTTCGGCCTTTATTAAAGAAGCCATTGTTTTATGTCAGTGTATTTTTGATAGCTGGGAATAGTTGTTATTTTTTTTTTTTTTTTGAGAAACAACACAAAGAAAACTTAAGCTTTAAAATATTTTAACACAAAAAGACAGCAGGTCAGTTTTTCTTCTGTTATTATTATAGAACATTAATCGTTCTCTTACTATATCAGCCATATATATAGGTATATACTTACATATCGTCTATGGAATTAAAGAACGCTGTAACTGACAAAACCTTAAATGTTCACCAGAGCCAAAAAACCTGTATGAAAGTAGAACAAAGGCACTGATATTTTTCAAAACTAGTAATATAAATCCTTCTCATCGCCGATTTGGGTTACTTCTTAAGATAGAATAACGCTAGAAAATTAAATAAGTATTGACTTAAAATGACTTCTTTAAAATGTATGTTTTAGTGTCATGCTTTATACAATATATGCTTTTAATAAGTAATCATGCCATTTTTATTTGCATTCAAAGCAAATACCAATAAATCTTGAAAAAAATTACATATTTTTTCTGTTTCGCTATATTATGACTGAACACAAAAGACACAAAATATGTTATAAAATTTGCATATGAATCGCTGTAGTACTTCAAGCTTCCTTAAGCCTATTTAAAATATATTTCTCCTCCTTTTCAATGATATCGTTGTTATATTAAATAAATATTTTCCAGTACATACAAACATATATTAAAATATTTACTTAAGTAGGAGTGTTGCTGTCTTATGGAAATGCTTGAGTGAATTTATTTATATGAATAATATATTCATTATGAGTGTAACAAGTGTATTAGAAAACTAAGAGCAACTTTTATAACACTATATACTCCTCCTATATACTTAGTTGTAATTTATATATAAATTTCATATATTTCTTTTCATATTCAAATGTTTAAAATCATTCTTATATTAAAAAATAAATATATTTATATATAGAGCTAGTCTAGGTAGATATGTTAAAAGGATCATCCCTTAAAGATATAGAAAAAAAACTGGAAACAGACACCGCAACAATAATAGAATTGCCACTAGTGACTTCATTTTTCAGTCAACTAAAGCTCAACTCACTAAAAATATTTGTCTATATCAAGCAATTTTTTCAACCAAACTATTAATTTTTTATAGCTTTTATATATCTTAAGAACGGTTAAAAGTAAAATTACTGATTTTAGTTTGAAATACTCCATGACTACTGCAAAGCATTACTTAAAAAATGGGCGTGGTATATTTCATACAAATTATATATCAATTTTTGTATATCTTGCAAACGGTTAAGGTCCAATTTTTATATAGATAATTTTTATTATTTAATTGTGCCTGGCAAAGAAGGCACAGGGTCTGCTATTTTTTTATATACATTTAATTTGTAATCGATTTTGAACTTAAACGAATAGTGGTGGCAGACCTAGTAAATCTCGTTCATCATTACATACATAATTAGCCATTACAACCCTGTGCCAGGGTTACGGCCTAGCTTCTCATAGCACCCATGTTGTGTGCGTTAATTTTTATCCATGAGCAGCAGGACCTACAGTTTAAAGTCGAAACCGAACGACATACTTGAGAAGCTTTTTAATGGCAATCAATTACTCCCAGAGATTTTGCCAGAAGACTGCTGAGATGTAGTCGCCGAAAGAAATAATTGTTTCATAACACACTAACCACTAGACCACGTCGACTACTAAGTTAATTAACTTTTTTTTTTCATTGAGGCCAGCCAGTACTCAGGTGATGACCCTTATTTATGCAGTACATTGTGCTGGTCTAGAAAAATATGCTATGGGAAGGAGGAAAGAGGGACTAGTGCTTGTGGACATTTGACTTAAATTTGCAAACATCGTAATTGATAGAAAAAACGCTCACGTGAAGATTGTTCCATAAACGAACGGTGTGACGAGACGTCACATAACATGCCTATCTTTATTTACCTATTAACAATATGCCAGAATATTTACATATATTAACCTATTAACAACAACGTAGTGTAGTATAATTCTCATCGAGTTGATGAAAATAAATACATAAGAGGTTGAGTTTTACCCAACAAAAAGGCAGTCGGTTGACGGTCAATAACGCGATAGAGATTCCTTAGGGAATCAACACGTGTCGAAAATTATTTGATTACCGTAGATTTGCCGAGTGTAAGAGCTCCCGAATTCTTTTTGTCGTCATTATTATTTTTACTGTAGAGTTGCCAAATATTAACCCGCTTTAACGAGAAACCCAATATCTTGTGTTTTATTCAGTGTTGTCAGATTAGGTGATTTATCCCCAAAATGGGGATTTTTTTTTCTGAAAAGGGGATAAAAAAACTCATTTGGGGATGGGGATGATCGACAAGGTTTCGGCAATTTTTCAAATTTCCAGATTTTTAATCCTCTTGAAAATTTATGACAAATTGTCAAAGCGTCTTTTAGAGGAAAAACCCTTCTATTAAGGAACAGTTGTGGGAATTTTTTAAAGATGTGTGGAAGAATATTTCAGTCGATAGTCCTTATTAAAAATCAGGGTAATTTCACTAAGTACAATAGTAAATAATAAAGCAAATGTACATACATGCAATATTAGTGATGTAGTTCTGTTGGGATTTTTGGGGATAAACTCATCAGCGTTTTGGGGATTTTTGGGGATATGAATTTCGAAATCGGGGATAAAAATTGAAAACTATCTGACAACCCTGGTTTTATTTAGAAGTACCAGAGGCCCACCGATTTCTGAAGGCAACCACCGTAATTCGACTTCGAACCGAACAATCACCCGAAGCCTGAACGCAAATCCGAATCCAGAGAACGTCAGTTATTGGTGTTAAGTAGATTTTAAGTATAAGGTTTTAGTATAAGGTTTCGTAAATAAAGTTTTGTTCATTTAATTAACACAAAGTATCCGATAATGTTTCATTTCGAAGGAAGCAGACCTTTGACTCTGAACCTGGGCAACCGGAGTTATACCTCCGCTGGAAACATAAGCTGTATTACAACGGTGAAGCCAAAGAACGTATTCTCTCTATATAAAATTGAATGTGTGTTTGTTTATTTGTTTGTTTGTTTGTTTGTTTGTACCTTATAGGAGACCAAACCTCTAGACCGATCTTCCTGAAATTTTCACAGCATTTAACTGGGGCTCAGACATGATTAATAGGGTACTTTTTTCGACCACGCCCGCTTTTACGACCACTTTTTTAAAATTATGTAATTGCTCCTATATATTTTTTAACAGATTTACTTCAAATTGTATACACATTATACTCCAGGCGAGGTATAAATAAACATTTCTTACGCCACGCCCCCTTTCACGGAAAATTTTATTTGAAAGTTTTAAACTTTTTGTTCTTTGTATAAATTTGTTCCTTCCGACGGATTTTTTTTATTTAGTAGTAAATTGTTCTTAATACTGTTAACGTCACCATATAACTATGAACCATGTCACCGCCGTTAATTTTATTATATAACGAGGGGGTAGCGAAGCACACAGGGTTCAGCTGGTAATTTATATAATTTATAATAAAATAAAAATAAATAAAAGACAAATTTTTTTCTCGTTTTATCTTTCTTAAAAAGATTATCAGCTTCTTTTATTAGTTGCATAAATATTTGTCATGATCTGATATTTTTTATTATCGTCGTTAAGAATCTTTATATGCACTTTTATAGATGTTGTTTTTGTACTTCCTGGGATAAAATATTGTGGTCTCACAGTAAAAAATAAGCAAAAGAATAAAAAAAGATGTCCTCTGTTCTACAATTTTAAACTAAACTTGAAAGTTTAAGCAAAAGAAACAGAATTAAAGAAATAAGTTTTAAAAAACTTGGCCAGAAGACCAATAAACTTTCAAAATTTTATGAAGCTAAAGTTTATTTAAAGGAAAATTAAACCACGAAAAAAAAAAAACACATAATAAAGGGAATTATTAAAAGTTCATAAAGTAAAAAAAAATTATATTTAAGTACAGCCACGTTTATTTTGTAAAAAGAAATATCATTTTCCATAAAATAACCACAAGACATTTAAACAATAACATCTTAGGAGTAACAATTTGTCATGGTTAAATAACTGTATTGTAGAAATTTTTTTAAACAAGTATTTAAATTTATATATATTTTTTAATTATTATTGGTAATATGCCCCTAACGAAATGGAAAAATATCTTAAAATTCACAAGAATATTTTATCACATTGAAAATTGAATGTGTTTGACGGTTCAATTTGATTTTAGTTTTCCATTTACTTTTGCATTTCCATTAATTCTGTTCTCATTTTCACATTTCCACATATTTCGTTTCAAAAATATGTTTCATATGATTTTTTCTTGTTAGTTTTTTTTTTCTACTTTCTTTTAATCTTGACCTTAGCAATTTATCCGGAGAAAATGTACATCACTCGCCTACAAGGTCAGTAAAAATACTTGTACAGCAGAGTAACTGCAGCACAACACAACACCAATGCCTATAGAAAACCTTTTCTGTAGAATTTTACGAATGTGACATATGAACATGAGGACGTATTAAAACCAATTAAAATAAATAAAACAGAGATTCATATGAAAGCAAAGAAGCAATTAATTGCTTCAAATTAATAAAATAAAAACATCAATGCTTGAAAAATAATGTAGAAGAAAGTGTTTATTATGAATATTATTGCAATACAATATTAAATTATACAAAACATACATAATGGGCCATTAAAACTCTGTTTCAGGGTTACACCACTCATGTTGTGTGTGTAAATTTTTATCCATGACTACCGGGACCTACAGTTTAAAGTCATCTTTGAACGGAAGTCTTCAGAAGCTTGTTCATGAAAATCAGTTATTCTTAGAGCTTGTGAAAGAAAACTGCCAAGAGGTAGTCGCCGGAAAAAATTTTTTTGTTTTTTCATAGTCTTTCTTTGAAGATTTCAGAGCTGGAGTTTGAACCCGGAACTCTTCTCCTAGTAAGCCAACACACTAATCACATAAAAATTTCAAGTACATATTAAATTATACTCTAACTAATTATTACGAGTGTAGTGAAATAGACCATAAACTTGGCGTCGAATTACGAGTACAAAGGTACCGCAGAACATGATCTCTGGTGGGAATCAAACCTACAACACTCGCACTAGAAGTCTAGCACACTATTCTCTAGACCATTGCAGCATCCATAAAATTGTAATAATTTTAGTGGCTTTAATGACAAATTATAATTTTGTTATTAAATTGTATCAGTTAATATAAAAAAAATTTAAAACATATTTGATTTTTTCCCCAGATGCTGCTCACAAGTACAGGGTTTTGATACTTTTTTATTCCCTCGCCTAATAACCATTAAAGCAGTTTCTTTAAATATCAAATTCATGAAGTAATTTACGCCATTAAATGTTACTTGTCTTTTAAAAAGCATACATACATAATTGACCGTTACAACCTTGTGTCAGGGTTACGGGCTAGCTCCTCGCCGCACCTCTGTTGTGTGTTAATTTTTATTAAAAAATACAGGGACCTACAGTTTAAAGTCGACTCCAAATGACTTGAGAAGTTTTTTCATGGCAATCAGTTACTCTTAGAGCTTTTGCCAGAAGGTAGTCGCTGAGTTTGCTGAGAGGTAGTCGCTGAAAGAAATAATTTTTTCATAATTCTTATGATCGCTTTGCACCCACTCCCGTTATAATATAACTCCCTTTTCCAAATAAAAATTATTTATAACGTAAAACTTCTATGAAAATTTGTCACAAAAGCCTGTTTTTTTGAGGAATACGGCCTTTAGATTATAAAGTTTTCCTTCTAAAAAATTAATTCAAATTCTATTTATTATACCATTAAAGTAATACTGGTATAATGCAATAAAATTAATTATTATTTAAATAAATATTTACATTTAATTGAATAATTTTTTTTTCTATTTTGTAGTATAAATAATAGATAATATTTTATTATTTAGTTGTTTCTGTTTATAAATATAAATCGATTGTTTATTTAGAAAAAAATTTATGGCATTTATTTTACAACCGATATATATTAATTAACCACCCACCAGGCAATTGATTTGAGTTGTTGTTGAACAGCATCTCATAAATATTTCAAGCGCCATGAAATTTATATAAAAAAATAATATTTTTATATGATTTTAAATAACAGAAAATAGATTATTGCTGTGATTATAATTAAATATTCTGTTAATAATTTAAATTGATTCCATGGTCAACAGAGTTTATAAAATTATTGGTTTTCTAAAATTTTTTGTTTTTTTCTGTCTCACGTTGATACATAAAAATTACGTTTATTTACTATTTTTAATCAAATTTTTATTTTACAGGATATTCAAATATATTTTGTTTGCCGTAATTAAGTAGATGTTGTCTGTTTCATCTCGAGCACTTTTGTTAATCCCATTTTGGACAATCTATATTGGATTTTGAGAAAATTGCGCCTCGTCAATATTTTAAAATGTGTGATCAAGATAAGTTAGTCGTGGTTATGGTTCAGTGGAGAAAGAGATGCTGCAATATTGTGTTCATTACATTTACAAAAACATTGAAACCATCATGACGAATACTACTTCAGCATTTTAAAATATATGGATTTTACACTCGACGACGAAATATGTAGTCGTATTCTAACTTATAGTCTGTTTAACGTCTTCAGGAGAATTACGATAGCTATAATCCAGAAGATCAAAATTTTTTGTTATACAAATCTGTATTAACCCAATCGAAATATGTATATCAGTGAATAGGACTCTGACTGAGAATACAAATTTTGTCGTTCAGAACTTCCACCATTTAAATCAGAACTATGCATTGTTATGAAAAATTAATTCTTTAAACCAGAAGCATCATTAGATTCCTTTAAATTAGTTTTTATTACTATTTCTAGAATTTAAATTATATACATAAATTGTTACAATAACAAATTACACATAGAAGAATCGAGTATATTTCAAACTGTCTGGTGAAACTGAACCGACTGGGCAGATACAATAAGGCCAGCCTATGCTGGTTCCCTGGCTATGCAGGCATTCAGGTTAATGAAATGGCAAAAGAATTTGAAAGGAAGAGAGTAGGTATGCTAATGATGAGGCCAGAACTCTTTTGTAGAATATTAAAGGGAGTTTGGAAAAGCATACTAAGGGAAAAAGAAAACAGACAGAGATACTTATTCCTCTTGGGTCAGCATGGCCTTAGACTTTTAAAAGTTTTTCTTGGTAACTGTAATAGGAGAAGATTTGAGTCGTGCATTAAATTCTCTAGAAATAATCTGAGAATACTTAGGGGACTTCTTACCGGGTACTGCAGACTCAATAGACTCTTAAATAAGACAGGAATCGCTTCGCAGCATTAATGTACAGTAGAAAGGGATACCTCAGTGATTATCGAATATTAGATGGGGGTTTATCAGACTTGGCACCGCCGATACTTTGAAGTACGTCAAGGCGACGAAACTGAGGAAATACTACATAACCCTGGTTAAGTTGAGGGCTGTACCATAGATCTACAAGCCGAAATACTTTAGTCCTTTTTTATGAATGAATGCATGAATGTTTCAAAATATATAAAAATTACAAAAACAAAATGCATATATGACAATGAACTATGTTTAAAATTGTATTAAAGTAGAAATTGTAAATCAAATTGATGTTGTAGAATTAGGTAAAATATAGCACATAGAAATTAGATACACTTTAGGGACCATACATAGAGCTTCACATTATTGATATGACTTTTTTTAAAACCAAATCCAACTCTATCGATTCGTTGGAACATCGGCGCAATGTGGCAAGCGTTTCATGTACTCCATCGATACTACCATGGGAGGTGCTGAGATAGGGGATTTGATTCCGGGTGGTCGTATATTCTTGCGGACTACACGCATCTCTCTCAGAGCGCACCCATTTGTGGTTGATTGTTCAGCGAATCGCACAATGCATTATAGAGAGAATTTGTTCTTTGGCCGCACCGCTCGTTTGTGGAACAATCTTCAGGCGAAAGTTTTTCCTGCCAATTACGATATCTATAGATTTAAATCAAATAATCACAAACACTACTCCCTCTTTCCCCCTTCCCATAACATATTTTCCTAGACCAGCACAATGCACTGCATGAGTAGGAGCCGTCCCCTGAGTGCTGGCCTTAAAAATAAAAAAAAAAATCTCATGCTGTGTATTCATTGTATTGGAATGAATAGATAGATAGATTTTTTTCATTTTTTAAGCGTCTTATGCCAATTAGACAAGTTATTGCCAGTTGAGCACCCAAAGACCTGTGTTATGTCTTCACCTTTGAAATGATCAACTACAATTGCACATAAAACCTTATACAGTGTATATAAAGGCTTTAAAATAAAAAACTATCAATGTTTTCATCTAGAAATAAAGACTTCTTAAATATAAAATGAATTATAAGTGACAAGTTATTACAAAATTTTAGTAAGAGACCTGAACTTACCGAAAGAAACTTCTCAGATTTGAGCATTTTGCTCAAAAGAAATAAAATTTATAGTTTTTGTTTCGTCAGAAACGCTTTATTTAAGATCAAAGTTAACGGCAATGAATATTTTTGGTAATTAAAGAAGAAATGATGTCCGTGAAGGAATAGTACACTAGCCAAACTGAACAATTGTTTTCGACTCCAGCTACGGTAGTCTCATCAGAGTTCTTTGTGTCCTGTGCATATTCAAGACCAAACATCAACTATTTAACTCACACTTTTCTGGAAATCGCATACTGAAATTATATTCTTTCATATGTATGTACATACACTTGTATGAGTTAGTCGAAGTAAAGTCACACAACAGTTTTTATCATATTCTCCTTTTCTTACCATCATTGCTGTTCTTGTAATTGTCATCTTATTTGGATGAAACAGAATTACAATTTTTATTTTGTTTTTGCCCTCTTATTCCATTTAATCCACATTAGTCGGCATCGACGACATGCACGACTGTAGCCGTGGTGGTTAGAGTGCAGCGCTAGAAGCATGCGCATTATAACTTAATGTGTTTGAGGCTCTAGGTTCGAGCCCCGGGAAAGTTCTGATCAATATTTTTATAATTTAATTTTTGTTTCGTCAGAAACGCTTTATTTATTTTGCTCAAAAGAAATAAAATTTATATTTTTTCTGTATCGTAAATAAAAGTCTTAAGCCCATTATTACAACTAGCCGTTAGTTAAAGGTAGGATTTTATCAGACCGATAAATTGGCTTTTATTATTAAAAATAAATTTTAAACTAAAGTGACCGATAAAGTTATTGGGAAGATTGCCTTACCTTTAGGTTTAAGTTTACTTGCAATAACAGAAACCAATTTATCTGCCTGATAAAATCCTACCTTTAACTAACGGCTAGTTGTAATAATGGCCCTTAATTATGTTGAAAATAAATTTTATTTACTTTATTGAATTCAGATTTTTGTTTTGCAATGATTTCCCAATTCAAGAAAAGTGAAGTGATATCACTAAATAATTACACTTGCAATTTTAATTAGAGTGCTACTGTTTTTTTTTCTAAAAATGCCTATAAATTTAATAAGAATTGAGGAAATTTTGTGTTTATATTTAATTGTGCTCAATAAAATTTCCTTAAAAGGTAAGCTAAGAAATAGAAAGCCTGATTTAAGGAAATTTTTTAGAAATTTTGTCCATTTCGAAGTTTTATGATTATATGCCTCTGTTGATGACATTTGTAAGTCTATTAATTGCCAGCACTTAAAAATAATATTACAAATTTACTTTGATTTTGTATAACTAAAAGGATGTTAAAAAAAATTCACTTTTGCAATCCCTTCAGCAATGCTTTAATATGAAAAAAAAAGAGATTTTTACCTTGACCCTTGAAAAACAAATGTACTAAATGTTACTCTCTTGTGTCATTAATACTGGTTTTCCCCATTCATTTTCTACTGATTTTATTTTTTTGTTTTTCATGTAATTTCCACATATGGTCGTGTGGGAGTTTATGTGCTCTATCAGCCATTTCATATTTTTTATATATCACGAGTTAATGATGCCACTTTAGGCTTTAGATTGCAAATTTTTAAAGTCTGCAATTCGTTTTCGGATATTTCGTCCAGTTTTAAAAATTTTGGTGTCAAAAACTTAAAGTGGCATTATTAACTCGAGATATATAAAATGGCGGATAGAGCACATAAACTACCGCATGACGATATAAATGCATATTTGTTAAAAACATAAAACCTCATGTGCATGAGAATATACTCGTATTTTGAAAATAAAAACAACTTTTAAACAACATAAGAGGATGAGAAACCACTATCAAGTGTATTTTCATAGAAATGAGATTAATAGAAGAAAAAGTAACAGCAACTAAGCGTGTATACTTAAGGAACTGAATGTGTTTGTACAAACATGAATTTGATTTGTTTCTTTTGCACTATTTGGTGTCCGTGGTTAAATTCTCTTTTGTTTAGTACATATTTTGTTTGAATAAAACCTTTTCATAAACATTTTGAAAAATTCCTCTTGTTTTTTTTTAGCTTGAAACGAAACGAAATTGAACGATTAAAAAATAAACCGAAATTTTTTAAATAAAAAAATGAAATCATTTTAGAAACTCTTTAGTAAAGAATTTTCTGGTATGCCTTTATTTATTAAAAAAATTGAAATTATTTAAAATTATTGGGTTGACAACTAAGTAATTGCCGATTTCTTTTAGAAAATAAAAGTCAATTTTGCTTTACACGATTTTCAATGCATGTATGTGATACATGAAGCTTCCTTGCAATCTCTCTCTCTTAAAATTATTTAAAATTAATTTCATAATATTTTATTACTAAATTCGATAAATTACTGGAGTGGCATTATTTTCATAAACTTTGCGGGCACTTGTATTTTAATTTTTATCTGCTACCTGAAAATCATTTAAAAGAAAAAATTTAAAAATACAAATATTGTAAACTAAAAAGAGAAATCAATCAATTTTATCATTAATTTTAAAGCAACTTATATCAGAACTAAATTTTTCATTAAATGATTAATTTCTTTAATGATTTCTTAATCAAAGCAGACAAAAACAGGATGCTTAGACAGTTACACTCTAATTCATAATGAGATAAAACGTGCTTATAAGAGCCTTATAAGCAAAATCTCTTAAATTTGTATTCATAATCAAGAAACAGTGTCATAACGCTCTCATAAACCATTTATAAATGTGAAATTTTTATTGTAGGTTTCTAGGTACTTTAACCGTATAATAACATGACATTTGTGAGTTAGATTGAATATTGTATAAATAAAAGTGGAATAATATAGTATTAAAATGAATAAAACTTATATAGTTGCAAGTATAGATACATATGTACATATTTAAATTCATATAATTAAAAATTTTCGTATAATAGCAAATGATTGCAGTCTCTGTACAAAATTAAATTTCTAAATGGCCAAAAAATTGTTTTTGTTTTGTATTACATATCCCATCTCTTTCCTTTACAGGCTCTGTTATCAGTGCCTGTAGAAATTACGAATGTAAATCTCTCTTTCTCTTTCTCTCCAGTTTACAATTCCATTCAATCAAATTTTGATATAAAAAAATGTAAACAGAATAGTGATGCACAAATCAAAAAGAGAATGGTAGTATTCGATTACTTTATACATGAATTAAAAAAATGTGCTTCAAAGGAAATTTTTTTTTTTAATTTTTCAGTTTATTTTAGTTATTTTTTTTGGTAGTATTCGATTACTTTATACATGAATTAAAAAAATGTGCTTCAAAGGAAATTTTTTTTTTTAATTTTTCAGTTTATTTTAGTTATTTTTTTTAACAGCAGTAAATATTACTTCAATCGCATCTATTTTATGTATAATTGTGTTACTATTACATTATTTTTATGACTATTAAAAAATTGCCGAAGTAACCGATAGCTTTTATTGTGCATCACTATGCTGAAATAATAGCATGGTATTGCCAGCATGACATTAAAATCGTTTATTAGTTAATTTGCTCATATGAAAGGTTTATGAATAAGATTTTTTATTTTGAGCTTATAAGACAGATAACGTCTCATAACTAATGTATGGATAAAACCTAAATTAAGGAGTTATTATGAATTTGACTGTTAGGCTCCGCCTAACTCATTATAAAGTATATTGAAAAAAAAATCAATTCCAATATAAGTACGTATGATATTTATAGAAATGTGTGAACTAAATAGTTAATGATTGTCATGTAAAAGTATGTACAGGTCAAAAATAACTCTGATGAGGCAACCATAGCTAAAGTCGAAAGCATGTTCAGTTGAATTTATTTACGAATGTTATTTTTCTCTTTTAATTGAGTAACCACTGCAAATATATTCTAAACTTATTTAACAGAATTTAGTTCTGATCTGTTAAGGCGTTTTATGGTGAAACAAATTAATTAACTAAATTGATCATCAAGCATGCAATCCTGATTTCCAGGCTTTCAATAGCAAATTTTATTTTTAAAATATTCAAAATTATTCTGCATTGAATTTTGTTTTTATTTTTTATTTTATTTAATATGCAATTTTTTTAGTTTGCTAATATTAATTTTTGGTCTCGATAAATGCTTGCTGGGTAATAAAAATTATATGTGTTGTCTGTTTTTTTTTTTTTTTTTTCTGTAAGTTTACACATACTTGTCAACACATAAACAGTCCACACTTCCTTTATTTCCGGTTAAGCAAAGGATGTAAAAATAATGCACACAGAAGACATGTACACAAAATTCATGAATATTTATAATTGTATGTTTGCAAATAATAAACATGCATTGCGTGTAAAAAGAGTTTTGGTTTTCTATTGATTTTTTATCTCCCATTTTAGTATTTCATTCAACTTTTATTTGTTTTTCCCTTTACTTTTATATTTTTGTTTGTGAAAGAAAAATAAATAAAAATTATGAGCATCTATTAAGTGAAACAATTTTTTGCTCAATTTTTTTTGTGGGTGTTGTTTTAAAAATTAATTTCCTATTGTTATTACATAGAACTGTTAAAATGTATGAAAAAAAGCTGAAAAACAAAATTTTTTCCTTAATTTTTTTCCACTTCATTAAAAACTGTTTTTGTTTTTAATAAATATTTTTTGAATTTATTTTTTTTTTATTATTTAAAAATGTTATTCTTATTTTCTCAGTTACTTTAAGGCAGTTGCGCCACGCTAGTCGCCGTAGTCTAGCGGATAGTGTGTTGGCTTACTAAGACGATAGCGCTCAGCTCTGACATCTTGAAAAAGTAATATGAAAAAATTGTTTCTTTCGGCGACTACCTCTCAGCAGTCTTGTGGCAAAATATCTAGCAGTTCGTTCGAAATCGACTTTAAACTGTATGTATATTTCACATATAAAAATAATAAATTAACAAAATAATTAGAAAGTAAACATAAACCCAGAAGAAAATTTTTCAAATTTAGAAGCAATAAATAAAATTGTAAGCAATAACGAAAGTATTATATTGTTTGATAAGGTATTATTTTTGATTTTTTTTACTATTTGCTTACTGGTTGCAATAAATGTGCATTTCTGTTGCATTTTAGCGGCTCATTTCGTATAAAAATGCATTACTGATGCGCACGTGTAAGCGATTGTTCACAATTTCTCCCTTACAAAATAGCTTACTCGTAAACACTAATTTCTGCTGGGAATCTATAATGTTTTGAAAAAATAACTTTATTGTTTAAGAGCAACTTATCAGTTTCTGTGAATGTGTTTAGAAGAATTCATGAATATTAAGTGCTTGCTCCAGGCACAATACAGCAAAAGAAAGGAAAACAAAGAAAAACCAAAAAAGAAAAAAAGACAAAAAGAAAATAAATAATGATTTAATAGTATTTGCCCCTGAGGGCACCTTAGATTTTTTAGGACGTAGAATTTTGGCAATAAACTGTTAGCACAGGCAATTTCGTGTTTAACATTACCCAAGGGAGAGTAGTAAGTAGTGTTTTAGCAATTAAAACCCGCTTAATTTTTTAAGGATATATTGAATTAAGGTACTGTTCAGACTGTGAATTAATGGAATTAATAAAACATTTCATTAAATCAAATGCATAAGGCGCCAGAGGTATTATCTTTGCTAATTCATAAATACATTCGTTTGAATAATTATTATTAACTCGTTTTAATATTAATTTATTAATTAGGCTGAAATAAATAAAAAAAGATAATTTTACAAACGCCTAAAAATATAATTTTTAATAAAACAAAAAAAAAAAGAGAGTTTTGTTTATGTTATTGAATATAATAATTTTATAGCAAAAAAAAAAATGTTAAAAACAATGTTATAAATCATACTCTATAATATATTTTCTTCTAAACAACATTTTCTATGTCTGTGAGTATTAAGTAAAGCTCATCCATCGTATGAATTTTTCTAGAATTTATTTTCTTTTCTTGCGAACAAAAATAATTGCATTTTTTTTTATCGGAAATATTTGTTTTGTGGCAAGAAAATATATGATCATGGCATATTTTGTATTTGTTTATATTGCAAAAAATTGTTTAAAATGTATGCTTAGAAAGTGTATGAATATCCTTCTTTTCTTCTCAAAGAGCACATCCTTACAAAACATATCTGTACATGAACATTAAAGGATAATATTCGATAGTTTAAAGTTCATATGTTTTACATATGAGTGAGTGGTTGGCCACAAGCTTAGAGAACAGAAATTGAATTTTCAGGTCTGGTATGGATGAACAAAAATTTGTATACAGAACTCCAACTGTTGGCATCCTTGTGTAGGTGAGGGTGCATAATAAAATATTTCACAAGAAATGTGAAATAAAACAATTTAAAAAAATATAAACGAAATTGAGTTTTTTTTTTGGTTCTTCTTTAAGAAATAAGATTTTTGCTTTTAAGAATGTATAAAAGTTATAAAAAAAATTATTTTTTCATAAACAAATATATGCAGATGGCAAGTAAACAAGAAACGTATTAAATTTTTTTTTGTATATAAAGGATATGAAATCTTGAAAAGAAAATAAAAATTCTGCAATTTTCTTTTGAGCTTTTAAATTTTTTCGTTTTTCGGGTCTTGGTTTTTACTAAGGCTTTAAACAAATAATTAAAAATATTAAATTGAAGGTCTTAAAACCATTAAAAGGAATGCATTTTTAATAGCATGTCGAATTATAACACTGGCTTTAAATATTTTTGCATTTACTGGCTGTAATTGAGATTCAACTCTTTTTCTTTTTAAACAATTTGTTTCAAAATAAAAAAAGACGAGATTTTTTTTACTGTAGATGCTCGTTTAGCTTTCAATTACAGAATTTGTTTTCCCCAATTGCAATGTCTCCCAATTTGTAAATTTTTTATCTCTTTTGCAGTTGTGATTTGTTTTGGTGTTGCTTTTAAAAATCAGGACAAACAATTCAATTGAAAGTCTTTTCGTTGACAATATTTTGTGTTTTTGTTTTGAACACGTAACATCCATACGAAAGTAGATAAGAGATGTCAATGGAAGCATTAAAATGGAGAAAAATACGAGTACGTATATAAAACTGCTTGTAGTTTATACAACTCAGTCTACCCCTTTGTATTTGATATGTAAAGCCGGATATGCACAGACAGTACGAGTGCATATAGGGCTGCTTTTGTACTGTTAAAGTAAGTTTTAACAAGAAAAAAAAGAAAAAAAAAAAACAAAAATGCAATTGTTTTTCACTGCGAAAATGTATACATACTCGTATGTATGAAACAAAGTAGCGTTAAAATTATATATATTTCGTAGATATTATTTTTTTCACAGTACCAGCAAAAAAGAAAAATAAATTATAGTGAGTGGTTTAAGAAGATGTTCCCTTTTCACACTTTTTAATAATATTTCAAGTGAATACATTTTAATCTTTCTTATTGAGATGCCAATTAACATTCATTTTTAATCACTAAATGTTACTAAAAGACAATATCATTGTGGTCGCCGTAGTCTACTACTGGCTTACTAGACCAGAGCTCCGAGTTCAAACCCCAGCAACTGGCTGGAAATATTGCTAGATAGCCATGCACATACAGAATTGCCCCTTACGTCAAATTCGAACGAAAGACTTGAGCAGATTTTTCATGGCTATCAGTTGCAAGAAGACTTCTAAGATCTGGTCGCCGAAGGATATATTTTTTCATCTTTTGCTATTCAGAAAAATTTTTCAGTAACTCTAGTTATCATGAAAGCTATATTTACTAGGGTGGGTCAATTTTTTTGCCTACTAAGCGTATAGCAAAATCGTAATCTACGGGAAATTCTAAGAATTTTTCCCAAAGAAACCATGGTTCTAAAATCAAAATCGAGCTTCCGGTTTTTTAAGAGAAAATTTGGTGTTCAGGTCATCCGAAAATAATGCTATTTTTTTGGAAGTATTCATTGCAATTGGTGAATAGTTGACCTGTAACGCTGGAAGGAAATTATCTCGGCTTTCTATATCTGTCCTCATTTATAGAAAATTATTTACCCTAATAATGGTTTTGGAGGTTTATGTCAAAATAATAATAGTTTTAGGTTTTTAACAGTTTGACTATCGATTTTGATTTTAGAACCATGGTTTCTTTGGGAAAAGTTCTTAGAATTTCCCGTAGATTACGACCTTGCTATATGATTTGTCATGTTTTTCGGTCCCGAACAAATTGACATACCCTAATATTTACACTACCCTAAAGTTCTCATCTGCGTTTTATATCAGAAGCGCACTCAGATAGACTCAGATAATTTAATTACAAATCTGATTTAATTTTTTTTTTGTTTTTGCCTGAGCTCAGTTGAAAATTGAACATTTTTTATTTTTAAAATTATTTCCGTCTGAGCTGTAACTGTTATAACCTGATATAATCATATGGGAACTTCGGTGGTTAGAAAGAAAAAAAAAATACAAATATTTTCAAAAAAATATTAAATTTAATGTCAAAATAGAATATGAAAAATTCGTATTCATCAATTTTTCTTTAAATCACTACTACTTTGTTGTAGAATAGATATTAAAAAATATAATTTTTATTATAATAGTATTTAACAAAACATAACAAACAGAAATAATCATATGTTAGATGTTTGATAAAAGTGAATAAGTGAATAATTTTAAAGTTTGTAAGAAAACTGACTTTGCATACTGTTTTATTCGTTGTTTTTTTTTTTTCAATTCTTATAGAGATGCCAATAGATTTCTTTTGTTACCTAAAAGCGTTAACGAGGAGTTACTGAATCGCACTGTCGGTAATGCAAAGACAAAATCGGCGTTAAATTTTAACAGAAAAAAAAAAACTAAATTGCACTACAGAGCTGGCGTTTAATCCCGTAGCTCTTTCCTTAGTGTAAACCAGTACTCTACATTCTAGACTACGGCGCCCACAGATAACCACTTAATAAAATAATAGAATATATTATTGCATGTACAACTTTTTTTTTAATTGTAATAATTAAAATAATATATTTAATAATAATTCGGCGTATGATGAAAAACGATTTGGATCGAAAATGAAATCGCTTGTATTTTCAAAGTCATATAAAACTTATCTGTTTTAATTATTTTAAAATTTTAATAATCAAGAATTTAGTGGCGGTAGTCAGTAAGGTAATGAATTAAAAAGGAATTCCAAATATATAGATTTGGAAGTTATAGCAACTTGAAATTTCATTCGATTTTAATTTAATTCGATCGAAATCGGTTTCCATATATATATATATATATTTATATATTTTATATATATATATTTTTCATATACCAGACTGATGTATTGTGATACTTCGGTTTGCATTTACGGTGAAGATATGTAAACAAAATATTGAAAAACACTTGTGTGTAGGTTTTGAGTTATTTTTTACAAGAAATCTGTTTATGCGTTCACTGCGAGTATCTATAGTGTAAGACTACAGTATTTTGTAACTGTGCTGCAAGAACTATTTTTCTTTTACTGCATGTAAACTTTAAAAATATTTTTTCATGCATTAATTTTTATGCAGTTTCTAAGCTCTACGCAAAAAAAACACATTTCACAGCTTGGTTTTTTTATTGCTTTAATTTTCATTTTCTACAAAAATGCAAGTCAAATATTTTTTTTTCTTGCATACCAATACTCAGGGATATTTTTAAGCAATTTCCTTTTTTTTTTAGCAAATAAACACAACTTTTGAAGTTCTGTTCTGGGTCTCTACTGTGTCATAAATGTTATTGCACTTTCTTTTTTTACTTTAAAAAATAATATATTAAAGTTTTTATCTTTAAAAAAGACAAAGTTTTCTGTGAAAAACTATGAAAAATTGTTTGTTCTTTTTGTGGCCCTTAAATGACCAAAAAGTAATGGTTGTTGAAGTCATATCTGTTTCTAGGGAATGCAAGAATAAAAATAGTTCTACTGTTTTTTCTAAATTCATTTACAATGTAAAATAAAAAGGTAAATGGAGGGTGTTTAAATAGAACTTGCAAATTTCAACATTTAAACCATTTTATTTTAAACAATAGAACTTTTAAATTTTACCCGCATTTTATTTTTGTATGCAATGTTATATTTCCGTTTTTAAATGACAAAAAAATCTTAGTAGATGGTAAGAAATTGTAACACGTGGAATTAATTTTTGATTTTGTTTTCAATTCAATTTTTTATCAATATTATTAATTTAAAAAAAAGATTTTAAAATGGAATAAACATATAAACTAAATGTCAATCCGATATCAATATTATTCATATTATTTAAGGGTTTATTTGAAAAGTATTGCATAGAAATTTGTCATAAACCAATAATATTTTCTATGAACACAGGCATTAATTGGAACTACAGATATTTTAATTTAAATTAATTATTATGTATTTTGAGTATTTTTTTATTTATTTGAAATATGCAAGGATTCCAAAATACTTCAACGCTAATAAAATATAATATTTAGTCACGTTTATAACTGTAACTCAATAAGCAACCGTATTGCAACTGTGAAAAAATTTATAAAATATTAAATTCAAGAATGTGTATTTTTCCTCAAGGTCAGAGGAATATAGAAGATAGAAAAAGTTTTTAATATGGAAGGAGGACACAGTTAAACATGGCAAATGATTACTGATAAAAGTTTGATTTATTGCAAATACAACCAATAAAAATAAACATAAAACGACAACAATAACAGGAATCAATAAATAAATTGTAAATAAGTATTCAATAGAAATAAATTTTTTTACATCAGAATTGTCAAGACACATAATGAATGATTAAATAAATCGTTTTCTGTCTCATCGTTTCTTCTTTATAGTGACAGTGCACAGTGTCATCATTTACAGTAAAAAGCTGAAGGTTGTTATAAAAATAAGAACTAATTTATTTTGTAGTGGCAATTCTATTTATTAATTATATTTATGGCAGTTCTATACATTAAAAATATATACATGGCAATGACGGGTAATATTGTAATACCTCTAAGAGTGGCAACGCCATATATTATTTAACGAATAATAAGATAGTAAAGATTCATTCTATATTGTGACACACTAAACGCTGGTTGTTTTAATACGCTTACGAGAATGATCGAAAAGGTCTTTGAAGTGTCGTGGATTCACAATTTATCCCCGTTGATGTAAATTTACTTCACAGATATCACTTCCTCCTATGATTGGGAGTTATTAAAAAATAACCTAAATTCGTTGAATATAATTTAGTTGCGTTTCCAATTAGGTGTTGACATCGCGTGTCAAAATATATTGAGGAAATGATCACTTTCAGATCTAAACATGGGTTTCCAAACCATTCAGTGAAATTTAATATATTTGATATCTGGCTAAAATGGCAGCCCACACACACAGAAGAATTTAAGACCAATACTCAGGGGTAGACCCCTATTAAATGCAATTGGAATTTTTGGAAATGCCAGTACATTATGACAACAGAACATATATTTTGTTTTCTTATATTATTAAGCGCCTTGAGAATGAGACAAATTGCTGTGAATTGATCATTCAAAGGCCAGTGCTATACCTTCACTCTCGAACGACCAACAGCAATTGCCTCATCGTTGCATGTTGATTGTTTGGTGAGTGTAGGTTTAGCTGTTATCTTCTACTTCTCAATAGGTGGCGCTTTTCTCCTGATCATTCGTTTTTTTTGTTGACATTGGGTAAGGTGGGGAGCGGTTTCTTTGTAGATGATTTTCTCGAAGGGGTGGGGAGCTCTTATTTTTTGAATTATAATTTTGAAAAAAACCGCAAATTCACTTTTTCATTTTTTACCTTTGCTGGGATTTGAACCTGGACCGTTGGAGTTTTTGTGCGAGCGCTATAACCACTATACCAGGCACCCGTTACGAATTTATGAAGATAAACAGCAGTATAACATTTCTTTTAATTAATGGCCTGTGTTGTAAGAGGAATTTGCCTCGCCAGTGATTTCCACTGGGATTTTGAATAAAGTAGAACCAATTTAAAAATAAAAAATTTTATTTATTTCAAAAAGGCTTTCTTATATTAAAATTCCTATAACAATTCAAATTAATTAAGAATAATTTTACAATTCATATAAAATACCTTACTTTTTGGTATGGCAACCACTAGAGTTTAAAGTTTAAAAAATATAGATCAAGAAGTTTCTCCTCTCCTCCTTCCGGCATCTTTTAATACATAATACAGTGACCTGTTGTAGTTACTGATGACAATCTTCTATTGTGTAGTGGTAAAATCATGCCACAATAGCAGTATTGTCCTGGTAATTAACTTTCTTAACGAATAAAGAAATTGTTCTATTATTGTCATCTACGGCATTGTGTAAATAATATGCGTAAGCTGTCAGACAGAATTGTATTCTCTAGCTAAATACGATCACGTTTATGAAACAATAGGTCTGAAAAAAAAAATCCAGATACTGATAAGAATAAAAACGAAAGAATTAAAAAATACACTCGTTTGTGAAAATAAATAGTTGCAATTATAAAGACTACAACGATTTAAAAAAAAAATTGCCTTTTTCGAATGTTTAGGTTCCGCATACTATTAATTCCTATGCCTACATTGCATTATACAAATTTACATAACAAGTAATTAATTTACCATTTATTTATTTGTTTATTTATAATTGAAATTTAATAAGAAAATAAAAAAAAAAATATTTTTAGCCGGTGGTGACCACTGTTTAGTAGAGCATATGATTGATGTAATTTGATACAAAATAAAAAGATAAATGAAGATACACATACATACATATGTAAGGAAAAGCCTTAAATGCCACTTATAAAAATGTCATGCAATTGGAAAATAAAAATCCATTAATTATTTAGTATTTGAGAAGAATGAAGTTTATTAAAAAACAAACAAAAAAAAAAAAAAAAAAAAAAAAAACAATATTAAATGGGTTTTTCTGCCGGTGTTAATAATGATTAAATATCGCAAAAAATTAATGCTTGTGTTTATTTTAAAAAACATTAAAAAAAAATTAATTAATTGTCACGAATAGAAACTAAATAAAAGGACACATTATGCAGCCCCAAATTAAAGCAATTCAACGTGTGTACAAATTCTAAAATATAAACTATATTGCAGAGCTGTATTAAATATTTACTGTTTTTATTTCTATAGAATTATTACCTTAATCAATATGTTAAAAAAAACCTACTCCTGTCTTATAATAAACTGGTCAACTGGTCATCAATATGATTTCCCTTTTAAATATAGAGTTAAATAGAAACCAAATGCAGGTTTAAAGATAAATTAAAGTTAAGTGCTGCAAGTTTTTTTTTTATTTTTATTTTCAATATCACTTATTTTGAGATTCTATCTTTAGATATTCCAATGAATTAAATTTGTATTCAACAAGATTATTTACCTTTAATCACAAACTAATTTTATTTCAAGAACAAATATCGAAAGATTTTAACATATTTGAAAAAAATTTGATTTGATTTGATGTAAAAAAGAAAATAAATATTAAAAAACCACCACAAGGTTAACTGATAAGCTGCGGCTGTTCATAATTTGTTTTCCTTTTTTTTTAAGAATTAAGCAATTTGTCAATAACAAATGGTGCCAATACATTAAAAGAGAGAGAGTGAGAGAAAAAATAAAACGGACAAATAAAATAAATGTTAAACAATTTTTTATTGATATTGCGTGACCAGTAAAAATCATTGGCTTTAACCGGCAGCTTTTCTTTGTTATAATCGATGTCTCACTTACATTCATCATTTAAGAGGTGTGTGCTATAATGGTGAATACAGAATAAGAATTTTATTTAAATAAGCTGGTAGTGGTATTTAAGCAAATTACTGTCATGGCTTTTTTTTATTTTTTGTGTTAAAAGTTATTATATATTTTTAGAAAAAATTATGTTGTATCATGTAAAAATATTCGACTTACGAAAGAGTTTTAAATCTTATTTATTTAGTATTATTGCTTATTTACAGTGTTACAAAAATAATTACAAAATAGTATAAAACTAATTATAAAACATTTTTTTAGGAACCATATCAAACTTTACAAAACTGCTTTGTTTCGCTTTTTATTTTTCTTGATTTGAAAACGCGGAGTTATAGGACCATCCCTTCAGTCTTCAGCTATATTACTCAGCTAACGAAATTGTTCGAATATTTACTTGAGTTTTCTTACTCTCTTC
Source organism: Metopia argyrocephala (assembly GCA_963576795.1). Taxonomy (NCBI): domain Eukaryota; kingdom Metazoa; phylum Arthropoda; class Insecta; order Diptera; family Sarcophagidae; genus Metopia; species Metopia argyrocephala. The sequence goes on from OY756208.1 coordinate 4,384,660, forward strand.
GTGAATATTACAACCAGGGTTGCTCAATTGAGCAAAAATCCTGCCTAAAAGCTTCTTCAAATGTACCAAAACTATCTGCATCGTTAATTCTTATTATATTAGTGTTAAATTTAATTTATCGTAATGTATTAACAGATATCACTTTTAGAATTTCTGGAATACTGTTTTTGTTTTATTTTCCTAACAAAAACTTAATTAATTATAAAAAAATTTGAAATGTTCAAAATCTTTCATAAAAAGGAATCCATACGCTTTGGTTTCATCAGGCTAAATGACAACCACAATTATAACAAAAATATTTGTGTGATACAAATATTGCGTATGTGTTTGTGTTTTATTAGTTTTCAAGAGAGCTCAATTTGTTTGTCAGACACTGAGAAGTTGTGATAATAAGCTAAATAAACTTATTAATGTTTTTATTTCTAAAAACTACATTTGAATTTGTTTATAGCATTTACAATCAATTTATTTTATAAACAATCTTAACAAATTAGTTTAAATTTTAAAATTAAAGATTTTTGAGAAAAAAAAATTTCACTAATTTCATACAAGTTGAAAAAACAACACAAATAGAAAAACCACTTTCATCTCTCAGTATATTTTTGTGTGACTCTCTTTGTGAAGACTACTGGTCTAGAGTGTTAATCTACTTCACAACAATCATTCTAATAGACACGCATTTCAGTCATTAGTTTTATACGGAATTTCAAATTGTTATATTGTACAGAATTTGATAATAAAAACGATTGCATATGTTCAGAAAAGAGAATTCTTTTGTACCTCATCGTCACTGCTTTGCGAATTTAGACTAGTGCTGGCAAAGTGTTGAGTAATGGATATCAAGTATCGAGTATTTATACGAATTTTTGGATACTCAATACTTGAAAGTAACTACTCATTACTTTCAGGGCTGTAATTTTTTTCGAAGTTCTATGGAAAATTTGAATTTTAACGGCTAAACAAATTTCTGTTTAAAAACACAATACTTTATGAAATTGTTTTCTTTTAAATATAAAATCTGTTAAAAGTATTGAGTAGTATTGGGTACCCAAATGAAAGTACTCAATACTATCGAGTAATGAAAAGTAGCAGAATTTGACAGCACTAATTTAGACACCAATTACACTGATCAACGAAGTGAAAATTTTTTTGTGACACCGAACGAACATGGAAAAACGTAAAGGATTTGATGGCCGAAGCAAAACTGCGTTCTTAGTTTTTTTTCATCACGTCGAGATTGTTTGCCCACATTATAAAAATTTCGAGGAGCAAAATGAATTACAGATTCGAATTCAGCCGACTAAATTACACTAAGAACGATATTTAATAGCTCCAGTTCAAAATATTGTTGGCCAGTGTTATTAATTCATTCGAGAAATGACGCGTCAGAAAGAGATTTGATTCCAATTTTGAATTAGTCACAGAAGCAATAGCTTATCTTACAAAAGTTAACAGATTTGTTTTTTAAAAGGGATACAAAACAATTGAAAAAATAATGAACAACGTACATAAGGTGTGCGTCACTATAAAGTGTAACACCCATTTTTCTTAATAACTTTTTTCACCTTTAATCAAAATTTTTTTCACAATATCTTTGAAAAATGTGTCAGATTTTAAAATGTATCAGTTTGTCAAATTTGACTTGTTAGTTAGTTTACAATGGATAATCAAAGACAAGTGCATACAAAAATTATTCAAATAATTGAAAAAAAACCATATTGGAGTTATACAAAAGTTGCTAGGGAAGTCCACGTGACCAGGCAACGTGTTTCCAGAGTGGTCAAAAAGTTCAACAAAGACCTAAAAATTTTAAGAAAGCCTGGAACAGGTAAAGCAAAACTGGTAACGAACGACGCGAAAGCCAAAAAGGTTGAGAAGCTTTTGCTGGCTCTTCCAAACATTTCTGGTCGCGAAGTGGCTTGGCGCGTGCAATGTTCGGAAAGTTTTGTGCGCAGAGTTAAAGCTAAAGCTGGCCTTAAAACATTTAAAGTCCAAAAAGTTCCGGACAGAAATGCTAAGAAGAATATTGAAGCAAAAAAAAGAGCAAAACTCCTCAAAAAAGAATTTTTTCAAAAGTTCGAATGTTGTGTAATGGATGATGAAACTTACGTTTTTGCAGACTTTGCGCAGGTTCCTGGCCAAGAGTTTTATGTAGCGGATAGTAGAGGCAATGTTTCTGAAGAGTTCCGAACTAAAAGACTATCAAAATTTCCCAAAAAGTTCCTAGTTTGGCAGGCTATTTGTAGCTGCGGCAAGAGAAGTGCATCGCTTGTTACATTGGGATCAATAAACTCAGATTTGTATATCAAAGAGAGTCTTCAAAAGAGGTTGCTCCCATTTCTAAGACAGCACAACATATCAACATTCTTCTGGCCAGATTTGGCAACATGTCACTACAGTAAAAGCGCAATAGACTGGTATAATAAAAATAATGTTATTTTTGTTCCAAAAGAGGCTAACCCACCAAACTGCCCAGAGCTGCGGCCTATTGAAAGATATTGGGCTCTGGTCAAAAGAGAACTAAAGAAGAGTACATCTGTTCCCAAAACCATTACTAGTTTTCGATATAAATGGACAGCTGGTACCAAAAAAATCACCGAAAACACTATAACATTGCTTATGGATGGCATAATGAATAAAATAAAAAATTTTATAAAATTAAATTAATTTTTAAATAAAATAATACAGAATATAAATCTGTAATAAAAATGCAAAATAAAACTGTTTTATTTTTAACTCTAGCTTACTCCAGTCAGTTTTTATTTGACTTTTGATGTGTTACAGTTTATAGTGACGCACACCTTAGAAACTTAAAGCACATAAAAGATCACATTGATAAATTAACTGATGTTATATTTTGAAACCTTTGTTTTAAACAAAAAGTCATTGATTCATTATCAATCCATACAATATGGGTACGAAGAATAACTAATGAAAAATTTAAAATAAACAAAAGCGCAATAATAATAATAATAAATTTTCTTGCTAAATTCCTTAAAAACTAAATAATATTTTTCATAATAATTACCCTCCATGCTAAGCATATCTTACACACACACGCGTATAATTGCTAAACCCACTTTTTCTGGAGCACTAATAAAAACGTGAGCGAAATGCCAAATGTTCTATTACGAAGTAAATATTATGCATACACACATAACTATATAAAAACTATTTTCGAAGTTGTAAATTAAAACACAATAAAATTTATGTTTCTTTACAGGAACATAATAAATAATCATAAACCCAAAAATGCGGGAAAATCTTGAATAAGTATTTTAAAATTCCCAGGAGGTATATGTATAGAAGTCTGTTTATGCGTAAGGTAACTCAATACAAATATTTCTAAGTTTTTCAAAATCACTCAATTGCAAAAAAAAAAAAAAATTAAATTAAAAATCAAAAAGAGATTTTTCACACATTAAATAATAATGACTGTTTAAGAAAGAAATATTTTAATATCTCTTTTCATTTGACGTCTCAATGATACACACGTCATGGCCAACCCTAAACGTTAATAAAATAATGACGTTTCACTGTTTAATAACGTAAAGCACGCACAGGAAATTTGTTTAAAAATGGATATGCCAGCAAAAAATACAACATCATGTCAGTCACTAAATAAAACGTGTGCGTGTTTTATTCTGATAAAACTGTCAGGCAAAGACAAGCCCCCAGAAATGTGTATACACGTATATGAGCAAATAAAGGCATATTTTGAATTTAATTAAATGATTTCATATACACTTGATTGGTTTATTTAATACACAAAAAAAACTATATTAGCAACTTTTATATTTGAAAAAGGCAAGAAATCGTAGCTTACTTTGGTTAAAAAATTAGAAATTAAAAGGTTAATGAAAAGATGGAGAGAAAAACAAAAATATATCAAATTTCTTTTCTCTCAGTTTTGTTTTTTTCCGTAATTTTAAAGCTATTGAACGAATATTTTCAAATTTTATTTTAGCAAAATTTTTCATAATGTTTAATATTAAATTAATTTTTTATTGATCCATAATTTCTTTTACTTGTTCAAAAATTATTTCCATTTCATAATCTGTTTTTATAGATTATTGCCTAATTACTGCTAATGCTAGTTTTTATTGCACCAAAACAAGCATTCTTGTTAACATTTTAAAACCAAAACTTAACTTTTCCCAAAAGAATTTTACACTGAATTTATTTGTTGGAAAGCAAATATTTCTCTGTTTTTTTGTACATTTTTATTGCTGCCAGTTCCAATATGCTTAAAGCCATGTTATGCTCTTTATTTTATTACTCTACTCGTACCATTAACAAACATATGCAAATGAATAAGAAAATTAAATAAATCAACAACATTATTGTTGTCATTATTATGTGTTGCAATGAAAAAAACCAAACAAACTAACACCCTGTAATAAATTATTTAAAACAACAAAAGCAAGCAGCTGGTCTGAAGTATATACAACATACTAATAGAGAGAGAGAGTAGGAGAAGAACAATATGATTATTTTTGTTTTGTTTTCCTTGTTGTTTTTATATATTCCAAACATCAAACATACGCCCAAAAATTAATGCCTTCATATTATTCATACGCACACAATGAATAAAAATAAGCTATAAGCTTTAAAAAAGAATCATGATTCTGCTGGAGTGAAGGGATGGAGAGAGAAATACAGGAAAAGTAAAAGTACTACTGATGTGAAATTCGTTTATTTATGTGATTCGTTTATTATTGCAGTAAAACTCATACATATGCAAACATGTGCAGCATCTGTTCACGTTTTTAATTTTAAATTTGTAGCCCTATTGTATGCAACGTTTGTTTTTGGGAATACGGTGCACAGTGGTAAGGCTTTATATATTTGGACCTAGAACCTTGAAAGTTGTCACGGAGTATTACATTGACAAATTTAAGAAAATAGAAGAGTTTCATAAAAATCAGCCACGCCAATCGCCTACCGCTAATACAATAAAAATGAATATTTTTGCATAAAACTTTTCCTATAAAAGCAATAGCCTTAAAATTTAGTATATGTACTTCTTAGAAAAATCAAAAGATGTATGACAAGTTTCATTAAAATCGGCCACGCCCATCGCGCCATCTCATACTCTGTGAAGGCGGTATTTTGGCAACAAAAATTCGATTTTTAAAGATTATTTTAATTCGCTCATATCTATTACGCTACATACGCAATCTAAATAACTTTGTCTTCGAATTATGAGGGAAGCTACTGAACTGAGTGAACATTTTCGTCAGTTTTCTTTTTACAATATTAAAGGACTTCAAGAGACAAAATATTCCTTTTTAATCAAACCAATTATGCATTTCTTTTAGTGAAACACTTTTCTTTAGAATGGCAATAATACATTTTTAAAAAGCAAAGAATTGATTTTTTGCCAAAAAAAAAAAAAAAAAAAATACCACAGTGTTGTGGGTAGATAAATACAGCTCGAGAGGAAATAGAGCAGTTTTGTTTAACAAATTGTGACCGGGTATATAAGTAAAGCTTTGGATTTTTCATTCTAACCTTTGATTTGAACAATTTTTAGTTAAAGAATGCGTACTAAGAATATAAGTTGGGCTCCCTCACGATAGGACTCCATTTTGGTCTATTAATTGAACTTTTAAGGTGTTTTTTATACTATTTCAGTTCACGGCATGGAAATCTGAGATGGTGATTCGTTTCGAAATAACAAAAAAAAAAAAAATATTTTTCATACTGTAGTTAAAAAACCTTACACAGTTTAGCAAAGTCTCTTAAGAACAATTTTCTCACAACCAAATTTAAAACCCCAGAGCTGTGTGAGATCACTATGTGTTCTATGATTTCCTACACTTTAAATTCCTGATCTTTTCAGAGCATATTCTGAAGTTTTTTAATTTTTTATGGCATTACAGAGCACGCATTAAATTTCTTATTTGTACGGCCGAAAAGAAAATTAAGTACATTTAGGTCTGTTTTTATGCTGATTTGAAGTTATGCGGTTTTAAAATCAATTTTTTTTGTGTTACATATTGTTTTCATTGAGTTTTTATAATTATTTTGTCGTTTTTCAACGTTGGCATCACTACTGTACTTTAAAGATATATGTATACGCAATGTGTCTGTATGTATGTATGTAAGCAAAGAAAGCATACAGAATTTGGGGATTCCCCGTTTTAAATTACCTTAAATGTGTGTATGTATGTATTTTTGTCATTCAACCTGAATGTAATCGAGTCATTGATATTGTTACACGTTTTTTAACTTTTTTAAAACTGGTTTAACCAGATAAATGTTTGTTTTCCTTCTGTTTTAGGTGATTTTTATAACAAATAAATACATTTTTTTGGTTATTTTTTTATCTTGTAACTTTTTTAATGCGATTTTGGTTTAATTTTTACAGTTAAATTTGAAGTTATCCGGTTTTTCAACTTTTAGGAACGAATCATCAATTTTGTGTGAAAATTAGTTTTTTTTTGTGCGGATTTTCTTTATACTGTTTTTTTGGGATGCATATAACGCAAAAAAAACCTAGGCGTAAATCACTTTTTTTATATCCTGCGCAGATGGTAAGAGGTTGCTATAGTTGAAACTTAGTTTTGATTCCAGTATTGGTTTTTTCTTATAAAAAATTTTTTCTTGGTCTCAGCACCAGAAAGTCACTTTTTTCATTTTCTCTTTGAAAAACTTTGACAGACTGCTGCCTGTCAACAGGAGCTGTGTATTCTTTTTAATTTTATTCTAGAATTATTAAAGCGCCCCCGTAATTTATAATTCTACAAACCCTACAAACCAAAAAACAAATTCAGTTTTCCTCTATTCTTGTTCAAAAAATCAATCCAAATGGCTAAACTATTTGAAAAAAGCATCATCATCTTCCTTTTCCTGTTATAGAAATATAATATCTCTGAGTAAATATTGATTTTTTTTTCTTTTTTATAAATTTTGTTTGAACAATTTAAAATAAGTGCCTTAATTTAATTCTTACAAAGAAAATTAACAAATATTTCTTTTAGAAAATAAAAAAGTTTTATTTCTTTTTTCGTTAATTTCATTGTAAATAGCATTCTTTTATAAATATAACTAACTTAAGCCCAAGTTATGTGGGCTTTGCTTTAACTTTTCTAATATTTTCTCTTTTTTGTTTTTTGTCTGGCATTAATACTCTACTCTGCGTTTTAACTTCGCTTTAGTTTACAATAATTTACATGACCTTGTAGCCGACATATTATTTACATAATGAGACCACTGAGGTCAAATACAACAACAAATATAAAAGGGGCAACGACAACTAAGAGAATCATCTAAAAGGCCAAGCAGGAAAATGGCAAAAACAAGATTAAAACTATAAGAGAAGGTTTGTGATAAAATTACATTAAAACGGACTTAAGTAAAGAAAAAGAAAATTAATGGAATTTTATGAAAAAAAAAACGGATTAACTTTGTTTTTTTAATGTCTCACAGTTTAGAAATTTAAAATTTATGTTTAAATTTTAATTTTAAATATTTGAGTCTACTATCTAATGTGCGTATATAGTGATAAACGAAAGACGCATGAGTTATTTCATAAAATTATTTGTAATATTCAGTGTACGCCCACAGTCAATATATCTTGAGAACGACGCACACTGGTTCGGTTTCATACATTTTTGTGCAAAAAATATAAGGAGTGGACCTAGAAACTTGAAAGTAGGCACAGAGTATTATATTGACTAAATTAAGAAAATAAAATAGTTTCATGAAAATCAGCCACACCCATCGCCCACCGCCCATACAATCAAAATGGATATTTTCACATAAAACCTTTAGTATAAAAGCAAAAATCTTACAATTTAGTAGATATACTACTTAGAAAAAACAAAAGAGGCATGCCAAGTTTCATTGAAATCTGCCACGCCCATCGCACCGTCTTGCACTCTGTGTAGGTGGTATTTTGGTGACTAAAATTCGATTTTTTAAAACAATTTTTTACAAATCAAATAATTCCATTTCAAAGAAGAGTCTTTCACTGAGAGAAATTCAAAATTTATTTGATTAAAAAGAAATATTTTGTCTTAGAAAAAGTCGACTGAAGTCACTTAAATATTGTAAAACGAAAACTGAGGAACATTTTTACACAGTTCAGTAGCTTGTACATGTCAGATATTTTAATTGAGAACTTTTCAATGCCGTTTTTATTGAAACACAGCACCTCCTTTAAAATTCGTAGAAAAAGTTGTTTAGATTGCGTACGAAGTGTAGGAGATATGACCGAATTAAAATTGCCTTCTAAGCCTCAAAGTTTGCAGTTTTTCTTTTAAATAAAAGATAGGTCCGGCTATATTACTGGAACCGAATGAACCCTAAAAGCCTATTCTTTTAATTTACCAAAAAAAAAATTCCACAAGTTTTTACAGATCGTTAAACAAACTTATGAATTTTCTGAAAATAGCTGGGAAAACTGCTAACTAGTTGCAATAAAATCTATTGCAGAGAAGTGCAATCCTAAGAGTATGCAACAGATTTTAATACAAACGTCTTCTGCAATTACATGATTGTGAAGGAAATTTTTAGTAACTAATTTTAGTATTTTAAACCGGAATTGCTTAGGGGCAAAAACGGGCAGCTGAATTTTTTAATCTGGCTGAGGCTCGTTGGTGCTCAGAAGATGCAATCCATAGAATTTGGAGAAAATATATATTTTTGGACAATTTTTTGTAGTAAAGAAAATTATTTTTTTTTTTTAATTTGAATTTTTTTTTTTTTATTTATATATATATCATAAATAACGTCCAATTGTATGAAAAAAATCTTTTTAGTGTCATTACAAGAGTATTTTAAAAGCATGAAGCGATAGAATGTAGCATATATAATACGGTCATTTCAAACGCTTTCACTTAGGTCAACTTTAAATGTCTCCTGACAAAAAAGTAATAAAGATATAAGCCTAATATTTTTGGTACATGATAATTGGATTGTCAATTATAAACTGTAAAAAAATCAGGTAGATCAGAAGGCATGAAAAAATAAATTAATGCCGCACTTGAACCAGTGTGCGACGTTAGCCTGAATTGGTTTAGAAACTTTAAACTATACAACATTCTCAAAAAAGTCGAAGAGTTTTATTGTTTTCCCTAATGTTTAATGGATTTACTAAGTACATATATTTTAAATTATAATTTTTGTAGTTACTTTAAGACAATAGCTGATATTGAATATTGGAAATATCATTATTAATTCAATTATTTGAGCTTAAGGTCGAATAAATATTTAAAGTATTTATTATTCTTTTTGGATATTTCGCTACAAATATATTGCAAATATCGTGAATAAATGGCCAAGAATAGTAAAATCAACAGTTCTGTTGATGACTGTTGAAAACAATACGATTAGTGACAAAACATGTTACTGAATAGCGATACTGGCCACTAACCACAAGTGCTTCTAACAGTTCATACTATATTCTAAAACCTGCATGAGCACCACTCTTTCATTAAATTTATGAAAACTTTTCTTAGCAATTTGAATTTTTTAGAACACCATCTTCTAAACAGTTGTTCTACGCAGAAATAAGTAACAAAGATATCATTTCAATAACAAGACCCGTGAGTAGTGAGGTTCTGTAACTACTTGGCTTCGCAATGAGTAATACAGTTCTGGTTATAAATCTGAAACATAATACAATAAATTGAGTTTTGTGGCCATTTAATTATAGAGTTTTCAAGCATAGAAAAAAAAAAATAAATTCGGCATCTGATCCTATAATTTTGTTCCTTTTCTCTTCATACCAATAATAACGCCTTAAAAGCATGTTTGACAAAAATAATTGGATTTTTTCATTTTACAGGATATGCTCATAAAATATTTGTTTTATGATTTTGTGGCAAGAAATGATATCAACATGTGATTATATTACTTTCATCTATGGCATTTGGTTTTATAAGTTCATATATCCTTGACATCATACATTTGTTTTTAATCACTCTTCCATATATAGAGTTGTGCACAGACATTGACTAATAATCCTCAACAATTTACAGTCCACAAAATAACACATAAATGACTTGACACAGAGAACAGAAAAGAATGTTCAAGTCTGGAAAAAAAAAACATTTTTGCATAAATTTTTATTCATCTTGGAAATGTCCTGAACCAATGGCAGGTTTTAAAATTGTAAAAGAAATATGTAACAGTGGATATGGAAGTGAATTTGAAGCAGAAACACAACAGCAACAAAGCAAAAGAAGCAAGAATATTACTTGCTTCTGTAATAAAGTTCTACATTTTAATTTTCTTTAATTAATTCAAAGGCTTATGGATGGCTCATAATTGTTCATGCCTTTCAGAAATAAATACAGATTTGCTTTTAAAGTAATCTACTCCAGTTTACCCAACGTTACTCCCAATTGATATATACCTTCCAAGAGGTTATGTTCCTGGTTTCTTTTAAAACAAGTTGCCTTTTTCATATTTTTTCTCTGTAACATTAACATATTATTTATCTTCATTTAGGATTTTCCTTTACAGTATACTTAACCAGAAACACTGACATAAAATAAGATAAACAATTTAATTACAATATACATTTTATTATATTTATGTAATATAATAATAATAATATGTTTGTTCCACTTTTTCTAGCAAGACAAACATCTTTAGATTTGTGGAGGTTATTATAGTAGGGATGTATTTATTTTTGAGATAATTTCATCATAGGAGATAAATTTCTCATTTTCGTGTCCATTCTAAAATTTTAAAACAACAAATAGTTACATTAGACTAAATCCAATAAAAGAGAAGCAGGATAAAGTAATTCCTATTCTAGTTAATGTAATTTTGTGCTGGTGTAAAGTAACTGTTATTGTGGTGGTCTCCTGTTCAAAGCTTCCTTCGTCATTGATTGTTTTCCCCCTTTTAAAGGTAGTAAATGTGCATTATTTCGTGTACATTTTTAAAAACGGTTGGTTATTATAAGTTTTTTGACATCTTTAACGTCAATTAATCACGGAAACATTATCTATTAACTGTTATTTTGTCTGATGTGCGTTACGATGCATCCATATTTCGTGCAGGTATAGTGTTTAGAGCGCTCCAACAAAAACTTAAATGGCCCAGGTTTAAATCCCAAAGGCTAACAATTAAAAAGTTAGTTTTCGGTTTTTTCAAAACTATAATTTAAAAAGAGGTGCCCCCCTCCAAGAAGACCATCTACGAAGAAAGCACTCCCCGACATTCCACTCTATTCCACCTTAATCAGTGTCAACAAAAAACGAAGGATCAGGAGAAAAGCGTCAGTTAAACCTACTTAGCGAAGGCAATCACCAAACAGTCAACATGCAACGATGTTGATCAATCAAGAGTGAAGGTATAATACCGACCCTTGAATGATCAATTCACAGCAATTTGTCTCATTCCTAAGGCGTTTAATAATAATATAAGAAAAATATATATGTACTATCCTTTCCGAAAATTCCAATACTGTGCACAGCATTTAGTAAGGGTTTACCCCTGAGTGTTGGTCTCAAATAAAAAAAAAAAAACATTCTGACAAAGGATTAACACATGCTGGAGAAAGCTTTTTTTATACACATTGATCATTGTGTCAACTTTTCGGGAGCCATGTGTTATTAATATTTGTGCCCATAATTATGAAAGTGGTCTAAGTCATATATTTTTTGTTTCGAGATATTTAATGAATTGCATTTAAATAAATTAAAAAATATTTTTACATTATGCAACATTTTTATTTATAATTTTATTAGTCTCAAGTAATGGAAATTTATTATGAATATGAAATTTTGTGCGAATTTCATACGATAATATTGTTTTTAAAGTTTGCATTGACTTAGACCATTTTCAAAATTAGCTGAATGTCCTATAAATTACTTAAAGCAATAAAGAACTTTAAGTTTTATTTAAAACAATAATTTGATTGAAATAATTCCTGAACATTAATTCATTATTTTTAAAAAGTAATTCATTTTTATCATTATTTCGAGTATTTAAGATTCTTAAAATGTTCCTGAAAAACTGCTGGGATGTACGGTAGTAAACTCATAATATCTTTATGTTTTTCTTTATTCTTACTTGTCTAATGGTGGTGTATAATAGAAGTAATTTAATATTTTTGGTCTTCCGCTTTTAGGTGAAAGATCCAAAACGTGAAATTTAGAATCATCTAAAGAAGTTTTATAAAACATTTTATAATGTTCATTTTTCAAGAATCTCATCTATTGATTTTGTAGCCAAAGAGACAGATTCGCCCGCGGTATTTTTTTTCTCTTCTTGTCATTGATTCTTCTAGTGATTTCGTTGAAATAAAATCCGGCTGCGACATTGGCTTTATCGAAAATGTATTTCTTGTTCTGCACTTTTCTATCAATTCATAATAATGCTCAGGGTTGTATAAGTAATTTGCTTTTTTTATCGGTCATTAGGTAAAAAGGAATGTCTCGATACCAAAAATTCGTGGTATAATTTTTGACTTAGACCACTTTCATAATTAACACTAAATGAATTCCATATAATGTTGAAATTACAACCACTATCTAATGGTTCATTTTTGACAATTTCGTAAAAATTACATTGAATACATTTAGTTTAAAATAATGTGGTATGAAATAACTGATAAACTCATTTTTTCTAAATTTTGACTTAGACCATTTTCATAATTATGGGCACATTTATATTGGCTCAAATATCATGTAATAGTACAATTTTTGAAGTAAATAGTATGTCTTTGTATTGCAAAATAATCGAAATTATTAACTTTTTTTAAGCCAAAAGTATATATCATGTAAGTTATGAGAAGTAACTAAAAGTTTCATGCGCTTTCCAAATCACTTAATGTTGATATTTTCAAATATGTACTTAAATAGTTGCGTTGTCTTAAAGAAAGCAAATTCACGAAACTTTGTGCGATTATTATAAGAATGTTGACGTATGACCAACTTATGAATAAGTATTGTTGTAAATTGAAATATAGCTAAATAGAGAATGAAAGATTTTTTTTTTCATTTGACTTCATACTTTTGTATGTAAAGTGGATTGAGTTACAATGCTCAATGACTACACGGCGAATATTAGTTGTTTGTTAGGTTTGTTTTTTTTTTCTGATACCAGAAATATATATCTCTTTAGATTTTTATTTAATTAAGTAACAAACAAATAAATTATAAGCCTTCATACCAATAAATTTCTTTAACAATGACTCTTTCTTAATTATTTTCTTTTTTTGTTCTATAGCAAAAAAAAAAGAAAAAATCTGATCCGGAAATAACAAATTTTTGGCATTTTTTTCCTCCTCTCTCTCTTTTTTATTACACAAATTGTCAACTGTCACGCATAATTAATTTTGCGTGATTTGTTTTAACGTGATTTTGGCGTTTATTTTTCTTAAAACGAATTATTTTTCCTGTTGTGTTTGACAATTTTTATGACCAATTGAAATTTACACCATAAAGTAAAACAGAAGAGTCTAAAACTACTAACTGTTTCGTTTCTTTGAAACATATGCTCAAAAAACAAAATTTGTTTTGATTTTTCGTTATTTTTTTAAGAGTATTTTTAATACTGCTACAATTGGAAGCCATTGAATCGTAAGGGAGCAAAGACAATTTAAATTAAAATCAGGAGTTTCAGTTACAGTAAGACCTCGATTTTCCATGCTTTTTCTGGGAAAATTATTTTACATACATACATACATAATTGGCCATTACAACCCTGTGTCAGGATTACGGCCTAGCTTCTCGCAGCACTCATGTTGTGTGTGTCAATTTTTATCCATGAGTACCGGGACCTACAGTTTAATGTCGACTCCGAACGACAGACTTGAGAAGCTTTTTCATGGCACTTAGTTACTTTCAGAGCTTTTTCCAGAAGACTGCTGAGAGGTAGTCGCCGAAAGAAATATTTTTTTCATATTTCTTTTTTTGAAGATGTCAGAGCCTGGTGTCGAACCCAGGGCCCATGTTTTAGTAAGCCAACACACTAACCACTAGACCACGGCGAAAATTATTTTAATTGTTAAAAAAATCCATTTTAATCGACTATTATCTGAGAGATTAAGTGTATAGAATGAACAAAAAGAAAACAGGCAATTCTCTCATTTGCATGTGACAAATCGAAAACAAGAGAACTTTATATGGCTACTAGGGTCTCCAAAAATAATTTTAGATATTTTGTTTAAAACAGTCATCGTGCTCAACGGCAGACACTACAACACCCCAAAGATATTTTGTGTCACTTCTTATATGTATAGTTGGAGATTATTTAAGTCTTAAAAGAACAGCAAAAAATCGTCGTGTATTTTTTTAGAGAGAACTATTGGCTATTTAAACAGAATTATTTACTATTTCAAACTGGCAGGAACATACTTAAACACATAAAAAAATAAATGTAAAAAATCTTCCAACTTAATCCTTTATTATAAAGCACTCTAAGTTCATTGCAATAACATTTCTCAATATGAAAATAGATTTTGATTTTATTTCTCTATATTTAACGTATTACGTTGAATGTGTTCAAATATGTCACATAATCATTTATCATTTAGAAATTCAGTTGTAAGACATTAAGATCCTGTTGAATTGAGTTTATTTTTTTTTTCTATAGAAGAATTTTCTTCTTTTAACATGCCGGTAAGCAGTTGTGTAGGAAGAAATTGGCAAGACAGGAATGTGGCAAATGGGATATCTTAAGAAGTAAAAAAAAGAATATTCTCTTAATTCTAAGTTATTATCTTTAACTTATGCTTTGAGGATCTTAGAAAATATTGCTAATATTTGATGAATGTATATACGAAAGAAAAATAAATATTTAATCAATTTAAAATATTTAGTGCCGTATTCATATATATAAACTGCTTTTATTAAGGCCTTATTTGACGAATGTCTAAGCAATACATGCCAAATAAGGCCACAAAAAATCTATAATATTTTTTATGAATACGGCAGTTAATTCTTAACTTCAAAATATATTAAATTTATGACTGAGTTCATTATCAAATATATAAGTATTTATATATGCACTCAGTCACTAAAAATTACGTTCTTTTTAATAGTAACTTTAAGCGGTACTTACAATTAAAATTGAAACATTTAAGACAGCTGTATAGCAATAATTAGAAGAAGAACTTGACTTACCTAGAAAAGGAAAAAAAAAAACATTTTATGAGATTCAATTATTATAGTTTTCTTAAAGTTAAAAATTAAAAAAAAGGTATTATACTAAAATAATGAAAATTATAAACATTTTAAATATCTATGTAGGCTAAAATTGAAATCATTATATAAAATATGAATCAGTCAGGACGATTAATATTTTGTATTTATATTAGGACTATAATACGATAATAATAAGAGCAACAGAATCACAATAGTGGACATGACATATATCTCCCATATAAACTAAGTATGATTTTTCGGTGTCTATAGAAGTTTTTGTAAAAATAGCTTCATGTTCAATACAAGTCGTCACTCAAGGAGTGGTAGGAATTGGACAAATAAGCATTCTACATCTCGTAGAAAACAAATATTGCTTTTAGTGTATATTGAGAACGGTAATAGCATAAGTCTATAAATTTTGTTCTACTTGCTACTAAACTGTGAAGTACACTATTTGAATATAGTGTTCGAAACTTAACGCTCTGAGTTATGTTATTCAAACAGAACAGAAACCACTCCAAACCCTATCATTGAGATCTAATAAAAGGAAATAAAAACATTTTTGACAGAGTGGTATAACTTTTGAGCACTCCGTGATTAAAAGGTACGATGATTAAGGAAATCTAAAATAAAAACAGAGACAGGGGCTTCAAAAATGTTCGGAATTATACTCAAGTTCGGTACTAGATCAAACTTTGATCAAACTTTGATCAAACTGTATCATTTATGAAAAGCTATTCAAAAACAACTTGTATAGTAAGATACGAAATGAACAATTTTAAAAGATGTTAAAGAATACTATTAGATAAAAGCAATTCAAATTATTTAAAGCTTTGAAAAAAAAATAGTTTGAGTACATTTGCTTCAATGTACAGTTGGGCCTCGATTTTCCATATCCGGTTAACCGGTAACCCGAATTAACCGCGATGGCCAAAAATCAGTCTATGGTTTTTTTTATTTATTTATTTATTTATGTCTATGGATTCCACCTTACAGACAATTACAAAGGATTTAATAACACAAAATTAAATTAGAAGTATAAGCATATAAATAACATAAAAATAGTGACATATTAAGAATTTAAATAAACAATGATAAATTTTTTTATTACATTTAGATTCAATGAATAGTCAATGAATCTATAAAATTGATTAAACGCACTGCACGTTCTTCTAAGCGGATCAGCATCAGGGTAGTTAGCTCTAAAAATTGCTACAGATAATGGGACGAAATTACGGGATACTCGCTGAGGTATGTTGAATGTTATTTCATTTATCAAAAATCCCGAACATATATCTCCTCGAATGACATTTAATAAAAATGTTACATTCAGCATAACACTTAGACTTTTTAATGTTGGTAGTTTAATAAGAGCTAGTCGGGCAGAGTACGATGGCAAATTTCGGATGTCAAAGTGTAGACTACGTAAGCAAAATAAAAGGAACTGTTTTTGAACAGATTCAATTGCATTGGAATATAATTGATAAATTATAATATAATTTGTTTGCAATGTTTTCAAAGTGTTTGCTTCGGTTAACCGTTATTACCTCTATTATCCGTTATGAAAACGGGGAATTCCCTAATTTGTATACGTTGAGTCAGAAGCATTTACAAGTTATTGGTTTAATTTTGAAATTTGAGAAATGCGGGTGGTTAGATCTAAATATATTTTGCATGGCATAGTTAAGAGCATTCAAAAAAGAATGTGAGTGTTAAAATGTTAGCTGAAAAATACGAAGTTGAAATACAGACCGTTTATGACATTTCTATCTTGAATTAATTTTTTTTAATTTAAATATTTATGTACACCAATGTTCCCTTGTTAAATAATAAAAATATTAAAAAACCCGTATAATCAAAATTGTTATTCGATCAACCGTGAAAATCGATTATCCGTAATGCTTCTGGTCCCGACCATAACGAATAATCGAGGCCCAATTGTATTTTAATTTTTGTAACGCAGGCGTATGAGTAACTAAAATGTTTTAAATAAAAATAAAGTATACGTTCCATGACAGAACTAAATAGTTGGCCAATTTTGTTAGGATATCTATTTATAAAGGATATCTAAAATATATTTTACATGAAATTTTTCATGTGCTATTAGTTAGCTGCCGAAATAATTAAAAATATTATAGAATATAAGAGAAATTTCTCAAGTAAGAGCTGGATGAAAGAATTTTATTTTTTTATAAATATGACAGTAAAACAACACATTTACTGTATGTTTTTTTGCATGAATTAAACCTTTAAAATATAGTTTTCGAATCTATTTTGAAAAAATTGACTTTCGGTTAATTTGGTTGATTTTTAAAAATATTTTACGAAAGCATATCAATTTTAATATGTAGTTTAAAAAAAGTGCTAAAAAAGAACAGTCGATAACAGCGCATTATATGCCATTAGATAACGATATCCTTTATAAGTCAGATTATCAAAAACATTTTTATTTTCATTGTTGCTCTGTTGTTTAACAAAGCGTTAAATTAATTTAATTTTTATGATGGATATTCTCATCAACAACATCATCATCACGGTCATCATCATAAACTTTGACACTGTCATAAAGTCACTCAAAGCAACATAAAAATAAAAACGTAAAAAAGGAATATTCTGACAAAAGAGCACAATAATGATACGAGACATAACAGATGGGGGAATTAAAATAACAGGGATATACGTATTAAATGTTTAAATGAATGATGAGCAATTGTGGTTCAATATTATTTTCGTTTACACCATCACATGTATGTTGATGAGTAAATGCTTAAAAAAAAATTAAAAGAAACAATTCCAGCTGTTTTATTAACAAAACATGACTTTTGCTTTTTTTTTCTTTTACCTCCATTTGAGAACCTTTCTTGCCCATACCGCCACCACCACCGGCACCACCACTCTGGGCCGCATTCATTTTCAATGCTGATTTATTTGCAGATATAAAAATGTAAACTATTTAATAATTTTTTTTATTTTATTTATTTTTTTAATACAACTTAGCAGTAAAATATTTGTTGTTCTTTATTTATTTACTAGTAAGTGTTTACTTGTATTTTCGTTTTTATATTTTTTCAAACAAAACCTTCACAGTAGTGAAAAACAGTTGAGAAAACTTGTTGGTTTCACACTTTTAAATGTTGTGGCAAACAGTTGTGTGTTGTAAGAGTCTGTAATTGATAATTCAGGTACATTTTTGTATGTGTGAGTGTGTGTTTTATTTTATTATTTTTTAACACTTCAACAGCAGAAACTACCTTCTTTTTTGTTAAATTATTATTGCCATAGAATACTTATTTTTTCGTAAAATTTTTATTTCAACATTTTGCGCCTGATTTTATGCTTCTGTATAACAATTGTTGCTGGTACTTGTGTATTTTCTTTCCGTTTCCTTTCTGTTATAACGTTACTATACAACTTTTTAAATAGTTGAAGTAATTTTTTTTAGCAAATACTAGTTTGTTATTTATTTTATAATTATTTTTTATATATTTCTTTTAACCAACCATTTGCTGTTGTTTTATTATTTTCTTTTATTAATATATTTTTTTTTGCTTTAATTGTAATGCTTTTCATTTGTAATTTATTTTTTGAAATTTATTTTTAAATAGAGACACTTGTGATCTTCTTTTTATTTAATTAAAATTTTTTAATTGGAAACTAAGTTTTAATGATTTAAAATCTAAAACAAGTGTTTCTTTTCTGTATTCTTTGAAACAAATTCAGATTTTTTATTTAAAATACTTTTTCGCTATTGTGTATTGAAAAATTACAAACATTTCTCTTTATTATAATATTTGAATAAGAAAATATCATTAAAATTTTGTGTATTTTGGTAATTTACTCGAAACTTAAGTAAAATGTTTTTTTTATATTTATAGTGAGTGAAGCATTGTTCATGCAATCTCTTGTACGCACTTTGAATAATTGTAAAACAATTTTCCATTTTAAATTACTTCTGCATATATTTCAGAATATTTTATTGGGTCAAGAGGATTTATTCTGTATTGTATAAAATACTCATAAGTGGTGCTTTTTGTTGTAAACGGTTAAATTTAATTTAAGTCTTCACTAATATCTGTAACAAGTTTACTGAAAAGTCCACAGGCAAACACAAAAAGCGAGATAAGAAGTCAGTGCCAATATATGAACGATGTGATAAAATGTTCCTATTATTTGAAGCATTAGTGACACATTTTGCAATGCAGTATATAATAATCAAAATCAGTTCAATTTTAAACACTAGTTCTTAATACACAAAAGAATTTACCTTAAATTAGTCTTTCATACTACTAATGGAAATGCTAGATTTTACAACAACAATTGCATAAATATGCACTGCGTGTCACTTAATAACACCACCGCCGTAGTGATGAAATTTAATTTGGATTTTTTTTTTTTCAAAGTTCCTAGTCTGCATAAATTATTTTTAGAAAATGAAACAGTTTTTTTCTCAATTGCCATTACACTTTAGTAGAACAGTGTTGTGTGCGTGTTTTCGTTTTTTGTTACTGCTAACTCAACGCCTCAACACTATTAAAACCATAACCATCATTACAATGTTTTGCATAAATATCCATGTAAAAAAAAAAAAAAAAAACAACAACAACAACAGTAATAACCCATTATTAGCGAAGATGTTAAACATAAAGAATTTAGGTAATAGAAATTTTAAAATAGAAGCGATTGGTCTGTTATAGAAATTTAAATTTTAAATGAATAAGGCCCACTATTACAACTTTCCGTTAGTTAAAGGCAGAATTTTATCTGATAGATAAATCGCTTTCTGTTATTAAAAATAAATTTTAACTTAAAAGAACCGATAAATTTATTGGGAAGATTTCTTTACCTTTAGGGTAAAGTTTATTTGTAATAACAAAAAGCGATTTATCTATCAGATAAAATTCTGCCTTTAACTAACGGCAAGATGTAATAATGGGCCTAATAAAAATATAAAGTTATTAAGCTCATAATAGTGTTTGTATTTGTAATATATATATCGCTCATTTGCGAGAGGAGTAGCATAACTCAAAAAAGCGATTTTGGGAAAAATACGTTTAAAAATTTTAATTCAGGCAAACTTTTATGAAAAGTAGAAGACACTTTTGGTCGCCATTCAATAAAGAAAAGAGATAAAAATACAATTTTTAGAGATAAAAATACAATTTTTATCGCAAAAGAGCGATATTTTCTAGAAATTACTGCTGAAAAAATAAGAACCTTCACTACTTCTTTCCCGCATAAATTTTATAATCGTCTGTTTGTTAAAAAAATTCGTATAAAGGGTTGCAAAACTTATTCTTCACCAATCAGTATTATTTCGAAGAGGAAAGTTAACTAACGAAAATTTTATTTCTGTGAAATACTCAAAACAAACAAACAAACAAATTCGCAATAAATTCTACTGATGTGGCAGTATTTCGTAGAAAAGGTATCAACAACAGTAAAGTAATATTGTTTAACATATTTGCCCCTTATGTTAAGCGTATATGGGCAATTTCAAAAATTTTCAACATTTGTTGAAACTGAGTTCAGATGCTTATTACTTCTCCAGTTTTTCGAATTGACCAAAACAGTCAAAAGGGAATGGTAGGACACACTAGAAAACTGGGAAATTCAAAATTTCAGACCATCAGTTCTTTATTTTTAAAAGTTATGGGCACTCAAATATCGAAAAACTCAAAAACAGGCTTGAAATTTACAAGAGTTTTTTTCATATTTCATCACTTTTCTACTTTTAGTTTTAAACTTCCGATGCTCACTGATATAAAATAAAGTCACTAGACTTTGTAGAAATTTACACTATAAAAGTTATGCCCATACTACTATTTGGGAAAAAGTTGTACAGCGGTTCATTTTTGAAACCAAAATTTTCTGATTTTTTAATTTTCGCAGTTTTTTCTATAGCGTTTTTGCGCCGTTCAAGAAAATTGCATTTCGTCAACAGTATTTAAAAGATGGTATAATTTGCTAAAATTTGCGCCATATCACGTCGATGTCAGGCTGCTAGTTGCTGAGAACGATGACCTCAAACTTTTATAGAATTGGCGTAAATTTGTCAAAAATGACAGTTTTTCGCGTCTGACATTTGCAATCTTTTTTAAAACTGGTTTATGTATTGCGTGATCTAAACTTCTTAGTAAATGGCACCTCAACGTCAAGAAGGCGTTAAAATATTTAAAAACGCAAAAATTTTATAAAGAAAATAAAAATTTTGCGAAATTTCATGATTTTGTTTCGCGTTTTTTTTTAATTAATCCGTGGTTTAAAATCAATGTAAAGTATTGGAAATGAAGTGCGGCGGTGAACTAAAGATCATATATAAATACGGTTGAATTCGGTCCATATTTAGCGGGTACAGTGGCATTTTTCTTCAAACACATTTTGCTTTGTGACATCTGCAGTTATGTATAGATTCCGCAGCGATTAACAGCAAATGAAAGGTTTTTAAGCTTGATAATAAAACCGAATAGGAATTAAAAAATTTTCATGATTTTAAATTTTAAAGATCAAAAAAAATCCTAACCTCAAAAATAATTCTTATATAATTTTTTTTATTTTTTAAATTTGCAAGTCAAAACATTGTTTTTCTGTAAACTAGTTATGCGTTATATAAACACATATTATAACAATCGGTGAAACATTCATATTTTTGCAAAAATTCGCGTTTTTTAATGTTAAGGAATTTTAACTATAATTGATACTTTTTATATATACATTGATGTACATTGATGAATTTTGACTGCACTGATGAATTTGGAATGAGTTTCATGCATCCATACAACATTTATTAAAATAAACCAATAAATTTAACTTTAAATTTTTTTTAAAGAGATTTTAACTTAAAACCTCCATAACTTTCGCGCCGTTTGCAATAAATGATTAACGCGAACTGTTTTGGTATGCTAAAATATCACCCTTCACGTGACCAAAGCGTCATTCGTGTCATCCAAAAAAAAAATTTCGAAAAAAAAATATCAAAATGTCGAAAATTTTTGAAATTGCCCATATAAATATGAATATCACCCACACGAGAATAGTAAAACAATAAGGTATTATGATAGACCATAACAGAAACATGTTATACATTTTACATAAGAATGCAAGTAAGGGCTTATACAATTGTCTGTTAATTATGTATGAAAAGTTGCTGTTGAATATAAAACATGTACACATACACTCCGGTTAACTTATTTAAAGGCACAAAAAATCCCATATTCAGGAGCCGGTATCTTTTGTGAAGTGTATCAAGTGAACCAAAACAAATACCACATTTTTAGATTTTTTTATAAATTCCTCAAAAAAGGTTCCTTAGTAAAGAAACCACTATTGTCATGATTTTGTTTTTATTTCAAGATGTCTAGCCTCCATTTCTATTCTAAAATTCTGGAATCGGTTAAAAATTGCAAAAGATACCGGCTCCTGAATATGAGATTTTTTGTGCCTTTAAATAAGTGAACCGGAGTGTATTTGCAGCATTATAATTATACCAGCCTCAAATAAAGTGAACAAATATAGTCAAATGTATAACTACGTATTTGTATATTATAGACAATGACCGAAAACTCCCGAAACAGAATGTACTAAATGTAGATTCTTTAATATAAAAAGAGATACTCGTACGCAGCAATTATATGGGAAGTGAGTTTTTTATGGCGGTAATAAAGTTAAGATCATGCTAATACAGTTTACAAAGTTTAGCAATCAAGAATTGTGTAAAAGTATGTAAAGAAGTAATTTTTTTACATCCCTTACGAAGATGCTGTTGTCATCTACTTCTTCCTTACAAAGGGGTCTTCGTGATCCACTTCTCCACATTTTTGTATTTTAATTACAGTCTAAGCTAATGTGTAACGAGCACAAAACTAAGCCGCAAATACCGAGTACGAGTCTAAGCCGAAATATGTCGATAACGTGCCTAAATAAGAGTTATGGAGAGAATGAACAAGACATCCGTGTAAGAAACCAAAAAAGAAATACATACTACCGAAGAATACCGCGTCGAATGTCACCTCATCAGGCTTAAACGAGTGGACTGATTTCAACGAAAATTTGGGGGGTCGTGGCATAGTGGTAGAGCGCTTGCAAAGAAAACTCACACGACCAAGGTTCAATCCCAGCGAAGGACAAAATTATAAAAATAAATATTAGCGGTCTTCTAAAAATTACAATTTAAATTAAAAATTAAATTTAAATAAAATAAGAGGTCCCCCCCTCCAACAAGACCATCTGCAAGAAACCGCCCCCTGACATTTCTAATCTATTCCACCAGAAACCAATGATCAGGAGTACAGCGCCACCTTCTGAAAAGATAACAGCTAAATCTACTGAAGACGCTCACCATTCACATTTAAACATCCACCGACAAATGAGGCCATTGCTATTTGATCATTTGAGGGTGGAGGTATAACACTGGCTCTTGAGTGGACAAATTTTCAGCAACTTGTTTCATCAACAATAAAAGGCGCAATATGTTCAAACATCTATGAAAAAAAAAAAAAAAAAACTTATCAACTATCTTTACATTCCAATACAATGCACACTGCATGAGTAGGGGTTTACCTCTGAGTATTGGTCTTAAAAAAAAAAAAAAATTATGAAGAATGTAGGTACTCGAATTTTTATGCTTGATATTAATGTTTTGTGTTTAAAACGGAAATCTGTCTTTGATTTTTGAGAAGGATTAAAGGGAAAGTTTATGAGTTTATTCTGCAAATCTCCACAAAAAATTGTTTCATTTCTGAGATATATACAATGTACATACACATACATAATTGGCCATTACAACCCTGTGTCATGGCAATCAATTACACCCAGAGCTTTTGCCAGAAGACTGCTGAGAGGTATTCGCCGAAAGAAATAATTTTTTTCATATTTCTTTTTTTCAAGATGTCAGAGCTGAGATTTGAACCCTGCGCTATCGGCTTAGTAAGCCAACCACCTAACCAATAGACCACAGCTACTACATTTCTTAGTGTATAAAATTTCTTATTTTATTTTGACTGCCAAAGCAAGATGAGGATTCCCTACATTATTAATAAAATTTCAATTTGTCATCTTCTCAGGAGGTGAAATGAAATGAAAGTGTAATTATTATTATTAACTTAAGGTTTCTGTATCTGTGAGTAGACCCTGGACGGGGCTGAGTGATCTCAGGCTACAAGAAAACCATGTTTAAAATTATAAAATACAAATTTGTAGAAAACTGTTCAACCAGATATTTTTAAAAACCACAAAATAATTAATAATGAATTTAAAATAATTTCATAATATTTTTTAAAGTAGATTATATTTAAGATTTTCAAACTTCTAGTACTTCCATGGGTTAATATTAAATTCATATCGTCATATGGCTACAAAAAACAAAAACCGATATTAAAAAAATTCAAACTATACTTTTTGATCAATTATGATGCATCATGTCCCTCCAACATTTTATAGTCCTACGATCAAAAGTTAGAAATTTATGACCAAAAATTTAAATATTGATTTTTTATATTAAAGCTGTGTTTATTGAAAATGTTTTTATTTCTTCTTTAACAATTTTCAATATAATTTAGGGCTTTTATGCATTTATATGCCGATATATTTCCTATGGTGGCTGGGGTAATTGTAGTTGTTGTGAAAAAAAAACACGAAAACAAGGCGAACAGAATTACAGCTCTCAAGTTTTCTTAAGAAATTGTTGCAAAAAAAAAAATATATATATAATAAAGGCACGAGACATAAATATTAAAAAAAATGTAAAAAAAAACTGGTACACATTTAACTTTTTTTTTTCATTTTTTCATAAAATTGTTTCTACTACTTAAGCACGTAATGACAGCGAGTCATGTTTCTACATTTATTTTCTGTTTCAAGTATTTTAAAGGCACCAAATTATATTGAAATTATCAAGTCTTTAATAAACTTCCTATAAATCTTTTCATTCTGTAGAAACTAAATTGAAAAGTGAACATTTTTATAAAATAAAAATAAAACGGCTGTGAAGAGCAGTTTTTACTTTTTTCACCTATTGTGGCAACTACTGCTGTATCACAATCGTGATGGCTGTTGCTTTTTAAACGTTCGTTGCTGTTGTAGTTTACCGGTAATTGACTTTTAAAGTTCTTTTCATGTTTGTGACGTTTTATTTTTATTCTTAAATTTAATGGTCAATGACTTTAATTTACTGCCATTAAGAAAATAAAGTAAAAAAAATGAGTTAAAAGATATTACGAGTTTAGTAATGTGCACTCTCTTGCATTGTACTCACCAGTGCTTTTAAAAAAATAAATTTTTAAAAAAGTTCATTTTGGGCTTCTACAAACTGAGGCAGAAAACATTGTTATTTGAAGGATGTTAACTGTTAAATATTTGTTTTTGGAAGAGTAATTTATTTAGTAAAGGACGTACTATAAATAGTTTAATCATTAAAGAACCCAAAAAAATGGAAAAAAAACTTTTACTGCAAAAATGGTGTTCCAAATTTGACCACTTTTTAGGTCGTCATAGTGTTAGGGAATAGGAAAATTAAAAAAAAAATTAAAGAGACTGGAAGGTTTGCTTAGGACTGTTTATCACAACTTATGCAATGCAAAAATAAAGCTTCTCTTAGTGAAAGTGTGGCGCATAATCCGAATTTTGTCGATTAGACGGTGATATTATATGGTACGTATGTATGAAGTACAACTCACGCCAGCAATTGGAGCTACCTGACATTTAACTATGCGGTAAATATGCTGATTGAGTGCTAGACTAATAGGCTTCTAATCCCAATACAAAAAAAAAAAAAAAAAAAAACTGCCTTGAGGCTTATTCCTTACTCGAAGTTTACCTCAACAAGTAAAATTGTCGAAATGTATCCGAAAAAAGTAAATGTTTGTTGGGTACTGTTGTTTGAAAGTTTTGCAAATGATTCTGAAAGAGCAGTTACTGTCAATTCAGAGTGCTACGGAGGTATGATAACTAACTTTTTTACTCTGCCATTGATTATTATGAACTGCAAGGTATATGATTTAAACTAAACAGTACCAAGAGCCACACAATATTGGACTTGGGAGAGAGATAACAAAAATGATACAGAACATACATGAATATACCATTTATGGTATGCAATAGCAGATACTTTTCATTTGTATATCTGATATTGTTCACGCAGTCTTCATTTATTCCTCCATTTATATCCGATTGAGCTTCATTGAAACTTGACTGTGAGTAAATAATAAAAAGTAAATGTGAAAATAGATATTCTCTACTGTTAGAGAATATTCTTATAGTACTTTGCCTTTTAAATTTTCATACTGTGTTTGAAGGCGTCTGTTATCGTTAGAATCAATTTATAATGAATGTCTTATATGTACGCTAACGAAAGCTTTCTTGCAGTCTAGGGAATACATTAATAAATCGTTTTAAACCCCACAACAATTGTGGGAATGTTTATTATCTAACAGAATTTCGTATGCAATTTAAAGGAAACACGCTGTAGGCTCATAGCTTATGCGACAGAAGCAACTTCACGAATGCTTTACAATTTTTATGGAAAATGTGTTTACGACGCAATTCGCATTGATCATTATGGCAGGGAAAGGCTTTAAAACTGAATTGTAAGTTCCCAATAAAATATTCGCATTTCTTGTAACTTAATTACCAATAACCTTTACAAACATTTTTTAAATCATGTCTCATAAGTGTAATTACAGGGATAACCATACATTGAGAAGCGGAAGATTTACTCGGTAGGTTAATAAGTAGAGTACTCGATCTCAAAGAAAAATTCAGTTTGCCGACCCTAAAGGTTATAATAGCCCACTTTATTTCCAATAATAAGATATATAAATATGCCCATAATTATGAAAGTGGTCTATGTCAAAATTTAAAAAAAATGAGTTTATTAGTTATTTCATACCACATTATTTTAAACTAAATTTATTCAATGTAATTTTTACGAAATTGTCAAAAATTAACCATTAGATAGTGTTTCTAATTTCAATATTATTTGGAATTCATTTAGTGTTGATTATGAAAGTGGTCAAGAATTCTTTAGATGATTCTAAATGTCACGTTTTGGATCTTTCACCTATAAGACGAAGACCAAAAACATACGGAAATATTAAATTACTTCCATTATACAGCATCATTAGACCAGTATCGGAAAAAAAACATAAAGATATTTTGAGTTCACTACCGTACATCTTTCCAGTTTTTCAGGAACATTTTAAGAAGCTTAAATACTCGCAATATTGATAAAAATGGATTACTGTTGAAAAATAATTAACAAATGTTCAGTTAAATTATTGTTTTAAACAAAACTCAAAGTTCTTTATTGCTTTAAGTCATTTATAGGACATTGAGATAATTTTCAAAATGGTCTAAGTCAATTCAAACTTTGAAAACAGTATTATCGAATTAAATTCACACAAAATTTCATATTCGTAATAAATTTCCATTGATTAAGACTAATAAAATTATTAATTAAAATGTCATATAATGTAAAAACATTTTTTAATTTATTCAAATGTAAATCATTAAATATCTCGCAACATGAAATATATGACTTAGACCACTTTCATAATTATGGGCACAAATATAATAATAATCAGTTGAGAATGGATGCACCGATTTTGGGAATTTTTTTCTTTCCAATGATCGACGTGATCCAGCTTAGAGTTTTACGAAAACAAAAAAATTTTCCCCGCCCACATTTTCTGATTTATCTAAAATCAGAAAACGGCTCCATCAATTGGACTAATTTTTCTTTCAAATGTGTGTTTTAATTCATTTTAAGTTTTAATCGATAGAAAAATTTGCCACGCCTACTTTTACGCCCACTTTTTTTACTTGTCTCTAAATACTGATTTTGTATTTCTTCAGAACGGTTAAAGCTAAAGTTTCGTAATTAGGTCTGAATGATTTCACTGGCAAGATAAATCATCAGTCAGGAAGTGGACGAAATTGGACAGGTGGACGTGGCACCACCCGCAAAAGTTAAAAATTGATTTCTTTACACAGAAGTGTTGAAGGTAAAGTTTTTAAATCTGGTGTGTTTGATTTCGTAGTCGTTAAAGATTATCAGTAGCAAGAAGGGCGAAGAGATAAACGTGGTGGCTTCCAGACAAACTAACTATTGGTTCAGTATATCTTGCAATCAGTAACAGTTATAGTTTTTTAAGTTTGGTCTGAATTCCTCCGTAGTCACTAAACATCATCAGTCGAAAAATGTGGACAAATGATAGTGTTAGGTGTAGAGAAGTGTGCCGGGTTTAAGCTAGTTTTGAAATAAATATTCTTTTATCATTAAAAATCAATCAATAGAAATTAAGTATGTTACATATCTATCATAAATATAATACTTTTTTAAAAATTTATTATAATATCTCTTTCAAAATTACAGCATTTTCCTCTCTCCTAAAGCTCAAATTTCTTACACATTATTCTATATACTAATTCGAATTTAACATTAATTTGCATATAAATCATTACTACTCTTATGTTACATGAAACATGTATAAAATATAATGTTATATCTTTAATTTGCCAATTAAAAGCACATTCAATTTAAGCTCAAGTATTAGAAAAAAAACTCCTGAAGCGCAATTTTAGTATTGCTGAATAAAAAATGTCACAAACATTTATGGCATAAAATACATGCCAGCATTATATGTGTACGTATCCTTAAGGTAAGGGAATTATTATTAAATCATATGCAGAGGGTGCCTAAGAGTATACTTTCAATTGCACAAAGAAATAATTATACTTTTTTTCTTTCCTTTCCTTTCAATTTGCCAGAAATTTAAGCATTTCATATATTTTTTCTTTATTTTCTTGATACAACTGTCTCTTCTATGCCTTTTATATAAAGAAGCCTCAGAGTATTTTGTTAATTAACTGTCGATAGCAGTAAAATATTTCGCAAATTATGTCAAATTTTGAGAAGCGGAAATATTATATATAAATTGGAAAAAAAAAATTATTAAAGATTTAAAATCTTTGTTACCAAAGGAAATGTAAGTGCATATAATTTTATTATCATTTATATTTCTAATGGTATATGTGTGCGCTTAAAAATATGCAATATTTTATGAAATAAATTTCATACTCAGTCATTTGTAGTATGTATGAACATTATAAATACTTATCATTGAAGTTGCAAAGACGAGCGCTACGATGTAGAATGAAAGCAAAACCAAATTATCAAAATAAAGAGGACTACGAAGGAGATTTTATTTATTTAACTGAGTTTGTGTTTTAAATTTTAAATGTGCTTGAATCCTGAATCTCACACCCTCCTACTCTGTATAACGTTTTCTCTTTTCTTTGGTTCCCTTGCAGTGTTTGTGTTATTCTTGTGGGTCTGTTTGAAGTTTTATGATGTGGTTTATTTATTTTTTTTTTGCATTTCTCTTTTTTGTTTATTTTCAATTTTATTTTCTTCTCACTTTCTATATAGAAAAAAATATTGTTTTTTTTTTAGATTGGTATTCATTCTATATATCTTTGTGACTTTGTTGAAATTGAAATCAAATAGTAGGGATGCCAAGTGTAAAAATATACATATTTTTTTAACAAAAAGCCACTGAAATTTTGTTGTTGAAAATTATTGCTGATTTTTTAGTGGTTTTCTTTACAATACAACTTCATACTGCCATAATTAACTCCATGCACGCTTAAGATGTAGCAGTTATAAGCCCCACCTCATATGAAATTAAAAATAAATTAACAGAAAACAAATGGCCAAATCATATCTCTATTAAAAACCCAAAATTAAAAAGCGCCAATTAACAAACATGGTGTGACAGTAATTTGTAGGAAAAGTAAACCAACACTGCATACTATTCGGCCATATTCCAGTTGGCGGGCATTTGAAAGTGCGGGTCCTGGACGCAGGACAACCTAGAGGGAACTGGACGTGCCAAAGAGGGGTCCACCTTGAAGTAATGCGAATGTGGTTTCGAGGTGGTATTCCTCCCCTGGTAAAGTGATAAGGGGGGTTTTTAGTCGGTATACCGTTTTTGGCGAGTCCGACATATCATGCGAGTTGACGACCTGCGCGAAATCATAAAGCTTTTTCCCTCCTTCCCGCACAAAAAAAAAATCCATTTTTGTAAGATTGTAGAATAAAGAAAAAATATTTCTCTTGCCTTTAATCAATAACAAAAATGTCTTTAGACGACGACGACAACGCCAAGTGGAATACGGCCTATTGTTTACATTACGAACCTTTGGTGTTAAGCATATGTCATACACAGGAAAAAGAATAAAAACGCATTCACAGAAACATGTTCAACACTTTACATAAGAATGCAAATAAAAGCTTCCTGTATTATGTATAAATTCTATTGGTGTTTTCTTTTCTGAAAAAAAATTTGCATTTTTTTTTTTGCCCTTTACTACGATTAAACTGCCCTTTTAAGTTCTTTTCAAAAAAAATTTATATCTTAATAAAGGGTTTCGTGTTTTATTCTTAAAACGTCGTCTGCATATGTTTTTTTTATTAAGACCAATACTCAGGGGTAAGCCCCTACTGATGCTTAGGAACGGGATAAATTGCTGTGAATTGATCATTCAAAGGCCAGTGTTATATCTTCTCCCTTGAATAATCAATAGCAATTGCCTCACCGTTTTAGAATGTTAATTGTTTTGAGCGCCTTCGCTAAGTAGGTTTAGCTGTTATTTGCTACCTCCCAATAGGTGGCAATTTTTTCCTGATCATTAGTTTTTTTTTTTTTGACATTGTTGAGGTAGAGTGGAGTGGAATGCCAGGGAGCGGTTTCTTTGTATATGGACTTCTTGGAGAGGGGACCTCTTATTTTTTTAAATTATAATTTTGAAAAACTGGAAATTAACTTTTTCATTTTTCACCTTTGATGGGATTTAAACCTGGGCTGTTGGAGTTTTTGTGCGAGCGCTCTAACCACTATACCATGTACCCTCTCCCAAAAAAAAAAAAAAAAAAAAAACCAACTGCGTTTACCATTCTGAATAAAATCAAAGGAGGACAAATGCCCTTAATAACAGTTGACGAAATGGAATTTTTAATGGCTGTTTAAAGAAGCGTTTTTCCAATTTGCGTTTTTAATATTCATGTTGGACTGCATGTTTTAGTTTTCATATTCTATTCTTAATACAAATATGGTCACACTGTGGCAGGGCTAGTTTAACATTAAAGAAATGTGTTCTTGACTATGGCACATTTTTTATTTTTAAAAAAGGAAACATTATTTGTTAAACGTATGCTAGAAACACAAGCATATGATCAAACAGATTGCATTAAAAGGTAATTGTATAAACTAGAACTATAGACAACAATCCTGACATTTCGAAAACATAACACTGTAGACGTCAATTTTTGGATGGCAAGTCAGTACTGAATAAGTACTGTGATAGTAAAGAAAGTGAACATAAATTGTCAGAATTTAAAGTGCTTTAAATGATAATTTGCATGTACGAATCCGCAAAATTTATTATTTATATGGAAAAGGTTAACAGAAACAGCACGTTCTGCCAGGTCGGTTGAATGTTACAATATTTTTAAATTTCTTGGCATTGGTAGTACAAAAGTTAGGTCTCTGCCAAGAATTTATATACCATGTTTTGGTACGAGCTTGATTGAAATTATGACATTACGAAATTTACTCGCTCATAACTGAGACACATTTTTCCCTTGCTAGTTTGTAAGTCTCTAAGGTGACAGGTAGAATGTCAACCAATCTTATATAATTAAACTTCTTATGCAATATTTAATCCATAGTATTTAATTTATTATTATTGCTTTGATGGCATAATCAAGATAAGAGATCATTTATTAAATTCAAAGTATTACAAGCCAGACTCAATGTAGCAAAAGAGACCAGAGTCTCCATCACAGACAGCATAAACAGACAAACATACTACTTGTCCATTGGGGTCCGTAGCTTTGGTATACAAGTATATGAAGAAATAATCTTTTAAAATTATTCTTGGCAACCATTTGAGTAAACAGTTTGTGATTTATATTTATTGACTTACATTTACTTTCAAATCTTGTATGCCAATCTATCTCAACACGTTTTATATAAGAAAACTCAACCACATTTGTCCACTTTATTCTGATGAGAAAGAAAGTGTGTTTCAGGTTTTCCATTTGCATTTTTTTTTCTTAAAATTTAAATCCTAGTATTGTAATTTTTATTCTGCGACTTTTCCTTTTTTCTCTAATTTTATTACAATTTTATGTTGCTTTCTTGAAAGAAACGTATCCATTATTGTGTTTTGTGAGTAACGAAGAAAAACAGATTTATTTTAAATTACTTTTAAGATACCTGATAATAATGTAAGACATGAATTACCGGCACATGTTACAAGTGGCACATTAACCTTTAAAAGGTTCAGCAATTTTTTTGTTTACTAAAAGCAGTGTATTTATTTTGTTTTTTTTTTTTAATTATTAAAATTATTAATAATTATTATTAATTGCTTAATATTCAATAATAATTTTTTTTTTTCGATGGAAAAGCATGTCCCGATTTTCATTTTACTGGTGCTTAACCAGTTCTTTAAATATATTTTTGTATCTAACAATGTCTTTAGAAAAAAAATAAATTTTTTGGATTTCTTTTTAGAACAGATATTGGTTGCGGTTTTTATTTAGTTTTCAATATTTTAGTTTTAAAAATTATGGAAGAAAAGTACGGAAGAAGTACCCAACGAAAGGACTATCGGTAAATACTTTTCCATCAAGGCATTTCATAAGTGGATATTTAAAGTACTACAAAGCGTTTCCTACGTAGTCTAGTGATTAGTATTCTGGCTTACTTAGACGTCAATTCTCAGGTCTGACATCTTAAAAAAACAAAATTATGTTTTCGGCGACTACCTCTCAGCAGTCTTCTGGCAAAAGCTCTGGGAGTGATTAATTGCCTTGAAAAGCTTCTCAAATTTGTCGTTCGTAGTCCACTTTAAAGTGTAGGCCCGGTACTCATGCATAAAAATTAACACACACAACAGAAGCTCGGCTGTAACCCTGACACAGGGTTGTAATGGCCAATTATGTATGTATGTATGCATGTTTACGGTACAACGCGATTGAAAAAACAATTGATTTTAGTACATGGATACATACCCGTAAATAAGTGCATATTTACTACACATATACAAAACGCACTAGTCTTCTATAACACGAATTGCATTATGCGAAATTTTCGTGAAACGTAACTACCGCGTTATAAGAAGGATATTTGTACTTTAAAACAGTAACTGGGTAAATGGCTTTATTTGCTCTTTTTTTATATTAGGGTTAATATCCAAGTATGAAATTTTTATGTATATTTATGTTTAGCTTGAAATGTTTATAAAATTTGTGTTTTTCTTTGATAATGGAAAATAATTTTTTTAAATAAAACAGATTCTGCAAACAGAACAAACAAACAATTGTAAAGCCTAAGGTAAACTCAGTGATGCTCCTAAAAGTATGCTAAATATATTATTATATGAAACAATAACAAAAGTATGCTTTGATTTAAATTAAAGTAATGCTTAGAGTCTGTAGCATATGTTACATTTTTTTTCTTTAACGATATGAAATAAACAAAAGTAAATTTTGTAATATTTTGTGCATTTTAGTCTTCTAGTTTTATTTGAATTGAATTTTATGAACTTGTGTCTTGTAAGTATGTATGTTTTTAAGATACAAAAATTTTTAAATTTCTACGAAATAGAATCGTTTTTAAATTATAAAATTTGTAATCGAATACGTCAATTGGTAAATGGGATATTTTTGGACGAACATTTTTATATAAAAAATTGGTCAAAACTGTGGGATTTACAACTTAATTTCTTATTCTTTTCTTCGATACCTGTAATTATTAAGTACAAGATTCTTTAATTCTTGCCAATATTTCGAAGTTCGTAAAATGTGTTTTCAATGAAATTCTCTCACTCCGTTTTTCCCTAATATTTCGAAATATATATCGTCATTAAAATATAATTTGCTGATATTTATTTAATTAGTTTATTCTATTCTTCTCTCAAACCATAAGGTTTACTTGATTCTATATTTTTGCTTATTCATTTCAGCTTACAGTGTAACACTCCTATTGGTAGCTGGATAATTTGGAAAAGTTTTTTATAGAATAGTTTTTTTAAAAACTTGTTAGAGAGTGCAAGTGGACAGCGATTAAACTTAGCATCTTTTCTGATATTCATAAACATAAAATATTTATAAAATTATCTTTTTGGCTACTTTATAAATATTTTTTCTTTACTCACAATTCCCCCCGGGGGTACAGTAATTGACTTCTGGTGATACGTCACACCAGGTACCTTTACTCACCGGGGAATATGGAGTTTACCTAGCTCTGGCTTGCCTGATTCTCGCTATATTCAGAGGACTGACCAGAGAAACCTATCTAACCCCCGGTTTGCCTGTACTACCCTGTTATTCGGGGAGTGAAGTAAATCGGCCTGATGGTTTGGGTGCAGTCCTTCGGTGAGTATACGTAGCGGTTGTGGGT
Organism: Metopia argyrocephala; assembly: GCA_963576795.1. Taxonomy (NCBI): domain Eukaryota; kingdom Metazoa; phylum Arthropoda; class Insecta; order Diptera; family Sarcophagidae; genus Metopia; species Metopia argyrocephala. The sequence continues at coordinate 4,419,236 of OY756208.1, forward strand.
GATGCTGGATAGAAACCTCTTCTGCTACCTACCCAAACAGTGGTGGTATGTAAATTATAAATTCATTGTCTATGGGCTTCCTTCTGACCGGCTTGTCTTTGACATGTCCGAAATTAGAAAGTACTGGCTTTGAAGGGTGCTGGTCAGACGAATTGTATTTTACTTCCACTCTCACAACGGATGGCAGTGATACGTCTACGAGGGTGCGCATGTCAAATCAATCTATTGTTTACTCACAATTGCTAAATTGCAAATATTATTACTATTTGTCACTGTTTAAAAGGTCATACATGGTTTCAGTGTGATCCATATAATCACATATAATAAAATTTCTATAATTTTCTTTTCTTAAATTATATGTTTCTTTCGATATCGAATGTCTTAATTTACTCTCAGTTTTCCTAATATTAATTAAATTAAACGCTTTAGAAAACCCTGAGTTGTTTTATCTTCCTTTACTTATAATTTTAGAGAATTGAAACAGTTTAGAATTTCTTTCAAATCTGTATACATTGGGGAGTAGAGTGGAATATTTTCTGGGTTTAAGGTTACTTGTCTAATTATAAGCTTATGAAAGCCAATATTATAATTTTGTGGTAACATTTCTGCAACTTTAAATAAAACAATTGCAATAAAATCACTGAAAAAAAAAAATAAAAATTAAAACGGAAAAAAGAAAAACTTATAAAGAAAAAAGCACGTCATAAAAATAAAATATAAAAGCCTGAAATTAAATGTTCATTGTCAACTTGTCACAAAGAATATTATTATTTTTTAACAGCAGTCATATGAGAAGAAAAATAAGTATGTTTTACATATTTTTATTTCATGTACAAACAAGTTAAAATGTCTTTTTTGTGTTATAAAATTTGTTCTTTTTTATTTCCATTTAAATTTCCACTTCTATATCCTCTGCCATTTCCGTTTTTTGTATTGGTTTTTGGAAAATTCATAAACTACATATATAGAAGAATTAATAGAACAAAATATACATTGAAAATATACATAAAAACAAATTTTATTGATACAATTAAACTTTAGGAAATGCATTGAAATATACAAAAACTCATGGTCTGCCTGAATTCGATTTGCAAAACACACAATAAGTAGAACGTTTTTTTAAACGATTTACTTCTTTCATCGTTTAATTGTTTGACGTAACAGATAATGTACAGTTTCGACGGCGATCCTTTAAGGGGGTAAATGCGTTATTGTTAGGCCATTTTAATATTGGACAGAAATTTCATTGAGAGAAGAATTTTAAGTCGTATCGCTCTTACTGGTGAAGTAATATTGCGAAACAAGTTGCGTAGTCGCGGTGGTCTAGTGGTTAGAGTTTTGGCTTACTAAGGCAATAGCTCCATGTTCAAACCTCAGAAAAAAATAAATATGCAAAAAATATTCTTTCGGCGACTACTGCTTAGCAGTCTCCTAGTATAAGCTCTGAGATTAACTGATTGCAATGAAAAAGCTTCTCAAATCTGTCGTTTGGGGTCGACTTTAAACTGTAGTTCCCGGTGCTCATGGATAATAATTGACACACACAACATGAGTGCTGCGAGAAGCTAGGCCGTTATTCCGAAACAAGCCTGGTAATAGCAATTTATAAGTACGTATGTATATAAGTTTTGTTCACATATGATTCAAAGCAAACTGTTGTCAAACGGTGTTGAAAAGTTAGGAATTCTTTAGCGTATAGGACAAAAAACTGGCAAGCTTATCACCCGCTATAGAGTGATATTATTAAAACTTTCAATATCATTAATTTGATAATTGGTCAGAAAATCCAAAAAATTAAAGAACTCGTACGTTTGAGTAAGAATTTCTACGTAAAGGAATGACAAACCTAGCCACTACGTACAATGAGCTGCTAAATTTTTACTATAAATAAGACTGTATATGTTTAATCCTAATTTCTAAACGACAAATATTACATATATGTTTTCAATTAAATACTTAATTGACTCTCACTTCAATTAACTATTTTAGTTGATTTATTTATAGGTTCAATTTACCAAATTCTATGGTTTCATTTTCTTTAATCGCATTTTGAGGTTCTTCATTATTCCTGATTTAATATTAAACAAAATGTTTAATAAATTCAATTAAAATTTTAATTTTTTTTTATCTTTAGTCTTAGTTAAGACTCTTAGTTGGTCACACGGAGCAAGAGCGAATCTAAAAAAAATTTTTGGGCAATACTGATGTGTTAAATTCTGTTTTTGTGCAATACAAGTCTACATATCTAAGCATGATGGATATTTTGCCACAATAAATCAAGTTCTTGTAATAACTAAAATAAAACATTTATTCTCCTACAAAATACGACACTTGGCTTAATTCGTAGCCTCAACATAATATAGTTAAACCTTGCTTTTAACAATCTGAATGTTTGCGCAAACCACTGAAAAATTAATGGGGGTATGGGTGCTGATAGATATACAGTTTTCTAAGCTGAGGTTTTTGAAAATAAGAAGGCTGATCAAGTGTATGACAAATTGTGTCTGTAGACTGGTGACTAAGACATGACATATCCTGAAGTTGGCTGCCTTACCAGTCTATGACTCCGTTCTGCCTTGGTTGTGTCACTACATTGGTGGCCTTAAAATTTTCAATGCTAGGTAGGCTGATCAGAAATATTACAGTGAACCTACGGATAATCTCTTCCTTACTTTCTATGTGCAATGCGGAGCTAAGGCTGTCATTATTACTGGCCCCTGTAGCATATATTCTCTAACTTGCAAATTAGAAAGGAGTAGTGTTGATATCTGTAAATTATGTGAGGACGAGAAGGAAACGGAGATGATCAACAACTTACTGTGTCATTTCCCGATTCAGGAGGTAATGATCACTCATGCGATCTAAGCTCTAATCTCTCATCTATGGTGAGATGTATTTTTTTATATTTGCTGTAGAAGGGAAGCTGACGTTTATCAGAGACAAATTCAGACGTTTTTATTGTTTTCTCTTTTATTTTTCTTTTCTCTTTCATTTTCTTATTCTGTTTTTCTATAGCATTCCACCCTCTTTTTTCTTAAGACTATAATAATGGACCGCATTATCTATATTGTCAAATCTAACTCAACCCAATAGAGTGAACACATCACAATTATTCAGACTCTAATTAAAACATATTTTTAATATTGCATTCAACTCAATACCGAAAAGGAGCATATGAGCAATGTATAAAATTAAATTTTATTTTGAGAAAAATTACTAAAATTTGTTATTGAGAAAATAACCATCAAATGGAATAAATTATTTGCTTCTAAAATCTTTAACAGATAATCTTTTATAATGTTTAACAGCAAATAGTAGTCTTTAATTTATATTTGGAACTCTCTAATATAACCGTTTGTACTGAAAAACATTGTCTTGAATTTAATGTTGCAGATAAAAGGTAATTCTTGTTGATAATATCCACAGTGCTGTTTGACACCTAAGCAGCTTTTTCAATAATTGAACTTAATTACACACTATGCCGAATGGGAATACTAATTCTTTACTAATAATAACAATAAAAGCAAAAAGAACATCAGCTTCTTATACAGTTCCTCGAAATTTAAGCAGCTTGTAATACTTCGTATAACAAAACTTGTTCTCTTTTATTTATTTGGAAAAGTACGAAACCTGGATGGTAACATTACAACAACGCCTCTTTTAGATCCAAGGCAGGGCATTGTTTTGGGCAACCTTATATTTAAATTGTATTTATTGACAACCTTATTTTAAACCAGCTGTGACAGTTGTTTAACAAATTGTCTTGATAAACAAATTTTAGGTGTGGCATTACCCTCATTCGGTTTATTAAAATATTTGTTTAATTAAAAAGTTTTCCTGAACAAATCTTTCAATTATTGTGTAAAATTAAATTTATTTTATTTTACGTGTTTAAAATAAAAACATATCGCTTTGACTTCTGCATTAGAAAAAATGTTTATGATTCCAATAGCACTGTGTTAATTTTTTTTAACACTAAGATTTACACAAAATTTTAATGATTTTTAATATGTTTAATGAAAAAATTTTTGTGTGAATTATGGATGGCAACAAAACTTTAGCTAAGTGGTTGTGCTGCTGTAAGCAGAGGGCAACTGAAATTTGTTTGCCAACACAACTGAAGTTCGGTTATGATTTATAATTAACAAATAAAATCTTTTTTTTTTTAATTTACACCAAAATACTGCACTTTCTTCAATTTTTTCTTATTTTTGTTATTTTTTTTATTTTTAACTTATAATTTTGCATACATTTTAAGATATGGATTTACATTTTCTGGGCTTTTATTTTATTTTAATTAATTTTTCTTTTTCATTTTAATAGAAAAATGGAAGAATAAAATTTTACTGATTTTTTTTCAGTACGGAAGATTTTGTTTTAATTTTTTTTATATTTTTTTTTAATTAATCTCAAATAATTTCTTTGAAATTATTTCTTTTTGTATTTAAATAAAACCGCTGTTTTTACATATTTGCACGTACAATTTGCGCTGTTTAGCCGTTGGAAGCTCGTTATGAACTAAAAAATTTTGTGTCAGTAGGGTCTTTAACACGGAAAACCAGAACAAGTAACGAAAAAAAAAAAATCATAACAAAATAGTCACAACAACAGCAGCAGGAATAGCAACATTGTATGTAAAAAAAAAAAAAAAAACAGAAACGCAGATGAAAAGACTAGAAAACAGAATTCATAGTAATGACTGGATTTTGTTTTTACTTTGGTTTTTGGGTGGAGTGCAATCTAATAGCTTTTCCAAAGCAGCAGCAGCAGCATTTATTAGCCGGATTTTTGTGAAAATAGCAATCCAAACAAAAAGCTCTTCTTGACGCACTCAAAATCCACATAAACATTTAAGTGGATGTTAAGCTTTCTTTGAAACAAAAAACAAAAATATGCTGCGAAATGGCAGTCACGTGTTTTAAAAACGTGCTGTTTTTTGCAAGTAAAACAAGAAAGAAAGGAGCAGAACAAAACACAATAAAAACTATAACAACATATGTACAAAGAAATGCCAAATGGCTAAAGGCAAAGAGAGAGTTAGAGAGAGAGAGAGAGAGAGAGAGATGAAGAAAAAGAGATATTTAGGAAAGAAGGTCATTTGTTGAATAAAAATATAGAAATGTGTAGGTGTATGAGTATATAAAAGTGTAAAATGAAAATCTTGATAAAACTTATAGTCAGAGCCTTTGTGAGTGTGTGTGTTTATGCAAGTTTAATATGAGCCCAATAGTTAAAAAGACAAGGAGCGAGAGAGATAGACAACGACAAAAAAAGAAGCGAATTAAAGTGGTGTAGGTGTTTGAGCATTAAACTAAAACAGGCATTATAATTTGGCGGGCGCGTGTTTGACGAGACTTTTTCTTTCAAAACAAAAAGTAAAATAAAAATATTTGCCTTTAAAGATACAAAAAATATTTAAAGAAAAAAAAACTTACAGTATATTTTAACACTTAAACAATTTATGAGAAAATTATGCGGCTCTTCTTTCGTTCTCTTCTTTTGCTGAGAGTCCTTGATAAAGAAACCAACTTTTAAAACAAACATTTGCTTATGCTGCTGCAAACAGTTACAAACAACAAAAAATTAAATACTTTGCCGCAGAACAAGTGAGATACTTTTTGAGAAGATTTTTTTTTCTTTTTGCCAAACATATTCTCCATTGCGATATGTTTGTTTTAGCTTTGATGGCTTACACTTGATTTGGTAGCGGCTTTAAACGTTATAAAAAGTTAAGCTTTTAATAAAGGCACAATTTATTGGCTGTTAAATGTGTCTTCAAAGAAATTAAAGAAAACAAAATGTTGAACTTTTATGTAGAAAACTGATTACTTGTAAAGAGGAATAAAAATTAATGCTACAAATTCTTAATATTTAAAAGATAAGAGAAGAAGAAGAAAAAAAATGGGGCAACGTTTACAGCAATTAATGTTAAAACTTTCTATGTCGCAGTATTGTATTTGGCCATGATTAAAATTAAAAGTACACTTATACGTTTTTTATACATTTAATAACTTTTTTCTTTCATATTTGTAAATTTTTATTTACTGTATTGGTAATGAAAAGTCAGCAGCTCGTTAGCATATCAGATAGGACGAAAAACCTGCAAGTTTATCATCACCCGCTATAGACTGATATTATTAAAATTTTGCATACCTTCTGTTTGATAACTGCACAGAGCATCCAACAAAATTAAGGAACTAGAACGTTTGAGCAGGAATTTCCACGTATAGATATGACAAACTTAGCCATTATGTACAACGAGCAGCTAACTTTTTATTATAAATAAGGCTGTTATTTATTATTTTCGTTTTTTTTTTAATTTCAATAGGAAATTTAATAATTTGTTAAGGTAGCATTGAATAAAATAAAATATTTCGCTAAATTCCCATAATTTGTTGTTTCTGTGAAAATATTGCCACCAATACCACAAGGCTATTGTCTATCTTCTACCCTATTTTTTGTATTTTTTAATGATATTGTTCATCTTATCACGTACAATCTTTTGAGAATAACAGCAAACAATTGTTATTTATATTCCATTTATCGTAAATCATCAATATCGCACTTATAAAGCTGCTAATAATCTCAACCAATTAGTCAATAATTTACCAGCACGGGACTGATAAATCACACAATTGCTAGGATTTCAATGAAAATTAATTGGTGTGGAATAGTGCATTGACGGGATGTGCAATAAAACCGAATAAGAGATTTTTTTTAAACCAATAATTAGGGGGCTACACCCCTACTCATGCTGTGCATTCTATAGGAATGTTTAAAGATATATTGTACTTCATATAGTTTCACTAAGCGCCTTCTATGGGACAAGTTGCTGTGGGTTAAACACTCAAAAGCCAGTGTTATACCTTCAGCAGTGAAATGACCAACGGCAATGGCTCCATCTGTTGATGCTAATTTTTGTTTGTTGATTTAATGATTTATTATTATTATGATTTTAGGTTTAAACTGAGACTGTCTTTGTTTAACCCATTCATGGCGCAGTCAAGTCATAGTTCACCGAACAAATCTCTATAGGCTTAATAAAATTTCACTCTCTCTCTCTTCTCTCTGTGTTTCTTTCTGTGGCGCTCGGTTGTCAAGACATTTAGTTAATAAAATCCCATAAAGGGTTTTAATAAGATATTGCAATTAGAGAATTTAAATAAATATACGAGCATACCGGAAGAAAATTACCAAAGAGTTTGAGTTTGTAAACTGTTTTATAAAAAAACTGCTTAAAATTACACTCGAATTAAATATAACTTTAAATGTTATACATGTTTTAATTCTATCAAACCAATACGGTTATTGGCTTCGAATGGTAAACTAAAGCTCTTGGTAAGATTTGCAAACCATACAAAAAAAAAAATATACATAATTGGCCATTACAAGCCTGTGTCAGGATTACGGCCTAGCTTCTCGCAGCACTCATGTTGTGTGTATAAATTTTTATCCATGAGTACCGGGACCTACAGTTTAATGTCGACTCCGAACGACTGACTTTAGAAGCTTGTTCATGGCAATTAATTACTCTCAGAGCTTTTGCCAGAAGACTGCTGAGAGGTAGTCGCCATGTCTTAGTAAGCCAACACACTAACCACTAGACCACGGCGACTACAGTCAGCTTTCAAAGTCTATTAAAATTCAAATCTTAGCGACTTACATATGAAAAGTACCATCAGAAATAATCAAACCAAATTCAGCAGAGAGTAATGTATTGCTACAAGTCAAATATACTCGAATTAAGACGATTTTTTACTTTTTGTATTGGTTAGAAATTTATGGGTCTTTTGTTTTATTTTATATTGTTTTCCTGGTACTCGAATTTGGACTTAAAATAAAACGAAGATTATTTTTAAAGCAAATCATTATAAGAATAAGAAAATATTAATGATGACCAATATTTTTAACAACTTCCTATTGTACCACGAACTCGTCACCCAACAAGTCACCAAATGCAGATATCACCACATGAGATTTTTTATTATATTGTTATCCTTTATTTATATCAGTTTGATATCCACATTTTAATTAATTTTTTTTTTTTTAAAAACTTTAAATTCGTCGTTAATTTAATTCGGATATGAATTCTATAACTTTATTTTTTGCTTTTTTTTGTTTCGTCAGAAAAGCTTTAATAAGATCAAAGTTAAATGCGATTATTATTTTTTTCTTTTTCCTATATTATTTTATAAAAGATTAAAAAAAAATGTTGAAAAAAAGAGAAGTTTTAATAAGCATGGCATGGATTAAAATCTTGTCAGTGTAACTTGTTTTATGCCTGATTTGAAAGAAAAAAATTTCGTTCATTTTATTCAAATCATTTCTAGAATTCATAAATTTGTTTTTAATCCTGTAGTTTTTGAATAAAACTTGAAAAAAATTTTTTTGAAATTAAAATTTTAAAGAAATTTTTTAATATACATATGTACATGGCTTGACTGACAGTTCTCTAAGAAAAAAATATATTTCAACGGTTTTTCATTACGAAGCAGTTTTCGTTTTTTTTTTATTAAATGTTTTTCTAAATATCAAATTCATGTTCCAAAATTCAATTTCTTTGCATTTGAAATTAAAAAAATGTATTTCTATTCGGTTTTGTATAAAACGCCCGCTTTATTTTCAGCAACTGCTTTCATTTATTGCAAATATTACTGCAGTTGCAATAAATAAAAGTCAGGAATTAAAAAAAAAAAAAAATGCAAATAATCTAAATGTGGAATCTCTGTGACTGTCATTTCCCTATATTTGTTTGTACAAAAACGTTTTCTTTTTTGCTTTACAAAAATTGCTAAAATGTTGAAAAAAAAAAATGTTTAATTTGAATAGAATGTAAATTTAATGCAAAACGCGTCTGCTGTAGAGATTTTAAGTGGATTTGTTGAATATGAAAGCTTCAAACTGATTTTGATTTTATTTTTTTTGTGGGTATTAAAAAAAAAATTACAATATAAAAATATATATACAAACACATACAAATTTACATATTTTTTGTGATTCAAAAGTATGACAAAAGAGTCCCATTTAAATCTAAATGTATGCAATACATTTCAAATAGTGTTCGTGTATATAAATGTTTTTACCACAAATTGGTTTTATATATCAATTAAATACAAATAAATTAAATATGCAGTCGAAAACTAGATTAAAATAAATGTTTTTTTTTTTTTAATTCGTAACATAAATACTAATGCGAATAGAAAAACATTATATTTATTTAAAAGCCTTAATATATGCTATAAAAAGACTATAGGCAAAGCTATAAATTGTAAATAAAACAAAAGAAAAATAACGAAATTAAAAGTAAATGTTCAAAAAATCACATTGTTTACAGGGTGTTCAAGCATGGATTTCTGGACTTTGACAATTGATAACGGCCATCTTTATAAATCTACATCTGGCAACTTAGGCTGGAGACGTCATCGGTTCATATATCTTTGTGAACGATACAGGTCGATAATTGCCAACTTCTTTCGGACTGAATTGGATGATCTGGACACTAAAGAAATAATAAGTTTCAGTTCAGACAGCTCACGCCTATTTGAGGACATGGTCATCTCACTTGTGAATTGACACTATTGGACTTTTCCTTGTGGATTTCTCTTAAGTAACGGTGGTATTCGAATAAACCTCAAACTACAACTTTCCACAAAGCCAGAGTATCGCATGCCATCAGTAAAATAAATTCTGATTTATGCGCCAGAATCGTGGAAAAATTGGACAATTCGAATGCGCTAAATATATAAACAATTAAATAAAACTTTTAATGATATCTAACACGTATTTTCTGTTATAACAAAATCGTTATTATTGAATTTTCTGTCATAAATCAGTAATATAGTATATAAAAAGGATGAATTCGATGTAATGAACCATGACTTGTAACACGTTTAAGTTAAGATTCATTCATTTATTCATTTATAAAGATGGTACTAAAGTATTTTGACCTACAGATCTATTGTACAGACCACAACTTAAACAGGGTTTTATAATGTATATTTCCCCCAGTTTCATCGCTTTGACAAACTTCAAAACATCAGCCGGTGCCAACTCAGACAAATCCTTATCTGATATTCGTTAAGATTGTGCAGCCCTCTGTTAAATATTTCAGTAATACATTAGCCATTCTATCCTCTTTTTTGCAACATTTTTAACATCTGGCCCTTATTAGTGCATTGTTTGTGTTCAAAAAATCAAGTTTAAACTACAAAACACACTTCTGCTGTTATTATTTTGATCATATGTATGGTCTGATAATTGATTTACTGATTGACAGTTATAAATAATAATTATTTGGGAAAATATAAAATTTCTAAAATAAAATGTAAGAACTGTTTTCCAAAATAGTTTTAAAATTCCTGTTAAAATATATGACTCTAAGGCCCATTATTACAACTTGCCGTTAGTTAAAGTTAGGATTTTATTAAACACATAACTCGCTTTTTGTTATTAAAAGTAAACATTAACCTAAAGTGATCGATAAGGTTATTGGCAAGGTTGCCTTACCTTTAGGTTAAAGTTCACTAGTAATAACAAAAAGCAAGTTATCTGTCCGATAAAATCCTAACTTTAACTAACGGTAAGTTGTAATAATGGGCCTAAGAAGGTATTTCGCTATACGACAATGAAAAAATTCACGGCATGTTAAATGCCAATCAAGCAGTTGATATAAAATTTTTCCTAAATTTTTTATAAAGAAATGAAAAACAAACAAAGTAAAAAGTACTCGTATAACCACTAAGTGTACAAAAAAAAAATGATTGAAAAAATTTTAGTGGACTTTGTTTTTATTCTTAATTTAATTGTTTAACTCATATATACATATGTATGTGTATCCTTATATATATATATATATATATATATATATATATATATATATATATATATGTATGTATATATATATATATTTTTTTTTTTTTTTCAGTAAACAAAAAAGTTATTATTTTCTTTTATACGACTAAAAGTAGGCAACATATTTTTGTGTACAATATATTTGCGTTCAATTTAATGAGGATTAATTCCATAAAAACTTATATATGAAATGGATTGTTTGATGGTAAAACATATCCCGATGATTATTTGGCTTATCCTTACCCAGTTTATAAGGAGACTTGTTGCATATTTTGCAGACAAACTTAATATATGTACGTACTTATATATGTATGCACTTATATATTATTTTTCTTATTTTACTTATATTATTTTATAAAAAAAGAAGCCTTATGGGATTAACACAATCATTTTCACATATTCTAATTAAAATTTATTTTTCAAATTTTAAACATGATTTGCCAGCAATTTCTTAAATTTGTGTTTCATTTCTTGAAGTGTTTTAAACACAAACAACCGCATTTAAGAATTGATTAAAATTTGTATTCAACCACAACAAACTATGGTCAAATACGTTAGTGTTGGTTTATATTTTATTATAAACTTTTTTTAAATTTAACAATTTAATTGACCGCATATTTAAAGAAGAAAAACATGTACCAAAAATTTAATTTAAATTTAAGCCATTAAATATTTTCCTGAAATTCCTCAAAATAATCGTTTACATCTGCCTTTGCATCTTCATTCAAGAGAAAATGTTTGCACAGAGAGTTTTTTTTTTGAGATTTAGGAACTTATACGAAAGGAGCTATATCAATGAAAAAAGGTGGGTGGTTAAGCAATTCGCACTTCAATACATTTAATTTTGTTATTGTTGATAACATTGTCTTGATAAAAAAAAAAACAATCTTGTTGTGCTGTAAGCCAGATTCCTTTTCTCGATTTTTTTTAAATTTAATTGATCCAGAATGTTACAATAATAGTGCCAATGTATCGTTTTATCTTTTTGAAGGTGGACCAATAACGTACTATAAAATTGTTGCGATGACTTTATCAAAGGATTACAGTTTTTTGTCTTCTTTGGTGTGCTTCCACCGGCTTCAAGATTGAAAAAATGTTACAAAAAGCTATTTCATCTGTAATTCTTGAAGTAAAATAACGTGTACCCGATTATTTGAGATCACTCGTCGATCGTCTAATACCATACTCGTATCATCCAGTTAAGCTATGATTTCTGAGGTTGTTGGAGTTTTTGGATATCTACTCTGCAAACAATGTGCAATGCTTAAAGTATGAGCATATTTAATTTCAAAAACCCAATTTATTACTATTGAAAAAGTATGTGACTTAAAACATACACCATATTATTAAAAATACTGTATCCCGATAAACCTTTGTTATGAAATATTTTATCGCAACACACACACTTCTAATTTTTCCACTATAAAAAAAACACCTGTTACCATACGAACGATTTGCAAGATCTCAATGAAATTTAACGAGTTTATAAGACGGATCAACATTTTTTTATTCAAAACTTTTTGCTGTTTATACCGCTATGACGATGTGTAGCTTGAAATATAATCAAAAACTTTTTTGGTGGTTTAAACACAGTTTTTTTTGTCCCAGGAAAATTGCGTGATTTGCATTTCAGAAGACTTGGGCGATTTGTACTGAAACCACTTGTTCATTATTATTTCAGGGTATATCGAAAACGAGTTTCAGAAGTTCCGATTTTATGAGGCATACCTGTTCAATACTATACTGCACAACATTATTTATTTCCCATGCGCTTAAATTACTTTAATGTTTTTAAATTTAAATTATAGATATCAAAAATTCATTGTTTTAACCCCCTAAAGTATGCAATAGTTTTTAATACAAATTACATCATAAAGTATGCACAAATTTCATATTGGCGCCTTAGAACATGGCTTTTAAAACAATTTTATGGTATTTTCATTTCATTTTTGAGTAAAACTAAAAAAAACTTGCGAGTACGACAAGGTCTGCACTATTTACAGTTCATCTTTCCAAAGTCAAAACTTTGCAGAGAAAACTTTCTCATTATGCGATCTGTCAAAGTTGAGAGGTTTATTAAAGAAATAGGCGTTATAGAAACTAATTTGTTACACTCATAAAAATTAACATTATTAGTCATAAAATATTTATAAAACTCCTGAAAATCAGCTAATAAACTGTTACTTTCGACAGTCTAATGGTATTCGATATGATAATCATTTGTTCTTGTTAAATTTTACGGTTCTTTTGGATTGTTTTCATATATATATACTTTTTTAATTTTATTCCTCCTTTTGATTTCAAGAGTATATTACAGTTTTCAAAGTTGATTTCTATTAAGTTGGTATACCGTAAATAATTTGTTATGCATTCACTCTGTTCCAACGAGCTTGTATAAGTTTGTTATGCATAAGGCATGATAACGGCTATAATTTCATGGCTATTACTTAAGATAGTTGTCATTTGATTTTATACGGATTAATATCTTGCAAATCCCTTTATTAAATTGATTTTTTACTGTCATAAACTATTTCATATAAATTTTAACTTCGATTGTTATTTGCATTTTGCTTGCCATTCATTTTCTCTTTCAACATGTTAGCTTATCATTTCAATCTCTGTTGCATATCAAAAACAACAAATTGACAAAATGCTACTCATACTCGTGTTTGGCTATTTAGTGCAACAAATTTTATTGGCAAACAAACTTGCAATGTCAACTGCCAAGTTAACTAAGTTGTTGTTGTATTCTTAGTTAAATTGTTGGATTTAAGTTTGGCCAAGTGAAGTCACACAAACACCAGTTCAATTATTGTACAATTTTATACAAAGAAGAACAAAATCTAAAAACTAAATGGATTTATTTGGCGCCAATAATAATATTTTGCATATTTCAAAAGAGTATATGTGGTTCCAATATATAATCAATACAACAGTTGTTGCACAGTTTTATAGGGTCATTGGCAAGAGCAAAAGTTTTAATGACTTAATTTGTAAAAACAAAAAAAGAATATTTGGATAAAACCCAAATATTTTTGAAAAACATAAGTTCAAGATTTTTTATTAATGAGTAATACAAAGTTGCTCAAAATTATGGAATTTTTTTTTAGATATTTGATTAATTACTAAATAGAAATTTTTAAGGACTTTTGAAAAAGAAAAACTCACTTTCAAAACAAAAATTAAAAAAAAAAAAACAAAAAAATTGTAAAAAAGGGAGGAAAAGGGAGGAAAAGGGAGGAAAAATAAATGCAAAGTTTTTTTTTATATAAATTAAAAAAAAAAATAATAAAAGCTATCATTGAAAAAGGACAATAAAAGTTGATTTAATATTTGAAAGTTAAACGAGCTCAACGTTTTTACAATAATAATCAAAACAAGAATATACGTTTTTGTTTTATTAAAAATTTCACATTTCTTTCCATCTCAGGTTCATCGTTGTCGTATTGTTAATTTTTTCTTTTCTTTTCAATATAAAAACGTTGGGCTAATATGCAGTTAGGATGTAAATTGGCTTAAAAAGCGCATACATAATTGGCCACTACAACCCTGTGTCAGGATTACGGTCTAGCTTCTCGCAGCACTCATGTTGTGTGTGTTAATTTTTATCCATGAGTACTGGGACCTACAGTTTAAAGTCGACTCCGAACGACAGACTTGAGAACCTTGTTCATGGCAATCGGTTATTCTTAAAGTTTTTGCAAGAAGACTGCTAAGAGATAGTCTCCAAAACAAATATTTTTTTATATTTTTTCAGAGCTGGGCTTTGAAGCAGGAGCTCTTGGCCTAGTAAGTCAACACACTAACCACTAGACCATGACGACTGCTTTGTTAGAAAAGTAGAAATATAAGAATTAATAATTGAGTATGATGTTTGGCAAATGTCCACATTTAGCACGTCTGCTGACCTCCGATCTCTTTACAAAAATTTGAACTACATTTTGCATCATTTTGCAAGAAATCTTCGCTTATCTGGTCAAGCGCCGAATTTCATCTTTTAGGGCATCAGTTGTTAGTCGTTTGTTCACATACGCCCGGCCTTTCAAATGGTCCCAGAGAAAATAATCCAGCAACATTAAGTTACATGAACAAAGCTGCCAATTTACATAGCCAATTATCATGGTCTCATCTCTAAAGATTATTTTGTTGAAAAATACGTTGTTTTCGTTCAGTTTTTTGGACAGCCAATTCACAAACGTTCATCGCAAATAATGATAGTGTAGCGTTCCATGGTTAAAAATTCCCATATCAAAGGACGACAGCTCATCTCTTGACATTTAATCATTTGATAGCAATTTTATTTCCTAACCTCAAATTTGCACACCCTGTATTTTCAAAAGAAGTAACATTTTTTGAGCCTAAAGCAGTATGTTTGCATGTACTAGGAAAAATTAACGTTTTATATTAAAAAATAATTGGAACTTTAATTATTTTCATGCGAAATATAAATATACTTTACAAATAATTCCTATACATGAACACTCCATTCCTGTTCATATGTCAGATAAAAAGTGTTTTAACCAAACTTTTAAAAATCCCTACTTAGCGGATGTTAACACCATAACAGAAATAATATCTCCAAATTCCAAGGAATCGGCCTACCAGTGTTGTCTATTGGATGTTAAGTCAGACAGTCAGGACATAATATTTTGTACTTTGTGTATCTAAATAGAAATATGAAATTGTATAGAAAGCTTTTAAGCGCCACATGTTTGTTTTTTTTCTAAACAATTATTGGATTTTAAGCCTTTAAAGCTTCTGATGGACGATTTTTTTACTTGGAAAAATTGGTTTTCATTTCCGTAAATAACTAAACTTTTCGTGGTTTAGCAATTGACTAAAATTATGTTTCTTTTTTGGTTGTTTTTAAAGATAAAGCTTTCTAAGCTTTTGTGCTTTGTAAGAGAAAATTTATTACAGACATAAAACAAAAATCAGACAGTTTTTAAAAGCTTTAAAGATGAAAATCTTATTCGAAAAATCAGAATGTAAATAACTAGAGTTTAAATTTGTCCAAAAGCTTTGGGTCACTAAAGGCCGTGTCAGATAAAACTTTGTTGCTTTGCGTGACATTTTAAACTTTGACAAAAAAGCGTAAAGCAAAAGGTGTATGACACAATAAAAACTTTAACGGTAGCGTTGTTGGTTTATCTCTTTTTTTAAAACTCTCAATAACTCCCTATATAAACTGACTTTTATAGTTTTAAACAAAATTTTAACACAAAACTAAATAAAGAACACTTAAAACTGCAAATTTTCAAAACTATTTAAAGAAAAATTACCAGCAGATTGTCAAAGCACGCAAAAAGTTAAAAGTTGGCCAACTTTTCACTTTGAGTTGCGTTAAAAGCACTTTATGTGACAAGTGGCATATAAACATGTACATTTAACTTAAATGTCAAAGCACATCTGTAACGCAACGCGAAACAAAAGTTTTATCTGACACGGCCTTAAGAAGTTTTTTAGTTCGAACATTAATTTACGTTACAAAACACAAAAAAAAAATTATACAAAATATAGACTTAATTGTTTTTAAGGCACGTTGCCAAAGAGTGAAATTTATCTCTTTACATCTTGAAGTTAAAAGTGTAAATTGTATAGACAACGACAGTGGGATACACAGATACACGACTATATAAGTATAAGTAAATGCAGTTGGCCTGTCTGTCATGCATGTACATATATTAGTTATAACAAGTATTTGAAGTCTGTCGTGCGAATTCGACGTTAAACTCTAGATACGGGTGCTCATAGATAAAACCTGATGCACCCAATATGGGTACTGTGAGAAGCTAGGGCGTAACTCTGAAGAAAGGTTGTAATGGCCAATTATGTATGAATTTATATAAGTTTATATAAGCATTTACTCGTATGCTTGTTAGACGTTAAATAACTTATAAATCGATCACTATGATATTTGACATGAATACTCGCGTGTCCTCTTTTAGTGTAAAGGCATAGTGAAAATAATGGGTGTTGTCGACAGAGGATTAACAAATTAAGGAAAATTCAACTCGAAAAATAATAACACTGTGCTCGAACTTGCCATTTTTTTAACAAGCTGGGCACCCAATTCGAGTACGCTGAATTAGCTTTACCAGCAGGCTGCCCAGCTTCTTAAAATTAGCGACTAGCACAGTGTTATCATATAGGTACATATAAGTTTGTACTTATATGCATACCTTGATAGGTAATAAATCTACAAAAAATAGATGGGCAGCCAGGCATGCTTTAAGAGATATTTAGAGATAGAAAATTTCTTAAAATACAGCAACGTAAGTTTGCATGAACAAAACAGTATGTATAGTACGAGTAAATTAGGCATTACTAATTCCTTGGCAAATCATCAAGTTGTGGAAAATATTGTACAAATAATGAAAACTAGAATTTATTTTCTATAGGACAGAATTTCTTTAAGAGAATATGAATTTTACCTTTTAAAAAATTTAATCTAAAGGTAGAACAATATTTACTGATATTAACCAAGTCGTTTACAAACCATTCTCAAATAAAACGCAATTATAGCTCATTATTTTCAAAGAAATATAATAAAAACTACACGTGTTTGGTTACAGAAATCAACAGTTTTGTAGAAATTAAATTTCTCTGTAGCCAACGTTTCACAAAAATACAAAAATATTTTTTTTTGTAAAAAGTTTATTTGCAAAAATTTCATTTAAATTGGGCTCTCCTTTTTTCATATGGTTGTATATTAAATAAATTTTTCACAATGAATTTAACCTTAAAAAAGTTCTCAAGTTTTCAAGTTTAAGGTAAATTGCCAGTACTTGAGAAAACTTAAAAAAAAAAAAATTAGAAAAAAAACCAACCTGCTCGAAATTACAAAAAATAAAAGAAAGAAACGAACATCAAAAACAACGCTGAAGAACAGCAACAACAATAAAATTAAAATAAAACATTAAATGCTAGTTTTCTTGTAGTTGTAGTTGAAGTTTGTTTTCCTTCCTCCTGTTGCTTTATTACAAAGTCTATACAAATAAAATTCTTATAATACATATGTGTGTTTAGTATAAATCCATGTGTGTATGAGTGTGTTTATTTTATAGAATGTACTTATGAACTTATGTAGGGTTTTTATTTCCATGTACATTTGTAAGTGTGCTGCTCACACAGACGCAACCAAAATAAAAATAAATGGCATTTATAAAAACACAAATAAAAAGCAATACATTCTTGCAACAATTTAATGAATGAATGGCTGAAAATAACAGCAGTAACTAAACAACAACAACAACAACAAGGCATTTTGCATAGAAATATATAACAGAAATGAAATATAAATAAACATGTAGCATGAACAGCAGCGTTGCCGCATAAGAAATTGTTATTTCTATCAAAACTGTTCATATGATGACAAAAATCATTACTACAAATTTAAATTGTTTAAATTACTCTTGAAACATATATTTCCGCTTTAATTCCAGCAGAAAATCTTGTCACCTCTAGACTCTATCTTTTATCTTCAGATTCCAGTTAGATTTTTAATAATTATTAATAAGGATGGCTACTCTTGGAACTTTTGGAACAAAATCTTCAGGCATCCCTTTTTAAAGCCAATCAGAATTAGTGTATTTTATTGGGGGAAAGATGAAGATCGCCCATCGTCAATCTCTCTTAATAAAACGTTCTTCTGGAACTTGTCAAGTCATATATAAGCTGTGAGAAAAATATCACGATTGACAATTTCTGTATTATCATTTCATTTGCAGCAAAATTTTTGGTCGAAGCACAACTTTAGAGAAAACAAAAGGACATTCTTAGAGGACAAATCAGTGGGGTTACTTTGTATTTCGATTCAATTCGAACATTTTACGAATTCGTAACAATGTACGAATTTTCGAAAAATTTTTGTATTCATTATTATTGATTTTTCGAATGGGAAATTTCTTTCGAAATAATTTTCGATTCGAATCGGAATACAAAGTAACCTCCCAGACTTGTGTTCTTACAGTTCCTGGCCATATTATTAGACGCACTCTATTTTTTTAGTAATTTTATGTTTCTTAAGTGTTTTTATGCAATAATGGTACATTTGAACTACAATACTGTAATTTTTTATTTAAAAGAATTGTTGTATTCTACATATTTTAATTTATTTTTTACATATGGTAACACTGTTTTTTTTTAAAGTGGTACATAAACGTAAACAAGTGCAAACCTGTATCAGTCGCGATCGGAATCGAGTCAGGCGCTTACGTGTTTCTGTGGCTTTATATAGTGTGGAATTTTTTCTAACGGTATTATACTACTCAGTTATTGGTTGGTTTTGTATGCAGTGTTTTAGAAACGTAGTTGACTATTTTATTATGGGGAGAAAAGGAGATCTTTCACGACGCGAAAAAGCTGAAGTGAAGGCCCTTGTTCTTACGAAAACATTTACAAACCAGGATGTATTACGAAGATTAGAGGTTTCTGAAGCTAGTGTAAAAAAAAAGAAATCAATTAAACATAATAGAACGGTACAATATCACTCGCTAATTAATATTTTACATGAAATCTTCCAGTGCGTCTAATAATATGGCCAGGGACTGTACAATATATAAAACAAGCAAACAAAAAAAAAATCCAAAAATATACAGGCAAAGCTAGTTCTTGTAGTGGGCCCCCCCAAATATTATTTCAAAATTTTAGAACAGAAATACAATTATAACGAAAAGAGTAATTATTTTAATTAGCAGTCGAGCCTTCCACCAAATCCAGAATAATAAACGTAATTAGCGGTAATCTCTCCTAGTTGGAAACGTAGCAAACCACGTTTGCAAATTTACAAGAGCGTTTGCAACGAAAATATTAATTTTAAACGAATTTCTATAAACAATAGTTACTCTTTTACAATGCAGTCATATTAACTGCTTTTGGACAATATATGTACATTAGGAATATATATAATCACCCTTATTCTTTTTGGCGTCGTCGATAGAAGGCAACGCCGTTTTTAGTCTTTTATTGCAGATCAGTATTCTAGTTGGCAATATTGCCATTTATCGATCACTGTTAACATATTTTTGATATTCTGTAAGCAAAATTGACGTCGTTATTGTCTTTAATTACCAAAGATTTTGTCGTAGTAGTGTAGTTGAAAAATACATTTAAATTAAAAAATTTCAGTTAATGTGCGGTTCTGTTCATTTGGGGCTATAATCTCGATGTGGTTCCATCCACACGACCAATTACACCTGGAAATCCTGTTTTTTTTATTCGAAAAAATAAAATGTAACTCCTTGTTTCCAGCTTTTGTCATGCTAAATTTTATCCACTGTGGACGAGCTATCTCTATGGCGTCCAGTGTTTCGGCCAAAACCTTCGCCACCATTGGCTGTGAAAGTCCCAGGTTATAATCGTTTCCAACCCCTGGCCTAGAATAGTAATGTCGCTGCCAATTTTATGATGTTTGGAAAGTACGTTGATGGAGTTCCTTTTTTTAAATTGGGCTCTATGGTATCCAACACATATTTAAATAATGCCTTATTTACCGTGAAATAACTTTGAAATCTTAAAAAATGTAATGAAATTAATAAAAAAAACTTTGAACATGATGATTTTAAATTTACTTCTCATTGGGCAAGTAAAAAATGCTCGACTTCTGCAGTCTTTTTTCCACAACTAAATTGGTTTTAATTTCTTCTTCACTGGATTTAATTTTTTTTATATATTTTTCACGAAACTATTTTTTTTACCAAACAATAAAAAAAAAAAATGAAAAAGCTGTCTCAAACATTAGAGATGTGTGCTGTATTTTATTAACATTATCGATAAACAGGCAACGTCGTCATAATACTCTTATACAATACCAAATTAACATTAAATTGACGTTGCCGTTGTTTAAAATTGCTATTGCCTTAAAACTGCTATTGTTATTGCTGACGCCAAATAGAATAAGGGTGAATAAGTATCTATTATTCCAGTCTTAAACTGATTACCCCCAACAAAAAATTGTCCATTACCCATCTTAAGTGTATAAGTACATGGCTTATATAGAGTATCACTATTCCGGATTTAAAAGAATCATGAGCGGCAGCGTCTTCCTGTGTCTGAAAATTCTACACAAGTATCATCCTTCGCTTTTTTTGGATGGTATAATTGAATCATCACTATTTGCCAAAATGTATAACCTTTAGGAGTATTTCAGCCATAGTATACTTCATACGGTTTGGAACCACATGTTGCTCTATATGTACCTATAGCTGTAGCGTAAAAACGTTCGCAATTTGTTATTTTAAAATAGATTTATCTGAATATTTTAGAACTTTTTCATTATATAATAATGCGAAAAATATTTTGGTTTCCATACTCACATTCATATGGCTTAATAAGTTATTACTTAAGAGATTTGAAAGTTAAATAAATTTGTGACAATTTAACGTCTTGAGATTAGATTTAAAGTTAATGCAAATCTTTTGAATTTCTAAGAATATTATTTTTAAAATGTCTGAACTTTCAAAATAATATATTAAAGAATTTTCTTTAGTAGTCAGATTACTTATAAAGCAATAAATACTGTCTGAAGAATTTAAATATTTCATGAGCAAATAATAGGATGTGGTGTGCCCACCATATTACCATATCTGGCTTAAAATTGAAGCGAATTTCTTTTTTGCCACTTAATCTTTAAACCTAAACATTTAAATATTTTTTTATAAATCTAAAAACAAAAGATTTTTTTTATATATTCTCTGTCTGTGTTTATATGTAAGGGAAAGAGATTGAGAACAAAACAAAGCCAAAAGTAATATTTAAACATTTTATTTGATTGCTGTTAACAAATCCTTTATAGGATTGCTAAAGATTTTATTTATTTTTACTGTTGTGTTTTCTTTTTGTCTGGCATACGGAATTACGACCATTGCTAACAAGCCGTTAAGTCAGATAACATCAGTATGCCTCCTACTAAAACAACAACACTACTAAACGGGTAATATTAATAAACGGGTTTGTGGATCAGTCTTTAAATGAAATAAAAATAAAAAGAAATATAGTTGGGGAGAAAGAGAGGGTGAGAGTGAGTTAATATTAAATAGAAAGTTTTAAAATATTAACATATGCGTGTTGTTAGGTGGGTGTGTATGTGTAGTTCATGGTTTTTTTATTTTTTTTAATGATAGTAAAAGTTTTATTTTTAAATTAATATGTAGGCATGCAGCCATAGGCATTCACACTGAGAGTTATTCAAATAATGCAATTTATTAATTTTATGCTTAACCCTTTCGAACAACAGTAAATAGTCAAATATGCATATGATGTAGAAAATGTAAACACTATTCTTTGGACACAATATTTTAGGAAAAAAATTTCGTTAAAAATTATTTAAAAATAAATTGAACAATAAATATTATTTCGATATTTATAAGTACATAATTAGTCAACCCTAAAGTAATAGAAAATTAAGAAAAAAACAAATACTTTTATAAAACACTGATTACAACCTTTTACCATTACAACCCTGTTTTAGGTTTACGGCCTAGGTTCTAGCAGCACCCATATTGTGTGTGTTTATATTTTTCCATGAATACCATAACCTACAGTTTAAAGCCGACTCCGAACAACAGACTTGAGGAACTTGTTCATGTTCAGCTACTCTCAGAGCTTTTGCCAGAAGACTGCTGAAGAGGTTGTCGCCGAAAGAAATAAATTTTTCATATTTTTTTTCTCAAGATGTCAGAGCTGAGTTTTGAATCCGGCGCTATCGTCTTAGTAAGCCAACATACTAATCACTAGAAGACGGCGACTGTTTTGTATGCAAATTATTAAATGCTCTATTTATGTAATTCGTAGTGTATGCAATATATGTTTGTATGTGTATACATAAGAGTTTATATTTTTACTTCCTGTTTATTGATTTTTTTCATCAGACTTTTTTTTACTTAATCCGTCTATTGTCCACTTAATAATTCTTTTTTAAGTAATTTTCTATTGCTTTAAATATTTATGAATTTAAAACTTTTTTTTTTTAAATTTAAAATTTCAAATTTTTTATCTAAAGCACTAGAAAGCTTTAAATATTTATAAATTTAAAAATTTTATTGTCAAATTAAAATTTGTTTTTAGAAAACTTTATTAGTTCGTTATTTATTGCATAGCACAGTTTATCAGTATTTAGATGAAAAGCAAATAAATGTTTGTGACTAATTTAAGAACTGCTTTCTTTCTACGTCTATTGTAGTTGCTATTATTGTTGTTGAATTTAAAAAGAAACATCAAAACTTTTTTGATGGCTTAAACAATTTCTAGAATTTGTAAAATTTAATTTCTTTTAATTTAAAATTCTTTGAAAGTTTTTAAGCTAAAGTGACATGAAATTGAAATACAGGAACTGAAAGAAGGTACACCATTGTGCAGTGAATTTGTATTCCATAAAATTTATTAGTAGGCAGACCAAAACTGTTGTTATCACAATATAATTCTGCTGTAGATTAAGATAATTTTCTGCTAAAATGGGAAAGTTAAAGTATAGTTTAACTAATTAAGCTTAATTTCGAACCTATCATTTCACGTTCTTTTCAATATGGTTTTAAATCCCTATTCAATGTTTAAGTACTACTATAAAAAAAGATTACCACTCAATTATTTATTTTGATGTACTACAAAAAAGTTTGAAAAAATTCAATATTTGTATTACAGGCGTGGAAATAATTATATGGCATCAAGTAATCATACGTGTTTTTAGTAAGTACTAACAAAATAAATAATTTTAATTACAGCCGTCTTTCATTAAAAAGTAAAAGACTCAAAATTACAAATCTTTTAATAAAATACAGAAAGTAATTAATTTTATCATCAGTTGCCATAATGATCAAACTAAGCTAGACTCCCAGTCAAAGCATTCAGAGATTGCGCTACACTTTTGAATAGCGAGCTATATAAATGGAATGGATAAACAACTTGTTTCATCAATACGTAAATCTTAAGTTCACAGATTGAAAACTTTTTTTTTTGCAAAAATGAATGAAAATATTAGAGAAATTTTGTAAATTTAAATGTAAGCAGAGTTGATTTTCACTATATCAGATGGTAACGCCAAAAAATACGGTGGCATCACAATTTTCAAAGATGGTTTAAAAGTGTTAGACGACAGAAAAAAAAAAATTATTATAAATAAACTCTGTGTTAATTAAAAACTAAGGTAATTCAGTTAACTAGTAAGAACATGATTGAGTGCGAAATGTACCTTCACAGTAGCTAACTTTTTATTATAAAGACACCAATTTTGTGTTGCCTAAATGGCAATAAGAACAATTTGTATCCCCCAATTTATTCTTTCAGGAAGTCACCGGAACCAATTATAATACAAATAAATTATTTTTTCTTTATTGAGACCAATACTAACGGGTTAACCCCTTACTGATGCTGTGCATTGTATTGGAATTTTATGAAAAGGATAGAACATATTTTCTCTTATATGCATATTTACATAATTGGTCATTACAACCCTGTGTCAGGGTTACGGCCTAGCTTCTCGCAGCAATCATGTTGTGTGTGTTATTTTTATCCATGAGTACAGGGACCTACAGTTTAAAGTCGACTCCGAACGACAGATTTGAGAAGCTTTTTCATGGCAATCAGCTACTCTCGGAGCTTTTGCCAGAAGACTGCTAATAGTCGATTAACCTTTAACTACGGAGGCGAAATATTTTTTCATAGTTATTGACGTGGGTTAAATTTTACCACCTTTTGTCTTACCAAAAAAATTAATCAAAAAAAATTTTTTTTTAATAATTTATTTTTAGAAGAACAAGAAAATACAATTTTATATAAATAGGATTATAAAAATAAAAAAATCAAAGATTTAGTATAAGAAAACAGGGACTCAACCGAAGAAAATAAATTAAAAATTCTAAGGAGGGTGTAAAATTTACCACCACCTCAGTAGTTAAAGGTTAAAGAAATATTTCCTCTTATATCATTATTATTAAGCGCCTTTAGGAATGAAACAAATTGTTATGAATTGATAATTCAAAGGCCAGTGTTATACCTTCATCTTTGAATGAGAACAGCAATTGTGTCATCGTTTCATATTGATTGTGTGGTGAGTGCCTTGTCTAAATAGGTTTAGCTGTCATCTGCTACTTCCCAATAGATGGCGCTTGTCTCCTGATCATTTGTCTTCGTTGTCGATGGTTAAGGTGGATTAGAGGGGAATGTCAGGGAGCGGTTTCTTCGTTGATGAAACCTCTTATATTTTTTTTAATTATAATTTTGCAAAAAAACTAAATATTTATTTTTCACCTTTGCTGGGATTTAAACCTGGGCCGTTGGAGTTTTTTTTGGGAGTTTCTGACCGTAACTGAGCACCGTGAATGCGGGTTCAAATAATAAAAACGTTCATTCAAGAAATTAATAACGTTTTTTTTTTTATTATTATAACGTATTTTGTTAAAATTCTAATGAGTTTCTTTTTTTTCGAGTTAAATTTTTCAGAATCGTATAATTAAAACCTTTTTATAAAATATTTACATAACTTTTGCAAAAGCAAATCGATTCAAAATTATTTTCTAAAAAAAGTAGATGAGCTTATCAGAAGTACGATTGTATAAAAACTGTTCAAAAGCCTGTCTAATACACTTAACCAACACCTTTCAAAAAAAAAAAAAACAAAAAATTATAAGTTTCAGTAGATGGGAATCAATATGAAATGACGATAAATCTCCTGAGATTACTTTTAAATATTTAAATATTAAAATCAAAATCCCTTTTAGATATTAAAAATTGAAGATTTTTTTCTATTGTCAACTTGTTCAAAAAAACTTTGTTTGAAGCGATTAAATATTAAAGAAAATTTTATTTACGAAAGCATTGCAAACAAAAATAAAAAAAAAACTAAAAATTTATTTTAAAGTACTTGGAAAAGTTTTGAATCGTCAGTTTTGAAACGTCAATCTACTTAAAACAATAATAAAAAATTTAAAATATAGCATGAAATAGTAGAATTACAAGTAACCGTTAATACGACGCAAAACAATTAAAATAAAACAACTACAACAGTGCGTGTGAGTCATAAAAAAATCTTACTGCTGTTGCACACATATCCTGCAATATCTGGCTGGTACTTGCATGCAGAAACAAAACATAAAAAAGAAATTTAAGACTTTTTCTTTTCAAGGAAAATAATGTTTATGAGCAAATAAAATGAAGAACTTCAAATTAAAACCACTTACTAAACCGTTTTAATAGAGTCAACGAAAATAAGTACTCGCTAGCAAAAAAAAAAATTAATTAATTAAATTGCTAGAGTTTACTTTTTAATTGTCAGAAGTGAATTGAATTAAATTGAAGTGTATTGAAGCATTTCCAAATTAATGGCCATAACTCTGAATAACAAACAAATCTGTCAATTTCAATTTATTTTAGTCACTCAGGTGTATAGAAATTTAGAAGGATTTCGTATAGACTCTCAAATAAATACAAATAAAGAAAATATTCATTTCATTACTACAAGTATTGTCTTTTACTTATAAATTAATAAAAGAAGAAAAGTTTTGTAAACTTTTCCGGTTTATAATTTTCATTGATGAGTTTTTTTTCTTTTTTCTTTTGAGGTTTTGCTTTGTCAGCAAACATTACGATTTGACAATACTTTCCTACAATATAATGTCGCAGAAATAAAACGAATCTTGTTTTCATTAAAGCTAAAGACACTTGTGAATTGAATACAATTTCTACAACAACTGAGAGCCTTATCATTTTTATAATTTTGCTTAAAAACGTTTTGAAATTGTCAACTTCACCATGGTTAAGGATTAAAATTATACAACAGCCTAATATTTGTATTGGTTGTCACCTTATACAAGGACTCGATGTGTTATTCATATTTAAACAACATCTTGGCTTACATACATATACTACAGCCACTTAGGCCACTTAGTTAAAGGTAGGATTTTATCAGACAGATAAATTGCATTTTGTTATTACAAGTCAACTTTAACATAAAGGTAAGGCAATCTTCATAATAACTTTATCGATCACTTTAGGTTAAAGTTTACTTGTAATAACAATAAGCAATTTATCTGTCCGATAAAATCCTACCTTTAACTATCGGCAATTTGTAATAATAGGCCTAAGTGCTAGTTTTTAATTGACCTTTAAAACTAATTTTTGAAGGGTTATCCATTTTGAAAAGTTTTAACAAAAATTGTTTGACAAACCAAATCGTTAAAATTCATTTTCATAGAGTAAACTATTATTTAATTTGATATTTTTGGAATCTAGGGTTCAGCATAGTTAATGTTTCCATCTAAAGGATACATTTTTTATTGTTTTTTTTGAGACCAATACTCAGGGGTAAACCACTACTAAATGCTGTGCAGTGTATTGGATTTTTTTTGGAAAGGATAGTACATATATATTTTTCTTATATTATTATTAAGAGCCTTAGGTTTTAGACAAATTGCTGTGAATTGATCATTGAAAGGCTAGTGTTATCCCTTCACCCATTAATGATCAACAGCAATTGCTTCATCGTTGCATGTTGATTGTGTGGTGAGTGTCTTCGCTATCTATGTTTAGCTGTTATCTGCTACTTCCCAATAGCTGGCGCTTTTTTCCTGGTCATTCCTTTTTTTTTCTTTTATGTTTGTTGACATTAGTTAAGGTGGAATAGAGTGGAATGTCAAATTATAACTTTGAAAAAACGTTATACCACTGCCAGACTTCTAACAAAAAAGGTAGTTAATTGCTTTCTTTTTCTAACACATATAAGTGGCGTAAAGTGATATACACCATTTTTACTTGCTCTGCTTATAAGCCATTTCGTCGTGCGTGAGTTTATGTGCTCTATCCACCATTTTATATTTCCCGAGTTAATGATGCTACTTTAGGTTTTTGACACCAAAATTCTTAAAATCTGAAATCCGTTTTCGGCTGCGGCCTTGAAAAATTTGGAGGCGAAAACCTAAAGTGGCATCCTTAACTCGAGATATATGTATAAAAAACATGAAATGGCGGACATAAACTCTCGCACTACGACTTGTGTTATTTGTACTTTTGTTGAAATTTATTATGTAGGAGGGCGTTGTAGTCTAGTATGTAATATGTTGGCTTACTATAACGAGAGCTCCGGGTTCAAGCCCCAGCTTTTATATCCTGAAAGAAAGAAATCTGAAAAAAATATTTCTTTCGGCAACCACCTCTTAGCAGCTTCTGGAAAAAGCTATTAGAGTATCTGATTGTCATGAAGAGGCTTCGCAAGTCTGTCATTTAGAGTCAAAGTTAAAATGCTGTAGATCCCAGGACTCATGGAAAAAAATTGGCGCACATATGTATGGATGTCATTTATTATTGAAAAAAAAAAAATTTTTAAGAAATCCTCTAAATAACTGATTTAAAATATTTGTTACAACGCTTATTTTATGAGTCTTAATAGAATGGTTTGGAAATGCTAGAACCTATTTCGTACTATTAAGTTTTTGGAAATAGCAATATCACGTTGTAAAACTTAAAGGCATTGCTGAGGTTCAGAGTTTTAATTCAAACAAGAAAGTCCTTTTTAAGGTCTTCAGAAAAATAATAAAAAAGTCACATAATTTGCTTTGATT
Source organism: Metopia argyrocephala (assembly GCA_963576795.1). Taxonomy (NCBI): domain Eukaryota; kingdom Metazoa; phylum Arthropoda; class Insecta; order Diptera; family Sarcophagidae; genus Metopia; species Metopia argyrocephala. The sequence goes on from OY756208.1 coordinate 4,447,636, forward strand.
TGAACGTAAGGAAGTGACCAGTGTTTTCCGTATTTTTTTCAACTTACAAGCGTAGCACCTGCTTTAGTTTATTTTTTATACATTACTTTCAGTTTAGTATACATTTTCTATTTTCTTCTTGAGGACTATCAGTAAATTTTACTATCACTTAAACTGAAAATATTCAAGAGATTCTTCTTTTTTCTCAATTCATTTATTTATTTTGTTTTCTTCTCTCTAATCTGATTAGTTTATTTTTTTTCTCTATTTGTTGGCTTCTATTTTTGTCTTTAGCTTCCTTATAATTTATTTAGTTCAGCAAAATAAAATTATAAAGATTTTTAGCTTTTCCAGAAGAAGAAGTTGTCTACCACAATCTCTACAAAAATAGAATTCAAATACATAAGAGTACGAGTAGATAAAAAAATGAAAAAAAAAAAAAAATAAAAGAAAATCTCTTTTAAATTGCATGATGCCTCAAAGATTTAAATGAATTTTTGCGGTCTCTCTAATATAATCTCCTCAATTTAGGTAGCAATTGAAAACAAAAAATAGAATCAAATTAAGAAAACGAAGGATTTGTGGTTTAGACCAATAAATTAATGTGGTTGTTGCAATTAAAATTGCTAAGAACCAATTAAATATTTTATATAATTAAACAAAGGCAAGAAGTAATTTAAAATACTTGAAAAATTATTAGAAATACCAAAATAATAGCAACCAAACCTGCTTTACACGTAGAAGAAGGTGGTGTAAAAATAAATTTAAAAGCAACTTCACAAAGATTTTTTTAAAAATGGAAATATTTACAATTTCTAAAACTGAAATAAAATAAAGTAGAACAAAACTTTTTTACTTTAAAATATAAATTGTCTAGACATATTAAACTCAATGCATTTTTTTAACCGCTTCAAAAAAAGCCACTTGTTAAGATTTATTTACAGAATAATGCAGTAGAATGTTCTTTTGTCTTAAAAAGGTTTACATTTTAGTTTTACAAAATATTGTTTTTTTTTCGATTGGAATTTATTGTAAAAGAGTTGAGTTTCAATTTTTAAATCTTTTGATGAAAGTTGAAAAGAAAAAAAAAAATTATTGCAAATTTTCAGAATGTGTTTTGGGGTTTTCACTTTTTTTTACTGAAATAATGGAATGTTTTATAGTCATTGAAATGGAAATGTTTAGATAAAAAAGAAGGAAATAAAATGTTTTTTTTTTATTTTAATAACAGCACAACAAACGAAATATAAAATACTTTCAATAAATCACATTGTATTTTATTCAACAGAATTACAGAATTACTTAAGAGGGGTAAATAAATATTTGACAAATTGAGAGAAATTTTAGAAAAATAAAGAAAACAAATACAAATAAATAAAAATTTAATTTTTTTTTAATTTTTACTTAAAGTTTAACACTGAAATCGATCAAGCATGACCGCACAATAAATTCTATGAAAATATTAACCCTTATCGTGTTTGACATTTCTGACCTAGATTAAGGAAACCAAGCAAAATTTGTCATTAATCTTTTACAAAAATGTCGAAACATGACAATATCACGCTACATACAATAATGGTGATTATTTTCTTTTGCCATAGAAATAACAAAAACAAAAAATTTTAACTGCATTAACCAAAACAAGAAAACAAACGTTTATTCTTATGCAATTAAAAAATTAATTATAATAACTAAAACATTAATGGGGACAATTAATTATACCAATTAAATTTTTAATTGAAATTTCTCCGGCAAATTTTTTTTGTGTACCATAATGGATTGACGAAATACTCAGCACTGAGAACCATATATAGAGGTGATAGGTGTCATATTATTTAGACTCAAATACTAAAAGAAACTTGAAAGAATTAATTCGTTGTTTTTCCGATTTAAAATGTATTGGCTAGAATTGACTAAATTAAGAATATAAAAAAAAATTCTCAAATTAGTCAGCTACTTTTTGCTTTCTATATAACAACAGGATAATGGGTTTTGTTTAAAGATGATTTAAACAATTAATTTTCTGCTATTTATACATTTAATTCTTATATTTCTCTATTATGAACTATAATTAGAATTTGAACTCTTTTCTATATTTTTTGAATTTAACTGCTTCTTTAAAAATTAAACTAAACTATTGTGAATTTTTTGAAGACTATTGTTATTAATTTTAACTTAACGAGAGTTGTATTAATTACTGCTAGTAAGGGAAATTATTATTATCAATTTGTAGTCCAAAGAAGTTGCTACTATTAGAAGTCCAATCGCTGAGCCTAAGGTTTAACACATATTATCTCTGTACAATTAATACATAAATATTATTGGAAATAAATAAAATCACTTATATACTTATGTAAGTTAATTATTTTAAAACAAAACTTGTTCTTAATTCCTTTGTGTGTGAACGGATTATTTGAAATTAAGTATCATGCTCAAATATTTCTAATTATATAATATATAATTTCATTTTATTATACTATTTAATTTTGCTTTGGATAATTTCACATTGCAATTTTAAACAGGTTTTATACCAAGTGTGCTTTGCCTAGAAGCAGTAGCCAATTTTAACCTTAAGTGACTTACCGTGTACGGAATAGGATTCATAAAATGTTCTAATCTAAGTGAAAACTTACACGATTTTTTTATTAACCCCAATACACATGGGTAAACCCCTACTCATGCTGTGCATTGTATTGGAATATGAAGATATATAGATTTTTCTTTTCTATTAGGCACGTTTTGCCGATAAGACAAGTTGCTGTCAATTTGATCACTGAATGGCCAGTGTTAAACCTTCACCCTTGAATGATCAACAGCAATTGTCCCATCTGTCGTTGGATGCTGATTATGAGTGGTGAGCGTCTTCACTAAGTAGGTAAGCTAATATCTGCCCAGAAGGTGGCGCTGTACTCCTCACCATTTGATTTTAATGTCAATGCCATAGGTGGAATAACGTGGAATGTCAGAGAGTGGTTTCTTGAGGATGAATTTCTTGGAGGGGGGACCTCTTATTCTTTTTTTTTTTAATTAAAATTTTAGAAAAACAGTAAATTTTTTTTTTCATTTTTTCCTTCGCTGGGATTTAAACCTGGGCTGTTTGAGTTTTTGTATGAGAGCTTTAACCACTATACCGCAACCCCCCCCCCCCCCCAGACATGTTCTGAACCCAATGCAATTGCTGAAATAATAAAACTAAAAGGCAAGCATTTAACAATTCGTTACTTTTAATACATAAAACTAGAATTTTAAAACACTTTTAGCTAGAATTTTTGTTTGGCCGATATTTTGTTCCATACATAATAACTCGTTTTGATCCTAATACGACTCTTAAAAATACTTGCTTTTCAATGCAAATGTAGTAATTTTGAAACAATTTTCTTTTTTTCTACATTTTTCATCATCTTTTTTATATAAATCAAAAGCAGATTTTTTTTCTTGTCACGAATCACAATCTTAAATAAAGAACAGGAGGTAAAAATTTTTTATGCGAAACGTAAGTTTAGAAGATTTTAGTAGATTCTTTTAAGGAAAATTAAAATAAAAATCGGGGCTTATAATTGTGTTATAAATCACATGTATGGTGGTAGTTTGTTTGGCTGCCAAATCTTATGTAAACTCTAAGATCCTGAAGGGAAAACTCTCTATTTAGTTTAAAATTTTAAAAGCATTCATTTTTCATTTTTTATTTTTATTATTAATTTCCTCATTTTTCTTGGCAAAATGTGGCAAAACATATATATTCAACCGGAACACCATAGAGATGAACCCCAATTTCTTAAATACAAATTTCACTTCACAAATTAAATTCAAGGAACAGGGGAAGAAAAACGAAAATGATTTTTTACTCCAGTTAACTTTAATAACTACAATAAAAAAAATCAGGGAAAGAAATTACAAAGTACTGGCTGATAAGTTTCTATGCAAATGTATATAAAATAGGAGAGAGAGAGAGAGAAAGCATCAAAAGCTGAAATAGAAATATTTGATTTCCATGGCAAATGAAGTGCAATTTAGTAAAAACATGAGGGAGAACGAATAACACACAAATCATTTACAAGGCAAATAATAAAATGAGGTGACAAGTAGAAAATATTACATTGTGAGTAAAAAAAAAACAGATATTTTACCAGTGAAAAGTTCATGGCAATAACCACCTTCGTCGCTTTTAGCTTTTAAAACATCAAAATGCTAAAATAAAAACTGCGGTTTATTATCAAATAGCTGACAGTTAACAAAAATAAATGTTTTGAAATTGCCAATAAAGACATGTTTGGTTGAAGACATACGCACAGAATATTGATGTAAACCAACTGCTGTTATTATAGCACACATTTACGAGTACATTTACTGTATTGCTATATAAAACAAGGTGCTTAAAATGTAATCTTCTTTAATTTTGTAATTTTGTCATTTAAATTTCTTTTTATACATTATAATAACAATATAACAAATCTGTCAATAAACAAAATAATTTTTTTTATTTAAATCTATAGATAGAAAGTGAGAGTTACGGTTGTTTCTTAAGTTTGCTACAGTTTGTATTTCATTTTACCTTTACACAGAAAAAATTTTTTCTAAAAAAAAAAAAAATTTTTTTTAGTTCTCTTAATTAATCTTTTAATCGGTTTAAAATTTTAGCGCCAATTAATTTTTTAATTGTACCAATTAATGTATTTGATTAAAAGGTGTCTGAATTTTTAATTAAAAGTTTGATGGGTCCAATTAAATATTTAATTGATAATTTTTTTGGAATTAATTAAAATTTTAGTTGATACAATATATTTTCAAAAAGCTCGACACTATTAATTTTTTAATTGATATTTTTAATATTGTTTGTTGGGGCAAAACTAGTAAACAATTTAATTGCTAGTACAAATTTGTTAATTGAAATCGTATTTAAATTTTTTCTGTGTACTTATAAAGAAATAGATTCACGAATTGTTTAAGCCGATATTTTTACATTGTTTAGAAGGTTATTATGGAATATTTTTTTCATAAAATTAGAATTGCATTCAGTAAGGTTGTGTGATATCTTTATTCTCTTGTAGTTAAACATCAGCTCTCGCCGTTTGTATTGAAAATGCTGGATTAGTCTATTGATAACTTCGTTAAATTTTGAAATTTATTACACTTTATATACAGAGATCAGTTTAAGTTTGAAAGGTTGAAAACAAATATAAGGGTTGCTAGGAATTTGAATGTATTGCCTACTTCGTTAAGGATTTTTGAATACTCTGAAGATCACGACACTTTATTAAAATTATGGTGTATTTTTTTATTATTTTTATTTGAATTCCTTGTGTCTATTTCTATTGCATTGTGAATGTGAAATATGAACAAAAATGTATTATTGGTTGATTAAGAAAAAATTTGTCAATTTTAGTTATGAATGTATACGTTCTATATGTTGTTATTTAATTAAGTAAATTAATAAATAAAAAATAAAACGAACAAATTTTAATAACAAATTAATAAAGCAGCTTGTAAAACAAAATACAATAACAATCATTTGTCATGTTTATGCCCGTTTTGAAAACGTTTTCATTCGCTAAAACCCATGGCATAAACAGCTATAAAAATAGTTTTGAAATTCCAAAACGTTTTCAATGAAACTGCTTTTCAAACCTGTTTGAAGGGTTTTAAAAACTAAGAATAAACTCATACGGTTTTGAAACCTTTATGAAAATGAGCTGTAAAGAATGTTCTATAAAATTTAATTTGGTTGCCAATTTCTTCCATTGGTTATTTTTATTATTATTTATTTCTGTGGAATTTTGAAAAAACGTCTACTCTCGAAATAAGACAATTTTCCTAGATTTTCATAAATATAGAATTTCCTTGTCCTTCTTTTGTTCTAATCTTCGTATTTCTACCACCTTTGGAACGCAAGATATGCAGCTGACTAATCGACCCTTTTTCAGACTTTCCCCCAATTTCAATATGACACAACGACTTCTTTCAGAGTATTAAAAATAATTTGAAAAATTATATGTCTATAAAAAATTTTATTTAATTTTTATTATAATTTTTTATTTATTTGCATATTGTAGGGAAAGATAGAAGTATTTTTTTAATAAAACCGAAATATATTTTCCAGATCAACATCTTTCAACCTTTTTTTCATATTCCATTTTAACTAAACAATTTGTCTTGACTTAAGCGACTGAAATAATTTTCAAATTTAATAAAAAAAAATTTTGACAAAACGACTTGTATAGTGGAAGCTAATTTTTTCATTTAAAATCTATTTAACAAAAAGTCTTAAATTAATTTTTTGTCGTTTTAAAGAAAACTATTGCTTCTGGAGGCTTCTCTGGTCCCATAATGATCGTTAAGTATTTGTGTATAATATCCAAGTTCAAAATTTCCTCAATTTTTTAAGCAATAACTTCTATTAGACTTTTTAACTGTTTGTTTGCTCTACTGCAAAGTTGTTGATTTATAAAGAAGACGTTTTGTCAAATGACCACAGATATGTAAGACTTCTATGTGTCGATTATTTTATTTGTAGGTTATTAGTTGTATTATGGCTAGCAATTACATTTTGGTTGAGTTGTCAGTTGTCAAAAAAAGTAATTTTAAAATAATTATTTTTTCTGCCAACTATAAATTTTTTTGTTGCCAGCTAGTTATGCAATTTGAGTCCGATTGCTGTACATAATCGATTAATTTACAACAACATAGTCAGTAATAATCTTTTAATTCAATATTATTGTTTTTCGTTCAAATTTATTTACACCCACTTTCAGGAAAAAATAAATATTTTACCTACAACCAGCAAAGCGAATCGTATTAAATGGATTTCTTATGAAACCATTGAATAATAATTAAATTTCATATATTATTTTTAACCAATTAAAGTTAAACTTTATTTTCTATTTTTTTTATTTTTTGTTTTTTTTATTAATTTTCCATTTCATTATACCTGAGTGCACATGAATTTTTGTAATTCATTCAAATGCTTTCTACTCTACAATTTGTTATTCAATTTCTCTTCATGATAAAAGTATTTTTATGATAACCAAAAAAAAAAAAAAATTGTTGAAAAACGTTATTCACAAAAACAAACAAAAAAAAAAAGTTATAAATTTTGCACGTAAAAAACATTCTTCACACGTTTAGTGTACAAAAACGAATTAAAAAAATATTTTTATAATAATCGGATTATGCCAAGGCAGCAAAAAAAATTATTTAGTTTCGTCAGAAACGCTTTTATTAGATAAAAGTTAATGGCAATGAATATTTTTGGTAATTAAAGGAGAAATGATGTCCGTGAAGGAACAAACATCAACTATCTAACTCATACTGTTTTAGGAAATCGCATACTGAAATTATTATCGTATGTACATACACTGTTATGAGTTAGTCGAAGTAAAGTCACACAACAGTTTCTATCATATTCTCCTTTTCTTACCATCATTGCTGTTCTTGTAATTGTCATCTTATTTGGATGAAACAGAATTACAATTTATTTTGTTTTTGCCCTCTTATTCCATTTAATCCACATTAGTCGGCATCGACGACATGTGGACTTGTAGCTGTAGAACAGCTAGAGTCGAAAACAATTGTTCAGTTTGGCTAGTGTACTATTCCTTCACGGACATCATTTCTTCTTTAATTACCAAAAATATTCATTGCCATTAACTTTGATCTATTAAAAGCGTTTCTGACGATACAAAAATTAATTTATAAAAAATATTCATCAGACCTTTCCTGGGGCTCGAACTTCGAGCCTCCAGCACATTAAAAAATTATTTTGATTTAAAAAAAAATTCACATAAAAGTTCTATTAAAAGTATAAATTTGTTTTATAAAGTAAAATGGCCATAACTCCAATATTTGTAACTTTATAGGAGAAGCTAAAAACATAATAGAAACTGTAATTTTAATGCAGATATTAATAGAAATCAACTACCAGATTGATGTCCAGATAATTTCTTTGGCTCTGATGAGGTGTAAATCTGTAAAATCTATTTTCTTACAAAATATGGGTTTGGGCCTGTCTACTTGAGACCAACCAAAACAAAACATTTATTCTCATATGTACAGACTTATTTATTTAACTGAAAAATAATATTCGGAAAACAATCTTTCAGTAAAGATTACTTTTGGGACGCTGTCAATATCTTCGTCAATACTCGTATATAGCCTATAGATTTGATGACGTTAAGCTCTTAGTGATACTTTTTCGGTCTAATTTTTTCATTGATTTTTTGAAGTTGAGACACTTACAAGAAAACTATTCTTACACTAGCAAGAAAACTATGTAAACTATAACACTATTAAACATCTGCCAGAAAATTTTTATTCAGCAACTGCTGCAAGTTTCTATCTCTTGTAAGAAATGTAATAGAAAACAATATAAACATTTCATTTATTATTCAATTTCCTTTAATATTTCATTCATATTTTTATGAAAATATTTTCACTTACAATTAACAAACGTCTTGTGCAAAATATTTTTAATTTTTTTAGTGCATACTTAAGTATGTTCTTTAAAATCCAAAGAGATACTCTAATATTGCCAAAGAATACTGTTAAAAATTAAAAAAAAAACACAATCTATAAGATAAAAAGAATAAAAATGTGTTTATTAATATTTAAATAGAGAAGAAATGTTAAGTTGCAGAATATAACGTACAGTTAATGACAAGGCCTCTTAAAGGGCTTTCTTTCTCTGGGATAAACTTCCATTTCAAACACTTGATTTTCTATATTGTAGGATTATGGAAAAACGGAAAGTAAGTGGTAAAAAGTCAAATTAAATGAAATTTTTTATTGAAGAATTTTTACAGAACAAACTTTCTTATAACTTGGGCCTACTTTAAGGGCCCTTCAACTCTTCTCTTTCTAGTTGTCTGCTTACAAGTACAAAGAAAAAATATTCTGTGCACACACATTCAAATACACATGCCCTGCCACCATCATTTTTTGTTTTTCAAATTTTGCTTGTGTTCTTCAAGACAACCAAAATAATAAATTAAACAACAATGTTTGGTGGATTTATTACAGAAATGTATTTAATTCTTAGTTGGAAAAATTGAGTTGTTACTCTTTCCCGGAATCATTAAATGATTGTTGTGTTCACAATCCAACAAGTACAAGCAACAGAAACAACATGTATTTTTATTGTTACATTTGAAATTAAGCTGTCAAAATACTCTAGAGCGAAATCAGTGTATGTAATTCATCACAGCAAAAAGTGACTACAAAATAGTAGTACCTTCCCTGTATAATTACATTTCTCTCTTGGTCGATTACTGAACAGATTGTTGTCTGAATGATGTGCCATATTTCTTTCAAAACAAAAATCAGTATAAAATATAATTAAAACTATGATATGATAGACCATGCTTTCAGTAAATTTCTATCAATTATAATTTATATGTTAAATATACTAAATATAAAAAGTTTTTTTTTGTGCTTTTGATCTCGATTTTCGATTTAAAATTTTGGCTTTTGGTATACCAAATGGTAGCCTTGTTTTGATTATAGTTCTAGCATTAGCAAATAAAAAATATTTATAAATAATGAAGGGTAAAGGAATGCAAAATTATTTTGTAAGTTTAGACTTTTAAATGAGATGGTCCGAAATAAAATAATAAATTTAAGAAATAAATAAGAGTAGAAAAGATATCTCTGTCAGGTATTTCAAATGCTTAACGTCTGATAATTGAGCCGCAATTTATTAGAGTGAACTATGTATTTCCAGCACCTTATCTGTAATTTCATGATGACTTCTAAATAAAAATATATTTGATTACCTACAGGTTGACTAATTCAATTAAATTTGAATTTCTAGTTTCCAAAAGGTTCAATGCACATATTTTCGTGAGCATAACTACCACAAACACTTCTGTACTCCCCAATATTTCGAAAAGAAAATGGTATGAATTCCCATCGTTGATCATTTTTAATCAGTTTATATTCATTTTTAAACCTTTTCTTTCGATAAATTTACATGATAATTAACCGTTTTCTATATGCATAAGTCGCGAATCTATTCCAAGCTCTTTATTTTTTAATGTTCGAGTACAGCTTTCGATCATGAAAGCCTCAAAAACGTCTTCAGCAAAATGATTTTTGAAAAGAGGTTTTTCCAAACGCTAGCTGTGATAACGCTATTCACTTACGCGTTATGATTTGTTTGCCTGGCTTTGTGATTTCGTTCTCTTCTTCTTCATTGCTTTTATTTCTTAGTGCTTCCTTTAAAAGTTGTTAAAAAATGACAAACACTGAACCATTAAAGTTTAAATTAAAAAAAAAAACTTCAATGTTTATCTGCGTAACGCACAAACATCGCACAAATATCGTATAAACAGAAGAAGAGGAAGGCAGACACACATTTTTCGATTGTTAAACAGCATGTCAATCCCTATATTCACACATTAACGAACAAATTTATATAGAACGGTAAGTATACCCAGTTGGCACAATTGTTGTCAAAGACATTGTTGTAAAAGACGTAGATATTTAGTTGTAGTAATTGAATTTGGCACTGGCGTTTCTTACCTAGTAAAACTTATTAAAGTTAAATTATTTGTGGACAATATTTGTTAGAACTTTTGCACAGTTTTCGAACATAAGGCATTATTGACGACAATATGAACGAGCAGGTATTGCGTGTTGTCCCCAATCAACGGCAAATCAATCAAAAGAGTCTTGTTTTTTCTTTTTTCATTGTAAAATATATGGTCGGCAATAGTCTTATATATTATCGACCACAAAATTTTGTTAACGATACAATAACAATCCATTATGACAGATTTTAACAGATTTTAACAGCAAACAAACCCAATATTTTGTTTAGAGTTTAAGTTTGAATTAACTATTGAAGACAATTGTTCATATGGATATCGAGGTGAAGAAATTTAAACAAAAAGAAGGTAACGGTAATTAGAATGCCATTTTTGTAGAGGAAATAACACGGTGAGTGACATTGTCGTTCATATTATCCATTATTTGCTGGCACCATGAATAATTACCCCAAAGAAAAATGGCCCCATCGCATAAAATGAAAAATGGCCCCATTTTTGGGGCAATTTTTCAAAATGAAAAATCGCCCCAATAATCATTATGAAATTTGGCCCCAAACTAAAGTGAAAAATTACCCCAAAAATAAACAAAGTTTGAAAAAAGAAAATAACTGAAAATAAAGTAATTTTTTAAAAATGAAAAATAGCCCCAATTAACACAAAAGGCCTTAAATTTTTTTTAATAAAGTGTTTATTCCATGAAAAAAAGAGAAATATATAATTAAACCCTTTTAGGCCAATTATTACAACTTGCCGTTTGTTAAAGGTAGGATTTTATCAGACAGATAATTTGCTTCTTGTTGTTGCAAGTAAACTTTAACCTAAAGTGTTCGATAAAGTTATTGGGAAGATTGCCTTACCTTTAGGTTAAAGTTTACTTGTAACAACAAGAAGCAATTTATCTGTCTGATAAAATTCTACCTTTAACTAACGGCAAGTTGTAATAATGGGCCTTATACGTACATTAATTATATTTTCTTAACGAATGAATACAAAAACAAAATTTTAATTTTATTTACAAAAAACCACTAACAGAACAACGAATTCCGTAAGGTTAATTGTACCTTTTTATATTTTACTAATTTTATGAAAAATGACCCGAAAATAATTTTAAATAGAAAAATTACCCCAAAATTTCGTATTGTTGTGCTCCATTAAAATTTTTGGGGTCATTTTTCATTTTCGGGTTGGGGTCATTTTTCTTTGGGGCTATTTTTCTTGGGGCTATTTGCTGTGCAAACCTCAAAGCTTAAAAATAGGAGAACTGGGTTTGTGGCTCAAATAAGACAACAATAACAATAAGAACAAGTTGTATATATTTCACAGTTAATCTTACAAATAACGGCTGCTTATAAGGCTTGTTGTTTTCTTCTCTCTCACTATCTCTCTCTCTCTCTCACACGTTGATTATGTTTTTGTATTGCTGTAAATATTTACTATTTTTTCCTTCATTGTAGATGAGAGCACTTCTTGTTACTTTGCTTTCCCTTTTTATAAATGTGTTGTTGTTATTGTTGTTGTTTTTTTTTTTTTTTCAATTCTAAAAATGATTCCATTAAATAATCATAAATATAAAATAAGTAGACTACGGGTATTATCGTTGGATTGTTATTGTTTTGCACACACTTTATTGAAATTCCTGAATATTTATGAGTTCTAAACGGCAATAAACATTTCAATTGCGAAGATTTTAAAGTCTACTTGTAGGGATGCTTTAAACATTTTTTTTTGCAGTAACAGGAAGAAATATTTTCTGGAATTTAAACGTAAACAAAACATATTAATTTTGTTTTTTCTTAAAGGTATTTCCTGTTTTTTTTTTTTTTTTTTTTTTGAATAAAGAAAATTTCTAATCAAGAAAATAAGCCCAACCTAGAGGGTCCCTCAATTACTATGGAGAATATACATATATACCTAAGTATGTATATAATACTGTAGAGAAAAAAGTTAAAAATATGAGATTTCTTAAACAACTCATATTAGCTTTTATTAGTAAGTATATTGTTTTCATTTTGTGTAATTTTTTTTTATACAATACTTATGTACCCGTTTTTAATTTACAAAGCTATTTTAATATCTTTTATCTTGGAAAAATTCCTAAATTATAATTTAAAAGCTTTCGATTTGAAAAAGTAAAGAACTTGCAAAAGACTTTATCCTTCTTAATTGTGCAGCAGCTATAGCCTAATTGTGGTAATGTGTTCAACAAATTGAATGGCAAAAAAATTACAAAGCAACGATTAGTAAAACAAAAGCTATGAACTGTTCTTGAAAATAACGAATTTTTAATGGAAACTGCGCGTAACATTTTCATATGACCTCTTCATAATCATAACAGCTTACGGCTACTCTAAGTTACGTAGTTCAAAGAAAACTGTAACTGAATCCAGAAAATTTAATTGAATTTTGTGTGCTGTTTTCGTTTTTGCATCCTTTCCACTGTATTACCTTTAATGTGGAATTTTTTTGAGAGTAGATTTACTGTATGCCACTTGCAAATTATAAAGCACATAATTGAGGAAGAAAAAAAAAATTTCGATATAAATTCGTTTACATACCTTTATTATAAAAAAACTGTGCGCAAACATATGTATATGAATGAACAAAGAAGTTAAAAAAATTAGAAAATTGGCAGAAGGCTTTCACTTAAATTTAAAAAGGAACCTTTAAATCTATACTAAATTTTAAATTATGGTCGTATATATAAATACACGTATATTTTGAATGAAGCTAGAACTCTTCGGTCGCCGTGGTCTAGTGGTTAGTGTGTTGGCTTACTAAGACATATGCCCTAGGTTCGACTCCAGGCTCCGACATATTCAAAAAAAGAAATATGAAAAAATATTTCTTTCGGCGACTACCTCTCAGCAGTCTTCTGGCAAAAGCTCTGACAGTAACTAATTGCCATGAACAAGCTTCTCAAGTCTGTCGTTCGGAGTCGACATTAAACTGAAGGTCCCGGTACTCATCGATAAAAAAATTGACACACACAACATGAGTGCTGCGAGAAGCTAGGCCGTAATCCTGACACAGGGTTGTAAAGGCCAGTTATGTATGTAGAACTCTTCGGGGACAAATACAAGAAGCTAAGCTATGCGATCCAGAATACAAAGAATGATCCCTTGGAACTAAAATTAAAAATAAAAAATAAATTGTGTAAAAAAATATATTAATTGAGTTTTTTTTTTTTTTTTGAGACCAATAATTTAGGCGGTAAACACCCCTACTCATACTGTGTGTTGTATTGGAATGTGGAGAAATATAGATTTGTTTTTCTATTAAGTGCCTTTTGTCGATGAGATAAGTTGCTGCCAATTTGATTCACCCTTGTCTCATCTGTAGTTGGATGTTAATTATGGGTGGTGAGCGTCTTCACTAAGTAAGTTAAATGTCATCTTCCCAGAAGGTAGCGCTATACTCCTGATCATTTGTTTTTAATGCCAATGCCAAAGGTGGAATAGAGTAAAATGTCAAGGAGCGGTTTCTTGAGAATGAATTTCTTGGAGGGCGGGGGGACCTCTTAATTTTGTAATAATTTTGCTAATTTTGAAAAAATTATAAATTACATTTTTAATTTTTTTTCCTTCGTTGGGTTTTGAACTTAGGCTGTTTGAATTTTTTTGCAAGAGCTCGAACCACTATACCACGAATTAAACAAATTACATATACCAGTATTAAATAAAAATAAGTAATAATACCAAAATAAATTTATTTGGTAATAAAAATCTTTTGAAACTTGCGTAAAGGCAGTGTGTGTGAATATTAAGTTTATAGAGGTCGTACCTAAAGAAATAGTTTTTCATATTTCTTTCTTTCAAGACATCTGGGGGTTTGAACCCGGAGCTCTCGATTTAGTAAGCCAAGGCACTATATACTAGACTACGGAGAGCACAATATGAAAAAAAAAATTAGGTCCGCTCCCCCCCTCCCCCCCCCCCACAAAAAAAAAACAAACAAAAATTTTCGTATTATGTTTGTAGGTGAATCTATCTACTTTCCAAATTTCGTTTAGGCGTGATTGATCAAGAAACAAACAGAATTAAAAGCAGATTTATAACATAAGTATATCGGGTGGTTAAATTCTAAAGGCTACTCTTGAATGTGAACCACACTTAAACGTCAAATTTCACTTGACATGCAATTGGCCCAAGAACTAATGTATGTTGAGCATTCCAAATGTCGCCAAAGGTCAGAATGATAGCAAAAAATGGCAATAGTAGATGATAAATTTTTGAAAAAATTCATCCTCAGTGGATTCGTCAATAAGCAGAATTGCATCATTTGGGCGAATGATAATCCAAAAGTGATTGTTCAAAACCCAAGGCACCCACAAAGAGTGACTGTTTGGTGCGGTTTATGGGCTGGCGGCATCATCGGGCCGTATTTTTTCCAAAATGAGGCCTGTCAGGCAGTTGCTGTGAATGGTGTTCGCTATCCTGAAATGATAACGAACTCTTTATAACCCGAATTGGAAATTATGGATGTGGACGATATATGGTTTCAACAGTATGGTGACACTTAAAACACAGCTAACGAAACAATGGCGCTTTTGCGTGACAGATTCAATGGTCGCGTTATCTCATATGGTGGCTATATTAATTGGCCGCCAGAATCATGAGATTTGACAGCGTTGGACTTTTTTCTTTGGGGTTATTTGAAAGAAAAGGTGTACGCCGATAAGCCAAGGATGCAATAATTCGAATGATGATGGATGGATGAGAGAGTTGATTTATCGTGCGCACCGTCCGTAGACATATCACACGCCGCCCATGTCCGGGCGGTAGTTGAATTACAGACGTCCAACCAACGCCACCCAAAGCCGGTACCCTCTAATTTCGGATATCACCAAGTAACACCGGTCAGAAGAGAGCCCATGGACATTAGGTTAACAATTACGCCACTACCATTTCCTGGATAGTAGCAACCCCCCTTGTTTAGGAGGTTTAAACTACTACCCAGCATACAAAGCCACTACGTGTACCTCCCAAAGGGAGGACCTCACCATCCATCAGGCCGTCTTACTCACTCCCCGAAGGACAAGGGAGCACAGCAAGTCGGGGCTTTCCTGATGCCCGTAGTACCAGATTAAGGCATCTCTGGTCAGTCCTTGAGAAAGCCAGAAGAATGCCAGCCACGTACACTTACATCGACGAGACTAACACCACCAGGAAAAGCTGTTGACACCACACAACAGCCCCTGAACTAATGCAGCCAAGTCTCCGATAGCATACGCAGCGTATATGCACCACCAACATATACTCTACCTATAGCAAGTGCCAGGACACTTAGAGCTAGGTTGAACTCCATATTCCCCGGGGAAAACTGGTCACTGATGGAGGAATTCACCAACAACCTTTTTTGTATCCCCGGGGGGGGGGATGATGGATGGATGAGATAATTCCGCACATTAACGGGATAGAACCTCAATAATACCTCAGCGTCATTGAAAATTTGAACCCTCTGATTAAGGTGTGCCGCCGAGGTTACGGCGGCCATTTGGCCGATATTTTGTTCCATACCAAGTTATCATAATAAAAAAAAAAAATGGCAATAATTTCCTAAATAATTTGTTTTATTTAAAATAAACATCGGCCCTTAAAATGTAACCTTTACGTGTATGTATGCAATTTTCCTTCCATAAAATTATTTCGAAATTTTTTTTGCTTTACTTTTAATTTTTAAGTAATTTTTTCTTCGACACTGTTCTATATTTGATACCAAAAAATATATATTCTTAGTACAAGAAACTTATTTGCATTTCAACGAAATCCTGTAAATTTTATTTTGTGTAGATAATCTTATTGAAATCTATTGGATTTTGATCAAAATATAAATGCATTATTGGCAGAGTTAATGGAGTCTCAGTCCTTTATAGTGATATAGAAGTCCAAAATATGCTTAATACTCGTACTCTATTTGATTTAATACATTTGTATACAAGACTATTGTAAATCTTTTAATGTTATACAAAATATATAACAATTTTTAATATATAAATAATACTATAATACATACTATAAAATGTAAATATGACATAAAATAAATATTTTTAAAAAATTATTCATTTCCATCAGTCTACTTACCGTATGCTGCTTATGGATTGTCGAATATTTTATTTTCCAAAAATATGAATATTTTTTGTTGGTTTTTTTTTAACAAAATATTTTTTAACAAATATTACATTAAAACACATAGAGAGACACAAACACACACGATTATTATATACAAATATTTATTAAAATAATTTAATTAATTTCAGTTTTTTTTGTGGTTTTTCCATTTTAAGTATTTACAAAAAAATATTTTCGTCGCAATTTGTAGAAATGTTGTATCGTTTGTTTTTTAGTTGATTTTTTTGTTTTCGTTGAAATAGGGACGTTAAAAACACAGCGAAAAAAAGGAAAAAGAAATACATTTTTGTTAGTTTTCAATTAAGGCTGCTTGAATATTAATTTTTATTTATTTATTATTCTTTCTAAATACGAGCAAATATTTATTTCAAAATTATTTATAAATGTAGGTTTAGCTACAACAGTGACAAAAAAAAAAGCTACAGTGAAGTGTTAAATAAGTGAGAGAAAAAGTTTTTCTAGAAAAATATCTACTAAAATTAGCAAAAGATTAAATACTTTTTAATATTTAATGTTGGCATTCAAGTCAATTTGTTTGATGAACATGCTATGGCAATGAGTAAAGCAAGATAGATAATGTGTTTTCAAATTCTTAAGCAGCATACAGTGAATGCAGGTGAATAAAATGTTTAGTTTTTCAATAAATAGTAGCAACTGATAGATTTTATTTTAATTAATTTTAAATTTAGTTTAAAGTTTTAAAATAATTTGGGATTATTTATTGCTTGTATAACTTAAAAATGGAAAATTCTTAGCAGACTATATAGTTTGTATTATTTTTAAAGATGTATATAAATGATTTGTGTCTTTGAATTTTAAAAGTCAATTTTGTAAAGTAAAAAGCTGAAATGTTTTCCCAAATAATAAATTAAAGTGAATAGCTCAGGGTCTATTGAAAAGGTCATAACAATTCTCAAGCTGATTTGAGTGTAAACAATAGTTTAATTGTTAACTATTGATATCTGTGGCAATATGGAAGAATAGCTTAAGTCGAAAATTGAAGTTTTGGGATATCATCAATTTTGTGTAATTTTTATTCTGTATGTTTTTTGCGAATAATTTATGAGTTAATATATTGGTACCATGTTCATTAGAGAAGAAGGATGAATATTTTAAAAAATATGGTTGATTTTAGAAGATTTTACGCTTTTTCTACTTAAGCGCTTTTTCGAAACTGAAATCTGCGTTGGACAGGTCCTTAAGTAACTTAAGCGCTTCTGTTGAAATAATAAGTATGTATTGTGTAGTTTTAAGTAAACATAAGAGGTTTTATTCAAGAACTTACATTCACTTAAGATAACTGTATAAAAGAATCACATTTTATTAAAAAAACTAATGTAAATATAAGTTATATGGTAAATCGAAAATCTGAATATGTAAACAAATCTATGTGTACATAAGTTGTTTTGTTCAATGCATTATTGATTTAAAAAACTTAGGCTAAAAAGTAAACGTACATAACATTGATAAAAAAAATCGAATCTTTTAAAACGGACTAAACACATTTAAGCGCCTTTGCTTCTATAATGCCCCAAACGCCTTAACTCAATTCTCTCTTATGTCGACTTAAGCTACTCTTCCATATTGCCACAGATATAATTGTAGTTACTTTTACCAGTGCTACCGTTTCCTGGGTGTAAAATATACAGTTTTCTTTATTTTTAAAATGGCTACTCCGGCTGTTTCTGACAATATCACAATCGTCGCAAAACAACAGTGTCTGTTTTTTTTTGTTTGGTGGTATTTCTGTAAAATTGAAATGACCTTATAAATAGGCCTGTTTTTATTGTTTTAAAATTAAAATATTTTCGTTAAAATAAAAATAAAAAAATAAAAAACAAAAAAATTGAATTAAAACAAGTGCAGCTTTCGATAGCTTAGCGAATCTTAATCTGAATATTCCATCATTTAAGAAATGCGAGACAGTACTTTAAAATATCTGAAATAGAATTATTATTATTTTTTTTCTTTTCTTATAAAAACATCAGATTATTGTCCAGCTCAAAAAATAAACTAAAAATTTACTAAAAGCTAAACAGACAGCAATTTTATAAAAATTTTCTCCAGTGTAGGATTCATTTGATTCTACCGTAACTAAGAAAAGTCTATACGAATTTGATTTTTGTTTTTTGAAATTTAGAAAAATAATTGAGATAAATTTAAGGTAATTTATCTAAAATGGTATCTTATTTTAAGACACAAATTTTTCACTTTTGGGCCAAATTTAAGTAAAAACCCCAGTAATTAATGTAATTTAAGTAAATTATGTAATGAGTTATTGTAGGTTTTAAGTTTTCATCCAATAATTAAATATGTTTTATGATTAAATATTTTCAGAGACAAGTTATTGTTTTCCTACAAACTTAAGTAATGTTTTACAAACTATTGTATGGCACCAAAAGAGACATCATTGCTGTTGTCAATGGGCAAATAAAAGCAAAGACAGCAGGAAAAACGTATTTACTATTTTATATTTGAATATTTAAAACTATTCTAAAACGAACAAAAAAAAAAAAAAAAAAACAAAAATAATAATAATAATTTCCTTGCAGTAAAAAATTTGTTCGTTTGATGTATTCCTTTTTTTAATTCATTTGGTTTTGCAATACTAAAGAAAAAGGGTTAATTTTCCTTTTTTAATATTGAAATAAAACATTTTTATTTGATATTTTGCTTATAAACCCTTCTAAGCATAGCTTTTAGGAGTGTAGTACTAGGGCCGAATTGTTCAAATAACGTGGAAAACGACTACTTGATGGGAATGTGCTAAACCGCGGTTTGGAAAACAGTAAGCCGAATTGTACATAAAAATTTTGCATCCTTAGTCGGTGGTACACCAACAACGCGATGGTTACGCTCCTGTTATAGCCCTGTCGCAAACTAAATTAGATTTACAATAACTTTGAGTTGATTATTTCGCAAGTAGTACTGGCACTTGGATTACTATTCAGTTTGACAACAAAGTGTGTAACATATCTGTTGTATTGAGTCAATAAATAAATAAGTATGAAGTGAGTAAACGCGATATATATTTAGTTGGTTAAGAAAATTTTCCATTTTATTCTAGAATGATAATACCAGCACAACAAGAAACCAAGATACACATTTAAAGATGGGTTCATAACATCATTAAAGATTTCCTAATCGCCACTAGAGTCTGCAAATGGAAACAGCGTCGAGGACTTTATATTTTACTAAACAAAATACACAGTTGAGATAAAAGAACTAGAACCCATCACTTAGTATACAACAACTATCCCACAACTTTACTCATAAGAACAAGCTTTACAAAAAAAAAAAAAAAAAAAAAAAAAGAAAAAAAAAAAAAACAGTTTTTACACGCAACTACCAAGAGTGAGTGCTCACTGGAATTTCTAAAAATATTACGAATGGACGAACATATTCGCATTGAATATTTTCATTAACAAAAAAAAAAAAAAAAAATATTGTCTAAAGTGAACTTATGACCTTTTGGTAAATCTTAGCAGTTAAAAAAATTCTGTTTTCGCGCCTTTTCCATGCAAAGGCAACATGTGTTAATTTTAATATTTTACAGACTTTGTGATTGATGAGTTGTTTTTGGGTTTTCGTTTATGAGTTGAGCACAATTTTCTCAATTTTATTGCATAATAATTGAGAATGAAGTTTGAAATAATATTTATGCGGCAAAAAGTCACATAACGATAAGGAATTTATCTTTTTTTAAAGCTGGCAAGGGGAATAATATATCGGCTTTATACGTTTTGTAGGTGTGGACTTAATACAGATGTTGACTTAGAAAGTAACTAATTATTTTTCACATTTTAATATAAAAATTTATACAGCACGTGGTACAATAATATTATAAATATTTTTCCTTTATTAAAAATACGTATATGGCTTGAGTATTTTATTACATCTGTACCCCAGCACTGAAATGCTTTATAGTTTTATTTGTTAAAGTTATTTGAGTGTTAAAACTTTTCTTTCATATTCCTAAAAAACAAAAATTATTTAATTATAGCAATAAGTTTAGTTGACCTTATTATTTTGAATTAAAATATAAACTTTCTTATATAGGCTCTGTTGCTAGATCACATTAAGTTTTATATTATAAATACATTTTAATATTAAATATGAATACACTTAAGGAGAATATCGAGAAAAAAATTATCTGGAGGATATTAAAATTATTTAATAAAAAAAAAGAAAAATTCTCTTTAAAATTTGCTTTAAAATACATTTCAAATTTATTTTTTTTATGAATGCAGTCGTTATTATGCTGTTACTTTGATTAATTTTTCTGTATGAACAAATAATTTTCTTTTTAATACACGAATTCAAGATAAGAAACAAAAACAAATCGCTTTTATTTTATTTACTTGTCTATGTCTTTGATCTCATTCATATCAATTTGAGTAGACAAACTTTTATTTTATATTTCTTAAATAAGATTTGATAGACATATTGATATAGACTCATTGATTGAATTGATATGACATTTAAGGATCTATTTTAAAAAACCAAACAACTTAATAGAAAAGGAATCTTGTTATGAATATAAATAAGTATTGAGTTTAGATTTTTATAATGAAATTTCTTTCCAAAGGTATTAAGAAAAAAATAAAAAACAAAACCTGACAAAATACAACAACTTCAGTCAAATAAAAGCCATCAAAGTACTACATGATAAAACATGTACTAAAATCACAGATTCCACACCTACTACAGGTAGAGTTTTATTCATTCAAAATGATTTAAAGTAGTTTTTTCATATGTTGACGGAAATAAATTTAATTTGTTTTCAGTATATATTATTACAAAGGACATGAGTTGATAGCTTTGTTTTGCATGCTAATTTTTTGATTTGAAATGAATTTTTGAAATTTAAAAATATATTTAAAATGAAATTAATTTGAAAATCTTTAAAATTACATTCCTTTTGAACCACTTTCATTTTATTTTACTGGGATAGGATAGGATAGGATAGGATAGGATAGGATAGGATAGGATAGGATAGGAGGAAGTGGCAGCCTCGTAATTACAAGGCACACTTGAGCACGCATAGCGGCCCGTTGTGATACCACATGATGTGGGGAGCCCTGATAGGCAGGGGCTCCACACAAGAAGCACTACTTCCCCAGAAAATTATGCTGGAAACCAGCCAGAGAGCCTAATAAATTTGGCAATTGATCCAATATCCAGGATCAACAGGTCAGTCAAGCCATCGAGAAAAGGAGATCCTAATGTAAGAGATCTGCGTCGAGCCAGAGATGGACACTGGCAAATATAGTGGACCACAGTCTCCTCTTCCTCAACCGACCCACAGCCACGACAGAAGTCATTTGCGGGCAAGCGCAGTCTCTCCGCATGCCTGCCCATCACGCAGTGGCCCGTGAGGATAGATACAACGGAAGAGATTTCCCTGCGGTAGATTGTTAATAATTTTGAATAGCAACATTTAACGAAAATCTATTTTAATAAAAAAATGTTTGTTTCGTCATAAACGCTTCAATCAGTTCAAAGTTAAATTCTATAACGAATTAAGATTTTTTGCAATGAATTTTTTTTTGACAATCAAAGGAGAAAATGATGTCCGTGAAGGAATAGCACACTAGCCAATATTTTCGTCTCCAATGTTTTCGTCTCCAGCTACGGTAGTCTCATTAGAGTGCTTTGTGTCCTGTGTACATTCGAGACCAAACATCAACTATTTAATTTATGCTTTTCAAAAAATCACATACTGAAGTGACTTTTTTCCATATGCACATACACTTGTATGAGTTAGTCGAAGTGAGTCAAACAAGATCTTCTATCATATTCTCCTTTTTCACAATCATTGCAGTTTCAGTAATTGTCATCTTATTCGGATGAAACAGAATTACAATTCATTTTTGCCGTTTGCTCTCTTATTCCATTTTATCCACATTATTCGATATCGACGACATGTACGACTGTAGCCGTGGTGCTAGAGGGCACCGCCAGAAGCGAGTGCATTGTATACTATATGCTGAAGACTCCAGTTCGAGCCCCAGGAAGAGTGATCATTTTTTTTATATTCATTTTTTTTGCCAACAGACACACTTTAATCAAATCAAAGTTAAATTATATAATGAATTTAGATTTTTTACAATGAATTTTTTTGATAATGAAAAATTTTATTATTTCCAGATGTTGTTGAACTAAATAAATGACAACTGATTTGACAGATGTACCTTTTTGAAAAGATGCCTGTTATCAATGGTCAATGTTCGTGAGTCCCTACTGTGACATCTATTAGAAACCATATGTTTCTAAAAGACGTAAAATATATATCCACCAAAATATAGATCAAAGTGAATTTAATAAAGCATTAATAAGCACTATATCCTTTCTTTCTCTGAAGTATTGTTCCATAATTTCATACATGGGCATACTGCATTACTTTTTTACTGCAATACGTAAACCAGTATTCAGTAAAAAGTACTGATTATTGAAAAGAAAAATCAGTATGCAGTAAATTTTACTGATTACTGGAAAGAAAAATCAGTATTCAGTCAATTTTACTGTTTACTGAAAAGAGAAATCAGTATTCAGTAAAAAGTACTGATTACTGAAAAGAGAAATCAGTATTCAGTAAAAAGTACTGATTTGTGTAAAAAAATTCAGTAAACATTAAATGACTTATAGTAGGTAGATACTGTGTGTTTTAAAAATGATATGTACGCATTGCTCACTTACATGAATAGTGGCATAACTGAAAAACTGCATTTCGAAAAAAATTAAGAACTGAAAAAATTATTTTATTTTACATTTTTCAGTATATTTTCTGAACTTGAAGTGTCAGCTATATAAATCAGGTTTTAATTACCCAATAACACATTTCATAATTAAAAAAAGTAAAAACATACAAAAAAGAAATAATTCTCGAAATTCAGTTTTTCAGTTATGCCACTATTCATGTAAGTGAGCAATGCGTACATATAATTTTTAAAACACACAGTATCTACCATCAGTCATTTAATGTTTACTGAATTTTTTTACACAAATCAGTACTTTTTACTGAATACTGATTTCTCTTTTCAGTAATCAGTAAAATTTACTGAATACTGATTTTTCTTATCAATAATCAGTAAAAAAAGAAGATACTGAAAAAGTACTGGTACTGAAAAATGCCCATCAATGCATAATTTTGAAAAATTTCTTTCAATTTTCATCAAATGCATTCAAAAATAAGAATACAACGAGAAATATCTTGATGATACAGTTAAAATATTAATAAATAAATTAAAACTTTGTTAAATATGGAACAAAGAATTGTTTTTTCTATTTTCTTAAGATATTTAAGAGTTAACATTTTTATTTATAATGCCGACTTTTTCCCGCTGTCGACAATAAATTTATATATCGTGCTTCATAAAAGATATATTTTTTTAATTTAAAAAGAATATACATTTTAATGTAAACAAAAACTAAAAAGAAAGTTTGAAAATTTGGCGATTTTTTTTTTATTAAATTTAGCCAAATAGTTGAAAATAAATATGATAATCATTTGTCGATATATTTCCTCACGAAGAAATTAAAATCTTTTAAGTTTCTTTTTTATGTCACATTCGAATCAGTGTACAATGCTTACAAATGAAATAAAATGTATGAAATTGGAACCAAATATAACTCATATATACCAACAATAATAATAAAAATAAAATTCTGCCATAAACTTTGTATCATTTGCAGTGGTTACAAAAGCGAAATATCACATTAAAAACCAATAAAAAAACTTTAAGCTGGAGATAAAGTGCAGATTTACGTGTGTATTTCAAATAAAAAGCCACAAAACAACTACTAACATAGGAATTAAAAACTTATTGAAAAAAAAAATGTTCTTTGTAGCCAGTGTAGCGTATGAGTAATGAAAACAATATTTTACTTCTATTACGTATACGCACAGTAATACAATTTTTATTCTATATTTTTGTGTTTTCTTCTTTACTTAATAATTTTTATGATTTTCTTTTATGAGTATGCAGGTCAGTGAGGTTCGATAAGAAAATAATATCACAATTAAGTTTTAAATTGTATTACAAATTACTTTAAAACTTAAAAAAAACATTACTGTTTAACTTTTAGCGCTTTGATTTCTTTTCAAGCAAAAAGTGTGCCATTATGCTTAGCGAAGCATAATTATTTGTTAATGACGTAAATTAAACTTCTTTAAATCATACGATTTCAATTTTATTTTGATATATATTTTTTCGGTAGGAATTTGCTGTATGTACACGTTTTGAGTACTCTTGAGTAATACCACTTTCTTTTAATAAGTAAACACAGTTGATGTTGGTCATTTGTGAAAAATCAATTTGGTATTACATGTAACGCCAAAAGTAGAATTTAAATTGAAAGCAACTGATATTTTCTAGTAATGTTTCCTTTTGAAATATTTATATTAGACTGTATTATTTAGTACAGAATACCCAGCAGAAAATAGTGCTTATCAGTAAGTTATTTGGTATGGGAAAAATTGTAAACAATCACTTACTAGCGCGCTTCAAAAATGCATGATTTTTATATGAAATTAGCCGCTAAAATGTAATAGAAACGCAAACTTATTGCAACCAGTAAGGGAATAATACAAAAAATCTAAAATAATACCTTATCCTGTAGAATATTTTGAAGCTTTAAGGTATGAAAAGCAATATACAGCTTCCATAATTGCTTACAATATTATTTATTGCTTAAAAATCTTAAAAATTTTCTGCTGTGCTCTGAGATATCACATCAGACGTAGCTTCAGGTCCGTTTAACCATATCATTTGTAGTTTGTAATATGTTGTTATGGATTAAGATTTTTTATACAGAAAAATTTGTTTTGAAAAAAGATCTCACAGAAGAAGCGGTATTTAAAATAAGAAATAATTTTTTGTAAACCATACAAGTTATACTAGCTCAGCTAATTAAATTATATTTGTGCAGTCTCTTATTTCATTGACTGACTCTGGTAAAATCTGTACACAAAATTAGACAAATTTTGTAAATTTTGTCGAAAATTTGGCATTTCTTTAAACCCAAAGTTTATATTTCTTATATCAGATTTTAGTTTCAGAGTTATAATACACACATGCATATATAGATAACTAACCTTTACAACCCTGTGCCAGTATTCCGGCCTAGCTTCTCACAGCATTCATGTTGTATATGTAAATTTTTATCCATGAGTACCTAGACCTACAGTTTTATGTCGCCTCCTTGAGGAGCTTAGTTACTCTTAGAGCTTTTGCCAGAGGTCTGCTAAGAGGTAGTTGCCGAAAGAAATATATTTTTTTCATATTACGTTCCTTCAAGATGTCAGACCCGGGGCTTGAACTGGACCTCTCGTGTTAGCAACCCAACACACTAACCACTAGATCACTGCGACTACAGAGTTATAATAAGAAGGTATTTACTGTAACAATTCCTAAAAAGCCTTCTTTCAAATAGTTCGAAATAACAAAATTAAAAGAACTGGTTGCTTTTATAAAGAGTGTATGAAAAGCGTGTGTATTTCAATGAATTTTTGGTATGCCTACTTATGTTTTTAACAAAAATTTATAAGTTTAACTTAAGAACCACTTACAGTTATTTTCAAATATTTCATTAGCTTGCCAACGTTGCTGAGAAACATTTTCAAATTAATGAAATCATCCCCTCCGTCAAAAAAAAATAAATAAACGACTACAGAAGAAACTTTTTGTCATGAATTTATAGACAAGGGCAAATTAAAAGGGAGAGAATTATTATTTTTGGTCACTTATAACACATACCCAATTAAGAAGTAAAGGAAACAAAACTTTCGAAAACGTCCTTTTTTAAGGACAAAATTTAATATTAAATATGCCAAAAGAAAAATACCATTAAGTAACTTATATATTCGAATTTAATTTAGAAGTTCTCGTAGACTCTTTAATTATTAATTCCGGAAACAAAATGTTAAAAAAATCTTCTCCCAGCTGGTTAGACTAACAATTTAACGGCATATATTTAAGATAAGAATAGAAAGCCTTAAAAAAAGACCCTTAAAGAGTATTGAAGAAAATATAAGAAAGTATTTATAAAATCAAAAAATAAATTAAAATGTTTTCTTAGCTTGGAATTTAAAAAAAAAAAAACTAAAAAAAGAAAATTATACAAACAGAGAAGTACTGTCGCAAAGGGGTGTTTTTTTTTTTTCTTTTCATAAATTTAAACGGATAATTCTATATGGTGTAGTCGCCGTGGTCTATTGGTTAGTGTGTTGGCTTACTAAGACGAAAGCTCCGGGTTCAAATCTCAGCTCTGACATCTTTAAAACAAAAATATGAAAAAATTATTTCAGTCGGCGACAACCTCTCAGCAGTCTTTTGGCAAAAGCTTCTCAAATCTTTCGTTCGGAGTCGATTTTAAACTACAGTTCCCGGTACTAATGGATAAAAATTAGGACACATAACATGAGTGCTGCAGAAAGCTAGGCCGTAACTTTGAAACAGGGTGGTAACTGCCAGTTGTGTATACTCGTATATGTAATTCTATATTGAGTATTTTAAAGTTTATAGATTTGATTAAAGCAAACTATTGAGTTGCTTTATCATGTTGTCTTTAGATTGGATGTATGTAGGGTATCACATATTTAATAAAAAAAAATGTTTCCTTATATTATTAACGACTTGGATTTTTCTTTTTTTTTTGTGTTAAACTGTTTCACACTTGCTATTACAAAAGTTTTATTGCAAAGCTTTAATTTTCTTAAGAAATGGCATTGAAAAAGAATTTTTTTCTTACACTTTTACCCCTTCCGCAAATATTTGTTCAATAATTCCAGGAATAAATTGTGAAAGAGAGTTGAAGAACAAAAGGGTAACCAGTATTAGCAATTGAAACCTTCACAACAAATAATGCTGCAGTCAATTGCTAAAACTACTGCTGTTGCATACAAAATAGCAAATTTGGCAAAAATATTTGCAAATATTTATTGGTGTATGGGAATTGTGTCCCCTGTTCATAGTAAGAACATTTAAAATACTCGTATATACTCGTAGAAGTGGTTGCGGTACATATTTTGTTAATTTTTTATTTTTTTTTTTTTTAAGAAAAAAAAAGATATCAATATTTTATATAATAAACGTTGGCGTTACGTACTAGTGTATTAATAATCCTTTATTAAAAGCATTTTTCACTGACACTCACATCATGTACCACATAGTTGCAGGTTAAAAGAAACAAAATGATGGGAAACGGAAACGTTTGCTAATGGCTTTCTGGGTTGTTCAAAATAAAAATGGTTTAAAAGATATAGGGAACATTTTTTTATTCCTTTTTCTTTTTATGTTTTTTTATTTAACAAATTGTCAGTGCAAGTTAACTACTTGCCACATACTCTAAAAATCTACTAGACAGTATGAATAATGCCTGCATCGTAAATAAGAACAACAGCTGTTATACCCAAAAAGTTGTTCATGTGGTACTGCAAGAGAACCTCAAGAGATTTTCTATTGAATATTGGAAACAAAAACCATGTGGGAAATGAATAGAATTGCTTTGAACAATATTGAATGACTTTTGAATTTTAAATGAGATGATATTGGTACAATAAATTGATAAACACAAATGATTTCGATGGCTGTTAGACGTATGAACACACAGATATTTAGAAAACAAAACAATAGAATTTGTGTTAAATTGTTATCACTTGGACTACAAAATAAGCGATGTCTATGTAATGTAATGTATACATATGTGTATGATTATATGTACACACACAAAATAAAAATTCAGACCTAGTCTAAGACACTACACCGAGTTTATGGTCTTAGTCACTCCGCTTGTAGTAATTAATTAGAATATAATTTCATTTTGTAATTTAAAAAATAAATAAATAAATAGAAATATTAATTAAAATATTTGTAGTATCAATTAAAATTTTAATTTAGTAGGTAACAGCACTAAAATCAATTATATCAATTAAAAATTTAAATCAAAATATAATTAAAAATCAAGTATGAATTTAACTAGAAACAAAATTAAATGTTAATTTCAATTAACATTTTTGGTTAAATGTTATTAAAAATATTGTTAAATTTAATTCAATTAAAATTGAATTTCAAGCTAATCAAAGATTTAAATTTGTAATCAAAAGGCTTTTATAAAAAGTTAAATGTGTTTTTGTACAAAGAAAAATTGATTTCAATTACGAAAACAACACATTCAATAATTTTTTGTTGAAACAATTAAAAAGGTAATTGACTCTTTTTTCATCAAAGATTATTTAATTAAAAAGATTTATTGAATTAAAAATTCAATTAAAATTTAATTGTCTCTTCTGTGTATACATAGCTCATTAATCAATAAAAATTCACAAATTTTCAGTAGAGACAAAAACGGTATTACGAAAGTTGGTTGTGGTTTTAACATTAAATTGAATTCTACACTAATGAAAACTCTTTTAAAAAAAGTTCATTTATTAGATTTTTTAATTTGTATTTTTTATTTTGGTAACAAAGGGTAATTTTGACCTGTGACTCTTTAAATTGTGCCAGAGTATAATATGCAATACCCGAGCGGGACATTTTTCACAGCAAATAGGATTTTGCAAATTAAGTTTTACATTAAACACAATTTTATTTGTAAATAAATGTATATGGCAATTTCAGTTTAAATTAAACCTTTTTCAAAATAAATGAAACCTTTTTCAAAATAAATAAAACTTTATTCAAAATAAATGAAACTTTATTCAAATTCATTTAAACATTTTTCAAATTAAATTAAACCAGTTATAGAATTTATAGAAAACAAAAGAAAAAAAATTAAACATATTAAACATATTAATTTTTATATAAGTAATACTTGTTAAAATTAATGAAGAATTTATCCACTGACCGCTTTAGGAATTAAAATGATCATATCCATAACATAGTTCGCTCAATCATTTTTATTAATTTGTGTGACACTTTCCTCAATTATAACACTTACTATGTTATGTTCTGTGGTAATGTCACTTTAATAATGATCGGGCGTGGAACTTTATCTTAGAAAATGTTTTCTCTATCGGGTTATAACATAGGATAATAAGGTGGTAAAAATTTAAGCGTACAGTCGCTATTATGCACCATATTTCTAATTTCCTGGGTTTTATGGATTCTGGCACAATCCATAATTAAAAATGATTGTTTCATTTTTTTTTCTTTTGTTTTCTATTAAATTCTATAACTGGTTTATTTTAATTTGAAAAATGTTTAAATGAATTTGAATAAAGTTTCATTTATTTTGAATAAAGTTTCATTTATTTTAAAAAATGTTTCATTTATTTTGAAAAAGGTTTAATTTAAACTGAAAATGCTATATAATAAATTAATAAAATTATTTTATCTATAATGCCCACAATCAAAATCAAAATAATCAATTAATTTAAAGTGAGAACAAAATGTGTGTATGCGCTACAGGGACTTACAGTTTAAAGTCGACTCCGAACAACAGACTTGAGAAGCCTTTTCATGGCAATTAATTACTCTCAGAGCTTTTGCCAGAAGACTGCTAAGACGTAGTCGCCGAAAGAAATATTTTTTCTCATAGAAAAAACCCCAAGGAATGTGTGATAACAGCTCGATTGAATATGTATGTATAATGATAAATGTATATATATTTTTGTACTACTCTTGTTAGTATAACGTATAGTCGCATTTTTTATTTAAAAACGAATGCATATTTTTAAGGTTTAGACCACGCAAAGAGAAAATATAAAACGTAGATATATATAAATGTTTTTTTTTAAATGGTTTTGAATACCCTTTTAAGAATAAATTGTAAATAAATTCTTTGTGAATAAAAACTTACTTGTCAATAAAAGTATTTTTAATCAATTAAGAGTTTGTTTATTATTTAAGAATCAAAAACAAATAGAAAGCTGAATTAATTTTGAAATATTCCATTTAAATATTTTCAGTTTTCTTTGCAAACAAGGACATTTACTAACAACATAATTATTACATATACCCATGGTCAAAACAATATATACACACACATTTTTTAGTTTATCCATCACTGTATACTTGTTTTTTTTTTCAAATTTTAAACATAAGTTGTGAAATTTATTGTTTCAAAACCCATTTTAATAAAAAAAAACCTTACAAAACTTCTATCACTTGGGGTTTTGATTGATTATTTCGGAGTAAAAAAACAGCACTTTTTACAAAAAAAATTTCTTATAATAGTTTTCGAGAGAAATGTCAATATGTCGCTGAAATTAGTAAAAATGAAAAACAAAATTTTAATAATTTCAGATTATCTATTTGGGGGTTTTGAAAGCGTTAGGCTGGTAATGCTGTTAGCTGTACAATACCTGTTGTCTGCAGTGTCATTTATTTGCCATTAGATCGTTTACCAAAGAACGCGTAAAAATATTTAAAACTTAATACAGAAATGGCGATTCAAGCATGAAAACTATTTAAAAAATTACGAAGGGATTGTGGTCGTCATTATAGCAAAATTATAAAAAAAAATAAAGAGACTGTGCATCATCGCGTTTTATGGCCGAAAATATATTTTTTTTTTTTTTGTGAAAATGTGATGCATAGTACGAATTAATAGATTCCATAGAGTTATTAGCAAGTGAGCCTATTTTACATAATGGCCTGTTTTTTGTTTGGATTTTCATGTAACTAATGTTATAATTAAAGCCGGCTGACAAGTTATGATACCAAAGATATGTTAATTCGATTTTGGAAAAATGCTATGGTCTTAGGTACGAAGCTCATTTTTTATTCGATGGTTACATAAATTAACAAAATTCAAAATAAGAGGTCTAGGAGAAAGTAGAAGTGATTGTGAGAAAGTAATTGGATAAAAAAAGGTAACTATTTGGCGCGTATTCTAATCCGGAGATTGAAAATAATGTAGGAAACAGCGTAACCTTTTTTAAATAAACAAATACAATCGATTTTGCCTCTATAGCATGTGAAATTTCCCTATCACATAATATCCCGGTTTAGCTAAGATTTTTGGTCACTAAGATCATGTGATTTGACGCCGTTATTCTGTCTACTGTAGGGCCACAGTGACTATGTGTACTATAATGCTCTAACATGAATTAAATTATCGAATAAAAAATGGATCTAAAACAATCACAAAGCAATCGACTGCTAGAACCATTACAGACCTTAAATTTTCTATTTAATTATTTACTAAAAGAAAGTTCTTTCTATTACTTTTTAATTTTTTTTTTTTGTTCTTAGAAATAATGTAAAAGAGTGTACTTCTAATTTTAACCCTCGATGTACTTGCAAAAAAATTATTTTTTTTTTTCACAAAAAATAAAAGTAAAACAAAAAAGTTTTGAAAAGTTTTCATCAGTGTACCACCCTTTCCCATGAGCACAAATAAAATGAATCTATAAAGTGTTTACTAATAAAGTGACAAAAATGTTTTCATAAAAGAGTATTTCTAATAGTCTATTGGAAGAAAGAGAAAAGTAGAAGTGAAAAAAAGAAAAAATGTCATTAACAGCTACAAAATAGTTGGAAAGAAAAAATAATGAAATTATTCAGACTTTAATTTAGTTTTTAGTTGATAAAGAAGATGTTTATAAGAGGGGCGGGTGTGAAAATGGAAACTAATTAAGCATGACAAATTCTAAAACTATTTACTTGCATTTTATGAAAATATTAAAAGAGGAAAAAAAAACTAAAATCTGTTCTAGTTTAAAAAAAGTATATAAAATTGTGAGTAAGAGAAACAAAATTTATAAAAAAAAGTAAAATATGTGCAAACAAAACTTACCCCAATGCGTCCCAGTAGTAGAGCATCCATTTCACCGCCATTAGCGGAAACAGGCACTGTTGTTATAACGGATACGGTTGGTTCCGCTTGTACACTCAAATCAACCGACATTTTGGCCTTTAATTATGTTGACTTTGACTTTATTTTTAATTATTATTTTCTTTATTTTTTTTTTTTTTTTTGTTTTTTTTTGTTTTTTTTTTTTTTGTTTCTTCTAATTTTATTAAAACCTGTGCATAACTTTGATTTTTGTTTCTTTAGTTTTTAAATAACAATTTGTATTTATTTTTTTTTTAGTATTTTTGCAAATTTTCAAGGTATAAAAATATGGGATTTGTTTCTTTTTTATACTATTTTAGTTTAACTTGAGTTACTCATAAGATTTAACGTCTACTTTTAATTTTTTTATTTTTTTCTGTTAATTTTTGTGTATGGTTTTGATAAAGATCAGGATATGTTTTATTGTGCTAAGTTTTGTTTGGAAGTTTAAGGGTTTACACTACTGTTTTTGATTTCATTTCATACAATTGCATCTACAAGTATATATCAACAGAGTTTTTGTTTTTAAAGCCTCTTCTGCAACATCTTTTCTTCTAGTTAAGAAAAAAAAAATTCAAATAAATTCGATTTGTTTGTTTTCTTTTGCCATAAAATTGTCAACATTATGTGGAATTTCTTACAAAAGAGATTAATATTTTGTACTCGTTTTCATATAAAAAATAAAATAAATTTAAAACGAGTTTTAAGTTTTTTTAAATATTTTTTTATTTTTCTCAAATAAATTTCGAATCTATAATATAATATTTTAAATTTTTTTAAAAATGGGGATAAATATTTAATTTAGTTTGAAGTTATAAAACATAAATTAAAAAAAAAACAAAAATTATAAATTAGCTCGCAACTCTTTTGTGCACCATGGCAAGGAGTAGCGAAACTTTGATTAATAAATTATTGTTATAAATACACTGAGCAAAATAAATTTGTTATAATTTTTATAGAACAAAAGAGGTCAACATATAAAAAATATTTTAATTATATAAACGTTCAAACTATTTGAACGATTAATTCAATTAAAAATTAAAATAGCAAATCACGACAAACATTCAATTCCCCGACATTCAACTCTATTGAACCTTAACCAATGTCAACAAAAAAACGAATGATAAGGAGAAAAGCGCCACCTATTGGGAAGTAGCAGATAACAGCTAAACCTACTTAGCGAAGACACGCACCACACAATCAACATGCAACGATGAGACAATTGCTGTTGATCATTCAAGGGTGAAGGTATAACACTGGCCTTTGAATGATCAATTTACAGCAATTTGTCTCATTACTAAGGCGCTTAACCCATTAACGCCCAAATGAAAACCAAGAACAATTTTTAATATTCAATATTTATAACTAGATTTAAACAACATTTTTTACAGTACAGTAAAAGAAAAAAACCAAAAAAAATATTCTGAGTTGTGTTTTTTCAGGTATACTAAGCTCAGTACAGCAGCACTTAATATGCTATAGCTCAAAAAATTCTGTACGAACTTAACCGTCTTATATTGCTTTTATTAGAATGTGATGTTATCAAGTAAATAAACTGCTATTTAACGTTCTTCAAAGTTAACTGATGTAAAATAAACTACATGACCATTCACAATCTCACAAGAAATAAATCACCAAAATGGAGATTCCCATAATTGATATTTTTCAGCAACAGCTACGTGGATGTTGCATGTACTCTTATTGACTGATAAAAAGCGTTTCCCGGGTAAAAAAGTGCATTTTATAATTTTTACTTGAACTTTAAGTTGTATACTATATATAGTACAGCGGGCGGAAATGGGTTAATAATAATATAAGTATTCCAGTACAATGCACTACATTTAGTAGGGGTTTACCCCTGAGTATTGGCTTTAGTCCAGCAGAAAATACTAAGTGCTTGATGATCGCTTAACAAACAAAAAAAAAAAAAAAAAAAAAAATTAGAACGATACAGTACCAGTAGTTCCAGTGTGGTAAGAATTTAAAATTTTTAATTTTGGAAGCATATATGCTAAAAGGAGGAGAATTAAAAAAAATTATAAATTCTTGCAGTCCCCTTTTCATTATTAGAATCATTGGAGCAACGCCTATTGTAAAAAAAATAATACATTTTTTTTTGTTGGCGAACTGTAAGAAAATAATTCAAACTCCAAAATACTTTGCTACTTGTCATCATATGATGTGTAATAAAAATTGGTATTTTATGTTTACGAATTGTGTGTTAAATGAATTGACAGTTACATTTGTAAAAATATTTAAGAAACATTTATATGCCCACAGACACACACACACACACAAATATACATATATAACTCATGTT
Source organism: Metopia argyrocephala (assembly GCA_963576795.1). Taxonomy (NCBI): domain Eukaryota; kingdom Metazoa; phylum Arthropoda; class Insecta; order Diptera; family Sarcophagidae; genus Metopia; species Metopia argyrocephala. Next base: position 4,482,381 of record OY756208.1, read on the forward strand.
ATTGCAGCAATAAAATTATTTTTACAACCAATATCAACCCACCAACAACTCCAACTACATATACATATTACCTGTAATATCAAATAAATGTAAAACATTTATAATCATCATTAACACCTTCACTTGCGTCATATATTCCTCAATGTTGTCATCATCGCTCCTGCTCCTGTCTTCTTCAATGTCATTCAAAATATTTAAATTTAAGAAAAATGTCATAAAATTGATGGAAATTTTCTTTTATTTTCCATATATAAGTATGTACTGTACGTTGGTAAATATTTAATAAATTTTCATTTTGACTTTTCGATTTTTCTAAAATGAATTTGAAAGGTAAAATTATTTCATATTTTAACCTTGGCAGCTGTGATACTTAAAATGTATTACAAGGTGATGTAATAAAATGTGGAAAAAATGTGTTATGCTTTTAAAACTTGAAGGAAAAAAAATACATATTTTTCATATTTTGTTTTGCATAAGTGGTTGTTTTTAGTTCAAGAAAAATAATAGAAAATGTATGGATTTTGTTAAAAGTCCAACACTTAAAACCCTTCTGTAATATTTAGAGCCATAGAAAGTCAACATTTTTTGCCACACCAAAAAAAAAAAAAAAATTCAATAAATTTTTACATTTTTGCTTTTAAAATAATTTAAAAACATTTTACATTTATTTTATTTTATATTTTTAATATGTATTACAAGGTTATTAGAAGTCATAGGAAATTTATTTTTATTATCAAAAAATATTTTAAAATTATGTACCAAAATTGAAAGTATGATTTATGATAATCAGGGTACTCACAATTGATTCGGTGAAAACTAAATTAAAGCAAATTTGCTATGCAAATGGCTATAGATCGTGAGTGTCCTTTTGTAATTCATTGTATGTTTTTTAAGTATTTTTTTGACCTGTTACTGCCGGACTTACCGACTTAACAAAAATGTACCATCTTTACCCTAAAATGTCAACAACATTGCGTATTAAAAAAAATATTAAATATATTACAAATAAAGATGCCTAAAAGTAGCGAAAAGAAAAAAGAATTGCTTTTCTAATAAATAAAGGCAATAACGAAGAAGGAAATCACATGTTTTGTATATATGAAATATGATCGTTTGCGCGTTTTGACATGCGTAAACATATGGCTGTAGAACTGTCAAAAGGTTTAGGTTTTTCGGTTTTTTCAGTGCAATTGATGGAAATGGCGAATGTATATATTCTGTTGTTGCACTGAAAAATTATGATGTATTTTTACACACTTTGCATCGTTTGCACAGTTTGCAAAACCCTACGTGAATAGCCTTAATATGTAATTGGAGTCTATAATAAGATTATTATAACGAACGATACATTCAAAGACTTCAAAAGAATACCAAAAAGTTATGGAGTACAAGAGAAAATAGAGTAATGAAAGTACTCTATAATTACGGCCACCATATAAAATTAAATTTTTTGTCCCTTTTTTGTAGCAAATCTTTCTGTTCTCAAATTGAAGAGAAACCAAATTATAAAGAAAATAACATGGCAATCAAGTGCAAAAAAAAACAAAAATTACAAAATTTTGGGGACCATTGTTTGGTGCTCATTTACAAGTATTTCGGCTTATAAATCACCACTAACGAAAGGCCAAATAAAAAAGGAATAAGACAAAAACGTAGCAATAAAGGCAGCACAAAAAGTCATAGGCATATATTCTAAAAGCCCTTTCTCATTTTTATGCTTAAACATAGAGAATAGAATTTCCTTTTATGTTCTCTTGGCTTCTTTTGTTAAAAATCGTTAAATCATAAAAGGTTTAACGACGCAAACAAGCACAGAGTACTTCTCAAATAATAAAAGATTATTTGCTAAAAAGCCACAATTGTTTAGAAAATAGAATTCCGCAAAAATATTTTCTAAAGCTCTTAAACCTTTTATTTTATTATGGAAGAAACGTGAAAACTTTATTGAATACATTAAAGGACATCCTCTTATAGAAAAAAGAAATATTTAAATGCAATAAATTTATAAAAGAAAGAAAAAATAGACAAATGCTTATTTAAGTCTAGTTTACACTATAAGGCTGTCTATTACGACTTATCAAAAAATTAAAATAAAATTGAATAACAGCCTCGGACTCCAAATTTTATCAAAAAGCTTTTCTTGTATTGAAACTGGTTTATATATCTCTAATAAACCAGTTACAATTGACTCTTATGCTCAAGAAATTATACACTAAATGAGAATTATAGCCCAATTAGTGTATAAAAAAGAAACAAAAGAATTTAAAAGCAATACAGTTCTGTTTTTCAGGAACAGTAACTGATGGCTCACTGTAGTGAAACAGAAAGATGGGTTCGTGGTGTAGTGGTTAGAGAGCTCACAAACGACTGATGTTCAATTTCAGTGAAGAATAAAAATTATTAAACAATATTTTCGGTTTTTATAAATTATAATTTTAAAATAAGAGTTTCCTCCTCCTCCAAGAAGTCCATCTTCAAGAAATCGCTTCCTGACATTTCCAGTCTATTCCACCAAAACGACTGATCAGGTGTTCTGCTCCACCTTCTGGGAAGATAACCTATTGAAAACGCTCACCATTCACATTCAACATGCACTGAAAGATGGGTTAATTGCTGTTTATCATTCAAGGGTGAAGATATAATACTGGCCTTTGAGTGGTCAAATCGGCAGCAACTTGTCTCATCAGCTAAAAGCGCATAATAAAAGAAAATTAAATAAAATCTATATATCGTCGATGGAATTAAAGAACGCTGTAACTGACAAAACCTTAAATGTTCACCAGAGCCAAAAAACTTTCATAAATGTAGAACAAATACACTGGTATTTTTCATTTCGCAGAAGGCGTAAGTGAATTTATTTTCATCGTAGAAATCTGGGACCTTTTTGCAGATCAAAATGATGCAAAAAACGTATTTTCGATTTTTTGTCAGTTACAGCGTTCTTTAATTCCATCGACGATATATACCTTCAAATTTCAATACAATGCCTTGCATGAGTAGGGGTTTACCCCTGAGTATTGGTCTTAAAAAAAAGGAACATAAATTTGTCAAACAGGAATGTATTGCTTTAAAATTATTTTATTGGTTTTATATTTACTAATTGGGCTATAAATCTCATTTAGTGGATAATTTTCTGAACATAAGAGTTTATACTTTTGATTACCATCTTTGGGAAAAAGTCTCCTGACGAGTCTCTTGAGCAGAGACGAAATGGCTATAGAAACTTGCTTATCCTCAAAAGTAATAGATTTCATAAATAATATTAAATGTATTTGCCTACATGGCAAAAAATATATTGTCTTTTTAAATTAAAATTTCATGTTATTTCTCTTTACAATTTAAATTTCTACAGGAAGACATACATCCTTTAAACTAAAGTTTTTAACTGCAACTAGAAACAGAAAAATGCATTGTTTTTGCATCGTGGGATTCATTTTCAGAACTCATTTCACTGAACCAATGGTGACATGAGCAAAAACAACATCATACTAATTGCTTAAAATATGATGTCACAATAATAATATTTTATTAAATCCTGCTCATAATTATGAGTAATTGGAAACTTAAACTTTAGGAGTTGCACACGAATTGTTTCAAGAATAGTTGGGAGCAAAGAGAGCTATTACATGCAACTGAATATAAATGCTCAAACCTCAAATAGTGTTTCGTAATAATGCGTTCACAAAATAAGCATGAATTTTTTAACGCATTTAAGGCATTTCTTAATGTATTTTGTTTCTGAATTAAATTAAACAAAAGAGATTTCCTTTTTATGGATGTATTTATTAGAAAACATTGCCATCTTACCCCTATAAAAAGCATTATTTCTGTTTAAATTCCTTTAAAAATTTAAAAATATTTATCTGGCATGGTTTTCCATCATTCGAGTTCATATTAAAACCATACAAATAATCGATACGTAATGAATGTTTCCTATATTTGGGGAATTCAAAGTAATCCAATGCAATTTCTTAAACCATAAAACTTAAGGACATTTTCGTTTGCTACGTTTTCAGTTGAAAGGAAATTTAATAGGAAAAGTAAAGAAATGCTAAAAGAAAAACTTAAAATAAAAAAATTTTAAGACAAATTGCAAATAGTTTTTTATAGCAAACAGTTTATAGAATAAAATTGAAGTAAAAGGAAAATCTTTAACTATAAACTTTGAATAATTTACGAGTCGTTACTACTATATATGTAAAAGAAATAAAAGGATAAAAAAACAAATTGGTTTTCATTTAAACCCCTTTTATATGAAATGACCAAGTTTTTTTGTAAAAATCCAAAAACTGAAACAGACATTCAATTGATTGGCAGGGCTATAAAGACTTTAAACTCCTTTTAATTTTATTTTCCTTTGGTTAAAAATGACATAATATTTGTTCGCTCGAACTTTAACCCCAAAAGCTGATTAAACTTATTTTGTTATATTTTGTTATTTTGCTGGTCAACAAACTTTATTTTATTAACTTTTCTGTTTTTCTTTTTATTTTTTGTTGAGTGTGTATGATATAATATTCACAAGAGACTTGTCAGGATTACAGAAACCATGAAAATACTGTCAATCAGAGAAGAAGAAAACAGTTTGTTTTGTAGTAATAAAATCAAATATTTAAAATAAAAATACTTAAATTGCTATACAGAGTCATTATTGATATATATACATACGTACATACATAACTGGGCTTTACAACCCTGTGTCAGGATTACGGCCTAGCTTCTCGCAGCACTCATGTTGTGTGTGTCAATTTTTATCCATGAGTACCGGGACCTACAGTTTAATGTCGACTCTGAACGACAGACTTGAGAAGCTTGTTCATGGCAATTAATTACTCTCAGAGCTTTTGCCAGAAGTCTGCTGCTGAGAGGTAGTCGCCGAAAGAAATATATTTTTTTTATATTTCTTTTTTTTTAAGATGTCAGAGCTGGGTGTCGAACCCAGGGCTCATGTCTTAGTAAGCCAACACACTAACCACTAGACCACGGCGACTACATTATTGATATCCATAATAAAAAAACTGTATTTTTTAATAAAAGTGCATTCTTTTTAATATTTCATTGTACCTAGATTTATTTACAGTACTGTAACCTTTACCACTATATCCTTATTTATGTACATATTTTATTATTTTTAATGTTTTTTAATGTACATAAGTATATCCATTTAACAGCTATACATTAAATTTTAATAGAAACTAAACATTTAACAACGCAACGTATTTTTAGAAAAGACAGTATGAGAGACTGGAAGACTGTTGCCCCATATTTTATGTGACATTTGTGTTGACACTCAAGAGCTTATATTTCACACTCATAGAACACTTTGCACGCATTTATCGATTAAATAAAACGCAAAAAAAAATTATAAACAAACCTACACTAAACTATTTCCCAAAGGCAAAAAATAAGACAAAAAAAATTTTTTTAAATTATAAACCGTAGAATTAATTTAAAAAAAATTTGCAGAAAATTACAGCAAATTTTTTTTTCCATTCAAGTAAGAAAACAGAAAATTTAAGAAACAAAAAACCGAAAATACTTCAACATTGGATTTTACTTTTTAATATTATTTATTTTATTGTATAAAATTTAATAGCCTGAGATCCTAATACTGGTATTCTTATGAGAATTAGCATCCGTTAAGGAATATGTACAAACACTAGCAGAACTGAACTAGCTTTCGAATTCAATTCGAAAATGTATAATAATTATTATTTATTTTACTTTTATATTATTGTGAAATACAGTCCCACTAAACTTGGCGTTGTACTTAAAGCGAAATGACCAAAATTCTATCAATTTTAAAAGAATTTTATGGATTGTCGTTTTTTAAATTTGGCACAATAAAAAAAGACAAAATCTCAATTATGTCTTAACTCATGGGGTAATACCGTATCCTAAGAGGAACGTTAGTCTTACCTACACTTGCTTATACAAAATCATAAAACTTAAAATTCAAATTATATTGCGTGTAATACAAAGTTTTCAATTTAATTTGGCTATGCTTAAAAATATTTTCGATTTATTAATATTTTATTACACAACTTTTGTATGACAATTTATAGATTATATATGAATATATTTTATAAACAAAATTTGTTTTTTACAATCCATTTGATAGGTAAATCTAGTCTTTAAACCATTTGTGTGCATATTTACTGAATTTATAAAATATCCAAATAATATTTTTTAAATACAAACTGTATGATTTGTCCTTTTGGATGTTCTTTTTTATTTTTATTTTTTCAGTTGTCATAGAAATTAAAGAAAAATTTACAACATTTTTTGAATGCATACAAGAGATTTAAACACAATCACGAGGTTTGTTGAAAAAGGTTTAAAAAACTACTCTTACGAAAACACATTTTTATTTGTCGCTCTTGAGAAATGCTTTTGAAATCATTTAAAAAAATTAATTATTAGTATAATTCATTTCTTGTAAAAAAAAATTTGGTCTTATTTAAATTTCCCTATGATTCCTCGTACTTTTGGGTTATTTTTATAACAATTGCATTGTTATCAGCCACAGTGGACACAATGTTGCTAGTGGTTGATAACTACCACACACATAATTGTTATATTTTGGTATTACCCTACACCATAGGAAATGGTTTGGTAAAAGACATTTTAACTCTCACTTTAAATTTAATGGATGGAAAGTAAAAAGAATGCATTTCGCTATTTATAAATTTAACAGCCTGCTTTTTTTGAGAGAAGAGCAATTTCTTTTAGTGTATAAGTCTTGTATATCAGAATTGTATGCTAACGACTTGGAAGTAGAAGAAAAAATGTAAAAATGTTTAAACAAGATTAGACTTTACGATGCTGACCCACCCAAAATGTTAGGAAAACAAATATCCTACTTAGTGACTTAAATTCTGGCCTTGTTGTGATGTAATCTTATATCATGTGCATATATAAAAATGGATACTACTTTTGGCATAACGCTTAAACGAGTGAATCCATTTCAATGAAATTTATTAAGAGTATAGGAACTATTAATTTTTGTTTAAAATCCAAAATCACTTACGTGCGATAGGTAAGTCCCAAGTCGTCTCTAAAATTGTCCTTAATATTTGTATTTTGAGAACGCTTAAAGTTAAAGCTTCTGAATTAAGTTTTAGAGACTCCAAAGTCAATGCAATTTATCACTTCAAAATTGGGCGGAATTAGACAAGTGGGCGTGGTTAATTCTATATAAACCAAATACTGATTTTGTATATCGTCGCAAGAATTAAAGAACGCTGTAACTGACAAAACCTTAAATGTTCACCAGACCCAAAAAACCTGTGTGAAAGTAGAAAGAAAACACTGGTATTTTTCAGAATTTTAGTGAATTTCTTTTCATCATAGAAATTTAGGACTGGAACGAATTGACGGACGCGGATTTTTTTTTTCTGACAAAAATGATGCAAAAAACGTATTTTCGATTTTTTGCCATTTACCAGTATTGTCAGATTAGGGGATTTATGGGATTTATGGGGATTTTTTTTCTGAAATGGGGATACAAAAATTCATTTGGGGATGGGGATTTTTTTGGGGATGATCGACAAGTTTTCGGCGATTTTTAAAATTTGTTTGCTTGTTTAATTATATATTATAGACTTCTTACATTCGGAACACTTGATGAAAGTATTTCAATTTCATACTTTCATATAAAATTTTTGCAACGTGTGCTCTTAGTTTTAGTTTGATTTATTTTCTCATAAAAATTAAAACATCCCCATATCATTATGTTTCCGCCACCGTTTTTAATGGTTTTTATTGCTTAGGAATTCGTCCGACCACAATTACTTATCCACTTATACTTTATAGTATGGGAATGTCTTCCATACTATGCCACAGGACATATATTTAGAATTGAGGTACAATAGCACAGCGATTGGAATTTCAATGAAATAAAGATCCTAAAGACATATCGAAGTGAGCAAGAGGTTGGTTTAAAAAGAATTTCATCAAGATTTTAAGTTGATCTGCACAGTCTCCAAGTTTAAAATTTGCATATCATATAAAACATATGTACATATATGAAAAATTACTGATGCAGTTTATGTGGGTATTTTTGGGGATAAACTAATCAAGGTTTTGGGGATTTTTGGGGATACGAATTTCGAAATTGGGAATATAAATTGAAAACTATCTGACAACCCTGCCATTTACAGCGTTCTTTAATTCCTGCAACATTATCTTGAAAACAGTTAAGATGTATTTCTTATGTAGAAACATTTCATGTTTTATTTTGCCTGCCATAGTACGCGCAGTAATACGTAAAAAATTAATAATTCTTTTTTAAAATTTTCGGTAACCTGAACGAAATTTGTACGATTATTTGAGTATGTACAGGTACACTCTATTGCGATTGTTTACAAGCAAAATGCGTTATAAAATTTGAACAAAAATTGCCCACAAGCAAATGATCATCGGGTGAATTAAAATAGATGAAGACGTAAAGCTTAGGGAAGTAAAAATCCGATACTGTGGCAATTTTTGTGTTCGATCAACCGATCGATAGAAAGAGATCGCTATTTTTTAAAATGCACATTACTGACACAATTAACCGTAAAAAGTATTATAATCCTAAAGGACCTACCGAATCTCAAAATAGATATCGCATAATTCCTTCGATGCGTAGAGATGAACCCGACCACTTATCGATAGATGATGCCGTCTTTAATGCCTTTAAACACATTTGACAAAAACATCTATGGGAAAATATTTGCAGGCTGATCTGAAGATCACAACCTACAGAACCAATAGTAACAAGACTAATCTATGTGTTTTGAGGTGTGTCTCATGGTTAAGGATTGATGCAATATAATGTCAGATATACGGTGTAAATACCATCCTGTACATGTAGTACTTTTATAAGTCACATACTGCCATCTTTATTTTAGTCCCAGTGTTACGACCAAATATTTTTGGACTTTTACTACTTCGGGCATACACACTTACATATTAAAATGTAGAGTATGAAGTAATCAAAATACATACTCTTTTAAACATTTATTTGCTATTGAATGTCAGTTCATTGCAGCATGTCCATGTTGGGATGTGGTTCCATTAATTGATTTTCGCTCATAAATTTTCACACACATCTGCAGTGCAATTGTTAATCAATAAACAAAGAAAAATGACTGTTAAAAACTGTATCACATTGTGCATTACAATTTCAAGCCAAAATTTAAGTTTTAATTCAATAAAAGTTTTATGTGAAATGAAAAACAATTAAGTTTTTTTAAATAACGTGTAATTTGTAGTTGTAAAGCAAAAAGGTAATTACTGATATGGGATAATTAAGTGGATTTAAAACAAAGTGGAAATTATTTAATTTAAAGAAAATTTCTATAGACAGGCTAATGTATGAAGGTGGGAATGTGATGTATCTTTGGTAATGAATATGCGTTTATTTTATCTATAAACAGATAAACGTCGGAACCAGATTAAAATTATTACAGTATTTTTCTATACATCTGGAAAATTTCAACTGGACATATTCACGGCCATGCAAAATAAATCTTTATTTCTCAATATCTGCAAAATTAAATACAAAACAGCAGTCAAAAAGCAGACGACATCAAGTAAGTGGGTCATATAAAACTAACACGGATTTTTGTATATCCTAAGGAAATAGCAGAAGTTTCATAACTTATTAATGGTCAAAACAAATGATTATTAAAAAAAATGAGCCAAAATTAACACGTTAATATGGTACCTTCCATACGAAGTCAAAATGGGCCTTTAAGAACGATATTATCGGGAGTTTTTTATTTAATTTAATACAGAGAATTGCGCTGCTATATAAAGTGAACGATAAATATCCATGAACGTCACGCAAAAACGGGGTTTTTAAGTTAATTTTTTGTAAAAAAAAAATTTATTTACGACACTGATCATGAGAAATGTCTAAAATTGGACGTTCAGCTGGAGCTTTGCCAAGAATAGCGACTGTTGCTGTATGCTCACACCACAACCCTGACTGATTTTCTTTTTATAAACAAAACTTTTAATATTTCAACGCCTAGCCAGGGTCTAGTCCTATTTTTAGTTCATAAAAAGTATTATATTTCCTATCAATGAATAATTACATGGAACGAAATATTAGAATTTAGATCTCAATACCAATGAAAACCATATTGACATTTGGATTTGTCTCTATTTGACAGCGGAAACTGCGTGAACCACAAATTGTTTGTGCTTTACGGATTGATAACCGAATTGTTTGATTTTCTGCGGACTGTAAAATTCAGAGTAACAAAAAGCAAAGATAAACGTAGAGATTATTAATACTAAAAACCACTATATTTTGCTTATCTAGCTTTTAGAAATAATAATAGGGATAAAAATCGTTCGAATACTGCAACCAAAGAAATAAATTTAAGTTTTTTTATACGTAAGTAAAGAAGAAAGCATCAGATGAAACTTTTTAATAGCGTTTTTAGCAGAAACATTTAGAAGACTTTGGACAATTGAGGAGAGGTAAATGAAAATTTGAATTAGTTACGCATTTGATTTTAATTATGTAATTCCGAAATATTTGGAGGTTTTTCTTTAAAGACCATAAATAATATTGAACTACTCAATGGCGTATATAGTTTAGTGGTTAGAAGGCTAGCACAAAAACCTAAACGATCCAGGTTCAAATCCCAGGAAAAAAGAAGAAAAAAATTAAAGAGTTTGTTCGAGGTTTTTTCAAAACTATAATCTTTCCCCTCCCACTTTCCCTCCATTCTATTCCACTAAAAACGAATGATCAGGAGAAAAAGCGCCACCTATTGGGAAGTAGCAGATAACAGCTTAAACCTACTTAACTAAGGCACTCACCACAATCAACATTTAAAGATAACGGTAATTGCTATTGATCATTCAAGGATGAATGTATAACACTGGCCTTTGAATGATCAATTCACAGCAATTTGTTTCGTTCCTAAAGCGCTATAATAATATAAGAAAAGAAAATATATCTTCTGTTGTTATAATGTACTGTCATTTCCCCAAAAATTCAAAAACAGTGTAAAGCATTAGTAGGGGTATACACATCAGAGTATTGGTATCAATAAAAAACAAATTTTTAATTAAATTGTGGATCATATTTGCAGAGAAGTTCTTATTTCTTGCCTACAGAAAGTGGCACATTTCTGCTAGAATGTTACTGGGAATTGCAGACACCATAAGAGAACATTTCAATAAGAATGTAGATCATATTATGATTTCTATTGGTCTTTCCAAAGCACTCGTTGTGACTTCATTTGCGCGAAGCTAGGCCGTAACCCTGAAACAGGGTTGTAATGGCCAATTATGTATGAATGTATGTATTATTTGCAAACTTTATGACACAATGGTAACTCCATTAGAATTTAAATTTCTCTAACGGCGTTTTCTTTTCTGGAAAAAAATTTAAAATTTTTTTTCCTTTTAGCCCTCAAAATGAAATTTTGAGTTCTTTTCTAAAAATAATGTAACATAAAAAAGGGGTTGCGTGTTCTTTTTTTTTAAATGCCATCATTAAGTGTAAAAATGCAACTTTTCTCGCCCTCAAAAAAATCACAGGGTGAAGATAATGCACTGAGATACAGCTGACATTTTTATTTTTTTTTTTTTTATTCTTCATAAGCTTTTTTGAAAATTGTAAATATTTAAATTTTGGGGATTTCCCTTTTTTTCTTTTATTAAAAATTTTTCTTAAATATAACAACAGGGTGACTAATATACTCTTTTTTGGCATAAAACAGGGTGCAATTTAATGGGATGAGGGCAATGCTTTTAAATTGTTACTTTTTTTAAAGACAACATTTTTTTCCAGAAAAGAAAACGCCATAAAAGTCGTTCAAAAGTTTGCAACATATCAGCTACAAATAATATTTTATGATTTTTTTTAATAAAATAAAGATAATATTTTACTTTAAAAATCCTTAATATTTATATTTGCCTTCAGATGTTTTAGATTTTGATTTCTATTTTTGACTTTTTAAAATTTTTGACCAATTTCTGCAAGAGAATACTTTTCGAAACACATTCTACAATATAAAGAAAAACACAATTATTATGACTTTGTGGTCTGTTAGGAATGGTACTTTTTTCTTTTCTTTCTTTATTTTTCTCTTACAAGTACACACTGCCAACTATTAATCTTTTATTTACTTTTTCTACCTTAAAGTCATAACTTTTTATTTTCATTCACATCATATCATGTCTCACATTTTTATTTGTCAGAGAACTCTATTCATAAAAATTTATTTTTATTTCTCAAAACTGCTTATTTTTTTTCATTTTATAAAGTTTGATTATAAAAAATGGTATATTTGAGTTCATTTGGCATTTGATGACCTTGAAATTCTACGAGATGTGTATGTTGGTCGTAGGTGTGTAATTTTTATTTCCGTAACATGAAAATTTTAATGTGTGTAGTGGTAGTAGTGGTTTTGGTAAACTAAAGTAATCTGATTATATACATACATATGTATGTACGTATGTAAGTAGGTAAACTAACAGTAAATAAAAGTATTCCTGAAAGGGGGATAGAAAACATTTCTTTTCTTTTATAATGCTTTTCTCAAACATCTTTGTTCAGAGTTCAATGGCAAAATTTCCTTAGAAAAAAAGAGAGAAAGAAAGAAAGATTTTATTTTTAAATTTTTTTGTTTTTCCTATTTTGATAAATAAAGTATAAAATAAATACCATGAATTAAATGGGCTTTTAATTTGTTGCAGAATATTACAAACAAAAAAAAGAAAAACGTTTATTTTCACATTTTCTTTGTTAATTTTTATGATTTATCACTTTACTGATTAAGAAAATAAAGCGAATAATTTCCATGGCCTTCTTTTTTATTTATGAGAATATTTTACAATCATTGTTACAAAAAATTAATTAAACATTTACATAAATTAACTAAAGGCCTAACACTGAATTGAAAATCAGAAAAAAATTATCAAGAGACATATAAAAATAGTTCAGGGTGTGTAGCGCATTAATTAGAAAAACCATTTAGAAAAAATTTAATATAAAAGAATAAAATTTGTTGCACAAGTATGTTGCAGATAATCTTCACAACACTTTAATGAGATTCTCTCATTTATTTAATAGATATTTGGTATTAAAGTCTTCGTATATTTCTAGTGGTGGATATACAATTTTTTTTAATCGAAATAGTTAACGAATTTGGGAAAGATTATACCAAGAGTTACGCAAATACGTAGAGATTTTAGTAAGTGGATGATTCAGTGTGCGACTGGGATGGTTATATAGAAAACTTGACACTTATTCTTAAATAATCCTGTTTCTCTTGAATAAGGTTTAGCCCAGGAATGGCGAACCTTTTTTTGACTGCGTGCCAATAAATATTATTTTTATAAAATAAAAATACATGCGTGCCAATAAAAATTATTTTTACTAATTAAATGAAAATACATGCATTTGAAAAGTATATATAGATTCATTTCTATAATACGCTGACATATTTTTTAATTGGATTTTTGTTGCTAAATATTTTTTTCGATAATGCATCAATATCCGGATCATAGTTTGACAATTTTAATGAAATACTAGCCTCCCCACATACATCGATAAGTCTGTTTCGTACATCAGATTTTTTATTATTCATATTTGAAAATAGACTTTCACAGCTATACGTTGATGAAAATATTGTTAGAATAGCTTAAAATAATTTTTTCATCGCATTAAATGTTTCTGGGAGCGAACACAGTGTCTTAAATAACATATTGTTCATGGTTTCGTATTCTTCTTCATTTAATCTTTTCTTTTTTCATTATTTTCTATTTCTTGCCTCAACTCTATAAATTTTTGCTTCCAAATAGAACTTGATTGAAACTCTGCAAACTGCATTTCTAAATTCACCAACTTTAACCATTCTAATTGATCCATTTTAGCAGTTTCCAAATCCAACTTGTCTGGATATTTAATTAAGTTAATTAATGGTTGAAATTTTTTGAAATCTTGAAATCTCTTAACAAATTTGTCTTGTATGTCGCTTATAACTTGACTATAAAAATTTATATTAATTTCATAGACTCCATGAATAGAAAACTTTTGAAGGTGATCTTTCAACAAAGGAAAATACTTAAAATTATTGTTGTCAATATCGCGTTTAAATATTACTAATTTGGACTCGAAACCTTCAATAATATCGAACATTACATCAATTGATTTTCCGGGACCTTGCAATTTAATATTTAATTCATTTAAAAGGTTGGAAATATCCGTTAAAAGCATTAATTTCATTTCATCATTGTACTATTGTGTGTTGATTTAATATACTCATGAGCTTGATTAATGTGAATGCGAATAGAGGTTTTATATATTTTCCCATTTCTCCCATATAACTAGAAAGTAAAATTGTCTTGACAGATTAATCAAAGTATATATATTACATTATATTGCAAAAAACCAAATAGTTATAATTGATTTAACATAATTTCCTTAATTATTTCTATTAGAATTAGGACTTAAAAATTTGGTAAGATTTTTGCTGAAATTTGGTTACAAAAATTTAAAAGTTGTGGCAACATTGTTTTCCATTAACTACTAACAAGAAATGCAGTTGTTACACTATGAAGAATACAATATTTTTATTGTACTCTGAGCCAACTGTAGATTAAAATATTGTACAATAGCTTTTGTGTGCTGTTGTTTTTTTGTTCTCTGTTTTTGCATTAATGATTAAACAGAATACGACCGCAACTTCAGGCAAAAACGATTCTCAGAGAAAACGTGCCCAAAATGAAAACGACGGCCGCAACTTCACGAACTGTCATTTATTGTGTTTGCATTTCCTGTATGTAAAGCTATTAAAAATTAAGTTTATGAGAGTTGTTGCTAAGAATCGAATTTATATTTTATAACTTCATCATGTTTATACATATATTTAATTAAAGTTTCTATCAAATCAGTCGCCGTGGTCTAGTGGTTAGTGTGTTGGCTTACTAAGACATGGGCCCTGGGTTCGACTCCAGGCTCTGACATCTACAAAAAAAGAAATATGAAAAAAATATTTCTTTCGGCGACTACCTCTCAGCAGTCTTCTGGCAAAAGCTCTGAGAGTAACTAATTGCCATGAACAAGCTTCTCAAGTCTGTCGTTCGGAGTCGACATTAAACTGTAGGTCCCGGTACTCATGGATAAAAATTGACACACACAACATGAGTGCTCCGAGAAGCTAGGCCGTAATCCTGACACAGGGTTGTAAAGGCCAGTTATGTATGTATGTATGTATCAAATCACTCATTTAATTTAACAAATTCCAATATTTATTAATTTATTTAAACTTTCAAATGTTTTTTCGATTTTCTTTTGTTCTTATTTTTCTTTCCGCCAACAACAAAAACAAATGTGTTTGTTTACAAGATGTATGAAATTTACTAAAAGTGTGGTAACATTATTGAGAGAATTTATTTCTAAAAATGAGAGCATTAGAAAAATCGCTGTCAAAATAAAATAGATTATATTTCACGTCTGCATTCTCCGGCGTTTTTATATGTCAATTTGAATGGAAAAAAACGTCATGCCCCAGTTCTGTTTAATCATTTACTCTTATTTATATTTGCAGCTACAATCAGCATTTGCTCATGAGAAAAATACAATACTGTACCATTTTAGCGTCTTGTGCTCACCTCTACTACATACGCAAATAATATAATTATATTTTAACGTTATGAATAAAGGCGCAGATATCTGGAAGTTTGTTTTCAAATATCAAAATTTATGCATTAAATTTGATTTCAGCTCACAATTTTTTCAATATCAAAAATGCATTTGGATTAGTCAGTACATATGTATGAAAATGAAAAATATTATACGTGCCAGCGAAAATTTATCTGCGTGCCACTTTGGGCACGCGTGCCATAGGTTCGCCATCTCTGGTTTAGCCAGAAACTAAAAGATCCAAGTTGCTATATAATGGTCTCCCAATATTTCTTGGAAGGTTAGCTGAATAAAAAAGAAAATCTAGTTAAAATAGTTTTTTTTAGTAAATTAATAGCGGTAATTATGGTGATAATTTCAATTTTCATTTTATTTTTTTTTTTTTGAAACTGGAAGAAAAAATACGAGCACTGAATATCACAGAAGACATAAAAAACTTTTGTTTTTACAAAGATTCTCCTTAAACTGTAAATTTTAAACTGAATTAAAAAAAAATAAAATATTTCAAAACGTAATTTGTTTTTAAATCTTTTAGCAGTTAAAAATAAAAAAAATATCTATTTTATATTTTATTAATACACAGTTGCAATTAAAATATTTAATTATACTTTACAGTTTTTAACTTTTTTATTAAATAATAAATAAATTGCAGATTTTACATTTTTGTTTTTTTTTTCTTTTTAAGTTTTGCAAAAGTTTTGCATAAAAACAAAGTTTTATTATAACACTAGTTGGAGCTTTTGTTTCATTCAAGGTCTCTTTATTAGTTCAAATAAAAATTTCAAAGAAAGAAAATAAAAAGAAAATTGTTTAGTGGTATGAAAACTGAATTACAGACCAGTAATTGTAATAAAAAACAAATAAGAATTTCAACAAAAATTTTTTTATTAAAAATATTTGTATTTAAAAAAATGAAAAAAATAAAATTGGTTTTAATTAAATTTCATTACCGGATATTTAAGCACTTAATTGGCATAATTGTTTGCTGCAAAAAAAGTAGTGTTTTCTAAAACTATAGCAACAGTATGCCTTTAATTGTGCAACAACTAGATTCAGTATAAAAAGAACACCTCAAACATTGTTTGTAAAATTCTACCACTTGTTTAGAATTCATTGTTGTAAAATTGTAAAATTCCAAAAAAAAAAAAAAAAAGAAATACATCTTTACCAACGATTAAATACTCACACAAACTGTCATTTACATTCAATTACCAACAATTCTATGCATGTTTTAACAGGAATTTATCTGTACATGCAGCAGGTTTTTTCTTTATTTTATTTGTTCAAACAAATCTTCATTAGGGTGGTACTTTATTTTTGTATTATGAAACTCAGTGGTTGAGTTTCATGAATTTTGGGTTGATATGCATGAGTAGAACCCATGTTTAATACATGATTTAAAAACATGTTTGAATTTGTTAAAGAACATAATTTCCTCGTTTTTATTGAGCCATCGCTAATCAGTCGCCGTGGTCTAGTGGTTAGTGTGTTGGCTTACTAAGACATGAGCACTGGGTTCGACACCCAGCTCGGACATCTTAAAAAAAAAAAGAAATATGAAAAAAGTATTTCTTTCGGCGACTACCTTTTAGCAGTCTTCTGGCAAAAGCTCTGAGAGTAATTAATTGCCATGAACAAGCTTCTCAAGTCTGTCGTTCGGAGTCGACATTAAAACTGTAGGTCCCGGTACTCATGGATAAAAATTTACTCACACAACATGAGTGCTGCGAGAAGCTAGGCCGTAATCCTGACACAGGGTTGTAAAGGCCAGTTATGTATGTATGTATGTATAAAAAAATTGTTCTGTAATTTACTTTTAACTTTCTGCAAATCTATTTTATGAACCTCCCTTATAAAATGGTGTTAAACAATGGTGGCAAATTTTTTTAAATATGTCTTTGGAGGTCATTTGCATTGTTCGTTTTTTTTTTCTTTTTTTTTACAGAAATAAAAAGCAAAAACATATGTTTACACATGAAAATTGTGTAGAGATTTAGCAAAAAATAAAAAACAAAGATAAAAAAATTCATGCATAACATGTACAAAATAATGAAAGTGAAAAAAAAAATCGTTTTACGAATGAATATCTATAAAAAGATTTTTAAAGTATTTACAAAGCAATGTTTGACAACAAACCTCTCGTGAAATTGGTTTTATTTTAAGAATTAAATTTAAAAAGAGAGATTTCATTTCAAATTCAGTCATTATTATTCTGATTTAAGCCACAGAAAACAGAATGTTTCAAATTATTTTCCACGAACTAAAAATTCTTAGCCCCAAACTTCCCAGAAGTTTTGTTTAGATCATACCCGAAAATCCTCACTTAAAATTTGATTTAATTTCGAGTGTAAAGGGTTATTTATTTTACAGTTACACAAGTTTAAATCTTAATATCAATGAGATTGGCTTTATTGGATAGAAAATTGTAAGAGATTTATATGATTTTAGCCATGTAGCTAGCCGTCACGGCTAATTGGTAAAATCCGCAGTCTGAAACAGTACATGCGGCTTTATTTGTCTTTTAACTCTTATAATATTGACTTCCAGGTGTTCGATTATCTCTGGTTTGTCATCGTAGATAATCCCAACCAAAATAATTCAATGGTTTTAAAATTTATTTTTAATTCAAAAGTTTGTTTGAGTAAATCACTTGTAGTGAGTGCTCTGTGGAATATGGCTCCGCTTGGTGAAGACATATGTCAGCAGGATTAATGCCAACTAATGAAATACAAAAATACTTATAATCATTTTCCTATACCATTCACCATTGACAGTCCCATTTTGGACCAATGACACCTTTAGCTCATAAAACACACCAAATAGGAATTATCTGTGGATACAATGATGTTGTAATAACTTTGGTCAAATTATATGCTGCTGGTCAATCTACCATAAATTTATCAAGTCACAACTAACCACATGTTTAAATAATTTAACATTCGCAACATATCAAATAAATTACTTTTAAGTCTACATTTAATTATTTTGTTAACCTTTTTTAGCTTAATGCACTTTAGGTTTAAATTTTTAAATTATTTTTTCATAATTTTCATTTAAAACATGTTTTAAACAATTTAAGAATTTAAATAATATTGAAATTTGTTACAAACCTTTGAAAATATAATATATCAGAATATAATTATGTCTGTATATGATTTAATACAAATAGACTTTTTTAATTAAAATTTTAATATATTCACAACTGTTGCAATAACTTAAATAAATAAAAGCAAATAACAAGAAATAGCATGTCATTTTAATAATTTTACGAGGTCTGGTCAATAAATCCATGACTTCTACAATGATATATAGGTTTATGATTTATAAATAATTTTATTTTTCAACGCTGAATCCTTTGAGTTCTGTATTATATTTTTTATTTGATTTTAATTAAACACTTAATTAATTTTAACTTTAATTTCAATTAACTGTTTTAATTTATTCATTTAATTTTTTCATTGAGTAATGAAAAAATGATGAAAATTTTAAAATCAATAATAATACGTTGTATTTTTCAATAATGCGTTTTTATTGCATATGATTTGATTTTAATTAAATTCTTTCATTAATGGAATGTCATTTTTAATAGTTTCTTTAATTTGTTTTCAATTTAAGTTTTTAATTTTAAATAAAATAAATTTTTATTTTGTTTCCAATTAAATTTTTTTATTGAGATTATTAATATTTTAATTAAGAGTTGTTTATATTTTCAAGCAGTTGCCGTGGTCTAGTGATTAGTATATTGGGTTACAAATACAAGATTTCCGGGTTCAAACCCCGGCTCTGACATCTTGAAAAAAAAAAATATGAAAACATATTTCTTTCGGCGACTACCTCTAAGCAGTCTTTTGGCAAAAGCTCTGAGAGTAATTGATTGCCATGAACAAGCTTCTCAAGTCTGTCGTTCGGAGTCGACATTAAACTGTAGGTCTGCGTACTCATGGATACAAAATTAACACACACAACATGTGTGCTGCGAGAAGCTAGACTGTAACCCTGAAACCGAGTAGTAATGGCCAATTATGTATGCATGTCATATTTTCAATTATATTTTTTAATTAATATTATTAAATTTTCAATCTGATTTTTATTTTATTTTAAATTGTAATCAATGAAATCCAAAATAAATTACACATTTAATTGCTGCTATAAATATATCAATTTTCGTTATTTTTAGTGTATACATACAGTACTTCTTAAACTTTTTATTTCTGCCAACAAATCTTTTGCAATTTAGTTACAGGATCAGTCAACAATATGTTCTGAATTTCTTTAATTTATTTAATATGTAGAATCCTTAACGAATGGTACTGAATGTTCATAAATTTAGAAATTTAAAAAGAAATTCAGTACATCACATTTTGATTATTAGAATTAGTGATGTATAATAGGGTGTCCCAAATAAAATTAAAAATTGGAATTCTTGGGAAGATCATTCTTAATTTGGATACTCATAAGGTAAAGTATTTTTGGGAATTTTTTCAGATTTTTCGGAAGTGGTTTAGAGGTCGCGCAAATTGATTTTTAATTAAATATCGAGTTTTTTGAGCTCTATTTAAATTTTGGTTATGTATTGGTAACAAATCGATATTTTCTCGGCTTCTGAGTCAATATTGTTAAAGAAAATATTCCGATCTTTAATTTCATGTGCATTAATAATAAGTTTCGGCAATGATTTTGCACATTTTGATACATTATATAACAGTTTTTTCAAAATTTTCAACAAATATCGAAAACAATGGTTTATAACTTTTAAAATTTGTATAAAAACTAAAAAAACTAATGATGCAGTTTAAAAGATTATTAAGTTTTAAATAAGATAGCAGAAAAAAAATAAATTCTCTTTTACCGTTCTCGAGTTATACCCTTTTAAAGCTTTGTACCCATTTTTAATACTATAAAGTGTGAACTAGGTTGGCATCGGTATTAAATATACAACAATTTTATAAACAACAATAAAAAATTAGATTTCTTAAAAATCATTTATTTGGGCTCTTGCGATGCTGCTCTATGCTCTGCAGTAAATGCTGACAGTCTGTTTCAGAAGTTGTGATATTAAAATAACTACTAGACAAGGCTACACCACGTTCTGCGACATCATTTACAACTTGCAATCATTGACTTTGTGTTTTGCTTCCTGGAATGCCTTAAAAAACAGATAAGTGCAGGATGGTAAAATAGCGGTTTTTGATTAGTGCTTGAGATAAATTTTATGGCTTGAGATAAAAGGTTTTATGCTGGAATCTAACTGAAAATGTTCAATTTATGTGTGCAGACACGACAAGCTCCAATACAGAACGACGGATCGGGGCATGCGTTTTACTTCTC
The DNA here is from genome assembly GCA_963576795.1 of Metopia argyrocephala. Lineage (NCBI taxonomy): Eukaryota > Metazoa > Arthropoda > Insecta > Diptera > Sarcophagidae > Metopia > Metopia argyrocephala. The sequence goes on from OY756208.1 coordinate 4,503,367, forward strand.
CAGAAATTAAAAAAAGACGTCATATTTTTGGCATATCGCCACCATATGTTGGAGCTAATTGCTGGATCAGCGTTTAACGCCCTTAATATTGAGGATCAAATTACATCCCCACAAATTAGAATTTTCGTCACTCTTCAGCAAATGGGGGCTAAAAACAATTTTTCGGATTGTTCGAACCACGACATTGTTGGAAAAATTATACCAATTAATTTTTATTGATACGAAAAGATCTAATAATTTTTGAAAAAAGGGAAGCTGGAGAATATGCAATAAGGGAAGATTATAAAGAAATGCACAACTGAGCCTTATTTTTTTGGGTGATAGACCTGAGTACTATCCAACAATAAAATCTCCTGGAGCTATTAACCGAGCTCGCTGGATGATGAAAATTATATACTCTCTAAAAATATGTATTTTTCGAAAGCAGCTACAACCTTTTTTCAAAATTCAGAAGTTGATGCCTTCTGAAACAGACTTTCAACATTTACTACAGAGCATAGAGCAGCATCGCAAGAGCCCAAATAAATGATTTTTAAGAAATCTAATTTTTTATTGTTGTTTATAAAATTGTTGTATATTTAATACCGATGCCAACCTAGTTCACACTTTATAGTATTAAAAATGGGTACAAAGCTTTAAAAGGGTACAACTCGAGAACGGTAAAAGAGAATTTATTTTTTTTCTGCTATCTTATTTAAAACTTAATAATCTTTTAAACTGCATCATTAGTTTTTTTAGTTTTTATACAAATTTTAAAAGTTATAAACCATTGTTTTCGATATTTGTTGAAAATTTTGAAAAAACTGTTATATAATGTATCAAAATGTGCAAAATCATTGCCGAAACTTATTATTAATGCACATAAAATTAAAGATCGGAATATTTTCTTTAACAATATTGACTCAGATGCCGAGAAATTAGCGATTTTTTACCAATTCATAACCAAAATTTAAATAGAGCCCAAAAAGCTAGAAATTTGATTAAAAATCAATTTGCGCGACCTCTAAACCACTTCCAAAAAATCTGAAAAAATTCTCAAAAATACTTTGCTTCATAGTGGTCCAAAATAAGCTTGATCCTCAAAAAAAATTTTTTTTTGGGACACACTAATGTATAAGTATATGGAGTATCAAGTATGGTTTAGATTTAATTAGTTTACAGTTACACAGTTAATATTTTATTTTTGTAATTAATTTTTTGTCAATACAATTAATTTTTTAATTGAATTATTTAAATAGGAATTTTTCGTGAGCAACTTGTCTTGTGTTGGTAAATAGAATTGAATTTTCTGTTTAGCAAAAACTCGAAATTATTAATTTGTTAATTGATACTATTAATGGTGTTTGTTAAGAGCAAAAGCAGTGAATACTAAATTTATTACTCTACTTGTAGTACAAACTAGTCAATTTACAGATACCTATTAACCAGTATAGAGTTGGCCTTTAAGCTAATTCATAAATTTATTAACTCGCCCTCGTAATTTATGATAGTGGATGCTATATAAAGCAGCAACAAATAGTAGCAGAAAAATATTAAAACTGTAAAAAAACCAAGCATATGACTGGCATGTTGTGATAATTATTGTCACTGGCATTAACATCATCAAAAGTATTAAAATTAATTCGAATAAAACAAAAGCATATGACAAGAAATACATTTTTAAAACATAAAATAAAAAAATACCACAAACAACTTTCATTTCACATTGCAAAAAAACAGTATAGTTTTCAACAACTTTAATATAAAACAAGAAGACACATTTGGATTATGGCCAATTTGTTATTGCTCAAAATAATATCAATTTTCGTTTTTATTACCCAGTTAATAGTCATTTCATTTAAAAATATTAAAACTACAAGATTTAATTACCAAAGTCGTACAAAAGTTTATTGGCTGACTATTAAAACCACAGATAAAAGTTTAATAAAGAAATAAAAACCAGATTTGTTTTAACATTTTATAAGGTTTTCTTTTTAAAATTCACAATCATATTAAAGCAAACCAAATTGTTTTATAAAACAACGCCGTCATTAGTACTTAACTGACCAATAGCCAGGAAAAGGGGTGGCAGAAAGAAAGAGCGAAAATGGACGAAAAAAAAAAACCAATTCAAACCACAACTGACAAACAAATTTCCAACAATAATATTGACATAAAATTATAAAATCAAAGCTTTAAAAGCTCTTTATAGCTGTTAATTGCATCATTTAGACCTACACACGCACACACAGGCACACACTTTATACTCCTATTTTGCGAATATATATAAAATTTAATAGAAATCCAAAGAGAAAGCTGAAAACCTTAAATAAGGCTCTTTTTTAGCGACCTAAAGTAGAACACGGGTTTAGTTAAAAAAAATCACATGGCAAGAAAATAAAAAATAAGATCAAAAGAGCCACTACAGACGCACTCTAAATTCAATCAATCCAACTGCAGACTCATCAAACAACTACAGTTAAAAATTGGCAAAACCACTGATTGGCCAATTCCACTGAAGTTTGGAATCTAATAACACATCAAGATATTTTACTCTAGATTAGGGACTACTAGATTGAGTTTATCGTGCGTACCCGTCACGCCACCCAGTTGCAGAGTTGGTGGTCAAATATACTGCATCTGACCAACGCCACACACTGGTTCAGCTTCATACATTTTTGTGCAAAAAATATAATGAGTGGACCTAGAAACTTGAAAGTTGGCACAGAGTATTATATTGACTAAATTAAGAAAATAAAATAGATTCATGAAAATCAGCCACACCCATCGCCCACCGCCCATACAATCAAAATGGATATTTTCACATAAAAGCTTTCGTATAAAAGCAAAAGTCTTAAAATTTAGTACATACACTTCTTAGAAAAAACAAAAGACGCATACCAAGTTTCATTGAAATCTGCCACGCCCATCGCACCGTCTTGCATTCTGTGTAGGCGGTATTTTGGTGACTAAAATTCGATTTTTTAAAACTATTTTTTAGAAATCAAATAATACCGTTGCAAAGAAGAGTGTTTCACTAAAACAAATTCATAATTTATTTGATTAAAAAGAAATATTTTGTCTTAGAAAAAGTCTACAGAAGTCACTTAAATATTGTAAAACGAAAACTGAGGAACATTTTTACACAGTTCAGTAGCTTTCATATGTCAGATATTTTAATTGATAACTTTTCAATGCCGTTTTTATTGAAATATAGCACTTCCTTTATAATTCGTAGAAAAAATTGTTTAGATTGCGTATGTAGTGTAGGAGATATGAACGAATTAAAATTGCCTTCTAAACTTCAAAATTTGCAGTTTTTCTTTTAAATAAAAGATAGGTCCGGCTTAGGGGCAAAAACGGGCAGCTGAATTTTTAATAAATAATTAGCTGAGACTTCAGGCTTTAATTTGATATAAGTATCTGGCTGAGGCTCGTTGGTGCTCAGAAGATGCAATCCATAGAATTTGGAGAAAATATATATTTTTGGACAATTTTTGTAGTAAAAAAAATAATTTTTACTAAATTTAAAAATTATTTTTATTTATATATATATCTATCATAAATAACGTCCAATTGTATGAAAAAAAATCTTTTTAGTGTCATTACAAGAGTATTTTAAAAGCATGAAGCGATAGAATGTAGCATATATAATACGGTCATTTCAAACGCATTCACTTAGGTCAACTTTGAATGTCTCTGGACAAAAAAGTAATAAAGATATAAACCTAATACTTTTGGTAAATGATAATTAGATTGTCTATTATAAACTGTAAAAAAATCAGGTAGATCAGAAGGCATGAAAAAATGAATTAATGCCGCTCTTGAACCAGTGTGCGCCATCCAAAGCCGGTGCCTTCTAATCTCGGTCATGCCAGAGTCACTCCGCTCAGAGGAAAGCCCATGAACATTAGATTAGCAATTCGGCATACCACCCCCTTGTTAAGGAGATCTATCTGGGACTACCACAACCACAACGTGTTCTCTCCGAAGGGCCGCACTCTAATCTGAACTCCTGATGCCCGTAGTAGCAGATTAGATAGGTGTCCCTGCCTATAGCGAGTGCCAGGACACCCAGAACTAGGTGAACTCCATATTTCCCGGTGAGTACAGGCCTCTGGTGTGAGGTATCACCAGAAGCAATTTACTGTATCCCCATGCGGTCTAGATTAGAGACGAAGACGACACTGTTATTCCCGTTTTATAAGCTTGAAATTTGTATCTGTACCAATGCAGAATTAGCATCTACCGCCATTTGCACCTCATTTTTTATAAACAAATATAAAAGCACACCATTTACAAAAGAACTCTTTTTATTAGACAAAATAAGCAATCACAAGTATAAAGAAACTGGAGATCTTAGAAACAAACTAATAAAGCATTGACGCTAATATTTTCCAAAACATACCAAACGGAACACCCCATATGAACAAAAAAGAACTATAAAACTTGTGGTAGCACTGAATACTACAATCAAACCACCTAAAATTAAAATCATACTGAAAATGTAAACTGGACATGCCATTATCTTTAAGTATAAGTAGAACACTTGTCTGCAGCACAATCTCATGCTTTTCTTTAAAAGGAAACATGTCTTTAAAATTTCACTATTAAATGTGACACATTTCAAGGAAAACAAGATCTTTAAGAACTACAACAAGACAGGAAATAAAAAATTCCATTACATTTTCTGAAATTCAAACATAAAATGATTTTTCTTTTACTCTTTACTTCCTTGGTACTTCACACATTCTATTTGTGTGTAAGAAATGAGAAAATATGAAGGAGAAAAAAAAACTTCTATAACACATTTACAATATCCGGTTGATTTCCTTTAACACAAACTAATGTTTTTATTATTTTTCGTAAATAAAAAAATCACATTTCAAATTCAAACACATTTAAGAATTATTTTCTTAGCATTATCAAAAAAATAATGTAAAGAATACGAGTAGAAAATAAGAAAAGTAGGGGAGACAATAACAAAAAGTCATGATGACAAATTATTCTCTTTTTAAATAAAAACAGAAAGAAAAGTCGAAGAATTATTGCTGGTAACGTTCGACTATTTGATACACATTTCACTTCTATTCTTAAGGGTTGATTATCGAAAAAGACATATAGAAACAACTAAAGTGAGCTTCCCGAAATAATGATGAAAATTAGTTGGGGCAAACCGCAAAAAAATCATCAACATCTATTTCTTTAAATTAATTGGTACTAAATTATATTATTTGGGCATAGATTTTATTATTTTAATTCTTATAACACTCATAAGAACATTTCGGTTAATATTATCGAAATTGCACTGTAATAACTCCTGTGAGAATGCAGCAAGTTGCATTTGGTGATTCACATTCTTACCGGGCAACTGTTTTCACACAGCTGTTAGAAATGTTTAACTTGGTTTGCTTGGAGATTCAATACGAATCCATTCCACAGTAGTTTATTAAGTAATAATAGAATGTAGATCAAATGACAGAAATCTCCAATTCAGCTGATTTTACATATGTTGTAAAATTTATCAACTATACATCCTAAGCAGTCCATCGATAAGCTAACACAGTGAACAGTCTACAATTTGAGAGCAGTTCGTAAATTCCTCCTGAAGAATTATTTGCAGGTCATTGTGATTTTATATACAACAGACTAAGACCAGTACTCTGAGGATAAACCCTTACTCATGCTGTGCATTGTACTGGAATTTGTCAAATGATAGAGGTTTTTTTTGTCATTAGGCGCCTTACGGATGAGAAAATTGCTGTCAATTGATCGAGGGCCAGTATTTATACCTTCACCCTAACAGCACTTTCCTCATCTGTCTATTGGATGTTTTTGTGGTGAGGGGCTTCGCTATGTATGTATTTGTTGCTGTTATGTCTGCTACTTCCCAGTAGGTGGCGCTGTTTCTCTTGATCATTCGTTTTTTTTAATGATTGGTAGAATAGAGTGGAATGTCTAAGAACGATTTCTTCTTGATGGAATTTTTGGAGGTGGAGGGAAACCTCTTATTATTTAAAAATTTATAAATTCGAAAAAATTGCAAATTTAATTTTTCATTTTCTTCCTTTTGCTGGGGTTGAACCTGGGCTTTTTGAGTTTTTGTTCGAGCGCCCTAACCACTATACCACTTACCATATATTGACTTAAACGGAAAAAGTAATCAAATCAAAAAAAAGTCCATCTGTAATCACTGCAGGAAATAATAATTTTGTTTGTTTAGAAATAACCAAAACGGCATCAGCATATCGTCGGGTGGGAGTTTATAAGCTCTATCCGCCATTTTATATTTTGTATATAATATCTCGAGGTTATGATGGCACTTTAGGTTCTCGACCCCACATTTTTGAAGTCTTTAATCCGTTTTCGGATATATCATCCAACTTCGGAGATAAATAGCGGAAAATGGATTGCAGGTTTTAAAATGTTGGTGTTAGACGCCTAAAATGGCATCATTAGCTCGAGATATATAAAATGGCGGATAGAGCACATAAACTCCCGCACGATGATATAGATTGTAGATCGATCCTTTTATGAGGAAGGCAGCAGATTTAGTGAAGAAACAGAACACTCGAATTTATACACTACATCTTGTAGGTCGCAGTGTCTTGCAAGTGTGCTGATTCTTAACTAAATAGTAATAATAATAATACCCCCTACAATATTATAGAGTGTACGATGATAGATAAAATTATTTGTCTGTGCTTTTGCATTGTCATGCCAAATGTGTTATTGACATTTTCTTAAAAAAATATATTTTTATTAATATTAGAGTTTTTTTTTATTGTTGTTCCCTATTAAAAGAAAAGTGAGTAGAAATTTTCAAAAAATATATGAGAAATGAAATTGGTTTTGAAGTTTTTCTCAAAAGAAATATAAGAAAGAACAAAATTGTTCACACGTTTGAAAGTAATAAATAATGCTGACCCGAACAATAGGGTTTAATAATAAACCAATACATATAATTATTAAAAAACATATGATTTTGAATTATTTTATATATAACACAGGCAATCAGTTAGTCGGATGATCAGTAATTTTTGACTCGGTAAGACTCTTTTACCTATCTAAATTTGCATTCAGTAGAGACACATACCTGAATACCTAGAAGTTCCACACAAATGGAACCATGGCAAAGAAAAGTTGATTGTGCAAAACACAACATACACAACCTTTCAATCGTCTGTAAAGTTCGATTTATTTATCCCATAACATTCACATTTTAATACATTTGAATTCAATAACAATTAATGTTATATTGTTTTTTTATTTTTCAAATAATGAATCGTTAAACTGATATAATAAAAAAAAAATTAAAACTGCCTAAAAATATGTTTTTTTTTTTGTATCTTTATTGCAAATAAGTAGGAATGGACTTTAAAAAAACGTTAATAATATTGTATTTTTTTTTAAGTTTTTAAAAAATTTATAATTTACAACAATTAAACATGATTTATTAGTTGTTAACTCGTCCTTTATATTTGTTATGATAAATTCCAATAAAAACCGGCTTCAGAAATCAATAAAATGTGTTGAAAAATAAGTAACCTCTCCCGTTTCAGTAACATTTTCCATAAGTCACACTTTTACTTCGTGACTGTAAAATTGGCATACATGGGCGCACTGCATTATATTTTTACTGCAGTATTTGAATCAGTAACCAGTAAATGTTTACTCATTACTGAAAAAAATTGCAGTAAGCAGTAAAATTTTACTCGTTACTGAAAAAGTTGCAGTTACCACTAAAAATTTTAATCATTACTGCAATTTTTTTCAGTAATCAGTAAAATTTTACTGCTTACTGCAATATTTTAGAAACGAGTAAAAATCCAATAGCAAATGGAAAATATTTTGAAAATATTTCCAGCAATTAAAGTGAAATTTTTCGCAAACTATAACTATTGTTAGAGAGGGATACTGAACAAAAATTGAACGAGTAAAATTTTACTGCTTACTGCAATTTTTTTCAGTAACGTGTAAAATTTTACTGGTTACTGCAAAATTTTTCAGTAAGCAGTAAATTTCAAATTTTTAATGCAGTATTTATTTAATGCAGTATGGCCAAGTATGAAAATTGGGAACATGAATAAAGATGTTTGAAATCAAAAATAAAATAAAAAAAACTTAAGTTTTAAAAGGAAAACACTCAAAATAAAACTTTTATTTACGTTGCGTGTGACTTGGCAACTAAATAATGGCTTTGAACATTAGAATTGTTTTAATTATTAATAAAAAAAATTGCATTATACTCTCAAATTTCACTAACGCTTAGGACAGAATGTTATTTTACTTATTTTTTTTTTTACATTTTTACAATTGGCGGAAATCTGTTAAAACAATTATTGCACAGTAGATCGCGGTTCAGAGTTTTATCTGGCTAAAGACTTGAAACAAACAATTATACACACTTCGTTTTTGCATATAAGTATAAGATAAATCAGTAAATAGTCATTTGATCAGCAGAAGTACGTTTTTATAGTTTTAAAAAAACGTACTTAAAAACACATTAAAATGGTTCTTCAGTTTTTTGTAAAAAATTATATTTTTTTGCAAAAAAAAGTAAATTTTATATTCGTCACAAAGATTATTTCTAATTAAAAATAAATCAAGAGATTTAAGTGACATATATGACAAAATATCTAATGGGCTTTCTTTAAAGGATGATCAGTAACAAAATCTTTTATTTCCATTGCGCCTCCCAAATAGTTTCTGATATGTTTCATTATTATGAAAAACTTAAGAGGCAGTTGCCAGAGACATTTGTTTGCAACCGATTTGTACGAAGAAAAAGCTAGAAAAATTTGTTGTTTGTTTGTTACGGAGGAACCACTTAGAGCCTGTTTCTTTTGTCTAAGTCTTTTTGTATGCAAAACACTTAAAAATATTAGTGTTTGTTGTTCTGAAAATAACCTACTCTTTGAGAAATTATGTACATATCAGTCGCGCCTACCGAAAATGTCACTCTACGTTATTTTATTACTAGCATTAAGATGGTGGAAACTAATGACAGATCGTAAAGCAGGCCTGTAATACAAGTCTTTTTATACCATAGACAGACGACGGCGTTAATGTACATTAGTTGAGTTAATTCAAATTAACTTGCACATTATATCTAACGTAAATGCACAAAACCAAACTGAATTTATACTGTATTCACCTTTTTTAATATGGCAATATCGCATAAAATCAGTCAGTTTTTAGCTAATTTTTTACGATTGGTAACTAAACTGGATAGAAATTAAGTAAAGTTACAACCCTCTCATTTCTATGGGTATAACAGCAAATAAAAATAGAGCACAAACAAACTAACATTGTCGTCTGTCTACGCTATAAATGCAGAAACTGTCATCTGTCAGGTTAAAATATTTCTTCTTAGTGCATATTAACATTGTCGTCTGTCTACGGTATATAATTATTCGGGAGCAGTTTTAGGCCCCGATTATCGTTCACAACACCTAAATGTTGTGTTGTATTGGCTACAACATATAACAATAAATGTTGTAAACGATAGTCAAAGTATATGGTACAACACATAGCTGTTGTAAATCATAATCGCAATTTTAGAAATACAACATCAAATTTACAACTGTTGTGAACCATAATCGGGGCCTTAGTTACCAGCTGAATAACGACACAGGCAGTTCAGATTTAAAAGTAAATATTTGTTTAATTTTAATAAAGCAAGACTTCTTTACATTAATTTACACACAATATTTCAATAAATTCCTGTCTTAAGAGTAATTCATAAAAAGTGTTCTCCAATCTATTAAAATAATTTAATTTTATTTATTTCCCAAAAGAAAAATAAAATCCAACAGACTTTAAATGAAAAATTTCTTTAATTTTTCTCAGCTCTCATGCATATCGTAAATAATCAAAAAAAAAAGTAATTAAAAACAATATAATTAATGGAAAACCTTTAAATTTATTTTAAAAAGTTTACTGACTTCAGAGAGATGAAACAGCACTTTTCTTATCAGCCATTATGTAGACACAAGAAATTATGATGGTTTTCCACCCACATGAGTTCCTCACTATATGTTTGTTTGCAAGTAGTATTGAAACGAAGGAAATTGTCATGTTATATACAGCATTTAATTTATCATTTTCGTTTATTTTTTTTCCATGACATAAATATCGATTATAGGGAATACTTTATTTTATTTTTTTATACTTTTTGTTTTAAGAGCCAAATAGGATTTTCACTTCATTTCAGCGGCTTTTTTACAAAGACAAGAAAACCAACCAGAAAAAAAGGGAGCACTCATAGTTAAAGCCTTTAATATGCGCTTGAGATATAAAATAAGGGCACAAAAATATAAATGAAAAATATATGGAAAATTAAGAGCACAAAAGTAGCATCGAAATAAATTCCGGTCAGTATTTAAAGAATTTTAAAATTTATTAAAATTGAATAACTTTTCAAACCTTTTTGTATATATATTGTCAATATATGTTATTTTTTTCATATTAATAATGGATTCAATGGATCTTAATTATACTTATTGTATGAATTTTAATAGCCTAAAATCCTAATACTGGTATTCTTATGAGAATTAATATAAAGTGCTATAATTTTAGCCATTACTGTTTGAAAACAGCCTGGTAACAAAATATGATGAGCACAGATTCAAGAAGTTTTTGGATACATTAATAATCTGTAGAAGGAAAAATATATCGATTTTAATTAAATTGTTCAACTACATAAACATATACATACACGGTACTGTACTTGTAGCTACTTATATACGTATATAAGTATTAAATGGATATAACAAGCAAAACTTTAACATTAAATTGAGTTCCTTTCTGATAAGAAAACACAAAAAGGAAGAAAAATAAATAAAAAATGACTACTATAGAGATATGACAGAGTAATAAATCAAAATAAAAAATACATGAGAAAGTCGAGATTTCAAAGAAGCCAAATGCATCTCTAACCAGTGCATATGGTCAAAGTCGCTACGGTTATAATAGTTAGATTATATTATTAATGTTGCATTGAAATGCAAATAAAACATAATTAACAAAAAACTTATTTTTATTTATCAGACTGCTCCTATAGACTAATGCCCGTATTCATAAAAACTAAAATTGGTTTATAGAGTGCTTATTTGACATATTTCTATGGAGTAATTGTCAAAAAAGCAATTAATAAAACTGATTTATTTTTTATGAATACGGGCATAAAATATTAATATTTTATTTTCTTATACAGAAAACAATTTCCACATCGCACAATAGTAAGGCTTCATACATTTTTGTGTAAAAAATATAAGGAGTGGATCTAGAGCCTTGAAAGTTGGCACGAAGTATTATATTGCCTAAATTATGAAAATAGAAGAGTTTCATGAAAATCTGTTACGCTAATGAATATTTTTGTATAAAACTTTTCCTATTGAACTAAAAGTCTTAAAACAAAGTACATATACTACCTAGAAAAATGTAAAGACGCATGCCAAGTTTTACTAGAATCGGCCACGCCCATTGCCCAATCTTGCACTGTTTGAAGGCGGAATTTTGGTGACAAAAATTCAAGTCTTAAAGATTAAGTTTTACAAATCAAATAATTCCGTTCCAAAGAAGAGTTTTTCACTAAGAAAAATTCATAATTTATTTGATTAAAAGGAATACATATTATGTTTAAGAGAAAGTCTGTTAAAGTCACTTAAATATTGTAAAAGGAAACTGAAAAAAATTTGTATGCAGTTCAGTAGCTTGCATATGTCGGTTATTTTAATTGATAATTTTTCACTGCCGTTTTTATTGAAATATAGCACTTCCTTTATAGTTTGAAGAAAAAGCTATTTAGATTGCATATGTAGTGTACTAAAATTGCCTTAAAAAATTTAGCATTCGCAGTCTTTACTAAAGAAATAAAAAACTTATATTTAAAATGGCAACAATACATTTTTAAAAAGCAACAGTCAAAAAATTTATTTTTTGCAAAAAAAAAAAAAAATACCACTGTGCATGCATCCTTTTGTTACTTAATCTATTATGACACTGTTTATGTATATGTGCTGATGTTTGTGTTAAAGTCTGTTTATGATATTTTATATATCTTAAGATTTTCATTGGATTTTGTAAAAATCCCAAATCCCAATCCCTTTTTGTTACTGATGGTCTATTGAATCGCACAACGAATTATAGAGAGAATTCATTCTTTAGCTGCACTGTTCGTTTATGGAACAATTTACCCGCGGATATTTTTCCTGCCAATAACGATATTACTGAGTTTAAATCAAATCAAACGCTACTTCTTCTTCTCCTCTTTCCATGAAATATTTTCCAAGACCAGCACATTGTACTGCATGAGTAGGGGTAGTCCAGTAAGTGCTTGGCTTAAGGAAAAAAACACACTAAAATTTATTTTAGTTTGATTGTCCAAACATCAAAAAGAAAATTTTTTTATTATAGTATATGCTTTTATAGTATTCGTATCACATTTGAAATAACTCTTTATGGTATAAATACCACAAGCAGTTGATTTTGATATTCTCTTCACGAATGGGGTAGTTGATACAATTGTACTTTTTATAATACTTTTTTACACTCTCTGTACCGTTTACCGAAAGTCTCGTTTTTTAATTATTTTTATTTATTTTTAAATTTCTGTTGGCTTGACATTTCATAACATATTGCCTTCACACCACATTAAACTTTCAATTCCGTTTTGTGTTCTTAACATGTCCTGATATTCAGTATTATGATTTAAACTGACCTTTACGATTTAAAAAATCATAAATTTTTTTGTTGTTGTCATTTTTTTCTTATTTGCCTCGTAATTTAAAAAGAACTTTTATTTCTTGTTCATTCTTTAGTTTTTTAGTTAAAAAAAGTTTTCAGGGTAGAATGTTTTTTTATATTTTATTTCTGCCTCTACTTATAATTACGCTGCTGATGTTGTGCGTTAATATAATAAAAATATCAAGTGGGATAAAGATTTTTTTCATAGTCCATGCCACAGAAATATAGTCTTTCACTCTTTTTGTAGACTCCATGGATCCAATACAAAATTTTACTTTCTTTTTTATTAAGTTTCGGTCAATTACTGAAGATTTATTGGTTAAGTGTGTAAATTATTTTATTTTTATATTTTGTGGGCAATTTCATTATTATTAATATTTTCAAATTGTTAAAACGTTTAGAAATAATGCTCAAAACAAACTGTTTTGTTAGAAGAAACCCAACAAGAAAAATGTATAAAAAAATTAAAGAAATTTCAAAAATTATAAACTTTAACCAGAAGCGAAGAAAGAAGCAATTTAAAACTCAATAATAATTTTTTTTTTAATTTTTAGCACAAAGAAATAGTGATAAAATGATGAACAAAAGAATCTTAAATTTACATAAAAGTAATTACTTTTGAAAAAATTTTGTTTAAATTTTTTTCGTTTAAAATTCATTATTCTATGGCAGCACTAGAGCACAATAAATACTGGTGCATTTTTTATATTTACTAAAAATAAAGACTTGGAGTCTGCTAGTCCATTTTTCGATCCGTAGCTTTATTAACGTATATGTTCAAAGTTTAGTTCATTTTTTTTTATCTTTTTTAATAAAAATAAAATTTGAAATATTTCTTTAAATATTTATGTCGAATTGATTTTCTAAACACTCTGAACCATATTTTGTTAAGAGAATTAAATAAAAATAATTTTTAAGTACTTTTTTCTATTAAAAAAAATTGTTGAAAAAAAGAACAATTTTGTTTGTTGTTTGTTTAATAATCGTTTTGAAGTCTCAAATTATTATTTAGCTTATGGCTGTTTTGAAATCAGTTCGACACAAAACGATTTCACTTATAACGGGAACTTCATATGCGTTGATGCCTATGTTTTGAGTCGAAACAGTTTTAAAACTGTTTTAATTAACAGCTCATTCTGTCATTTGTTTAATTTTTACCCAACATAAAATGGATAACAACATAATTTTTCAAATGCTTTTTAAATTCGCCCATTTTTAAAACCCCATAAAATTTGACAGAACATTCTTTACAGCTGATTTTCATAAAGGTTTCAAAGCCCCATCCTAGCAGAAAATAGTCTGGTAGCACTAGGGGAGAAATTGTAAACAATCACAATCAGAATCACAATTGTAAACAGTGCTTCAGTGTAATAGCAAGATTTTTATTTGCATTTTCACTTATTTGCTTTGTTCTGCAACTCTGACTATAAGTAGTTTTACTTCAACAACCGCTGGAATTATTAATTTTGTTTCCTCTCTCTCTCTTTCTGTATATGTATATACAATACATAACACTAGGATAATATTTTGTTCTGTTCCAATAGAATACATTCACAAAATTTATATATTCACCTTAATTTGCATTAGCAAATCTCTCCTGTACTCAATTAAAAAGTTTGTGGTTTTTAACTTTTAGTTTTAGGTTCCTTTTTTAACACATATATGTGAGTGTCTGTGTGTTTGTGTGTATGTATTGATGTTTGCGTTTGTTCAACTTTTTAAATTATCTGAAAACAAAAAAGTACAAAACCACGTGCAACAAACTTTTATATGAATTTACTGCATGCAAAAGACTACAGTCAAAAGAGACTAATTAGTACTAAGCCAATTAGAACCCAAGTTGTATTTTACATCTCTTATAAATCAAAGTTGTTTAATTTTTTTTTGTAATTATATGTTTTGTAAAATTTGCTGTTCAAATAAACAGCAACGATTTTTTGCTTATGTTCCACGCTTTTTGAATACACACATGCGTTCATAATTCACAACTACAACCCAGATTCAGGACTATGCTCTAGCTTCTCGCATCATCCATGTTGTGTGCGTTAATTTTTAATTTCACGGACGACAGATTTGAGAACCTTTTTCATGGCCTTCAGTTACTCTTAGAGCTTTTGCCAGAAGACTGCTAAGAGGTAGTCGCCGAAAGAAATATTTTATTTTTTTTAAGATGTTTTTTTAAGAAGCCAGCACACTAACCACTAGACCAATGCGACCACTACGCGTTTTGAATGCATAAAAATTAATCAAAAATATTATAAAGCCAATCAGAGAGCTACAGATATTTTATTTCAGAAAATTTTTTCTTCGTCAAAATTATTTTTTAGATCGCCACAAGGTAAACAAACAAAATCTAGTTTTTATAAACAAGTATAGACCGGAATTATCTGATAAAAATCCGCTACACACAAAATCAAAGTCTAAAACATTACGTTTTCCTCTTCTCAAAATCATTACTTTTTTGCAATTATCATTCTTTCCGGATAAGCAATATTACAACAGGTATTTTACACATTAACCCACGTGTACGACCACAAAATTCATTTACAAAAATAATGAAAATTTAACTCGGATTTGAACACGGTTTTTCAGAGTATTAAATAAACACGTTTCATTAACTTTTACTTTAATTCTTAGTGAAGCTTTTTCGTTGAGACAATTAAAATTTTAATTAATTTTAAATTAATTAAATTAAATTAAACGATTTAATTTATTTCATTAAAAATTTTCATATATTTTTTGATTTACTTTCAGTTACATTTTAAAATTTTATATTTTATTTAAAGCTTCTAATTCATATGATAAAAACGGGTGTTGCTCCATACTAAGTTAGTAATTTTAATAACACTACAATTAAAGAAGTCTATGTATGCACAAAAAAACTGCTCCGTGACATTCCACTCTTAGCCAATGTTAATGAAGAACGAATGATCAGGAGAAAAAGCCCCACCTATTGGGAAGGCACTCATCACACAATCAACATGCAAGGATAAGACAAAGTTGAAGGTATAACACTGGCCTTTGAATGATCAAGTCACAGCAATTTGTCTCACTCGTAAGGCTCTTAATAATATAAGAAAAACAAAATATGTGTTTTGTCATAAATGTACTGTCCTTTCCACAAAAAATCCAATACAATGCACAGCATTTAGTAGGGGTTTACCTCTGAGTAAAAAAAACTGGAAAAAGATATGACAGATATAAACTTTAATTGCACAAATTACAGGGAAATGATCGATTTAAATGATATAAATAACATCTTTGAACCACCATTCACGCGAGAATTCCATACGACACATTAAAAGAATATTTAAATCAAGGTGATCCATATCAGAAAATCTAGAGGCCATTATTATTTGCATATTCAAAAACGAATTCATTACGACGTAAAACTAAATATAACACAGCCAATAAAGGTAACTAACCAGCAAAAAAACAAGAAATATTAAAGAAAATCAAAAGTCTAAGAAGGACATCTTTCAAATAAGACACAAAAAAAAAAAAAAAAATATAAAAAAAAATAAATATAAAATATATACTATACGTTTATATATAAAAGAATATTTAAATATGGGTAGTTCAATTATCTATAAAAGAGACCAAGCAATTTAAGCGTTTATTCATTATATTTTACTTATGCAAGTGGTTTTTATTTCATTCAAACCTACTACAGTTATTACACTCAATGCATTTAGAAATTAAATATTACAGTGCTAAACAAATTATTTAAAAAGGAATCATTTATAAGAAAATCAGCTTCAGCTGTTGTATTTCCTATTAATTGGAAATACAATAGTTATCACTTCTGAGCAATAACAAAAGGAATAAAATGTTAAGGGGTGAAGCTAGAGGGGCAAATGTCAATTTTAATAGGTTTTTTGTTTTTTTCTTTTTTTAATAATCTCTACTAAGGCAGACGTTAGTAGCCCATGTTTTCTTTTAAAGCCATTACAATGGGGTTTTTTTCAACCACTAATTCTATATATTGAAATTTTTATATTTTTAACTTGAAATAATGATAGCACCTAAAAATAATACAAATAATAATAAAGATGCGAATAACTATAATTTTTTTTTTGGTAAATAAATATGTAATATGACTGAAGAACCATCTTTCATTTAAAAGTATTTAATATATTTAAACCTGTTTTTCTCTTGGATGTTTGCACAAACGAAGTCATATTCACAAATATGTCACGAGTGTCACGCATTTGTACCGGTCAAAGTAGAAAACTTTTCTATTCTTTTGACAGGTTGAAACATTATATACTTCTGGTGTACTTTCATAAACATGCTTTGAAGGCAAACGGAGCACATAAAATTTATTTTCATGAACTAACAGTAGTTGTATATAGAATGCGTTACGTCGTTAACAGCGGTTACAAGATACAATATAAGTCAACTGTTCAACAGTCAACGAATCTGAAAGTGAAAAGTTTTTCTACTTCTATACGTTAGATGAGTTGCCAATTTTGCCAATAAATTGCTTTATGGAAATTTACTATTTTACCTTTTTTGACAGACCTTAACGAGGTTGTCCGCTTTCAATAGATGAAAAAGCAAAATCTTAACGAGGGCAGTGTTGTGTTTAAAGTGTGTAATTGTCAGTCTTTTCTTATTTGTACTCTTGCAAATTGTTTATTTCAAATTAAAATAGTTCCTCGTTAATCGACATGTTCCTCTGCCTTGTGTCTTGTATTTGGGTATCAGTACTGCTGAGAAAATGGTTTTGTTTTACTTTTGAGTCGTCAGCATAAGTGAAAAAATATTGAAATAAAAATAACCACATTTTTGTCATATTAACCCATAGTGTAGTAATAATATTTGTATAATTTGTTATTACAATGCATTTACTAGCTGCTAACGTTAAGCTCAACAAAATGACTTTTTACGGTTTAAACATTTTTGTTACTTCTTTTGGAAAAGATATCAGTTCGCAATGAGCGACAACTATTCAGATCAATTTAACCATTTTTTTAATTTAACCCGAAAATTTGCCAAGCTGATTGGCGCTGATGTTTACAGCGACGAGTATAAATATAACTGGAGAACGTATTTATTATATTTTTTAACAAATATTGGTGTGGGTTTTACCATTTACACCATAGCAGTTGATATGTTTAACGGCCTTTGGACGTCCGTGCTAGTATCTCTATCGATTATTGGTGTTGGCATACAGGTATAGTAAACAGTATAATTGGAAAGCAATAGTTTATTAATTTTTATTTTAATTTTCTATTTTAAGGGATATGTGAAGCTTGTAATAGTAACCAAAAAAAGAAATATACATTTGATACGTTTTATGTATCGTACCATTTGCGATATTTATACTGATTATGAGAAGAAGTCCTTAGACTACAGAAATGAACTGAATTTGAGCTTATCAAGGGTAAAAAAAGTTATTTCAACCCTGTTTATATTAGTTGTGGCAGTGGCATCACTAACAGTTGGAGTGCCATTATTCATGTGGGTTTTCCAGGGTAAACGCACATTTATGCTGAATTTTTTCATGCCCTACATTGATGTTGAAACAGATTTTGGTTATTATTTTACATTTGTTCTGCATGCTATTTGTGTATTTTTTGCTTGTTTTGGAAATTTGTTAAGCGATATATGGTGTTTCATTTATGTCGCTCATGTTCCTTTAATTTCGAATATTTTAAAATGTAAATTTCATGATCTCGATAAAATTTTAGAGCAGCATCCAAGAGATACGAAAAAATCCGAACCACTATTAATTGATATACTAAAGTGGCACCAGAAATATAATGAGTAAGTAGTGGACATGTAAGAGAAAAGAAAAAACAAATTTGAATTTGTGTTGAAATATTATTTTCAGGTTTTGCAAAGCACTTAAGGAAAATTACTACTGGGTTATATTTGTGCAAATTACCAACGAATTTGTAAGCATTATATGTGCAATTGTCTGTATTTTTCTAAATCTTTGGCCAGCAGCTCCTGCCGCTGTGATTTATTTTTTGACTGTGTTCTATTGTTTTTGTGCTGTGGGGAATATAGTTGAAGTGGCGGTAATACTAAGTTTTTTCTATAATCTAATTGAAAGAAAAAAAAACAACAAAATTTTAAGTATTATTGTTTTACAGAATGCGGATGTAATACTTCATATATACCATTCCAATTGGTATCTTTTAACGGTTAAAGAGCAAAAAATGATACTTTACATGTTAAGGAATGCACAACAGGCTAAAGGTATACTAATTGGTGATGTTACTCCGTTATCGCTGAATACTGCCTTACAAATGACGAAAACATTTTATACCATTTCTATGGTACTACGAGAGTTTTTGAACAATTAAAAATTTAAATCATAAATTTATTATCTAATCGTTGCAATATGTGGCACCTTATAGTAGAATACTGCAAATTCACAAATAATGTAGTGAAAGTTTACATATTTAAATAATAAAGAATTTTCAAGTGACAAAACTGTTTTTAGGGACTCACAATGTAATAGCCAAAGTGAGTCCCGTCGTCGACAATGTGACGTCTTTTTTATTATAGAATAAAACCAGCAGAAAAAAATGTCTGTATTCTACTACAAAATATCGTAGCGACTCCTCACATAATATTTAAAGATTAAATTATATTTGGGAGCGTCCTGAATCCACAATGAAAAGAGAGATATTTTAATGGTAAACAGAAATGGTTAAAAGCAATTTTACAGTAATGTCTATAAAATATAAAATAATTGCCTATAGTGTAGAGTGACGAAACTCTAACAGACAGATATAAAAACAACACATCAATTTTAACGCCGTTTAAAGTGAAAGAGATAGCAAGTATTGTGTGGTAGTAAAATTAATAGAAGCTGATTTTTACTGTCGTTTGTTTCAACACTGTATACACTGTGACGACAAATATCGTCGTGCGGGAGTTTTGTGCTCTATTCGCTATATACCATACACTGCCGATCACTTGAATAAGTTCACCATTTTCATTACATTCAAATTATTATTTTTTTCTAGAAGTAATTAAGTTTATAGTTATATTATTTTCTAATATGGTAAAATATTGGATTATGTGAGTTTATAATAAAAAAAAAATTGCTTCAATAATTAATAACTGAATTTTAGTAACTTTTTTCCTAAAACGAATATGATTTTTAACACATTTTTTGTGCCATTTGAATAGGTTCACTATCATTCGTTTAGAAAACTAACGAAGAAAATGATTTTTTTGTAAAACTTTTTTTACTTTTTAAGATTTCTTATAATGCTTTGATGATTTAATAATTAGTATACATACATACATAACTGGCCTTTACAACCCTGTGTCAGGATTACGGCCTAGCTTCTCGCAGTACTCATGTTGTGTGTGTAAATTTTTATCCATGAGTACCGGGACCTACAGTTTAATGTTAACTCCGAACGACAGACTTGAGAAGCTTTTTCATGGCAATTAATTACTCTCAGAGCTTTTGCCAGAAGACTGCTGAGAGGTAGTCGCCCAAAGAAATATTTTTTTCATATTTTTTTTTAAGATGTCGGAGCTGGGTGTCGAACCCAAGGCTCATGTTTTAGTAAGCCAACACACTAACCACTAGACCACAGCGACTACAATTACAGATCATTAAAAAACACAAGTATTGAAATAATTATTTATTTAATTCTTAGTGAAGCTTTTTCGTTGAGACAATTAAAATTTTAATTAATTTTTGATTTTGTCTTTAAATAAACAATTTTATTTGTTGCATTAAAATTTTTCATATATTTTCTGATTTACTTTCAGTTACATTTTTAATTGATATAATTAAAAATTAAATTAAACATATTTATAATTAAAACCTTCTAATTCATATGATAAAAACGAGTGTTGGTCAGTTGGTACAAATGTTTCAATTGAAAACGCCGTATTGTTAAATCCTTTTTTGTTGATAGCTGATTATGTGAAGAAAAAATCACTATCGGAATAAAATTGAGTGTTTTAAAATAAAGAAAAACTAAATTTTTTGCTGAAATTTACCATCGCTTCATGATGGTGATGCTATCTAACTATGCTTTTCTTAATTACCAAGATATAAATTAAAAAAAAAAAAAAAAACAAAAACATATAAAGATTTCTAATTAAAATTATAAAACACATATTTGCATTGCAAAATATTTCACTCATTTTTTATTCTCTTTTGTTTTTATTAGACTAAACCAATTTATTGCCTATATACTCTCATAAAGAAGAAATCTAAAGTATCATAATAAATATCAGACTAGAGGTGTTTTTAATAAGGCAGGATATATGTATGAACAAAAAGTCTTATGATGAATGTAAACTTAATTTCACCTCTTTCCTTTACTCCCTTATTTCCTGGGATGGTTAAGCAAATAAATATTCTCCTTTCCATATATACACAGTAATATGAGAATTTCATTTTTTGTTTCTTTTTTTTTTGGCATCCTGTGAAGGAATATTTAATAGCCTCGAGTAGAAAATATGTTTTTTTCTTCTCATTTTATCTACTTGTCATACATGCATGATGTATAAAAATTTATATTTTATTTCACATACAAACATTTATTCACACTAATAAATATTTCCATATAACCAGCGTATCAGTAATATACATATGTACTATTGACAGTGTTGCCATAGACCTTTTAATTTTTTACCAAAAAAAAAACAATAAAAAAAGCCAAAACATGATAAAAAGAATTCTAATTCTAAACAGTGTTGCCGCAACTTGCTGAGGCACACATGCTAGAGTTTATTTAACAAATGCAATATTATATTTAACAAATGCTAGAATATGCCAAAATAGAGCTAAAAAAGAATTCTAATAAGTATATAAAAATATTTATTGTATAATTCTTATCAATTTTATATAATTTTTTTAATTTTATCTTATAATCCTAACACTAATATTTCTATGACCATTAATATCCGATAAGGAATGTGTATGACACTACCGGATGTTAATGTTATATATAAACATAAATATGTATGTAGGTAAGTAAGATGTGCGCCACTATAAAGTGTAACACCCATTTTTCTTAATAACTTTTTTCACCTTTAATCAAAATTATTTTTTTAATCACAATATCTTTGAAAAATGTGTCAGATTTTAAAATGTATCAGTTTGTCAAATTTGACTTGTTAGTTAGTTCACAATGGATAATCAAAGACAAGTGCATACAAAAATTATTCAAATAATTCAAAAAAACCATATTGGAGTTATACAAAAGTTGCTAGGGAAGTCCACGTGACCAGGCAATGTGTTTCCAGAGTGGTCAAAAAGTTCAACAAAGGCCTAAAAATTGAAAGAAAGCCTGGAACAGGTAAAGCAAAACTGGTAACGAACGACGCGAAAGCCAAAAAGGTTGAGAAGCTTTTGCTGGCTCTTCCAAACATTTCTGGTCGCGAAGTGGCCCGGCGCGTGCAATGTTTGGAAAGTTTTGTGCGCCGAGTTAAAGCTAAAGCTGGCCTTAAAACATTTAAAGTCCAAAAAGTTCCGGATAGAAATGCTAAAAAGAATATTGAAGCAAAAAAAAGAGCAAAACTCCTCAAAAAAGAATTTTTTCAAAAGTTCGAAGGTTGTGTAATGGATGATAAAACTTACGTTTTTGTAGACTTTGCGCAGCTTCCTGGCCAAGAGTTTTATGTAGCGGATAGTAGAGGCAATGTTTCTGAAGACTTCCGAACTAAAAAACTATCAAAATTTCCCAAAAAGTTCCTAGTTTGGCAGGCTATTTGTAGCTGCGGCAACAGAAGTGCATCGTTTGTTACATTGGGATCAATAAACTCAGATATTTATATCAAAGAGTGTCTTCAAAAGAGGTTGCTCCCATTTCTAAGACAGCACAACATATCAACATTCTTCTGGCCAGATTTGGCAACATGTCACTACAGTAAAAGCGCAATAGACTGGTATAATAAAAATAATGTTATTTTTGTTCCAAAAGAGGCTAACCCACCAAACTGCCCAGAGCTGCGGCCTATTGAAAGATATTGGGCTCTGGTCAAAAGAGAACTAAAGAAGAGTACATCTGTTCCCAAAACCATTACTAGTTTTCGATATAAATGGACAGCTGGTACCAAAAAAATCACCGAAAACACTATAACATTGCTTATGGATGGCATAATGAATAAAATAAAAAAATTTATAAAATTAAATTAATTTTTAAATAAAATAATACAGAATATAAATCTGTAATAAAAATGCAAAATAAAACTGTTTTATTTTAATCCCAACGACAGGCACCAAGAACCTTGTTCTGGTAAACAATTTCTCTCAAAGTTTTTTCCAGAAAACTGTTAAGTGATGGTCGCCGAAAGAAATATATTTTCTTTCCTTGAGAATGTTAGATCTGGGGTTCGAACCCGGAAAAAAAAGTTAAAAAAAACTAAAATGGCAACAGTGATTGTTATCAGTCACATACAAACCAGAGAACTTCAAATTCTTTATTTTTCTCTTTTACGTATCACACACTAATGCCCGTATTCATAAAAATAAAATTGGTTTATAGAGTGCTTATTTGACATATTTCTATGGAGTAATTGTCAAAAAAGCAAATAATAAAACTGTTTTATTTTTTATGAATACGGGCATAAGATTTTAATGAACATATAACTATGCCGTGCCTATAAAATCGTATCGTACTATTATACGATTTATTTCGAACACATTTTCATTTCGTAAATTATTTTATTACCTTTTATCCTAATTTTTTATTCATTCATATTAATTCATCATCAAAATAAAAATTCTTGATTGAACATTTCGGTTTTATACTGATTTTTTTAAATAATCGTTGTTCACTCAAACGAAAGATAAAATCACGAAACTGAACAAAACGACATGAACAAAATTTCGCAGTGAATATATTTAAATGCAGCCACCTGGGTTGTTTTAACATAAAGACAAGTTTTACAATGTGGAATATTAAATGAACAATTTTCAATCAGCAAGTGCAGGTCTATGATGCTGAACATGCTCTGTTATTGTTGAAGATAATTTTCATTCTACTCTCATCCCATCTACCCATCTTCAATTCAATATTTTTTTTTTTTTGTTTGTTTGACAAATAGTTTACATTTTATTATACTTATACTATATATGTGTGTGTGTGAGTATTTTTCTGTGTTTGAAATCGTATCAAAATTTGTATATATTTGCCTGAGAGCCCTTGCTGATAAAAAAATATGCGCTATGGGGGTCATTTCCATATCTCTATGGGTACTTTTACATGTTTTTGAGTATGTAGTTACACGTGCATGTACTTACTTATGTAGGTGTGTATACCTGAGATCTTAATAAACAAAACTAACTAAGCTCTGTTTGTATACTCGTACATTTACAAAAATAAAGATACACATGTACATATCGCCATATGAATTCATAAAAGCTTTAAGTTACAAGGAAAAAGTTTTACAAGTCAAAGAAAAAAAGAAAACTTTTAAATAGAAAATTCTTTTAAATGCCTAGAAAATAAGTCCAAATTTTTGTGATTGTTTACCATAGGAGTGTACAATTTTCAGCAATTTTTTATTTTGATCCAGTGCATCATAATCAATCAATAAGTGGATTTGGAACTTATTTTAACTTGGGGCTATTTTCATTTCATACAACGATATGTGTCTGTGGGTGATTGAAAGTAATAAACAAATTCTGTCATTTTCAGGAAATTTATATTTGGCCAAAATTTCCTTTTATTTTTATGTTTTATATAAATTATTTTTGTTTTTATGTTTCTTTTTTTTTTTGTTGCTAAATAGATTAAGTTAAAGGCTTTAATACCTTTTATTAGGTTTTATGGCTTATGGCTTACAAACAGGATAAGTAAATAAATAAAAAGCAGAAGCAAAAACAGTAGTTTAAAAGCTTAAGAAAGAAAAAGTTTTGGTATTTTAGGCAAAACAAAAATATTTTTATTTAATAAAGACAAATATGCAAAAATTCTTAATTAATTGAGAGAATAAATATTTTATTAAAATTTTAAAAAATATGAATTAATAAAAATTGTAGTCATTACTGTTAAAAATGTAGCAATCAAACTTAAAGGAATGTGGTAAAATATGCAGATTATGTCTTAAAAATTAAGCAGGTAGAGCTTGATGACAGGGCGCAAAGTCTCTATCGGTCTAATGCATATTCGGTTTCGGATAGAGATTTTCCCACCTCAAAAAAACATTTGGCTGCTAAAAGCGGTTATATTTTAAACAGAACTAAAATAAAACTGATTGTATTTTTTAATAGAACTCTAATTTAATTTTAACAAAGTGGGTGCTCTAATAAAGCAATATTTTTAATATTTTCTTAAAATATCTGCCAATGGTTTGCCTGCAAAGGTTTACAGTTTTACTCGATGGTGCAAATTCAAAAATTCTAAAATATTTTAATGACTTTGACGTACAACTCAGCGTTAATTTTATCGATGGAATGCTAGCTATAGGACTTGTTTTCTTTTATTATTGAGACCAATACTCAGAGGTAAACCCCTATGGATGCTGTGAATGGTATTAGAGTTTTTGTGGAAAGGACAGTACATTTATGACAACAGAACACATATTTTGTTTTTCTTATATTATTAAACGCCTAAGGAATGAGACAAATTGCTGTTAATTGATGATTCAAAGGCCAGTGTTATGCCTTCACCCTTGAATGATCAACAGCAGTTGCCACATCGTTACATGATGATTGTAGGTTTAGCTGTTATCTGCTACTTCCCAATAGGTGTCGCTTTTCTCCTCATCATTCGTATTTTTTTTTTTTTTTTTTTTTTGTTGACATATCGTCGTGCGGGAGTTTAAGTGCTCTATCCGCCATTTCATATATTTTATATATCTCGAGTTAATGATGACGTTTTCGGCTATTTATCTCCGAGATATCCTAAAACGGATTACAGATTTTAAAAATTTTGGTGTCAAAAACCTAAATTAGCATCATTAACTCGAGATTTAAAAAATGGCGTATAGAGCATGTTTTGGTGTGTGGGTATAGACACCAAAATAATAATTGGTAAGTAATAGGGTAGTAGTAGGGTAAGTATATATGTAGGTATAAATATAGGGGTTAAGGGATTAAGTATACATACATATATAGAGGTTGTGTGGGGATATCATGTACATATCGTTATTTACTTACATGGGTGTAGTAGGGGAAAGAAAGATCCGGTGGATTCAACTCAAATGGGTAGCATAATAACAAACCTTGACCTCTGTTAAATAAAGGAACTCCACTGATACCTTTTACAATTTTAAATTCAGGTGAGTATAACAACACTTTATTTTCATTTAATGTAACAATAAAATATTTAAATGCAAGAATTACATATATACAATATTTAAATACAAATTTATATGTATGATATTTTTCACAAAGATCTTGATTGTTTTAGGGATGAAAGGTAAGTAAGTATTTAAAAATGACTTCCTTAATTAGAGCACTTGACGGTTTGAGGAATAAAAGGTAAGTAGTTAGTGTTTAATAACTTATTATAAAAAAGAGGCTAAGATCTAATAAACACGAAAAGCAGTTTCGTCAAGTTTTCTCCCATTAAGAATGACAGCAGCCAGAGCTGCAAACCAATGAAATTATATTTTAAATTCATTATTGATTTCTTATAATTTAATAAAAATATGAATTTATATAATTCAAATTAATAATAATTTAATAATATAAAATAAAAATAATAATTTAATATAATATATTTATATATTCAAAAAAATTTAATATTGTCCAAGTTTACTTGGACAGAGCACTTAAACTCCCGCACGACGATATACTTTGTGTATATAGGACTTACTTTTTAGAATAAAAAAATCTCATAAAAGAATTCTTACAAAGTATAATCGCACGATTAAATGTACACTTTATATCACTTCCACATGGAATTATCACGCTTTCAAAATAGTCTTTTAAGAATTGCCCATAAAAAGCCTTTTGTTTTAATAGACTGAAGTTCTGTAACTACTTGGTTACCCCAGTTTCGATTTCGGTTAAAACCGAACAGCAAGCCCTAGACAAAATGGAAGATTATATTGAGTGTTTGCTAAACGATATTGAAAGAATATTATTTCGATGTCAAAACAGGCAAGGGGGGGGGGGGGGGGGGGGGGTCGTGGCATAGTGGTAGAGCTCTCGCACAGAAACTCACACGACCAAGGTTCAATCCCAGCGAAGGACAAAATTATAAAATAAAAATTTGCGGTTTTCTACAATCACAATTTAAATTAAAAATTAAATTTAAATAAAATAAGAGGTTCCCCCCCCCCTCCAGCAAGACCATATGCAAGAAACTGCTCCCTGACATTTATAATCTATTCCACCAGAAACCAATGATCAGGAGTTCAGTGCCACCTTCTGGGAAGATAACAGTTAATCTACTGAAGACGCTCACCATTCCCATTTAAACATCCACCGACAGATGAGGCAATTGATGTTTGATCATTCGAGGGTGAAGGTATAATACTGGCTCTTGAGTGGGCAAATTGACAGCAACTTGTTTCATCAATACAAAAAAAAAAGGCGCAAAGTATACAAACATCTTCTATCAACCATCTTCACATTCCAATACAATGCACTGCATGAGTAGGGGTTTATCCCTAAGTATTGGTCTTAAAAAAAAAAAAAAAGTACGAGAATTACTTGCAACTGGTTTGTGATTTTAAAATGTATTCTATTAATAATGTAGGTTTCAGACTAGCTGCAACAACAACAGGAAAACAAACAAAAAACTGAACCAACTGTAAATTAGGAGGGTCACAAAAGATCTTAGAGTAATAATAAAAGTGGATAAAATTTTAATTTAACGCAGTTTGAATAAGGAAAAAATAAATCAAGAGCTTTTGACAACTTTAAAGTCTACATTATGTGACAACAAGATTATATGAAATGCTTGTAGCAGCTATATAAAGAAACTAATCAGCCACAGCAACAGATAAAACTGTGAGTTCTAATCCCTACAATATTACTTAAAAGTGGTCTGTTTCAACAAGGAGGTCACGAGAAAGCGTTAAAAATTAAACCACAATAATACAATATTACAGCTCCCAGAAACTATTTTATTTTTATACCAGATAAGCTGGCCTGATAGAAGAAACTAGAACATCCAAAAATACGTTGTACATCCTTAACACAGTTATTCGACTTTAAACAACAGAAATTTAATAAAAATGAAATTATAAAGAAAGTACTGTAGAAGTGATGGCATAAAGAAAAACCAACAAAAAAGTAATGAAATGAAGTTGCTTTTTGCCTCAGACCTGCAAATGATTATTGTCTGGAAGAATAAATAATTGCTGAAGCATTTGCTTTATTTGTACGGATTTACATTCTTCATTAGTAAATATACTCTTGATATTTTAATATCCCTGTAAACTCATTACCAGTAAATTTTAAAATTCAACCAGAAGGCAAACATTTACATTTAAAGACTACACAAATTTACATAAATTTTACGAATATTTTACACAAACTATGTAACAAATAATATAGAAAATATGTTGAAAGTGTAGGTAAATGTACTTCAAGAGTAACCAGCTGTTGAAAATTCATTTTAAAATGGTTTTTTTTAAAGGACATTTATGATGGTTGTTGTGGCAAGTGATGGAAACGGATAATGATGTTGACGTTGTCAACAATCATGTTAATGTGTTTATAATTTGACTCTCTTCCTCTTGTCATTGTTTACACAATAATCAGTTTAGGAAATATTTGAATTTTGTAAATAAATTTGCATAAAACTTTTGCAAAAAAGGTTTTATCGACTTTTTTTTTAAAATGAGAAAATTCTAAGACTCCCTCAAATATGTATTATAAACATAAAATAAATTTTAATTATTTGGTAACTATTAATAAAGCGCCAATAGTTTATTAATCAAACAATGTAAGGAAAAGAAATAAAATTTTAGAAATTTTAAAGCCTAATTTGGCTAGTTTAGATGATCAGTTAGTTAGCTACTTTATTCACTGCAAGTAGCACCGAGGTTAGGTTTTGATACTCACAGCAGGATCACAATATAACTTTCATACACAAAAAAAAAAAATTACAGTCGTTCTGAGCTGTCTATATAGTGGAGTATGGAAAAAAGCATATTCCAATGTTTTCAACGCCTGCATTGACAATCACAGCAAATATTACCAACATTCCCTCTCTTAAAGTAGATCCGCATATTGTACAAAATGAAATTATCTACTGCATCGTGTCCGATCCTATGCGACTATTTTGAATGATATCAAAGGGGGTTTATAGTCCTGCCCTCTGTATACCGATACCAAAGCACAGAAAAAATTTTTTCTGAAATAATTTCAATTAACAAATTAATTAGTATAATTAAATTTTTCAAATAAAATTTTTAATTATTACAATTAATTTTTTAATAGAAGCACACAAATAGAAATGTTTGTGTGTATGTTTTTTTTTCTTTTGCCTTAGTGTTGTGTAATATGTTATATAAAGAATATATATATATAATCTAAAATTCGAATACCTAGTGTTATTTATGTAATTTGAATAAATGTTTAGCGTTAAGATATAAAGAAGACATATTTTATATACTTATGTTCACCACTGTAATATAAGACATAGTGTGGGTGCACTTATGCTCAGCACTATGCTCAGCACTTTGTTTCTTAATCGTACGTTTAATAGAATTTATGTTGGTCAGCATTAATTCAAAGTCAATGCATTGTATTTGTTTGTAAGTGACGTTTTGTTTATTAATGGAATTTCAAGGTTATTATTTCTTTTTTTGAAATGTATTGATACAATTATACTTAGTATGTCTATGTGTTTTGACCATTAATGCTGACCTATGCAATAAACTATTATATAAGTTGATAAATTTATTAAAGAATTTTAGAATTAATCTAGGAACAAAACGAAACATTTGTTTTTATTTTGATTCACAAGAAAGGGCATTTTAATGCTTGTTGAATAGCGGCTGCAGAGCTAAGAAAGTACTGAACATCTTCCTTTTAACACAAAATTCATTACAATACATATATTTACAAGTATTTTAGTTTAAAAACAATATCTTGTATTAAAAAAAGAATAATTTAAAACTTTAAGTAAGTAATTAAAAATATGTAATTAACCATGAAAATGTTTTCGATAAAATATCTAATATCACTAGCATAAAAAGCAAACAAAAAAAATATGTATTCCTAAAATTTTTTTTTTTTTGGTACATATGTACATATATTATATGTGGTTACCGTGGTCTAGTGCTTAGTATTTTGGCTTACTAAGACGAGAGCTCCGGTTCAACCTCCCGGCTCTGAGAGAAACTGATTCTCAGGTCTGTCGTTCGAAGTCAACAGTTAACACAAGTGATGCGAGAAGCTAAACCGTAATCCTGACACAAGTGTTTTTTGTGCAGTAACACATACAATTCTTCCATTACATTTATAGGAACATAACGTTTCAAAAAATGCTGGATAAATTGGTAAGTACTTACAATATTTCGAATTTGAATATTTTATATAATTATTTATCTTGAATTTTATTTATTTTTTAGATATTTTACAAAAATGGAAAGTCATCGAATAAGCTCACGATTGATAGAAGGCTGTCCAAAAGTACATATCCTTTTTGGAGGAAAAAGAAGATGCAACGGTAGTGAAATAATTTTATATTAGTTAATTATTTTGTATGTTTTTAGATGGATATTATTTAATAAAAAATAAAAAAATAAAAAATTTTGTATTTGCAAATCAGTGGTGGTATGAAATAAAATTTTAGTTCTTTTAATTAATGTTTTAATCGGTTTAAAATTTTAACGCCAATTAATTTTTTAATTGTAACAATTAATGTGTTTGATTAAAAGTGTCTGAATTTTTAATTAAAATTTTAATTGGTCCATTAAAAATTTAAATTGAAAATTTTTTTTAATAAATAAAAATTTTAATTGATACAATATATTTTCAAAAAGCTCGACACTATTAATTTTTTAATTGATATTATTAATATTGTTTGTAGAGGCAAAACCAGTAAACAATTTAATTGGTAGTACAAATTTTTTAATTGAAATCGATTTTAAATTTTTTCTGTGTTATGACATTTATTATTTGCATGTTCAAGGACGAATTCATTATGACGTTAAACTAAATATAACAAGGCCAATAAAGGTAACTAACCAGCAAAAAAACAATAAATATTAATCAAAATCATACGTCTTTCCAATAAGACAAAAAAAAAATATTAAATAAAAAAATTATTAATATAAAATATATACGAATAAAAAAAGGAATATTTAATTATGGGTAGTTCAATTATAAAAGAGACCCAAGCAATTTAAGTGTTCATTCATTATATTTTACTTATGAAATTGGTTTTTATTTCATTCAAAATTAAATATTACCGTACTAAAAAAAAATTATTTAAAAGGAATCATTTATAAGAAAATCAGCTTCAGCTGTTGTATTTCCTATTAATTAGAAATAGTTATCACTTCTGAGCAACAACAAAAGGAATAAAAAATTAAGGTGTGAAATTAGAGGGGCAAATGTCAATTTTAATAGGTTTTTTTTTTTTTAATAATCTCTAATAAGGCCGACGTTATTAGCCCAGGATTTTTAACATAAGTTTTCTTTTAAAGCCATCACAATGGGATTTTTTTCAACCAATTCTAAAGGCACTTCTCTCTATAGTCATAACAATATTTTTGATTTAAAGCAGGTTTCTGAATCGAACATGTTTTTCTCTTAGATGTTTGCACAAACGAAGTCATATTTACAAATATATTTTTTGAATGCATTAGAAGTACAGGTGATCTTTTTACATGCCGGGTGACACGCATTTGTACTAGTCAAAGCAGCAAACTCTTCTATTCTTTTGACAGGTTGAAACATTATATACTTGTTGTGTACTTTTGTAAACATGCTTGGAAGGCAAACGGCGCACATCAAATTTATTTTCGTGAACTAACGGTAGATGTATATAGAATGCGTTACGTCGTTAACAGCGGTTACAAGATACAATATAAGTCAACTGTTCAACTGTCAACGGATCTGAAAGTAAAAAGTTGTTCTACTTCTATACGTTAGATGTGTTGAAAATTTTGCCAATAAATTGCTTTATGGAAATTTACTATTTTAACTTTTTTGACAGACCTTAACGAGGTTGTCCGCTTTCAATATATGAAAAAGGCAGAGTTGTGTTTAAAGTGTGTAAATGTCAGTCTTTTCTTATTTGTACTCTTGCAAATTGTTTATTTCAAATTAAAATACTTCCTCGTTACTCGACATGTTACTCTGCCATGTGTCTGCTGAGAAAATGTTTAGTTTTACTTTCGTATTGTCAGTATAAGTGAAAAAATATTGAAATAAAAATAACCACATTTGTTGTCACATTAGCCCATAGTGTAGCAATAATATATGAATTATTTGTTATTACAATGCACAAACTAACTGCAAACGTTAAGGCCAACAAAATGACTTTTTGCGGTTTAAACATCTTTGTTACTTCTTTCGGAAAAGATATCAGTTCGCAATGAGCGAAAACTATTCAGATCAATTTAACCATTTTTTTAATTTAACAAGAAAATGTGCTAAGCTGATTGGCACTGATGGTTTCAGCGACGATTATAAATATAACTGGAGAACGTATTTATTATATTTTTTAACAAATATTGGTGTGGGTTTTACCATTTACACCATAGCAGTTGATATGTTTAACGGCTTGTGGACATCCGTGCTAGTATCTCTATCGATTATTGGTCTTGGCATACAGGTTTAGTAAACATTATAACTGGAAAGCAATATTTTATTAATTTTTATTTTAATTTTCTATTTTAAGGGATATGTGAAGCTTGTAGTATTAACCCAAAAAAGAAACATACATTTGATACGTTTTATGTATCACACCATTTGCGATATTTATACTGATTATGAGAAGAAGTCCTTAGACTACAGAAATGAACTAAAATTTTGCTTATCAAGGGTAAAAAAAGTTATTTTAGCCCTGTTTATATTAGTTGTGGTAGTGGCATCTCTGACAGTTGGGGTTCCATTATTCATGTGGGTTTTCCAGGGCAAACGCACATTTATGCTGAATTTTTTCATGCCCTACCTTGATGTTGAAACAGATTTTGGTTATTATTTTACATTTGTTGTGCATGCTATTTGTGTATTTTTTGCTTGTTTTGGGAATTTGTTATGCGACATATGGTATTTCATTTATGTCGCTCATGTTCCTTTAATTTCGAATATTTTAAAATGTAAATTTCATGATCTCGATAAAATTTTAGAGGAACATCCAAGAGATACGAAAAAATCCAAACAACTATTAATTGATATACTAAAGTGGCATCAGAAATATAACGAGTAAGTAGTGAAGATGTAAAAAAAAGACAAATTTGAATTTTTAATGAAATATTTTATTTCAGTTTTTGTGCAGCACTTAATGAAAATTACTACTGGGTTATATTTGTGCAAATCACCAACGAATTTGTAAGCATTATATGTGCAATTGTTTGTACTTTTCTAAATCTTTGGCCAGCAGCTCCTGCCGCTGTGATTTATTTTTTGATTGTGTTCTATTGTTTTTGTGCTGTGGGAAATATAGTTGAAGTGGCGGTAATAAAAAACCAATAAAAAATAACCAAAGATTTAAGCATTATTGTTTTACAGAATGAGGATGTAATATTTCATATATACGATTCGAATTGGTATCTTTTAACGGTTAAAGAGCAAAAAATGATACTTTACATGTTAAGGAATGCACAACAGGCTACAGGTATACTAATTGGTGATGTTACTCCGTTATCGCTGAATACAGCCTTACAAATGACGAAAACATTTTATACCATTTCTATGGTACTGCGAGAGTTTTTAAACAATTAGAGCTAAAAAAAAATTATATGCTGAAGACTCGAGTTCGAGCCTCAGTAAAATATGTTTTATATAATTAAAGCGTTTCTGACGAAACAAAATTAACTTAAAAAAAGTTATTAAAAAATGAATTGTTGCAATATGTGGCACCTAATAGTAGCTTACTGTAAATTCACAAATAATGTATTGAAAATTTGCAAATTTAAATAATAAAGGATTTTCAAGTGACAACAGGAACAAAACTGTTTTTAATTTTTGCCTAAGAACTCACAATGTAATATCAGAAGGGTTCAACTTGCAAAGATGGATGTAGAGATATACAGGAAGTCCATCAATACATAGAATTAATTAAACAACTTAAATCGTATTTATATTACAACTACTTAAAATTGATTACTAATTATGACGAATGAAATAAAATTACAGATAATTTTAAGCCGAAAGTTCTTAAAAACAATATTATAAAGAAAAAAAAATAAACAAGATAATAAACAAAATCTAATTTTCATAAACAATTATAGATCGGAATTATCTGACAAAAATCCGATACACATAAAATTAAAATCATTAATTACACGGTGCTACAAATGAGCAACTTTTTTTATACTTGGAAAGTGACCTAGTGTAAGTTGTAGGCCTTATTGAGTAGATCATAAATTAGTTTTTAAAAGTTCGGAAACACCCTCAAACTCCGGAGTTATTCCGAAAAAACTATTTTCGGGTAGGTTCGAGTACTTATGAACACGTAACTCAGTTGATTTTAATCCGATTTTAAATTTTTAAACTGTTTCGGAAAGAAGAAGTACGTGCCTTTTTAAATATGTACAATATTTATATACTCATATCATGATAGGACTAAAAAAATAAAGAAAATGTAGTATCTTGATCAATACATACATATTTGTAAAAACAAAATGTTTAACTTTTGAAAAACTTTAATAACTTTTTTATTTCTTACTCGATTTGATTTATTAGAAGCTTGTTTAACTCAGAACTAAATTTGCTTTACTGAAGTATATACATAAGGGTATGTTTCTAAACAATCTAATTTAAAAAAATGGCGCCAAAGTTAAAAAATTTAGAAAAAATAAAATTAAAATCGGATATAAATTAAAATAACACTGCAAGAATTTAACACATATACCAAAATGTGTACATATTTAAAAAGGCACATATTTCTTCTTTCCGAAACCGTTTAAATATTTAAAATCGGATTAAAATCAACTGAGTTACGTATTCATAAGTACTTGAACCTACCCGAAAATAGTTTTTTCGGAATAACTCCGAACTTTAAAAATTAATTTATGATCTACTCAATAAGGCCTACAACTTACACTAGGTCACTTTCCAAGTATATTTTCACTGTAGCATCGTGTTATTATTATTTTATATTATAAAAGTTATTAATTGTATATTATATAAGTTCTGTTAATTAATGTTTTAATCGGTTTAAAATTTTTCCGCCAATTAATTTTTTAATTGTACCAATTAATGTATTTGATTAAAAGTGTCTGAAATATTAAATTAAAATTTTAATTGGTCCAATTAAAAATTTAATTGATAATCTTTTTTGGAATTAATAAAAATTTTAATTGATACAATATACGTATTTTCAAAAAGCTCGACACTATTAATTTTTTAATTGATATTATTAATATTGTTTGTAGAGGCAAAACCAGTAATATTTAGTTTAATTGGTAGTACAAATTTTTTAATTGAAATCGACATTTATTATTCGCATGTTCAAGAACGAATTCATTATGACGTTAAACTAAATATAACACGTCCAATAAAGGTAACTAACCAGCAAAAAAAAAACAAGAAATATTAATTAAAATCATACGTCTTTCCAATAAGACAAAAAAAAATTAAATAAAAAAAAATTTATATAAAATATATACGGATGTTAATTCTCATAAGAATACCAGTATTAAGATCTTAGGCTATTAAATTTCATATAATAAAGTATATACGAATAAAAAAAGGAATATTTAATTATGGGTAGACCCAAGCAATTTAAGTGTTCATTCATTATATTTTACTTATGAAATTGGTTTTTATTTCATTCAAAATTAAATATTACCGTACTAAAAAAAAATTATTTAAAAGGAATCATTTATAAGAAAATCAGCTTCAGCTGTTGTATTTCCTATTAATTAGAAATAGTTATCACTTCTGAGCAACAACAAAAGGAATAAAAAATTAAGGTGTGAAATTAGAGGGGCAAATGTGAATTTTAATAGGTTTTTTTTCATTTTTTAATAATCTCTAATAAGGCCGACGATTTTTAACATAAGTTTTCTTTTAAAGCCATCACAATGGGATTTTTTTAAACAAATCTGAAGGCAATGTTGTTAGGAATATATTCATAAAAATATTTTTGATTTAAAGCAGGTTTTTGAATCGAATTTTCATACAAAATTTGTTTGTTAAACTTTTTATATATAAACACAATTTTGCTGTAGAGTAGCTTGATGGAATATCACTTCATAGGGTGTAGACCGTTTCCATAAAAGATTTCTCTACAGTTTGTGTTATTTTGTAATCAATTTATTTTTTCTTACAACACAGATGTGAGGAAGTAAATGCCGCTCTTTTTTAAGTCAATAAGGATTTCTTTACTTTTTTAGTCGCAATTTGCATGAAATGCTTTAAAAAACGCTTTTAAAGTTAAAAAAAATGTATGGAAACGGAATTGGGATTGGAACTAATAAAATTTGTCTAGTTTAAGATCTAGTCTAAAGTTTAAAGTCAGTTCAATTTAAAAAAAGGAACCACACCAAATAAAAACAAGCATTTTGTTGTTGTATGACAATGACGATATTGTCAAAAACATCTATACTTGACGTTCTTAAAATGAAGAAAACTCTCTATTATGACAAGAAACAATGTACGAGTCAAAGCAGCAAACTCTTTTATTCTTTTGACAGGTTGAAACATTATAGGCTTGTTGCGTACTTTCATAAACATGCTTGGAAGGTAAACGGCGCACATGAAATTTACAGCCAGGCCCACGAAATCGAATCGTGTAGTTTTAAGCGACAAACAGCTGATTTGCGGCACACTAATTTTTGTGTCGCCAAAAATAAATGCGATTGGTAACACAAAATTTTTTTACATACATATACATAAATAAACAAAATCGGAATAAGTTGTTTACTACATTTCTGTCAAGTTAAACTAGCACACGGTTGCATTTTTTACTGTACAATTTAAGCATTTCAGCGCTTTATTCGTGTATATTCGCGATTATTTTTGATATGTTGATATGGCAGCTTTGTTGTTTATTTGCATTACGTTGGTAACGTAAAGCAAAGCGAACGATAAAGTGACAATTAGTGGGACGTAGTTTAGATTCACAGTGAGTGACTGAGTTTCTTTCGCTTAAGTTTTCTTTCGATATCGTGGGCCTGGTTGTTATTTTCATGAACTAACGGTAAATGTACATAGAATGCGTTACATCGCCAACTGTTTAATTGTCAACGCATCTGAAAGTGAAAAATTGTTCAACCGATATACGTTAGATGTGTTTCCAATTTTGCCAGTCAATTGCTTAACGAAAATTTATTATTATAACCTTTTTTGACAGATGTACGAAACACACAATTGGCGCAACGAATATTATTTAGTTCTACCTTAACGCGGTTGTCCGATTTCAATAAAGGAATAAGCAAAAACTTAAAGAAAGCAGTGCTGCATTTAAAGTGTGTACTTATAATTGTCAGTCTTTTCTTATTTGTACTTTCGCAAATTGGTAATTAAAAATTCCCAAATCGTTCCTCGAAGATTGTTAACTCGTTGCTCGTCATGTTACCCTGCCTTGTGTCTTGTATTTTGGTATCAGTACTGCTGAGAAAATGGTTTTGTTTTACTTTTGTGTTGTCAGTATAAGTGAAAAAATATTAAATAAATATTACCACATTTCTTGTCACATTAGCCCATAGTGTAGCAATAATATATGAATTATTTGTTATTACAATGCATTTACTAGCTGCTAACGTTAAGCTCAACAAAATTACTTTTTGCGATTTAAACATCTTTATTACTTCTTTCGGAAAAGATATCAGTTCGCAATGAGCGAAAACTATTCAGATCAATTTGAGCAGTTTTTTAATTTAACCCGAAAATTTTCCAGACTGATTGGCGTTGATGTTTTAAGCGAAGATTATAAATATAACTGGAGGACGTATTTATTATATTTTTTAACAAATATGGGTGTGGGTTTCACAATTTACACCATAGCAGTTGATATGTTTAATGGCTTGTGGACATCCGTGTTAGTATCTCTATCGATTATTGGTCTTGGCATACAGGTTTAGTAAACATTATATTTAATTGGAAAGCAATATTTTATTAATTTTTATTTTAATTTTCTATTTTAAGGGATATGTGAAGCTTGTAATATCAACCAAAAAAAGAAACATACAATTGTTACGTTTTATGTTTCACACCATTTGCGATATTTATACTGATTATGAGAAAAAGTCCTTAGACTACAAAAATGAACTAAAATTGTGCTTATCAAGGTTAAAAAAAGTTATTTTAGCCCTGTTTTTATTAGCTGTGATAGTGGCATCTCTGACAGTTGGGGTTCCATTATTCATGTGGGTTTTCCAGGGCAAACGCACATTTATGCTGAATTTTTTCATGCCCTACATTGATGTTGAAACAGATTTTGGTTATTATTTTACATTTGTTGTGCATGCGCTTTGTGTATTTTTTGCTGGTTTTGGGAATTTGTTGTGCGACATATGGTATTTCATTTTTGTCGCTCATGTTCCTTTAATTTCGAATATTTTAAAATGTAAATTTCATGATCTCGATAAAATTTTAGAGGAACATCCAAGAGATACGAAAAAATCCAAACAACTATTAATTGATATACTAAAGTGGCATCAGAAATATAATGAGTAAGTAGTGAAGATGTAAAAAAAAGACAAATTTGAATTTTTAATAAAATATTTTATTTCAGTTTTTGTGCAGCACTTAATGAAAATTACTACTGGGTTATATTTGTGCAAATTACCAACGAATTTGTAAGCATTATATGTGGAATTGTTTGTATTTTTCTAAATCTTTGGCCAGCAGCTTCTGCCGCTGTGATTTATTTTTTGACTGTGTTCTATTGTTTTTGTGCTGTGGGAAATATAGTTGAAGTGGCGGTAATACGAAGTTTTTTCTATAATTTAATTGAAAGAAAAATAAAAAACAACAAATTTGTTTTACAGAATGCGGATGTAATACTTCATATATACCATTCGAATTGGTATCTTTTAACGGTTAAAGAGCAAAAAATGATACTTTACATGTTAAGGAATGCACAACGGGCTAAAGGTATATTAATTGGTGATGTTACTCCGTTATCGCTGAATACAGCCTTACAAATGACGAAAACATTTTATACCATTTCTATGGTACTGCGAGAGTTTTTAAACAAATAAAACTTAAAAAAAATTATATGCTGACGACTCGAGTTCGCGCCCCAGGAAAAGAGATAAATTATTTTTATTTTTTTAAATTAATTTTGTTTCGTTAGACCTTTGATACAATTAAAGCGTTTCTGGCGAAACAAAATTAACTTAAAAAAATTATTTAATTATTGCAATATGTGGCACCTAATAGTAGCTTACTGCAAATTCACAAATAATGTATTGAAAATTTACAAATTTAAATAATAAATCAACAACAGCAACAAAACTGTTTTTAATTTTTCCTAAGAACTTACAATGTAATATCAGAGGGGTTCAATTTGCAAGGATGGGTGTTGAGATATACATCTTTCATCCAGCAAAATCAGAATATCAGCTCCCGACAGACAGTCCAACAATACAAAAAACCCTCTACCAATGATATTTCACCTTCTTACATAAAGAGCCGTACCACAATAGATGCTACAAAAGTCCGGCTGGCAACTCCCAAGATCATCTTTTGTAAATTACCTTCACAATTCCCCATTAGAATGTTGGTAATTATTTCCAAACTGGGTTTACTAAGACCGATAAAAGAACCAAATCGGGTATCTTCACTGGAAAGCCAGAGATTTGTAACCAAACGACAATCATACCTATTGTCTTAATGGTCTTGCTCCTTTATTCGGACCTCTTTCCAATCAGTCCGTAGCGCTTTGCATTATATAGGGCTGGGATTGACAGACAACAACCCCAGAGACTGAGAACCCAATCCAGCAAGGATATCAGTGTTGTAGAACATATCAAATGAAAACCCTATATATCGATATAGAATTTATAGTAGGCTTAGTTACTTATGTTTGTATACATAAATATTGAAGAAAAAATTATATTAAAAAAAAAATTTAGTTACTGAACTTTTTGTCTTCAAACAATAAAGCCGTGTTTGTTTGTCTTCTGGTTTTTTCGCTGCATTGACTAATCAGCTCTTTCGTTCTTTCGAATATAGCGATGTACTATTCAAATTTATTATACCGAATTACAATAGCCTTGCTTTAAGTTGCGTGAGAGCAAATACAATAATATCGAAAATAAGTTTTTTGCATCATTTTTATCAGAAATAAAATACGCGTCGATTGGTCCCGGTCTCAGATTTCTATGATGAAAAGAAATTAATTTACGCCGTCTGCGTTTTGAAAAATACCAGTGTCTTCTTTCTACTTTCATACAGGTTTTTTGGCTCTCGTAAACATTAAATGTTTTGTGAGTTACAGCGTTCTTTAATTCTTGCGACGATATATTGATAACAAAAATGAAATAACGGTTAATACTCACTTTCTGCAATTCGGTACATACTTAGTAATGAATCTTTTGGAACCAGACGAGAATTACCTTGTGACCTTATTGCCATAGATATGGGCCTTAGTCAACTCGACTGAACGTTTCAGGGATTAGTGCTTGAAGATATATTTTAATTACTTTGGGTACCTCAGCACTGGGCATAAAGGCCAACAAAACTGCAGATGCCTCGGTTAGTAAGGGACACATGTTAAACTACATTTTAAAACGTATATCCCATAAAGGCAGCTTTAATTTACTTTTTAAAGTTATCGAATGCATTTGCAACTACCAGTTAAAAATATTACTTTTGACGTTTAAGTGGGTTTATATAGTAATTGGTGTGTCAGCAAAGCCAACTACAATTATTTTATGTATTCATGTAAACTATGCACTAAGATAATAAGATATAGAGTAAAATAAATTAAATGAAACAAACTAATACAATTCCTTCAAGGATATCATTTTCTACGTTGATTGAGAAATCAGTGTAAAAAATTTTAACTGACTTTTGAACTCATTAACACGTTGTCAACGGCCGACAAAACTGGGAAATATACTATAGAAACCCCTTGTTAAGTTGCAAAAATACATTCATAAATATTAATCAAATTCCTGAATCTTTAGAAAATTTAAGTTTTTTGGTTTGCATCTTGAATATTACCTTTATAAAAGGAGTCCAAAAATTGGCGCAAGTATATGGAATACAATTATTTAGGATATAATCCAACGAGCAAACAGCTTTCGCGGCTTTGCTGCCACATACTCAATAATTTGTCGAAACTTTTCTGCATAATTGCGACTAGATTTCGTTGATGAAGAATATAATTTCCTGTTGCAATGCAGTAGTGGTTGTAAACTCAAATAATGAAATGAGAAGAAAGCTAATGGTGTTAACACATATTCACTGGAACGTCAATTCTGAACACCGTAACGGGAGAATACACGAACAGAAAATGTCTCATTGTACGGTATTGCTGAAACCACAAATCGACCATATAAATAGCATCCAATTTTGGCAGAACAAACTTTGTTAATATGTCGCAACTTTGAGCAGCAGTAACAACAAAACAATATGAATTAAAAAATTATTCAAACTTAGATTTTTACATCATTCATCAAAAATTTAATAAAATTTTTTAATTTTAAATAAAATAAAAAAAAAATATCTTATGAAAAGTTCTCTGTAGCTTACATTCTATGTCACTCTGTTTTTCTATGTACATCAAAGTGTGTTTACATTTCCAGAAATACAAAATAAATTATAATTTAGGAACCTGCAAAATAATGCACTGCATTCATGAGATTAAAAAAAAAAAAAAATTCAAAATTTATAATCAGTCAGTGGCATCCATCAAAGTTAAAAAACTTAAATCGTATTTGTATTACAACTACTTAAAACGGATTATTAATTATGACGAACGAAATAAAATTGCAGATAATTTTAAGCAGAAAGTTCTTGAAAACAATTTTATAAAGCAGAGTTTTGTAAAAAAAAGAAGTGAAAAAAACGAAAAATTAAAACTGATATTAACTTTCACTTTACATTTTATTGCACGTGTTAATTAAAAACTTATTGATGTAACAAGTTGGCTATTTAAAAAAATTAATATCATACGAGTATATATATATACATGGGTAAGTGATTCATAGGTTTATATATATGTAATAACTGACCTTCAACTAATCTGTAGAAAAACAAAATTTATTCATATTTTCTGTTTTTAAACCCAGCAGAACTTACAAAAGGGTAAAATTATTGAAGGTACTTGTGCTGTATGATAAAGAATTACGACTAGACTGACATTTAAATAACAGCAACAAATTATCCTTTCATATTTATTCTGAAAATTAGCCATAAAATAAGACGATTTCGAGAACTTTATGGCGCGCATAAGACATACACTCCAAATGAGTCGAAACATATTAATAGGGAAACTTAAAAAAGGTTTAACCAACCCTGTAATAATGGCGTTGATTATTTGGCGAGGAAAAAACACAAATAAGAAAAAAAGGGAGCAGCATTGTTTTGATTGATAACTTCGTTGAAATAAAATAATTAAATCGTCGTCATCAGACGAAGAAGATGAATCTAGCAAATGATTCAGTTCAATCTTTGCACATAAAATTGAGGGTGCAATATTCATATTTTGATTTTTATTAAAATTCTTATAAATGCTTCTTAAATTCTGCTGTTTCTTTAAAAAATGTAAACAAAACAATAGCGTTGCCAGATTGCTGATTTGATGGCTTAAAATTTATAACGCTTTTTTTACAAGAAATTTAATTTTATAACACTTTTGTAACACGAAATATAATTTGTTTTATAACGAAGATCATCTGGCTTTTCCGATATAATGTTTATTTTACAGAATAATGAAAAAATTAACTTTAAAATTTAATAAAGATTTATA
This sequence comes from Metopia argyrocephala, assembly GCA_963576795.1. Classification (NCBI taxonomy): domain Eukaryota; kingdom Metazoa; phylum Arthropoda; class Insecta; order Diptera; family Sarcophagidae; genus Metopia; species Metopia argyrocephala. Next base: position 4,546,041 of record OY756208.1, read on the forward strand.
GCGACTTTTTCCAAACTCTGTATGGTAGCCTTATAAGTAAATAAAAATCATGCGTAGTGGTCAAATACACTGAGTCTGACCAGCGCCATCCAAAGCCGGTGCCTTCTAATCTCGGTCATGCCTAAGATACGCCACTCAGAAGAAAGCCTTGTGGACATTGGATTCCTTGTTGAGGAGGTCCATGCAGCAGTATCACAATCACTACGTACTCACTACGTACTCCCCAAACGGCCGTACCCAAACCATTTGGCCGACTTACCTCACTCGCCGAATGACAGCGGAGCACAGGCAAACCGGGGACTCCTGATGCCCGTAGTACCAGATTAAATAGGTGTCTCTGGTCAGTACCTAAGAGCGTCAGTAATCAATTACCAACCACCTATTAAGCTATTTTGTAAGGGAGAAATTGTAAACTATCACTTACTCGTGCGCATCAATAATGCATGATTTTTATATGAAATGAGCCGCTAAAATGCAATAGAAATGGAAATTTATTGCAACCAGTAAGCAAATATTATACAAAATCAAAAATAATACTTTATCCTGTAGCATTTTTGGAAGCTTTATGAATAAACAATATAATGCTTCTATTATTGCTTACAATTTTATTTATTGCTTCCAAATTTGAGAAATTTTCTGCTGGGTAGTGCCAGGCTACCCAGAGCTAAGTGAACTCCATATTCCCCGGTGAGTACAGGCCCAAGAAGCCATTTACTGTATTCCCGGGGGAGAACCAACCAAGGGGCTACAGAACACGATCACTTTTAAAAAATATAATCGCATTGAATTTACAAAAAAAAAAATATGAAGCGTGCTCTGTAGTAAATTGCCCCGTTTTGTTTAGAACAAATTTCTTTATTGTTTAGCTTATTTAGCTTCAATTTCTGCACTCGCTGTATTTTACATGCACGCAAGCTAAAATACTTTCGTCAAATTTTTCACGTGGTGAAATGACACAAGCTAACATGTTAAAATCGGTAGTGAGCTTATATTTTGGAGTCTAATTGAAGTATTCGCGCTACGTTAGCAATATTTTCTATTTTACTCACGTGTGTTTACCTAGATGATGGATTACGAAGAACAAATGAAAGAGAATACAATTAGTGAGGAAACAAATTGCAGAAATTGTTTATTCACCAGGCTAATAATATTGACCGTAATATGTGCGAAGTGTTCTATGAAATTAGAGAACAAATCTTTTTGATATTCTACAATTTAAAAATTTTTCTGAAGGTAAATGATTCATGGTAACTTCCAAAAACATCAACAAGCAGAAGTTCAACACAGTTTTGATATTTTCAGGTGTTAAACTACAATTGTTCTTTTGCCGCTTGGGTTCTAGAGCATTTACAATTCTTATCCAGTTTTTTGACACACAAACATAATAAACCCCAACCACAACAGATCCTACGAACGCCATTTTCTACCATGATTAGGTGATAAGGTCTATACCATTTCTTTTTTTATTTAATAAAGCTGGAATTTGGATCAAAATACGTGATATATGGCGACAGCAACAATTTGCTTATGATAATTAAAATTTCTTGATAAGTTGATGTCGACGAATACAGGTATCAGTTGGCATTTAAGAAGTCACTAGTTAAAGCTGATAAATCAGCAACAACTAACGACCTTAAGATTAATATTGTTTATAAATATAATTGGCAATGTTGGAGAAAGTAGAAGTAACATTGGTCACATACTCGAAAACAGTTTCATCTGTTAATGCCTCAATATTAAATAAATCATGCTTAAACACTATATTCTGATTCTGTCCACGTTGGTATAAATATCTAAATTCTTATGTAGCCTAACCTGTATATTACACGTCATGTGGACAACAAAACCAAGAATAATAATATTTCTAAAGCCTGCATTTTTATTTTAATAACGATTTTCTAAATTGAATTAAAACTTTTATTTAATTTTCCTATTGACAGTAAAGTAAACAATTCAATTAACAAAGAACTGCCTACAGTTCACACCTCGTTAATTTCGTAATAAAGCCACACAACAACATACTCGTACAATACTCAACCATTAGCTGTAGTCTACTCGTATTGGTATAGAAGACTTCTTAAATATTTTATTAAATAAATAATTCAATTAATTTCAATTTAATATGCAACCATATGTTACATTTTATCACTCCCTTACACGATATTTTTTTTCTTTGATTCCCTTTTTGCAAATCTTAATTAGCTTTTTTTATATATTTTAATACGAATATAATAAATGTGCGCATGTTAGTGTGTTAAATATAAGCACACACATGCTCGAAACATTAAGCTCACAAAATAATAGGGAAAACTTAATTTTGATATTGAAATACTTTTAAAATTTAACTTTTGTTTAAAAGCAAATACTTATGAACTTAAAACATAAAAACATTTTCTACCAGCCATTAAAGCACAATGAAATGTACAAAACACTGGCAGAAATAATAATAAGTACATATTACATAAATTTTTTTTCACTTGTGTTATTTGTTTAAACAGTAAGAAATAAAAATTATTTTCAATTAAAGGAGTAAAAACTTGAAGTGAAATTAAAAAAAAAAAGCATTTAAGAAATTTAATAGAATACAATGTTATTAACAAGTTTATTAATTCTATTAAATAATTTAATTGAAATTAAATCACAAATTGATTAAAATTTTAATTAGAAATAAAAACGCGATTTAAAAATAGTAAACGTATTACTGTTTCATTTGGATCAATTATTAACTGTTACTTGATTATAAACGATTAATTAATTCAAACAATTCATTGATTTTGAAATTAAAATCAATCAAAATTTAATTTTCTTTTAGTACAGTGTGTCACATATATTTTGAATCCTTGTCATTATACTGGTAATAAGTTTGCAGCATGTATCCAAAGCGAATTTATACCATAAATTTTGAACAGACCTTCATATATGGTCTCTATTTGAAAAATATTTCTTGAAATGTATTGTGTCCCTGAGAAAGTTCCGCATGAAACAAATGAAATGATTACCGACATCGAAAGTAGAAATTTTTGCCATGAATAAATAAATAAGCCCATTCAACTTCTGAAAGCACAATGTCAACAGAACACCAGAGTGATGCGGCAATCGTACCAATGATCGCTTGGTAAGTTATTGGACATTAAATACTACAAAAAGTGATGATTAATATACTCCTACTCTCCGTAACGTTTTAGAGTACCAAAAATACTTCTTGTGCTGTAATTTTAAAGATTACTTCTCTCCTCTGGGTTTAGATGCTACCTCTAAAAAAAAAGTATATAACCAGAAAAAATATTTTTCAAAATAGCATATGCACCCCTTTTTATTAAAACAAAAACGGAATACGATCTGATCCACCAAATGGCCAAGGTAATAAAAAGTAATGCGAAATTTAAATTTTTTTTTTAATCTGGATTCAAATTAAAATTAATCACACATTGACCCGTATGCAAAAAACAATTAAAGCAGACTTGAACTCAAAATTTGTTTGACAAATAAGCGCTTCAAGTCTACTTTAGTTTTTTTACATATGACCGTATATGTGTACGTATTGTTTTACTCATAAGTATGTGTATACATCCATATGTGCATAAGTGTGGCTTGTTAATATTTAACATAAAAAATTAATTTATCCAGTTAACTGTTTTTTCTTATCTTTGTCTCACTCTCCCTTTCTCTCTCTCTCCCTTTCTCACTCTCTCTTTATCTCTTTCACCCTTCGAAGGACGTCTCTTTAAATGAAGGCCATGAATGACAGAAAATGGCTGGTAAAATGAATGAACGATAAATAAAAAATGACAAATAAATAAACAGAAGAAAAATCTATTTATTTATTACATTTTCGTCTGCTACTTTCCAAGTATCTGCACAAGAGTGTAAAGAGATAGAGTGCAAGAAGCAGTGAGTGAAAATATGTTTTTATTGTTCTTGAGACTGAACGTTATTGTCTCGTACACGATGGCGTACAAGAAATGCATCACTTCAGTTACAGATTATTTATACATTCTGTGGCCTTAAAAACGTAGAAACAAACTCTACCTTCACTAAAACAAATTAAAATTTAATTTCAAATTTAATTATTAAACAACAAAATTAAAATGAAAAGAAAATAAAAATTGAATTTAAGTTTGAAAGGAAATTTTGCAAATGACTAAATATGCTCTATCCAGCATATATAAGCGTTTTTAGAATACTTTAACTGACTCCCAATTTTGAAAATTTTTGAATTTGTTTTTTCTTTAATTATCTAAACTTATTTGCCAAGTATTGTATAGAAATTCACTAGTTAAACCTTAAATAAATGTATTTTTTATAAATATTTTTTTATAAATACAGTGATGAAGCTGTAAGGCCTCGTATTTGAACAAATAATCGATTGAAAGATATATTATATACACAAAACAAAAATAAAGCAAAGCCCGCAAGCTGAAATTAAAATGTATATTTCATCCATATTATCTAAATTAAATATAAAAATATCTATTAGTATTTTTAAAAGCAAAATTCGTCGAAGTAATAGAAACAAGTATTTGTATGTGAAATGATTTAGTCGTTGAGCTCAATTCTCTTTTTAGCGAGTAATATCTTTAGATTTGTAAACATGAAATAGCAACACGAATCCTATATAAACATCTTGTGGTACAAAAACGTCAAATTTTTTTTTATTGAGACCAATACTCAGGTGTACACTCCTACTAAATGCTGTGCATTGTATTGGAATTTTTTTAATTTTCTTATACATATTATTAAGCGCCTTAGGAATGAGACAAATTGCTGTGAATTGATCATTCAAAGGCCAGTGTTATACCTTCAGCCTTGAATGATCAACAACAATTGCCCCACCGCTGCATGTTGATTATGTGGTAAGTGCCTTCGCTAAGTAGGTTTTTAGCTGTTATCTGCTACTTCTCAATAGGTGGCGCTTTTCTCGTGATAATTCGTTTTTCGTTGTCCAAGGTAAAGGTGGAATAGAGTAGAAGTGGTTACTTTGTAGATGCACTTCTTGGAATGGGGGACCTCCATGCTTTTATTAGCTCACAAACTTTTCCTATTTAAGACACCTTATTAAACCGACAAACTGTTTCGAGTTTTGCCTATAAAACAAAACTCGTGCAAGAATTGATGCCAACTAACTATCGTTTGGTTCACAATGTTGCGGGTGGGGAGACTTGAAATAGGAGGAGGATTAGAATTATGTTTAGCAGTAAAGCTTATAAAGCAAAACAAATCAATGAGTTGTTAAAGCATACATTATTAAATTCATAAAAATTAAATGTTTTGAGGTGCAGCTTGCCATACAGGGCTCCTAACAATCGATTTATTGTAAAATAAACGACGATGCAATTTTTGATGTGCCTCATTCGGGCGATTTGAGGCGACTATATTACTTCCTAAAGAGCTATGTGAGTGGTTTAAACCGACCAACAGGCAATTCTTTAAGCATAAGAAAAAATAGTAAAAACGTTCTAGTCGCCGTGGTCTAATGATTAGTGTGTTTGTTTACTAATACATGAGCACAGTATTCAAACCTCAGCTCTGACATCTTAAAAAAGAGAAATAAAGAAATTATTGCTTTCGAAGACTACCTTTCAGCAGTCTTCTGGCAAAAGCTTTGAGAGCTTTGATTGCCATGAGCAAGCTTCTCATGTCTGTCGTTAGCAGTCGACTTTAAACCATAGATGCCCAGTAGTGGCTGATATCAGCAAATTATAATATACTTATATATATAATAAGACACAGAAGTTCTGCAAGTGTATGTATGTATGTATGTATCTAGTAACAATGTTGAATATATGCGGGAAATCATATCTAAAGAATAAATGCCATAACTTTGTCGACTAAATTATGTCTTGTAAAAATAACACTCTATACTTAAAGCAAAACAAAAAAAAACCTAAAACTTATAAGTACGCTTTAGCACAATGAATTTTTTTTGTCACAGCTAAATTTTAAAGCTTTTCAATGCACTTCTTTGAACAACTAACGTATTGCAGGCTTAAATTCCAAAGTACTTTGGTCACGAATTAATAAAAAGAAAACACATGCAGAGCCTATTACCTGATTTATTTGGAAAAACAATACTTAAGCAGACAAGTTCTGTTCCGCAGAACATCTAGAATCCAAACATTTAAATTGTAAATTTACAAACAAAAAGCAGCACATGAGTAAAATTAAAAAGAAAAACAAAAAACTGACTGGTGTTCTGATGTAGATGGCCATGAGAATAAAAAAAAAAAACAATTCTGAAAACGTTTCCAGAAGGAAATGTCAACAAAAGATACTTTTCAAATTGATCATAAAATTACAAGCATACTAATACACACACACACAAGCACACTTAAACACTTACACTGCAGGATATGGATGGAGATGTATGTATATGTAGATGCTGTTGTTGCTGACATTGACGAAGAAACAAAAATGTTGCCAATTTGAAGAGATGTATTGTATAGGGCATTGGTACAAGATATAATTGAGTTGAAAACATTGTACAATAACAAAAATAAATAAAACAAAAGAAATATTTACTTCAGAAATATTTACTTTAGACCCTTGTCAAAAACATTGCCAACAAATTATTCATACAAGTTTTTAAATGCAACACAAGTAATAGCAACTACAACAACTACAAAAGAGTATAAAAATTTTTACTTTTTTCTTTGTAAAACTTTATCATTTACAAACACATTTCTTTTCTTTCTCACTCTCTCCCTCTCTCTCTCTCTGTCTTTTGACTTTCCTCTTCAAAAGCCGTCATTCAATTCATAGTTGTTTTGAATTATGTGCGTACTGGGTAAGGGTAGAAGGCTATAGAGTACATTTGTGTGTTTTGAAGTATAATTCTTTGGGATCTTAACACGTTTCTTTATATATTTGTACACAAAAAGCCCTGTCATTGTATTTCAATTAATACACCACAGGATAATTCCCTCTCCCCACTAAACTATCATTCCTTTTTAAGTACACACGCACACACAGAAATTCTTATTAACTGAATTATTTTGTTGTCACTGTGTTTTAATATGCAAGTGACGACTGTCCATATACAAGTTTATCGTATGACAGCATGTACTATATTGAAATGTTTAAGTCGTTATAAAAATGTTGGTCACTTGTAAAACTCTTTTATACAAACTTTGTTGGCTGCTGTCATTGTCAAAACGTATGTATTTTTAGATTTTTACTCATAACAAAGAGAGAGTAAAAAGTGTAACTTTTTGGACTGTTTTCAATAGTATTAGAAGAGTTTATTTAAAAGTTAATTAAATTTATTTTTTATTAATAACCATACTGTGTAAAAGGCGGAAATTTTGTCATATTTGTTTTATTTCAGCTTTAGAAAAAAATATTTTTAAAACAAATATTATTAAGTTTGTATACATACATACATACATAACTGGCCTTTACAACCCTGTGTCAGGATTACGGCCTAGCTTCTCGCAGCACTCATGTTGTGTGTGTCAATTTTTATCCATGAGTACCGGGACGTACAGTTTAATGTCGACTCCGAACGACAGACTTGAGAAGCTTGTTTATGGCAATTAGTTACTCTCAAAGCTTTTGCCAGAAGACTGCTGAGAGGTAGTCGCCGAAAGAAATATTTTTTTCATATTTCTTTTTTTTTGAAAATGTCGGGGCCTGGAGTCGAACCCAGGGCCCATGTCTTAGTAAGCTAACAAACTAACCACTAAACCACGGCGACTACAAAGAACGCTATAACTGACAAAAAATCGAAAATACGTTTTTTGCATCATTTTTATCAGGAAAAAAATACGCTTCGATTGGTCCCGGTCCCAGATTTCTACGGTGAAAATAAATTCACTTACGCCGTCTGTATTTTGAAAAAAAAAACAGTGTCTTTGTTCTATTTTCATAAAGATTTTTTGGCTCTGGTGAACATTTAAAGTTTTGTCAGTTACAGCTTTCTTTAATTCCATCGACGATATATTCTGTCAAAATATTCTCATTTTCCCAATACATGAATTGTGTGAAAATTACCGAAATATGTTGCGTACGCACTTCGTCTCAAATAACAAGAACTTAAAGCAGCAGTTTAAAGCATTTTTTTTCCTAAACGAAATTATTTCTAAATGAAAATTACCATTTCATAAATTTCCTTTATTTATTACAAAAAAGAAAGCATTTTCTTATTTTTAATAAATGAATAAATATTCATTATTTAAACATAAAATTTTGTAATTTTGTCTAAACACCTTTAATTGTATAATAAACAAATCCTGCATTAAGAAAGAAAATATTTTAGCATCTAATCCTGTTCTCTAATGCTGTTTCTTATAATAACGCGAGTATTAATGAGTAATAATAACGTTCTTGAACTTTATCATTAAAGCCGCATTATAAGTCCCTTCATAATAAAAATTCTAAAATTAGACAAAAAGGAAAAAAAAACTACAAACAACGAAAAACCAGCAGATGAATACAAAAGCAAAAAAAAAAACTAAATTGGCTTCTTGAATTACCGAAAAAAAGTAAAAAACAAAAAAAAGAAACACAGCAGGCAGTTAAATGAACAGCCAATCAAACAACCCAATACGAGCCATGAAGTCATGGAGCAGACACAGCGGCCAAATAACCATTAAACTTTGAAACAAAAAAAATTTTTTTTTTGCTTTTCTTTAAACCACTAAAGAAAAGGTGGCTAAAATTTAAATTGTTAACAATTTGTTTTTGTTTTGGCCTGCGAGTTAAGGATTTTTGAATAAAAAAAACAGCACGGATATCCCCAAAAAAATTAAAATTCACAATTTACTAGACCGCATTTAAAATAAATTTTGGTTTTATAAAAAGAAAAAGAAAATTAAATGGCAAGTTAAAACAACACTGTGGAATTTTGAATAGAAAAAAGTTTAATTGTAAAAGGCTTGAGATATATATTCTGGTTTTGCCCCAATGCCACTTATTTATATAAAATTCAGAAAGTGGTTTTCAATACAATTAAAATTGAAAAAAAAACCTCTTTATTTTATAAGAGGCTTTTATTTTTTTACATGCATTTTAAGTCTTAAAAAAAACACAATTAAGTAACACTCTTTGTTTTTTTAATATCACGTGATATAAATTTGTTACGGTTTTAAGTTATGTTGAAATAATTTGCAGGAAGAGTAAAATGTAAAAATATAAAACAACAATTCAAACTATATTATTTTGGGAGGGTGCGTGGTATAGTGGTTAGAGCGCTCGTACAAAAACTCAAACGGCCGAGGCTTAAATCATAGCAAAAGTGAAAAATGAAAAAGTTAATTGGCGGTTTTTTTAAAATTATAATTTAAAAAATACCATCTACACTAAGAAGACCATCTACAAAGAAACCGCTCCCCGACATTCCACTCTATTCAACCTTAACCAATGTCAACAAAAAACGAATGATCAGAAGAAAAGCGCCACCTATTGGGAAATAACAGATAACAGCTAAACCTACTTAGCGAAGACACTCACCACACAACCAAAATACCACGAAGAGGCAATTGCTGTTGATCATTCTAGGGTGAAGGTATAACACTAGCGTTTGAATGATCAATACACAGCAATTTGTTTTCAATCCTAAGGCGCTTAATAATAATATAATAAAAATATATATGTACTGTATAATACAATGCACAGCATTTAGTAGGAGTTTACCCCTAAGTATTGGTCTCAAATAAAAAAAAACAAATAAGCATAGATATATAAACTTTATTTATAATTATTAAATTTGGAAGACTATATAAATTATAGAACAAGACTGTGATGTCGTAGAACAACACACCGTTCTTTAAATATAGAAAAATCAATATTTTCTTTGTATGGGGGGAGGGTACGACGCCCATTTGTTTTATTCCATTCAGTTCCTGATTGATTATTTACCTTGACGATGAATTAATTGAGACCTTTAACCTTTCTCAAGATATACAAAAATAAATACAATATATAGCTTGTATAGGAGGTACCACGCCCACTTGTTCAGTTTCGCCCACTTCCTGACTAGAAATTGTCACTAATTGTGAAATCATCTAAACCAAATTCAGAATCTTTACCTTTAATTTTTCTCCAGATACAAAAAATTAATATGTAGTTTGTATGGGAAGAATCGCGCTCACTTGTCTAATTTTGTGCAGTATTCAAATAACGATTTGCATTGGCCATTGAGGCGTTCGGAGTAAGTCCCTAAACCGTTCTCACGAAATATGTCAATTAAGGACAACCTAGGGGCGATTTGAGGCATACTTATCGAACATATGCCATTACGGAACATTATTATAAACAATGAGATCCCTACACTTTTTTTTTTGCGGCGACATACGGAAGCCAAAAATCGCCTCCATTTTTATCTATGAACATCGTCGTGAGGGAGTTTTGTACTCTATCCGCCATTTTATATATCTCGACTTAATGATGCCACTTTAGGTTTTTGACACCAAAATTTTTAAAATCTGCAACTGATTCCGGCTATTTAACTCCGAAACTGGATGAGATATTCGAAAACGGATGGCAGACTTGAACAATTTGGGGTCGAAAACCTAAAGCGGCATCATTAACTGGAGATATATAAAAATTCGAATGACGGTATTTGTATATAAACAGAAGATATGGATTAAAATAAAAATCTTTTTATCCCTATCTTTTGTAACCAAAAACCTGTATGTTTTAAAAACAAACTTTTACAAAAGTTATTCATTACTTATACATATAACTCATACGCACTGCGGTTCACAAAATCATGCTGTTTTTAATTTTCATATGTTTGTATTTAAAGAATTTATAACCCCTTACTTAAGTGTCTGTTTTTTTTTTACAAAAATAAAATGTTGACCCACTTCGAGAAGAGTGGAATTTGTATAATATTATTACTAAAAATTTGTTTGCGTTCTGTTTACTGTAATCAACTCCATAAAAAAAGAAAAAAATACATGCAGTGTTCACAATACACTGCAGAAACTGCAGTTAAAAAAAATCGTTGTTCTATGCATGGTATATAGGCTAAAAGGATTAACAACAGTATTTAGCATGAAAAGAATTATGAGTAAGCGGCTCAAGGGAAAGAACAGGACGAATAATATAATGGAAATGCATTAAAAAAGAGCATTCAGAAGACATTTTAAAAGGATAAAAGTAAATTATAAAGAGCCTTAAAAGAAATTAATTTTATGATGAGCAGCATATGGCAAACGTATGTGCATATGTATGTAGGTATGAACTTCCGACATCGTTACCACAAAATCAGCATAAAAAAGTATATTGTGAGCGATAAGTTTTTAAAGGCACTTATTTTATGTGCCATAATGTTTCGCCATCTAAATAACGTGTTTTGTTTTTTTTTCATCTTCTGGAATCACTGGCTGTAAAACGAGATGCTGTGTTGGCACTTGTGTATTGAAGTTATATTTTTGCTGTTTTCTTTTTTCATATAATTTTCTTTAACATATTTTGTATTATTTTATATTATTTTATATGCTAATATAATCATGACACTACAATTACTGACATCTTTTGCTTCGCAATACTCTTCTACCTCTTCTGCTACAACCAGCTGCTTAAAGCTTAGTAAACTCTCTGAAATATGATAAGTCTCTCTATCTCTGTTTTAGTTTCTTGGTGTATAGCATATCTTCAGGCATTTTAAAATGCACACAACAATTCTTTTTTTTTTTTTTTCTTCTATTCTTTTCTCTATATTTTCTTTTGCTTTCTTCTTTAGGGTACTTAAAGAAAAAATTATTACAATAAAAAAAACAAAAAACACCACTAGTTTCTGTTTTATAAAAATGCATAATTTCTAGCCAGTATTGAATGGAAAACAAAATTTTGCTTGAATAAGTTTTAGCCTAAAGGTATGCTATATAATCAGTAAAAAAAGTAAAATTGCAAATTATAATTGAGACCGCTGGCTCGTTGGTTGGTTGGTTGGTTTTAGTTTCTCTACGAGTGCGGGTCAATAAGTTCATGATTTTTTAATTTCCCGTCCCTTAATTGAAAAAGTAACACTCATTTTATCATCCCATAAATTCAGTCCAAATTGGAGAAAGCCGGGTTAATTAGTTTGGGTTTTACAGACATTGATAAAAGACCCCCGGGTAATTAGCGAAACAAATGGAAGAAAAATGATTTTTGTGTTTTATACCTCATGAGCATCATATTTTTGCAAAATCAAATCGTCACTGAAGCTTGATTTGGAATTTCTACAAAATCAAAAATAGCAAAAAAAAATTTCGTATTGTTGTAAACAAATAGGCATGGAAAATGTCAAACGTCCTGCGCACACAGCTGAGGTATCTACTCCTGAGAAACTGATAAAAATCACAATACAATATAAGTACGAAAGCGCGTATCGAACAGTATATTACCATATTGCTTCAAGCGTTTCACAAGGAACTATAAAAGGCCCATTAGTGTGGAACATCATGTATGAAGAGGTGCTTTGAATAATAATACCGAAGTACGAATAACTTATAGAATTCGTAGATGATATATCGCAGTAGTAAAATACATATATTAGAAGGATTAATTTGCAAATACTGGCATAAACTAAGCACAAAAGTCATTGGAATCTGTAGAACTTTGGTCAGTCGCATATAAAACCTACAACCCAAAGGAAAGAGAAGAGGAGTTAGCAATCTATGGCATAAACTAGGTCTCCAATGAAGTAGTTCTTACAGAAAAGCGAAATATTTTGTTGAATTTGTGGCAGACTCGAAGGTGTTAACTTCCATCACAGAACAAACTTTTTCTAAATATTCAGAATTAAGTCCAGAGCAGCAACGGCACTACATGTTACTATAAAATGCAGTTCTTGTCTAACAAGGGTTTCTTCAGGAAATACCTACACTGATAACCACAAGATAACCACCCTATGCAGAGCAAGTTCTACTTTATTGTACGCAGTTTTAAACCACTGAAATTTATTGGCGGAATAAGAATCACTGAAGAGATACATGCTACCTAGTGAGAAAAACTTAGGGGTAAACCCCTACTAATGCTGTGCACTGTATTGGAATTTTTGGGGAAAAGACAGTACATTATGACAACAGAACATATATTTTGTTTTCTTATATTATTAAACGCCTTAGAAATGAGAAACATTGCTGTGAACCAATATTATACATTCACCCTTGAGTGATCAACAGCAATTACCCCATCGTTACATGTGGTGAGTGCCTTCGCTAAGTAGGTTTTAGCTGCTATCTGCTACTTTCCAATAGGTGGCACTTTTTCTCGAGATCATTCGTTTTCTTTTTTTTTTTTTGGTTGTCAAGATGGATCAGAGTGGAGCGGTCAGGGAGCGGTTTTTTTGTAGATAAACTTCTTGGAGGGGGGACTGCTTATTTTTAAATTGTAATTTTGAAAAAACCGCAAACCAACTTTTTTTACCACTATACCACATTAAAAAATAAACAATACCGGTGACCTTCAAATTCAATCGGGGAAATATGCAGTTATTTCATTGCAGTTTTTTTTCAGTGCATCCTCGTATTTTCTTCTAGTAATTTCTTTGTTCAAGAAAAGTCCCCAATGATTTCATTTAAAACTGCTCTGCTAACGAATATCATTAAAATGTGAATGGAATAATAAATTTCCTTTAAAGCAAAAAATAAAAGACACTTTACAAATAATTAATATAATTTGTTCTTTCTTTGAATACCCTTAATGCCAACAAGTTGTGCATTATTCACAAAATAAAGTACCACTGCATTAAACTATTCTCTAAACAATTGCTTACAATTGAATGATGATGATGCCATCATTATTGCCAACATCAGCTCCAACATGATGTCAAGTTGCTATTGACACTCTAGTAGCTGTAAAACAAGGTTTTTTATGATTTTTTTATGAATAATTTTGCTACAAATATTACCAAGTTTTTGTGTTTTAAAATCATTATACACTTGACCTTTTTTTTACCTTCATCACAGACAAATTACTTTGAGTTTCATATTCTTATAAAGATTTTTTTTTAAATTGAATTGATTCATGATACTTGAAATAGAAAATACGAAAGAATGCTGTTTAACAATTTACAATGAATTTTGATATTTGAAATACATATAAGCACAACAAAAAAAAAAACAAAAAAACAAAAAAAAAATGTTATCCAAATCTTTTTCGTTTCTTCCAATTCCTACACTAAAATGTGCCCAAAAAACGGTTTTAAATTTAAAGTATAGCATGTGCGAGGATGGCTCAATAATGGTATGATTTGTTGCAGTAAAAGCAAGTTCTCAAGAAAACCCTTTTTAATAATATCGTTGTAAGAATTAAAGAACACCGTAACTGACAAAACATTTAGTGTTCACCAGAACCGAAAAAAAGAAAGAAGACACTGGTATTTTTCAAAACGCAGAATACGTAAGTGAAATTCTTTTCATCATAGAAATCTGGGACCGGGACCAATCGACGCGTATATATTTTTTCTGATAAAAATGATGCAAAAAACTGATTTTCGATTTTTTGTCATTTACAGACAAAAACAACTTTGCAAACAAAAATTAGGTATTGGCTTGATATTTTAACGAAAATCTGCCATTCTCATCCTGTGAACAAGAAATTATTTTAACCTGTATCGTCTCCGAACATTCCATGCCTACGTTAGATTTTATTTCCTTTTCAATTTGTTCACTTTGCATGTAAACGTTTGAATAATTTAAGCACTTTTTAAAGCACCTTTTTTGAAAATTAAAATTAAATAAAAAGGAAATCATTTACATTAAATATTAAAGATGATTATAATGAGTAGGAAGATTTCTTCAATAAAATCAATAAACAATGAATTTGAAAAGCATTAATTATAATTAATATTAATATTAATTATTTAACAAAGAAAAAGGAAATTAAAATTGTAATATATGTACAAACAAATATACTTACATACATACATATGTATATACATACGTACATACATACATACATAAACTAAATAATAAGAAGAGTGTAATAGTGTAAGTATACGTGAGAGTTAATTTGCTGATATCAGCCACAACTGGGCATCTATGGTTTAGACGGCAATACTTTACGTATGTTAAATCAAAGAGAAATTCCTTCCGTATTTTAAATATGAGAGTAAAAATCTTACGACAGTTTTTTTTAAGTTTACACGGTTGGTAAAATACCAAAACAAAGTGAAATGAAAACATAAAATGCACATACACATGCACACAAATATTACATGCATTGTGAATACATTCAATATAAACAAAAAAAGCATAAAAATGCATCCATGATCTAATGAAATGTTATGTTTTTTTAAAAAATTTAAAAAAAACAAAGAGGGCCGTACGACTGTCGTTTCATTTTCATCATTCATAACTCACTCTCTTCTAAATCCGCTTTAACCAATGTAAGATGCGTAACACCAAAAATGAAGGCGTATATATGCAAAACATGGCTCGTATGCAACAGCGGAGCGTTATAAAACAGTACTTAATGATTAAACAGAATACGACCGCAACTTCAGGCAAAAACGACTCTCAGAGAAAACATGCCCAAAATTCACGAACTGTCATTTATTGTTTTTACATTTTTTGTATGTAAAGTTTTTAAAAATTATTTTTTTTATTATTTATTTAGAGTTCATTTGACAAATTTCTATACAATACTTTTCAAATAAACCCTCAATAAACCTAAAATATTTTTTATAGCATAAGTTTATGAGAGTTTTTGCATAGAATTGAATTTATATTTTATAATTTAATCATCATAATTTCAATTATTTCTTCTATAATATCACTCATTTTATTTGATAAATTCCAAAATTTATTAATTTATTTAAACTTTCAAATGTTTTTTAAATTTTCTTTTGTTCTTATTTTTCTTTTCGCCAATAACAAAAAAACAAATGAGGCTGTTTACAAAATATACAAATGAAATTTAATAAACGTGTGGTAACATTGTTAAGAGAACTTATTTTAAAAATTAGAGCATAAAAAAAATGCTGTCATAATAAAATAGATTCTATTTCACGATTGCATTCTCGAGCGTTTTTATCTGCCAATTTGTATGGAAAAAAACGTCATGCCCAAGTTCTGTTTAATCAATTCTTGATAAAACTCATTTTCAATTTCGAGTCAATTGCACTCCACTTAGTAATTTCTCAAAAATGAAAAGTTAAAGTGCGGTATGATTAAAGCAAACAGACATATACATAAGCATACATGCTAAATAACGCATCTTTTTCATTTTTAAAAAAATTCTCGGCGAACAAATGTGTTGACAGGGGCAATGTTGCTTTTTGGTTTTAAATATCGGATTTTTTTTTTTAATTATGGATTTATTACCTATACCTTTTGCATATGAAACTATGAACCGAATAAATAAAATTAAAATTGAAAAAACATGCATACTACAAACGGTATTTAGTTTTAATCAAACAATTAATCAATTTTTAGTTCATAAACTCCTGTTTAGTTTAGTTTAAATTTTTTTATTGTTAATAAATATTTTTGATTTTAAATATTATTGGTTTTATAAGTAATTAATATTGTTTAGACTCTACCTTGAAGTCAAAAATTAAACAATAAATATAAAATTTGAAAATACAAAATATTCCGTTTAACAAAAAATTTCGTTGTTACAACGAAAATATGCGTTCAATGAAATGATTTTATAATTTTTTCCTTCTAAAAAAAAAAAAAACAAATTCTAAAAACCCAAACATATGTCATGTTTATGCCCATTTTGAAAACGTTTTCATTCGCTCAAACCCATGGCGTAAACAGCTATAAAAACAGTTTTGAAATTTCGAAACGTTTTCACTGACACTTGAAAACTGTTTGAGTCAGACCTAGCGTTTTCAAAATTAGTATAAAAGCATACGGTTTTGAAACCTTTATAAAAATCAGCTGTAATTTGATGGGGTTGGCAATTTCCTCCATTGGTTATTTTAATTATTCTATGTGTGTTATTATACTTAAGACGCACACGATTCACTTTCAACATCCACCGACTGATGAGGCAATTGCTGTTTGATTATTCATTGGTGAAGATATAACACTGGCCCTTGACCACTCAAGCAACTTGTCTCATCAACAAAAAAAAAGCGCATAATATACAAATATCTATGAAAAAGAAAATCTATCTATCAATCATCTTCACATCCCAATACAATGCATTGTATGAATAGGGGTTTACCCTTAAGTATTGGTCTTAGAAAAAAAATAAATAAAATTAAAATTAGATTGTCAGAATCAGCTGTTAGTTAAAACAGTTTTAAAATTGTTTCAATTCAACACATAAGCATAAACTCATATGAGTGATGACTGAAATCGTTTTGTGTCGAGCTGATTTCAAAACAGGCATATTTTATTTATATTTTTTGTTTTATTCTTACAATCAATAGCCATGTTTACTCTATAAATATTAGTTTAAGAAGAGCTTTAAAAAATGTCATAAAGGCTTAACGAAGAATTTAAAAAAATTAAATTAAATTCCACAATATATTGACAATATTATGTTTTGTTTTATAAATATACATATATTTACCGTTATTTTATTGTAATTAATCCTTTTAAATCCAATTTTAATACATCATTTGGTTTTCATTAGTTTTGAAGTACTACAATAGTAGGGTGGATTGAACACATACACACATATTGTTTAAATAATAATCACTAACACAGATGCTATAATAATACACATACACATATAGATAATGACAACAATTTATTTAATTTTATATTCTATTGGATTTTTTGTATAATATAAATTCTTTAAATTAATTTTAACATATAAAACATTTATTTTATTTTTGATTATTTTTTTTATTTTTATTTTTTTATTATTATTTTGTATTGTTTAAAACTTTTTATTAAATTTTGGCGGAAACCTCTTCTTTTTAGAAGAAATAGGGTGTTGATTTGGTAGACATTTAAAAAATTTTCAAATTTTGTTGTTTGTAGTAGAGTGTGTATTTTTTCTTTTTTTCTAATTTTTTTTAAATATTTAAAACTTTGTTTTGTCTCAACATATAGATGAACTTTTTCCAAAAGTATGATTTAAACCTTTTACTATAAAAATTATTTTTCTAAGACACAAAAAAAATATAATAGAATAGAATAAAAAAATATATAAAAAAACCAAAACACATTAATAGTTTCTTAAGATGCAGGCGGTTGAATTCCCATCAAATATCAACCAAGAATAGACTTTATCAAGATAATTAATGCCAAATACAAGGCATGTATTAAAAGCTTTAACCCACAAATTTAACATTAACAAACTAGTTGTTCTAGAAAATAAATAATAATTTAAGCAATTAATTACTACCCAATTTACATTTTTAAAGTATAGAACTTGCTCAATGATACAAAAACCGAAAAGTTAAACTAAACCTCTTTGGTTTTGGTGGCTTTTTAAATATCGTGTTATATTGAAAATAAAAAAACTAGAAAAACTTAAAGAAAAAAATTTTTCTTGACAAAATTAAAAACTATTTTCTTTATTTACGAGTTTAAAGAATTATTAAACTGTTTTGTTTGTTGACGAAATGAGACTTAAATTTTCGTTTATGATTATTGAACACAGAGTTCTTTCTCAATCTTTTGATTTGAATTTTTTGAAAGTTTTTTAAAACATTTCTATACATACATTCTATATATACATTGTCGTGTGTCTCTTTTTATTTTGTATTCATTGCATTTGAATAAAAACAATTTATGTATTTATTTTGCTTCAGAAAAATTAAAATAAAAACGATCACTTGTATAGGTTTTTGATACTGCTAGCAGCAACAACAACAATAATATCAATAAAAATTATGGCAATAAAAACAACAATTATCAAATAATCATGAATTAATCATGAGTTTTAAAAATAAGAAAACGGTAGAACATCTTTTTATGTTTTAACTTTCACGCTCGTGTTTTGTCTTTATTTTCTTACCAGAGACTAAATTATGGAATTTTCTAAATAGACAAGTTTTAACAGCAACAAAAGCCTTTGAGGAATAAAAAAATGTAAACAAATCCTTCATACCAAGTTCTCTTTCCTTTCTTTTTTGAACACCGGGAAAATTTTGTTCTTTACAATGCTTATACAGGGTGGCCCAATAGTCGGCATAGAGTGTAAAAATTTAATCATTTTTTAGTGTATATAAATACAGTGCGAGCTCGATTTTCGCAACCCCCGATTAACGCAACACCCCGATTAGCGCAACAGGCAAATTTTTTGCATTACAGTCTTTATAAGTGCAACGATTTTCAAAAATGAGTCTCAATAAGTGCAACACTATTCTTTTTTTTAAATATATTTACAATGATTTCTGTTTGTATTTCTTGTTCAGAAACGTAGTTTTATAAAAGTAATCATATTTAATCAAAGAATACCATTTCAATAGCATTTCTCCCTAGTTAGTGCTGTCCCAAACACGTTTTAAAATACAAATACAAACGCATCAGTTTTCTGTTTCGCAGCATATCGTCGTGCGGGAGTTTAAGTGCTCTAAGTGACATCATTACCTCGACACAGAGGGAAAAAAGGCGTTCTAAAATTATTAACCAAGGGTATCAATTTAAGAACAAATTGTGAACAATATTTCGTTAACTTTCTGTACCAAATCAAGCCACAAAATACCATAAGTTAAAAAATCAAGAACAACCATTAGTAAAATCGTGAACAATTGTATAAAAATATCATAAGTTAATAAAAAAATTTGATACCAACCGTTAACGAAGTAAGCACAAACGGACTTAACTCAATTTTAATACCAAATGGTATCCATTTCGGTAGTTTTCTACCACTTTTTTTTCTGAGTGGAGAAATATAAAATGGCGTATAGAGCACTTAAACTCCCGCACGACGATATGTAACATATTATATAACTAACATATTTGTATAATTTCACTTTTTAAAACAAAAAATTGCTCGCTATGCCAATGTTTCAACAAGAAGACTGTTTTTTAACAGTTAGTTTTTTGTTTTTTTAATAAAAAAATTGTTTTTTTTAGAAATAATTTGTTTCTTTTTATTAAAAATGGGATATTTTCAGGTACTATAAAAAGTGGTCGATAACTGCAACTTTTTCGGTAATTGCAACAGGCCAGATTTCTTCAAGTTGCGAAAATCGAGCTCGCACTGTATATGTAAGTTCATATGTATTTCTGTTATTTCTTTTGTTTTTGTTTATACATATATGTACATATAACACCTGTAGGGCGATTGAGTAGCTTTTAGAGATTTGTTTTCGTTTAAACTTTAAAGCCAATTTTGTTATTTGCACTAACGATAGTATGAATCATTAACAAAAACAAAAAAAACATTATGCAAAGTCAGTTATCTTACATCTTTTAAAATTGTTGGTTTGAATTCTCTCGTATTTTCAAAAATTTATAACTGAAATGCATTTAGTGTTTTCTTAAAAACTATATTTTTAGAGTTATTTTTTTATAATAAAGTACTGATTTGAGAAAAACACTTTTATTTAAAATATGTATGAACATGGATTTGGCATACTGTAATTTATTATTTTTCCTCACTTTATGTTAATTTCTTATTTCTTGGAAAAGTTATTAATGAAATTTGTATGTCAATTAATTAATTTTCATATATTCTAGTAATTTTGTATAATAAAATATGAAATCTTTGTTTTAATTTTGTGTCTTCTCGTACTATAACAACTAAAATAAAGTTGCCGTTCAGAAAATTTTTAACGATAACGAAAGTGTTAAAAAAACTTTATTATTAAATAGCAAATTAGTTTATTTATTTTTCATCAAACAATTTTCATTAAAAATGCACTACTGGAGAATAAATAATGGCGAAAAAGACAACAATCAATTATTTTAAAGTCCAGATGTTGTGCTTTAAAGCAATGTTTAGTTGCTTTATTTACCGTCACCGATATGGCACCGCAAGAGATTTGAACCAAATCAATAGACCACGAGTAATTCGACTGCAGGAAAGCTACGAAACGCCCGTAAGTCACATTGGCATTAAATTTCAACACTGTGCCAAAAATGAAATCAAGTTATGAAGAACGTGATTATTAGTGATAAATTACTTTTCCATTTGTATGGTTTAGCTTTTGGATTTCTGAAACTAGCCATTTATTGACATGTAGCATGACATATGATGATATCATTGGGACTTATTTCTTTGATAGATTAAAGGGTAGTAACCATAAGTTGTGAGCGGTATCAGTGTCAGCTAATACATTTTGATGTCCTGTGCTCGAAAACAGACCTGTAATGTGTTTCTAGCATACACACGGCACAATAGCGGGCATTCTGAGGATCGCCACTGCCAATTGTACCCAATTACGTATACAATCTCATATGGCACGAAATCTGTAATTATTATATATTTAAGTCAATGGAGTCCTTACGGATAATTGTAACCATTATATAACAATATACAGACTTGTAGTCGCCGTGGTCTAGTGGTTAGAGTGTTGGCTAACTAAGACGATAGCGCCGGGTTCAAATCTCAGCTCTGACATCTTGAAAAAAAAAGAAATATGAAAAAAATTATTTCTTTCGGCGACTACCTCTCAGCAGTCGTCTGGCAAAAGCTCTGGGAGTAACTAATTGCCATGAAAAGGCTTCTCAAATCTGTCGTTTGGAGTCGACTTTAAACTGTAGGTTTCGGTACTCATGGGTAAAAATTACCAAACCCAACATGAGTGCTGCGAGAAGCTAGGCCGTAACTCTGACACAGGGTTGTAAAGGCCAATTATGTGTATATGTATGTATGTATATAGACTTGTATACGTCTATAAAATTAAAATGATATTATAAAAGAGGCAAAATTTTTGGTATATTTTGTTTATTTTGTGACTTAAAGAATCTAAAAAAAAATTTTTTAAATAAACAGATAAAATATAATGGTGACTTTTGATCCACCCTGTAAGAAATCTTTGAGAAGCGTAAGTTTTTTAGGGAATGCGTGTATTTGTGTGCAAAGGTAAGCGTGTTGCTCAACACATAATGATATTTATTGAAGCAGACACACAACCAATAACAAGGCATACAATATTTTAATTTTTGATATTGTTGTTGTTGTTGCTGTTGTGATAAGTTTTGCTTGTTTAGTATTGTTGTTGATTTTTGTTCTACTGTTCTGTGCTTGTTGATAAAATATCGTTCTATTATCTTTTCTTTTTAGATTTTTTTTTCATAGATATACGAGTACGAATAAATTTTATAGCGTTATTTATTTGTTTCTGGTATTATAGTTGTTGTTGCTTTAACGCACTTACTTTTTTCTTTTAAGCTGAATAAAAAACTTTAACACTCTTATACATACACATGCACAAACACCATAAATTTTAGAAGGATATATACACACACACACACGTAGCCGTATAAAAAAGATAGTGACTTATAAAAGCTATAAATTTGGGTGATTTTGATACAGCGGCATAATTTTGTTTTTTGTTTTTTGTAGCTGTTGTTTGTCTTAAAAATTTGTTGTGCTAGTTTTATGGTCGTTTGGTTTCATTGAAATAAGCGGTACGAACGGATTAATAATTGTGGTAAATGTGCGTAAATACACTCGCGTTATTTACATACAGATATCAAGCGATGCGGAAACGGAAACGAATATAAGTTTTTATTTATTAAATAGATAGCAGTTATGATGTGTTAAAAGTATAGAAAAAATATGAAAGCCAACATAACATGGCAACAAAAATATAACAAACGTTGAATATACTTAAAATATCACATTTAAAATCAAATATTTTCAAACATATTTTCTTTTTAAAGCCACTTTTAACATGTTTTCCTTTTACTTATTTATTTTTTTTTAATTTTACTTTAATTATTTATTTATAAAAAACAAAACGTAGATAAGTATAGAGAGAAATTTTATTTTATTTATTTTGTATTATTGTAGAGTAGGAATAAAAAAAATTTCAAAAAAACGTAAAAAATAAACAAGATTTTTATTTTGTTGTCTCAGCATGTCAACACGCGCCAAAATATTGTTTGCGACTGAACTCAAAATCATACAAAAGTAATAAAATATTTATCCTACAAGAGTACACACTCATTGATATACAAAATAAATAAAAGCTTTCTTTCATTAAGTGTGGTAGTAAAGTTAACAATGACATTCACAACTACAAGGATATATGAATACACAAATAGAAAAAAAATAAAAAAAAAATTCATCAGTCATTGAGAAAATTCTAACTAAAAATCAAGCTATAGCAACAACTACCTTAACTACTCATAAAAAGAATAAACACAAGCTTTTTCTACTACAAATACATCTACAAAATCACATACAACTATTATGTGTTTAAAAAGAACAGCTTTTTCTTACTTCTATACATACTGGTACTTACCAATACAATCCAAGGCAAATGCAAACATATGTTTTGTTTTAGCGGTCTTTTAATCGCACACCAATACCTTTACACTTAAGAAAAAACAACAACAATATAAACAGAACTTTCAAAAGCTTTTTATTTTAACTATATCTGCCCATAAAACTTTTTTAAGCCTTTGGGATATTTAAAAGCTTTAATTCGTCCTTAACAGCTGTTAACACATGTAAACGTAAGAAAAAAGCTTACCTGTTGCCGTTTATTTGATTTATTAGGAATAAGAGACAAATGAGAGAGACATTTTAAAGAGTTTTACGTGCTTATATAAGAGTATATGGCGCACAGAAAATCATAAATTTGAAAGCTTCTTGAAGATATAAATCTGCAAAATAAAAGCTTTAAACCCAACAAATGTTTTCTTTTCAAAACCAGTTTCATGAATTTTGAACAACTTTTATGATAAAAAAATCTCAAAAGAATAATTTCGAATATATAGAAATTGCAGTGAAATTTCAATACTGTAAGGGCAACGATGTTTTTAAGAGTTTAACCAAAACTTTACACACACAAGATGGTAACTATAAAAATGCAATGATGGAGAGGAAAGAAGTATGCCCCCATCTAAAATCTAAAAGGCAGAACAATTTATAACTGCGGGATTACAGATTACTTAGCAGCCAAAATTTAAAAACTATCCTTAACTACGGTGTAAATTTGGTTTAATAGAAAAAAGTATAGAAATAAAACAGTAGTAATGGTGCTTAAGACCTTTAAGAGTTATTAATATAACGACTTTGGGATTCAGTCAGCAGGTATTTAGTCAAATTGTATTTTCTATTTTATACATACCGCGTTTTGAAAATAAACAAAGTACACATAGAGAAATTTCTTTCTACAGTTTGACAGTGATGAGTCATAAATAGTGAAAATATGTAGAAAAATTAAAAAACTTTAATCTCTTTCTGAGATATAGTCTTAAAAATACTACATGTTCTATAATAAAGAATAGTCATACATACATAAAAACATACATAATTGGCCATTACAACCCTGTGTCAGGGTTGCGGCCTAGCTTTTCGCAGAATTCATGTTGTGTGCGTTAATTTTTATCCATGAGTACCGGGACCTACAGTTTAAAGTCGATTCCGAACGACAGATTTGAGAAGCTTTTTTATGGCAATCAATTATTCCCAATAGCTAAACTTACTAATCCTAAATGGGATTTTGTTTGTAGTTAGTAATTTGACTACACTAACAACATACAACTTCCTGATTTCTAAACAATTTCCAGTGCCTATTAAATATATTACTTTTTTTTTCTTTTTTTGTGAGAGCTTTTTCGTAAAACGTAACATAATATCGCCAGTACATCTTTATTTTATTGGAGGCTGATCATAAATATTGCCTCTAATGAGGCTCATGTGCTGCATTTAGTTAATTTTTTTTTCATAAAACCAAATACTCAGGGGAATACATACACCTATACTCATGCTGTGCATTGTATTGGAATTTGAAAAGATAGATTTATTTTTTTAAACGCTTTATAGGGGACAAGTTGCTGTTAGTTGATCACTCAAAGACCAGTGTTATAATTTCGCCCCTGAAATGTTTACCAGCAATTGCCTCATATGTTGATGTTAATTTATCTGTTGTGAAGTGGTGAAGATCTTGGCTAAAGTGTTGTTCATTTATCCTTGCTGTTTACCCAGTAGGTACCGCTTTCTCTTGATCATTCATTTGATAGCTCAATGGGGGTTATAGTGTAATGTTTGGGGATGGCTTTCTTTGGGAGGTGGGAAAACCTCTTTACTTTTTGCCATATTAGAACAAAATTTTAAAATCTTATAACATAGTAAGTTTTTACATAAAATAAACCGAAGCCAATAAAAAAGGCAGTTTCGAATTTTTTGATGATGAGCGAAATAACTTGGTAAACTATTTTTAAACAAACCTGTCTAACCAGAGCGGGTAAATAAGGTGTAGAGAAAAAAATCAACTCCTGTAAAGGAGAATTTAATAATTGGGGAGTGCGTGGTATAGTGGTTAGAGCGCTCGCACAAAAACTCAAAGGGCCCAGGTTCAAATCCCAGAAGAAGTGAAAAATTATAATTAAAAAATAAGAGGTTCACCCCCTCTCCCCCCTAAGAAGACCATATAGAAAGAAACCGCTCCACGACATTCCACTCTATTCAAGCTTAACCAATGTCAACAGAAACGAATGATCAGGAGAAAAGCGCCATCTATTGGGAATTAGCAGATAACAGGTAAAAACCTACTTAGCGAAGGCACTCACCGCAATCAACATGCAACGATGGGGCAATTGCTGTTGATCATTCAAGGGTGAAGGTATAAGACTGGCCTTTGAATTATCAAATCACAACAATTTGTCTTATTCCTAAGGCTCTTCATAATAATAAAAGAAAAAAATATATATGTACTATCCTTCCGCAAAAATTTCAATAGAATGCACATTATTTAGTGGGGGTTACCCTTGAGTATTGGTCTCAATAAAAAAAATGGTTTCTATTACACAATGAGTGTTAAAGATTTGTTTTCAAAAGAAAAGCGCCATCTATTGGGAATTAGCAGATAACAGATAAACCTACTAAACGTACTTACCGAAGACACACTCACCACACAATAAACATGCAATGATGGGGCAATTGCTGTTGATCATTCAAGGGTGAAGGTATAACACTGGCCTTTGAATGATTAATTCTCAGCAATTTGTCTCATTTCTAAGACGCTTAATAATAATATTTCTACTGTCCTTTCCAAAAATTCCAATACAATTAAAAAAAAATACAACTGTGTTGAGCAACACAGGTGGAGTTAAAAACTTGTTCAGTTCGGCTGGTGCCTATCGTTTGAGAAATCATTGCAAAAACATTCTAAACCCATTTAATAACATTTCGTTCTGATCTAATTAAGACGTTTCATTACGAAACAAAAGAAACTAATAAATAAAATTCAACATTACGTGTTTGTTGTATTTGACAAAATTAATTAAATACTTGATCAAAAAAATAGGGCCTTGTTTAAGTTCTAAAATAGTTTTGATTTTTCTTTTTTATTGCATTTTTATAGCATTTCTTATCCTAATAAGTTTTGGAAATCCAAGTTATTACTTTGATATGGTTTTGAAACTATGCAGTTGAGTCCTCCACTTAAAAAATAATCTGCTAAAAAATAATACTAAAAAAAATTGGTGTTTTAAATTGCACTTCCGCTGTGGCGTCCATATGGACTAAGTCTTATAAATTATTATTAATTCCATAGGATTTCGTGTCCATGAGAGCCCGATTTATTATATTTTTTATTATGATTTAAACTGTAATTTACAAAAAAACTACATTTTTGTTTCAAATCCAGTTAAAAGTAAAACCATCCATAAGGCACAAAAAATAATATCTAATAGATGGCATTTCGTCTATATACAATGTCCAATTTCTATAAGATTTTATGATAATATCCCTAAAGTATCCATATATCATTTAATAGGATTGAAATTTAATAACTGACAACTTGACAAAGTGCATAATAAATTATTTACGTTTCTCGAGCACAGATAAACTTAAAGGCACTTTTCTTCTTTTCACTTCGTTTTCACTCTTTTAGTGTAAATCAGGTTCATATTCATAATCGTTTTGTTCTTTTTTTATTTACTATGCGAGCAGTAATATTGTTTACAATTTAATGAAATAAAATTACTGCTGACCAAAGCCACTGGTTAAATGGAAATAAAACCAAAATTTTATGCTGACATTTAGGCTTGACGACAGATCAACTGTCAGAAACAAATTCTATGCAGAGAAAGCAAACCAAATGAAAACTAAAGAAAAATAATTATTTACAAGAAAAAAATAAAGAATGGATTTCAGAGTCACATACTACTAGTAAAACAACATAAAATACAATCTAAGCAAATCCTGTTAATGTAAGAAAAAAAAAAAAGCCGGGAATCAAATTAAAGAGAACGTAAGTATTCCTTTCTATATTATTCTTTTATGTGCTTTGAGCTCAGTTGAAGGAGAAAAAAGTAATGGCAACTACCTCATAAAAATATATTAATTCCAGGCACATCATCATCAGCATAATGACAAAGAAAATGTCACCACCCAACTCAACACGAATAACTACAGACATAAAGGAATGAAGTGAGGAATTTTCGTTTCTTCTTTTTAATACGCTTTTTTTGTGTTTTCATGTAAAAGATTATGACAGAAAGTATGTCAATATTACTCTCAGTCAACAATATACTCATACAGTTTAACTTTATTAAGTACTAGCCAACTCTCGGTATGCTTCGCTACGCCAAACTGAACTGAATAACAAGTTTCATATAAAGTTTTTTCGAGACACTCATGTTGTGTGTGCTTATTTTTACCCATGAGTACCGGGAGCTACAGTTTAAAGTCGACTCCGAACGACAGATTTGAGAAGCTTGTTCATGGCAATCAATTACTCCCAGAGCTTTTGCCAGAAGACTGCTGAGAAGTAGTCGACGAAAGAAATAAAGTAGCAAAGTTATTGAAATTAAATTTAGAATTTTCAACTACTGCCGCGCTTTTTTAAAAACTGCAAATGATATCAATATCTATGAATAGATTCAAAAATTTAACACCACCCACTGGTTGATTAAGGATGTATAAGTATATTGGCAAGGAAGTTTGGAAAATTTTATTTTAACCATTTTCAAGATATACAAAAATTGTGACAAGTAACATGCCCACCTATCCTTCTATTGTTTCACTAATGACTTGCATTAAATATGACGCTATTTTGACCAAATTTAGAGACTCTAACAATTACCATTTTGAAGATATTGACAAATAATTATTTATCTTATATTGGCGGAGTTTTTGGATTTTACTCGTATAAAGCCAATAATTTTCTCCAGAGGTACGTAGAAATACTGCAAAAAAAATTACCAGAAATTTCATTGAGGCATCTAGCTGTCTATAGACCTCAAACAAACAAATAAACAGACATTCGTTGTTATGCATAAGATGTGCCATAGGGAAAATAGAGAAAAAGCGTCTGAAAAAAAAACAACTATTTTTATAAGACGACATTAAACCGCCACAAAGTACAGTATAATCCAGCTGTTTTTTAATTTCAAAAGGCTAAAGATAAGAAACACGAAACGAGTAATAAAAAGAATTTTTCATGAGCCTAGAAACTCTCAGTGACATGTAGAAGAATTTTTGCACATATTTAATAAAAAAAATACTCGTTTATTAAAAATCAATTTTGCGTACTTAAAATTATAAAAAATAAAATTAAATCAATTAGTAAAAATTAAGCTTTTGAGAAAATTTTTTTAAATGAAAATCCGCATACATGTCAACTAAAAAATTATTATAAAGCCCTTAATTTGTCACTTAACTCACTTACTTACTTAGGTGGCCATAACAACCCGTTAACGGGTTTCAGCCTGCCTTAAAACTAGTCTCCATGCGTCTCTGATAAGCGCACGCATTCTCCAGTTGGTCAAACCAATTGATGAAAGGGCTTCAGCAACTTGGTCCTTCAAACGTAAAGATGGCCGTCCTCTACGTCGACGTCCACTGAACTTCGCATCGAAAACTTTTCTCGCTGAAGCAGATTCTTCCATCCGTACAATATTGCCGAGCCAGCGTGGCAGCTGGATGTTAATGCTCTGAACAACGCCCACATCGCCGAGGAGCTCATACAGCTCATGGGTGGTTCTAATGCAAAACTCATCGCCATGCCTTAGAGGACCAAAGATCTTGCGAAGAACTTTTCTCTCGAACACTCTCCGGACCGCAACATCGGCACAAGACAGCGTCCATGCTTACGCACCATAAAGAAGCACCGGAAGAATAAGTGACTTATAAAGTGTTAATTTCGACGCACGAGAGAGGTTCTGTTACTAAATTGACTACTGAGACCGAAGTAGCACCTGTTGGCTAGTGTGATTCTTCATTTGATCTCCAGACTGACATCATACTTGCTGGTGATGGCGGTGCCAAGGTATATGAACTCCTTCACCACATCGAATGTATAGTTGCCGGCTGTAACCTGGGAGACGATACGTTCAACATCCCTATTCGTCGACAACATGTACTTCGTCTTGCTCTCATTTACCGCCAGACCCATTTTAGCAGACTCTCGTTCAATAGCATTAAAGGCTGTGGTGACATCTCGCTTGGTATGCGCAATGATGTCTATGTCGTCTGCGTACGCTAGGAGCTGGATGCTTTTGTTAAAAATAGTGCCATTACGATGAACACCCGCCTTTCGCAAAACACTCTCCATGACGAAATTGAAGAAGTCGCATAAATGATAAATTTAATCATTTTAAATAATATAGGCATTTTATTTATTGTTGCACTCAAGGGTCTGAATTACATTAGCAGCACAGTGTATATTATCAGGTAGTATTTTTATTCGATTATTAGTGATTGATTATTAATTTACCAAATTAGTGTTGCTAGAGTGCTAAAATACTAACACTAACGTAAAAGTATAATTCAACAAATTCCAGTGGATTTCAGAATTCAAGTCGAAGTTGGAGTCAAATATTAAAAATTTCAGCGGCTAGAGCCAGAGCCAAAGCCCTGTGTTATTTAACATTTTTTGAGTATTTCATATTTATTTAAAAAAAGAAACAAATTAAACAAACAAATGATATATTTTCGAAATTATAACATTTTTAAAACTAACTACTGGTATCTTTTTCTAACCGAATATAAATATTCAATACTAATTTCTAATTATGACTGAGGGATTAAAAGTGTAAGCTTCTTATTCTTTTTATTATGTTTAAATTATTTATAACTAAAAAAATTACAATTTTGTTTATAAAAATTGCGACTAATGCCAAATTTTATTTCTTAAGCGCTATTTCTTAAAGCATTTACATATAGATATCGAAAAAAAAACAACACTTCTATTACTTTAACCCCCATAAATTTAAGTTTTTTACTGGATAATGTTGATTCGATACATTAATTTGAATTATAGTATGCTTAGAAATTAAATTTTGTTCTCAATAAAAAACTATTCGACATACATATACCAACAGATTTTTGTTTCTATCGAATACAAACGATAGACGATCCTATTATATTAAAAGAACTTATATAATCGAATACAAACGATAGACGATCCTATTATATTAAAAGAACTTATATAATGCATTACTAGTTTTTAGTAATAATGCACTTTTTATAATAATTTTTATAAATAAATAGTATTTAAAATGATCTTAATTATACATAAACTGTTGCACTTGCTAAAGTTGGTTCTACTACTAATTCGAGCGAATTTAGACGCAAGATCGACCTTCCTCTGCTGAGAGGAAAACAACTAATCTCGCAGAGGTTTTACTTGTCCGCAGAGGAAAGATGACAGAATCAACGTGTTTAATGGTCTGTCATGGATATGGATAGAATTAAGTTTGGGTTGAATCTACACAGAATCTCCTAGGTTGTAAATATCTCACAACGACTTCTGTAATGACGAAAAAGAAGTAGAGGAAAGAAGGGAGTATTTTCTCTGTCGTTGTCCCGCACTTGGGGACATATGGAGAAAGATTTCTGGTCTCCCAGAATTTATTGACAGAATCTGTTTTACTAAAGGTGACATGAATAAAATTCACCCGTGCGTGAGTTTATCGGGTTGGTTGGAGAAAATTGCCAACAGCTGTAGACAAGTGAGATGGGTATAGGGGTATCACAACGGTACATATTTGTAAAATTGCAAAATCTGGTTTTACAATTTAGAAATTGAAAGGCAGCCATTTTACAAATTCCCTTTTGCTCTTGCCGAAATGTAGACATTAAAAAAGAGACAGAAATGTTTAATATCTCTTTCTTTCATACCGAGCAATATTAAAGTGACAATGAAATGAAAAAAAATAATATGAAGTAACAAGCAAAAAATAAAAAATTGTAAAATGTTTGGTGTAAATTTGATATTTAACGGCTGTTTGATTACAAGTCAGGTAATACTAGGTAGCTAGGTAGCTAGTTTGCGAAGTGCCAAAAGAAATAGTTTAGCCAGAATTATTGCGATTTGACTCTGTCGTAACTACATGCCAACTTTTCATTATGAAAAGACTGTTTATTTTTAATCTTTTTTTTTGTTTTTTTGAAACAGACCTTGAAAGTAAAAAGGAGAAACGACAAATGTCCGGTACGGTACAAACATTCGTGCACTGCACAATTTACTTCGTCGTACTGTTTACTACAAGTTCCCTCTGTCTGTCTTTCAATGTCTATAGCGTCACTAATAATTAGTGTTGAGTCGTGCATGTTCGTGTCGTGTCGTGTCGTGTCACGAAGAAAAACACGTCATGCGTCAATATCTACTGAATATAAAGTCGTTGATACATGATTCAATGAATAATTTCTGAGTCTTAAGTAGACGCATTAATTTTTGATTTTTCTTCACCTTGAGAACTATTCTATTTCCAAAAGATTTCGAAGTAGCTTATGCTCCTTATATGTACTTTCTAATTAATTGGTTCTTAATCTTTGAACAATTTCTGCTGCCATACTTTTAGTTTTTCCCTATTCTTACAGCATCAGAAATTAAATCCAATAGGCCTTCATGTGCTTTGATCAATATGCTTATATGTAGTGCGTGGATTGAGTAATGGAGTAAAACAGTTTTCAAGCAATAGAATGTTTATCATTCGTTATCAGATATGTTTTTAGTATATTAGTTCTTGCTTTTAGAAGTGTTGCCAGTTTTTGGCATATAATTGAGGGCTTTCCTCATTTCAAATATGGTCACTCTGCCTCGTTTTTATGGCGTAGTGTTTTTGTAAAATTGAGTTGACCTTATAAATAGGCATTTGTTTTGCATGCATATTTTGAGAATGAGAAAACGTAATATCAGTCTAAGTAGCCATAAAACGAAAATACGACATTAATTAAGAGGAAGGGCGTTTATGCCTTTCCATCTAGATCAGGGATCTCACAAACTTTTGCTTCATAAATGCCGTAGCAATTTTCATAGATTTGCCGATCCAAAAATGCTTTAACGTGCATAAATACTTTTATATGTATATGTATACCCACTAGGCTAATGCTATTTTCAATGGTCGTATTTTGGATTCTCACCAAAAACAATGGTCACTAGCGGTAAGCTTGTAACCTGCTACTGACAAATAAAAAAAAAAAAAAAATTGGCGAAAGACCCCAAAGGGCTGTGATAGAAGAATTCCCTGAAATTTTCCGCTTTCCTGGTATTCTTTCCCGGGATCCCTAGAAGCAAAAAAATTCTGGGAGCATTTTGTCTACTTTGAGATAGAGTTTGTTAAGGGTTATTTGACAAATTTCTATTTTTTTTATGAATATGGGGTTCAGAATAGAATCACCCTTATTACAAGTGTCAACAGTAGTCTCGTTGTCGCTTTTGAGTCGCTTTCACTTTCAGTCAACATCACTTCACATCGACACTAATTTGGTATTATGTAAATAAGTTGTGTTGAGACGACTGATTATCGATACTAATAACCACATCTCTAATGTAAATAAACACATCTCTAATATAGGAAGTATTTTGATTTATTAAATTAATTTTTTCGAGGTAAAATTTTAGTGAAAATATGTTGTTTATGATGGATTCAAGTGATTATTCCAGCGATAAAGAACACCTTAAGCTTCAAAGGAAAACTATAAGGCAAAATTCAGATATTTTTAATTTGCCAGATAATAAGTAAGTGAATACAAAAACTTGCCAAATACAATTTAAAAAACAAGAAAATAAATATCTTCTAGATTTATTGAATATTTTCGATTGAGCAAAGCGGCTTTCAAATTTGTTTTGGATAAAATTGAACCTCAAATGAAGAGGGGTGTTAGAAAAACATTTATTTCGAATGATTTAAAACTAGCAACGACATTACGTTTCCTGGCACAAGGCTCGTAACAATTAAGGCCCCGATTATGGTTCACAACAGTTGTAAATTTGATGTTGTATTTCTAAAATTGAGATTATGATTTACAACACCTATGTGTTGTACCTTATACTTTGGATATTGTTTACAACATTTGTTTTTATATGTTGTAGCCAATACAACACAACATTTAGTTGTTGTGAACGATAATCGGGGCCTAAGTGTTGGAAATGATTTTTGCCTTGGATTATCACAACCAGCAGTATCCTTAATTTTGGACGAAACTTTGGAAGCACTGCAAGAAATTATCTGCCCATTTTTTATAAAATTTGAAATGACGGAAGAGGAGAAAGCTGAATGTAAGCTGGAATTTTTTAACAAAACTAAATTTCCAGGTGTTATAGGGTGTGTAGATGCCACTCACATAAAAATTTTGGCTCCTAACAAGCAAGAACAAAATATTTATTACAACAGGAAAGGATTTTTTGGCCTTAACGCGTTGATTGTAACAAATTTTGTTCATGTCAATCATAAAAATAGCGTCGACAAAATCAAAGTCACTTTAAGTCAACGGCGTCTTAATGTCGCCTTTCATAATACCAAATTACTGTCAATAGTTATCGATACTAATCACTATTGACATAGATAATACTGTTTTTGCACCGTCGATGTGATAGATGTCGACCTCGACATTCATAATAGGGGTAAATATGTTTTGTAGAAATTTATGAAGGAAAGTAATTTATTGAAAATCTATTTGCGTTTTCACTTTCAAGGTCTGTTTAAAAAAAAATAATAAAAAAAAGATTAAAAATTAACAGTCTTTTCATAATGAAAAATTGGCATGTAGTTACGACAGAGTTAAATCGTAATAATTCTGGCTAAACTATTTCTTTTGACCCTTCGCAAACTAGCTACCTAGTATTACCTGACTTGTAATCAAACAGCCGTTAAATATAAAATTAACATCAAACATTTTACAATTTTATTTATTAATACACAATTTTCTCACAAAACAAACATCAAAATATTTGTTTGATTTAAACAATGAACTGGATTTTGGGAATTTTCAATACAAACTTATCTCTTTTCCGAGAAAGGCAAAAGCGCAGGTAATAAAAAAGCATATTTAAATCAGGCCTGTGCAAAAGTAAAAATGTAGTTGTGTTGGTGAGAAAATGAGAATTACACTGATGTACGTGTAAGTAGCAGTATCTGCAACTGTATGAATTTTTTGTAAGTAAAATTTATATGCAATATTTCATCTAAAAATTTAATTACTTTAAGAGCAATTTATAAATACTAATCTGCTATAAAAAAATAAAAATTACTTTTAATTTTTGAACAAAAAAAATTTTTGTAAGTTTCATTTTGTTCATTAAATTTATTAAAAATGTTATAAAAATAATGAAAATGTCGCTGAAAAACTTTAAAACTATATTTTTAAGTGTTCTATGATAAATAAGGTATTGGATTTACAAATTCATTTATAATAGAAAATTATTGTGTGCATTGCTATTAATTTTGTTCCCACTGCAAACAATAAATCGGCCTGATTTAAATAATGTAAATGCCTTTTATTTAAAACTCATAGTTTTTAATGCGTCAAATCAATTTATTATTAAACTATTAAAACTAAAAATAAAATCAATAATAATAAATGCTCTCATAATTAATACCATTTGCTTCTAGCTCACAAAGCTCTGCAAGGTTGGGATATTCTCCGGATTCGATCATCGAAAATGTAGGAAAGTCTTCAAGAGGATGACGTACACGTATTCCATTATTCTCTTTAATTTCCTTAAATTTCCACTGCTCGTTAAAGAAAGCATATCGGTGTTCTACCAAATACTTATTCATTTGTACAACTTCATTATAATCAGTAGTATTGCAAAGTATCATATACAAAACTTGATTCTCTCTATCGATTTCCGTTATTTTTGCTTTCAACATTACATCTGAGAACAAATCAAGAAAATGTAATGCGGCCTCTATACGCCAATGTTTTTCACGTGGTTTAATATGAGACAAGCATCCTCTGTAAGCTTGTGCTGGTACATGGGCAAAATATTCAAACAAAAATTTAATTTCTTCCAACTTCACATCCCATACTGTACCATAGTCCATATAAAAAAGCTTAACGGTACCGTTTACAGGGTGTGCTACTATTTCAGCACGATGCCATATTCCATTATATAATGCAGCACAAACTTGGCCCGGAATAAGAGAAGTCAATGGAATGCGAAAATCATTTACGCCAAAATTGCTATAAACATGTTCCATGCCACTCATAAGCACTTCTAATTCAGGCACTTCTTTGTTTATATGAAACCAAAATTTAAAGGGGTTATGTATCTCCGAAGTATAGATTGTTAGTAAAGAACCGACATCAATGTCCTCTGGAATTTTGTACGCAGATATTTTATAACCATATGGTACTATATGTCCCGGAAAGTCTGCGCTAAAAACTTTATAGTCCATTTCTATTTCAAATACTTTTGGGATTTCACTTAATTTCGTTTGCAGTTCTCTGTCTGGACTCTTATTTAGGACTTTTTCAACTATTGATTCATGTCTTCTCATGGTGGTCAGTTTTACAGGCTGCGATTTCACTTTATTTTCAAAAATATTTTTTGTTTCTTGCGGGAGTCTGTTTTGTTGTAAATTCGTGTCTCGTTTCACATGCTCTTCATATATTTTCAAATAATTTTGTTCTCGAACAGTGCCACTGGGTCTAACAGTTCTATCTTCATGCTGACGATTTACACTCTGAAAGGGCGGCAATTGATTGGCACAGATATTGTTAATGGGTTGCTTATTATTATTTGCGTATGTTTGTGATTTCTTCCACGTACAATTTCTAGTACTGCTTTTGGTTTTGGCTTTCTTTTGATGCATCATGTGGTGGATATGATTTAATTTATTGTTGGCCACGATGTGTACTATAGCTGTAGGACCACTACCAAAAACCGTCAGTGTGTCCTGTATGACATGAATAACTTCTTCAATGATGGCATATCCCATTGAACGTAATGACATAGGTTCTCCTTCAAAATCACGATAATCACGACAAAGTTGC
Organism: Metopia argyrocephala; assembly: GCA_963576795.1. Lineage (NCBI taxonomy): Eukaryota > Metazoa > Arthropoda > Insecta > Diptera > Sarcophagidae > Metopia > Metopia argyrocephala. Next base: position 4,582,239 of record OY756208.1, read on the forward strand.
TCACTTGCCATTTGCTTGGTACTTGAAACTACAAGTGACTTTAAAATCGCTTTAACTTCACTTAGAGATATTTTCTCCATATTCGTAATTGTACTTCTCGATTTCAAATGTTGATTACAACTGACACACATTGCAATTGTCCGAACTATTTATATCGTCGGTTGACAAGTAAAACTCACTAAGTGCAGTCAGACAACATAGCACTTAGTGAGTTTTACCTGTCAGCCAACAATATAGTATACAGGTACGTAAGTAGAATAGACCGTAGATTAGTGTTGCATGCAGGGGATTTCCGTTTTTAATTGCAATTATAACAACAACAACAGCAATACAGTGCGCTACTTGCATTACAGGTAAATTATTACCTGTTTGTTATTCGAAAAACGATCCTAAATTGGGTTTTAATTGCTGTTTTCGATGAAAAATTAAATCCATTATAAAAAAAAACTCATTCTTAAATTAAAGCATGAAGAAGGTTGCAGAATTCTTTGTTTGATTCATATATATCGTCATATTATATGTGCCCATGATTATGAAAGTGGTCTAAGTCATATATTTCATGTTTCGAGATATTTAATGAATTGCATTTAAATAAATTAAAAAATATTTTTACATTATGCAACATTTTTATTTATAATTTTATTAGTCTCAAGTAATGGAAATTTATTATGAATATGAAATTTTGTGTGAATTTCATACGATAATATTATTTTTAAAGTTTGCATTGACTTAGACCATTTTCAAAATTAGCTGAATGTCCTATAAATTACTTAAAGCAATTAAGAACTTTAAGTTTTCTTTAAAACAATAATTTGATTGAAATAATTCCTGAACATTAATTAATTATTTTTAAAAAGTAATTGATTTTTATAATTATTTCGAGTATTTAAGATTCTTAAAATGTTCCTGAAAAACTGCTGGGATGTACGGTAGTAAACTCATAATATCTTTATGTTTTTCTTTATTCTTACTGGTCTAATGGTGGTGTATAATTAGAGTTTTTTCCCGAGAAATCCCGTCCCGGGAATTCCCGGGAATTTCAATTGTTAAAATTTCCCGCTTTCCCGGGATTTTATTTCCGGGATCCCGGGAAAAAAAATTATATGTCAATAAATAGTAACTACAAAGACGTGTTTTCTCAGACACGTCGTATTATCAAAATTTTCAAAAAAAGCCCAACAAAAAATGCTATACTTCAAAAATATGTTGTCGCAGAACACAAGAAGGAAGTATGTCTCCAATTAGATATTGTAACTCGTTGGAATTCGTTAGTACCAATGATAGAAAAGTTTCGGCTCATAAAAAATTCAATAAAAAAGAGCCTTATTGATTTAGAAATGGCTGAACTATGGGTTGAGGAAAATATAGTTGCATTAAACAACATGGTTAAAGTTTTAAAACCTATAAAATTGGCAGTGGAAAAGTTAAGTAGCAGTGATACAAACATATTAACAGCTAATGCCATACTTAACATCTTATGTAAAAAAATTCAGTCGATTCCTTCCATTCTTGGCGAAAAAATGTTTCAGGCTCTGCATCAACGGATAGATGAAAGAAGAGACAATAAACTCTAATAAAATATTTAAAAGATCCAAATTTTTTTAACAGTGATCATAAACATAGTTTGTTTTCTTATGCTTCTAAGCACTTGGTAGTTGGATAAGCTGAAAATCTTTATAATCGACTCTTTAGTGAACATAATTTCGGAGAAGTTGAAACTTTTGATGACGTTGAAGAATTTTCCGCTGCAAAAGAAAAAACATTTGAAGAAGTCTTAAATGCAGCCATTAGTGACGTAAATTTTTGTACTCAATCTACCTCCAAAAATAATTTCTAGGTCTCTATAAAAAAAGAACTGAAATTTTTTGAAGGAAGTGGCCAAAGAACTCAAAATATTGAACATTTGTTTAAAACACTTTTAACCATACGAACAACTTCAGTAGAAAGTGAGAGAGTTTTTCGATAGCAGGACAATTTGTTAGTAAAATAAGATGAGTCTATAAATGCACTCAGTATATTAAAAAATTATTTTTAAATCAAAAAACAAATAATATGTTTACTTATAAAAATTGAATTTTTATGTTTTGATTTTCGATTTTATATAGAACTATTATATGTATTATAAAACTATTAATTGTTTTAAATAGTTGAAGTGTTATATTTTGTTTTTGATCTATTTACTTCGTGTAAAGCAAAATTTTTACGTTTCTAAATAAAAAAATTATTACTAAAAACAAATAAATTTTTGTATTTATTTCATAGGCCGGGATCCCGGGAAATTAAAAATAATTTCCCGCTTTCCCGGGAAATACAAAACCCCGGGAAAATAAAAACTCTATGTATAATAGAAGTAATTTAATATTTTTGGTCTTCCTCTTTTAGGTGAAAGATCCAAAACGTGAAATTTAGAATCATCTAAAGAAGTTTTATAAAACATTTTATAAGGTTCTTTTTTCAAGAATCTCATCTATTGAATTTGTAGCCAAAGAGACAGATTCGCCCGCGGTATTTTTTCTCTTCTTGTTATTGATTCTTCTAGTGATTTCGTTGAAATAAAATCCGGCTGCGACATTCGCTTTATCGAAAATGTATTTCTTGTTCTGCACTTTTCTATTAATTCATAATAATGCTCAGGGTTGTATAAGTAATTTGCTTTTTTATTTTCATTTCTATCAACCCAAAATCACGGTCATTCGGTAGAAAGGAATGACCCGATACCAAAAATTTTTGGTCTAATTTTTGACTTAGACCACTTTCATAATTAACACTAAATGAATTTCATATAATGTTGAAATTACAACGTTTATCTAATAGTTCATTTTTGACAATTTCGTAAAAATTACATTGAACAAATTTAGTTTAAAATAATGTGTTATGATTACGGTGACCATATTTTTTAAACCAAAATACAGAACAAGGAAATATTTGACCAATAACAACTATAAAATGCAAACAAGCAACCTACATAGACATGTAATTATTGTATTTATTTGTATACAAAATTAAAAAAAAAAAACAAAATAAATTAAATTAATCCTGCTGTTAGGTTTGGACCATTTTGGTCAAATTTGTTTTGTTTTTGCCTTGACTAAGAAATGGTGCAACATACCAACATAAAACGTTTGGTATTGGGGTATTTTTATATTTTATTACTCCTGGAAAACTTTTAATCAAAAATAATAAAATGGAGGTTAGAAAAATAAAAAATTACGAATCTTGGGTTTAAGGCCAAATTTGGTCCGTTATTGTTTTTTTTTTTTATTAAATCTTCTCACTATATGATGAGCAAATGGTCTTCCGTTGCAATTTACTGGTCCCTTTCGGATCCAGCATACACAATTGTGCATTGGTCTTGGTTGGTCTTCTTCGAAAAATAATAATTATTTTACATGTAAATAGCCAAAATACACAAACGTATCAGGTGCCAACATTTTAAAAATCAAATTTTAAACGTCTATAAAAAGAAAAATTTTAAATCTTTACTTTCGTGAAAATGTATATTTTTGTGGTGGGTCTGAAAGGGTTAATTTTACAACAGCTGCAGATTTCACGGTTTCTAGTTGTTGTAATTTTGGTAAACCGCTTGTAGATACTGTACAATCAAAAGCTAATGTTCTTATTTCGGTAAAAAGTTCAGCTAAAAATTTATTTGTAGGGAGCTTAGATCTTTTTGTCATGTAGTCTTGAGTTAAAGATAAAGCTAACTGCCGCAAAAATTCTGCCCTCTTACGATTTTTGTCCATTGGCGCCCAGGAACCATCAATTTTAGAAAACAAGATGTCAATCATATTGGAAAACACAATATTTGGCCATCGATTTGTTTTCCGTTTTACACTGTAGTATCCAATCATTTGATCGACGGTATCAACACCTCTTGAAAAGGAAATTATCAAAGTTTTACATCTCATATCAATTTCCATTTTCCATTGTTTTAACAAAGCCAACAAATCAGACACTGAAGTTAACTACCGCAAATGATATGTAAATTTACAAAGAGGAACCCCAGAAATAAAGTTAACTTATTGAAACACTTCAAAGTTAAACTGGGTGCAGCACATATGTATATATGGACCTAAATGGTCCTATACCTAAGATTCGTAAGTTTTTCTAGACCTAACAGAAAGGTTAACCAAAAATTCAAAAATAACTAAAGTTTCGTGAGATAATTAAATAAGTACATAGCTTGCATACATGCTATGTATGTACATAATTTTTAAAATATATTTTTAAACTCTATGCAATTCATATTATAGTTTAATTTAGTGACCAAAATGGCTTCGATGGTTTCCATTTTCTTTTGAGTTTTTTCATTGGTCCATATATTTCTGTTGGAGCATTTAAATCAGCTAAACACAAACTGAGCTTGACAACCGCCAAAATATTTTTAAAATGTATGTTTCTTTCTCTAAAATGTACATACATATGTACATATATGAAATGTACTGCTTATGAGAAGAAGAATGTCTCTGCTTAAGAGACTTCTCTTAACCTAAAGGTGTTAATCAAAACTACAAATACTACTCTGAGGCATGAAAATACAGAACAAATACTGAACATTAAATGAAATACAGAACATTTTTATGTTTTTCCCTAAAGAATAATTTATACAGAACATGGGTTTCAAATACAGAACTGTTCTGTATAATACAGAACGGATGGTCACCGTAGTTATGATATAACTAATAAACTAATTTTTTTTAAATTTTGACTTAGACCACTTTCATAATTATGGGCACATATGTATATCGTCATATTATATGCAAACGGATGTAACTACACTTTTTGTTTTTTTTTTTTTTTTGCAGGAGAAGCAAAAAACTTTAAAATCAAAAATTTTTTTAATCCTGAAAATCATATCTGTGGAATTTTGAAAAAACGTCTTCTCTCGAAATAAGACAATTTTCCAAGATTTTTATAGTAAATATAGAATTTCATTGTCCTTCTTTTGCTTTAATCCCCGTATATGTACGACCTTTGGAACGCCTTTCGTAAAACATTCTCCATGACGAAATTCAAGAGGTCGCAGGATGAGGATCGCCCTATCTGAAACCTCGCACGGTATTAAAAGGCTCCTACCTTGACGGAGCCGCAAGAGTTGCTCAACGTCACAGTCTTATCAGCTTTGCAGGAATATCGAGCTCAGACATTGCGGCATATATGTGATCTCTTATCGGGCTATCTAACGCTGTCTTATAGTCGACAAAAAGGTGGTGTCTGTCGACTTGACTTTCATGGGTCTTCTCCAGGATTTGGCGCAGTATGAATATCTGGTCAATGGTGAACTTACCAAGTCTGAAGCCGCACTGATAAAGTCCTATCATTGAGATGACGAATTCAGTTGTTTATACAATACGCTCGTAAGAACCTTATAAGCGATAGGGAGAAGTCTTATACCCCTGTAGTTGGGGCATATCGTGTGGTCTCCCTTTTGTCACTTAAAGTCAGCCTTAATAATGAGGTCATTAGCGTCTGTTTTATTGAAACATTTACAAAATTGTTATTCTTAAAATTTTTTTAATAAACCAAAAACCAATTAAGGGACGAAGCATTGACTTTTTTGAGATGTCGAGGATTACTCTTAAATATAAAAGTGTGTAGTTCTACAGATATTTTTCTGTTATTAGAACAGAAGTAAATTTAAAGAAAAATTTTGTAAATTTAAGCAAAAAATAGTTTTTTTTTTATTATAAAATTAGACAATTTTTTCAAAATATCATAAATTAGTACCTTCAAAAATGGCAGGGTGTTTTCTAATGTCCACACAACTTTTTACCCTTTTTATGTAAAGCAACCACGTTTCAAATATTTTACTAAACTTTGGATTTTGCCTTTACAATTGATTCGTTACACAACAAAGGAAAAAAAATTTCGCATTACGTTGAGCCTAAAGAAATGTGATCGAAATGAAAATGTTTATAATCCTTTACAAGCTGTAACAACAAACAAAACAACAACAAAAAATACACACAATAAAAATATATTTTAAATGCCTCTTACGCTAGGCATAGTTTATCCAATTATACTATAAAAAAAAACAGCAATAATAAATAGAAGCCCACAAATTGTTGAACAAACGGAAGGAACCAAAAAACAAAAACAGAAAATCACATTGAAATTCAAACAACAAAGTTTTCAACTGTCTGCACCAACGCAAAAAAAAATTAATCCACTGGCTTTACTATAACGTACACAATAAAGGTTTTAATTGAAATAAATGCCTTTAACACACACACACACAAACAATACCAAAATTCAAACTCAATTGAGTCTGAAGGCCATTTGTTATTGAAATACGAGCAGTTTTATAGCGACTACAGACGTTATAAAGTTTACAAACATTCTATCAACAGCCATACGATTAATTATGGTCTCTATGATAGGTTTAATTCCGGTTTTTATTTTTCTTTTTCTTCGATTCAATATCTTAAATATTCTAGAACTTACCTCTATGGTGATATGATGGCCACGAGCACGAAAATTATCATCATTGTTGCGTAAATTTTTTGAATCGATTTGTACGTTTGTCTGCATTTTAAAATGGAGTTGTTGGTTTTTGTTTCTTTTTTTGTATTTTTTTGTATTTTTTAACTGAGTTTTTGTTTCTGTTGCTGCTGGTGTTTTATTTTTTTTTTAGGAAGACACCATTCTTTTCTTTTGACACTTTAAGTTCTTTTTTTCTTTGTGTTTGTTTTAACACTTTTTAAATGTTTTAAGTTTTCTAATGATTTCTTTCCTTTTTATACTTTTTAAATGCTTTTCATACAGTCAGATATTGTGTATTAACAACGATTTAATGTTTCAATTTCTTGTACTTTTTCTTTTATTCTCTTACACAGCACAGGAGAGATTTCACGCTATATTGGCATCATAACAATTGGAAGTCCATTTAACACACTTTCTTTTCAATCTGTCTTTTGTCTTTCTTCCTTTCTTTTATTTTTTCTTTTAAGTTCTTGTGTTCTTTTTAGTTAAAAAATACCATTAAATTGGTTCAACATTGGGGCTTCTTTCAACTCAATTGCAGTTTGTTGTTTATTTTTATATGTCAGCAGCAAATTAATCCTTTGAAATGTGGGAATATTTTTTTATAACACTCTCTGGAAATGAAAAATAAATAAGAAAGTCTTAAAAAGTGTATTATAACATAGACATAAAATTACGGAGTTTTCAAGTATTTCTAAGAGAACTTAATCTAATATTTCATTTCTATAGCAGGACTTGCGTTCTACAACGAGCATATATTAAACTCATTGGTCATTTACTAAAAATTGAACTCCTTAAGGCTGTATTTATATCATAACTTTCTTTTAAAATATGTCAACTTTTTGCGTTTCATTTATATATCAGAAAAGATTCCCAATCCCCAAAATTCCCAAATATTTTTGTGTAAGCAGTTTGTTTTTTGGTAAATTTAAATGAATCTATGACAAGACCTATACAACTTCAATTAAAATGAATTTTACTGACATCAACGTCTGTCTGAAAGTAACACTGAAATTTCTTTGACACCAGCGTCTGATATGGAAGTAAAACTGGAAGTTTTATGAATCCAATAAAGGGACACTGAAACTTCAAAGCAATATCTTTGTCAATATCTTACGTTAGACAGACAAAAGCTTCATGACTTGGGTTAGAGTGCTAGCTCAAACGACCGAGGTTATATCCCACTAAAGGACAAAAATTATTAATAAAAAATTTAAAAAAATAAGAGGTAACCCCCCACTCCTCGCCCGTGTTATCAAGGTCTATCTTCAAGAAACCGCTCTCTGACATTACCAGTCTATTCTACCAGAAACGAATGATCAGGAGTACAGCGCCACCTTCTGGGAAGATAACAGCAAGCCTACCGAAGACAATCACCACTCACATTCAACATCCACCGACAGATGAGGCAATTTCTGTTGATCATTTAAGGTTGAAGGTATAACACTGGCTCTTAGGTGGTTAAATTGATAGCAACTTTTCTTAACAACAAAAAAAGGCTCATAATAGATATCTATGAAAAAAAAAATTTCTATCTTTAACGTATGGAATTCAAAAATATTATATTTTCAAACACCCCCTCATCAATTGCATTTAGCATGTACAGAGTTGTTGAAGACATTATCCGTCTATGGTGTTTTACAAAACAAACTAAATAAATTACACAAAAATCAACAGATCAAAAGTCTCTATTATGAGAAATCCATTTCATAACTCACATTAATTTATTTATTTTTTAGGACGTTTGTCTCATACTTAGAAAAGTTTAAATTACAGAAGTCATCACTGTTTAACAAAATTATTTTGGCTGATGTGGTATTTTCTTTGAAAATTCAAAACAACAGAATGCATTAGTTAGAAGTGCATCATACAGAGTTGGAAACACTATGTGGCTTTAGTGATTTGATCAATTGAAATTTGTATTGACTGCTACTACATAGCATATAGAGAAACGATTAGTTAAATGAAGTTTATCTTTCTTACTGTTTTAATTTCATAACAACTGCCTCCCAATAAGTGAAACCACATAATGAATATAAAATTTCATGGCTTTAGTGCTAAACACACAGTCACACAACAGTCGTACCCCTTTGTTAGAGCAGTACTGAGAATACATATACAGTGTGTTATAAGACAAAAGCAACAAATAGATAAAATTTAAATTAATTAATAAATATATCCTGAAGACGCTATACGCAGGAGTAGCGAAATATTGATAATTAAATAAAAGTTTTTATTTAAAAAAAGACCTTGAGCTTGAGAATTTCATTACATTAAAATTTAAATTTTGAAAATGATGCCACAGAGTATATGATCACAGAATATGAAATAAATTTCAATTAAAATTTTTGTAGTATAAATTAAACTTGTAATTGAACCAACAGCAACAACATTATAAAATTAATTAAAAGATTTCAACTGAAAATATTTTTAATAAAATTTTCAAAAATTTTCATGAAAAATCTTAACCAAAAATAAAATCAAAAACCATTTAAAAATTGTAAATTACTTAATTAATTTTTTTATTTATTAATTTATTTATTTATTTAAAAGTGGTATAGTGGTTAGAGCACTCGCACAAAAACCCAAACTTATATCCCAGCAAAGATGAAAAATGAAAAAGTAAGCTTGCGGTTCTTTCAAAACTATAATTAAAAAAAAAGAGATCCCCCCACTCTAAGAAGACCATCTACAAAGAAACCGCTCCCCGACATTCCACTCTATTCCAAGTTGACCAATGTCAACAAAAAACGAATGATCAAGGAAAGAATGCCACCTATTCGGAAGTAGAAGATAACAGCTAAAACTACTTAGCGAAGACACTCACCGCAATCAGTATGCAACGGTGGGGTAATTGCTGTTGATCACTCAAAGGTAAAGGTATAACACTGGCCATTGAATGATCAATTCACAGCAATTAGTCTCATTCCTAAGGCGCTTAATAATAATATAAGAAAAAAATATATGTGAACTGTCCTTTTCAAAATTTCCAATACAATACACAGCATTTAGTAGGGGTTTACTCCTAAGTATTGGTCTCAAATAAAAAAAAAATTAAAACAAAATCAAAAATTGAAAAAAAATATATTAAAAATGTTATTGAACCAATTAAATCATGTAACTTTAACACCCTAAAGGATTACATTTCTTATTTGATATGAAAACTATAAGGCGAATTTGATCTCTAATTTATTTCGAGTACAAAACTTAAAAAAAAATATAAATAAATAAAAAACTTAAAGACTTCCAATAAGTTTATACAAAATACCACTGTGCATATAGTAAAGTGAAATGGAAAAAATACGGGAATGCAACAGAAAATATTTTCGTTCAAAAAAGCCTTCGCCTTCGATATTAACAATTGGGATAATGTGTACGAATATGTGGGTGGGTTGCATATACTCGTACACCAAATAACAAAATACGTACTCATATAGCCATGTCATATGCATTCGAAATGCAAAGTTTGAGTGAAAAAAATAACAGAAACAGAAAGCAGAAAGCAGAACACAACCAATATATGAAACAGGATTTAAAGGATCGCCTAAAAAATTAAAGACAAGAAACTTAAAAAAAACACATAATTTTTATTTATGTCTCTGCTATGGTATGGCAGTGTGTACTTATATATAAAATTCTCAAAAATATAAAACCACAAATTTATTTAAATATATCTTTTTTTTATTTTTTTAACAGAAAATATGAAAATAATAAATATTTCTCATATGCATTCGTACATATAGCTAAAAGTCTCTTTTTGTGTATATGTATCTGTGGTTTTTGCAGGCAAAAAATAAATCCGAAATTACATTTAAAAATTAATCCACAAAAATGAAAAACCATTAAATTAAACATTCCGCCTGGTATTATAGTCATCCATTTATGTTTTAGGCTAAAAAATAAAAAAAAAACCATCTACGATTATGAGTAAAAATGCTTTCATAAGCCCACTATTAACAGCAAATAAATCTTTTTGTCTGCCGGCTTAAATAGATTTCATTTCATGTAAACGAATAATTAAATATTTGTTTTAATTGCTTATTTAGGAACAATTTCATTGTTTTGTAATATTTATTCATAATTTAATTAATTGGCAATTGGTTAGGGAATTAAATATTTACTAAATGTGTTTTTATTAATAAATTTTATAGAAAATTTTGTTTATAATTTTTTTTTAGTTTCACCGAGAGTCATTGAAGAAATGCATGCCCATATAATTGAACACTTTTATTGGCTTAATTTGGTCTGATGGCCAGTTAACCAAAGATGTTTAACTACCTTTAAGTATTTTATAGAGAAAATTTCTTCTTTAATCGCACCTTTTCGGGGGGGGTCGTGACATAGTGGTAGAGCGCTCGCACAGAAACTCACACGACCCAGGTTCGATCCCAGCGAAGGACAAAATTATAAAAATAAAAATTTGCGGTTTTCTAAAAATTACAATTTAAATTAAAAATTAAATTAAAGAAAATAAGAGGTTCCCCCCCCCCCCCCCAAGCAAGACCATCTGCAAGAAACCGCCCCCTGACATTTTCTAATCCATTCCACCAAAAACCAATGATCAGGAGTACAGCGCCACCTTCTGGGAAGATAACAGCTAATCTACTGAAGACGCTCACCATTCACATTCAAACATCCACCGACAGATGAGGCAATTGCTGTTTGATCATTCGAGGGTGAAGGTATAACACTGGCTCTTGAGTGGTCAAATTTACAGCAACTTGTTTCATCAACAAATAAAGGCGCCAAATATACAAACATCTATTAACAATCTGCACATTCCAATACAATGCACTGCATGAGTAGGGGTTTGCCCCTGAGTATTGGTCTTAATAAAAAAAAAAAAAAAAAACCTTTTGTCTATGGCCGTACGTTCTGTCCGTTACATTTTGCTCACAAAACACTACTTGTTTCATTTTGTTGCTTCTTTGCGGTAAACTATTTTTCTAGCATAAGTACAGGACAACTTCTGAGTATTGATCTCGTGAAAGAGAAGCACACCAATTACCCCATAAAAAATATAATAGGACAGCCACCATGAGCCGTTTATAAACCATATAACTAAAAAACGATAGAGGCTAGAGAACAGCGCCTAGTCACTAAAAAATTAATACAGAAAAAGTGGGGGGTCATGGAATAGTAGTTAGAGCGCGTGCACAGACACTCAGAAGACCGAGGTTCAAATCCCCACGAAGTAGAAAAAAATTAATTTACTGTTTTTCAAAAATTATAATTTAAAAAATAAGAGGTCCCCTCCTTCCCACCTCTAAGAAGTCCTTCTTCACGAAACCGCTCCCTGACATTTCCACTCTATTCCACCAAGAAACGAATGATCAGGAGTACAGCGCCACCTTCTAGGAAGATAACAGCTAACCTATATAAAAAAAACCAAAAAATTGATGCTCAATACTCACATACAACAACCAGATGGGGCAATTGCTGTTGATCACTCAAAGGTGAAGTTATAACACTGACGTTTGAGTGATCAAAATGGACAGCAATTTGTCCCATTGGCATAAGGCGTTTAATATCTTCACATTTTATCTATATATTCAACATTCCAATACAATGCACTGCATTTAGTAGGGGTTTACCCCTGAGTATTAGTCTTAAATAAAAAAAAACTGTCTGAACATCAGTCTTAATAAATCACAAAGAAAATGGTGAATATTCTTCCTCTTAAAAATGATATCGCAGTGATTGCAGTAAATGAGAGGGCAGAAACAGTAATGAGAGAGGATTGTGTTAAAAGGGGTGTGCGTGGTGTAGTTGTTAGAGCGCTCGCACAAAAACTCAAAGGACCCGGGTTCGAATCCCAGAAGAGGTGAAAAATGAAAAAGTTAGTTTGCGGTTTTTTCAAAATTATAATTTAAAAATAAGAGCCCCCTCCAGGAAGACCATCTACAAAGAAACCGCTCCCCGACATTCCACTCTATTCCACCTTAACCAATGTCAACAAAAAACGAATAATCAGGGAAAAAAAGCGCTACCTATTGGGAAGTTGCAGATAACAGCTAAACCTGCCTAGCGAAGGCACACTCAACACACAATTAACATGCAGCGATAAGACAATTGCTGTTGATCATACAAGGGTGAAGGTATAGCACTGGCCTTTGAATGATCAATTCACAGCAATTTGTCTCATTCCTAAGGCGCTTAATAATAATATAATTAATTGTAATATATGTATGTACTGTCCTTTCTAAAAATTCCAATACAATGCACAGCATTTAGTAGGGGTTTTCCCCTAAGTATTGGTCTCAAAAAATAAAAAAAAATAAAAAAAATAAAAAAGAATTTTAGAAGCAGTAGACTCTAATTACCAGTCAATTGCACATGAAATGAATGATTTATTTCCTCTCCGCTATGAGTTTAGATATATGAGATATCTGTCAGCTTTAGTAATATGCCTCTGTCATGTGAAAATTAAAGGGCCCTAAAAACAGAACAGGAGGTAATGGAACCTTCACCTTCTGAGTATTTCCAACATAGCAAGGCCGTTAGCAGATTTCAGGGTAAGAGGTAAACAATCTCACACACGCAGAGCCGCTCCAATCAAGTTCATTCCTCACCATTTCCATTAATGATTTCGTGAACAGAAACAAAGGCCAAAAAATTATACAAACACTGCTGAAGAACTTCACTGAATTATTACATACATAGATACATAACTGGCCTTTACAACCCTGTGTCAGGATTACGGCCTAGCTTCTCGCAGCACTCATGTTGTGTGTGTAAATTTCTATCCATGAGTACCGGGACCTACAGTTTAATGTCGACTCAGAACGACAGACTTGAGAGGCTCTTTCATGGCAATTAATTACTCTCAGAGCTTTTGCCAGAAGACTGCTGAGAGGTAGTCGCCGAAAGAAATATTTTTTTTCATATTTCTTTTTTCAAGATGTCGGTGCTGAGATTTGAACCCGGCACTATCGTCTTAGTAAGCCAACACACTAACCACTAGACCATGGCGACTACTGAATTATCACTGAATTATTGCTGTAGTAAATAATTATTAAAAGATAATTGTTTATTGCCTTTCATGTAATGACTTATTAAAGGAACGAAATACAAATTGCTTTTAATTGGTGATTGCAAGTTTTATATTAATTAACAAGTATGTAAACATTTAAATTATTTGTATATAAAAATTACTATTCATTATATATCAATTGAGATACTTAAAACGGAATCAAGAAGTGTTTTTATGCTTTAATAAAGAAAAATACTTCTTAAGAAAAAAGCCAACTAAAAATACCAACAACTACAGAGCAGCCCTTTTGCGCTTTACAGTTGTTTTCCTCAGTTAATAGACTCTCAGGTATTTTTCTTTTGTTTTTTCTCTTTGTCAGGCAGACAATCGTTCTTTCATTAAAATTTAATATCAATATTATCCAACTGCAGAAATCTAGCATTATAGGGCTTATTTTAAATTCCCTTAAAACAGCTTAAAATACACGAGGGTTGTCTAATAAATCCAATGCTTTTTTAACCGCTCGCCTTTATTTACTTTATTTTTAAAAAGTAATACTTTCAAACTAGGATCCATCACCTAAAAATTGTGCCTTCTGTAATATGCTTCTCTTCCCGACAAATCTCTGTTCTTTAAAAACATAATAACTCTTGGCCAACGTGTAAATAGCTCAAAGTAGTCAATGTTAAAATTATGAAATGATTTTTTTTATTTTCTATTCAAAAACCTATTTTTCTTGCTTTTATCCCTTAATTAACCCACCTTCGTTTATAGATTACATATGTATGTGTTTTTTGTTTTGTGCGTATGTGCGCATGCATGTATTTAGATCATAATATTTGCTTCTACTAATTAAGCCATATTCTTGTGCTTGTTTACCTGTTTATATTCAATTTTGTTGTTGTGTTGTCATTGTAATCCTTGTTGTTGTTAAGTTAGTCTACCCGAGTCTTAGATTATTAAATCCTGTTGTTGTAAGTTTTTCATGTAGTTGTGTCTGTCACCAGGTATTGTTTAAATTCATACATACTGTCCAGCAGTTGTTGTTCATTTCAATTTATTGCTGTTATGCAAAGTTTCATGTTCTTAAGAGCGTTGTATGAGAACCTTTTAAATCTTCTTAGATTTTCTTTCCCCCCTTTACACTACTCTTACGAGTATCCTTAAAAGTGGATACTCTATTGACAATGTAAACTTCTTGTCGGACATTAAGGATTAAATTACCAGTTACAACACACAGTATAGAGAAATATGGTTGCAGCATATGTTTGATGGGAATATCAAATTAAATTAAATGTTAAAAGAGCAACAAAAATTCAATTTAAAACTGAAAAATTGTAAAAAAGGAATATGTTTTGAAGCAATGCAGATACTTTCGTTACAAAACCAATTACATGCGATGTCCGTTAAACAATTGAAAATTGATATTTAAAATAATATTTTGTAATATTTTTTCTATTGTTCTGTGAAATCAATGGCAAATACAACTGTGGTTGCGTATTTCATTTATAATTGAATTACAAAAGTGAAAGCAAAGACTGTAATCAATTTAATTCATATATTTGATAACCTGTGGCATAGATTAAACAATTTGAAAAAAAAAATTAATAGCAGCTGTCTGAATGGCATACGAAGAACTATAGCGCCCTCTCGGTATTGAGTACAGATACTGTTTGGATTGTTCAAGGGAAGTATAATATACCCTAAAGAAGGCTGTTAACCATTTATTTATTTTCTTTTTATGAAGAATCTCTGTATCGTCAAGGTGTTTTGGATCCAGTTCAGCTGATTTTCTCATTAATTACAAAATATTTCAATCTGTGTTACAGTTTAATGACCAAGTTAAAAGTAACGAGAGGTGCCTTGGCTACAGAAAGTGTAAAAAAATAAACTCATTAAACAGTATTTTTTACGAGAAACGAAACATAAATCCAACCGAGGATAAGCACCATCAAAAGTATACATATACACACACATACATAGTTGCCCATTACAATCCTGTGCCAGGGTTACGTCCTAGCTTCTCGCAGCACCCATTTTGTGTGTGTTAATATTTTTCCATGAGTACCGGGACCTACAGTTTAAAGTCGACTCCGAACGACAGACTTGAGAAGCATTTTCATTGCAATCAATACTCTTAGAGCTTTTGCCAGAAGACTGCTGAGAGGTGGTTGCCGGAGCAAATCATTTTTTATATTTCTTTTTTTTTTTTCAAGATGTCAGATCTGGGGTTTGAAACCTGGGCTCATGTCTTAGTAAGCCAGTACACTAACCACTAGATCACGGCGACTACAATCAAAAGTATGGAATCATTAACTTCAATTTCCGACCCTGAATGAAATAATATTCTTAGGTGATTTAAAGCCTAATTTTAAGACTCTCCACCATGTGAAAAAAAGGCGAATATGCTCATTAACAGGGCAACCAAAAATATGCATTAGCATCTTCTTTTTCTAAATGTTACTGACAAAACAACCAAACTATTAATTCATTTTAGGAAAAACTATGACGTTTAACCCCAATTTGTTACCGCATATTTTGCATATTTCGTCATAAATGCATAATTTTGCATTTTTAAAATTTTTTATATTTGTGTGGCATATTTTAAAAATTTTTACATATGTTAGAAGAATTTATGTGTATTACCAAATTTTATTTCTTCATAATAATGACCATATACTGACACATTACTTAAGTATAATGTATTAAATATAAGGGAAAAAACGCTTAAAACTAACATTGGAAGAGTTGGCGAAGCTCCTTATAAAACTATTGTGCAATAATTAATGTCAATTTGATAAAAACGTCAAAGCAAAAAACAAATTAAATACAAAGCATTGAAATTTTACATACATTTATGGGAATTAGCTTTTAAAAAAATTGCTTAATAATGAATTCTCAATTAAAAGTTACGAATTTTTCAACGTTGTACCTATTGGGGAAAAATTGCCATAATTGTATGACATAAAAAATTAAATTAAAAGTTGATTTTTAAACAGGGACCACAAATAACAGTTATTGCTTAAAAATTAAACTAAAAAAATCATCGTATTAGAGTCGACAGACATATATGATGTTATATACCAAATGAATCGTCTTGGAGAGCTCTTACAGAATCTGTGGTGATCTCGCATAAGTGATCATTAATCAGATTTTAACTGTTACTTTTTGACGGAAAAATAAAAGGTTAGATGAAACCTTTAAAAAGAGAGTTTTATTTTTCCGTCATAAAATAAAACTCATTTTGTGAGTTTTATTTTTTCGTCATAAAATAAAACTCATTTTGTGAGTTTTATTTTTCAGTCGGAAAATAACCGTTATTTTTCGAGTTTTATTTTTCAGTTAAAAAATAAAACTCTATTTAGGAGTTTTATTTTTTCCGTCATAAAATAAAACTCGTTTTTATAAAAGATTTTATTTTTAATCTAATCCCGTTGCTTGTGCTATCTTTATTTTATTGTTTTTTATTACTGAATACCTAAAATCTCAAGTTAAACGATTTTTAGGGTGCTTTAATATTAATAAAAGAGCAAATTTACGCAATTAAATCCGATAATGGCCGGAACTTGCTAACAATGTTACAAATATTTGACTAAGAGGATGAAAGCGGGTTCGATGACTGCGTCTATTACGACGTTCCGCACGTAACAAAATATGATAGAAATGACATTTGTAATAGTTGCCAGACGATAATGTTTCAAATCAGAGTTAGGTGTAAAAAAAATTTTTTATAAAAACGAGTTTTATTTTATGACTGAAAAAATAAAACTCCTAAAAAGAGTTTTATTTTATGACGGAAAAATAAAACTCAAAAAATAACTGTTATTTTCTGACTGAAAAATAAAACTCACAAAAGGAGTTTTATTTTATGACGGAAAAATAAAACTCACAAAATGAGTTTTATTTTATGACGAAAAAATAAAACTCTATTTTTGAGAGTTTTTTTCTAACTTTTATTTTTCCGTTGAAAAATAACTTTTTCGGCTGACCTTTTATGGAAAAACTCTCAAAATAACCATAAAAAAATAAGTTTTTCGATATAACTTATAACCGTTACAGTCCCTGTTTTTAAATTAATTAAATTTCGTAAGAATCTGCAGAAAATCAAGCAATTACGTCACTCTTCTCGCAAATGAGTGGTGGCTAATTGCTACTCTTCATGTTTTAAAATTTTTGAAAAAAATATACGTAATTTTACATCAACATATTTATGTCTTATGAGTTTTATAGAGCATATTTTTAACGCTTAAAGCTGTTTTTTCAATGCATATTTTAGGCGCTTAAAACTTATTTTATAGAGCATATTTTTGGTTGCCCTACTCATTAACAACAACAGAAATTATTTAATTAGTTAAACCTATGAAGTGGGTTTTTTTTAATGAATTTGAACAATATAATTTGAATACAGTTTTTATATTTATAAAGTTAATATCGTAATAAAACAAATAGAAATATTTTTAATAATTAATTAAACCGGCATTATTTGATAGAAAATTTTATGAAAATATTTTAATGCTTTTAATTCTCAGAAAAATATGTTCTTTAGTATTCTTCTCGCAGTATTCTTTTATGGAATAATTTTCTTGTGAGGTTTTTCTGTCGTTTATGATACTCGTATTAAGAAGTTTAAATTAAAAAAAAAACAGCATCATGCGTAGTAATAGTAGGGTTATTCCCCCATGAGTTGGCCTCATGTAAAAAAAATAGACTAAAAATTTTTTCAGGAGAGTTAAAAAAAAAAATATCAACTAAAGCGCTCTGCCCCAAGACAGCATAAAAAAACCAATTCTATATGTTAATTCAAGAGTCATCTATATGAATAAAATCTAAATTCTTTATCTATTATTTTATAATGGCAAAAGAACAACAAAATAAAAAATTCAAAACATGTGTTTCACAATTTATGCATAATTTTAACAAAAATTCCTTTCAAGATCGCCAACACATAACCTGACCAACTAAAGTTTAAATTTTACTCTCATTTTCATTCATAAATAATAATAAATTTGATTTTTTCTTTTTTTTTTCTTTTTCTATTTTGTGTTTTTAATATTGTAAAATTTCCATATTTTTGGCTTTTTTCTTTTGTCATCACATGCTCTATTGCATTATTAGAAACCCATGACTAGTCTTGACCCAACTTTTTTCAGTTGCTGTTTTTTACAGGTATTTCTTCCCTTTTTGTATATCTTTTGTATTTAACATTTACCTTTAAAATATGAAACGCACATTCATATTTACATATGTATGTATGACAACAAGAAAATATAGAATTATAAAAAATAAAATTATAATTTATACCCTTTTACCCTATACCCTTTACAACAGCGTTCCTACAGTTGTGTGGGTTTTTCTTTTTCTAACAACTTTGCACTTTGAACTGTTGCCTGTAGATGTTGCAGAAAAGGGTATAAAATGAAACTGTTCTTTATGATTATGAAAAGATAAAAAGAAAATATGTGTTTTAATGTTATAGAAACTACGAAATGGCAATCTGAAGTTTTTTTTTTTGAAGACGAGAGTAATAGGGGAATATAAGAAACATGATTTTTTGTAACAAATATGTAACAAATGTTGAGTTTTTTCCGTTTCCTGTTACTGAAACTCCTTAAGGCTTAAAAGGTAAATACAAATTAAGCCTTTTGCTTCTGTTTGTGGGCAGGATCTCTCTTTTTTTCATTTTTTTTTTCAGGAAATCACAAACATAAAATACGTACCTGCTGTTGTGCATACATGGTGTTTATTTTACCTGTTTACACATTAAAAATTTTAAGAATATTAAAAAATTTCATATATCTTATATTTTATTGGGTTTTCTTCTTGGTTTCACAACAATAATTTTATTTTCTTCCAGCCTTAGACAGGGTTATTCATGCAGGGAATAAAATCTTTATTTTGTGGTAAAACCCACCTTAACATTTTAACCTATTAAACCGATGTAAAACCCTATATTTTAAACGCATTGCTGGTTATCAAATTCTTGAAAATGCTTCTTTAATTATATCACCACTAGGTAATTCAAAGAAAAGTAACAATTGACCTCAGTAGTAGGATCAAATTAAATCTGCTGGCCCGTATAATTAGAGAAGGTCAAGATAAAATGTTTATGCGAATATAAGAGCATTACTTTGAAAGAAATTAAACAAAATCCTTTTAAAATAACAAAAAATAGTAAAATATTATTAAAATATCGCTCTGGGGTGGTATTTGTAAAAGTTAAATAGAAATCAAGTGGCAGCTCTATAAGTACGAAAAGTAAACTTAACGAAAAGACAGTATACCAAGTCAATCTTCTTACACCATTTAAAGCTTTAATTTTGTCGTATTTCCGAAAAGTTCTATTGAAATACATTTTTGTATATTTCTGAAATATTATTTTATTACTTATATTTATTCTATAAAACAAAGTAGTGAAAATAAAAATAATTTTTATGTATAAATACGGATTTTGCATACTGTATTCATATTAAAGTTACAAGCGTTAATCACTCTTCGTTGTAGCAAACCAAGTCAAATAATAATAAGAAAAAAATTCTGTCCTTTCCACAAAAATTCCAATACAATGCACAGCATTAGTAGGCGTTTACTCCTGAGTATTGGTCTCAATAAAAAAAAAACATATTGTCACTTTGACCTACTCAAATGAGCTACTTCTATTAACTTTGTCAACTGAAATAATTATTTTACGAATTTTTTATTGTATATTATTAAATGAAAAAACTTTACTTAAATGTTTGTAAACTAACTTCTTGTTTGTTACTTAACGACTTTAGAAACTGTATTACCATTTAAGGCCAAGATCTTTACTATTTCACTGCACATACATTACTGAGTTGCTGTACAATTGTTGCATCCGTTTTTATTTAAAAGCATTCACATCTAAAGCTCTCTGTTTCTGTATGTGTCAGCGACATGTTGAACACAAAAACTGATTGTATTTTTTCTATTACTAACGGAGTGACTAAGACCATATAAACCCAAAATCCTCTAGCTCACTAACCACTAGACTACTGGGACACCCAAATTGCATTTAATTTATAGATAATGCAGTAATTGTGCAAGTGTTTTCTTATGTAAAGTATTTAACATGCTTCTGTTATTGTCTCACATAAATCTTTTACGTATGTTTATGAGCTTATGTGTAGCATATAATTAAATTAAAATGCAAGTTGTTGTTGTTATGTTGCCACATCGTTTGTTTTTATTGTGTTTTTTTTTATTCTGCATTTTTTATAGAAAAGAGATATTCACAAATTTTTATTAGAATTTACTTCATAACAATATGCTTAAAATTACTTTCAAGGTTTAATAACGATGTTTTGATCTTGCTAATAAACAAAGATTGTTGCAATTAAAATGTATATATTTTTTTCTTCTTACAAAAACACTTTTATATTTAATATTCTATTGCTTGTCTTATAATATTTGTACAATAGCAGCAAAACTCTATTTGAATTGCTGTTGACAGCGATTCATATTCATACTGAAAAAATTTCATAGTTCTTGGACTACTAGTAGTAAGTAGTAAAACATTGACAGCTAATTGGTTTAATCGATTGTCGTGTGATAACTTATTAGAAGACTCTTTTGTTATCACTTGGAAAATTACGCAGGTGACATAAGCACGCGGCACAGTCAAGAGCTTACGTTCTGTTTTAAATTATTTTATTCCATATAACTGATTAAAATATCACCTGTATTATTAAATTCCTTTACCTAAATTCTTACAGAAATGAATTGTGTTAAAGAGAAGATAAATGAATTTTCTCCTTAAAAAAAATTAAAGACAAAATATAAAAAAAGGAAAGAAATGAAATGAATGTATCTCCTGTAATTATAGACACAAATTTATTGGGTTCACATACTCGTATTAATAGGAGAGTCTCTATGTGAATAAAATAGTACATCTGTCTGTATAATGTTTGTATGTTTGCATAAAGAAGGATAAAGGATATATTCAAAACAAAGTTTTTTATTCTACCAAACAGATTTTTATGAAAATGATAAGAGTTTAGAACGACAACATCAACATCTTTGAAACTTTTTCGTCCTTTTTTGCTCTCGTTCTCTTTCAAAATTTAATTTTATGCTTTAATGCCTCGAATTATTAGTCAAAAATAAAAATAAATTAAAAATCTTGATTTAAATGAAAACTAGACAGTCAATCAAGTGCAAAAATGAAGACAAGTGTTTACCGCTTTACACATTTCTTGTCACTACGAATGAATCGTCGTCTTTAAAGGTTAAAAGTTAATTTGTTGGGGAACTGTAAGGATGTACGAGTATAATTGAGTTGTGGAGTGTTTAAAATGAAAAAGAGAAAAACAAATTAATTCTGAGATTATTTACGTCTGTAGAAAGTCAGGTGTGTAAAGTAAAGTACGAGATATGTGACATGATAACACGATATACAGAGTGTTTATTAAGCACAAAAAAAATATAGATAATTTGTTAACGATTTCAACTCAACTTGCATGATTATTACAGGTTGTGTATTAATATTTTTAAATTTTTCTTTCTCTATTCTTTTGTATAAATAGAAAATGACTTTTTATCGATTATACTGCTTTAATAAATTTCTGGTTATTAGTTTTTTAAATAAAAACTGTATATGTGTATTTATTAATTATACGTTTATTTTTTCTATTCATTTAAAACCAAAAATTAACTTTATTAAATACTCTCAAGTTCATTTCCTTAAAACCATAAAATTTATTTCCAATTCAATGGTTTAAAAACCGCAAAATTATATTTTTAAAATTAAAATTATCACTGCATGAAATGTTCGATTCAAAAAATTTTCTTTTCTCTTCTTTATGCTCAAATGCCTGTGAATATGACGATTTAAAACTATTTTTTTTTGCAACCACAAAATACACTAAATTGTCTCCTACAGATTTATTCAAAGGAAGGCGACAACAAACAATAGACAAAACATATTAAAATAAATAGACTACGTGAGCAATAAAAAATGTGTCGGAAACAATAAAAGAATATACTCCTTTTCTGAATATTCACAAAAATATGTGAAAGAAAAAAAAAATTTTTTTATATAATGAATAGATCCGCGGGTGATAGATTTAAATTAAGTGAAAGAGGAATTTTGTTTTAATTATTAAAGTAAAAAATTAGAATATCTTTAGGCGTACTTAAGTTCTTTTTTTATTTTTTTATTTCAGCTTAATTATGAATTTTTCTTTGAAAAAAGACTACTATAACATCAGTCTACTGAAAGTCTAAACACTGTTATATAAATATGATTGTATGAATAGAACGATTAAAAGTTTGATCAGAATATATTTCTAACGCATATACGGACAATAGTATGATTGAAGTGAAAGTGTTTTTAACAAAGACAACATGTTCTTATGGTACTCTTTTTTCGATTTGATTTAATCTTCACCTCAGTTGTTGTTAGTGATTTTACAAACACTTAAAAACAACAATTATATGTGCCCATAATTATGAAAGTGGTCTAAGTCATATATTTCATGTTTCGAGATATTTAATGATTTACATTTGAATAAATTAAAAAATGTTTTTACATTATATGGCATTTTAATTTATAATTTTATTAGTCTTAATTAATGGAAATTTATTACGAATATGAAATTTTGTGTGAATTTAATTCGATAATATTGTTTTCAAAGTTTGAATTGACTTAGACCATTTTGAAAATTAACTGAATGTCCTATAAATGACTTAAAGCAATAAAGAACTTTGAGTTTTATTTAAAACAATAATTTAACTGAACATTTGTTAATTATTTTTCAACAGTAATCCATTTTTATCAATATTGCGAGTATTTAAGCTTCTTAAAATGTTCCTGAAAAACTGGAAGGATGTACGGTAGTAAACTCAAAATATCTTTATGTTTTTTTTATAATAAAGCTCAGGGTTGTATAAGGAATTTGCTTTTTTATTTTCATTTCTATTAAGCCAAAATCACGGTCATTCGGCAGAAAGGAATGATCCGATACCAAAAACTTGTGGTCTAATTTTTGACTTCGACCACTTTCATAATTAACACTAAATGAATTTCATATAATGTTAAATTAGAAACACTATCTAATTGTTACATTGAATAGATTTAGTTTAAAATAATGTGGTATGAAATAACTAATAAACTAATTTTTTTAAAATTTTGACTTAGACCACTTTCATAATTATGGGCACATATGTGTCTTTGCTAATATTTGCCATCTCTTTCATTTTAAATGCAAGTACAATTGAGGTGTTATTTTCGTTGGAGTGGTCACTATATACTGTAATTTACTTTATGTTTAAGGCCGGGGTATAACTCCGGTTGTCCAGGTTCGCTGCTTCCTTCGAAATAAAACACAATTGCATACTTTGTGGTAATTAAATGAACAAAGCTTTAAATACGAAACCTTATACTAAAACCTTATACTTATATTTAAAAGTTTTAAGGCTTCGGGTAATTAATCGGTTGGAAGTCGAAATACTGTGGTTGCCTTCAGGAATCGATGGGCCGCTTGTACTTTTAGATAAAATACAAGATATCGGGTTTAAAGCGGATTAATATTCGTCAACTATAGGGTAATAAAATAATAACGACGAAGAAGAATTCGGTAGCTCTTGTAGCCGGCTACGGTTAATACGAATGTAAGAAGAATTCGGGAACTCTTACACTCAGCAAATCTACGGTAATAAAACAATAACGACGGCAAGAAGAAGTCGGAAGCTCTTGTCGTCGGCTACGGTTAGTACGAATGTAGGACTAATTCGGGACCTCTTACACTTGACAAATCTACGGTAATAAAATTAACTACGATATGTGTCGGTTTCCTAAGGAGTCTGTATCAGGTTATTGACCGTCAACCAACTCTCTTTTCGTTGGGTAACATATAACCTCTTATGCATTTACTTTCATCAACTCGATGAGAATTATACTATACTACGATATTGTTAATAGGTTAATTTACAGGCATGTTGTTAATAGGTAAATATGTACGTAAATATATAGGCATCTTATGTAACGTCACGTCACAATACACTGTGCTTCAAATATATATATATTGGTTAGTTCGTTTGGAAAAAAAATATCACTCATTTTGCTTTTTGGAGCAATCTCATAAAAAAAAATTAAACTTGCAAAAAATTTCATAGTTTTTATTTAGTAATGATATGACAAATAAGTAATAATAAAAATAAATTATTTTATACGTAACCCAATAAAAAACTCAGCTTCGTACACAGCAGATTAGTCAAGAGAAGAATGAAAAAGTTTCGCTTACTGACTCGCTTACGGAAGACATGTATTTAATATGGCGAGTTTACACTTTAAGGCAATACATATTTAACATAAATAGCGCTATACTCAGGGTATATGAAAGGCAGTAATATTAACCGCAGTTCCTGGAGGTGACTCTTGTCGATCAGCTTCACATACCGAATTTGTTATCGTTACAGTAATTCTGTCATATTCTCACTTACAAGTCTAATTCGAAGCCCATAAATGTGTGTTTAATTTTTAAACGCACATTAAAATATGCGTTGGAATATTATTCCTTCTGTATGCATATTTGCCATTATAAACAATTATTTTAATATTACATCTACTCTCATTTAAAAATCGTAAATCATTATTTTCACAAGAACTTGCAATAATTAATATTTCAATTATTGCTTATTAAACATTTTCTGTCAGCAATTAAGAATAATTATGCCTGTCACATCATCAACATCATCATTATCTGGCAGGCAAATAGGGCATTTCCTTAATTTGCATTTAAATGTGTTTCCTATGAAAACAGCTGTCGTAGATTATAATTGCATTAATCGGTGTTTTGTTTAACAGAACAAGTTAAGAATTAATTTTACATTTTAGAAATCAAAAATGTGCCCATAATTATGAAAGTGGTCTAAGTCAAAATTTTAAAAAAATTAGTTTATCAGTTACTTCATACCACATTATATTAAACTAAATTTGTTCAATGTAATTTTTACGAAATTGTCAAAAATGAACCATTAGATAAAGGTTGTAATTTCAACATTATATGAAATTCATTTAGTGTTAATTATGAAAGTGGTCTAAGTCAAAAATTAGACCACAAATTTTTGGTATCGGATCATTCCTTTCTGCCGAATGACCGTGATTTTGGCTTAATAGAAATGAAAATAAAAAAGCAAATTCCTTATACAACCCTGAGCTTTATTATAAATTGATAGAAAAGTGCAGAAGAAGAAATAAAATTTCGATAAAGCGAATTTCCCAGCCGGAATTTATTTCAACGATATCAGAATCAATAGCAAGAAGAGTAAAAAATATCGCGGGTGAATCTGTCTCTTGGCTACAAATTCAATGGATGAGATTCTTAAAAAATTAACCTTATAAAACGTTTTATGCAACTTCTTTAGATAATTCTAAATGTCATGTCTTGGATCTTTTTCCTATAATAGGAAGACCAAAAACATACGGAAATAGTAAATTACTTCCATTATACACCATCATTAGACAAGCATCGGAAAAAAAACGTAAAGATATTTTGAGTTTACTACCGTACATACTTACTTACTTACTTAGCTGGCCATAACAACCCGTTAACGGGTTTCGGCCTGCTTCAGCACTAGTCTCCAGGCGCTTCTGCTTAGCGCGCGCCTTCTCCAGTTGGTCACACCAATCGATGACAGGGCTTCATCAACCTGGTCCTTCCAACGTAAACAGGGTCGTCCTCTACGCCGACGTCCAGTGACCTTCGCATCGAAAACTTTCTTCGCTGGAGCAGATTCTTCCATCCGAACAATGTGGCCGAGCCAGCGTAGCCGCTGGATGTTAATACGCTGGACAACACCTACATCGCCGAGGAGCTCATACAGCTCATGGTTGGTTCTAATGCGAAACTCATCGCCATGCCTTAGAGGACCAAAGATCTTACGAAGAACTTTTCTCTCGAACACCCCGAGGACCGCTGCATCGGCACAAGACAGCGTCCATGCTTCCGCACCATAGAGAAGCACCGGGAGAATAAGCGACTTGTAGAGTGTTAATTTCGTCGCACGAGAGAGGTCTCTATTACTAAACTGCCTACCGAGACCGTAGTAGCACCTGTTGGCCAGTGTGATTCTTCGCCTGATCTCTAGACTGACATCATTTTTGCTGGTAATGGCGGTGCCAAGATAGATGAATTCCTTGACCACATCGAATGTATAGTTGCCGGCTGTAACCTGGGAGCCGATACGATCAACATCCCTACTCGTCGACAACATGTACTTCGTCTTGCTCTCATTTACCGCCAGACCCATTTTAGCAGACTCTCGTTCAATAGCATTAAAGGCTGCGGTGACATCTCGCTTGGTATGCCCAATGATGTCTATATCGTCTGCATACGCAAGGAGCTGGACACTTTTGTTAAAAATAGTGCCATTACGATGGACACCCGCCTTTCGCAAAACACTCTCCATGACGAAATTGAAGAAATTGAAATCGCCGAGGACAATTTTGGCGTCATGTGCCGGACACTTATCGTATACATCCTCGAGCTTTGCGTAGAAAGCATCTTTGACCGCATCATCCTTCTCTTCCGTCGGGGCGTGAGCGCAAATGAGGCTGATGTTGTAAAATTTCGCCTTCATCCGGATCGTAGCTATTCTTTCGTTCACGGGGGTGAACTCTGAGACAAGATGGCGAAGTCTCTTGCTAACTACGAATCCGCAGCCAAATTCACGCCTGTTATCATGGCAGCTGTAGTAGATGTCACATGTTGCTTGCCTTGTACAACCCTGTCCTATCCATCGCATTTCCTGGATGGCGGTGATGTCAGCCCTACATTTTTTGAGAGCATCCGCCAATTGGATAGAGGCACCTTCCCTATAAAGGGTTCTCACGTTCCAGGTGCATATCCTTAAATCATAGTCCTTAAAACGTTTGCCATGGTCGTCAACATAA
Source organism: Metopia argyrocephala (assembly GCA_963576795.1). Taxonomy (NCBI): domain Eukaryota; kingdom Metazoa; phylum Arthropoda; class Insecta; order Diptera; family Sarcophagidae; genus Metopia; species Metopia argyrocephala. Next base: position 4,609,604 of record OY756208.1, read on the forward strand.
AAGGGGGTCCGTTTAGAGGCTTTTGCTGAAGTTTTCATTGAAATTATGTTTTTACGTGGTGGGTTTCAAGCCCTACGCACAACCCAAATTTAAAGTCCAGGGGATTGGACAATCGCCGCATACATTAGTTAACAAGCTAGCGGGTGCTAGAATGTTATCCAGGAGGGCCGCGTGGAGGCTGTATGTCGACTTGAATACAACGGGAACAAGGATCGTTCTGGAGGCCGCCAGGTTGACCCCAATCAGAGACTTTGCCTTGTCCGAAGTATCCCATCCATTACTACCGTACATCCTTCAAGTTTTTCAGAAACATTTTAAGAATCTTAAATACTCGCAATATTGATAAAAATGGATTACTGTTGAAAAATAATTAACAAATGTTCAGTTAAATTATTGTTTTAAATAAAACTCAAAGTTCTTTATTGCTTTAAGTCATTTATAGGACATTCAGTTAATTTTCAAAATGGTATAATTCAATTTAAACTTTGAAAACAATATTATCGAATTAAATTCACACAAAAATTCATATTCGTAATAAATTTCCATTAATTAAGACTAATAAAATTATAAATTAAAATGCCATATAATGTAAAAACATTTTTTAATTTATTCAAATGTAAATCATTAAATATCTCGAAACATGAAATATATGACTTAGACCACTTTCATAATTATGGGCACAAATATAGAAAAAAAAATTTACAAAAAGATTTTACAATATGTATTTGTGTTTTAGAATTTGCTCATTAAATTTGTTTTATTTTTACTTGAACTCAAATATAAAAGCACATACAATTATGCAGTTTGTCTATATGTGTGTGTGTGAGAATGATTTCCTGTTTTTATTTTAAATGTTTAACCAGTAGCACTGATAAATCAATTAAATTTATTATTTTTTAATTAATTATACAGAATATTTTTAAAATGTAAATATAAATTAATACATTTGATTATATATAAATATATAATATAGCTTTTAGTATAAAACAAAAAATGTATTTCATTTTGAAAAATTGATTAAAAATTTAAGATAAAAACAGGAAATCACACTCATACTTCATAATAGTATACATATATCTTCAGTTCAAGGCCAAAGTTAAAGTAAAATAAAGTTTTATTTTTAAAGAAAAACAATATACATACGAGTATGTATCTTTATATCGAATAATATGAAGTTATAAGAACTTTAATAAAAAGTTTTTTGAGTTTTTTTTTTTTTGTTTTCAAAATATACAGAAAAATAATACTTTAAAAAATTTCCTTTTAAAAGGTCATTTTTTTATTTGAAAATTTAAATGGGAAACAAAAAATATGACGAACTTTTCACCATCAAAACAAGAAACAGAGAAAAAAATACATACAGAGGAGTAAATGTCAAATAGAAAGGATGTTTTTGTGCAGTGCAGCGTATGAACATAATTTTTACTCAAAAGTTTGAATGAAAACAACTACAAATAAGACAACAATAACAAATAAGAATACCAATCCCTTAGGTTTAGTTGTGGAAAATATTGAAAGGGTAACCGGTAATTCTTTTTTTTCCTTGTGATTGAATACGAATATACGACCATGCCTACACTCAGTATCTTTTGACAGAAGCTTTTTTTACTGGTTAAATATAAGGTTCAAAAGTGAATTTGTTCTGTTACAATTATAAACAATATTTAATTTTATTCTAATAATTAATACAAGCGAAATGACTAAGACCGTATGCTTTGTGTAGTTTCGCAGAACAGAGTCTTTGATCGGAATCGAACCCCCCACAACCCTCGCACTAGCAGTCTAGCACACTAACCACTAGACCACTGTTACTTACAAATTTTGTTATATTTTTCTGTTGAAAATATTAATTCAAGTTGATAGAAATATCGATGGTTAATTATATATCGATTGTGATCGCTATCTTTTATTTGCCATCACTAGCTCCAGCTAATAATAGGGCTTAAAAAGAGCATCATAAATTGTATTCATTTGATATTTTTTTTACTCTTTTTTTGTAAATAAGAAAATATCAAATGCATACAGAATATAAAAATCAAAGTTCATTTATATGCGTGTGTTAGTATACATATTTGTATGTACATACATACATATATGCATGCATTTGCTGCATGCGTTGAAACAAAACTTTCTTTTACTCTCTTTTAATCAAAAACAGACATACATGCACGGACACATACACACAAGTCATGTATATCCGTAACAACAATAACAACAACAACACAGTTAACATATCGTCAAACACATGTTGAAGTTAAAAAAAGAAAAATCCTCAAACTGCAATACATACACATATGCATTCATATGCAGGATAAATGTCACGTAATGTATTGGACAAATCCGACAGGAATGCGATGTATGTGATATTTATAATAAAAATTATTAATATTTTATTTTAAAATCATTTCGTTTGTTTGTTAATTTAAATCAAATGAACAGGAAAATTTTTTATATTTTGCAGAGCAAAAAAAAAACAGATTTCCTATTAAATTAAAAATATATTTTTTAAATGATTACTATTTTCTATAAAATTAATAAATATTTTATAAATAGAAAACACCTTAAGCTGTTTTAAATTAAATATATGCTCATATTTTTAAATTTTAATTAAAGAAGAAATTGAAATTAGTTTTTCCAAAACAAAAACATCCCTTACTATTAAATGCATTGATACACATTTTATCTGTTTAAATCAAATTTTCATGTCTACTAAGCCAAATGCCAAATGCCAAATACCAAGAGATCGTTTGAATTGCAGTGTGTGTTTTTGCAGGAACTACTAAAGGGGGGTTTAGGCGGCAATACAAGTCGTACGATATGTCAAATTTTTGTGTAGAAGAGAATGGATAGTATCGTGCAAACTTAATATGTAATGAGAGCGTAAGACATTGAAAGAAAACACCAATGAAAATTTTACAGTCGTACGGCTCTCTTTGTTTTTTGAAATTTTTTAAAAAACCATCACATTTCATTAGATCAGGGATGTATTTTTATGTTTTTTTTTTGTTTATATTAAATGTATTCACAATGCATGTAAATTTTGTGTGCAGGTGTATGTGCATTTTATATTTTCATTTTTCTTTGTTTTGGTATCTTACCAACCGTGTAAACGCAAAAAAGATCTGTCGTAAGATTTTTACTCTCATTTTTAAAATAAATCATAATATTTTCTCTTTGATTTTACGTACGTAAAGTACTACCGACTATACCCACCTTAAGCAAAATAAATAAACCAAATACTTCATATTTTATGTCAATTAGACATAATTTTATCTGAACATTGTAATTTTACTTAAAAAAGGAACTGTAAAAGAGGAGATTGAGGAAAGCTTCGAGTTTAAGAAGAATAGAAACTGATTTAAAAATCCAGAAAATTTATTTAAGGATCCTAACGAAATAAAACTTAAATATATTTTGTACGTATAGAGCATTAAATCAGCACATTAAAAAATATTCAAAAAATATAGACTCTTCCAAGACGGACCTTCCAACTCTGCCTGTAGATAACGACCACCTTCTTGAAGATACATCTGTCAAATTAATTGTCTTTTATTTAGTCTGTTTTGACAAATCACGATGAATGGATAGAGCAGTCCCCAACACGTGTAAATAATAATATTGTTTTATCGAAATGGCAGCTGGAAAGTAACTCTAGTTTTTATCGAAAAATCATTTTCGGATGTAAAACGATTTACAGTTGAATGGGTTCGTGAACAAAACTTCGAACTGAGATCCAAGAGAGTTCAATGAACCGAAAAAAATCGTCTTTTCAGTTTCATTTTAGTCTGAGGCATCACTGGAAACAAAGTTCGCCAGGTTATTACTATCTACCTATTTAAGCCTGAATTGCATGATAAGGACAGCAACGTTATATAGTTTCACCAGGAGGACACAACATGCTACACAGCTGGTGCCATGTCTTACACCCCGTCTATACGAACCATAGATTTGGTATATCATGAACAAAACGTCGGCTTGCGCAAATGTCAAAATTTTGTTCTAATTTGTGTATGTGGTGACTACGTATGGTTTACCAAATCATAATTTATAATTTTTCATCTAGTTCATTTCGTTTATTTCTGCGGCTGAGATGGTAGATGATGGTAGCACATAGTTGTTCGAACAATTGTTTTACCAACGATGGGCGACAAAAAACATGACATTTATTTAGAGAGTCTACACGAGCCAAATCGATGATCGACCAAAATTTGTTCATGATATACCAAATCTATGGCTCGTATAGACGGGGTGTTACGAGGAGGTAACGTGAATTGACAACCGAGATCATTTAGGTTGACCCTTTTAGGTGTTTTCTTATGGGATTTTCTTAGATCGCAACTTTATGCAAAAGTAAGCCAAAAGCACAGTGGTATCTTAGCCAACATAACCCATGCCATTGACCAAATTAAGCGTAATTTAGTCGCTAGAATCATGAGAAATTGTATATTTTGGATACATTCCACCCTGATAATCTATAACGAACATTTGAACTATGTTATATTCTTCATATAATGGCCTTTGTAGATCTTTTAATTAAATGAAAAATTTGTATAATATTAACTGGTTAATGAAAGACCCGAAAGACACACTGCATTCGTAATTTTGGCTCATTTGTTTGTTTTAAAATATTAATTTTTGCTTTAGAAAATACGAGATAATTTTTCTAAGTATTGTAATACAAATACAAAGTAGAATATTATACTAAATAGTCATATGACATGATTTTTTATTTTTCAACCGTATAAAACTAAACATTTATTAAGTTGTAGGGCAAACTGAAATATAAGTTTTATAAACTTTTAGGAAAATATATTTTTCTTTATAGCTTAATTTTTATTTAAAATTATTTTTTTTTTTTTTACATTTTACAAGTTCTGTTACACGTATTTATTAAAACATTTCAATTTTCACATGGAAGTAGAAAACAAATGAATATTTTAATCAAATCACTCATACGCATCGATGATTTTCTGAATGCAATACAAGTTTTCTATTTGCATGCATCAGCAAATAAAAGTTTTAAGTGGGCATATAAGCACATACAGTGGAACTAAAACTTAAAAAACAGACATAACTGTCACAACAAATTCAGTTATAAGATCTCAAGTTAGAAATTTAAATTTTATATCGCAAACCTTAGATAATCTCTGTAGTTAAATTTTAACCAAAGCCACAGTATTACTTTCATTAAAAATTACATGAAATCAGCAGAGACAAAAAGAGTTACTTTTAATGTTTTGCTTTATTCCCGTATATGATTATGACATATGCTTTTGTCACTTCATTTACAGCCATGTTAATGGTAACATTTGTTTTTAAGCATGGTAATGCTTTAAATTGTTGGAAAAAAAAAAAACAAAAAACATTACATTTTAATTAAAAAAAATCTGAATTTACTATTCTTGAGCGTTTTTTCTTTGGAAAAAGGAATACTATTCAGGTCTTTGTATCACTTATGTTTTATGGCAACCAAATACTAAATTCATTGGGGAATAGCCAAAAATACAACTACTCGAAGGTTATTTCATCAATGGTTCCACTAGAGATTGGTAGGTTACTTCCAATACTTCTAAATACAAATTTAGTTTAAATGTTTAGATGGAGCCATGGATGATTTCATGTGCAAAGATAAGTCTCCTCTAATACAAAAGCAAGAAAATTGAGAAAAAATTGAGAATACTCAGGAGTAAACCCCTACTAAATGCAGTGCATTGTATTGGAATGATGAATATATAGATATACATAGATGTGAATAAGTAATGTTAAGCGCCTTATGGCAATGGGACAAATTGATGGCAATTTGATCACTCAAAGGCCAGTGTTATACCTTCACCTTTGAATGATCAACAGCAATTGCTCCATTCTTTACATTTGCATATTTAACGGCAATAGACAAATATAAGGCTTCTTTTTTAACTGAAACTATATAGTATTCATAGATTCTTAGAAGGGCAAGAGTCCAAAGATCAACTTCAATTAAAACCAGGATCCAAAAGTCAGGAAATGTTTTTCGGTCACAGAATCAGGAGTTAAGAAATCATCATAAGATTTTTCTAATCTCTAAATTCTTTGCAACACCAGTACCGTTAGACTTGGCTTTATCACAATGTTTTGATCAGCCAAGATGCAAACATTTCTGTCTAAAGTTCGTAGATTTTCAAACTGTAATACCAAGTATCATGGGAAACTTTTGAAGATCCAATTGCTTTTGCCAAAAGTTAAAACTTAAAAGGAAGTTACTTTGGTAGAATTATATACTCCTGGTCAAATAAGTATTACAGAATGCATCCAATGAAAGCAAAACAATTGTAATTTCAGTAGCGATTTAAAAAAATATAGCCCAATAATGTATAAAAATTCTCCCTTTCCTCTTTCCATGTATTTTAAATATTTTTATAGAAAATCTGCCCAAAAATATGATAAATCTGCTTCCAATTACCTCCATTCCATACTCTACATATTCGTAATTAGACGAAAAAATTCCTTAAATTTTCATTTCATTATGTATAAACATTTATTTTTAAATAAAATGTTTATGCCACAAATAAATTTTCTCAAACCTAATTTATTTTTTTAAACTTATTGCTATCCTAACTTGCTATCTAAATTGATTAGATTTTGCTTAAAACCATTTTTTTGCTTTCATTGTTTAAAAATAAAATTTCGTTTTTATTTCTTTATTCTCTTTATCACTGAGTTTTTATTAGAAAAAGAAATCTATTTAAAATTTTTTTAGCCTACTTTCTGTCTGAACCAACACATACGTAGCCATATCATAAACGACATCTATGAAAGTGTATCTGACATATATTTTCCTCTTTCAGTACTGCAGTTGAGGTTTTTAAAAATTCAAACAAAATTTACCTGTAAAAGAAGCCAACGGCTTTGTAAAGTCACTCAGAATATTTTAGCAATTTTCATAATTTTGTTGAAAATGTAAAGCATATGTTTCGGAGGCACAATGTCACAAAAAAATATGAAGCATGCCAGCAGAGGCACTATTTTACAAATAAACCTTAAGCCTATGTGTAGGCGGATAATAAACATTATTTTTTATTGCCTTATTTAAGGGGCAGTTACATTTAAAAGCATGTTATTTTCTGGTCTAGTAAATGTTTTTTTTTTTTTGTGTTGAAATTAAATTCTTTAGTTTAAATGTCACAAATACATTGAAAAGTAGGTTTACTGATGGTTGTAAACAATATTGGGTGACAAATATAATAAAAAAAAACATCTCTTCAGATTACAGAAATCACATCATTGTCTCATAGAATACACACAACTATGTATATAAGTTTGTAAATGAGGCAGTTTGTATTCTCTAACTAATATACTCGCGTAACTATACCATTACGAATGCCCACTGCGTATTACTACTAGTGTAGCATATAAACTTTTCCAAAGAGAAAATATAAAAATATCCACATATGAAACAACAAAAGAAGATAACAAATGACGATGTTAATATCTAGAAAACAAAAGAAATAAAAAACTGAATATAAAATGCAAATCTAGTGATACGATTTGGTATTTTAGCCAAAGGCAAGCTAATGGTGTAGAGTTTGGTTGGTTGTATCATATGATTGTTGCTTATTTTATGCCCTCAAACCTACCACAACTATGATGAGTAATACTGCTTTTTGACAGCACAGTTACAGCCACATACAACAACTGGATGACAGCCAATAAAACTGTTATCACTATAATAGTATTTCTGTTTTAACAACAACTACAGGAAAGAATTTTTGTTTAACAACTTGCTATTTTATTGTAATACTAAAACATTTCTCTTAAGGGTGATCACAGAATAGACTTTGAAAAGTCGGAAAAGTTTTTCAATTTGTAGGTGTTAATGGGATCAAATTTCTAACAATCCAAAAATAATTTTAAGTGTTATTTAACCCTAACTGTTAAGCACAAAATTTTAAAAGCATGCAATCCTGATAACAAATGTTAAAAACTCATTTTGTCTTGATTCGATCAAAAAAGTTGCAACAAATTTTAAGTAAAAAATTTTAAAACTATAATTTTATTTCATTAAAATATTTAAATTTGAGATTATGTGTGAAATACAATGTCATTTACATGACCGCCTTTGGATTCGTTGCAGTAGCTGATCTTTATGAGGTAGCTTTTTACCACTTTCGGATACTTTGACGAATGTTGGTTTCCAACTCCTCCAAAATTAGAGATTTATCCATAAAATCACGGTTTATATTGTAGCCCTCATACTAATCTTTGTGCCAAATAGAAATTGGTAGTCTTTTATGGCTTTAGACACTGTATTGTTGAAACCACATTTTTTTTAGTTCATATTCTTCAATTTCATGCTAAAACAAAAATCGTTTATCATACGACAATAGCGATCTAAGTAGATTGTAACGGTTTTTGCAACATCAGTTCGAAATAATGCGGATACCAACACACCATACATGCTTTTTCACCATAACTTCTGCGTTCGTCGAGAACCATATGCGTAAATTTTGCTTGTTGAGGTAACCACCGAATGGGAAATGCGTTTCATAGCTGAAGAAAATTTTATTGGAAAAATCAATTTAGAAAGCCTATTATTATAGCATCCAATCGGCATTACTAATGCGTTGCAACAAAATGGTCAGTCGGCTTTACTTGTTGCGTTAGTAAAACTTTATATGACTGGAGGTGCAATTACAAATACAAAATATGATATGGGTCTCTAGATAGGCTTAATTTTTAAGAATTTCGTTTAATCGAAATAATTTAGATTATCCGCCACACTTTCACTAAGAGAAGCATTACTTTTGACATTTCGTTTACAGGAATGAGGTAGAGCCTTCAGCACATTAGCAACGGTTGCAGTATTTTCAAATTTCTTGCCAACTACTTACACAGTATATCGACCATAATTAACCCGTAATGTCACATTTGAATTACCATTTTGGTAGTGAATTTTTTAATTTATACTCATGTTTATGCTCCTAAAGGATGCATATTCGTAAATGACTATTCTTTTAAGGAACAAGTAAATCCTCAGATAAAAGCTATTTAACAACAAACAGATGGTTTTCAAATCACTAAATTAATAGTTGGCATTAGGAAATGTTAAGTCTACCCAATTTGTAAACATTTCACACTTACTTCGAAAAACGTTTAAAAGATGCACTGTGTAGATTCTAGCAAACTTACAAGTAATCTTGAAAAATCGCCAAATAGTGTAAAACTAATATTTCGTAAAAACTGTTAACATTTCAGGATGTTTCCCCCTGTTTCCATCGAGTAGAAAAGCGCTGAAAGCGAATCTTCAGTACTATATAAGAAATATTATTGATATTACTGGCATCCCCGCAAGCAAGGTTTTCCAATTTCCGACAACAAGATTATGTACAGAATTTTTTTAAAATCAAAATAAAAATGACGATAATTCCGAGGCAGAAATGAAATAGTATTGCAGAGCACAAATGTATGTAATAATTTTCTAAAAAATTACTGCAAAATTTTTTAAGGCAAACTGTGATTAGCCGAAATGTCAACATTCTATTCTATTTAAATAATTTGCATAATTGTTGCATGAATTACATTTGCATTTTAGAAATTATCAAATGAATTGTTTTACACTCGTACGAGAGTACAAAGAGCGTTTGTACTATTGAAGGTATGAACCAAAAGTAACAAAGAAAAATGAATGCATAAGAACAAAAATTCAAAAGTACAATGGAGAGCAAAGGTGATAGTGTTTCCATTTGTTTCTTTTAGTAATTTTCATTAAAGCGATTGAACAAATGAATCAAAGAAGGGAAATTGTTTAAAACAAAGCACATCAAATCTATATAATTCTATGAATTATTCAAAGTATTTTATTTATGCATTTATCACATGGTGGAATTTGAATTTATTTTTACAAAACATATATGTGTGGTTTACAAAGAGTAAACGGGGTGAACCTCTTATTTTTTTAAATTATAATTTTAGAAAAACCGCAAATTAATTTTTTTATTTTTCCTCCTTCGCTGGGATTTGAACCTGGGTCCTTTAAGTTTCTATGCACGCGCTCAACCACTATGCCACGACCCCCCCCAAAAATTAAAGATATTGCAATTACAGGAATTCCTCATACAACGAGGTACTTATACAACGCGGTTTTTCAAACAACGTTTAAAAAAATAACGTTGTCAGTACATGTGTGACTACAGACATACAATACAATAAACACTCAGAGTTTCTTCAATGGGATTAACACAACTTTTTTCTGAAACGCAAGCACCGCGTTATGCGACTGATGCAAGTATAAGCAACAAATACATAATTGAAAACTCCTTACCCTAATTTAGCAACCCTTGTATATAAAAAATCCCAAAAAAGACGTACAAAATTTCTGAATATTTTACTAAAATTCTCCCAAAAATATTTTAATACTGCTTCTGTAATATTTTTCTCAAATAAAATATTCAAATGGCTCTAGAATTATTGCATTTCCTTAATCAGTCAAAGTTGTTAGACCCTGTATCTACACCTATGGTTGTATTTCGAAACAATAACATGTTTAACAATAGAAAGTAGGAAATGGAAATAGTCTTTTAATTTTTTTTTTTTGTTTTTTTTTTAAGAAAATGAAATAGAAGTGAAATAGTAATATTGTCGATGGTAATTTTGACGATTTTGCTGCCTTTTGAAATAGGAATTTTTTTCTAGGTAACAATGTTTTAGAGTTCTTTAAGCTTCAAGTAAAACAGGAAATAACAACTATTTGCTAAAGAGAATTTGCTGAGTGTAGGTACTCTACTTGGTTGGAGTTTTTCAATACTGCACACGAACAAATGGCATTTAAGTAATTCTTTTGTTTATGAGAAAGTATTTGTTTTCAAAGAAACCAAAAAAATAAAGCTGGAGACACGCTGGAAGCTTTTAAAAGGCTTTCTATGATTAAACAATATTTCAAGCACAATTTTAATAAAGGAAAAAATTCATGTCGTATTACATAAAAAAAAATATTTTTTTTTCAACACAAACTCAAACGGCGCAGTTTCAAATCCCAACAAAGGTTAAAAATGAAAAAGTTAGTTTGCGGTTTTTTCAATAATATAATTTAAAAATAAGAGGTCCCCCCCTCCCCCTTCCAAGAAGACCATCTGCAAAGAAACCGCTCCCAGACATTCCGCTCTACTCCACCTTAACCAATGTCAACAAAAAACGAATGATTAGGAGAACAGTGCCACCTATTGGGAAGAAGCAGATAACAGCTAAACCTACTTAGCGAAGACACTCACCACACAATCAACATGCAATAAAGAGGCAATTACTGTTGATAACTCAAAGGTGAAGGTATAACACTGGTCTTTGAATGAACAAGCAATTTGTCTCATTCCTAAGTCTTAATAAGAATATATATAGTTAATGACAATATACTATGTACTGTCCTTTCCAAAAATTCCAATACAATACACTGCATTTAGTAGGGGTTTACCCCTGAGTATTGGCCTCGAAAAAAAAAAAGAAACACTTAAAGTGCATTTCAAATATACATGCATATATAGGTACCACGTCACTATAAATTTTTATATATAAAATTTTGGATGACCATCCTCCACAGAACGGGGAGCCTTTTGTTGTAAGGTTACTAATGACGTACCATACTGAATAATGCATTAGAATTTATTAATTTATGCTAGTGACCTGCAGCCTTACCTTCGGCCTTTAGCTGGTTACTACTCCATTAGTACCATACGAATAATATGGGCCTTAATTTGAGAAAATGTAAGATGACCATGCTCTTAAATCGAGAATATCCAATGTGATACGGCATGTGCCTATTAAAAGTACATCTCCAGATAAGCAACGGAACTTGGTAATCATTGACCTTTAGCGTCCACCGCTGACAGTGATGGTGTGGCCACCATCGTTCTCAAAGATATTTAGAACGATGACGGTGTCAGGCCAAAATCAAAACCAAATAGTGACTTTTTCGGGATTCATTGGACACCCTTGGATCTCAAATGGTTTGGTGACATCCCAAATTTAACCATTTTGTTTGTTCACGTACCCCTTTATCCAGAAATGGGCCTCATCGCTCAACATGATTTTTTAATGAAAATTAATATCAGTTCAGTAACTCATATTGATAAAGAACTTATATTAGCAAGTGTTGCTGAATCTTATATCCAGAGTGGTTTAGTAAACCAGAAGCCTTATTCTGTAACTCTCCAAAGCTAAAACTCTATCGCTAAAAATTTATAAACTTAATTTAGGACTTCTTGGTTACGAATAGAATTTTTGAGCGCTTATTGTAATTTAAAAACTTCATGCCTATAAACTTTTTAATTTTATATATTCTAACGCCTAGCCTGTTTCAAAAACCCAAAATGTTAGCATTTTAGCTTAAGAGAATTACAGAATAAGACCACAGTATGAATAAATGACAACTAAATTAATAGACGTATAGGTAGCTTTAATAACATGGAAGTTGAACTTCCTAATTTCTTTTAAAGTTTGAAAATCCCTAATGAAAAGCACTCTACATTCCTATTAAACTACAATATTTTCTTTCTAATTATGCTCATTTTTCCCAGTTTAGAATAAGATGGGTGCGGATTTCAATTCTTATTTCACCGTCATTGAATAGCCACTGGGTTATGAGACAATTTGTAAGTGCTTAAATGAGTTCTAGAACTATTAATGTGGAATATTTAATTATTAAAAAAATATCTGTAGTAGTCTTGTCAAATAACTTCGAAAGAAATTAATTCATTGATTGAATAATTTCGTTGTCCAACGGGTGTGCTCTCAACTAATGATAATATAGTATCTGAAAGATACTGTCTAAATTTGAGAAAATTAAATTTTGAAGAATTATTTTTTTTTTTCTAAATATATGGCTATGGTGCTGACTAAAAACGTCAAATACGAATTTATTTTTTCACACAAATTTTTTATTGTTTTTTTAGTATTTATATATTATTGTTTTTTAATATAATGAATGTATATTGGAGCTGCAAAACAATCGATAGTACTATCGATAGTATCGATAGTTTTATTTTTGGCCGACTATCGATGGTTTCACTATCGGTAGCAATACTATCGGAAAATTTTAAAAGTAAACTCTTTCAACGCAGTTTTTTTGCCGCCGGTAAATTTTTGTATGTATGTTCTAATTTTTCAATAAAAATAATATATTTGCATTTATGTAATGTAAAATAAAATAGAGTCAATATTTTAAAAAAGTGTTATCCTATTAAACTCCTTAGGATAATTAATTTTATTTAAACTTAATTATTTTTATTCAGCGGCAACGGGTACATTAATAGCGACAATGGCGAATTATTGACGGCAACGTAACTGGCTTCTTTTCCTTATATACAAGACCCTGCAATTTATAGAAGTGCATAAACACAAAAATAATATAAAGAAGTTTTAAAGTAGAAGTTTCTGGTATTATTAAAAGTATTTCTGAGAGAATAAAGAATATTTAAATAAAAAACAGTTTTAAAAATGGAGAGGTTCCTACAATTAGCAGAAAGTAAGTATTATTACAATACTATTTAAATGTATGTACATATGTGTCCATTGGACACATCCATAGGAGTGTGTATGTCTGTCTGTGTTTAATAGAAAATGGCAACGAAAACAGGTAGACAACGATAATGAAGAGGGTATTCCAAAAAAGATACGTAGGACGTATTTAGATGTTTGGACTTATTTTGAAATAACCAAGGATAAAAATTGTGCTAAATGCCATTTATGTGGCAAATATTATAAAACTAGCGGCAATACTACAAATTTATTAGATCACCTTAAACGTTCGCACCCTAGTTTCAGAGAAGCGGAAAAGTCAATTAAGACCATCGACCAAAAACGGTGGATAAACTCTTGTTCATTAACAAAAATTATTGGGTAAACCTGGTATAAGTTACAAATACCTAAATTTAACGCTTCTGTACCTAATTTTATTTATGAATTGTTTTTTATAATCCCTTTTAATTAGAATTTTGACATTTACATATGTAGAATGTATGTTTTACGTTTTGAACGTTAAAGCCTTTTACGGTTAACATTAATTTAAAAAAATTATCTCAAATTAACAGCTTCAATTAATTTTTTTTTTGTTTGGCAAATAATTTTCGTTTTTTTGTTATTTTGTAAAATTGTAATTTATGTTACAATAGTATAAATATGTATGTCTTTTATTTAAATTAATACATTTATTATGAAAGACAGTTGAAAGCGAATAATAACCCATATACATACATGGTACTTGCTATATTTTAATAGAGTTTTACTTACTGGACTTCCGATACAAATTGAATTTTACTTCTCCACTAGTTTTTAGAAGAACCTAGTAAAAATATATCAAAAAATTCGTATTGCGATTCTAATTTTCTCAGAAAAACAGAAAACCGATAGTATCGATAGTATCGATAGTTTTTTTTAAACTATCGAAACTATCGATGGGGCCGACTATCGATAGTTTTGCAGCTCTAATGTATATATAAATTTTTTTATATTTTAAAAAAAGCATTAACAATTGTATCTAGCATTTTCTTAATTTATTTTTAACCCTGACTTAGTAAAAATATTTAATGTGATTTTCTTTTATTATTTCCTAAAGGATGTTTTCTTAAATAAATTCTTGTCAAAAAAGAAAGAAAAAGAAAAGAAATATGCAGTTTGAAATATGTCTTAAAGGGTGAAACGGTAACATGGAAAAGAAATAAATTTCTTTACACGTATTTTATAAAACTATAGAAACATCATATCGTAACGAGATATTTAACTGCTTAAATGAATGGTATTTTCAAATTGTTCCATTGTCTCTATCGGAATGTGGTAATTTCTAGATTTCGCTCATTGTTAAGGATGATTTTTATTGTAGTTTCATACACAAGATATAAGTTTATTATTAAGACTCTTCGTTAAATCTCTTAAATGTCTGTTAAACTCATAAAAAACTAAAAAAAATTTAGAGGAATAGGCGGTATTTAGCAGAGTTATGAAAAATTGGATATTTAGTTGAGCTCCACCAACGACATTATATTCCTCATATAATGGCATCACTAAGTCTTTTAGGCGTATAAAAAATTTTCAAGATATCTCACATACACTTTGTATAGACAATGCTGTAATTTTTTATATGAATTCTTATGTAAAGTGTTAAACATGTTTATGATATTTTCTATTACTCTGTTTTTAGGTCAGGCAGCTGGTATTGATACTTTTTGTTAAGACATCATGTGTTTTTATTGAACTTTTGTTTATTTTGCTTTTATTATCGAATTAAGATTCGCGAAATTTTTAATAACTTTTTTTCTGTGTAATAACAGTTATTTACTGAATATATCTTTAAAATTAAAAAACATATTATTAAACACTTATTAATTGTATAACCCTTTTTTTAAAAACATTTCTTAAAATTCTTCATCATTTGGCATGTATTTTATTATTTTATACAACAAAACATTTACACTCGCTTACTCGTATTCGATAACAATGAGAAGAAAAAACAAAATACTGCAATAAAATAAATTTTAACAAAACACTGTTATTCTCATGTTCGTAATGGCACTTTTGGCTCCAGTTGACTTTTAACGCAAAACCAAACCATATAATTGAGTTGAGGATATAGAGGTCACAGACTTAAAAGAAAAGGATAATAATTTTCATTTCTCATATGAATTGTTAAAGGAAATTGACGCATTTGAAAATCTTTCAGCTTAAAATTAAAAACTTAACTTTTCTGATTGTTTATTCTCAGGGAAATATTTCGAGTGTTCTGTTGGAATCTTAAAACTTTGAAATCCATGTAGTAAAATTCGCAATGCATATACGCATTGTAACTGACGCCTTATGAAGTGTTTCTTTCTTTCTTAATGCATTCTTCAACAATTGAACACTTGCATTTGGATTGTATGGGAGGTTTTCTGTATCAAAAAAACAACACAGTAAGCACTACAGACCACAGACTACAACCCGCCAAAAATATCGTACACGTATTCATATGAAAATAAATATTTTTACGACAACACGGCTGCCTAATTACAAGACCACGGTGTTAACCGTAATGAACTGTAGCTAATTTCCATTTCCTAGTGCTGTCAGCACAATAAAGTACTTGGTTCTACAAAATGCATTCTTTAAAATACATATGTAAAGTATATCCATAAAAAAATTTTTAGCGGCAACACTGAAAAGTAATAATCAGCTCACTGATTATTTTCTTGTTGCTATTTTGAAAATAAACATTAAGAAGTTGACTACTTGGCGTCTTTTTTTCAGCTAAATTGGTAGTTGGTAGCCTGTAGTCTTGAATGTGTTTAAACATGACTGTAAGTAATAGACAATCGAATTTTCAGAATGTGAATTTAAAAAATAAAAACAAATGATTTTTACAGGATATGCTCTGTTAAATTGCAATAATAATGGTGGTTTACATATATAGAACCACAACAATTTTTAAAGATTTCTTTTTTTTGCAACAAAAGGAATTAATTGGAGAAAAACAAATGCTTCAAAAAGTTATACGAGGTATGATCAAAAAGTAACCGTTACTTTTAATTTTTTCAAAAAGTATTTGTTATTCATCAATAACTATCTTGTCCCCTTCAAAGTAATCCCCGTCAGATATACTACACTTACGCCAGTGTTTTTCCAATGCTCGAAGCACTTCTGAAACGCGCTTTTTTGTATCGTTAACAGCTCTTGTTTCGATTCTTCTTTTATCTCCTCAATCGTAGCAAAACGCTTGCCTTTAATCGGTATCTTCAGTTTGGGGAAGAGGAAAAGTCAGCGGGAGCCAAGCCCGGTGAATACGGTTGTTAGGACATGATAACGGTTTTGTTTTTGGCAAAAGTCAAGCACAAGTGTATTATCATAATGCAAAATCGATCGTCATTGACATCTTCTTGGCCTTCCTTAAACTGGTTATACCACAATTGAACTTGTGTTCGGTTCATAGTAGACTCGCCACAGGCAAAATATCCTTGCGCATTTAATTTCATTTATTACACAAATCTTAGTACAGTTTCTTTGATCCATTTTTTCGAATAGTAATAAATCGAAGAGCACACAAAAACACTACCAACCTTTTTTTTATCTGTCAAAAACAAACTGACAAACCAAAATGGCCGATATTACGAACAGACATGTGTACCAACATAACAGAAAAAAAAAATGCGACAATCGAACATGCGTAACCCACGAATTTTAAAAATAACGGTTTTTTTCATACCTTGTACATACTTTAACACTTAGCCATACAAGAACTATATGTTTAAAAATTAATTAATGTACTTGTTGATGCTCAACTTGCGTAAAGGACGATAATAATTTAATTCTCCCTAACAAACCAAGTGTATTGGTGTATATTTAGACACAAATTTAAATATTAAAAGGATAACAAATGGGTATACTTATATAAAAATAGATTTTGGAGGAAATAAAAAATTAAGTAATACAAAAATGCAGAAATTTGGTAAAGGAGTAAAGGATAAAAAGTTAATGGAAACCCAAATAGAAATCTCCACCAATTAAAACTTCTACAAAAATGGCAACTGGTCCCACTATTTTTCAATGAAATATCAACCACAATATTGGAATTCAAAAAAATAAACATACTAAATGGGTATAAATGTATGTCCAAACAACTTTGGAAACCAAGTGTTTGTAAAGCACAACATGTCCGAGTTTCATTTGTTGGTAAATCATCATCAGCATAGAAATTTTTTATTGGTAAGAAAGGGTATAAAAATTAAAAGGAAAATAAAAAACAATTCACTTTGAGATGCATTTTAAACAACACACAAAAACTAAGAGTATTTCTGCAAAAACATAAAGAAAAAATTGCTAAATGTATACTGAAAAACATAACAGTCCACCATAGCAGGCCATTAGTTAAGGACTCATTTGGACTTTCCCACACACTTTACCAGAGAGCAGTGCAAAATTACATTTAAAAACTTTTTGGTGAGTTATTCTTAAGTTTCAAATCAATGAACAAACAGCTTCTCTTTCAGTAGGTAATTAAAATCCTTTTTTTTATTGCGAATTCAACTCTCTAACTGCTTACTGCCATAAGATACTAAAACCACACATCAACCGCATGACAATTTAGAGTCATTAAAAACGGAGGGTTGCCTAAAAATGCACGCACATGTGTTCAGTGGGACAATTAACGCATGACTATTCTTTTAAAAACAGTTTTTAAACTGTAAATAAAAAAAAAAACTGTAGCATAAATATAACTTAAAGTGTTTGAAAATATATATTTAGTATAAATATAAACAAAATTTATAAACTAAAAATATATTTTCCACAAAATTAAAAAGGTTACCAAGAGAAAAACACAATAAAAAATGTAAGAGCTACAAACACTTTAAAATAGAGCTGAATGAAAATATCCAAAGAAGAAAAACAACGGAAAGCAGACAAACAAAGCTGTGTGAGAAACGAATTTCTAAGGAAACGGAAAATTATAACGCTTCATCAAGAAAACTTAACTGAAAATATAAAAATAAAAAAATAGCTTAAAACCTTAAGAAAATGTATAGAATTAAAGATAACTTGGTAACTTTTCGTATTTCTCAAGATACGTATATGAAAAAATTTTAATAATAATGTTGTCCTCTTAATGAGAACATATTTAATGCACGATATATCCTATTTGAAAAACTAAACCGGCAAAAGCTGTTTCATAGCTATGACATTAAAGGGGGATTTAGACGGCAATACAAGTCATATGACATGTCAAATTTTTGAGTTGAAGAGAGAGAATAGTATCGTGTAAACTTGATACAGTGCACGCTCGCTAATGTGAAGTAATTAAAACTGGCGTTGTTCACTTTTACGAATTGTTCACATTTCCGAATACCGAAAATTTTAAAACAGAATTATACCATATTGTAAACAAAAATGAATACATATTTATGAGTTTTTATATTTTTAAAATTATATCAAATTATAATTAAATTTGTATATATTTATACGTATTAATATGTTCATAATTACTCATACATATACACATGTACATACAATACATGCACATGTACACCTAAAACGGGGATCCCGCAACTAATAAAAACAGAATTTTAACATTTCAATTAAAAAAAAAGAAAATTCTGTTGAAATTATAGGGCTTTTTACATTTATTCATATTTTAGAATAGTAAATGAAGCAAAAAATATATTCACATTAAGCGGTGTTCATATAATGCGGTGTTCACTTTAGCACACGTGCACCGTATGTAATGAGAGCGTAAGACATTAAGAGAAATTTTAGTTTTTTGAAATTTTTTAAAAAACCATCACATGTAATTAGATCAGGGATGTATTTTTATGCTTCTTTTTGTTAATATTAAATATATTCACAATGCATGTAAATTTTGTGTGCATGTGTATGTGCATTTTATATTTTCATTTTACTTTGTTTCGGTATTTCACGATTTTTACTCCAATTTTTATAATACTAATGGAATTTCATAATATGTATACTTATTTCGAATATACACAGGACACAAAGAACTCTGATGAGACTACCGTAGCTGGAGTCGAAAACAATTGTTCAGTTTGGCTAGTGTACTATTCCTTCACGGACATCATTTCTCCTTTAATTACCAAAAAATATTCCTTGCAGTTAACTTTGATCTTATTAAAGCGTTTCTGAAGAAACAGGAATTTCATAATATTTTCTTTTTGATTTTACGTATGACTTGTATTACCGTCTAAACCTGTCTTAAATAATTGTAATAATACTTTTTGATATGTAGAGTTATTCACAAATTAGCGACGGGAAAAACAAATTTTTGTAAAAAATCTTTACTCTTTTAAAGCCTATAAGATATTGAAAACCACAGTAATGGCATTGGCCTACAAAGAATAAAATATTTTTTTTTTGTGTCACCAGAATAAAAGTACAGTTGTTTTCGGTTAATTGAGCCCCGCTTTATTGAGTTTCCCGCTTAATTGTACTAAAAATCATGAAACGAAATCATTCCGTATAACCTCCTATGCAAAAGTACCCGTTTAATTGAGTTCCGCTTAATTGTGCCTCCCGTTTAATTGATTCATAAAATGAGACCGCATTGCGAAAAACACAAACAAATGTTTCAGTTAATTGATTTCGTCTGCTTAATTTTTTTTCTCCACAAACTTAAAACCATTTATGTTGCACCAAAAAAATTTTTGTCATGTTTCTGTTCACCATGTAAAAGGAACGATATAGAAAAACGAATCATCGAAAGCCTTAACAAATCTAAAATTCAAATGTTGATGACTGATTTTTTTAATCATAGTTTTACTTATGTATGTATAAGGTTTTTTATAACATTTAATGTACACTCGCATGCACATTTGTAATTATTTAAAATTTTGATCTCTTTTTATATAGAATTTTGTAATTTTTGTTGCTTTTCAAATATTGTACGATGAACGTACCTGATTTTTGTTTTGTTTTAATAAACTAACACTATTTTTTAACTTAATAAATAAAAAAATTAATTTCAAAAATTTAATTAAGTGATTTTCGTTTTAATTGCGTCGGCGAATCAATTAACCGAGTATCGCTTAATTGAGTTTCCCGTTTAATTGCACCAAAAATCGTGCATTTTTAGAGACTCAATTAAGCGGAAATAACTGTAGTAATAATATAAAGTATTTGATGTCCCGAGCAAAATTTCATTTTCGGTTCTCTACCATCAGTTCGTGAATTTGTAATGGGCGTGATTACTTGCGCCCCCTTAATAGAACGTCAAAAGATGCTGCAGAAAATTGCTATTTTCAGCTTTTTACAAATCATTTTAAAATTTGATCATTTTTACAATCAGTTTTATACCATTGATTATCTAGGTGTCTTGGGTGTGATAAATAGTTGGTTTGTATTTTCTGTGGAACACCAATCTTATTAAATTTTCAATTTCTCATCAGTATGAGGAAATGAAGGATAGGGTTTAGTGTTAATTATGGGATATAAAATTGTGTATATGTTATCTCTCCTTATGTAAATATGTATGTTTATTTGCTATATTGCGGTTTCAATAAAAGATTAATGTTTTCAATAATATAACTTCATTATTTATTGCCTGTAATTCAGGATCATAAATGCAGGCACCAATTTCAAATTACTTACATAAGTGGGGCAATTACTGTAGGCAAATGATTGCAAATTTACATTCAATTAGAAAAATGTTAATGTTATTGGTTAATAACACGGATAGAATAATTTCTAAAGAATATTTAGGATCTTTCTGCGGTGACTGCTAAATATCAAGTGACCAAAACATTTTTTTCTTAAGATTTCTTACAGTTTTTTAGCATTATTCAAAATTGTTTTACAGCAGTTTAAAATTCAAAATAATAATGGAAAGTAATTCGTTACTCAAGACCCACAACAGTTATAATTCATTTTTGCTAATTCAAAAAATACGTTATTATTCAAATTTTAGTTAAATTTATACAATCATAAAAGGGGAAAACAAAATATACTACTTTTTATATATACTCGTACATACAGAATTGGCAATTACAACCATTTTTTCAGAGTTACGGACTATCTTGTCACAGCACCCATGTGGTATAAACATACATAACTGGCCTTTACAACCCTGTGTCAGAATTACGGCCTAGCTTCTCGCAGCACTCATGTTGTGTGTGCTAATTTTTATCCATGAGTAGCAGGACCTACAGTGTAATGTCAACTCCGAACGACAGACTTGAGAAGCTTGTTCATGGCAATTAGTTACTCTCAGAGCTTTTGCCAGAAGACTTCAAAGAGGTGGTCGCCATTTCGTTCTGTCAAGATGCCAGAGCTGGAGCAGTTTGAACTCGGAACTCTTGTTTAGTAAGCCAACACACTACATACTAGACTACGGCGCCCACATATATAACATACTTTAATAATTTTTATTAGCATTTTTAAACATTTCTTTAGTCTTTTATAATTTTTTTGTTTTTTTTTTTCATATCTAAAATGTTTTTCTCAGCGGATTGTGCCAACTCCCTTCAATATATAAAAGAAATTTAAAGAATTTTTCAATTTCACTTCTATATGAACATACATATTCTATATTTCTTTCTTCTTTCTTTAATTTTTCGTATTTCAGTTTATTTTTTTAGGAAGTTTATTTGTACAGCGATTTTGCTTTTATTGATATTCTCTTTTTTTATAACAATTCGGGAATTTAAAGAATGTAATGCCAATTTACTTTCTATTAAATTTGTTTGAGGAATTGTTTTCTTACCATGAACTTAAGAATACACAAATTAGGAAATGGTAAAAACTAATTTCTGTGGGAAATTTTTATTTGATTATTCTTCTTTTTCGACAATTATAAATTAATTTTAAATTATTTAAGGGCTTTAAAACAATAATTTCTGCCCTACCAGTAATTAGCGTAACATCCATAATATTTAAACCATTAATTTTCATTAAATTTTATTAAAATTTTAATTTCTCTCTCCATACAAGTTTAATACACTTTCCATTCATTTATTAATAAACGATTAAAATTACAAAAAAAGGAGTTCTATATCACCATAAAAGTTGTTTTGTGTTCAAATACCTACACCAGGGTATATCAGCATATTCTGTTTTTTTCTTGTCACTGGTGGTGGCAAATCAATCAATAATCCTTCTTTCTTTCCCATAATAAATAATTTTTTGTTTAACCATTTTGGTGTTTGTGTTTAATTTATTGTAATATTGGTTTAAACAAAAAAAAAAGATAAAAAAAACATCAACAACTGTTTCTGTAAAAGAGATTACAAGTATGATAATCATAAATTATTCCGTATAAGGTAAAAATAAAAATTAAAAAAGGTCACAGAGCCAATTACAAAAAATTGTTGTTTTTAATTTTAACAATTAGAAAATGCTTTAAGCCCTAATAAGCAAATTAAATTTTAAGAATTAGGGCGTTCATTCATTCAGTCATTCAGTCATTTAAAGTACTTTTGAAATTTGAAATTTAGAATTTAATATGTTGGGCGAAGTGTCGTAGTATTCTTTTGGCCGAAATGATTTCACAGTGCCACACGAAAAAAATAACCATATACGGACACCACTACATGATAACAGACCAAAAAACAGAACACCCATGTCTCCCAGTTTTGTCCAAAGGCAAGATTTTTTTTTGTTTTTTTCTGGGTGGTGGGGGGGGGGGGGGGTTTGGTGTCATTTTTGCAAAAAAGTGATAATTTCCTCAAACTCTTCGGAATTTTGATTTTTTGTGATTTTGGTGAAGTTTTTTTGGTTTATGTTTAAAATTTTCGCTTTTTCATGGCAAGAGCTACAATTTTTCTTTAGAAAGTAGATCAAAATTCCGAACAGTTTGCAAAATATAAGTCAGAGAAAATTATCACTTTTTTTTCAAAAATAACAGTGAGGCCCCCAATGTTTGGGGCAAATAAAAAAAAGTTCGTCTCCTTTTTTTTTAGTCTTTTATTACGTAGTGGTGTCCGTATATGATTATAAGTATTTTCATGACTAAAAAAATATCACACAGTGTTTGCTATGGGCAAGTACTGCTTTACTGAATGAAAAATTTTTTGGATTAAATTTCTTTTTGTGTTCTTTTTACATTTCTAGATTCTTTCTGATTTATAAACACCCTATAGCAATTAAAAAACTTAATTCAATTATCTCGTCCTAGACTCAGTATTTTGTGGCAATTGCAGAAATAAAAATTTCTGAAATCTTTTTATGTTTTTAGCTTTCTGGCAGCACATTAAATATCTTACAACCAAAATATGTAGAACAAATAAAAATACTGCGGCAAACGACTGTGTAAAGTGGGTGTATGAGAAACAAAAAGAAAAATATTTTAATCTCTTTTAGACTATTTTGGCAATTGACACGACCGACATAAATTGACAGAAATTCCAAACAATTTGTTTTTATTTCGTGAAGTAAATTATAAGCAAGCAAACGGCAATTATGTTGAGTAACCCACAACCTACATGGTTTTTCTACAGTTGATGCTTAAGACTTGCCCTTAAGGAATAGAAAACTTTATACGCCTTTTCTCTGGTTTTAATTTTATTTTGAAAGAACTTTTCTTTTCTGTTTTTGCTTTTTTTTATTTGGCAATAAAAGTTAATAAATTATGACTTTAACACCCACTTGCCACTTAAGACCAACAATACATTCACAAACATTTCAACATTCAACACATTTGCAAAGTCACAAAGTCATAGAAATGTTAACTTTCTTTTCTCTTTTTTTTTTCCTTGAACGTATGAGCACATCAATACAAAGGATAATTTGATTGAAAAACTTTAATACATACTTTTAGGCATTAGCAAACGTTTTTATTTTAAACAACAGCAATTATTAGTTTGGACTGGCAGAATGGAAGAAAGGAAAAAAATCTGTTTTATTTTACTTTGAAAATTACTTTTATATCTTTTTTATTTTATTGTAAGCCTTTAGTTTAGTACACAAAACAAAACAAAAAAAAAACCTTTATTAAGCCATTTCCAAATAACCTTGAGAACAGGACTCATGTAATAAGAATAAAACGTATAACTTAAGATAGACTTAAATGCCAAATTTTATGAAACAATTTTCATGGGCATAATCTTTATTCTGAACTTTAATTGAAAAAGATTTCTTTAATTTTTCTAATATATTTTCCTTTAATGAAAAGCAGAAGTGCCACTTGCGCAGATTTTTAAATTAATGCTCATTCTATTCATATAAAAATTAGGTCAAAATAATAACTTCACCTATATTTTTATTTACTTTTTTTTGTCAAATTTTAGATGGCAACTGTAAAGGAAATTATAAAATCATTTTGTAATTCATATTTATATTTTGCTTAAAGGAAAATGGAGTATAATTTTCATTTTGAGTATAATTGACTGCCTTAATAGGAAATCTTTGCTAGCTTATTCAATATCTTATTGTAATTAATAAAATTAAAACAAATATTTCATATCAAAATGTCTTTAATTCAAACTGTATGTCGGAAGAAACAAAGAAATATCTTTAAAATCAATTTCGATACAATTACAGAGATTATGATTAGATTAGTTATGAAGTCTATGTCTTAAATCAAAAAATTTATTTTTAAAGTATTCCCACATTTGTTTAAATTTTAATAAATAAGTGTAGTAATTATTTCTTGCAAAAAATCTGATAATTGGCAATAAATTTATTTCTGTCACTTAAAGAAACTCATTTGCCATCCAGAGAAATTTCGGCTGATATAGAATGTGGATGCAGCATAAACAGGTTGACGTCGACTACAAAAAGCTAAGCTATCCAGTCAAATATGCAGAATGGTTTCCTTAGTTTGTAATAAATATTAGAAGATGAGTGTGAGTTTTGAAAAGAAAATAATATTTAAGTTCATTCCTATCTCCCATCTATACCCAAATGACAATTATCACCTAGTCGTCGACTACAATGCCTCCTTTAATAGCCTGATTCGATCAAGAAGTCCATCTTCATGAAACCGCTCCCTGACATTTCCAGTCTATTCGACCACAAAACGAATGATCAGGAGTACAGCGCCTCCTTCTGGGAAGATAAAAGCTAACCTAGATATAAAAAGACGCACACCACTCACATTCAACATCCAGATGAGGCAATTACTGTTGATCATTCAGAGGTTAAGGTATAACACTATGCTTTGAGTGATCAAATTAACATAAGGCGCTTAACATCTTTACATCTATTAAAGGTCTGCACGGGTATGTTTGAAACGATATTCAAGACATTCTAAAAATTTCAAACACACTTCCAACTCTAATTCGTAAAAGCGAAACGAATAAAACAAACATAAAAAGTGGTTGTTGTCGTTAGAATGTAAATAATGAGAGAATAGAGACAAGAGAGTATCGAGACATGAGAGACATGAAACATAAGAGTTAGAATGGAATGAATAGAGTGAATAGAATGTCTTGTTTGTAATATGATAGAAAAGAATTTCTTGTACTGGTATTATAAGTACTAAAGAACTGAATAATAAAAGTAATGAACTGAATAATTTTTCATGTTTTTTTTCTTTATTTTTTTATATTTTTGGCTTAATTTTTAAAAATACATACATACATATTTACAAAAACTTAAAAAAAAAATATAAATAAATTACATATTCAAAAAGTGATTAATTTTTTTTTTTAATGCTTTAATATACACACACTATTCTTCTTGCTAGATTTCAATTTGTTTGTTTTCATTCGCTTGTTTGTATTACAAACTATCGCGTTTACTTCAATACATACTTTCATTCACAAAGAAAATTCAAGACATTCAAGACATTCCAAGACATTCGAATGTCTCTATAATAATTTAGAATTATGAGAGTAAATTTAGATTTATTCTATTCAATTCTATTCGTTTTTGAGGCTGTTCGTTTCGTTTCGTTTCGTTGGCTGCAAAACGAATAGAATGAATATTTGTTTCTATGCTTGAATATACTCTCAATTAGAGTACACTTCTCGAAACATTCTAAACTGGCAGAAAAGCAAAACATTCATGCAGACCTTTAACATCTATATATTCAACATTGCAATACAATGCGCTGCATTTAGTAGGGGTTTACCCCTAAGTATTGGTCTTAAAATAAAAAAAAAAAATTTGAATGAATTCCAAATAAATTCTTTTTTTCGGGAGTTTAAAAAAATAAAAAAAAACTAACACAAGATCATTTGTTAAAAAAATAGAAAAGTCTCTCAGCATCATACGAGACTTCAGACGAGGTGATAGAATATCACATGCTATCTTTTTAATATTTTAATTATAAATGGTCTTGCGCGATGCAGCAGTTAACAGAACGCTTTAGCTAACTACTACGTAGCTATTCTTCTATCAAAGTGTATGAAAAATTGGATTTTAAAACTATTTTAGTATAAAATTTTTTTTTCTTTTTGTCTTTCATACAAGTTAAAACATTTTTCTGTATTTATTATTTTGTTCACCTGTGTATGTAGATTTTCTTTATATGATTTCCTTAATGGGTTGACATCTCAAAGTGAGTGTATGGATGAGTACACTTAACTTTGTTCTGTGCATTAATGTTACTCTTCCGTAAACCATTTAAACCCACTTTTGTTTATTTCTTCCACACACATGCACGCTTTCAAAAGCTGCTTTTGTTTTCTATGGAAGCTGAAAACGGGGTTACTGCCACTTTAGTCATTTAACACATTGCCAACGGCAAAATATTTATTTTACGAGTTTTTATGCTGAAAGCTAAAATACATTTTTGGTAATGAAAGCAATTCTTTTAATGTGACAAACTATCAAGTTACAACTACATTAGGTGTATATGGAAAACACATATGCATTATTGTATAACATACATGTATATTTTTTAATGCTTCTGGAACTCAACTATCCGGAGTTTTATTATCCGGCATAATAATAGCTTTGTAGGTATATATCTGTTAATTGTGCAAAAAAAAAAAGTTGATTTTCTTTTCCATACATTATCAGCCTATCCCACAATATCGAACCTTTTCGTTTGTTCCCATTCTCAACAAAAAATAGTTGTTTTGCGTTCCAGGAACTGTTTTCAGTCTAGACAACAGCGTTGTCTACTTGGTGCGTTTTGCACCATTTTTGGTACTTTTTTAAAATTTTTGTGCGGAAAATTCCTCAGCTGGTGCGTTGTGCGTTTTTTCTTAAATTTCGGTGCGTTTTTTAATTTTTGTTGGCACCAAAGTAAATTCAACACAACTTTTTGTTTCAGCGTGAGAAAAAAATCTTTGCACAATAAAATACACCTGTTTCAATACCATTTCAATCAACAGTGCAATATTTTTACAAAAATAGTACTGATTTATTAATTATTAAAAGATTTTGATCTCTTCTTAAAAAGTTGTATAAAGAATTTATAAAATTAATATACAAAAATATACGAGTATCATCTTATACAAATAAATGCAATCTTATGTACAAACTCAAATTATAATAGGCTGTTTGTTATATATTTAATATGAAAATATTACTCTAAAATAAAAAATTAGTTTTTTTAATATTTAAAAAAATGATAAATACTGAACCTCACTATTAAACGTTATTATCTTTTAAAATATTCTATATAGAATATATGAAATTGGAAAATTTGTTTAGTTATTTATTCTTGTTACATTTTTTATCTTCTAAAACCCCTGAACTGTTATACAGCATTTATTTACTAAACATCCTCAATAAAAAAATTCTGAACTTGGTGCGTTTTATTTAAATGGCGCGATTTTTTCTCCATTTTGGTGCGTTTTAAAATTTCAAAGTTGACAACGCTGCTAGACAAGTCTAACGAAAATAAATTCAAACGAGAATGTAAATACTTCAGAGTCATAATTTACCCATTTCAGCGTTTGTTTATTTTTCAATTCGTGTAACTTGTTAAACTGTTGTTCATTAATATTGAAACTTGAATATTTTTAAATATCTTACGTCTCAAACATTAAACCAAAAAGCCGATACATTTAAAGGTGGTAAGAAATTTGAAAAAAATATTTCTTTCGGTGACTACTTCTAGCAGTCTTCTGGCAAAAGCTCTGAAAGTAACTGATTGCCATGAACAAGCTTTCGTTCGGAGCCGTAATTAAACTGTACTCATGGATAAAAATTGACACACACAACATGGATGTTGCGACAAGCTAAGCCGTAACCATGAAACCGGGTTTTAATAGTCAATTATGTATGTGTGGGACGCTTTTTCGAACAATAATGAGTGAATTGTTCTCGTTCGCATAGTTTTACGTTCGACATCGTAGAACAGGCTGTATTTTAAAAAAGTTTTAAATTTTTAAGTTGTCTTAGCGTATTTTTTTCATTTAAGAAATGACCCGGACTCTTAATACTTTTATGTTTTCTTGTGTTCTTATATAACTTCAATTAACTGTGTGGAGTATCCGTGCTTAACTTAACTTAACCTCTTCGAGCCAGTTAATCGATGTTCAACTGTATTTACTATTCAAACCCCGGCGGGTTTTGTTACACCGTATATGTTCGGGTATTAAAAGATATATATTTCTTTTATTAATGAGTATACCCAATTCTCATAATTGTACAGCCTACTCTGTTCCCATACGTAGAAACAGGCTGAATTTCAGGTCTGCTGCCAAGTGTGAACTTGTCATATAAAAATCAAGCCTTCCATAATAAGCTTTGAAACGGGAATTCAGCTTCTCTTCCTTACAAAACTACTTAAAAGTGAGATCCAATTTTTGATTGGATAGTGGCTACGTAGTAGTTTGTACAACTTCGTTTATATACGTATAGAAGGTAATAAATAAGCAAATGCAGGTTATTTTTGACTAATTATTTTTATTTGATAGCTTAAACTTATTTTTTTATCAAATTTAGACACTCTTACTACATATTATCACTTTGAAAATATAGACAAATATTTATTTTGTGTGGACTTTGCACTGTCTACTGGTAATTTTATACATATGTTTATACAGATGTGTGTCAACGACGAGTCGAAAACAATTGTTCAGTTTGGCTAGTGTACTATTCCTTCACGGACATCATTTCTTCTTTAATTACAAAAATATTCATTGCCGTTAACTTTGATCTAATTAAAGCGTGTCTGACGAAACAAGAATTAAATTATAAAAATATTGATCAGACCTTTCCTGGGGCTCGAACTTCGGGCCTCCAGCACATTAAGACGATGCTCAATTTTATTTGTTTCAGTGCTACGCGGATTTATTGTGACGTTTTTAATTTTTTTGACTTGAATATTTTATTGCACGTCTTTCTATTTAATCTATCACAACTGTCTTCTTAAACATGTTATTGTTTCTTAAATGTTTAGTTTCTTTCATTTTGACATTTTATGTGAAAAACTGTAATACTTCAGGTATGTTTGTGTTTTATTTTATTCTGCGTGATTTTCTTGTTTTTATGTAGTTGTTGTTTTTTATGTTAAATTGTAATAAATATTTTGTAACATTTGCTGGTTATTAAATTATTCGCAACCATAATCTTAAGTAATTAATTAACATTTTAAATGAACTTTTTCACATGTTCCCAATAATTAAATGTAAAGGAAGGGAGTACAAAAGAGTTTAACACTCAACAGAAGGTAATGTGGGAGAAAAAGTATAAATGCATAATAATAATAATAAAAAGAAATAACTTTACATGTGGTGCAAAATAATAATGGCCAGAGTTGTAACTCATTATACATACACACTTCCACATATACGTTCGCACATACATTTAGCATGAAAATTAACTATTTATAATCTTAAATACTGTTTTACATGTAAAGTTTATAAATACTCGTAAGCATCTAAAAGAGAACATGTAATAAACAGAAAGAGAGAGAGAGTTATGTTCAGTTGCTTACTCACATCTTAAAGTCGTTAAGGCAACTTAAATATTATTATACCCCTGTCAATGACTACCAAGAGTACAAACATAATATATGTATGTATGTCCATAAACATACCGTTACTTGACATGTTAACGGCATATATACGAAGAAAAATAGACCCTTAAATGAATTTAATTAAATCAAATAATATTACATCAAATTAAATTAATCTGAATCAAATTAAATGAGATTAACAGTTTATTCATCCATTATTTTTATTCTCCCATATTTGTTTAGTTTATAAATAATGGGCCTTATTGTGTTTGGCGTAGTCGTTGTCGTATTTCGACACTTTTGTACAAGATTAAAGAAAATTAACAAGATCTGTCTTTAATCTTTTACAAAAATGTTGAAATACGACAAAAATACGCCAAACACAATAAGGGTGAATATTTCTCAACTTTATGTCTATGAAATTTCTATATTTTAGTTCTTATGGCTGTGACTTCAATCAAACAATTCAATTTTATTACTAAATCCGGACTTTCTACCAGCTTTTTATATACTGAAAACTTTTTAATTTTTTGGTTTTGATTGGATGTAAGACACTTTTGTGATTAACATTGAAAACAGTAAACACTTTTCAGTGTACAATCTGTACTTGAAAAGTAAAATATAACTCTAATTGTGTATGTTTGTATTTGTTATTACGCTGTTTTAAAAAAAATTGTGTTAATTTGATACTTACTGACGGTAAGTAAAACAACTTTATAAAATATAACATTTTATTATTTAAAATAAAAAACGTAATTCAAGGCAACAGTGGGCCAAGCGAAGAAAACTAAAAAAAATTATATTGAAAACACTTTCTGCGACAGTTTTGTCCCCACTTTATTTTTCGTTTTCCTAGAGTTGTAAACAGTAAAATATTTCTAATTTTTCCGGTAACTGAAGGCAAAATGGTATCCCTGAAAAAGTTGCTAGCAACACAAATATATAAAATGTAATACAAAAAACTTATATTTAAAAAAAACTACAAATTTTTTAAATGTATTACCACCGCAACTGTTGCCGACGAAGAGTACTTTACTTTACTTTTTCAAGAATTGCTAGCAGTATACAAGGTAAAACTTTAACAATATTGAATGCCTAGAAGTCAACTACGTTTTAGCAAAGACAAGTCGTCGTGCGGGAGTTTAAGTGCTCTATACGCCATTTTATATTTTTTATATATCTCGAGTTAATGATGCCACTTTAGGTTTTCGACCCCAAATTTTTCAAGTTTGCAATTTGTTTTCGGATATCTCGTCCAGTTTCCAAGATAAGTAGCCAAAAACGGATTGCAGATTCTAAAAATTTTGGTGTCAAAAACCTAAAGTGGCATCATTAACTCGAGAAATATAAAATGGCGTCTAGAGCACTTAAACTCCCGCACGACGAAGTGTTATTACAGGTATTGCTGAAACCAATACATAGTTTGTACACAGAAAAAACTAGATTGTAAATACAACAAATTTTTTTGTATATACAATTAAAATATTATTCAATTTTGCGCTAACAATGGTTTTTGTAAATACAAATACGACAATTGTAGGTTTCCTTAAGAAAAGAAAAAAAAAATGCAACGGTACCATGTTTTTTCAATTATTGTGGTTAACAAACTATTTGTTGAAAAGATTACAAGACTTTCAGTAAATGTTTTTGTTGCACTATTTTATCAATCTTTTTTTTAAATTAAATTCGTCTTAATTTTCTCCTTTGCTGGGATTTGAACCTGGGCTGTTGTGTGTTGTATGCAAGCGCTCTAACCATTACACCACGTCACTCCTAATTTCTATAATGTTGTTTTTGTACTAAATATGCGCAACTAACCTAAAGCAAAGAATTCAACAAAAAATTTATTTAATCGTTTTTATTGAAAATGTATGGTACCGTAATAATTTATTTTATTTTTTTTGTCAAAGTTTACTTTGAAAAAAGAAAAAAATGTAACGGTACCATCTTTTTTCAACAATTGTGGTTAACAACCCAGTTGCTGGAAAAATTTCAACACTTTCAATAAATATTTTTGTTAAACTTCCCTATAAATCTCATATGTTTTTGTTGTTTTTTTATAACTAAGTCTTCTTGTTTTTGAAAATATTGCTTAAATAATAACAACAATTTTAATTAGCATAATTTGTTGAAAATAAATACTAATATTTGTAATATCAAAAAAATATTTGATTGTATTTATAAAACACATATTAAAAATAAAATTTTACATTAACAACCCACTTTGTTGATTGAATTTTGGTGATATTTTTTTCTGTGTAGTAGATTTTCTTCCCCCGTTTCTTTATTAATAGTCTTGGAAAACCAAGAAGAAGACCATCTACAAAGAAACCGCTCTCCGACATTCCACACTATTCCACCTTAATCAATGTCAACAAAAAAAAAAGAATGATCAGGAGAAAAGCGACACCTATTGTGAAGTAGCAGATAACAACTAAACCTACTTAGCGAAGATACTCACCACACAATCAACATGCAACGATGAGGCAATTGCTGTTGATCATTCAAGGCTGAAGGTATAACACTGGCCTTTAAATAATCAATTTACAGCAATTTGTCTCATTCATAAGGCGCTTAATAATAATATAAGAAAAAATATATGTATATGTACTGTCCTTTCCAAAAATTCCAATACAATGCAATGCATTTAGTAGGGTTTTACCCCTGAGTATTGGTCTCAAATAAAAATTTAAAAAAATCCAGAATAAATTCCAAATTAGCTTCTTTTTCCGGGAGTACGGAAAATGTCGAACTCTGTCCTTCTGACCCTACCAACTAAAAACCATACTCGTATTCCCCGGAAGTTTTTGTCCAACTCGGAACCGCTTTCGCATTACTTCGAGGTGGCTCCACCTGTTGCATTCACATCCATTCATCAGAATTCGCCCGCTTCCCGGCATACTGCGTTTAAATATAAAATTTAAGTCGCAAATTTATAACTCCATTGCATATTAACTTAATCCCCGCAATATCCCAAGGAAAACTTCTGTCAATCAATGAGCTGCATTTTTTTTCTTACCTACTTTTAGACACACTGAAAAGTACCTACAGTTTAACACCAGTTCCAACCGCCAAAGACTTCATTTAGACAAATTTTTCATAGCGTAGTATACCCATAATAAGATCTTAACGTATGTATGTTGAGAATTTAAAAGCTAATTTTACTTATTTTGTGATTAAATTTTAGCATATAAATTCTACATATAAAAAAAATACACACAAAAATATAAAACCACCGGCCGTTAGCTACTTATACAACATTGGCTGTCTTCCAGCACGTGGTTGCTTCTATTTTTTTACCACGTCGATGTTTAAAAGACAGGCATAAACACACTAAAGAATAGGCAGCCGTTTTTAAGCAGCATTATGGAAATCATTTGTAAGCAAATTAACACTTTAAAATGGGATTTTAAATTTTAAGCACAGCAACTACAACCAAAACAAATGTTTTCTTTTTTTTTAATTTTAATTTAAAATGACAATATATGAGCACATACACGCACTCACATATGCTCATACAATCACTAACTTGAGTTATAATGGTCATCCCATGCGTATGAATAACGTATTATTAGTTTTCATTCATTTATTATTATTCCCTCTCGAACTCTCTATACTCGTATCTCTTTAAAATACACTACCACTCATTAGCAATCTCCATAAGAGAAAACAACACAATTTTAATTTGAGTTGATTTTATCTTATTAAGTAGTTTCATACGCTCTGTTTAATTTTATATGAAATGTGTATGCATGTGTGTATTTGTTTATGTTTTTGTTATTGTTGTTCTTAATGTTTTCATTCATATGCGGCTATAAAGTAGTGAACACAGACTTTTTAATTAGACCCGATTCAAAAGAGACGACATGTGTTTGTTATTCGAATACAGGTATCCCTCGAATAAAACAGTATAACGCAAAGTTTTGATAGAACAGTTGTTTGTGCATTCTTTAATGTAAAATTGAATTTTCCGTTTGTGCTTTTGAAAAACGTTTGAGTACGTTGTGTGTGTATGTATATAATAAATTAAAATCTATCATTACAGATGCAACTTTAAAGTTAAATCTTCTATGCATCTCATAGCTCGTAATTTTCTTTGAGCCTAGCTACCGCATTATACAAGAGATACCTGTTCATCACCCACATTGTTAAAGTTATTAATGGCGTGTTATGTTTACATAAGTATAGGTCACACTCTTTTCAGAAATATTCATAAAAAAAAACATATTTTTCATTACGAACATTTGAAGTAGCTTTCTTAGGCCCATTATTACAACTTGCCGTTAGTTAAAGGTAGGATTTTATTGTATCATGTAGATAAATTACTTTATGTTTTGTTTACTTGTAATAACAAAACGCATTTTATCTGCCTGATAAAATCTTGCCCTTAACTAACGGCAAGTTCTAATAATAGGCCTTAGTCGAATAGTATTTAAGGTGTGCGTCACTATAAACTGTAACACATCAAAAGTCAAATAAAAACTGACTGGAGTAAGCTAGAGTTAAAAATAAAACAGTTTTATTTTGCATTTTTATTACAGATTTATATTCTGTATTATTTTATTTAAAAATTAATTTAATTTTATAAAATTTTTTATTTTATTCATTATGCCATCCATAAGCAATGTTATAGTGTTTTCGGTGATTTTTTTGGTACCAGCTGTCCATTTATATCGAAAACTAGTAAGGGTTTTGGGAACAGATGTACTCTTTTTTAGTTCTCTTTTGACCAGAGCCCAATATCTTTCAATAGGCCGCAGCTCTGGACAGTTTGGTGGGTTAGCCTCTTTTGGAACAAAAATAACATTATTTATATTATACCAGTCCATTGCGCTTTTACTGTAGTGACATGTTGCCAAATCTGGCCAGAAGAATGTTGATATGTTGTGCTGTCTTAGAAATGGGAGCAACCTCTTTTGAAGACACTCTTTGATATAAATATCTGAGTTTATTGATCCCAATGTAACAAACGATGCACTTCTGTTGCCGCAGCTACAAATAGCCTGTCAAACTAGGAACTTTTTGGGAAATTTTGATAGTCTTTTAGTTCGGAACTCTTCAGAAACATTGCCTCTACTATCCGCTACATAAAACTCTTGGCCAGGAAGCTGCGCAAAGTCTGCAAAAACGTAAGTTTCATCACCCATTACACAACATTCGAACTTTTAAAAAAATTATTTTTTGAGGAGTTTTGCTCTTTTTTTTGCTTCAATATTCTTCTTAGCATTTCTATCCGGAACTTTTTGGACTTTAAATGTTTTAAGGCCAGCTTTAGCTTTAACTCGGCGCACAAAACTTTCCGAACATTGCACGCGCCGGGCCACTTCGCGACCAGAAATGTTTGGAAAAGCCAGCAAAAGCTTGTCAACCTTTTTGGCTTTCGCGTCGTTCGTTACCAGTTTTGCTTTACCTGTTCCAGGCTTTCTTTCAATTTTTAGGTCTTTGTTGAATTTTTTGACCACTCTGGAAACACATTGCCTGGTCACGCGGACTTCCCTAGCAACTTTTGTATAACTCCAATATGGTTTTTTTGAATTATTTGAATAATTCTTGTATGCACTTGTCTTTGATTATCCATTGTGAACTAACTAACAAGTCAAATTTGACAAACTGATACATTTTAAAATCTGACACATTTTTCAAAGATATTGTGATTAAGAAAAATAGTTTTGATTAAAGGTGAAAAAAGTTATTAAGAAAAATGGGTGTTACACTTTATAGTGACGCACACCTTAATTGATGGTAGGACGACTAATAGCGTAATGAATTAAGCGAAATCCTCATAAATAACTGAAACAGTTGAATTTTTTCTTTTCAAACTGTTAACCTTACTTGATTTATATTACAGTACTATGTAGAGCATCATTAAGTCGGATTTAGCCCAGCAATAAGCTTTGTAATTTTTTTTTTTAATTTATTGTTGTTTGTGTCCATTTTTATGTATATAAAAACAAAGCCGTTATAAATGTGTTTTAATTTTTATTTGTAAATCATTTAATAAAACTTTTTATTTTCAGGTTATTTTCCAAGTGACAGGATAAGCGTGGAAAGTGGGAAAAAGACAAGATTGCTGATTTTATGTGAACAAAAAAGGTAAACAAACAACGCATCCACAGAATAATATTGCTGTTATTAATGGATAACCCAAGCAACACGTAGTCCTGATTTCAAATTTAAATTCTAGAGTATGTTTTCTTTAAAGAGAAATAGATTTCAAACCAAAATGATACATTTTTCTTAATGTAAAATATAATATGACTTATTTTTAGCTCATAATTAAAATTCATTTCAGTTTTATGAAGTTTTGCAGCCCTACTGAGTGTATATTAAAAAAAATAAATTGTAGGTTTATTAAAGACTTATTTGACAAAGTTCTATACATTTCTTGTCAAATAAGCCTTTAATAAACAAATAATATTTTTCTGAATACAGCAGTTAGTTTTTATCTACATACGTACTTGCTACTAGTATATTAATTTAATTTTTTTTATAGTAAATACAGCATCGCAATTTTTTTAGACGAAAACACTTTTTAATTGCCTTTAATTTGAATTTTAATTTGATTTAATTAAGTATATCGTCGCAAGAATTAAAGAACGCAGAAACTGGCAAATCATTTTGAGTTCACCAGAGCCAAAAAACTTGTATGAAAGTAGAAAGAAGATACTGGTATTTTTCAAAACAGAGGCGGCGTAAGTGAATTTATTTTCATCATAGAAATCTGGGACCGGAACCGGGACCAATCGATACATATTTTTTTTTCTAATAAAAATTACGCAAACAAAATGTATTTTCGATTTTTTGTCAATTACAGCGATCTTTAATTATTGCGACGATATATTTAATTAACTAATGAAGTATTTTGAAGAAATGATAAATTTATTTTTTTCAGTTACTGTTTTTCATTAAAACAATTAAAATTTTAATTCATTGCAGAATAATTGACTTTTAATTTCGTTTTCAGTCAATATTATTAAAAAAATTTTTTAATTAAAAACATTATCTGTTAAAATCTTTTGATATGAGAAATTCGATCCGAATTTAATTAAAAATTTATTCAACAGCACAAACATTTTTTATACGACTGACTATTCTTTATAAATATAAATACTAAATAAATACATTCGAATCATTGGAAATTTAATAGAAAAGCCAACAATCTTTCCACAAGCGTTGAGGTGATCTGAGGCCTTATTCTGTAACTCTCCTAAGCTAAAACTCTACCGCTAAAAATTTATAAACTTTTTTTGGACTTTTTGGCTACGATTAGAACTCTTAAACGACTTCGTGCCTATTACCTCTAAACTTTTTAATTTTATATATTTCAACACCCAGCCTGTTTCAAAAACAGAAAATTTTAGTTTAAGGTGTTTGAGGCTCTAGGTTCGAGCCCCGGAAGGTTCTGATCAATATTTTTTATAATTTAATTTTTGTTTCGTCAGAAACGCTTTAATTAGATCAAAGTTAACGGCAATGAATATTTTTGGTAATTAAAGAAGAAATGATGTCCGTGAAGGAATAGTACACTAGCCAAACTGAACAATTGTTTTCGACTCCAGCTACGGTAGTCTCATCAGAGTTCTTTGTGTCCTGTGCATATTCAAGACCAAACATCAACTATTTAACTCACACTTTTCTGGAAATCGCATACTGAAATTATATTCTTTCACATGTATGTACATACACTTGTATGAGTTAGTCGAAGTAAAGTCACACAACAGTTTTTATCATATTCTCCTTTTCTTACCATCATTGCTGTTCTTGTAATTGTCATCTTATTTGGATGAAACAGAATTACAATTTTTATTTTGTCTTTTATTTTGTCTTTTAAAAATTGTAATTCTGTTTCATCCAAATAAGATGACAATTACAAGAACAGCAATGATGGTAAGAAAAGGAGAATATGATAAAAACTGTTGTGTGACTTTACTTCGACTAACTCATACAAGTGTATGTACATACATGTGAAAGAATATAATTTCAGTATGCGATTTCCAGAAAAGTGTGAGTTAAATAGTTGATGTTTGGTCTTGAATATGCACAGGACACAAAGAACTCTGATGAGACTACCGTAGCTGGAGTCGAAAACAATTGTTCAGTTTGGCTAGTGTACTATTCCTTCACGGACATCATTTCTTCTTTAATTACCAAAAATATTCATTGCCGTTAACTTTGATCTAATTAAAGCGTTTCTGACGAAACAGAAAATTTTAGTATTTTAGCTTAAGAGAATTACAGAATAAGGCGCCTGGAATATTCAACTCAAAATCTATAAAAATTCTATATGAAGATTTTGGAATAATTTTCATTTTTTAAGAGTATTCTTTACGGTTGTATATCATCAATAATACCTTTCTCTTGGAGGACAATTTGAAAGTAACAATCGTAAGAAAATTATTTATTTAAAAACAAAACAAACGTAATATTAAATTGTAGCGTAGTTTCCCCCTGAAATTTGAAGTCACAAAAGCAATGTATTGAACCGCTTGACTTGTTGTGTTTGTTGGGTATAAACATGTGTTTTAATACGTACATATCCATGTACGAGTATGTGGGTACGCATACATTTGTGTTAAGGTATTTAAAACAGTAAAAACATAATGAGAATATTGTGTATATTTAACAGACCGCCTACACACACATCGTGACTCTATCAGGAATACCAACAGAAAACACAACAATAATAACTGCTAACAGGTAAACTTGTTTTAATACTCTTTTGTATGAAAATATTACCAACACTTTTTAACAAATATAACTAATTAATAACGGTATAACAAATAAAGAAAAAAAACAAGACAACAGCCCTTATCATTACATATCAAATACCAACTACCACCTAAGCACTTCATGGCAAGTGCAAAAGTAAGCGTGTGAGTAAATTTATATAAATGCATGTAGATATATTGTAAAAAAAAAACTACACTTGTATCTACATACATACTATGCTATCCATTGAAAATTAGCAATGAACTATTGCAACAAACAAATTAGAAGAATAAAAAGAATTGATTTTGTTGCAATAAAAAAGTTACTTTTTTATCATTCTTTTTTCTAGCAATTCTATAAGCGTTTTTACATTTTTTTTTTCATTTCTAAATTTGTTCACTAAAGCATACTAAAGACTGGCTATTACGAGTGTAGAATAATTTTTAATTGAATTAATAATTCTTTTGATCAAAATAACAATTCTTTTAGTGCTAAAAAAATTCAATTAACATTTTAATTATTTTCGCAAATTTTGTTCATCAATAAAATTACAAACAAAAATTAATTGAATGTGTTGTTTTCGTCTTTGAAACTAGTTTTTCTGTGTAGTTTTTTTTTTTTTTTCTTTTGTATTGCTTTTACATGAAGTCAAAAATTGTTTTTCCATTAAGTAAATCAAATTGTATCCGTGAAGTAGTCATTCCCAGAATTGATAACTTTGTTCTCCCGATTTATAACATTTCCCATTACACTTACCATAATTTGAGAAAGTGTAATTAACTTTCGCATATTATGCATTGATTTTTAGTGACCAAAAGTACTAAGTTTTCTTATTCACGTATCCCTGTAATACATACATATAAATGAACTTCGTCTCTCATGATGATTTTCGTTGAAAAGTTGTGCTCTTTGTAATCAAGATTTATCAAGTGGTCATGGACTACCAGCTGATGCTCTATCTACACTTTGTCATAGAAAATTGTTCAAGTTTTACATTGAAATTCTCTGTAAAGACCACCAACAGTGTGAAACGTTATATAGAGTTCTCTGTAATATAGTGAGTTTTAGATGCGAAAATTCTCATCCCAACGGTTTTACCCGTTTCTCTCAGACATGACAGCATCTCTGGTATACTAATTCAGCCAGGTAGCTAAAAGCCGTAATATTTGTTCAGTGACTGTCGGGTGACTGGGACACGCTGGTGTTGTCATTACCGACAAATTGTTGTGCAAAAGAGTAAAAACATGATTTCTGCCTGTTTATGAATATAGCGATTCATGTCTCATAGAATCAGAATTGAATTTTAAGTTATTGTTCTTAAAATTTGAAGATTTAATGAAGATTACAAAGAAGAAAATTATTTGCCACTTATAATTATTTTGTAAAGTTGAAAGTACAATATTCTACTATATATGTATGTACTTATATGTATATTTTATTTTTATATAATGAAAAGTTGTTGTTTTTGTTGTTGTTTGAACAGCTCTGCTGTTGCTCAAAGTTACTCTCTGAAAAAAAGCTTCAAAAAACATCCCAGCCGGAAATAGTAATCAAAGAGAATAGAGAAAATAATACAAGGAATGTATAATATTGATTCCAGGGACCGTAATCATTATGAGTTTTATAATAAAAATTACACAATAATGATTATATTATGAGTTTTAAGGATTTTCTTCAATGATAATGATTATTTTTGAGTAAAACTCACTTTCAATTTATGATTTTTGATTTTGATTTTTTTTTGCTCAAAAATAATGATTATGGCTGGTTTTTATTAATATTACTCAAAAATAATCATTACCATTGAAGAAAACTTTAAAAATCAAAAATTTAAAAATCATGACGGATATGCAAAGATTGTTAAAAAATAATAATAATGGTGCAAAAAATTTTTGTTTATGATGATTTTTTTTTTTGTTTTGTTTAAAAAAACCAACAATAATCATTATTTACGGTCCCTGGTTGATTCCAGAACCATTACCCTTAACACGGTTCATGTCCTACGAAAGTAATAAATCTTTTTAATATCCCCCAGTTATTCTTTGTGAATAATTTGAAGGAATAACGAGAAATAGCGATTTTTTTTAGTAAAACATAGAACAATGAAATCTTTCTTCTGAAGTGTATTCCCACCACTTGGAAATCAATATTTACTTGTGTGCTACATGAAAGTACCTTCTTGATTCCAAAGTAATAAATTATGAAGGCAGATATTATTTAATTGATTATAAAATAAGGTAATAAGTTTTTTCCCGCTGGGATGTCATTGTTTTGTAACTTTATATTTTAAAAGGCATGAACACTTTGCCTTCAAAATACTTTACCAACTTCAATCAACTTTGTGACAGTCTTTGTATTTCAAATTTGTATACGCATTTCTATTTATTTTACGGAGATTCGTGTTGAGTATCAATTCAGCTGGATTTTTATTAAAAACGTATATTTGTTTAATTCTTAAAACCTTTTTACTAATTAATACAACAGTGTTCAAATAAATTCAATTAACATGTACAATCATTTATATTTAGATAGGTAAACAACAACAAATTACAAATATAAGCGATAAATTTACATTAAGAGAAGCGGAAAACAAATATGCTGGAAGTTTTCTGTTTTTTTCTTTTTTTGTAAATAAAAACCAAAGCCTTAAATCTGCATTAATGCGCATTAATTTTTAAATACATCTGTGCTAATGTAGGTCTTCTGTAATACAGGCCATGAAATAAATTATTAAATAACCAACAAGTAAATGCAACAAAAATTAGTAAAAAAAAAGGAAAAGAAAAGAAAAAATCCAATTGTTTTCTAAAGGACAAAAAATATCATTAAATTCAAGTTCACAACACAAAGTTTAATGAATTTTGTAGGCCTAAGTGATGACGGTTGCTGGCCTGACAATTAATAACAAATGAGCCAGTGGGTGAAACACAAATTTTTATTTAAGGGCAGACAATTTTAATTGTTTTGCTCTTTGTTATAATTGCTAATGTAGTATTTAAATCAACAAAAAGGATAGGGTGCTTTATAATATTATTTAGTTACTTAAGGTAGGTAGGTAACTAAAGTTGGCAAAAAGCGACACCATTACAGGGTCAAATTGAATTCATCCGAGCGGAAATGTCTACAAAGTGGAGTTTAACGAGGGCAATCTAACAATCTTCAAACATCCGACTGTCAGACCCGGATAATATAAAACAAAAATAGTCTCCCATTCAGGAGTATATTCGCAACTTCGGCAGGGAGTGTTATATGGCAGACCTAACCCGTATACACCGCTATAAGACTGGACAAATATTATCGAGGGATCCCCAAATATTTCTGCGTCGTGCCCCGGTGATCACAAGGCCAAGTATTTTAAAAAAACACAGGAAGTGATGGAACTCTATTTGCTCTGTGCTTTTCCTCTGAAAACTTTGAGATTTCCCCTTTAATGATAGTCATAGGGTAGCAGATAACAAAGCATAAAGTAACAGATTTCCTCCCGTGGAGGTGCTTCTGTAATAAATTTAGTCAAACATTGCAAAATTTTAACTTGTTTGCAAAAAATAAGTTTAAATTAATTAATAGAAAATAAATTTAAAAAAACTATTAAATATTTTATTCAGTCAATTGAACAATTTAAATAAAATCGAATCACTTACTCTTTGAACTTCTAAATATACAATATAAACGAGATGAGGAAAAAAAACGTATTTTTATATATTGTCATTATTCACCCAATATAGCA
This sequence comes from Metopia argyrocephala, assembly GCA_963576795.1. NCBI lineage: Eukaryota > Metazoa > Arthropoda > Insecta > Diptera > Sarcophagidae > Metopia > Metopia argyrocephala. The sequence continues at coordinate 4,652,329 of OY756208.1, forward strand.
GTTCACTTAATCAATTAAACTTATAAATGAATCAAGTAAAACAATTAATTGAAATTAAATGTAATCTACTATATAAAAATAAGTCGGATTTTCCTTCCTGACGCTATAACTCCAGAACGCACAAACCGATTTCCACGGTTTTGCATTCGTTGGAAAGGTTTCGGGCTCCGTGAGGTTTATAGCAAAGAAAATTCAGGAAAAATTTCAACAGAAAAGCAGAATAATCTTTTTTCACATACAGCGCCATCTCTGACATAGAAACAAAACCAATATTTTAAGTAGATGGCGCCGGTGAGTGATACATTGTTTGACAGCTACTCATTGTTCTCTGCTCAGTTAATTTCATGTGACAAACCGGTATTGTGTTCACTGTGTAATTGTGAAAATAAAGTAAAAAAAATAAGTTATTCGTTTCCTAACATTTCAATTGAAAACCATCAAATCAATCACGTGTATTGTGCACATTTGTATTCAATTTCAACAGCAGGCATTTGTCTTTAAGGTGGTAAGTTGAACTGTGTAAATTATGTGGATCGTGCATTTGAGGTTAAATTCATCACTCTGTCCATAGTCCAAAATGCCTAGAGGACGACGTGAGAACATCAGCCACCGCACAAGACATGCAAGCCAGCAACAATTGTATTCACAGAACTTAAGCGAAGAAAGACAAAATATAATAAGAGAAAATACCCAAAAGTGAAAATGTATGTATTCCTCGAATACCAATAATTCCGACTGACATTCCGTTTGATTTCAAACGATTGCAATTTCCAGTTCGTCTTTCGTTCGCAATGACAATTAACAAGTCGCAAGGCCAATCACTTAGTGTTTGCGGGATAAATTTAGAAAATCATTGTTTTTCACATGGAAGCTATACGTTGCATGTTCACGAGTTGGGAAACCATTCGCTTTGTTTGTGTTAACGTCAGACCAAAAAACAAAAAATGTGGTTTACCAAAAATATATAACGCTTCGATTCAGTATTTACTTTGGATTCACTTTCATTTATTTAGAGAAGTTCAACTAAATAACACTTCATTAGATGCTGAAGGATCGGGTTCGAGCCCCAGGAAAGGTGTGATCAATTTTTTTTTTTTTTCATTTTTGTAATCGAAATGATTTCATTACTGTTGTGAAATGGAATATAATTTTTCCTTTTCATATATAAAACAAAAAAAAAATTTTTTTTCTTTATCTTTTAATCACCAAACGAAATGTTACATAAAACGAAGCCATCTGGTGGCGAAACGGAGTTCGCCGGGTTTGCTGGTATTAATTAAATATTTAATTAAAGTCAAATAAGAAATATTTTTTCTATATAAAACAAAGCCACAATGCCACCACGGCATATCTTAAAGAACTTTTTACATGAGTGACGAATTAAACATAATATCTATAGCTAAAATAATATCTATACCACAGTGTCACCCTACAAAGTCGTGACCGTTTGAAGCAGTTGATTTAGAAATATTCGAAATATAAGCAGTAACACTATTAATTAATAGTGGTAAGCATTTCTGTTTAAATTTTATTATTGTTCACAAGAAAATATTGTTAAGGGCTTAAATTTAATTTTCATTCAAATTAAAAGTTTTAAACAGAGTTGGGTTTATTGCATTAGATTTAATTTTCCACTAAATTTAGTGGTAGTGGAAAAAATAGTGCATTATCGCCTATAATATTTAGTGGTAGTGGAAATTTAGTGCATTAAATAAAACCATTTTAGTGGTAGTGGAAATTTAATGCATTAAAAAAAACAAATTTAGTGGTAGTGGAAATTTATTGCATTAAATAAAAAAAATTTAGTGGTAGTGGAAATTTATTGCATTAAATAAAAAAAATTAGTGGTAGTGGAAATTTATTGCATTAAATAAAAAAAATTTAGTGGTAGTGGAAATTTATTGCATTAAAAAAAACAAATTTAGTGGTAGTGGAAATTTATTGCATTAAAAACAACAAATTTAGTGGTAATGGAAATTTAGTGCATTAAATAAAATAAATTTAGTGGTAGTGGAAATTTAGTGCATTGAATAAAACAAATTTAGTGGTAGTGCAAATTTAGTGCACTAAATGAATCGATTTTAGTGGTAATGGAAATTTAGTGCACTACTTCTGAATGATTAGCGGCTGGCAATATTAGCAGTCCGCGCCATTAAAATCTTACCTACGGTGAACTGAATAATATATTACATTTGAAAGTACTAAAATTCTTATTAAAACAATAACAACAATTATTTACTTTATACAGGCGGACTCAGTAAATTAAGAAAATAACATTCACAACAATTTATTTTGACATTGACTTTAGCTATGTATGCATATAATAATATTATATCCATATATGAAGGTATATTAAAACGATAGTGGAACTGAGGTAGTGGAACTAAATTTCCATTCCACTATAGTGCCAATGGAGTTATATTCCATTACCACTAATTATTCAAAATTAGTGCACTAAATTTCCACTACCACTAAAATCGATATATTTAATGCAATAAATTTCCATTGCCACTAAAATTTTTATATTTAATGCAATAAATTTCCACTACCACTAATTTTTTTTATTTAATGCAATAAATTTCCACTACCACTAAATTCTTTTTATTTAATGCAATAAATTTCCACTACCACTAAATTTGTTTTTTTTAATGCATTAAATTTCCACTACCACTAAATTTTTTTTATTTAATGCAATAAATTTCCACTCCCACTAAATTTGTTTTTTTTAATGCATTAAATTTCCACTACCACTAAATTTTTTTATTTAATGCAATAAATTTCCACTACCACTAAATTTATTTTATTTAATGCACTAAATTTCCACTACCACTAAATTTGTTTTTTTTAATGCAATAAATTTCCACTACCACTAAAATGGTTTTATTTAGTGGTTAACTATTTCTATCTGCATTTAGTGGCGGCTGTAATATTGCTGCATTAATACTAAGTGGTTTAGTGGTAGTGGAAACGATAATGCATTATAAATTCAATGCAATAAACCCAACTCTGGTTTTAAAATAGTTTTAAACTAAAACAGTTTTTCTATTAAAACTGTCATTGAACTAACTTTTAAACAACACTGTTGCACACACACACAAACAAACATTAACCGCAGAAAACATTGATATTCATTTGTAGAGGAAATACTGTGAAAAAAAGTAACACAAAATCAACCTCAAAAAAGAAACCAGCAATACCAGACGAGAAACAGGAAATACGTTTTTAAATATATTTAAACGTGAATGACACACATACTTACATGTACATGAGTATGTATGGGTCAAGTCACATGCATACATATCTCACACAAAAACAAAATCTATTTTATTCCACCAAACATGGACAATATGGTTTAAAATAAAATTGCAAGAAACTACATATAGTATGGCCATATGTGTGGCGCCTTTAAGGATAATAAAATTGTGGTTGGGTGTAGTAAGTATATTGTGTATGTGCATGAAGCTGTGTCTGGAAGCATAAATAACAACAAAAGGAAGCAACAATTTTTAGTAGGTTATTAAGAGCAATAGAAACAATAAACACACACACCCATGCCGTATAAGAAGCTTATATGTATATACATACATGCATACTTAGACATGAAACTTTCAAAAATGTTGCATATGTTTAGGAGTTTTATTATTTCTCTTTCTTTAGTTTACAAATGCTTTGTTTTTATATTTAAAATTAAAGATGGAAAGGTATAGCAGTTTAAAATCTACGAAAAATCTTTAATGTTTCACTAATTTGATACGAAAAATTGTAATTATAAATGAATTTTAATCAATTAAAAGTTATATTTTTTTAAGCCTCAATAATATTTGTTTTTGTAATTAAAATATTTTCAAGCAGCCTCAAGAGTTTTATAACCTATTTCCAGCTACCTTTCCAAGTTATCGAGGGTGTATAGAAAATGGATTGGCATTTATCGAAAAATATATGCATTGTTTTAGACTGAATAATGATTATAAAAAAAGTAGAACAAAAAAACTTGTTTTATTTTTAGTGTCATAATAAAGTGTAATTAATTGAAGCATAGCCGCGAATAACGTTGTAAACGCCTATTTTTACAAAACCTGTTTTTTTGCAGATTACAGTTGACTTGACTCTCTTACATTGCTTAATCACGAAATCAGCCAAAATTATGCACCTTATCCCTCTCAAAATACAATTAGAAACTGTTAGTCAGTGGAAGAACGTTGTAAGTTACACACAAAATGATAAGAACAGCATTGTCAAAAGTAATTGATAAGTGTAACAGAGGCACAAAAAGAAAGTGTAATGTAGAAAATTGGAAAGATAATAAAAGAAAAAGGTTGAGAAATAGTGGAAATGAATATATAACAAGAAAAAATAAAAGTATTCCTTCAAAAAACGCCCCAGAGCAGGTAATGTGGAAAAACGTTTTAAGTACACGTTGCGTTATTTTTTAATTGAATTCTCCTCATATAGATTTGTGATTGCTTATGCTACTTTTCTTGTAAAAATTTTTGCATAAGTCAAATTAAAGAACATTTTCATAAATTTTATGAAAAAAATTATAATGAACAGACGCATTTTTTATCTTCCTTAATCGAATTGAGCGAGCCTCGAAGAAGAAGAGTTAAAGAAGTCATATCTCATCGCAACGTTACTGTAAATTATTTTTTACCGAACCAGAACGGTAAAAGAGAGAGAGTATGCAAAAAAATGATTTGTCATACATTTCAGGTAAATTATTGGCATGGAGAGTTTGTGAACTCTTCTTAACCCCTTGTTGTACCAACAGAGTTTTAACAGGGCCTCATAGATTTTCTTATACGCATTTTTAAGCTGATGATAATTTATTATTGATCATTATGTTTAATGTTGTGTCAGGAAGGGGTTTATCAACTTGGCTACTGATGTGAGGCAAGCTTTAGGTGCTATATGTTTTTAATAATTTATATTTTTTTAATATTGAAAACATTAGATAACGCAACGCAGAGTCCAAATGTTAGTTGAAAAATTGAAAAATGGAATTAACATTAATGATGAACGCGGCAAACATGGGAATCGTCCTCATAAAATCGTAGACGCAGAAAAAAGAAGTGTTATGGAACACATATTAAGCTTTCCAAGGCAAGAAAGCCATTATAGTCGTTCCTCTTCAAAGAAAGATTGCTTAAGCCCAGATTTAAACATCAACACAATGTATAATTTATTCAAAGTAAAATATCCCGATACTTTGATATCTTATAATACATATAGGCATATTTTCAATACAAACCACAAGTTACGATTTGGTTTTCCAAGAAGCGATACTTGCAAGGTTTGTGATAAGCTTTTTATTCAAATGGTTGCAGCTGCAAATACTGAAAAATTTGATAGTATAGAAAAGTCCGCCATAGCTCACCACGAAAAGGCAGAAAAAGGCTATGCTCAACTTAGAGATGATTCAAATGCTGCCGTTAATTCTAATAATACTGTTGTTATTTCTGTCGATTTGCAGCAAGTGATTTTCACACCAAATCTTACCCATTCTGATATTTTTTATCAGCGTCAATACTCAAATTACAACTTTGCGGTACATACTCTTCCCCACAACAAGGTCGATATGTACACATGGCACGAAACTATCGGAAAAAGGGGAGCTGCGGAAATCGCTTCATGTATTTTAAAACATATTTCTTCTAACTACAGTATCCTTAAAGAGGGAGAAATTAGAAAATTAATAATATGGTCCGATAGATGCGTTGGACAGAATAACAACTGGACAATAATTTCATTGTGTCACAGCCTTCTAACAAAGTATTTTTCTGAAATCAATCAAAAATTTTTAACTTCTGGGCATAGCTTTCTTCCATGTGATCGAGATTTTGCACTTATTGAAAAAAAAAGAAAACATCACAGCTTTTTATTCCGGAAGATGTTTGCCGGTTAATTGAGTCTGCGAGACCAGCGAATCCATTTAACGTACATCAAATGAGTCTAAATGATTTAAAAAATTTTGATGTTTTTAACAAAAATTTATACAAAGATCCGAAGTGTAAAATAACCGATGCTAGATGGCTTCAGATTTCTATTGATGATCCAAATATGCTAAGAATACGAAAAAATCATAGTATTGCAGAAACGTGGTCTTGTTATAATTTATTTTCCAAAAGATCACGAAACTTAGAAAATTATAGGATGCAGTTTCTTCGGGAAGAACGCATTAAAATAAGTGATGAAAAAAAAAAGGATCTCCTTGCAATGGCATCATATTTGCCTGAGAAGTACGCCGAGTTCTACAAATCGGTCTGCAATTAAATTGAATAAATGCCTTTGTATTTTAAAGCAAACAAGCATATATCATTAAAAATTTTGAAATATTTTATTATTTATGTTACTGAAATGAATTTTTGTTTTTTGTTGAATTTATATTTTTGTTATAAATTTTATTTTTTTTTTTCAATAAAAACATTATTTAATTTCCATAATGTACTCTTTATTTAAAGAACAAAAACCAATCACACAAATTTTCTTGAATAGGAATGTTTCTTTTGAGCGAAGAACGTTTTAAATGCCATCGCACTCTCTGTTGTGCAAAATGGAATAACGTTTTAAGTGACAATGAGTTTTGGATATGTAACGTTTTTCCATTTTAAAAAGAAGTAATAAATATTTTATTAACCAAATATTATAATTAAACTATTTTTTCTCACTAAATTAGTTTTTTAACCCAAGTACGTCCATGATGAATTCAAAAAATATTATCTAGATATTGCCTGCTACTTTTAAAACGTTTTTTACGAATTGTGAACAATTTAAATTTTGTCGCTTACAACGTTATTCGCGGCTATGCTTCAATTTAGCAATTTGTGCCTATAATTATGAAACTGGTCTAAGTCAAAATTTAAAAAAAATTAGTTTATCAGTTATATCATAACACATTATTTTAAACTAAATTTGGTCAATGTAATTTTTACGAAATTGTCAAAAATGAACCATTAGATAGTGGTTGTAATTTCAACATTATATGGAATTCATTTAGTGTTGATTATGAAAGTGGTCTAAGTCAAAAATTCTTTAGATGATTCTAAATTTCACGTTTTGGATCTTTCACCTAAAAGAGGAAGACCCAAAATATACGGAAATACTAAATTACTTACTTTGATTATACAACACCATTAGACCAGTATCGGAAGAAAAACATAAAGATATTATGAGTTTACTATCGTACATCCCTTCAGTTTTTCAGGAACATTTTAAGAATCTTAAATACTCGAAATAATGGTAAAAATGGATTACTGCTTAAAAATAATTAATAAATGTTCAGGAATTATTTCAGTCAAATTATTGTTTTAAATAAAACTTAAAGTTCTTTATTGTTTTAAGTCATTTATAGCACATTCAGTTAATTTCGAAAGTGGTCTAAGTCAATTCAAACTTTCAAAACAATATTATCGTATGAAATTCACACGAAATTTCATATTCGTAATAAATTTCCATCAATTAAGACTAATAAAATTATTAATTAAAATGTCGCATAATGTAAAAATATTTTTTAATTTATTCAAATGTAAATCATTAAATATCTCGAAACATGAAATATATGACTTAGACCACTTTCATAATTATGGGCACATTTGTGGACATTGGTTTTGATTAACAATAATTAAATAGTCTGTGCAAGGTCTGAGGTCTTTTATTCATTTTATTTTATTTGATATTTAACGAATCACGCAAATTTGTTTTTAGTTTGAAATGTTATATACTCGTATGTCTTATTGAAAAACGCATAAAATATGGATTTGCCAATTTGAGCACAAGGGCTATAAGTATAATAAAATTACCAAAATATACTCAAAGGCACGAATGAATAAATAAAGTGAAAACTTTAATAAAGATCCTTAAAAAAGGCTAGAGTATATTTGTATTTTCTTATATTAGCAATTTAGTTGAACTATTATTAGATCTTTTAACACGTGTAGTAACTTTTCTAAGATAAATCGTCATTTTAGCTGCTATAATGCATTTCGCGGTTTGGAAGAAGCTACTACATCGCTTGGAGAGATTTGAGTATAATACTTAGACAAGAGCCTAATGTTCCCAGCAGAAAATTGTTCAAATTTGGAAGCAATAAATAAAATTGTAAGCAATAATGTAAGCATTATATTGTTTATGCATAACTTAAAGCTTCCAAAGATGCTATAGGGTAAGGTATTATTTTTGATTTTGTATAATATTCACTTACTGGTTGCAATAAATTTGCGTTTCTATTGCATTTTTTTCATATAAAAATCATGCATTATTGATGCGCACGAGTAAGTGATTATTTAAAATTTCTCCCTTACAAAATAGCTTATTAGTAAGCACTAATTTCTGCTGGGTTGTTGCTGATAAAGACGAGCGGTTTAATGACAATATAAATTTGTCAATTTTGTCCTTTACGATGCTGCTTATTTCAGCAATGTTGAGCCATTATATGATAAAACGACTAGAATTAGAACCAATACTCAGTTCAATTATATAATTGTGTTTCCACAAACAAGTGTGATTGCTTATTTTAGTCAGTTGTATGCAAGACAAAGTAATCTACGCAACTTTACGGTCAGTTACTGTTGTTGCAGAGCCTCAGATTTCCTTTCATGTTCTTATTTTATTTGGACACCCAAAATGCCGAAGAAGAGCATGTGTTGCTTTTTAGATTTAAGAGTATCAAATTCTATGTGCAGGATTAACACTCCATCAAAGATCACGGATAAAATGAACAAGTTACACAATCTTTCAGACATTCTAATCAAAAAGTTTAACCAATTAATCGCTTTCCATGCAACTATTTGTATTAATAAGTCTAGCATTAAATATTATGGTCCTCAGTCAGCAGCGAAGTTTATTAGAGTCGAACCAATTCGATTTGGTTATGACATATGCAGGTAGTGTGGTCGCACCCCTTGGATACAGCTACTCTTTTGACAGATCAACTAACTCAATTTCCGAGTTATTGGCTGCTTAAGTAGTGAACATGCTGTTTACAAAATCATCGACACATCCTGCTAATCACAATGTTTACCTTAAAATTTTTTGCAGTTGTGCCGATTGCTGAACTAATATGACACTTCTATTCAAAAATAAAAACAATCTTTTTGGAATTGTGCTTTTAGCAGCAATGTGTGGTGTAATTCATTAAACAAAAACTTAAAATATTTTTATCTGATTTATACTCCCGCTATAAAAGCAATACTTTAACGACTATTTTCAGCACCACATTTATTGTATAACCATTAAAATTTTACAACTTTTTAGATAAATACTTGCAGTAATAAATTTTTCATAATGACCACAAAATACAATACAAGAAAACAAATGAAAAAAATGAAAAAAAAGAAAAAATAACTCTGCAAATACAATGATTTTAAAGCCTTTTGGCATAGAATATAAAATTTAACTGGAGCCAACAAAAGTTTAGAGGAGAATACATTTGGAGCCAAATTGTGTTTGCAATGATTCCTTCTAATGATGGTCATTAAATATTTAAAGTTTTTCTGTCCGTACTTTTTGCATTCGGACATCCTTTGGCAACAAGTATTATTTTTTTAGTTCGCATATGCATTTCTTCAGAAAGAAAAAGCAGTGGGTTGAATAGCTCTTTTTTTGCTTTTTCTTTAGAAAAACTGCAAATCATAGAATTTTTATTTAAGAAAATAAAACATATTTTTACTTGAATGGTTTATGTTATTTGCTTAAATGGCAAGTTTATTTACTTAAGAAAAAAAATGTTTTATTTCATGTCGTTTATGTGAGCTAATATTAATCTTTAGAAATATTTGGGCCAATTTAAAAAAAATAAAAGATTCTGTGGACATGATTACTATATACACATATGGTGATAATAATAAGAACACCAATAATTTTTTAACTATTCTGTTACCATTTACTTACTAATGATGGCCATAATAACCCATTAAAGGGTTTGGGCCTGTCTTTACACTAGTCTCCAGACGTTTCTGCTAAGCGCACGTCTTATCCAGTTGGTTACACCAATTGATGATAGGGCTTCATCAACTTGGTCCTTCCAACGTAAACCAGGTCGTCCTCTATGCCGACGTCCAGTGACCTACGCATCGATAACTTTTCTCGCTGGATCATACATACATACATACATAATTGGCCATTACAACCCTGTGTCAGGATTACTGCCTAGCTTCTCGCAGCACTCATGTTTTTATACATGAATACCGGGACCTAGAATTTAAAGTCGAACGACAAATTTGAGAAGATTTTTCATGGCAATCAATTACTTCCAGAGCTTTTGCCAGAAGACTGTTGAGAGATAGTCGCCGAAAGAAATAATTCTTTCATATTTCTTTTTTTTAAGATGTCAGAGCAGAGATTTGAACCCGGCGCTATCGTCTTAGTAAGCCAACACACTAACCACTAGACCACGGCGACTGCTCGCTGGAACAGATTCCTCTTTAATGCGCAGCCAAGGAGCTCATACAGCTTATGATTGGTTCTAATGCGAAACTCATCGCCATGCCTTTGAGGACCAAAGATCTTACGAAGATCTCTCGAACACTCCCAGGACCGCTGCATCGGCACAAGACAGCGCCCATGCTTCCGCAACATATAAAAGCACCGGAAGAATAAGCGACTTATAGAGTGTTAATTTCTTCGCCCGAGAGAGGTCTCTGTTACTAAACTGTCTACTGAGACCGTAGTAGCACCTGTTGGACAGTGTAAATTTTCGCTTGATCTCCAGGCTGATATCATTATTGCTGGTAACGGCAGTGTCAAGGTAGACGAACAACATCACAGCATTTTTAATGAATATCAAGTATTTGTAAGAACTGAATTTAGTAAAAATATTTCTTTCTTAACAAAAGGAATACTATTCAGGCTTTTAAATTACTTCTGTCCTATGCCAACCATGATGAGAATGATTTCATCAATGATATTGCTAAGGATTCGTAATCTCTTTTTGGCTGGGTTTTTACATTTAAAAGTCTAACAAAAATTATGTTTTGAAAGTATTTAGTAATACACATTAACTATTTTTAATTTTATAAAAGCTAAAATATATGTCTGTACTTATTATTTTAATCCTCTGTGTATTTCTTTGTATAATAGGGTCCATTATAATTTGATTGATTAAAATTTGTATTGAAAGAAACCTTCGGTTTAAGGAAAAGAAAACAAAAAAACAAATATCGGTTTCAGCACAAAGAAGCAATTTTAAATGATGAATATTGCATGAAAAGGTTTTTCATAAATTTGTTGAATTAAAAGTTGATAAGTTCTTACATTCTTTTACATTCTCTCTAATTGAAAAATCAATAAAGAAACATGTTCTGGTGATGTTAAAATTTTAATATAAATTTAGGGAATTTTCTTTCACTTGTTTTATTAATGCAATTATTAAATGAAAAGAAAGAGTGAATCGAGATTCACTAGATTTTAATTTGAAATATAAAAAAAAAATGTAGCCTTTACGAAATGCCAAATGAGCATATTACTGTTACTTGTTAGTTAGTTATAGAAAATGTTATAGAAAATAATGCAACAGCCTTTCTAAAGCTACATTTTATTTGTTCTCTTTCTTAAAATTGTAGTCACCTATTGCAGCACAGATATGAACATTAGACCTTACCTCAAAATAAGTTTTCCTTCACAGCGAACGGATTAGAGAAGCAAGAAAGATAGACAAAAAGTCACGATTTCGTTATAAATATTTAAATATCTGACTGTAAATGCTGACTGTTCTGCAAGAATTATATCAATTCTTCCTTGATAAAACTGTAAAACTTAGGGAGCTCTTGTTTTCTAATTAAATTTAAAAGAGTTTTTGTTAGAATTATCAAACTGCTTCCTCAGCAGAAGTTTCATAGTTTCTTCCGAGCTTTAATTTTCAGTCATTAGGGTGGTACATTTGAGAAATACAAAAAGAGATCTGGTGGGTATCCGCTAGAACGAATACTGGTGGTCAATGACCTCTAAAGGAAAACATTGGTCTTCTGGAGACAAAAACATTGATATATCATACTTAAAGATCGGACTGTAAATGACTAAGATATAATAAAAAAAATTTCGGCAAAATCTAAAAAAAAAAATTTCTTCGAAGCCACCTGGCAAAATTACATTATATTAGAGGCAGTGAAGTAAAACTTTTGTTCCCCCTTGTAAGGTGGTACGCTCTAATGTACATACATATATACGACGATACGAAGAAGATAAAGAGAATATTTGTAGAAGAACTCAAGGCTTTACTTATAATATATATTATTTCTAAAGCACTTTTTTTGTCGGTTGCAAATATCTCTCATACCACCGCATCAAATTTAATGAATGATATCTCATTTTAAAGCTTATTTCTAACACTAATGACAAAAAATAATTAAAAATTTAAAAATTAGTATTTTCATTGATAAAAATTATATTTTATATAGAACTGCATGATAATACTGTTGTCATTATGATTATATGTTTTTGTTCAAGTGTGGTAATACAGGGTCGCTTAATAGTAATGCAGTTCTACATCATATAGTACGTATATATTAATATTAAAATCCATTCTGGCAATACCGCTATTTACTATAAAAAGCTATTTTGGCAATACTTTGCAGTAGTTGTACGTTCAAAGATATTTTTGTTTGTATTAAGGATTCGTACGGGAAAAAAGTTAACGATGGTCATGTCATTACCTCTAACCTTGTATTCAAAGAAGTATTATAAAAGCATTTAAACATATGTATGTATCTATGTATGTATGTATGTATGTAAATATGTATAATATATTATGATTTCTAATATTTTTACACTTTTAATAAAATGTATTGAAGTTACTAAAATTTCTATTAATTATTTTCATTTTATGTTACAAAAATGACAACTAATGGTGCGAAATACTCGCACGGGTCATCTAGTTTAATTAAATTTACTAAAAAAAATTGATCATAAATATTATTTCCAATATATGTTTTGTAATTTCTTATTATTTTTTTTATAGAATGGCTTTAGCATTTCTTGTCACATTCTTAAAACAAAACTCGTATCGTTTTTTTTTTTTGGACAAGTTTTGGCAACACTGCTTTTGATCAACAAAAAATTTCTCCAGTTTAAGGATACAACTACAAATCAGACACAACTGCTTTTTAAAACGACAAAATATAAAAAAATGTATATATATAAAATAACTGTTTGGACTTAGGCTAAGTTTACATTTTTCAAATATTTGAAGAAAAAATGTTGTTTTATGTAAACATTTCTTAAAGAATTATAGACAAACAGAATAATATCTAAGTTTTAAATTTAAATTTGTAATTATTATATCGGTCTTGAAATTCTGGTTTTTTTATGAAAATTAACTTCTGTTAAGGAATAAATGTTTCAAATTTAATTTGAAGTAACAAACATTAAGCAAAATTATTGTTTCAATAACAGAATAATTAGGGTTTTTCATCAAATATTTGACAAATGTAAACGTACCTTTAGATTTCAAATAATATTAAATTTTTCGAAATTTTAAACTCTCTTAAATAAATAAAAAAAGGCAAAAAATAAACTTAAAATTAAATGTTTCTGAATAACGTAGCAAATACTTACTACTCAATGCAAGTACTTATAAATTAACTTTTTCCAAATAACTTTAATGCCATCATTTTTTTTTTTTTTGCGAAATTTTCTAATACATTTTAAATTTCCAAAAAAAAGGTTCTCTTTCTTAAGTATATTAGAATGCATTCAAGCGTAACTCTTTAAAAGAAACAAATTTTGTTTCAAAAAGTTTTTTATTTTTATTTATCTTCGATACTTTCTACTATTCTATTAAACAGAAGTAGCCGTAAGTAAAAATTTGTTAAGTAAACACACATGTACGATATTTTTTTTATTTTTTCTTGTAGCATATTATGGGGATAGACTCCGAATTGGTCCCTCTACTAACTTTAGTTGATAGTCGTTACTCAAAGTAAATATCAAATATGATTCGTAAACAATCAACCACTTCAATTTTAAATTATTTATATTTTTACTTATTACGAACAGGGTAGCAAAGACTTTTAGTGCTGTGCGGTTTAGCAAATCAACGTCTGCGAAAGCATATAAAAAAGGATCACTTTTAAGAAATAGTGTTATACATACATAATCGGCCATTATAAACCTATGTCAGCGTTACGGCCTAGCTTCTCGTAGCACTCATGTTGTGTGTGCTAATTTTTATCCATGAGTACCGAGAGCTACAGTTTAATGTCGACTCCGAACGACAGACTTGAGAAGCTTGTTCATGGCAATTAGTTACTCTCAGAGCTTTTGCCAAAAGACTGCTGAGAGGTAGTCGCCGAAAGAAATATTTTTTAAAATGCCTTACTATGTTTAAATTTTTCATATTTCTTATTTTTACTATGTCAGAGCAGAGATTTGAACCCGGCACTTAACTCATCTTAAGTCAATACACTAACCAAAAGACCACAGCGACTACAATAGTGTTGTAGTAAATGGATGATTCCCTTTATCTCTTTCAAGCTTCACTACTGTATTTTATCTTTGAAATACAAAAACAGTACAATATCGACTAATAAAATCAAATATATATAGTTAATCTGAATATTAGATACTATAAATACTAACACAGAAACTCAAACGACCGTGGTTATTAATAAAAAAATTTTCGTTTTTTTCTAAATTATAATTTAAAAAACAAGAGGTTTCCCCCCTCCAAGAAGTCCGTCTTCAAGAAACCGCGCCCTGACATTTCCAGTCTATTCCATCAAAAACGAATGATCAGGAGTACAGCGCCATCTTTTGGGAAGATAGCAGCTAACCTACCGAAGACGATCACCACTCACATTCAACATCCACCGACAGATAAAGCAATTGCTGTTGATCATTCAAGGGTGAAGTTATACACTGGCCCTTGAGTGGTCCCATTGACAGCAACTTGTCTCATCAACAAAAAAACGGTCATAATAGATCTATCTATCAATCTGTCTTCAAACTCCAATACAATGCAATGCATGAGTAGGGGTTTACCCCTGAGTACCGGTCTTAACAAAAAGAAAAAAAAAAGATGCATGCGTTCATAGCAACGTTAATCAAATCACGTCAGACATTTGACAAATAAAAATGATACTGATGAAATGATTGCTTATAAGTCATACTTATAATCAATCGTTCCGACTCGGAACGAAATCAGTTAGTATTGCAATAAAACTTCCGAAACATTGCAGCGATTTTAGTAGTCCGTAACTTGTAAGCAGACATTTTAGCAGAATAATTTTTCAAAAGCAGAACAACCTGATAAAGGTCAAGACGCTATTTGTTGATAACAAGAGATTAGACACTATACCATCAGCAATGTCGAGGAACCCATGCGAATAATGAGTTATTACATTTTGGGTCTGACAATAGAGGATTTCAAGCTTTGGTAGTTGTTAGCGGGCATATGCAAATGTAGAACTTGTTTAAATAAAAAAGTTTCGTGCTTTGTCCTGCAGCCACAATTATCATACCAATAGGACTTTGTCAATGGGTTAATAAATTGTAGTTAAAGGGGTCAGTACATAAAACACAAGATCTGTAGAAAACATTGACAATATCCGTGAAAATGTGTAGGAGAAGATTTCATGTTCACAAACCACAATTCGGCGAATTTTGTAACGTGGCTTAGGTTTGCAACCACAAAAAATTCTACTGTCCTAAGAGTTCAAGGTAAACTACCATGCAAAACAATGCCATGTGCCCTAAATTACTAATTGAAAAGCTTAAAATTCTTTTTAATTTTCATCTAACAATTATATTCAGAGATAAAAAAAAATTCAACTTTAGGATTATATCAGTCCACATGAAATTCAAAGACAACCAGTGCATATCGATAAGTGTATTGTTTGATGTAAATATCTGCCTGGTGACATCATCGATTTATATTTCTTTGACATAATTACACCAAGTGGTGGTATATTTATATGACCCCATAAGAGTTTTTCTAGTGGGTTTTTGGAAATCTCAGATTCAATATAAGTTTTGCCATTGATCAAATTTAGCCTGAGTTTTAAACCAGACTTTTTTTTTTTAAGACCAATACTCAGGGGTAAACCCCTACTCATGCAGTGTGCATTGTATTGGAATGTGAAGATGGTAGATAGAAGGTTTTTTTTTTTGTTTTTTTTTTAACTTGGTCATTTCGAATAGCCGGGTCTAAAACAGCCTACAGTGGAGTTATGCATGACATTATATTCCAATCTAAGTATAGATTTTTTACACAAATATAAAATTTCAGTGATACCTTTATTCAGACACATCGTTTTATTTAAATTTAATATTAGAAAACAAATTTTTTTATTTTCTTCTTACCGTTGTTTGCCGCTTACCCTATCTAATTTGCAAATTCTCTTGCTTCACAAGCAGTAACAAAACAAAAAATTGTCTTTAGTAGATAGCCGGTTTCTAACGAAGTGTATAGAGCAAAATAAGACAAAGTTGAGAAAAATTGAAGAGCATCAGCACCAATCAAAGATGAACATACTTTATTAGAAATGTTTTTTTATATATTTATACTCTGAAATAAAGTATTACACTTCATGTAAGCAATTGAAAGACAAAATGTTCATGCATTCATGTTTATTATCCAATAAAAGCATTTTGTTTTTTCCTAAAACGAAACATATTAAGACAAATAGAAACAGAATCAGCAAAAAAGCTAAAAAAAAGTAATAACAAAATAAATTTCAAAAGTAAAATGAATATGAAAAAAAAGAATTTTGGAATGTAATGATATTATGAAATAACATTAAATAATAATTTGCAATACACTCTATGCTTTACTTATACACTGAAAGAAAATTTTATAATGATTTGAATGTATCTTGTAAATTATAATATTATAAGTACGAATATCGATTCTTAATAAAATCTGCTCAAATCGTATTTCTACGAAAAACCTAAAACAAATAAATGCACAATGAAAAAAAAATCATATGGCAACATTTTGTAGAAAAAAGTAACAACAACAACAACCTAAAATTTTTTATAATACCTGTTTCTCATGTTAACTCTACATCAAAGAACATTATAACAGAAACTTGTTTAAACACTTTGCATGAAAATATACACAAAATTATTCGGCATTGTTAACAAGCTATATAAGAGAAGTTTCAACAACCGAGCATTACAAACGCAGAATTCTCTAAATGTAAATTTTTGTTCATAAAAGCAGATGTAATAAATTATCAAATTGCAACAATCGATTAGTGTGTTAAAATATAACAATAAAGAAAGTTGTGCAATAGATATATAATCGTTTATATTAAAAAATTTTAATCGAAACAATACCTTAATGATTAAACAGAATACGACCGCAACTTCAGGCAAAAACGACTCTCAGAGAAAATGTGCCCAAAATTAACACGACGGCCGCAACTTCACGAACTGTGATTTATTGTTTTTGCATTTCTTGTATGTAAAGCTATTAAAAATTAAGTTTATGAAAGTTTTTGCAAAGAATTGAATTTATATTTTATAATTTAATCATCTTTACTCACTTTTTCAATTATTTTTACTAAAATATCACTCATTTTTTTTAACAAATTCCAAAATTTATTAATTTATTTAAACTTTCAAATGTTTTTTCGATTTTCTTTTGTTCTTATTTTTCTTTCCGCCAACAACAAAAAACAAATGGGTTTGTTTACAAAATGTATGAAATTTAATAAAAGTGTGGTAACATTGATGAGAGAATTTGTTTCTAAAAATGAGAGCATAGGAAAAATCGCTATCAAAATTAAATAGATTCTATTTCACGACTGCATTCTCCAGCGTTTTTATGTGTCAATTTGTATGGAAAAAAACGTCATGCCCCAGTTCTGTTTAATCATCTACACCACGTTAAATGTAACAATTGCCGAATTCATAAAGCCCTTGTACTCATTGTATTCGTTGTTTGATTGTAGGGCAATACAACAGTTGTACGCTTGTATTTTTAAAAAATTGTAAATTCAAAAAAATTATTGTTATTGTCAGCGCAAATTAAATTAAAGAAAATTTTGATTTTTGACGTTTAATACACAAAATACATTCATACACATACAATACGTGTTCACAAGCAAAAATTGTTTTCAATACATAAAACAACAATACAAAACCTTGTGAATTCGGTAAGTATGTATAGGGATTTTTTGAAATGCTTTTTTTAAGAATTAATAAAAAACATGTTGTGCCTTAAATTTTGAGAATGTAAATAATCCTTTAAGAATATGTAGTGTCAATACTACCGCTCTTTGATGGCTTACTAAGTACAAAATATTTGTGTATATGGGCAATTTCAAAAATTTTCGACATTTTGATATTTTTTTTTTCGAAATTTTTTTTTTGGATGACACTAATGACGCTTTGGTCACGTGAAGGGTGTTATTTTAGCATACCAAAACAGTTCGCGTTAATCATTTATTGCAAACGGCGCGAAAGTTATGGAGGTTTTAAGTTAAAATCTCTTAAAAAAAATTTTAAGTTAAATTTATTGGTTTATTTTAATAAATGTTGTATGGATGCATAAAACTCATTTCAAATTCATCAGTGCAGTAAAAATTCATCAATGCACTGATAAAATACATAAAAAATATCAATTATAATTAAAATTTCTTAACATTAAAAAAGGCGAATTTTTGCAAAAATGTGAATGTTTCACCGATTGTTATAATACGTGTTTATATAACGCATAACTAATTTACAAAAAAACAATGTGCAAATTTAAAAAATAAAAAAATTATATACGAATTATTTTTGAGGTTAGGATTTTTTTTTTGATCTGTAAAATTTAAAATCATGAAAATTTTTTAATGCCTATTCGGTTTTATTATCAAGCTTAAAAAAACCTTTCATTTGGTGTCAATCGCGGCGGAATCTATACATAACTGCAGATGTCACAAAGCAAAATGTGTTTGAAGAAAAATTACGCTGTACCCGCTAAATATGGACCGAATTCAACCATATTTATATATGATCTTTAGTTCACCGCCGCACTTCATTTCCAATACTTTTCATTGATTTTAAACCACGGATTAATTAAAAAAATCGCGAAAGAAAATCATGAAATTTCGCAAAATTTTTATTTTCTTTATAAAATTTTTGCGTTTCAAAATATTTTAACGCCTTCCTGACGTTGAGGTGCCATTTACTAAGAAGTTTAGATCACGCAATACATAAACCAGTTTTTCAGGCGCGAAAAACTGTCATTTTTGAAAAATTTACGCCAATTCTATAAAAGTTTGAGGTCATCGTTCTCAGCAACTAGCAGCCTGACATCGACGAGATATGGCGCAAATTTTAGCAAATTATACCATCTTTTAAATACTGTTGACGAAATGCAATTTTCTTGAACGGCGCAAAAACGCTATAGAAAAAACAGCGAAAATTGAAAAATCGGAAAATTTTGGTTTCAAAAATGAACCGCTGTACAACTTTTTCCCAAATAGTAGTATGGGCATAACTTTTATAGTGTAAATATCTACTAAGTCTAGTGACTTTATTTTATATCAGTGGGCATCGGAAGTTTAAAACTAAAAGTAGAAAAGTGATGAAATATGAAAAAACTCTAGTAAATTTCAAGCCTGTTTTTGAGTTTTTCAATATTTGAGTGCCCATAACTTTTAGAGATAAAGAACTGATGGTCTGAAATTTTGAATTTCCCTGTTTTCTAGTGTGGCCTACCATTCCCTTTTGACCGTTTTGGTCAATTCGAAAAACTGGAGAAATAATAAGCATCTGAACTCAGTTTCAACAAATGTTGAAAATTTTTGAAATTGCCCATATACAAGTACGAAATGATATCAATAACATGCTCTAAAAATAAATTATCTTCTACCAAGCATTGTGCTTAAAATAAAGTCTGTATACGAAAAAATTTTACTTAGACATTGTACTTTTTGTTAACGTTGAACAAATTTGAGGTTAGGAAGTAGTTAGTTTGTTAGCTAAAAAATATATATTTTTTTACAAGTTCAGCTTTATTGACAGCAATGTAATGTAAATACATGAGACTAATTATTGGAATATGCTGTCAGCAAATGTCCACCTCTAACACGTCCGAAGACTTCCACTCTTTCACAAAATTTTGAACTACATTTTGCAACAAGCCTTCACTTATCTCGTCCATGGATCGGAATTTCATATTTCAGAACGTCAGTTGTTTGTAGTTTTCTTAGGTTCAGCCGATTTTTTAAATGGCCCCAGCTTTGAATCATAAGAGCAAGGTTTAGTTGTATATGTATATGCCAATTATCTAAATATATAAAACTGAATGTGTGTTTGTTTGTTTGTTTGTTTGTTTGTTTGTTTGTACCTTATAGGAGACCAAACCTATAGACCGATCTTCCTGAAATTTTCACAGCATTTAACTGGGACTCTAACATGATTAATAGGGTACTTTTTTTTGACTACGCCCACTTTTACGCCCACTTTTTTTAAATTATGTAATTGCTCCCATAAAGTTTTTAAAAGATTTACTTCAAATTGTAAACATATTATACTCCAGGCGAGGTATACATAAACATTTATTACGCCACGCCCACTTTTATGCAAAATTTTATTTGAAAGTTCTAAACGTTTTGTTCTCTGTATAAATTTGTTCCTTCCGACGGATTTTTCTTTATTTGGTAGTACATTGCTCTTAATACTGTTAACGTCGCCATATAACTATGAACCACTTCACCACCGTGGGGTAGCAAAGCACACCGGGTTCAGCTAGTAAGTTATATAAAAACTAAATTAATTTCTTCATTCACAATCACTTTTAATGACACAAATAAATATGTTATAGAATCCAAAACTGCTCCTTATACTTATACCGCTATTCGGGCAGTTATTTTTACGAAAATGATTAACAACTTGTTCAGTTCATTACATAGATGTTGATATGTATTCTCGTTTTTGTGATGAAATTTTGGACTAACTTTTTGACGTTTTTTAAAACAGGGAAGTGCGTGGTATAGTGGTTAGAGCGCTCGCACAAAAGGTAAAAAATTAAGAAGTTAGTTTGCGGTTTTTTCAAAAATTATAGTTTTAAAATAAGATGTTCCCCCCCGTCACCAAGAAGACCATCTACAAAGAAACCACTCCTCGAAATTCCTCTTTATTCCACCTTAAACAATGTCAACAGAAAACAAATGATCAGGAAAAAAGCGCAGCCTATTGGGAAGAATTAGATAACAGCTAAACCTACTAAACCTACTTAGCGAAGGCACTCACCATAAAATCAACATAAAACGATGAGCAATTGCTGTTTATCAACCAAGAGTGAAGGTATAACACTGGCCTTTGAATGATCAATTTACAGCAATTTCTCCTTATTTCTAAGGCGCTTAATAATAATATAAGAAAAAAATATATATGTACTGTCCTTTCCAAAAAATTCCAAAGCAATGCACAGAATTTAGTAGGGGTTTACCCCTGAGTATTGGTCTCAAAAAAAAAAATAAATAAATAAAAGTCAACATGTTTTCATCGGCTTTCATTAAGTATTCAATCAATGCTTTAAAGGAGAATTTAATTTTTCTACTGCACTAACTGAAGCTTTTAATTCTTTGAATTTGTGTTCGGTTTGTGAAAAACGTTTGCTATCTTTTCAATAAAAGGATATTGTAGGTTCGAATTAGCCATGTTTTGACAGTTATTTATGCAGATTGAACATAAACAGTTTACATAATTTCATATAAAAAAATTTTACATTTTTTCGTGCACATATCTTATAAATTGTAAATGGAAATGAAAGATAGACTTTAATAAAGAGTAATAAACACTTCACTTAGTAGTGTTTCTATTAGTTTTGATGTTGTGGTGTTTACTCATCATCATGGCCATCAACATCATTGAATTTCATGGTCTTCACTGATTATTATAAAACATAACACGATCTAAGATGTAAGAAAAGCAAATTGTATGTTGCAAGAGGGATGGGATAAGAACTAAATATAACAACAACAAAAAAGAAACATAACAGTTTATTATCACTGCTATCCAGACAAAAACACATCCATACATTTGTACAAACAAAAATGTTTTGAGCCTTTTAAGGGTTTTTGTTTGTCTTGCCAAGTTTTTTCCCTTCGATTCCTCTTTTTTTTAGAAGGCTATTAAAGAAGAAAATAATTTAAGTATTTTTTTTTCTCATACTTTTTCGTCAATAGAAACATGTAAAATAATTTATACTAAATGGATAGACACGAATTTATAAAATAAAACAATTTAGATGCTGGTGCTATTCAAACTATTTGAAATACTTAAACATTACAGTGGCAAAAAAAAATGAAGTAATACACTTAATTACGTTCATGTATCATTGATTCAATTACATTGAAACATCTTGTCTTGCTATACCAGAGATTGTTAATGAAATAATATCCTTCACGGAAAACAAGGCGGCTTGCTTACATGGTATTTCACTAATTTTTCTGTCTGTCATCGCAGACTTTTGGACAAGTGGCTTGTTGCCGAGCGAACTCTAACAAAATATAATTTTTTTTTTTTGACTTCCAAAGTATCACGTTATAGCCAAACCAATTTCGCAATTTCTCAACATTGAGAAACGAACAGGCAAGCTTTAAGCCTCATATCAATAGTCTGAGAGTTACACGGTTGTATTACGATCACCTCTCTATCTGTGCTTTGTTGACTTTAAAAAAACATATCACATACCAGACCACAACATCATATGATGTGCTCTGATATGTAAAGGTATCTGGTTCAGACTAATTTCCCTGATCCAAATTTTATGACCTCAAGCATCTTGTCGAGTTTTGCATAAAAACAACTGCAGTGAGTAAATCCGAGTGGGCATAGGCGTACGTTAAAGATGTGTCCTCTCACCAGTTGTTTTTAATTAACCCTTCACTGCATCATGGACAAATGGCTGCAAGACGACAGAGGGATAAAATGGAAGTCTAGGCAACCTTTACTACACAAATTACTTATATATTATGCCACACAAATTTGAGGATATAGCACACAGAATGTGTAGCCAGAAGAGGCTTGGTTGAGGACTAAAACCAACTCGATCAAACACCACAATTTGCAAAGCATTCTGTACCCTAAGTAGCAGCATTATAATATAAAACGCATGGTTTGTAAGAAGATATAGAAGCTCGCGTCATACAGCGGCTTTCCTTTAAGGAGGACAAGAATACAATAGAAAAAGAATACGGCCACGGTTCAATATTGACACAAATTCTGTAAAATATTTGTATATATGATTTTATGCACTTCTCGTTGAACTTAATGATTCAAGGACTATATTTTATAAAAGACAAAAATTATTTGAGAATCTATTAATAATTGTTTCCCACTGTTCAATATGCTTGTTTAGTTTAGTTTTTTTTTTCCCCTATTTTTCTATTCAAATGCAAATTGGAAAAGATACCAAAGCAATGTAGACAATATGACAATAATATTGACAACCAAATAGACATTTATTTAATGATTCTCTTTAGGTTTTTCTTTATAGTTTCTCTTTTATTTTGTTTGTATTTTATGTCTTTAATACTTATAAATTCTGGTATTTCATAATTTACTTCGTTTGTGTTTTTCTCTCCGTTTTTTTTTTGCATATTTTCCTGTCCTTCTAATGAGGTTAAAATGAATGTTAAACATGATTTTTCTTTTTAATATTTTCCAATCAAAAGAAACTAAAATATAATTTTTGTATATATTTTTTGCTTATAAAAGAATTTTGTGAGTGATTGAGTGACACTTGTATACAATGTTGCCAGAAGTGAAGATTTATCTGCGTTTTGAAATCTAAACATTTCAAAAAAAGTTAGAACATGTTTCTTTGAAATAGGTTTAAAATTGTTAAGGTTAAATTTTTTTTAATATAAAATTTTAGTTTTTTTGCTTTGAAATAAATATAAAAAATTTCTTTAAATTCTATACCAAACAGAACTCAGCGTAGGTCTGAATAATAAACACCTATAAATTTAAATATATAATATAATATTTAAATAGATGTATATACGTACACTTTTGTATTTACTGTTTCAACATAAAAAGAGATAAAAAGCGTTATTTTTTCGCATAGATTCCATTAAAACTTGACCACTTATAATTTCATTTATGGCAACCAAAACTGAACAACACAAAAACCAGTGGTTTGTATACATCTTTAATATGCATTATTTATAACTGAACGTATGAGTAATATTTAATTCGATCGTTATTATATGCATAGCAGACTTTCGGGGTTAATAAAACAATTTACGTACCACAGTGCGTATGACGACTATAACACACATACAATAATTGAAGAGAATTTGTAAATATCAAAATTAAATACAATAAAAAAAAATAAAACAAATGATAATAATGGAATTAATAAATAAAGCCCATTGTTGTTTGCTTTCTTATTTCTATTTGTATTTAATAATACTTAAAAAAATGTTGTTAAAGGTTTATTAAACAAATTCTTGATGGAAATACTTTTCATATCATAATTAATTTGTTTGAATAAATAGTCTTAAATGTTTTATAAAATATAATTTATGACTTCACATTTTATTAATTAAATATGTATTACATGTTTAATAATTTAATTTCATAGTTTAATAACAGTAAATTCAAATATAAAATTATTTAGAATACCATTAATAGGAAATACCCCTTCATTATAATTTAAAGCAACCTTTCAACTTTTCAAATTTTAAACCAAAAATAATAATAATTTTTTGGAAAGACTTAGGCTGTGGTGAAAAAAACGTAACCACTATATTTTTCATATATTTCATGGAAAATTTTCGTTTGTGGGAACTTGTTTTAATAATTATTTAAAAATAAATTTTAATAGCAAATATTATTAGTTTTATATTTAATTTATCAATTTCATTATTGAACAGAACAAGGCTATTTAATAGAATAACTAAACATAAATCCTTGAAGCGTTTCTTTGTTTTGGTACAATCGTAGAAGTAAAATTAATTCAATTTAAATTTGTTAGTTAATAACGACCGTAATCGCCCCGTGATGCTCGAAAAATGTTTTTAAGCACCACTTTTGCAGTAAGTTTTGACCTTTTTAACTCATTTTTTAGATATTAAATTATCCATACTTGTAAATTTAAAATATAGCACTGAATATATAATACTTTAGATGACAGATATTTAGCCACCTCTAAAAGTAGAAATCCATATTTACTGAAAATATATGTTCAAGTTCTATGGAAGCAATAACATGTGATATTTGAAATTTGACAGTACAAGTCTTTCAAAAAATTCTTAAAAAAATGGTAATCAATTAACAAGTTATTTTCTAAAATTATTACTTTATTTTGTAGGCACAGTGTATAGCTCATAAGTATAAAGTGTTTAAAAGCTATAACCGAAGAGCTTCTGCAAACTTTGAGCAAACTTGATTAAACAAAAATTTTTTTAAATAGAAAATTATACTTTGGGAAACAAAATCAACAAAAAAATATCATCAAAGCAACATTCTGGCAACGCTATAGACAACCGTTTTAACAGAACAAATGACCTTCGACAAGATAAAAATCTTAATCACTCTCTTTCTTACACATAAAATACAAACCAACACACAAGTATTACTATAGATTTATGGCATAAGCTCATCATTTAAATAAACAAAACAACATCCTCTCTCTTTCTCTGTCATTCTCCCCACCAAATAACAAGAACATAAACATAAATATTCCTTTTTTATAGTTGAATAGTAAACAAATAAAAATAAATATGGAAACATTCTTGTACACGATTATTTACAAAAATACTTTCATAATAATATTTGTATTTATTTTTTTTTCTTCTATTTTTTTTAGTAATTTGGAGATGAGTTGTTATTGGTATAGTCATAGGTTTTTACTGGTATGTTTGCACTTGAGATTAAAGTAAAAATTGGCTCCATATACTTATACAAACATTTTGTTTATAATTAAAGTCTAGTAAGTAGATAGACTTTTTTTCTTTTTCTTATAATTTATATTGTGTGTGTATTTTATAGTTTATTATTTAATTTTTTTTTTTTTTTTAGTATTTGTTTTATAGCAATTTTATATTTCATTTTATGACCAATTTCCCACTTGTTGTTGGTTTTTTTATAGATTTTTTATTGACAAAAAGTAAAATATAAAATAACAATAAAATAATTGAAAGATGAATTGAGGTTTTAAAAGCATCAAAACATATGTTGCTACGAGTACTGGCTGTGATAAAAGTTTTTAAATAATAATTAAAGTTAGACTGTCAGAAAACAATACCTCATAATACGGGTATTAGCTAGCGGCTAGTAATGAGTACATATGCCTATTATAAGTACTTTAGAAAAAAACTTCTCTAGAAAATATATTTGCCAGTCAGAATTGACGTTAAACTGAAGGCCCTTTCCACTGAATCTACAAATAGAATCGGTTGCTACACTTTCATTGAGAGAAAACCTTCTTGCCTCAGTTGAGATGTTGAAAGCATTAAGTAAATTAACGAGAAATGAACATGCAAAGTTATCAAAAAATAAACAAATTGACTTGAAATTATGAGACCGATTATTTAGGCCCCGATTATGGTTCACAACAGTTGTAAATTTGATGTTGTATTTCTTAAATTGAGATTATGATTTACAACACCTATGTGTTGTACCATATACTTTGAATATTGTTTACAACATTTGTTTGTAGATGTTGTAGGCAATACAACACAACATTTAGATGTTGTGAACGATAATCGGGGCCTTAATTTAAAGTTGTGATGTTGTTGGATCTTACGAAAGTCCATATTTTCAAGGCCAGATTTATCGATGAAATATTTTAATAATAAGCACTAAAGTTTCCACCATAGACGAGAGCCACGGGTTCAAACTCCAGCTCTGACATCTTGAAAGAACGAAATGTGAAAAATATTTCTTTCGGCGAATACTTCTCAGAAGTCTTCAGGCAAAAACTCTGAGACTAACTAATGGCCATGGACAAGCTTTTCAAGTCTGTCATTTGGAGACGACTTTAAACTGTAGGTTCCAGTACAAATGGTTAATAATGAAAACACACAACATGGGTGCTCCGAGAAACTAGGCCGTAATTCTGACTGAATTAAGTACTCTTATGTATGCACGTAGCAAAAAAGACAATGTTAACAAGAAGTGCAAACAAATATTACACAGACCAAAGACACTTCTAGAAAATCTGGCATGTCTTATAAATAATATGTTTAGCGTTACCAAAATCTTAAGGTATAATTTAAACGATGAAATGGCATCTTACGAACCGTCATACCAAAATTGGATGAATAATTACGAAATCATTACATGAATAATATGTTTCTTGTTACAAAAAAGTCTTTACGGATATTTACAAAAAAAATAATAATTCAAACAAGAATGTGCTGTAACATGTGGTAAAATGGCTAAAAGCATCATTTAATGAAAACACAAATCAAAAATTTTCTTGAAAACCTGCTAATCTTACATGTATGCCATATATCTATGGTTACCAAAGACTTAAAGTATTATTACAAATGAAAAATAAAAAATGTTATGAATTATTAAAAATTGGTTGAATAATTATTTAATGAAAAATGTTACAAAAATCAAAATCTTAAGGAATATTTACAAATTTGAACAAAAAGTAATAATAATAACGCTTGAATAAACATGTTCATGCATGTATTATTTACCCAAAATATTTTCTGTTTAAACATTTAAAATTATTTTCTTATTTATTTGCCGCCAGTATTGCTGAAGGCATAGTTTTTGTCCTTTTTTTTGTGAAAACTTTCCACTCCTTCTCTTCATTTTGTAATATTTTATATTATTTTACGAAACAAGTAAATATTCAATAAATACTTTTAAGTATTTAATAGACACTTAAATATATACATACATACATATATGTATGTATACTAACTAAACTCCAGTGTGCTTCGGTATCCCTATTTGAATTAAAAAGTACAATATAAATATAATCACGTACATATTTGGTTTTTTATTATTTCTATTTTAAATATGATTAAATTAAAAAGATTTCTTCACAAAATCTATTTATTTATTATAATATAAAATTCCATCGTAACCAGTTGCCTAATTCTGCCCATTTTTTGGACACTTTGAAGTATGAAGTATGAAATTATGAATTTATTGGCAAGAGTGGTGAAAATATATCATTCTCATCTTATGAAGAATAAGCAAATTTGAGGTGAAGAATAAATTGACTTAAAAACACACTTTTTTACAAATTCAGTTTAATTGATGCCAATCTAGAATAGAAATATGGGAATTAATAATCGAATATGATATCTGGCAACCTCCGTTCTTTTCACAAGAAGTTGAATCACATGTTGCAAGAAAGCTTCGCTTATCTTATCAATCTAGCACCGAATTTCATCTTTAAGAGCCAATTGACAACGCCAATTTGAAATCGGAAAATTTCTCATGCAATAACTGAATTGTTTGGGCGGCTGTGTAGCTTGTAGCGCCGAAGTGGTCACTGATGTCAACATTAACCAATTGTGGCCACAAAAAATTTGTTATTGTGCCACAATTTAAATGTGTAACAAAAATAAAATTATAGATTTGTAAGTTGTTTCCCTTCATACAAGCATTATGACAAAAGCATACTTGCGTGTTAAGTATGTTAAAATGTTAATTTCTTTCCGATGTATTTTTTTCTTCTATTTTTTTTTTCAAGTTCTCTTAAATTGTTGCAAATCCTTGATAATACCAGCGTTTTATAGGAATAATAAAAACCTTAAACAAATATTGTTACTTTATAACAAGCAAATCCTGAGGCCTAAAACTTAGACACTCTCTTGTTAACAAAATTTTTTATATGAATGGCCGATTTAATGGCGACATTCTTTTAACATTTAAACGTTAATTATTCTTGACACACACCGACAAACGCACACAAAAGCAGATTTAACAAAGCAATAAAAGAAAAATAAACAGAAAGAAGAAAAAAAATCGTAATAATAAAACCTCAGGAGAAATGTTTAATAAAAAATAAACTTAAGAATATATAAAAAAAGAGCCCTACACAAATATGTTTCACTTTTCTTGTTGTTTCTAAGGCCATATGGGTAAATATTCATAAAATGTTATTTCCTTTCCTTTTATTTCACCAGAACCTCAATGAGTAATTCAACTAAAGAGAGTAGAATAGAAATAAAAAAAACAGGAACAAACAAACTACTCGTATATTAAGGAATTTAGCAATTTACATGAACTTACAATAAAAACAAATAAAAAATATATAGACACACATACATACAGACACACTAACAAACTTTAGCACACGCATATACGCATATACGCATATATGTACATACGCTGTGATTAACACTCATGAGTATAATTTTGTTTGTATTGTTAAAAAGAGATTTAAAGAGAAATAATCTAAACGGAAATAAGTCCGACTTCATGATGAGCTAAAAGACAGGCAAGTGTGATAAAGGATAACACAGATAAATAAATATTTTTCATTTCAGTTAGGTTATCAAGTTTGACTCGTTTTTATGTATAAAAAATATTTTACATTTGATTTCAATTAAACAATTAATTGATTTTAATTTTAATTTCAATCAATTGAGTAGATTAAATGTTAAATTTATTAAAACAGTAACAATTGCCACTAATTAAACATGAAATACCTCACATTTTTACTAATGGTTAGAGCGCTCTCACAAAAACTCCAAAGGCCCAGGTTCAAATTCCAGCAAAGATGAAAAATGAAACAGTTTGTTGGCGGTTTTTTCAAAATTATAATTTAAAAATAAGAGGCCCCCCCCTCCAAAAAGACCATCTTCAAAGACACCGCTCCCCGACATTCCACTCTATTCCACCTTAACCAATGTCAACAAAAAGCGAATGATCAGGAGAAAAGCGCCACGTATTGGGAAATAGCAGATAACAGCTAAACCTACTTAGCGAATACACTTACCACACAATCAACATGCAACGATGAGGTAATTGCTGTTGATCATTTAAGGGTGAAGGTATAGCACTGGCCTTTGAATGATCAATTCACAGCAATTTGTCTCATTCCTAAGGTTATAATAATAGTAATATAAGAGAAGCAAAATGTCATAAATGTAATGTAAATGAGCAATATGTTTATTTTATTGCTGCCGTCTTGAATCGAATTAGATAGCTGAATACTTCACGAATTTTGTTGACAGAATCAATTGTAAATGTGTAGTTGGTGATCTGTAATCTTCAATAAGCCTAATGCATCGTTTAATGTATTTGAAAATTATATTTATGTTTATATGTAGTCGCCGTGGTCTAGTGGTTAGTGTGTTGGCTTACTAAAACGAGAGCTCCGGCTCAAACTCCGGCTCTGACATCTTGAAGCAAAGAAATACTAAAAAAATATATTCCTTTTGTTGACTACCTCTTAGCAGACTTCTAGCAAAAACTCTAAGAGCAACTGATTGCCACGAACAAGCTTCTCTAGTCTGTCGGTCGGTCCTGGTACTCATGGATAAAAATTAACACACACAACATGAGTCCTGCGAGAATCTAGGCCGTAATCCTGACACAGGGATGTAAAGGTTACTTATGTATGTATGTATGTATGTATTTATGTTCAAATGTTACAAGTATTAGCACAAATTTGATATAACAAAGAGATTTTAGGGTACTGTAGGCCTTTATTTGTAAAGTTGTTCTAGAAAAGGTAAACATTTTTCCTTTTTTATTCCTATTTATTAGGAACTCGTTTAAATCAGTTGAAAAATGTTCAAATACTTACAAACTACAATGGTTACAATGCTGTTGTTAACTGTTTGTGTTGCTGTTTTAGGTATTCATTAACATGTTTTCAGTACAGAGTGTGTGTTGTGTGTGTGTGTGTGTGTGTGTGTGTGTGTGTACAAATATTTTACTCAATTGTAAATATGAATCCTCAGACTGAATATCGAATGAATAAAAAAATAAGACAAAATAGGTATTTTGTTTGCTGCATTGTTTGGGGAATACAAAAAGTGCAAAAATTTTTAAAAGGGCTCAAGGTCTACAATTTAAAAAAATTTAAGAGAAAAAAATTTTTTTTATTTAAACTTTTAAGGCATCTCTTTAAAAATTAATAAACGCTAGAAATTCTGTATTATTTTTTTGTATATTTTAGGTTTTTGTCATTATTTGCAGCATGTTTGGTGTTTAATTTTTATGGCCGCAATAATTACACAAAAATAATTGTACAAAATTTTAAATTAAATTGAATATTTTATAAATTTTTTGCTGATATCTAAAAACACTGAACCAGGAAATACATTAAACATCCTGAATATAAATTAGAAAATAAAATTGTATATATGCATGTAAATATAAAAAAGTAAAATTTTATTGCATACAATGAGTTATTTATAACAAAAGCATTTCTTTTGTTGAATAAACAAATAAATTGAAGGAAGAAAAAAAGTTTGCAATAGGGAAATACCCAGATATTTGTTTTTAATTAAAATTATGTTCGAGTTTTAAAATTTGAATTTCTGATTTAGCTTCACAAGTTCACAAGTACTTACTTCATATTTTTACAAAGCATTAGTTTACTTTCCATTGCACATACAATTTCTAAAAAAAAATATTTTGTTAGGCTCAGCGTTTTCAATTTCTTCTGTTCAAATTAATATAAAACCAAAAAATTATTGCAAAAAAACAACTAAGATCACCTGCTTGTATACCTGCCAATGTTGCTGGTAGCCTAGTAATTTATACATATTTGTAGAACTATTTTGTCTATTTAAAAAAAAAATAACCACAATAGACTTTTTTTAACAAAAATTGAACACCCGACTTTAAGACGAAGAATGTATTGCTATAAATAATAGTGTGAAACAGTCAAGGCCAGGTATACCTATGAAATATTTTAATTACGAGCACTAAAGTTTCCACCATAGTTTAGTGGTTAGTGTAATGGCTTACTAAGATGAGAGCCTCGGGTTCAAACCTCAGCTCTGACATCTTGAAAGAAAGAAATTTGCAGTTTGCTGGCAAAAGCTCTGAGAGTAACCGATTGCAATGAGCAAGCTACTCTGTTCTGTCGTTCGGAATCGACGTTAAACTGTATGTCATGGATAAAAATTGACGCACACAACTTGGATGCTGCGAGAAGCTAAAACATAACCCTGAAAGAGGGTTGTAATGATCAATTATGTATGTATGTTGTAAAGTTTCCACCCAATATGAGAAGTGAATAAACATTCGTTTTGTTTTCGTTTTGTGATTGATTTACCAGAGATGTTTTTTAAATTAGTAGTAAATTTCTACTACCAGTTCACGAACTTTGTATGTGAATAAAAATTTCTCAAAAGCTTTCAATCGTTAATCCATTTTATTCATCCCATCTAGTTCAAATAAATTTAATTACTATTTACTAGTAGTGGATAATATTACGAAGTTAAACAGTGTTTTTTTTTTTTTTTTTGTTAATGCATTAATTACGCTGTAATAATCATTTTAAAATATTCTTTAAGAACGCCTAAGTTAAGAGTAGTTAATAGAGTGAAGTTTTGTGAATACATGTCTCCCGTATCAACTAGTTGTAAACCTGAGACATATACCAATATCCAAGTAGTCGCCGTGGTTTAGTGGTTAATGTGTTGGCTTACCAAGACGATAGCGCCGGGTTCAAATCTCAGCTCTGACATCTTGAACAAAAGAAATATGAAAAAATTATTGCTTCCGGCGACTACCTCTCAGCAGTCTTCTGGCAAAAGCTCTGGGAGTAATTGATTGCCATGAAAAAGCTTCTCAAATCTGTCGTTGGGAGTCGACATTAAACTGTAGGTCCTGGTACTCATGGATAAAAATTAACACACACAACCTGAGTGCTGCAAAAAGCTAGGCCGTAACCCTGACACAGGGTCGTAATGGCCTATTATATATGTATGTAGGTAAAAACGCCTAAAAATATGCCAATGTATTAGTACATTTTTCTTTTACAAACAATTGTACAACTAAGCCTGTTTTTACATGGAAAAATACTTTTCAGTGAAAACCGAGTGACGTAAAATTCTGTAAAAAATATCATTTCTAAAATTATGTTTCCTTATGGTTTACTTTATAATAATTGTTTTATTTTAATTCGTGGAAAAGACCTCCGGATTAAGTAGTCCTTAGTAGGAATTCTGTAAAAAGATAAAAGTTGTTAATGCAACTTAATTCGCGTAAAATTTTTACAGCTGTAACCATAAAAAATAAAATAGCTTTGAAATTTGTTTTAAGTCGAGCCTTTGATACAAATATTTTTCTATCATATTTCAAATTAGGTACTATTAATAAGGTCAAGTGAATTTGTAGGCTGATTTGAATGTAAACAAGTGTTTAATTGTTAAAATTATTAGCACATTTGATAATTGCTTTTAGTATATCCATAATTAAAGGTTTTCATCATTTTAAAAATGACAATTCTGGCTTTTTCTAACAATATCATCATATCTGTTGTTTTTATGCAGTTCAATTTTTATAAAATTTCGTTGAAATTTGTTTTAGGAAAACCACATGGAAAGTTCATTGACGATTCACCAATTAATTGATTTTATCAATGATTCCAGTAATGATTGTTTAAATTAAAATTATTTTTTATTCATTAATTAGTATTAAGTTTTGATCTATTTATGACGTTTTATGACGAAAGAAACATAGTATTTTTAAAATGTTCTAGTTTTATCAGTCTTAAAAATGCATTCTTTATATGTGTAAGCCTTTTTTATATTTATAATGTCGTTATATCAGGGTTTATTATATTCGTTCGAGCCTTAAAGGCATGTATTGCTTGTCTTTGATAATTTTATATTCTTTGGCCTCTTTAGTTATATGCTTAGAAATAGAAAAAAAAAACAACAATTTTTCTTTATAAATCAACGAAAATCTCAATATAAATGGCAATAAAAGAAAATATTTTTTTTTCTTCTTCCACTTACATATACTTGTAGAGTTTCTCTAAGAAAGATTGTTCAAATAATACATATTTGCGTACTTGCATACTCAGTTACTTTACAAGTGCATAAATTCGCGTTAAGTTGTTACTTTTATTGTGTGGTGCCATATTTTCTTGCTACAAGTGCTGCAAGTAGCAAGCACAGCATCACTTCAATAAAAGAAAGAAAATTTGTAAAGCACGTTTTCATTTAAAATTTCTAAAGCTTAACTTGACTGGCATATTTTTCTTTTTCTTTTTTTTATATTTTATTTTTTAACATTAAAATATAATGTTTTCTTACAAAACGCACTTAAAAAATTTAAAATAAAAAATTAAAACTAGAACTTTAAAAAAAGAAAAGAAGAGGAAAACTAAGGAAAAAAACACACACTGTTTTGTACATTGATTGAGTAGTTTTTAAGTATTTTTTAAGAGTTTATAGAACAAAAAAATATGGGTTGTTGGTTGATTGCCCTGCTACTGTTAAGCTGCTTGAATAAGGCTGTCTATTGTATTGATTCACATTTAAATACTCATTCCTTTTATTTTGTTGACTTTTAGTCCTTGTATTGTGTAGTCAATGTAACTTTTTGTTTCTTTTCTTATCAGTTTTAAATATTTTAGGTTCAGTTTAAGATAAATTGGCTATAAATTTGCTCTTTTTAAAACAAAAATTATTTTGCGGCTGCAGGCAATTATCGCAGTATTGTGGCACAATAAACACTTTAAAAATTCTGCTTGAGTTGATTCTATTAATATGGAATTTTGGTTTGAAATTAATTATAAATTCAATTATTTTGCTGAAACAAACACCATAATTTAAAAAATGTTTTACCAACACGAGCAAACTGTTAAAGTTTAAATAGAAATCGACAAAATCACAGTTTAATTTTTTAGAAAAGTCCAAATTTAAAATACAAAAATTGGTAAACTTTTGTGCTCTGATGGCTTAGTCATAGACTGACATATTTATATCATTTTGATAGTCATCTTAATGTTTCGCAGAGAAGCAATAATTATTTTTTCATGGCCGGCAATATGCCTTAAAAGACTTTTGTTTTAGCTAAGCTTGGTAAGCCTATTAATCTTGTTCAATTAGGAGGATAGCACATTACCGATTGTTATTTTTGTGAACGGCTTAAATTCAAAATTGTACAGAGGAACTCCGTGTACAAATAGGATTAGGTGTACGAAGTGAATAAACTAAAATAAAATATTTTATTGCATTCCTTAGCAGGATTTCGCTTTAAAAAAAAAGTATTTTTTAAGTTTTAATTTTCTTACCTGAGCCAAAGTCTTTTATTGTAAAAAAAGGTACTCCTCAGTTATAACATTTAGAGAAAAACTCAAGTAAACAGCAGGCTATTTTACTTTGACATTCTGTAAGGCATTGAGAAAACAAAATCCATTAAAATAAGATGATTTTCTTAACACAAAACCAATTTCCTTTATGGTGCTTTAAAAATTCCAAATAAAATAATATCTAATTTCACACTCTATATAATCAAATAATTACAAATAAAATTGGATTTCTATAAAACAAAATATAACAGTTGGATATAAATGAAAATAAAAAAAATATTTATATAAATAAGATAACAGCAGAAGTACACAAAACAAAATGGATATAAAATATCTGCTTAAAAAAACTAAATTATTAATAATAATTTGTTTCTTTTTTTTTTTGTGATAAACAAAAATACTTTATATTTAAACAAATCTGTAATCTTAATTAATTTGTATTTTTTTTAATTACTTTATAAAACTGCTAAAATATTCTGATTACATAAACAAAAACACCCTTTTGTTTTAGTTTAACAAATAACTTTTTACAATAATAATTAATTAAAATAAATTAATGAAAAAATAAAAAATGGATGCCTGAAAGCATGTTTATGTTCTCATTTAATTTGAATGCCTAAAAGTAGGCTACACATGCAAGCGAATTAAGGCATATAAATATATATTAAAGTTTTTTTTAATATACATATTTTAGAGCCATAAATCAAATCTTAAGCTATAAAAATTGCAGTCTTTCATTTGATTTGAACAATCACCAATAGAAAATTTTTAAATATTTAAAATAATTACAAAGAGTAGTCCAAATATTCTCACTCGTAATAGAATAAAGTATCTATCGTATGGACTAATAGTAATTTAAATAAGGAATTGTCATTAATTTCGATCAATGTCGTTCTATAATGAATGCGACATTTTGGCGGTGCATTTTATGTGAGCAGGTAATCTGGGTTTTCTTTTATCCTCTAAAACTAAACTTAAGCCTTTATTTATTTTAATTTTATACTCAATTAATTGTTTTAATGGATTTAATTAAATATTTACTGCATTAGTGGGCTATATTTAAAGAATGCTGACTTTAATTACAAACTTTATAAGGGTGTATTTATGAAGAATAGCGATAACAAAAACAGAACACAGGCGTCAGAGATATCGGAATTCATATTTTCTGAGTGTGGGTTTCGTGATAGATTAAGGACATGTTTACGTTTTCAAACCTGCCGGTTTTTTTCAAGAACACAAAAGGTTACAAACTGTCCTGGTACAATTTCTTTGACAGTAAAAGGGTTTATTTTACTTTTACTGGTTATTTTTTTAAGAACAATACTCAGGGGTGAACCCCTACTCATACAGTGCATTGTATTGGAATATTGAAGATGGATTGATTTTGTTTTTATAGATATTATGCGCCAAGTTGTTGTCAATTTGACCAACTCAAGGACCAGTGTTATACCTTCACCCTTGAATGATCAACAGCAATTGCTCCATCTGTCGGTGGATGTTGATTGTGAGTGGTGAGCGCCTTCAGTAGGTTAGCTGTTATCTTTCCAAAACTTGGCTCTGTATTCCTGACCATACGTTTCTGATG
This sequence comes from Metopia argyrocephala, assembly GCA_963576795.1. Classification (NCBI taxonomy): domain Eukaryota; kingdom Metazoa; phylum Arthropoda; class Insecta; order Diptera; family Sarcophagidae; genus Metopia; species Metopia argyrocephala. The sequence continues at coordinate 4,689,051 of OY756208.1, forward strand.
AAATAGACTGGAAATGTCAGGGAGCGGTTTTGTGAAGGTGAATTTCTTTAAGGGGGGTGAGGGAACCTCTTTGTTTTTAAATTATAATTTAGAAATCCGCAAAATTTTTATTTTTATAATTGTTGTGCTTTGCTCGGATTGAACCTCGATCGTTTAAGTTTATGTATGAGAGCTCTAACAACTATACCACGACCCCGCCCCCTTATGATTAAATTTTAATAAAATACAAAAAATTTTATTGTACCAGTCAAAGTGCGTCTTGTAATTCATTGAATAATAGAAAAAAAAAACAAAAGCGAATAATAACAAAGAAAGAAAATCTTATGAATAGGCGATAATAATCTGAATTTTTCTTTAATAGAAAACACAAAAATACTTAAAGAAAGCCCCAACAAAAAGTAGACTTTTAAATAATTTAAAATCAGCCGCCTAAAAGTAGGCTATGAATAAATACAAAACTCTTAAATTAACAAAAACCAAAAGAAAGAAAGAAAAACCGTATTAAATGGATCTAAAAAATATTCCACAATAACGAATAAAGTGTTTTAGTACAAAAGAGAGGAGAAATAAAAGACTCAAAGGCAAACGAGCAATATTTTTATTTTTCTTTTAATTCACAACATTGTGTAGAAGAATAAGTAAACTTTTATAGCACATTTAAAACTGGAAATTCCCTAAACTCTACAATCATTTCTTTATTCAGGCTTTTTTTTTCTTTTTTGTACACTAAATTATATTCATAAATATGCTAAATAGGCAACTACACATTTTCTTACAGCCTTTTTTTCTTTTTTTATGCTCTATTAATAAAATATTTTATATAAGAAAAGAGAAATAAAAAAAATCCACAGAAGAAATTAAATTTTCAATGAATACTTACCGAGTATGTATTTATAATTTATGCAGAATGTTTGTTATTTTTTGGCGCTTTATTGTCCATTTGGCTCGTCGCATTCTCCACAAACTACCAAAAAAATAATTATTCAAGGACGCTGGTATATATAGACACACAAACATGCATGTGTATGCTATTTCTAATGCTGTTGTTGGTAATAATGTTTGTTAGTGGCGGTTTTTCTTTTATTGGTTCAAATGAGTTTCTTTTTACTCGTTTCTTAAAATCCTTTTTTTTCACTTTATATTTTCTATTTACTTGTTTCACTTCTTTTTTTTTTTCTTTTTTTTTCCACTTACTTTTTTTTAATTTTGTACTTTATTATATTTCTAACACTACTTTTCTTTTTAATTTACTTGTTTTTCTTCTTCCATTATTTGGGTAACTGCCATATCTTTCATTGAAGTCTAGAGAATTTATTGAACGCTGTAGCAAAATCCAGCTTTATTCTAGAAAATAAAAAGTCAAAAATAAAATATTTTTTGTTTGTTATTTTGCAATAAATCATGACATTATGTCTAAAATTAAAGTCATTTTATGTGTAAATTTTATAAAGACTACGACCATTATACGTTAAGTATATAATTCACACTTTAAAAAGCTTTAACGATATCATGAAAAGCAAAGAAGACAAATTTTAAAAACAAAATCCCTTCTAAGTACAGTAGAACCAAAGTACTGCTGTATGAAGGAATATGTGCTGGTGGTATTCATTTAGAAGGCAGTAGATTTGATAACTTCACTTAATACAAGTTCGTTCATTTAAACACTGTGACATGCTTTGCATTTAAAGGGTTCAGTTTGCCCGAAGTGGATGAGGATGCCGTTGGAATTTTTAAAATTATTGTTTTGGAAAATATATGTATGAACTAATGCTTTTTATAATACATACGTACATACATAATTGGCCATTACAACCCTGTGTCACGATTACGGCCTAGCTTCTCGCAGCACTCATGTTGTGTGTGTTAATTTTTATTCATGAGTACAGGAATCTACAGTTTTAGAGTCGACTCCGAACGACAGAGATGAGAAGCTTTCTCATGACAATCAATTACCCAGAGAGCTTTTGCCGGAAGACTGCTGAGAGGTAGTCGTCGAAAGAAATAATTTTTTCATACTTCTGTTTTTCAAGATGTCAGAGCTGAGATTTGAACCCGGTGCTATCGTCTTAGTAAGCCAACACACTAACCACTAGACCACGGCGACTACTTTTTATAGCTTTTTATAATAATAAATATAATAATTTCTTCACATTTTTGTAGTGATTAAAAGATTGCTAGAATTACAGCAATACCAAAACTTAAATGTCCGTTTAAATTACTAAATTATGCAAACACTTATTGTAATAAATCTATATAAATAAATAAATAAATAAATAAATTCACAAATTCTTTTAAGCCTTTATCGCCCAGGTTTTCGATATTTTATTAAGTGCTTACTAGGTTTAAATTTGAATAAACCAAAGTGTGCCTGAGATATCATCATTTGAAAAACTTATCAATGAAATGTTAAATTTTCGATAACTGTTGCGCATAAATCCGGCTTAATTTGACTGATGACGTGGGTTATGTTGGCTTTGAAAGCCGCTGTGGATTTGTTTGTCCATTATTCGCATATACCTCTAAGTGAGGTGATTATGTCCTAAAATCGCTCGTACAGGAATCTAATATGACTTGAGCTACGTAGCACGTAGCGTCGTGCCATGGAAACCACATGCCGTTGGTGTCCAGATCATCCAGTTCTGGCCAAAATAATTTAACGTCGTTCTCAAAGAAATATGGACAATAACCACCTTTTCGAGATGCATTGGACGCTATTGCATTTCATATAGACTGGTATCGTTCCAGGTAAATAGTGTCATATACATAACAATTTTAAAAAGCAATTATTGAATATTATTTACGGCTTCTTAATTTTTGATAGAAAACGCGTTGTTCTATTGAATAACTTTTGCTGAAAACTGTTATTCTATACAGCATACTCTTCACCTCTTCTACCTTGCCTTTTATTGTCTTTTAATATACTTATATAAGGGTTTTCAGGTGCCATATAAAATCTCGGTATTTAGGTAGAAAAAAACTTCTGAGAATTTCAAACTAAATCTATGAGTTTTGTATCGAAATGTAGTGAGAAACTTGAAAAAATATATATATTTTTAGTCAAAAACTCATGTCAAGCTGTCCTCTTTGAAAAAAAAATAATTTTAAGGAGATGAGCAAACCCTTTTTATACCACTTCTGTGAAAACCATCGGGTATGTGCTATAAAATAACATCAAATGTTTAAAAAAAACTCAATTGAATCAAATATTTTATTTAATTATTTATTCTAAAGAATAAATTCTTGCTGCTCTATTTATAAACAAAATTTTACAGGTTTGTTAAGAATTTAGTTTGCCCTAAACAGAGACTATTTCATCAAATAACCAACTGAATTAATTTTCACTCTTCGTAGAAAAAAACTCTTACCTACACTTTAAATTATTACTGATTCCACTGTGCTTGTCACTGTATTTTAATAAAGCCTCTGTGTAAAGATTTAAAACCCCCAACAGGGAAAAAACTAATATTCACTTACAATCACTTGGCTTAAATTACAAGACAATAACAAAATACAACTGTATATATGTGTACATACATATGTATATGTATATACATGTAAATATATAACTTCGTAGGAATATGAATAAATATGCATGAAAAAATAAAAAAACCCAACACCACGAGCACTGGGTGTATAAATCCTTTAGATGTAATATCGTATCATTACAATGTTTAATGTGATTCTCCTACTTGTTTGCAATACTTTTCGCTTTATTTCTTTGCTTGTGTTTTATTAAAAAATTTTGGTTAAATTGATTTCTTATTTTTACTTTGTCGGCTTAAATAAACTTTAATGTTTTGTTTTTGATTTCATGAGAAGTTTACAAAATTTTTAAACTTTTTTGATTGCTTTTAAACTTATTCAATTTGTTATTTTTCTATAGATTATTTTGTTAATATTTTTCTTTTTTAAGAAGACAATTTGTCACTTTTGATTGAAATAAAATCTTCAGGCATTTGTTAAACACAAACATGCACAAACATATACACATACATACTAGATATGAACATTATTTCTTAACACTGATTAATATCAGCAAAGTCTCTCATTTTAATTTTTTATAACCATTAAACTGTTTTTCTTGTTGTGGCTGATTTTCTAAAAGGCATGACAAAGCGTTTAAAGTTGTACTTTTTTGTTTTTGGTACTATTTCATGTAGAAATATTGTACTACAAGAATGATTTACATTTAGGCCCCGATTATGGTTCACAACAGTTGTAAATTTGATGTTGTATTTCTAAAATTGAGATTATGATTTACAACACCTATGTGTTGTACCATATACTTTGAATATTGTTTACAACATTTGTTTTTATATGTTGTAGCCATTACAACACCACATTTAGTTGTTGTGAACGATAATCGGGGCCTTTATATTATAATTGAGAAAATTTGGACAGTTTTAGTACTTTTTTATGGCAACTCATCTTTAACTTTTTTATATGCACCAACGTTGGCAAAGTGTTGAAAAACCCCCAGAGTGGCTGAAAAAACTGCGCACATTTTTTTTGTAATTTTTTTATTCGCTCTTGTACTTGCTTATAGATCAGCTGTGTACCAGCCATCAGGTGAAAGTGAAAGATCTTTGTGCTGTCACAAAGACGAAAGTATAACAGTCAATCCGATCTAGGCGAAAACAATGCTTTTTGCTGACTTTGCCAAGAAACAACGATCTGTCAATGTAAAATTATAAAAACTTTCAAAGGTCTTCATTTAGCTCAAATGCAAATATCAAAGTATGTATGTATGTATTTTCTATGTAACAGCTTTAGAGAACTAAAGAGATAAAGAAGTTTAAAAAGTAATATAGAAGCGATAATAAAATGAAGACACGATTTGGGACACATGACTCTCTTTTAAAATTTAAATTGTTTTACATTTTTTTTTTAGCAAAATAGCCGCTGATTGAATTTTACCTAAACGATGGCTAGTGTATAAGAAATCAGTGGCGCGATTCAGTAACATATTTTTACGATAATCGCATTGTTTTCAACAGTAAAAAACAGAATTGTCGATATTGCTATTCATTATCTTTTGTTTACGATGGCTGTTGTCGTAAACTAACGCCAAAAATTTTTATGCTGTTTTACGCTATTAACTAGTTTTTTTGAGAACCATTTTTTGTGTTTTTATACCCAAAGAAACCAGAGGTTTGTAGCTTTGCTAACTTTCTACCCATTTTAATTACCAACCACTCAAAAACTGACTGATTTTATACGGTGCTGCCCCATTATTGCAATTTAAACATAAAGAAAACTACAGTTGTAGACTGTCGATAAAATGTACTTAGTGAATCACATAATCGTTACTGCAAACAATAAAAACTGTCGACTTCTTTTGCGAATATCGTATTGTTACAAGTTACTGAATGGCAGTACAGAAATCGTAAGCCTTAGAGGCTATAAGCAAGTGACGACCAAAGACACAATAAAAGATAATTTTTTTCAGTCGGCCGACTGTTAATATTTGTAAAGCGCCTACACTTCGGTGCTTTAGCGGTTCTATAAACACAGATTTATTATATGAAATTGTGAAGAAATTTTAATTTTTTTTTTTCAATCGCAAAAAAAAATTCAGCGTCTAGGTAATAGAAAAGCAATAATAAGAAATCATATCATATCATCTGCCTACAATCATTGAGTTAAGTTGAGTTTTATCATCAAATTTAAAACATACTTATGTACCTATTATTTTAGCCATATGTGTACGTAAAAAATGAATCCCATAGAGAGACGCAGACTAAAAATTGAAATTATTTATGGCTTAATAAAATTATAATTCTCATCATACATCGGTCTGTTTATAAAACAAGCAATTAAAATCGAGTGTTTTTTGTTTTAATTAATAAAAATGCAGGATGTCCCATTGGTCTTTTTCACTACACCGATTTTAATGGTGTTCATCGCCAATGATAAGTCAGAATATATGTTAACATTAGATTGCAGTTTGATAATAAATAAGTAAATAACAAAACTGCAGCAATTATTTTAAAGTTTTCTTAATTAGAGAAGTTTTGTAATGAGGTATAAGAAACAATATCTCTTTCGGCAACTACCTCTTAGCAGTCAATAGGTCTAAGATTAACTGATTTGCCATGAATAAGTCTGCCGTTCGGAGTCGGCGTTAAACTGTAGTTCCGGATACTCATGAATAAAAACTGACTAAGCTATAACCCTGGAACAGGGTTGTAATAACCAATTATATATGTATGTATGTTAATGGTCAATAAGCGAATAAATTAAAGAAAACAATAAAACTTTGTCACATTTTCCAAATACTCAATTATTTCAATTTTAACCTTATCGATTAACCCAAAATACCCGAACCCGGATTAAAAAAAATACTTTTAAAACAATTAAGCACAAAAAAGTACAATTTTTAAAGTTAGTTGGTACAATTTTAACAGTTCTAATGCCATAACCGCTTCCTTTTTTTCCACTGCTATAAATTTTTAAAGTGAGAAGGATGAAGAATGAGAGAAACAATGTTTTAAAGAAGATTTATGTTATAAATATTTATTGTGCTTTGATTGTTTGTATGTTGTTATTCTTTTACTATTGTTGTTGGTGGTTTAGTAGTTATAACTACCAACGTATAGGGCTACCAGATGAAATTTATGTAAAATGAGAATTTTGCTAATTTTAAAAATCATCCACGTGCTGATATTCAGATACCGCAAACAAATTGAGATTGCGATTTGAATAATTACTTTTTTTAACGTAACTTATAACCGTTACGGTCCCTGATTCCAAAAAATTTTTTTAGACTTTTAGTGGATGTCATACTATATATTAAAATAGTTCAGTATTTATTTAGGTTTTACTTTTTATTTAGAAGGGAAAAAGCGCCTTAAAATATGCTAATTATTTACTATATATATATATATATGTATATGTATATACGAGTATATTTTTTTATAACAATAATTTTAAAGTACACTTCAATTAAACTTTGCCGTAAAAAATCTGCAAAATGGTCTGGCAACAATTTCTCATACCTTTTGTAAGTAAAATTTGTTGTAAAACAGCATAAAATAGAAATATATAGGTGAGAGTACGAGTAAAAGAAGAAGAGAAAAAGAGTAATACAATTTAAAACACACCAACACATTTACATGAAATGTTTAAAAATGGTTTGTTATTATTAATATGGGGACCATACGCACTGGAATTAGACAACCAACCTTTACCCGACTTGTTTGGGGTTTTAAAATTGTGTAATCTTTTGTTCAATCATCGCGCAACGTGACTGGCTGATTTTAACTTGTTGGCCAATACAATTGTGTGAGTATGGGTCACATTATGCTGTTCTCTCTTGCAGTTTTTGTTGTTGTTTAGTAATGAATTATTTTTTCTTTTGTCTTCTTATTAATAATGGATGCTATTAAATAAACAAGACATGACAAGACAGAAAGAATACAATACAAGTTTACCGTAACATTAGCAGCTTTTAATAAAAACAAGGGGAGTCATTACTATTGCGTACACACGGATGTATGTACACTTTCACACAAAACTTTAAATACTAATTTCAATAAATTGAATTTCAAATTTTTGTTGTTGTTTCTTTATTAAAACAAAAAACCTTTACCGATGTAAATTTCATTGATCTTTATTTTAAATCATCAGTAGAGAGCTCTACATTTTATTGCATAAGTCAGTGGATGTCGGAAGTCCACCTTGTTTGCGTTAAAAGGACCAAGTCGAAAAAGCCTTCTAATTGAAGCAGAGGCACTTACAGAGAAGTTCTGAGGTAGTTAGTAAGAGCTTGAGTAAGTAAACAATAGCCTGACATTTCACACACATGTTCATCTTATATAGTGACGTATTGGCATACTTACTAATATAATAAGGTAAGTTGTTAAGACTAATTTTAAGAGAGAATATTACAAAATTAATAATAAGAGACTTTATTAAGGAAAAATAGAATAAGATAAATAATATGGAAAACTAAGAGTAAGTTGTAGTTTGTAAATTTTTGTTAAGTTTGGTTTTGCGTGATTAAAATAAAGAAAAAGAGTTTTCTTCTATTATTCTATATATCTATTATAGAAATAATTAAAAAACATTATTATATTTGTAAAACGTGAATGATGTATAAATTCTGAATCAATTCGTGTCGACCGCATAATTCCCTATAGTTTTCTGGACAGGAAGTTTACCTTTAAGATTTCGATTATGAATTCCTTAGAGAATCCTAGACAGAGAAGACTGTGATATATCGTCGATGAAATTAAAGAACGCTGTAACTGACAAAACCTTAAATGTTCACCAGAGCCAAAAAACGTGTATAAAAGTAGAACAAATACACTGGTATTTTTCATTTCGCAGACGGCGTAAGTGAACTTATTTTCATCGTAGAGATTTGGGACCGGGACCAACCGACGAGTATTTTTTTTTTTCTGATAAAAATGATGCAAAAAACGTATTTTCGATTTTTTGTCAGTTACAGCTAATTCCATCGACGATATATACATATAAGAAAGCGGATATTAGTCTTTCGTATAGGATATATGGTTGTTGTGTAGTAGGATATTCTCTGAGAATATTCTGACTCACTCGAGCAGCCAGGCAACGATTAAACCCTAATAAGCAAATCTTTGAAATCTGTGAATGTTAGAAGTTTCTGGGGTAAATGTCGGATCGAGGGTAGACCTTTTATGATTTTCGTGGCATAGCGAGATTTTTTCGATTAGACTGGACGACATCTCCCGACCGGTATGTATCAGGAAAGGAGCCGTATTGTTAGAGTCATGTTAGAGTTGAACCCTGTGGCAATTTATCGCACTATTACGCTGCTTATGTGCCAGTGTGTAATTAAAAGGCATGTTGTTAGATTGACATTCCCTCAAATGATGATAAAGAAAAATATATCAACTTTTAAACTAGTAACTATAAGTACTTTATATTTCTGAAATATTAGCGTTGTCGAACACTTGTTTCGTTTGTACTTTTCATTTTTATCGTAAGCAATGAATTTTTCCCCTTATTATTTTTTTGGGGGAGGATCACAAATAATTCCTTGATTTTTAATAAAGCAGTTTATGCTTTAGTTTTATTAAATTTTACTCAAAATTTTATTCGTTAGTAACAAATAAAAATTTATTACTCATACAACATAATTTGTTTGGCCACTGTATATCTTTTATAGTCTTATTAAACAAAAAAAAAGTTAAAATTACTACGTCAGCACAAAAATAAATTGTAAATAATTTTAGAAGGAATATAAATGTTTAATTTCTTTTTCAAAATATGCAAATTTCCTAAAGACTTTTTTTTTTTGTAGGATTAAAAACATTGTGAATGTTTTAATTAAATTCTGCTAAAAATTGTTTTAATTTTTTTATTTATTTCTTTTTCTCTTTTTGTTGTTGTGATTGTTGTTTTCCACTTTAAATAGTTAATTAGCAGAAAACAAAATAACAAAACAAAAACGCTTTATATTAAATGTTTAACATTTTCGGGTTTTTAAATGAGCCATAACGAAATTATTTCAAATTGATGGATGGCATTAACGCACAAAACATTGCTCTGGATGATTAATTTTAAGCAGATCTGGTATTTGTTTTCATTTTATCATATTTTATGTTCATCATTTAGCAAACAAACAAGCAAACAAACAAACCAACAAACAAGTAGAAGATAGGTCTACCCAGCAAACAATCAATCAAAACATTGAATTTTAACTCTTTTGTAAGTCGATCTCAATGACATTTTCTAATTGATTTCAAGTTAATGACAATTTGTACATAAAGAAGCAATGATGAGATTACAGACGTATTACTAGGGCGGGCGTATTAATAAGTCCGCCTCCTATTTGAAAGAATAACACTGTGTGTTGTTTGACTTTGAGCAAGTTACTTTAGTAGCCAGCAAAAATGAGTGAAACAATCATTAGAAAATTCAATGATGAAATCAACCTCAAGTAGTTCTATTTTTGGTGAAACTCTACTAAACTGAACAAGTGGCTTTCATTGGGCGGAAGTGATCTAAAAATCTGAATAGTAGTTGCTTTGCCAGAAAAGAAGTATTTAAAAATATTAATTCAAGGCGCCTCAGTGGTCTAGTGGATAGTGTGCTAGACTGTCAATGCGAGGGTTATAGGTTCAATTACCACCAAACAACCTGGTCTGCTACAAAACACTGCACTTCTGGTCTTTGTCGCCCTACTCCTTATATTTAATTAGAATATTATTTAATATTGTATTGTAATTTAGAAAATAAATAAATAATGTATTAATTCAGCTCGAAGAAATACTTGGTGTTCAATAAAAATGCTATGATTTGGGAAGAACAACTTCCATTCATATTGAGCAGTTTTATTCAATAATTTTCTCAAGCGATCAACGCTCAGAAAATAAATTAAAAAGCGTAGAGTATTCACCAAAAAAGACAATTTTCTCATATTTTATAGCTTAAATGTAATTTAAATGCCTTTTAATTAAGTAATTCAATCCCATTGTTGTGTACTTGTGGAGCAATCGATTACAATCGACGTTTTACAATTTTAAAGACATTTTATTAAAAAAAAAACTGTTTGTTGGTATTTATTTTACTAACAATTTTCTACACGAAATCGAATATAAATCAGCAAAGAAATATGGAATGTTCTGATATACTGATGACTTAAACTCTATTTTATAGAGAAAATCTCAGTTATAAGTAATACTTTCAGGCTTAAAAACAATATTGGAATAATAATTTAATACAAATTATTATTAAGCACACAGAAAAAAGTAACACTGTGTGTAATTTTTTATGTCATGGAAATAAAACCATGAAATAAAACCAAAAAAAATCACACGACCAAGGTTCAATCCCATCGAAGGACAAAATTATAAAAATAAAAATTTGCGGTTTTCTAAAAAATTACAATTTAAATTAAAAATTAAATTTAAGAAAATAAGAGGTCCCCCCCCCTCCAGCAAGACCATCTGCAAGAAACCGCCCCCTGACATTTCTAATCCATTCCACCAGAAACCAATGATCAGGAGTACAGCGCCACCTTCTGGGAAGATAACAGCTAATCTACTGAAGACGCTCACCATTCACATTAAAACATCCACCGACAGATGAGGCAATTGCTGTTTGATCATTCGAGGGTGAAGGTATAACACTGGCTCTTGAGTGGACAAATTTACAGCAACCTGTTTCATCAATAATAAAAGGCGCACAAACATACAAACATCTATGAAAAAAAAAAAAAAAAACCTATCAACCATCTTCACATTCCAATACAATGCACTGCATGAGTAGGGGTTTCCCCTGAGTATTGGTCTTAAAAAAAAAAAAATACGGACTTAAGGTAAGTAGACGGGTAGGCTACCTAAGCGCTACCTGAACGCTGTTAAGAAAAAGTTCTTTATTGAGATCTTAGATAAATTTTTATTAGTTCATTGTTTCCTTAAAGTTTGAACGGTTTGCTATATATGGTCATTAACAGGGTAAAAAAAGGTAAAATAGAAAGAATTTTTTAACGTTTTTTGCGATTTTGGTCTTAATGGTGAAGTTTTTTTGATTTTATATCTTCACACTTTTTGCTCTTCATGACAAGAGCTACAACTTGGCCTCAGAAAGTAAATAAAAATTCCGAACGGTTTGCAACATATCGTCGATGAAAATAAAAAACGATGTAACTGAGAAAACCTTAAATGTTCACAAGAGCCAAAAAACCTGTATGAAAATAGAACAAAGACACTGTTATTTTTCAAAACGCAGATGGCGTAAAAATGATGCAAAAAACGTATTTTCGATTTTTTGACAGTTACAGCGTTCTTTAATTCTTGCGACGATATGAGCCTGAGAAAATGATCACACCGTGGCCGCAAATATTTGGGGGCCCATAAAAAAAAACTTCATGACTGGGAGACACGGGTCTTTTTCTTTTTGGTCTTTTGATGTCCTTTGCACGGTGTAATTTATATTTGTTTTCAATTAAACATTTAATTGATTTTAATATCAATTAATTGGATTTAGATTACTTTGCAAAATACCTGTTAAAATCATTAGTGTTTCACCAAAAATTGAACTACGATTTTGAAAACGATGGCTAAACGTTTTTTAATTTGCTGGGAAATTATCATTAATTTTATATAGTTGCTGGGTAAGCAGAGTTAGGGAAACTTTTTGCATGAAAAGCTTAAATGTTTATAAAGTTTAGGTCTGAATAATTAAAAACGAATTAAAAATTTTAAAATAAATTTCAATTTTAAATTGGTGGTTGGTAAAAAAAAAAATAAAAAAAAAAAAAAAAAAAAAAAAAAAAAAAAAAAACTTTTATAATGGATTTAACTTCAAAATCATAGAGATAATGTTATATAAAAGTGAGTTCAGTGTCAAGGTTTACTCCAAAATTTAAAAATCGAAAATGTAGTTGACTATGAACAAAACATTTGACGTAAATGTACCTCCCTATGTCATAAGCAAATACGTTCATTTAGCGGCCCATAAATAATCCGATTATTTTAAGACTGATGGCTTGGGAATTATTAAACAGCAAAGTTTGGTCTCCCAGTTACAGGACTATTAGTTCCAACTATTATTTCAGCCATTATTCACAAGCTTAAATAATAAATAGTTAAAGTAGGTTGTGCAATGTCGATGTTTAAGCCATTGTCTCTCACTTTTAGTAACAGACATTCGCGAAAAAACGAAAGACAAGTCATAGCCTTATGACTGTGAAGATGTTAGCTTTCACGTTAATTGTGTCCGTCCAATTCACTAAGCAGGCACAAAGTTGTTGCAAACACTGACTATGTAATGAAGAAAATTTTCATGGCGCAAGAATTTTTAAGCAAGTTCATATCTGCGTGAGTTGATTTTGTGCTGTATAATTAATAATAGCAGGATTTTTTTTTTTCAATTTTGAAGTTTAATATAAAAATGTTGAACTCTGACTTGTTTATTTGAAAAAGAAGCTTAGGTTTCGAACAGAACTGTATTTCATATAGAAAAAGATTCACTGATTGAAGTATCTACTCTGTAGTCCATCATTTACTGCTATGGGTTTTAAGTGAAATATTTTAACTTTAATACTACATATCGTTAAATTTAAAAATTATATTTTTTTTTAATAAGTAATTTGTTTTTTTTTTTTTTAATCTTTAAAGGGACAAAGATATTGCAAATAGATTGTCTTCCTTTCAATGTTTTTTAAGTAAATACTCAATAATTTCTAAAATAACACAAAATCACGTTTCAGATTGTAAATCCTTGTCAACATTTCTTTTAAGCTCTCCTATACGTACACACAGCATGTTTTTCTTATATATACTTGTACATATTGTATGTCTTTTAAAAGTAAATAAATTAAATTTTGCATTGAAATCTTAAATAAACAGAGAAATATAAAGACAAAATACTATAGTAAGATAGGGTATTATGTATTTGGTCTTTTATTTGCTTGAGTATCAGATTTTTTAGAGGATTGAAGTGCTAGAAAATATTTGTTTGAGCATAACTTAGAAATGTAACCTTCTGCTTAAGCTCATATGCATTAGAAACAGTATAGCATAATAAATAAGAAAGAACATTAGAATAGAGAGCTAATTTAATTTGTTTGAATATAACTTTGGAAGTATTTACAGTGTAGAACAAATATGTTAAACATTTAACATCCTGCTTGACATCAATAGGCGAAAAAATTTGTTTAAATTTTGAAAATTTAAATCCTTTTTTTTTTTTCTTTTAATTTAATTTTCTTGTACGCCCATATGTGTATTGGATTTGTAAGCTGCTCTACAACACATTAATAATAAAATGTAAAAAAAAAAATTCAAAGAAATTCCTTTTTCTCAAATCACAAATAAAAATGTTGAGAGGAGTCCTTTAGCAAATTTTAGCGTATGGGAGATGAGATGGATTAAACAACAGGCATACATAAATATATAAATATGTAGACAGATTGACATGTAATTTCTTTTTTTTTTTTTTCTTTTTTTTTTTTGTTTTCTGTCCATGTTTTAAAATTGCAATAAATTTTTGTTTACATTCGTAGTTGAATTTTGTTGTTGTTTTTCTTTACTCGTGCAACACAGATTAATAATACTCGTCGTATTAATAAAAGCACATGAACGACATGTTAAAATTGCATTTGCATACTGAAACACAACACATACACTCTGTTTCTCTCTCCCTCTCTGAATATAAATATTTGCATATATTTGTCAACACTGTATTTTTGAAATGCCGTAAAATTACCGTTTTTAATATAAATATTTTGTTTTTATTTAAATTTGTCTGTTTTAAATCTCTCACAAAAAAATATTTGTTGTTGTACTTCAACAGCAAACGTTCGCTGTCGTAGTCAAATGGCAACTACTACTGCTACTTGTTGGCAATATTTTGTCATGCTCGTTTACATGTTATCCTTTTCCTATGCATCTTCTTCTTTTTCTATTTCCTTACAAAATGTGTGGTCTGTTGTTTTCTTAAATTCTTTTTGTTCTCTTCATTCGCCATCAACAACTTTAATGAGAAAAACAATATGAAAAACATAAACAAAACAAAACAGAACAGAACCCCAGTAAGCATAACATTCTGACTGAACTTGTCTGCAAAACAACACAGTAGCAGATAAAATGTTTAGAAATATAAGTACAAACTTGCGAGTATGTGTATGTGTATATTTATCTCTCTACCCAGCAAACAAATAGGGTTGAGTTTAAATTAAAAGCAACTTAAATACATTCAAAAGCTTTCTCGGGTAGTAAAAATTTATAGAGAAATTCTAAGACTTAATAAAAAGAAGCGAGAAGCTAGGCTGTTATCCTGGCACAGGGCTGTATTTCCAATTATGTATGTACATATGTAATAAAAATATATAATTTTTCTAAAAAAATTTGTATTTATTATGCGTATACATTAGTGTGTCCCAAAAAAAAAATTTTTTTCGAATTTTATAGGTCCCCCAGCATTTTTTGAAAGCTTATTGGGTAAAGTATTTTTGTGATTTTTTTCAGATTTTTCGGAAGAGGTTTAGAGGTCGCTAAAATCGAATTTAACCAAAAAATCGGGGTTGCTCGACTTTTTTTGAATTTTGCGCATTACTCGGCCCATTAGCACGATTTTCTTTGTTACTAAGTCAATTTTTTTAAAGAAAACTGTTCAGACTTTATTTCTCTGTGCAGATATTATAAGTTTCGGTAATATTTTTGCTCATTTGAGTACCCTTTAAGTCATTTTTCTGTAAATTTAGCATAAATTTTAAAAATAATGCTTTGTAACTTTTAAAATTTCTATTGAAGTTAAAAAAACTAATGATTCAGTTTAAAATGTGGATAAATTCTGAGTCATTTAAAAAAATAAATATTAAATTTGCTCTTACCGTTCCAAAGTTATGCCCAAAAAATCTAGGCAGATTAATTCTCATACCCAAAAAAAAAAAATTAAAAAATTATTTTGTTTATTAGATTTCAATTAAACTGGTTTACAGCCAAAAAATACTAAGAGCGTCACATGCCTAGATAAGTTAATTGGGACCTCCTGAGCACGAAAAACGCTGTCATCATTTTTTCCTAAGTACCGTTTTTTAGATAACGGTACTTTTGTGTTTTTCGGTGTATGGCCCCACTCAAACCCTTGTGGAGTCCAACCAGAAAGTCCGATCGAGATAAATGGCATATCGATAGAAAGGTAATTGTATGCCTTTTCCGTCGATATGCTGGAAAATTCTATCTGAGAAGAAATCGCTGAGATATGGCACCTCAAAATTCAAAATTTTCCAATTTTTTACGTTTTTTTCAAAATTTTTCATTTTCATTTCAGTTATTTCCTACGTTATATTGAATATCTGGAATGTTTTATTCTTTTACCAAATAGCTTATTTTATAACCAATATTTTAAGCGTATTTTGAAAAAAAGCGGATGAAAAATAAAGTTTGTATTAAGGATTTTGTGGAACGACAATATTTTTATTTTCATTGCCCACACAGTATATTCGTGATTTAATTTAAATTTTTTACGTCGAATATACTGTGTGAGCAATGAGAATAAAAATATTGTCGTTCCACAAAATCCTTAATAAAAACTTTATTTTTCATCCGCTTTTTTTCAAAATACGCTTAAAATATTGGTTATAAAATAAGCTATTTGGTAAAAGAATAAAACATTCCAGATATTCAATATAACGTAGGAAATAACTGAAATGAAAATGAAAAATTTTGAAAAAAACGTAAAAAATTGGAAAATTTTGAATTTTGAGGTGCCATATCTCAGCGATTTCTTCTCAGATAGAATTTTCCAGCATATCGACGGAAAAGGCATACAATTACCTTTCTATCGATATGCCATTTATCTCGATCGGACTTTTTGGTTGGACTCCACAAGGGTTTGAGTGGGGCCATACACCGAAAAACACAAAAGTACCGTTATCTAAAAAACGGTACTTAGGAAAAAATGATGACAGCGTTTTTCGTGCTCAGGAGGTCCCAATTAACTTATCTAGGCATGTGACGCTCTTAGTATTTTTTGGCTGTAAACCAGTTTAATTGAAATCTAATAAACAAAATAATTTTTTAATTTTTTTTTTTTGGGTATGAGAATTAATCTGCCTAGATTTTTTGGGCATAACTTTGGAACGGTAAGAGCAAATTTAATATTTATTTTTTTAAATGACTCAGAATTTATCCACATTTTAAACTGAATCATTAGTTTTTTTAACTTCAATAGAAATTTTAAAAGTTACAAAGCATTATTTTTAAAATTTATGCTAAATTTACAGAAAAATGACTTAAAGGGTACTCAAATGAGCAAAAATATTACCGAAACTTATAATATCTGCACAGAGAAATAAAGTTTGAACAGTTTTCTTTAAAAAAATTGACTTAGTAACAAAGAAAATCGTGCTAATGGGCCGAGTAATGCCCAAAATTCAAAAAAAGTCGAGCAACCCCGAATTTTTGGTTAAATTCGATTTTAGCGACCTCTAAACCTCTTCCGAAAAATCTGAAAAAAATCACAAAAATACTTTACCCTATAAGCTTTCAAAAAAAGGTGGGGGAACAAAAAAAATTTTTTTTTGGGACACACTAGTATACATACCCAGCAGAAAATTGTTAAGATTTGAAAGCATTAAATAAAATTGTAAGCAATAATGGAAGCCTTATATTGTTTTTTATACATTAAAGCTACCAAATATGCTACAGGATAAGGTATTATTTTAGATTTTCTGTAATACTTGCTTACTGGTTGCAATAACTTTGCATTTCTATTGCATTGTAACGGCTCATTTCATATATAAAAATCATGCATTTTTGATGCGTGCGAGTAAGTGATCTCTTACAATTTCTCTCTTACAAAATAACTTACTGATAAGCACTATTTTCTGCTGGGTACATAGGGGTTCCGAATATTGGACTTTGGTATGGGCTGCCTGACCACTGAAGTGTGTTTGAGCGCGAAGTCAGAGTTATTCCTTAGGGTGTACGAGGCTAGTTGAGAATATACAGCTGCACTCGTTCAGCCAAGCAGCGATTAAATCCCTTTTAAGCGTTAAGTCCGTATTCGACCACTACGAATGTCGGAGGTTTCTTGTTGAAATTTCGGTACATTCCAAGGTAACACTTAAATAGGTTCCGGGATATAGGGATGTCTTTGAGCTGGTGTTTTGATTACTTTGTTAAACTGGGTATTATCTTGTGAGAGAATGTGCGATATTGCTAGACTTTTCTAAGCCAACATGAACTGTAAGAAGACTATATTTTTTCGCTCCATAAATCGCGTAGCCATTTGCAGCTCTATAGCGCTTATCAGAAGCCACATTTCAATTATGAGGCAGGCGGTTAGAATCAGCAATTTCTCCAATGATTTCAGAAGAAACTTTGAATCTTTCACCTAATGTGTCGGTATCCGGCTCTTTTCATTACACGACAAATAATTTTGGGCTCTTATTTCTTGACATCTTCGACTGAACGCTCCGAAGTAAGAAATAATGCAGTAGCAAGATTTATGCTGCAGCCGGGATGGTTTCCTACTTAAACCTATTAATCCCCTGGGTTGACGAGAAAGCTTATGGGACCTTATACTCCGAGGAAGTTCCACCACTTAACCTATTACACCTCAATAAAAATGTTGTACTTTGCTTTCTTTCCTCCTTTACCAAAATCCATACTGCTTTTTTCAAAGCTATACCCTTCTTACTTACTTACTTGATTGGCCATTACAACCCTGTATCAGGGTTACGGCCTAGCTTCTTGCAGCACTTTGAGAAGCTTTTTCATGGCAATCAATTACTTCCAGAGCTTTTGCCAGAAGACTGCTGAGAGGTAGTCGTTTCAAGATGTCAGAGCTGAGATTTGAACCCGGCACTATCGTCTTAGTAAGCCAACACACTAACCACTAGACTACGGCGACTACTATATACCTTCAGTACCCTTTAATAAAAAATTTCAATAAAATGAGATTCAAGAAGAATACATACAATAAATTTATCAATTACTTATAATAATAAAGTGCTAAATATTTTGTTGAAAAGGAAACACATGTACATATTTGTACTTTATATTTTGCATTGTGAAACATGAATGAAATGTCCTAGTTTTTAACTTTGACAATTATGTCATTTTTATTTTTGCTTTATCTACACTATTTAGTCAGCACTTGTTGAAAAAACGTCTGTTATCGATTGAAATTTTACATTTAGAAATAATTTGGCAGTATTACAGGGTTATACATTTCCGGTTTCATAAGTAAAGTTAAATACAACTGATAAGTTTTTGCACTTTCTCTCCTCTGCTTTAAAAGAATAGCAGTCAAAGCTACAACAACTGATATGATTTTTAATTCCATTAGGGCTTTATTTAATTTAATTTTTGGGGTGTTAAGATGTGCGTCACTATAAACTGTAACACATCAAAAGTCAAATAAAAACTGACTGGAGTAAGCTAGAGTTAAAAATAAAACAGTTTCATTTTGCATTTTTATTACAGATTTATATTCTGTCTAATTTTATTTAAAAATTAATTTAATTTTATAAACTTCTTTATTTTATTCATTATGCCATCCATAAGCAATGTTATAGTGTTTTCGGTGATTTTTTTGGTACCAGCTGTCCATTTATATCGAAAACTAGTAATGGTTTTGGGAACAGATGTACTCTTCTTTAGTTCTCTTTTGACCAGAGCCCAATATCTTTCAATAGGACGCAGCTCTGGGCAGTTTGGTGGGTTAGCCTCTTTTGGAACAAAAATAACATTATTTTTATTATACCAGTCTATTGCGCTTTTACTGTAGTGACATGTTGCCAAATCTGGCCAGAAGAATGTTGATATGTTGTGCTGTCTTAGAAATGGGAGCAACCTCTTTTGAAGACACTCTTTGATATAAATATCTGAGTTTATTGATCCCAATGTAACAAACGATGCACTTCTGTTGCCGCAGCTACAAATAGCCTGCCAAACTAGGAACTTTTTGGGAAATTTTGATAGTTTTTTAGTTCGGAACTCTTCAGAAACATTGCCTCTACTATCCGCTACATAAAACTCTTGGCCAGGAAGCTGCGCAAAGTCTGCAAAAATGTAGGTTTCATCACCCATTACACAACATTCGAACTTTTAAAAAAATTCTTTTTTGAGGAGTTTTGCTCTTTTTTTTGCTTCAATATTCTTCTTAGCATTTCTATCCGGAACTTTTTGGACTTTAAATGTTTTAAGGCCAGCTTTAGCTTTAACTCGGCGCACAAAACTTTCCGAACATTGTACGCGCCGGGCCACTTCGCGACCAGAAATGTTTGGAAGAGCCAGCAAAAACTTCTCAACCTTTTTGGCTTTCGCGTCGTTCGTTACCAGTTTTGCTTTACCTGTTCCAAGCTTTCTTTCAATTTTTAGATCTTTGTTGAACTTTTTGACCACTCTGGAAACACATTGCCTGGTCACGTGGACTTCCCTAGCAACTTTTGTATAACTCCAATATGTTTTTTTTTTTTTGAATTATTTGAATAATTTTTGTATGCACTTGTCTTTGATTATCCATTATGAACTAACTAACAAGTCAAATTTGACAAACTGATACATTTTAAAATCTGACACATTTTTCAAAGAAAAAAAAAAAAGAAAGAAAAAGAAAGAAAGAAAAGAAAAAACTTATTAAGAAAAATGGGTGTTACACTTTATAGTGACGCACATCTTATTTCATTATGAAGTAATGCTTTTTTCTTTAAAATCAGTTTCATTATATTTTAAACACATGTTTGCTGGGTTCATAGCATCAGATTTTATAAAAATATAAAAAAAAAGTGAAAAACAAAAGCTACAGACTATTTCTGCAAATAAAAATGTGTTTTTGTGTCATAACAAAGAGAGTTTCTGTTTCTTTTTAATTTTAATATGATTCTCTTAATTTATTAATACAATTCGGATAGCATTCAATTTTCATGATATATCAACTAAAGCTTTCATTGAGAAATTGTTAAAGCTTGAAAGCTTCATTTTCAATTTTAAAATTACTCATACGTTGTGTGCTTTCTAATAATAAATGAATTTAACAAATGGCATTCATACACTCTAGGGAAAGTTAAGAAGAAATATTATTGTTCGTTTTATTTAAAATCAAATCGACGTTAAAAAAGCTTAATCGTTATTTTAAATTTTTTCAAAAAGTATTTATTTATTCATCAATAACAACCTTGTCCCCTTCAAATTAATCCCCCTCAGATATAATACACTTATGCCAGCGTTTTTTCCAATCCTCGAAAAACTTCTGAAACGTGCTTTTTGGTATCGCCAACAGCTCCTGTTTCGATTTTTCTTTTATCTCCTCAATCGTACCAAAACGCTTTCCTTTCATCGGTGTCTTCAGTTTTGGGAAGAGGAAAACATCAGCGGCGGCCAAGTCCGGTGAATACGGTGGTTGAGGCATGATAACGGTTTTTTTTTGGCCAAAAAGTCACGCAAAATCCATCGTCATTAACATCTTCTCGGCCTTCCATAAACCGATTATACTACAATTGAACTTGTGTTCTGCTCATAGTAGACTCGCTAAACGCCACAGTCAACATTTCAAATGTCCTTGCGGATTTAATTTCACTTTTTACACAAAACTTAATACAGTTTCTTTGATCAATTAAAAAAATCGAAGAGCACACCAAAACACGACTAACCTTTTTATCTGTCAAAAACAAATTGACAATCCAAAATGGCATATCGTCGTGCGGGAGTTTATGTTATATTTCCCGCCATGTTATATTTCTCGAGTTAATAATGCCACTTTAGGTTTTTGGCACCAAAATTTTTAAAATCTGCAATGGATTGTGGCTATTATTCTCCGACGAAATATCCGAAAACAAATTTCAGACTCGAAAAATTTGGGGTCGAAAACCTTAAGTGGCATCATTAACTCGAGATATATAAAAACTATAAAATGGCGTATAGAGCACTTAAACTTCCGCACGACGATATAACAATCAAGTGTACCAACATAACAGAAAAAAATGCGAAAATCGAACATACGTAACTCACGAAATTTGAAAATAATGGTTAACTTTTTATCAGACCTTATACATGCGTAGAAATAACTTAGAATGTAAATTAAAGCAACTGACTAAAGCAAATTTGTTACGAAATTATTGCAGCAATTACGCCTAATATGTATTTTCATTTAAAATTATTACTGCACTTTACGAAAAAATTACCTTTCGTAGGAATTGATGATAAAAATTGAATGATGAATGGTGTCATCATGCACAAATTTTACCACAATTGGTATGTTAAGTCAATCCCCAAAAATAGCCTTTTTCAAAATAAAATAAAACTGTTATTGTATAAGTACGAGTATATCCGATCAGTACAAAATATACGCTAAAGTTTATTACGCGGTCAAGCTGCTAAAACTTTTTTTTTTTGTAGAAAGCATTACAAAAGCAGAAAATACCATTAAAATAGGGTCACTAAGTTGGAAATGGAAACAATACTATATAAATTAGCAAACTCTGGTTTGCGTCGCTACTCCTATTTAAATTATAACTTGCCGTTAGTTAATTGTAGAATTTTATCAGACAGATAACATGCTTTTGTTATTCCAAGTAAACTTTAACCTAAAGGTAAGGCAATCTTCCCAATAACTTTATCGATCACTTTGGGTTAAAGTTTACTTGTAACAACAAAGAGCATGTTATCTGTCTGATAAAATCCTACCTTTAACTAATGGCAAGTTGTAGCAATGCTCGTGCATGTACAAATTATTTTTTTTATTTATTTAAATTTTGTCTGCAATGGCATTGGCATGAAAAGAAATACGTACCAAAAGAAAAGTAGGCGGAGCACGCCTTTTTGTTTGTGATATATTGGAGGCTGGACCTGTAAACCGATCTTAAATTTTCACAGGGTGCAGCTTTGAAAGATCATAGTATGGGATGAATGCACAATGGCACACAAACAATCTTTAGAGGCCCTACATCGCAAATTCCAGGATTTCAGAAGCAATAGGCTAAAGTTTGGGGAACACTGATTTTTTTAGCCGGTAATTTTCGCCAAACACTACCAGTTATTCCAGGTGCAATCCCAACTGATGAGCTTAAGGCGACAAATATGCGTGTGCAACTACAACGCAACGCATCAGCTGCCCGATTTTCAAAGCAGTTGCTGGAATTGGGAAACGGAAGAATGCCATCGAATCCAACAACAAATGCATTACATTTCCACCTGACTATTGTAAAATGACACTGTCCCTTGGCTGTGTGATCGATCATTACTTACTGCCAAAAACATTGGTGTTAATTCCATAAACAGTGCTATTTTGAACAAAATCTGTGAAACTGCAGCAACGTACAAGTCCATCGATACCGTAACGAGAGAAGAAGATGCCGTAAATAGTCCTGTTGAGTTCTTAAATTCACTTGGTGTGTCAGGCTTTCCACCACATGTGCTACAACTTAAAATTCGGAATTATTTTTCTGCGTAGTATTGATCCACCACGGCTTTGCAGGGGCACTCGACTTGCAGTAAAAAAATTTAATTTAATAGAAGGAGACCATTATAACAGGAAAATATAAAGGGACAGATGTAATTTTGCCACGCATTGCAATGATACCAACAGATTTACCATTCGATTTTAAACGATTGCAGTTTCCTGTTCGGTTAGCGTTTGTGATGACTGTTAACAAAGCTCAAGGTCAATCTCTGCTAGTTTGCGGCTTAAATTTAGTAAATCCATGTTTCTCGCATGTAAAGCTTTATGTTGCATGATCACGTGTAGGAAAACCCATCGATTTGTGTATATGTGTATGCTTCTGATGGGCAAACTAAAAATATTGTTTATCACAAAACATTGCAATAATTAAATTAAAATTAAATACCAGTATAAGGATCTTAGGCTATTAAAATTCATACAATTAAATAAATAATTTTTTGTATATATATAAATACCATTAATTTTATTTTATAACGAAGGGTAGCGAAGCACACCGGGTTCAGCTAGTAAGAATTAAATTACGCCGGAATTAAAGAACGCTGTAACTGACAAAACCTTAAATGTTCACCAGAGCCAAAAAACCAGTATGAAAGTAGAACAAAGACACTGGTATTTTTTAAAACGCAGACCGGGACCAATCAACGAGTATTTTTTTCTGATAAAAATCATAAGCACATTTAGTTTGTTGAAAATATTAAATGTCTCGGTCTGATTATTGATTCTAAATTGAATTTTGAAAATCATATAGATTCAGTTGTATCTAGAGTCTGTTTTACTTTGCGTAATCTTTATAACTTGGATTTAGTCTTGCCTTTGTATATTAAGAAAAGGGTTATCTTCGGATTGATTATGTCAATATTTTTATATGGGTTGGAAGTGTATTGTGGTACTTGAGGATATCTATTTAGAAAAATTAGGCTTGCTTTTAATAGAGTTATTAGATATATTTATTCACTTAGGGTTAGACAACATGTAACTCCGTTTGTCCATAGCACTTTGGGTATGTCTTTTGTTGATTTTGTTAAGTTTAGAAACAGAGTAAGAATTTGCTCGCTCTTTTGCTCATTGCGCATTGCGCACTCTTTTCTTGCGCCTCGAAAAATTGCGCATGCGCAAAGAGCGGAGCAGATAAAAAAGAGCAGTTGATTGCTCTTTTGGCTCTTGCTCTTTTTTGTAAGCCCTGCTCTTTGCGCTATGCGCATTTAAATTTTTTATTTGGCGCTTTGCTCTGCACATTGAGCAAAATGCGTAGCGCATTTGCGCATGCGCTTTTTATATCTACAGTGTCATGTCAGCAACAAATTTTTTTTAATTTGCCATTCGAAAAATTTTTATGTGCGCGTTACAAAAAATCACTTTATGCAATATTACTGATGGGAATTTCCATCATAAATATACTTGAAAAAGTTGAATGGGGACATTCGCGTGTTTTTAAGAAAAAAAATTTATGATACTCCTTTATTTGCATGAAGAAAATAAATTTTTTTCACTCATTCTTCACATACTTATGTATACTTAGAAAAAATTTGAATGCATATGTTCGCGTGTGATTTTCAGAAACAATTTTGTTGTACTAATTTATGTGCGTGAAGAAAAAAATAAACAGAGGCCTTATTCTGTAACTCTCCTAAGCTAAAACTCTATCGCTAAAAATATATAAACTAGATTTAGGACTCTTTGGCTACGAATAGAATTCTTGAACGCTTATTGTAGTTTAAAAACTTCATTCCTCTTACATCTACACTTTGTAAAGTGTATATATTCTAACGCCCAGCCTGTTTTAAAAACCCAAAATTTTATGCATTTTAGCTTAAGAGAATTACAAAATAGGGCTCCAGTTTAATACAAAAAAGAAAAGATTGTTTTATTATTTTACTCTAAAGTATATGAAAACACTAATATAAATTCTATTTACATTTAATTATTTCTTCTTTTTTCATATTAAAATTATTGACTTTAAAGGTATTTTACACCACAGTAAATGAGCAATGAGCAATTGCGCACTCTTTTGGCTCTTTTGCGCATTGCGCAAAACAAAAGAGTGGCGCAAGAAAGCTCAAAATTTAAATGCGCCTTCTATGCGCAGCGCTTGTAATGCGCAGAGCAAAAAAAAATGGCGCAGAGCAAGAGCAACAAAAGGTTTGCTCTGCTCTTTGCGCAAAGAGCAAAAAAGAGCCAAAAGAGCGGCGCTGCGCTGCGTTTTTACTTACTCTGTTTAGAAACTTGCTATATTTTTATAGGTCGTTTAAGTTACATGTGCCTGTATATATAACAGAATTATTTAAGTTTGAATTGAATTTTTATTAATTATGGTTCGTTGTATCAAAATACATGTTCGTGCAAAATTTTAGATTCCTACGATCAAAAATGGCGATTTTATTAACGAAATTCAAACGGACGTAACTGCAAGTGCATATACATACTCGTACATACTTCTAAATGCCAGAAAACATAACTACATGCATACTATGTATTTATATGAAAGCCTTACATAAAAAATTATTTGTTTTATATAGGGATGCCAATTCTTATATCTCGATTCTAAAAATTATATCTGTGGATATTTGACTAATAGAAGTTATTGCTTAGAAAATTAAAGAAATTTTGAACTTGAATATTATACACAAATACATACTTAACGAACATTATGCGACCTTTTTTTCCCCTCTAGAAGCAATAGTTTTCTTTAAGATTATAAAAAATTAATTTAAGACTTTTTGTTAAATAGATTTTAAGAAAAAATTAGCTTCCACCATACAAGTCGTTTGGTCAAAATTTTTTTTTATTAAATTTGAAAATTATTTTAATCGCTTAAGTCAAGACAAGTTCTTTCGTTAAAATGGAATATGAAAAAAAGGTTGAAAGAAGTTGATCTGGAAAAAAATACTTAAATTTTTCGCTACAATATGCAAATAATTAAAAAATAATAATAAAAATTAAATAAATTTTTTATAAACATTCAATTTTTCAAACTATTCTTAATTCTTTGTCAGATTGAAATTGGGGGAAAGACTGAAAGAGGTCGATTAGTCAACTGCATATCTTGCGTTCCAAAGGTCGTAGAAATACCGGGATTAGAGCAAAAGAAGGACAATAAAATTCTATATTTACTATAAAAATCTTGGAAAATTGTCTTATTTCGAGAGAAGACGTTTTTTCAAAATTCCACAGATATAATTTTCAGGATTAACAAAATTTTTGATTTTAAGGTTTTTTGCTTCTTCTGCAAAAAAACAAAAAGTGTAGTTACATCCGTTTGCATATGTGCCCATAATTATGAAAGTGGTCTAAGTCAAAATTTAAAAAAATGAGTTTATCAGTTATTTCATACCACATTATCTTAAACTAAATTTATTTATTTATTTATTTATTTATTTAATTATGTCTATGGATAATAGTTCCTTACAGACTAGAGTAAAATTTACAAACAATATATAAGTAAATATTTAATAATAATGATTTAAATACAAAATAATTTTTCTTATTCAATGTAATTTTAATGAAATTGTCAAAAATGAACCATTAGGTAGTGGTTGTAGTTTCAACATTATATGAAATTCATTTAGTGTTAATTATGAAAGTGGTCTAAGTCAAAAATTAAACCACAAATTTTTGGTATCGGGTCATTCCTTTCTACCGAATGACCGTGATTTTGGGTTGATAGAAATGAAAATAATAAAAAAGCAAATTACTTATACAACCCTGAGCATTATTATGAATTGATGGAAAAGTGCAGAAGAAGTAATACATCTTCGATAAAGCGGATGTCGCAACCGAATTTTATTTCAACGAAATCACTAGAAGAATCAATAACAAGAAGAGAAAAAAAATACTGCGGGCGAATCTGTCCCTTTGGCTACAAATTCAATAGTTGAGATTTTTGAAGAATGAACCTTATAAAATGTTTTATAAAACTTCTTTAGATGATTCTAAATTTCACGTTTTGGATCTTTCATCTAAAAGAGGAAGACCAAAAATATTAAATTATTTCCATTATACACCACCATTAGACCAGTAAGAATAAAGAAAAACATAATGATATTATGAGTTTACTACCGTACATCCCAGCAGTTTTTCAAGAACATTTTAAGAATCTTAAATACTCGAAATAATGATAAAAATGAATTACTGTTTAAAAATAATTAATAAATGTTCATTTAAATTATTATTTTAAATAAAACTCAAAGTTCTTTATTGCTTTAAGTCATATATAGGACATTCAGCTAATTTTGAAAATGGTCTAAGTCAATGCAAACTTTAAAAATAATATTATCGTATGAAATTTGCACAAAATTTCATATTCATAATAATAAATTATAAATAAAAATGTTGCATAATGTAAAAACATTTTTTAATTTATTCAAATGTAAATCATTAAATATCTCGAAACAAAAACTATATGACTTAGACCACTTTCATAATTATGGGCACATATAATATGACGATATATATATATATATATATATATATGTCAGAGGCATGATTCAAGCCCAGTAAAAATTTTCACTTTTTGTGAGCGAAATTAATTTATTTTAAATTGATATACCTGATTAAACTGATATCTGGCTATATCTACCAATTTTTCTGCACCAAATATCAAGTTTAATGTTAAACACATTGTTTGAGTACATACAGTTACTATAAGCATGTTTCAGGCCCCTGTGCCTAAAATATATGTTTTGTATTAGAAAAATTTTATTGCCATATTTTCAAAAAAAAATCCCATTTCGTTCTATTGCTTTCATATTATGACGGTTTTAAAACAATAAAAAGTAAAATTTAAAGTAAGAAATTTAAACTAAGATTTTTGACACTAATAAAATAATACAACAGCAAGATTTTATGTACATATATGTAAGTACATACATATATTACAATGTTGTAAAACCGTAGTAAAATAAAATTCACACAGCGAACATTGTTTTATATAATTTGTTCAAGACAATCATTAATTTATATTTTATTGGGTTAATTTACTATTTTATTAAAATGTTGGCAGAAACAAATTTACAAGTACATAAAAAAAAAAACAAAAATGTTAAAATAATAACACATCTCTTTCTAGATTTGAACCCGCGTTCTCGATGAATTAAAAACTCTTTTAAACCTCATTACATAAAATGAAGACAGCTTAACTCGATACACCACATCACAACACATGAATTCTGTTGAGTTTTCTATTACTTAAACTTTACAATATTTGTTAAGTAACAAAAAGTTATTAAGGAAGACACGTGTTTAAAGTGCACATATTCATTTTTAAATACATACATTGGTATATGGTTGTGTGTATTTTTATTATTATATTTTTTATGGCTATTTTTATATGTATCATATTTTTGTATTTGTGAGGAACTAAACTGTTGTCAACTTTTTTAAAAAATATCGCCAGATTAAAATCAAAATAAATAACTTAAAACAAAAGAAAAAAAATGTAATCATAAAAAACAAAACAAAAAGGTGAATTTCATATTATTTAAATAAGTTAGAATTTTATTATTAAATACGGTGTAAATTATGACTGAAAACAAATCAGTAATACATTTAATTACAAACTTTAATTAAAAAAAGTATACAGTTAGAATAATTAAAGCCTTTATAAATATTAACAAAACAACTTTTTATACGAGTACTTTAATATTGTTAGTAATAATTGCATTTGACACAGACTCCAAATTTTTCTAGACAATCAGCTTTTTTGTTTTTTATTTTTGTAGTATAAAATAGATTGTTGACTTGCAGCGAATATACGGTGCCTTTTTTAAAATAAGAGGGTGTACATAAGAATTTAACCATATATACATATGAGGTATGATTTAAAAATAACCGTTATTTTCAATTTTTTCAAAAAGTATTTATTTATTCATCAATAACTATCTTGTCCTCTTCAAAGTAATCCCCCTCAGACATAATACACTTATGTCAGCGTTTTTTCCAATCCTCGAAACACTTCTGAAACGCGATTTTTGTATCGCCAACAGCTCCTGTTTCGATTATTCTTTTATCTCCTCAATCGTAGCAAAACCCTTTCCTTTCATCGGTGTCTTCAGTTTTGGGAAGAGGAAAAAGTCAGCGACGGCAAAGTCCGATGAATATGGTGGTTGAGGCATGACAACGATTTTGTTTTTGGCCAAAAAGTCATGCACAAGCATCGATGCGTGAGTTGGTTCGTTATCATGATGCAAACTCCATCGTAATTGACATCTTCTCGGCCTTACTTACGACTAACTTTTTATCTGTTAAAAACAAACTGACAATCCAAAATGGCTGATATTACCAACATACATACATGTATAACAAACATGTGTACCAACGTAACAGAAAAAAAAAATGCGAATATCGAACATATGTACGTAACTCAGGAAATTTTAAAATAACAGTTATTTTTTTATCATACCTCGTACTTAAAAATTGTGATTGTTATTTTAAAAATAATTCAGAGTTAAATTAATAAAAACCTTTTAAAAATAAATAAAAATACGCAAAAAAGACTAAAAGAATACTCTTAAAAAAATGCATAAAGTATAAAGTATTTGCATAGTTTCGATTTCTAATGTGGACTTAAGCGTTTTTATTATTCTGTTATGTATAACTACAATTCATTTCTTTCATATATATTTCAATTGGTTTGATTAAATCCAAACTTATAGGATAATATTATATACATACTTTTCAGTTAACTGCTTTATTTTATATTTTGAAAATGGTAATAGTGTTTCTTAAATAGCAAAATCAAATAATTTTTTTTTAAATAAACACTAGCTAAACCCGGTGTGCTTCGCTACCCCCTCGATGTAAATAAAACTAAAAGTATTTATATATTTTGCAGGCAGTTGTGGGAGAAAGAGAATTAGACTACCGCACTATTTTAATTAAAATGTATTTTAAATTTGAGGTAAAGCCGTTAATAAACCTAGTGGAGAAGTAGGTAGATAAAAAGTCTATAAAACTAGGTAAATACATATGGGCAATTTCAAAAATTTTCGACATTTTGATATTTTTTTTTTCGAATTTTTTTTTTTTGATGACACGAATGACGCTTTGGTCACGTGAAGGGTGATATTTTAGCATACCAAAACAGTTCGCGTTAATCATTTATTGCAAACGGCGCGAAAGTTATGGAGGTTTTAAGTTAAAATCTCTTTAAAAAAATTTAAAGTTAAATTTATTGATTTATTTTAATAAATGTTGTATGGATGCATGAAACTCATTCCAAATTCATCAGTGCAGTCAAAATTTATCAATGCACTGATAAAATACATAAAAAAATATCAATTATAATTAAAATTTCTTAACATTAAAAAACGCGAATTTTTGCAAAAATGTGAATGTTTCACCGATTGTTGTAATATGTGTTTATATAACGCATAACTAATTTACAGAAAAACAATGTTTTGACTTGCAAATTTAAAAAATAAAAAAAATTATATAAGAATTATTTTTGAGGTTAGAATTTTTTTTATATGTAAAATTTAAAATCATGAAAATTTTTTAATGCCTATTCGGTTTTATTATCAAGCTTAAAAAAACCTTTCATTTGCTGTTAATCGCGGCGGAATCTATACATAACTGCAGATGTCACAAAGCAAAATGTATTTGAAGAAAAACGACACTGTACCCTCTAAATATGGACCGAATTCAACCGTATTTCTATATGATCTTTAGTTCACCCCGCACTTCATTTCCAATACTTTACATTGATTTTAAACCACGGATTAATTAAAAAAACGCGAAACAAAATCATGAAATTTCGCAAAATTTTTATTTTCTTTATAAAATTTTTGCGTTTTAAAATATTTTAACGCCTTCTTGACGTTGAGGTGCCATTTACTAAGAAGTTTAGATCACGCAATACATAAACCAGTTTTAAAAAAGATTACAAATGTCAGACGCGAAAAACTGTCATTTTTGACAAATTTACGCCAATTCTATAAAAGTTTGAGGTCATCGTTCTCAGAAACTAGCAGCCTGACATCGACGTGATATAGCGCAAATTTTAGCAAATTATACCATCTTTTAAATACTGTTGACGAAATGCAATTTTCTTGAACGGCGCAAAAACGCTATAGAAAAAACTGCGAAAATTCAAAAATCGGAAAATTTTGGTTTCAAAAATAAACCGCTGTACAACTTTTTCCCAAATAGTAGTATGGGCATAACTTTTGTAGTGTAAATATCTACTAAGTCTAGTGACTTTACTTTATATCAGTGGGCATCGGAAGTTTAAAACTAAAAGTAGAAAAGTGATGAAATATGAAAAAACTCTTGTAAATTTCAAGCCAGTTTTTGAGTTTTTCAATATTTCAGTGCCCATAACTTTTAGAGATAAAGAACTGATTGTCTGAAATTTTGAATTTCCCAGTTTTCTAGTGTGGCCTACCATTCCCTTTTGACCGTTTTGGTCAATTCGAAAAACTGGATAAATAATAAGCATCTGAACTCAGTTTCAACAAATGTTGAAAATTTTTGAAATTGCCCATATAACATATAATATAGAATATTTTGTATAGCAAATATTGATAGTGGTATAAGTAAGTATTTGAATTAAAAAAAAAAACTGGGAGGTGAAGTTTGCGTGGTTCATAGTTATATGGCTACGTTAATAGTATTAAGAGCAATGTACTAGCAAATAAGGAAATCCGTTGGAAGGAACAAATTTGTACAGAGAACAAAAAGCTTAAAACTTTCAAACAAAAGGGGCGTGTCGTAAGAAATGTGTATTTATGCCTCGCCTGGAGTATAATGTGTATACAATTTAAAGTATATCTTTTAAAAACTATATCGGAGCAATTACATAATTTTAAGAAAGTGGGCGTAAAAGTGGGCGTGGTTAAAAAAAAGTACCCTATTAATCATACCAGAGTCCCAGTTAAATGCTGTGAATATTTCAGGTCCAGAGGTTTGGTCTCAAATAAGGTAAAAACAAATAAACAAACACACATTCCATTTTATATATATAGATCTTAATCTAATCTACATTTTAAATGATAATATGAAGGAGTGTTATAGCTTATAAAAGAGTTTTATGGATTTAAAGTCTATTTGGTAACGTTAAGTCGACTAAACTCGCTGTTTAAAATAGAATACCGTTAATTAATTTGTATAGCAGTATCGTAAAGAATTCTTTAAAATCTAGGAATACTCCTGTTTTATAACTAAGCCTGTTTATAGAAGATTAAAAGTTTGATTCTTAAAAAAAGATATTGACTTCGATTAAAGAAGAAATATACTATTCTGATAACTTTGAAAAAGTCTTAACATTTCTAATGGCGTTTTCTTTTCTGGAAAAAAATGTTGTTTTTAAATAGTGGAAAATTAATGCATTAAATAAAACGAATTTAGTGATAGTGAAAATTAAATGCATTAAATAAAACAAATTTAGTGGTAGTGGAACTTTAGTGCATTAAAAAAAACAAATATAGTGGTAGTGGAAATTTATTGCATTAAAAAGCGATAGTGGAACTGAGGTAGTGGAACTAAATTTCCATTCCACTATAGTGCCAATGGAGTTATATTCCATTGCCACTAATTATTCAAAATTAGTGCAATAAATTACCACTACAACTAAAATCGTTTTATTTAATGCACTAAATTTCCATTGCCACTAAAATTTTTATATTTAATGCAATAAATTTCCACTACCACTAAAATCATTTTATTTAATGCACTAAATTTCCATTACCACTAAATTTATTTTATTCAATGCTCTAAATTTCCACTACCACTAAATTCGTTTTATTTAATGCATTAAATTTCCACTACCGCTAAATATAAGAGGCGCTAATGCACTATTTTTACCATTACCACTAAATTTAGTGGAAAATTAAATCTAATGCAATAAACCCAAGTCTGATATAATATTATGCCAAATAAAAAAAAATTATGAAAATGACAGCTGCATCTCAGTGCATTATCTTCACCCTGTGATTTTTTAAGGGAGAGAAAAGATGCATTTTTTCACTTAATGATGACAATTTTTTTAAAAACGAACACGTAACCCCTTTTTGTTACATTGTTTTTAAAAGAACTCAAAATTTCAAAATGCAAACAAAATTAAAATTTTTTTTTTTTAGAAAAGAAAACTTCATATATATGTATAATATTTAATAGTCTTAAAATTCTAATATAAATTTAAATACAAAAGTATTATTCTAATAGATTACATAAAAATTTTAAGCATAATAAATTTATTTAATACTAAAAACGTTTTATTTAACTACAAAATAACCAAATGACATAAACTATTCAATCTGATGTCAAAACAATTTCACAGTTTGACTGTGAGCAGTATATAACTTCACCTTTGTGCAGTTGAAAGTCTTAGTTCATTTAAATTTTTTGACTGAAAATGCTGGTAATTAAATTAAAAATACTACTAATATTGTTGTACTTTAATAATATAACAATAACGGAAAATTTAGTGCTTTTTTAAATAAGCGCTTTTTTCGACTTTGCTGCTTTTTGAAATTCGAAAGTTGATTTCTGCTTAAAACAGGTTTTAAAATGGCGTTAAAAATATACCAACAACAATACACCCATCTAAATGTCAACTTTGCGCTTTTAGTAAGATTTTGAAAATCACTGCATCACTCAAAAAAAGGTGTCCTCAGTTTTTGGCTAACAGCCAACTCCAACTTAAAGATACTGCTTAAATATATTTGGAAATAATGTAGTGAAGACTCTACTGAACAAATTTTAAACTATTTTTTGGGCAAAAAAAATATTTTTTTCTTGCACTATTTGCAAAAATGTACCAAAAATATTTGCTTTTTCTGCTTTTTTCAGCATAACTTACAATTTTTCACTAATAATATATGACAATACTGTAGCCCGTGTAAATCTGAACAACTTTCGTGAGCATTCCAATACAATCTGAATGTGTCTAGGCATCCAAAATAGCTTACAAAGACCAGTTTGTACCCTAAAAATATTATTTTCACTATTTTTTGAAAATTAAAAAAATAAAAATATTAATATACTTTTGGTATTACAATCGAACCTATACTGTGGATTCCGTGCATTTTTTTCACTGTTATAGTGTGTAATATAACAATATAAATTTAGTGCTTTTTTAAGTAAGCGCTTTTTCTCAACTTTGCTGCTTTTTGAAATTCGAAAGTTGATTTCTGTTTAAAACAGGTTTTAAAAATAGCGCTAAAAATATAAAAACAACAATACACCCATTTAAATGTAATCATGAATGTATGCTCCTACACATATACTTATACTCATATCTTATATGAGTTGATTTTTTTATAAATTTTTTCTACTAAAGAAATTGCATAAAGCTTATGTGAGAAAGAAGGCAATAATTTTTTATGTTTGGTAGTGGCGTATTTGTCTAAGATGTGAATGCTGTTGTGTGAAGAACTTACTTTTTTCGAAGTTGCCGGGTTCAAATCTTGGAAAGGAAATTATTTTTTATTTTTTTTTTATATTTTTTTATATATTTTATTATTTATATGGCTTTAATAATTTATTTTTTCCTTCCAATTTTTTGTTATTAAATAACATATGCACATATGTTACACATACATAGTTGTATGAAAATTTACGATTCTGTTTCAGTGGTTTTGTATTGTAAGGCACTGCAGAAAAATTTCCGGACAATACATTTTCTAAAATGTTACTGGTTTTTCGAATTTTATTAATTAATTAAAACTTGTATAATAAAGTATGTATGGATGTAGTATATAAGTATAACAATAAATTTGCAAGGGTTTTTGCAACAACAAATAATTTTTATAATGTTTTTCTTTAGTTGTTGTACTTCAAGCCCTATTAAAAATATCAATTCAATTTCAGGCTATTCTGAATGTAGCGAATTGTATTATAGAATTTTAATTATTAATTTTATAGCGGCGGATTAATAAATCCGTAAGTTTTTTAATGAAACACAGTTTTTTATGCGATACAAAAAATATTTTTCTGCAGTACCTTACAATACAAAACCATTGAAACAGAATTGTAAATTTTCATACAACTATGTATGTGTAACAATGTGCATATGTTATTTAATAACAAAAAATTGGAAGGAAAAAATAAATTATAAAAGCAATATAAATAATAAAATATATAAAAAAATAAATAAAAAAAAAAAAAATTACTTCCTTTTCGAGATTTGAACCCGGCAACTTCGAAAAAAGTAAGTTCTTCACACAACAGCAATCACATCTTAGACAAATACGCAACTACCAAATATAAAAAATTATTGCCTTCTTTCTCACATAAGCTTTATGCAATTTCTTTGGTAGAAAAAATTTATATAAAGATCAACTCATATAAGATTGAGTATAAGTGTATGCATATGAGCATACATACATCCATGATTACATTTAAATGGGTGTATTGTTGTTTTTATATTTTTAGCGCTATTTTTAAAACCTGTTTTAAACAGAAATCAACTTTCGAATTTCAAAAAGCAGCAAAGTTGAGAAAAAGCGCTTACTTAAAAAAGCACTAAATTTATATTGTTATATTACACACTATAACAGTGAAAAAAATGCACGGAATCCACAGTATAGGTTCGATTGTAATACCAAAAGTATATTAATATTTTTATTTTTTTAATTTTCAAAAAATAGTGAAAATAATATTTTTAGGGTACAAACTGGTCTTTGTAAGCTATTTTGGATGCCTAGACACATTCAGATTGTATTGGAATGCTCACGAAAGTTGTTCAGATTTACACGGGCTACAGTATTGTCATATATTATTAGTGAAAAATTGTAAGTTATGCTGAAAAAAGCAGAAAAAGCAAATATTTTTGGTACATTTTTGCAAATAGTGCAAGAAAAAAATATTTTTTTTGCCCAAAAAATAGTTTAAAATTTGTTCAGTAGAGTCTTCACTACATTATTTCCAAATATATTTAAGCAGTATCTTTAAGTTGGAGTTGGCTGTTAGCCAAAAACTGAGGACACCTTTTTTTGAGTGATGCAGTGATTTTCAAAATCTTACTAAAAGCGCAAAGTTTACATCGCTGGTTTTTAATATTGTTTAGTTGCGTTTGTTTTTTTTTATTCTTTGAACAAAGTCGTCTGTTTTGCTAGAATATATCGCACACCCAGTTCAAAAGTGACTAAACTCAAAATTTGTTATTATATACATGCATACATATATGTACATATACTTATTCTATTTATTTTTTTTTTTTTTTTGCTATAACTGAACTGGGTGTGCGATATACATACATATCGTCCATGAAATTAAAGAACCTTGTAACTGACAAAACCTTAAATGTGCACCAGAGCCAAAAAACCTGTATGAAAGTAGAACAAAGACACTGGTATTTTTCAAAACGCAGACGGCGTACGTGAATTTATTTCCATCGTAGAAATCTGGGACCGGGAGCAATCGACGCGTATTTTTTTCTCTGATAAAAATTAAGCAAAAAACGTATTTTCGATTTTTTGTCAGTTACAGCGTTCTTTAATTCTTGCGACGATATGTATTCTAATATTTAGAGAATACAAGTAACAAAACAAATATCCGTGGTTTTGTTGGGCAAATTGTATAAACTTTTTGTTGTAAAATTAAAAACATATGGATCTGCACCGAATTTACAGTGCCTTTTTTTAAAAATTACATATGAACCTTTACTTTAAAATAATAAAAGAATTTAAAATCGAGATAAAATATAAAGTATTTCGTATTTCTTCAGAATAGCATTCTAATTTGGAGTTTTCTATATACATACATAGCATTATGGCTACAATACATCAGTCAATTTGCGTGTCTTAAAAATAAATTTTATAGGTATAAAGTATAAAATTTTTTTAATCAAAAGTTGAAGTCTGTACTTTAATTACATGTTACTCATAAAATAGCTTCAAGAAAATATACACATACATATGTAAGTTTAGGGTTCTGATTATATATGTATATGCTGTATATGGAGCAATCCAGCAGCAATTCTTAAAAATTGTAATAACATCAATTTTTATACACCTTTTCTTCTTTATAGTCTCTATTTATAATAATGAATATATTTATAAAATTTTGTTATTACTCTTAGTTAAAAAAATACTAAAATACGGCGTATTTTATGAAAAAATTCAACCTAAATTATCATAGGAGAATACAAAACCGATATTTAAATCACAGTATATGGGAAATAGATTAGAGGAATTATATTTGCATGTTATTATCACCACTCTTTTTGAACTAAAGATTTTTAAATTCGTAGATGGAGTCGAAAACTAGTTCAGTTCTGCTAATGCTGTACATATTCCTTAACAGATGTTACTTCTCACCAGTATCAGGTTATTAAGGCTATTAAAAATTATATAAATTGTACAATAAATACAAAATGATACAGATTACACATGCTGTTTATAAAGGGATAATATAATGGGGATATCAATATAAGTATTTTTTACTTCAACAAAAAAAAAAAGCAATACATTTCGCCTTGCAGTACCATACGTGATCGTATTGTTTCTGTAATATTTATTGATTAAAATGTACTTATACGTACATACATATATGTATTTTGGATTAAAAATATTAGAAGTGCATGTAAAAAAACCGTCGTAGCAACACGTATGTATGTATGTATAATTGTGGGTAAAAAATGCTGTATATTTTTTACACATTTCTCAGTAAAAAATAAAAAGAAACCATTATAATTTATAAAATACATACATATACATACATTTTAAATTGTTAACATAATTATTTTACATATAATTGTTTAATATATGTATGCATAGTAATACATTTTGGTTATTAAAAATTTCAGAACAAATTTTAAATACTTTCTCTAAGCTTTATTATATACTTATATATCTACATAGATACATATTTCCATTTGCATATCTTGATATTAAATGCAAACGGACGTTACTACACAAAATTTCGATGTTGAGTTTTTTATTAATTATGGTTTGTTTGATCAAAATACAAGTTTGTGCAAAATTGCAGATTCCTACGATCAAAAATGGCAATTTTATTAACGAAATTCAGACGGACGTAACTACAAGTGTGTGTATTTCTCAATGCAAGAAGACATAACTACATACATAAGTATTTATATTAAAACCTTACATACACACTAATTTGTTGTATATAGGGATGTCTATCCTTATATCTCGATCCTAAAAATTATATGATTTTCAGGATTTGCGAAATGTTTGATTTTAAGGTTTTTTGCTTCTCCTGTAAAAAACAGAAAGTGTAGTTACGTCCGTTTGCATTTAATATGACGATATGTAAACCTTTCCACTACACATATTATTATGTATATGCTTCTCCTATAACTTAAAAATACACACAACACTAAAAAAACTTCCATGAAGTAAATTTATGCATGTGTTCATACATACAACAAGTACAAATATATGTGTACTTATTTTTAGAATTTTTTTTTTTAATTTTAGTTTTGAAAAATAATAAAAATGGCGTCTTTTATTTAAAAAAAATTTTTACCATCAACATAGAGCTTTTATTCTTATTAAACACATATTTCTTTACTGCGGCAATGGTTTAGTGGTAAGCAATTGAAATGCGAAGAATTTGACTCGGGTTCAAATCACGAGATTTGTAGTTTTGTTTTTTCTTTTTAAAAAACAATTTTATTTTTATTTCTAAAAATTTTTGTTGGGATTTGTTTACTTTTATCACTCAAAACATTGAAAAAAAAAATAATAGTATATTTAAGCGGTAGGTTAACTATTCCCATCCATTTTTTTCGCCACTAACGCCCATATATTTTTTAAAAGTCCGGCAACACTGAAACTTGAAATTTTTCATTTAAACCTAAATATTTACCTTAAAGAGATATATATAGTTACGAGGGCATGTGGAAATGACTTTCTATGAATGGTGAAATCATTTTACCGTCAAATCGGAAATTCTTCAAAAAATGGGCTCAAATTAACGCGGCCTCAAATAATGCCTTTGACATCATATTTATTTGGGTCATGTTCTCAAAGTATGCAAATGTACCCAAAATATGTATTTTATCGAAAAACTGTTCTTAAATAATGCCTCGGACATATATATATATATATATATATATATATATATATATATATATATATATATGAATCAAACAAAGAATTCTGGAACCTTCTTCATGCTTTAATTTAATAATGAGTTTTTTTTTATAATGGATTTAATTTTTCATCGAAAACAGCAATTAAAACCTAATTTAGGATCGTTTTTCGAATAACAAACAGGTAATAATTTACACAAGTGATGCAAGTAGCGCACCGTATTGCTGTTGTTGTTGTTATAATTGCAATTAAAAACTTTTAAGGACGGAAATCCCCTGCATGCAACACTAATCTACGGTCTATTCTACTTACGTACCTGTATACTATATCGTCGGCTGACAGGTAAAACTCACTAAGTGCTATGTTGTCTGACTGCACTTAGTGAGTTTTATTTGTCAACCGACGATATAAATAGTTCGGACAATTGCAATGTGTGTCAGTTGTAATCAACATTTGAAATCGAGAAGTACAATTACGAATATGGAGAAAATATCTCTAAGTGAAGTTAAAGCGATTTTAAAGTCACTTGTAGTTTCAAGTACCAAGCAAATGGCAAGTGAGCAACTTTATCGTGATTATCGTGATTTTGAAGGACAACCTATGTCATTACGTTCAATGGGATATGCCATCATTGAAGAAGTTATTCATGTCATACAGGACACACTGACGGTTTTTGGTAGTGGTAGTGGTCCTACAGCTATAGCACACATCGTGGCCAACAATAAATTAAATCATTTCCACCACATGATGCATCAAAAGAAACCCAAAACCAAAAGCAGTACTAGAAATTGTACGTGGAAGAAATCACAAACATACGTAAACAATAATAAGCAACCCATTAACAATATCTGTGGCAATCAATTGCCGGCCTTTCAGAGTGTAAATCGTCAGCATGAAGATAGAACTGTTAGACCCAGTGGCACTGTTCGAGAACAAAATAATTTGAAAATATATGAAGAAGAAGAGCATGTGAAACGAGACACGAATTTACAACAAAACAGACTCCCGCAAGAAACAAAAAATATTTTTGAAAATAAAGTGAAATCGCAGCCTGTAAAACTGACCACCATGAGAAGACGTGGTAAATGCATAAATCACGTTAAATGTGATTGCCCAATAGAATCAATAGTTGAAAATGTCCAAAATAAGAGTCCAGACAGAGAACTGCAAAGGAAATTAAGTGAAATCCCAAAAGTATTTGAAATAGAAATGGACTATAAAGTTTTTAGCGTAGACTTTCCGGGACATATAGTACCATTTGGTTATAAAATATCTGCGTACAAAATTCCAAAGGACATTGATGTCGGATCTTTACTAACAATCTATACTTCGGAGATACATAACCCCTTTAAATTTTGGTTTCATATAAACAAAGCAGTGCCTGAATTAGAAGTGCTTATGAGTGGCATGGAACATGTTTATAGCAATTTTGGCGTTAATGATTTTCGCATTCCATTGACTTATCTTATTCCGGGCCAAGTTTGTGCTGCATTATATAATGGAATATGGCATCGTGCTGAAATAGTAGCACACCCTGTAAACGGTACCGTTAAGCTTTTTTATATGGACTATGGTACAGTATGGGATGTGAAGTTGGAAGAAATTAAATTTTTGTTTGAATATTTTGCCCATGTACCAGCACAAGCTTACAGAGGATGCTTGTCTCATATTAAACCACGTGAAAAACATTGGCGTATAGAGGCCGCATTGCATTTTCTTGATTTGTTCTCAGATGTAATGTTGAAAGCAAAAATAACGGAAATCGATAGAGAGAATCAAGTTTTGTATATGATACTTTGCAATACTACTGATTATAATGAAGTTATACAAATGAATAAGTATTTGGTAGAACACCGATATGCTTTCTATAACAAGGAGTGGAAATTTGAGGAAATTAAAAAGAATAATGGAATACGTGTGCGTCACCCTCTTGAAGACTTTCCTACATTTTCGATGATCGAATCCGGAGAATATCCCAATCTTGCAGAGCTTTGTGAGCTAGAAGCAAATGGTATTAATTATGAGACCATTTATTATTATTGATTTTATTTTTAGTTTTAATAGTTTAATAATAAATTGATTTGACGCATTAAAAACTATGAGTTTTAAATAAAAGGCATTTACATTATTTAAATCAGGCCGATTTATTGTTTGCAGTGGGAAGAAAATTAATAGCAATGCACACAAATATTTTTTATTATAAATGAATTTGTAAATCCAATACCTTATTTATCATAGAACACTTAAAAATATAGTTTTAAAGTTTTTCAGCGACATTTTCACTATTTTTATAAAATATTTAATAAATTTAACAGGGACCGTAACTCTTATGACTTTTATCAAAAAAATCAAGAAATAAGAGTTATTTTTGGTATTTATTTTTTTAAATGAAAAATAAAAGTTATTTTTGATTTTTATATTTTTAAAGGAAAAATAAAAGTTATTTTTGATTTTTATATTTTTATATCAATGATAAAAATCAATTCAAAATTCGTGACATAGGTAATATGTTTATTATTAATCTTTGTTACGTATTAAAGTAAAAATATAGTACACAGTTATAATAACAACAAAATGTGTGTAACAAAGTTTCTAAATTACGCTGTGCATTGCCCTTGAAATAAGAAAACTTATTCGTAATAGATGAAAGCTCCGTTGCACGCTCTCGATCTGTTTTAACAGACGGTTTAAGGTCAATGGAGATGAATTATTCGTCTTCGGACGACGATGATACTCCTACGACAATAAATGACAGCGTCCGCAAAGCTTATTTTGAAATAGACAATTGCAAAGAGAAGCCTTTAGATACTTCTGCTAATTTATTGGAATATTGGGAGAGCAAAAAATTTGTATTTCCATGGCTTCGAAAATTAGCTTTAATTGTTCATTATATACGTGCCACTCAAGTCAGTGTAGAAAGGTCATTTTCAGCACTCAGATTAATATTAGGAGATTTGAGATATAATTTATTTGAGGAACATTTAAAATCAATTATGATGGTAAAATTGAACACCTGAATACGACCTCTTAACACTGACTGGAATGGCAGCCAAAACGTATAAGCTATTTCTATGCATTCATGTTTTTATAGCTGATAATGGATAAGTCACATAATATATTATATTCATATAGAAATTTTAATGAAGCAGCATATTATAATACATGCGGCATCAAAAAATAATTTGAATGGTTTTTTTATTGATTGATTTTTATTATTGATATAAAAATATAAACATCAAAAATAACTTTTATTTTTCATTTAAAAATGTAAAAATCAAATATAACTTTTCTTTTTCATTTAAAAATATAAAAATCAAAAAAAAAACTTGTATTTTTCATTTAAAAAAATAAAAATCAAAAATAACTCTTATTTTTGATTGTTAAAATTAAAATCAAAAATTTAAAAATAATGCAATATGTTGAATGCATTTCGCCTAAAAATCATTATGGTGTAATTAAAAGTTTTCTACAATGTTCTTTTATGTATGATTTATTTCTTCAAAAATTGAAAAATAACTCTTATTTCCGGTCCCTGAAATTTATTGAAAAAAATTAAACTTACAAATTTTTTTTTGTTCAAAAATTAAAAGTAGTTTTTATTTTTTTATAGCAGAATAGTATTTATAAATTGCTCTTAAAGTAATTAAATTTTTAGATGAAATATTACATATAAATTTTACTTAAAAAAATTCATACAGTTGCAGATACTGCTACTTACACGTACAGCAGTGTAATTCTCATTTTCTCACCAACACAACTACATTTTTACTTTTGCACAGGCCTGATTTAAATATGCTTTTTTATTACCTGCGCTTTTGCCTTTCT
This sequence comes from Metopia argyrocephala, assembly GCA_963576795.1. Lineage (NCBI taxonomy): Eukaryota > Metazoa > Arthropoda > Insecta > Diptera > Sarcophagidae > Metopia > Metopia argyrocephala. The sequence continues at coordinate 4,731,776 of OY756208.1, forward strand.
CGGAAAGGAGATAAGTTTGTATTGAAAATTCCCAAAATCCAGTTCATTGTTTAAATCAAACAAATATTTTGATGTTTGTTTTGTGAGAAAATTGTGTATTAATAAATAAAATTGTAAAATGTTTGATGTTAATTTTATATTTAACGGCTGTTTGATTACAAGTCAGGTAATACTAGGTAGCTAGGTAGCTAGTTTGCGAAGGGTCAAAAGAAATAGTTTAGCCAGAATTATTACGATTTAACTCTGTCGTAACTACATGCCAACTTTTCATTATGAAAAGGCTGTTTATTTTTAATCTTTTATTTTATTTTTTGAAACAGACCTTGAAAGTGAAAACGCAAATAGATTTTCAATAAATTACTTTCCTTCATAAATTTCTACAAAACATATTCTTTTCTGAAATTTGTCAAATAACCCTTAACAAACTCTATCTCAAAGTAGACAAAATGCTCCCAGAATTTTTTTGCTTCTAGGGATCCCGGGAAAGAATACCAGGAAAGCGGGAAATTTCAGGGAATTCTTCTATCACAGCCCTTTGGGGTCTTTCGCCAATATTTTTTTTTTTTTTTTTATTTGTCAGTAGCAGGTTACAAGCTTACCGCTAGTGACCATTGTTTTTGGTGAGAATCCAAAATACGACCATTGAAAATAGGATTAGCCTAGTGGGTATACATATAAATATAAAAGTATTTATGCACATTAAAACATTTTTGGATCGGCGAATCTATGAAAATTGCTACGGTATTTATGAAGCAAAAGTTTGTGAGATCCCTGATCTAGATGGAAAGACATGAACGCCCTTTTCGTTTTATAGAAAATTTTATGGCTACTTAGACTGATATTACTTTTTTGAATTCTCAAAATATGCATGCAAAACAAATGCCTATTTATAAGATCAACATCACTAAACTTCTAAAACCAAGAACTAATATACTAAAAATATATCTGTGATCGAATGATAAACATTCTCAAATTCATAATCTATATTCAGAATTAAACTCTTTCATGAAAACTATTTTACTTCACTACTCAATCCACGCACTACATATAAGCATATTGATCAAAGCACATGATGGCCTATTGGATTTAATTTCTGATGCTTTAAGAATAGGGAAAAACTAAAAATATGTCCGCAGAAATTGTTCAAAGATTAAGATCCACTTAATTAGAAAGTATAAGAAGCATAAGCTACTTCGAAATCTTTTGGAAATAGAATAGTTCTCAAGATAAAGAAAAATCAAAAATGAATGCGTCAACTTAAGACTCAGGTGTTAACAATTCAGCAATTATTCATTGAATCATGTATCACCCACGGAAAAGCATTAGTTTTTCCGAATATTAAGATCGCAAGTAGATATTGACGCATGACGTGTTTTTCTTCGTGACACGACACGACACGAACATGCACGACTCAACACTAATTATTAGTGACGCTATAGACATTGAAAGACAGACAGAGGGAACTTGTAGTAAAGAGTACGACGAAGTGAAGGGTGCATTGCACGAATGTTTGTACCGTTCCGGACATTTGTCGTTTCTCTTTTTTACTTTCAAGGTCTGTTTCAAAAAAAAAAAGATTAAAAATTAACAGCCTTTTCATAATGAAAAGTTGGCATGTAGTTACGACAGAGTTAAATCGTAATAATTCTGGCTAAACTCTTTCTTTTGGCACTTCGCAAACTAGCTACCTAGTATTACCTGACTTGTAATCAACAAGCCGTTAAATATCAAATTTACACCAAACATTTTACAATTTTTTATTTTTTGCTTGTTACTTCATATTATTTTTCTCATTTCATTGTCACTTTAATATTGCTCCGTATGAAAGAAAGAGATATTAAACATTTCTGTCTCTTTTCTAATGTCTACATTTCGGTGAGAGCAAAAGGGAATTTGTAAAATGGCTGCCTTTCAATTTCTAAATTGTAAATCCAGATTTTGCAATTTTACAAATATGTACCGTTGTGATACCCCTATACCCATCTCACTTGTCTACGGCTGTTGGCAATTTTCTCCAACCAACCCGATAAACTCAAGCACGGGTGAATTTTATTCATGTCACCTCTAGTAAAACAGAATCTGTCAATAAATTCTGGGACACCAGAAATCTTTCTCCATATGTCCCCAAGTGCGGGACAACGACAGAGAAAATACTCCCTTCTTTCCTCTATTTCTTTTTCGTCATTACAGAAGTCGTTGTGAAATATTTTCAACCTAGCAGATTCTGTGTAGATTCAACTCAAACTTAATTCTATCCATATCCATGACATTTAAACCATTAAACACGTTGATTCTATCATCTTTCCTCTGCGGACAATTAAAACCTCTGCGAGATTAGTTGTTTTCCTCTCAGCAGAGGAATGTCGATCTTGCGTCTAAATTCGCTCGAATTAGTAATAGAACTAACTTTAGCAAGTGCAACAGTTTATGTATAATTAAGATCATTTTATATACTATTTATTTATAAAAATTATTATAAAAAGTGCATTATTACTAAAAACTAGTAATACATTATATAAGTTCTTTTAATATAATACTATCGTCTATCATTTGTATTCGATAAGAAACAAAAATCTTTTGGTATATGTATGTCGAATAGTTTTTTATTGAGAACAAAATTTAATTTCTAAACATACTATAATTCAAATTAATGTATCGAATCAACATTATCCAGTAAAAAGCTTAAATGTATGGGGGTTAAAGTAATAAAAGTGTTGTTTTTTTTCGATATCTATATGTAAATGCTTTAAGAAATAGCGCTTAAGAAATAAAATTTGGCATTACTCGCAATTTTTATAAACAAAATTGTAATTTTTTTAGTTATAAATAATTTAAACAATATAAAAATAATAATAATCTTACGCTTTTAATCCCTCAGCCATATTTAGAAATTAGTATTGAATATTTATATTCGGTTAGAAAAAGATACCACTAGAATTAGTTTTAAAAATGTTATAATTTCGAAAATATATCATTTGTTTATTTAATTTGTTTCTTTTTTTTAATAAATATGAAATACTTAAAAAATGTTAAATAATTTCTGATTGATTTTTTTTTACGCGATGATTTGTAATGTCATGTTACCTACTCTCTGTTGCTTTTTATTTATTGGGTATAAAAACAAATTAAAAAATTCTTACTTCTCACCGTTGCTTCTTGTTGTTCAAAAGTGCGATACTGCATTGAGGACAAAATTAATAAAGATGCAAATATTCATACATGTTATTAAACTCAATAAACGCTTATAAAATACAGCTGATGTTTATGATTTTGAAACATAGTCGCGATTTATATTCATTTTAAAAGGATATGTATGTAAATGGTGTGTAATTTAATTAAACAATCCTTAAAGTCTAACACAGGGCTTTAGAGACATCATAAAAAAGGTTTGAATTCGTCCGCTGAAATTTTTTATATTTAACTCCAACTTCGACTTGAATTCTGAAATCCACTGGAATTTGTTGAATTATACTTTTACGTTAGTGTTGGTATTTTAGCACTAATAGCAACACTAATTTGGTAGATTAATAATCAATCACTAATAATCGAGTAAAAATGATAATATACACTGTGCTGCTAATGTAATTCAGACCCAATAAATGCCCATATTACTTAAAATGATTAAATTTATCATACAAGCATAGCATAGCATTCTTGTAATATCATTTAAATTTTGCATTTGCATTCGTTGTCGAACGACCTTGATATAAATTATAGCATTTTGTAATTTAAATGATTACTTTTCAATACGAATGCTTATTCGATCAAAAGTCAGATGATTTGGCTTTCGTTCCGAAAATTTTTAAACCATACATATAGAGTTGGTGGTGATAGGATCAACAAATTTTGAATATACCCGTGCAATGTTGTTTTTATACAAAAAATAAAAAGTTTATTCAATTCTTTTATAGCTATGCTGGCTGATTTTGTAACATTTTGAAACTGATATCATTAAAATCGTGAAAAACTACTACCGCATTATAAAAATACAAATCTTTTATAATTTGTATCTGTTTTGTGTTAAATTTATCATCTTGTAAGGGAGTTAGAATTAACAAACCTTGAATTATGGTCTTGTTGGTGCTCTTGTCACCCTGTTGCAACGCAATCGATTGTAAATATGCCAAAAAGGAGACAATACAAAGTGTTACCCTCTGCGTCAGACATGTTGAAAACACTGAAGTGCGAGATTCTAGCTGAATTACATGAAATAAGTCGACTATAACTAATGTTGGTTGTAGAGACCAACAGTGCAATTGCAGCAATTTGGAGGAGATTTCTTCAATTGATTTGTACTGCCTGCAAGAAAAAAAGTGTTTATGGAAACGGTAATATGATGAAACCCATTGGCTTACATGATGATTAAATTATTAATTTGGTCTTTATTTATATTTAACTGCTCCATTGTTTTAGAAAAATCGTACAATTTGGTGGACAGGATCAAAACCAAATTACCCCTGGCAGCTGTAGTTAAGCACAACTGTAATTATACAATTTATTATATAATTTTAGAAATTTTATAAATAATTATTACCTCATATAAGTTTTTTAAATAATCATCTGCTGTGTCTGTTATAAATAAATATGGTTTAATGCAATTTTCCAAGGAGTTCATATCAATTCAATAATTGCCGTTCTTTTTACGCGCCTTTTAATAAAGTACTAATCAAAAAAAACAAAAAGTGTTGCTGAGTGCCTAATAAAGCACTCATATATGTATATAGTTTAATAATAATAAACACACATAAAAACGTATCAAATATAAAATGGCAATACTCTGTTGATCCTACATTCACTGTGAAATGTTTTCGCGTTCTTCTAATAAATTTTCTAGTACATTAAATTATAAGTCTGGCAGCACTATAGTACTGCTACAAATTGTTCTTTAAAAATCTTTAAATTACCGCAATATTAGACAATCTTCGAAACTGTACCTTGCAAAATCTACTTTAGTGTTAAATGGAAAGTTTGTGCTTGCCGAATCAACACTCTTAAATCACAAGCTAAAATATGTACAAATATTGCATATAAATTCTTAGACAAAAGAATTTTAGGAGCAATGAGCTCTACATTATGATAAGAATACAACACTGTCTCTGTTTCAGGGTTGCGTTTATATTTTACTCGGTGTAGTTTCGGCTCAAAATGGCGTCACGTAGTCGTCATATAATTTCACCTCAGGTACATGAGAGAAAGACACGATAAAAGAAAAACAAGCAAAAAGAAGGAAAAAAATTTTTCATCAAGTGTAGAGGCGACAGCAAAGATTGAATTCTAATTTTAATTATAAAATTTTTACTTGAATCTTTTTTAAATACTTAATATTTGTAAACATTTACTTTTTAGTTAACAAAAGTAAAGTCTTATTGCGTTGCCTGTCGCATTAATTAAGAAAATTTGTAGAGGGAACAAATAATTGAAATTATTTTTTCTCCTTTTTTTTTCTTTGACATCAAAATCAATTGACGTGAAAATCAGTTCACACAACCCAATCAACACGGTAACCGCAACGTTGTCGTCGGAGCGCTTCACAAGTGTGGAAAGAAAAAATTATAGCCAGGAGAGAAACACGTTCCAGTCATTTTTAAGTTTTCCAAAGACGCAAGCGATCACTTCTGATAAGTTTTCTTTGGCTTTAAGCAATATGACTACAATATATGAAGAGAAATAAGGTGTAACTATAAAGTAGAGAATTGTAAGGCCTGTTGAGAATACAAAACCTATCCAAAGATAAGCAAAAATTATAAAATAAAGACAAAATCGCTGTCTAGCGGTGCTTTGAAATTCATAGGGATAAAGCAGCGATAGTATTGCACATCGTTAATATCTCTTTACTTTAATTGCTGAAGAAGGGCCTTTAAAAATACAGTTAATAAAAAAATTCGCAAACCATTAAAAAAGGAAAAAAAAACATCTGAACTTTTTTGGATATTGATATCTATACATACAAACTTACCAAATATACTGCTGCAGTCGCTGCTGTTGGAGCAGAGAGGAATATAGCAAAACAAGCTCTGCTGGCTAAGCTGCAAGTATAGAAAAAAAGGGGTCCATCCGATAATTAAACGTGAAAACGGAACGAAAATTGTAGTGTAAAGTTTGCATTGATGGTAATGCATGCTAGAAAACCGCAACGCATGAACGATGGGTAAATATAAAATATTCTTGTTTTCCTTTTTAGTAATTCTATATACCGCATTTCATTTCTCACATTTTTTTTTATTAACAAGCTTTTTTTACAATTTTGCTTTATTTTTATTATTTCACCTCGAACTATAAGCGCTGCTGTCAGTTTTTTTTTCTACATTTCATACACACCACCTTTATTAAACAGCTCTGCAGCTGAGCTGCCTACTGCTAAACGGTGGAAAACATAAGTGAAAAAAATTCAATAAGAGAAAAATGTAGAGTAGCAAAAATATCTTATAGAAAAAGTTAAGAAAACTTCTAAAAAAACTCAATTGAAAAATTCCTTTAAATTAGAAGTAAAAAACTTAAGTTGTAAAGTTTATTTAAAAAAAAAAAATAAAAAGCCAGAAAAGGGAGTATGCTTAGATTGTAATGTATATCAAAGGCTCATTAGTTTGTATACATAATAATATTAACAGCTTCCGCTGAGTATTTTCGACTAGCGGACTAAAGAGTGTGTGTGATATTGCTGCTGCTTCTGCTAGGTTTCCCACATCTTCTAATAAGGTTCGTCAAAGTGTTTGTGCTTCTTTTCTTAAATTATTTTTCCTAAAGCATACACATGAGTAAGTATATGCTTAGTTGTGTGTAATAATGTAGAGTCGATAAAAAAAACTCTGTCCTCCAGTTAATTTGGCATCTGCCGCTAAAGAGTATGATCTGCTTATTAGAAAAATACCATAAATTAGAGGAATGTTTCTTTGGACCTCAATGTTTTAGCAACAAGTGCATCTATTGCGATTATGATGCAGACATATTACCTATCTCTTCGCTATAAACTGCAGTCATTTCATAAGTGTTCTTCTTTTCAATATTTGAAACAGCATAGAATTGTAATTTAACAAATCTCGGAAAAATTGTGGTTGTGATATATTTGGCAATAAATTCAATGATCAGTTACAATGAGTGAAAATGTTGTTGTCGTTTTGAAGAGATTCACAAATTGCTTTCACTATTCCTGGATCTAATTTTTCGTAAACTATATACAACTTCAATAGTACGTTGCTTATTGATACATAGTAGTTACTATCTGGTGACAAAAACTTTTGATGGAATATAATACTGTGATAATTAACCACCTAATTTGATAATTTCAGATTGCTTATTCTTAGAGCTGGCAAACTATTGATAGTCGCGCCATTCGATGTTTTCGATAGTTGGTTCAAAAACAATCGATATTCTTTTAGAAATGCTAAATTTCACGTTCCTGTTCGCACAAAGACAAAACAGTCATACGACGAACAAATTTGTTTGATAAAAAGTGACACGTTATGGTAAGGTAGCCCTCGTTTTCGCATGAAGTCCACAAGTCTGTTGTAATGGTGCAGATTTGCCCTTCATTAAGTATAATTTGCAATTTACTCTTGGTTGTATTGAACAAATTTACCATCATCACATTTTTTAATGTTTCTTGAAGGCAACATGTAGTGGGGATCTAAGCATTTAACAAAATCTCGGAAACATGTATCCTTTACTATACTGAATGGCTGTAAATCATTGGCGACCAAAGTCATAAAGCAGTATGTAGTAGTTTTTTTCCATTCAGAATCCCTTTTATAGGTTTTTGACTCTTTGACAAAATATTATATTGTGTTTGTTTTGGCAGTTGGTTGTGAGATGGATGGGCACGTTTTAGGTTGTCAAATAGGTTTGATGTGTTGCCTCTGGTATTGTAAATTTTCGCACACAGCCGACATTGTGCATTTTCTTTATCTTTTGTTTTTAGAAAAAATTTTCAAACTTCCGAATTTACCCTTTCAATTTTTTTTCAACGGTATAGTTGATACTGAAACTTCAGTGTTCTTGCTTTCTTTATCACAATTTTCCTTGTTGAAAAGTAGCGGTGATGGTTTTAAGTTAAGAGAAATCTGTAAAAGTCAATTAAATACAACATTTAACGATAGTATCGCTATCGAAAAAATAACATCGATAGTCTAGTAGAAATAAAACTATCGATAGTACTATTGATTGTTTGCCAGCTCTAATAACTCTACAGATTTTCACAACAAACAATGGTACAAATCCTTTATTACAAGTTACGAACCTAAATTGTCCCGTAAACTTAAAAATGTAAATTTTGTTTAGCCATAGAGCATTCAAGAGAATATTTTTATTTAATATCTTTATTCTTGTCCAAATAATTTTATTGAAATGTGTTTTCAATATTTTATATTACCCAATAAGAAATATGTGTTTCTCTATTATTTTTTTTTATGAAATGTCTATAGCAAAAATATTTAAGATTTTTATACAAGAGACAATCTGCAACAAGTTGTTGACTACCGTGAGATCAATTAGTATCAATACAAAATTATAAAGTAAATGAGAACAAACTGACATTTTTTACAGTTTTTCGATCTCAAAAGTTTTATAAAAAAAATTTTATAGCTTTATTGGCAATATATTGAATATACTCGTAGACTGTTTTACCTGTATAGATTGTTGTATTCTCCTAAACATTGTAATGCATTACAGTTATATCAATTGTCATAGTTATGGTTCGTCCCTAACAAGTGTTAATATCGATATCTCATGCGTATAGCAATATATCCAATATCTGTCTATTGACTTAAATTAATGTGAGATTACTAACCGCAATATTATGCTCTCGTGTAAGGTGTCAAATCATATGAAAAGTCAAAGATAACTGGAAAACGTTACATATTTTGTGATTATAATTTGCTACAAACATATCATTAAAATGGATTGATTTTATTGGATTACAAAGGCAATTCATCCCAGATGTATCAACTTTAATGAAGATTTTGTGACAAACAAAATTACTTTCATTGAAGTTGTTAGAGTACAATCTAATTATTAGATAAAAAAAAATTTTTTAAGTGTATAATTATGAATTAAGATACCCAAAAATGCAAAATTGTTCATAAATAAATTAAAATGACCGTTGCAATAATTTAATTACTTTTGTGAGCAATAAAATGGTTTTGAAGATAATTAAAACTTTAAAATATTTTAAAACTCTTTGTTGAAGATAAGACACTTTTAAAGTGTAAAACCATACTTGTATAAACTGAAATAAATCTTCGAAAACATTAGTTGTTGCTGGATGTATTCCGCACATTTGAAACATGTTAACTTCAAAAGATAATAGTAATAAAAAACGATATTACTTTTAATTATAATATGCTCTGAATGCCGTTATCTGAAAAAGCTCCAAATAGCACAAAATAAAATTATGCAAATGCCCTTAAACTTCCTTGACAGTATTCTACTCGACGTCTTCATGATCTTGCTAGTATAGAAGAGCCAGACTAAACACTACCTTCAACAGAAGATGATATTTAGCATCACAATAACCTCACATTAATGAAATGATCTCAATGTTAATTTCAAACCGTAGTGTAGAATAAAATTATGTCTTAATAGCTTCAAATAGATTTTTGCAAAATTTTTCCTTCAATGTTAATAAGTTTAAATCAAATATTCATCAGCACTTCTCCCTCTTTCCCTATTCGCATAACATATTTACCTAAACCCGCACAATGTATTGCATGAGAAAAGGTTGTCCCCTGAGTGCTGGCCTTAATAGTTAAAAAAATTAAATTAATATACGAAAATAACCAAACTTCAACGTAAATACTATAGTTACGAGTATACTAAAAGAAATAAAAATACTACTAAGTGGAAAAGGTACATAGTCTCTGATCTCTATATTTTAAAACAAATGTAATTATAATTCATATTATTCGAAATAAATTCTTAATAAGAACAAGATAAGCCTAAATTTGTTTTCCTAGAAAAATTAAAAATCATAAAAATCAATTTCTTGTAGAGTTGTTTGAATTTTAAGTAACGGTTTACTTGAATTTATATTACATAGAGTCAGCCTAACATAAACTCTAGTTTTAATTTACTAGTAAGGAGATCTAGATTTGAAATTACTAAACAAAGAATATAATCGGCCTTATCACGGTTGGCGTATTTTAGTCGGATTTCGACATTTTTGTAAAAGATTAATGCCCGTATTCATAAAAAATAAAATTGGTTTATAGAGTGCTTATTTGACATATTTCTCTGGAGTAATTGTCAAAAAAGCAATTAATAAAACTGTTTTATTTTTTATGAATACGGGCATAAATATAGATTTTATTAATTTTATTTAATCTTGTACAAAAATGTCGAAATACGACAACGACTACACCAACCGTGATAAGGCCGAATATATTATTTGCTTTGAATTTAACCATCTACCGACAAGATAATAGTTAATAGATAGATAATATTAATGGTATTTGCATGTTCTAAACTACTCTAAAACGTTGCTTATTTGACTATCTGAAAATGCTCTAATGCAATTTTACTTAGTACATATATATTTTAAAGCGAAAACTTTACTAAGTGTTGTATTCCGAATCATAATAATTTCTTTTGAAATCGAAATCGGATATGTTCTGTTTCGGGTTTTTTTTTTTTCGAAGACAATTAAAGCTAAATTGCGTTAAATATTTAAAAGTTTTGATGATCATAGATGTTATGTTAATGGTAATTGAAGGAATGAATAAGAAATTATATGAACAACTTGATGTATTTTAAAATTTTTGCGATTTGAAATATTATTCGCTTTCAAATTTACTAGTTTTCGGTTTATTTTATATTCTATTTCCGAATATTTTGCTTTTACATATTTTGTGTAAAAAAAAAATTGTTGTTTCAGTTCAGTTCAAATTTATTGAGACTTTTTATACAAAATGTTAACAAAAGTGTTTTAAACAAATTATAGTATGAAAATACAAGAAAACTTAAAACTATTTTGTATTATTTTAATTAAATATTTAAAAGCTTTATAGACGCTACACACTCAGATGATTGAAAATATTGTTTTTAGATTATTGTAAGTCAGTTTTGTTTCAAATCAAATCAATTTGTAAGATTGTCTTTTATTTGTCATATTATTTACATAAGTTTTCGAACAAAAATTACTATAAATTATGAAATTAACATTTGTTTATAGATTTTAACAAAAATTATAGTAGAATTTTATAATTCCTATTAATTTTAGTATTCTACACAGATTTATTCCACTTCGAATACAGAAAATTATCGTAGTTTATCGTAAAATTCAACGAGCTATAAGCCTTAAAAGCAATTTTAAATCAATAACACAAATAACAAGAATAAAACAAATATTTTGTCAGTTACAGCATTCTTTAATTCTTGCGACGATATATTTATAGTTTAAACATTTTCTTTTTCGGTTGGTTTCCACTAACATTTTCCTTATTCGGAAATGAAATAAATAGCAGCTAAGAAATGTGTATTAGTCTCATTTCGAATAAAATCTTTCTGATTTGGAATACAGGACAGCACGGTTAAACCTATTTTTGTACTGTATATATGTACATACATATATATTTCTGTATTCTTATTATTTTTTATTTGTAGTTGATTCGTATTTATTAATTTTTGTTTTATATATTATTTCAGCTACTTTGAGAAGCATCAATCTCATTCGTATCAGGTGAGTTTCATTTCAATTATTTCTTAATTTTTTCTTGTATTGGAATGCAAAGCATATTTAAAAATATGTATTTTTATTTTACTTAAAGTTATATATTTTTTTTAATTTTATAATGTAGTTTGTCATAAATACTATTATAAAATAAAAGTATTTTTAATAAAAGAAAAGGTAGTAAATATACAAAACTCGTAGAAAATTCTAGAAAATTTTTTTTATTAAGAATACTTTATTTACTATACCATTAGCAATTTTTTATTTTTATTTTGACAAACTTGCATACAAAATTGCAGCTTTTTAACTTTTTTAATTTAATATTAACATAGATTTATATGCAATAATAATTATGTTAAGAAATTTATAGTTTTAGTTTTATAAGATTAAATTAAAAATAGTTAACTTTTTATCTTGAATTTAACCAAAAGACAAACAGGCTGAATTAGGATAAAACCAAAAGAAAACTGCAACAGCTCCTACTCTCCTTCTACTAGCTTCATACACACACACACTTCATTTGTTGTTTGTAATCATCAATTAAACTATTTGTTTGTTATATTGTTGTACAAAATTAAAAAAGAAAAAAGATATATATTTACATATGTATAAATAAAATCATCATTTCATCAAAGTCAAACCCTACTCGAACTACTAACAGAACTAACCAAAAAAGATTTAAGAAGCGTCTCTCATCAACTGAAAAACAAACGTAATAAAAATAATAAAAAGACAAATATTTTAAATAAGGGGGTGCCTCAAATACCCACTCCCTAATAGTTTATGTCTGCCACTAATAGTATTGCACTTGATATCACAACAACACTGGCAGCTGAATGTAATAAAAATGCTGCTGCTGTCGGACTGTGTCGCATCGTAGATGTAAGTAGTGTTCATTAGAGGTTCTATAAGACTTTTCTTTTTTTTTTCAACTGATACCTTTACACTGCTTACAAAATTCATTTTGGTTATCTTTTGTTATATTATTTTGATTTTGCCTTCAAAATTAAAGAAAATTTTTAAATAATAAGTTTATATGTTTTTTTTTTTTAGTTTTAATGTTCTTTTTTTTTCCAAATTATTCAGTTCAAACACGTGTGGTTTATTGTTGAATTAAAAAATTAAAATAAAATCGAACAAAATTGTTATTGCATCTCTTTGGCACTATCATAATTTCATATGTTTGTCTAAAGTTTTTAATAGAAAAAGAAATTATATAAAATTATTATTGATTTATTACAATGTATTGGCTCTTAATTAAACAAAAAGTGCTTCTTTCTTTTTTTCGAAAACGATACTAAACGTTACAGTCCTATCAGTGGACTTGCTTTTGATTAATAATTAATTTATTACTTTATTTTTTGCATTACAGAGTTCCAAGTACAGTTCAAAGCGGGATTATGAACGTGATCGCTCATCTAATTATCGCGAGCGCGACATTTCACCGGCTGGCGGTCCACTAAACAATGGTAATAGTTCATCGTATCGTTCACTATCACCTGAGATAGATTCGCCATCATCTAGAGGTCACGGTGGTTCACACGATATTAGAGATCGTAGTGATCATCGTGGTGGTGGCGATCGTTTCAGTTACATACAGAAGATGAGAGATCGCGAACGAGATATTTATAAAAAGGATAAATATTCAGGTTAGTGTTTGTTTAAACCAGGTTAGTTAAAAAAAAAGAATAAATGATTTTTTTATTTAGATAAACGCGATCGTCGTGGTGGGGATCGTGATTCTGAATCACATCGTACCAATCATGATAGGATTGACCGACGTGGTGGTAGCGGGGCCAAGCTCTGTTCTTCCAGTAGTGGTGATAAACGTTCAGGATCTGATGATCGTGATCGTGAAAGAGATCGTGATCGCGATAGAGAACGTGATCTGAGAGATAGTAAACGTGAAAGAGATTCTATTAGAGAACGAGATCGTGAAAGAGATCGTGACAGAGAACGTGATAGGGATCGTAGTAATCGTGGCGGTGATGATCGTGAAAGAGATCGTGGTGGTGGTGGTGGCGGAAGCAGTGGTGGGGTTAGTAGTGATCGTAATGATCGTGGTGAACGCATTGCCAGATGTGGAGATTGGAGTGAACATGTCAGTTCATCGGGTAAATTTGAATACAAGTGTTTTCAAAAATGAAATGTTGAACTTATTATTGTTTGCTGTTTCATTTTAGGAAAAATGTATTATTATAATTGTAAAACAGAAGTCTCACAATGGGAGAAACCAAAGGAATGGGTTGAACGTGAGCGGTAAGTTTCTAATTCAATTTAAGTTCAAATAAAAACCCACAAATTATTTTATAGTTCGCGCAACAAGAAGAGTGATCAATTTTATAAATTAATTTTTGTTTCGTCAGTAGCCCTTTAATTTAATTTAGATTTTTGCAATGAATGAATGTTGATAATCAAAGGAGAAAATGATGTCCCTGAAGGAATAGTACACTAGCCAAACTGAACATGTTTTCGACTCCAGCTACGGTAGTCTCCTCAGAGTTCTTTGTGTTTGTAATTCATAACCTAACATTCACTATTTAGCTGACACTTTTTTAAGAAATTACATACTGAAATTACTTTTTCTTGTCCATATGAGCATACACTTGTAAAAGTTAGTCGATATAAAGTCAAACAACAGAATTTGTCATCTTAGAATTACAACTTATTTTTGTTTTTGCCCTCTTATTCTATGTTCTATGTATATAACAAAGCGACAAAAAAATTAAAGTAACAATATTGTCTTGAAACTTCTACTGTATACTCGTTACAACATTTAAATTAATTTCAGAAAATATGGGCGTGGTTATTTTCACTAAACGCCTACTTTATATATACATTTGTACATATCAGAGTTGTAAATGAATCATTCATGTTTGAATTAATTCGTGAATCATTCATGCACTGAATTGGAAAAATTTAGAATTAATTCTTTTCCCCAAAAAAACGAATTAAATGAAATTTGAATTAAGCAAACATGAATAGTAATTCATTTTTCCCAACTCATTTCCAATTCATTTGAATTGATTTTGAATTATTATTTATTATTTATTTATTTATTTGTTTAATCTTATGAATAAATTCTAAGATTAAATTAGCTGTAAGCACTAGCTACGAGGGCTATCGGCTTTTCTATTTTTAAACACGAAGTCTGGTTTGTTTCCAAAACTTATGAATAGTATTTATGTTGTTGATTGTTATTTCGCTTAGAAGATTGGTTTGTATTGGGCATTGTGTGCTTCTTAAGTTGGATAGGGCGTGACATTCGTCAAGGACATGTTTTATAGTTAAGACACAATTACATGTGTTGCAAATGGGGTTGGTGGCTCTTTTCAATAGATGTTCATGGGAGAAGGATGTGTGGCCAAGTCTTAGTCTGGAAAAAGTTTTAATTTTGTGCTTTTCTATTCCTATTGGGTATATGGGGCTAATGTAGTTTGGATTGATGACAGAGTAGTGGTAGTGTTTAGAGATAGTCTCCCTGAATTTGTTTTTTATATATGTGGTTATATGCCTTCGGAGATCGAGTTTTTCGAAAATTGACTCAGTAAGTATGGGCGCGTACGAAGCATACTTTGCAGCGATGTCAGCTTTTTCATTTCCGAAAATACCAATGTGGCTGGGAATCCAGTGTAATCTAATAGCTTCTTCTTTTCCTATGAGAGCGTCTCTTATTTTAATGGTTGTACTCCAGTTGTTGTTGAACGGATTGGAAATAGCTTTCAGTGCCGAGAGGCAGTCAGAGTAAATGACAGTTTTCTTTTTGGAGGAGATTGCAAGTTGAACTGCTCTGAGTAAAGCACAGCATTCTGCTGTGAAAACAGAGGAGTAATTTTGAAGTATGCGTAGGGTCAGACTATTGCCCTCATTGTCGACTACTGCATAAGCTGTTGTTTTATTCATAGATTTGGTTCCGTCGGTATAAATAAAACTCCAGCCAAGTTGTTTGAGTCCTGTTTTCCTTTCTTTGATGAGGCTTAAAAACTCTTCTCTAGTGTTATTGTTTTTACTCATTTTGGATAAAGATGTGTCTATACAGGTTGCTTTGAATTGCCAAGGTGGCTTATTGCTTATTGTTTTTGATTGATGAAGGGGGATTTCTATTTTTTGGGCGAGTTCTAGGGATTGTGCTATTGCCGATTTGATGCGTTGACGTCTTCTTGTAGTAATGAGCGATGATATATCCTTATCTATAACTGAATTGGTGCTGGTTAGTAGTTTTGGGATGAGTCTTAACTTTGCTTCCTGAATTCTGTTTTCTATGGTTGGGAGATTGGCCTCAGTAAGAATGTTGTTGATGGGGGTAGTTCTGTAAGCGTATACTGAGGCTCTTGCTGCCATATGGTAGGCAGATTTTAAAATATTAATTACTGAACGGGAGCTATTGCCATATAGGTACAGGCCATAATCTATTTTGCCCAAAACCAGGGTTTTGGTTAGATATGTAAGTGTGTTAATGTGAACGAAGCTTTTTATTGACAAGTAACGTATAATATTACCTCTAGATAAAAGCGACCTCTTTAAATGAATACATTGCTCTTTCCAGTTGTACCTATGTGAAAAGATGATCCCTAAAATTTTTAGTTGTTTAACGTTTTCTATTCTCTCACCATTGTGGAGTATGGAATAAGTATCTGCATTACAGTTATGCTTTCTACATATATGGAGTTTCTTTGTCTTTTTTAAAGAAATTTTGCTGCCAGAGTACTCTGACCATTCGCTAATGTCTCTTATGGTTTTTTCAAGTATAGCTGTAGTTTCTTCATTTTTATTTCTCTTGCAGAGAATGTACAGGTCATCTGCGTATAAGCAGTGATCGATAGCTGGGTTTGTATTTAGAACTTTACTTATTTCGTTGAATGCAATTTGGAATAAAACCACTGAAAGCGGAGATCCCTGTGGGATCCCGTTTTGCAAAGGAAATGTTTCTGACAAGTATCCATTAACCCGAACTTTAAATCGTCTGTTAGACAAGAAAGACTGGATAAATCGAAAGATTTTTGGTCCTATAGACCATGCTTTTAATGCGTTAAGTACTACATGGTATCCTATTCTGTCGAAAGCTTTCTCAAAGTCAACCGAGAGCACGGTGACATGATTCTTGGAAGAGAGGGCTTTGGTTATGAGATAGTCTAGATGGAGTAGAGCGTCGTCGCAACCTTTGTTTGCTTTAAAGGCTACCTGTCTTTTATCAACTAATTTTTTCTTTTCAACAAACCACGTAAGTCTCGCAGCAATTATTCTCTCGATGATTTTGGATAGACATGGGAGTAGTGATATTGGGCGATAATCTGTCACTGAGAGGCATTTTTTGCTTTTGGGTATTGGCACTACAACAGCCAGTTTCCACGTGTGAGGTATGTTTCCACTATCAAAAACTGTATTGTATAAGTTTAGTAATTTGAGTTTGGTTTTTAGTGTCAGAGGTTTTATCATTTGATATGTTATGCGATCGAGGCCAGGGGAAGTACCTTTGACCTTCTTTAAGCAGCCGTTGAGCTCTTGGAGGCTAATTGGTTCCTCTAAAAATGACGCGGTTTTGTCAGTTGAGTTGTTGAGTGTTGGGTTAAATGCTTGTTTAGATGATATAAAAGATTGTGAAAAGTTCTCGTTCGAAGAGTATTTAGACCATTCTCTGCCAAAGTGATGTGCAATTTTTATTGGATTAATAAGAGTTTCATTTACGGCACTGATTGCCTTGATGCTAATAGAAGTATTTCTTTGTGTGATGCTGTTTATTTTGTTCCAGATATTAGAAACAGGGGTGTTTCTGTTGATGGTTTCCGTATATTTTTCAAAACATAATTTTTTTGCAGATTTCATTTCCCTTCGAAATACTGCATTAGCTTTTTTGTACATGATGAGATTGTCTAAGCTGGGGTTGGATTTAAATTTTTTCCATTCCTTGTTCTTTTGATAATGCAGTTTAGATAATAATGTGTTCCACCATGGCACTGTCGATGATTTTCTATGAGTTGGTGTTTTTTTAATCTGTGGAATGTGCAAGTTAGCTGCGATGCGAATGGATTTTGTGATCACAGCTGCATCTTTATTGCTTGAATTATATAGTGTTCTATTTGAGAGCTCTTGTTCTGCTCGTAGGGAGAATTTTGGTAAATCAGCCAAATGCATGATATATTTGTTTATGGGGATAGAGTCCGGTTTGTCGTTGTTAAGATTTATAGAAATTTTTATTGGAAAGTGATCACTGTTGTTCAAGTCGTCTAATGTTGACCAGCTGGTTATTGGAAAAAGTGTTGGTGAGCATAGTGAGAGGTCGATGTGAGTAAGTGAGCTATGAGTAGAGAAGTGAGTAGGACTGCCATCGTTCAAGATGCACAAGTTTGCATTGTTTATAACTCTTTCTAAAGCTATTCCTCTGTTGTTGTTTGAAACAGAACCCCACGCGGTGTTCCAGCAGTTGAAATCTCCTAGTACTAATATTGGGCTATTAAAAGATGTAATGATAGAGGCTAATTCCTGTTCAGCGATATCCTCAGTCGGAGGTATATAGAAAGATATAACTGTAAATTTTATGTTAAGAGTAATTTCTATTGCAATAACTTGGTATTTAGAGTTGACCTGTATTTGTCTGTGTGGAATATTAGATTTGACCAGTACTCCTATACCCTGCTTTGATGTTGTGTTTTGTGTAGTGTTCATGAAGTAGCCGCAGTAGTTCTTAGGGAGGATTGGTGTAAAGTTCCAAGCACAGTGTGTTTCTTGGAGTGAAATTATATCAGGATCTGTCTCTTTCATTAAGATCTGAAGGTTGCAGTAATTATTTTTAAATCCGTTGATGTACCATTGCAGTATAGAAATGTCCATTTTATGTGTGTAAGGGATTTTTTATTTTATTTTTTTTAAAGAATTATTATTCTTTTTTTTTTAATTTGGTGTACTTGTAATTAATTAATTTGTTGTTTCTAAATCCATGGTAATCTCGTCAGGAGATTCCATTGGTAGAAAATATTTGTTTTCTTTTATTAGATTTTGGGTTATTAAAGATATTGGTGAGGTGAGAGATTCTTGGTTAGTTGTTTTGTGGTTTTTTGGTGTTTCAGGAGGAGATTGATTTATTTCTGTAGTTATAGTTGATGGTTCAGTTGAGGTAGTTTGTTTCTTTGAGGGTGTAGTGCTTTTGGATTCGGTTTGTGGTTGTTTTTCTTGCGTTATTTTAGTGTAAGGTAAGTGTTGAATTTTATTCGATGTAAAGGTTTTGTTTTCTAAAATAAATGAAATATTTGATGGATCTGTTGAGGTGATTGGTTTTTTTAATGTTGTAGCATGGTTTGATTCTGATGTGTGTTGTTTTTCAGTCGGTATTTTGGATTGAACTAAGGTTTGCTTTCCATTTGAGGTTGATGGTGTATTGTCTAGTGTTAATGGAGAAATGTCGGTAATGGATTTGGAGTTGTTGGCTTTTTCGTGTCTTGCAGTGGATGAGTAAGAAGCGGACTGGTCACCTGTAGATACGGGGTTGTTCTCTCTGTATTTTTTACGAGCTTCACTAATGCTACAGTAATACTTGGTTTTTATTTTTAGGATTTCCTTCATTTGAAGGTATCGTGGACAGTTTTTATCAATAGAGGAATGAGGTCCTGAGCAGTTTGAACATAAAGTTCGAATGCATTTAGTATATTCATGTGGGGGTAGGCTGCATTGTGGGCAAGTGGGGCTTCCCTTACAGTGATTCTTAGTATGACCTAAGAGTTGGCAATTTTTACACATCATTGGATTCGGGAAGTAGAAGTCAACTTTACATTTATACCAGGCTACATCTACTGTAGCTGGTAAGCGGTAAAGGTCAAATGTGAGTATCATTTTGCCGGTTGGAATTCTGGTTTTACCGTCTTCGGTTAGTTTCGTAAATTTATTTACCTCTGTAACACCTTGTTCTTTCATTTCCTGTACAATTTCTGTCTCGGGGACATCTTTTAAACACGGTGCATAAATAACGCCCTTGATAGAGTTTAGTTTGTCATGAAGCTTACAAGTTATTTTGCATAGATTTGACAAGGTTTTGGTTTTTATGAATTTTTCTGCAACACGTGCATTACGTGTGAGAATAAGTAAGTTGCCATCTCTGAGTTGAGAAATTGAAGTGTATTCAGTACTGATGCATTCAACACCTTTTTTGATAGCAAAAGGGCTAAATTTAGATAATGGCTTTTCTGGATCGGTTGATGAAATCAAAATATATTTTGGATTGTTGTGGTAACTATTTTTTGTGTTGGGTAGATCTGGAAAGTCATTTAATTTGAGTTTTTTCGGAGGGTTATCAATAAAGTCCCCCAATAAGTGGAACCTATTGTTTAGTAACTTGTCCGGAGGCCCGGGAGCCATTTTTTTTTCTTACGAAACTAATTTAGTTATTCCTTTTTTTTGCTTTCTTGAAAAATAAAGTATAAAAAGTCTTGAACACAGAAAGAAGAAAAAAAAAAATTTATTTGTGTACCGTTACTTTTTGGTTACAACAACAGAATATGCAATCTGTATATGTAGATAGGAGAGAATGAAATTAGACAACCGTACTCTTTGAGTAGTAGACGATGACTTAAGATTTTGAATTAATTCAAATCTAAATATATAAAATTGAATGTGTGTTTGTTTATTTGTTTGTTTGTTTGCTTGTACCTTATAGGAGACCAAACCTCTAGACCGATCTTCCTGAAATTTTTACAGCATTTAACTGGGACTCTGACATGATTAATAGGGTACTTTTTTTCGACTACGCCCACTTTTTTAAAATTATGTAATTGCTCCCATATAGTTTTTAACAGATTTACTTCAAATTGTATACACATTATACTCCAGGCGAGGTATAAATAAACATTTCTTACGCCACGCCCCCTTTCACGCAAAATTTTATTTGAAAATTTTAAACATTTTTTTCTGTGTATAAATTTGTTCCTTTCAATGTATTTTTTTTATTTGGTAGTATATTGCTCTTAATACTGGTAACGTCGCCATATAACTATGAACCTGTCACCGTCGTTAATTTTATTATATAACGAGGGGGTAGCGAAGCACACCGGGTTTAGCTAGTGAGTTATAAAAATGAATTGCAATTCATTTCAACTAGATGAAACAGAATACAAATATAACAAGAAAAATATCTAAAATATGAATGATTTGTATATCTTAATTCATAAAGAATCATTTTGAGTTGTAAACAAAAACATTGCATTTTTGAAATTGTGTTTATTCAGTGTACAATTTCTTTTCTACAGATAAAGAAATGTCTAATTTGAAATTCAATATTTTATCTTTTATATTTTAGTAATCTGGCGCGTGATCAACACCGTGAAAAAGATTATCGCGATAAGGAACGCGATAGAGATCGTGAAGAACGCTTTTCCAGATCAAGTTAGTTAATTCAATAAATTTGTTTTTTTTGTTTTTTAACTTTTTCTATATTAATTTTTTTATTTTAAATTTTTTAAGCATACAAACATTCCAGTTCTCGTGGCAATTCGCGAGTGAGGTGGAACTATGATAATGATAGCGGGCCACCTAATCACCGAAGGCGTATAGATGGTATATTATAGTCTTTAATTGTTGTTATAATTTTAACAAATTATATGTTAATAAATTTTAGCACGTTTGGCTGATAACGCCGATATGGATATAAGTCCAGGAGATTCAACGCCGACATCTGAGGCCAGTTATTCATTAACTGGCACACCCACTACTCATGGCGGTGGCAATCAACACAACGACCAAGCATTATCATCAACAACAGTGGGTTTACCAAATGCGTTGCCTCGTTTAGCTTCACATCCCAATGCCCCTAGTAATATGACCTCTTCCTCTGTCAATGCCACAATACCAAGTGTAGCGTCGTCCATGCACTATGCCGTGACGTGTGCTCATCCTGCCGCTAGTGCCGTTGGTGGTTCTGTAGGAGTTGTTGCCGGCGGAGCAACAATGCTACCCACAACTGGTTTAGCCTCGACAAATATGCCAGCTGTAGCAACTCAAGGCAGTTTACTGCCGAACAGTATCAGCAGTAATCATAGAAAAATGGATGCAGTAGCATCTTTACAACATCAATCACACATGTTAGGATCACCTAATGTAAATTAAACTTAAAAAATTAACGGGTTTTTTATTAAAACAAATATGTAAATATATATTTTTATTTTAGTCTACTATACCATCGTTATCGAATCAAGTGGATCATCACCTCAATTCGAATGCACCGGGACCGCCAAAAATGAGTTCGAAAGATTCCTCTCATTTAATGCGTCAACAACAAATTCATCATCATCTGAGTACACAAGATGGTCATCTCATTTCCTCATCAGCAGGAGATAATCATTCTGCATCTGCGCAGGTTATGAATTTAAGGTACTTAATATTATAACTGGCTAACAAAGCATAGTTTAATAATTTGATTTTATTTATAGGGAAAATGCGTTAAATTCACCTTTATATAATTTAACACATCCTCATGGTATGTCTCCCATGGGTTATAGTAAAAGTCCCATAACATCAGTAGCAGCTGTTAGTGGTGTGGGTGTTAATAATAGTGGTGCATCTACAAGTGCCGCAGCTGTTTCTATGACTATGACGCATGCAAATAATATAGGTGGCGGTATTGTTAATATGCCATGTATGAATGTTTCATATCCCTGCAATAATCCCTATGGACTTAAGACTGTCGATGGAGGCGTTAATAGCAATGTTGGCATTAATTCTCTAAATGCTGCTGGTGTTGGAGTTGTTAATGTTGGTGGCAACAATGCTTTATGTTCCTCATCGAGTTTAACTGTTACTCCCAATGTTAATATGAGCGGTGCAATTGGTACTGGTAGTAACATTATTGGAGGTGGGGGTGGAGGCGTTAGCATGGGAGTAATACCGGGTGAGGGCCCACCGACTCCTACACAGGAATTAGATTTAAGTGGTAGTTCATCGTTAGAACAACAACAACAACAAAGAAAATGTAAGTTTCTTATATTAAGACACCTTTATTCCTTTATTATATGATTTACTGGTCATTTTGTAGTGGATGGTACATCATCAGCATCTTTAAGTACGTTGCAGAGCTGTGTTTCCAATTCAATACAAGCTGGTCGAGCGCAAGGTCCTGAAATCTCTACAAAACTTAGCAAGTATTTTAGAGCAGATTTAATAACACACGTTACCAATTGGGCAGCCGATCAGCTAGAAAATCAGGTGAGTAACAAAATTATATTTTCAGTTGGTTATTGATTTTTGTTTTTTAGTTTGTTTACTTTTGCTCCACTTTTGCTTACAAAAATAGAATTTATTGTGTTTATTTCTTATGAGAGTAGAGTAGTAGTAGTAGGATTTTCCAGCACTAAAGTACACACTACCTCCGCATGAGATGATCTTGTCCTAAAATCGTTCGTGCAGAATATCCAGTGTGCCGTAGTGTTGAAACTACATACATGCGTATGCTGGCGTCCAGATCATCCAATTCTGGCTAAAAGAAATCATCAATATATATGCTTCGACATTGAAATTCACACCAAGCAGTGACTTTTTTTGGCGTCCATTAGTCACTATTCTCATATGGATTGGTATTGCCCCAAAAGTTAGTTAAACTACACTTCGTTTACGTACCCGTTAATCGAGAAGTGGGTTTATTCGCTGAATATGATTATTCGATCAAAGTTAGCGTCAATTGCCAACTGCCATTTGGATGAAACAATTTTATTATTTGCACGTGTTGTTGATTTGACAACTGATTTGACTTATTAATCAACTGTAAAATTTTGGACGTCCCTGTTATAAGACCCTATTGTACATATACTATATGTATAATATTTACAATGTGTACAAGGGCAAATAAACCACTAATAAAAGTTAAAATGAAGAGAGTTTAGTGAAATAAATTTTTAATTTTTAGTACTTCTTTGTTAATGTGACGTGTCTAATTTTTTTGCACTTACTTTTAACCAAAATTTCGATTTTCCGGCTTTATCAACTTTGTTTAGAACTCGGGACCAAAGTCCTTTGAATTGACGCAAGACGTTTTCTCAACAAAGCCTGTGAACTTTCCATCGAATTGAATTGTTATTACAATTTCTTCTTAAACTGTATAATGATCATCAACAAAATTGGTTAAAGAATATAAAAACAAAAATTAATTTTTCGTACTGCTGGACTGAGACGCCACTTATCCGTGAAGTTTTCGCTGAGCTGTTTTATGGTTTATTTTACTTCTGATTTCACTTGTTTTTTTTTTAGTTTTACACGGGAATTCAAAACTATTATTTATTTGTTTCTTATACTAATAACTCAATTTACTTTTAAATTTTTAGACACAAAAATGTTCAGAAGACGCACATTTATATGGAGATTTACAGTGCACTAAAGTTTCAGCTGAATTAAAATGTGCGAGAAGTTTAGTTAGAATAACTGAAATTACAGCCACACTACAAGAACAAAAGTGAGATTTTAATAATTAAGAAAGTCATTTTAATACATATTTTATTATAAATATTTTTATTTTAGAATAATGTATTTGCGCCAACAAATACGTCGAATAGAAGAATCAAAATCACAAAATTCATTTATGTCGGATGATCTTTAGCCAAATAGCTTTTAAAGAAATCTAAGGCGTAATAGAGATTCTATTTTTAAGCGGAATATAAAAATAAATCTAAACTGCAATTGTACTCCAAATAATGTTTTGAGGCAATAAAATTGAAAACATATATACCACAATAGATAAAACATAACGGAAGACAAAAAAGAGAAATAATGAAAAAATGTAAACAATAAAACAATAGAAGAAAGAAGAAAAATGTGACAAACGAAATAAAAAACCCCAGAAATAAATAGATGCAACTGAAAAAGAATAGTACTATTAAAATTCGTAATTATAAATAAAAAAATTAAAATATGAAACTAAGGAAATAACAAAATTGAACCCAGCCACTACAAACAACTAGCCGTTCTTCGTAAACAGCTATTGCTTAGGAAAGAATTTATGATTTTTAAATTGCAATAAACCATAACGAGCATTTCTTCGTAATAATTTTCCCTTTTTCTTTAGCCTTTAACTGCTCTCATTATAAAATTGGCACTGTAATAAATCTAAAATAGATGAAAAAAAATGTTTTATGCTAATGTTTAAATAATATATTTACTAATTAATTGTAGTTAAAAGATATAGTAAAAATATTATTTAAACTTTAAAACTGTATTATACATTTGGTTTTTATATTTTAAATAAAGTTAGATTCTTTTTGTTTAATTTAAGATTGAGTATCAAATTATTTTTAACAATTTAAGCGATATTAATTTAACGTGTATATCTTTATTTTATTTTTAATAATTGTTTTCCTTTTTACCCCTATCGAAAAGCACATTATTTTAATTTTCTCTCCCTTCTTTTTTTTACAAAAAAATAAAAATAAAAAAATATATGCATAATATAAAAAATATTTTATATATAAATAATGTTTTATTTCTTTATCATAGTTAGTTTCCTTTCTTATTTTTAACATTATTATATATGTTAATAATTACATTATTAGTTTTTTACACCTTGTAGATAAACAAACAAAAAAAAAATACAGAAAGATTAAAAAAATGCAAAGAAAAAAAAAACATAAAAGAAACATAAAAAATAATTAAAATACCATTATAAATAAGCACATTATTACATTATTATTATTATATACTAATTTTATGATTACCATACAAGAATAATAATAATCTAAATAAGAAGTGAGTGTTATTATTATTGTAGATACTATATTTTATATATAGATATATATAAAAACCTACAAACAAAAAATCAAAAAGAAACTCCAATTTAATAGAAACTTTTTAAATTTATTTACTATTTTGTTTTCTTTTATTTCTCCTTAAATATTTCCACTACAAATGCGTTCGATTATTAGCTAATTTGATATTTTCGTTTTATTTTGTTGCATTTTTTTTATTTATTTGTATAAAAAAATATTCCGATGTTGTCGGAAGAAAAGTCACCCCATGATTATGTAATGTTTAATATATTTTTTTTATTTATTTAAAATTTAACTGAAAACTTGATTCTTAACCATAGGGCTGAATGCTTTTTCAAGAGAGGTCTTATACGTCTATGTACTTAAAATATGACGAAAATAAATAATATGGAACGAGATAAATAATTACTACTAAGACAACAATTTTTGTTTTCAATAAATACTACAGTATATAATATGTATACAATCAGGAGTGTCGAAATTGGATTTCAAAATGAAAAAAAAAATATCTTGGTCCTATGAAATCCAGCAGTATTTCTTCTTTTTTCAAGATCGTACTAATTCTAGTCGATATCATTGGAAAAAATTGTATTTAATAAATCAAAATGAATCTTCTTCATGCCATTTTCAAATCCAATTTCGTGGTCTACTTCTTTGACAGCATTGAATATTTTGAAAAGTTCTACTGTCGTATTCTTGAAAATTAGGAAACGGATATAGAAAAATTTTCTAAACACATTTCTTATAAAATATATTTCAAATCGGTTTCAAAATATTTATATATGTACCAAAATTCATGTTTTTTTTTTAAATCTCTAAAGACCGTAATAATTCATTAGCAAGCATCGCTGTAGTTTTTAAAATAAAAAAATACCGTCATCGTCAGTTTTCGGATTTTTGCTGTAAAACGAAATTGCATGAAGTTATTGTACAAATCGTTTACATACATACATGCATGCATGCATATCTCATAATGTATTCTAAGCAATATATCACAAAATATTTAACAACTGGATTTTTTAAAATTAAAATCGTAAAATAAATGCAGTGATAAATTAATTTTCAGAGTTTACGAACATACTCTAATTGTTTTGATTGGATATTATTGTAAGAGAAAATCAACATAAGTTTGTCTTAATTTTAAGTTTTTAAACACTATAAGAGAAGAAAGTCGAGAAATCAGAGGATTCGGAAAAACAATAATAATTACAAACATTTTCTGAAAATTCTTAAGAATTCGTAAGTGTTCGATTCGAGTCGGAACACAAAATAACCCCTAAAGGTTGTAAATAAATCAAATGAGACGATATAGCAAAGAAAAAATTGCACATAGATTTTTTTTTCTCATAATAGGGCTAAGAATTTCGAATATGTACTGCTTCAATTCATATATGTATATATTTTTCACACCTCTCTCTCTTTCTCGCTCACTATTAATAAAATAGATTATACAGCCATAATACAAAATATAGTAAGTGATAGATATACATAAGCTTAATTTATTAGTCGATTATGGATGACAACTGAACCTTAGCTGAATTGCCAGTTGCGAAAACAAGTTATACTAGCAACCATCACTTCAAAGTTTTACTTGTCATGAAATTTTTTACGTCATTTCGACATTCTGAATTGCCAACTGGCCGCGCAACTAAAGTTCGTTAGCCGTTCATAATCGACACATTAATTTTAATTGTAATAACGCAATTTCGCTCTACTTACTACAGATACATACATACATACGTATGTGTATCATATATAATCCAACATTCCTGTGATAATTTCAAAAGCATCTTTTGCCGTTGACTCTATTGAAGCGCTGGGTAATAAATAACCATGAACACCATTATCAGCCAATTGTAAAGTATAACTGAATGGTATACCGACTTCATAAGCGGCAAATGCATCAGAACAACCTATAGAATTAAGTATTAGAAAATAAAGAAAAAATCAAATAATTTGCATTTCAGGAAGTATTTTAAAATATTTTTACCAGAGCGATTCTCCACCAAATCATTGGATGAATCAATTTTATATCTTGATTTGCTGCCCTTTTTACGCAAACCATCTGTACCCACCATGGCTACATCTAGTAAATCATCCAAACGTTCTGTATCGTAAGTAGTATTAGCTTTATAAGGATAACTTATAATTTGTCCATAGGACTGCATAGATATGAAGAGCTTCAAATGGGAGAGGTTTTTAAAAATTATTTAATCTTTTATTTATATTAAAAATTTTCTATAGAGTTTACCTTAATTTGAGTACGATAATCCATTAAAAATTCTGATAAAGCTTTGGTTTCTGGCTCTGAAAATGGTGTTGGCCCAGCATAGAATTCATTGCAGGGTGTTTTTGAACTGCCACGCCTACCCCACTGATAGTGCCAATTGCGATCTAAATCAACACCAAAACAAACCTTTTCCTTAGCACGTTTCTTTTGCAACCAAGTCATGGCTGAATTTAATAGACCTGAAGGACGTGATATATGACGAGATCTGGACTTTTTCCAAAAACGATCATATTCATGACTGTAAACGTAACCGTCTGGATTTAGTATTGGCATTATATACCAGGTGGTATTGCGCATGAAACTATGATCATCGCTGATATTTTCTACAGATTAAAAAAGTAATAATAATACAATCAATAAAGCTATATTTACACTGTCTAAATTTCTTATCTGATTATAACAGTTACAACTCAGACGGCGATAATTTTGAAAGTAGAAAATGTTCTATTTTTAACTGAGCTCAGGCAAAAAAAAAATAAAAATTAAATTAGATTTGTAATTCAACTATCTGAGTTTATCTTAGCGCTCTTCTGATATAATAAAACCCCTGCAAAAAGTGCGACTACTCCATGCACGTGTGTAAAATGTACTCCATGATGGACCATGACTAGTAACATCCTTAACCCATTATGCATGTCAAAAAGAGACCCATTTTACATTGCGATGTCCTAGGAGAGGACCATTCCAACCAAATATAACATAAGAGTAACCTCAAAACTACTCCCATATAACTACACCGTGAATTATACAATTGAGATTAGTTTCATAACTACTTCACGTATATACTCCATGGATACATTTTTGTAGTTATTTTGGTAACTACTTTATGTCATTAATTAATGGACTACTAGCAGAAGACTATTTTCTACAAACCTTTAAAATTATAAATCAAGTTTTAATTAAATTGTTTTAACACTTTTTAAGCCCTGATATATTTTATGACTTTGTATGACACTTGTATGTATACTCAAACTTTAAGAAAAACTGAACATGGACGCCGCCAGCGTTACCATTCAGTAATTTTTTAACTTAAATGTGTGGGCAGTGTTACCCAATTGTAAATTTTACTTCAAACATACAAAAAAGTACACAATTTAATTACATAGGACTATTCTGGTAACTACTCATCTGGGTTATGTAGTCCAATTTTTTTTGCAGGGACCCAGTGTAAATATAGCTTAATGCCCGTATTCATAAAAACAATTTTAGGTTTATTGAGAACGTATTTGACAAATTTCTATGCAATACTTGTCAAATAAACCCTCAATAAACCTAAAATAGTTTTTATGAATACGGGCATAAGTAATTACTTTTTTCAAGGTCAAGTAATAAGAAAAAGGATTTCTTATTGATTAAATAATTTGGAAACAAGTCGAATAATATATTTTTATAATTTAATTTATAAAAAAACGAAGAATTATACCCAAGGTCTATTATAAGCTCAACTCATTTCTCAGGCTGAATATACGAATTTTTTAACCCCGCTGGGCATTGGCTTGTTGCTTTTAGCAGTGTTCCCAATTTTATTTTCAAAATAAGAGGTCTGCTTGCGTACTCAAAATTGTTTTCAATATTTTACTAGATCATTCTCAGTAGTAAGGAGAGAGAAAAAATTACAGTTCGTTGCTAGAGAATTTACGGTTGTTTACTGGACAAATTTTAGCCAACAAGAACTCGTGAAATAATTAAAAAAAAAAAACAGCTGATTGATATGTGAAAAGCTTAACACTTATAGCCAGGCCCACGATATCGAAAGAAAACTTAAGCGAAAGAAATTCAGTCACTCACTGTGAATCTAAACTGCGGCCCACTAATTGTCACTTTATCGTTCGCTTTGCTTTACGTTACCAACGTAATGCAAATAAACAACAAAGCTGCCATATCAACATATAAAAAAATAATCGCGATTATACACGAAAAAAGCGCTGAAATGCTTAAATTGTACAGTAAAAAATGCAACCGTGTGCTTGACAATGTAGTAAACAAACTTATTCCGATTTTGTTTATTTATGTACATATATGTGTGTAAAAAAATTTTGGGTTACCAATCGCATTTATTTTTGGCGACACAAAAATTAGTGTGCCGCAAATCAGCTGTTTGTCGCTTAAAACTACACGACTCGATGTCGTGGGCCTGACTGTTATTTTAAAAATTGTTTAAGTAAATAAAATAAATTTCTTATTTTTTTGTATCTTCATTGATTTGACCTTATAAATTGGCCTTGTTTATACACATACATATACTTACATATCAAATTTCAAGTTAAATTTCAAAATTACACCAATTATATATTCTCTCTCAAAAAAAAAAAAAAATAAAAATTAAAAAAATAAATTTAAAATATGCTAAATTTATGTAAATGTACATCTCCACGCAAAAGTATAGTTTGCGAATTTCCACTTTGTAATTGTAAAAAATGTCAACAATTAAGATCTGAGGGTAAACCAGATCAAGACGGCCGGAGATTGTCAAATTTTGAAGAAGCCTGTCAACCAAATTCAGAGTTCACAAAATTGAGCGATTGCGAGAAAGATTATCTAGTAGAGAGTAAATGCTCAAAAGAACCAAATTTAAGGGAGTCCTCGTCATCCTCCAATATGGACTCAATGCTTTTCGATATTGTAGGCATTACAGCGTAAGTGAGAGCCATACAAAAATGGTTGATTTGATGATAAAATTAAAAATACTCTTCTTTAATCGCTAAAATAGTTTTATTCTAATGGCCACTATTATGTTTTGGTTGATGGTCAGCAAAAATTTATGGCATTTTGCTAAATTAGCCATTGTGTCTGGCAGGTATTTTAAAGGTCTTGATATTTTCTGATTGATTGTGTATTCAATAAAATATCTTTTATTTTCAGGAGAATTCAATTGATTGTTTCTTTTGTATTGCTATTACTATTTTGTGGTATAATTTTTCACAGCATTCAGGGTAATAGAAATCGCATGTTGCACCTCCAACAAAAGTCACTTAACACTCAATCTCTATCACGTCAAAATTCTAACTTCAACGTTAATATTTCACACCAAAAATGTCCACGGAAAAAAAGTTGTACGAAAAATTTAAAGGGTTCTTGTGAATGTCTTCCTAATTCGAATTTGCATAAATCTCCTTCGTTTGGTGCCAACAAACCGATACCCTCCCTCTGTGAAGTGTGTGCAAACAAATTAAAAAATCACTCGAATTCGAATACCGAGAACACAATGAGTGATGATGAAATTCGTGAAATGTATATGAAATTTAAATTGTATTCTATGCCATCAGAAATGAAATCTCCACCATCTCCTGACAATCTTATTGGATTGTTATCAAGTCTTTATAGTGTTATTTCGGGTACATTGGCAAACACTTTATCGTGATTTTAAATTAAAGAATAATATTTTTTTCTTTGTCTTAAAAATTGATTTTCACTTTATTATTAAAATCATTAAAAAAAACGTAATTTTATTACAAAAACTGTTTTTATTCGGAAGTAATTTCTCATTCGATGTTATTTTTTTTCTATCGCCAAATGGCTAGTTTTTCATCTTTGATGGGTGCCACAACATTCCTGATGTTCGATTATGGTCTATACGGAAACTATACTTTAGAGGAATTAAGGTTGCTTTACCGAAGAAGTCTAGGGTATTACTAATATAATAAAGTGCTAATTACGATTGGGACGGATAATATTGCGGAAATTTTTGAAAAAGTTAACTTATTCTTTAAAAAAACTTCTCAGATTGGAAGCCTTTGTAGAGTGCTAATGCATATGTTAGGGTGAGCATCGTAGGTTTGATTACATCAGAGACCTTGGTTAATTTTACTATAATGGAGCCTAATAGTTTTCGTCACTTTGCTCGCAATAACATAGAATTTAATTTGCCATTAATATAAATATTTATACTCACTTTTCATTATCCTTAACAATTCATTTATAATCCAGGTAGCAGTCGCTGGACCAATCCATTCCATGCCATGTGTACCAGCCTCTATGAAAACAGCATTTGCTAAACCAATACGTTTCTTGTGTCTCAATTTATTGCGCTGATGAGCTGGATAATGAGCCGAATTAGCTTCTGCCGCCTCTTTGCTTTCAATTTTCATAATAATTAAAGGTCTACCCTCGTAGGAACGTCCTATATGTATCAATTCCACTAAGTGCGGAAAACGCATGCGCATGGTCTCTAAATATTTAATAATATCATCGTATTCATAATATTTGCGCCAGGTCATGCCTACACTAGGTATAGAAAGTTTATTTTGATGTTTTTTGGGTTTTTGGGTGGTCGTAAAAAAATAATCCTCTTTCGTCTTTTCATAGGCAATAGCTTTGCCCACATCGAATATTAAAACTTCATGATCGATCAGTTCAAATGTTAGAGAGGCTTGAAAATCAACTAGCATTTTTGGTGGCACCAAAACATCAGTTAAACCTCTTGAGATAAAACATTAGAAAAAGATTAGTATTGCATTTAATAGTTGCAAATAATTTGTACCTTAGACTGGGTCCCTTGAGCCATTGTAGTTTTATACCATCTTCACTTTTTTTATATTCCTCTAAAGCTTTTACTTGCGTATCATCCTGAGGTTTTAAACGCCATATCTGATACTTGTCGTAACTAATTTTTTTGGGTATTTCGGGATTTTCGGTGGTTGTGGTAATAACTTTCGACCACATATCCTTTAAGGGATTCACTGTAGAAGTCGAGGTATGATTAATAATATGATGGGCTAAAATGCCTATCCAATTTTGGGGATTTTTCATGGGATCCACTATGGTTAAAATGGGTACATGTGGAATTTGTGTGGTGGTCGATGTTGTAGTTGTAGTTCTTTTACGAGCCTTGGGCTTAGTTTCGCCAAACCAACTAGCAAACCATTCTAAAGATAATAAGCAAAAATCAATTAAAAAGGTGTACTCTAGTAATTTCATTAAATAAACAAATAAGCGGATCTACTTGTACATATGTGCACACACATGAAGTAAAAATAAGAAGTACAAGAAATATGTAGTACACTTCAGAAAAATAAAACTTAATTTTAATATTAGAATACTTTAAAAACGTTAATATCTGTTACAATTTCAAACTTAAAAAAGAAATGCTTATGAGCTAAAAAATTAAAGCAGCTATTTCCAACTATAAAATTATAAATATTTACGCAAAAGCGTATTGAAAATATTTGGAGTAAGTTCAATAGATTGTTTGTAAAATAATTCAATATTATTGTGCAATGCTGGGATATTCCCGCACCTGTACGTGTTACCAGAAGGGTCAAAAGTCTCGCGAGTAGAATATTCACTCCGGACAGGGTTTTGTGGGCTATTGGCTCCTTTAAACCCTATAAGGCTCCGGGCAGAGATGGAATTTTTCCGGCTCTCCTACAAAGAAGTTCTGACATAATAGTGTCTAAACTTCTTGTAATTTTTAAGACCAGCTTCGGTTTTGGTTATATACCACGAGCTTGGCGGGAGGTTGCGGTTATATTTATACCGAAGGCAGGTAGGCCTAGTGATCTTCCAAAATCGTATAGACTCATAAGTCTCTCATCCTTTCTTCTGAAGACAATGGAGAGGCTGGTGGATGTTTATATAAGGGAAACGTGTCTTGTGGAACATCCCCTGCACCCGAGTCAATTCGCGTATGTGAAGGGCGGATCGACTGAGGGTGCAATTTTGTCTCTCCTTGGGAGTATTGAGAAAGCATTTTCTGACAAGGAAGTTGCACTTTGTTCTTTCTTGGATATAGAAGCTGCTTTTGACAACACAGGCTTTGACTCCATTACTAGTTCTTTGGAACGGAAAGGGGTGGAAATGCCAATTATAGCTTGGATCGGCTCCATGCTTAGAGGCAGGATTATCAGCTCATCCCTTGATGGAGAGGAATTAACCGTGATGGCGTCGAAGGGATGCCCTCAGGGTGGAGTCCTGTCCCCATTGTTGTGGACGCTTGTAGTTGATGACTTGCTTACCATGTTGGCTCAAAAAGGAATCAGCGTAATTATATACGATCTTAGCAATAAATACACATTTTTGAAAATGTAAATATGCACAAAATAAAAAAAAGTGAGTCGGTGCTAAAATTTTTTTGTTGTCAATAAATTTTTAATACTCGTATTTGCAATTAAGCGGAGTTCTTTTTATACAATTTTTTTGATTTTTAACGCTAAATGTATCTCTTTTAAGTGGGTTTTCTTTAAAAACGGATTTTCTTTTAAACGAAGTTAAATTACCTTTGAATTTAATAGAAAACAAAAGTAAATACATTTGTTTTGCAATTATCCGATTTTGTTCATTTAAACAGTTTGCATATATCCGAATTCGACTGTATATGTATGAAAAATTTCACTGTGCTAGTCGAAAATTTTAACAAGCTGGGCACCTTGCTGGTAAAGCTAATTCAAGTACGCTGAATTCAATGGCATTAGCCGCTTTTAGAAGTTAGCGCTTGTATTCGCGATATTCACAATTTAAAATTTGTACGCTAAAGTACTATAAAAACGATATTTTTATACTTTTTTGACCATTTTTTAATTTTAAATTTAGAAATTTTGATTAAATACTCGTATGCACATCAAAAATAGGAAATTTTAACGAAATTTATTTTTTCGCGACTTTTTTTCCAATTTTTTTTTTGCTTCGAGTTTGAAATTAATTCGAATACGTGTTAGCAAAATTCGCTAACTTATATTTTAATCAATCTAGTTTGAAAAAATTTAAATATGGAACAAGACAAGAGTAGCATGGCAGTTTGTATTGGTTTTTCGCGAAAAAAATAGATTTTTGGAGAAAAAAATAAGAATGTCATGTAATCTTGTTTTTATTCAACAGAGTTGATTTGATTTAAACTTAAAAATTATCCCAAAAGTATAAAAAATGGTATTTTTATACCTTAGCATACAAATATTAAATCGCGAATATCGCGAATACGATTGCTAACTTCTAAAAACGACTAATGCCATTGAATTATGCGTACTGAAATTAGCCTTACCAGTAGGATGCCCAGCTTGTTAAAAAAAAAGTTTCAAATTCGAGCATAGTGTTTTTGTTTTAAATGTTCCCAAAGGTTTTCGATCGAAATTTAATCAGATGACGGACTAGAGTGCCTCAGAAAGATTATATTATTAACCCTTGGAATGTTCTTCGTATCGATAACGTGCTGATTCCTCCACATACATGTACAATGTCAAAAGTGTGTTCTCGAATATATTCTTGTATACAAGAATTTGAACGAGATTTGGCTCGCTCGACAGAGGCGAATTAAAACCGCACAGGAGACACAATGATTTTTTCTTTTTAAATTTCAATGTCATAACATTTTCTATCCAATGTTCTGTAAAACGAAATCGAGCCAAGTATTTAAAAATTTCCATCATCATAGAAGTTATCTTAATGGTTATTCAGAGTATAAAGAAAAAATTATATCAACAACTTTTCGTATTTTACAATTATAGCGATTTGAAATTTTATTCAATTGCACTCGTTTTCGATTTACAGAACATGCGCGATTAAAAGTATATGTTTTTCTCTTTTATTATGATTTAGCCCCATTATTACAAGTTGCTGGTAGTTAAAGGTGGGATTATTTCTGTTAAACTATAACCTAAAGTGATCGATAAAGTTATTGGGACGATTGCCTTACCTTTAGGTTAAAATTTACTTGGAATAACAAAGAGCAATTTATCGGTCTGATAAAATCCTACCTTTGACTACCAAGATGTAATAATAGGCCTTAAACTTTAAAATTCAAAACTAATGGGAACATAAAGTAAACGAGTAACTAATATGTATTATACGTGTACTTATTATTTTGATCGTATGTTTATGTATTGATATATTGAATAGAACATTCATTTTCTAATTTCTTACTACGTTTTATGTTTTTTGTCATCTGAACAAAGAAAGCGTAACCTTTTTTTTTGTCTTAAACTTAGTCAGGCAAGTATTATAGTATTTGTGTAAATGAGAATTTGTGAAAATGTTCTTCCGTTAAAAAGAGAAAAATGTTTGTTTTTTTGTTGATTGGCGGAACCAACGGACCGTCTTACCCTGTCAAGGTCTGTGTCATTGTTTTAATATGTGCAAAATGAATGTACTTTTATTAACTGGTTGGTTTGCTTTATGGTTAATTGTGTCATTTGAGAATGTAATAAAATGACGGAAGGGCAGATAAATTAAAGTATACACATCCATATGTATGTACGTATGCATGTATGAAGGTGTTAAATAATTTAATTTTAAAGTTAAATCTTCTAACGGATTTTCTTGAGCATTTTCTTTTTTTTTTAATTTCTTTTTGTTGAACTTCATCTTGTTGAATATTTTATTGTTTTCTTTTCATAAAAAGAATTTGAAGTACTATTTTAGTAAAAATTTTTAAAGACACTTAAAAATCTAAATATGTATATAAAACTGAATGTGTGTTTGTTTATTTGTTTGTTTGTTTGTTTGTTTGTTTGTTTGTTTGTTTGTTTGTTTGTTTGTTTGTTTGTTTGTTTGTTTGTTTGTTTGTTTGTTTGTTTGTTTGTTTGTTTGTTTGTACCTTATAGGAGACTACACCTCTAGACCGATCTTCCTGAAATTTTCACAGCATTTAACTGGGGCTCTGGCATGATTAATAGGGTACTTTTTTCGACCATGCCCACTTTTACGCCTACTTTTTTAAAATTATGTAATTGCTTTCATATAGTTTTTAAAAGATTTACTTCAAATTGTATACACATTATACTCCAGGCGAGGTAGAAATACAAATTTTTTACGCCACGCCCCCTTTCACGCCAAATTTTGTTTGAAAGTTTTAAACTTTTTGTTCTATATACAAATTTGGTGCTTCTTTACTACATTTATTAACAACTTTACCTCAAATTTGAAATACATTTGAATTAAAATAGTGGGTAGCCTTACTCTCTTTCTCCTACAACTTGTCTGCAAAATATATAAATAATTTAAATTATATCATATAACGAGGGGGTAGCGAAGCACACAGGGTTGAGCTAGTATTGTATAAATTTGAAAAATTTTATATATATAAAATAATTTAAAGTCCTTTATTGTTTGGCTAACAGGCATATGCCAGTTGTCCATGATTTTTTAAAAACAATTGTGGTCAATGCTTTATTAAACAATTGCTGGGGGGAATACCATTATCTCCATGAGATTTATTTCTTGTTAATTTTAACACTTTATGCATTACAAATAATGAATTCTACTACTTATTACGGGATGACATTAAAAACGTTCGTAGGACATGATTTGTGTTAATGGTAATGGTTTCCGGTATCAACAGATTATACATTCCTTGTATTACCTTGTCGATTCTCATTGATTACCATTTCCCGCTGGGTAGGATCCATTTTCTAGCCGAGCGGCAGTTAATACGACTTTCAAAGTAGCCGCTTCACTAGTAATCTTTTAACATTGCTCTTCGATAGGTGGAGTGTATAAATTTACCAGTTTGGTAAAAGCAAAGTTGTTGCTCTTATACGAAAATTACTGCTTTTGGTATTGCTAATTATTCCTGTCGTTTAATATCAAGGATTTTTAGGGACCACCCTTTCAACGAGTGCAGGTTAAATTCAAAAGTATCTCAAGATTATTTTCTGCTTTCTTCTGCGTTTTCAATGTTTATAAATGATATTCTTTCTTTAACTTCTAATTCTCTCCGTTCCAAAGCAGATAACAGCACCATTTACCACTTGTATTCATTTGAGAGATTTGGATCAAAAAATAGAATATGAAGACACATTCACAAATGTCCTACTGACAATACCTCAGGCCCATTATTACAACTTGCCGTTAGTTAAAGTTAGAATTTTAGCAGACAGATAAACTGCTTTTTGTTATTACAAGTAAACCTTAACCTAAAGGCAAGGCAATCTTCCCAATATCTTTGTCGATCACTTTAAGTTAAAGTTTACTTGTAATAATAAAAAGTAATTTATCTGTCTGATAAAATTCTACCTTTAACTAACGGCTAGTTGTAATAAAGGGCTTTAGCTGAGTCACGCTAATAGCAATGAAAACCAACCCAAAGTATAGCGTAAAACGCAACAAAATTTTGCGCGTAAAATAAAGTAAGTACATAAAAGCGTCAACGTTGTGTCAAGAACAGTAATATTTACTTATATTCAGGCCTGTCACAGATTCCGATCGGAATGGTTTCATTTTGAATTTTCAATTCCGATCGGTTTTGTTTTAGCTTCTCCAGATTCCGATCGACTTAGCAAATTCCGATTTTTCTATTTTCTTCTAAAATATGGCAACAAAATGTATACCAAAACAAAAATAATGTGCTTTAAGCGAATAAGAGCAAAACAAATTGGAAAAATTGTAACAAAGTGAATAAGACCAGTTACACAAATTAAAATAATTAATAATACAAGAAGAATACCTTGAATAGAAATATTTTCTTTTTATCTCGGATTTTATTCGTATTGCCAGGATATAAGCTTTTTAAAAACTTTTAATTTTAGTTTGAAAAAAACTTGTGGTTTAAAAAATGGCTCTTTTCAGAAATATAACAAAAATGTGTTAATTTTTAACAAAATTAGCGTTAAAAATTAAAATTAATTAAAAAAATATTTTTTTCACAAAATAAATCGAAAACAATATTTACTTTCCAATAAAAGTGGTTTTAATAAATTTTTAAAAATTTAAGACACTTAAAATATCAATTCCACTAAGGAAACTGAAAGTGGTTTAATTCCACAAAAAATTTTCGTTTTACGTTTTCTGAAGAAGCAAAAACGGAATTCATTCCACTTTCGATCGGAATGGATTTCTGTGACAGGCCTGATTGTTTAATAAAAACTGAGAGAACAAAATTAGCCTTAAAGTAGCTAAATGTCATTGTAAAAGAAAAAAACAACAGCAGTTGTTTTTCAACAAACTTCACTTCTTTACGCGCTGTCAAAATTGGATTATCCGATTGCATGGCGCTAACGGCGCTATTTGCTTTGGTTTCATACATTTTGCATTGGCATGAGAATTTTTGACTGATAGTTTGCGCTTTACACTCTAATTTAGGTTAGACTGTCAGTGTAGTGTGGTCATCTGTGACTATGGGCAGAGCAAATCGTCGTGCGGGAGTTTAAGTGCTCTATACGCAATTTTTTAAATCTCGAGTTAATGATGCTAATTTAGGTTTTTGACACCAAAATTTTTAAAATTTTCATTCCGTTTTCGGCTATTTATTACCGAAACTTGACGAGATATCCTACAACGGATTACAGATTTGAAAAATTTGGGGTTGAAAACCTAAAGTGGCATCATTAACTCGAGATATATAAAAACTAAGAAATGGCGGATAGAGCACTTAAACTCCCGCACAACGAAATGTTGATGAGGCGGAGATAGAATTCGCTTTTTAGCCGCAACAATTTTCTTATGCCACAATTTTGATATGACTAGATTTAAATCAAATCTCAAAAAGTACGACTCTTTCCTTCCTCCCCCCTATAACAGAACTTTCTAATGCACTGCATGAGTAGGGCACAAAAAGTGTGAACTTGTTTTTTTTTTAGTTCTATTTTTTTCCATATACTTAAGAACTTTTTCACATACATATGTACGCATGTAGCGTATCATGAATTTATTAACTCTATAAAATAGTTCATACATAAAGTAGATTTTTCTTTTAAAAATGTATGACCCATTTAAAAGAAAAGCAAACACTGTATAGAATTTTAATTACTTGTGACATAATGACAAGATCAAAGGCAAACAATTACCCAATTGAACATATGATACTGACTTTGTGTAGTGGATAAATTAAGGATCACATTATTAGCTTTTGTTTGTTTTTTTCTCTCTTAAAACAAAGAGAGTAAAATTTAAGGCAGAATAAGTATGTAATTGTAATTCTCAGATACACATAAACCATTTGCCAACCAGTTCTTTTTTTCTTTTAGTAACTCTTTTAACAATTATACCATTAGAGTCTTAACAGCACAAATTCACTAACAATTGCATGGCAATTTAATTACACTTCCTTTTCATTTCTAATACTTTTCTTTACTCTACTTTAGCGTAAAAATAAAAGTTGTAATAAAAGAAAGCAAAACTTACTATCGTATTCATCATAATCTTCGGTGGATGTTGATTCTGTTGAAATTCTATCGTTATTACCAAAGCCCCCCAGCCAAGAAGGCAACCAACTGGATGCTTTAGTAGGTTTTGGCTGTACAGGAGCTACAGTGGTGCTGCCAATTTTTTTATTGCGTCGATTAAAGCCAAACCAAGAAGTAAACCAATTGCTTAATAGAGAACTAGAAGACTCATTTGAATCATAATCCTCATCGTATTCATCAATTTTTGTATTTTGTTTAAGGGTATTGTGGTATGAAGTATAGTGGGTATATGGATCTTCTTCCTGGGTATCTTTAGCAGCTAATGAATCTATTACACTACCCATTACTACTTGTATGGGATAGAATACCATGCGAAAAAAATTTCCCAAATTGGAACCTAAACTGTTATCCTCATCATCATCATCGTAATCATAATCATCTCTATCGACTTTAAATTGTGGTCTACGACGTATACGCTTTTTGTAGTATAAAGAGGTGGGTTTAGTTTTTAAATTTACTTTATTGATGTTATCATAGTCCAATACTGGTGGTGGCGAGGCCTTAATTTTTATGTGCTCTATTTGTAAGGCGGAATTGTCATTATTCTCTTCTTCATAAGAATTTTTAGTTTCTTGTGTAGCTGTTTTTTCAGTAAAATCTTCTACAGAAACGTCGACCTCTCTAGTAGGTATAGATGCTGTGTCATCATATGCATAAATTTCGCTATTATTATCCTCCTCCTCAGCCTGATCCTCCCCCTCCTCATCATCATCATCACCATCATCTTCATAATCCTCATCTTCTTCCTCTTCGTCCTCATCATAATCATCAAATAAATAATAATCAGCCTCCTGTTCTCTTTTCGGTTTTACTCCCATCGTTTTATGAGCTTTACGTTTCTTAGCATTCTTTTTTCGAACGCTAAAATTAGGATTGAGTAGCTTATTCTGAGCATTATTAGCATTTGATTTTATTTTGGATTTTCTTTTAAGTTTTTTTAAACGAACATTTTGTGTTGATTTATTAGAAGTTTTTATAATTTCAAACTGATTTTGAATATTTTGTTTGTCTCCCATCATACTACGTTCTGAAACTACCGAAGAGTTTCCTAAAACTTTTGGATTTTCCGTGAAATTTAATTTTTTTATAAATTTTGGTTTTAAATTATTTACAGATCTTTTATTTACACGATGTTCATTAAATGATGTTTGAAGTTGTTTTTGTTCAGCACTTTCTTTATAATTTTTTAAAAAGAATTTAAAAAAATTTGCACTTTTTGTTTTATTTTCATTCAATTTATTGAGGGTTTCATTTTCTAACAATGCTTTAAAATTTTCACTTGAATTATTTTTATTAAAATTTTTAACATTTGTCATATTAACAACATTGTTTTCAATTTGAAAAATAAAATCAGTCTTAATTTGAAGCTCTTTGTTGTCAGGAGCCTCAGTTGCCAAATAGCTGCTATACTCGTAGTTTAAACGTTTTTTAGTAAAATTATTAACATTTTCGTTTCCCTTACTGCTTTTCTTATTATTTTTATTTATCCCTAAATTAGTTTTAAATATACTTTTGAATTCCTTTTTCTTTTGAGTAGCCCCTGGCGGCTGGAGATTTTCCAAATCAATTTTCTTTTTCTCAGATTTGTAATTTGAAATACTCTCTGTATTATCTTTTTGAAATTTTGTGGTTAATTGAGTACTTTTAGTGGCTTCCGTGGATTTATTTTGAAATTTTTCTGAAAATTTATTATTTTGTTTCTTTTCGGCTTGAGGTGGCGATCGTTTTCTCACTTGATGATTTTCTCTGACAAGAAAAGGTTTAATTAAGCCTTCTTGCTGTAAATGAAAGCCGTAGGGTGCCGCTGCACTTGAGAAAATATTATCAAAATTAGGTTTCTCCAATTGGGTGGACACTTTTTCGTTATTTAGTATAGGTTTCAGGGTGGTAGTATCTTTAGATCCCAATATAATAACTGGACCATCGTGTTGTGGAGCTATTGTGGTGGATCTTATTGTCTTATGACCTGGAGGTTTAGTTTTCTTTGTTTTGCGTTTAGTTTTAGATTTTTTATTCTTTTTTCTTAAAGGCCTTAAACTTAAACTTGAGTTTGTTGGTTTGTCTTTGACAATTATTTCGGTTTTAACCACTACGGGGGATGGCTTTTTTAGAGGCGGTATTGAGGGAGGTGAAAATTTCGTTGCCGTTATGGGTAACACAGATGTTAGAGGTTTCTTTTGCATTTTTGTTTGAGTACATTTTCGTTTGAACGTCTCTTTTAAACGATTAATATCTTGTTCGTATTGTTCTTTAGTTATGAATATGGGTATGGAACCATTGTTTTTGCTAAAATTTTGCTCAGTCTTACCCACTTCACTAATGGCATAAACTATGCCAGTAGCTGGATTAGTAAAATAAATAGGAAAATTATCGTGTGTTGTATTTTTGTGTGCTGCAACATCCGGTTTAGCCAAAGGTTTCAAATTTATTTCTGGCAAAG
Source organism: Metopia argyrocephala (assembly GCA_963576795.1). NCBI lineage: Eukaryota > Metazoa > Arthropoda > Insecta > Diptera > Sarcophagidae > Metopia > Metopia argyrocephala. The sequence continues at coordinate 4,774,005 of OY756208.1, forward strand.
CAGAGCTGTTGGGTGAAAATATCGTTGGTGGTTTGAAAATTGTAGTGGCAGTAGTGCTTAACGGCTTTGTTTTAACTTTATTAATCAGAGGTTTAGGTAATTCATCACTGAAGTAATTAAAATCCAAAGTGGAGCCTATATTTTTTAAGGGCAATTGTGAATGCTTTTTATTATTGCTGCTAACAGTTTGTAAATCAAATTGCTGGTTTTTGTTAAATTCATGAAATTTGTTTTCTTCATTTTCGTATTGAAATTTTGGCACAAAATGTTTGGCTTGTGGTTGTGGCGAATTATCTGTTTTAGGCCAGGAAAAAGGTTTGTAAAGCAAACGATCTCTATCTGCTTTAAGAAAATTATAAGTCCAAGTACGACGCGTTTCACTTAAAAGATTATCAAATTCTTCGGCACTTGGATGATAACCGTAATTGTATTGGGCAGCCGTTATAGAAGCCATTAAACCGGCGATTAATATTTTTAATATTAACAGCTTTAAACCAATAAAAAACCAACACATTTTTACACATTCATTTGTTATGGGTAAAGAATTATCATTAAAAGCAATAATTTTCACTTCCTTTGTTTATAACTTGTTATCCTTTTCTTGTAAATTATTTTCTTTTATTTCACAACTCACAACCGTTTAGTTCAACTTGTTCTCGTCAAGTGATTTTAAAAATGTCAAGTGAAATTTTTCATAAATTCTTTTTTTTTTTTTTCTTCAAATTTAAATCACTGGAAAATATATAAAAAATACGCCTTTACTCTTTAGGTCACAACGGTGCAGAGAAGAAATTTTAATGGTTCAGTGATAAAATGTCACAAAGCATATGATTTAATATGTTTATTAAGCCATCACAACATACACGCATACTTCTTCTTCCACCACATACATACATACATACATATGTACATACATTGTAATTCGTTTATATAGATCACCAAGCTACTACTTGTGTACTAGAGATTTCGATATTTATCGAACCATTACAAATTGTTAATAAAACAAAAAATCTAATCATATAATTTTTAATCTTTGAAAGAAACAACAAATAAATGTTATTTTTCCTTTTAGTTTAGAAAACTTTTACTTGTGCTTTCATCCCATTTTATTTCTTTTCTTATTTGGAATTTTTTATTTTTATTTTTTTTTATGAAAATTAAAGAAAAAGAAATCTTTTATTTATTTTTTTTTTATTAAAATGTTGAATTTATTAAATATAAATCTTTTAATCTTCTTCTTGTACGTTTGTTTGTAATTTTCTATTTGATTGCAAAATGTCTATTTCACTATTTCTGAGTAGATGTGTTGTTGACTTTAATAACTCCAATCGCAAACTGAAGACTGTTTTAATAATTAATTACTAAAGTCTTGAGTTGTTTGTTCTTCATTGTGGCTGAGGCTTGAAGTGTATTAGCAGCTTCCTTTCGCATATTACTCGTTTTTGAAATGTGTGGCATACACTTCATGGAATTTGCTTAAATGCTTTGCCAAATTACAGTTTAGCACTTTTATTCGTTCTAATACATATCTAATATATAAAATTCTCGTGTCGCGGTGTTTGTTGGCTAAACTCCTCCGAAATGGCTCGACTAATTTTCATGAAATTTTGTGTGTACATCGGGTAGGTCTGAAAATCGGTCAAATTCTATTTTTCATACACGTAAATGTCAAGCTGACCCGCCCCAAGGAAAATTTATGCCTCACCTAAATAACGTACTGACTTCGATGAAATTTTAAACTAGATAGATCAGCGTACCGTAGAGCATATACGGTTTACGTTTTTTTTTAATTACTCAGAGTGGGCGGTACAAGGGCTACTTCTCCCTATCCCTAACTAACAAACTGATTTTGATTAAATTTTATTGGTGTCTTAACACAACTTTAAATTAACAAATGTAAATTTTCACATCTATTTTTTATACCCCTAAATGTTAAGGTACCCGCCCCAAGGGGAAATTTATGCCTCACTTAAATAACGTACCGACGAAATTTTAAGCTAGATAATATATACATATCTACGTACCGTAGAACACATATGGTTTAGGTTTTTTTTAATTAAATGGTACTCAGGAGGGCCAATCAGAGGATATTTCTCCCTACCGCCAACTATCAAACTGAAGTACCAAAATGGCGGATAATCATTTATTAAAATTATTAGTAACGCAGACATTGATTGCTCATATCAAGATTGACTTTTGCCGTTCGGTGAAGATTATCAAATATATTTGAAATAAAAAAATGAGCAAATTTATATGGCAAAACAACGTTTGCCGGTCAACTAGTATTTATATATACAATATGTACATTTGACAACGTTAACACTATTTTTCGTCAATATAACAAAACGTCAACCTTTTTTTTAACATAAAACAACAATCATACCACAAAGCTCTAACACATCAGCTCTAACAGCCTGTTCATAGAAGACGAATGGTTTAAGACATTCGCCTTTTTACATGTGAAACAACAAAAAACAACACTCAAATTTGTAAGTGTTTTTCATATAAAAAGACGAACGTCTTAAACCATTCGTCCTCTAAAGAATAATTAAATTTTAATGGCCGATGCTGATTTTGAATAAAACACAATTTTTTTAGGAAATTGTTGTCATTTCTTTTAATTATGATAACTTGGTATGGTTCAATTATGTTTGGAACTAAATATCGGCAAAATGGCCGCCGCACCCTCAGCGGCACACCTCCATCCAATGGTTCAAATTTTCGATAACACTGAGGCATAATTGAGGTTCTATATCGTTAATGTGCCAAATTATCTCATCCTTTAGCTCTTGAATTATTGCTGGCTTATCGACGTATACTTTTTCTTTCAAATAACCCCAATGAGGGATATACAACAGCCAATATTGGCGGCCATCGCCACCACGTGAGATAACACGGCCAATTTGTCGCCCAAAAAAGCCATTGTTTCTTTAGCTGTATGGGAAATGGTACCGTCCTGTTGAAACCACATATCGTTTACATCATAGTGTTCATCAAAGATGATGATGTAAATTATTTTATGTAAGAACAGTAGAACTCTTATCTTAATCAGACTATCAAACGGCACACCGTATATGTTAATAGAAAAAGATGACTTGAAAAGATGATTTGAACGGCGATTTTCATAATAAGCCTGAATAACTTTGACGCGTTGCTCGATTGTGTATCTTTCCATGGTTCAAATTGAGTTAGTCTGAAATTGAGAAATGTTTAGATATGGTTCACATTCAACATCGGCCCTTACAATTTGACCACCCGATATGAACAGGCTGTAACAGTTTGTATACACATCAGATTGGTTCGAAAAGAAATAAAAATTGTGACAGCCACATCCTTGGAAAAAAACATGTAAAAACAATTTCAAAAATGGTTGTTTTTTATTTTTTGCCACGCCTACAAACACCACCTTTTAGTATTTTGTTCACTGTCTCGTCGTTTTAAGTCTGATCATGACATTTCATATAGCGGTGTTCACGGCTCTGTAAGAGCTACATTTCTGTCTTTAATAGATTCTTACTAACGCGTCAAATTCTAGATAAAGCTTTAAACAACTCCATTCGTACCCACCCTAATGCTATTTATTTTTAAACGAAAATATATATAGAAAAGTAGCCATAACATCATACATTTGCTTAAATGTTCGTATTTCTTTAACATATTACTTTAAATAAATTTACCGGAGTGTTTGTCTTTGTTATTACCATGGCTTGTTATAAGAGGAAAAGTCTGTTGACTTGTTTAAAAGCAGTTGAGGCCAATGGTCATAATAACTATGAAACTAGAAAAATTCTAAATTGTTTTGAAAGAATCTACATAAATCTATACGAGGTTTGTTTTAAAGCTTATTTATTTAGTTAAAGTTTGTTTATGTACAATCAAAATGTATTTAGTGTAAACTGCATTTCATACAAAATTAATTGTTACACTGACCTCGTATTAAATCAACTGCTTGACAATTAGTTTGGGGGGGAATTTACACTTTCAATTCACAGTGTATTCTATAACAATTTGATATAAATGAAAAATATTTATAGGATTTGACTATATTTTTAGGTCAAATAATTTGAAATTTTTTGAAAACTATATGGATTAACAAAAAAATATCTTATTAACTGAATCTGCCATTTTTGTTTATATTTTTCATGACTTTGAATTTTGTTGAAGCCATTTCAGGGAACATTCTTTGTTTAGAATGGAATTTGCTCACTGAAAATATTACACACAGTGTTGTACATACAAACATGTAACTCAATTGACTCAATTAATGGTATTATTACGCAATTTAAATTATTGTGCATTTTAACAACTAATTTATTTATTGTGAATAACTACGTGATTAGAGTTACATACTTACATACATACATAACTGTCCATTACAACCCTGTGTCAGGGTTACGGCCTTGCTTCTCACAGCACTCATGTTGTGTGTGTTAATTTTTATCCATGAGTACCGGGCCCTATAGTTTTAAGTCGACTCCGAACGACAGGTTTGAGAGGCTTTTTATGGCAATCAGTTAATCAATCTCAGAGCTTTTGCCAGAAGACCGCTCAGAGGCAGTCACCGAAAGAAATAATTTTTTCATATTTTTCAAGATATCAGAGCTGAGATTTGAACCCAGCGCTATCGTCTTACTAATCCAACATACTAACCACTAGACCACGGCGACTACATTACCGAGTATCGTTGTCAAATTACAAAATGATTACTAAAGATTTGAGAAAGAGTTTCAAAAAGAGTATTTTTAAGAAAAAACGAGTCCACGATTTTTTTTTGTTTTTTGTTTTTTTTTTTTCGTTTTAACAAAAACCAACTTTTATTTAATTATTAGCATAAGAAAATATCAACAGATTGAGAAAAGTATGAGAACAAAATTAAATACATGTTTGTGCATTCCTACTGAAATATTTGCCGTTTCTCACTAAACGTACTTCACACAGCTCAATTAGTGATGTAATTACGTACAGTTTGCTCTATTTAACGACAAAATTATTTTATTCAACTTTTGCGCTTATAAAAATTATAGAAATTTCTTGGGCTTTTCTTTTTTTAATTACAATAATTAATTTATGGATGTTTGTTTTTATATATTTCCCGACTAAGCTAATCCAAGGACTAGCGAAATATCGATAAATAAATTATTAGAATTTAAAGACTTCAAGCTCAATATATGTGTTATAATTTTTATACTATTGCATTTTATCAATTAAATTGTAAATTGAACTCAATTATGGTCTTAACTGCATAACATCCTTAATTGCTCAATTAAGCCTTATGTGTCGTATGGTATTAGAGTATGGAAATGAGATTAAAAGATACAAAAGCCTATTTTGTTAATGGCATCATACTTGTAGTTAAACATACGATCATTTCATTCTCTCTGTTAATGATGAGAACAGTTGAGAAAAAAATCATATAAGTACATACATATGTATGTATGTAAGTCTGTGTTGTAATTGTGATATCAATGAAAATAAAAGTGGCCAAAAGCTTGTTGTTTTATGTGTAGTTTTTTTTTTTTCTTCTACTTCGTTGTATAGAAGTTAAAAACATTTTAACGGTTTACTGCGTGTTGTAGTTGCTTTTAGCCATAATTACAATTTTTTAGGCTGTTTCCTACTCTCTGCTGCTGATGTTGTTGAGTTCAAACATAATTTCGCTGTTGGTTTTTCTATCTATTGCGGCTTTTGCAAGAAAAGATCGTTGTTAAATTTTTTGATAAGTACACAATGAAAGCGATGTTATACATGCTTAAATATTACATTTTATAAGTTTATTTATTTTGTAGAGTATGTTATCTGCATAATATTCTATGGTGTTTAATTTAACTCTGATACTTTACGGGGCCACCCCAAATGTGATCTAATTTCATAATGACAATAAAATACAACCCAAATTTGGAAATAAAATAAACGCCTAATGAAATAAATCTCCAGAGCGATATGAAATAAGACACAAATCCAAATCACACGGCTTTGCTGAGTAAACTGGTTTTTATATAAAAAGCTCTTTTATATAATGCACGCCTTCGTCCACGCACAAGAATTACAAACTAAAGTATAGCGATCACATGGCTTCGCCGGTAAAATTCTTCTTTGCTAAAGGAATTAACGCAGCGCCTAGTAGAACACAGCTTTCAATTTTTTTTTTTTTAATTTTACTTATTTCAACAAAAACGTTGTTTTTGGCCTCAGTATATTTATTAGGGTCTTATTTTATTTTTTGGGACTTATTTCATGCTGCTCAATATATGTATATGTATTATAATCAAAATAAATTTGGAGTAAACTAAAAAAATATAAGTTTATTAAGGGCTTAATTTACAAGTGTTGTATAGGAATTTGTTAAAGATCTCTTTAATATTTTCTATATAAGTATGTATACGGCTGTAAGTGTTTTATGTCTTTTTGACACAAAATAAATCCTCGTGCGGGAGTTTATGTGCTCTATCCGCCATTTCATATTTTTTATATATCTCAAATTTTTTAAGTCTGCAATTCGTTTTCGGATATCTCGTCCAGTTCCGAATGGGAATAGCCGAAAACGGATTGCAGATTTTAAAAATGTTGGTGTCAAAAACCTAGGGTGGCATCATTAACTCGAGATATATGTATAAATTGGCGGATAGAGAATATAATATAATATTGGTTTTCGTTAAAACTAATTTTTCATTTAGGGGAGTTGATACGCCCGAGCTAGACACTTCAATCTAGTAATGTGACTGGACAAAAAAAGTATATATTAAGTTACGGATAAAAACGTTTTTAAATGTTTTCTTCATTGAAAAATTAATAACACAGCCATGTTTAAACGAAACTGAGATCTATCGATTGGTATATACTATTTAAATATTATTGCTATATGATCGAATCCATGTACTTCTAACAGTAAATACAAGTTTTGTAAAATTTCTATAATATAGCAAATTTGGAGTTACATACATATATAACTGGCCTTTACAACCCTGTGTCAGGATTACGGCCTAGCTTCTCGCAGCACTCATGTTGTGTGTGTCAATTTTTATCCATGAGTACCGGGACCTACAGTTTAATGTCGACTCCGAACGACAGGCTTGAGAAGCTTGTTCATGGCAATTAGTTACTCTCAGAGCTTTTGCCAGAAGACTGCTGAGAGGTAGTTGCCGAAAGAAATATTTTTTTCATATTTCTTTTTTTGAAGATGTCAGAGCCCAGGGCCCATGTCTTAGTGAGCCAACACACTAACCACTAGACCACGGCGACTACTACAAATTTGGAGTTAATCATTATTATTAAATTGGCACCATAAAGATTTTAATAAAGAAAGCCAACTGATCTGCAAAGTTAGCTATGCATACGTCTCTCATTGAACTTACACTTACAAATTTCTGACACTCCTGGACATTAAAGAAACACTCGAATATTATCAATTTTTACCTTTTTAAACTTTTTCTCCAATTAATTTCTCGTTATTAAAATTATGTATTTTATCATAATTTTTAGCATATCTTAAATCTAAAATCATACACAAATAGCGTAACAAACTATAGAATTGGCATTACTTACTATTTGTTTACCTTAATTAAGTTTTCTCTTAATTCCAATTTAATTATATTCTCTTGCTAATATTTTTTTCTTCTTTCTTGGATCTCTTAGTATACTCTCTGTAATGTAAACAAACAGGCCTGTTGGAATTTTTAACATTTAATAAGAAATTAATAATAAAAGAAAAACGTGATTCAAACTAAAGAAAAAAAAATTATCAATTGAATAATTTTAACAATTAATTTCAATTAAAAAAAGTGATTTTTTGTTTTATTTTTAAATAGGAAAACATGTGTGTTTATTGCATATGTTTAAATACTGAAACAATACAAAAAATAAAAGAAATATGTAATTAAAACACAAAAGAATAAAAATAATTACTCGAGAATTTATTTGTCTGCTGTTTTTTAACAAATTTTGGCAACACAAAAGTGGTAAAAACAAAACAATCTGTTGATAAAAGCAACAACATTAATAAATACCTACTACCTATAAAAAAACAGAAAATAAAAAACAAAAAACAGAAATAAAGCGTATATACATACATACATACTTATATAAAAAAACCATAATTGTGTGGCAATAGAACTAGAACGATTTGACACTGTATGACTCGACTGCTTCAGTCGCGATTTTTTATAATCTTTTTTTTTATTGTAACAGTGTGCACACACTCTATTCTACTCTACACTGCTACCTACACTAGAGTCTAGAGCTAAATTCTAGTGACTCTTGGCTTGATTTGCTGTCTGACTCGTTAGCTGACTGGTTGGCTGGCTGACTGGCTGCTTGGTTAATGGTTTTATGGTCGAGCAGTGGAGAGATCTAAGGGTGGTGGGGACAGCTGCTGGCCAGAAAACAATACTACACTCACTCATATTGTATATTTATTTACTTACTTTAGCGTCTACTTTTCGTAAGACCATCAGTCTTAAAGATTTCGTTAAACGCTTAACAGCATTGACAGCAAAATTTTTAAGTTAAAAACAAAAAATAGCAAAAATAAAATTCGAAAATGTTTTAATTGTTTAATAATAAAAAACAAATAATTAAAAATAGAAAGTGTTTATTTACGCCAAAAAAAATTTACAAATACAACAAAATTGTTCTATATTTTGAATAAAAAATAAATAAAATTTTTAAAAGAAATATAAAATAAATATTATATAAATTAATTATATTAAAAATATGGCTCAAATAGCAGAGGTGTGTTTAAATTCGTAATATGTACTAATTTTATAATTAATTTTTTTTAATTTATTTCTGTTTTTTAATGTGAATGTAAGTGTTTTGTTTATAAACATTTTATTTTAATATTGGTTAAAACAATATTAACGTGGTTTTCAAATGTTTAGCGTTCATTGACCCATTAAAATTACGTTTTAAGAAACAAATTTTTCTTATTTTAATTTTGTTTTTTTAATAAATATTAAAAAATATGTATTTTTTGATCCAATATTTAATTTTTTGTGTAAGAAAATACTTTTTTTTTCTTGAATTGTGCTTCTTTTGAATGGTTTAAATATTTTACGGTATTGAGTGGAAAATTCCCACCAGATTTATAAATACTGCCTGCTTGCATATGAATGCATACGCATATATGTATGTAGTACAACAAAACCAGCAACAATCATGTTACAAACAACAAGCACCATAAGCCAAACAAAAAAAAAAGCACACCCAAGAAAGTTAGAGTAGATCGACAATGTTGTAAAATACCCTACATTAGAGAGTATAAATAATTACTAAGGATAGTTTTAATTAGTTGACTCACAAAAGTAAAAAAGAAACATCTGATTGGAGGTGATATTTTTTTCTTCTTCTTTGTTAAATGGGATTTGATTTTCCTGGGATTCGATCAATAATTTTACATTAGACCCTAGTGAACTGCAACATTTATGTTGGTTTTCATTGATATCGATATTAAAAAGTGTACACGCATATTAAAAACAACGAGAAATAATAGCTTTAAAATTGAAATAATGTTTCCATAAAAAAAAACAACTGAAAATCGTCTAAAGTGGTCCACAATAACCGCCAAATATTTTTGTTACGCTATTTTTAGTGATTTAGAAATTTCGGATATAAAATTTTTTTACGCAGCCATATACAATTTTTGAATAGAAGTATGTTTAGCCAACAGATTTACATACATACATACAAACATAACTGGCCTTTACAACCCTGTGTCAGGATTACGGCCTAGCTTCTCGCAGCACTCATGTTGTGTGTGCAAATTTTTATCCATGAGTACCGGGACCTACAGTTTAATGTCGACTCCGAACGACAGACTTGAGAAGCTTGTTCATGGCAATTAATTACTCTCAGAGCTTTTGCCAGAAGACTGCTGAGAGGTAGTCGCCGAAAGAAATATTTTTTTCATATTCATTTTTTTTTAAGATGTCGGAGCTGGGTGTCGAGCCCAGGGCTCATGTCTTAGTAATTACTAAATTATATTAGTGCCTCATTATATTATACATAGTACGAATATTAAAAATACAAAATGGCAGTTCACATTACCAGAACTTACCCTATAATCGTACTCGACAGGGTGTTTGTACAAATTAGTAGAGTAAAGTATCCGTTATATTTTGTAAGGCGTTGTCCATGGTAATTGGCCATTACCACCCTATTTCAGAGTTACGGCCTGGCTTCTCGCAGCACTTATGTTGTGCATGCCAATTATTTTATCCATGAGTACCGGGTCCTACAGTTTAAAGTCGATTCCGAACGACAGTCTTGAGAAGTTTTTTTATTGCAATCAGTTACTCTCAGAACTTTTGCCTAAAGACTGCTAAGAGGTAGTCACCGAAAGAAATATTTGTTTTTATATTTCTTTTTTTTTATGATTTCAGAGCTAAGCTAAGCTATAGTCTTAAGCTACGGTCACATTGGGTAAATATTTGACGAAAAAAACGTAACCACTATTTTATGAAAATATTTATTTTTTAATTTTTCATTTCTTAAAGTTTAATTAATTATACATAAGTATATCAAAATAATTTTGCTGAATATCGTTTTTAAAAAATTTTTGGAGAAATGTTTACATAAAAAGAAATATTTGCATAATATATTTTCAAAAAAATAGTGGTTACGTTTTTTTCGTCAAATATTTGCCTAATGTGACTGTAGCTTTAGTAAGCCAACACACTAACCACTACACCAAGGCGACAACCGACAACAATTTACCACTGTTAATAATTTCGTACTCTTCTCTAAGGATCAACTGTTGTCTTAAACGTTTACACCAATTCGTCGTGCGGGAGTTTAAATGCTCTATCCGCCATTTCATATTTTTTATATATCTCGAGTTAATGATGCCACTTTAGGTTTTCAACCCCGAATTTTTCAAATCTGGAATCCGTTTTAGGATATCTCGTCAAGTTTCGATAATAAATAGCCGAAAACGGAATGCAGATTTTAAAAATTTTGGTGTCAAAAACCTAAATTAGCATCATTAATTCGAGATTTAAAAAATGGGGTATAGAGCACTCAAACTCCCGCACGACGAATTATCGGATGTCGTGTTGAATTGACATCGACACCGTCTTACTGAATGTATGAGGTGATGGAATATAAAAAAAGTTACTTTGCACATGAATTAAAAAACTGCATAGCCCAGGCATGTTATTATGTTTTTCGAATAATTCAAAAGTATTAAATACTCGAAATCAAGCGAACCGAGTAACTTTAAATTGAGATTCTGAGGTATATCTTGATATCTTTGATAAAACCTTTCCCCGGTTAAAGCAGCACAATTGATTGAAATTTTCCTTCCTTTCAAACTTATTTTTTTTTAAGAAAATTTTTCGAAATATTTGAAAACCGGACGACGTTTTTGTTATAGAAAAAAGGAACATTTTTTTCTTTATTATATACAAAAATGTTGCCAGAATAAGTCCGATTAACTCAAACTTTCTATGGAGGTAGATTCAGTTGTATTAAAATTAAATAAGAAATGAGGTTTTCATAAAATAGAGGGTACGCTTTCAACGTCAAATGCCTACGTATATAAATGTAAGTATGTATGTATAAAATTTGTAACCCTACTTCATAACTGGCCATTACCACCCTGTTTCAGAGTTACGGCCTGGATCCTCGCAGCACTCATGTTGTATGTGTTAATTTTTATCCATGAGTACCGGGACCTACAGTTTAAAGCCGGCTACGAACGACAGATTTGAGAAGCTTGCTCATGGCAATCAGCTATCCTCAGAGCTTTTGCCAGAAGCCTGCTGAGAGGTAGTTACCGAAAGAAATATTTTTTCATATTTCTTTTTTTTTCAAGATATCAGAGCTGAGATTTGAACCCGGCACTATCGTCTTAGTAATCCAACACACTAACCACTACACTACGGCGACTACACAACGAATACCTCCCACTTGAAATATGCATAATTGTACAAAAGTGGCTTCCGGTCTAAAAATGATATTGTAGGGTATTAAAATGAAACACTTGTTGAGTACAAGAAAAAACCAAAAAAAAAAAAAAAAATTCAGCAACAAATATAAAAATAAACACAACCAGCATAAAATCGCTAAATCTCTTCAAATACGAGAACAGTGGGTTGTAAATAAGACATTTATTAGAACTTTTTGTATCATTTGCTCGTCTGTCGTTTGAAAATTTGAAAATGTTTGTTTATAAGAGGTAGAGGAGGGCATAAAAATGTTTAAAGATAAAATTCTGTGTGTTCATATGATTCTTTTATTACCCGCTCATGTTTTTTTTTTTTAATTTTTATTCGCCCGCCTTTATTAATGGATCTATAAAAAATTATCATTGCGCGTATTTAAAAGCAAACAGACTTTTGTCAATGATATAAAAAAAGAAAGAAAAATAAACTATAAACTGTAAATCTTTTGACTCTTGTATTAAGAAATCAATGGCAGTTTGAAAAAATTTTACAACATACATATATTCGTAGAGAATTTTCTACGTCACGATATTTATTGCTTCCATGTTTATGCTTTCCTTGAAAAATCATTAGTAAATACTTCTCAGGCTTAGTTAAAAAAAATCTATTGAAAAACAAACAATAATGAGAAATAATATTTAAATTTTTAATTAAATCAATTTGAAGCAAAAAATAATAAACAAGCAAATGTAAAGTTTAAAAAGTAATGGTTACGTTTTTTCGCCAAATATTTGCCAAATGCGAACATACTTCAAGAATTAGTTTAAACACTTTCCAGTTAAGAAGACACGTGAAACAAGAGTAATCAGATTTGAAATGTTAAAACCATACGATATATTTAAAAATAAGAAAACCCGGTAAAAAAATCTGTTCAAACACAAGTTAACTATTATTCAAATAAACAATCTTTTTTGTTATTATTCCATTACTCAACAAAAATAATATTAAAAATACATTCTAAAAAATTATCAGAATACAACAAATATTATATTGTAAAATTGTGTTTTTACAAAGTACATAGTAAATAAATATTTTACATACCATTTCCTATCTTTTTATTTCGATCTTTTCAAAATGCCTTTTAGATTATACCACCTAATAGCGGCAAAAGCCTTTGCAAGTCTGTCATTCGTAGCAAACCCTATCAAACAAAAACAAAATGTAGACAGGTATGCTAGGCGATTGCAACGAATAGTGATTACCGCTAATATTTAGTTTTGTTTTTAATACAAAATTTCAAATTTTTTGGATTGTAGAAGGCAATTTTTACATACATACACACATATTTAATACATTGTTGGTATACATTATAAAAGTAAATTTTAAATTAAATATCCACTCCATTCTATTATCTTTTGTCAACAATTTTTTAATTAAAATAAAAACAGAAGAAATTTGTATGAACATTTTTAATCACGTTGGCGCAAAAATTTATATTTTAGAATTTAAGAAGTAACATTCATAAGTACATATACTAAAAGTCAGAGTTGGGTTTATTACATTAGATTCCATTTTCCACTAATTTTAGTGGTAGTGGCAGAAATATTGCATTATCGCCTGTTATATTTAGTGGTCGTGGAAATTTAATGCATTAAATATAACGATTTTAGTGGTAGTGGAAATTTAGTGCACTAATTTTGAATGAATAGTGGTAATAGACCAGAAATCCATTAGCACTATAGTGGAATGCAAATTTAGTTCAACTATCTCTTTAATATACTTTCATACATGGATATAATATTATTATATACGTACATATTTTAAGTCAATATCCAAATAAATAGTAGTGAATGTTATTTCCTTAATTTGCAGAGACCGCCTGTATAAAGTAAATAATTGTTATTGTTATTTTAATTAAAATTTTAGTACTTTCAAATGTAATAAAAATGTCTAAATCACTATAGGTCAGATTTAAATGGCGCGGGCTGTTAATAATGCCAGCCAATATTTATTCAGAATTAGTGCACTAAAATTTCCACTACCACTAAATTCTTTTTATTTAATGCACTAAATTTCCACTACCACTAAAATGGTTTTATTTAGTGGTTAATTATTTCTATCTGCATTTAATGGTAGCTGCAATATTGCTGCATTAATACTAAGTCGTTTAGTGGTGGTGAAAGCGATAATGCATTATAAATTCAATGCAATAAACCCAACTCTGCTAAAAGTAATGTCAAGTAAACATGAGTAAATATGCCATGTCTCAAATATGTACCTCTGAAAATTACATTTAAGCTAAGTTTACTTACTTACTTTAATGTACTTTTTTTAATTGAAAATTTCATTTTGCATATTTGGGTTATGTTATTTGATATTAAAAATTTTCATTATAAAACTTAATATTGTAAAATAATTAATTTGACAGTTTTACCAATTTGTACAAAAATAAGTAAGGGTAAAATGTGGTAAAATGAGAAACACGTTTAATACAAATACCTCTGTCAAACAGTTCTAATGTGTGATCCATTCTCTCTTAGTGTGCTCTCCAACCACAATGACCACCCCTAAGATAATCTATTAGGAGTATCTTGTCCGGCCTTTTATACCTGTAAGCAATAGAACTGTGTCAAAATAGTGGATTAATTACCATTCTAGCGTGTCTAAAACTATACTCAGATTTGTCAAATATTTGGCGAAAAATATATAATCACTCTTTTACGTGTATAGAAGTATTTAGTTGTTATTGCTTCATAGACATACTAGGATTGCCATGATTTGCTATGAAGAGTGATTACATCAATTGCTAATACATAAATATTTTGAATCATAAAATTGCTGTGCCCGGCAATAACATGTTTGAATTTTGCATTTTAGGTTTCAATTTCTTTCTTGCTAATTTTTGTATCAAACAACGATCTTTCAGCTGTAATATAAAAATAAAAATTAAAATAAAAAATGAAATGAGTGGCTTATTTTTTTTTAAACTACAATTAATTGGAATTTTGTAAACAAGATGATTCTTATTCAGTGTAAAGAATCTTGAATAAAGAAATTTTGAAAGTCTTTTCTGCTGATTTGTTTTAAGCCTCAATAATTTGGCCATAGAGACAAGTTTATCCCCTAGTCAATTCGTCGTACCTCTTAGGAATTAAGCATAAATAACCTTATATCTGTATGTATATATAAGTACATACATATGTATGTTTGCTACTATAAGAATTATAATATGTATGTATATGTTACTCGTATACATATTGTAAATACATAAATTCCAAATAAATATTTTGAATTTTAATACGTAAATATTATTTTGTAGTATGTATTTTATATTTGTTTTTAAATAATTTCCAAAGAAATGTTTACAATTTGTGAATAAAATTAAGAGTTATGATACAGTGACGAATCACCAACAAAACTAACAAAAACAACACAACAATTTTACTACCATTTGAAATATGTAAAAGAGATAGTAAATATTAGCAAAAACACATATCGTCGATGGAATTAAAGAACGCTGTAACTGACAAAACCTTAAATGTTCACCAGAGCCAAAAAACCTGTATGAAAGTAAAACAAAGACTCTGGTATTTTTTAAAACGCAGACGGCGTAAGTGAATTTATTTTCATCGTAGAAATCTGGGACCGGGACCAATCGACGCGTATTTTTTTTTTCTGATAAAAATAATGCAAAAAACGTATTTTCAATATTTTGTCAGTTACAGCGTTCTTTAATTCCATCGACGATATAATTGTTTGTTGCCTTTGAGTGGTAGTACAATCAATAATAATTGATTTTTACTTTTAGAGCTAATATTTGTATGCACTGTGCTGCGCGGACTAAAAAAAATGTTAACCTTAGAGATAATTTTATTGCAGAATTTAGAAGTTTTTGTTAATTCACTTAAGTAAACAGTTTTCAAGTTACCAATGCATTTTATTGTATGTGCCCTCGAATACCTGTGTGAAGATAAATTTTAAAATTTATGACCCTAGACATAAAAAAAAATATATAAGCGTTTAATTAAGCTTTAGGTCTAATATATAATTATTTTTTCGATATTTCGCTAATTATATATTAGACCTAAAGCTTAATTAAACGCTTATATATTAATATAATAAGGTCAACTAAACTTATTAATACAATTTTGAAAAAAAAATTTGAAATTTCAAAAAATCTTAAAAAATCATATTTTAAGTTGTTCTGTTAAGGGTTTTGGTGGTTAATATTGTTAGTGGGATTTATTCCCTACAAAATAAGACTATTTTTTTCCGCCCACGTTGTCCTGATATATTTTTAGATTGATTTTTAATGCGCATATGAAGTTTGTGTATTCTTTTGCTATTAATATATCAGTCGTATGTAATTTTTTCAAAATTTTCGCATTTTTTAACAGCAGTAGGGCCTTAGTTGCCGTTTCATAATTTTTTTATTTATTTTTTTCAAAAAAATATGTTTTTTATCCTTGTTCTTTCAAAATCCTTATTTTTTTAGCTTAACAGAGGTCTGTTAACATCATAACATAGCTCTGTTAACTTACATGGTTTATGTCTAGGGTCATAAATTTTAAAATTTATCTTCACACAGGTCCCTCGAATTAGGTTTTCCCTGCAGGTTCTAAGCCTTCTGACTTTAATCAAACAAATTTTTGCTTACTTTTTGGCTTATATGAAACCTTTTTTTATATTGCGTCCCATACATTTCTCAATAATTTTAATTATTTTAAATGTTTGTATTACCGATTGTGTTAAATGATAATAATTATTTAACAAAACTCAAGTTAATTTATAATTTATTTGAAAATTATTCTCCCTTTTAAGTGACGTTATAAAAATTTAATAGTATTCCTCCCCCTCAGCCTCATTTTTTGTAGCAATCTAAGCGCTGTGTTTATCACATTTCACACTTAATATTTGATGATAATATTTTATCAAATTTTTTGTATCTCGTGTTTATATTTTAAATATTTGTGATACAAATTAAATATTAAATTTAAAACAGCAATACTTGTTTATTTGAATTTATAGGGTGATTCTTTTAGGTATGTATCTTGTTTTTAGATTATTTTAATATTTAAACTAAAATTAAATTGCTGTATTTTATGTAATATAAAGCTACACATTTTTTTAAAAAGCAGGAACTGTAGCGGTTATAATTTTTCTTCAAAAAGGGTCAGTTGAAATTTAGAAGCTTTTTCGATTAATCCTTTTATTTTATGAAAAAATTAAAATTCTAAAATAACTGTTATTTGTTTTAAAGAAAAATAAAAATTCAAAAATGAGTTTTATTTCATAATGTATTAAACGAAAAAGCTTCTAAATTTATATAACACAACAAGAGAGCTCTATTACATCTGGGGAAGGATTAAGGTCTTATAAATATTAGGAAGGTCAGATGGAGTTAGGGGTTCTTTCCACCTTTTTTAAAAAAAGCGAGGCACTTGATTGCTTCTTTTGTCAATCGAAATATGAGAACACTACAGTAGATTCTCATACTCAGAACATCAAGAGAGTGCGCCTCCTCAGTATTTACATTACCCATTGTAAGAGATGATAAGATCACATCATCATCACCGTGATGAATGGGTGAGAAATTAACATTGAGCCTTGCTCTCATTTAATTCGACCCTATTCATGCAATCCCACTCGTACGTTGTTAATGTGCTACATTTGTGATGTGTGATTCATCATTTAGTGTGTCATAAATATAAAAATTTAAAAATGGACAGCCATTTTCATTTTCGTCATTTAATTTTTAATTAACTGGCCTGATTTTTAAAGTCTTTTATAGAAAAATGTTAAAAAAATTTAAAAATGAAAATGCAATTAATCGTAAAATAAAAGAACAAATTGTACTTTAAAAAATAGTTTATTCTTTTCTTTTAGAATGCACTGAGAAACTTAAACGTTAAGTTACTTATATTTTGTTACTTTACATGATACAATTTCAACGTTCTTATTTAGTTATATGTGTAATTATGTCACTTCCGTGTCAACACAATGCTCTGATTTAGTTTTGGCTGTAAAGATTTTTTTTTTTTTGTTTTGTTGTCGCAAATTTTACAAACAAATTGGTTTTATTCACCAAATATTTTTTTGTTACACTTAACTTTCTAAAATACATACTGCATTCAATTAATAAATTTTATCTTTATTAAAAAGTAGTAAAAGAAGAAAAATATATGTATAGTCTCATTCAAACTGTAGATAAATTATTTACAAGAGGTAATTATAGTTCTTTTAAACGATCAAGATATACGAGTGCACATGACACACAAAATTAGCCGTGAATGCTTTTTTAGGTTTTGAAAGTAGTTTTTGAAAAGAAATAAATATTTTGAAAAATGGTCAGTTTTATCAAATCACTCACTACGTAATACATTACACTTTACCTTCTTCAACTGACCGCAATGTAGCACCATATGAGGGTGACACAATAAATACTTTGACTGCTATTCACTTATTTCCTATTTTTGTTAATTATTTCGTAATTTTTTTTTTTTTTTGTTATATTCACATTATTTTTACTGTCCACCCACTTAAAAATCTAAAGAAAAGAAACAAATAATCAGCTGATACATACTCGTAGTACTAACGAGTATTTTAAAGGGTTTAATTTTCACGCAATTAATTATTAAAAATTAAAAATCGTTTATATATTATTAAAAACAAATAATTGTTTATCTGTTATTGACCATAAATATCTAAAAGTTATTAATTTTTTTTTTTTTATTTTTGTCAAGTTCGTATTTAAAAAAAAAAAAACATTTTTTAAATTTTATTAATTCACGTTCCCTCTACCATTTGTTAGCATTTTTCTATCCCATACCATAACGGATGATATTTTTCAATTGTGCTAACTTTAAATTGTTTTAAAATATTTTATTAACAAATATTTACTAATTTTCTCAATAAATGTATCTAAACACTAAAGTCACGCAATGAAGGACATAGTAGGGAACAGTAATAAATTACAATATTTGTGTGTTTAAAATTCGTTCTATTAAAATAGACAAGCACTAAGCGGCAGTATTTCAGCACTAAGATTAAAGATAACAAAAAATCATTAAAAATCAAATTATTTCACAGACCTGCTGTGGATGTGTCGTCGGAAACTAAATGTAAACTTATGTAAATTAATAGATAATTCGTATGCGCTCCATCCGACATTTCATATTTTTTATATATCTCGAGTTAATGGTGCCACTTTAGGTTTTTGACAGCAAAATTTTTAAAGTCTGCAATTCATTATCGGCTATTTATCTCCGAAACTGGACGAGATATCCGAAAACGGCGTAATAATGTAGACTTGCTTGAGGTATACGAGTAGGTTTAATTTCAAAGTTTCTTTCTCACAAACCCTTTAACTTCAAAGAATTCTGAAGACAACTACATAGCGGTGGACGAAAACTAGTTCAGTTACGCTAGTGTGTGTACACATATCTTAGGCGATGTTAATTTTTATAAAGAAACCGGTTTTAGGATATCAAGACTGATATAATAATTATAGATTTATAGAAATAAAGATCCAAAGTGATTCCAATTGGGAATTCAAGAAATAAATATTTTAATAATAATTAAATATTCAACATTAATGATTTAAGAATTCAATTAGGCGTCTTTTTATTGCCGCATAATCCAATCCGCAGACATTCTTCCAAAGAGCTCAAAATTAGCGTAGTTAAAACGATAAAATTGTAATTTATATATGAATGACTGAGATGCAAAATTCGTTCGTTACACGTTAACAGAATTTTGGAAAAAAGCAAAAAGCATGTAGCAGCTGAATAAATGAACCAAATTAGTGGAATAGTTAAAGTTCTTAGATGTTACCGCCTTATTGAGCATACATTGATACTATAAGTATATATGACTAGAAGGGTTTCACAATCAATAAAACCACGTAACAAATTATACACTTAAGAAATGTTCATAAAAGTTCTTCTTCTCTTAAATGTCGATAGTTTTTCGTTATTGTAAAATGTTTTCAATAAATATACCAACCGAACTATTGTAAGTAGCCTAATTATAACTTTAACAGATTATCGAAAATTATTGATAGATTGTAAAAAGTTATCGCCCACCATCGATATTTTCCGACGACTATCAGTAGCCAAAGAATTTAATTCAAACCCGCTCAGTATAACTAGCAAGTTAAAATCACCATCTTGTTCTTAATGAGTGCCCTGCAAAACGCATCAAAACTTATCTATGGAATTAAAAAAAAAGCACACACACAGTACGAATGGAAGTTTAACATAAAGAAATGTTCATCAAACTTACACAGTACGTACACTAAAAAAAAGACATGTACTAAACTTTGCGAAAAAAATTTCCTCAGAATAATTAAAAAATGTCCTTAATTTAAGTAATTTTTAACTTAGTTTGTGGAAAATTTATTAAAATTTAATAAAAATTATTAAATTTGAGTAAAAAACAATTAGTTCATGAACTTGAATTCAGTTAACCAATTTCCACAAATATTTACTTAAATTAAGGAAAATTTTATTAATGGTAAGGCAATATTAATAAAATTTAGCAATATTTTCCTAATTTTTTGTAAATTACTTAATAAAGTTACGAAAATTTCATTTTAGTTCACAAAATTGTGTATAGGAAAGGATTTATTCCCAATTAGTTTATACATTTAAGCGAACTTGAAATTTGATAACAGTTGCCATTGTTTTAAATTTGTATTTTATACTTATTTTAGAAAGTTTATACTAAAAATTAAGAATATGTTCTTAATCATTTATTTGGAGTTCATTATTTCTAAATTTTAGGAAAAGCTTCCAAAAATTTAGTTAAAAATTATACGATATAAAATTTGTTACTATTGAGTAAAAATGTTCCTAATTACTAAGATTATGCGTCCTAAAATTTATTAATGTTTTCCTAAAATATAGTTCAGATAAATTTAACAAAAAAAAATTTATAACAAAAATTGTTGACTGGTACAAGTAGCCTTAATTTTAGAACATAGTTTCCCAAATTTTAGTAATAAAAAAAAATATTTTAAAGATTTCTATGTTATTGGAAAATTTTATGAGTATGTAGTATGTATGTTTTCTAAAACTAATTACAGTAATTTCATATTTTCAAGTTTAAATGACCATACATATAAGTACATTTTTATCCTAATTTTAGGAAATTATTTATTGAATTAAAGTATAAATTTACTGTTTTTTATAAAATATTGTCGTACTCATAAGTAAAAGAAATTTATCTTTTTAACTAAAATACAGGAAAAATTTTCTAAAATGTAATATTATCTAAAATTTATCTGAACTTCATTCAAGTAAATATTAACTGTAATAAAGGGAGGTTTCAGATAATTTTAAACTGGAATTATTATACATTTTTACATCTATTAAAGAAAATTTCATTTTATATAAGTAAAATGTTGTTAAAACTCAAGAAATTTGCTATAATATTAAGTAAAATTTGTGTCTTAAGGTTAAGGAAATTTTTTACTAAATTGTAATAATTTATGTCTTTGGCGCCATTCGACAGCCATAATTTCCTTGATTTGAGTTAAATTTTCTCATTTTTAGTTAATTTTTTTTTTTTTGAGTGTAAGGGATTTTTTAAAAGTGTGTGTAATCTCTGCACAGATAGATGTCAATCAATATTTCGGATATCTAGGACCCGGTTATTTACAAAATAAGAGCTGTTCTGCTGATATTTTAGATTTCTATGTAAAAATATGCACAGAGCTATTGTTTTGATAGAAACATAAATTAATTTTTTGATTTAAAATTTACTGCTTTTATTAAATTACATACCCTACACATACTTTAAATCAGTGTAGCGTAAAACATCAACATTCTTTGACGAAAACTATAAAATATTTTATTGTATCTACAAAAAAACTTAATAAGTAAAAAAACCAACAATATTAACTGTCACTACAAGTATTTCACACTTAAATTCAATATGTAATTATTAAACTTAATTGTTGTTATAAAACATGAAATGAAATTATTGACGTGGATTATTCTATTATGATTAATTTTATAACTATTAAAATAAAAAATATATAAAAACCTTGATGAATATTAATTTTATAAATTTTAAGCTGCTACGATCATTGAGCGAAAAAGCGCAACCACTATTTTTTACATAAAAAATTTCAAAAAATATTTATAAACATGTTTTAATGAAACGATATCTAATTAATCATACTTAAAGCAATGAAAACAAAACTAACAAATTATTGTCTGATTGATTAATGTTTTTATATGCACAGTGGTTTCGTTTTTTTCTTCAAATATTTGTCTAACGTGTATTTCAATATTTTCATATACACAAAAACATATTTAAAAATTTAATATTTTACTATGCACATTAAAATAATTCATAGGTTATGTATAAGCTTTTAATTAAGCTTTAGGTCGATTAAATAATTATTTTTTCGATATTTCGCTACTTAAAAAAATAAAAAATATTTCCTGAAGAAGCTACGCAGAGAAGTAGCGAAATATCGAAAAACTCATTATTTAATCGACCTAAAGCTTAATTAAAAGCTTATATATAAATCAGTAATAAGGTCAACTAAACTTATTAATACAATAGGTTATGTTTATAACTGTTCAGGAGTGGCATATATTTGCAATTGTTATGTTCACTACTGTATATATATATATATTTTATGTATGTATACATGTAAACAAAAAGTAGATATCTACATATGTTTAATATGTTCATATACTTCTACATAAGCAAACGTGACGATTTTTAATTAATAATAAATTTTCCATAATTTTTTTTATTTATGAATTGGAACTCTGTTCTGTTCGTCTTTTGGCATGTGAAGAATACCAGATTTTATTTCTAGTGAATTTTATCCCAAAATTTTCCATTACTGTGGTCGGCTGGCGTCACTTTTTTCATGATATTTTTTTGGCAACTGTTTTGACAATTTTAAAGGGTATAAAAGAATTCATTTTAAACGATTATAAAATTTTAAATGCTTATTTTATATATTTAAAAATAATTTCTATTATTGGCATTGTTTTTAAAAGCTATGTAGGTATTCAAAATATTCTAATTGAAAAGGTAATTGGACTTTTATACATATGCTTAAAAAAATACTAGAATAAAATTGTTATAGAAATATAAAAATTATTTAAGCTTGAATGATTTTTAGAAAAAAAGAACAAAAAAAAAAAACTGTTGTAAGTGCAACTGCATTTACTCGCTATGAACACTTTGTTTTAATAATAATGTTTTTTGTTTTAATTAAAATATTTTATAAAAATAAATATACACATGCATACATACATACATATGTATCTATGTTCTTCATCATAATAAAACCAGCATAGGTATTTAATATTAAAAAAGATCTCTATAAATTGCAAATACAAGCTTCTTTAAATGGCAATTTAAACACACAAAATTTTATAAGAATGTATTATAACGACTCTTTTTCTCCTCCTCTGTTTGTATTCAGTACAGCCCTTTCAGTCCCAAGCTACACAAAATTGGTAGATAAATTTAACGTGCTTTGAAGCGATAAATTTTTATATAATTATTAATATATAAATACCAAGGGACACATATGTGTATGACCTGTGTCTAAGGGCATATTGTATGGAAATTAAAAATAAATTGTTTTATTATTTTAAGATGAATTATAATATACTGAAAACTTCATTAAAATCTGCCAACTTTGAAATTTCTTGAACCTGAAATGGATAGAGTTCTGTGTGTATGTATTAAATCAGGAGGTAAACTGTAAGCATATGGGGGAAGTAGTAATAGACAGAACTAAGTAAGCATTAAAAAAACCTACCATTCAACTTAGCAAAGATCCTCACCACTTGACAGCAGACAAAAGATTTAACATCAAACGATGGCCTTTGATTTATCAACTGACAGCAACTTGTCTAATTGATATAAGGCGCTTACAATGCAACTATATCTTCCAACATTCCCCTGCGGTTGTCCTACCAAAAAAAAAAAAACAATCTGAGTTGTCTGATCCATAAGGTATACGAAAAAGAAAAGCAATATAAAGCCAAACATATTTGCATTTTATAAAGTTTTGTTTTTTTTAATTTAAATATGCTGATGAACCACAGTGTATATATTTATGTATGTATATGTATGTGTTACATATTTATGAATAGTAATTTCGTTAAACATACATATTTGTATTATAGTTACTTTATTTCATATTGTATTTTCTAATTAATTATTGAAATTCAATTTTAATTATTTTAAATTATTGTTTATTTTATTTACTATAATGTGCGCAAAATTTATTTATTTTAGTTTTCATTGTCAATGTTAAAAATTTTCTTTTTATTTTATTGTTCGTTCCTTTTATTATTGTAATATAATGGCTACTGATGTTGTTGTTTTTTTTTAAGGAATTTCATTCAAAAGTGTACTATTTTCGCTTTTTTGTTTATTATTATTGTTTAAAATAAATGATCTTGAATTTTATTTTATAAAAAAAAATAATATAGACAATTTTTTCTATTATTTGTTGCTAAAATTAAGTCTTCAATAACAATTAAAATTGAAATTAAAAAAAACAGATTTTAATGCAGATAATTGTCATACAAGTAATGTATGTAAATTGCAATTGAATGTTTTTAATGCAATTGAAATTAAAAAAAAAATATGTATTATTTTCCTTATTACAATTAGACATTTAAAAGCGGCCAATTCAATTTAAAGTAATTAAGATTTATTAGAATTTAAATACTAAAGAGACAAATTTTGATTTTTAAAGTAATCTAAAGCATATGTTGGGAATTTTGTAGACAGTTTGACAACAATGTTGTTGATTTGGCAATATAATTTTCAAATAAGAACTATAATTAAAATTTTATGTGTACAATAATTTTATATTATAATAAATAATTTTGTAGTCGCCATGATCTAGTGGTTTGTGTGTTGGGTTACTCTGAAAAAATATTTCCTTCGGCGACTACCTCTTAGCAGACTTCTGGCAAAAGCTCTGAGAGTGACTAATTGCCATGAACAAGCTTCTCAAGTTTGTCATTCGGAGTTGACATTAAACTGTAGGTGCCAGTACTCATGGATGAAAATTAACACACACAATATGGGTGCTGCGAGAAGCTAGGCCGTAATCCTGACACATTTTTGTAAAGACCAATTATGCATGAATGTATGTAATTTTGCAGCCTTATGTTTCTTTATATAGGAATTACAGGAAATAATATGAGAAGTCAGCTTGAATTTCGCAACTTGAATAAATTTGGCCTATTACAATTATGTACGGAAAAGTTGCAAACTTTTATCTCTTATGACATATTTTTTATAAATATATTATTAATTAAGTAACTTTCTTACTCTAATCGAGTTTGCCTTGTTTTTTTGTCATTCTTTTGTACATATATCCCCATCCCACAGTGAACTTAGTAGACACTTTTCAAAGAGTTTTACAAATAATCGTAATAAAAATTATGCACGATAATCTCGGCGAAAAAATCGCTCAATTCGTTACTGACAATAGTTTGTAGGAATATTTCTTTATTTAACAGGCTACTCTGAGAAAATACATAGCATAAAATATCGCACACGAAGATATCCTCAATATTATAATTAAGAAAATTATAATCGACAAACATACTCAGTGACGAATTTAATAATTTATTAAAACCTTCATTAACAAAGGTACTGTGTAAAGACCACACTTAACTTATGACAGCCAACATACATATGCATGTAATGAAGAAGTAGTAAAAAGTTTTTGTTTTTAGTACGTTAATGGAAATAGTTACTATAAGAGATTTTTTTTTATTGAGACCAATACTCAGGGGTAAAAACCTCTACTAAATGCTGTGCATTGTATTGAATTTTCGTGGAAAGGACAGTACATTATAAAAACAGTACATATATTTTGTTTTCTTATATTATTAAGCGCCTTAGGAATGGGACAAATTGCTGTGAATTGATCATTCAAAGGCCAGTGTTATACCTTCACCCTTGAGTGAATTGCCCCATACTTGCATGTTGATTGCGGTGAGTGCCAGAAGACTGCTAAGAAGTGGCCGCCGAAAGAAATATTTGTTCATATTTCTTTCTTTGAAGATGTCAGAGCTAGGTTTTGAACCCGGAGCTCTCATCTTAGTAAGCCA